>OX411733.1:0-2530047 GCA_948252095.1 Dicycla oo
GCCTGCACCAGCAGGTCCTGGGCCGCTCTGCAGTGGTTGGTGTTCGCCTGGAGGATGCGGTAGTCGGAAACCATTATTCCGACATCGCACCCCCCTCCTCAGCAACCGCCGCTGGAGCTGCAGCGGCGACGACGGTGGCGGCGGTGGTGGCAACAGGGCGAACCTGCGCCGGCACTATGCCCTTCCTCACGGGGGGCTTGCAGCTCCTGCCCGTCATCCTGTGGTCCGCGGGGCGGCCACTGGCGGCACACGCCGTGCAGTGTGGCGTGGTGGCGCGGCAGGTGACACTCTTGTGTCCCTCTTGCCCGCACTGGTAGCACGTGTCTCCCCAATCGAACTTTGAGGGACACGTGGCTCGGGTGTGGCCGAACGCAAAACACTTGAAGCAGCGCATAGGCTGGTCTTCAAGTGGTCGGACCACAGCCGAGCTGAGTCCCACCAATAACCTTCCTTTGCCCGCAGCAAGGACGGCCCCAGCCGCGGCGACTGGGCACTCAACGCGCATGATGCCCATGCCGCGGCGCCCGGGCCTGATGGCTCCGCCTTTTACCGCGCCAGCGTCGCAGCCTCCAGCCGCAGCAACGGCCGCCACCACATCCTCCTTGGTGACCGAATCCTCCAGATCGGCCACCTCCAAGGCTGCGGTCTTAACGGGCCTGACGACCGATGCCGCATCCGCGATGACCTCTTGCAACTTTGTTGCGAAGAGGTCCGCATTTGTGCCGCGTGTTTCCCCCGAGAACTCGAAAATTCGAGCCCCGGTTAGGGTTCGGCGGCACGTGATGTTGCTGATCCCCAGCTGCGTGGGATCAGCATTGGTACGAGCCCGTCTTAGGACGGACTCGTACGTCTCGCCCCGCTCCACGGCCTCCGGGGTGATGGTCACCACGACGGCCGCGGTTTTGGGAGGAACTAGCTTCCTCCCGCCGGCTGGAGCCCTTTTGGCTGCGGGAGCAGTCGCAGCGGGCTTGGAGGCCGACTTTTTAGCCTTCTTTCCCCTCCTGACCACTTCCGTCCACGACTGGTTGGACGGGGTGGTGGAGGGAAGAAGAGCGTCTTCCTCCTGCGACTTCTGGGTGGCTGCTGGGGTGGCAGACGACCCAGACGATCCCTCCGCACTTGTGGTGGGGGTTTGAGGAGCCAACTTGGTCCTCTTGCCCTTGCCCTTCCCCTTGCCCTTGGAGGGCTTCGCGGCCTGGGGCTGCGCACACGATGCCGAGCCTGCTAGAGGCACAGGTTCCGGCTCCTTCGAAGGTGGACTCTTATCCGCCGCTAGCGGCGGTCGGAGCCGCCTTTCCGGCAAGAGCCGGTCTTCGATGCCTGCGAAGCAGGCTCTGGTGAAGGCCCTCTCCTCCATGACAACCTTGCGGATTATATCCTCAAGGTTGGAAGGGGAGGAGGAGGAGCCTCCTACTGCCGGACCTGGGGCAGGGCCCCAACCTAACCTTTTTTTTTTTTTTTTTTTTTTTTTTTTTTTTTTTTTTTTTTGTCGCTGAGAAATGACATTACGCATCTCCGCTCGTCGGGGGACGACACGGAGTATGTGGGACTCCCTGCCAGAGTGGCAGTATACCCACTAAAACTCAGCGGTGTTCCCGCATCGCCGTGATGGGAGGGCCATGGGAGACCGGCTCATCCTTTACTTCCACAACCCTCCCGGCGTATGCCCGCCTAGCTGGCGGGCCCCGCATGCCCCCCAAGCTGGGGGGCTACGGGAATGGCCGGGAACACCTGGCCATTCCCGTCCGACACTGATGGAGGCCTGTGCAATACAGGCAAGGGTGCCCCCGCACCCGTTGCCTGCTGGCCTCCACCTGGGAGGAGTCGGAGATGACTGTCATACTGACGTCTTCTTCGACCCCTCCTCCGCCTTCGGAGCGGCGCCGCGAGAGGGTCTTCCTCCCGCGCGCGCTCCGCCACCTCCTTCTGGGACATGACGTATTCGCAGAAGGAGGCGACTGCCGCCCAGGACCCCTCATCCCCCAGCATGGCGTTGATCAAGCCGGGGAGAGAAAGGTCCGTTCCGATCGCCGCCGTGAGACTGCGGCGCGGCTCGGACCACAACGGGCACACCTCGAGAGTGTGCTGCGCCGTGTCCTCCGCCGCGCCACAGTCGTGACACGACGGCGTCTCCTCCCGCCCGATACGGTGCAGGTACGATCCGAAACAACCGTGTCCGGACAGCACCTGCACCAGGCGGAAGGAGAGGAACCCATGCGACCGCTCGAGCCAGTCTCGCAGGACCGGCCCAATCGCGTCGAGGGCTCGGCGGCCGAAGGCTGCGGTGGCGAGGTCCGTCGTCCAATGGACGACGATGGCGTCCCTCGCCTCCCGCCGGACGGCTTCCCGCTCTTCCGGGGCGGGGCGTTCTCCTCTCGCCCTCCGCCCCGCCGTCCATTCATACACTCTGGCGAGCACCCACGCCTCGAGTTCCCAAGGTGGGGTGCCGGCCAGAGCGCATGCTGCCGCGAAGCCCACCGTGCGGTAGGCCCGCGCCACCCGCTGGGCTATGGCCCTTTGGGGCGCCCGCAGGGCGGCGGCGTTCTCCCTCCTTTGGAGGGAGTCCTCCCAGATGGGCGCCCCGTAGAGGGCCATACTCTTCAAGATGCCGGCGTAAAGTTGCCGGCATCGTGCGCTGGGCCCCCCCAAGTTGGGAAGCAGCCAGGACAGCGCGCCCGCGGCCTTCAGCAGGCGCGACGACAGCCCGCTAAAATGCGGACCGAAGCGCCACCTGCTGTCGAGTACAAGGCCCAGATATTTCATCTGGGCCTTGACCCCGATTCTGACGCCCTCCACGAAGATGTGGGCGTCAGGTGGGGGGCGCTGCCGAGGTCCGTGGAAGAACACGGCCTCGGTCTTGTGCAGCGCCACCGTTAAACCTAGGCGGCGGATCCTCCCCGCGACCAAGGATCCGCCCGCCGAGGCCAAGTTGGCCGCCTCCCTGAAACTCCCCCCCCGGGCGGTGAGGAGAGTGTCGTCCGCGTAGCAAACGACACTCGTGCCTCGGAGGAGAGTTCCCCGCAGGAGCCAATCATAGCCGACGTTCCAGAGGAGAGGTCCTATGACTGACCCCTGCGGAACGCCGGCCTCAACGGCGTATCGCCGGACTTGGCCAGTCCTATTTACCAGGAGGATCGCCCGATCCTCCAGGTAGCTGGCCAGCAGACTGCGCAGGTATCGAGGCACTCCGTGGAATCGGAGCGCCTCTAGGATGGTGGAGTGGGGAACGGAGTTGAAGGCGTTGGCTATGTCGAATGACACAGCCAACAATCCGTCCCCTGCCTCCATCGCCTCCTTCGCCTGCCCCTTAAGGCAGGCCAGCGCGTCCACCGTGGAACGCTCAGCCCGAAAACCGAACTGAGCATCCGACAAGTCCGGCCCGATCCCGCGCAAATGGCCCTTTAACCGCGCAGCGATTATCCCCTCGAACATTTTGCCGACCTCATCGAGCAGAACGATGGGCCGGTATGCCGAGGGGGAGTCTGCGGGGCGGCCCTCCTTGCGAAGGAGGCACAACTGCCCCTCCTTCCACGGTTTCGGGAACCTCCCAGAAGCAAGGCATGCGCTGAAGAGGTCCCGAAACCTCTCCTCCATTTGGGTGGCAGCGATCGCCACCACCCTTGCGGGAACGCCGTCGGGGCCTGGAGCTGTCTTCTTGGCGCGGATATGGAAAATCGCCGCGCCAAGTTCCGACTCCGTGACAGGAGGGGGGGCCTCCTCTTCTTCCTCGTCGTCTGGCGGGGCTATAGCTCGTGCTGGGCCCATCATTGGCGGGGTGAAGTTGCTGTCCCTGCACGGGAACAGGGACTGAACCACCCCATCCAGAAATGCGGGCTCCAGGGTCTCGGCAACCGGGGGACCAAAGGGGCGCAATTTGTTGCGCGCCGCCTTATATGGTCGCCCGTAGGGGTCGTTGTCGAGACCCTCCAGCAGCTCGGCTCTCGCCGAGTCTCTGGCGGCGGCGATGGCCCGATCGAGGACCATTTTTGCCTCCATGTATAGCTCATAGAGGTGGTCCTCGTCGGCCCGGTCCCGTCGACGCCGCCGCCGGCTCCGCGTATAGGCCCTCCTTGCCTCCACACACGCTGCTCGAAGCCCCGCCAGCTCCACCGACCACCAGTACACGGCGCGTTTGGGTAGTGGTCGTCGGCGATACCGAGGCATGCTAGAGTTGCATACCTCGGTCAGAGACTCCCTCAGCTGCCCCGCTACGGCGTCCACATCCAAGCCGGCGGTAGGCGGCGACAGCCAGTCCTGGATGAACGCCGCCTCCGCCGCTGCCTCCCTGTCCAGGCGGGTTAGGGCCCACCGCGGGAACGGTGATCGCCCCGAGAGGGGCCGCATCTCACCGGGGCCACTCGTGGAGATGTCGAACCGGATGTAGCGGTGGTCCGACATGGTCTCCACGAGGTCCACCCGCCAGTTCAACACGCGCGCGGCTAACGCAGGGGTGGCGAAAGTGACGTCCACTATTGAGCCACCCTGACGCCGCACGCATGTCTGGACGCTTCCTCTGTTCAAGAGGGAGAGTCCAGAGGAGGCAGCCCACATTTCCACCGCCCGCCCGCGTGCGTCGGTGGCCGGGTTGCCCCAGGTCACCGACTTGGCGTTCAAGTCTCCCAGCACGAAGACCTGACGCGGCGCCGCCCTGCCGACCACGGCGGCCAGGACTCCGAGATAGTTCTCGAAGTCCCGGAGAGGGCGGTTTGGGGAGAAATAGACGCCCACGAGGGCTATCTCTCCCCACGCGGCGGCCACGTATCCCGGTCCCCTCTCTAATAGCGAGAGGGGAGGGGAGTCTGTGGAAGACCGCGCCGCTAGTGCCACCAAGCCCTCCTCGTCACCCAGCCAACTGCCGGGGATCGAGTAGGGCTCGGCGACCACCGCTACGTTCACCAACCACTCAGCCATGGCCTGCACCAGCAGGTCCTGGGCCGCTCTGCAGTGGTTGGTGTTCGCCTGGAGGATGCGGTAGTCGGAAACCATTATTCCGACATCGCACCCCCCTCCTCAGCAACCGCCGCTGGAGCTGCAGCGGCGACGACGGTGGCGGCGGTGGTGGCAACAGGGCGAACCTGCGCCGGCACTATGCCCTTCCTCACGGGGGGCTTGCAGCTCCTGCCCGTCATCCTGTGGTCCGCGGGGCGGCCACTGGCGGCACACGCCGTGCAGTGTGGCGTGGTGGCGCGGCAGGTGACACTCTTGTGTCCCTCTTGCCCGCACTGGTAGCACGTGTCTCCCCAATCAAACTTTGAGGGACACGTGGCTCGGGTGTGGCCGAACGCAAAACACTTGAAGCAGCGCATAGGCTGGTCTTCAAGTGGTCGGACCACAGCCGAGCTGAGTCCCACCAATAACCTTCCTTTGCCCGCAGCAAGGACGGCCCCAGCCGCGGCGACTGGGCACTCAACGCGCATGATGCCCATGCCGCGGCGCCCGGGCCTGATGGCTCCGCCTTTTACCGCGCCAGCGTCGCAGCCTCCAGCCGCAGTAACGGCCGCCACCACATCCTCCTTGGTGACCGAATCCTCCAGATCGGCCACCTCCAAGGCTGCGGTCTTAACGGGCCTGACGACCGTTGCCGCATCCGCGATGACCTCTTGCAACTTTGTTGCGAAGAGGTCCGCATTTGTGCCGCGTGTTTCCCCCGAGAACTCGAAAATTCGAGCCCCGGTTAGGGTTCGGCGGCACGTGATGTTGCTGATCCCCAGCTGCGTGGGATCAGCATTGGTACGAGCCCGTCTTAGGACGGACTCGTACGTCTCGCCCCGCTCCACGGCCTCCGGGGTGATGGTCACCACGACGGCCGCGGTTTTGGGAGGAACTAGCTTCCTCCCGCCGGCTGGAGCCCTTTTGGCTGCGGGAGCAGTCGCAGCGGGCTTGGAGGCCGACTTTTTACCCTTCTTTCCCCTCCTGACCACTTCCGTCCACGACTGGTTGGATGGGGTGGTGGAGGGAAGAAGGGCGTCTTCCTCCTGCGACTTCTGGGTGGCTGCTGGGGTGGCAGACGACCCAGACGCTCCCTCCGCACTTGTGGTGGGGGTTTGAGGAGCCACCTTGGTCCTCTTGCCCTTGCCTTTCCCCTTGCCCTTGGAGGGCTTCACGGCCTGGGGCTGCGCACGCGATGCCGAGCCTGCTAGAGGCACAGGTTCCGGCTCCTTCGACGGAGGACTCTTATCCGCCGCTAGCGGCGGTCGGAGCCGCCTTTCCGGCAAGAGCCGGTCCTCGATGCCTGCGAGGCAGGCTCTGGTGAAGGCCCTCTCCTCCATGACAACCTTGCGGATTATATCCTCAAGGTTGGAAGGGGAGGAGGAGGAGCCTCCTACTGCCGGACCTGGGGCAGGTTGGGCAGGCCGGGCCGTGGCCTCAGCCAGCTTCTGGTGTAGCTGGCTGTTGTCCGCTTGCAGGCGATCCACCCTTGCCTGCAGCTGCCGCGTCTCGTCCGTGGCCGTCCGCTTCACCAGCTCCAGGACAATGCCGTGCAAGCTGGCGGCCCGGCATTTGAGGGCCTTCTGGAAGGTCCCCTTCAAGTTGGAGGACTTTGAGGCGACCTCCAAGACCTCCTCCTTGTCCTCCTGCGCCATGCGCTCCAGTTCCGCCAGGGAGTGGTCGGCATACAGCACACTTGATGCACCATAGCCAGACCTCGACCTGGCGATTTGCGCCTGGCGCTCCTTCGCAGCGACCCTCTCCTCCAGGTCTTGCTGAAGTTGCGTCCTTCTTGCCAGATCTAGCTGGCGCTCGGCGTCCACCAAGCCCACTTCGTGGGTAGAGGAAGTCGAAGCCTTTTTGGACTTCAACTTCCTCTTCGGCTTGCTCCTGGCCGACTCCGAGGAGCCCTCGGACCCGAGCCTCAAATCGGCCCCCTTCCGCTTAAGGCAGCCGCTTTCAGCCGCCGACGCGTCCATACTGGAGTCGTCGGAGTCCGACAACTCGTCTGGCCTGCTAAACAAGCTGGCCGCAGACGGTGCGCGGTCAGCTTCCGACGCCATAGCGTCGCCGGCGTGGCCCTGAGAAGGGCCGTTTGATTGGCCCTGAGAAGGGCCGTTGGGTGGGCCCTGAGAAGGGCCGTTTGAACCGCCCTGGTAAGAACGATTCGAAATGAATCGCCCAGAGGCGTCACGCATCGGTTTAGTGCTCATCAGGTTAAAATTAAAATTCGTAGACGTCCGCATAAAAAATCTACGATTCACAGCTCACTTTAGCCGCCGGTCTGCCACTCCGTTACGGTGGTCAGACACGGCGTTGCCCGGGGATCACGACGAGGACGTATAAGCTGTGGGGGGATCCCCGCCCCAACCTAACCTTTTTTTTTTTTTTTTTTTTTTTTTTTGTTTTTTTTTTTTTTTTTTTTTTTTTTTTTTTTTGTCGCTGAGAAATGACATTACGCATCTCCGCTCGTCGGGGGACGACACGGAGTATGTGGGACTCCCTGCCAGAGTGGCAGTATACCCACTAAAACTCAGCGGTGTTCCCGCATCGCCGTGATGGGAGGGCCATGGGAGACCGGCTCATCCTTTACTTCCACAACCCTCCCGGCGCATGCCCGCCTAGCTGGCGGGCCCCGCATGCCCCCCAGGCTGGGGGGCTACGGGAATGGCCGGGAACACCTGGCCATTCCCGTCCGACACTGATGGAGGCCTGTGCAATACAGGCAAGGGTGCCCCCGCACCCGTTGCCTGCTGGCCTCCACCTGGGAGGAGTCGGAGATGACTGTCATACTGACGTCTTCTTCGACCCCTCCTCCGCCTTCGGAGCGGCGCCGCGAGAGGGTCTTCCTCCCGCGCGCGCTCCGCCGCCTCCTTCTGGGACATGACGTATTCGCAGAAGGAGGCGACTGCCGCCCAGGACCCCTCATCCCCCAGCATGGCGTTGATCAAGCCGGGGAGAGAAAGGTCCGTTCCGATCGCCGCCGTGAGACTGCGGCGCGGCTCGGACCACGACGGGCACACCTCGAGAGTGTGCTGCGCCGTGTCCTCCGCCGCGCCACAGTCGTGACACGACGGCGTCTCCTCCCGCCCGATACGGTGCAGGTACGATCCGAAACAACCGTGTCCGGACAGCACCTGCACCAGGCGGAAGGAGAGGAACCCATGCGACCGCTCGAGCCAGTCTCGCAGGACCGGCCCAATCGCGTCGAGGGTTCGGCGGCCGAAGGCTGCGGTGGCGAGGTCCGTCGTCCAATGGACGACGATGGCGTCCCTCGCCTCCCGCCGGACGGCTTCTCGCTCTTCCGGGGCGGGGCGTTCTCCTCTCGCCCTCCGCCCCGCCGTCCATTCATACACTCTGGCGAGCACCCACGCCTCGAGTTCCCAAGGTGGGGTGCCGGCCAGAGCGCATGCTGCCGCGAAGCCCACCGTGCGGTAGGCCCGCGCCACCCGCTGGGCTATGGCCCTTTGGGGCGCCCGCAGGGCGGCGGCGTTCTCCCTCCTTTGGAGGGAGTCCTCCCAGATGGGCGCCCCGTAGAGGGCCATACTCTTCAAGATGCCGGCGTAAAGTTGCCGGCATCGTGCGCTGGGCCCCCCCAAGTTGGGAAGCAGCCAGGACAGCGCGCCCGCGGCCTTCAGCAGGCGCGACGACAGCCCGCTAAAATGCGGACCGAAGCGCCACCTGCTGTCGAGTACAAGGCCCAGATATTTCATCTGGGTCTTGACCTCGATTCTGACGCCCTCCACGAAGATGTGGGCGTCAGGTGGGGGGCGCTGCCGAGGTCCGTGGAAGAACACGGCCTCGGTCTTGTGCAGCGCCACCGTTAAACCTAGGCGGCGGATCCTCCCCGCGACCAAGGATCCGCCCGCCGAGGCCAAGTTGGCCGCCTCCCTGAAACTCCCCCGCCGGGCGGTGAGGAGAGTGTCGTCCGCGTAGCAAACGACACTCGTGCCTCGGAGGAGAGTTCCCCGCAGGAGCCAATCATAGCCGACGTTCCAGAGGAGAGGTCCTATGACTGACCCCTGCGGAACGCCGGCCTCAACGGCGTATCGCCGGACTTGGCCAGTCCTATTTACCAGGAGGATCGCCCGATCCTCCAGGTAGCTGGCCAGCAGACTGCGCAGGTATCGAGGCACTCCGTGGAATCGGAGCGCCTCTAGGATGGTGGAGTGGGGAACGGAGTTGAAGGCGTTGGCTATGTCGAATGACACAGCCAACAATCCGTCCCCTGCCTCCATCGCCTCCTTCGCCTGCCCCTTAAGGCAGGCCAGCGCATCCACCGTGGAACGCTCAGCCCGAAAACCTAACTGAGCATCCGACAAGTCCGGCCCGATCCCGCGCAAATGGCCCTTTAACCGCGCAGCGATTATCCCCTCGAACATTTTGCCGACCTCATCGAGCAGAACGATGGGCCGGTATGCCGAGGGGGAGTCTGCGGGGCGGCCCTCCTTGCGAAGGAGGCACAACTGCCCCTCCTTCCACGGTTTCGGGAACCTCCCAGAAGCAAGGCATGCGCTGAAGAGGTCCCGAAACCTCTCCTCCATTTGGGTGGCAGCGATCGCCACCACCCTTGCGGGAACGCCGTCGGGGCCTGGAGCTGTCTTCTTGGCGCGGATATGGAAAATCGCCGCGCCAAGTTCCGACTCCGTGACAGGAGGGGGGGCCTCCTCTTCTTCCTCGTCGTCTGGCGGGGCTATAGCTCGTGCTGGGCCCATCACTGGCGGGGTGAAGTTGTTGTCCCTGCACGGGAACAGGGACTGAACCACCCCATCCAGAAATGCGGGCTCCAGGGTCTCGGCAACCGGGGGACCAAAGGGGCGCAATTTGTTGCGCGCCGCCTTATATGGTCGCCCGTAGGGGTCGTTGTCGAGACCCTCCAGCAGCTCGGCTCTCGCCGAGTCTCTGGCGGCGGCGATGGCCCGATCGAGGACCATTTTTGCCTCCATGTATAGCTCATAGAGGTGGTCCTCGTCGGCCCGGTCCCGTCGACGCCGCCGCCGGCTCCGCGTATAGGCCCTCCTTGCCCCCACACACGCTGCTCGAAGCCCCGCCAGCTCCACCGACCACCAGTACACAGCGCGTTTGGGTAGTGGTCGTCGGCGAGACCGAGGCATGCTAGAGTTGCATACCTCGGTCAGAGACTCCCTCAGTTGCCCCGCTACGGCGTCCACATCCAAGCCGGCGGTAGGCGGCGACAGCCAGTCCTGGATGAACGCCGCCTCCGCCGCTGCCTCCCTGTCCAGGCGGGTTAGGGCCCATCGCGGGAACGGTGATCGCCCCGAGAGGGGCCGCATCTCATCGGGGCCACTCGTGGAGATGTCGAACCGGATGTAGCGGTGGTCCGACATGGTCTCCACGAGGTCCACCCGCCAGTTCAACACGCGCGCGGCTAACGCAGGGGTGGCGAAAGTGACGTCCACTATTGAGCCACCCTGACGCCGCACGCATGTCTGGACGCTTCCTCTGTTCAAGAGGGAGAGTCCAGAAGAGGCAGCCCACATCTCCACCGCCCGCCCGCGTGCGTCGGTGGCCGGGTTGCCCCAGGTCACCGACTTGGCGTTCAAGTCTCCCAGCACGAAGACCTGACGCGGCGCCACCCTGCCGACCACGGCGGCCAGGACTCCGAGATAGTTCTCGAAGTCCTGGAGAGGGCGGTTTGGGGAGAAATAGACGCCCACGAGGGCTATCTCTCCCCACGCGGCGGCCACGTATCCCGGTCCCCTCTCTAATAGCGAGAGGGGAGGGGAGTCTGTGGAAGACCGCGCCGCTAGTGCCACCAAGCCGTCCTCGTCACCCAGCCAACTGCCGGGGATCGAGTAGGGCTCGGCGACCACCGCTACGTTCACCAACCACTCAGCCATGGCCTGCACCAGCAGGTCCTGGGCCGCTCTGCAGTGGTTGGTGTTCGCCTGGAGGATGCGGTAGTCGGAAACCATTATTCCGACATCGCACCCCCCTCCTCAGCAACCGCCGCTGGAGCTGCAGCGGCGACGACGGTGGCGGCGGTGGTGGCAACAGGGCGAACCTGCGCCGGCACTATGCCCTTCCTCACGGGGGGCTTGCAGCTCCTGCCCGTCATCCTGTGGTCCGCGGGGCGGCCACTGGCGGCACACGCCGTGCGGTGTGGCGTGGTGGCGCGGCAGGTGACACTCTTGTGTCCCTCTTGCCCGCACTGGTAGCACGTGTCTCCCCAGTCAAACTTTGAGGGACACGTGGCTCGGGTGTGGCCGAACGCAAAACACTTGAAGCAGCGCATAGGCTGGTCTTCAAGTGGTCGGACCACAGCCGAGCTGAGTCCCACCAATAACCGTCCTTTGCCCGCAGCAAGGACGGCCCCAGCCGCGGCGACTGGGCACTCAACGCGCATGATGCCCATACCGCGGCGCCCGGGCCTGATGGCTCCGCCTTTTACCGCGCCAGCGTCACAACCTCCAGCCGCAGCAACGGCCGCAGCCACATCCTCTTTGGTGACCGAATCCTCCAGATCGGCCACCTCCAAGGCTGCGGTCTTAACGGGCCTGACGACCGTTGCCGCATCCGCGATGACCTCTTGCAACTTTGTTGCGAAGAGGTCCGCATTTGTGCCGCGTGTTTCCCCCGAGAACTCGAAAATTCGAGCCCCGGTTAGGGTTCGGCGGCACGTGATGTTGCTGATCCCCAGCTGTGTGGGATCAGCATTGGTACGAGCCCGTCTTAGGACGGACTCGTACGTCTCGCCCCGCACCACGGCCTCCGGGGTGATGGTCACCACGACGGCCGCGGTTTTGGGAGGAACTAGCTTCCTCCCGCCGGCTGGAGCCCTTTTGGCTGCGGGTGCAGTCGCAGCGGGCTTGGAGGCCGACTTTTTACCCTTCTTTCCCCTCCTGACCACTTCCGTCCACGACTGGTTGGACGGGGTGGTGGAGGGAAGAAGGGCGTCTTCCTCCTGCGACTTCTGGGTGGCTGCTGGGGTGGCAGACGACCCAGACGCTCCCTCCGCACTTGTGGTGGGGGTTTGAGGAGCCACCTTAGTCCTCTTGCCCTTACCTTTCCCCTTGCCCTTAGAGGGCTTCGCGGCCTGGGGCTGCGCACACGATGCCGAGCCTGCTAGAGGCACAGGTTCCGGCTCCTTCGAAGGTGGACTCTTATCCGCCGCTAGCGACGGTCGGAGCCGCCTTTCCGGCAAGAGCCGGTCCTCGATGCCTGCGAAGCAGGCTCTGGTGAAGGCCCTCTCCTCCATGACAACCTTGCGGATTATATCCTCAAGGTTGGAAGGGGAGGAGGAGGAGCCTCCTACTGCCGGACCTGGGGCAGGTTGGGCAGGCCGGGCCGTGGCCTCAGCCAGCTTCTGGTGTAGCTGGCTGTTGTCCGCTTGCAGGCGATCCACCCTTGCCTGCAGCTGCCGCGTCTCGTCCGTGGCCGTCCGCTTCACCAGCTCCAGGACAATGCCGTGCAAGCTGGCGGCCCGGCATTTGAGGGCCTTCTGGAAGGTCCCCTTCAAGTTGGAGGACTTTGAGGCGACCTCCAAGACCTCCTCCTTGTCCTCCTGCGCCATGCGCTCCAGTTCCGCCAGGGAGTGGTCGGCATACAGCACACTAGTTGCACCATAGCCAGACCTCGACCTGGCGATTTGCGCCTGGCGCTCCTTCGCAGCGACCCTCTCCTCCAGGTCTTGCTGCAATTGCGCCCTTTTCGCCAGATCTAGCTGGCGCTCGGCGTCCACCAAGCCCACATCGTGGGTAGAGGAAGTCGAAGCCTTTTTGGACTTCAACTTCCTCTTCGGCTTGCTTCTGGCCGACTCCGAGGAGCCCTCGGACCCGAGCCTCAGATCGGCCCCCTTCCGCTTAAGGCAGCCGCTTTCAGCTGCCGACGCGTCCATACAGGAGTCGTCGGAGTCCGACAACTCGTCTGGCCTGCTAAACAAGCTGGCCGCAGACGGTGCGCGTTCAGCTTCCGACGCCATAGCGTCGCCGGCGTGGCCCTGAGAAGGGCCGTTTGATTGGCCCTGAGAAGGGCCGTTGGGTGGGCCCTGAGAAGGGCCGTTTGAACCGCCCTGGGAAGAACGATTCGAAATGAATCGCCCAGAGGCGTCACGCATCGGTTTAGTGCTCATCAGGTTAAAATTAAAATTCGCAGATGTCCGCATAAAAAATCTACGATTCACAGCTCACTTTAGCCGCCGGTCTGCCACTCCGTTACGGTGGTCAGACACGGCGTTGCCCGGGGATCACGACGAGGACGTATAAGCTGTGGGGGGATCCCCAACCTTTTTTTTTTTTTTTTTTTTTTTTTTCGCTGAGAAATGACATTACGCATCTCCGCTCGTCGGGGGACGACACGGAGTATGTGGGACTCCCTGCCAGAGTGGCAGTATACCCACTAAAACTCAGCGGTGTTCCCGCATCGCCGTGATGGGAGGGCCATGGGAGACCGGCTCATCCTTTACTTCCACAACCCTCCCGGCGCATGCCCGCCTAGCTGGCGGGCCCCGCATGCCCCCCAGGCTGGGGGGCTACGGGAATGGCCGGGAACACCTGGCCATTCCCGTCCGACACTGATGGAGGCCTGTGCAATACAGGCAAGGGTGCCCCCGCACCCGTTGCCTGCTGGCCTCCACCTGGGAGGAGTCGGAGATGACTGTCATACTGACGTCTTCTTCGACCCCTCCTCCGCCTTCGGAGCGGCGCCGCGAGAGGGTCTTCCTCCCGCGCGCGCTCCGCCGCCTCCTTCTGGGACATGACGTATTCGCAGAAGGAGGCGACTGCCGCCCAGGACCCCTCATCCCCCAGCATGGCGTTGATCAAGCCGGGGAGAGAAAGGTCCGTTCCGATCGCCGCCGTGAGACTGCGGCGCGGCTCGGACCACGACGGGCACACCTCGAGAGTGTGCTGCGCCGTGTCCTCCGCCGCGCCACAGTCGTGACACGACGGCGTCTCCTCCCGCCCGATACGGTGCAGGTACGATCCGAAACAACCGTGTCCGGACAGCACCTGCACCAGGCGGAAGGAGAGGAACCCATGCGACCGCTCGAGCCAGTCTCGCAGGACCGGCCCAATCGCGTCGAGGGTTCGGCGGCCGAAGGCTGCGGTGGCGAGGTCCGTCGTCCAATGGACGACGATGGCGTCCCTCGCCTCCCGCCGGACGGCTTCTCGCTCTTCCGGGGCGGGGCGTTCTCCTCTCGCCCTCCGCCCCGCCGTCCATTCATACACTCTGGCGAGCACCCACGCCTCGAGTTCCCAAGGTGGGGTGCCGGCCAGAGCGCATGCTGCCGCGAAGCCCACCGTGCGGTAGGCCCGCGCCACCCGCTGGGCTATGGCCCTTTGGGGCGCCCGCAGGGCGGCGGCGTTCTCCCTCCTTTGGAGGGAGTCCTCCCAGATGGGCGCCCCGTAGAGGGCCATACTCTTTAAGATGCCGGCGTAAAGTTGCCGGCATCGTGCGCTGGGCCCCCCCAGGTTGGGAAGCAGCCAAGAGAGCGCGCCCGCGGTCTTCAGCAGGCGCGACGACAGCCCGTTAAAATGCGGACCGAAGCGCCACCTGCTGTCGAGTACAAGGCCCAGATATTTCATCTGGGCCTTGACCTCGATTCTGACGCCCTCCACGAAGATGTGGGCGTCAGGTGGGGGGCGCTGCCGAGGTCCGTGGAAGAACACGGCCTCGGTCTTGTGCAGCGCCACCGTTAAACCTAGGCGGCGGATCCTCCCCGCGACCAAGGATCCGCCCGCCGAGGCCAAGTTGGCCGCTTCCCTGAAACTCCCCCCCCGGGCGGTGAGGAGAGTGTCGTCCGCGTAGCACACGACTCTCGTGCCTCGGAGGAGAGTTCCCCGCAGGAGCCAATCACAGCCGACGTTCCAGAGGAGAGGTCCTATGACTGACCCCTGCGGAACGCCGGCCTCAACGGCGTATCGCCGGACTTGGCCAGTCCTATTTACCAGGAGGATCGCCCGATCCTCCAGGTAGCTGGCCAGCAGACTGCGCAGGTATCGAGGCACTCCGTGGAATCGGAGCGCCTCTAGGATGGTGGAGTGGGGAACGGAGTTGAAGGCGTTGGCTATGTCGAATGACACAGCCAACAATCCGTCCCCTGCCTCCATCGCCTCCTTCGCCTGCCCCTTAAGGCAGGCCAGCGCGTCCACCGTGGAACGCTCAGCCCGAAAACCGAACTGAGCATCCGACAAGTCCGGCCCGATCCCGCGCAAATGGCCCTTTAACCGCGCAGCGATTATCCCCTCGAACATTTTGCCGACCTCATCGAGCAGAACGATGGGCCGGTATGCCGAGGGGGAGTCTGCGGGGCGGCCCTCCTTGCGAAGGAGGCACAACTGCCCCTCCTTCCACGGTTTCGGGAACCTCCCAGAAGCAAGGCATGCGCTGAAGAGGTCCCGAAACCTCTCCTCCATTTGGGTGGCAGCGATTGCCACCACCCTTGCGGGAACGCCGTCGGGGCCTGGAGCTGTCTTCTTGGCGCGGATATAGAAAATCGCCGCGCCAAGTTCCGACTCCGTGACAGGAGGGGGGGCCTCCTCTTCTTCCTCGTCGTCTGGCGGGGCTATAGCTCGTGCTGGGCCCATCACTGGCGGGGTGAAGTTGTTGTCCCTGCACGGGAACAGGGACTGAACCACCCCATCCAGAAATGCGGGCTCCAGGGTCTCGGCAACCGGGGGACCAAAGGGGCGCAATTTGTTGCGCGCCGCCTTATATGGTCGCCCGTAGGGGTCGTTGTCGAGACCCTCCAGCAGCTCGGCTCTCGCCGAGTCTCTGGCGGCGGCGATGGCCCGATCGAGGACCATTTTTGCCTCCATGTATAGCTCATAGAGGTGGTCCTCGTCGGCCCGGTCCCGTCGACGCCGCCGCCGGCTCCGCGTATAGGCCCTCCTTGCCGCCACACACGCTGCTCGAAGCCCCGCCAGCTCCACCGACCACCAGTACACGGCGCGTTTGGGTAGTGGTCGTCGGCGAGACCGAGGCATGCTAGAGTTGCATACCTCGGTCAGAGACTCCCTCAGTATCCCCGCTACGGCGTCCACATCCAAGCCGGCGGTAGGCGGCGACAGCCAGTCCTGGATGAACGCCGCCTCCGCCGCTGCCTCCCTGTCCAGGCGGGTTACGGCCCACCGCGGGAACGGTGATCGCCCCGAGAGGGGCCGCATCTCACCGGGGCCACTCGCGGAGATGTCGAACCGGATGTAGCGGTGGTCCGACATGGTCTCCACGAGGTCCACCCGCCAGTTCAACACGCGCGCGGCCAACGCAGGGGTGGCGAAAGTGACGTCCACTATTGAGCCACCCTGACGCCGCACGCATGTCTGGACACTTCCTCTGTTCAAGAGGGAGAGTCCAGAGGAGGCAGCCCACATTTCCACCGCCCGCCCGCGTGCGTCGGTGGCCGGGTTGCCCCAGGTCACCGACTTGGCGTTCAAGTCTCCCAGCACGAAGACCTGACGCGGCGCCGCCCTGCCGACCACGGCGGCCAGGACTCCGAGATAGTTCTCGAAGTCCCGGAGAGGGCGGTTTGGGGAGAAATAGACGCCCACGAGGGCTATCTCTCCCCACGCGGCGGCCACGTATCCCGGTCCCCTCTCTAATAGCGAGAGGGGAGGGGAGTCTGTGGAAGACCGCGCCGCTAGTGCCACCAAGCCCTCCTCGTCACCCAGCCAACTGCCGGGGATCGAGTAGGGCTCGGCGACCACCGCTACGTTCACCAACCACTCAGCCATGGCCTGCACCAGCAGGTCCTGGGCCGCTCTGCAGTGGTTGGTGTTCGCCTGGAGGATGCGGTAGTCGGAAACCATTATTCCGACATCGCACCCCCCTCCTCAGCAACCGCCGCTGGAGCTGCAGCGGCGACGACGGTGGCGGCGGTGGTGGCAACAGGGCGAACCTGCGCCGGCACTATGCCCTTCCTCACGGGGGGCTTGCAGCTCCTGCCCGTCATCCTGTGGTCCGCGGGGCGGCCACTGGCGGCACACGCCGTGCAGTGTGGCGTGGTGGCGCGGCAGGTGACACTCTTGTGTCCCTCTTGCCCGCACTGGTAGCACGTGTCTCCCCAATCGAACTTTGAGGGACACGTGGCTCGGGTGTGGCCGAACGCAAAACACTTGAAGCAGCGCATAGGCTGGTCTTCAAGTGGTCGGACCACAGCCGAGCTGAGTCCCACCAATAACCTTCCTTTGCCCGCAGCAAGGACGGCCCCAGCCGCGGCGACTGGGCACTCAACGCGCATGATGCCCATGCCGCGGCGCCCGGGCCTGATGGCTCCGCCTTTTACCGCGCCAGCGTCGCAGCCTCCAGCCGCAGCAACGGCCGCCACCACATCCTCCTTGGTGACCGAATCCTCCAGATCGGCCACCTCCAAGGCTGCGGTCTTAACGGGCCTGACGACCGTTGCCGCATCCGCGATGACCTCTTGCAACTTTGTTGCGAAGAGGTCCGCATTTGTGCCGCGTGTTTCCCCCGAGAACTCGAAAATTCGAGCCCCGGTTAGGGTTCGGCGGCACGTGATGTTGCTGATCCCCAGCTGCGTGGGATCAGCATTGGTACGAGCCCGTCTTAGGACGGACTCGTACGTCTCGCCCCGCTCCACGGCCTCCGGGGTGATGGTCACCACGACGGCCGCGGTTTTGGGAGGAACTAGCTTCCTCCCGCCGGCTGGAGCCCTTTTGGCTGCGGGAGCAGTCGCAGCGGGCTTGGAGGCCGACTTTTTACCCTTCTTTCCCCTCCTGACCACTTCCGTCCACGACTGGTTGGACGGGGTGGTGGAGGGAAGAAGGGCGTCTTCCTCCTGCGACTTCTGGGTGGCTGCTGGGGTGGCAGACGACCCAGACGCTCCCTCCGCACTTGTGGTGGGGGTTTGAGGAGCCACCTTGGTCCTCTTGCCCTTGCCTTTCCCCTTGCCCTTGGAGGGCTTCACGGCCTGGGGCTGCGCACGCGATGCCGAGCCTGCTAGAGGCACAGGTTCCGGCTCCTTCGACGGAGGACTCTTATCCGCCGCTAGCAGCGGTCGGAGCCGCCTTTCCGGCAAGAGCCGGTCCTCGATGCCTGCGAAGCAGGCTCTGGTGAAGGCCCTCTCCTCCATGACAACCTTGCGGATTATATCCTCAAGGTTGGAAGGGGAGGAGGAGGAGCCTCCTACTGCCGGACCTGGGGCAGGCTGGGCAGGCCGGGCCGCGGCCTCAGCCAGCTTCTGGTGTAGCTGGCTGTTGTCCGCTTGCAGGCGATCCACCCTTGCCTGCAGCTGCCGCGTCTCGTCCGTGGCCGTCCGCTTCACCAGCTCCAGGACAATGCCGTGCAAGCTGGCGGCCCGGCATTTGAGGGCCTTCTGGAAGGTCCCCTTCAAGTTGGAGGACTTTGAGGCGACCTCCAAGACCTCCTCCTTGTCCTCCTGCGCCATGCGCTCCAGTTCCGCCAGGGAGTGGTCGGCATACAGCACACTTGATGCACCATAGCCAGACCTCGACCTGGCGATTTGCGCCTGGCGCTCCTTCGCAGCGACCCTCTCCTCCAGGTCTTGCTGCAATTGCGCCCTTTTCGCCAGATCTAGCTGGCGCTCGGCGTCCACCAAGCCCACTTCGTGGGTAGAGGAAGTCGAGGCCTTTTTGGACTTAACCTTCCTCTTCGGCTTGCTTCTGGCCGACTCCGAGGAGCCCTCGGACCCGAGCCTCAGATCAGCCCCTTTCCTTTTGAGGCAGCCGCTTTCAGCCGCCGACGCGTCCATACTGGAGTCGTCGGAGTCCGACAACTCGTCTGGCCTGCTAAACAAGCTGGCCGCAGACGGTGCGCGGTCAGCTTCCGACGCCGTAGCGTCGCCGGCGTGGCCCTGAGAAGGGCCGTTTGATTGGCCCTGAGAAGGGCCGTTTGAATCGCCTTGGGAAGAACGATTCGAAACGAGTCGCCCAGAGGCGTCACGCATCGGTTTCTTATACATCGGGTTAAAATTAAAATTCAAATTCGCAGACGTCCGCATTAAAAATCTACGATTCACAGCTCACTTTAGCCGCCGGTCTGCCACTCCGTTACGGTGGTCAGACACGGCGTTGCCCGGGGATCACGACGAGGACGTATAAGCTGTGGGGGGATCCCCAACCTAACCTAACCTAACCTAACCTAACTAAGCTAGACAAATTACAAAACCAAGCTATGCGCATTATCGGAGGGTACGTAAAAAGCACCCCTATCCACGTTATGGAAAGCGACCTGTGCTTGCAGCCACTATTTATTCGCAGAATGTATTTAGCTGGTAAATTTTGGATGAAAGCCAAGTCTTTGACTAATAATCCTACCATTATAGTACTGAACGACCTAAGTTCCCTTGTAGATCGAAGATACTGGAGGCGAAAAAAGATTCCTACGCTGATAAGAATTCACAATGCGTTTAAAGACATTGTAATTAATTCTACTGATTTGTTAGATATGTACACATTAAACTATTGGATAACTTACTATAATATCACAGATGTACTGAAACCTAGAATAGACATTGTCACCTGTCCAAAGAGATTTTATGATACTACAACCTTGCGTAATAATTGCAGTAAGTTCCTTGAAATCCAATATACAGGATACTATAAAATCTTTACCGATGGGTCTAAAGATGGCAATAATTTCATGGGAGTGGCATTCTTTGACCCTCAATCTGATACCTTCATGAAATTTAATATTTCTAACCAAATTTCGATCATGTATTTAGAACTTTTAGCAATCAGTGAAGCATTGGCTTATATAGAATCTATTGAACACTCTAATTTTATCATTTTAACAGACACTAAAAGTTCAGTCCAACATTTAGCTCGATGTACCTCTGGCTTCAGAGGAACACCGATAGCTTACAAAATTATAGACTCCGTTACCAGATTGAGGGCCAATTCAAAAAATGTCATCATACAATGGATTCCCTCCCACATAGGCTTAGTAGGTAACGAAACGAAACGACGGCATGCCAGTAAACATCCAGCCATTTTATACAGATTGCATGAAATCTATTCGCGAACATTGTTTTTTGAACTGGAGGGAACACTTTGATCGGAGGTCTGTGGAGAAGGGGGTGTGGTATAAAACAATTCAAACGGAACCATGGAAATCGCCATGGTTCGATTCATGTTTTTTGGGCAGAACTGAAATTGTGACGGCTCTCAGACTTCGTTCTGGACATATCCCCTTAAATAAGTTCGCATATTTAATGAAAAAAGTTCCTACCCCCAACTGCACAGAATGTGGGAAAGTGGAAGACGTTCTTCACATCATGATGGAATGTGTCCGGAACGAAGATCTCAGAGCTGAGTTATTAATACACTTTGGTGTCGATGTTAAAGAGGTGGGAAGATGCAATAACATTCTAGCATTCCCCTTGTCTGAAACAGCGAGGTTATTGTATAAACTTGTCCGGATAGGTATACGTAGAAGATAGTTACTCATGTATAAGAACTGTATTATATTTATATATTGGTGTATTATATTATAAGAAAGCCTTACGGAGCGACTTAGTCTTGTTGACCAAGCTCCTTAAATAAAGATTAAAAAAAAAAAATACTCAACAGAGGGGAAATTCCGACATTCGACACGATCAGAGGGGGAAAACGTTACTGTAGTCACGTTGATATCACAGCATGCTCGACAGATATCCTGGACCTGGTAGACGACTGGAGGGTAGATGAAGGCCTCACGAGCTCGGATCACAACGGCATTGTCTTCAATATTAGATTAAAAAGGTCTAAAGGTATACGAATAAATAGAACTACCAGAATATTCAACACTAAAAAAGCAAATTGGCTTGAGTTTCGTGACAAACTCAGCCAATTAATGCAAGAAAACAAAATTAATAAATCAGATATCGACAAATTAAATACAGTCGACCAACTTAAATTAGTTATAAATAAATATACACAAATAATAAGAGACGCGTGCACTTCATCAATGCCAGTAAAAAAGACTAGGGAAGTGCTCACTTTTCCGTGGTGGTCCGAGAAACTCGAGAGGATGAAGCAACAAGTAGCAACTAAGAAACGCAGGATCAGGTGTGCCGCACCTGTCCGAAGGTCGCGGGTTGTCGACGAGTACCTGCAACAGAAATTCGAGTACGAGTCAGAAGCAGCCAAAGACATGGTTGAGAGCTGGAAGAACTTCTGCGCAAAACAAGATAAAGAGGGGGTTTGGGAAGGAATCTACCGGGTGATAGGAAGGACTAAGGAAAGGGGAGAGGACCAGCCGCTGGTGAAGGACGGAGAGGTTCTGGACATGAAGGGTTTTGTGGAACTACTAGCGAACACCTTCTACCCAGAAGACCACACGGACAGCGACAGCACACACCATCGCCTCAACAGAGATAAGGCCAAAGTTGTGAATGTCAGAGGGCAAGATAATTCTTGTGAACCACCATTTACGATGGCTGAACTGATGGCGTCGAGCAAGTCCTTTAACTCAAAAAAGGCCCCAGGAGCTGACGGTTTCACCGCCGATATATGCTGTCAGGCTATTGAAAGTGCCCCTGAGGTAGCCCTTGCACTCCTGAACGCTTGTCTGAAATGCTGTCACTTCCCTGAAGTCTGGAAGGAGGCAATCGTAATAGTATTAAGGAAGCCAGGCAAAAATGACTATAGCACCCCAAAGGCGTACAGACCAATCGGCCTTTTGCCAATACTAGGCAAAATATACGAGAAGATGCTGATGACCCGCCTCAAGTATCATTTGATCCCAAGGATGAGTACTCGCCAGTACGGATTCATGCCCCAGAAGAGCACGGAGGACTCCCTCTATGCACTAATGCAGCACATACGCACCAAACTGGATATGAAGAAGATAGTGGTTGTAGTATCTTTGGATATAGAGGGAGCCTTCGACAGCGCCTGGTGGCCAGCAATAAGGGTCCGTCTAGCTGAGGAAAAGTGTCCAATCGGCTTGAGGAGGGTCATCGACAGTTATCTGGAAAACAGAATGGTCAGAGTCAGGTACGCAGGTGAAGAGTTCGGCAAGGCCACAAGTAAAGGTTGTGTTCAGGGTTCCATAGGGGGAACAATACTTTGGAACCTTTTGCTGGACCCGCTTCTAAAAAGCCTTGAAGCTAGGGGTGACTATTCCCAGGCATTTGCAGACGATGTTGTCTTGATCTTTGATGGTGACACATCGCTGGAAATCCAGGGACGTGCCAACGCCGCTCTCGAACATGCTTGGACGTGGGGGATACAAAACAAACTAAAATTTGCCCCGCACAAAACTAACGCAATGGTGATCACTCGCAAACTAAAGTACGACACCCCACGCCTAAGCGTGGGTGGGATCGGCGTTGCCATGTCCAAAGAGATAAAAATCTTGGGTGTCACCGTAGACGAAAAGTTGACCTTCAACACTCACGTCGCAAATGTATGCAGGAAGGCGATAGGAATACATAAGCAACTAACCAGGGCGGCAAAGACCAGCTGGGGACTTCACCCTGAAGTCATAAGAATAATATATGTGGCCACCGTGGAACAAGTCATCCTGTACGCCGCCAGCGTATGGGCCTCGGCTGTTGGAAAGCTGAGCGTCATGAAGCAGTTGGGAGTAGTACAGCGCGGTATTGCACAAAAGCTGTGCAAGGCATACCGGACGGTCTCCTTGAACTCTGCTCTGGTGCTGGCTGGGATACTACCCCTTGACCTCCGTGTCCGAGAGGCCGCATCGTTGTATGAGGCTAGGAGGGGGGTGCCTCAGCCAGCCCTTGGTGACAGGGGGGTCGAGCAGATCGCCTCGGTACTGGAGGACCCACACCCCGCGGAGCGCACCGAGCTGGAACTCGTCAGCTTGGTAAACCAAGAGCAACTGGATGCTCAGAATGAACTTGAGGTTCGTATCTTCACGGATGGGAGCAAAATTGGAGGCAAGGTCGGGGCAGCTCTCTCCATGTGGAGCAATAATGCGGAAACCAAAGCTCTCAAGTTAGCCCTCCCACATTACTCCACCGTTTACCAGGCCGAGCTTCTGGCGATATGTGTCGCAACCAGGGAGATACTGAAGCACAGCGCGCAATCGTTTGGAATTTTCAGCGACTCCATGGCGGCTCTTCAAACCGTAAAAAACTATGACCGACACCACCCACTGGCGGTGGAGGCAAGAGCAAACATCAGATCCCTATCTAACCAAAACAAGACCGTGACCCTGTTTTGGATTAAAGCCCATGCAGGACTGGTAGGAAATGAGAGGGCCGATGAATTAGCCAAAAGAGCCGCTGAAACTTCCAAACGAAAGCCCGACTACGACTTGTGCCCGGTTTCATACGTCAAACGATGCATACGCACGGCAACGTTGGACGAGTGGAACCGTAGGTACGGCTCCGGAGAAACTGCGTCAGTGACCAAATTGTTTTTCCCGGATGCGGTGGCGGCCTACAGGATAATCAGGAAGTGCAAAATAAGCAATGTAATCACACAAATCATGACGGGGCACGGTGGGTTCTCACAATACTTAAACCGGTTTAAGTGTAAGGGGAGCCCATCGTGCATCTGCGACCCTGAAGCTGATGAAACGGTGCCACATATATTGTTCAGCTGCCCTGTGTTTGAAAGAGACAGACTAGAGACCGAACATACGCTCAACACAAAACTTAATGCCGAGAATATGTGGAAAATAATGGAGAGTAAAAACAGAGAGTTGTTACTGAAGTATTGCGTGAAAATATGTGAAAGGGTAATAAAAAGGAATAAAAGTGCATAAGCAAAACAATGTTTACATAATATTATGTATAATTTTGATGTCAAGCATTGCAAAATGAATCAATAATAATTCAGGACAAAAAATGTAACTAGATATAAGAATAAATAAGTTAAAAAACTGTAAATCCACACTAGCATTAACAAAATAGAAATAAGTTAGACTAAGATGTAACTAGTCATAAGAATAAATAAGATCAAAATTGTAATCCACCATAGCAATAACAAAATAGATATAAGTTAGACTACGATACCTGTAAAGAATAAACGCTTTATTGAGTTTCCCTGTTCACAACCTAATAAAGATATAAAATGGTAGATAAATAACATAAGGGCGTCCTACCCTTATAGAAAGAAAGATGATCGAACGCAAGAAAGACAGAGTATGCAGAATGAAAGTGCGAGAAGAATAAGAGAGAACTGGAATGGATGAAATAACTTAGAACAGGCTCCGATTATGTTGGAGGTAGAGATATATAAAAAAAAAAAAAAAGAAGCAGAAAATACTGCAAAGAACCAGCAGGCCTCTGCAGCCACTGTGGCGAACCGCACACTAGAGCAGAATGTGAATTCACCCTCAACGAAGAACCAAAGTGCAGAAATTGCAGCCTAATTAAGAAAGACGCAGCACATAATGCCTTTGATAACGAGTGTCCGACACGGAAAAAGTGGGATGCGCTGGCTAGATCGTCGGTAGCATATTGCTAAGGTGGTGACGCAGACTGGTGCAAAATCGGATGAAATAAAGTGTCGAGTCGTGCAGGCAAACCTCCAGAAGAAAAAATTAGCAACTGAGGAACTCATGCTAAATATAAGGTATGCTCTCGTACAAGAACCCTATGTTGGAGCGAAAGGGGAAATGAAGATCTATCCCGGGACAAGAGTGTTCCAAGCAACAAAACCAGCTGACAAAAACATCAAAGCTGCAATAGTCATATTCGATAGTAGAGTGGACGCAGTGGCGTGCCCAACGCTGACAACCGAAAATATAGCGGTAGCGAGGTTGACAGTGGAGGACACCACTACTGTGGTAGCGTCCGTCTACTTTGAGTACTACCTCGATATAGAACCATACCTCGACCAGCTGAGGGAAATAGTGTCAAAGACAGAAGGGGCAAAATTACTGGTGGGAGGTGATGTGAACGCATGGAGCACATGGTGGGGAAGTGAGAGAGAGGATGAAAGAGGAAGAATTCTGTCTGGAACCCTAGATAAACTTAACCTCCATTTGCTCAATTGCGGGAACATACCAACATTTGACACCATTCGAGGAGGAAAGCGGTTCAAGAGTACAGTAGACATCACTGCTTGTTCAGATGACATGCTTCGACACGTGGAAGAATGGAGAGTGGAGACGGATATGACGAGCTCGGACCATAATGCAATTGCACTTACAATCACAACAAAGAAAGGAATTGGAAATAAAATTAAGTACGGTAATACTAGAGTATATAATACAAAAAAAAGCAGACTGGGGAAGTTTTCGGGAAGAACTGACAAAATCATTGCGGGAAAATAAAATTGATAAAACATACATAGATAATATAAATAGTTTGGAAGGCTTAGAAAAATGTACAGAGGACTTAACAGAACTTAGCACAGAAACTTGCGACAAGACAGTACCTAGAATAAAGAAAATAGATAAAATATACTTGCCATGGTGGAACAAAGAACTCGATCAGCTCAAAAATTCAATGTCCACGAAAAAGCGAAGAATCCGTTGCGCAGCTCCACGCCGTCGGGAATGGGTTGTGATGGAGTACTTGAAAGCCAAGGAAGAGTACGAGTTACAAGCATGCAAGGCACAAACTGAAAGCTGGAAGGGCTTTTGCGGTAGGCAGGACAGGGAGAGCGTTTGGGATGGCATATATAGAGTTATCCTAAAGACAAAGAAGAGACACGAAGATCAGCACGAAGTTCACAATGGTGAGGCATTAGACCCAGGTGAGTCCGCCAGGCTCCTGGCGGAAACCTTCTTCCCCGATGATGATGAGAAAGAAGACAACTTCGAGCACGCTAAGATAAGAGAAGCAGCTGTACGCTCGGAGGAAGGCAAATCAGAGGACAAAATAGATGCACCCTTCACTCTTGCCGAGCTTAAGTATGCATCAAGGAGTTTTAACCCGAAGAAGGCGCCGGGCCCTGACGGTTTCACTGCTGATATCTGCGAGGCCGCCATTAGTAAAAATGAACAAGTGTTTTTGGCCCTTACAAACAAATGCCTCAAGTTGTCCTGCTTCCCGGAAAAGTGAAAGGAAGCGACGGTTGTCGTATTGAGAAAACCTGGGAAGGATAATTATACCCATCCAAAATCTTACCGACCGATTGGACTTCTGCCTGTCCTCGGAAAAATATTAGAGAAGATGTTGGTTCGGAGATTAAAAGGTGGCACATGCTTCCTCGAATGAATCCACGGCAATACGGATTTGTGCCGCAACGAAGTACGGAGGACGCTCTGTACGACATGACACAATATATTGATTTAAAGTTGAAGGAGAAGAACCTGGTTGTAGTTGTCTCGCTAGACATAGAAGGAACGTTCGACAGTGCGTGGTGGCCAGCAATAAAAACTCGCCTGGCGGAGAAACACTGTCCAATCAACCTCCGAAAACTGGTGGGAAGCTACCTAGACAACAGAAGAGTCGCGGTGAGTTATGCTGGAGCCGAATATAAGAAAAGGTCTTCAAAAGGATGGGTACAAGGATCGATCGCGGGGCCTACGTTCTGGAACCTCCTGCTGAACCCGCTACTGGACGAACTGGAAGAGAGGAACACCTACTGTCAGGCATTTGCAGACGACGTGGTCCTTATATTTTCTGGTAAAACAGCTGTGAATCTGGAGATTGAGGCCAATGCCAGCCTGGCGCATGTACAGCAGTGGGGTGTTCGAAATAAACTGAAGTAAAACACCACATAAAACTCACGCTATGCTGCTAACTAAGAAGCTTAAATTCGACACACCACGGCTGCGCATGGGGGGGGGGGGTCGACATTGTGCTTGTTGAGGAGATCAAGCTGCTAGGAATAATAATAGACCGGAAGATGACCTTCCGAAGCCACGTAACATACGTCTGCAAAAAAGCCATCAATATCTTTAGGCAGCTATCCGGCGCAGCTAGGGTAACCTGGGGATTAAACCCGGAAGTAGTAAGGGTTATCTATACTGCGGTTGTGGAGCCAATTATCCTATACGCAGCTAGCGTATGGGCCAGAGCGGTGGATAAGATATACATCAAAAACCAGCTAAACTCAGTTATGAGGGGTTTCGCCCAAAAGATTAGCAAGTCGTATAAAACGGTGTCTCTGAACTCGGCTCTAATCATAACAGGATTGCTGCCACTTGACCTGAGAG
This sequence comes from Dicycla oo, assembly GCA_948252095.1. Lineage (NCBI taxonomy): Eukaryota > Metazoa > Arthropoda > Insecta > Lepidoptera > Noctuidae > Dicycla > Dicycla oo. The sequence goes on from OX411733.1 coordinate 26,935, forward strand.
TCAAGGAAGCAGCATCCCTTTACGAGGCAAAGAGAGGAAAACCTCAGCCAGTTCTTAGAGACCGATCTGTTGAGAAGAAAGTGAGCTTCCTGGCGAGGCCTCACCCAGCTTACGAGGAATGCTTCCAATGCTCGGAGAGCAACGCAGAGGTACACGGAGGAATGACGGCTGTGATCGATGATCCCCTTCACGTGGAACACAACATCCTACAATTCGACAGCCTGGTAAACCAAGAGCAACTGAACAACACCTATAACTTAGACGGGAGCAAAATTGGAGGAGGGGTTGGCGCTTCACTCTCCATATGGAAAGGTGAAGCTGAGACCAGAGCCCACAAGCTTGCTCTGTCAAACTACTGCACGGTTTACCAGGCTGAACTCCTAGCAATAGCAAGGGCAACTGAACAAATAAATAAGCTGAAGGCTTCTTCTTTCGGAGTTTTCAGCGACTCAATGGCGGCTCTACAAACAATAACAAATCCCGATTCGTGCCACCCTCTTGCTATGGAAGCTAGGGAAAATATTAGATCCGCATCCCGCCAGAACAAGCCTTGTAAACTTGTTCTGGATCAAAGCACACGTGGTAAAAAATTTATGAAAATCATAACGGGTTGGGGTGTCGCAAGGATTTTTCATTTTGTGAGTTTCGATTATCGTCCTCCAGGCTACTTTCAGAGGTCGATGAACACTGACATCAAGTGGTTGAAGAATGGCACTGGTGTGTGAAGGTATTGTAAACAATATTATATGTTGTGATCGAGCGTAATCCAGTACAGGTGGCATAACGTGACTGGCGTGTGAGTACATTATCAATAGAATGGGTCTTGCTGGAGGGATACATCGAATTAAGAATTTTAACCAATCTAAGAATAGTTCACCCGTGATCCATCCCTTTCGAGAAAATCGTACTTGGGTGTTTGGCATAAATCCTTTTGTCAGTTGTGGTATGATTCTTACACCTTTGAATATAATAAATGGAGGGATATAACATCCTGTCGCATCTATGCACGCCAATAATGTGGTTGTCGTACCCTTTTCTGCATATGTTCTGTTATCAACATATTTTTTTTTTCCAATGCTTGTCACAATTTTGTTGGGTTTGTTGACAAACATCAGACCAGTTTCATCGCAGTTCCATATTCTTTCGGGTGAAAGGTCATGTTCGTTTAACTCTTTTTCTAATTTTTCATAAAAATCTTCCAAAATAACCTGGTTTGAGCAAATCGCTCTACCTGCTGAAAGATTTTCCGGTGTTCGCAAAGACAACCCGTAGCGTTCTTTATACTTCACCCACCAATTCCAACCAGCAGATCCCTTTCCGTTATTGAATGTGCAGCTTATTTTCGCAGCTTTTGCTAAAGATAATGCAATTTACTTTATTTTGGTAACTGTAAGACCAAAACCACGTTCTTGCATCTCAATAATGTAGGCCAGTAACTTTTGTTCTATTTCAACAGGTAACGCAAACGGCCTTCCTATCTTGGACATTACGATCTGTGCATCTTGATTACACTCTCGTAGAGTTTTGTACTTCGTCACATTCTCTTTTAACGTCGACCATGGAATCTTAAACTCCTTAGAAGCTCTGTAAACTGTCATTGTTGAATTCAAAACATTTTCAACGGCGGTTTTGAGATCGAACTCCGAGTACTTTATATTCTTCTTGCTGGGGTCATACATGGTATCTGAAAGTAAACAAGCATATTATAATAATAAACACATACCTGCTTAGATTTTAGCGTCTGTTTAAATTTGCAGCTCGTATTAATAAAACAAATGCTGCGAAATTTAGTAATTACGTGACAAGTCCAAAAAGTGTCACTCAATTCCGTGATAGCAAAATATATAATATTGGCTTAAAGTCATCATTTTAATTAAGACAAGATAAAACTAATAAAATAACATCAGTCTTATTTTGGGTTTAGTAGACATACTAAACCCAAAATAAGTCAATACTTTCAGTTAAAACCACAAATAATTGTACATAACTACTATAATTCTGTGATAGCACAGAAACCACTCAACCGCTAAAACGCTAGTATTAGGTTGGGGAAAAAGTCTTTTCGCATTATAGTATGTATGAACTTGTAATAAAATCTCTTTGGCTATACTATTTGTATCTGGCTGGTTTTGGTATCATTGAAAGTTTAAATTTTAAAGAACATAATTCCAAATTCGAATTAGGAAAATGTGTGATTTTCATTTGTTTTTCGTACCGTCAAGATGAGTGAATCTAATGAAGAAATTCGATACATTTTAAAATTTTACTACAAAAAAGGTAAAAATGCAACGCAAGCCGCGAAAAAAATTTGCGATGTTTATGGACCTAGTGTAGTGTCTGTGAGAGTAGCACAAATTTGGTTTAAGCGTTTTCAATCCGAAAATTTTGATGTCAAAGATGCACGTCGCTCTGGTCGCCCTATTACGGATAAAATGGATGCCATTTTTGAAAAAGTGGAGCAAGATCGGCATATCAGTAGTTACGACGTAGCTGAAGAACTGGAAATTGACCACAAAACAGTTTTGGCGCATTCGAAAAAAACTGGGTACACAAAAAAGCTCGACATTTGGGTACCTCACGAGCTCACTGAAAGAAACCTAATGAACCGTGTACTCATTTGTGATTCTTTATTACGACGTAATGAAACCGAACCATTCTTGAAGAAGCTGATAACTGGTGATGAAAAGTGGATCACGTATGACAATAACGTGCGAAAAAGGTCGTGGTCAAAGGCCGGTCTGGCTTCACAGACTGTGACGAAACCCGGGTTAATTCGCAACAAGGTGCTGCTGTGTGTGTGGTGGGATTGGAAGGGCATTATTCATTATGAGCTGTTACCACCAGGCAGGACCATCGATTCTGAACTCTACTGCGAACAACTGATGAGATTAAAGCAAGAAGTTGAGAGAAAGCGGCCGGAATTAATCAACAGAAGGGGTGTGGTTTTTCATCATGATAACGCTAGACCTGTGAGGTCTCTTTATCTTTAGCCACTCAGCAAAAATTAAGAGAGTTTGGCTGGGAGGTGTTAGTGCATCCGCCGTATAGTCCTGACCTTGCACCTTCAGATTTCCACCTGTTTCGGTCTCTTCAGAATTCTTTAGGCAGTGTCAGGTTAACATCACGAGAGGACTGCCAAAACCACTTGTCGCGGTATTTTGACCAGAAGTCCCAAAATTTCTATAGCAATGGGATCATGTCCCTACCTACAAGATGGCAAAAAGTTATCGAACAAAATGTTACCTACATACTTTAGTTAAATGTAAATAAACTATATTAAAAATTGTTTTGAATTTTCTTAAAAAATGCGAAGAAACTTTTTCCCCAACCTATTATTTTTGACGAACAAAATAAGCTCTAACACTAAAACGACGCAGAACTATGACGAATTTTTTACTGTCACATCAAGGGAATATCAATTGCAATTCACATTAATATAAAGAAGCTAAGAAATCGGTTAAATATTTACATAAATACAGCAAAGTTCGCCACCAATTCACAAACACTGCCGAAACCGGCGAGATTTACGCGCGAACTGACAAAACCGTTAGTGGTTGCTATCTCGCTCACTCGAGCGTCCCGAAACTTTACAGACGAATTTGAAGTTTATTACAGAGGCATAAGGTTGTATTTAAAGTCATTGATTTCACTCGTACAGGCCTATGATAGCGCTCAAACCAAATATCACCGAATTAGGCGAGTCACAGAATTAAATGAGTTCACCCTAATAGACGACGTCGATGATTTTTTATTACGGGTAGACTTTCGAATACTTTGAGCGGTAGAAGGTCCAGGTTGATTTTCTTCCATCTTGGTCCCGAGTTCAATAGGTTCTACAGCTTCTTTCGAAATGTCTATGTGTTCGTCTTTGCATTGTTCTGGCACTTGCAATTGTTGAGCATCTTTTTGTTGCGCTTCATTTTGCTTCTCTTCCTTTCTTCTCGCACTCCTAGTTCTCGTCATGCTTCACGTTGGTGTACGGTACATCCAGAAATCCGACTCGAAGACCAACTAATGTAGGGGATGTGGACGTGTACAGTGAAACACCAGTGTTACGAAAAGGTGAAGGGCGGGGAGACGCAATGACAAATACGTCCGTGCGCGGTCATAGGTAAAGATCACTAAAAAAATTTATGCTAATCGCAGTGGAGCGCCCGCTGCTAAGCGCGTGCTCCCCCTCCTACTCGCCCTGCGTCTCCCGCGCCTTTACGAGCCCTGGATTTATTAAGTATCAATCTATAAACAAATTGAAATACAAAAATATCAATATGATCACGCGTCGCTTACAGGTACCTCATTAGAGAACTGGAACATCTTAACCTAATTTATTTTAAATATTTAAATAATTAAAAATATTAGGAATTCAATGTAATTAATTAAGAATCAATAATATTTTAGTTAAATAGTTGATACACCTACTTATTTTATTGCTTTAGTATAATAATTTTGTTTATTTATAATAAATGTTGGAACGCCAAAACGTCTCCCCCTCTCGGAGGTGGGCGCTAATGGCTGCAACACAGTTTTTAAAACTAATGTAGCTGTTAACGAACACTAAAAATTGTAAACCTGTTTTTGTTCCAATAAAATATTTGTATTTTTTGTATTTGATCAAGGACGCCAGTTCGAATTTTCATTATTCAACGCGCTAGTGAAGAAAATGGGAATCAACAGAATTCGTACTACGGCGTATCACCCACAATCAAATGAACAATGAAGACGGCGATTATGGCTCGCGGGGCAACAACGACATGGACTGAGGAACTTCCAACCGTATTATTGGGATTACGCACTGCCCTTCGACAAGACAACAACCTCAGTCCAGCTATAATGACGTATGGTACAGCTGTTTATTTGGTTATAAGTGTATTGGTTTACTTGCAAATCCGTTTTTTTCTGATTTTTGAAACCATTTAAGTACATTGGTTTACGTTAACCAAATCAAAAACTAATGTTTAATCAAATTAAGTTCTCTTATTGGTATTTTTTTCAAACTTCTGCGTTGAGCCGTTTTCGAGATCTGGGAAATCGCAAAACGTTACCGCAGCAAAATCTTAAATAACTTAAGAACCATAACACACACAAATTATGCTATTTACAAACATTTACTACGCAACAAAAGCTATCTATTCATGTATTTGGTTCCGGGCTGAAACATTTTTTTGAAAAACGATTTTGCCAGGGTAGCGTTTCAAATGTTACTGCAGCAAAATCTGTTTTTCTCAAATAACTTTATAACTACAATTCAAACAAATTTTGCTATTAGTAAACAAATTGCTCCTCATGATACACTAATTATTTGTTATAAGTAGTCTCACCTCTCAAAAGTACAACTTTTTCAGACATTTTGCCAGGGTAATGCACTCATTAATAAAACACATTTCTATTGTGTTATCTAATACACTCGGCTCAATTATTATTATGATCTGTTTTTGAGATGAATTAAATAAATGCCACAACATAATTCTTAAAAATTAGATCCTGTGTGAGCGAAGAGGTGACAAAATGCGACAGCCCTCTTAAGTAGAAGAGGCTGACTAATCTCTAACACCAGGACCTGTAGTCTCGACATAGATAGCGATCGCTTTACGACCGAATTCGGTCGTAAAGTCCTAGTGGGCTACCTAGACGGTCAAAATTGCTTGACATGCAGTTTGATTTTTTCGTGTTTGTCATGCAATTCACACACTTCGTATACCATCCGATTTCCTTGAGCCGCAAAATTCAAGAATCGACGATGCCGAGCTAGTACGCTGTCTTGCCCGCACGATGACGTCACTCACACCGGCCCCGCACGGCTCACAATCAGCTGATAAGCCTTTTGTTGACAAGGACTTAGCGACGTGTACGCATGTGTTCGTTCGCAACAACACCGCCAGAGCGCCACTCACACCACCGTACGATGGCCCCTATGAAGTACTGGAGCGTCATGGCAAGTACTACAAAATTCAGTTACCATTACGGACTACAGTAATTGTGTCACTCGATCGACTTATACCTGCCTACATCGTGAGCGAAACTGAAACAGGTTTAACGAACAACCCGACGTCGTTAACACACACAGCAAGCACGCCGAGCATCGTGAATCCTGTACCTTCACATCAACCATACATCACCAGGACCGGCAGAGTATGCAAGCCAAACGTACGCTTCGCTTGAGGGGGAGTACTGTAGCGCCGCTGACATACCTACATACAGCGCGTCTCACATCGGACTACCGCCGCACGCTTAGTGCGCGCGCGCTGACCGCCGCCAGCGAGACTGTTTCTAGAACAACGATCCGTGTCGCCACATCTTCTCGAAGAACGCCGCGCGCCGCTGAATATTCTAGATGGAAGACCAGCTACTCCGCGTTTTCTCGAAGCGCCGCACGCGCGCTCGCGCATGCGCGGAGAACAATACTGCCGTCGTAAGAAAAAAGGGCACAACTAACATTTAAAAAAAAAATCTACAAAAAATTGAGCAGATTAGCCTTTTTTTTCTGATTCTAAATATGTATGTAACTCAATTTTTTTTTAAATGTTAGTTGTGCCCTTTTTGCTTACGACGGCAGAATATATAAGGAGATGTTTGTTGTTAAATAAAAAGTCAGTTCATCTTAAGCAGTTCACTATGAAGGACACGCCTTTCATTTCTAAGTACCTCATAGCTTGCATAGCTGCTACAATCTATTAGAGCTTCCAAACAAATATACAAAATTTCATTGATGTATGTTTGTATGTCTGTGTTTGTATGTATGTATGTTTGTCCACGCATTTCTCCGAAACTATTAATCAGATCGTGACCATTCTTTTTTTATTGGCTTACATTTACTTTAACTTAGGGCACAGTGAAAGTTTCATCGAAATCGGTTCAGTACTTTTCAAGATAATGGACTAATACGTGTAAGTGTGACGGCCTGGCTTATTGATACGAGCTACGGGTGTGGTGTCAAAGGGAAAACATCTCAAAACAAGGTTCTCAGTTACGGAAATAGTTAGGATGACCCAGCTTTCAACATTTATTGAGCACGATTGATACTACATGATACTTCCTGAAGGTCTGATGATGACCAGGTAAGTGTTTATCGGTTCTCAGTAACGGAAATAGTTAGAATGACCTAGCTTTCAACATTTATCTAATTGAGGACGGGTGCTACTACATGATACTTTCTGAAGGTCTGATGATGACCAGGTAATTGCTTATCGGTTCTCAATAACGGAAATAGTTAGGATGACCTAGCTTTCAACATTTATCTAATTGAGCACGGATGCTACCACATGATACTTTCTGAAGGTCTGATAATGACCAGGTAAGTGCTTATAGGTTCTCAGTAACAGAAATACTTAGGATGACCTAGCTTTCAACATTTATCTAATTGAGGACGGGTGCTACTACATGATAATTTCTGAAGGTCTGATGATGACCAGGTAAGTGCTTATCGCTTCTCAGTAACGGAAATAGTTAAGATGACCTAGCTTTCAACATTTATCTAATTGAGGACGGGTGCTACTACATGATACTTTCTGAAGGTCTGATGATGACCAGGTAAGTGCTTATCGCTTCTCAGTAATGGAAATAGTTAGGATGACCTAGCTTTCAACATTTATATTCCTTTACTTATATTCTATTCAAATAAGTATAAACATGATGGTTGTACAGTCTTAAACGGTACATGTTCTGCTGACGCGGTGGCTTGCACCAAAACGTGCGTCACTTAATTACTAGGTATAAATATTCATACATTTCAATAAATCAGCGAGTGCGATTACTGCTACGCGGTGACTAACATTAGAGAAAGGAATCGTCAACAGTATTACGTGTAAACACTATACGCAATAAACCTAACGGGAACAAAGTGATCTTTTCTCTTCGCGCTTCAACCTGAACAACAACAACAACAACAACAACTCTGCAAGTGTACGAACCGTACAATGGTTCTACATAGTGCCATCACTGAGATCCTATAGCCCGCCTTCAGATTCCACCATCAGGTAGGCGACATCATCAGTCATCTAGGTCTCCGTACAACGATATTCTCAAGATAGCTACATAAAAAACGATAAAAAATAAACGCAATAGAAATACGAGTAATATAGGTACTTAATAGTTTTGGAGAGCTCGGCCACGCTTCACCTTACATTTTAACTACTTCAAAAAAGGAGGTATCGATACGTATATTCGACACGTATGTATATTATTGGAACTGCAATATTTTTACATATGATAATCTATTAGGGCTTCCAAACAAATATACAAAATTTTATAAATGTACTTATGTACGTTTGTATGTATGTATGTATGTCCACGCATTTCTACGAAACTATTAACCAGATCGTGACCATTCTTTTTTGTTGGCTTACATTTACTTCAACTTAGGGCATGAAAGTTTCATCAAAATCGGTTAAGTAGTTTTCAAGATAATGTACTAATACGTGTAAGTGTGGCTTGGGTTATTGATACGAGCTACAGGTATGGTGTCAAAGGGAAAACATCTCAAAAGCATGGTCAAATTATAGTGCAATATTTATAACAAAACCATTACTTAAATACTTATTACAAACAAATATTCCAGATTTTAATAAAACCTAAAAATTACGAAATAAAAAATAATTACAAAAATGAAATCGACTTCAAAAAGAATCGAACTCAAAATTATGAAATAACTTTAATTTTGGAAGTCGGTGGCAAAAAACTAAAATACAGATCCAAAGACACCGACTTCCGAAATTAAAGTTATTTCATAATTTTGAGTTCGATTCTTTTTGAAGTCGATTTAATTTTTTAACGACTTCAAAAAAAGGAGTTATCAATTCGATACGTATGTATGTAATATTATTGGATCTGCGAGATATTCACATATGATGATCTATTAGGGCTTCCAAGCAAATATACTACATTGTATAGATGTATGTTTGTATGTTAGTATCGTTGTATGTATGTATGTTTGTCCATGCATATCTCCGAAACTATTAATCGGATCGTGACCATTATTTTTTTTGTTGGCTTACATTTACTCCAACTTAGGGCACAGTGAAAGTTTCATCAAAATCGGTTTAGTAGATTTCAAGATAATGGAAGATGACCAGGTAAGTGCTTATTGGTCCTCAGTAATGGAAATAGGATGACCTAGCTTTCAACATTTATCTAATTGAGCATGGGTGCTACTACATGACACTTGCTGAAGGTCTGATGATGACCAGGTAAGTGTTTATCGGTTCTCAAGAACGGAAATAGTTAGGATGACCCAGCTTTCAACATTGTATCTAATTGAGCACGGATGCTACTACATGATTCTTTCTGAAGGTCTGATGATGACCAGGTAAGTGCTTATTGGTCCTCAGTAATGGAAATAGTTAGGATGAGCTAGCTTTCAACGTGTAAGTGTGACGGCCTGGCTTATTGATACGAGCTACGGGTGTGGTGTCAAAGGGAAAACTTCTCAAAACCTTGGTCAAATTCTAGTGCAATATTTATAACAAAACTATGAACTACTTATTACAATAAAATATTCCAGTTTTTACGAAAAACTAAAAATTACGAAATAAAAATAATTAAAAAAAATTAAATCGACTTCAAATTATTTTTTTACGCCCTGAGTTAATATAAATTATGGTCATTACATCATAACAAAACTACAAAAAAAAAAAACATTCGGCTTTTTTATATTGAAAATTTACCTTTTTTAAGAGGCTATGACCGAAAATTTCTGGGTTGTATTAACCATTTTTGTGCAGTTTTCTGCATTTCGTATATAGAGTAAGTGCGCCAATTATGGACCACCATAAGGATTTTGTCAAATAAAACTCAGAATTTTTAAGTATAATCAGCCTTATATATTTTGAACAGTTCGATAATTAATTGGTATCAAAAACGATTAATAAAATTCTTAAGAAACATCAACATCTTAGAAAAAATCAACTTTTTCTAAAATATGTCATTATTGTGAATTTGCAAAAAGTGTACAAAATATGGACCATATGGTTTCAAATATGGTTACACATGGTTTCAAATATTCAGAAAATTATAAAAACTATTGAATATTGCAACTTAATAGGATTATTGTAAAATAACTTATCTTTCCCCTGGTTTAATCCACTTTCACAAAGTGTAATATGTGTTGAAATTATGAGCTTACGAAGTTAGCTAAGAAATTACATCGCGCGTTGATAATAACGAAAAATTGCTCCCGTGAATACGTGCGCGCTCTCTGCCGGCCTGCAAGCGACTAGCGGGCAGCGGGAGGGGTGAATTTTAGCGTGCGCTGACCAACGGCTCTATACTAATAACGTTAATTGAGAAACGCGGGTAGTCCATATTACAGAACCAGTCCATAATTGGCGCATTTACCTCTACAGGTCGATAGAGAAAAAAATTCTGAGAAAAATAGTATATATAACTCAATTTCGCCAAAATGGTTTATACGACCTTTCTACCCAAAGTTATCGATATTATTGACGATTTTCATATATAAATTATTAATATAAATTATTAAAAAATATTATATAAATTATTGTGCATTACCGTACACTCATTGTTTTGACACGGATTACTTGGCTCGGTTACAAAACGCGATCATACGATATTTGTTTACAAATCGTGCCTCGTCGGTGAGTGGGTCGCATGAGAGGTGTGGCGACTGTGGCGAGTCAGCGCGCGCAGCTCGCCCGCCGCGCCGCTCGCGCCAACGTCGTCATGACCTCGACAGCGACACCAGCTGAGAGCATTCGTCGTAGGTAATCTAAATATTGTCAAAACATGTTTTGATAAAATATTGCTATATAATTCGCAAGCGTTGTTTACGATAGTTCAGTGTACATTTGAATATTACTCCATCACAACCTTCCCACAAAGAGTGGAATCTTTGCTTGTAAAAGTAGAAGTTCACAACTTCACAAACTGTGGCAATCTTTATATAGAACAACCAGATGAAGTGAGTGTTTACTGTGGTCAGGGTACATTATGTTCTGTGACTGTGGTTACTAGTGAACTTACAATTTGAGTTGATCATCACTATTTCTACGTTTCATTTGAAATAACAATTTGGCATTTGTTTTATAATAAAATTGTGATTCAACGAGAAAGACAATTATTTGAAAATAAATTGAACGGCGTCATTTAAATTAATATACTGTTAAGCCCATCTGTGGTGTGTGTCATAATCATAACTTCCGAACCCGAAACGAAACGTTTCTAGATTTGTTTTGATTTGCTCAAGTTGGTAGCACTGCTCAAAGATCGTCCGATTTGACGTCACGAAAACTTGACTGACTGTCGTACTGTAACTACTACGTAGTTTGTGCTGTCATTGATTTATTTATATTTGCTAATAACTCGCGGAGCCGTTTTGCGCAAAAATCACACATTATCGTACAGTAGCGTGGTGGGAGCAGGCGGCATATTGCAGAATATACATTTACGTTCAAAAGTGATTTTCTTCTGTGTGAAGTTATATTGTGTTAAACAACAAAATAATTAGTAGATGTGAGCTGTAACAAACATTGGTGTTGAACATAATTATTTATAGTGTGTACATAGAGTAGAGCACGCGACAGTTCTAGAAGGCGCTGGTCTGGTATCTGGTATCGCTGTACTTGTGCTCGCGTCGAGCCGTGAAGATGTCGTCGCTGGGTGGTCAGTGGCGCGTGATCCGCCACTACCTGTCGCTCAGCAACCTGAACGCTGAGCTGGACAAGCTGGTGCACAAGATCAAGCCCGCGTCACCCGAGCAGTGGGACAGTACGTACCGCTACAGCTACACTAACTTCATACACATCGCATCACTTTCCCATTACTTAGTTAACAGGGGTGTCCAACATAGTTGTATGGCGGGCTAGATTACATATTTTTAACATTGTGGTGGGCCAAAATAGAGATTTTGTCTTTGGAAAATGCAGAGAGCAGTTGTAAATAAAGTTTTTGTATGATTAATGGGATATTTGAAATTTTTTTGTTTGCAGAGTGTGTCATCAGGTGATATTTGAGATGTGGCAATGCGAAGAAGGCCATTTAGGTGTTCTGTCAGTGAAGATCTTGTTTTTGATTTCACATGTTTCATGCGGGAAAAGAACTGCTCGCAAGTATGTTTCCAAATAGAGACACCTGTTTTAGCTAGCTTGGATAGGTTGGAATACTGATCAGGTTTTATGTATTTATTATAAAATTCTAGTAGTCCACTCTGCAGGCTATTGTTGTATGCTGTTTTTAAAAGACTTGCTTTGTAGCTCAATCAACTCCACTTGAATATCTTGCTTGGCATCTCCAATGTCAATTTATTTATATTAAATTAATTTTTCAACACTTTCATGTAGGGCTCCTGAGTTTTGAAATCAGAGATCCTCTCGTCAAACTCTATCCTTACCTTCTGAAGTAAAGACACATACTTTCTGTTTAGTGTTGGTTTCGTATAGACAAAGTCACCCAAATGAAATTCTCATTTAAGTTCCCGGTGAAAGCTTGAATATGTTCATAATGTTCTGAGCAAAGTTGATCCTTTCCTTAGAGTTTTTTATTTAGGTTGGCGAGGTAGAGTGGGGAAGCATGCGCTGGTGCATAGACAAGTAGAGGTGAAACCATACATAGTAAGACTAATAAAAAAAAAAATTGTGCAGAAAAACGTAAAACACCAAAAATGAAAACTTGTAAAAGAATGAATGAGCATAGTGAATGCAGTATGTTCCTTATGGAGTATGTGTGGTTTGACATTGAATGATAGAGTAATTCAAACTATACACTCCTATTAGCGGGCCGGATTTTGGTGTCCCCGGGCCAATCTGTGTTGCATGTTGGATGGGCCGTATGTATGTGGGATGGGTACGTGGGATGTATGTATGGGCTCTCTGCAAAGCGATTGTTTACCATAGAGTTTGTTGTCTGCACTGCAGGGTTCATGTGAGAATGTTGATACTAGGCTGAAACATTGTTCTGCTTTTTCTTGGAATCTTTTTTATTTATGTTCCTTCCTATTTTTATTGTCAAAGTAACAACGAACAACTATATTAAAAACAGTATTAGACAAAAAATAAAAATTGTGTACTTAGAAATTATTGCCAATATGGGATACTTTTTCAAAAAGAATGCAGAAAGCATGGCAAATACAGTAATCTAAACAATAAAACTAGGAGTATCGAGAAGCTAAACAATATTTTTTTGTACAAAATTTAATTTGGCTTTTGTTAGTATTTACTTATACATTCCAATAAACGTCACATTTCGATTTTCATAGATTTAATACGGAGGTTTGAGACGGTGCTGGCGCATCGTCTGTCCTCCGTCACACCAGTGGACAAGACAACTCCCGACAACAAACTTAGCGCTACAGCTGTTGAACATACGAACACTAACGTATTGAACAAAGAGCTGACAGAAAGCAAGCCGAAAGAAGTAGCAGCACCCGGGGTGGGCTCTGAGATGAAGGAACTCAGCATGGAGAGCCTGTGGCAAGGACTGCGCCTCAAGAAAGACATCCAGCTTGGCAAGATCTCGGAGCCCACGTGGAAGGAGCAGAAGCACACCGTGTCTAAGGTTTGTACAACACCTTCAACAGGTGTCTCACTTGTAACTACTGAAGATGAGCACACTAATTCTAATTCAGAGCACTTATTTCAATTAAATCAATTACAGCCTCTTTAGAATTCATTTGAATTGTCAAGGAGGTACTGAGTACTCAAATCACTAAGTTTCTCTCCTTACACACACAATAATAATTAACATTTGTGGTAGTGAAGAGATGAATATTTTACCCTGTATGTATGTATACACCAACTCTTTTATTGACTGTGTCATACTAAAACACTTTGTGTACATTACAACTTACACATGAAATATTCATAATTATTCTTTATTCAAGATTGTGGATTTATAATATTAGTTATGTAAATGTGTACTGCTTTTGCTGTGGACTGTGTTGATTTGATTTGTGTTTCACACATATTATTCTTTTGATTTAATGGTACTTACAGTAATCCCCAATATTTTTGGCTAGGCAGCCATCTACACACGTGATTTTCTCAACTGATACCTTAATTTTGCATTTTAATAATGGAGTTTGCAATTTTGCATAATTACTGCACTATTATTTGTGTTCAATATTTTGGTATTGCTGTAACATTAAATTGTTATTATTAATATAACTTTAAATTGTAATTTACAGTAAACACATTATTTTTGTCCATATTCTTAATCTAATGTTTAATGTTTAAAATAATTTACCTATTAATGTTTTGCGTTCAGCACAATTTATAGCAGCAGGTTGGTCATAATTCATGAAATCATATTCATAACATACTCCACAATAACAATCAATAACAAGCGCGAAACCGGAACACAACGTAATCTACATTGTCACTGGTTCCGGGTTAAAAATAGACGAATTAAATTAGCAATCATGTTTATTGTAAACAGAAACTGACAGAGAACAACAAAATGCTTCACAACCAGTGGCAGTTATATTTAGTGCATCAGATTTGTTGTTATCAGGCTCGAGATGTAGTACCTATGTTATGTTATTGTAAACAGAAACTGACAGAGAACAACAAAATACTTCACAAACAGTGGCAGTTATATTTAGTGCATCAGATTTGTTGTTATCGGGCTCGAGATGTAGTACCTACGAGTATGTTATCCCATGTGCTGTGCGCCGCACGCTACCAAAAATCAAAATAACATTTTGTTTGTAAAACGAAGAAATGAAATGATTGATTGATTGATTGTCGATGAATTAGTGTGACAACCAATAGCAAAATCGCGATCTAAGTGCGTCGTGACGTATCACGACGTATTTGTGTGCGTAATGCTCGTACGTATTGGTCTCTTGCTTGTAGTGGAGTTAAAGAGTGGGACATAACCGGCGACACGCGTTCTAATACAAATCGGGAACTATTTCCTTTCTAACCTTTTTTACCAACAGGTAACAACCACAGAACACTGGTTGTATCCAACCATACCCAAAATAAATAAAGTCGGGTACATAAGCGGATAAAATGGGTATACACCACAGAACAGATAAAGGAGATTCGAAAGGAAATAGTTCCTGATTTGTATTAGAACGCGTGTCGCCGGTTATCTCCCACTCTTTAACTCCACTACAAGCAACACACCAATACGTACGCGCATTACGCACACAAATAAGCCACACGCACTTTAATCGCGATTTTGCTATTGGTTGTCACACTAACGCAAACACTGCGCTTGACGTACACTCACACACGCGCAAAAGCAATTTATTTCTCATACATGTTACGGCGACCAAAAGGTCGATAATTTTATCGATATTTATATCGATAAAATTATTGTAATTTTGTTAGTTTAAGTTTTACAATTTTTCGCTTTAATTTCGATTTACGAATAGTGTGGACTTCCTAAATACATATAAATAATAATGTCATAGCCGCAAAATTCAAATTTTCTTTCATTTTTAGGGTTCCGTACCTCAAAAGGACAAAACGGAACCCTTATAGGATCACTCATGTGTCTGTCTGCCTGTCTGTCCGTCTGTCACAGCCAATTTGCTCCGAATCTAATGGACCGATTTAGTTGAAATTTGGTACACGTATGTATTTCTGTGACCCAAACACGGACGTGTAATGTAAATTGCTTTTTTGTTTGTTTTATTTTTTCTCTCAATTATTTTTAATCATGGTCTGGCAGCTTGAGTAATTTATGCGGCCTACCCAAATGTCCTTTCTTTGGTATTGTTCGTCGAATCGTTGAGCTCCTTAAGTTCTTAATTGAGCTGCGCGATTACTGACAAATGCGTGCATAGACTGGACAGGTCCTCTCAATCTGTGTGGTTCTTTTCTCAAAAGACCATTCCAGACACCAATCTATAAGGTCTTCACATGAAGTGACCAAGATTATGTCTGGACTTTATAAGAGACTGTGACCTCTGAGTTTACGAGTCTGAGTTACTTACAGAAATCATTTATCATTTAATTAATGAATTTTGAATATGGGGGTCAATTTAGGGGGCAAATAAGAAAATAAAAAATATATATTTGCAAACTGTACTGTGCGATATATCAAATTCTACCCATGAATATGAACAACTTTTACTATGGGACCAACTATGAAATCACGAAAGAAAAAATCTGTTGTTCCATACAAAGGTTCAATACCTACTCAACCAAAATGTATGAAACAGTTGATTTTTTTTTTTGGATTTCAGAGTTGGTGCCATAAATAACGTTGTTCATATTCATGAGTAGAACACCCTGTGAAAATTTGCGCAGTGAATAAAAACTTCTCCTGTATAGATTTCAAACATGGATTTTCAGCTACTTACTGAAAGGCGCATAACGAAATTTTTGTGCGGAGTAGGTCCTGATTTTAAGTATCTTTTCCCTGACTTTTTTGTTGTGTAATCATTTTCTGCAAAATTTTGAGAACAAATTTAGTAGGTATCCATTCAATTGTACCAGTTGCCTCAATCACAGTTTTATATATAACAATAACAGTTCTCTTGTATCTGGATCTGTTGCAAATCTAAAAATAAAATTTAAAATGTATGTTTTCATTATAACTAACATCTAAAAAAATTGAGACAAAAAACCCACTCAGAAACTAAATTGATAACCTACAATAAACAATAATTGATGATAATAAACAAAGCTATTTTAATTATAATACGCGCGTACCGAATCTTCCCTTTTTTATACATCAGCGATTACTGATAATAATCATTTGTACGCATATATACTTTTAATATCGACATTGTTTACAACTTGGTACAACACTATCGATACGCATGGATTTCACTGAATTCAAGCTTTGGCTCGGCGCACGCGATATCGCAGAGAACGCAATACATTGCGCGATTGCTTACGTAGTACAAGATGGTACCCATGTATTGAAAGCAATGTATAATTTTGCATCAGTTTGCGATTGTATCGTTTTTGTCTTCAAACTACATAATACTATTGTAATAATTACAAATATCACTTGTATTTTTAGGTTTTTGGACTTACCGGTTAAAAGATATCCCTTCTCGGGCTACACTACACACCTGGCTTCTTTTACGACACGTTATAATGGCGCAAGACGGCATAATTCTTTTTTTTTCGCGGAACTTCGTACGCTGTCACAACAAGAGCACGATTGTTCGCCGATGAAGCAAATTTTGGTTGACTATAAGAGCGTTGCTCACAATTGCGGCGCGCCTGCCCTGCCCACAAGGCCATTCTAACCTCTTTCATCTGTTCTATGGTATACACCATACAATCGCAAGTACAAGTATCTCACAAACTTGTTCTGCACTCTCTCCAGCATAAGCCTATATTTAGATTCGTGTGGAGCCCAAATGACTGCGTTACATTCTAATTGACTTCTAACTAAAGCATTATACAGGGTGTCCCTGGAAGTATGGATCAAATCGAATAGGGGCGTGGGCAAGGTCATTTCCAAACTTTTTAACCCTGAGAATGTTGGTGCAATTTTTTACAGTTCAAAAGTTATGACCAATTTTTGTTTTTTTCAATCACTTTGCATAGTCCTCAATGAAAAAAATCATAAAAAAAAAAACTAGCAAAGCTATCAATTACTTTTTTTTTCAGAACTTTGTAGAAAAGTGGGCCTTTCCTGTGGTAATACTTTTACGCAGCTAGAAAACATACGGTCAATAAGAAAAAACATTTACAGCAAAGGCTTCGTTACGTTTACATTACGTTACGTTTACATTAAAGCAGGCTATCATTACGCCAGTATATAAGTCTGGAGACAGAGACGATGTCGGCAACTATAGGCCTATATCTGTCCTACCTGCTATTTCTAAAATAATCGAAAAACTTATTAACATAAGGTTGCTTAAATATCTAAAAGATTTTGATATCTTATCGGACTCTCAATTTGGCTTCCGGCAGGGTATGTCTACCGAGAATGCAGTTGCGGCGTTTAGTGCGCTAATTACCGAACAACTTGATAGCGGCAAGAAATGTGTAACTGTATTCCTAGATTTAAAAAAGGCCTTCGACACCGTCTCTGTCCCACTCTTAGCAAATAAGCTAGAAGCTATTGGAGTTCGTGGGCTGCCGTTAAATCTTCTCAAAGATTATCTCAGCAATCGAAAGCAAAGGGTTAGAGTGGGTCAGTATATTAGTGGGGAAACGGCAGTGTCTTACGGAGTCCCCCAAGGGAGCGTATTGGGGCCCACTTTGTTCCTTATTTATGTAAACGAACTCTGTAATATGCGTATTGCAAACGCAAGATTTTTTTCGTACGCTGACGACACTGCAGTAGTGTTCACGGGTAACTCTTGGTGAGACGTTCAGCTTAGCGCAGAATTGGGATTATCTGAGATTGCTGGATGGCTGGGACAAAATTTGCTCACACTGAACATATCAAAAACTAACTACATATGTTTCAGTGTGTCCAATCGTACACAACCCAGTACTGACTTTAATCTTAAAGTTCACCTATGTGATGCTGGAAGTTACTCACAATGCAGCTGCTCAACTATAAACAGAGTACCTCACATCAAATATTTGGGTATTATTGTCGACCAGAGATTATCTTGGCATCCCCACATTGATCAAGTTGCTACCAGAATCAGAAAACTAAGCTGGATTTTCAGGACACTTAGACATATAATACCTATAAATATATGTACTCCTCCAGGCAGGAATAAAAACTTCCTAAATATGATATATCTAGCGCTTGTACAATCAGTTTTGCTTTACTGCATCCCTATTTGGGGGGGAGCTTCTAAAACAAAATTTTTAGAATTAGAGCGAGCACAACGGGCTCTCATCAAGTGCATGTATTTTAAAAAACGGAGATATTGTACTGAAAAACTTAATCAAATCAGTAACCTTTTAACGGTCCGGAAGCTTTATATTATTCAAGTTATTATTACAAAACATAAAGCACTAACCTATGATCCCAGAATATTGGCTAGAAGAAGAAAAGACATTATATTAAAAATACCACAAACAAGAACATTATTTGCAAGTATACAACTTTTTAAACGATCTGCTCAACTTTATAATGCTATTAATAAACACATTTACATCTACCCTAAGAATTGCTATGAATGCAAAAAAATACTAACGGAATGGATAAGAAAGCTAACCTACAGTGAGACTGAATCACTTCTACAACAGACACACTAACACTATACTAACACAATTCTCCACACAAACATACACACCCTCACACACACACACACACACACACACACACACACACACACACACCCACACCCACCCTCTTGTACTCGTATTGTATAGTTTACACTTCTTGTTTTTGAAAGAGCGGAGTCTCCTAATACAGGCATCTTTTGCTTAAAAGGAGGCTCCAATCTCAAATTTGTTGTACGTTTAAGGCATCGATCACTAATAAACAACTAGATGCACAATGCCATACAAAAATTCTCTTAAAACGGTCGCCAATTGTCTTTACCTACTTCTAGTTGAAATAAATATACGTTAATGTAAATTCAACCATAAGTGCAATGTTTAAAGTTGTATTCACAAAGCCGTTACGACCGGTGCTTGCTAGTCAACATACATCAAAACAAATTCAACCTTACTTACAATGTTTTAAAATCAGATTTACAGTGCGAAAAAAAAAAACAATAGATTTTACGACCGAGGCTCACCGCTAGGACAAAGGAATGAGTAGAGTCGAATTGTCCAATATTTTTTTGTTTATATATTATTATAAAGGTATTTTTTTAAAGCTTTAAGCTTAATGTATTAAAAAAAGTGTACGTAATAAAACACATTTTATTTCTTCTTTGGTGTATATGTGTAATCATTATATTATAATTTACCTGAATGGATCGATCACTAATAAAGAACTAGATACACAATCAGCGCAAAAAAGGTCGTTACCGAATGAATGCCCACTTGGACGGGTACGTTTGAATTACATTAACGTATATTTATTTCAACTACAATTACGTAAACACAATTGGCGACGAGAACTTTTGCATGGGATTGTGTTACTATAATATTTATAGGAACAGTAAACAAGTCTCATTAAACAAAAAAAACAAAAAAATCATAAGTAACTTTAATAATAATAAAAAAAGAAACAATAGCGTCTCCACAAATGGAACAGAATCAACGCACATAACCCGAACAATTTAAGCGGGCATGCAATAGTATGATTACTACGTTTACTGAGAGTCTTTACAATTGAGATGCTTTATAACTCCTCCTGTTTATTACGACTTAATTAAAAAAATGTTTTTACGACGATTTCCTGAGAAAATATCAGTATTTACAATACAGTGATAACAATTATATATTGATAATATTAATAGTTACCGAAAATATGAAACTCCATCTTTTTTTAGCGTCCTGGAAGTGTGATTTTCGCACTTTTTAAACGAGGACTGTGTCACGCTTACTGTCGGAGCGTTCAAATGCTACTAGAGTAAATGTACACCAAATGTTAAATTCGGTGGACTTTCGGTGAGGACATTTTTTGCCGCTGATTGTGTATCTAGTTGTTTATTAGAGATTGATGGTTTAAGGTTATCAAATAAACTATTTTTATTTTTTTATTTTTTTTTATTCGTTCTGGCAAAAATTTTACTCAATTTTCGAGCGATTTTCATGGGAAAAAGTTACACTAGCGAAAGTTGACCACGTATTACAAAAACTGGTCCAAGTCATACGAGATTCTTTAGAATCACTGGAATATTCTTAATAGTTTAAAAGTTAGAGAATTTTATTAACAAGGAGGTCGTATTTTTAAAATTTTCTAACTACGTGGCAAAATAAAATAAAACAATGAAATTAATATGTAAATGTATTATTAAATTGAAATTACAATAGATGTTCAAAATTCATTCCTCTTACTCTCAAACACAACTGGCATCGCCGAATGAAATTTGGTATTATTCGTCTAAATGCACGGGAACAATTTTTTATGTATAAGGTTGCAGATGTGATTTTCTGACGGAGTAGTTCCTCGGTTCTGCTCTCTGTCTCGTACACCATCTCTTTGTAATAACCCCATAAAAAGAAATCTATGGGGTTCAGGTCAGGGGAACGTGCTGGCCATCGAATGTGCCACCCTCTTCCGATCCAACGACTAGGGAAAGTTAAGTCTAGATGGTCTCTTACGACTCTTGCGTAATGTGGGGGAGCGCCGTCTTGCTGCAATCACATACGTCTCGACGGGTTTCAAGTGATACTTCCCCAAGTAAACCATTTAGGTCATTCTGTAGAAATCTCAAGTATGAGGGGCTGTCGAGTCTAGCAGGTAACTCATGAGGACCTATTAGCTGTCCTTCTACTATTCCAGCCCACATGTTTACTCCGAACTGATACTGGAAATGGTCATTTCGTACAATCTGTGGGTTAATGCGCGCATAAAAATGCAGATTATGCATGTTAAATATCCCCACCCTTCGGAAACTTGTTTCATCACTCCATAAAATTTTCTTTAAAAATTGAGAATCTTCACGATGGTGACGTAACATTTCCCTACAAAAAGCCCTTCTCGGGCCATGATCACTCGGTAAAAGGGCGTGCACACGTTGAACGTGAAAGGGATGAATTATGTGTCGTCTCACAGTACGATGTACCTCAGATCTCGGAATCCCTGACATTCTTGACATGCGACGAATACTTGCCATTGGATTCTCACGTAGCTTCTGAAGCACCACATCTTCGACTCCAAGGTCTGGAATGCTACGTCGACCTTCCCTAGCTCCTGGTTTTCTACCATCTGCGTAAGCGGAGTGTTCACGATGGAATACTCGGTAATCCGGATAGCGGTCCCGATTAGGATATCGCTCTCGATACACTGTTGCAGCCTGGCGTGCATTTCCATCACAAAATCCGTAAATGAAATGCATATCTGCATATTCATGGCTGTTGTACGTAGCCATACTCAAGTCAAACAGTGTCCAAATCACAGGCAAAAACAAACCAAGTTACACAGTCCAAATAACGTTAAAGAATAATTATTGATGAACACCGAATTAAGTACGTGCGCAGTCACAAGCTGGTAGCGAGTTACTACAACATCTACCTGAGTGCGAACGTGCGCCGGCGCTGGTTCTTTTGTTTCCCTTCCGCCGCACATTCCTAGCACCTCGTTGGAATGCAATGCCCCTCGCACTTCCTCTTTCACCTCGCCGCGCTCGCCCCGTCGCCATACATATTGTACCAGAGCGCCGATATGACGTCGATGACAGCAGGTGCACGGTTTTTTCCGGGTTGTAGCTAGGGCAAATAACATGAGACAACAAAAAGTTTACCGAAATTATTTTTATTTTTTATTTAAACCTGAACCACATCAAACAGTAGTGTTCAGATAGGTAACAAATGCCTAGGGACTGAAATTAAATCGTTAGTTAAGCTGAAAAAAATGAAAATTTGAAACAGAAAATTGTAAAAATACGACCTCCTTGTTAATAAAAATCTCTAACTTTTAAGCTATTAAGAATATTCCAGTGATTCATACCTCCAAAGAATCTATGACTTGGACCAGTTTTTGTAATACGTGGTCAACTTTCGCTAGTGTAACTTTTTCCCATAAAAATCGCTCGAAAATTGAGTAAAACTTTTGCCAGACCGAACACTGCAGTAACTGTTTTTTTAAATTATTGAACACATGTTTTCTAGATGCGTATAAGTATTACCAAAAGAAAGGCCCACTTTTCTACAAAGTTTTGAAAAAAATAATAATAGCCCTGATAGTTTTTTTTATGATTCTTTTCATTGACCATTATTCGAAGTGATTGAAAAAAACAAAAATTGGTCATAACTTTTGAACCGTAAAAAATTGTACCAACATTCTCAGAGTATAAAAGTTTGGAAATGACCTTGCCTACACTCCTATTCGATTTGATCCATACTCCAGGGACACCCTGTATAAGGCGATAACTGCTTTAATGTTATTGAAAATACGCACCATACGGAGCATAAAACCTAAATTACGGTAAGCTTTTTTGCAGCAGACGTGATCACGAAACGTTAGCTCAGTGTTGAATTTCACACCTAAGTCCCTGACTTTCGTAGTCCTAGACATTGGCAAGCCATCTATATTGTACTTATATAGAATAGGAGTGCGTGCGCGAGTGAAACTGATAGTTACTCACTTTGAGATGTTGAACTGCAAGAGGTTATCCTTGCTCCAGGTTACCAATCTCTCTGAACCAGTCTCTTTGAAGACAGTCACAGTCCTCCAAATTACTGATCTCCAGCGACAGCTTGAGGTCGTCAGCAAACAGTAAGCGTTTGGCGTCTTTAAAACAATTTCTGGCAAATCATTAATCATAATAATGAATTGCAAAGGCCCAAGGTTACTGCCCTGACTCACCCTCGACCTGGTAACATATGGCTCTGACCTGTGTCTCGCATATTCCACGTACTGCTGCCTACCCCTCAAGTAACTTGCAAAAAACTTTAGCAGATGTGGAGTAAAACCAATGAAAATTCGCGAAGTGATTTTAGCTACAGTGTACATTGGCGTACTTGTGAACATAGTAATATTGTCACACGCATAGAATACAAGTGATAAGCCTGAACCGCGCTTATCTAACTCACGGAGTTATCAATAAATGAGAGAAATGGGTCGCGTCGCGTTACGATCGGTGCTGATCCAGCGCGGCGGAGTGGCTATCTCTATTACTAGCCATATCTGTGTACTAACCGGAAGACATTAGTACCTACAGCGCTTACATATTGCTTTCGTTAAAACAATCACACGAAAATTGTCTACGTGAATGAGCAAGCAAGCAAAGATGCCAAACTTGCAAGAAGCGCCAAATTAGTTCACTTCAACTTCTTGTACTTAACTGATTCAAAAACAAAAACAAAATCGAGCGATTTTTAGAACCACATGAATTAATAATAATCATCATTTAATTCAAGTAACAAGACTCATTGTTAGTAACTTACAAACTAACTTACAAACTATATTAGTAAAACGAAACAATTTGTGACATCACAGCTGCAAGGTGACAGCCCAGTCGATACCATGCAGCAGTGGTTCACAAACGCACAACTTAGCCTGCTTGCTGCCATAGACAGGATGCTGTTGGTGCTGCCCCGCAGCCTACTAACCACGGATGCGCACGGCTTTCGCATCACAGCGTAGAAGCAGCAGCGCGAGCTTCAGAAAATATCCCTGATGCGCTGCAGTATCGGGGTAACCCCATCAGCACCAGAATGTGTTATTGTATTGACCGCGAAGGGCGCTGTATGATTTCTGAGTATAATGAGTCCACAGTCTGCAAGAGTAAAAAGACGTGCAGCAAGCACTAAATATAGTGTCCTCTTTAGAGGCATGCCTGAATCTGCGGCCAATCATATTAGCTCTCACACACAGCGCCCTCCGCTGCCCTGTCATTATCTACATCATCTTTGAGGCCAGTGGTCAATAAGTGACCCAGATACTTAAATTGGTCCACCCTCAGAAGGGAGTATGTCATTGATAATGTCACAATATTTGCATGCCGAATATAGTAGGCGGAATATGAAGCACTATTTGTATATATTAGGTCGGGGAAAAAGTCTTTTCGCATTATAGTATGTATGAACTTGTAATAAAATCTCATTGGCTATACTATTTGTATCTGGCTGGTTTTGGTATCATTGAAAGTTTAAATTTTAAAGAACATAATTCCAAATTCAAATTAGGAAAATGTGTGATTTTCATTTGTTTTTCGTACCGTCAAGATGAGTGAATCTAATGAAGAAATTTGATACATTTTAAAATTTTACTACAAAAAAGGTAAAAATGCAACGCAAGCCGCGAAAAAAATTTGCGATATTTATGGACCTAGTGTAGTGTCTGTGAGGGTAGCACAAATTTGGTTTAAGCGTTTTCAATCCGGAAATTTTGATGTCAAAGATGCACGTCGCTCTGGTCGCCCTATTACGGATAAAATGGATGCCATTTTTGAAAAAGTGGAGCAAGATCGGCATATCAGTAGTTACGACGTAGCTGAAGAACTGGAAATTGACCACAAAACAGTTTTGGCGCATTTGAAAAAACTGGGTACACAAAAAAGCTCGACATTTGGGTAGGTACCTCACGAGCTCACTGAAAGAAACCTAATGAACCGTGTACTCATTTGTGATTCTTTATTACGACGTAATGAAACCGAACCATTTTTGAAGAAGCTGATAACTGGTGATGAAAAGTGGATCACGTATGACAAGAACGTGCGAAAAAGGTCGTGGTCAAAGGCCGGTCAGGCTTCACAGACTGTGGCGAAACCCGGGTTAACTCGCAACAAGGTGATGCTGTGTGTGTGGTGGGATTGGAAGGGCATTATTCATTATGAGCTGTTACCACCAGGCAGGACCATCGATTCTGAACTCTACTGCGAACAACTGATGAGATTAAAGCAAGAAGTTGAGAGAAAGCGGCCGGAATTAATCAACAGAAGGGGTGTGGTTTTTCATCATGATAACGCTGGACCTCACACATCTTTAGCCACTCAGCACAAATTAAGAGAGTTTGGCTGGGAGGTGCATGCATCCGCCGTATAGTCCTGACCTTGCACCTTCAGATTTCCACCTGTTTCGGTCTCTTCAGAATTCTTTAGGCAGTGTCAGGTTAACTTCACGAGAGGACTGCCAAAACCACTTGTCGCGGTATTTTGACCAGAAGTCCCAAAATTTCTATAGCAATGGGATCATGTCCCTACCTACAAGATGGCAAAAAGTTATCGAACAAAATGGTACCTACATACTTTAGTTAAATGTAAATAAACTATATTAAAAAATGTTTTGAATTTTTTTAAAAAATGCGAAGAAACTTTTTCCCCAACCTATTAATATTGTACTGAATTTCATAATGCAACTCCCACAGAGTACTCTTTTATATACAGGTGTCCCAGAACTCAACGTCAAGCCGAAACGGGGCGACAGGATTGATTGTAAACATCATGAGAAAAATCTGAAAAAAAATCTATCCCATGCAGTTTGAAAATTATGGGCATTTAAGAAAAACCTAAAAATTTGGTCAAACTGTAACCACTTTTCGGTTATTGTGGTTATTTTTTATTATTTTTGTTCATTTAAACTTTGGAACCGTAATCCTAAATAACATTTCTAAGAGTCAAAAATAATGACACAATTGCCCCAAGTTTCCTAGAATTAAGACTTTGTTAACTATGAATTCAAAATTTTCAAAATTTGTCGACTGAAAAGCCCCACCTTTAAAAAAATGTACTAGAGTGCCTTGGCAAGTGACTTAAAAGTTGGCGCATTTAATCAGGATTGTAAAATGGTACAATACTTGTTAGTTTCATACTAAAAAAAACGAGTAAAAAAATAAAAACCTCAAGTAACCCGATTTTTGCTAACCCATTTTACTCAGTTAAAATGTAAAAAACAGCTCATAATGAATTATGCCCTTCCAATCCCACCACACACACAGCATCACCTTGTTGCGAGTTAACCCGGGTTTCGCCACAGTCTGTGAAGCCTGACCGGCCTTTGACCACGACCTTTTTCGCACGTTCTTGTCATACGTGATCCACTTTTCATCACCAGTTATCAACTTCTTCAAAAATGGTTCGGTTTCATTACGTCGTAATAAAGAATCACAAATGAGTACACGGTTCATTAGGTTTCTTTCAGTGAGCTCGTGAGGTACCCAAATGTCGAGCTTTTTGTGTACCCAGTTTTTTTCAAATGCGCCAAAACTGTTTTGTGGTCAATTTCCAGTTCTTCAGCTACGTCGTAACTACTGATATGCCGATCTTGCTCCACTTTTTCAAAAATGGCATCCATTTTATCCGTAATAGGGCGACCAGAGCGACGTGCATCTTTGACATCAAAATTTCCGGATTGAAAACGCTTAAACCAAATTTGTGCTACTCTCACAGACACTACACTAGGTCCATAAATATCGCAAATTTTTTTCGCGGCTTGCGTTGCATTTTTACCTTTTTTGTAGTAAAATTTTAAAATGTATCGAATTTCTTCATTAGATTCACTCATCTTGACGGTACGAAAAACAAATGAAAATCACACATTTTCCTAATTTGAATTTGGGATTATGTTCTTTAAAATTTAAACTTTCAATGATACCAAAACCAGCCAGATACAAATAGTATAGCCAAAGAGATTTTATTACAAGTTCATACATACTATAATGCGAAAAGACTTTTTCCCCAACCTATAAATATGTTCACGGTTTGTCTGTGGGAGGGAACGGATCATACAAAAAGTAAAGTTACGGGAAGGTATTAAAATAATTTATGTTAACTACTTGCTTAAATGTACGTATGTTACGTTGTTTGTGCAGTCGTCGATCCACTCGCGCACGGCGTACGTGATCAGCGCGGTGGTCGCGGCCGAGAGCGCGGAGAGCGTGCTGACGCGCGTCGAGCGCCTCGTCGAGCACCTGCACTGCTACCCCGAGGCCAGGGACTACGCCATCAAGGTACAGCCACTACTACATCGAACATAAATGAAAAAATAATTAATGTATAGTTTTCACTTCGCTATATATATATTATTTTTTAAACTTTCAAAGCAATCTGGCGCGCAATGTCTAGAACATACGACACTACACTTTGTTGGATAAAAATTGTCTCTATGTGTAGCTTTGATCCAAATGTCTTTCTTCTCGATGTCATCGTTGGGAAATCTGCAAATTTTAATGCATACAAAATACACGTTTTATAAATATTCTGATGCCCCGTTCTCATGATGGACTGTGGCCGTTAACTAACCCAGCAGTGTTGACATGTTGACGAGCGCTTTCGAGCTTCGGCCACTTTTACTCATTAAATTATCTAGCGAAACTAAAAATTACCTTATACTAAATGTGTAAAAGAGAAATATCATAATCATACGAGAGAGATATCATACACTCACATGTTTTTCGGTTAAGTATAACAAGTTTTATACCAGTATTTCGTATTGTAACATAATTATCCCTTTTCTGCACATTTTCGAGCAGAGCCAAAGGCATAAGCATATTTTAAAACAAAGCAAAAATAATACAATAAAAATATAAGTTTAGCACCTATATTTTAAAAGATATCGATTGTATCGTCGCGATGTTGCGAACAGCACTATCGAGAAGCGAAGAGACAACTGCTAATGTGCGAATCAGTATACCAGAAAGAGACGGCACCGCGAACATTCCAGAACTTAAAATATTTGATTTTATTTTTCATTTTTAATTAAATTGAATAAATAGAGTAGAAAATCATTTACATGTGAAATGTTACCCCGTCTTATGTGTAACTTGAAGTAGTAGTATACTTTCCACACCATTTAATTGCTCAAATAGGCATTACTTTTCGTTTTATTTGCTTTAAAAACGGGAGCGTGTGACGTTCGTACGTAAGCCTGCAATTGCTCCGACTGACAAAAATTGCGCCGCATAGACTTGATATAGCGTATGTTTAGCGCCCGCGGTAGCCTCCGCACACGCTCTCCTCTGGTTTTCTGCTCCGTGGGGCGGGAGCACCCAGTGCACTCACTGCTATGTGCGCCTGAACCGTACCACACCACATAGACGTCACTTTTGTCAAGTCGGCAAAATTATTGCTTGCTAGCTGTTGCCTGTGGCTTAGCCCGCGTGAATGTCGGAAATTATCCCACGGGAACCTTCTACAGGGATGAAAAGTATCCTATGTCTTAATCCAGGTTATAAACTATCTGTATGCCAAATTTCATCCAGATCCGTTCAGCCGTTTTTGCGTGATTAAATAACAAACATCCAAACATACAAACTTTCACATTTATAATATTAGTAGGATTTATTTATTTTTATTAGGTTTACTAACATTTGATTACAAACACAAGTAAAATAACTGGATCCGTTGCTTATAGGTGATCACCACATGCGCAACAACGAATCAATAAGCTCGGTAACATCGGTCAAAAGTTGCCTTTAAATTAAGCTTAGCATATTGACTATCAACTTATTGTTCCTAAATTCAAACCATAACTGTATTTTTTTAACTAGTATGAAATGGCATTAACCTCTTGACCGTCGGGCCTCTGTATGCGCAAGTACCACAAACGTCGGCTACTTCGACAAGCGTCGAAGTACTTGTTGATTTTTGGGCAAGCCTTCCAAAAAACGCAGATTTCGTTAATAAATAGCCAGTTAAACGTTACATGTTATACCTTCCTGGCTTCGTTATTAGATTACCTAACTACTTATACCATTCATTATGCAAATACAACTGACCTTATCTAGCAACGATGCGTTAAGTTTTTGTTTTGATAATTTTCACTCACAACCTTCAAACTTTCTCACATCACATCTAATCTACACAAACATTCACCAAAAAAACACTTTATTACGATAACACAATATCTGTAGAAACGATAAAACATAACACATTAACAATAATCCACTTATAAACAATAACCAAACCATAAAAACTATTTGTTTACGCAACGACAAAATTTCGGCGCGAACTCCGCGCGGTGCCGACGGATTACTTTTATTGTATTTTACTTTTGGAAATACGATTACGATGATAATACGCAATAATGTCGGTAGCTATTAGCTAAAATATGTTTGTGGAACAATAATCCAACTACATAAGTGTATTTCAAACACTAAACAAAAATATCTATCATAAAACATTACGAAATACGGCGGCCCTATCAAATTATGAACATTACAAAAGTTTCGTAACATTTTCTCGACATATTTATAACTTTTCTATAAACTATCACTTCATACGAAATCTATACTTATTTCTCAGTAATTCTGTATACAAATCTCATAAGATTACTCACCGTTTCCTTCTTGAAAACATTTTTTCTAAACTTAGACACCCGCACGAATCACTCGTAAAACAACAAATATGGCCGTCACAGAGCTTCACAGAAGCACTAATTTCTCTCTATTTTTTTGCTTCCGTTTTGTTGGCGCTCCTGTTTAAATGTTACCAAAATAGGTCAAGCATGAATCGACTAATCGAATGATACAGCTAGATCGTGTTGCAAGTGCCAATAAATAGAAAATATTACCGTCCAATGACAACCATGCGTGTTGACAGTTGTTATTTTCCAATGGTGTAACGGCGACGTTTCGAGTCATTAAATCTTATTATCCAATGGTGCTACGCCGACGTTTGAGATACGGCAAATTCATGTAAGAAATGTGTCCATCTGATAAAAAAAAAATGTATGTACATAGACTGGATAACCGCTATTATGTCAGTAGTTAGCCCCGAGCTTGAGACGGGCCGCGGGCGTCGCGTTATACAGTTCGATCGTTTGCCGAACTATAACCAACTGCATAGTTGCTTCCGTAGTAATTACAGATAATATCCTTTTTGAGGGGCAGGAAC
Source organism: Dicycla oo (assembly GCA_948252095.1). Classification (NCBI taxonomy): domain Eukaryota; kingdom Metazoa; phylum Arthropoda; class Insecta; order Lepidoptera; family Noctuidae; genus Dicycla; species Dicycla oo. Next base: position 57,155 of record OX411733.1, read on the forward strand.
TATAGCCAGCCAACTGTAGCCAACTGCATAGTTGCTTCCGTAGAAATTACAGATAATATCCTTTTTGAGGGGGAGAAACTATAGCCAGCCAACTGTAGCCAACTGCATAGTTGCTTCAGTAGTAATTACAGATAATATCCTTTTTGAGGGGCAGGAACTATAGCCAGCCAACTGTAGCCAACTGCATAGTTGCTTCAGTAGTAATTACAGATAATATCCTTTTTGAGGGGCAGGAACTATAGCCAGCCAACTGTAGCCAACTGCATAGTTGCTTCAGTAGTAATTACAGATAATATCCTTTTTGAGGGGGAGAAACTATAGCCAGCCAACTGTAGCCAACTGCATAGTTGCTTCAGTAGTAATTACAGATAATATCCTTTTTGAGGGGCAGGAACTATAGCCAGCCAACTGTAGCCAACTGCATAGTTGCTTCAGTAGTAATTACAGATAATATCCTTTTTGAGGGGGAGAAACTATAGCCAGCCAACTGTAGCCAACTGCATAGTTGCTTCAGTAGTAATTACTGATAATATCCTTTTTGAGGGGCAGGAACTATAGCCAGCCAACTGTAGCCAACTGCATAGTTGCTTCCGTAGTAATTACAGATAATATCCTTTTTGAGGGGGAGAAACTATAGCCAGCCAACTGTAGCCAACTGCATAGTTGCTTCCGTAGTAATTACAGATAATATCCTTTTTGAGGGGGAGAAACTATAGCCAGCCAACTGTAGCCAACTGCATAGTTGCTTCCGTAGTAATTACAGATAATATCCTTTTTGAGGGGCAGGAACTATAGCCAGCCAACTGTAGCCAACTGCATAGTTGCTTCCGTAGTAATTACAGATAATATCCTTTTTGAAGGGGAGAAACTATAGCCAGCCAACTGTAGCCAACTGCATAGTTGCTTCCGTAGTAATTACAGATAATATCCTTTTTGAGGGGCAGGAACTATAGCCAGCCAACTGTAGCCAACTGCATAGTTGCTTCCGTAGGAGTGCGTGTATGGGGGGAGGAACCTTTGGGTGTTAGCTTTGTTCTTCTTCGTGTTGATGGCACGACAGGGTTGACCCGAAACTCCGCTTAGGATTGCCTTTTACATGGCCACACGGCCAACTGAGACTGAGACTGAACGTTCCGTACGGTATGTCGGCAGGAGGGCGCCGTGCGCGCGCTGCTGCGGGTGCAGAGCGCGCTGGACGCGTCGGTGCCGCTGGCGCGACAGATCGATGGCGCGGTGCAGGAGGCGCTGGCGCTGGTGGGCTGGTGCGGGCCGCCGCGCGGGCCGGGCGCCAACATCCTGGCCATCGACGGCGGCGGCATCCGCGGCATCATCGCCATCGAGGTGCTGCGCCACCTGGAGCGGCTCACGGGCCGCCGCGTGGACCAGCTGTTCGACTACATCGTGGGCGTGAGCACGGGCGCCATCATCGCCGCCGTCATCGGCAGCGGCGTGGGCACGCTGGACACGGCGCGCCACATGTACTACACGCTGTCGCGCGAGATGTTCGGCAACACCTCGCTGCTAAGTAATTCATTCATAAATAATCTCCCACTGCTGGGCACAGGCCTCCCTTTCCCTTTTGCACACACGTCTATCCACTTACATTATGGGCCATTCGGTAGTCGTGTTGGTCGGCCACGATGATCGTAACACTTAAGTATGGGACAGGACGGTACATCATACTACCAGTAGTGTATAAAACCTTTAACATTATCGTGCGTGTGTGCAGGCGGCGGCGCGCGCCTCGTGTGGACGCACTCGTACTACGACACGAATGCGTGGGAGAAGATGCTGCAGGACAACCTGCGCGACTGCACGCTCACGCAGTGCAACAGAAACAACGCGCCCAAGGTGAGGCCCGCTCCAATCTATGCACGCCTGGTAGTTTTTACCCGACTGTGGCAAAGCCAAAAAGAAGGTTGGGATTTTTGTTAGGTGGATACCCAAAATTTTATTGTCCTTACAATAAAATAAAAAAAGTTGACATAAAATGTTTGTCTTGTGCTTCTAGATTGACGCTCTTGATTTAATATTAACTTTATATTTGCCCAGTTTGTTTATAGAACATCGAGTGTTAGTAAAAGTTCGGCTTTCTTCGTAGAGGCTGTGGTAGAGCTTCGTCACCTATCATTACACGTCTGGGAGACGGGTACCAGGCGCTCAGTAGTTCCGTGGATATCCCCGCTGCAGGCGGTGGTGTCGTGCGTGGTGAACTCGGTCGCGCGGCTGACGCCGTTCCTGTTCCGTTAGGTACCATGCACTCAGTAGTTCCGTGGAGCTCATGCTATGTCCCCGCAGCTGGCGGTGGTGTCGTGCGTGGTGAACTCGGGCGCGCGGCTGACGCCATTCCTGTTCCGTTAGGTACCAGGCGCTCAGTAGTTACGTGGAGCTCATGCTATGTCCCCGCAGCTGGCGGTGGTGTCGTGCGTGGTGAACTCGGGCGCGCGGCTGACGCCATTCCTGTTCCGTTAGGTACCAGGCGCTCAGTAGTTACGTGGAGCTCATGCTATGTCCCCGCAGCTGGCGGTGGTGTCGTGCGTGGTGAACTCGGGCGCGCGGCTGACGCCATTCCTGTTCCGTTAGGTACCAGGCGCTCAGTAGTTACGTGGAGCTCATGCTATGTCCCCGCAGCTGGCGGTGGTGTCGTGCGTGGTGAACTCGGGCGCGCGGCTGACGCCATTCCTGTTCCGTTAGGTACCAGGCGCTCAGTAGTTACGTGGAGCTCATGCTATGTCCCCGCAGCTGGCGGTGGTGTCGTGCGTGGTGAACTCGGGCGCGCGGCTGACGCCATTCCTGTTCCGTTAGGTACCAGGCGCTCAGTAGTTACGTGGAGCTCATGCTATGTCCCCGCAGCTGGCGGTGGTGTCGTGCGTGGTGAACTCGGGCGCGCGGCTGACGCCATTCCTGTTCCGTTAGGTACCAGGCGCTCAGTAGTTACGTGGAGCTCATGCTATGTCCCCGCTGCAGGCGGTGGTGTCGTGCGTGGTGAACTCGGGCGCGCGGCTGACGCCATTCCTGTTCCGTTAGGTACCAGGCGCTCAGTAGTTCCGTGGAGCTCATGCTATGTTCTCGCAGCTGGCGGTGGTGTCTTGCGTGGTGAACTCGGGCGCGCGGCTGACGCCGTTCCTGTTCCGCAGCTACTCGGTGGGCTGGCGCACGCGCTCGGTGTTCCCGGGTACGTCGCGCGCGCGCCTGTGGCACGCCGTGCGCGCCTCGGCCGCCGCGCCCACCTACTTCGATGAGTTCCGCCTCGACGGGCTGCTGCATCAGGTATGTACACATACTTCATTCACTATCGACTTAAAATGTCCGTAAATTCAAATTACAACTGTCATTTTCTTGTCAATCTGCAATCCAGTTCCCTAACTGTCTAAGATGTATTATGATAGACTTAAAGACCGAAAACGCTCATTGAGTGAAAAAACCGGCCACAACGCGTTCTGGCAAACCAAAACGAGCACAAAGCGAATTCCTTGAAAATAAAAAAAAGTTGTCTTCACTATCGGCATCAGCGCCATCGAAATCCATGAAAATTTTGGATTTCCCGCATACGCCATTTTGGATTTAACGCATGACGTTCTCATTAATGGATCGTGTCCACCTCGTGCGCTGCACACTTTCGCCGGGAGCTGGGACCCTATCAGAGGCCGGTGGGCCTCGAGGTCCTAAGCCGTCCGATGGCCGGCGTCCTCCCCGTCGTCGAGCAGGTAATGGTGACGTCGGCGGGGAAAAATATTCGTCGCTCGAGCTCGACGCAACCATGGCCGGTGTCACAGCACTCTCGATGGGGCTAGGTACCGGCGGCGGCGGGGCGGAGGTGGTAGGCGAGCACGGCGAGCCGCTGATCTCGTCAACATTCCGTTTTATATCATCAATTTTTTTTTTTTAGTTATCTGGTTTCCATAGTACAAGCTATGCTTAGTTTGGGATCAAATGACCGTGTGTGAAATGTCTCAGGTTATTATTTTTTTTCTTTTTGACATTTCTCGGGACCCTGAGGTCCCGGACCTTTGGAAGGCGTACGAGGAGCCGAAGCCAACTCGCAGAGACCCCTTAAATAATTTTAAATGATGAGGAGGCACCAACCGACGATTATATGCACTATGCAAGTGCACCCAAGGACAACCCACAGTTGGTGCAGGACTATTGTTGTGCGTGGAAATAAAACATATTGGGCTATGGGTCTGGGTGGCTAAAGTGGATTGGGTAACTTGAACTATGAAAGAACTATGTCCCCTGCCTGACTAATGTTATATATTATACACGGATAAAGTGGCAGGGGGTGACTTGCACACTCAATAATGGGCCCCCGGAGACGGCCGCTAGCACATAGTGACGTAGCGACAAGGGGGCAACACTTCCTGAGGTGCTTGAGGAGTGGAGAGGTATTTCACGGCTATCAGGATAATCTCGGAAGTACGGTCAAGATCCCTACCAGCACCTTACTGGAATACTTTCTTCCTCCGAGCACGTTTGCTCTTGCGAATCTCCACTCAAGCCGGCCAATAAAGGCAAGACAGAGATGAGGACAAGATTTCTCCCGGGAGATAGGGTCCGTGGGGTCGCTACTGCCCAACTCTCTCTCTTGGTATCTCGCTTGGTCTGGCTCCTCATCCTAGACCCGTTCCGGCAAAGTAAACTACCGGCACAGACATAAAGTTGGAGCGCGCAAGCCCCACCACGAAGTCAACGTAGAGATACAGCGGTGGGGTTATTATTATGAACTTGTTTTCATATACCATCAATTGTATGGTCAGACTAAATATCCTGTAGACGGAGCCTTTAAGAGAGACGCGTGTCCTTTTCTTGTTAGTGTGCGGCTCTAGAGTAGTATTAGTGTGCGTGACTAGGGAAGGGTCGACGCTTCAAAGCATACTATGGAATCAGTACATCGAATTTTTGCTTAACGAAAAATGCTCAGGAATGAAACTGCGGATAGAAGCTAGTACCTACGTACTATAATAAAATGTGTGCTTTGTTAAATAAAAATTATGGGCACATAAATATGGTATTATGTAACAATTTATTACCAATTAAGGGTCCAATTTAAATAAATAATCAGACGTATATTTTTACGATTTTATTTATTGTAATATTTACACAGGCACATAATATATTGGAGTACAATGAAATGAAATGAAATTGTTTATTTTGCAAATTGGATTGGCAATATTCTGGATATCCTTCGAATACTGTTGGCACCGAAACAGACTTTAGTTTTTTTTTTATAGATAAACCCGTTATGAATCAGGATAGCTGTGGCTTTCTTTGGAGCAAAGCCTTGAATATTTCATGTTCCTAGTTCTGACGTCTAACAGCTTTAATCCACTCACTGCTTATTAATTTCACAATACGAGTATTATGGAAACCTACAACAGTAAGCAAAAATTATTATACCATATCAACAACAAACGTCGATAGATTTTATCGATAATATTGTACACATCCCTGCAGTTTACGCCTAAAACAATGCCTAGGTTAAACATTAATTTAGACTATAAAATTTGGTTTTTTATCAATATGATATAAGACAATCTTAGTCTAAATATGTAAATCTTCAATGTTTATCAATTTTCTAACAGTTAACCTCTGTAATTAACGATAAAATTGTTGTCATAGACTTACGTGTGAAATGATAATTCTGGGTCTATTACGCCTTCTTTCGTTATTCTTGATGAATAATATACAGCCACACACAGCATATTTTCACTTTACTAATTTTGTCCTAGCCAAACCACTGATATTATTTAATATTTCGCATTTAAACTGCACCAAGCCGCAATGTTTTGACCGACTAAGTCGGTCACTTGTTGACACGATTTACACAGACAGTGCGACGTTGCCAAACTTACATGTGCTGTACCTTTTACTCGTTCCTGAACTCTGTGAAATAGACAGAGAGAACAATACTTTGTTTGACACACGGATACAAGAGCGGCAACAAGTTATAGCTCCGTCTACAGGATACTTAGTCTGAGATTGTATGGTTGCGCCGTAGGCCGTCATTCTTGTTTTTTAGATAATTATTTGATTTTCTCATTTTGTTCTTATTAATTATCTTGTTAATTTATTCCTAAAAGTTTTATTATGTGTTTTTCGTTCTGAGACTAAATTTAATGTGGTTTAGGAAATAAATAAATAAGGAAAATATGAGATTGAAAAATCACACGTTTGTTAATTTGCCTGTGTTGTCATTATTATAGTATTATTAAATAAGCTCGGAACACGCACGCGGCTGTTTTGTAAATGCCACAACGCGTAGTGTTTCTCGCTCAATTAACGTTTTTGGTTTGGTCTATTGTTATTCAGATATTATGTTCAAGTTATGTTTAGTTGTGAACACCTCTCTCTCTCGGACTCGGACGAACAGTTTGATATGAGTGACACTGAGAAGAGTCGATTAATGGAGTGTTAAGAAGTCTCCTTCCTTTTAGAGTGAAACTATTAAACGTTACTTTTACTTCATAAACAATACTAAAGCGTACAATAAATTAGCTGTAACGTGTTCATGTTGAAGTAGCGCTGTAGCGCTGTAGCGCTGTAGCGCTGCGTACTGTCGCTGAGTGGTCGAGCTCCCTGCGCAGGACGGCGGCATCATGGTGAACAACCCGTGCGGCGTGGGCGTGCACGAGGCGCGGCTGCTGTTCGGGGCGCGCGGCGTGCAGCGCGGCACCGTGGTGTCGGTGGGCACGGGCCGCGCGCTGGCCGCGCACACCGACTACCGGCTCATGTCGCGCGCCATGCAGCCCGGCGCCGGCTCGCCGCAGTCCACCAGCTGGAAGGACAAGTTCAACAAGATACTCGACTCTGCCACTGATACCGAAGGTATGTGCACTGATGGACGCCTGCTAGTCTACATTCTTGAAATATTCCTTCAAAATCAGCTTTTGTAGTTTACTCCTGAAGAATCGATTTTCATATAAGGCGGCCGGTATGGAAACATAATGAGAAATGAAATGCTTGTAATGAAGCGTTGACACGTTTTTCTGTGCAACGTACCTTGCGCAACTTTCACTTTGAAATCATGTGTACTTGTTGTGTATACTTGTTTTGTTTTGTTGGCCAGTCGGCGCAACATGTCCCTTTTCCATATTTCTCTATTAGTCGTCATCTCAGTAGTCACCCCCTTTGTAGCCATATCATCTTTCACACAGTCCATCCATCGTTTTTAACAAAATCAAATTTAAAAGTTATTTATTCAAACTAGGCTGAAAATTAACACTTTTCGAACATCAAAATTACATAAGACAGTCCCCTGAAACGCCCACCCTTCACCACTTCCTAGTGCTTTAGCTGGGAAGAAGAAGTGGCGCAACAAACTCCCCAGCAGCACAGCTGTCTGTTCAGTTAAATAATTTGATTCTCTACAACTGCACAACATAATTAAACTACAAACGCCAGCATATAGTAGGCTACTACAATCTGTCAAATTTCTTTAATAGATTTACACACCGCTTAAAAGTTCTGCTTTGCCTTTGCAAAGCAGAACTTTAAAGCGTTTCTTTTGAATCAGCTTCGGTTGCGTTGATGGCGTTGCTTCTGGAGGCAGCTAAAAAGCACGACGTGTATCGTTCTCGTAATGAATCATTATTCAACTCCAGTAACCAGTACAGATAAAATCTCTTTACATCGGGGTCGCAGCAAAAGTGAGCGACACGGACTGCACGACTGGCGTCTGTAAGGATGCGCGGTACCCACCGAGCCAAAACTTTTCGATACCCAAGCTCATGCAGATGGTTTTCCACGACGTGGTGACTGCAGTTAAGTGTTTCCGCTAATTCACGAGTGGTAGCATCCGGATTCGACTGCAGTTCGCGGCGTAAATCGTCATCATTCACTGCGGGTGGTCGTCCAGAGCGTGGTTGACTTTCAAGGCTCCTGTCTCCTGATTTAAAACGCTCAAACCGTCGGGACACCGTCGCATGGCTTGTACTTCCAGCGCCCAACGTAGTGTTGATATTGCCGCAGCCCGCGCACTGCGGCCTAACAAGTAGGTACTCGTACTCTTAGAACTTGTCGCTCATCATTTTTCTTCAAACTGACTAAACCGATCGCGGCGGCGGCTTTCTATACCCCCACATCACAAGTACCTAGAATGTTCTACAACATTATAGAATATTATCGAAAACAATTAACTTGAGAAAGGAAATGTATAGAGTTTTGTAGTGTCTCATTACTTTTGTGCCAACTCAATACATTCAGGTTTCGCATATACTAAAAATAATGTTGTATAAGCAAGCTAATATAAACTCTTTGCTCCAATCTGCTCTGGATCTCAGGTTCATCTTCACCGACAAAAACAATATCATCAGCAGACAGCATGCACCAGGGTGCCTCTTCCTGTATGTTCGACGTCAGAGCGTCCATATGATAATCAACGCGTACACATCAATCCTAAATGATATTAAAAATACTATATGAAATAAATTCAGGCACTCAAAATATAAAACGTTGTAACTTTCAAACTGCTTAAGATATTTTCATTAATTTTTTTTTGTATGAATTATTTTATTATCTGCATATAATTTCATTAATATTCTCGTTACTAAAAATAAATATTCCCTATGAAGCTGAACGGAACGGCATGCGGCGCGCTGCGCGGGCGCCGGGCTGGGTGTCCCGTGTCACTGTGGCAGTGTAGCGCGCTGTCACGCTCGCGGGTAGACGTTGACACTTTTTATTTTCGACGATATAGATAGAACAAGCGTCGTGCGATTTGAGGGCGCAGCTTGCTAGAATTACCTTTTTGTTTAGCGAGAAACACAATAGAGCAGCTGTGCCACTTTGAACTTTGAACTATTTATCTTAGTTTATGATTTCATGGTAACATGTGTAGTAACATAAATATGGAATGATTGTGTATAAATGTATTTCTAAGTATTGTGCTAATTTAAGAATCTCTAGTTAAGCTTGGCATGTAACTGTTTTTTGTCCCTAACAAATAAAATAAAATAAAATTTCAGACACGGGACTGACACATATAGAAACGATATTTAAAATGTGACAAATATTATTCAAAATATTATAAACAACAAGACAATGCCGAGATAGATAAACACCGGTCAAATATCACGTAATATTCATTACCACTACCGTATTCAATTTGTGTTCAAAATCGCCAAAGCCATAATTTATTGTTTTTATTTTTTATTGTAATGCTGTGCGAAAGTGATTATCCGATGCGATGAACTTCGTTCCAGCCGGGCGTCCTACGATACCTCCCGCCTTTTAGTTTGATCATGTTTCGAAATCAGCCCTAAATTACGAAATGTTTCCAACTAAAACTTTTAACCGACGAAAAAAGAGGAAGTTCACAAGTCGACGCGTATATTTTGATGTGAAACATGTACGTGGGGCATACTGATAGTTTCTGGAACTGGCCACTTACAAAAATAAACAAAATAAAAAAAGCAATCACGGTATTCGAAAATGGAATTTTCTGGGAACATGTTACTTTGTAATTTGTTAGACTGTAATTTGTTTTTTTCATTGTGGCGTCCTTTTGAAAATTGTGTGTCGCTATACAATGGATTTAATTCGTTAAAATTTTCGCTCAATGATTTTTTTCGATTTTCGCTGTGGCTTAAGTCTTCAAGAGAGTTGCCAGAGACTTCAATTGGCATTTGGTGATGCAGCCCCATGTTGCAGCTCTTTGTAATCATGGTTCGGAGAATTTAGACGTGGACTTGATCATCTCCATGACGATGTACGTGAAGGTCGGCCGGAGACGGGGTTACATAATCCTATAATGATACCGTAGGACAACTGATTGAAACTGTCAAAAAAAATTACTTGTCAGCAAATTCGGTGCAAAACATTTGGCATGTCCATCAGAAGCTTTGTACTCGATGGATACATCGATGGATGCATGATTTAACAGAAGACTAGAAATGACTGCGTGTTAAGTGGTGCAGTAAAATGATAAAAAGTTTAATGGAGGACAGTCATTGGCTATCTGTAATATCGTGACAGGTGACGAAACCTGCGTCTACCGCTTTGAACCGAAAGAAAAAGCCAGTTGGCAGAATGCAGCTTTCCTTTTGAAGACTTGCCGACGAAAGTTATGAAAAGGCGAAGCATTGGTAAAAAAATGGTTGCTTCTTTTTTTGGCGAATCAGGACATTACACATCAGTGTCGCTTGAAGACCAAAGGACAGTGGCGGCAGATTGTTACGTCAACACTTGCTTGCCCAGAGTCTGGCAATGTTGACCTTCACAACGATAACACGTCATCACATTCCCCTAAGGTAACTGCAGCGTATTTGAAGGTTTCAAATGTATAACTGAAGACGCGTCCGCCATACAGCCCAGACATCGCACCTTGCGACTTCTTTTTGTTTCCTAACATTAAAGACAAACTTAGAGGCACATGTTTTACGAGCCCTGAGTTGGCGGTGAATGCGTTGCACGAAGCCATTGATGAGGTCCCTAAGGAAGCCCACTGTTTTTTACAATGATTCCAGTGAATGCAAAAATGTATAAATTGTCAGGGCATATACTTGGAAAAACAATAAATGGATCATAAGTCAATATCTGGTCTTGTCAGAATCAAGTAAGTTTCAGTATGAGCTAAGTGTTGGCGCGCCTTCGGGATAAGATGTCACGCCCCTCCACCATGTTGCACGTCTGCCGGGCGAGCCGTGACGCCCACATTTTTGAAGCGGAAACTTGTTTAGACGCGTTGAGCGATTTTATTTATTTGTTTATTTCGTTCACCAACAACTGTATAAACAGAAGCAACAAATCAGAATAAAGTGTGACGGCGCACTGCAAGCGCCATCTGTTGAAAGATACGTCGGAACGAGATTTGACAGCAGTCAGTCTGGCGGAGCGTCGAGGCGCGGGTCCGCGCGGCCATGTTGAACTTCGGTTGTTTCCGAACGCCAACGGCGAGCGCACCACGTATCCGACGAATCGCTTTTGTTCCGAGTAATCTTGTCCCATTTTGTTACAAAAATAATTAAAACCGATTGATTTAGTGAAGGATAATTACTAGTGAATACAATTCAGTCATGGGGTCTCAACTAGAACAAATTGTAATTAGTCCTGAAAAAAAAAACTCATAGATGGCAGCATAGGTAACAATTATGAAATTAACAATCACTAAAAGGCGTTAAACGACAGATTTTGGCTGAAGTAAGTTTAGTAAAAATCAAAACTTCCTTGTTTAATGTTGATTTATCTATTTACACTCATATTTCACGTATTTTCAACAAAAACGATAAATTAAGCCTTTTACTTCAATCCGAACCAAATAGTATGTTATAAACAGTTCAAAGTAGCCTTCTGTCAAGCATTTTGTTTTAGAGCTATTTGCAATAGATGGCGTTTTATTAAACTTGTCATCACTTTTACCACCACGGAATAGAAAAAACCGGCCAAGTGCGTGTCGGACCACGCACAGTGCCTTCACTGTGCGTGGTCCGACACGCACTGGGCCGGTTTTTCCGGCCGGGTTCCGTTGTTTGGATGAAAAGCGATGGTCCAAAAAAAAACCCAGAGTCGATTCAGACAAATTAGGTATCAATAGCTTTATTAAAATGCACAATTTACCCCACCGAAAAAAAATTGCCCATATCCATGGGGTATATGAGTTATAGACGAACAAAGTATATATGGAAAAATCGTGAATAACTTGTTATTTTTACCATATTTTTCAACAGCATTATATTAATAATAATAATCATAGGACAATAATAAATATAACTAGCGATCATATGCAACTATCAAGTTCAAAGTCCTTTATTAATGAGATTACGTCTATTTTTTTAAGTTCTCTAGCATAATTACCTATCGTTGTTATTCATTATTTTGTTTTCGCTAAACAAATACACACAAATACTTCAGAATATGATGCGTTCGTCTTACCTATCGCTCTATTGAGTGAGCGAGAGGCTTACCTATAGGAGCGCGAGCGCGCCGACGGACGCCAGTCGCCATTTTCTATTCTTTTGTTCCTTAACTTGAGCCGAGGTTCTAACGGCGCCGACGCAGTCCTTCGTTTGCTTTGCTACCGTTGTGATCTGTGCGTTTCATTATTGGATTTTTAAGGCCTGCTTTTTCTACACCGGACACCGATTTTCATTATTGGATTTTTTTGACCTGCTTTTTCTACACCGGACACCGATTTACTCTTTGTTTTGGACATTGCTAATATGGAGGTGAACAATCGTTGTGTGAACTGTAGTCGCTCTGTGTTACGGAGACAACGTCATGTATTGTCGCTTCAGTTTTTGGAGTCACATCGAATCGTCGTGGAGCACCTACTGAATCATGGACAACCACAAGAAGTAAGTCTTAAGTCAAGTCTAGTTACCCGTTCGTGGTAGTATAAACTTAACACATAGTGTCTGACATTACCCGTATGTGTGTTTATGTATAGGATGATAACAATACTTAGAGGCTTTATGATTACAAGTGGTGCAATTAAGCTAGTCATAAACTTGTTGCACTGTCAGCCAATATACCTATGTGTATACGCTCCACTGTAGGGGCATCGCCTCCTCTCATGAAGAGGGGGACCAGGCCATAGTACCTACCTACCAGCTTTTTTACTAATAATAATGATAATATAGGTCACCGAGTAAAGTAATGATTCATCTCGATTCAACGAGGTCGCGGGTTCAATTCCCGCAGAAGACAAACATTTGTTTGTAGTTTCAAAAATATCTGTTTGTCTTGGTTTGGGTGTTAAGTATGTATTAAAAAAAAAAGTATTTAAGTATGTTTATTCAGTTGTCTAGTTACCATACTACAAGCATTAAGCTTACTGTGGGACTAGATGGCGCAGTGTGCAATTGACCACAAATATTTATTTACTTACAAAAATGGTCATATTAGGTTGATAATAAAATAAACGTTTGACAATCGTTTCATTGTGTAATATTATGTCTCGTTGATTTCAGATCGTCTTTGATGGGTCAATATCTATTTGTCATCCTTGCTGGCAACGCATTGAATATGCATTGAGGCAACCATCAACACCTGAAGCTAGACCACCGCAATCGTTTTCTTTAACTGGATTTACACGTGCCGCGAATACTTTAAGAAGATGTCTCTTCGACAATTGTACTTCAACGCAACTTCGACAAGTGCCCGACAGTATAAAAGCGCACTTATTAAGCTATTATTCTTTTTACATACCAGAACTAGCACGAGTCTGTCGATTTCATTTAATGAATTCATCATTTGAGGATTTCTCTGTAAATGTGAGTAATCGCCAAGATTTCAGAAACGAGAACTTACGCGAGATAGTTATGTTGTATACACGAGTGCTTGAAAGAAAAGGTAATGTTGACTTTGAAAGGCTTCATGAAATAAGTGAAGAAGATCTCCATTTTTGGACTGGAATGAACCATAACCAGTTTGAGAGTATCTTACAAGAAACACCGTCTTTACGACAAACTAATAAGTGCAATACTGTATTGGGCGTATACCCATGTAAACTTAGATCAGGTGAACCTCACGTAAGACTGGCATCTTTGATAAACACATCGAAAACGTCTTTACAACGCATGTTAAAGCAGGCTAGACGATGTCTCAAAAATGAATACCTTCCTCGGCATCTGGGGTTTGACCACATCAGCCGACAAGAAGTGATCGAAAGGAATAGGACACTTCCGAATTATATTTTTGGTAATGAAGAGCGAACAAAGGCCATTTTAATTATCGGCGGCACTTATTTATTTATTCAAAAATCTTCCAACTTTCTCTTTCAAAGATTAAGCAATAGCTTACACAAGTATAGCAACTTGATTAAGCCCTTCATGATTGTGTGTGCTGATGGCTATATCATAGAAGTAACTGGACCCTACGGCGCCAGAACTTCAGACTCCGACATAGTAAAACTAATATTAGATAACCATGATGGTCCCATGGAAGAAGCTCCAATGCGATGGTTTTTACACCCAGATGATGTATTTGTTTTGGATCGGGGTTTCCGAGACTGTTTGCCGGATCTAGAGGAATGTGGTTATAACGCTTACATGCCACCGTCTGTAGGACGTAATGAAAGACAATTAAGTACAATAGCGGCAAATAAATCCAGATTGATAACCATGGTTAGATGGGTCGTGGAAACCATTAATGGCACGATAAAAAGAGATTTTAAAATATTTAGACACAAATATTTTAATATAGCGCTAGGCAACGCAATGACAGATTATAAAATAGCTGCAGCGCTTACCAATGCAACTCATCCAACTTATGAAGACAGCAGATTTACTGAAGAGTTTATAGAGATGATTGAAAGAAATAGGGACAGGCCGAACCTATTAGCCGATTACGTCGATGAACATCATTGGGATCGACAAAGAATTGTGTTTACCCGAATGGATGCAACACACCCCAATCTATCGGATTTTCCAAGAATGGATTATGACCAATTAATTGTGTTCGCAATAGGCACATACCACGTAAAACTTGCAAGGTCCTACTGTTGCGAACATATTAGAGGAACTGGGGTTTTTTCAATTGAAGTTTTTAGACACCCCGAAAGAATAAATATTAATAACGAAGAAAGTACATTAATTAGGTGTCGAATCCATTCCAGGCACGTCGGGACAAGAACATATTACTGTTATGTTTTATATAACACGAATAGGATTTCGGAATACTGTTGCAGCTGTATTCATGGTCGCCGCACATTGGGCAGTTGTGCCCACATAATAAGCATTATATATTATCTGGCCTGGGCCAGGTACCAAGACGACCTTATGCAACCTGCTGGGTTCTTAGATGATATATTAATAGACATTGAAAATAATTGAAATAAATATTTTTCCCACAGTATTTGTTTTTTTTTTTTTAAATAAGCGACTGAAAAAATAAATAATCTGAGACAAAATAGGCACATTCAACTGTAAAAAGATTTCACGACAAAAGTATCTTGACATATGATTTACAAGCTGTGAAATATAAGATTTCAACTTGATAGGTTCATATAATCGCTACTTATATTTATTATTGTCCTATGATTATTATTATTATTAATATATTGCTGTTGAAAAAACTGATAAAAATAACAAGTTATTCATTATTAATATATTGCTGTTGCAAAAACTGGTAAAAATAACCAGTTATTCATGATTTTTCCAATATACCTACTTTGTTAGCCTATAACTTTTATATCCCATGGATATGGGCATAATTTTTTCGGTGGGGTAAATTGTGCATTTTAATAAAGCTATTGATACCAGATTTGTCTAAATCGACTCTGGGTTTTTGGTCCATACATTTTTGGACCATCACTAATTTATCCCAAGGTTGAAAAATATGTTCCCCCATACATTCCGACTTTTGGAATGTATGGGAGACATTCCGACTTTTGGAATATATGGGAGACATTCCAAGTGCAAATGTAAGTTTGTACGCACAATATTGAGAGATGTATCATGATATTTTAAGACAATAGACTTCTTATAAGTTTTCCTGTAATCTATAGGTATAATATAACTACTTTCAGTAATTTTTATTTCAAAATATGCTCTAATCGGAGATAAGGGGGAATGGTCAATTTTCTTAAATAACTTTCAAACAATTTATTTTAAAATTATAAAAAATATTTGAGACCTTCACAGCAAGCCCTTTAATTTGATATGTCACACGGTACAGTTTGCAAAACTTTTTTTAATAATTTTATTTGCCCCAAAATTGAACCCCATATTCAAAATTCATTTATTTACGATACACTTCCGTGTTTGGGTCACAAACATTCATACGTGTATACAATTTAATCGTCCCATTGGATTCGGAGCAAATCGGCTGTGATAGACACACGAGTGAGCCTATAAGGGTTCCGTTTTTTTTTCCTTTTGAGATACGGAACCCTAAACACAAGTGAATGTGCCCACGCAGCCAGCTATCCGTCGTTGCCGTTGTGTCTCACAATATGCGGAAACAATGTACAATAATAACATCTCTTCGTCAGTTGTAATAAGTCTTAATTTTTTATGAACAACAAATTCAACTTTGACGAAACAAGCCCGCTCGTGCAAAAGGGATTCCCAGACCTCGCTATCTTCGGGGCATAAAGAACTATAGACTAATTAAACCGAAGTGTCAATCAAACAAAAACAGACTTTCCGATATGTACTAGTTTTTACCTACATGATCATTGCCTACATAATGAAAATAATGAACCAATTCCCATGTTGTTTTATTAATAAGTACATAAGTGTATCTCCTTATAATAACTAGTCGAACATGTCTTCCAATGAGCTGTCGCGACCGTAGGAATCCTTTTGTGGTCTTCTGACTATATGACATTTCGTAGTGTTCCAATTCAAAACAGACAACTGTCACATGTTTCTATGTCAAAAATGTGAATAAAGTTTTTATTTCTTATGTTCATAAAGCACGTGCTTTATGAACATAAGAAATAAAAACTTGGGAGTGTATAATTCGATAGGCACTAAACTTGAAAATAGCTGTATGTGTCACGTATTCTTTGTTTTACCCCGACGATAACAAGGTCTGGGGATTCCCCAACGTAATTCTTTCTTACATTTTTTGTTAGTTTTAGCCACAGTAGAAATATCATACAGTATTTTATCTTCATACAAACGGTCGGAACGAGGTATTTCGCTTTTTCCACCGAGTTAAATACCTAGAATCAAGATTAATAAATAAATAAGTGGATAGGGTGAAAAAAAGTGACACACGAGTGACCCACCTAAGCTCGCGTTAAAAAAACTAGTAGTTTCCTAAGCTAGGCTATCTACTTACTTATAATATGTACTTAGCGACTTAATGAGTTAGATGAAATATCGTTACGAAATGATTATGAGAGTAATAAATGGTATGTAAGGACATAGTAAGATTTACATTATAATTTACTTTTATAAATAAGATTTTGTAGTAGGTAGTTAGAGAATTTGATTGCTGTAGGTAGCGCACATGCGATGAGACGGTTGATTATAAGTACCTATCGATTGCAGAGCATTTCGACGTCGGATGGGTGACGAAAAGAATTGTTATTTCGAGTTGCTCCGTACTGTAGGTAATGAGGACGTTAATAAGCTGAGATGAAAAAAGATATTATAATTACTCGTCAGCTGTTCCTTACATTTTGGCTAAGTTGGTAGGTGTTGAAGTTTGTAAGGACAGCAGTTTATTTTTTTAAATAAAAATATAATATTTACAATCACAAAACTAAAACTCAAGCAGGTGATGGTGGTAGGTAGAATAAAATTAAAAACCTGTAGGCGGGCAGCCCTATCGCGTGTTTACGTACCGCGCGGCTTAGGTAATTATTTCGAGAACAGGAGCCGAGTCACATTACTGTATAATATTTCTACGGTGTGATATTTGCTGGGGACACAAAAAATGTTTTCATGTCATGTTTTTATTACCTACCTTTTATTATCTACTGATCACTTTGCATTGTAACATTCTATCAGTGCAGTATTGTTATGTTGTACTTGATTGAAGTATTAAAATATTTGTATAAAAATATTCCGTTCGTTTTTTATTTTATTTGTGTAGGTAGGTACTTCATACCATAGCTTGTACCTACTTGTATTGTTTCTTCTTACTCATAGTACCTATTTACCTATTTAATTTCATTTCCTTGCCGCAGTAACATTATTACCGGTTAGATTACAAGCAATTTTATAGTTTTGAGTAGATAATATAGTTTAAAAACATGAACATTACATGAAACATGACTTATGGTAACATTCGCATAGCGACCACTTAGATTTTAGTAGGTAAGTTACCGCGGACAAAAGCAGATAATAAAATTAAGCGCGTTTAGGAAAAAATGCATTTACAGCTGCACGAATTATTATGTAGGTATGTAGTCTATGTGCCGCATGGCATGAAAATAACACATAATTATTTGGCTTCGCAAACACGTCGTCTCCTACTAAAGCTAAAAAATTGCTAGCTCAATCACACTAATGAAACAATTACGCCAACTCAAGATAATTTTTGTTGTATTAGGTACTTGTCCTTGAGCGCACCACGGTACGATTACAACGTCATACTCGATGTGAGATGGAGAATCTATAGTTATCTCGATATAGCCATCTAAGTAGTATCGATGCCACCTAGCATCGATAAGACCTAGTATCTAGGCTGAATCCTAGATGGTGTTGTAAAACTACAGTATCTGGTAATTAGTGAGTCGCTGATGCAGCCATCTGTTAAAAAATGAAGGAAACAAAAATAGCCAGCTCAATAGCCAGACTTAGGGCGGTGTCATTTCTTTGTATGGGATTGGGTATCTGTACGTAGTATTATAATATCTGTGATTCAGTGACATTCTGTAAGGAAGATATTTTGTGCGATTTAACTTTTGATTGTGACTCGAGTGATTCTTTGTTGGTCCTACCCACATTGCCACTTGTTGAAGACATGGCCGATTCTGATGATGACGGGCATCTGCCCATACGTGTAACAATCACTTATAGGTAACCTCTGCATGCACACACAACATTGGCGTAACTTACAAAAAATATAAATAAAAGACTATATTAAATATAATAAATTAATTTAACTAAATTAAAACAAACAAATTTAAATAAAATTAAAAGAAACTAAACTAAATAAAGCTACGTAATACAAACAATAAGTAATATGTGACCAAAATTCACCCACCCAGTGAGATAATGCTGGGCTAAGAAATTCAATGTTCGGGGAGGTACTTATAAAAATGGCTTTCAATTTGCCTAAACTGTCAAAATCGAGGTCGATCCGATCACTGCAATCGTTCACAACCCTGCGAAACCTCGCGTAGAGAGAATTAGCACCCAGAACCGTTCTTCTCTGCGGAGGGCAGAGTGGCGTTATAGGATTGCGAGGAATTCTGGAAGGGGCACGGAAGTTACAATTATTTAACATTTGCAGACAGTCAATTTTATGGGCCATAACTTTGCACAAAAAAAAATGGTATTTGGTAGGAAACTAATGATGAGGTCGCGTCACGTCACGCTGTCAAGTTATCACTTCTGTCGGCAGTCCCCATGACTGACTATGATGAGGTCGCGTCACGTCACGCTGTCAAGTTATCACTTCTGTCGGCAGTCCCCATGACTGACTATGATGAGGTCGCGTCACGTCACGCTGTCAAGTTATCACTTCAGTCGGCAGTCCCCATGACTGACTATGATGAGGTCGCGTCACGTCACGCTGTCAAGTTATCACTTCTGTCGGCAGTCCCCATGACTGACTATGATGAGGTCGCGTCACGTCACGCTGTCAAGTTATCACTTCTGTTGGCAGTCCCCATGACTGACTATGATGAGGTCGCGTCACGTCACGCTATCAAGTTATCACTTCAGTCGGCAGTCCCCATGACTGACTATGATGAGGTCGCGTCACGTCACGCAGTCAAGTTATCACTTCTGTCGGCAGTCCCCATGACTGACTATGATGAGGTCGCGTCACGTCACGCTGTCAAGTTATCACTTCTGTTGGCAGTCCCCATGACTGACTATGATGAGGTCGCGTCACGTCACGCTATCAAGTTATCACTTCAGTCGGCAGTCCCCATGACTGACTATGATGAGGTCGCGTCACGTCACGCTATCAAGTTATCACTTCAGTCGGCAGTCCTCATGACTGACTATGATGAGGTCGCGTCACGTCACGCTGTCAAGTTATCACTTCTGTTGGCAGTCCCCATGACTATGATGAGGTCGCGTCACGTCACGCTGTCAAGTTATCACTTCAGTCGGCAGTCCCCATGACTGACTATGATGAGGTCGCGTCACGTCACGCTGTCATCACTTCTGTTAGTCCCCATGACTGACTATGGTTTTTTTTTATCAATGACTATGCATATCTTTATACATAGTAGTCCGTCTTTGACGATTCTTTTTTCATTGGAACTTGGAGGTATAATACCCCTATACTTTAATATTTTAAAGTTTCTTTTTTTTTTTAATACGTATAGTGTAAAAATATGATAACAAACATGAGTATAATGTGTCAGGTGTGCACCTGGTCATGAACGACCTACTGCCGGCGGGCCACTACTACCGCTTCAACCCGCCGCTCATGGAGGAGTGCGCCATGGATGAGATCGACACCGACAAGCTCGACAACCTCGTCGTCGACACGCACGCCTACATTCGGTAAGTACTGCGGACAGTTTATACTGACTGGGTCTATTCCCACATCGAAGACTGGGTCTAATATCGAATGTACCCCTGCTGATAACCAGCGGTCGACCATTATCTCACAAACTCATTCGCAAAAAGGAGCTATTCAAAGAGTCGTGATCTTCGCTGATCAAGCTGGATGTGGTGTACGTAAAATGCTGCAGTACTATCTGGGGTCAAAGTTCATCGTGACGTCATTTATTAAGCAAGATGCAACGACTGAGCAGGTTTTGAAATCATGTGCAAGTATGTGTAAAGACTTTAGTAATACCGACTTCGTTATTATATTAGCTGGCTCGAATGACACCAACCCTATGAATATTCAAACTTATTTGTATTATACATTATGTCAATTAAAATCCACGAATGTTTTGGTAGGTCAAATCTACAAGCACAACTATCTGAATGTAAATAGAGTGAATAAACTACTAAAATTTGTGTGCGGCAATTGTACAAATTCTACCTTTCTATCGTTACATAGTGATGTTTACATGCCTTACGTAAATAAACTGCATGCTTGTAGGTTGATGCATAGACAGATTTTACATATAAATTATAAATATAATTATCAAACTTATTCTGAAAATCTAGTTAGTAGGAGTAGTCAACAGTCTACAAAGAATGCTAGTGTACAAACAAAGATTTTCAAAAATGTTGGGGTTCAGACAGATGATGTTGATACAGCGATAAAAACAAACGACTTAACTCTACAATCACATTTTTTTCGTGAATAGTAACAATGATATATCAGTAAAATGTAGTAACAATGTAAATACTGTTCCAATGAATTGTACAAATTTAATAATCTTTCACCAGAATGTATGTGGTATTTCTAACAAGATAAACGAATTAGAAGCCTATATACAAACTCTTGGGAAAAAGGTAGACTACCTATGCTTGACTGAGCATTTCTTAAGTAGTGTGTCAGTCATTTCTTTTAACTTAGATGGTTACAAATTAGCGTCTTATAATGCACGAAATAAGAAAAAGAGAGGAGGGAGTTTAATTTTAGCTCAAGCAGATAAGAAAGTAGAGAATGTAATAGCAATTGATAGATTGTACGCCGTAGAAAGTTTCGAGGTTTGCTGCATAAGGGATACTACAACTGGAGTGTATGTATGTTGTGTCTATCGTAATCCTAATGATAAGAACTTTGATATTTTTATGAAGAAAATGGAACTACTATTGGAGGTTTTGTTCAATAAGAAATGCATCATTTGCGGAGATTATAATGTCAACTTGTTACTAGAAAACAAAAAACGTGCTGAGTTTTTAAGTCTGCTGGCATGTTATAATTTTAGATGTCTTTTTGATAGCCCCACTTTTATTCGTAACAACTCATATTCCTGCTTAGATAATATCATAACGAATCTACTAGAAGAACAGGTATTAGGAAGTGTAATCGACCACAATGGTTTAGGAGACGGACATGGAGCACAACTGGGTGAATTTTTATTAGAAGATATGATAGGAAATAATCAATATTTAGTAATTAATAAAAGAATCTTTAATGGTAGAAATAGTTTCGCTTTTAAGAACAGACTATTGCATCAAAATTGGAATTCAATGGGAATTAATTCGTTTTTGAAAAACTTTAATAATAGCTTTCGGAAAAGTTACAAAAAACGGGAAATAAAAATCAATTTGAAAAGGGGATCACAGTTAAACTGGGTAACTAAAGGACTAAAAACTTCTAGTAAAATGAAAAGATTTTTATGCACAAACACGGGTATTCATGTTCACGAGAGTGTACTTAATTATAAAAATAAATATATTCGCATATATAGAAGAGTCATGACCAAAGCCAAAAAAATGGCGGTCGCAGAGAGAATTGATAACTCTAAAAATGTAAGTAAAGAAGTTTGGAAAGTAATTAATAACCGCACAAACAGATTAAAAAAAGTGCAACAGAAACCACTTTTACTAAAACTTAATGATCAAATCATCGACTCGCAAACGGCCGTAGCTAACATATTAGCAAAACAGTTTAACCATAAACATGATTCAGCTGAAATTAACACGGAGGAAGCTCTATTGCTTCTTCAACAAAGTTGTGATAGGGTTTTAAATGAAATGTCACTGGCGCCTACTACACCCAAAGAAATAACACTAATAATTAAAACTATGACTAACAAGCACTCAAGTGGATATGACGAAATCCCTATTGCTATTCTTAAAGAGCACATAAAAATATTGGCTGGGCCACTATCTACATTTTTCAACAACTGCCTTGTGCAGGGTATTTTTCCGGACCAATTTAAAATTGCAAAGGTTGTGCCAATTTATAAAAAGGGGTCAAAAACAGACCCTAAAAATTACAGACCAATTTCGCTTCTACCCACACTTTCAAAAATCTTTGAAAAAATATTAAAAACTCGGCTATTGGCTCATCTTCGTTTAAATAAAGTTCTACATGATATACAGTTCGGTTACCAGAAAGGAATTGGCACTGGAGATGCCATTTATAAACTTTTAGATGATGTGGTTAGCAAAATAAATAATAAATTAAAGGTAGCAGGGATTTTTCTAGATTTGTCTTCTGCTTTTGATACGATTGACCACAATCTACTTATTGCTAAATTAAATTATTATGGTGTCAGAGACAAAGCCCTACAATTATTTACATCGTATTTAAGAAACAGGAAAATGTATGTAGAAACCAGTACTATAGAACAGGATGGGCAACGAAAAACATACCAGTCATCCTTGATTAGTATTACCACTGGCGTACCGCAGGGTTCCATATTAGGTCCCTTTCTGTTTATAATTTTCACGAACGATTTGATAAATTATATTAAAAAAATCTTTCCAGACATTAATCTCGTAGTCTTTGCAGATGACACTAACGCTGTAGTAGGGGCGAAAAGTATCAGGGAACTAACAGACAAGGTCAATACTACGTTGGAAGCATTTCAGTTTTGGTTCAATGCAAATAGATTAATAATTAATATTAAAAAAACGAACATCATGTTGTTTCGAACCACGGGAGGCAATAAAGATAATATGTGTATAACCCTTAACAATGTAAAGATAGAATTAGTGAGAGACGTTAAATTTCTAGGTATCCATTTAGATGATTTGCTGAAATGAAAAAAGAACTAGCACACATAGACTCTACTATATCATCTGCATGTTATGCGTTGAGAACATTGAGAGACGAAATAAATACGGAACAGTTAAAGATGGTATATTATGCTCTTGTCGAGTCCAGACTTCGATACAGTATACAGTTCTGGGGGAAAAGTTACGGTTATAATTCTCAGCGAGCCTTCATTCTCCAAAAAAGAGCAATACGTACAATTGTCAGAATTACACAAAGAGAAAGCTGTCGATCTCATTTTAAGCGTTTAAATATTCTAACATTGCCCAGCTTATACATACTTGTGTTATTAGTTAATTTTAAAAAATATATCCATGAATATGAGTCTGAGGATGAAAGAACAGCCAGGGAAAACACTCGTAGAAAAGACGTTAAAAACAAAGTTGTAACTAACTTTAACATTGTCAAGCATAGCCCTCATTACCAAGCTGTACAAATATTTAATAGACTGCCGGCGGATTTGAAAATTTTGTTGTAAACTGGCTCTTTTAAGGCTAAGCTCAGAGAATTTCTGTTGGAAAACAATTTGTACTCTGTGGACGAACTGTAATTTAATATAAATATTCAAATTTTCTATTTAATTTTAATGCTATTTATTATTGTTGTTTTTTATTAATCATGTTTTTTTTTTGTTTTATTTTATTTTATTTATATTGCTGCATGTTTACTTTTAGAATATAATAACGAATATTGAATACTGTAATATATCAAACACAATATAAATTGTTCCTGATAAATAAATAAACTGACGTGCGTGTTGGTGAGGGCGCGCGCCCGCCAGCCGCGGTACCGCACTCCACACGCTGTGTGGGGCTGCACGCAAACCTATCACATGGACTGTAGTGGGCGTTCGAATATACACCTCTGCCTAACTCTTTGGGGAATGCAGGCGTGATGTTCGAAACAAATAAAGTTAATGTTGTGTTGTGAATGGTTTTTAGCTTAAAGAGCGCGTCGGACCGGGACCTACTCTACTGACTGCTACACGTGAACCGGAACACCGTGAGCTGGACTTGTGCGAACTAGATTTGGTATCCAGTGATTAGTAGGTAGTGTACTATTGGAAAAAAATAAAATCACAATTTACCACTTTAAATACGTATATATTTTCAGAAACTTAACAAAACAACGGAACACGGATTATAAAGGTAAAGAACATACAAAAGTATAAAAAAGCACACAAAATCTATAAAAAAAAAACAATCCCCGATTTCTCTTTGTTAGCGGTAGAACATGGAGATAATTTAGGTATTTGAAACGGTGGCCGGATAAGGTTATGCTTAAATGTGAAGAGAGACAGCACCTATGTTGGATGTAAGCGTCCTGTCCTATTGAACTCGAATCCCATAGAGCGAGGCCGCCTACACCTTGCGGGTATGTAACGTATCCCACGAACACGCGACTCAGATCAACAATAACATTCAAGCAGAATCATGACCGACGGCCCAGACGGAAATACGTTCTTTCTTATGTTTAAATAAACAACAAGCTAAACTTTAAAAGAAATCAATAGGGTAGTAAAATGGTTATCTATATGCGACGGCCGCTGAATTGCCCGTCGTGTAGTCGGCGAAGGTGAGGTACTTGAGCTGATGGGGACGGCCCGCCGCTGGTACAGCTGACAGAGCCCGAGCAAGCAGTTGGAAGCTATGTCCCCGTGCCGGAAAAGCCAGAATGCTGGCTTAAATCATTTCCTACACGAAAAAAAACTGTTATAGGTAGGAAATATTCGCCAGGATTAATTTATATAAAGTAGTTGACATGAAAGATCTAAACTTACGTGTTGCCGCTGACGAGACGTTCCCATGCAGAAGCTCTCTGAGCTGTAGGTACAGACTCGCGTTCTATAGAGAGAAGAACAAGACTATATCGATTACAGCAACGATAATGCGGAGAAAAAATAATTCATGCTAAAAATTATACATACCGAAAAAACAGACACCAATACACACTACCTGTGGTATTAGGTCAAGACGATAGAGAAATATTTCTCCAAGTCACTATTCAATTTAGGCGTTTTATTATACCAGTTATATTATCACATAAAAAACAAACATCACAAAACAAAAATTCACGAGAAGAAATCCGGAGCTGAATGACAAAAACATTAACGTCAAAATTGAGACAAAAATTCATTATTCCGATTTCAAAGTTTATAAAAAAGTCGAGGAAGAAAGACTATGCAGATCCTACATCTGATTCAGTTAAAAAGTATTTAATGTAAAAAAATCACTGAACCGACTTTGTAGAATGAATAATTCTACAATTACTTCCTTTTTAACACAAAAAAAAGGCTGAAGGAAAAAGGTGACAAATCCTGCGAAAGAATCTATCTATAAGAACAAAATAAAAGATAAATTATCCTAGGAAACCAAAACTGCACACTACATACACATACCCAGAAGGATAAGCCACTTAGACCTAACAAACAAAATGAAGTGCCATAGATACCGAATAAAATCGCAATGCCTCTCGAGCTGCAAGTTATCTACACGAGCTCCAGGAGCGTCCACCTAATCTTAAAAGTAACCCTAAATCTAAATGCTTAAAAACTAGGAGACGTTAATACAAGGTAGCCTCAATATCTAAAGGAAAAAAATGGAATAAGTAAGAAAGCGACAAAGTTACAAAAGGAAAGACAAAATTTAAAGTGGTGCTTTGAAACTAGGAAAAAACTAAATAAAGTAAATGAAAGACGAGACTAATTAATTAACGTAGAAACCCTAACAATATATAGTAGTTAAAATAAAGGATCTCCTTTTGCAAAAAATAATGCCTCATTGAAAGAGGAAATTCGTGGTGTCGTTTTACCCAGTAACTGTGTTGTGGAGGTCAGATAGGCAGTCGCTCCATGTAAATACTGATATTCAGCTGCGTCCGGCTCGACTGGAAGCAGACCTCAACGTAGCACAGTGGTTCGAAATCGACGTTCCGTGGACATTGAAATCAAAACTTCTTTAGGCGAGAAATAAAAATCGGAACGGCTTTATTTCAGTATTATTTATTATATTTGGTAATATGACAGCTAATAGACAGCACCATCTCCTAGAAAAAAAAATTTTTGTATGAAGAAAAACACAAAAGTCATTTTTCTCACAAAATCAAAAAATCTGCCTAGCCTTTTCCCAACTATGTTGGGGTCGGCTTCCAGTCTAACCGGATGCGGCTGAATATCAGTATTTTACATGGAGCGACTGCCTATCTGACCTCCACAACCCAGTTACTGGGTAATACGATACTCTTTGGTAAGACTGGTTGTCAGACTTTCGAGCTTCTGACGTCAAAAGTCATTTTTCTCACAACTTAATAAAACTTAAAGCCTGCGGCTTACATGGGGTGTTGTCCCACATGAGGCGATTCCGAAATCACACCCATGCGCGCCGGTTCACTCACAGCAGAGTGTGGAATTTCGAGAAATTCAGTTAGAGATTTTTACATTGATTTAGGTGTGATCTTGAAAAATATACAAAGTAATTGACACGAAGTGTTAATACAAATTGTTGTATAATCAGGGCAGTCTATTAATATTGATTTGTTTGCCAATTATCTCGATGAAACTGCGCAGCTGTATGTGGAACTGTATGGCTGGTATTTCATGCCTTCCAGTAGCCACAAACTTCTGCTGCATGGAGCCGAAATAATAATAATAACATTTCAACATTTTGCCTATAGGAAAGCTATCAGAAGAGGCATCTGAGGCCCGAAACAACGATTTTAGAAAACTCAGGGAACATCATACGCTGAAATTTTGTCGCAAAGCGACAAACCAAGACATCTCTAATAAGGGTTTCATCGTATCCTCGACCCATATTTGTCAAGCATTCGACCTACACTGACAAATAAGAGTAGAAATGATTTAACTGGAGAAATGAAGTCTCTTCTTTTAATTAACCCGGATACCATGGATAAGGAAAACATTGAATTTGTTGAGGTGCCAAGTATGATTGATTCTGATTTTGAATTCTTTGATAGCGATGACGAAACTCAGTAGACTAGATTTTAATGTTTGATGTTTTTGTGTAAAGAACACCGGCGAACTCTCAAACAAATTTTTGTTGACATTTTTATTGCGTCTGCCTATGAAAACTATCTAAAAGTATAGAGTTTGAATTTCTGAACAGTTTTGTCTTCAGTTATACTTTTATAGGAAGTCAGGAATAAAAGATTTTTTAGTTTGAAGTTTTAGAGGTTATGTCTTGTCAACAACAGACTAATCGGAAAAGAAATATAGAAATACCTACTTATCACTTAAAATATCATTGATAGAAATGCATTTTCAATACAAAATAATCTACGGACTACGTATTTAGGATATTAAGTTCAACCGAATGTCCGTAGGTCTGCCACATGGACATGCATGGCCACATGAAACGTAGATAGGTACATACAACCTACTTAAATAAATATTTATTTAATAATCTTAGTCAACTATATTTAGGGCAGGTAGTTATAGATATATTATATGATTAATTACATGGTAAGAGTAGGTCATTGGTAGGTACTTATTAAAAAATGAGTATCTTGTAACGGGACTAGTCGTCAGTAATACTTACAATTTGAGGATACACCCAGCTGCAGATTAAAGCAGTGACTCGCATTTATCGTCGCATTGTATTGACACATATGGTGCTGTTGACGCACATGATGCGTGAGGCGCTACACGGCTACCCATCGTGATAAACAAATCGATGCACATACAACAAAATCCAAGGTATCAGGCGAATCGGAATCCAGAGTCACAGAAAAATGTCGTCGTATAGGCAAACAATCAGAATCCTTAGGCAACCACTAGTCACACAGGGAACAGTAAATCTCAGAGTCCATAAACAGAAGCAGTCGATAAAGTAGAAAATCACGGAAAATCGATGGAAAACAAAATATCGAGACGCACGCACAGACGACAACGACAAGTTGTCTGTTCAGTACATGTCAATATGCCGGTTGACAATTCAAATGTCATGTTTTTTTTTGGGATATTGCCATACTCGAATTTCACTACGATGTCATTTGTATGTATTCAAAAACTATGACCTCTATAATCTTAGCACAAACAATCGTGTTTATTTTAACATTTGTATTCTGATGCAGACATGTATTTCCTAAGTATATTAAAGTATAGTAAAGAAAAGCATTTTATACAACTTGACTAAGATTTACTATTTAAGATTTATTTTAAGACTATTTTTAAATATTTCTATTGTAACCGGGTCTCTACTTGAGTGTTTTTTTTTTAAATTGTATATTCCATTATTTCTCATTATTTTTAATAAAATTAGCACACTATGGTCAATTACTTTGTATATTTTTCAAGATCACACCTAAATCAACGTAAAAGTCTTGTAACTGAATTTCTCGAAATTCAACACTGCTGTGAGTGAACCGGCGCGCATGGGTGTGCGTGTTATAGCATTTCCAAATCGCCTCATGTGGGACAACACCCCATGTAAGCCGCAGGCTTTAAGTTTTATTAAGTTGTGAGAAAAAACAATTTTTGTGTTTTTCTTGATACAAAAAAAATTATTTTTTTTTTTTTCGGAGATTTTGCTGTCTATAGCTGTCATATTACCAAATATTATAAATAATACTGAAATAAAGCCGTTCCGATTTTTATTTCTCGTCTAAAGAAATTTTGATTTCATTGTCCACGGAGCGTCGATTTCGAACCACTGTGCGTAGTTGGGAAAAGGTCAGGCAGATAGAAAGAAAGAATAACATTTATTTGACACAGTTCGTGAAACACAAAATACAAATAAGAAATAAAAAAATAATGTTTAATCACCAGTGTGTGCCTCACGGCTGCATCAAAAAGGTTCATTTCAGCATTAATGCCAGACAGATGCTGTCTGACGCTGGTTTTCTAATGAACCTTTAGGGACAAGTGACGGGGAGCACACACAGTTTCAGCATACTTAAGACATAATATTTTTAATACGCTAGGTTCGCATTGACGTGTTTGCGGATACCAGCCCGTATTACCTATTACCTACATAATATTTATATTTATACTTAAATCAATAAATAAATAAACTAAGTGGGTTCTTTGTGAATAAAAAAAAAATCTAATAGTTATATATACTTAATAATAATTTGATAATAAAAACTAAGATACAAAACAATAATAAATACTTTAGTTTTGGAGTCCTGTAATACAACCAACAGATGATTTTGCTTATAAGTTAAAATAATAATGTGTGTATGTGGTGTTTCAGACGCAACCAGCACAAGTTCGAGCAGGCGGCCGCCATGCTGACGCGGCCGCGCGGCCTCGCGCAGCGAGCGCTGGACTACTGCTCGCGCCGCGCGCACCTCGCCGGCGCCGTCGCCAACTGACGCACGGCCGGCGCACGCGCAGCGCCGCACGAGCACTGCCGCCAGTGAACACCGCGTGCCAACTACCAAGTGTGAAGTGACAGTGCACGTCGTCGTGCTGACTATACGGGGTCAAATTCAATTCATGGGCATCCTTCTAAGGGATCATTATGAACAACTTTTACTATGGGACCAAACCTGAAATCGAGAAAATAAAATCAGCTGTTCCCTATATTTATGTTTGTCTAACTCGTCAAAATGTAGGGAACAGCAGATTTGTTTTTCGCGATATCCCATGGTAAAAGTTGTTCATAATGATGAGTACAATGACCCCTCATAAGGATGTCCATGAATTCAATTTCATCCTGTAGTGACATTATAGTGATACCTAGCAATATTATTATGAGCGGATAACTACACAATATGTTCAATACGAAATCACTTCGCCAAAGTATAATGTGATCAAAGTAAAGATGCTATACTGTTCTCGCTGAAAAGAAGAATGGCACATGTTATGTACGAGTGATTCATGTTGGTCAAGAAAATAGAGGAAAGTTTTGTTCTATAAGAATATAGAGACGTCATGACGTGGCGTCCTCGAGTAGTGAAGGCCAAGCCTGGCTCTGTAGATATTATTTAGTTAGTTGACTTGTATATAAATACTCTTCCTAGCTAGACTAGCATCGCAACGATGATATTCTTCATGTAAGTACCTTATCACGATTATTGTCGTCTTTGTGTATAATAATAACAGGTGCTTAAAATAATTATTTAGTAAACGACCGTTGTAAAGTTTAATTAAGTACTGTTATGTTCATTGCATTTTATATTATAAATAATGTTAAAAGGATGTAAAGCATGACATGTTCAGCAGCAATATTGTTGCGCGCGCATGACGTGCGTAGTACAGGCACGAGTAACGTGCAGTAGTACAGGCACGAGTAACGTGCAGTTGTACAGGCACGAGTAACGTGCAGTAGTACAGGCACGAGTAACGTGCAGTAGTACAGGCACGAGTAACGTGCAGTAGTACAGGCACGAGTAACGTGCAGTAGTACAGGCACGAGTAACGTGCAGTTGTACAGGCACGAGTAACGTGCAGTAGTACAGGCACGAGTAACGTGCAGTAGTACAGGCACGAGTAACGTGCACTCGTCTTTACTAGTCTTGTGGAGGTGAGCTTCGGATTGTTGAAGTTTGTGAAACATCATGCGATTCCACGTTTGTTACTTTGTTGAATAAGACAGGCTAGGACAAGTTCACCGTACACGTGCTATTTGTAGGTACAATCTAGTCATTAGTAAGATCGTGAGCCACCGGTCGCGCGCGTTGTCGTACGATGCAGTCGCTGCAGCGCCAAGTGTGGCGGCGCAGGCCTGTCAACAGGTTGCTCTCAGTGGCGACACAACTCTGTACTCACTACTTAGTGAAACATTTTACAATTTTTGTTATTCAGCGAATGTGATAAATAAATTAATTCGATTATAAACATGGTCTTACTGTTTCACACTGTTCTTCATAATATTTCCACAATCAATCAATCTGCCTTTCCCTTCCTATTGCGCTTAATATTAGGAGAAGAAAGCTCGGATTAAAAAATCGGTGAGGCTGTATCAGGCTCGCGGCCGCAGTGGAGTACGGGAAACGTGCTTATTACACAATCTCATGACAGACATTGTGTAATAAGCACAGACTCAACCCTGAGTGGCTGGATCACAAACATGCTCAAACTGAGAGCTGTACAAGTGATAGTGAACGACACTACAAGGGCCATTGTAACAAAGGGCTGCCCGCAAGGGGGCGTCCTTTCTCCGATGCTATGGAACCTGGTCGTAGACAGCCTTATTAAGACACTCAATGATAAAGGATATTTCACTGTTGGCTATGCTGATGACAGCCATAATAATAAATGGCACCCACGAAAACACTCTATGTAATCTCATGCGTCAGGCCTTGAAGATAGTAGAGGACTGGTGCAATAAACATACACTATCAGTGAACCCTACCAAAACCGAGCTGATTCTTTTTACAAAAAAGAGGAAGCTGACAACACTACAACTACCACGATTCTTTGGAACTACCCTAAGCCTATCGACTGAAACCAAATACCTGGGCATCTTTTTGGACAAACAGTTGAACTGGGCAAGACATACTAATTACATCACCACAAAAGCCAGCATAGCCCTGTGGCAGTGTAAGCGACTGCTTGGCAGGAACTGTTGGATTAACCCTAAGGTCACTTACTGGCTATACACCGCAGTTATCAGACCGATCATTACTTATGGCTCACTAGTCTGGTGGCACAGACCTGAGCACAACCCGGAAAGATCTCGAAAAACTACAGCGATTAGCCTGTGTGGCAATCACTGGCTGCATGAGAACCGCACCTACAGCCGCATTACAGGCAATGCTTGGACTGCCTCCACTACACCTCATTGTGAGGGAGGAGGCAGCCTTGGCCGCCTTTAGGCTCTATATAACCGGAACCCTGAACAAAGACTCCAGGGTTAAACACATACGCATTAGGGAGGATGCGATCAAAAGACAGCCAATGATGGCATCAGCCTGCGACAGAGTCCCGAAACAACATTACTTTCAAAAGCATTACAACATAATGAGAACAGCGTGACTACTCGGGCCCGAACGAGCTGAGTTTACACTGACGGATCAAAGACCGACTCCGGAACCGGTGCCGGAGTTTTCTCGCACGACCTCAACATAAACATATCCAGCCCGCTGGGAATGTTCAACACTGTCTACCAGGCAGAATGTGTGGGCATTATTCAAGCGGCGTATGCCATAGAGGCCAAGAGAGTTACGTATACCCATATACGTATACTCTCCGACAGTGCCTCAGTACTCCAAACCTTAGAGAAAAAATATATTACTTCAAGATTAATACTAGAATGTCACAATGCGTTAGATCGAGTAACGGTATCTAACCGCAATACAGTGACACTGCAATGGATAAAAGGACACAGTGGGTCTTTGGGTAACGATGCAGCGGACGAACTTGCTAGGAGGGCATCCAGTGCGTCAGTCTATGGACCCGAACCAATCGTACCCATCCCCTTCAACCAATTACGCAGGTGGCTGCAAGAGTTCACCCAAACAAAAGCAGAGGAGTGGTGGTCCTCGACACCAGGGTGCAGGCAGTCCAGGGAGGCTATGCCAAGTCTAGATGGCAAACTAACCAGGCGACTCTTACGCCTGGACAGGAATGGCCTGCGCCTGATGACAGGGACCATCACAGGATACTGCTCGCTGAGCAAACACTTTTACATAATGGGCATAACGGACAGCCCTCTGTGCAGAGCTTGCATGGAGGCTGAGGAAACCGTTCCGCATGTGCTCTTCGAGTGCACAGGCGTTGCCCAGATTAGAACAGGAACCCTCGGGGCACCCAGATCTTTAACAGATGTTCTGAACAGACCAGAAGCCGTGACCAACTTCTGGAGGGAGGTGGGCTGGTTGGAATAAATCCCGACGGCCGCTATGGCTCACGCACAATGGTTCACTTGAAGAATTAAGTGCGGAAACCAAACCCAATAACAGAACATAAAAACAAAAAAAAATGTTTATTTCAGTTAACATAATATGGCTTACATTATATGGTTTGGAGACTCCTTTTAAGCAAGGAAATGCTTGTGTTAGGAGTCTCCGCTCTTCCCCTTATCATTAACCGATTTATATAAAACTGAAATACATGTATTTAGTAGAAAAACAATAAACTAAAAGGAAAAAAAAACATAGAACATAGAATTGCACAACGCGCGATAGTTGTCCCGAACACAACGGGCGATAGTAGTCCCGAATGGTCCCGCTCCCGACCCGCAAGCGTCGTGCTGTGCGCGGTTACATTGTACCGCTGAGTCACAAATTGCACAACGTGCGATAGTAGTCCCGAATGGTCCCGCTCCCGACCCGCATGCGTCGTGCTGTGCGCGGTTACATTGTACTGCTGAGTCACAAATTGCACAACGCGCGATAGTAGTCCCGAATGGTCCCGCTCCCGACCCGCATGCGTCGTGCTGTGCGCGGTTACATTGTACTGCTGAGTAACAAATTGCACAACGCGCGATAGTACTCCCGAATGGTCCCGCTCCCGACCCGCATGCGGCGTGCTGTGCGCGGTTACATTGTACTGCTGAGTCACAAATTGCACAACGCGCGATAGTAGTCCCGAATGGTCCCGCTCCCGACCCGCATGCGTCGTGCTGTGCGCGGTTACAGCGACATGTACAATACCTATATGATACAATACATAATAAATACTTATGTATTTTTATTTTCTCTTTTATTCTTATACACGGTGTCTACATCTCTTTTTATCCTCTGTCCTATCGCAGGTATGCTGGAAGAGATTGCTTTAGAAATAAGCATCACCATTGTACATAATTTTCTGTTCCTTTATTCTTGTCTGTTTATTTGTGTGTACATAAACGGGTAAATAAATAAAAAATACCGAGTAATGGCTTCTTTCCTCTAAATTATGGTAATAAAATAATGCCGGTAGGTATATAGTTCCAAAGTAATGAACGATCTTGCATAACATATGTTATGGCAAGATCGCTTATTACTTTGGAAGTTATTTCGTTACATATGGTTTTTGCAAGTGCCCCCTACCGACCGAAATGAAAGAAGTTTCACTTCAAGATCCCTTATCGATGTGTTTGTTTGGGCACAACTCCCCATCATATTAATAATATAACCCCACCGCTGTATCTCTACGTTGACTTCGTGGTGGGGCTTGCGCGCTCCGAACTTTATGTCTGTGCCAGTAGAGTTTACTTTGCCGGAACGGGTCTAGGATGAGGAGCCAGACCAAGAGAGATACAGAAACCCGCAGGGCAGCATGTGGCGAGCTGTTGGGCAGTAGCGACCCCACGGACCCTATCTCCCGGGAGAAATCTTGTCCTCATCTCTGGCTTGCCTTTATTGGCCGGCTTGGGTGGAGATTCGCAAGAGCAAACGTGCTCGGAGGAAGAAAGTATTCCAGTAAGGTGCTGGTAGGGATCTTGACCGTACTTCCGAGATTGTCCTGATAGCCGTGAAATACCTCTCCACTCCTCAAGCACTACAGGAAGTGTTGCCCCCTTGTCGCTACGTCACTATGTGCTAGCGGCCGTTTCCGGGGGCCCATTATTGAGTGTGCAAGTCACCCCCTGCCACTTTATCCGTGTATAATATATAACATTAGTCAGGCAGGGGACATAGTTCTTCCATAGTTCAAGTTACCCAATCCACTTTAGCCACCCAGACCCATAGCCCAATATGTTTTATTTCCACGCACAACAATAGTCCTGCACCAACCGTGGGTTGTCCTTGGGTGCACTTGCATAGTGTGACAGGGATAATCGTCGGTTGGTGCCTCCTTATCATTTAAAATTACTTAAGGGGCCTCTGCGAGTTGGCTGCGGCTCCTTGTACGCCTTCCAAAGGTCCGGGACCTCAGGGTCCCGAGAAATGTCAAAAATAATAATATCCTGGGACATTTTACACACGGTCATCTGATCCCAAACTAAGCAGAGCTTGTACTATGGAAACCAGATAACTGATATACTACATACCTACACTACTTTTTTTTTGTAAATATATATATATAGATAATTACACCCAGATTCAGCACAAACAGACATGTTCATGCACACAAATGCTTGTCCTAGATGAGAATCGAACCCACGACCTGCGACATGATAGGCGGTATCTTAACCAACCACGCCAACTGGCCTGTCATTTGGCGTATAATGCATTTACGAGTACATTCCAATGCTTACAAGTTTAACAAGCTAATGACATAGAAGTGGCCGTAATTATTTAACGAGTAAAACCCTCATTACATCAAAGTTTTCCTTGAGTCTACACCGGCTACATAACTGTTGGACAATGAGTGAGAGACGGACGTACCAAAGAATAACTGGATACAGAAGGTCAACTCCATACAACAAGCGAAAACGCACGCACACACGAGCGTGTACGTCGTAGAACGCAAGGAGACTGTCGTTAGTTAAGTCATGTATGGACGCTTTTACCTTTGGACATTGATTATAATTAAAAAAAACTGGCAGTACTAAAAATATAATAAGAATAAGAATAATGTATTGCTTCAGAAATTGCATTCAAAGACGTTGAATCCTGGAACTCACACTAGGATTCCCTGTGTCGTGAAGATCCAGGCTTCTTCGTTCCGTTTACATTTTTACGCATACATGTTATTACATATATTATACGTTACAGCAAATTCCTTAATTTTATCAAATCCACTCGCAATATAGGCACTAGAAAAAGAATATGCAATAAAATCGAATACATTATGAAAACTAATAGTAATACCAAAACCAGTAGATAGCCTAGTATGGTATGCATGTATGTGTGTGTAATTGTGATGGTGTGTGTGTTTATGTGTGAGTTGGTGTGTTTGTACTAAGGTATAGTTGTGTGTGTATTGTGTGTAATGAGAAAGTGTGTCTGAATGTTATGCCTGAGGACGTATATAATTATGTGGTAGTTTATGATAAAAAAGAACAAATATACATATATGTATATATATAGATCTGTATTTGTACCTATCACAGCGTCCAAATTGTTTATTTTTATTTTTTTCTTTTTATTTTTTTATATTAATAAATTTTCAGTCATGTCATAGTCCAGTGTAAGAAGCCATTTTGTAACCGTACTTTTACATTTAGTTTGAGTTAATTGTAGAATTTTCAGGCAATTATTAAGTTAAGAGTAAATGTGCGGTCCCATAAAACCGTACGACCTTCTACCGACCGCTTTACGGCATCGGATCCTTTCCCACTGCACCCTTCGACTTGACAGGATAACAGTGGACATGGAGGTTTTGTGAAAACTTAGAGTGACAGACAAGATGTAAAGCTGTCGGACTCTAAGAACTCCAATTTCGGTATACAGTGTGTTAGTGGAGTACCGGAACGGTCGTCCATAGGCAACTTTAAGCAGAGCTCTTTCAACCTTTATCAACAAGGTTTTGCCAGCTGCGCCCCATGCTCTTATACAATAGCTAAGGACGGATTGACAGAGAGAGAAGTATATCATTTTTAGAACTGAGTCATCTGCAATTTTACCCAGTTGCTTGAAGACACGGAGCATCTTTCGAACCCTACCCCTTAAAGCAGTCAGATGTGTGGACCATGACAAACGGTTATCAACAAAGACTCCCAGGTATTTAATCGAAACCGCCTGTTCGATGTACGGGCAAGTACAATTTTCTGGGCTAGAACAGGAGTGCAGCTGTATACGAGTTACAGAGTTAGGGGCGGAACGTTCTGAGATAGCAAAGTTGATTGCCTTTGTTTTGTCTATATTTAGCGTCAAGAGATTATGTTGCAGCCAGTTTGCAATAGCTTTAACCCCGATTTCAACCGAGTACTTAACGTCAACCCAAGTTTCCCCATAAAATACGATTGCCGTGTCGTCAGCATATGTAAAAATTTGAGCATGAGGTATTCTCATGTCACACAGTCCATTTATATATATGATAAATAGGGTAGGTCCCAGCACGCTTCCCTGGGGCACACCAAATTGCACTGTATCGTTGAGATATGAGACAAACCAGTCCAGGGCAGTACCACGAACTCCCAGAAGAGACATTTTTTTAATCAAAATTTTCCTAGATACAGTATCAAATGCCTTGGCAAGGTCTAGGAAGATGCCAGTACATGCCCGTCCTTGATCTAGATTGAGGGTTATAAAATCGGCTAAGTTGGTTACTGCATCCTCCGTGGACCTACCAACCCGAAAACCGTACTGATGGTCTGACAATAATCTGTTGTGTTCTAGGTATGCGAGTAGTCGTTTGTACACAACTTTTTCAAGGATTTTTGAGAGAGCCGTCAGTAGGGAAATCGGGCATATATTGGCAATTTTTATGCAAACAGGTACTTTACCCGTGCTTAGGCTTAAGTTGCATAGAAAGGCAATCGGTCCGACCAAAGCATGTGAACATTGTTTTAAAAAAGTGTTATTAATACCATCATAACCTGTCGCTGACGCCGCTTTTAGATGGGAGATAATTGAAAAAATTTCTTTTTCATCAGTTGGAGTGAGGAAAAATGAGTTTGGACTACCGTTTACAGTACTGTACTGCACGTTGTTACGGGCCAAATCAGTTTCAGTTAAGCCTAATAGACTGAGTGTTTTTGCTGCAAGGGTTTTGCCAACAGTTGAGAAATAATCATTCACTTTATTTAATGTGGGAACAGGGTTGTCGCTGTCGGTTACCAGCTCTGTTTTTCCAGTTTTTTTATTTTTAATGTTACAAATTTTCTTGATTTGAAACCATAACCTTTTACAGTCGCCCTTTGTTTCCATTAGAAGTTTACGGTCATGGTCTTGTTTTAGATTTGATAATATATTATTACAGTAGTTTCGATACTTCCTATATTCTTGTTGGATGACAAGATTGTCACGATTTTCTTGTTTCTTTGCGTTAATGTGCATTAAGTCACGTCGTCTTATGCACTTCAGGAGGTTTCTAGTTATCCATGGCTTGATAATATCCTCTGAACAACGGCGGACACGGTTAGTAGTGTGTTGTTTAATTTTATCAGATAGTGTCTCAACAAATTTTTGGAATGCAATATTAACATTGGTCTGTTCAAGAAGCCATTCCCATGACTCATTTTCAATGTCTTTTTTTAATTTTATGTAGTCAATCCGTGCGTGTCGTTTTTCAACCCTGGCCCTAGCTGATTCTTTTTGAGTACCTAGGATAACCGTGTCGTGATCCGTTATGACCGTGTCACACACAATAACAGTAGCTGACTTCTGAGTTTTGAGCATAACATGATCCAAACAGTTGTTCCCTCGCGTTGGCAAAGTGTGTCCTGAAAAATACCCATAGTGGCCGGTTAAGTCCAGGTACTCAGTGGCGCGTCTGTCAGTGTAATCTGGTTTGATGTCAATGTTCAGATCCCCTACAATAGCACATGTGGTAGCCTTACACGACTCCATCAGCTTTGTTAAAGATTCACAGAAGTTATTTATATTATGGAAAGATAGAGACCTGTATACGGCAATCAGTGATAGTTCGTCTTTGACATTGACAACCAGACAATTTGCGTCTTTGAAGGATGGTTCCATGACAGAGGCTTGCAGAGATGTTTTGGTATATACGACTATTCCATCATTTTGGTTTAGGTAGTTTTTTTAACAATGATAATCATAGTTATTAATTTCAAAACAGGTACTCGTGTCGTCAAGCCAACATTCCGTTAAAATAACTATGTCAGGTGCAAAAAACAACCGGCTCAAGAGGATAGAGAAATTGTCAAAATGTTTCTTGATACTCGTACTGCGTATATTTTGGACCACAACCGAGTATTGACCTCCTATGTCACCCAAGTGCAGCCTACAGTCATCTATAGAATGGAGTTTCAGGCTGGTTGTAAAGGCCGTGTGATCGATATCATCAATAACTTCTGCCACGTTAGCCATTAGAAAACTTAGCTTGGTGTATTAGTATATGACGCAATGATTTGTGCAGGAGGCAATTGTGGAAACAAGGTGTATTCGGTACTGATATGTATTTTTAATTATGGTATGAGATGCGTAATAAGTGTTTAAAAAAATTGCTGTAATAGTTATGTAATAGGTGCTCAGGTTCGTTTAGTGTAAAAAGTTGCGAGTGTAATTTAAGGTACATAGTTGTGAGGTGTAATGGTATAAAACATATGATATGGGTGTGTACTTTGTATGAAAATGTAACCAAAAAGTAATTGTTTATACAGATTATAAAGTATTTTAAGCACTTACGTTTTAATGAGTGAGTAATAATAACATTCAAAAAATTATATTTTATGTTATTAGCGGATAAGTGGATTAGGCCACAATATAGTCATTGGTTTATATCCAATTTTAGATTGCGTAGAGTTTGCTCAGTCCTGACAAGAACTTGTTTCGCTCCTTCAGTTTTCCGCAAGAAAATGTTGCCATTCGCCGTCCAGCAGAACTTGTACCCTTTTTGTTTCGCAAATTCTCTTGTCTCATAGAACAGTTTTCTAGAGCTAGCGGGAAGGTATTCGGCTTCATATAGTGGACGTCGCGTCGATCGCCGGCTAGCCCAATGCATTTAGTATTCAGTCGACCCTCATTGGGGTGGATTCTATTGAACTCACGCACACTTGTGATGAGTTTGTTTTTAACTTGAACATTTGTGAACTCCGCAATAATAGGTCTGATGGTGCCTGGTTTCCCGGGCAGACGGTCCGGTATGCATCGCGTAGCTCGGTGTTATAAAGAGTCATATCAACTGCTGCACCGACATTGCTGATTATCGTGGATAAATCAGACGCTGACTCGTTCTCCGCGGCAGGCACGTTGCGGATCTCGACGCATGATGACCGGGAAAGCTGTTGGACATCCTGGATCTTTATTTCCAAATTCATTATATTGTTTTTCTGTTGTTGAGTTTCTTTTTGCAGAACCCCAATTTTTTTGATCATGTCATCGTACTGCTCAGTGATAAAGGCAACAGATTTCTCTATCTCGCCGTTTGATTTTTGAATCGCAAGATTCTTTTTTTTTTTTATTTGTGATGGGTTTGCTCTTGACTCTAGTCTAGGTCAGAGGTGACAGAGACAAAGTCGACGATGGAGTGAGCTTACCCAGAAGAAGCCTGTTCACTCTCACTTTGAAGAGATTAGGGTTGATACGTTCGGAAACACAGACGCAGGTAGTGAGTTCCAGTTATTATTATTATTATTATTCTGTAGTTTCAGTTCAGCTATTTCGGAGGCCAACTTAGAGAGGCAGGTGTTTTGATCGTTTGAGAATTTTGTAAGGCGTTCCTCTTGTTCTTTTTTCCAGGTCGACAACATTTGTAATATTTCGCGTTTTACGTCTTGAAGTTCATTACTAGGCGAGAATTCTTGGCAAGGACGTTTGGACCGCGACACAGTGTTGACACTACCGACTGGGCTATTCGACTCCTCCACGGGTATACTCGTATCCGAGTCTAACTTAGCTGGCAGTACACTGGAGTTTACTGATGGCGAGGCCGTAGGCGAGCGTTGACAGCGAGGCATTGTACGCAATCCAATGTCGATCACACACACGTAGATGGGCTCGGGGATGTTTGGTGCGTGCGCGCAGTACACAGCAGCACTCAGGAGGCGGGAGAGCAATTATGGCGGCTGTCCCGCTCCTGCGTGTGGGCGTGGCTAAACCAGCGAGTTAGGTCTGCGGTGCATGTGCACTGCGGCGGCCGGTCAAAAACAATTAATATTTTTAATAATGTATATGCAAAATTGGTCACTTTCACTTTGTTGTTACGGGCTAAAGTCACGTATGCAATATTTCCGAAATTTTTGCGCAAACCGAACACGCGTTCACTCTCAAGTAAGGTAACGGACGAAGAGAGAATTAGTGAGGATAATATTGCAACACTGTAGTGGCATTTTCATTTTCTAGCAACACCAGTGAGTGGCGTGACGCTATCGGTGTTGTGTGCAGTGTGAGGCCATTTTGTAGATAGTCTGAAATGTCCATAGGTACAATACATGACCCTACTACTTTACTGGTGGTGGCAGCGCGGACGCGACTCGTGTACACAGCTGAGGTGCGGCGGCGGGGCGGTGGCGGCGCGGACGCGACTCGTGTACACAGCTGAGGTGCGGCGGCGGGGCGGTGGCGGCGCGGACGCGACTCGTGTACACAGCTGA
This sequence comes from Dicycla oo, assembly GCA_948252095.1. Lineage (NCBI taxonomy): Eukaryota > Metazoa > Arthropoda > Insecta > Lepidoptera > Noctuidae > Dicycla > Dicycla oo. Next base: position 98,353 of record OX411733.1, read on the forward strand.
GGTGCGGCGGCGGGGCGGTGGCGGCGCGGACGCGACTCGTGTACACAGCTGAGGTGCGGCGGCGGGGCGGTGGCGGCGCGGACGCGACTCGTGTACACAGCTGAGGTGCGGCGGCGGGGCGGTGGCGGCGCGGACGCGACTCGTGTACACAGCTGAGGTGCGGCGGCGGGGCGGTGGCGGCGCGGACGCGACTCGTGTACACAGCTGAGGTGCGGCGGCGGCGCGGTGGCGGCGCGGACGCGACTCGTGTACACAGCTGAGGTGCGGCGGCGGCGCGGTGGCGGCGCGGACGCGACTCGTGTACACAGCTGAGGTGCGGCGGCGGCGCGGCGGCGGTGCCATCTACACGCGCCCTTGCATTTCATATTGCATTGTTTATAGGGTGACTGGTAATTAGTGACCGATGACACATGATTTATACTCATGATAACAAACAACTTTTACTACACTACTACCACTACACTAACACGAAATTAATTATGTTTAGCCAACGTGCGAATACCAATATGACAGTATGCTGTAACAAATTATAACACAAGCAGATACACTTCCACCAAACAATATGACAGTATGCTGTAACAAATTATAACACAAGTAGATACACTTCCACCAAACAATATGACAGTATGCTGTAACAAATTATAACACAAGCAGATACACTTCCCCAAACAATATGACAGTATGCTGTAACAAATTATAACACAAGCAGATACACTTCCACCAAACAATATGACAGTATGCTGTAACAAATTATAACACAAGCAGATACACTTCCACCAAACAATATGACAGTATGCTGTAACAAATTATAACACAAGCAGATACACTTCCACCAAACAATATGACAGTATGCTGTAACAAATTATAACACAAGCAGATACACTTCCACCAAACAATATGACAGTATGCTGTAACAAATTATAACACAAGCAGATACACTTCCACCAAACAATATGACAGTATGCTGTAACAAATTATAACACAAGTAGATACACTTCCACCAAACAATATGACAGTATGCTGTAACAAATTATAACACAAGTAGATACACTTCCCCAAACAATATGACAGTATGCTGTAACAAATTATAACACAAGCAGATACACTTCCACCAACCAATATGACAGTATGCTGTAACAAATTATAACACAAGCAGATACACTTCCACCAAACAATATGACAGTATGCTGTAACAAATTATAACACAAGCAGATACACTTCCACCAAACAATATGACAGTATGCTGTAACAAATTATAACACAAGTAGATACACTTCCACCAAACAATATGACAGTATGCTGTAACAAATTATAACACAAGTAGATACACTTCCACCAAACAATATGACAGTATGCTGTAACAAATTATAACACAAGTAGATACACTTCCACCAAACAAACCGAACCAAATTCCTAGGTTTAACGATTGACAAAAAATTGGACATGGGCACACACGAAGGAGCTAACTAAACAAATTAGCAAATCGGCTTATTACTAAAACTATCATGGTTTGGTGAGTTCAGTATTGAGGTATGGTGTCATTTACTGGGGTAACTCAACCAACAGGGGATTAGTTTTTAAAGCACAAAAAGGTGCATTACGTTAATGTTAGATACCGTTAAGATTCTTGTAAGCCATTGTTTATCAAATACAAATTATTGACATTTCCTTGCTTATATATTTTTGAAGTAGCTGTATTTGTTAAGACCAATCCAGACGGTGCCACACATTATCAGTCGGACTTCGTGTTTCATTTTGACAACTCAACAACATTAATTGCGTTATTTACGGTGTTGAGCAGACAAAATTGTCGAACGTATGAAGCAATAGATTAGCAATTTGCTTCAAAATGATTCAGTTTCCGATCGATAATGTGTTACGCAATTAGGGTGCACCAGAATATCATTTTATCACGAACGAACTCGACCACAGAACAACAACTTTTGCGTAAAAAGGTCCCATACAATATTGATGCGTAAATGTGTTTTTTGTTTGGCACCAATTATATTCAACCACATACCTAGTTCTATTAAGAAAAGGATTAAATCTTTACGGTTGAATAAAGCATATTACGGCATTTCAGAATTTTTGACAGACAAATATACCTAATTACTGTTTTTGATCTCAGTTGGTACTCATGTGACCAAGTTCAAGTCCATTTAACATTGCACGTGACGGTTTTGTATTATTTTAATTGTTATATTACTCTTTCTCTCTTTTTGTTTAAACATTATTTGAATATTGACGTACCTAGTATCTAAACTTATGCTTTATATTTTTCCTTTTGACATTTATATTTTATTTTTTTGTGACAATCAATTAATAATATATGCGTTCGATTAATGTAGGTAATTATGTTATCAATTTTAGTATCAATGACATCCATAAATATTTGTACGCCTTTTGGTATAGCGCGTTTGTAATTCTTTGTAACAACTATTTATTGTAACATATCTATGTTAACAAATGATAATGACATGACTTTATGACTTAAGCTTATAATTTTCATTCATGATACAGTTTTAAAATTTTGTACATAGATTCTTTACCTACATAACAAGACTAGACACGTGTTTCGGGTATCGCATATACTAAATGTAATGTTGTATATCGGTGGTCTGTGTTCGAGGCGGTTCGGGTTCACGCGTCGTAGTAGTAACGGTGGTAGGCGGTGCTGTACTAGCAGCTCATGAGTACATACTTTCACTTGCGAGTGACGCACCGCCCTCGCCGCGCGCCGCGGTCTTGGCTTTGTGTGCGGGCGCGGCCGGGTGGAACGCACCACAGGAAGATAGTCTTATGGAAATACAACATGGTTGTTGTATGCAAATGAATGGAAATACTTTCACAGTCATCATCATCATTCTATTCTATTGCCCTTATCCCAATTTATTTGCGGTCGGCGCAACATGTCTTTATCTTCCATACTTGTCTATTAGTCGTCATCTCGGTAGTCACCCCCTCTATCATCTTTCACACAGTCCATCCACATTTCTCTCAAAATATGGTTCCATACACGTCTACAGATCAGATATAAATATCTGATAAGTGGTCGTCGGCAAGTAGTGGCGGGGAGAGGTCATCATTACTCAAGTCGTGCTTTCCCTTGTAGTCCGCGATCGCGACCGATCCACTTCCACCAGACTTAGTGTTGTAACAGAGACAGCCGGCTGCGCACGCACACACCGCGTTACGAATACTTCGGCGGGAAGACGTCCTGTAGTGATACCGTGCAGTGAGCAGTGCTGCGGGAACATGCAGTACAAGTATATCCTGGCGACGGTTAGTATTGCAGTAATGTTTAATATATAACGTGTGTTGTGCAAGTTGTGTAATGTGCCCTGCCAAGCGCCATGTAACGTCAGAACGCGTAATATGAGCCATTACCCAAGGACGATAGTTTGTAAGTGGACTCGTAAGGTGTTAGTGACATCATTGTAATTACTGGGTTCGTAATCATGCTTTATTGCAGGTAGGTACGCTGCGGCCGACTGCGCGCCATGTCGGTACCTAGACAGCCCAATAGTGCCAATACTAACTATACAGACCTACTTACTTAGGTACATATAGGAAAACATCCCTTACTGCTAGCTACTGTCAAAGTTTGTTACCGTGGACGTGCAGTTGACTGTATTAGGTACCAGCTATTGAGAGGTCTGTGGTTGAGGTAAAATATAAAATAAGTTGTCAGCCAAATACTTAGGTAAGTACCTACTTACTTAGATCTGAAATCAATATAATTGAAACTGCTCATAAGTAGGGGATCAGATCAGGGTGATCCTCTCAGAGCAGCTGTCGTGTCTGCGTGGGTCATTGACATTGTTTTACTTCTCTCCGATGCACATGTCAGCTACGTACAACTACCGCTCACTAGATGGCGGAGCAGTTTCGACTTCGATGATAATATTTATTTATAATAAGTACCTACACCAACCGCAGTCACTTACAATTCAAATTAAATAACATAAAAATGTTGGCATTTTAGTAACTATGCAAATAACAGGCAGGTATGTATGACTTTCACATCTTACATACATCATCATCATCTTACATATATTATATTATATTTTATATATTTATATTATTATTATATTTTATCCCAACTAATATTATAAATGCGAAAGTAAGTTTGTTTGTTTGTTGGCTACCTTTTCACGCCTAAACCACTGAACCACTAAACCACTCAACCGATCATCCCGAAATTTTGTATACAACGTGTCCCAGAAATCAACGTCAAGTCGAAAACGGGCAATAGAATAGGCCGAGTCGTGACAGTTATTAGAAAACGGGCAATAGAATAGGCCGAATCGTGACAGTTATTAGAAAGCGGGCAATAGAATAGGCCGAGTCGTGACAGTTATTAGAAAACGGGCAATAGAATAGGCCGAGTCGTGACAGTTATTAGAAAACGGGCAATAGAATAGGCCGAGTCGTGACAGTTATTAGAAAACGGGCAATAGAATAGGCCGAGTCGTGACAGTTATTAGAAAACGAGCAATAGAATAGGCCGAGTCGTGACAGTTATTAGAAAACGGGCAATAGAATAGGCCGAGTCGTGACAGTTATTAGAAAAATATTTTAAAAAATCTTGGTCATGTACTTTTCAAATTTTATGGATTCAAAAATAAATCTCAAAAAGTGACACCTGTGATGATCTTTCAAGTCCTGTGACTACAAATATTAACTTTTCGTCAGTTTTTTTCTGTGACGTAACCATGAATAACCCTTCTGTAAATTACGGTTAAAAGTTAAAACACAACTACCTCAGTTTTAAATAAAATGTTAGATTTTTTCCCAACATTGAATTCAAAATGATTACATTACCCAATTTTAACCACGTGTGCACGTTAAAGAAAATGTACTACACTATTTTGGCAAGTAACTTTAAAAGATGGCGCGTTTAGTCTGGATTCCAAAATAGTATGCCACTTACTAATTACTACTTCTTAATTGAGGAAAAACATTTTTTTTTAATGAAGCCGGATTTCATACGGTTTCGATTGAGACGAAGAGTGGCGTTATTTGACTAGTGCGAGCGAGACAGATGGTGACGATACTTTGTTAAGTGTGAGCGAGATAAATAGTGACGCTACTTTTATCTAAGAGCGAGACGGATTGACACATCATTTCGTCTGTGTGAGTGAAACAGATAGATACGCCTCTCTGGCGAAATAGGGATGCGTTAGGTAAATTGTGCAATACTGCAGTACGTTATGCTCTTTCGTTTACTACGCATCTTCATGTAGGTATTTGTATTGACTTCGTACTTACAACTGTGGCTTTGTTTATTGGACTTGATTTGCATTGTGATTTAGATTTATCTGCACTGTTTCTGACGACCCCGGACTTGTTTTAATCGTAATCCTGTTTTGTGTAGTGTGTTATCATGCCATCTCGATACACCGCACAGGAATACGCCAACATGCATCTCATTTATGGAGAATGCTTATGCCACGCCAATGCTGCAGCAAGAATGTATCGTGAGAGATACCCAAATGCTGAGCGTTACCCCGATCACCGAGTATTTATTAATGTGCATCGGTCATTATCAGAGGGTCGATTCCCTAGTCAAATGGTTAGCGAGGGAAGACCCGTAATGCCCTATGAGGCCGAAGGCCAGCGCATTATGCTCTAACAGCACGTGAGTTTCTCAATCGTGAATACCCCGATAGGTGGATAGGGCGGGGTGGTACAATTTCGTGGCCTGCTCGTTCACCCGATTTAAACCCCATAGACTTCTTTTGGGGTACGATAAAGGATATCGTGTACTCTAAACCAATTCAAAATTTAGACGAGCTGCGCCAAAGAATTGCAGAAGCCGCTGAATACATCAACTCGAGACGATACGCCCGTCTTATTACTCGTACGCGATCATTTTTAAAGAGATGTAGAGCTTGCATTACAGGCAGCTGAAGGCAAACAGTTCGAACTTGGTAAATCTGATGTAATAAAAATTATAAGTAAAGAAATCCAATAACTGAATTTTATTTCAAACGCACCTAAAACTAACAAATAATTTTTTTCCTCAATTAAGAAGTAGTAAATTAGTAAGTGGCATACTATTTTGGAATCCAGACTAAACGCGCCATCTTTTAAAGTTACTTGCGAAAATAGTGTACCTAGTACATTTTGTTTACACTACACGCGGTTAAAGTTGCGTGTTGTAATAATTTTGAATTCAATGTTGGGCAAAAATCTAACATTTTATTTAATACTGAGGTAGTTATGTTTTAACTTTTAACCGTAATTTACAGAAGGGTTATTCATGGTTACGTCACACAAAAAAAACTCGAAAAGTTAATATTTGTAGTCACAGGACTTGAAAGATCATCACAGGGTGTCACTTTTTGAGATTTATTTTTGAATCCATAAAATTTGAAAAGTACATGACCAAGATTTTTTTTTTATATTTGTCTAATAACTGTCACGACTTGGCCTATTGCCCGTTTTTGGCTTGACGTTGATTTCGGGGACACGTTGTATACGTTGTCACGTGTACAAAAACGGACATAGGGTATCTTTCACCCCGGAAAAAAGTGCTGTTCCCGAGGAAAACAACAATAACGTTCTTATAGATAACAGATGGCGCCACGTGTCTTTCGAATCATGATTGGATTATATAATTATAGAAACTTTAGTAGTACCTACGTTACGAGTTTATTTTTATTTTATTTAAGTACCTAATACATTTCGTCAGTCTAAAGTGTCGACAGACCGGTTTTTCATCTCCGTAACTATCCTAACTAATATTATGAATGCGAAAGTGTGTTTGTTTGATTGTTTTCACGCTAAAACGGCTAAACGGATTTGGATGAAATTTAGTACATGGGTAGACCATGACCTGGAAAAGGACATAGGCGCCTATTCATCCTGGAGCGCAGGAGTCGCGGGCAACAGCTAGTATGAAGTATTAGAGGCGACGGAGAACAATAAAGTGTGTCTAGTAGATAGGCGCCTATTCATCCTGGAGCGCAGGAGTCGCGGGCAACAGCTAGTATGAAGTATTAGAGGCGACGGAGAACAATAAAGTGTGTCTAGTAGATAGGCGCCTATTCATCCTGGAGCGCAGGAGTCGCGGGCAACAGCTAGTATGAAGTATTAGAGGCGACGGAGAACAATAAAGTGTGTCTAGTACCTAGATCTAAATCTAGAACACTACAAAACATACCAATTAATATTGACGAGCACTCTTCGCACTGTTTACATAGGGACAGACGTTATGTATGAAGCAAAACTCATGAGGAATGTCAATAGGGAACCTAATCCGTCGAGTTGCACCTTCCGTTATATGGCCTCGCCATAGTCGCCACACGTGCGAGTGGGCTAGTAAATGTGGTGTTTAGGTGGATGTAGGTCAGAGCTAGGTTATACGCTAATGACTTAAAAATATACTGAAGGATACTACAGTATATATGTATTTTTAAGTCATCAGCGTATAAACAATTGCAATTTATTAAACCTAAAACATCTTTCAAAAATATTTAAAAAAACGGCAAAGGGCCCAATTTAGAGCCCTGTGGAACACCAGAGCCAGGAGAAAAAGGTATATTTATACTGTTATTGTTAATGCCTACTAATATTACACCTGAAATGCGAAAATAACTCTGTGTCTTTATGTTACTTGTCCACACCTTAACTGCTGAACTCATTAGAAAACTTAAGCAATTTAAAAAGGGCATACCAGGAACGTAGGTATGTATAAAAAAAAATACGTGTGCGGCCGGGGGACCCCCGTTAGAACTTCCTTTCCTTTTCGTTTCTTTTCCTTTCCGTCAGTAAGTTCCTTCTCACGTATGCTTAAAAAAAAAACAAACCGGCCAAGTGCGTGTCGGACCACGCACAATGAAGGATTCCGTAGTTGAAATGAATTTATCCCAAGAACAAACTTAACATTGTTGTTGAAAAACATATTCTCCCATACATTCCTACTGCAAATGTAAGTTTGTACGCACAATATTGAGAGATTTACCATGTTATTTTAACACCATTGACTTCTTATAAGTTTTCCTGTAATCTATAGGTATAGAACTATTTTCAGTATTTTTTTCAAAATTTTAGGCTCAGTAGTTTCGGAGATTGTGGCGTTGCAAAATATGTATGGTTGCCAGCGACATCTGTTGTTGGTATTAAAACGAAGCTAATGACATCGATCAGTCCTTAGTTCCATTTTGGCAGTAGAGATGACGTTAAGGTGATTCTTTAAAATTCAAAATTAGTTTACAATTAAGATTCTGTTATTAATTGTTTGATAATTAATTAATAATTATCCCAAAGTTATTACCAACATCTAATTACAAAGCAAGTTAAGGAAAATGATCATCGGGATCGAATTCGGAAATCCATGAGACGGGGATGTTACGAGTCAATAGAGGATTACAGGACCTAAACGCAAATAACGCAAGTTTTATAATGCCTAAAAGTATATGATCTACTGCAGTAAACAAAATCAGAAAAATATATGATATTCTTCAGGATATATGCTAGTTAGATAGTGTGTTGAAAACATAATACAACTAATTTGATACGATAGAAAAAAATCACGAAAATACCTCCAAATTTCTTTTAACGATGAAAAACCATACTAATATACATGCAATCATCCAGATTTTTTTTTGTCAAATTATTCTACAAGCAACATATTAACGTGTGTGTTTTAATTTTTTAGTCTAATCACTAGATTTTTTTGTAAATAGATAATTGCTTCATATTTTGCAATAAATTACCAGCGTTGTGTCATCGCGCTTCTCTTTCTGTTCTATGCAGTCCGACAGTGACCGCGCTTTAGGTCATGTAGTCCCCGTAAATAAAAGAAGAGTTTGTGTAATAATTTTGCCTAATGTATTAGGCATAAACTGTAAGGAAGAAATTAATAGAGGTAGGTTGCGTACCTCTATTAATTTCTTCCTTACAGTTTATGCCTAATACATTAGGCACGGTTAACACGTTCACTGTCCGTGACCCACGTGTGGGTCATATTGGGTTGAAACGAGACGTCCGACCCTGTGGGTCACTGCACTTTTCATACATAATGGGTTCTTACTTCGTGGGCATAAAAGAAAGTATAGAAACATACTAGTTCAACATTAACGTATGTGGGTAAAATAAAAAAAAAAACAATGAGAATGGTAAAATAAAAAATTAATTTAAAAGGGTTCCTTCAACTTGTATGGCCTCTAAGGACCTGAAGTGGTGTAAAGGCAAGTACCTCAGTACATGGGAACGAAAACAGTAAATTGGACGTGAGAGCTAATTTCGACATTTTGACTGGACAGTGAACGTGTCTTAACACGTTCACTGTCCAGTCAAAATGTCGAAATTAGTCACTTATTTTCACATAAATAAACCAATAACATCTTAGGTTTACCTACAAACATCTGTAACTACCAACTCCGGGCTTACAAGATAACGGGGGGGAATGGTAAATTTTCGTCTATTTTATGAAATTAAAAACTTTAAAACAGTTTATTTTACAATTATAAAAAAAATACTCTCACAGCAAGTCCTTTAATTTAATATATCACACGATACAGTTTTCAAAACTTTTTTTTTCTTATTTGCCCCCAAAATTGACCCCCATATTCACATTTACATAACACGTCTGTGTTTGGGTTACAGTACCAAATTTCAACATAATCGGTCCATTAGATACGAAGTAAATTGGCTGTAACAGAACGGACAGACAGACACACGAGTGAGCTTATCCCTTTTTTCCTATTGAGGTACGGAACCCTAAAAAGAAAAACAAATTCGCAGGTCCTCACTATCGACTTTCTTCTTCGTCGTTCCCTCAATGCTGAGGATCGCGACCACATACGACGCTTCTGCTGTGTGAACCGCTCGGTAAATGCTGCCTCCCACAGCCTTCTTGATCGCGTCTGACCATCTTGCCGGTTCTGACGCCTTGGGCGCGTTTTCCCTCCACCCGGCCCATTATCATAAGCCTTTTCAGGCCATCTTAGGTGAACGCATAGTATGTCCAAAAAAGTTGAGGGCACGCTCCTGGATTATAGATGGTCGCTTGGTGAGTTTGAGTTCCTCCAGTATGAATTCATTCGTTCTCATGGTGGTACATGGTTTATGAAGTAGTCTCCGCCAACACCACATCTCGAAAGCATCGATCTTACTGCTTTCGCGGCTTTTAATGCACCACGTTTCAGCGCCATATATAAAGATGGAAAACTAGAGCACGGGTCAGTCGTATTCTGGTATTCCTACGGATGCCACGGTTCTTCCAGATTTTCCCTAGACTGGTCATTGCACTTTTGGCCATAACAGTACGACGGCACCTCATTCGTGACCCAAGATACACAAACTTGGTGACGTTCTCATAGCCGTCGAATAGATTTGAGCTCGGAACAAGATGAGCACGGTCTACCACCATTACTTTTGTCTTGGCTGGTTGATCTTGAGTCCAAGTTTAGCACTTTCTGCTTCTATTCGTTTCAACAGATCTGCCATCTCTTCTTCGCTCGACGCAACCATAGCATATCTTAGATTCGTGAGTCTTTCACTGCCAACAACGATTCCGCCGTGCCAACCATCAAGTGTTCTCCTCAAATGCTCCCCGTAGATGTTGAATAACTTTGGCAACAGAATACTTTGACACACGACCCGTTCCGTATGGAAAGCCTGCGAAATTGTTGTTTTCCAGTTTCACAAAGCTCATGGTGCCATCAAGGTACGGATTCGGGAGGAGAAAAGTGAGATGTCGGGGGACGCCCATTTCAATGAGAACATCAAACATTGTCTGCCATTGTACACAGTCAAACGCCTGAGCGTAATCTACGAAGCACAAGACCATTGGATTGTGAATTCATCGCGTTAGGAAACTACCACAAAATATTAATTAAATAAATTATAAAATACCATAGGTAAACAATTTCTATTAATAAACTAATAGCACAGAATAAATAATCGGCTGCCCATTGGGGCAGCCGATTTTTGTAAACAGTATCACTTACTAGGTTTTGAATTGTCAAAACCTAGTAAGTGATACTGTTTACAAAAATCGTTTTATTGCATAATCTTGCTAACCTAGCAAGTCCCTATCAAATACAAGAACACAACGTTAAAAACTCACAAATAAGCAAATATATTTAAGCATCGAAACCTAAGTGCCCCATTCACTGCCCCGTGGCCCGTGACCACTTTACATTTTTGAGCCCTCGTGTAAAATTTCGTCCTTACTAGGTTTTGAAATGGGGCAGCCGTAATAGCCAATAGTAACAAAAACTACTAAGCTCATACAACTAACAAAAATATTGACATGTAAAAGTGCGGCATACCCAATTTATAGAATTAATTTACGAGTATCATCATTCCCAAACCAAATTTTGCTAAGCCTACCTAAAAATATATACATACATAACTACGTAACTATCAGAAAGTATCAAAAGTGAAATCTACGTTATATACTCGTAATTGTCCAATAGATTAAAATAATTTTGAACGCGCATTCCGAATTAAAATTCAAATATAGAAACAATTCGGCGCGAAATTCAATAAATTAAGTACTCTATGGTTGGACCTGTGTGTCGCTCCTTTTCAATAGGTATAATTTCCGAAAAATGATTAAAATTACATCAGAAGTGTTAATTATTATCAAAAATAATGCTTATTACATTTAATGTTTATAACAATTTTATTTCAATTTCCAAGTATCGATTTCTGACATTCGACATAAGTATTAATTACTCGAGTCGATCGAAATAAAAAAATAAAAAAACTTTTTAGCAAAAAATAAAACCGACTTCCAAAACAAAACACTAGAAAGTGAAAAATAACTTTAATTTCGGTAGTCGGTGTCTTGGGTTTTGTATTTTCGTTTTTTGCCACCGACTTCCGAAATTAAAGTTATTTTTCACTTTGTAGTGTTTTGTTTTGGAAGTCGGTTTTATATTTTGCTAAAATTTTTTATTTTTCACTTTTTAGTTGTGGAACCTATCCCACACAAATTCGAATACATAATTGAGCACAATAATTGTAGATATAGCCATGTAAATAACAGTGATAGGAAATTATTAAAACACCATCACAACATCCATATAAAATAAGTGGGAAATATACGCATTATTGAAGCTAACTCAAAAACTTCCCAAGCAAAGTTAATAAAATTTATATGGGACCACCTCGGAAGTATACCCTATCAAACAAAAAAAGAATTTTCTAAATCGGACCATCCGTCTTTGAGTAATCGCGTAAAAAACATATTACCTACGCTACGTATTACGGACGTACGGACGGGGAATAAATAAATAATATATGGATGACTGTTATTGAGATACTTTAAACTAAACTGAGCGGCGTTCAATTATGTTTGCAAAAAATTTACTTAAGGCGATACGAAAATAAATTGTGGGCTTTTTCGTAACCATTTATTTCACTATTACACAATGTATGGATTTAATTTCTAGCTATATGTTTATTTACTATTTGATTAATACTCTGACTGAAGGAAAACACAATTGGGTTAAATTTTCTTGATAGTATTTAATTCCGAAAATACCTCTACTTATGAGCTACTAACAGTGGGAAACACGTTAATCTAAGTTAATGGCGTGCGATGGTCGGGAACCATGTCGCAATCGTACAGGTTGGAGTGCGGAGTGAGGCAGGGGGGATTGTCCTCGCCAACCCTATTCAACCTGTATATGAACGATCTGGTTATGGCACTCAGTAGCACCCGGGTAGGTTGTCACATAGACGGAATTAATGTAAACAATATAAGCTATGCTGATGACATGGTGCTACTGAGTGCATCAGTATGTGGTATTAAGAAACTGCTTACCATCTGTGAAGCATATGCTGAGCATCACGGATTAAAATATAATCCACTCAAAAGTGAAGTCATGGTCTTTGAGGCCAGAAGAAACAGTACAGGTAACATGTTTCCCAACATTACGCTTAATGGTACAGCTTTGCGTAGGGTGTCTAAATTTAAGTACTTAGGACATATGCTGACCTCTGACCTCAAGGACAATGATGACATTGAGAGGGAACGGCGGGCGCTGGCAGTGCGGGCGAACATGATGGCTCGCAGGTTTGCACGTTGTTCGACGGAAGTCAAAATTACACTTTTTAGATCGTATTGTACAGACGCCAGCACATCAAGCTACTACAATCTGTCAGATTTCTTTAATAGATTTTCGACTTTATTGCTAAAGCATTAGATTCAATGTTGATTGGGAAAATCTGACAGTTTCGGGTAGGTTGACCTGCTGGCGTCTGTACATCATTCTAGACGTGCAGCCTGTGGGCTGACTATACTCAAAAGTCTTACAGTGCCCTCAGAGTCCAATTTAATAATGCGTTCAGGGTGCTGATAGGGTTGCGGCGATTCTGTAGTGCATCAGGGATGTTTGCTGAATATCGCGTAGACTGCTTTTACGCTACGATGCGTAAAAGATGCGCATCCCTGGTGCGTAGAGTTCGTGGCAGCGCCAACAGCATCCTTAGCATGATCGCTAGTCGGCTGGACTGTACTTACATCAGTCATTGCTGCGCCATTTGTCACGGAATGGCGCAGTAGTGATTGTTGAGTTTCTTTTTATATATTTTGTTGTGGGTAGTTTTAAGTATTACTAACACTAGTCTATAAGAACATTGTTACTAACAAAATGGACACCATGGTCTGAAATAAAGTATTATTATTATTATTAAGCTAGCAACTAAAATTCCAAGTGTCCGAATTAAATGCTAAATTGGGCGAAAAGAATACTGAGTGGGCGAAACCAATACTGAGTGACTATAAAACCGATTAGAGTTAATACATGAAGTGCTTTAAAAAATACCGTTTTAGGATGTGTTGGTGAGCTGCGGTAATAATATCGTTAAATACTGTAATACTATTTGAGTTAATATTGTTTCTAACGTAGCGTAGCGTATTCTAGTGTATTATTCTTGTGAAAATACAGGATTCGTTCGGCTCGTACTTTAGGGGGCGGCGAACCAACGCTGGGCAGCGCGGGACTCGGCTACACTTAATAACAGCATCTTTGGCAAATAAATTGTTTAGACAGGATTTATAGATTTAATTACAAATGAAACAAGCAAGTATCGTCCATCATGAATCTCTGTATTTGTCATCCTGCTTTTATCACATGTACACAGTGTTGCCCTCACATACTTGTCATAATAACTGACATCCCAAACATCCCCCCCTTTTACAAATGTAAGATACAATGGGACAATGACTAAGATATTAGGTACATGAAATCAACTTAATAAACACTTAATTCAAAGAATAATCGGCAAATCTAATAGGAGGACGCACTGAGCGACCAGATCTCGTAGTCTGCATAATTTCAGAGCTACCACTAGCTTCACCTTGGGTTGACATAGGTTGCTCAGAGTAACAGCACTGACCGTCATCTACTCTATTATTCTGAACAACCATTTGTGAATTATCCTTGCTTTTAGGTACATACTAATCATTGGTTTTCCAATAAGCACATTTTACTATGCATCAAATGTTTTTCATTTCTCCTAACTTCATTCCCCTTCTCCGTTTTAACTACAAATGACCTAGGCCCTTCCTTTCTATCTTCCCCTGCACCCATAATTTATTTGGATGATTTTGCATTTTAACATTCTCTCCACTTATAAATGACTTATTGTCATCTGCAGACTTATCATAATTTAACTTACACTTTTGTTTCAACTGTAACATTTTTTCATATCGTCGTTGCGACTTTAAGACCTCTTATGTGTCACTTTTGGCAAAATCACTTTTTTACGCCAGCCGATTCTACATTTTGAAGCTCTATCGGATGTGTAGGTATACGACGTTTCAATCGTAATTTGCTTATAAACTTCAAGATCTCCAATGTCCTTGCTAATTAAAACTGATAGACGGTTTTTATCGATTTTCTCACAAAACTGTTTTTTACACATAAGAGGTCTTAAAGTTGCAACGACGATATGCCTGTTTAGGATCATCAGGTTTGAAGCTTTTCTCAGTAAGGTAGTGCGCAATTTTCTGGCCATTAAAAGCTCTGAAGGACTGTAATCTAATCCAGCTACTGGTGTGGCCCTGTAGTTCAACATGGCAACATTAAAATCAGTGTTACTTTCTCTGCACTTCCTCATCATGTTCTTTACAATTCCCACCGCTTTTTCGCTTAGACCGTTAGATTGAGGGTATCTAGGACAAGAATGAACTAGTTGCATGTCATAAGATTCTGCAAACTGTTTAAAGGTGTAACTAGCAAAAGGCATGTTGTCACAAACAATGACCTTGGGAAATCCATGAACTGCCAAAATTACTTTTAACTTTTGAATTACAGTATGAGCTGTTTTATCTTTCAGAGTCTTCAATCCACCGTGAATAATAGTCTACCACAACTATATAATCTTCAGTTCCATATGTACAAATATCCATTCCAATCTTACTAAATGGTAGGTCAGGAATCTCATGAGACATAAGCGGACCTTTAGGCTTTACCTGCTCCTACATGTCCTATGTGTAAGCTTTCTAGCACCCCTTGCCTCATGTTTTGTGGTACTACTATGCGATCATTATAATAGATAATGTTATCTTTTACATGTATCTCACTTCTCAGTATGTAATATACGCCCAAATTTTTACTAGTAATCTTCGTATCATTTTTGGGGTAACCTTCACTGTACCATGTGATAACCTGCCTTAAATCCGGATCATTCAAGGTTTCATTTTGAAACAGTGCCATTTTCTTGTCTGTAACTGCTAATTGTGACTCAAAACTATGAACCAACTCCTGCAATGTTGGATCTACTTTAGCATTGTCCTTAATAAAGTGCCTAGACAAATAATCAGCTATAAACATTTTGTCCCCAGGTACATATCAAACCTCAATATCATACTTTAATAATTTCAGTACCATTCTTTGTAATCTTGAACTTATTTTATTTATATCTTTGTTTACAATTGATTCCAGAGGTTTATGAGCTGTTTCAACTACAATCTTTCGACCATACACAAACTGATGGTACTTTTCTAAGGAGGCACATATGGCAAAAAGTTCCTTCTCAATGGGTGCCCACCTTTTCTGGCAATCAGTGTAACAACGAGAATAAAAAGATATAGGCCTACCTTTTTGCAAGAGACATGCTCCCAGCCCATCCTTAGAGCTGTCAGTCTGCAAAACCACTGAACCCTCAATACCTAAAGTCGGTGTACAAGATAACTTGTTTTTTAGCTCCTGAAATGCTTGGGCCTGTGAGCTTTCCCATACCCACTCCACGTCTTTTTTAAGCAACCGCCTTAAAGGTTCAATAGTTTTTGTATACAGTGGAATGAATTTACATAAATAATTGCACATCCCTAAGAATTTTTGTAACTCTTTGACATTGTTAGGTGCTTTCAGTTCTGTAATAGACTTGACATGGTCTGGATCCACCTGTATACCAGCCTTAGACACTATCAATCCCACATACTTTACATGATCTAATCTGTACTGTAACTTTCTTTCATTAAACTTAACTTTGTTTTCTCTAGCCCTGTTTAAAACCTTTTTTAGTAATTCATCATGCTGTTGTTTATTTTTCCCTGCCACAATTACATCATCAAAATATACTTGAACCCCCTCAATGTCACCAAATATTTTTGAATTTACTTTCTGCATAACCTCTGGGGCTATGATATGCCAAAGGGCATTCTCAGAAATCTGTACCTACCGAATGGGGTGGCAAAAGTACACACTTTTTCCTGATCATCTAGCAAAACCTGAATAAACCCATCCTTTAGGTCCAAAACAGTAAACACTTCTTTTTCTGATAAAGCACTGTAATTTCCTCTGGGGATGGAATCATAAACTTTTCCCTTTCAATACAGTTATTTAGATCTTTTGGATCTAAGCACAATCGAAGAGTTTTATCTGGCTTTTCCACAATGACAATGTTGTTGCACCAAGCAGTAGGGCAATCAACCCTTTCTAACACCCAATTTTTCATACCTATCCAAAGTTTCTTTCAATCTCTCTTTAATTTTCTCCGGAATACGCCTGATGGGCTTACTGACGGACTCTGCATCTTGCTGTAACTTTAACTTATAAGTTCCTATCTCTCCTAACCCAGTAAAAACGTCCCTATTCTTCTTCACAAACTCTTCTTTTCAACAAGTTTAGCTTGATGCAGTCTTTCAATCCTAATACTGACTGTACAGGCAAATCAATCACATTAAAGTTTAACTTATGAGTTGTACCTTTTACTCTGCAGTTCAAAGTAACACATCCAAGAGGTTTAATTTTCTCACCATTGTAGACTACTAGTACCGTTTTGCTTTCTTGTAAGGTGTTTTTGTTCAACTTTACGTAGTCACTGCAAGATAAAGTATTGCACTCTGCTCCTGTGTCCAGCTTAAACAACAAATCTACTCCTTCGACTTCAACATCTTCTCTCCATTGCACTTTACCTACACTGTCTACACAATATATTCCTTCTAACGCAAACTCTTCTTCATCCTCTTTTTCTTCCATTAACATCATTCTCCTGTTCCTTGACTGTCCAGCTGCTTGATCGGTCCTCACAGTCTCCTTCTGTTTAGAACTTCTACATACTGCTGCAAAATGATTGTACCTAGTACACAATGCACATCTTTTACCATATGCGGGGCAGTTTCCTCTTACATGTGCTTGCCCACACCAAGAACTCTTTTGTTGAACTTCTTTTGTCTTACCACCTTGTTGGCTGGCCATATGAGCTTTTTTGAAGGCATGCACTTCTTCACTCTTTTCTAAGGATTTTATTTGCTGTTTACTGGCCTCATAAACTCTACATTTTTTTTCTGCTTCATTCATGGAAATCTCTTCCTCTCTTAACTGGTTTTCTTTTAGAACCATATCTTTCACTCCTATTATGATCATCATTGTAACCAACCTGTCTTCTAGAGTGCCAAACTCACAAAGCTTACTCAGAGTTTTTACTCTAGTTATGAAATGATCTATAGACTAACTATCTTCTTGCTTTAATTGAATAAATTCGTAAGTATTTATCAACGTTCTTTTCCTCGGTTGAGTGTATAACTGAAACTAGTCGAGAAGAGACGCAAGCTTCGTTGGCTTATCCTCGAAGATGTTGAAAACCTCCACAGCTTCCTCACCCGCTGCATTTAAAAATATAGCGATTTTCCTCGACTCCTCCGCCGTTGTCAAACCTGCTGCATCCAGATAAATTTCAAACAATTGTCTATATTTCTTGAAATTGGCTTGCTTCCCGGTTAAAATCAAATATTTTGGGGGTTTGATTCCCTCCATTTTTATTTTCTTCGTCTGACATAAAGGAATAAATATCTTATCTTGCACTAAGCTATCCGTTATATATATTAGAGCGATTTACGGTCTCCAACCAGACGAATCATGTAGACCTGTATTCAAAAAACTTGGTTTGTTACCGCTACCGTCTCTTTACATCTATGAGATATGTATGTTTGTAAGGAAAAATCAGGATTTATTTCTCAAAGCAGATGCTGTTAATGTCCGCAGCCGACGAGACCCCAATAGGCTCGTACTAAGCGAGATTCCAAGACTAACTAAATATAATAAAAGCTGCCTTGCAATGTGTGTACGTTTATATAATAAGTTACCAAATGATCTCAAAAATTTAAACATTAGATTGTATAAAAATAAAGTTTACGAATGGTTATCTGTTAATAGTTTCTATAGTGTTAAGGAGTTCATTGACAAACAATGTTAATGTCAGTAACCTACTGAAAAATTTGCATGCTTATTATTATATTGGCAAAACATGTTTTGTTCTAAATTGTACTTTGACCATCTTTTTATACCGTGTTTTTAAGCAAATAAATATATTATTATTATTATACATTGAACTTCTTTCAAATGTTTACTTTATAAAATACACATACATTTTTCGCCTGACACCATGTTTAGACAGGATTTATAGATTTAATTACAAATGAAACAAGCAACAGCAAGTATCGTCCATCATGAATCTTTTTTTTTTCCTTTTAGCTTCGCACGGTTTGTGCATTTAGCCAATGCTTGACATTTACAATTATTAGGTTGGGGAAAAAGTATACTATTATTTCAGAAATAAAGTTAGGGAAACGAAAATATTAGTATGAATAATTTAACGGGATTTAGGATAGGACGGATATACGATCAGTATATTTATAAAGGTGAAGATAGTAAATAATGAGCAAATTATAATGAGAAAAATTTACAACTTAATATTATTTAAAGTGATGAATGAGACTACATTTATATACAAGAAAGCTATTTGTGCAAACTAAAGAAAGTATTGAGGTAGGAAAAGGAACACGGAGGGACAAGAGGTTACTGAGAAAAGAAGAACGGTCATATAAGGGACAGGAGAAAAAAATGTGGTTAAGGTCGCCTACGTCTGTACCACACGATGACACGGTCGTCGATGATATGAAGTTTGGCAAGATGGGCTGGAGAACAATATTTGTCATCCTGCTTTTATCAATCACACGTCCACAGTGTTGCCCTCACATACTTGTCATAATAACTGACAATCTGACATACTTTAATAAAATAAAAAAAAGTAAGAACCGACTTCTAAAACCCAAAAAAAAACCTATAAATCCCCAATGTAGCCCCACTGATTGTATGTGTGTACAATGCAATGTTACTACTGGTACTAGGAGAATTTAGATGCAAGAGCGAGCGAAGCGAGCTCTGGACATCATCATGATCATCATCATTTATTGCATTCATGTAGCTTACAATACAAGGTGTTACAAGTATATATATTAGGTTTCATACATGAACCCTGCTAGGGCACAGCAATATAAAGTGCTACAGTGTCACAATAATATACAAACCACTGTGCTTAAACAAAAATGACTATTTTTAAAATGTTTCAGGTGTCGGGTAATATAGGATAGGGTGTGAACAATTTATTAGTCATAATTTCCATTCACAAATTTAAAAAAAAGAAATAATTTTATTTTTTTTGTATGTTTGTTACGCGATTACTCAAAGACGGATGGACCGATTTGGAAAATTCTTTTTTTGTTTGAAAGGGTATACCTCCGAGGTGGTCCCATATAAATTTTATTAACTTTGCTTGGGGAGTTTTTGAGTTAACTTCAATAATGCGTATATTTCCCACTTATTTTATATGGATGATGTGATGATGTTTTAATAACTTCATATCACTGTTATTTACATGGCTATATCTACAATTATTGTGCTCAATTATGTATTCGAATTTGTGTGGGGTAGGTTCCACAACTAAAAAGTGAAAAATAAAAACTTTTTAGCAAAAAATAAAACCGACTTCTAAAACAAAACACTACAAAGTGAAAAATAACTTTAATTTCGGAAGTCGGTGGCAAAAAACTAAAATACAAAACGAAAAACACCGACTTCCAAAATTAAAGTTGCTAAAAAGTTTGCTAAAAAAATACAGACGAATTGAGAACCTCCTCCTTTTGGAAGTCGGTTAAAAAGATAAAAAAAAATTAAAACAAATAGCGATAACAATAATAATCATAAATAACATAACATAGGTCTATTGGCAGTAAGTCAAAAGTTTAGGTGCTGTGTGTATTGTGTACAGATGTGAATTCCAACGTCAATTTTTTTTTAAATTTACTAGACTGTTTTTAAATTTATTTTCGTATTCTATGTCCTTAATTGAGTTTGGAAGCAAATTATATATTTTCACGCACATGGTTAAAGGTCCTGAATGGAACATAGTTAATTTTGAGCTTGGTAAGGCTAATTTGTTTTTGTTTTGGCGTCTAACACTGCGATGTTGTGGACGAAGGTCCTTAGTGAATGGGAATAGTGACTGTTTTTTTCTTACTTTGCTAACTTCTAAAATGTGACTTGGAGCACCCAACTCGGACAGGTTAGGTTAGAAGGTCCTTCGTGGTTATTTGTTCATAAACCCCCGCGAAGTAGGAGCCCCGCGAAGCGGTGCTCCGTTAACCGGGACTCCATCGACTGTGTCTCGTTGAGTGTTTTGAGTTTAGGTTACAATAATTGGTTTTTGTCAAGAATGGTGCGACGCCTTTACATGGGAGTGGTGCCAGGGCACAGGGGGCACGTCTCCCCTCCCTACTCATGCCAAACGATACAAAATGTTTACATAAAGAGTTTTGAGGTTAGGTTACAATAATTGGTTTTTCTCAAGAACGGTGCATTGCCTTTTCATGGGAGTGGTGCCAGGAGAGAAGGCGTTGATCATTGTGTTAATGATTCCAGATGGCGGTGGTGCTGTCCGCGCTGATGGCTGCCGACGGCACCATTCCGCAGCCGCGAGCACCCAACTTCCAGTACTTTGAGAGGTAAACACTTTCAATTAATTGATTGCTCATTTGACGCTGAATTATTGAAACCGTATAGTTATTATAACACCTTCACGCATGGTGTCGCTGTGCAAATGAGGTGTGTAATTTAGAACGCCCATCTTTGGGAATGTAGCGACATCTTTCTTTAACTTATGGGAACTATGTACGGTGCGTATTCGCTGCACATAGTTCCTAAGTGTAGTGTGTGTGATACTGATGCAACCACGTTTCGCCAGTTACCATATATTTTGCAAGGAACTGATTTGAAGACGAGATATGAGGAATTTAAAATTTCTGTAGTAAACTTATTTTTCTCATATTGCTTGTTTAAATCAATTTTCTTATTATATATATTTGGGATCCTAGATATTCTGTAATCCAATCGGAATAAATACACACTACCTTTAGAATATGTTTGATTTACAAATTATTTTAGTATTTCGTTTGTATGAACTACGCATGCTCCGGGGGCGTTTTAAGAATCCCCGAAGCGATCAGTTGCAATTTTCAATTTTTACGTGATACACATAGATATGCAAATTGATTGTCTACCAAGTGCAATTGAAGCGATTGACAATATTACAATAGAAATTGATGGCAATTTATCAATTGCGATTGACCGTTTCGGGACCCCTTAAGTCTCACGTAATGTAAACAAGGGAAAGACCACAAATTGCAAAAAAAAAAAAAGCGAAAAATGAATTTCACAGGCTACCCTGGCGCTTTCGCCGTGACCAGGCACAGATTCGTTATTATACCTGAGACTGAGATTCATAACACTGGCATCTCTCAAGTTTGTACACTCATAGGCGCCGATTCCCTTTCACAAACAAAACTAAAAAGTTCAGTGCATTTTTTCTTTCTATTTCATTAAGAAAAGGACAGAAGATAAATATTAGTTTAGTACTGTCAAATTAGTCAGTGCCTGACGTAAATTGACGTATTTTTAGTAGCCAACTTTTTAATCACGTCTAAACTTGTATAGTATCATAATTTGACAGGACTAAACTAATATTTATCATCTGTCCTTTTCTTAATGAAATAAAACGAAAGAGATGCACTGAACTTAATTTTAGTTTAGTTTGTGAACTAGGGAATAGGCGCCAAACTGTAACAGAGTTCGTGGTATGTTGCAGGCCGAACTACCGCTACCCGTACTACGATGAGAACGGCAAGGGCAAGCTGCTGTACGGCTACGGCGGGCCCGAGCTCTACCAGTACAAGTCCTACTCGCCACTCGAGGGCATCTACTAGACACATTCGTTCAGTATCTACAGCAACACTGTAGGTATATATCCATAATGATACGTATACAGTCAGGGGGTGGTCAGCGATGTACATAATTACACAATATTCGTTGTATTAGTTAGATGCTAATCTTATTTGTATAATAAACTAGTTACAACATGTAACTTGTATTTCATTGTATGTGCTTCACCTTGGTGATTTATGAGTTTATGAAGCACTAGCTTCCGCCCGCGGCTTCGCCCGCGCGGGCTTGTGGATAAAAAGTAACCCATGTCTTTCCCCAGGCTTCAGACTATCCATATCCATCACACGTGTTTCTTGTGAATGTTTGACGTCGATATACTGCCCTTTCAGCAAAGCGCGTCTGCGAGATTCAGCCGCTGCAAAGGTTTTTGTGGCTCTTAGCCAAGAGCCACAGAAACTTTTGAAGCCATATAAGTCGCCTGGTGCTGACATCGAGCTTGTGACTGTTCTTGTAACTCAGCAGCCCGTTGAGACACCAGATACTCAACGTGCTGTTGACGCCGATTTTGGGACTGTTCTGGTAACTCAGCAGCCCTTTGAGACACCAGCTACTCAACGTGCTGTTGACGCCGATTTTGGGACTGTTCTGGTAACTCAGCAGCCCTTTGAGACACCAGCTACTCAACGTGCTGTTGACGCCGATTTTGGGACTGTTCTGGTAACTCATCAGCCCTTTGAGACAGCAGATACTCAACGTACTGTTGACGCCGATTTTGGGACTGTTCTGGTAACTCAGCTGCCCTTTGAGACACCAGATACTCAACGTGCTGTTGACGCCGATTTTGGAACTGTTCTGGTACCTAACTCAGCAGCCCGTTGAGACACCAGATACTCCACGTGCTGTTGACACCGATTTTGGGACTGTTCTGGGAACTCAGCAGCCCGTTGAGACACCAGATACTCAACTATAGGGCTGCTAGGGACGCGCTGTCGAGTTCGATAGATCATACAATGTATATTAGTGACAGCAAGTGCGGCTGCGGGCTGCTAGGGGCGCGCTGTAGAGTTCGATAGATCATACAATGTATATTAGTGACAGTAAGTGCGGCTGCGGGCTGCTAGGGGCGCGCTGTCGAGTTCGATAGATCATACAATGTATATTAGTGACAGCAAGTGCGGCTGCGGGCTGCTAGGGGCGCGCTGTAGAGTTCGATAGATCATACAATGTATATTAGTGACAGCAAGTGCGGCTGCGGGCTGCTAGGGGCGCGCTGTAGA
The DNA here is from genome assembly GCA_948252095.1 of Dicycla oo. NCBI lineage: Eukaryota > Metazoa > Arthropoda > Insecta > Lepidoptera > Noctuidae > Dicycla > Dicycla oo. The sequence goes on from OX411733.1 coordinate 122,102, forward strand.
GTTCGATAGATCATACAATGTATATTAGTGACAGCAAGTGCGGCTGCGGGCTGCTAGGGGCGCGCTGTAGAGTTCGATAGATCATACAATGTATATTAGTGACAGTAAGTGCGGCTGCGGGCTGCTAGGGGCGCGCTGTCGAGTTCGATAGATCATACAATGTATATTAGTGACAGCAAGTGCGGCTGCGGGCTGCTAGGGGCGCGCTGTAGAGTTCGATAGATCATACAATGTATATTAGTGACAGTAAGTGCGGCTGCGGGCTGCTAGGGGCGCGCTGTCGAGTTCGATAGATCATACAATGTATATTAGTGACAGCAAGTGCGGCTGCGGGCTGCTAGGGGCGCGCTGTAGAGTTCGATAGATCATACAATGTATATTAGTGACAGCAAGTGCGGCTGCGGGCTGCTAGGGGCGCGCTGTAGAGTTCGATAGATCATACAATGTATATTAGTGACAGCAAGTGCGGCTGCGGGCTGCTAGGGGCGCGCTGTCGAGTTCGATAGATCATACAATGTATATTAGTGACAGTAAGTGCGGCTGCGGGCTGCTAGGGGCGCGCTGTCGAGTTCGATAGATCATACAATGTATATTAGTGACAGCAAGTGCGGCTGCGGGCTGCTAGGGGCGCGCTGTAGAGTTCGATAGATCATACAATGTTTATTAGTGACAGTAAGTGCGGCTGCGGGCTGCTAGGGGCGCGCTGTCGAGTTCGATAGATCATACAATGTATATTAGTGACAGCAAGTGCGGCTGCGGGCTGCTAGGGGCGCGCTGTAGAGTTCGATAGATCATACAATGTATATTAGTGACAGTAAGTGCGGCTGCGGGCTGCTAGGGGCGCGCTGTCGAGTTCGATAGATCATACAATGTATATTAGTGACAGCAAGTGCGGCTGCGGGCTGCTAGGGGCGCGCTGTAGAGTTCGATAGATCATACAATGTATATTAGTGACAGTAAGTGCGGCTGCGGGCTGCTAGGGGCGCGCTGTCGAGTTCGATAGATCATACAATGTATATTAGTGACAGCAAGTGCGGCTGCGGGCTGCTAGGGGCGCGCTGTAGAGTTCGATAGATCATACAATGTATATTAGTGACAGCAAGTGCGGCTGCGGGCTGCTAGGGGCGCGCTGTAGAGTTCGATAGATCATACAATGTATATTAGTGACAGCAAGTGCGGCTGCGGGCTGCTAGGGGCGCGCTGTCGAGTTCGATAGATCATACAATGTATATTAGTGACAGTAAGTGCGGCTGCGGGCTGCTAGGGGCGCGCTGTCGAGTTCGATAGATCATACAATGTATATTAGTGACAGCAAGTGCGGCTGCGGGCTGCTAGGGGCGCGCTGTAGAGTTCGATAGATCATACAATGTTTATTAGTGACAGTAAGTGCGGCTGCGGGCTGCTAGGGGCGCGCTGTCGAGTTCGATAGATCATACAATGTATATTAGTGACAGCAAGTGCGGCTGCGGGCTGCTAGGGGCGCGCTGTAGAGTTCGATAGATCATACAATGTATATTAGTGACAGTAAGTGCGGCTGCGGGCTGCTAGGGGCGCGCTGTCGAGTTCGATAGATCATACAATGTATATTAGTGACAGTAAGTGCGGCTGCGGGCTGCTAGGGGCGCGCTGTCGAGTTCGATAGATCATACAATGTATATTAGTGACAGCAAGTGCGGCTGCGGGCTGCTAGGGGCGCGCTGTCGAGTTCGATAGATCATACAATGTATATTAGTGACAGCAAGTGCGGCTGCGGGCAGCTAGGGGCGCGCTGTCGAGTTCGATAGATCATACAATGTATATTAGTGACAGCAAGTGCGGCTGCGGGCAGCTAGGGGCGCGCTGTCGAGTTCGATAGATCATACAATGTATATTAGTGACAGCAAGTGCGGCTGCGGGCTGCTAGGGGCGCGCTGTCGAGTTCGATAGATCATACAATGTATATTAGTGACAGCAAGTGCGGCTGCGGGCTGCTAGGGGCGCGCTGTCGAGTTCGATAGATCATACAATGTATATTAGTGACAGCAAGTGCGGCTGCGGGCTGCTAGGGGCGCGCTGTCGAGTTCGATAGATCATACAATGTATATTAGTGACAGCAAGTGCGGCTGCGGGCTGCTAGGGGCGCGCTGTCGAGTTCGATAGATCATACAATGTATATTAGTGACAGCAAGTGCGGCTGCGGGCTGCTAGGGGCGCGCTGTCGAGTTCGATAGATCATACAATGTATATTAGTGACAGCAAGTGCGGCTGCGGGCTGCTAGGGGCGCGCTGTCGAGTTCGATAGATCATACAATGTATATTAGTGACAGTAAGTGCGGCTACGGGCTGCTAGGGGCGCGCTGTCGAGTTCGATAGATCATACAATGTATATTAGTGACAGCAAGTGCGGCTGCGGGCTGCTAGGGGCGCGCTGTCGAGTTCGATAGATCATACAATGTATATTAGTGACAGCAAGTGCGGCTGCGGGCTGCTAGGGGCGCGCTGTCGAGTTCGATAGATCATACAATGTATATTAGTGACAGCAAGTGCGGCTGCGGGCTGCTAGGGGCGCGCTGTCGAGTTCGATAGATCATACAATGTATATTAGTGACAGCAAGTGCGGCTGCGGGCTGCTAGGGGCGCGCTGTAGAGTTCGATAGATCATACAATGTATATTAGTGACAGCAAGTGCGGCTGCGGGCTGCTAGGGGCGCGCTGTCGAGTTCGATAGATCATACAATGTATATTAGTGACAGCAAGTGCGGCTGCGGGCTGCTAGGGGCGCGCTGTCGAGTTCGATAGATCATACAATGTATATTAGTGACAGTAAGTGCGGCTGCGGGCTGCTAGGGGCGCGCTGTCGAGTTCGATAGATCATACAATGTATATTAGTGACAGCAAGTGCGGCTGCGGGCTGCTAGGGGCGCGCTGTCGAGTTCGATAGATCATACAATGTATATTAGTGACAGCAAGTGCGGCTGCGGGCTGCTAGGGGCGCGCTGTCGAGTTCGATAGATCATACAATGTATATTAGTGACAGCAAGTGCGGCTGCGGGCTGCTAGGGGCGCGCTGTCGAGTTCGATAGATCATACAATGTATATTAGTGACAGCAAGTGCGGCTGCGGGCTGCTAGGGGCGCGCTGTCGAGTTCGATAGATCATACAATGTATATTAGTGACAGCAAGTGCGGCTGCGGGCTGCTAGGGGCGCGCTGTCGAGTTCGATAGATCATACAATGTATATTAGTGACAGCAAGTGCGGCTGCGGGCTGCTAGGGGCGCGCTGTCGAGTTCGATAGATCATACAATGTATATTAGTGACAGCAAGTGCGGCTGCGGGCTGCTAGGGGCGCGCTGTCGAGTTCGATAGATCATACAATGTATATTAGTGACAGCAAGTGCGGCTGCGGGCTGCTAGGGGCGCGCTGTCGAGTTCGATAGATCATACAATGTATATTAGTGACAGCAAGTGCGGCTGCGGGCTGCTAGGGGCGCGCTGTCGAGTTCGATAGATCATACAATGTATATTAGTGACAGCAAGTGCGGCTGCGGGCTGCTAGGGGCGCGCTGTCGAGTTCGATAGATCATACAATGTATATTAGTGACAGTAAGTGCGGCTGCGGGCTGCTAGGGGCGCGCTGTCGAGTTCGATACACACTATTTCCTATTCGAGTATTTCCTGTTCGAGTACAGGTGGCAATCACAACATACATTAACACATCCATAACAGATAATCAAACAAAATTCTCATCTTGAACATCCTTGAGCGTGTTAGCTCATCAAACACTATTGTTTACACACACAAAGTATACTCTACCGTATACAGGGCTAAGTTGATAGGTTCCATTCAGTGTATTACATAAAGCGGCTCACTAAGCATGCCCGCCACACAGTTGACAGTTCTGCTGACTCTGCTAGCACTATTCTCGTGTTGTGACAATGTGACTATCTACTCAAGCTTCTGGGCACCGCTGTTTGACAGACACATACTCAACTATCGCGTGGATGCTATCTTTGATCCGGAGCATGCCAAGAGTGGACGTGAACAGTACGCTAAAGACTATGGGTACAGAGGGGAGAGGCTTATTGCGAACCTGGGCAATGGAAAAGGTCCAGCAGATGTGGTCAGAGATGTCCAGGTTAGCTATTAGCAGGTACCTAGGCTAAACAAAACATTTCACTGTTAAGACAATGAAACATTCATACTGAGTTGTATGACTAAGAGAGAAAAGCCTGGTATTCATTAACAGAAGTTAATATACATTTTCATTAATGTTCACCTGCATTGATTTTTAAATTGTTTTGTTTCCTCAGATGTATGGAGATGTCAAGGTGTACTATACATAAGAAGTCAACATGCAGCAGTCAGCACTTTATTGTTTACTCTACAAAGTTGTCATATGGAGTTTTATATGAGTCCATTCATAGAATTTGTCTTTTTAACCAAATTCAAAATAGCAGGAGGTTATCAATTGGGTTGTATTTTTTTTTAATGTTTGTTACCTCAGTACTCCATCATTTATAAACCGATTTAGAAAATTATTTTTTTGTTTGAAAGCATATACTTCCAGGTTGGTCCCATTTTTATTACTTTTTTTGTGTATATTTAGTATAAAATGTCCTAAAATAAAAATACTGAAACAGATTACAAAACATTTATTACTTGCTTAACTCTATCTTATTGTTATCACAAAACTTATTAAGTTACCTATATCCGTCTCTTCTGTGTACTGATGTAGAGCACATTGTTTCCGCGGATGAATGCATCTCCGTATTTGTTCTTGAGTTGTCCGTTCACATACTCTTCAGTCTGTTCAAGTGCTATGTTCATGTAGCCGTCTAGGCATGCCAGAACACCTGGAACCACGAAAGTTTAACAAATGAAATATAACTATTTTGTCCAACTTGTATAGTCACGAGCATTAATATGTATACACTTAGCAAAATTCAAAAGCGATTTTCTCATGTAATAACAACTGCAACTTTGAGACAAGACCTATTTCATATTACTTATGGGTTCCATAATACTATGTTCATAAAAAAAAATACTTTCTAGTTTCACGTATATTTAAATAAGATGCTTCATGCCACAGCCCGAAAAGTATTATTTGCAACAGCGTCAATAATACTAAACCTAACCTATAAAACAATGTCTTACAAACATTGTTTTCATGATTATCTCATTCCACACAGCTTCCTTATGTCTGTGGACGACAAATAAAGGTAACTGCGTGCATCTGATGTCATCTCGAAGAGCGTTAAAGTACTCAAGGTTAAAGTACTGAAGTAAACAAGCAAATGATTGTAACCTCTGTAGTCGACGCCGCTATTTAGTTTGACGACGACGGGGCGCCCGTGAATCTGCTGGATGAACGACGACAGAGCTTCTTTGCGACTCATTGTGATGATAGATTATGTCGAAAATATTTGAATTGATAATTATTTACAACGAGAAATAATTATGATCGTCGCTACCCGTACACTCCCGACGCAACATTCAATGAAATGAACTACGATCAAACCAACTCATCAAACGATGACAGTGACAGCTGTCAGTCAAACAATGTCAAAAGGTCAGTTGTGTAGACCACAGATGTTATAATAGCTGCCGCCATAAGGAAGAAGTACGTATCTACAGAAATATTTAAATGGAGAAAAAAAAAAATTTTGTCCTGTTTAAACCATAAGATACAAAGGCAGATGCGTATTTTAATAGTAACAATTATTAGGTTTCCTTAAATTTACGCCAATTTAAAAATACTGGTAGATGCGTCTTTTTTTCTAATTCCGAATATGTAAATTTAATTTAATTTAATTTTTCCCTATTTCGAAAAAAAAATGTCAGATACGTTTTTCCTTATGACGGCAGTATTGACATTGTAGACAGCCAACAGCCAACGACCATACAGCCCATAGACGTCTAATGCTTGATTTAACGCGCTCTAAAACAATTCTATCAACTAGCTGACTGAGGTATGAGGAAGCGGGGTACTACGTTCTGATTGGCTCTACCAATGACCTTGGTAGGGCCAATGCGAATGCAGTACCCCATAGGTAGTGATACGTAATGACGTATCACTAGGGATGGGACAGGTTTAAATAAAACACGAAGGTATGATATTCCTTTTTAGGTTCAACCAAATACGAATGTTCGGCCGAATCATTCGGTTCAATTCTGCGCGATAAACAGGCCACCGCCCCCCCCCCCCCCCCCCCCCTGCTCCGGGCACGACCGGCGGCCCCTTGCGCTAGCGCAGCTCGCTCAGTCGAGGCATCGCTCTTTCGGTGTACTTTAGATATTTTCATAGTGTAATGTCGTACGGTATTCTGTTGTGGGCAAATGCAGCTGACATTCAAACTATCTTTGTTTTGCAGAAAAGAGCTGTACGATCAATTTATAAATTAAGTCCGACACAATCTCTCAGAGAGAAATTTAAGGAGTGTAACGCCTCGTCATGTGTTCAGCCAACGCCAAGCCAATGCTACTTTACGACAATTAGGACAAGAAATTGTCAGCCAAGCCAGCGAGTGACCGTTAGTGACGTCACATCCAGCCGCCGAACATATAAGTAGTCGGACCGCTCATTTGGCGGGCCCCGACCGATCACCATGTTCGGCAAGCCGATCCCTTGGGAGACGCGAGCCAAATACCTCGATGTGACCCTCGACCACCACCTTCGCTGAGCACATAAAGCAGGTGCGTTCGCGCGCCGCTTTCGCTCTCGGTAGACTCCACTCCGTTCTGAATGCACGTAGCAAATTGTCACTTAGGTGCAAATTGCGCATTTATACAGCGTGCATTCGCCCCATCATGACCTATGCAGGTTCAGTATTTGCGCACGCAAAACCTCACCTCATTCATAGGATGCAGGCCCTCCAAAACCGTTTCCTCCGAAAGGCAACGGGAGCCCCTTGGTTCGTTCGGAACGAAATCCTCCACGTAGATCTCGACATTCCCACCATCTCCCAGTTCTTGAAACGCAATTCCAAGCGTTTCTTCGACTCAGCCACCAACCATCGCAACCCTCTGGTTGTCGAGGCGGCTAGCTATGTCCCCTCTCGTATTAGTAAGGTCCGCCGCCCTAGGCTTGTCCTCTCAGATCCCGACGACCCCATAACTCTTCTCCAGGAGAGCAGTAGGGACCGTAGGAACAAACACAAATCGACATTCCGACCTTGTCGCCGAGGTCCCTCGCGACGACCCCGTAATAATCGTCCTCCCCCCGTCCCTTGCTCGGGTATGAAGTGCCAGCTGCTGGCGTAGCTGAGCCAGTAGCTTTAAACTCCCTTTACAATAATAATCATTCTAATCTGATCCAGCCTGTCCCATCTTGCTGTCCTCCCCCCAGCGACGCCCTAAGCCGAGGCCCGTTCCCCACAGGGGGAGCCCTTAGCGTGTAGTCGCTTAGTCTGTAAGTTTTATGCCCCTGGCTGGAGGCTTTGAGTCATCTTAAGGCAGCCACAGGATAGTCCGGTTAAGTAGTCACGACCTCTCTAGGTCAACTACGAGATGCCATACATAAAAAAAAAAAAGAATCATTTGGCGGGAGCATTTTGCTGTCGTACATGAGATAAGTCGAAACTCTGTTCAACTGTATAAGAATATCAATAAATAATTGTGATTATTCGTCAAGTGTGAAGTCTATTACTGCTTTCCCGTTTCAGGAGATTAATAATTATAATGACTTTGCCTTCTCAGTACATTTTTGAAAATCTTTTATATGCCCATAAAACATTAAATTGTTTAAAAAATACAGTCCACAATATAAATACTAGGAACAAACACAAATTTGTTGTACCTCCAACAAGGCTCAAGAAAATAGGTGGCTCATTCAGGTGTCAATGTATACGCTTTTATAATAAACTTCCAAGCCACGTTCAAGATCTAAGCCTTAATAAATTCAAATCATTCATTAAACGCAAGTTGTGTCAGAAAGCTTTTTATACTTACCGTTAAAGATTATATTGGGGACAAAAAGGCTTGGGATTGAACTGCTCCAAATTTTCTTTTTTCTCTTTTTATTTTTGCATACTCAATGTTGACATGAATATTTTCTTTGTAAAGTATTATATTATTTTAATTTATTGTGAATAATAATAATAATAATAACTCTTTATTGACATAATTATGTTACAGAAACTTGTTTGAAGCCTCTGACTCCTGAACTAGGTGTACCTGTATGTCAGGAGTCAGCGCCCTCTCCCATTTTATTTGGCTTAGATATTAATGTCAACATAAGAATAGACAAAAAATGTGTGAGCTACAAAATACAATTTTAAAGAAGTAAAAACATAAAAAAAACAAATAATAACAGAAATGAAAAATATGAAAAAATTTGAAAAAAATATCAAACATATAATCTATTCTTAAATTATTCTATCGTGCTATGTGTGTAAGGGAGGTGAGTGCGTGTGCCTGTGGGTGGGTTCCCGTACGTGTATGTGTATGAGTGGGTGTATGAAAGAAAGGTATGTTCTATGTATGTGTTCCTTTGTAGGAATAAATTAATTATTTATTATTTTCTCTACATCCGCATAATCAAGAGTAAAGAGCCAGTTTTTTACTTTAAGTTTACACTCGAGTAGTGTTAGCGGATAAAAATTTAAAATTCTATTAATTTTGTTGTATAAATATACAGAAAAATAAGCGTTTTGTCGTCTTGCAAAAGCCGTGTGACATTTAACAGATTCAATTACGTTTGGCGTGGTTCGCTTATTTAGAAGTTTACCTGGATCATATGGGGTAGATACGTGTTTTTTAGTAATAATCTGGAAAATAAAAAGTTGTCTTACTGTAAATACCCGGCACAATTCGTATAATGTCTTAGTGGGAAATCTGTATGGTTTGAATGACATTGTTTTTAGCAAGGACCGTTGCGCCCTTTCCAGGCATAAGAGATGCGTTTTACATGCACCTCCCCAAACCCCAATACAGTAACCAATAACCGATTGTGCCAATGCATAATAAACTGTCCGGAGGAGATCGCTGTCCGCTACATGCCTCAGGTTTTTAAACACCCATGTCAGTTTCCTGACTCGTGACGAGACCATATCGATATGTGGTTGCCAGGATATTTTCTCGTCTAAGAGAACCCCAAAGTATCTGACCGTCTTAGATTTGCTCAGAGTTGTACACGAGCACTGTTGAGTGAAAGGTGATTTGCATGTGTGAATCCGGACGGACAGCCACATTGGGTTGTTTTATGCGAGCGTTAGTGAACTGTACAAATGAGGTTTTCGATATGTTCAAATTCAAATTCAAATTCAAATATTCTTTATTGTGGTACATAGGTAAGCAATAAGTTGTTACATGTTTCCGAAATTGTACACAGCTATGACCCGCCATAATGGCATACAATAATTTTAAAGTAGGTAACATTTTAACAGCATAATTAAATAGAAAATTAAAATAATAACAATTTAAATATGCAGCACTTTAGAATTAACGAATATTTTTACATGTCAAGGCAACAATTAAAATAACGAGACATAAATTATAAATTCAGTTAGAATTAAATAATACAAATTAAGAAATATACACATTTTACTTATCAGGGGAACAATTAAAATTAAATAACATCGTCGAGATAATCTTTTAAAGTATAGTAACATTTGTCTAACAGCAATTGAAATAATTTCTTTTTATAATTATGCAAATCTAAATCTCTAATTGTCTTTGGCAATTTATTATATATGTCAGGTATTAGATAAAAAACACTTTTGTGGAAAAGAGCAGTTTTGTGGGGTTCAGGTGTCATATTGTCTTTATGTCTGGCTCTATTACTAAATTTGAAACGATGCATATTTAATTTTGCGAAAATGGCACATTCGTAAATAAACATACAGGGAAGTGGTAGTATTTTTAGTTTCTTAAAATGTGGAACACAGGAGTCCGTTGAATCAATGTTTATGATTGATCGGATACACCGCTTTTGCGCCTTAAAAGCTAGGTTTTTGTTGGTTGAATTGCCCCAGAACATAAGACCGTACCTTAAAATGGAAGAGACATAACCATGATACGCACTAAGAACAGCAGATTTGTCTGCTATTTTACTTAATTTGTGAAGGGCATATGACTGTTGATTCAAGCGTTTACAGACATAATCTATGTGATTTTTCCAGTTAAGTCTTCTGTCAATACGTAGCCCCAAAAACTTAATTTCATCTATTTCTTCAATATTTGTATCTTTGAATGTTATATTTAAATTTGGGGATGCTAGAAAATTTTGTCTAAATTTCATAATTTTTGTTTTTGACAGATTTAAGTTTAAATTATTAGATGATAGCCATTCAATTGCATTAGTTAAAAACATATCAATCTCCACATTAATGCTAGAATGCAAATTGTCACTACCAAACAAAACTGTGCTGTCGTCAGCAAAAAGCGTCATTTGATGGTGTGTTATGGATGGTAAATCATTAATATATACAATAAAGAGTAGTGGGCCTAATACGCTACCTTGTGGTACCCCAAAACGGACATTAGTGAACTGAGATTCATAAACTTTTTCTTCTTTCGATATTGGGCATACTCTATTTATTTGAGTCGCTTGGTGTCTATCGCTTAAATAGGATTTTATTAGATTATTAACATTACCCCTAATACCATAGTCATTTAATTTTTGGAGCAAAATGTCATGACGAACGTGGTCGAAAGCTTTTGACATGTCTAAGTACAGACGCCAGCAGGTCAACCTACCCGAAACTGTCAGATTTTCCCAATCAACCTTGAACCTTTTGCTTTAGCAATAAAGTCGAAAATCTATTAAAGAAATCTGACAGATTGTAGTAGCTTGATATGCTGGTGTCTGTACATGGCTACAGCTGGTTTTCTATTATCTAAATTGGTCATTACTGTATATATGAAATTATAAATCGCATTATTTATTGATTGACTTTTACGAAAGCCGTATTGTTCGCTGGCAAGAACGTTATTGGTTTCAAGAAAAGTGTACAGCGATGTATATATAACTTTTTCATAAATTTTCGAGAAGATGGGTATTAACGCTATAGGTCTGTAACAATTGAGATCTTCAACATCACCCTTCTTAAATATTGGTTTTATAATGGTATACTTAAGTTTATCTGGGAAAACTCCGTGTTCTATACTCAGGTTAATAGTATAGCCTAAAACAGTAGAAATTATAAATTATATTATTAAATTATAACCTGTTAAGTGTTAACAGGTTATGCCTCAGCCACAAGCTGACTTTATGGAGCCCTATCTCCGCATTTTGTTGGACTTGAATGTGAAGACTACGTAGGTCATTGCTTTTTTTTGTTTGTTTTATTTTTTCTCTCAGTTATTTTTAATCATGGTCTGGCAGTTTGAGTAATTTATGCGGCCTACCCCAATGTCCTTTCTTTGGTATTGGTCGTCGAATCGTTGAGCTCCGTTGAGCTGCGTGATTTTTGACAAATGCGTGCACTGACTGGACAGGTCCTCTCAATCTGTGTGGTTCTTTCCTCAACATGAAGTGACTAAGATTATGTCTGGACTTTATAAGAGACTGTGACCTCTGAGTTTGTTTCGGCCTTTCTTCTCGGAGTAGTCAGATAGGAAACGCCGACCTCATCTAGTTTAAAAAAAAAAACATGATTGACTGTTTGTAAGTGTTTGTACAAACCTACTTACAGAAATAAAAATTTATCATTTATAAAGATCGTTTCAAAATTAATGTAATATTTCTGTTGTAATTAGTGATTAAAAAAAATAATTACCAAAAGAAAAACAATCAACTTCCAAAGAAAACACTACAAAGTGCAAAATAACTTTAATTTCGGAAGTTTTAATAGTTTTAGAAGTTTTTTCACTTTTAATACTTTTTTTTTGGAAGTCGGTTTTTTTAGTAAACCATGTCAAAATCAAATAAAAAAGAATGTTTAAAATCGGTTCACATTTGACGGAGAAATTGCGTAACAAACACAAACAAACAGTCGAAATGAGAACATTCTCCTTTTTGGAAGTCGGTTAAAAAGATCTTCAAATTTCGTACAAATATTTAGGGGTGTGTAATGTTTGGTATAATAACAGATAGTCTAATTTCATTTGACATAACTTTCATATGATATAATTTTCATATGCTATAAAAGCATTTAACCTAATTTCATATGATATTATGACCCCTTAAGAGGTTGCTGCTGTTTTACCAATAATCCTGTATAATGTTCTTTTGACCTAACTTTCATATTAAGTAATTTTCTAAGGTAACGCATCGTTCTTGAGAAAAACAAATTATATTGTAACCTAACCTCAAACCATTAAAGTTGCTTCTGCATCGTCTTCGGCGCTGCGGGAAGTGCAACCCCTTCGCCCTTACGTAACAAAAGATTAGCACCCATGCTCACCTCCGCAACTGCGGCTTGCTCGGCTACAGCGGGCGTGGGTTGCTCTCCCTCCGCGCCTTCGGTTTTTATATACCTACACTCTAGGGTAGGACTGTAGGAGCCAAAAGACTACGTGAAGTCGTGGTGCCCCGATTCGGTTTTGGAACAGATTTAACCTATTAACTACAAGCCGGTGTATAATTATATTGTCGCCATATCGTAGATAAAGAAAAAATCCATACTAACCTTGGCAATGAAATGGCTAATTCTACTACCTATACAGTGTGATTCAAAATACCCCTGTTATACCGAAAACAGTGTATTGTTTAATACACTATTAGTTATTCTGGAAGGTCGCCATGGTCATATCTCAACTTTAACCTTTTCGCCGCCAACGTACACAAAACGCAATGCCTCGCCGAGCGCCAAGCTATAAATGTATAACTAAATATACAGTAAACAGTAGTGATGGGGATATCGTCATATCGATGAATAAGATTTGTACGCGTAAAGTTAAGATTTAAAGTTGATTTTACGAATATAAATAAAAACTGATTAAATATTTCCAGATTTGTTTTATTTCACAGTATCCTTAATAAGAAAAAACAGTATAATTTATGAGTATCAAAGAAACTAATACATAACTCAATTAGAACTATAAGGAATGGGGTACATCTCTATTTGTTTCATGATCTCATTCTTTAACTTCATATCAAGTTATTGGCACTGAGGGCACGTTGAATTCGATTCTGATCAGGGATGGGGTCTATGGTCTTTCTTTCTTCTATTTTTGTTTATTCCTGTGTTTTTTTAATAACTTCAGTCAACGTTTTTTACCGTAGGTATCTAAGTGGCAGAATTTTGAATTGTTTCTAAAGTGTTTCTCAGAATTATCTTCTGGTTCAATATTCTCCACAAAATACTCCGAGTCCGATTCCACACCTTGCAAAATTTTCAGAAGTTCGTCCGAATCAAGTTCTTCACTCATTTTTCTATTTGCAAGTGAAAAAAAGAAAGATGCGTGCGCGCGAATCCGATTTTGTGCTGCACTATGCCAAAGTGACCTTGACAGCCGCACGCCTATGACGTCACTGACCAACTTCTATAGTAGTTCGTGGCACTCGGTGGCGCACAGGGGCATAGACGACCAATTGTTTTGTAGAGATGGGAAAATAACTATCGACAAGAATTAGTAACAACTTTATAATTACGTATCGGCATCTACCTGTAGGTCGAAACTCATCTACTATCCTTTGTAATGAAGTAGATAACTAAGTTCATATTTTATTGACCTCAAAATGTTTTCGATATTCGTAACTTTCTGTATTTATAAATATTTCAATGGTGAAATCAACCTTTCACGGCACATCACTGGCCAACTTGATATGAAGTGATTGGCGTTCTGAGGAAAGTAACAAAATTCGGAGTTTCTGTTTTTGCCGATTTTAGGACAAACTAGGGCTTATTTTGTGTAGAAAAATAAAAAACTGGGTAGTAGACAGTGCTATCTTAAATAATAAAATGAAACAAAGCTTTTAATCACAGTAAATTTATTTTAATAAGATAATTAAAATGAACAACTCTATAGAAGTTGTGGCGCTGGTGGCACGAAAATCCCGAACTTCTATAGAAGTGCTTGGCGGTGAAAAGGTTAAATAATTTCGGTTTTCTCTTACAAAATACAAATAATATTTTAATTTTGCTATGTCGTAGCAACCCTAGATAGGCGGAGCCAAATAAATCAATGACCGCAGGCCGTAGGTATGTAGGTATTATCGCGTCCTTTGACCTGGCCAGCTGTTGCCTCATCGCGCGAGTGAAATGATCAGTACGGTAATTATTAAGTTTGTACATACCATACCATTTTCCTTTTCAAATCCTGCGCAGCTTTACACACGTAGGTACACGTAAGTACACTCATAGTTTTAGCACATGAACATATTATTCACAATAAGGACAACAAACACAAAAGGTACACAGAACTTAGACAGTTGTCTTGCTGCTGCAAGATTACCGTCAGTCGCACCTACACACATTATCATGTCATAATATTCATTGTTCGCATATTCGGTCATGATTCCTCGCAAAATTCACTGCAATCCAACGCGAAACTAGGCGACATGCATCCAGCTCGAAAGAATGAAGAGAACTAGCGAAATAAATGCCTAATTACTTAACTAGCCTACAATAATAAAAATGTACACAATTTTAGGGATCAATAAGATATTAAGTGAATTCCGATAATAAATAGGTCCTATTTTTAAAATAAAATATTGTACCTAGTGATAGCAGTGCACCTACATTTTGCTTACGGTATTTCTGTCCCATGATGTGATAAGCGGCCAGTTAAAATTGTATTATCGAGGTTGACTAGTATTTGTAGCATTAATTACAAATCTTAGTGGTTACCCTATTTTCTGTATTTTTGAAATGATAAAGAAATAAAATACATTGCCATAATTATGAAACAAATCTAATTCCAAAATAATCGAATACAGTATCCAAAAACCCCAAAAAGATTGCCCGGTCTTAGAATAGAATCGCGTTATTATTACACATGTACGGAATCTTTTAGTGATTTTCTTTCCGAGGTGTCGGCGAGCTCAAAGGCCGCGCGCGGCGGCACGGCGGCACGCCAAAAGATTTTTGTAAGCTGAAATGATTTTGAATCTTATTTTTATGATTAAATAACATTCAAAATCATTTCAGCTTACAAAAATCTTTCGGATTTGAAGCATTCTTCAACCGATGCCGATATCCAATAAGAAAGCCGGAAGCAATGGGCGTGCAGTATAGTGTAGTAAATTGCAAGATATTGGTGGCATTTCTACCAATCGGAGGATTAAAACTGCAATTAATTCTTATAAAAATGTATTTCACCAAAGAGTAACGAAAACAGTTAGATCGTTCGATATCTTACTTTTGAGGATAGATACCTGTTAAACAAATGGAATTAATTTTCATAGGGAGCTAATATTTTTTTTATTAAACTTTTTACTAGGTATTTGTATTTTATAAAAACCTTGTAGTTGGGTTTAAACTGCAGTTTTATGCAGATGTATGTAGCTACGTCTACTTCTACTCTGCGTAGGTATTTCGCATATCATACTGGTATTCAAGACTTAATTCAATCTTCAAAAAAAAAATCAACTTGCCTCTCTGATGCAAGAAAATTATAGGCTTTTTACTATTATGTGTTAAGTGTCTTATCTGACGCATTCATCCCTATATCAAAGAAGAGAGAATAGAGGTCAACCTAGGGTTGACTCCATCAAAAATATGAAGAAAACTTTGACATGTCGAAAGCATTCAAAAACTTTAATGAACATTGTTGGGAACTTCATCTAATGATTAATAATGCACAACAGAATATGGGGCCGCTGGATCAAAAGAGGTCTTCTGAGTCACCCTGTATAGCCACAACATAATAAGGAGGTTTAAAATCTAATCAGTTTTTACAAAAATAAAAGTAGACATTTCCAAATTATATTAAACGTTACTTATAGATTTTGAATATTATATTAATTGAATATTATTTTAAATGTGCATTATATAAACTGTTCATTATACCATAATATGAAATTAGGTAAAATGAAATTATATCAATAATTCATTATAATAATATCATAATGATCGTTATATTAAAAAATATATACAGAGTTGTTTTTACAGAAAGGCATTCAATTAGTCTACGAATACTATACGTGTTTAGTATTAATTCGATATGCTACAAAAATAAAAAGCACCAAAAATGAGATTTTTTTTTCAAACAAACTAAATAGCTTACAAATCAGAGTAAAACGCAACCACCCTTTATAAATAAATTTAACTACCTAGGTAACAAAGCGGCAACGTCGCCAGGCATACAATGACTGCTTGAGCTGTCGAGTGTCGACTGCTCTCGCGCAGTTACCTCCGTTCATTCCACATCGCGCGCGCTTCCCGTCCGCATGCTTGTCTCTTGAGCAAAATGGACGACGTAGATTGTGACGCGCTAATCAGTGCAAATAAATCGCAAGAACTTAATTGGAATTCTCCATGTTGCTACTGATTTGAATGATGAGCAGTTGGTATCAACTGCGCCAGCAGTTATCAATGGCAGCTTCAAGCTGTTGCCTATGACTGCAAGAGCGGTCCGTGTATGTTGATCAATGGCTAACTGCTCGAGCAGTCCGTATATGGCGGCCTTTAGGCCTCCACTCGCGCTGGCTTTTATGTTAGGTAAGTAGGTACGGGTGCGCGTACTTCACGCGCACAACATCATTCACAATAAAAACACAAAATTTTTACATTCTCGATGTGTCCTCCAATCCCATTAATGCACAAATTATACCGACGGAGAATGTATTCAGTGTATTCTGATGCCGTGTAAGTTACACGAGGCATTGTTGAACACTTTAATTACACACACCCAACCAAAGTTTAATTAGGTGTCATATCAAAATAAAAAACAGTCAATCACAAAAAAATCACGAACATTAAATAATAATAATCCCAAGTTACGTGTAATGTCACAATAAAGCGCGCGAGTTAAACAAAACATCATACGTTCCGAAAGGATAGCATCGGCGCGCGGCGCACTGAACAAAATATTTTTTAGAGGCCCACCGATGGCAGGGATCTAGGATGCAACACACTGCTTACTGTCCGTCAGCTCTTTGTGCTCCGTTCGGTACTTAAAAGACACTCTTGCGTCCCTCGTTCTGATCCTAAAAAGCGCACCAACATCCCGCCAGGCACACAGCATAAAACGACGTTCGCCAGACACCAATACCACACACTTAGTGCGTATATTTACAAAAAAACTCACAAAGACCTCAACATCCGCGACCTCAATAAATATCAAGTAAAGTCTAAGGTGACAGAATGGCTACTTCAACAAGACTATTTACAAACCGAGTCCCTACTTACGTACATTGCTTAATAATTAATAACTATTTATCGCTTCACACTCATAATTACACTCACCCACACCCTACACCACCCATATACACATGGGTGTGCAGTTACATACATTCACACACACTCTCTAACATTCTTGAGTTGCACTCCCTTCTTCTCCTATTTAATTTTTATATAATTTTAATAATAAATATATGTTTTAGGAAAAAATACATACTATATATATATAGCAAGGTACATACAAAAGTAAGATATTATAAAACACTTAATTGGCTAACTGACACCCCTCACAAGTTTTGTTTACTTTATAAGATACCCTATAGCTGATCACTGCCTCTTAAGATACAGGTCACCCTAGTTTAAGAGGCAGGGCTCACCCAATTCATGTACAGATCTACTATTACTAGATTACAGCATAGGCAATTATGTAATACTTGTCTTTACTCTTATGTCTACCAGTGTAATAATCCATCTTTTACCTAATTGTAACAACTACATGTTTTCTCGTCTGTAACTTATTTGAAATAAATTAATTTTATTATTATTATTATTACCTATTTCCATTTCTTTTACGCGCGGGATGTCTTGCTATGATTGTCACTCTCGTCATGAAAGTGCGTTTCGCTTTTTAGCGAAAATTGGCTGTACTTGTGACTTGCGTCAGAGCGGCAACAACGCATCGATTTATCGTTTTAAGGTGCTTGACCTATGCTTAAAGACATAATCATCTGTTAGGAAAGATACATCGTGTTCAAACGGGACAAAAACTTTAAAAATTATTTGCGACTAAACTACTGCTCCTATTTCATTGATTTTTGGTACAGAGCTTGAAAATGGGCATAAGCATAGGTAGGTCACAGGAAAGCCTCTATGTCGTATCAAGGCTGTATATTAAATAATAATCATTTTATTATCAGGCTACTGGTGCCCATAGAAAAAATACACAAAATAATATTAACAACAAAAGTAAACTTACATATTAAAAACCTTATTAAACTATACACATAACACGTAACGTTGTCGGCGTCGTGTGTCGCTGCGCGGTGTCGATCATTCGAACTCGATCATTAGAACTTTTGTTATTATATCAAACCACTGAACATAGAAAACAGTTGAAGTGCAAAGTAGGCGTGGCACGCTTGTCACAAATAAGCGCTGTATCGCAGGTCCCCACAGGTCTTAAACCCAGGTCCCAGTCGAGTTCTAACATCGTGTCGAGTTGTAGTCTCGCGACAAATTTATTTTTCCGTAGCTACGCCGTTTTGTTCCATTTTGGAGTGCAAAAATGATAGTAGGAGAAAAAATCTTAATAATGGAGGTGTTTCGTACTATCGGTAAGTACGATTTTATTTGTTTTCTAATAAAATCTCAGTTAATTTCAATTTACTAATGATGTAACCTCTAGTTAAAATCAACCTTATACGATTAAAATACAGTTTGTTTTGGATTGATTGTATTCACTGGCATTCCCTATTTTGTACTCGAAAGTACTTCGTTACTCAATTAGTGATGTGGTCGGGTCGGATGTTAGTTTTATCGATAAAAGAAAATAGTGCCAATTCTCTTGTCACAAATGTCTCTAAAGTAGACTAAGAATCACCTAAATTTAGTTTATTCCTGTCAAACGACGATTGACTAAAGTGACACAACTTAATTATTATTTTTATAGTTTGACAGCACTAAGTTGCCACTAAGCTATTTAATTTAGTGAAAATGGAATTTTTGCTATTCTGAATTTGATGTTTTTCACCTATTTTATTATCAAACTAAATGTCTTTTATTAATCGCGATTAAAAGTTTTGATTATATTTTTTTCGATTAGGACACCCTGTTTTCGAGATATAAGCAAAAGGTATCTAATTAAATAAAAAGCAATTAGTAGTAGTGGTAAAGTAGAACTTTGGAAACTACACTGGTCAGCAAATAAACCGAGCCACCCGCTACCTAGGAACTCTGATTCGATTTTCTCAAAAAGTATAAAACTTACAACTATCAAAGTTATACCTACAAAAAGTGCGTTTCATGGTGATTAAAATGACTACAAATTAATTCGAAAGTACCGTCAACTCACATTGTAATCAAGCAACAAACACAATGCTAACGATTTGCTCTGTTTTCACCAGAGTTTGAAATTAGCGTTCTTTTTCTGTACAATGAGGGAAGTCGGATATTTCTTATCATTTCTTTAATTTTTGTCCATCGTTTGCTCAGACGCGTGTGTTTTTGCTACTTTTTTCGATTAATAATGGATACAACACCTCAGGAAGCAGCTCAAGCTGTAGCATTACTTCAAGCAGGCATTGCGCAACGTGAAGTCGCTCGAAGGCTTCGAATCAGCAGATCTTCGGTGCAACGAGTTTACAGACGATACCTAGAGACTGGAGCATTCGATCGCCGTCCAGGTACGGGCAGACCTAGGGCTACATCAGCAGCAGATGATCGTTATATCCACCTTACTGTTCTGCGAAATCGCCACCTCAACGCAGTTCAAGTCCAACAAAGTCTGCGTGACGAACGCCAAGTGGTCATAAGTTCAGATACCGTCAGAAGGAGACTTGCTGAACGGAACCTGACCCCAAAAAGAGCTGCAACAGGCCCAGCTTTAACGGTAGCACACCGTCGAGCACGACTTGAATTTGCTCGAGAGCATAGGGATTGGACATTAGAGCAGTGGAGTAATGTGCTCTTCACTGATGAGACCAGGGTGAGTCTACATGGAAGTGATCGACGTCAGAGAGTATATCATCGCCCTGGAGAACGTTATTCTCAGTGTTGCATCGAGGAAACTGTTGCTTATGGAGGAGGATCTGTAATGGTCTGGGGCGGCATCTCGTTAACAGCACATACAGCGTTAGTTTTCATCGAACCGACGGGCCATACACGTGGACTGACTTCTCATCGCTACATTACTGAAATCCTTGCAGACCATGTGGTACCTTACGCAGGATATATCGGACAGGATATGCAATTGATGCATGATAATGCACGGCCTCATGTTGCTCATGTGGCGACCCAGTATCTACGCGACGTCAGCATTCGTACGATGGACTGGCCAGCTCGAAGCCCGGACTTGAATCCGATAGAACACTTATGGGATAAGCTGAAACGTTGGGTTCGAGCCCGGGTACCTGCTCCAACAAGGCTTCCTCAAGAGCTGCGAATCGCAATTGAAGAGGAGTGGAATACAATTCCTCAAGATTTTATCGTCAGGCTCGTAAGGTCGATGAATACAAGGATGCTGGCAGTTATCTGAGCAAGAGAAGGGAATACGGAATATTGATCAAAAACTTTTTTTTGATTTTATCTTTGTTTTTGGCTTTAATTTTTTTTTTCACTTTATCATTACTAACGATTGTCATGACTGGAAAACGACTCTTCTTTGTAAAATCCTTAATAAACACTGAAATATTGATTAAACCCAATGAGTTTCCTTTCATTTTAATCACCATGAAACGCACTTTCTGTAGGTACAATTGTGATAATTGTAGGTTTTTTAGTTTTTGAGAAAATCGAATTAGAGTGCCTAGGTAGCGGGTGGCTCGGTTTATTTGCTGTCCAGTGTATATGCCTTCCACTTTGTATTATTTTGTTAGCTACTTTCCTAGAGAAAATAAACAAACTTACTAAACTACTAACTAAACAAAACTAATATCTGGCCATGGTTCTGAATTGCAATAAATTCAAGTAATTTTATCATTAGAAATAAGCATGTTTGAGTTTATGAAACCAAATTAGTATGTACTTTTAATGAAAGCTTGAATGATGACAGCTCTCACAGAAAGAAGATGTGAGTCAAGGTTGATTATGCTATGCTAATGATGATATACTCAACAAATTCAACAAGAAATACATACTTAAAAATATCTTTATTACTAAATAATACACACTAACATCTAGCAAGTCTATGTCTTCTCCTTGGGCTCGAGACTGGTCCAGATGTACCCGCTGTAGTTGTTGACCTCGTTGTCTGTGAGCGGATACGGACTGTTGCTGGCTTTGTAGTAGTCGGACGGAGCATGCATCACAAACTCCATCACATCCAGTTTACGGGGTAGCTCTTCTTCAGGGCCTGGAACATCCAACACATTCAGTTAATTCATTCATATTTGATATACATCACCTCAAAAACATATTTATTAAAACTTACAGTAAGTAATATTTCATACCATAATATTCCTTCAACTGATAAAGTTTATAAAGTGCCATGAAATCAAGCACAAGCACAAGTAAATAATTGATTTTGCACCTAAATTGTTAGGTGCAAAATGTAACCTGAGGCAAAAGTAAAAATGTTAAGATCAGAGCATATGCTCTAGGTATATACCTATGATGTAAGAAGCAGGATCAAAGCACTGCTCAGGCGGTGGGCTGGCCTTGGTGGGTAGCAGCCAGGTGAGCACGGCACTCTTCTCGCAGTACTGGTCGGTCATGAAGCCGCGGATTTGCGCATAGAACGTGCCGCCGTCGATGTCCGTCATCGACACGATGTCGCCCACCTGCATATAGTTGCCTTTGTAGAAGATGGAGTCGCTCGTCACCACCGTCGCTGTGGCTGTCGGGGCCTTTAGCGGCTGGCGCTTGAATATACTACGACGGCCACGACCACGCGCCGCAGGGCCTTTTGAAGGCGCGGGGGCAGGCGTTTTTGCTTTATATCTAGTTGAACGAGTACTCTTCCTTGTGCCCTTCCCCGTCGCTTTAGCGGGTGTAGTTTCTCCCTCGCTCCTCCCGTTCTTGCTGTCTGTATCGTCCTTATCATCTTTCTTGTCGTCAGGGTCTGCTTTAATGCTGGCGTCACTTTTAGCCTCTTTACTGGCTGCGTTGGAAAGATGACACTCGTTGCAAATCTGTCCGTTTTCGGCAGTGCGCCACAATAAGGAGTCGTTGTTGCTACATTGCATACATGTCGGTTTCGGCATTGTGCTCTTTGTACGACAAGCAATAAATTATTTTAAATAAATTTACAATCATACATAGCCTGAAACCAAAACACAAACAGAAACAGTGTGACACTGCACTGACTGACTTGACATTGACAGCAAAGGAGCAATCAGCAAAGTGTCAACTGCGGTACGTTATTTGGTTATATCCCGTAGACAGAGAATGCTTTACACAATATAAAAGTTCCTTGACAATAGGGTTGAGCGTTGCGACGACGGACCGTTTACAAAGACCGTTTTGTGTTCTGCGACGATGAAACTGTTGTTTTACGTCCTGGGTTCAAACAGTCTTCGCACAAACCAGTCATCGAATTACTTGGTGCGATTTTTTTATTTTGCGTCTATGAAAATACAGTCGAGAACGCAATGGTTCAATTATTTTATTTATTTATTTATCACATGAATTTCTTTGCCATTACAGATAAATCTAATGCGACAAAGTAACATAAAATATACTTAACTATTATATACCTTACATGCTACACAGTACGTGGCCCTCGTGAACTCAACCAGTGTACAACAGGTGAATAAGTCTATGACATCCGCCACCGCGTTGTGAGTGCGTAGCGCACGAGTCACCGGTGCGCGCTCCAGCAGGTTAGTGCGCGCACTCGGCACCACCAGCAGCCGCGCCACGTACCTATCCGGTAAATTAAACCCTATTTCTGACAGTATACCTGAGTTTTGTATACTACGAGTACCTCTTAAAACTTTGAAAAGATAAGTTGCCAGTGAAACTTCACGCCTAATTTCTAATTTGTAGTAGCCTACCATACAGAGACAGAATAAGGTAGGATACAGTAAGGGGTATCCCGGGTATCTCCCATACAGCTTTAAATAAATAAATCTGACGAATTTATTCTGTATCCGTTCGAGCATATTTTTGTATTTTATTTCACTCGGGCTCCAGACGGCCGCATTATATTCCAGATGACTCCTCACAAGAGCCTCATACAAAGCCCTCAATGCACTGATGTTTGTGAAGTCAAGTGCTTGACGCATCACAAATCCCAGATTCCTGTACGCCTTTTTACAAACGAGTACCACGTGTTTGCGAAACTGTAGATCACTGGCGAAATGAATGCCTAAATCCTTAATCTCTGTGACACGCTGCAGCGGCTCCCCGTCCATGCTATTTCTGGTCCCTGTCCAAAGCGACTGAAACGAGTTTCTGTCGTCCCACTTTACCTCCAATGGTGAAACCTAATGGATCGCTGGCTCACTCTGCAAGTGAGAAAGCAAATTTATTAGCATCTCTCTTTGCAAGCAATTCACGTCTGGTCGCTGGCTCCAAGCAACCACCTACTGTACCTCATTGCGACTCCTCGATGCCAGAGATCGCAGTTCACATTAAAGAGGTCCGAAGAGTATTGTGCGGTCTAGACGTGAACAAGGCCAGCGGGCCTGACGGCATCCCAGCGAGAGTGTTGAGGCAGTGTGCGCCTGAACTGTCTCCTGTGTTGACACATTTGTTTCGCCTCTCTCTTGATAAAAGAACGGTGCCGAAATCCTGGAAGCTTGCAAATGTACAACCAGTGCCCAATAAGCTAAGCTATTACCTCCATTCTGTGCAAGGTTATGGAAAGGGTACTGAACAATAATTTGCTGACCTACCTTGAAGACAATGGGCTCCTCAGTGACCGTCAATATCTCTCAGTTCTCAGCTCTCTCAGTGACCGTCCCCGGCGAAAGCCAACAAGGTCAACGGGCGATCTTCTTGTGTATGTCACGCACTGTTGTGGTGAAGCCATCGAGAAACACGGCGAAGCACATGCTGTATCGCTTGACATCTCCAAGGCCTTTGACAGGGTCTGGCACGCTGCTCTGCTCTGCAAGCTTCCTGCTTATGGCATCCCAGCTGATTTTTGTAGCTAATATCAGATTTCCTTAGGGAACGGTCGATCAGAGTATTCGTAGACGGCTGCTCCTCTGACCTTATGGCTATTGATGCCGGAGTTCCTCAGGGGTCTGTTCTCTCTGCAAATCTTTTCCTGCACATCAATGACCTGCTTCGGCCTGTTATTGTTGGGTACGCAGATGACAGTACAGTTTCAGAGAGATACTTGTCCAGCGCAAAAACCAGCGGGGCCGAAGTTCGTTCTTTGAGAGAGGCAATGGTAGAGCGGACAGATTTGACCTAGTCTCCCAGTGGGGTTATGATAATCTGGTCTTTTTTAACGCCACCAAAACACAGGCGTGTCTTTTTACCGCTAAAAGGAGTCGTTTCGCCCAAACTCCTACTTTTCGAGGTACATCTGTTCCTGTAACTGATCGGCTTGAGCTCCTTGGCATGGAGTTGACATCTGGTCTCAACTTCGGCGCTATCATCGAGTACAAATTCCCAAACAGCGGCCAAGAAGCTGGGCATCCTAAATAGGGTGAAGCGATACTTTACGCCTGGACAGCTTTTAACCCTTTACAAAGCGCAAGTCCGATCCTGCATGGAGTAGGGGAGAGTGGGTAGGATTCGTACACTTTTTACTTTAAGCCACATAAAACAAAAACTATCCATTATTTAAAAATAACTTTAATGCTGTCACATACTGCACTTATCAGCCTTTAAGATGAATGATGTGTTGTTTCGATATAAGAAAGCATGGCGATGCTACGACAACTTTACTAAAATGAGAAAAACGTACGAACCTACCCCACACGTGGGGTAGGTTCGTACATAGCGTAGGGAGCTTTCGTACATAGTGGGGTACCTTCGTACAATGAGAGAAATAACCACTATTCAATGTAATATTATCATTTATTGAGATCACAATGAACACAGAATCAGCCTTTTTTTAGGGACAATTATCAATTATTATTTTGTGTACCTCAGTAGGTACTACAAATAACTACTTACTCTTAGTAACAAAAAACGTACCTCAGTACTAAAAATGACTACTTAGTCTTGGTAACAAAAACGTATCATAACTTTTCTCTTATTAATATAATAAGTAGGTACCTAATGAATCAACATAATAAACTCTACCATTACAGCAACAAGCCTTAGTCTTAAGTATTAATACACGTACTATCCGACAGCATACACAGATAAGTCTTTCTCGAAGCTATAAATGTGGGACGTTCTCGCTGTCAAAGCAGATTTTGATGGTGTCAGTATATGTACCACATCTGTTATATTGACACTCCCCTCATCCTTGGTGGTGGGAAAAACAAATTTCCAGGAACCAGGCTTCTTCCTCATAAATGAAACTATGTATTCAATAGGACTGTATTTTATAAGCACTTGCCCAACATAATATAAAACGGTTTTTATTTTAGCAAATTTGACTAGCACGAAACATCCTTGGTTAATGTTCATAGACATAACTGGAGTTTCATCTTGAACATCCAATTGCTCGGACGCTTCTTCGATGGGAGAACAAGAACTTTCTCTTAAACTGATATTAGTTTCATCCTCAGAATCAGACTCGTCCTCACTGACAGGCTTGAAAGTTTTCTATTGCCTCATTGATTTAGTTGTCCTTACAGTTTTCTTCTGTCTTTTTGGATTGGTGTTGGCGGATACTAAATTGAAAGCTCGCTTCATCTCCTTAGCCTTTTGTTTTATCTCTTGCTCTTGCTTCTTCAACTGTTTTGCTTTCTCTATTTCTTCTAGTCTTATTTTCTCCGGAGTATCTGTATATATTCTCGACTTTCCTTGCTGTTTCCCTTTTCTCGACTTTTTAGACTCAGTTCTGTCTACTATAGGGTAAGGCCGGATAACTTCTGGAGTTATTAGTCCTCTAGCAGGTAAAATCGCCGGTGGAGTTGTAGATCTATGTAAGGAAGGTGAAACAGGAACTAAGCTCTGTACGAGATCTTCTTGAGTAAGCTCCGTTTCCGATACATTGGCACCTTGACTCGCTGTTGAAATAGACTGCTCACCTTGTGCGGATTCTGACTGTGGCGGAAAAGAAGCTGATGTAGGGGCCAACCCTGGTGGTAAATCTTGTTGTTCCACATCTTCAACATTACCTATCTCGTCGATCTCTTCTGGAGCTGACGTGGACCCGGATTGGTATACGCTTACAGCTGCAAAGTCGTCGTCTCCGAAGGCTAGCTTATTAAATGGCCAGATTCCAGTCTTCTCAAAGGCACGTGTTATATTATTATGTAACTTCGTCAAGCGACTTTCGAGCGTAGTTGGTTTGACGCCATATTTTTGCGCAGCCTTTCTGATAGATAAGGTTTTATTCAAAACTTCGTCTATCGCAGATTTCATGCTATCTTCGTCTACTTGTCCCGTTCTCGTCCCCTTTTTCACATACTTTCGCGGCATTTTGATTCTGTAATAATAATATATTCGGTAAAAAAAATGTTTAATGCTATGCAAGTTAGTGTGGGGAGGATTCGTACAGTACGAATCTACCCCACTGCTAACTGCACGAAGGTACCCCAAACCAAAAATACAACGATTTAATTTAAAATAAAAATACCCGTTATAGTTATCAGAAAACAACTGCGTGCATTTAAGACCTCAATACCATTCCACCAACTAAATTGAATCACTTTTATAACTAGAGTAAAACTAATAACATTTAAACACGTTTCAAAGTGAATCCAAAAATTACTTACGTGGAGCGAAAACATGCACGGGCCTGTTGTGTCGAAGCCGGGAGCCGCACTGCCCCGCCGCTCCGCGCGTAGCCTATGCGTCCGAGTGGGAGTTACGCACACAAACATGAACACGCCAGTGTGCTGTATAGCTTAGATATCACTACTGTACGAATGCTCCCGTTGTACGAATGCACCCCACTCTCCCCTATTGCAGCCACCTTTGGGATGGATCAGCTAAGTACCAACTAGCCGCGCTTGACTCGGTGGAACGCAGAGCTAAGAGGCTCATTGGCGACGTAAAACTGGTGGATGCCAAGCTTCACAGCTTGGCTCGGTCTTCTACAGATTGTACTTCGGTGAGTGTGCCCAAGAACTCTACGAACTGATTCCACCGGCCCCCTTCTACCATCGGACATATAGACGCACTGCCAGTTACCATCCCTACCCGGTTGATATTCCACCAATTCGCACTAAGCGTTACCAAATGTCTTTTATAATGCGCACTGCAAAAGAGTGGAACTCACTACCTGCGTCTGTGTTTCCGAGCGCATACAACCCTAATCTCTTCAAAGTGAGAGTGAACAGGCTTCTTCTGGGTAAGCTCTCTCCATCGTCGACTTTGTCTCTGTCACCTCTGACCTAGACTAGAGTCAAGAGCAAACCCATCTCAAATAAAAAAAAATAGTGCTGGGATGGTTCAAAATATTACCAAGTAAGCTGCAACCGTTCGTGCGCAATCATGTAGCAGAAATAGTTGAAAAAACGAATGCTAATAATTGTTCCTGTAGACATGTTCCCACACATTTTAACCTCGCTGATCTTGTATCTAGAAGAACTGACGTAAGTCAAATTCAGACTCCATAACATATGGTGGTCGGGACCTAACTTTTTAAACCAGGATATAAGCGAATGGCCTTCTTTTCCAACCAAAGCAGTAGAATCGCTACATGAAATTTGAAATAAATTGATATCATCATACAAGAATGTATTTATTGACGTAGTAAATAAGTAACAATGACAATGTCACAACCATAGAGCCAGGTATATATCATTCGTCCACATCCTAATAAGCTACGACATCTCCTCGATAAGTCGTCGTGGCTTCGTGGTGGTGCGTCTACTGCTCCTTGCTGGTGCTCTCTGCAAGACAGCCGTGGCCAGTGGGAGACCAGGTGTCTCAGCGCTGGTTTGTCGTGGAGTGCCTGCTTGATTCTGTGTGCCTGATGAACTTGGAACGATGTGCTCCATCACATTTGAATTTATATCGGGCGAGTCTTGAGTAGCCTGGCAGGAGGACCAAATTGATGGTTGGGTTAGTTGAGGCGTTGGGTGAGGGGACTCTGGCTGATTGCTAAGTGTGGTTGATGGTGATCGCTGTCTGATAGGTGTGGAAAAAGTTAGTGAATGAGGCGTAGGTGTGGATGGAGGTAATGGGCGAGAATGAGGTGTGGACGAAGGTGTTAGTGGGTGTCTAACAGGTGTTGACGACGGTAGTGGAGGAAGGTCAGTAATAGTTGGACTGATTGAGTCTGCTAAGCGGGAACGCACATGATCTGCATGATATCTCCTCTCTACACCGTCTGAAGTGTTCACAGCGTAAGAATATCTGTGCGTACGCCTTGATATTGTAGCAGGTACCCATTGGGATCCGTCTCGGGCGCGAACAAATACGCTGTCACCTGCTTTAAAAGACGGGGTTAGTTCCTCAGACTCAATGTTTGCCTGTATCTGTTTGTGTTGCAGAGTTCTTTTAGGGTTAGGCCGTGCGTTGTCCAGAACACAATGCAACCGACACCCAAACAAAATTTCACCTGGGCTCTTACCAGTGGCACTATGAGGTGTTATACGGTAGGAAAATAGGAAGTTTTCTAGCCTCCTTCTCAGGGTCATGCCATCACTCGCACTTGATGACATTCTAGTTTTGAAAGTACGAACCAGGCGTTCTGCCAAGCCATTAGTCCTCGGGTGATATGGCGATGACTTAATATGTAGGATACCCTTGTCTATGCAATAATTTTGGAATTCCCGGGAGGTAAACTGTGTCCCGTTATCCGACACCAAGAATTGTGGAAAACCAAACGTTGTAAATATAGTCTAACTCTTCACACAGTTTGTTTGTAGTTATTTGGTTCATGGGCTTGATCTCAATCCATTTTGAGAGTGCATCTGCTAGAACAAACCAGTATTTTCCTTCAAATGGTCCCGCAAAATCGACATGAAGTCTTTCCCATGGGTTGTCAGGGACGGACCAGGAGTACACAGGTAATTCAGGGTTATTTGGCCGATTTTCTTGGCATTTACGACAGTATTTAATCTACTCTTCAATATCATCGTCGATCGATGGCCACCATACGTAAAAACGTGCGAGTGCTTTCATTGCACAAGTTCCTGAGTGTCCCGTGTGCAGGTATTTAAGTGTAGTCTTCCTGAGCTTATTCGGAATGACTCCTGCCACATCAAAATCTTATTTTCGATGGACAATTCAGTGCGTTTCCGAGCATAAGGTTTTAAGATGTCAGAATATGAATTTTCCCGCCAACCTGTCTTAATGTTCTCCGATATTTGTTTGAAAATAGGATCATTCCTTGACGCATCCCTTAATATTTCTTCTGTCAACGCTATATCTGAAACACTGTTATGTTTGAGTTGAGCTACTATTCTATGTACTGTTAATTCTAAACAGGACGGTCTCTTATCAGGATTGGGCATCCTGGACAAGTAGTCTGCTATAAAATTAAGTTGTCCTTTTGTGAAGACGATGTCATAGTCATAGCTACCAATGATCAAAACCCAACGTATTAAGCGATTATTAACAAGCTTCGGTAAATTGCGCTGTGGGCCTAATACATGAATCAAGGGTTTATGATCAGTGACGAGTGTGAATTTTGTGCCACGTAAGTATTGGTCAAACTTTTGGATGCCGAAAAATATGGCTAATGCTTCTCGATCAATAACTGAGTATTTAGTTTCCGCTGATCTCAGCTTTCTTGACGCGAAAACGATAGGTTGAATTTGATCAATCGTTTTATGAAATAATACGGCACCCACACCCTTTTCCGAAGCGTCACACGCTAAAAACAACGGACGCTTCTCTTCAAAGGCCACAAGTGGTTTGGATTTACAAATCGGCAATTTAGTATTTTCAAACGCTGTGTTTTCTTTATCTGTCCATAGCCACTTTTGGCGCGAGCCAGTTAGTGCATGTAGTTCCGCGCAGAAGCTGTGCAGGTGAGGTATGAATTTCTTGTAGAAATTTACGAGGCCAAGGAATGATCGTAGCTCTTGAGCGTTGGTAGGCGGTGTCGCTTTTGTAATTGCTTCAATCTTCGATTTAGTTGGTCGTATACCGTCCTTGCTGATTGTGTGTCCCAGGCACTCGATATCTGTTTGGAAGAAT
Source organism: Dicycla oo (assembly GCA_948252095.1). Taxonomy (NCBI): domain Eukaryota; kingdom Metazoa; phylum Arthropoda; class Insecta; order Lepidoptera; family Noctuidae; genus Dicycla; species Dicycla oo. Next base: position 152,195 of record OX411733.1, read on the forward strand.
GAGCATTTTGTTAGATTGACTTTTAAGCCAGCCCGTTGTAATTTGTCAAACACAGTAGACTGACTCATACTGAACATCTCAAAACTCTTTTGAGATGTTCAGTATCATCCTTCCCTGTTACGGCGATATCATCAAAGTAAATCGCTACGTTTGGTATACCACCGAGTAGTTCATCAAGGTAGTGTTGAAAAATCGAGGGTGCTGTTGATATTCCAAAAGGCATCCTATTGTATTGGTAATATCCTTTGTGAGTAGATATTGTCAGGTACCTTTTTGACTCTGGGGCGATCTCAAATTGCAAGTACGCATCTTTTAAGTCGATTTTTGAAAACTTAACTCCGTTTGCAAGGTTTTGACGTAACTGGTCAAATAGCGGGACTGGATGAGCGTGTGTTACCATGGCAGGGTTAATAGTGCTACGAAAGTCACCGCAAATTCTGATTTGGCCATTTGTTTTGACCACGTTGACTGTGGGTGTTGCCCATTCCAAGGGGGTCATATTTGGATCAACTTTGGTGACTATTCCCTCGTCCACTATACGCTGAAGTTCTATTTCTATGTTTTTGCGTATAGCGAACTTAACGGGTCGGGCAGGGATGTGTTTAGGTACGGTGCCATGTTTAATGTGTATGTTAACGACGTAATTTTTAACTTTTCCTAGTTTGTTGTCAAAAAGGGGCGAGAAAGTGTCTAATACTTTTTGAAGTGTTCTGGTATCTCGTTGAGTAGGCTTAACCGAATAGACGGGTTCTGGAAACGTCATGTCGTACATCTCGCTCCACTGGAGACAAAAAAGCATGGGGTTGGCGTCTTCCATAACTACAACGGGCAAAATTTTCTGTCTTCCAAGGATTTCAACTGTTACGTCTGTAAGTCCTTTTGGTTTGAGTTTGAGGTTCCCATAGGCACGCAGTTTCGGTGCCTTTATTAAAGGGGGTGCTCCAATGCGCTTCCAAAATTTTGTGCTAATGATGGAGTATACTGATCCCGGGTCCCAGTCCAACGTACATGTGACACCGTTGAGTGTGACGTCAATACGCTTGCTGTCCTTGTTCCTTTTGCGTTCAGTCTTGTAGACATCGTCACTATCGTATGAGCTTGTAGAAGATTCTGATAAACACTCGTAGTTGTCAGTGTTCCTAATTTGATGTAATTTGTTTCCGTTTTTGATTGCTCGTTTCTTCCCTGACTTGGTGCTCGTCAAATATGCTCGCCCAGTCTTGATACAGCAATCTTCAAAATGCCCTTGCATTTGACATTCCTTGCAAGTATGGTCTTTTGCCTTACAATTGCCCACCTTATGCCTATCATATGCACCGCATCGACGATACTGATCTAGGCCAATCCTGCGTAAAAACGTACTCTGTTTGTTGTGATGCGCCATGTTGGCTTTTGTTCTGACTTTGTTTGTGGCAGCAGGTAAACCGACGTGAATGTCACCCTCAGCAAGCTCTCTAGACTGAGCTACTGCAAAGAAGTTGGCAAATGTAACTTCCACAGTCTTACCATTGTAATGTTCTTGTAGGTCGGGCCATTTCTGTTTCAGATCCACTTCTAACAGTAACTGCGGGTGGTTTATGCCGGTCGCAAATCGAACACGCAGCAGACGTTCGAACAAGTCGTCCTTGTAGCCACAGTCGGTGGCGAGTTTCTTGAGCCTGTTAGCGTAGTGTTCCATAGTCTCATTGCAGTCTTTTACGCAATTCCAAAACTCAGTTAAAGCTTTGAATTTTGTTGTTTTAGGTCGATGTAAGTCGACTAGTTTAAACTTTACGTCTTTGTGTAGACTGTTTTCAAAATCGGGTATGAGTGCTACTTTCAGATCGTGGAACACTTCTGGGGTTAAGCAAGAGAATAAGAGTTATTTCCTGGCGTTGTCATCGCTTACGTCCCAGATAGCGTATTTTTTTCAAAAAAATCTAAAAAATATTCTACCGACGTAGTAGCAGGGTTAAACGTATCGCAGTTGAAATTTTTAATAATTTTAATTTTGTTACAGTTGTTATTGGTGTTCGCCGAGCTGGTAGACTCCGTGCCAGGTGTTGCTGGTGTGGGGGCCGCCGCTGTCAGTCGCTGTTGTTGTAATACGAGTTGTTGCAAAACGTCTGATATTTGCTGTTGTTGCTCCCGTTGTATTTGTATAAATTCTTTAAATTGTTCCGCGTTCACTTTGACTACTTAATCCTCGTCGCCAATGAAATAAATTGATATCATCATACAAGAATGTATTTATTGACGTCGATTGACGTAGTAAATAAGTAACAATGACAATGTCACAACCATAGAGCCAGGTATATATCAAAATTAAAACTGAGATTTCTTTATTAACTACTTCTAAGACTCCAATAATTGATATTAATCGTTTTGCAAACCTTTCTCGACTTATACGCACAGTAGCATATACGTTACGATTTATTAATATTTGTAAAAAGCATCCACCTACCACTTTATATCTCTGGGAAGGTGAACTACAAAATGCGTTAAGCTTAATTGTAAAACTCTCTCAAATCGAATCATTTCCTGAACATGAAATGCTAATGAAAAATCAGTGCTTGCCAAAATGAAGTCCACTGACGAAACTTAACGTAATAGGTTGGGGAAAAAGTTTCTTCGCATTTTTTAAGAAAATTCAAAACATTTTTTTTAATAGTTTATTTACATTTAACTAAAGTATGTAGAAACCATTTTATTCGATAACTTTTTGCCATCTTGTAGGTAGGGACATGATCCCATTGCTATAGAAATTTTGGGACTTCTGGTCAAAATACCGCGACAAGTGGTTTTGGCAGTCCTCTCGTGATGTTAACCTGACACTGCCTAAAGAATTCTGAAGAGACCGAAACAGGTGGAAATCTGAAGGTGCAAGGTCAGGACTATACGGCGGATGCATTAACACCTCCCAGCCAAACTCTCTTAATTTTTGCTGAGTGGCTAAAGAAGTGTGAGGTCTAGCGTTATCACGATGAAAAACCACCACACACACAGCATCACCTTGTTGCGAGTTAACCCGGGTTTCGCCACAGTCTGTGAAGCCTGACCGGCCTTTGACCACGACCTTTTTCGCACGTTCTTGTCATACGTGATCCACTTTTCATCACCAGTTATCAGCTTCTTCAAAAATGGTTCGGTTTCATTACGTCGTAATAAAGAATCACAAATGAGTACACGGTTCATTAGGTTTCTTTCAGTGAGCTCGTGAGGTACCCAAATGTCGAGCTTTTTTTGTGTACCCAGTTTTTTTCAAACGCGCCAAAACTGTTTTGTGGTCAATTTCCAGTTCTTCAGCTACGTCGTAACTACTGATATGCCGATCTTGCTCCACTTTTTCAAAAATGGCATCCATTTTATCCGTAATAGGGCGACCAGAGAGACGTGCATCTTTGACATCAAAATTTCCGGATTGAAAACGCTTAAACCAAATTTGTGCTACTCTCACAGACACTACACTAGGTCCATAAACATCGCAAATTTTTTTCGCGGCTTGCGTTGCATTTTTACCTTTTTGTAGTAAAATTAGTATCGAATTTCTTCATTTGATTCACTCATCTTTACGGTACGAAAAACAAATGAAAATCACACATTTTCCTAATTTGAATTTGGAATTATGTTCTTTAAAATTTAAACTGTACTTTCAATGATACCAAAACCAGCCAGATACAAATAGTATAGCCAAAGAGATTTTATTACAAGTTCATACATACTATAATGCGAAAAGACTTTTTCGCCAACCTAATATTTTTAGATAAAAATAAATTACGTACTTCGTTTAGGTGGTCGCTTACAAATTTCTTCATTTTCTTATGAGAAAAACATCCGTTAGTAACAGTCCACTCATCGATTTTCTAAACTGTTATTTGAATTTAAACATAAAACTCTAATGCATGCAGGACCGCTACTACTATTGGCTTGTATCAGAGATACTTCCTGACCTATGGTCACAACCTGGCTAAATTGTGTTATCACTGTTGTGTCATTTGCAGTCGCATGACCGCTAAACCAATTAATACCTGAACAACGGGTGGCGACGGCGTCCGGTGGTCATCCATTCAAATGTGTTGGGTTGATTACGCTGGACCTATACTGTCAGTGTCTCGACAAGGTCGTGGTTGTTGACTTGTAAAAGTCTACATTGTACTTTTTGTTTGTTTTACTACGAAGGTAGTTCACATTGAGTTGGTGGGTGACTTAACCAGTCAAAATTATTTGTCGGCACTTCGTCGTTTTATGTCACGCAGAGGTAAGCCTATGCATTATATTCCAACAGCGAAACCTCGTTTGTAGGCGCTTATAATGAAATTGGCAAATTTTTGAAAGCTAACAGCAGTTCGTTGTCTGGTGACATGCTCGCCTTCGCCTTCGCTCCACATTTTGGTGGTGTTTGGGAGGCAGGTATCAAATCAGTGAAGTTTCATTTAAAAAGAGTATTTGGAAATTGTCATTTAACTTATTAGGAACTATATACAACACTGGTTCAAATCGAATCACTCCTGAACTCGCGCCCGCTCACGCCGTTGTCATCGGACCCTAATGACCTTCTGCATCTGACTCCCAGGACATTTTCTAATAGGACGCACACTCATATCCTTGCCCGTGCCGTCGTATGAAACTGCTTCCGTTACTCACTTGAAGGGATATGTGACAATAGAGGCATTACGTCAACACTTCTGGTCGAGGTGGAATAAAGAATACATCTCTGAACTATAGCAGCGGACAAAATGGACTTCGTCAAAGGCGGCCTTAGAGACTGATCGCCTTGTTATAGTGAAAGAAGACCACCATTGTAATGGCGATTAGGCCGAATCTCAGCCGTCTACCCAGGACGTTACGGAATCAGTCGTGTGGCCGAAATTAGAACTGCGTGTGGAACCATCCGGCGTGCATGCAGCAAGATATGTCCTCTGCCTTTAAATGAAGATTCTGGTTGAAAGATTGCCTTTCAACGTCCGGTGGCATGTTTAGATTTAGCAAACCAAATTCGTACCACTTATTGAAATGAACATTTCATCAGGCGTTTGTTTTGCAACGCCAGTGATGGTGAATTAGTTTTTAAGTTTACCTAGATATTCTATGTGTGCTTTTCTTTGTTCTTCGGAATACATACGAATTTTAGAACTCCAGTTTAAAATTTTATTTTTGCCTGACTGCCGGAACACATACATTTACACCGGTTGAGCTTAAGATATAACAGGGATTTGATCTCGTCGACACCAGGCCCATAGGATGCGCTAGCAACGTGGGAATTCCAGGTTTAGTTTGGATTCCAGGCCAAGGGCTTTTGTTCTGCTAATTGGCAGTTTATAATAATAATAATAATTGCTTTATTTTCAGGCAACTAAGGGCCCATAGATAAAATACATAAAATAATCTAGCAAAAAAAAATCTAATATATAATAAAAACATCAATACAAAATCTATTTACTACGTTGGTTCGGCGACGTATTGCGTTGAATCGTGGTGTCATGTAGCCTTCCGCGAAAACGCCGATACACGATACCCGTCGGCCAAAATTCTTCCTTCATGAAAGTTTCCAGGTGATGAGTCGGAACCCGCACCACAAAAGATTTGAAGTTAATCTTATGGCGCGACTCTAACTTCTCGACTCTTAATGTGAACTTGGTCTTCATCCTGATGTACTCCACGACCGTCTCTACCTTCCTGGAGTGATGTAACCGTGACACGGACAGCTGCGTCGACGGAATAGCGGGACGCAGCGACATGTCGGGACCAGTCAATGCGGTACCGCATTGATTTCGACAAGCAGGCTTCTTCTTCTTCTGCTTCTTCTTCTACACGCGAATGAAGCCTTCTTCATCGACCTGCTTTTTACCGGCGGTAACGAGCTTCGAACTGCTTCGGAGGGCCTTTGGGCACCCCTTGGTTGCCGCTGATGATTTGCGGGAGCTGTAGTAACAGCAGCCGAATAAGCACGTCCCGGTGTTGACGAGCTAATATTGGTCGACGTCCCAACGATGGGGGACGTGTGGAGGGTGGGGTGCGGTTGTGCATCGCTTGCAATGACGGCTACCGACGATGAGTTGAATTTTGCTGACTGAGCTGCGATGCGATTTATGCGCCGTGACGTGCGTTGACGTTGGTAGCTGACTCGTGTGACCTACATATCGTGTTGCGTAAATCTGCTACCTCAGAACGTAGATCACTGATGGTGGATTGCGATGCTTCCAACTTCAACTGCATCTCGACCAGGCTTGCACTTAGGGTTGTGATGTCCCGCAGCAGTCTGGTGACGTCGACGTGGTCGAATGTGACGGGGGCAGCTTGCGCAAATCCTTCGCCACGAAAGTCAGCACGTCGTCCGGGTCGGTCTCCTTCAACACTTTTATAATATCTTGAAGACTCCTCTCTCCCTTCTCATCCCTCCTGCGGGACGGTATTCGGTCGGCCATATGTAGCGACTCATACAGCAGTGTTTTCACCCTGCGTATCTCCTCTTCATTGAAGTAGGATTTGCAGATCTGGATCACACTGACCTCGTCCATAACATCCAGCTGGTACTGCAGGAATGCCAGGACCTCGTTCGCCACAAGTTCTTCCGAACGCATGTTGGCAGCAGCACTTGCCGCGCTCGGCGCAAAGTAATAATTCCCTCTTACAGTGTAAGCGCGTCCGATTGCAACGGCGGCTCGCACTGCACTGATAACTGGTAACTATGCTAATTGAGAGGTTATAGTGACTTTGTTAGTTGATAGTTTAAATGAGAGTATATTCTATCTCAGTGTTGCCTATTTATGAGCCCTTAGAGTAGCTTCATCATTAATGTTTTAGATTCATCTAGGGTGAGAGAGAGATTGGTTATTATATCTTTTTATACTGAATATTTTGTTAAGGTCCTGATAGGGATTTAGGCCACATAGTACAGAACTAGGAAATCGAACCAGTTATTATAATATTAAAGTGCATGGTAGCGTCTCGAGTTAACTTTGTTAAGATTTAAATTCCTTTTATGAGCGCAACCAATAGTTTGACAATTTACCTGATCTGAGCTAGAAGTTATTCGTCACCTCTCGGACCCTCAAAAGCGATCTTGAGAATCCTTTGTTATAGTTTCATGTCAGTATATGCCTTAACATACTCTGTTATGGAGACGGGGTATGTTAGAGCCAATACCTATCTTTAAATAAGGGAAGAGTTAGTGTATAGTTTGACCGCCCACATTAAGGTGGCTGTGTACCTCTATTTTAGTATTTCTAGAATAAACTTTGTACTGTATCTCGAGGTATTTGTTTAATTAATTTCTTCCTTCAAATTCAAATTATTTTATTTGCTAGAATGTAGGTACAGTGAAGAAATTAAGAGTATCGTGGCCCAATTACATTCTACCATTACATAATGGTGTGCAAATATGTCATATTAACACATACAGCTCAAAATGGAACTAATATAAATTCAATTTAAATATTCAGATTCAGAAACATACATTCATTTAAGTCAAATAAAGAATAGATAATATTAAATGTCAAATTATGAATATAAAACAATATCCATACTCAATAATCTAATGTCACGATTAATTAATATTGGTCCTAGATATTAAACATTAAATTAATTATTACCTTCTTCACGATATGACATAAAGTCCTTTAAATCATAAAAAACAATGTTCCTTTAACCACTGTGTCAACTTTTTTTTGAACACATTGAAAGGTAAATCTTTGAAGGCGTCTGGTAATTTATTATATACCTTTATAGTCGTTATATAAGAATTCCTTTTGTACAATTCGAGCCTACATTGAGGTACACGGATTGAATGTTTATGCTTATTTTTATTCCTAGGAGCTACATTTCTTTTAATTACACTTTTGTACTTCGTAATATATTCTGGATTTTTTTGTACAAATAGGCATAATTCTTAATGTACATGCACGGTAAAGGCAAAATATTATACTTTTTGAACAAGGGCTTACAGCTATCGGTATACCAGGCTCCACAGATTGCACGCACACATTTTTTTAACCGACTTCCAAAAGGGGGAGGTTCTCAATTCGTCTGTTTTTTTTTTTTTTGTACGTTTGTTACGCGATTACTCAAAGACACATGGACCGGTTTAGAAAATTCTTTTTTTGTTTGATAGGGTATACTTCCGAGGTGGTCCCATATAAATTTTATTAACTTTGCTTTGGAAGTTTTTGAGTTATCTTCAATAATGCGTATATTTCCCACTTATTTTATGTGGATGATGTGATGGTGTTTTAATAACTTCCTAACACTGTTATTTACATGGCTATACCTACAATTATTGTGCTCAATTATGTATTCAAATTAGTGTGGGGTAGGTTCCACAACTAAAAAGTGAAAAATAAAAACTTTTTAGCAAAAAATAAAACCGACTTCCAAAACAAAACACTACAAAGTGAAAAATAACTTTAATTTCGGAAGTCGGTGGCAAAAAACGAAAATACAATACCCAAGACACCGACTACCGAAATTAAAGTTATTTTTCACTTTGTAGTGTTTTGTTTTGGAAGTCGGTTTTATTTTTTGCTAAAAAGTTTTTTTTGTACTCTAAATGCTCTTAAGATATCCACCGAATTGCCCCACATCAAAATACCATATGCGAGTACTGACGAAACGTACCCGTGATATGCGCAAAGAGCAGCTTCTGTTGACACTGTGACTCATTCTTTTTAATGCATAGACAAATCGATCGAGCTTGTCACAAACGTGATCGACATGTGCCTTCCAGTCACAATTCTGATCCAACATTATGCCCAGAAATTTTGTGCTTGCTACTCGTTCTATATTAGTGTCGTTATATTTGACATTTAGGCAATGGTTTCCTTTTATTCGTTTGGAATTACAGTTTATACCTAATAAATATTATTTAGGCACGGTTAAGTGTAGTCTCAAATAAATAAACTAATAACATCTTAGGTTTACCTACAAACATCTGCAACTACCAACTTCGGGCTTACATCGGGAAGAAAAAAAAAGAAAAAAATGTAATGAAATGAAATGAAATGTTGATGTGTGAATGAAATGTAATTATTGAATATATTAATTTGCACACCTAATTAGGTTATAATGCAATTTACCTATCTTTTCTACCTGTAACACCTTTGAACTTGTATAATGCAAATAAATTATTATTTTATTTTTTTATTTGACAATCCCGGAAATATGGTCAAAATCCCTAACTAACAGCACCTTACTGAAATACTTCCTTCCTCCGAGCATGTTTGCTCTTGCGAATCTCCACTGAAGCCGGCCAATAAAGGCAAGAAAGAGGTGGGAGCTCTGTTCCTCGTCAGTGTTCACTCCAGCCGGCGAAGAAGACTTCTCCCGGGAGATAGGGTCCGTGGGGTCGCTACTGCCCAACAGCTCAGCTCACCAAATACCGTCCTGCGGGTTTATGCATCTCTCTTGGACAGGCTCCCCACCCTAGACCTATTTCGGTAAAGTGAACCCACCGGCACAGACCTAGAGTTCAGGAGCGCGCAAGCCCCACCACGACGTCAACGTAGTGATACGGCGGCGGCGGTAGGGATAACAATAATAATTATTATTCAGCTGCAATCGGTTCGACCGGAAGCCGACTCCAATATATAATAATAATAATAATCATTTATTTGCAGACATTGAAGTCCATAGAATTAAATTAATTGACATTGACAAATAAAAATGACACACTACACACACACATAAAAATCACAAAATAGACAAAATAGGTAATAACAACATAATAGTAATAAAGATAAAATAAAATAAAATAAATGCACGTACAGCTATTTAACCAACCTGTGCGTGCAGTCTCACCCATCGACCAAGCATCGGGCAGTCCCACCGGTCACTCAATGCTCTCAACATGCCGTGGGTGCTGGTATCTGTTCTGTGCCGGAGAGAGGCGCATCGTTTTCGAATAATGGCATAGAAATCATCCACTCTCGCATCGGCAAACATACCCGAAGCGCTACAATACCGCGGCAGCCCCACAAACATCCTGAAGGCATTGTTATACTGTACACGCAGTATACTTGACCCAAAGGCTGCAGGTGTAAAAAGTTTGACAGTAGGCTCGAAAAAGCGTCATTTTAACATCGTAAGAACACCGTGCAAACCTACGGGCCAGCATATTACTTCGAACAGACGGCGCCCTACGCTCTCTCTCGATATCTAAATCGTCGCACAGGTCCTCAGTGACCCAGTGGCCCAGATACTTAAATTTTGAGACTTGCTTCAAGGGTGTACCTGCCAATGAGATGCAAGGAACATTTAAGTATCTTCTGGCACCACCAGTAAAAACAAGTAATTCACTCTTAGAGACATTATACCTAAGCCCCTGAGTCACCGCATAGTTCTCACAGACCTTCAGCAAACGTCTTAATGCACTGATTGATGGGCTCAGCAAAACCATGTCGTCCGCATAGCTGATGTTGTTCATAGCAACTCCATCAACATGGCAACCGATACCAGTATTGCTGAGCTCAACAATCAGTTGGTTTATATATAAATTAAAAAGGCGAGGGGAGGTGATTCCTCCTGCCTCACCCCACATTCTAATCTATATTCCTCGGACATAGTCCCAGCCCACCTAACATTGTTTATTTGGTTCTCATACAAGAATCTCAGCAATGACGTCACCTCAAAATCTACTTTTTTCTCATTTCTTAGCTTGTCCCACAGCTGGTCATAAGGCACAAGGTCAAACGCCTTGGACAGATCTAAGAAGCACGCATTAACAGGAGTTTTCCTATCCGTATAATACCGGACAGTCCGCTTTAAACACATAATGGCACTTTCTGTGGACAGCCCAGGCCTGAAACCAAACTAATATAATAGTTGAGGGCAGGCTAGGCAGATGATGTATGAACATTGTTTCATCAATGAGAAGCTACAGCTAAGCTCATCATTCTGCTGCCCTTGTCCCAATTTATTTGGGGTTGGCACAACATGTCTTCTTCCATACTTCTCTATTAGTTGTCATCTCGGTAGTCACTCCCTTTTTAGCCATATTATGTTTCACACAGTCCATCCATCGTTTCTATGATCTTCCCATACTCATATAGCCATCCACATTCATACTCAAAAATTTCCTCACGACGTTTTCCTCATTCCTCCGCATCACATGCCCATACCATGACAACCGATTTTCACACAACTTTTCAGTCACCGGTGTCACTTTCAGACTTCCTCTTACATACTCGTTTCTTATTCATCATTCGCGTAACACCACACATCCCTCTTAACATTCTCATCTGGGCTGCATGCAATTGCCTTTCATTAATCCTTTTTGTGGCTCAAAATTCTGATCCATACAAGACAGCAGGTCTAACCGTTGTTTTATAAATCTTCCCTTTGAGTTCAAGGGGAATGCGAGAGTCCCAGATTGTTCCCGTAACCTGCGGCCATTTCATCCATCCAGTGTTAATTCTGTGCTTAACAGTCCGATCTACTTCGCCATCGCTTTGCACACGTGAACCAAGATACCGGAAGTCGGAGCAGACCGGGAGAAGCGCGCCATCAAGCGCTATGGCTCCAGAACCAGACAGGTCGCCGACATCACTGAACATATACTCGGTTTTTGTTTTGCTGACTGAAGCTACAGCTAAGCTATTTTATGTTAAAACAAGAAATTTCACGCGGACGAAGTCACGTGCTGAAGCTAGTTTGGTATATTAGTATAAGGTGGGCTAGGTAGCTGGTAGGTAGGTGCTCTGCGATACAAATGATAAGCCATGTTTGGTGGTAAAACATTTATTCGCGCGGTGGCCGCGGTGCGTGAACAAGTTATGTTACGTCTATCGGAATGTTCTCTCTTACGTTTCTCACAAACGATGCTTACAGCTAACACGTATTAAAGCCGTCAAGAGCGCTCCGCAGAGCGTTCACAGTACTTACAGTAAATGCACATCAACCCTCGCGCTGACAATCGTACATTACGACAATCAATAGAATTTCACAAATGTCAGGACTGTAAGGCTGCGCATACATTTGTGACATTTCAACAAACAATACTCCGTACAGTGTATAGTCACGCTTAGTTTGGGCGAGGTCGTGACATTCGGCATCTCGTGGGGTCTTTTATTGCAGAGTAACATTAGTTTTGCTGCGCGTATTTGTCAAGGCCGTCGAAATATTCCAAATTATATGGACGCAACATAAAATGTTTACGTGAGTTTGTCCACATGCCAATCACCGCATAGATGCTAATATTCTTTAAATACTATGAATCACCATTTGGGAAATTCTACTGATTTATTATACTATACATAGGTAGTACATTCACTTGATATTAATATTATATTTACAACGCAGTACTAAAGCGACTGGAGTTATTAACTATTCGGTAAGTACATACTACATCCATAGTAAGTCAATCCTGTCAATTTAATTATTGAGTGTACGCTGCAGGGGTTTAGGGATCGAAGACATTGTTTTCTTACCAATCATTTGTTCTTGCGGTACATTCAACCGGACGTCTATAGTGACAGTTTGACTTAGACAACGACTTTATTTGTGGGATGGTTTTCGTAGCTCAAGTGTTACTTCTGACGTGCAGTTATCCGTACTATACGCACAAAGTAGTTTGAAATGTTTGGTGTGTACATGTACACTCAATGTTTTAGTTAGACAGTAGTTGTGTGATAGGAATGTGAGAATGCATCGGTGGTTATACCACAGTAACAAGTCCCGTGAAATATTTATTGATCTGATGCATATAATACGAGTAGTTTACTTTTATTAATATTAAGAAATACAAAGGAAGTTACAACAAAATACACTTTTCAAACATTTAGAAACTGAAACAATTTCTCCGTCACAAACTAGATACTTCTTGTATACTTAGTTGATGATACAATATTATTATTATGCTGTTATCACAAATATTCACAATCTCGTCACTGTTCTATAAATTACATAATTAAATTATTAACACAATTTTTATGTCCATTCAAAGTCGTAAAGCAAGATACACACGTGCGTAATAACAAAATTCCTGTTCTTATGAGTATTATTACTTTGAGTCCTGACAGCTTAGCGATTACACCGCAAACATGGTTCAAGAACGGTAACCACTTGTGCAGCTACCGGTCTGTGGCAACAATTACACTGTCAATCTTGTAATCAAAGTTAATCAAAATGCCATAATACGATAGTCGCATAACAGCCTGATAAGACACTCAATAAAGAAGACCGAATTAGAGGCTTCATATAAGGTCAGTTGCAGACGTGCGTCTCTGTGCGCAGGACACGTGGCAGCACCAGTGGAAGCGGCAGCGGCACTTGGTCTCCAACACGCGCCGCACCGTGCTGTACCCGCGCCCGCAGCACAGCGACGAGCAGCCGTCTTCATATAAGGTCAGTTGCAGACGTGCGTCTCTGTGCGCTCCACGCAGGTGTCACAGGACACGCGGCAGCACCAGTGGAAGCGGCAGCGGCACTTGGTCTCCAACACGCGCCGCACCGTGCTGTACCCGCGCCCGCAGCACAGCGACGAGCAGCCGTCTTCATATAAGGTCAGTTGCAGACGTGCGTCTCTGTGCGCTCCACGCAGGTGTCACAGGACACGCGGCAGCACCAGTGGAAGCGGCAGCGGCACTTGGTCTCCAACACGCGCCGCACCGTGCTGTACCCGCGCCCGCAGCACAGCGACGAGCAGCCGTCTTCATATAAGGTCAGTTGCAGACGTGCGTCTCTGTGCGCTCCACGCAGGTGTCACAGGACACGCGGCAGCACCAGTGGAAGCGGCAGCGGCACTTGGTCTCCAACACGCGCCGCACCGTGCTGTACCCGCGCCCGCAGCACAGCGACGAGCAGCCGTCTTCATATAAGGTCAGTTGCAGACGTGCGTCTCTGTGCGCTCCACGCAGGTGTCACAGGACACGCGGCAGCACCAGTGGAAGCGGCAGCGGCACTTGGTCTCCAACACGCGCCGCACCGTGCTGTACCCGCGCCCGCAGCACAGCGACGAGCAGCCGTCTTCATATAAGGTCAGTTGCAGACGTGCGTCTCTGTGCGCTCCACGCAGGTGTCACAGGACACGCGGCAGCACCAGTGGAAGCGGCAGCGGCACTTGGTCTCCAACACGCGCCGCACCGTGCTGTACCCGCGCCCGCAGCACAGCGACGAGCAGCCGTCTTCATATAAGGTCAGTTGCAGACGTGCGTCTCTGTGCGCTCCACGCAGGTGTCACAGGACACGCGGCAGCACCAGTGGAAGCGGCAGCGGCACTTGGTCTCCAACACGCGCCGCACCGTGCTGTACCCGCGCCCGCAGCACAGCGACGAGCAGCCGTCTTCATATAAGGTCAGTTGCAGACGTGCGTCTCTGTGCGCTCCACGCAGGTGTCACAGGACACGCGGCAGCACCAGTGGAAGCGGCAGCGGCACTTGGTCTCCAACACGCGCCGCACCGTGCTGTACCCGCGCCCGCAGCACAGCGACGAGCAGCCGTCTTCATATAAGGTCAGTTGCAGACGTGCGTCTCTGTGCGCTCCACGCAGGTGTCACAGGACACGCGGCAGCACCAGTGGAAGCGGCAGCGGCACTTGGTCTCCAACACGCGCCGCACCGTGCTGTACCCGCGCCCGCAGCACAGCGACGAGCAGCCGTCTTCATATAAGGTCAGTTGCAGACGTGCGTCTCTGTGCGCTCCACGCAGGTGTCACAGGACACGCGGCAGCACCAGTGGAAGCGGCAGCGGCACTTGGTCTCCAACACGCGCCGCACCGTGCTGTACCCGCGCCCGCAGCACAGCGACGAGCAGCCGTCTTCATATAAGGTCAGTTGCAGACGTGCGTCTCTGTGCGCTCCACGCAGGTGTCACAGGACACGCGGCAGCACCAGTGGAAGCGGCAGCGGCACTTGGTCTCCAACACGCGCCGCACCGTGCTGTACCCGCGCCCGCAGCACAGCGACGAGCAGCCGTCCTCGCCTGGACAACAACCACACTCATATAGCAACAAAAACTCTCAACTCTAATTTAAGAATCTCTAGTTAAACTTGGCATGTAACTGTTCTTTATTGTCCCTATCAAATAAAATAAAATAAAACAATACTGCATACTTGGCTTTCACATAGCTTTCCGTTACAACTCGTATCAATAAGTGTCACACTTACAGTAGGTAAAGGTATTTTTAGATAAAAAATTAAAATAGAACATAACTTAAGGACATTACAGCTGAAGCCAATGGCATCGCGACTAAGTTGTCATCAGTAGAGCTTGCATATACATCTAGAGATGCCAAAGAATCGGTAGCAGGATATTTGCACGAAACACATTTCCACGAAACAAAAGACACTCGAAAACCACCCATGACGAAAAATTTGCAAATATTCAGTGAAGCGATCTTGAATTTTGATTTTGACCCCATTCCCGTTGTCAGCGCCCTCGAACACTTTGAAAACGACACCCCATGACAAAAAATTTGCAAATTTTCAGTGAAGCGATCTTGAAATTTGACTCTGGCCCCATTCTCGTTGTCAGCGTCCTCGAAAACCATGAAAATGATACCCATGAAGAAAAATTTGCAAATTTTCAGTAAAGCGATCTTGAATCTTGATATTGACCCCATTTTCATTGTCAGCGCCCTCGAAAACCATGAAAACAATACCCCATGACAAAAAAAATTGCAAATTTTCAGTGAAGCGATCTTGAATTTTGATTTTGACCCCATTCTTGTTGTCAGTGCCTTCGAAAAGCATGAAAACGACACCCCATGACGAAAAATTTGCAAATTTTCAATAAAGTGATCTTAAATTTTGCTTTTGACCCCATTCTCGTTATCAGCGCCCTCGAAAACCATAAAAACGACAGCCCATGACGAAAAATTTGCAAATTTTCAGTGCAGCAATCTTGAATTTTGATTTTGACCCCATTCTTATTGTCAGCGCCCTTGAAAACCAAGATTATGTCTGGACTTTATAAGAGACCTCTGAGTTTGTTTCAGCCTTTCTTCTCAGAGTAGTCAGATAGGAAACGCCGACCTCATCTAGTTTATAAAAAAAACATGATTGAATTGTAAAAGTGTTTGTACAAACCTACTTACAGAAATAAAATCATTTATCATTTAATCATGAAAATGAATGATGATGTTGATGAAAATTTAGCAAATTTTCGTTGGCGCCACGTTCAAGAAAATGACACCCATGACGAAACATTTGTAAGTTTTTGGTGGCACCACCTTGAATTTTGATTTTGACCTCAGTTTTGTTTGCGACTTCGAAAACCATGAAAATGACACCCAAGTCGAAAATAAATAAAAATAAACTAAAAAACAGGTACCTGCAATAAAAAAAAACTACGAAAATAACTTTTTACTTCTTGTCTGTAACTAGGAGTTAACTGGCGATTTGTGGGTGTACTATTCCAACCATTTGATAGAATACAGGCGTGGTGTAATGAAGAAATCTCATTTCCGCAACTTTTTCGCGCAACTGTCCTTTCGCGCAAGTGGATTAGCGCAAGTGTCTTTCGCGCAAATGTCCCTTTGCGTAAATGACCATTCCCGGAAATGTCTTTTCGCGCAAGTGCCCTTTCGCGAAAAAGTCCATTCGCGGAAATGTCTTTGGCGCACGTGTACCAGATCCCAAAGAATCCCACCAGTGGATGCTGGCATAAAAGTCTGTCAAATGGTTCGCCAACTAGCCCAACCATAATATTATGGTGGAGGTATTGAACAGGTAAAGTTACGGAGTGGAACAAATACTGCGATTGTAACATCATAGGAAACCATATTACCTCTGGAGGTCCTGTTGCAGGTCCGCGCATGCGTGCCGAACGAGCCGGCGGCGTCGTCGCGTTCGCAGTATGACGGCGACGGCTCCAGGAACACCAGGTCCGACTTGCGCGGCATGCGCACCACGCTCGGGTTCTGCTTCTGTCTGCACAGCACACATTACTGACAATAATCAGTAGGAACTCGTAAGTTTCTTTTAGGATGAATTCTGCATCTCAAAATAAATGGTGAAGCTGCGTCCACATTTATGACATTTCAATGAACAGATCCAAATCCGTGACAATGCCACAGTACTGGCTACGCTCAGTGTGTTCGGCAATCGCGACATTGTCTGTGTCATCAGACCGCGCTAGGCCTCGGAATAACACTCTTTGACCAAGCTGTGACATTCCTAGGTACTTTGCCGCGCATATTTGTCACGGCACCTTGTCCAGTCTGTGGAAATGTCACAAACATGGCCGCAGCTTCACCCCGAGCTACACGCTCAAGCGACACGCGTCTGCGACAGCGAATGCGGAGGAAACAAATGAAAGAAGTTGTTCAGAGCACGCCACGAGACACCGCGGCGTGACTCACGGAGCGACGAACGGAAACCCGTGACGCGCACGTGTCGCTTGACGAAAGTTGCATCGCTCGAGGCCGTGCATAGAAACCTAGAATGTGTTTAGTTCGTTACCTCCTTACAAGCACCAGATGCGCCTGGCGTAGCGGACGGTCGCGTGCGCGGCGCTGCGCGTGCGGCGCCACCAGCTTGGCGCGCTCGTAGCGCTCGCGCAGCGCGGCGGCGGCGGCGCGGAAGGGCGGCAGCGCGCGCCAGCACGTGCGCACGGCGCACGAGCCCGACACGCCGTGGCACTTGCACTCGCGCCGCACCAGCTCCTTTACTGTCTATAACAATGGCAACATTTAAGACGCAGATAAATTCCAACGGCCTTGAGTGGTTAGCTTGCGTGTTCCGCACTGTGCTCACGCAACGCGTCGTACGTCCAGCCAGTAATAGGACTCGCCCATCAACAAGCACTGTCCCAAATTAGATGCATTACTGACTTATAATACATAAATCAAAAGGTATTATACGAAAACACGTATACTAAAAGATAAATAATTAAATTATATTTACAGTGATAGAGGTCTCATAAAAATATACTTGATGTTTTTGCGTGATTCTCAGTTTTGTATCCGCATTAGACATAACTTTAAAATCTAAAATACTAATATATTATTGAGTTATTAAGACAATGCTCAATGTTTCTTCCAAATCATTAACGTACACATATTTTATTAACTTCATGATACAAGCTGAATTTCCTTTTCCCTTTTAAAATAAATTTATTCTAATTTAACAGAGACGCAGGCACATCGCGAGTTCAAGTGACGGCGGCACGGCGGCACGGCGGCACGGCGGCACGGCGGCACGGCGGCACGGCGGCACGGCGGCACGGCGGCACGGCGGCACGGCGGCACGGCGGCACGGCGGCACGGCGGCACGGCGGCACGGCGGCACGGCGGCATGGCTTGGATAAGTTTCGCCGAGTTGTACTTCATATACTAAACTGTATTAGGCCTTCCTTACACATTGATTAGTGATTAGTGCTAAGTAGAACTACAATCAAATGTGTCTTATGTTTGAAATGATGTAAGTATTTCATTTCGCTAATTTGGTTATCCAGAGAACAATCAAATATACTTCTACTTGGAAGTAATAATTAATTCATGTGTAATAGGCTTTAGCAAAAGCGCTATATTATTATAATAATTTTATGTATTTATTATTATAAATAATTATGGTATTGTATGTTTTATTGACTGTTGCAAGTCCTTCTTGTTCCTGCTTATGGTTGTGTGAGGTGCAGTTTTGAAAATCAACTTTTTGTTGCAGGTAAAACTAAAATGAAGCTGGCTAGACAACTGCTCAGCCTAAAATAAAAATTGGTGCTTGCTACCATTTTTTATTCAAATTATAAATAGTTGTGACGTCGCTGTCACACGGATTGTGCTTAAATATTTTGAACCAGGGCACACGTTCATGTCAGCCGATTCTTTTTATCACTGTGAAGTGTAAGAATATAATATGTATGCTCCATTACTTTAGTAAGTAAGTACACTCCTT
Source organism: Dicycla oo (assembly GCA_948252095.1). NCBI lineage: Eukaryota > Metazoa > Arthropoda > Insecta > Lepidoptera > Noctuidae > Dicycla > Dicycla oo. The sequence goes on from OX411733.1 coordinate 170,998, forward strand.
TATAACTGCTCATGTATGCTGAGTTTGCACTATACCTCATAAGCGATTACTGTATACTTATTCACGCAGTCATTAAATAGTACCTAACAGATGTGGTTGTTTCCTTGAAACCACCCTTTAGGAACCCCAACATTACATGGCGACCCTGCCACGGGACTCTGCCAAAGGGATTAGAGTTTCAGTTTGTCAGCATTGTATTTCAGCCTAACTACCTCAATAATACAATGTGTCGGTCAACTGTGGAAAAAGAAGAGGTTTTTCTCAGCCAAAACGCGGCTGGAGGCAACAATGACGCCACGTTGAAAGAAATCGGAGGCCACGTGGAACGGCTGAGCATTGTGACCTACATTGTTCTGGCCATTATTAGAATCTTAGTAATTTATGTTGGCCTGCGGATGTACAAGAGCTGCCATCGTACATGGATCCAGCAAGAAATTGGGATGAGTACCATGCAGAGAATTAGATCATCCATCAGAGGGCGCACAGAAGGTACCGAGAATCAATAATAATCCAGTGAATTGTGAAAGTGTCGTGTATTTTATCATCTTTTCGTAAAAATATAAGTAATAATAATAATAATAACGTTTATTTTCTCCACCACATAATGAAAAATTTGTAGGTACAATACATAATTTGTGTATACATACATACATTGATGTTGTGGAGACTGGAGCCTGTACTAGGAATACCTGTGTTACAGGTCTCCAGGCCTCCAAACTACACGGACAAGTCACAGTAATATAAATAGATGATTATGTTGGGATGGCAGTTAAAACAATTTAAGACAAGGATAGAACAAATAATTAACTAGACAGCAAAGTAGGGTGTGTTGGTGTGGGTGAGTGAGTGTGTAGTGAGTGTGTAATATTCAAAACTGGTCTCCTAAAATGGCATATAAAGGACATGTCAAGCTGCTTTTTATGAGATGACTTCTAAGAGTCTCTCTGTGTCTTCATAATCATGAGATTGAAGCCAATTTTGGACTTTAGTTTTACAATTGTATATGGATAAGAGGTAAATGGAAATGGCTTTATTGACTTTATTGTATAGGTAATCTCCTATATATAATAAGTGGGAGAACTAGCTACGCGATATCATATTTCTAACGCAAAAACTTAAAAGCGCTAAAATAATGCGAGGACATTCAGCCATAAGACACCGAACGGAAACAAAATGCAACGTCGGACTTTTTATTTTGCATTGTCGCATTTATGTAGAATGTGTTACATTATTTTATGCAATTCTATTATTAGATTAAGAATATGATTGATATTTTAGAACAAAATTATGTGTTATTAGTAGAAATACGTAATTATTTAGTAAAAAAGGGACAAGCAAGATATAAAGGTAATGTCATTTCAACAAAGCTAGAGCAAGCAAAAAGCGTTTACAAAAATGTTGTAAAATAATTATACTACTAGAAAAAAGTAAGGATATTAATCTGTCATTGGCAATAGATCTTTATGAGAAGATAAAACAAAAATACGAGGAAATAGATACATTGTGTATTCTTCCCATTGCAGTAGATTTAGGAAAAATGGATTTTGACCTTAAGGTAGCGTGTAGTTTGATTCCAGTAATGGACGGCGTTGAGGCCACCACCAAGCGTCTAATAGACTCCGTGGAGATGTATGCTGGCATGCTGGACGGCCTAGGTAAAACATGATTAATTACTTTTGTTTTAAAAAGTAGGCTGAATGAGAACGCAAAGTTAAGAATTTCAGGCTCATACAAGAGTATTCAAGAACTAATTGATGATTTGAGGAAATATCTTTTACCCAAAAAATCATTTATGGGCATACAGACGCAGCTTCAAAATATTCAACAGGGTTCGAGGTCCATTGAGGATTATGGTTCTGAGGTAGAAAAGTTATTTACGGAGCTGACAATTACCCAAGCAGATGGAAAATCGGAAACAGTTACTATTTTGAAACCGATCAAGGAAAGTTTTGCTATAAAACGATTTTCAGATGGCCTGCGTAGCTCGAAGCTGAGCACCATCATTGCGGCACGCGGCTTCAGCAGCTTGAAAGATGCCATACAAGCAGCAAAAGACGAAGAGTGCACGTCTTTCCAACCATCAGGTAATATTTTGCATGCAACTAAAAATGGACGAGTTTCACATAATATGAGGCACTCAAAAGGTCATCGAAGAGGTACTTTCAGTAGACAATATCGTAACAATTACCCTCGTGGACACCAATATAATAACAGTTACAAACGTGGACAAGGTTCTCGTGGAAATTTTAGAGGAAACTATCGCTCATCATTCAATTATCAGCGAGGTAATAGAGGTTCGAGATACGTTAGGAATCGTGGACGAGGCCAAAATACGTTTCCAGTAGAGAAAGTAGATGACACGCGTCAATGCGATAAAGATGATAATACAGGTACATCAAACCAGTTGTTTCGATCTTAAGCATTTTATATTATCATATCAGGGTAATGCGAAGTATATAACCTTTTATATTAAAAATATTAAATACTATTGGCTTATTGATACGGGTGCAACATTGTCAATTATTAAAAATGAAATGTTACCAAAAGATATCGTTGTTCATAGAGATAATACTTTAATAAACGGAATTGGTGGTCAGCGACGTTCTCAAGGTACCGTAAATTTATTATTAAGGCACGACAATGCCACGTTTCAGCATAACTTTCTTGTTTTTGATTCGCTACCACTAAGAGCTGACGGAATCATAGGCTTAGACTTTTTGAAAAAATTTCGAGCAAATATTTATATAGATTCAAATAATTTAACACTCTAACAATAATAAACAACATTATCTACATTTAACTGATGAACATGACAGGATGAAAAATGCTATCATTATTCCGGCACGTTCGGAATCAATACATTCTATATTTGTGAATGAGAAGGTAAATGGAGAAGTTGTAGTGTGTAGTAGAGAGTTAGCGAAGGATGTGTTTGTAGCGAACGCAATAGCAAAGGTTAGTAATAATAGAATTCCAGTCAAGATACTTAATGTTAGTGACATGGAAGTAAATTTGCCATCTTTTACACCAGATTTGGAAAAATTGGAAAACTATAATACTTGTCAATTTAATAAGGCCAATATTGACGTTACTAGAATTAAAACGTTGTTGTCTGAATTAAATCTAAATTATTTAGACGGAGAAGAGAAGCAATCAATTGAAGCAATATGTGCAAAGAATTCAGACGTTTTTCATTTAGAGGGAGGGAGATAAGTTAACAACAACGAATATTTATGAGCAATCTATAGTTATAAAACAAAGCACAACTCCAGTCTACGCAAGCCCTATAGGTTACCACAGGCACTAAAACCAGAAATAGCTAAGCAAGTTGATAATATGTTAGAAAATGATATTATTGAAGAGTCAAATAGTGAATGGTCCAGTCCAATTTTATTAGTACCCAAGAAAAGTAGCAAAGGTAATGAGAAAAAATGGCGTTTAGTTGTAGATTATAGAAAATTGAATGAAGTTATTTGTGACGATAAATTTCCTTTACCAAATATTAATGAAATTTTAGATACGCTTACTGGAGCCATTTATTTTACTCACCTTGACCTTCACCAAGGCTATTATCAAGTAAGTTTAGAGCCTAGTAGTCGTAAATTAACAGCTTTTACTACGAATACTGGCCAATATTGCATGAAACGTTTACCAATGGGTTTAAAGATCAGTCCTAATGCTTTCAGTCGTATGATGTCTGTAGCAATGTCTGGTTTAACTTACGATAAATGTCTAGTGTATCAAGACGATCTCATTTTATTCGAAAGAAATTTATCTAGCCATAATCGGAATTTAATAGGTGTAATGGAAAGATTGAGGAAAGTCCACAAAAATGTGAATTTTTTAAGAAAGAATTCTTTATTTATTAATTTAATAACAAAGAATTCTTTATTTGGGGCATCTGGTTTCAGAAAAAGGTGTTTTACCAGATCCAGATAAAACAAAAGTATTACAAAATTACCCTACTCCAAAAAATGCAGATGAAGTAAAACGTTTTGTAGCTTTCTGTAATTATTATCGTAAATTTGTAAGAAATTTTTCGGATATAGCGATGCCTCTGAATAAATTAAGTAGGCAAAATGAACCATTTATTTGGTCTGATGAATGTCAAAATGGTTTCGAATTTTAAAAAAATTCATTAATAACGTCACCTATTCTACAGTATCCCGATTTTTCCGAGAATCATGAATTTATTTTACAGACAGATGCTTCGGGTACTGCTATTGGTTCTGTGTTATGTAATAAAGATCACAGACCGGTTGCATATGCGAGTAGACCCTTGAATAAAGCAGAAAAGAACTATCCGACAATTTAAAAAGAACTATTGGCAATTGTGTGGTCCGTTAAGTATTTCAGACCATATTTGTATGGAAACAAATTTACAATAATGACGGATCACAAACCTTTGATATATCTTTTTGGTATGAAAGATCCATCAAGTAGATTACTTAAATTCCGGTTAACTTTAGAATAATACAACTTTAAAATAGTCTATGTGAAAGGAAGAGACAATGTCGTGGCAGATGCTTTGTTTAGAGTTTGTCTAACGTCCGATGAACAAAAGAGTATGAATGAGCAAATAATGGCTGTAACGACCAGGGCGCAAAAGAAAAAGATGAATGAGCAAAGTAAGAGTAAGAATGAAGATGAAAAGAAGGCATATAATAAATCCATTAACAACTGGACTGATCAACCAAGAGTTGTGGATATATTAAGAAAACCGTGTGATTCAGTAGAAATGTGTTTGATTGAAGGCAATAAGTTAAAAAGATACAGAGACAATGACATGATAACAGAAGAATTTGAAAGGTTTGCATTAGTACAGAAAAAAAAAACATTATACATTAGTCTTGACTTCAAGGCGCATTTCTCGCGAGCCGAATTTGTGCAGAAATTAAGCTATTTTTGTGAAACGATACGTATCAAAGAAGTTTGTATAATTAAAAATAAAGATAATATAGAATATATTAAAACTGTTTGTGATGAGATAACAACACTTACTAACTGGTCCGGACCACGAATATGCATATTACGAGGCGTAAAAAGAATAATAGATGACAATGAAAAGGCTATAATTATGAATGACTTCCATTTACTGCCATCCAGTGGTCATGCTGGGGTACGCAGAATGGTAAATACCATCAAAAGACGATACTATTGGCCAAGTATCGACAAGGATGTCCAAGAATATGTCAAAAAATGTACAAAATGTCAAAATCTAAATATTTTCGTTACATTAAAGAACCGATGGAAATTACCACAACGGCTTCCTCGGCATTTGAAAAGATTTACTTAGATGTTGTAGGTCCTTTAGATAGAGACGAAAGTGGTAATTGTTATATATTGACTATGCAGTGCGAGTTAACAAAATTTGTTCAAGCAATTCCTTTGCAAAACAAAGAAACGGTGTCCATTGCAGATGCATTTGTAAGACAGTTCATATTAAGATTTGGTATTCCGGAAACAATAGCTACGGATCGAGGAACAGAATTTATTTCTGCAACGATGGAACAGGTTTGTAAGATTCTTAACATTGAAAAATTGTCTTCTACAGCCTATCACCATCAGTCCATTGGAGCTCTTGAAAATGCTCACAAAACTTTGGGTGCATTTTTAAGGATCCAGTGTGGCAATCATACGGACACATGGAGCTATTGGTTACCATTTTGATGCTTTAGTTTTAACAACACAGTCCATTCAGAAATAAATTATGCGCCATATGAACTTGTTTTCGGTAAACTTTGTCGAATACCTGATAGCATAGGCGGCACAGTAGATCCATTGTACAATATAGATAATTGTCCATTACAATTAAAATACAGGTTACAGTTAGCTCACGCCAATGCAAAGAATAATTTGTTGTTAAAAAAACATAAACGTAAGTAAGGAGATACATGATAGATCAGTCAATTCTACATTTATATGAGAAAGATGATTTGGTATTATTAAAAAATGAATCACGTAGTAAATTAGATACGCTATTTGAAGGTCCTTATACAGTTGAGGAAGATTTGGGTTATAATGTAAAAATAATTAAAAATAATAAAATTGAATTGGTACATAAGAATAGGACTAGGCCTTTTTGTCAGTAGATTTGATGTATTGTAAGATTTAATTTTAGATAACATTGCAATGTATAATTAATTAATGTTATGGATAAATAGATATAATTATAATAAGTAACTATATATTTGTAATACATTAATAACTTGATTTTTTTTATTTTTAAGTAACTAATGATAAATCAGTAACAGAAAAAAAAAGTGGTATAATTTTTTTTTTTCTCTGTCCCCGGGAGGTGAAGTGTAAGAATATAATATGTATGCTCCATTACTTTAGTAAGCAAGTACACTCCTTTATAACTGCTCATGCATGCTGAGTTTGCACTATACCTCATAAGCGATTACTGTATACTTATTCACGCAGTCATTAAATAGTCCTAACAGATGTGGTTGTTTCCTTGAAACCACCCTTTAGGAACCCCAACATTACAACTGTGTGGAACAATCTTTGCGAAAGAAAGGCAAGGTTTAATTATGATTTTAGGGATTTCGTCAACGTAGTTACGGAGTCACTCAACTCGGGAACTCGGGGATACTACCTATCTAAAATAATGGAGGTTACAGATTTCTACAACTTCAAATCACACGTCGCACAAAACAAAATGAAGGATAACGAGGGGAACAGGTTTACTTAAGAGACATAGTTGAAGTTTTGATTCAAAGAGGAAAGCACTGCCTTTTCTACGAACATGATTTTAAAGAACCTGACTATAAGCAGATGTTTTGCTTTAAATAAAAAATCTTTACTCTAAAAACGGGCCCTAAAGGTATCGATTTAGGAAGAAAGCAAAATATAATAAAACAATTAGGTTCCTTGATGCCTGAAACAGATTGTTCTTTTGGAAAAATCTCACTATTTCCAAAAACGGTACAAACGAAATAGGTACTTGAATTTGATGTAGACGAGTAAAATTATAGTAGGTAGGAACTTCATACAACAAGTCGATTATTTTATTTTATATTACTAATTAAATAGTGATATTAATTAGTTTGTTTAGTTTTTTTGTTTAATTCTATTGCTATTGTTTCATCTTTTCTGACAATTAGTTTTGTAAGACAAGAATACTCATTTAGTCATTAGTTAAGTTCAGAAGAAAGATTTTATGTTGATTTATGCATGATAAATACATGTGATTTACCTTTTATGGTGCGTTTACTAGTTAAGATTATCAATATATTGTAAAGACTGACAATACTGTTACCCACAGACCCACAGGAAACAATTTGCACTACCTACCTATTAGATTGTAATAAGGTACAATATTTTGATAAATAGTTTTAATGGCACAGCCATAAATGTATGTATGTAAATTTGTTTAAGAAAATACAATTTTTTATTCAAATTAAAGGTAATTTTATTTTACTATATGTGTGGAACTTCAGTGTTTTGTTCTAAAAACAGATTAAATAGCAGTATTTTCACAATATTCTTGCACTTTAGTTAGTAACAATCTTCGAAAAAATTTCTAAAATGTAGTAATAACAAGATTTGTATCTAAAAGCTTGCAGCTTTTTAAAATGCAGCATCTGCATTTAAAAAAGTTATTAAAAAGATTTTGCAAAAAAAAAACCGTGTGTAGTAAACAGGGGCTAAAAAATAAAAATGGCCCTTATTATAGTTTTTTATAAAAAAAAACTAACGTGACAATATTTAGTTTTGTACATATAATATTCCACAATAATAATAATATTCCACAACTATCACACAACGCCGTCTAGCCTCAAGCTAAGCAGAGCTTGTGTTATGAGTACTAGACAACTGATAAACATACTTATATATTTCTAAATACATACATATATATAGATAAATTACACCCAGACACAGAACAAATGATCATGCTCATCACACAAACATTTGTCCTGGGTGGGAATCGAACCCACGACCTCCGGCATAGCAGTCAGGGCCACTAACCACTAGACCAACAGGCCAGTCAAATATCCTTTCACCTTGCATTCAAAGTTTTATCGAAAATACTCTTTTGAATATATTTTTATGGATTCTAAACTTTAGACGCGTTTTTCTTTACTGCACTTTAGGCAAGAGGGCAGAATAATCAACGACAGTTGTACAAAGATCTTGCAGCGCGCATTCAAGTTGTACAAAGATCTTGCAGCGCGCATTCAAGTTGTACAAAGATCTTGCGGCGTGTGCTCAAGTTGTACAAAGATCTTGCGGCGCCTGCTGAAGTTGTACAAAGATCTTGCGGCGCGCATTCAAGTTGTACAAAGATCTTGCGGCGTGTGCTCAAGTTGTATAAAGATTTTGCGGCGTGTGCTCAAGTTGTACAAAGATCTTGCGGCGTGTGCTCAAGTTGTACAAAGATCTTGCGGCGTGTGCTCAAGTTGTACAAAGATCTTGCGGCGCCTGCTCAAGTTGTACAAAGATCTTGCGGCGCCTGCTCAAGTTGTACAAAGATCTGCGGCGCCTGCTCAAGTTGTACAAAGATCTTGCGGCGCCTGCTCAAGTTGTACAAAGACCTTGCGGCGTGTGCTCAAGTTGTACAAAGATCTTGCGGCGCGAGCTCAAGTTGTACAAAGATCTTGCGGTGCGTGCTCAAGTTGTACGAAGATCTTGCGGCGCAGGATCAAGTTGTACAAAGACCTTGCGGCGTGTGCTCAAGTTGTACAAAGATCTTGCGGCGTGTGCTCAAGTTGTACAAAGATCTTGCGGCGCCTGCTCAAGTTGTACAAAGATCTTGCGGCGTGTGCTCAAGTTGTACAAAGATCTTGCAGCGCGCATTCAAGTTGTACAAAGATCTTGCAGCGCGCATTCAAGTTGTACAAAGATCTTGCAGCGCGCATTCAAGTTGTACAAAGATCTTGCAGCGCGCATTCAAGTTGTACAAAGATCTTGCGGCGTGTGCTCAAGTTGTACAAAGATCTTGCGGCGCGAGCTCAAGTTGTACAAAGATCTTGCGGCGCGTGCTCAAGTTGTACGAAGATCTTGCGGCGCAGGATCAAGTTGTACAAAGACCTTGCGGCGTGTGCTCAAGTTGTACAAAGATCTTGCGGCGCCTGCTCAAGTTGTACAAAGATCTTGCGGCGTGTGCTCAAGTTGTACAAAGATCTTGCGGCGCCTGCTCAAGTTGTACAAAGATCTTGCGGCGTGTGCTCAAGTTGTACAAAGATCTTGCAGCGCGCATTCAAGTTGTACAAAGATCTTGCAGCGCGCATTCAAGTTGTACAAAGATCTTGCGGCGTGTGCTCAAGTTGTACAAAGATCTTGCGGCGCCTGCTCAAGTTGTACAAAGATCTTGCGGCGTGTGCTCAAGTTGTACAAAGATCTTGCGGCGCCTGCTCAAGTTGTACAAAGATCTTGCGGCGTGTGCTCAAGTTGTACAAAGATCTTGCGGCGCCTGCTCAAGTTGTACAAAGATCTTGCGGCGTGTGCTCAAGTTGTACAAAGATCTTGCGGCGCCTGCTCAAGTTGTACAAAGATCTTGCGGCGTGTGCTCAAGTTGTACAAAGATCTTGCAGCGCGCATTCAAGTTGTACAAAGATCTTGCAGCGCGCATTCAAGTTGTACAAAGATCTTGCAGCGCGCATTCAAGTTGTACAAAGATCTTGCGGCGCCTGCTCAAGTTGTACAAAGATCTTGCGGCGTGTGTTCAAGTTGTACAAAGATCTTGCGGCGCCTGCTCAAGTTGTACAAAGATCTTGCGGCGTGTGCTCAAGTTGTACAAAGATCTTGCGGCGTGTGCTCAAGTTGTACAAAGATCTTGCGGCGCCTGCTCAAGTTGTACAAAGATCTTGCGGCGCGAGCTCAAGTTGTACAAATATCTTGCGGCGCGTGCTCAAGTTGTACAAAGATCTTGCGGCGTGTGTTCAAGTTGTACAAAGATCTTGCGGCGCCTGCTCAAGTTGTACAAAGATCTTGCGGCGTGTGCTCAAGTTGTACAAAGATCTTGCGGCGTGTGCTCAAGTTGTACAAAGATCTTGCGGCGCCTGCTCAAGTTGTACAAAGATCTTGCGGCGCGAGCTCAAGTTGTACAAATATCTTGCGGCGCGTGCTCAAGTTGTACAAATATCTTGCGGCGCGAGCTCAAGTTGTACAAATATCTTGCGGCGCGTGCTCAAGTTGTACAAAGATCTTGCGGCGTGTGCTCAAGTTGTACAAAGATCTTGCGGCGTGTGCTCAAGTTGTACAAAGATCTTGCGGCGTGTGCTCAAGTTGTACAAAGATCTTGCGGCGTGTGCTCAAGTTGTACAAAGATCTTGCGGCGTGTGCTCAAGTTGTACAAAGATCTTGCGGCGCGTGCTCAAGTTGTACAAAGATCTTGCGGCGTGTGCTCAAGTTGTACAAAGATCTTGCGGCGTGTGCTCAAGTTGTACAAAGATCTTGCGGCGCCTGCTCAAGTTGTACAAAGATCTTGCGGCGCGAGCTCAAGTTGTACAAATATCTTGCGGCGCGTGCTCAAGTTGTACAAAGATCTTGCAGCGCGCATTTAACTTGTACAAAGATCTTGCAGCGCGGATTCAAGTTGTACAGACGCCAGCACATCAAGCTACTACAATCTGTCAAATTTCTTTAATAGATTTTCAACTTTATCGCTAAAGCATTAGGTTCAAAGTTGATTGGGAAAATTTGACAATTTCGGGTAGCTTGACCTGCTGGCGTCTGTACAAAGATCTTGCGGTACTTGCTCAAGTTGGAAGTAACGCCACCATCTTGTATTTTATTTGAATACTATTTCACAAAAAGTTCTCACATAGGTACGTTTACCAACAGCGTCCTTCCGTCAACGTCACTCATGACTCAAGGGACAAAAGATCCTTGTAACACTTTACTTCTATTTTTACTTTTACGTTATCACAATTGGCCAAACATGTAGGACTTAAAATTCATAACACAAGTTGTTAATATAACTTAAAAACAAGTGTATCATCAAATAATTAAATATTTTTTGTAAAACAAGCTGTTATTAATCTAGATATCATCTAGGACAGAGCCCTTGTCCAGACAAATCAAACGAGCCCAAATTCGATAGGGTTGCGTCGTTTTATTACTGAGTTCCCATGGCCACCTTCCGGCTCCATCATCAGATCAGCTCCATGTCATAATAATATTGCATTGTCATCCGATTTACATACCTATTCAAGTAACATTTCAGCTCAAGCGGAAACCGGGAAGTGGCTCAAATGTAACCTTCAGGATTCGATCACAGACAGACAGACTGCGGGACAGGTGAAACTAAACAAAAGCTTGTCAAATAGTTGACGTACTTATCATAGATCGAAGATTGACCATTCCAATATTCACTGGCAAACGCGCGTTTAAACAGACGAATCTGAAATGTCTGCTTACTTATAATCGCTCCCACACCAATTTTATGTAAAATATTACAGAGTTTACATGTGGGGCTAGTATTTGTCGCGACCACAGATTTACATAGGCACTCTAAATCTGTCGCCCGCGGCACTCCGAGGAGCAACTTGGCATACGCATACGTTGCAATTTTTATTTTGAAATAATAAAAACTTCAAAACATATTAACAAAATTATATGCAATAGTAGGTAAGTATTGGCATTTTACTCAATATACACCGAAGTGATCTACTCTAATCAAGAGTACAGGGCCGGACTCGCCTCGCTGTGTCTTGTATCATGTTGTTACGCAATTTGTGCCAAAACATTCGATAAAAGCGACATCTCAGGTTAACGAGCTTCCTGATAATATCTCACGTATTACTTTACATAGTTTACCAAGCTTGACGGACGATATATTACACAATTTACGACGCGTCGAACAAGATATGTGTGACAATAAACATGCGAAGGTGATGTGAGACAACGTTTGATTACTATCGACTAGCGAAGAGGCACAACACAAAGAGAAATCTTACAAAACTAATTTTACACAAATTATAGCAAGTTAAAACATATAACATATTTTTTAATATATTCTAAACAAGTGGTTGCGTTTAAATTACCAGGAGCACAAGACCATTGAGACGCTATCTGTACCTAACCGTCCGCAGAAAAGTAATTCTATCACAAGAGACACTATACACGTTGACAGTAAAAGAGAAAATAGATATAAAGTTGCGTAAGGGTGGGGGGAGGGTTGTCAGAACGTTACCCACAGTTTGCTTTTATGAAAATAGACTTCGAGTTGCGTAAGGGTGGGGGGAGGGTTGTCAGAACGTTACCCACAGTTTGCTTTTATGAAAATAGACTTCGAGTTGCGTAAGGGTGGGGGGAGGGTTGTCAGAACGTTACCCACAGTTTGCTTTTATGAAAATAGACTTCGAGTTGCGTAAGGGTGGGGGGAGGGTTGTCAGAACGTTACCCACAGTTTGCTTTTATGAAAATAGACTTCGAGTTGCGTAAGGGTGGGGGGAGGGTTGTCAGAACGTTACCCACAGTTTGCTTTTATGAAAATAGACTTCGAGTTGCGTAAGGGTGGGGGGAGGGTTGTCAGAACGTTACCCACAGTTTGCTTTTATGAAAATAGACTTCGAGTTGCGTAAGGGTGGGGGGAGGGTTGTCAGAACGTTACCCACAGTTTGCTTTTATGAAAATAGACTTCGAGTTGCGTAAGGGTGGGGGGAGGGTTGTCAGAACGTTACCCACAGTTTGCTTTTATGAAAATAGACTTCGAGTTGCGTAAGGGTGGGGGGAGGGTTGTCAGAACGTTACCCACAGTTTGCTTTTATGAAAATAGACTTCGAGTTGCGTAAGGGTGGTGGGAGGGTTGTCAGAACGTTACCCACAGTTTGCTTTTATGAAAATAGACTTCGAGTTGCGTAAGGGTGGGGGGAGGGTTGTCAGAACGTTACCCACAGTTTGCTTTTATGAAAATAGACTTCGAGTTGCGTAAGGGTGGAGGGAGGGTTGTCAGAACGTTACCCACAGTTTGCTTTTATGAAAATAGACTTCGAGTTGCGTAAGGGTGGTGGGAGGGTTGTCAGAACGTTACCCACAGTTTGCTTTTATGAAAATAGACTTCGAGTTGCGTAAGGGTGGGGGGAGGGTTGTCAGAACGTTACCCACAGTTTGCTTTTATGAAAATAGACTTCGAGTTGCGTAAGGGTGGTGGGAGGGTTGTCAGAACGTTACCCACAGTTTGCTTTTATGAAAATAGACTTCGAGTTGCGTAAGGGTGGGGGGAGGGTTGTCAGAACGTTACCCACAGTTTGCTTTTATGAAAATAGACTTCGAGTTGCGTAAGGGTGGTGGGAGGGTTGTCAGAACGTTACCCACAGTTTGCTTTTATGAAAATAGACTTCGAGTTGCGTAAGGGTGGAGGGAGGGTTGTCAGAACGTTACCCACAGTTTGCTTTTATGAAAATAGACTTCGAGTTGCGTAAGGGTGGGGGGAGGGTTGTCAGAACGTTACCCACAGTTTGCTTTTATGAAAATAGACTTCGAGTTGCGTAAGGGTGGGGGGAGGGTTGTCAGAACGTTACCCACAGTTTGCTTTTATGAAAATAGACTTCGAGTTGCGTAAGGGTGGGGGGAGGGTTGTCAGAACGTTACCCACAGTTTGCTTTTATGAAAATAGACATCGAGTTGCGTAAGGGTGAGGGGAGGGGGGTGGGGGGTGCTGGTTTCAGAACGTTACCCACACTTTGCTTTTAAGAAAATAGACTTCGAGTTGCGTAAGGGTGGGGGGAGGGTTGTCAGAACGTTACCCACAGTTTGCTTTTATGAAAATAGACTTCGAGTTGCGTAAGGGTGGGGGGAGGGTTGTCAGAACGTTACCCACAGTTTGCTTTTATGAAAATAGACATCGAGTTGCGTAAGGGTGAGGGGAGGGGGGTGGGGGGTGCTGGTTTCAGAACGTTACCCACACTTTGCTTTTAAGAAAATAGACTTCGAGTTGCGTAAGGGTGGGGGGAGGGTTGTCAGAACGTTACCCACAGTTTGCTTTTATGAAAATAGACATCGAGTTGCGTAAGGGTGAGGGGAGGGGGGTGGGGGGTGCTGGTTTCAGAACGTTACCCACACTTTGCTTTTAAGAAAATAGACTTCGAGTTGCGTAAGGGTGGGGGGAGGGTTGTCAGAACGTTACCCACAGTTTGCTTTTATGAAAATAGACATCGAGTTGCGTAAGGGTGAGGGGAGGGGGGTGGGGGGTGCTGGTTTCAGAACGTTACCCACACTTTGCTTTTAAGAAAATAGCCCACAGTTTACTTTTATGATTTACTCGACACTCTACTTGAGATTAGCAAAGTCATTTACACGAAATCAGTAATCATAAACTGAGAACACGCATTATTGTAAGAAGGCCTGCGCGCCTGCACCAGCGGCGGCGGCGGGTGCTAATTATTGAGATGACTCTCGGGCCGCGTCAGGTTTTACCAAAAGAGAAACAAAACACGCTCGCCGGTCATCGCGCACAGATGCCTCGTAAACCTGGTAATAGTCGTATGATTGTACGAGTCGTAATGAGACACGGTCCGAACGTTCTCACGATACAATTACAAGTTCTGTGGGAAGCTCGCGGGCCGCCTGGATGGTATTGTTATGTCTGTCATTATGTTTTAACTGGTGGGATGAATGCGTGCAATCAGCGAATCGCATTAAAATAATATCAGTATCTAGAGATTATTTGCATGTTTTGAAATATCTCGCACATTACTGACATGACTCATCAGCATAACTTGATGGTCGAGCAGTGTGCTGTGCACTTCGTTTTATTTATTTGCTATTGGGTAGACATTATAATTATTTTATCAACACGTCAAAGTAAAATTAAATACCCTTTTAAATCAGTCACTACTTGCAGACAAAGGTCCATTTCCTGCAAAATGACCAACGGAATTCAGAAATAGAAACTTCATTATTTGGGCAGTGTGGTCAGATAATCCGAAATCGATTACTTCATGTTGGCAGTTTTCCTTAAAATTATGTGCGAAATTGTCTAAACAAGTATTACTGATAAATCGAGTCAGTTGATTAATTTCTAGTTTGCGGTTGTAGCTCCTAAGAAAGCATTCAAATTCTAACGTCATTCTATTCTTTTTTAAAACATCTATATTAAAGTCTCCACGTAAGATAACTTTTTTGAAAGGTTTGGTACACACTTTTTTAAAAATGAGATCTAAGTTTTCATAAAACTTACTTAGGTTACACAGTTTAGGAGGTCTATAAACACATATAATTATAATTTTTTGTAAAGGTAATTCAACGGCGCAACATTCTATAATTCCTGATATCGAGCACTTCACTACGTCAGGTAGTTCTTTATACTCATGCCCAACTGTTACTAGGATACAGGCACCACCACGTTTTCTATTCTGCCTAGCAAAGCATGCTGCTAACTTGTAATTAGGTATATATAATATTTTTTCTTGGCCTGACATTATAAAATGCTCGGTTATACATATTATGTCCACAACTTTATGTTTACTTAACAATTCTTGTATGTAAATGTTTAATAAGTCTGATTTGTTTAGAAGTCCGGCAATGTTTTGGTGTAGAACATACATGTACTCAAAGAAAAAACTCATGACTGGAGACACGGAGTTAATATTTTCATTAACTATAGCTTCACATTCTGTCGATGAGCTCTCAGATATAGTTAGCAGTAAGTTGTGAAATATATTGCGCATTCCACAGTCGTTTATCTTTCTATTGACTTTTGAGAACATAGTAAAATCACAGAGTAGATCCAAATTTGAGTCAAATGCAGTGGCATAGCCATACGTTTGTAAATCAAGATGCAATAAATTGTTAAAGGTCTCTACACGCCAATTAAACATCATCATTCTCCTGCCCTTGTCCCAATTTATTTGGGGTCGGCGCAACATGTCTTTTTCTTCCATACTTCTCTATTAGTCGTCATCTCGGTAGTCACTCCCTTTCTGGCCATATCATCTTTCACACAGTCAATCCATCGTTTCTTTGGTCTTCCCTTACTCGTATAGCCCTCTACGTTCATACTCAACACTTTCCTGACGACATTTTCCTCATTCCTCCGCATCAGATGCCCATACCATGACAACCGATTTCCACACAACTTTTCAGTCACCGGTGTCACTTTCAGACTTCCTCTTACATACTCATTTCTTATTCTATCCATTCGCGTAATACCACACATCCCTCTTAGCAATGAAAGGCAATTGCATGCAGCCGAGATGAGAACATCTCGGCTGCATGCAATTGCCTTTCATTCATTCTTTTTATGGCCCAACATTCTGATCCATACAAGACAGCAGGTCTAACCATTGTTTTATAAATCTTCCCCTTGAGTTTAAGGGGAATGCGGGAGTCGCAGATTGTTCCCGTGACCTGCCGCCATTTCATCCATCCAGTGTTAATTCTGTGCTTAACAGTCCGGTCTACTTCGCCATCGCTTTGCACAAGTGAACCAAGATACCGGAAGTCGGAGCAGACCGGGAGAAGCGCGCCATCAAGCGCTATCGCTCCAGCACTGGAGAGACCGCCGAAATCGCAGAACATATACTCGGTCTTGGTTCTGCTGATTTTCAAGCCGACATTCTCCAGTTTCCGTTGCCATTTCTCCAATCTGCTCTGGATCTCGGGTCCATCTTCACCGACAAGAACGATGTCGTCGGCAAATAGCATGCACTAGGGTGCCTCTTCCTGCATGTCCGCTGTCAGAGCGTCCATAATCAACAGGAAAATGTAAGGACTTAAAGCCGACCCCTGGTGCAAGCCTACCGCCACACTGAACTCGTCGGTGTTGCCAGCAGCCGACCGGACGTAGGTACAAGATTGACTGTACATAGCACGAATTAACTCTACATACTTCCCGGGCAAACTTTTTTCTTACACGCCAATTAAACATAGTCGAATAATTACTTAGTATAAAGGTGGGTGTACGACGATAGTCTGTGTTCTGTACACTTGTGATGATGGAAACCCAGGGATAAAGAAATAAACCGCCCGTGTTGAGTGTGGTAAAATCACTGATTTATTTTACTTAGACAGTTCACTAAATAATCGCGCGTATGCAAACGCTGGTGTAGCTTAACCTACTTAATGTTATGAAATGTGCGGGTTCACCGTACATACTGCCAACTCTAAAGGAGAAGACGAGGGAATATGTTGAACCTGGATGAAACCTAGTGTGTCTAAATACAATAAAAATGATGACTTAGGATAAATGATACAATTTTTCGTTGAAAGCTGATACAAGGTTATTTAGGCAATATCTATTCTAAGTACTATGTATACCTAACACTAAATTGTTCTGATTTTGTGCTTGTAGCGCCACGGACATACCTACATACAGCGCGTCTCACGTCCAACGGCCGCCACACGCTGAGTGCGCGCGCACTGAGTGCCACCGCAGAGCAGGGCCGACGCCAGCGCGCCAGCGAGACTGTTTCTAGAACAACGATCCGTGTCGCCACATCTTCTCGAAGAACGCCGCGCGCCGCTGAATGTTCTAGATGGAAGACCAGCTACTTCGCGTTTCCTCGAAGCGCCGCGCACGCGCTCGCGCATGCGCGGAGAACAATATATAAGGAGATGTTTGTCGCTCAATAAAAAGTTAGTTCATCTTAAGCAGTTCACTTTGAAGGACACGCCTTTTATTTCTAAGTACCTCAAGCTTACATAGCTGCTACATGCGAGTTAATATTTCACCATAGGAGAGGTCCCTTTATTTACACTTTCGGTTGTCTTATCACTGAACTCACTGATCACTGGCACTGACACTGTTTCACGCGCGCACTCCGTAGCTCCCGGTCCTGTGAGGTCAGCTTGCGCTTCCGCCCCCGAGGCTCGCTCGCTCTCCGGTACACGTACCTCCAACATATCACGCTGGTGCGGTGCAGGTGCGGCTTGGCAGTTACTTCTTATAATTAAGTATAAGCATATTCCGCCTACGACGAGAACCAAGGCCAAAGTAGCGTACACGACGGTATAATTGTGGATGTTTAATTGTGTAGAAGATTGTTCCTTTATATTGGTTATTTGGTCTCTAAGTTGATTCCACATATGGGTGTGATTTTCCGGTACGTCGAATTCGTTGGGCAAGGTTGTGTTTATTAGAGAGTTCAATATGGAAACCTCTGGGACTTCGATATTTGATCGCATGTTCAAATAGCGTAGGTAGTTGTTGTGAGTGTGAATACTGAACGAATCCGATTTCAGTGTGCATCCATAACCTAGGTCAATGATACCGCTGCCTCGTATAGCTGTTGTGATTGTGTCAGCAATACAGGAAATACGAAGCTCACATGATTCACAACAGGTGTAAAACCAGGAATTCAAATTATGTAAGTTGACCCAATAATTGTGGCACGTGGACACGTCTTGTTTACACGCGCTCCCCATATTACTTACAGTCTGGATATCGCAGAGCAACTGTTTTATTCCCAGATTGTAGACAGGTTTGTCAATGGAGCACAGTAGCCGATTGTTGCTGATGATATGAAAGCATGCTTGCAGATCGCTATCTGATAAGAGAAGAGCGAGGTCCTTTTGTATATTGTAGGCAATATATGGTGAGCTTGGGACAGTGCGAACGTGATTCGACCCCCTTTTCTGAGGGATAGGTATGATTCTATCTAACTCGAAGATATCGTTGCTCACAAGCGGAATCTTTATCTCTATAATAAGATAGCCTTCATACAGCCTGGCAGACGCCTTCATAATCCTGTACAGCTCGAATAGGTTTGATGGCTCGATTGGAGTCATTAGATTTCCCTGCAATTGCCCGGAGATTATGTTGATCTGACGAGCCAGCTGTTCGGGAGTCAAAAGGTACGGGTCAATGCAACCGTGGCTGATGTCTGTCACGGTGTTGATAAGGGTGTGTTGGATGCGCATTAGGGTTGACAATATGATACTCGCAGCTAGGGCGGATGTTGTTACATAAATGCCGTCTCTGTTGTCCAGACGCACCTTATTGATTTCGTCAGTGACGGTTTGAATATGTTGTTTTGTAAATTTGAACTGTTTGTTCATAGCCTCCTCGCTGCGTCGCAGAATGTTATATTCCGATTCCAAGAACAAGGTTTGATTCTTCAGTAACCTTTGAAGATGATTTTCATTGTTAGTTATTCTTTCTATGTCCTGCTTATACTGTTGAGCGAAGTTTTCATCTAATACACCGAACAACGTATTCGCTAGGTACCCTACTCCGTTGATTAAACCACGATTTTGCCTTCTTGCATTTGGGTTTTCAAGGAGTTTTTGATAATGCTCAAATTCCTTTACTTCGTGCTCTGATTGTAGGATGACGATGTCATATTGCGAACCCATGCAATCAGCGGTTTGTTTTAAGTGTTTGACATAGTTTTTAATGTTCGATACTCCGTGATAAAACGTGGACATGTTATAAACCACGATAAGTTTCCAATCGTCCTTGATAATTTGGAGGTTGCACATCTTGTCGAAGTAAAGTCCTTGGTTTGTAGTAATTTGCGTAACGTTGTATGACGTCACTTTCTGTTGTAGACTAGGAAATGCAAACAAAAACATTAGTAGAACACTGATGAAAAATGCTTGTAATGTTTTATGCTTTCGTGGTCGCGGAGGCCGCCTTTTGCCTTCAACTTGATCTGATGACGGAGTGAAAGACTCATCCTCACACTGGTTCATGGGTTTGGATGGGGATATCTCTTCATTTACAGTCAAGTATACAAGCTTGTTGACTGGACGCTGTATGATGTTATTGCTTGTCTTCACAGTAACTACTCTCACATATCCGTCCTTTCCAGGATGACGCAGGTGCACTCGTCCCATTGCCCATTTTCCCGGAGGTACGTTCTCTTCACGGATGAGGACGAAGTCATCGACTTCAAGATTGCGTCGTGTCTGTTGCCACTTGGTTCTGGTTTGTAGCTGTTGCAGATACTCCGATGACCACCGTTTCCAGATATTTTTTGTCATAGCTTGGACGACTTGCCATCGCGCCGTTAGCGTTGAGGATTCCGGTTCAGTTTGAGGCCGTGATAAAATCGGTGCCCCAGTCAGGAAGTGCCCGGAGTAAGGCAGTCGTTGTCTGAATTTTCTGTGAGTTGACATAAAGGTCTGGAATTCAGACACGCCTCTATTTGGCAAAGTAACGTCGAAAACTCTTCGTACGTAAGACGTTGATCGCCTATGACTCTTTTCAAATGGTATTTCAGGCTCTTTACAGCCGCCTCCCAAAGTCCACCAGCATTAGGCTAGGCTGGTGCATTAAAGTGCCACTGGATATCCTGCTCACTGATTTTGTTAAGGAAGTCCGAGTTGATATTCTGGATAATCTCCTTATACTCCTTCTTCATGAGTCGATTAGCGCCTACAAAGTTGGTACCGTTGTCACTATACATGTGGCCTGGTGATCCATGTCGGGAGCAGAATCGACGAAACGCTGCTAGAAAGGCGGCCGTACTTAGGTCTGAAACCAGTTCCAGATGAGCCGCTTTCGTTGACAGGCAGACAAAGACTGCTACGTATCCTTTCGTTGTTTTGATCCCGCGTCCTTGATTGACATTCAGCTCTACGTGGCCCGTGAAATCGACACCAGTATGCGTGAATGGCCTTGACGGAGTGACTCTGGCTCGTGGTAAGTCTGCCATAATTTGCTGTTGAACTTCGGTGTTAAATCGGCGACACTTTACGCACAGTCTTAACTGCCGTTTTACCGTCCTGATTCCGCTGATGATCCAGTATCTATCCCTTATGTAGGAAAGTGTTAGTCGGGGACCACCGTGCAAAGTTATTACGTGTGCCTGGCTGATGACAAGATCAGTAAGTCGACTGTGGCTTGGTAGGATGATGGGATGCTTCGCCGATTTGCTTATACTGGCGTGTTTTAACCGTCCACCAACTCTTAATAAGCCGTTTTCATCTAGCTAAGGGTTTAGACTGCAAATATTGCTTTTCGAGCTCACATGTTGTGTACATTTAATACGAGTATGTTGCAATTCTTGCTGAAAATCTTGTGATTGCACTTCTTTAATAATTAAATTGTAAGCGTTGTTTATTTCTGGCGACTCCTGAAAAGCATGTGTTGCTATTTGTTTGTCGCGAATTCACATTATTTTCCACTAAGGTTGTGTTCACACAAACTGCTTTTGTTTCTATTGTTGGGGACTGGTATACGATCTTAACTGTATCTTTCCTTTCGGAAACCTTTAACCATTCAGGCCCTTCCCACCACAAAGGTTGGTTTAATAGTTGATGAGACGTTATGCCTCGTGTAGCACAATCAGCTGCGTTTTTTTCCGAGCTGACATGACTCCAGCATTCTGCCGGGATTATATTGGCTATCTGCTTAACTTTGTTAGCTACAAATGACTTCCATCTGGATATATCTCCGTGTAGCCAGCCCAAAACTATCATGGAATCTGTCCATGCATGAAGCGTCATACCTATATTTGGTAAGGACTCAATGACCTTCTTTACAAGTTGGGATAGAAGTAGCGCGCCACACAGTTCCAGTCTCGGGAGCGATGTTTTCTTTGCGACCGGAGCCAGCTTTGTTTTTGCAGCAACAATTGTCGGTGTGTCCTCGCCCTTATTGTTTATGGTGACGAGGTAAATAACGCAAGCGTAAGCTTTGTCTGATGCATCGCAAAATGCATGTAATCGACAGGTTTTTTCTGTGTTACCTAAGAATCTTGGTACCTATGCGGAATTTGTCGATGCAGTTCATATCTTCTTTTAATTTAAGCCAATATTCTTGCATGTCCTTGGGTAGTTCTTGATCCCAGTTGGTTTCAATAGACCACGTCTGTTGAAACAGTAGCTTCGCTCTGATTGTAAGAGGTGATAACCAACCAAGAGGATCGAATAGCTTTGATACTTCTGACAATAATTGCCGCTTTGTAATTACTGCATTACTCTTAGGGATTACTTGACTTTGGAACATGAATGTATCAGATGATGGGTTCCATTATCTCATAATCCAAGAGTCTTTCTGGATTCGAGACACCTAAATTCGTAGAGACTGTTTAGTTGGTCGGTTGTTAAATTCTGCAGGAGTTCTGGCTTGTTACTTGACCAATTTCGCAGGTTCATACCAGCACCCTGGAACATTTTTTCAATATCTGCAGTGATTACATATTGGTATTGTCTCCAATTTATGATAAGTGCTAATAGGTCTTGTTGTAAGTTGGGTCCACTGTACATTAAGTCGTTGAGACTGTTACCCGATGTAGTCTTGGATGAGGCATTAAAAACTACTCTCAGCTTTGTTGTTGTGGAATCAAGTTTCCATACACCATGATGTGGTAAGTAGTACGCCTGATCGGTTGTACTTTCGACTTGCCGCATGTGACCTAATTCTTGGTATTCGTTCATAAATTGTTTGTATTGACTTGCAAACGATGAATTTTTTGACATTTTTGACTCTAATTGTTTAAATTGCGCTATGGCCTTAAACTTTGATGATCCGAGTTGCTGCTCAAAGCCTGGCATCGTGGGTATCCCAACTTCGTACATGCCATTATTTAAGCGTTTCCTGGTGGTTTTGTAGAAATCTTCACAAAATTGATCACCAATAGTTACGTTTGATGATGATGAGTCGTGAATATCCTCCAACTCCCAAAACTTGGCTATTTCTTCAATGTTATTGATGGCGACATGACAGTTGAACCTTTTGACATTTCCTGATAAGATCCAACCCATTTTGGTTGGTTGAGCTATTGGGGCCTGCGCTGGGCCCTTGATAATACTGCTTAGTATAATTTCCGAATATACACTGGCATCCAGAAGAAGATCCATAGGTTTTGATACGTTGTACTCCAGGTCTGCTAACGAAGATGTTGCAAGTGAGACCAGGGCTGTTTGCGGAATGATGAGTTCGGTAGGCTGCTTATGACCTTAGATACAACCAACGCCTGAGTCTTCAGGGTGTAATCTTCGTAGATGGACTTGCAGTCTAGGGTTACAATTCCTTTGCTTTGTTTGGAGACTGGACCTACTCCTGAAATGGAGGCATGATATTGTCGACGTTGCAAACCTAGCATTTGTGTCGCATTTTCTGAAATCAATGAAATTTGAGACCCCTGATCTAGACGCGCTCGTAATGTGACATATGTACCACTTTCAGATAATGCAGTTAGCGACAACGTGGTTAACAGTATTTCTTCATTATCAGCTGCGACGTGATTGACATTATGCTACGCTGGTGATGGCTGCACGGTAGCACTCGTCGTCGCTGCGGTTTGTTGATGTGGTTCACACGTGATATATAAGTGTCTAATATTTAAAAATAAATACTTGATATACCTATAAATATAATTATTATCTGTTTAATATTTTATACTCAATTGTTAAAATTAATTAATGAATTTACTAAATATAACAAACTTATTTTTCTATAAATCAAACACTGATTTGAATCAACTGTCGATTGTGAATCATACTTGTTTGTTATCGGGTATAAAAGAGCGGAGCCACAGTGGATCAGTTCAGTTGCTCTTCGATTTTCAAGGCGTTAACATCTAAGGTATGATATTATTCTGATTATTGTTGTTGATGATGATGTATATTGTATAGGTACTATTTTTATTATTTTATGAATTAAGTAATTTGATATTATATCTCAATTATTGCTTATTATGACCATATTGTTGTTGTAGTTATATTATTGATAATATTGCTAATATGTCAAACCGTATAATGGAATATTCATGTTCTTTTCCTAGCTAATGTTATTATGTTGCTATTATTATGGGTTCTCTTGGACCATTGTCCAAGAGATAGAATTAACTATAAAAGAATTATAAAAGAATATAAATAATATGATTGATGTAATACTTTATGCTGTTTCCATGGAGTTTCTTGTCCGCTCTTCTCCATGATGACCTAGTTTTGTGAACGGACGACTAGCTTTCTGATTAACTACTGACAAGCCTAATTGAAATAATAAATGCCTAGTCTTGTCTTTTGTGTCTTTGTTATGAAACCCTTCCGTACACACCATGTTCATAGTACTTTCATACACAGTAAATGACCAATAAACATCCTGACATTTAATGCTTGCTGCTTTGATAATATCTATATATACACTTTTAATGTCTTATTACTTAATTCTCTAACACACGCATCATACAGTAAAGTGTTGTGTTCACTGTTACACTTGCAACGTGTTGTGCTGTTGCACTCACCGTCAGGATGATAATTAAGGCAACTTTTGCAAAATTGACTCTTTGTTATCAAGGTCAATTTCTCACTTGGGGTCATTTTCTTAAATTTCCTGCAACGAAATATAGGGTGAGGTTTATTACAAATCGGACAGTCTGGCCCTTGAGTAGCGACGACTTGATATTGTTTTTTGTAGTGGTTCCCATGATTTGCAGGTTTGTCACGATGTGGTGTTTGTGGATGTGGTTTAAAAAGGCAGGCTTCGTTGTTTCTCTCTCTCTTCGGTGTAAGGGTTCCAGGGCTGTGAACTTATTTTCGAGGAACGTCATAAATTCTGTCAAGGATGGGAGCTCCCTAGGTGATGTACGCGCCTCTTTGTAATCGCAGTAAGTCTTACTGAGGTCCAGTTTCTTACTGAGAAGATGTACTAACAACGGATCCCATGTATTTGTGTTCACACCAAGGTTGTGTATGTAGAAGGCCGATTTAAAAATATCTCTATTTGATTTGTAAAGAGAACTTGAGCATTATTATATCGGTGATTTAGAATTTCCCAAGCTGTGTCGTAATTGTCAGACGAAATGTGAAGATGAATAAGGCGTTCGGCCTCTCCCTTGATCTTTCGTTTCAAGTGTTGCATCTTCTGTGCCTTGGTAATTGTGTTGTCTAATTATGAAATAGTTTGGGGTCTTCGTATCGTTTTGGGTTATTTAATTTATTTCCTAATGAAACCCATGGTTTAGAATTACTACCCAAAAAATTCAATGTCAAAGCGTTTATTGTGGACTAAGTGTACATATTGGTATTATATTAAGTTAGTACTTTTGACTTAGCAGCCTTTTACAAGCATTGGAATAGTATAATATCATTCTAAATTGGCATGCATTAAACATTATTATTATTTAATTATTGTCTTCTATAATATTACAATTAAATAGAGAAATTATAGTTATGCCAATAATAATGAATTAAATACAATTATATAGCAATATTAATGTCATACTTTCAGGTTTCAGGATACTAATTATAATAATTATTATTATATGAAGTTTAACAGGATAGCCTATCTTATTGTTTGCATAGGACAGATCGCCACTTTTGTACATGAGAGAAAATCGTTATTTTAAGCTAGACTCTAGATATTCTTTTACAGAGTAGAAACATTTTAGGATTAGGTATTGTTTACAACTTATTATATATTTTTATAAATTTTTCTTATTAATTTTTAACATATAACTCTTGTAACAGCACAGAATTCAAACCTTGTCACTCAATAGATTTGCATTAGACATTTGTTATAATGAGGATAATATTAACATAAATATTCCAGGAATAATTAAAACTTGTTCACCTGGAAGATCTCAACCCAACTTAATATTATCATTACTTAAAGATAATTGTTCTCAACCCTTTTGTTCTATCTAGAATTTACCAAGAGTATAAGACAACATTGTAAATAATTAATTATAACTTTAAGAAAACCATGTCATGCCACTTCTACTGTAACCATTAGTACACGGATAAAACAAAATTTAAGTAGTAGCGGAATAGATATTTCTAAATTCACATATTATACAGGCATGGCTCTACTTCAAAGGCCTCTGATGGAGGTATCAACATTGAAGTCATAAGAAAAGCTGTTAATTGTGTCTTATAAGATTATAAATGACAGTAGTTGTTTCAAGACTGAAGTAAAAACTCTAAAAACTAATAGTAATTAGAGAATTATACATTTTAAGTTGGTAACTATTTACCTTAATGGAAGACTGATTCTTAAATAGAAATGAATGTATGACAAAGTTGACATTTTCAACATGTTCAACATGTTCAACATGTTCAATGACAAAACTTTACGGATTCTATCACCAACACAACTCTATTCTTTGAGCAGCTACAAAGTATTAAATGAGGACGAGATTACGAAGCATTATTATATAGATCGGACTAACTTACCTAGTGACGTCCGATCCTCAATTATGTGAGGTAATCTCGTCCTCATTGCATCCCAGCCCTTCCCAGATAATCAACCTACTTATTATTATATGTATTGGATCGCCTTATCTAAACCCCTTCTAAAAGTTGGGTTGTGCTGTATACACCATGCCGGGACTATACGATGCCCACACCGGTCATCGTGAGCTCCCGTTCATTTGCTTTGAAAGAATGATTTAACAGAAGACAGGAGAGCGCGCCAGCGACTGAACCACAGATAACATTTTTTTCTTATTATGAAGGCTTGATCTTTAAAAATCGTGGTTAGCGAGTAGCGCACGAGTGCAGACTACAAAGTATTAAATGAGGACGAGATTACTTCACATAATTGAGGATCGGACGTCACTAGGTAAGTTAGTCCGATCTATATAATTATGTTTTACTATCATTTAAAAGACGTTAGTGCACTCACTCTACGAATGCGATGTGTGCGTGGGTGTCTTTATGAGCAGTACGTAATGAATCGTTTTAACAGTAGCGATATAGTTTAATAGTGTGCGTGCCTGGTTACTTATCTCCTTTGGCGTGTGTACATGCGGCGCGCACGTTTTGCTACTCTGTGTTCGTAGTCTTAGTTCTAATGTTACAGTATGTCGGCGAGTTATACAGTATGTTGAGAAAACATTGTTTCATCAGGACTTGTACAGGGTGTCCGGTGGCAGAATTAGGATTTAAATTTCGAACTGTTTTCGAACCGTCAGCGGAGGGGCGGGCGGGGGGGTCACGTTCGATTCGTCATTCGTGCGGGTTCCTTAGTCACGATGTCGCAGTGGACGGGTGAACAACGTGCGTTCGCAATCGAAGCTTATTTTAAAGCAAACGATTCCTGTGCTATTGCTCGTCGAAGATTTTGTTCGCGGTACAATATCCGACGGTTACGTGATGCGCCAAGCGAAGATTTGATTCGATTGTGGGTGCGGAGGTTCAGAACAACAAGTTCAGCAGCAAATAATCCGCGGCCGGGACCCAGCCGAACGTCGAGGACTGATGACAACATCGAACTTGTCGCAAACAGTTTACGCGATAACCCGCGACAGTCCGTGCGTAAGAGAGCGGCTGCTCTAGGGCTCCCAAAAACGATTGTGCACAAAATATTGAAAAAGGACCTTAAACTTCACCCCTTTAAAATTCAAATTGTGCAAGCGCTTAAGCCTAATGATTACAATTTGCGCAAAAGTTTCTGCGAAACAATGTTGCAGCGATTTCGTACAGTGAACACAATCTTTTGGAGCGATGAAGCCCATTTTCATTTAAATGGAAGTGTAAATAAACAGAACTGCCGTTATTGGTCATCTAAAGGACAGAACCCACGATTGAAACATCAACAGCCACTTCACAGTCCCAAAGTGACGGTTTGGTGTGCATTGTCAAGCAGAGGAATAATCGGACCCTATTTTTTTGAAAATCGTCAAGGGCAAGCCATTACTGTTACCGGCGTTTCTTATCGGCGAATGCTTAACGATTTTTTTCTGCCAATATTAAGAGAACATCCTGCCTACAGTTCACAGACATGGTTTCAGCAAGATGGCGCCACGCCTCAAACTGCTAGAGAGACCATGGCGCTTCTTCGTGATTCGTTCCCTAACAAATTGATAAGCCGTTTTGCTGACATCCCCTGGCCACCCAGGTCGCCGGATCTTACCCCCATGGACTTTTTCCTGTGGGGGTACCTCAAAAGTAAAGTTTATGAAACCGCCCCACCGACCATCTCAGCATTGAAAGAAAATATCGTTCGCGAGGTTAATGGCATCCCGACGTCCCTTCTCCAGCGAGTGGCGCGGAATACTGAAGCCAGATTCCAAGAGTGTGTCCGACGTGATGGTCAACATTTAGACGAAATATTTTTTAAGAAATAAAACCCGCACTTCCCTTCTTTGTTACAGTCATTGAAATAAAAAAAAAATATTTTGCAGTTTGAAATCCTAATTCTGCCACCGGACACCCTGTACTCAGTTCAAATAGTTTGCGTTTGATTTAGCCGTGGCTTCACTTTCTGCTCGCTTGTACGTCACAACTGTCACAAGCGAGCAGAAAGTGAAGCCATGTCTAAATACTAGTATAATTGATAAGAAACATGTCCCTGTTCTTAAGTAAGTAACTGTCAGTACACGCGGTGGGCGGCGCTCGGCGACTGCTGAATTTTTCACAGTTGCGCAGGAGTGGCCGCGCGACCGCTCGCTATCATTATTATGTTTATAGTGACGTGCACTTTCACATTCCAGAGCGTGCGGCTTGTTAGTTAACGATGTCATTAGTGCGGCCCTGGCTGGGGCCTGCCGCCATTACAGACCACCTAATATAATGACATATTACGTAGAGCTAAGTTATTTGCTACATAACTATGTACTGTTCTATATCTGTTAGGGCCGGTTTTTTGATCCGTAGTTAACTCAAACAATGGTTAAACATAGTAACTAATGGTTGAATTTCGGCTAAATGTGAAAGGCTAAACACGAATGAGTTATGCCATTAGTTACAAATTTTTAATATGAATGAGCTAACATGAATACATTCATGTTTAGCCTTTCACATTTAGCCAAAATTCAACCATTAGTTACTATGGTTAACAATTGGTTGGGTTAACTACGGATCAAAAAACCGGCCCTAAGTTGTTCTATTTGACATGCAGGCAGGAAACACTACAATAAAATATCGGCGAGAGTGGCAGAACAATACGTCACACACATCATACGAGTAACACAACGAACAGTGCAGCGTGGAAGTTGGCAACACGTCAGGTTGCTAAAGTTTAATAAGACGAAAGCGAGTACAGTTCACAAAGTATGAATAGAGGAACTTGTAATATTTTGTCATTAAAGAGGATTTTGGATAATCAATTAATTGAGTTCGGGAATGAGAGGCCGCCTTAAACAATAATAATGTTCTCTTTTAATTCAATTTCCAAAAAAAGTATCCGACATGCATTAATTGATTATCCAAAATCCTCTATAATGATAAAATATTACGAGTTAGTTCTAAAATTCTACTGAAAGCAGAAAAGCAGGCGCATTAGCATTCGGTTACTTTAGGTTACATTCAATCACGGCCATAAATATGACATGTCGCCGGCTACCGCACGGGGCGCCGGCTAGTGGCAGCTGCAGCGGGCGGGACATGGGGGAGTACCTCGCTCACCTTCCGGCCCACGCGGTTGTTGTGCAGGTTCATGAGCGCACGCGCGTCGCGCTCCAGCTCGCGCGCGTCCAGGAAGCGCCGCGCCAGCCGCGCGCCGTACGCGCCCTCGCCGCACCCGCCCCACTCGAACTGCTCGCCTGTCGACGTGCCGCGCCGGCTGAGGATGACACATCGTGACCTTATTGATGATGTTCTTCAGAAAGGTCAGGTGCGTAGTACTCGCAATCGGCGTGCGTGTATGACCAGATGTAAGAACGTAAACGAAGCAATTAGACGAGTATGTAAGGACATGCAGGGGGCGTTCTGTAGTATCTTCTTCCCGTTCTAACTGCGGGACACTGTGGAACAAGGCAGAAGATTTTAAGTCTTGTACTACAGTGTCCCGATTGGTCAGAAGTGATGAAGGATTGATAGAACATTGGCAGTGGCTTTACGTCGTAGCAGTTAGAACGTTTTACGTAGAGTTAGTGTTACCACCCATGTGCGGTTGACTGTACTAGGTAAGCCATATAGACCAATTATTTACTTGATCAATAGTTATTCCCATTATCAGAACCTTTCTATTTATAAGTAAGTTGTCACGGGCTGGACAAGAACGGTCGAGATACTCCATACTTATTTAAAAAGGCAGATTAGTAGTGCGACATAGATCTAAATGAACGTAATAGTGGCACTGCTTGTAGCGGGAACATGTCACAGTCCGTGCCGCTTAGTGGCACTGCTTGTAGCGGGAACGTGTCACAGTCCGTGCCGCTTAGTGGCACTGCTTGTAGCGGGAACGTGTCACAGTCCGTGCCGCTTAGTGGCACTGCTTGTAGCGGGAACATGTCACAGTCCGTGCCGCTTAGTGGCACTGCTTGTAGCGGGAACGTGTCACAGTCCGTGCCGCTTAGTGGCACTGCTTGTAGCGGGAACGTGTCACAGTCCGTGCCGCTTAGTGGCACTGCTTGTAGCGGGAACGTGTCACAGTCCGTGCCGCTTAGTGGCACTGCTTGTAGCGGGAACGTGTCACAGTCCGTGCCGCTTAGTGGCACTGCTTGTAGCGGGAACGTGTCACAGTCCGTGCCGCTTAGTGGCACTGCTTGTAGCGGGAACGTGTCACAGTCCGTGCCGCTTAGTGGCACTGCTTGTAGCGGGAACGTGTCACAGTCCGTGCCGCTTAGTGGCACTGCTTGTAGCGGGAACGTGTCACAGTCCGTGCCGCTTAGTGGCACTGCTTGTAGCGGGAACGTGTCACAGTCCGTGCCGCTTAGTGGCACTGCTTGTAGCGGGAACGTGTCACAGTCCGTGCCGCTTAGTGGCACTGCTTGTAGCGGGAACGTGTCACAGTCCGTGCCGCTTAGTGGCACTGCTTGTAGCGGGAACGTGTCACAGTCCGTGCCGCTTAGTGGCACTGCTTGTAGCGGGAACGTGTCACAGTCCGTGCCGCTTAGTGGCACTGCTTGTAGCGGGAACGTGTCACAGTCCGTGCCGCTTAGTGGCACTGCTTGTAGCGGGAACGTGTCACAGTCCGTGCCGCTTAGTGGCACTGCTTGTAGCGGGAACGTGTCACAGTCCGTGCCGCTTAGTGGCACTGCTTGTAGCGGGAACGTGTCACAGTCCGTGCCGCTTAGATCCTGTTGCACTTTGTCAGAAGGGGGGTCCCTCATCCAGTAGTTAAGGGGGATGCGCTAAGGCAACCCGCAAAATTAAAGTTTTCTTACGGCTTTTGCAATTTGCAAGTCAGAGCCAGGTTGTATGTTGATCAAAATGTGATTCGCGACCATAAAACATAAGTATTTACAGAAATAGGCTCACTTCATTATCAATACAACTCTCTTAAGTCAGAATTGGCCTTAAATATCGTGATTTCATGAAATAATCGTTCAATAGGGTAATTTGAAGTTATAGGTAGAATTATATTGCTGATTTTAATTATTGTGAATCGGTAAATAGTGCGTAGCGTGGGACGCCCCCCAGGTATCTACCTGGGTTCACGGTGGTTCACGTGTCCATCTGGACCGACGACCTTGAAAAGGTAACTGGGGCAGACAGGATGCGGAAGGTGGAGGACAGGGTGTTGTGACGCAGCCTGGGAGAGCCAGCTGTCCAGCTGTGGCCTGCGTAGGCCGAGTTGATTGAATTCTGAAAATACATATTTCTTACGGTCGGATTTATATTTTGATCAACATAACCGAATACTGACCTGCAAATTGCGCAGCGGCCTGCCTACCCTGGCGCACTGGCAGGCCGGCAGGTCGCCGCGTGCGAACGCCGCGCTCAGCGCATGCGTCACGTCACGCCGGCCGATGTACTACATACCGGTTGGTGGTGCACTGGCAGGCCGGCAGGTCGCCGCGTGCGAACGCCGCGCTCAGCGCATGCGTCACGTCACGCCGGCCGATGTACTACATACCGGTTGGTGGTGCACTGGCAGGCCGGCAGGTCGCCGCGTGCGCATGCCGCGCTCAGCGCATGCGTCACGCCAGCTGATGTAATCGCGTATGTGAAGGCCGCCTCCTTCGTCGCTGAAACAAAAACCAACATCATTATTAGTAATAGGTTGGGGAAAAAGTTTCTTCGCATTTTTTAAGAAAATTCAAAACATTTTTTAATAACATTTAACTAAAGTATGTAGGTACCATTTTGTTCGATAACTTTTTGCCATCTTGTAGGTAGGGACATGATGCCATTGCTATAGAAATTTTGAGACTTCTGGTCAAAATCGACAAGTGGCTTTGGCAGTCCTCTCGTGATGTTAACCTGACACTGCCTAAAGAATTCTGAAGAGACCGAAACAGGTGGAAATCTGAAGGTGCAAGGTCAGGACTATACGGCGGATACATTAACACCTCCCAGCCAAACTCTCTTAATTTTTGCTGAGTGGCTAAAGATGTGTGAGGTCTAGCGTTATCATGATGAAAACCACACCCCTTCTGTTGATTAATTCCGGCCGCTTTCTCTAAAGTTCTTGCTTTAATCTCATCAGTTGTTCGCAGTAGAGTTCAGAATCGATGGTCCTGCCTGGTGGTAACAGCTCATAATGAATAATGCCCTTCCAATCCCACCACACACACAGCATCACCTTGTTGCGAGTTAACCCGGGTTTCGCCACAGTCTGTGAAGCCTGACCGGCCTTTGACCACGACCTTTTTCGCACGTTCTTGTCATACGTGATCCACTTTTCATCACCAGTTATCAGCTTCTTCAAAAATGGTTCGGTTTCATTACGTCGTAATAAAGAATCGCAAATGAGTACACGGTTCATTAGGTTTCTTTCAGTGAGCTCGTGAGGTACCCAAATGTCGAGCTTTTTTGTGTACCCAGTTTTTTCAAATGCGCCAAAACTGTTTTGTGGTCAATTTCCAGTTCTTAAGCTACGTCGTAACTACTGATATGCCGATCTTGCTCCACTTTTTCAAAAATGGCATCCATTTTATCCGTAATAGGGCGACCAGAGCGACGTGCATCTTTGACATCAAAATTTCCGGATTGAAAACGCTTAAACCAAATTTGTGCTACTCTCACAGACACTACACTAGGTCTATAAACATCGCAAATTTTTTTCGCGGCATGCGTTGTATTTTTACCTTTTTTGTAGTAAAATTTTAAAATGTATCGAATTTCTTCATTAGATTCACTCATCTTGACGGTACGAAAAACAAATGAAAATCACACATTTTCCTAATTTGAATTTGGAATTATGTTCTTTAAAATTTAAACTTTCAATGATACCAAAACCAGCCAGATACAAATAGTATAGCCAAAGAGATTTTATTACAAGTTCATACATACTATTATGCAAAAAGACTTTTTCCCCAACCTAATATTAATTAGGGTTAAATGATAGAGCATGAACCTGAGCATGGCCAAGGCAATGGGATCTTTTTTATTTTACCATAATCACGTTATTAGACAAATGAGAAGAAGGAATGACGTTTGTTGATATCATGCTTTCCACGTCCTCCAACTTTTCCAACTAAGTCCAAATTTGCCTATTTCGTTTCAATTACGATATTTCGCGTTTGCTTAATTTTTCTTATTTTCTGCCATTTGGTATTAATTTTACATTAATATGGCAACATATTTTCCATTTTTTTATAATGGTAGCTCCATTATTACTCCGTCAGCTGTGCGACAAAAACCGGTGGGAATGGGTGAAAATTTTTAGGGTCCTGTATCTTATGCAGTTCTAGCTACAGAAAAGGTATGTTCGTGCAGGAATAAAGTCCCACGATTGCCTTGGATACAATTTAGTTACTTCTGAACAAACTATATTCTGCTTTCGCATATACCTACTAAAAATAAGGTTGTAGTCAATGATTCTAATAATTTTTACACCATATTATATTTTCTCCCAAAAATAATTAAAAAAGGTTACAAGTTGGACACCCAGTGATATAAGTCAATGACTGAGCGACAGTAAGTATCTATCGACAATCACGGTGCACGGCCAGAGGTACTAACCTAAGCACGGGCGCACAGCGGGGCGGAGGTAAAACTACCCCGTCCTTCAGTCTCCCGGATGCTACAGATTGACGTGTCACGCTCCCCGCAAGTGCGCGGGCCGCCGCTGGCCACGGTGCGAAGTGGGCCTGCAGTTGTGTTTTGGTTGATCGTGTATGTACTTATCGTACGTAAAAAGTATCGTGTAACCGTGTCTTTCTCATATACAAACGTCTAGTACACAGAAATGGTACGTACACTTGCAGTTTGTAGTGTTACTAGGAGCAATTCGGCATCAGAGTATCGTGGAATACATTACACAATGCTTTCCATCACACAAAGGTCTAGGGACTACGGTACCTTTCGGCCTCCGACAGCCGCTAGCCGTGATAACTCAGTCGCCAACCAATGGTAAATAGTGATTAAATCAATTATTGTAAATAGTGATGAATAACATTTTTAAAACGCCAAGATATAATAACAATAATAATAATATATTTTATTGAACTTAATGGGCATATACAGACAAACATTTATAAAAAAGAAAAGCGTGGAACATGAAAAAAATACACATTAGAACTTAAATATAAGACTATTAATGTCAATTTAACACAAGTGTTTGTATGAACTCTGGTACCCAAGTAAAAGATTTAACTTGTGTTATGGGTACCAGCATTCTCTAATTAAATACGAAATTGTGACACTAATGTTACAATTTGGAAGTAATCGGCCGTGCCTGCGTCTGTGTGTGTGTGTATGTGTGTGTGTGTGTGTGTGTGTGTATGTGTGTGTGTGTGTGTGTGTATGTGTGTGTGTGTGTGTGTGTGTGTGTGTGTGTGCGCGTGTGTATGTGCACGTGTATACCGAAGAGAAGTGCAGAGTGGAATTATATTTGTAGGAGATTTTCAGTGTCCTCGTAATTCTGCGTTTGAAGCCAGCCAAAAACTTTTCTTTTACATTCTCGCAATATAGCAGAATATATGGAACAACTTTTATTAATTCTATGTGTTTTATTTGTACCCAGTTAACACCCTATCAATATAGTCTAAAAAAATTTGAATTAATCTGATGTCGATTTTTTCGATATCGTTATTATTGTTGTAAAACTGACTTGTGATCCACTATGTTTGGAAGATTCGTCCTGACATTGTTGCATCGGCCAATCACAACCGCAGTATTTTCTTCATCCCCCGGCCCGCAGTAGTGAGTCGTGTACGAATCAGCTCTCCAGTGGTTTAATTCTCTTTGTCCCAAGGTAAGAAAATACTGTCTATTTTTCGTATGGTTTGATATTTTTAAGAAAAGGACTTGATTTCATCAAGATAACTTAGTAGGCAATGTTGTGCACTGTTTTGGAAACTTACTTGAGTGAGACAACTTTGCCTGGGTCTAAGGTTATCAGTTGTCGGATTTTATTAATGATATATTTTTCATATAATTTCATTCAGTCAACATAACTGGCGAAATGTGGTGTACTATACAATTAACTTCTGCCTAACCATTCGGGCATTACTGGCGTGGTTTTGTGTTGTATTTAAGTGCCTCGATCTTAATTCTATTGCAGTTATAAAGAAGAGACGGGATAGCAGGACCTCGTAATATGCTGATTTTTCAGTGGAAACGAAAGTTATTTCATAATACGAAGCCGAATAAGAAGCAAAGGATAGTACCTACTTATTTTGTTTTAAAACACATTATAAGTTAAAACAATACTCAAACAACATTCTAACATACACAAAATAAACGTTATGCTCTACAAATTTTTTGCTTATTATATTTGTAACTATGAGACATTATTGCCAAAAACAACATTGCATTTGTGATTTGTTCTGTTTAATTTTTGAAAAAAAAAGTAAATAAAACTATTAAGGGAAGGTCCAGTGACCGAAGTGCTGACACCAATGCCAATTTGCCTGTCTATTAATGACAACATAATAAAATCAAGTCACCGCGGCCTTTGAAAATTATTTTCAGATATTCCTGTTTCAACTACTAAATCCCTAAACTCATCAACTTCTGTCGCTGAGTCTTTGCTTAAGGAAAATGATGATGCTTGCGATTCGGAATTTAATTTGGACATATTACCTGTAGAGATATAATTAAAACCTTTCATACTTTAAACGTAAAAAAAAACAGCAGATCTGTGGGGGTAATTCTGTAGAAGTTGCTAAGTCTATTATCGACATTGTAGCACCTACTTCAGCTCTTGTTTATTACCGAGCTGATAATGTTGGACTATTGAACTTATGTGAACACAATTAGGGTCTAAAATAAAACGACAATGGTGTCCTGATCTAAGCTGGTATTTTTTTGCTATAATTCACAAGACCCCAACCAAATCGCGGTAACCAAACGCTTGCGACTTCTAATTCGACGCCAACGCCATCTAGTTACGTCGTATACAACTTTACAAACATGCAATTTATTTTGTTTATCTGATGAGCGGCCTTTGATCATGCATGATTATTAACATACCGCCCACCAAGGACATTACTGACGGAATGTTCCTTTTGAACTACCTACATTATATGTAGGTCCGAATGTGTAGCAAACAATTTGATCCATAGTTTTGATCTAAATTTTAAACATTTTAATAACATAAAAAACTTACATAATATTGTAAACTTAAACTACTAATATTAAGTAAGATTTGTCGGAAAATAAATGACAAAGTGTAAAAGTTCAACCATTGTAAAACTAAAAGAAATTTAAAAACGAAAACCTTGTTGGGGAAAATATACAATTTGATAGTGTAATTGCATCTAAAAATACCTAAACAATAATATAGGATATGTAAATGTAAACAATGTAAAATAAATAATAACTGTACCGACTGTGGGGAGTTTCCTGACCTTATGAAATATAGTAAAATAATACCTTTGTTTAAATCAGGTAGTACATCAGACCCCACAAATTATACTCCTATTTCAGTACTACCTACGTTTAGTAAAATTTTTATGAAATTAATTTTAGACCAATTGCAAAGATTTTTTAATAAACATAAATTATACATAACAAACAGTTCGGTTTTACATGGGGTCGTTCAACTATGTGTTGACCTTTTAGGACATTTATAATGCATGGGAAGATAAATGCGATGCCTTAGGCATCTTTTGTGATTTGTCCAAGGCATTCGATTACGTTCTTCATGAAACGTTAATCAAGAAACTCCGCCACTACGAGATCTGGAACACCGCTCTGGATCTTCTTACTTCATACTTGAGTAATAAGATTCAGAGCATTGACGTTAGTGGAAAAAGATCTATAGTAACAATGGGAGTCCCACAGGGCTCAATTCTTGGTCCTTTCTTGTTTCTTATTTATATTAACGACATCATAAAGGATAATCATGATATAGTTTTGTTTGCGGAAGACACTTCACTTTTGTTTAAACATAAACGTAAGCAGCTGGTTTCTGACGAAGTAAACAGTGCGATCTCAAAAGTAGTTCACTGGTTAAATGTTAATAATTTACTTTTGAATGAAAAAAAAAAAAAAACAAATGCATTAAGTTTACGCTACCTCACGTTAGGCAGGTGAAAACTAACGTGTTGATAAAGGGCGAAGAATTGAATCTGAAGATAGCACAGTATTCTTGGGCTTAACTTTGGATGCTAAGCTTCAGTGGGGCCCACATATAGATAAATTGTCAAAAATTGTCAAAAATGTTAACACCAGAAATAAGGACAAATTACGTGCTCCATTTCACCGGCTTCATAAGGTTCATAACTCATTTGTTGGGCTTGGTATACCTTTTTATAACAAGCTACCCTCTTCTTTGCTAGATTGGCCCTTTAATACGTTCAAAGCTAAAGTAAAATCTAAAGTTTGTTCAAAGGCATACTATTCTATCAATGATTACTTAAACGATAAGAATAGTTGGTCGCTGTGTGTAACTTAAGACAATGTTTATGTTCTTTCTCCAGAATTAGCATACCTACTGACAGGTTATATGAGTTCATATAATTATTTATTTTCTTTGACTCTCAAGGTCAATTTATTTTAATTTTATTTTTATTTATTATTGACATAATCTACTCATTTCAATGTTTATTTTTTTATGAGTGGTATTGCAATATGTGGTTAGCTAGTGACCTCGACAATTGATCATAGTTTTTCTTGCCCGAGCAACCGGCAGCAAGTTCGTCATGCTCACTTAGATGTCACTGCTTGCGGCAGCGTCGGGGGTCAGGTTGTCTCCTTCCCTCAAATATGGCGAGGGGGGTAATGGCTGATCTTTGCGTTATACTTGTGAACGGGTGCTGCTTGTGGTGACAGGTCGTCTTGCTGACCTTGGTTTTGTTTTGTTATTAGTAACTTAACTCGTTGTTGATTTTACTTCGATGGTCCTAGTTTATCATCTGTGACTTTGAGTTACGACTACATGTACGGCTATATGTAAGTGGGCACGCCCTTTATTACTGGAGGCTTTTATTTAGGTATAAAGTTCAGCTTACGTTTTTAGTTTTGTATTTTGTTTCAGCTTGAGTATAGTTTTCGTTTTTTTTTTGTATATTGGCGTGTGCTAGCTTACTTATAGCAAATAATTTAATTTAATGTTTTGTGTTGCGTAATGTACCTAAATTATTATGCGCAGTGTTATATAGAATCATTTTTTTTAACTGAACAGACAGCTGTACTGCTGGGGAGTTTGTTGCGCCACTTCTTCTCCCCAGCTAAAGCACTAGGAAGTGGTGAAGGGCGGGCGTTTTGGGGGACTGTCTTATGTAATTTTGACGTTCAAAAAGTGCTGATTCTCAGACTAGTTTGAATAAATGACTTTTGATTTTGATTTTGATTTTTGAAAAAAGTTAAGCTCCGCAGCATACGCTGTTAGGAAAATTCGTAATTTAACTAACATAGAGACAGACCGTTTAGTGTACTTTAGCTATTTTCATAGTGTAATGTCGTACGGTATTCTGTTGTGGGGAAATGCAGCCGACATTCAGACTATCTTTGTTTTGCAGAAAAGAGCTGTTCGATGCATTTATAAATTAAGTCCGAGACAATCTCTCAGAGAGAAATTTAAGGAGATTAATATAATGACTTGCCTTCTCAGTACATTTTTGAAAATCTTTTATATGCCCATAAAAAACATTAAATTGTTTAAAAAATACAGTGATATCTACAATATAAATACTAGGAACAAACACAAATTTGTTGTACTTCCAACAAAGCTCAAGAAAATAGGTGATTCATTCAGGTGTCAATGTATACGCTTTTATAATAAACTTCCAAGCCACGTTCAAGATCTGAGCCTTAATAAATTCAAATCATTCATTAAACGCAAGTTGTATCAGAAAGCTTTTTATACCGTTAAAGATTATATTGAGGACAAAAAGGCTTGGGATTGAACTGCTCCAAATTTTATGTTATTTTTATTTTTGCACACTGAATGTTGACATGAATATTAATTTGTAAGTATTATATTATTTTAATTTATTGTGAATGTGAAGACTATGTAGGTCATTGCTTTTTTTTGTTTGTTTTATTTTTTCTCTCAGTTATTTTTAATCATGGTCTGGCAGTTTGAGTAATTTATGCGGCCTACCCCAATGTCCTTTCTTTGGTATTGTTCGTCAAATCGTTGAGCTCCTTAAGTTCTGAGTTGAGCTGCGCGATTACTGACAAATGCGTGCACTCACTGGACAGGTCCTCTCAATCTGTGTGGTTCTTTCCTCAAAAGACCATTTCAGACACCAATCTACATGGTCTTCACATGAAGCGACCAAGATTATGTCTGGACTTTATAAGAGACTGTGACCTCTGAGTTTGTTTCGGTCTTTCTTCTCAGAGTAGTAAGATAGGAAACACCGACCTCATCTAGTTAAAAAAAAAAAACATGATTGACTTGTAAAAGTGTTTGTACAAACCTACTTACAGAAATAAAAATCATTTATCATTTATAATAAACTTCCAAGCCACATTCAAGATCTAAGTCTTAATAAATTCAAATCATTCATTAAACGCAAGTTATTTCAGAAAGCTTTTTATACCGTTAAAGATTATATTGATGACAAAAAGGCTTGGGATTGAGCTGCTCCAAATTTTCTTTTTTCTCTTTTTTTATTTTTGCATACTGAATGTTGACATGAATATTTACTTTGTAAAGTATTATATTATTTTATTTATTGTGAATGTGAAGGGGTTATTGCTTTTTTGTTTGTTTTATTTTTCTCTCAGTTATTTTTAATCATGGTCTGGCAGTTTGAGTAACTTATGCGGCCTACCCAAATGGTATTGTTCGTCGAATCGTTGAGCTTCTTAAGTTCTGAGTTGAGCTGCGCGATTACTGACAAATGCGTGCACTGACTGGACAGGTCCCCTCAATCTGTGTGGTTCTTTCCTCAAAAACCATTTCAGACACCAATCTACATGGTCTTCACATGAACTGACCAAGATTATGTCTGGACTTTATAAGAGACTGTGACCTCTGAGTTTGTTTCGGCCTTTCTTCTCAGAGTAGTCAGATAGGAAACGCCGACCATCTAGATTAAAAAAAACGATTGACATGTTAAAGTGTTTGTACAAACCTACTTACAGAAATAAAATCATTTATCATTTTAAAAAATAAGCTGTTTTTTTTTTTTGGACAACCCTAGAGTCAACGATATATTATTTGAATAGAAAGTTTGTGGTGCCAAAAAAAACAATTACTTACTACCTTCATGGCAATAATGGTGAACAAGAACGTTGTCTCATACATATATTTATTGAGGTATCCTTCTAGGCAAAATTGTGTCTTTTCCCTACAACTTTGCCTGCGACTTTGGGTGCTTATCATTCCCTAATAGATTATCATATGTGAATTTATTGCAGTTCCAATACTATTACATACATACGTGTCGAATTGATAACCTTCGTTTTTGTTTGAAGTCGGTTAAAAATACCTCTGAACGTTTTTTTGTTGTACGCTGACACGACTGTTTCACACAAATTAAATGCACCTTAGCGGGGAAATCTACTGTATTCTTAAAATGAGGAAGAAAAGGGCTAGGCTGTAGAAATCCTAGATATTTTAATTGGATCATTGATTTTGGATTGAATTTTCGCTTAGAAAAATAACCAAGTTCTTCATTGTAATATTTATACTTCGTGAACCTACCTACTAAGGCGAGTAATGCATAATTATTATTAGCAAAAAAGCTTTTTATTACTCTATATAATAGGTTGGGGAAAAAGTTTCTTCGCATTTTTTAAGAAAATTCAAAACATTTTTTAATATAGTTTATTTACATTTAACTAAAGTATGTAGGTACCATTTTGTTCGATAACTTTTTGCCATCTTGTAGGTAGGGACATGATCCCATTGCTATAGAAATTTTGGGACTTCTGGTCAAAATACCGCGACAAGTGGTTTTGGCAGTCCTCTCGTGATGTTAACCTGACACTGCCTAAAGAATTCTGAAGAGACCGAAACAGGTGGTAATCTGAAGGTGCAAGGTCAGGACTATACGGCGGATGCATTAACACCTCCCAGCCAAACTCTCTTAATTTTTGCTGAGTGGCTAAAGATGTGTGAGGTCTAGC
Source organism: Dicycla oo (assembly GCA_948252095.1). Lineage (NCBI taxonomy): Eukaryota > Metazoa > Arthropoda > Insecta > Lepidoptera > Noctuidae > Dicycla > Dicycla oo. Next base: position 212,143 of record OX411733.1, read on the forward strand.
GTTATCATGATGAAAAACCACAACCCTTCTGTTGATTAATTCCGGCCGCTTTCTCTCAACTTCTTGCTTTAATTTCATCAGTTGTTCGCAGTAGAGTTCAGAATCGATGGTCCTGCCTGGTGGTAACAGCTCATAATGAATAATGCCCTTCCAATCCCACCACACACACAGCATCACCTTGTTGCGAGTTAACCCGGGTTTCGCCACAGTCTGTGAAGCCTGACCGGCCTTTGACCACGACCTTTTTCGCACGTTCTTGTCATACGTGATCCACTTTTCATCACCAGTTATCAGCTTCTTCAAAAATGGTTCGGTTTCATTACGTCGTAATAAAGAATCACAAATGAGTACACGGTTCATTAGGTTTCTTTCAGTGAACTCGTGAGGTACCCAAATGTCGAGCTTTTTTGTGTACCCAGTTTTTTTCAAATGCGCCAAAACTGTTTTGTGGTCAATTTCCAGTTCTTCAGCTACGTCGTAATTACTGATATGCCGATCTTGCTCCACTTTTTCAAAAATGGCATCCATTTTATCCGTAATAGGGCGACCAGAGCGACGTGCGTCTTTGACATCAAAATTTCCGGATTGAAAACGCTTAAACCAAATTTGTGCTACTCTCACAGACACTACACTAGGTCCATAAACATCGCAAATTTTTTTCGCGGCTTGCGTTGCATTTTTACCTTTTTTGTAGTAAAATTTTAAAATGTATCGAATTTCTTCATTAGATTCACTCATCTTGACGGTACGAAAAACAAATGAAAATCACACATTTTCCTAATTTGAATTTGGAATTATGTTCTTTAATATTTAAACTTTTAATGATACCAAAACCAGCCAGATACAAATAGCCAAAGAGATTTTATTACAAGTTCATACATACTATAATGCGAAAAGACTTTTTCCCCAACCTAATATATATGATGATGATTTAGTCGATTTATTGTAACACTTTTTAAAAGTTGTAATCGATTATTTTTACTCTGTGGTTTAGAATTTATATCTTTAGTGTTTTTAGTGTATAAATGTATATTTTTCATAGGATACTTTTAATCTCAGTAGAAGGTTCCCGTGGGATAATTTTCAACATCCACGCGGGCGAAGCCGCTGGCAAAAGCTAGTAATATTATAAATGCGAAAGTAATTTTGTTTGTTACCTTATCACGCCTAAACCACTGAACTTATCATCCTGAAATTTTGCAATACGTTGTCGATAAGCAACATAGTCCATATTTGTTTTTCCGCTTTTTACTTAATGCTACATAAAAATACGCGCGAAAACCCAGGGAAATGTATAGTTAACTTATATTTGAATTTCTTGTGACATTGCTTGTTTTACCCCTGTACCCTTCATATCACCTTAGCGTATAATAACGTACGTTTATTATGTTCTTTGGGTTTAATACTCCACCCGAACGGAGCCGTGGGTACAGTCATCGAGCTTAGTACTTTGAGCTAAGTCAAATGAAGTCATTCACCAAAAGCTAAAGGTGTTGTCGAGTAGTGTTGTCAAGTTATCTAGCTGTCATTCCCGGCTACTCGTATCAATATCAAGCCTGTCGGTCAGTAAACGAAGCTGTCTGTTCGTCAGCCGGTAACTTATTCTGAAGTGAGACACGCAGCAAATGCACTGATAACTACTGCATACTAATCGAATTGTTCAGCGCAACCAATACCAATAAACAACAGTCGCTTTACACAAGCCTTTACAGGCTTTCATTGCTGATGGAAACAGAGAAATTAGAAATTATCCCATATTGAGAGCAAAAACTATTAGGGATGAAGCAACTTGAAGTGTACTAGGAGACCATAAGTAGCATTAGTACTCAATAAGGTAATGATTGATGATGATGACATGTGTAATAAATGAGAGCAACGTGGAAACTGGAAAAATCCATATTGAGAGCTTTTAATCTGGGCAAAGCTACTCAAGTACTAGGGACACATTCTAAGAAGGAATTAGTGTCGCGGTAATGAGGTGATCTCATTGCAAAACAAAATAAGAGCGTGGATATGAGAATAAAATATTCATAAAAAAATACTTTTAGCGAGAACTACGGATATTACAGTAATTTCCGCTGTAACGATAGTTCAGCAATCGAGACACGGTTACACAGATTCGTCATTACGTATAAAGTCCAAACAATGTCACGTCAGCGTCGGACAGTCGGTTTGGCGATTTTATTTTAGTTTTATTTTATTTATTTGTAGATAATTTAAATGGCACAATACTAATTACATTAATTAACATAGAAACAATGTTTACGTTGACATGTTGTATACAGGATGTTCAGCGCGTGTACCGACACAATTTTTGGGGGTTTGGGGAGGTCATTTCCTAGGTTTCTCCCAAAGACCCCATGTCCTAAGTGTGACTGTAATTGATATGTGTTTTTTTTTATTATCCGAAATCTTGTCTTTAAACTAATATTTGTCGGCCACAAATAAACGGCAGAAAAGGCCATGGAGGTCTGGGCGTCAATACGTCCCCGTAAGGTCTTACAGGCTACCGTGTGTTGATCAAGGCCTCTTCTTACCTCCAACGAGTTAAAGCCCAACGTCCCTAAAATATATATATATCTATAGTTGGTAGGGTACATGAAGGGAAAGAAATTAACCTTTGGGAGAGGCATCGTAGGAAAGTTTTCTGTACCTTTTCTAGCATCAGTGTTTGGGTCGCGGTATAGGAGTGCCGCACACAGGCGCTGGACTCGAGCTTGCTTCGAACCAGAGTGGTGTACAACAGCCTAATAACGTTTGGATTGCGAACGTCACGAGCATTTAGCAAAACAAATCCCAAAACCCTGACAGATTTCTTCGCAAGGGTAGAATCGTGATCTCTAAAATTCAGACAGCGGTCGAAAGTGATTCCCAAGTCCTTTATGTCGGTGATACGAGTGTCGCTTCACCACCTAAACTACAGTCGTAATGGATCGGTCGCAACCGTCTACCGTGTCATGTCGAAGCACTTGCTTGTATTAAAAAAAGTAAATTAAAAAAATCAAAAAACCTGACTGCGTACATACATTTGGCGATTGATTTTTGACAGGCCAACTGGCGTGGTTGCTTATATATACAGAGTTGTTTTGACTGAAAGGCATTCAATTAGTCTACGAATACTATACGTGTTTAGTATTAATTCGATACGGTACAAAAATAAAAAGCACCAAAAATGAGATTTTTTTTTTTCAAACAAACTAAATAGCTTAATCAGAGTAAAATGCAACCACCCTTTATAAATAAATTTAACTGACCTTAGATACCTAGGTAACAAAGCGGCAACGTCGCCAGGCATACAATGACTGCTCGAGCTGTCGACTGCTCTCGCGCAGTTACCTCCGCCCGCACTCTTCATTCCACATCGCGCGCGCTGCCCGTCCGCACGCTTGTCTCTTGAGCAAAATGGACGACGTAGATTGTGACGCGCTAATCAGTGCAAATAAATCGCAAGAACTTAATTGGAATTATCCATGTTGCTACTGATTTGAATGACGAGCAGTTGGTATCGACTGCGCCAGCAGTTATCAATGGCAGCTTCAAGCTGTTGCCTATGACTGCAAGAGCGGTCCGTGTATGTTGATCAATGGCTAACTGCACGAGTAGTCCGTATATAGTGGCCTTTAGGCCTCCACTCGCGCTGGCTTTTATGTTAGGTTAGGTTAGGTTATTTAGTTAGGTTAGGTAATTTTGAAAATTGTGATCACAGTACTTAAAAATGCGACAAAGGGTGTCAAATTTTCAACTTTTTCGAAAAATGTCTATTATCGCTTGACTAAGTGACATGGATTTTTTTTCTTATTTTTTTCATAACTGGTATACCTTGGCCTCTCGCCCGGTGCCAGGTTATCGTTGAGTTTCGGGACACCCTGTATATACATGTCGGAGACGGTTGTCAAATACAATTGTGGGTAGTCAACCAAATTTGTTATAATTTGTTCTTTTATTGTTAATTTACGTAATTTACTATCAATTATTGTCCAATAAATTGGAACATAATTTATTTATTGAGTACTCGGTGTACACAATAAATGATTTTGGCAACTTACTTTGATATTGTGACCTGTTGTTTTATTCAAAACAATTGATCACAATGTTACTTTGATTTTAAAATGATTTACTTTGTGAAATCATCATTATTTATTTACGACAATTATTCTAGTATTATTTCATTATTTTATAATGTGAGTCTTATTTATTAGATTTAGCACATTTTAGTGTTTTATATCAAGTAAACACGATGACGTACTTCCGTGTGTCATCGGACCGTTGTTTTGGAGGGATTGCAAGGTGGGGACATCGTCCTATAAAAAAGCGTGCACTCGGTTTGCTAGTGAGTCGATCTTCGGATTCGATTCAATAAAGAGCTCCCCTGCTCCTGACATTACTGTCGGTTTACCTGGTACAGCGCTGCTGTATTGGCTTACTGATAGCGATACACTTTGTATTCGGGTGGCTTAAGCTGCTATACGAACTGTAACCATATTGTAACTTTGTAATTGTGTTTACTGTCTTGTTTATCCCAATAAAATGGGAACTCCAAGCCCTGACGATATACCTCTGCTCGGCACTCCCACTCCTGATCCTACATATATATATATATATATAGATTAGGTATTTAATTTGTTAGTCCTGTAAGTGAAGGAGTACACCTACCAAACACTTTGTCGTCCATTAACTTTATGCAATGTTTAGTATCTATATAATCTTTTGTTGGAGATCTTAAAATAAATAAATAAATAAAGCGTTACTTAATACAGTGAGATAAAAATAATCCTTATTAACTGAAAAGTGTAAAAGAAAAGTAAATTTAAAAAATCAAAAAACTCGATTGCGTAAAAAGTGAACGTTAAAAATGATGGAAACAAGATGACCTATTTTGTATCCAAAAAATCTCATGCAGTCGGAGGATGAAGAATAGAAGATGCCTCCGACTGCATGAGATTTTTTGGATACAAAATAGGTCATCTTGTTTCCATCCAGAATACTTTCAGTTTTTCGAAAATCTACCACTAACGGGGTGAAAAGGGGTAGTCAAATTTGCAGGGAGGATGTTACTGCGTGGCTCGATTAACTCGAAAATCTTAAATCTCTTGATTCTGAAATCTTTGAGTCAAATTTGGGATACATTTTACAACGATTTTTAATAATCGAATCGAAAGTTAATAATCTTGAAATTAATTCCACCCCTGAGGGGGTGAAACGTGGGGATACATTTTATATGAAAAATCTTATGCATTTGGTTAATAATCTTGAAATTTAGCACGAAATTTATACTTAAGACCAACAATAAAGAACACATGTATCAGAGTTTTTCGAAAATTTACCCCTAACGGCGTGGCTTGATTAACTCGAAAATCTTAAATTGCTTATTATCTTAAATAATCTTTGAGTCAAGTTTCGAAAACATCTTAAACGATTTTTCAAAATTCCACCCCTGGTGAAACGCGGGGATACATTTTATATGAAAAATCTTATTCATTTGGTTAATAATCTTATTTGCCACGAATATTTGCCTAAGTAAGCAATAAAGTTTCTCAATATTAGTTTTTCTTTCACCCCCTATAATTCTTTTACCCCCTAAGAATATCGATTTACAAAAACATTTATTTCGATGATAGTGTTTTATACTTTTATATGTATAGTGTTCGAACTCTTCGCTCGTCCATTTTTCTTCAAATTGACTAAACCGATCGCGAGGGCGGTTTTATATATCCCCACATCACAAGTACCTAGAATGTTCTACAACATTCTAAAATATTATCAAAAATAATTAACTTGAAAAAGGAAATGCATAGAGTTTTGTAGAGTATCTCATTACTTTTGTGCCAACCCAATACTTATTGCGTTTTTTTGGTCCGAGCATACGAAACGGGGCACTATGAAAAAAGAAACCAAAAACCATCGACTAATCAAGCCTTCGGGACACGGTGGGATGTGGGAGTAGTAGGGTAATGGGACACCACGGGACACCTCAAGGGCATTGTTTGCACCAGAACGCCTAAACAGATCTGGATGAAATTTAGCACAGAGACAGATTATAGTCTGGAATAGCACATAGGCTCCTTTTTGTCTCAGAAAAATGTACGGTTCCCGTAGGATAATTTCCGACATCCACGCGGGAGAAACCGCTGGCAAAAGCTAGTACTACATAATATTACTGGTCACCTTCGGCGACCAGCCTCGGCCGCTGCTTCTTTTTTTGTCTATAAACTCCAAATACTTATTTACCTGATACAGATCGTAATCATTAATTTCGAACAAGTGCTAGTTTCCAATAAGACAAATCAAATCAAATCATTTATTTGCTTTACATGAGGCTTATTTATACCTATATATATAGACAAAATTGATTATAATTTTAAATTGATAATTTTTCAGTATACACTTAATAGTCATATTTTTTCCTAATCGCAGTCAGCTTTTTGATTTGGAAAAATATTCCTTTTCTTTTCCTTCCGAAATTGTTCCATTACCCATAAGTATTCCTGACGCTGCGGGGGTCTCCCAACGCACGTTTATTTTTATCATTTCTCATTCCAAATTACATTTAAACATATATTTTGTATATATTTTTGTAATCACATTTTAAAACCCTTCATTTTGATACCCCGCTCGATAGGTCTGGAAGATTTTTTTTTTTGAAAACATACATTTTGGTGCCAAAAATCTACTATTGTGATTTTTATAATTTTAATATACGTAGTGACACTCGCGCAGTAAAGACGAATATAACGACATATAAATAACCAAAATCGGTCAGGCTGTTTAGGCTACAGGAAGTCACAATAGAACAGACATACATACATACAGGTCAAAACCTTAACCCTCCTTTTTTTAGTTTCGCCGCAGTCGGGTAAAATTAGCTTGTTCACAATTCTCCTCTCATAGATGGCGTCAATATCTCTTTGTAGGAGTTTGCAATCCTCGTCCGTTCGGATTTGTGCGACTATAACTTTAGGTCGTCAGCATATAACAGGCATTTGGCAAAACTGCTTGCGATCGCGCAGATTGTCGAAAAAGGAGTTAAGAAGATCGGACCCCCAGATTTGTCAATAGCACATCGTAGTAAACTCTGTCAAATGTTTTCCGAAATCGATGTTTGGATCTGTGTCCAGCACTGGATGTCTTATAGCTGAGATGCTGATGATGAAGATGATTATTATCTAGACGCGGTTGATGCAGGATCGCCGAGTGTGCAATCATCGAAAATTGACTAGCATAAGAAACTCGGGCCTTGCAAACATTACAAAGACTACCAGAGGATATGGCTTTCGTCGCCGCGGCGTGGGCTTCGCCTCGGTGTGCTCGTGGGAGATAATTACTCGCAACAGTCGCAACTGGCTGAGTGAACCCGTTTTATTCACTGACACAAACAAAAATAATCATTCCCACTGTCTGTGGTTTTGAAATAACAACTAATTGCTAAAGGCAGTTTAGTGCTACATCGATTTCGACTCGGATGACCATCATTTTGACATCCTTCCCGTATCTTTATACTGTTGATGAAAACAAAAAAAGTAATGGAATAGACGAGCTATCACCAACGCTAATAAGACAATGTGCAAACGAACTTGCATTACCTTTCTACTTGCTAGTAAATCAATCTTTCGAAGACGCCGCTTTCCCGAATTCGCCGCCCTAGTGCTTGAATGGCCAAACGACCAACTTTACCAAAATAGCCTTTTTTATATCAAACTATAGCAACCCTTATTACACGCTTTATAATGTATATATTTTTTAATTTCGTTGGATGTAATTTGCACTATTAGCTAAAATAAAATATCCAAACTCCCATATAAAAACTGTTTTAAGTGCTTGAATAGTCAAACTCCAAATTATGCTCAAATGAACGCATCCAAATATCAGTCTCCGTTCTTGTTTGTCCAACCTCCGTCGACCGACCAATCACGGTCAAGCATTCCGGGGCCATGCAACGCCATATTGTTTTGGCTATTATTTGTTTCGTTTTCGTGATAGCGTGGTTTCTAAGACAAAAATCAGAATTATATTGTTTTTATGCAGTTACAGTAGTTTAAAATGTCAGTAACAACGAAGAAAAAGGATTGTAAATTGAGGGATTCGGATTTGGAAAGGTACGTTGGAATTTTATTGACTTTCTTTTGTTTTAGTGTTTGAAGTTACTTGTGTGTTATATACAGGATGATTGTTACCTTTTCGCATGTAAGACGTGATCAGGTTGTAGAAGTTGTGATAAACGTTTTCCATGCGGGCAAAGTCACGGTAAAAGTTTGCTTACAAAAATAATAACTATTAACTACCTATTTTTATTTAACCGACTTAAAAAAGAAGGAGTTATCATTGCGGTCCGTATTTGTTGTGTGTAATATTATTTCAATTGCATAATATTCGTATATGTTAGTATAAATGGGTTACTAAACACCTGTTTTAATTTCCATTAATGTATGTATGTGTGTCCACGAATTTCTCGACAACTAGAAATCATATTTTTTGTTGGATTAAATTGTTTTTTGTTACGGTACAGTTGCAGTCTTTATCAAAATCGCTTCAGTAGTTTTCAATAAGACTGTTAAGTTTTATTACGCAGGATAAATAAATATAGACGCTCAAATATGGTTCGCTGTGACTCGTGTACTAGAAATGACTTTATTATGATGTTTTAATTCTTTACCATGTTTTACGCAATAAATAATTTTCAATTTGAGTTTAATCTTTCTGGGATCAGTTTGCTTTTCACATAATTTATTCTGTTCAGTTAGTAAAATAAATCAAGAGTAGAAGTATACTTTTTATGCTTATTATTACCTTATTTTGATTTCAGGGTTTATTCAGTAAAGAAAAGGTTATTTTCTGATGATACTGAGGATGTAATTACAAATACATGCAAAAAGAGTGAACAAGAAGAAAAAGTGTACAACATTTTGATGACGTGCAAAGGAAAAGAAAAGAAAGTTGTACTGAAAAATAAGGAAGTTAACCAAGAAGTTATAAAAAAGGATGATAGCTTTGAAGATAACAAACAAGACACAGTTGATCTTCTTACGCGAAAAAGAAAAAGGCAACCAGAAAAATGGAGAAGAAATATTATGAAAAAGAAAAGAGAAGCAGGGGAAGAATATATAAATATGAAGGGAAAAACTAAACAGAAAAAGATTGTTCGAACTGGTTGTGATGTAACTTGTAAGTATAACTGTTCAACAAGGTTTACAAATAGTAAAAGAGAAGAAATAAAAACTCAGTTCTATAGCCTGAATGATAACCAAAAATATAAATACTACAATGAATATACTGAAAGAAAACAAACAGAAAGAAAAAGAACTCAGAAGGAAAACAGTAGAAGGAAATACAGTTTTGTGTACTACTTTGCAAATGGGAAAACCAAAGAGAGAGTATGCAAAAAATTCTTTTGTACTACCTTGGATATTTCTGTTAAAAGGGTATACCATTTCTATAAAAAAAAGGACGGGAATGCAAATATAAGGCCTACTCCCCAAAAGGGTAAGTACGTCAAAAAACAAACTGATCCCGGAAAGTTTGAAGAAGTTAAACAACATATAAAGTCATTTCCAGTACAGGAGTCGCATTATTGCAGAGCTACCACAAAGCGTCAATACCTAGAACCTGGTTTAAACATCACAAAGATGTATTCGCTTTATGCTTCGCTTCACAAGGAACCGGTTAAAGAAAACATATATCGAAAGGTTTTCAATGAAAACTTTAATATAAGTTTTCATCGACCAAAAAAGGATACCTGCGATATATGTTGTGAACACAAAGCAATCATTAATCCCGATGAAAATCAACAACTGAAATATAAAGAGCATATGATCCATAAAGATGAAGGTGATAAAGAAAGAGCAAGAGATAGAGAGATTAATCCTAAAAACACAAATACAGCAGTTATAACCTTTGATTTGGAAAATATTTTCAGTTTACCCAAAGCAAACATCTCTTGTTTTTACTATACTAGTAAACTCACAGTTTATAACCTAACGGGTCACTGTAATATAGACAATTCTGCCACTAACGCAATCTGGGATGAAACGAAGTCCGGACGAACTGGAGATGACATAGCCAGCGCATTGATAAAAATTTTGGTGCGCGTAGTTGAGAATTTGCCAAGAAATATAACAAAACTTATTCTTTGGTCTGACTCTTGCGTACCACAAAATAAAAACTCACACATGAGCATGGCTTTGTTAAATTTTTTGCAGTCAGATAAATCCAATAATATTACACAGATAGAGCAAAAATTTTCAGAACCCGGGCATGGAAACGTGCAGGAAGTAGATTGTGTGCACAGCGTAATAGAACGAAACTTAAGACATAAAGAAATTTATAGCCCTCTTGGATTACTGCGAGAATTATTAAAAATACAATCGAAAATTAAGCTTAATTTTCTTCAAATGATGGACATGGACTTTCACTCCTTTCATGAAGAAGCTATCAAACTTGGATTTGGTCAAATACCATACAAAAAAATAAAGTTTATAAAATATAAGAAACCGGATTGGAATATAGTAGAGTACAAAACTAGTTTCACAGCACCAGCCATAACAATAGACATAAAGAAAAATAAAATAAACATCTTAAATGAAATCGTGCTTAAAAAACCAAAAAATAGTTTGGCTGACAAAAAAATACTAGATATACGTTCAGTTTACAAATATATGCCTCTAGAGGACAAAAAGTACATGGAATCTTTAATAAAAAAGGTTGAAGCTCATAAAACTGCCGAAGATATGCCAACCACAAGTAAAAATATAAATACCGGTAAACCAAAACAAACAATGACTGTGAAACAAGATAACAAATCTAAACAAAATAAAAAAAATACTACATTTAAAGCCAAAAAAGGAAAGAAGTAAAAGCATAAAAAGTATAGAAGAACCCCTTAACCTAAGCATTTTATAATATTGATAATATTTATATTATTACATATATACTTATATCATATTATGTGTAGTTACCTATAATTAAGTATTCATCTTAGGTTAGTTTAAAACGAAAGCTAATGTAAATGTAAGCTAATGATGAAACATTTGTTGTTAATCCTGAAATAAACAGATAAATGTGATTATTAACATGTATTTTTATTTGTTTATTTTTAGTCTTTACTTTTCATACTTTCGGAGCCAAATCTTGTATTTGTATGTTACAGAAAATCTTGTATAAAAATTGAACATACTGTATAGCGTCTATGATGGCAGTTTGGACAAACAAGCACTATACTTGCGCATCATTTTAGAGCTTTCTCTCCATGTCATTATGCTCAATCTCCATATACATAATTTTGTTGGCGACATTTTGGCCAACCTCCAACAATAAGATTAAAAATAATCAGTATTACAATTATTATTTTTAATTACTATTTTAATAACATAAAAAATACTAGTCAGGTTTCAAATTCATGAAAGATTTTGGTAAACTTTTCGTTATATCCATACGTAACTTTAAAAAAATGTCTCCTGTAAAATTTGCTCAGTGGTTGTTTGGCCATTCAAGCACTAAGGCGGCGAATTACCTAAAGAGAGCACTAATAAGACCAATCTATAAAAAAAAAAACTCGAAAACGGACCCACCAAATTTGCCGCTCTTTTACAAAACGGCTCCAAAATTTTTGAGAAAGCTATGTGCAATCGTGTATACTCCTTCTGCGAAAAATATTTACAAAACATTTAAGGATTGCTAAAACGGCTTTCGCAGAAACCGAGCCACTATTATAGCAATTTATAAATATACATACAAGAAGCTTTAAATATAATAAATGACACAAAAAAACGCCGTAGGTATACTGTTAGATATGACCAAAATAAATTACAAGGCAGGGATCCTGGTAAAACTCATGACTGTTTTAAATCCTATTTCACAAATAGATAATACCAGGTCGAAATAGAATTTTATGATGAGAATACCAAAGAAATACAAAATATTCGGTCTGACAGTAAAACAATTAACGCCTCTGTTCCCCAAGGGAGTATAATTGGTTGCCTCCTATTTCTAACTTACAACGACCTTCCAAAAACCATTGAAGGGCCATGCGTCTTGTTTGCTGACGATATTTCGTTTCTTGCTTCTTGCTGTAACAATGTTGGCTTGAACGAGGACCTAACCACTACACTAAAAAACAATTACTTGGATTTTTCGTATATCGCGCACGCGCTGTCACGGGCGGTCGCCGATTTTGAGTTACAAGAATGTCCATAAATAAACTAAAGTGCACAAGTTGTAACCTAGTGATATCGGAAGTTCTTGTATTCATACGAGATCGGCATCATGTAGTCGATAATGAAAGCTTGATAAGGATATGTGAAACTGCATTTTCTGAAGAGGAAATAGATGAGGCGAAGAAGTTGTTGTTCATATCCACGAAAACAACAAGAAAACTGGTGTCGAGACGCAAGAATAAGAAACAAAAAGACCTGGAAGATATGATAACTGTGTTTAAAACAATAGACCCTGAACAATTACCGGTGTTTGTGGCATACGACCTACATAAACTTCCACCAGTGTGTTTTGATCACGTCGACGTCACAAAATTATTGAAGGATATATTAGTTTTACGGAAAGAAATTGAAGATATAAAAAGCGATTATGTGAAAAATGTCCAATTAGACGAATTAAAACTAAAAGTAAAGTTGGAAAAATCGAGTCCGTTAATTCATTCGAATGTTAACATAAAGAAAAGAGAAGGAGGGTACATGTTAAATTGTGATAGCGGTCCGTTTGGCCTCCTACCCCACATCGAACAGCAGCCAGTGAACGTCGTAGATGTACCGCGTTTCACTCGCGAGGATATAAGTCACCATAGTGCAAGCGAATCGCCGCCGGCGCGTGAGCCGATATATCGCTCTCTCGTACACACGCATACTGGAGGTGAAACTCTGAATCAAGCCGTCTCTCTTGCACCTATTAGCTCGACTATGCTTGAGAATGATAGCTTAGTGGCAATAGATGACACATGTAAACAACAGACTATGGCAGACATTGTAAAGAAAGGTGAATGGAAGGAAAATAAGCCTGAAGAACAATGGATATTGGTGCAAAGGTCAAAAACGAGAAATCGATTTGTTGGCATGACAGGAAAGGCTGCTTGTAATTCAGAAGGAAATTTCAAGGCTGCTGAGATAAAAATACCTGTTTTTATCTCTAATGTGAATAAAGCTACAACTGAAAAAGACATAATATATGTGATTACATACAGCAAAAAACTAGTGAAGTTGTAAAATTAGAGAAACTCACTATGAAGTCGAAAAGGCAATATAATGCCTTTAAGTTGTTTATACCTAAACATAAATTAGGTACTTTTTTGGAAGATAAATTCTGGCCGGAGGGAATAATTTTCAGACGATTTATTAACTTCAAGAGAGGAAAAGTCACAGATATTTTTAATGAAAATCCCGTAAATAATGGATAATAACATCAAAAAGAGTGTAACTGTATCGACATCCAATTGCAAGAATGTTATTCGATCAGCTGATTGTGTTCGCAGATTGTGCCTTGTCGCTGATGTTATTGCACTTCAAGAGACTTGGCTTTTACCCCAATGATGTGCCTTATCTCGGGAGCATTGATGACGGTTTCGCGTATGCGGGCAATTCCGCCGTCGACACGTCTACCGGAGTCCTTATAGGAAGACCGTATGGTAGAGTCGCGCTTCTATGGAGGAAGTCAGCGTTTGCGACGGTATCAGTGGTGCAGTGTAATAGTGATCGTCTGTTAGCTATTAGAATTGAGCACGCGGGACGTTCCCTATTGATATTCTCAGTGTATATGCCGACTAACTCGGCTGATAATCTAATTGAGTTTACGGAGTGCTTAAGTGAAATTATTGCTATAATTGAGAACAGTAATGTTGAATCAGTTTTTATATTGGGTGATCTTAATGCACATCCAGGTGAGCGCTTTTCTAATGAATTATTAACTGTATGTGGGGACCAATCGTGGTCATGTCTTGATATGGAACTACTCCCAAAGGACACGTTTACGTTTGAGAGTACCGCTAACGGTGCATTGCGCTGGCTTGATCACTGTGTGGTGAGCAGTGCGGCACGACATTTAGTTGTAGGCGCATCAGTTTTGTATGGAGTATACTTGTCGGATCATATTACTTTATTAATTGAATGTAATATTGATCTAATAATACCTAAATTAGTGAGCCCAACCTATACTTGCAATAGGGTAATATGGGGTGATAGAAATATCAATCAAATTAATGAATATTCCAATTTTTGTAATTCTAAATTAAAATTAATAGATTTTCCAGTTGATTTTCAGTATTGTGCGCATAAAATGTGTTCTAATGCAAATCACGTAGAAGTGTTGGATAAAATGTATCATAGTTTGGTTAGTATTTTAAAGAAAGGTGCCGACCGTACTTTTGTATGTAAACAAATGCGTCATAATAGCAAAAGATACATTCCTGGTTGGAACAAGCATGTTCGTGGGGCTCACAGGGAGGCTCGACTGTGTTACCAAACATGGTTGTTTTATGGTAAACCTGCCAGTGGTTATGTTTACAGCAAAATGTTTCAATCTAGGAAAACCTTTAAGACCAATTTGAAATTCTGTCAAGATAATCAGCAGCAAATAAAAATGGATGTATTAGCTAAACATCACACTGAAAAGAAATTCGGATCATTTTGGAAATTAACGAATAGTTTGAATCCGAAGTCGAGTCCCCCTCTGAGCGTAGCGGGCATACATGAGCCGGCAGATATAGCCAATGCATTCCGACGTCATTTCCAAGTTAAGCCACCTCCACAAGTTTAGTCCTGTGCGGGTGGTCGATGCTGGGGCCAACACTGAAGATATATCTATTGTTTTTACTGCACAAGAAATAGCAGCCATTATAAAGAAAATGGAAAGGGGTAAATCCCCGGGTCATGATGCCCTCAGCATCGAGCACCTGAGGTATGCGGGGGGACACTTGCCACGTGTGCTTGCTTTGTTTTTTAACATGTGCGTCAGTCACAGTTACTTACCGGATGACCTAATGTATACAATGGTAGTCCCTATTGTGAAAAATATAATAAAACACCTCTGATGCCTCTGACATTTCCAATTACACGCCCATTTCTCTGGCCACTGTCGTAGCAAAAGTTTTGGACAGTCTGCTTGATAAACAACTGGCCAAACACCTCGAACTACATGATGCCCAGTTCGGTTTTAGGCCTGGGCTGTCAACTGAGAATGCAATCTTGTGCCTCAAGCAGACTGTACAATACTACACAGTCAGGAAGACTCCTATTTTTGCCTGTTTTCTGGATCTGTCAAGGGCATTTGATCACGTATGTTACGATGTTTTGTGGCATAAACTTCAATGTGAGACTACTGTACCACCAGAGATAGTGTCAATATTTAAGTACTGGTATAGTAGTCAAAGTAATGGCGTGAAGTGGGTTAATTCACACTCGGACGTGTATCGGTTGGAGTGCGGGGTGAGGCAGGGGGGCTCAGCTCACCCCGGCTCTTCAACCTATACATGAATCGGCTGATCCTTGAGCTCAGCAGCACCAAAGTCGGATGTCATATTGACGGGGTGTGCATTAATAATATAAGTTATGCTGACGATATGGTGTTGCTGAGCCCATCGATAGGAGCTCTGAGGCGGCTGATCGGTATATGCGAGTGTTATGCAGTGAATCATGGGCTGAAATATAACGTCGCAAAGAGCGAACTGATGCTTTTCAAAGCAGGCAATGTGATATATTCGCCTATTCCTCGTGTTTCACTGTATGGGGAATCCCTGCGAAGAGTGGAGAAATCTAAGTATCTGGGTCACTGGGTCACTGATGACCTACAGGATAACTATGATATTGAAAGGGAACGTAGGTCGCTGGCTGTCCGTTGTAACATGCTGGCCCGCAGGTTTGCACGATGTACGAGGGCAGTTAAAGTAACGCTTTTCAAAGCGTACTGTCAGTCCTTCTACACGTGCAGCTTGTGGGTCAACTTCACTCAGCGGGCATACAGCGACCTACGCGTTCAATACAATAATGCACTGCTGCGGCTGCCGTGGCGGTGTAGTGCGTCAGGGATGTTTGCAGATAATGACATTGATGGATTTGCCTCCATCATTAGAAAAAGATGTGCATCCCTGATGTCGCGTGTTCGCGGCAGCATCAACAGTATTCTGAGTGTGTTCACCGATCGGTGGGATTCCCCGATGTTGCGGAGGTGGATGGTGGTTGGATCAGAACTATTCAGCACATGCCCCTTCCCCTTCGTGAAGTCAAACATACTACGAAACATAAAACTGCACTTGATAGCTATTCTGCCTACGCATAGCGTGACTCAGCTACGGCGTGATATTGTGGGGAAACAGCACAGATGCAGTGACACTTTTCACACTGCAAAAAGGACAAATAAGAATCTTAGTAAATATAGAAGACACCGACAGCTGTAAACCGCATTTTCTAGAAAATAATCCTAACCCTCCTCGCCAAATGTGCAAATTTGTTCGAAAGTACTAGGTAATACTTTTTTACACTACAAGAAAAAATGTACAGACGTATTACACATTACGTCATAAAAATAGACCTTACCTACCGAGCTCTACGTACCATAACCATGTAAATTAAAGTATAGAATAATAAATAACTGGAAATTATTAAAAATTAACAAAAATTATATAGACAAATTGAAACAATTACTATTATTTAAATGCTATTATAATGTCAATGAATATCTAAAAGAAAAATTTTAAATTACATGTTTTATTAATGGATGTCATTATTTTTAATAAATGTTAATAATCTATTCCTAATTATCTCTCCTTATTTTATTGTGTAATGAATTTAAATACTTAGATTTTTTTGTTACTAATAGTTTTAACTTTGTTTTTTTTTTTTTTGTAATTTTAATTTTATCTTCTTGCTGTACCCTTACAGGGTCTATATTTTTGTACCTAGCTTATCACAATATAGCGTTTTGACAGATTAGTTGAACGGAAGCACGGCGACGCATCGCATTATGTAGTATTTTGGCAGTTGTAATTACGTTTATTCTGAGTTCTATAATATAAATTTCGTTGTTTAAAGTATGAAATTTTAATTTCTTATGAACTAAGGTTTATTCTGATATAAATTTTACGTAATCATTATTACGTAATAAAAATTGTTAAGAGAAATTTACTGTTAATTCTGCGCGTTTTTTGTAGTTTTATGGTTTTAAATGGATTTGTTTTATAGATATTCCATACATATTTCAAAATTCTGAAGCCGTTATGAAGTTAACCACTATTAAAGAGTTATTATTATATATTTTTCATTTCATTTTATTATGTAAGTAGTTCAACCCACGAGCCCAAAAAGTGCCGTCGCGCATTTTATTAAAAACTTGCTTCGGAATGTCTTTATATAGATAAGAAAAAAAAATTCAAAAAGCGAGGCCGCTATGGATTGTACTGATAAATATTAAAAAGCGAGGCCGCTATGGATTGTACTGATAAATATTCTCCCGCATTCAATAAGTCAAAGTTGTCCAAGTTATTCAGTTTCTCAGACTAAGAACGCCTAAATTGGCCCCTTGATGCAAAATCACGGCCGAAATGTAATAGTCGTCTTTTTTTACAATACGGCTTGCAATAAATTAATATAAAATAAAAAAAAATAAAAATGTAGTTCCCAAGTTCGACGTAACTATTTCTGAGACGTTTTGTTTATCAGTTTTCTGTGTTCACACAATGTGTCTCACACTAATGTCTACATTTCCTCAACATATAAATCGTTGCTCGCTATCGCAGCAACACGTTGGAGCATGTCGTCCTTACCGCGGCGCTTATCACCGGTTATCAGCGTCTTACACGCGCAACACGCTTCGGCGTCACGCTGTATCTACTGACAGCACCTCACGGCGGCGCGCTAGCACTCCATTAGTGGGAGTACGTGTTAGATAATACGTATTAATTGAATATAGGAAGAGGTCCTAGTTAAATCATGTGTTGGATGTGTAAAATTATAATCAACTGTGATGAACCGCCTCGAAACTTCGACTTTATTAGGTGTTGGCGCCAATGTCACATTACAGAAAGTTAAGAAGAAAGTACCTATAGATAACTTAATTAAAAATCAACAAACATTTAAGTTTTGATTAAGTGAAGTCGCATTCTAGTTGTGCATAGTGTAGAATTATGCATTCTACAAAATCGGTTCAAAGATTTTTTTTTACAATAATAATAATAATTGTTTATTTATAAAAAGGTCACATTTACAATAAAAAGGTTAGCTTAACAAATAAACTAGAACACAGTTGTTTATTTGCCTGAACTAGGTTGAACCTGTGTTTCAGGCTAGAAAGTGCAGTGTATGCTATAATACGTATATAATAAATTAACAAAGAGTATAAAGTATAAAATTAAATTTAAAACTTAGGTAAATAGAAGTAAAATAGTATGTTAGTGATTCTATTTGCAGACAACAAGTAGATCTTCTGTCTGGGCATAATCTATGGTTAGTAAATATTTAAGTATAATTTTTTTACAGCTAAAGTAATTTAATTTATAGATACTTAGTTTCCTATTTAATCTATTGTACAGAAATGGGCCTAAGAATGTAAAAAATCTTTCTACAAAGACATGTTTTGAGGTCGCATTGGATAGGCATACTATATCATTCCGTCTTTTATTAGCATTGTCAGCATCGTAGGTAAGCAAGGTGTGCTGTTTTAATACTAAGTGCATAATGAAAAGCTGGCGAACCGTTAGTACGTTGCAGGATTTATAAAGCAGATCTGTAGGAAAGAAGAAGGGATGGAAGTTTGCTACCTTTAAAATTGCTCTCTGAGCTCTTTCAAGAGGAAGCAAATTAGTTTTTGGTGCGCCACCCTAAGAAGTGATACAGTATTGAATTACAGATTGACCTAGGGCCAAATAAACTTGTGTGATTAATTTTGAATCAGCTAATGTTCGCAATTTTTTAAAAACATATATTAGTTTGCGCACTCTTTTAACCCTCCTCGTAAATAAATCCTCTTTAACTGGTTCAGATGTACGAACTGCGTAGTTTTATTCCTCAACTTTTTTTAATGAAATTTGGAAATAGGAATTGTAAATCTGTGCGTGTTTTCTGGCGGATAATTTTCTCGGTCATTTTTTCTCTGGATTCCTTGAGATATTATTTCCATCGTTTCGGATATCTTTAAAGAAATAAACCCTAAAATTTAAAAGTTATTTAGGCAGTGCTTCGTCGAATAGTTTTGAAGTTTCGTATTAAGACAAAAAGACAAAAATTACGTAACATCTCAATACCTCTCGAACTGATAAAAATTTTCAAGTACTAGTATCTTAACCAGGTCAACGTAGTTCGATGGTCGAGTGCGCTGTCAGAGCCGTACTGGTTGGAGTGCGGGGTGAGACAGGGAGGGCTGACCTCGCCGAAGCTCTTCAACCTGTACGTGAACGCTTTGATAGAGGAGCTCAGCAGCACGCGTGTCGGCTGTCATATTGATGGTGTTTGTGTCAACAATATTAGTTACGCGCACGACATGGTGCTGCTGAGCGCTCGGTGTGTGGTCTGTCCAGGTTGCTGGGCATCTGCGAGCGTTGCGCGCTGGAAGCTTCAGTTTTTCGAATTGATCACAATATACTGTTGCTGTAATCGTAGTATTAGTAGGAAGGAATTCCCAGCTTATTACTCCATGTATATCCCACCAGACAGAAAGCATTACCTTGCGAGGAGGAAGATCACCTTTTGACGTTGGTTTTCCCTGTTCTTTACATCCCAGCCACTGGCGCTTGCGTGTGTGATTAACATAGAGAACCCACTTTTCATCTCCAGTGACAAGATGATCTAACCAATTAAATGTGCGGCGGAATGATAAAAGTTGTACACAAATCTCAGCTCGGTAGGTCAGCTGATCTTTACTTAATTGATTGGGTACCCAAACACTATATTTGTAAGTCTTTCCCAAAGCATGTAAATGATTTTCTATGGTGCCATGAGAGCACTCGAGCTGAACAGCAAAATCACGTGTAGTTCTTCGAGGATCTTCTTCGCTTAATAGTTTTAATTTATCGATATCTATTTCCACGGGGCGCCCAGACCTTGGTTGATCGCTTAAGGAAAAATCGTTATTGCGGAACCGTTGGAACCAGCGCTTGTCTGTTGCTTCGGAGACTACATCGTGAGCTATCTTTTGACATATATTACGTGTAGCTTCTGCAGCAGAATGCCCAGATTGAAACTCATATATTAAACAATGTCGTTTGTGGGTTTTAATATCACTCATTTCTTTGTGAACTTTAACTCACTAACATCCAAACTATCAATAACGCGCATGAGCGCGACTCGCTCTTTATATACCCTCTGCTACAGAACGTTCTCAAACCTTTCCGAAAATTCTAGAAATTATAAACTAAAACGCTCATTACTTATTAGCCAACCCGATATAATTGTTGATGAATGAATGCATGAATTCCTTGTTTTACGCATTTTCGTTGCTATAATCGATATGGTCTTTTTCTCCTCGAACTGTCCAGGCAGGAGTTCGACTCTTTTCCGCTGACTGGTCGTACCTAAAGATCTTTCAACTATTTTATAGAAATGAATCCTGGCGATTACTTTCTACCTATACTTAACAGTTTTTTTTTTGTGTAGGAAGTTATCAAAGCCAGAATTCTGACTTTTCGGCACGGAAAGTCAGCGTCCTACCATCTGCTCAGGCTCTGCCGTGGGTGTCCCTACGGCGGACCATATTCAACCAGCTTTCGCACCTCTCTTCTGCCAACTATGCCACGAGGGGTTCTACGACCGTGGAGAGCAGCTATAATATCTAGCTATTGGTATAACATCTAGTAGATTATCCAGCGTTCGTTGCATCCTCCTGTGCTTATACGATAACTTATTTATTTCCGCGCAGACTCTTATTTTTATCAGAGTCGCATATCTTTTTAGTTTAAACGGCCATACCAAAGGATTCAAATTCGATAGGATAGGACGTTTAGATTGATGGTAGATTTCGTGTTTTCTTCTACATTTAAACATGATCTTATCCAGCCACTGTAATATCAAAATTATCTGTATTTCACTTATCATTTCATATACGAGGAATCCGGATTTTTATGATATTATTTTTATATTCTATGCCTTTTTATATATCCGTGTTATTTCTTATTTTACTGAAAATTATACGGATATTTTAAACCGGTGAGCTGTGATCTTTCTTTTTTTTTCAACACTACAATAGGTAGGTACCACCACTATTATATAGTTAACGTAATTAAAAGTCAAACATTTAAGGTTCAAATAGGTTTTGATTAAGTGATGTCGTATTATAGTTGTGCATAGGTACTACCACTAATGCTTGCCAAATTGTGCAAATATTTTAAAATTTACATTCATGTACTCACTAAGTCTGTGGGCTCGAAACCGGCGGTGGGCAAGCGGGGCGCTCGTCGCCATCGCCCTGCTCGGGCCAGCGCTCCACGCCGCTGGCTTCGTGCCCGCACCCTTAGTGTTTATCTTTTAATCTTTGTGTGAGGTGACAACATTTGCCAGGCATCTCTTCCCTGATCCGTCACCGTTACTTCGCACTGTCCACTATCAAACAGGCTCGACATTAGTACGACCGCTATTTTAAAATGAAACTGCACAGCAATCAGAGGAACATCGAGTGCGGTGTCTGATTGTCGGGCAACCACTCAGTAAAGCTGCGTCCACATTTGTGACATTTCAACGGACAGTAGTCCGTGACAACGGACAGTAGTCCGTGACAACGGACAGTACTATGTGACAACGGACAGTAGTCTGTGACAACGGACAGCAGTCCGTGACAACGGACAGTACTCTGTGACAACGGACAGTAGTCCGTGACAACGGACAGTAGTCCGTGACAACGGACAGTAGTCCGTGACAACGGATAGTACTCTGTGACAACGGACAGTAGTCCGTGACAACGGACAGTATTCCGTGACAACGGACAGTAGTCCGTGACAACGGACAGTAGTCCGTGACAACGGACAGTAGTCCGTGACAACGGACAGTACTCTGTGACAACGGACAGTATTCCGTGACAACGGACAGTAGTCCGTGACAACGGACAGTAGTCCGTGACAACGGACAGTAGTCCGTGACAACGGACAGTAGTCCGTGACAACGGACAGTAGTCCGTGACAACGGACAGTAGTCCGTGACAACGGACAGTATTCCGTGACAACGGACAGTAGTCCGTGACAACGGACAGTACTCTGTGACAACGGACAGTATTCCGTGACAACGGACAGTAGTCCGTGACAACGGACAGTAGTCCGTGACAACGGACAGTAGTCCGTGACAACGGACAGTAGTCCGTGACAACGGACAGTACTCCGTGACAACGGACAGTAGTCCGTGACAACGGACAGTAGTCCGTGACAACGGACAGTATTCCGTGACAACGGACAGTAGTCCGTGACAACGGACAGTACTCTGTGACAACGGACAGTAGTCCGTGACAACGGACAGTATTCCGTGACAACGGACAGTAGTCCGTGACAACGGACAGTAGTCCGTAACAACGGACAGTAGTCCGTGACAACGGACAGTAGTCCGTGACAACGGACAGTACTCTGTGACAACGGACAGTAGTCCGTGACAACGGACAGTAGTCCGTGTCAACGCCACGCACGATACACACGGCTACAGCTATACCTGCTATGTCTTAGTTTGCAACTGTGATATGAAACCCCTACTATAAAAAAAAATAACACACACAATCAGCAGAAGTGATGTTTAAATGATGTGGAGACAGCTTTACATGTGTAGCAGGCAGGCGCCAGCCATGGACAGGTTCACAATCAGCAGAAGTGATGTTTAAATGGAGACAGAGCGGAGAAATGACTGAGTATTTAACTGTCTCTAAGTGTTGGTTGTTTTATAATTAAAGTTGTGGTTTCCTCTAAGACGGCGATAGCCGACGTTTAATGATTTTAAACTGAAGATCACGTCTAAACAAGTAGTGTTAATGATTTGGAAAAAATATATTATGTTAAATTAGAGCATTTGCTTATTATCTTAATTTGTGAGTATTTTAGATTATGCTTATATTAAACTCGCCACAAAATAATAGGTCCGTTTTGACAGCCCATATCGTTTCATATGCCAAAGAGAGACAAACATAGCGGGACAAAGAGGGACACCCTCATGTCAAAACGGACCTATTATTTTGCGGTGAGTTTACATAGTGTAATTTGTAAAGTTATGTCTACCGCGAAAACAAAAACAGAATCACGAAAAACTATCATGCTCAAAGCAACATCAACAAATGGGGCCGGCCGGTAAAAGCTAATCATAGATGGCGCTGCCATAGGCAGGTCCCTTGTCATAGACTTTGACCGTACGTATGCTTGCAAGAGTGTTTTTATTTTTACCTTTTATGAATTAAAATAGAAAATAGAATTTTATGAATTATAATAAATATATGAAAATAGTGCCTTTAATGATGTATGGCGAGTCAGTGAGTTAAAGGAAGAGTTGAAGAAACCCGGCGCCTTTTTACGAGGAAGGAAAACTGACTAGATCATAAGGTAAGGTGCATCTCTTGGATTCGCTTCTTTAACGTAGTATTTACTAATGATATAAATATAATATATAAAAACTTACTGATTCATTGTCAGTTAACAACAGCTCTGTAGAGGACAATCTTAAAATATTTGATACTTGCTTTTGCCAGCGGCTTCGTCCGCGTGGATGTTGGAAATTATCCCACAGGAACCGTATACTTTTACGGAATAAAATGTATCCTATGTGCTATTCCAGACTTTAATCTATCTCTGTGCTAAATTTCATACAAATCCGTTCAGCCGTTGAGTAACAAACGTCCAAACATCTTCACAAACTTTCACATTTATAATATTAGTAGGATTTGTGTTGTTCACGATATATTTTTGTTATCAATGAATCAGCTGATGTGGATTCTAAATCTTGTCACACATGAATTTCTACAATTGCAGAGATTTTAGCAACAGTACATTCCTCATGGTGAGCCTGCAGTGGTACAACATCATCTAGTCTTTGTGTGTTGAATGCTTTGCTTGAAACAAACTTTTTCTGCAATTGCGAGCTCTAAGACGTTCTTCTCTGGATAAAGCCTGTTATTCCATGAGAACATAGAAGGAATAGCACTTTAAAAAAAGTTGTGTAGATGTTCTACCCCTGTAAAATAAATAAAACAAATACTTTTAAGGCGAAACACTTAAGTAGCAAGATTATTAAAACATTATTAAGACATCGGACCTTAAGAGAACATTATTTACCTGTATACATAATATATTTACTGAATTTATTGTGGTCACTCTCCTTGAAATGTTTTCTACGTAACCTCTATTGGCTTCTAGGTACGAAATCAACACGTCTTATTGGTTTCAGCCACAGTTGTTTGATTTTCGAGTCCTTTGAAAGATGGTGGGTTCTCGTCACCGAACAGTTGGGTTCGCTACACTGCGTCATTTCAATAAAATGAAACAAAAAACATATATTAATAGTACAAAAACATCACTGTTTTGGGAGCGATCTACGCTAGCGCCATTTAGACAGTTGTCAGCCCCATTAGGTGGTTGATATATGCGAAGGTAGCTTCTAATTAGCCTGCAATCGCTTTTAAATCTCTGACAATCGCTACGGATGCTCAGAACACCATAATACCACCGCATGATGTTTCACTGATGTTCCGCTGATGTTCCGTTACTCGAGTAGCGGTACATCATGCGAGTCAGTTGAATTGAACTACTGCGGTTCCGCTGCTATGGTTTCGCGGCGGAGATGTGCTAAGGGTCTTAACAACTTGCTAACATGGACTGACATTGATGTGTAAAATATTATTATTATCTGTGGTCGAACGTAGCTACAGCCGCGTCATTCTCATTTATTATCTGTGAATACAGTGCACTCTGCGCAAAGGATCACAGGTGATACTTATAATGACTGTTGCATTGACTTATATACATATTATATACACTAATAATTAAAGGGACAAGAGTCTCTCCAGTGGAGTCATGAAGTACACATCGTAGTATTTATTCAACCCCCTTCCTCCCCACATCGCACCACCTCAAATAAAAAAAATAAAATTCGTTTTAACAGAAATTGCAACTTTCAAAATATACAACGACGGGAAGGTCATTATTTTCAGTAGTACATAGGCATAATCTTGTTTTGTCAATACAATTTCTGTGACTATTTTCGATGTCATTCAGGCGCTAAAATGTCCTTGTAGCACTCTGTTCATCACTGATGGTTCTTTCACGGCATTATGTCATGACGGAAGTGTGCCTGAACGCCGCTCTGCTATCCCGTGGGGTGTAAGCGGGCTCTCGCTAAGCAGCGCGAGCGGAGCGTCGCATCGCTCAATTACGCGCCTGGCATAAATCTCGCGCCGCTGTGTGTGTGATACCGGCCGAGCGGGAATTGACACTTTTATTTGACTACCGATGATTTTGTTGTACTTTTATTGGTTTCTGATTGGTCTTGGCCGAGAACATAGCTTTTGTTAAATTAGTAGGTTGGACGAAATGCATCAATCAATCAATCCGCCTAGCCTTTTCCTAACTATGTTGGACGAAATGCGTATTTTTTTTAATATTGCCAAACGTGGAATCCTACCTACCTACTAATAAAATATCTGCTCCATTTGACTCGTTACTTGAAATGCACTGTAGACGTTTAATATACCAGATTTGAAAGATTTATAAAGGTACCTTCATGTATAGAATAGTATTGTATTTTGGTATTATTTCGTTTAATGAATAAATATGTTCTTTAGCTGCAATGAAATGCAGTTTATTCTTATCTTGTCCTCCATTGATTGATTAAATAAATAAATAAATAAATAATAATAACCCGGGACATTTCACACAAGGTCATCTGATCCCAAACTAAGAGCTTGTACTACGGAAACCAGATAACTGATATACTACTTTTTTTGTAAATAATAATAATAATAATAATGTTTATTTCCAGTAAAATGTTCACAAAGATTACAAGTACAGTAATATGCTTCAAAATAAAAGTGCATTGAGGCATCACCTGGCACCCAAACTAGGTTTATAGCCTGTGACTTGGGGACCAGTGATTCCATAAGGGTAGATACATGATCATAAATATTTTATTAAAACTGTTTTCACCAGTAACATGGTTAACAAAGAGATATAATTATTATTAATGTGAAGAAAGGATGGAAAGTAAAAAATAATTAATAATAAAACTGTTTGTGAGTGTTTGAGTTGGTCGTGGTAGGTGTAGTTGGTATGTTGTGTATGTGTAAGTAATGTGAAAGTGTGGTTTGTGTATGGTGTGAAAGTGTCCTGGTAGGTGTAGTAATGGTGTATGTGAGAGTAAGTATGAAAGTGGGGGCAGTGTATGAGAGTTTGTGTGTGAAAATACTTGAATAAGAGGGGATTTGTCTTAGGTATGTGGGAGGAGAAGTTTTTCGGTCTCGTCATATGATTTCTCAATTAGCCATTCTTTAACTGTGATTTTGCATTGGTGATAATTTAAACTGTGGATATGGAGAAATTTATTGATTTTATTATATAGAATATAGCTAAGGTAGGCGAATTGGTGTTGTGCGAAGGTGGTTTTGTGTCTAACTGGTGGAAGAGCAATGTCTGCGCGTCGTTTAGAACTTGCTGTGAACGGCAGCCGATGTTTCCTTAATACACTTTGTAGCACATATAGGCCTCTTACTGTCAGAACCCTGCTTTCCCTAAAAAGTTCCAAAGTAGGGTATCTATAGGGCTTGCTGAATATAACTTTGAGAACTGCTCTCTGAGCTCTCTCTAATTTCAGAAAGTATGTTTTGCAAGCACCACCCCAAGCCGGCAAACAATATAGGAGAAGAGACTGACAGAGTGAATAATAGACCATCATAAGTGTTTCCGAGTCAGCTGAACAACGGAGTTTCTTAAAGATGGAAATGAGTTTACGCGTTCGGATGACTAGATTATCAATATGACTATACCAGTTTAGGTGATTGTCAATTTGCACGCCCAAGTATTTTATACAAGATGTGGCTGCCAGAGTGGGACAGGTACAGCAGGAGTTTGGAGAACAACTATGTACTTTAACAATAGGGGTTATGTTTGGCTGAGTCTTGTTACTTATAGAAAAAGAAACAAGCTTCGTTTTTTCTGCATTCAGGGTCAATAAATTATTGTTAAACCAGTTCATGACAATGTCCAACACCATCTGAGCATATTTTTCTGTTTCACTCCAATCATTCCCATGAACCAGTAAGGCTGTGTATAATACATACTTATATAGATAATTACACCCAGACTCAGGACAAACAGACATGTTCATGCACACAAATGTTTGTCCTGGGTGGGAATCGAACCCACGACCAGCGACATGATGGTGGTATCTTAACCAACCACGCCAGCTGGTCTGCCTTGATTAGTGAAACATTCGTATTTTATTAATAATTTAATATTAAATGTGTTATTAATATACAATTATTTGGGTGCGTCTGTCATAAACAACTCAAGAATATCATCAATGTTTATATGTTAGGTTTCAAACTAATTTATTATATCCAATTAACGTATTGAAAATTCTATAACGAGTATTACAAATTAATCCTTGTTATTGCGATAAAAAACACGAATGTTTCGTCTGTCTGTTTATTTAAATGTTTCGGTAGTTAAAATTTACAATCCACACATTGTAAAGTAATAAAATCAATTAATTTTCCGGCTATAGTTACGACATTAGCATAGTCCGTTCTAAACCTATTCATTGCTTATCTCACGTTTGGACACTTAAATGGCAAGATATCGATCGCGAGCGTTTTCGATATAAATATGATTGTTTCGTGGCGGCCAATTACTGCATTAATATTCATGTGGCGGCCATTCCCCTCCGAGCCAGGCCAGACGAGGCGCAGACAAAAACAAGCCATTATAATGTACAGGTACGATTTGTAAATGACAAATAGTAGTTTGGTTCACATTGCTCATGCTTTCTTGATTTTGTAATGAATTTACTGATTGTAAGTGTACCTCTGCGACCACTAAAATAGATGAGGGCACAGTCGCCGAACAAATAGATGAGGGCACAGTTGACGAACATATAAATAAGGGCACAGTCGCCGAACAAATAGATGAGGGCACAGTCGCCGAACAAATAGATGAGGGCACAGTTGACGAACATATAAATAAGGGCACAGTCGCCGAACAAATAGATGAGGGCACAGTCGCCGAACAAATAGATGAGGGCACAGTTGACGAACATATAAATAAGGGCACAGTCGCCGAACAAACAAACTCTTTTGCAAAAAAAAAAAAACGGGCACTTTAGATTTTTTCTCTACTTCAATGAAGAAGAACAGGAAAGAGGTTTTATTAATTTGCCGATGTATTGGCATGTTATTCGAAACATCCAGGCATGATTCTTTACGTTCCAAATTTAAATTTTGAAATTAACAAAAGAAAAATAATGATTATTGTAAAATTGCTATACTAATGGCGCGAATTTCTGAAATGATTTTTTTACTGATTACTAAAATTTTAAAACTTTTTGGATATTTTCTGCAAATTAAACGATTTAATCTTTCTTTTTACATTAAATACCACATTTTGATATGAGTGATAAAGCGATAAGGGCCCGTAAAATTATAGCCCTACTTGAAGAAGGTTGTTCGCAAACTTACGTGTCTCAGCGGCTAAATGTGAGTCGTTCAACTGTCGAGAGGACTTGGCAACGGTATCAAGAGACCGGTTCGGTGAAAAGAAGACCTGGTAGATCGGGAAGAAAACGATGCACAAAACTAAGAGATGGCCGCTATTTGGTGAGTCAGACGTTGCGGAATCGTAAGGCGTCAAGTGTGGACCTGAAGA
This sequence comes from Dicycla oo, assembly GCA_948252095.1. Lineage (NCBI taxonomy): Eukaryota > Metazoa > Arthropoda > Insecta > Lepidoptera > Noctuidae > Dicycla > Dicycla oo. The sequence goes on from OX411733.1 coordinate 240,932, forward strand.
AGAGCCTTGAAGAAGTAAGAGGAGTAGAAGTTAGCTTGTGGACGGTTAGGAGGAGGCTTTTGGCTGCCAATATCAGGAGTTACGCCCCGGCTCAGGGCCCGAAATTACTCCGTGAGCACGGTGTTGCTCGACTTCAGGTTGCTCTGTTATTAGGTTTTTACATTTGTAACTTTATTTTATCAAAAAAATAAAAAAAATATCTTCTTATCTTATTGCCGACCACTTCTTATTGTTTGGCCGTGTTCATCGGTTTTAATGAAATCATCGAAATTTAAAAAAAAAAAAAAAATTGCCAGAATTCACTTCACACTTATTAATTTACACGATTATAAGTATGCAGACTACGTCAAACAATTAAATTTCATTTAATTAACTCGAATCGACCTTAGAACGCATATTTTCTTAGGTGCCCGTTTTTTTTTTGCAAAAGAGTGTAGATGAAGGCACAGTCGCCGAACAAATAGATGAGGGCACAGTCGCCGAACAAATAGATGAGGGCACAGTCGTCAAACAAATAGATGAGAGGTACAGTCGCCGAACAAATAGATGAGGGCACAGTCGCCGAACAAATAGATGAGGGCACAGTCGCCGAACAAATAGATGAGGGCACAGTCGTCAAACAAATAGATGAGAGGTACAGTCGCCGAACAAATAGATGAGGGCACAGTCGCCGAACAAATAGATGAGGGCACAGTCGTCAAACAAATAGATGAGAGGTACAGTCGCCGAACAAATAGATGAGGGCACAGTCGCCGAAAAAAATAGATGAGGGCACAGTCGTCAAACAAATAGATGAGAGGTACAGTCGCCGAACAAATAGATGAGGGCACAGTCGCCGAACAAATAGATGAGGGCACAGTCGTCAAACAAATAGATGAGAGGTACAGTCGCCGAACAAATATATGAGAGCACAGTCGCCGAACAAATAGATGAGGGCATAGTCGTCAAACAAATAGATGAGAGGTACAGTCGCCGAACAAATAGATGAGGGCACAGTCGCCGAACAAATAGATGAGGGCACAGTCGCCGAACAAATAGATGAGGGCACAATCACCGAACAAATAGATGAGGGAACAGTCACCGACATCATCATACAATACCAAATTCGATGTTTGTGAAACTTTTCACATGTTTTTAAAAATAATTTATTCCACTTTTGGGCAATATATGTTATGTAAGCATAATTACATCGGTTGTCTATCGCCCTGACTAGGTATGCAGTGTCGTGGACCGTTGCAGATAAATAATTGACGATATGGATGCCCATGCACTGAAGATGGGAGGCGACCCGCACGACGCGCAACGCCACGAGGCTGAAGTTAATGGATGCTAGTTTGTTCTTCCTACATTTAATTTAGTATGAACCTTGTGCTTACTAATTAGCAACTGACATGACAAAACTAGCAAGCCGCCCTTGCTGAATGGAGAATTGAATGCAATAGTGAAATGTCAAAACATCGAGATTTCTGTGTAAATAAGTATAAATTTTAATGTATTATACACATAAACGTTTCAGAATAAATGCTCGAAGTGATGGTGAAAAACGCATTAAGATTCATTATATCAGGTTGGCAGAAAAGTCTTGCACCAAGATATAAGACTTAATGAATTTATTGAGAACTTTGTTATTTACAATAATTAATCAGTAATGTCCCCACAAACCCAAATAACTCTATTACTCTGGCCCAGTTGGTAGATTGTTGATGCCCTGCGCCCAGAATTCCGGAGGCTGGGCAGAAAAGAAATTGTCCACTGCCATTTTGAGGTCTTCGTAGTTTTGAAAATTTTCCTCACGCAAATAAAGCTTTAGTGGTCGAAACAAGTAATAGTCGGATGGCGCGAGATCCGGTGAGTACGGTGGGTGGGCAACCGGGTGCCATCCAAGCTTTACGATTTTTTGTCGAGTCTCCGAAGCGACATGAGGTCGCGCATTATCATGGAGTAAGTGGACATTTACACGTCTCGGTCGTTTTCTCTTGCGTCAGCCAGTTTCTGAAGCTGTTCAGTATAAATGGAAGTCGTAATCGTCCTTCACGCAGGGAGAAGCTCGTAATAGAGTGGTCCCTTCGCATCCCACCAAACGGACAGAAGATGCTTGCGTGAGTGACGGTTCGGCTTTGGCTGCGGTGGTGGCTCTGCGTCGTAAGGAAGCCAGACGGCGTGCCGTGTGTTGTTATCATAGAGAATCCAGCTCTCATCGCCAGTTACCAGATCTTCAAGAAACTCTTTCTGATGGCTGAAAAAGAAGCGATTCACAAATACTAACTCTGACTTGACGATGACTGTCAGTTAGTTGATGTGGAATCCATCGTACCATTACTTTACGATAGCCGAGTTTGTGTAAATGAACCTCGACGGTCGAATGATATAGGCTAGAGTCTCACCCAAATCACGCGTATTTATTTCTGGATTAGCCTTTAAACAGCGGAGTAATTCCTCATCGTCGAAGGTGAATGGTCGCCCAGATCGCTCGTGATCTTCAAGAGTTATATCTCCCGATGTAAAGCGAGCAAACCAGCGGCTTATCTTCCATCGCGATACAACACCTTCACCGAACGCTTTGCTGATGTTAGCGGTAGCCACACTCACGTTGTGTCCCTGACGCCACTCGTAAAAAATGATCGATCGGAGTTTGTTGTTCACTAACCATTTTCACAAACTAACCAAATCCTCACTAGCGCGCCTTTATATACCCTTGATGTGATAGCTTCGAGAACCTTCTACAATATTTTTACGTATCCCAGATTAATATTCCGGAAAATTCTAGTATTTTACAATTTCTTGTGCAATATTTTTCCGCCAAGCTTATATAAGTCAGAAGATCTAAGCGGTCACATAGGTACGAAAAGCGGACTTTGTTTAATAAAAAAAATATACGCATATGTACGTAGATAGAGAAAGACACTTGGCCTATAAAGCAAACAATTGGTTTCCTAATGGTTCCTAAAAACGAGGAAATAAATGACACACAGGCAGCTTTTCATAGATGACGTTTGCAGAGTTATTTTTGAGCTTGATACGTGTTCCTGTCTGCGCTTAAGTCAAGTTTAGTTGGCTTACAATCCTGATTTCCATTTCAACAATAAATAATCCGGCTTCTGTTATTCCTAAATCACCGAAATTAATAAAACTAATAGATGCAATAGCATATATTATTATCTTCTACATAACTCAGCTTCTGTATCATTGCATTTATTATAAGAAGCTTTATTTATTTATGTGAGTTCACAGCAAACTATTAATCAAGTTGTAGCTAATAAGTCCTCGTTGAGATTATAGGATAATACAGCTTTTATAATAATATGTAATCTTGTGTCGATCAGCGATCATTAATCTAATAGCTTAATAGTATTACCGTATATCCAACAGATCATTAACTTGTCTCGCTGCAACGATATAGCACGAGAGTACCAATGTTATAACGTTATAGCAGATACCAACAGATACACGTGACAGGTCAACGATTAAAGTTATCTATTGTCTCTGCTGCCCACAGATTTGTATGATGTTGACGATACAAACTTGTCTAGAAATCACATTTTGTCGTTCAATATTATGTTAAATTATATATATCGAAAAGATACAATATACATGGACTTCTTGAATTTAGTATTTTTAACTTGATTGATATTTTTCCTACATCCTTTTGTTCGATTGTTAATAAAATATTATGATCTGTTGAAACATTATCAATGTGACGATCTCTAATAATACTTAGTTATGCTTAGCTACGAAGTTAATCGGCTTAGTATTCGGATGCTTCCAAATGAGATGAATATCCATGATGACATCACCGCGAGCTTTTGTTTCTGTTCCATTTACTTATTACTTTAAACAGAACTGGTTTGGCCTAGATTAGAACCTTTCTTTAATGTCTGCTTTCAAATAAACCTTTCGATCTTATTGAAGTTATCGGGTGATCTCGCAGAAGTAATCATTTTCTTGAACTTTTGATTATTTTTCTCTACATTTTTCTATCCGTTAAATGAGTGATAGGGTTTACTTCTAAAGCAAATTTGTCACTACGATTCTACGGAGAAATAATCTACATATCAAGCGAATGGTCCATATTAGGCGTGCTTCATCTTTCAGTCAATGAACTCTTATCTTCCTAGGATTGTCCGGCTGTATACCTTGTTAAGATAGTGAGAGTTCGCCGAGTTGTGGGGGGCTATGTCCAGTAAAGATCGTTCGGCTAAATGTTGATAAACTTACCGATGGGCATGACATGTCCGAAGTGGAGTCCATCGCCGACGCCGGAGCAGTTCCAGCGCCGCCCCGCCAGCTGCAGCCGACACTCCGCGTACGCCATCCTGTGAATACGACAGACATTAACTATAAAGCTAAAACTAAACAGTTCTATTGGTCCGGATAATATTCCTCCATGGTTTCTAAAAGAGGGCAAGGAATTTCTCATTCAGCCTTTTACCACATTTTTAATTTAGCCCTTAAATCCGGAATCTATCCACCACAATGGAAGATATCACGTGTGACTCCCATACCGAAAACTTCCAATAAATCTTCAGTCGATGAATATCGTCCAATAGCGATACTATCTTGAATTTGAAGTGAACTGAATTTACAAGCAAGTGAAGCAGCACCTATGCAATGAGCAGCATGGTTTTCGTAAAAAAAGATCCGTCAATACCAACTTACTGACACTAGTTAATTATATCTCGACTAGTCTTGATCGCAGACGCCAGGTAGACGTGGTTTACTTTGATTTTCAAAAGGCGTTCGACAGAGTCAATAACGACGTCTTGCTGTCAAAGCTCAGTGCGTTAGGCGTTGCTCCAAAGCTTCTACGGCTTCTGGCAGATTATTTGCGGGACCGACAACAATTTGTCAGATTAGGTTTGTACGAGTCACTCCCATATTGCACTCGCTCCGGTGTGAGTCAAGGTTCGGTAGTCGGCCCTCTCCTTTTCATTTTGGTGATAATTGACCTCCCTGATGAGGTTGCGAATGCCAGATCCCTCTTATATGCTGATGACTTAAAACTATTTTATGAAATCAAATCTAAGCACGACTGCCAAGCTCTGCAATCAGACATTGACTCAGTATTTAAGTGGAGCTTAGAAAATAAAATGGAATTCAATAAGTCAAAGTGCTACGTGATGTCTTTCGGTCGAATGCGGCGCCCTATCAACTTTCTATACAAACTGAATGGAGAAACAATCACAAGAACTGATTCCATGAAAGACCTGGGAGTCACATTCGACCGGAAGCTCACTTTTCGCGACCACATCGCATCCACTGCCAAGGAGTCCTTCAGGCGCCTTGGCTTTGTATTGAGAAACTGTCGTGACTTCCACAACCCCCACGTTATCAGGCTTATTTTTGGGGCATTGGTCCGTAGCAAGCTTGAGTCTAGTGCGTGCGTATGGAATCCTTTTGAGAAGCAGTATGCGTTAGCTTTAGAGAAAGTGCAAAAAGCATTCCTCAGATACCTTTACAAGCATATGTACGGGTTTTATCCCTTCTTGTATCCCACTAAATTCCTGTTGGGCTGTTTGGGTTTCAATTCTCTAGAAGTTAGACGGTCGCGCGATTGGATGATACTGATATTTAAAGCTTTTCGCGGGATTATCGATGACCCTGAGTTGCATAATGTAATCTGCAATCTATTTGTCCCAGACAATTACTGTCGTGGCAGGAAACACCGCTTATTGGCTGTTCCAACTTGCCGCGCAGTTGAGCACTCCAAGTCACCCATCCCTCGGGCATTAGGCGCTATTAACGCTCTCCTGGACTCAAACACAGATCTTGATATGTTTGCGGATGAATGGAAGATGATACTATCGGAATGTTTGAAGTTTTGTGAGAAGAATGCATGAATGAATGAATGACATGACTGAGTTGAATCAATAATATAGTATAGGTACTTTATGTCAAATTATAATTAAATAGTGTAATTGGCTTCGGCCGTTCTATTTAAATAAATAAATAAATAATAAATAAATAAATAAAGGCCCTATCACACTAGCGTTTTACGAGCGTCGTGGTTTCTCCAACTACTGAGCAGCGTAAATGCTGCGCAAACGCGACGTTGGTGTTGCGTCAACGCAACGTTAACGATGCGTTTTTGGCAACAGATACAATCACGCCGTCCCGCTCGTCCGTGCCCGCATTATGTGTGTGACGTTAACGTTGCATTTAGCGGATGCGCGACGTTAACGCTTGCTACTAGAAACTGGTGAAGTTAATGTCGCGTCTACGCAGCGTTGTCGCTGCACAGACGTTGGAGAAACGCCAATGCTCGTAAAACGCCAGTGGGATAGTGGCCTAAAACTACATATAAACTCCATATAAAATTCTCAGTAGCAGTACGAATCTGGATTTGCGCCCAGTTATTGTCAATAGGCTCGTTCCATAAACATCTATGTTACAGTAAACCTATGTGAATAGCTATGGCTCAGAAAAACCTATTTCAAAATACAACAGACTGTTCTCGTAGCGATTGTAACATTGTAACCTACAAACCCGATGTTCTCGTATTGATTGTACGTTGTAACCTACAAACCCGATGTTCTCGTATTGATTGTACGTTGTAACCTACAAACCCGATGTTCTCGTATTGATTGTACGTTGTAACCTACAAACCCGATGTTCTCGTATTGATTGTACGTTGTAACCTACAAATCCGATGTTCTCGTATTGATTGTAACTTGTAACCTACAAACCCGATGGGTTTCCCAGCTTGTAAGGCAAAATTCCACCTCAAACGAGTAATGTACAGGTTTGTATAAATACTAGCCGCTCTATTATTACGGGGTACATAATTATATCTGTAATACGTCGAGTGAAGCACACCGACGGCGAAGCGGAACGACGACGTAAACCAACAAACAGAACACTTGCTGTTGCTGCTAATGTCGTTGCGATAACATAATCATCATAATCTGTCGTTTTATTTATTGTTATGTAACTTTCCCACTGCTGGGACACAGGCCTCCTCTATAACGTTCCCACTGCTGGGACACAGGCCTCCTTTATAACGTTCCCACTGCTGGGACACAGGCCTCCTCTATAACATTCCCATTGCTGGGACACAGGCCTCCTCTATAACGTTCCCACTGCTGGGACACAGGCCTCCTTTATAACGTTCCCACTGCTGGGACACAGGCCTCCTCTATAACGTTCCCTCTGCTGGGATACAGGCCTCCTCCATAACGTTCCCACTGCTGGGACACAGGCCTCCTCCATAACGTTCCCACTGCTGGGACACAGGCCTCCTCTATAACGTTCCCACTGCTGGGACACAGGCCTCCTCTATAACGTTCCCACTGCTGGGACACAGGCCTCCTCTATAACGTTCCCACTGCTGGGACACAGGCCTCCTCTTTCTGTGAGAAGGATTGGGCCGTACCACGTGGGCCTAGTGCGGGTTGGTGGATGTCACAAGACATGTTTCCCAATTTTTAACCGACTTCAAAAAAGAAGGTTATCAATTCGACGCGTATGTGTGTAATATTATTGGAACTGCAATATATTCACATATGATAATCTATAGAGCTTTCGAACAAATATACAAAATATTATAGATGTATGTATGTATGTTTCTCCACGCATTTCTCCGAAACTGAATCGGATCGTGACCATGTTATTTTTATTGGTTACATTTGCTTCAACTTAGGGTACAGTGCAAATTTCAACAAAATCGGTTCAGTAGTTTTCAAGATAATTAACTAATACGTGTAAGTGTGACGGCCTTGTTCAACCGACTTCAAAAAAGGAGGTTCTCTATTCGTATGTCTGTTTGTATGTGTGTCCACGATTTTCTCTAAAACGAATGAACCAATTTTGATGATTATAACATGATCGACATACTTTTGGAAGGTTGTAGTGTATAATACATTAGGTATTTATTGTTATGTACGAAGTTATGTTAGTGTTCGTGGGCCGCTGGGACTCGCCGATGTGGCGGCACTGCATGCGACTACACACTGCATGCGACTACACACTGCATGCGACTACACACTGCATGCGACTACACACTGCATGCGACTACACACTGCATGCGACTACACACTGCATGCGACTACACACGGCATGCGACTACACACTGCATGCGACTACACACTGCATGCGACTACACACTGCATGCGACTACACACTGCATGCGACTACACACTGCATGCGACTACACACTGCATGCGACTACACACTGCATGCGACTACACACTGCATGCGACTACACACTGCATGCGACTACACACTGCAAGCGCCTACACACTGCAAGCGCCTACACACTGCATGCGACTACACACTGCATGCGACTACACACTGCATGCGACTACACACTACATGCGACTACACACTGCAAGCGACTACACACTGCATGCGACTACACACTGCATGAGACTACACACTGCATGCGACTACACACTGCATGCGACTACACACTGCATGCGACTACACACTGCATGCGACTACACACTGCATGCGACTACACACTGCAAGCGACTACACACTGCATGCGACTACACACTGCATGCGACTACACACTGCATGCGACTACACACTGCATGCGACTACACACTGCATGCGACTACACACTGCATGCGACTACACACTGCGGGCGGTCGCGTCCAGGGCTTGGTTTAAGCTGGCACTCCTGGGCGGCGCCAATTTGTGATTATTATTTTTATTTCTTTCTGTGGTTTTGTTTTTGTAGGTACTAACTAACGACAGCTTTGAAAGGTTTTTTGTGTTAATAACAGTACCTATATGGACTACGTCTGAAATAAATGTCTTATTATTATTATTATATGCGTAAATATGATATACGTATTAATACGTATTTCCGGCATTTCCAAGCGGATTTTGATTATTTTTTTTTCGTTCGTCTTGAGCATAGGTATGGCATTTTGTATAGTCAACTAAAAATGGAAAAATAAATTTCAAAAAAAAACCGACTTCAAAAACCTAAAACGAATATAATAGGTAACTTTAATAAAACTCTTAACAGCTTCTGAAGTCGGTGTCTTCAGTTCTTCAATGCACTAATAGCTTGGCACTGACTTCAGAAGCTGTTAAGTTTTTTTTATGAAAGTTATTTTATTCGTTTTAGGTTTTTGAAGTAGGTCTTTATTTTTTTCTTATGTGGAGAAGGGACTCCAACCCACTAAAACTCCACGGTGTCCCCCCGCGGCTATCCGTCACCGGACCCTCCACTGGGGAGTACCATTCATCACCGGCGCACCAGAACACATTGCATGACCACCCTAGGGGCCAAACCAGCACATGGGCGTTAGACGACCCAGTGTCTAGGTACCCTTAGTCCTCCTGTGACTGGCCAGGTCAGTAGCCCGGCCGCCTACCACTGTTCGACCGCAGAGGATAGGGAGAGCTGCCAACGAAATACCGACACTCCTTCTCTGCGGCCCCACCGCGTCCGCCATCAGACGGTGACGCCCCGTCAAGGCCGCGGAAGGTAGGGAGAGCGGCGCACCGCAATACTAGCACTCCTCCCCCGCCGCGGCACAGATATTATAATATTAGCCGCGGCCTCCAACCTTCAGCCGCGATGCCTCCCATACGACATCGCGGCCCGCCTCAGTTGCGATGTCGCCCAAGCGGCACCGCAACCTACCTGTTGGCCGCTACGAGTACGGCGTCGGCTTCCTGGGAAAAGCCCTGATGAGCGGGCCCTCCTCGAGTTCCTCTTCGATTCATCGTGGGTGACCAAGCCACGGCTATTATTGTAGTGGCGTTGGTCAAATTGTAGTGCAATATTTATAACAAAACTAAGAAATAATTTAAAAAAATTAAATTGACTTCAAAAAGATAATTAGCTGAATATTATGAAATAACTTTAATTTCGGAAGTCGGTGGCAAAAAATTAAAATACAGACCCCAAGACACTGACTTCCGAAATTAAAGTTATTTCATAATATTCAGCTAATTAAATAATAATTATCTTTTTGAAGTCGATTTAATTTTTTAGATTTCTTGTTTTGCTTTTTTCTCGACTCTTTGGAGATGGGCGTTAATGACAGCGACACAGTATAGTTGTTATCAAACACAGATTTTCTGTAAACTGAGTTTTTTAGTTTCAATAAATTAGTATTATTATATCATTTTTTTTTTTCATTTCTCGGGACCTGGAGTCCCGGACCTTTGGAAGGCGTATGAGGAGCCGAAGCCAACTCGCAGAGGTCCCTTAAATCCACCACTAACCGACGATTATCCCTGTATGCACTATGCAAGTGCACCCAAGGACAACCCCCGGTTGGTGCAGGACTATTGTTGTACGTGGAAACAAATCATATTGGGCTATGGGTCTGGGTGGCTAAAGTGGATTGGGTAACTTGAACTATGGAAGAACTATGTCCCCTGCCTGACCCATGTTATATATTATACACGGATAAAATGGCAGGGGGTGACTTGCACACTCAATAATGGGCCCCCGGAAACGGCCGCTAGCACATAGTGACGTAGCGACAAGGGGGCAATACTTCCTGAGGTGCTTGAGGAGTGGAGAGGTATTCCACGGCAATCAGGACAATCCCGGAAGTACGGTCAAGATCCCTACCAGCACCTTACTGGAATACTTCCTTCCTCCGAGCACGTTTGCTTTTGCGAATCTCCACTCAAGCCGGCCAATAAAGGCAAGAAAGAGGTGAGAGCTCTGTTCCTCGTCAGTGTTCACTCCAGCCGGCCAATAAAGGCAAGCCAGAGACGAGGACAAGATTTCTCTCGGGAGATAGGGTTCGTGGGGTCGCTACTGCCCAAAAGCATGCTGCCCTGCGGGTTTCTGTATCTCTCTTGGTCGGGCTCCTCATCCTAGACCCGTTCCGGCAAAGTAAACTCTACCGGCACAGACCTAAAGTTCGGAGCGCGCAAGCCCCACCACGACGTCAACGTAGAGATACAGCGGTGGGGATATCAATTTATTATTAAATTTGTTTAATAATATAGTGTTCTTTCTGTAAAAGTTTGTCTAGATATTTCGTTGGGAGTCTATTTTGCTTTTTCTCGCCTTCGTTTCGCTTTGTATGTGGCATGGTCCTAAGGATGTTCAGTGACGTCACGATGACTAGTTATACCTCGATAATTGATGAGTACCTCTTGAGGCTATATTTACGGTGCCCCAACCGAGCTACACTACAACTAGAGAATTGAAGATCCCAGGATATTGTATTTTAATTGATCAAGCTTCTGATCCTCATTGGGTAAGTAGATAATTGTACGTAGGTAAATGACCCTAGTAATCTACGGTACATCTAGGCTCCATAATTTGATTACAGTTTAAATCTACCCTATCTTTTGCATTTGAATCAATCGCTAGACCAATAACGTGATTTTATAGAGAAAATTTACTGCTTGTGAATTAATTCCGATTAATTGTGTAAGTGGCCAATAAATCGTTAATTGGTTTATCGAGAGGTGTAATCTTTATGCCACGCTACGATTATTAGAAGGTGCTTATTTCTATCATCCACTTAGCTTGAATTGATTTTCGCTCGGCTGAGCCCAAACAAACGTAATTTTTTGAGCTGTATGCCGGGTAAATGAGTCGCGGAATTTACGCTGCATTCGGTTTTATACTAAAGTCGCTATGTGACACAAATAGGACTTTAGTATGAAACCGAATACAGTGTAAATTCCGCGACTCATTTTGCGCGACTCACAGCTCAAAAAAAATACGTTCGTTTGGCCTTCTTCCTATTAAACTTACTTATGACTAGTTAAACGTATTCATGACTAGTTTCTGCGCGCGACTTTGTCCTCGTAAAATTTGTAGTTTTAACATGAAATAATAATTCTGTAGCTTCTCAGTAGTAAAATAATGTTCGGAATCGGATCATTAGTTCCAAAGATTACCTCCCACATACTTACAAGTTTTACTTCTTCAGTAATATTATTAAGTATAGATAATATATTTCCAGCCAGAGTGTGATTCCAGTACAAACCGTGTATAGTTGTTATCAAACACAGATTTTCTGTAAACTGAGTTTTTTAGTTTCAATAAATTAGTATTATTATATCAATTTTTTTTTACATTGTCCTTTGGAAGGCATACGAGGGGCCGAAGCCAACTCGCAGATGCCCCTTAGATAATTTTAAATGATGAGGAGGATTACCCACGATTATCTCTATATGCGCTATGCAAATACACCCAAGGACAACCACCGGTTGGTGCAGGACTATCGTTGTACATGGAAACAAAACATATTGGGCTATGGCTTTGGGTGGCTTAAGTGGATTGCGTAACTTAGCGTAGCGGTGAAATATTTGCCAAGTGTGGTGCGTTTATTTGCTTTTAGTTCTGCAATTTCGCTCGTAAGCATGTCGATTTGCTGTTCCAGGGTTGAGTTAGTACCAGGAGGTTCTTGTGAGCTCGTGGAGACGGTGGATAAGATGGTTTGCTCCAAAATCTTATATAGCAAGGTCATAGATGTCGGATTTCTTGGCAATGTTGTCGCTGACGGCAAGCACTGCTCGTATCGATTGTGGCAAATGATTCGTCCACATAATCCTGAGCGCCGAGTTGGAGATATTTTCGGCAGCGAGGTTCCTCATGTGACTAGTAGTTGGGATGGTTTCATGTCGCCCAGTACCATTTCGGACAGTAAACGCTGGACTTGGCGTTGCTCGGATTCTTCATAAATTTGCAGTGGGCGATTTTTCAGTATTTCATACCGCTTCGTCTCGGGTGGGTGGAGAATGATGTCGGTGATTTCGTCGAGATCCTGCCGTTCGAGTTGACCAATGACTATCTCGTATATGGCTTGATCGCTTTTCTTGTGCGGAGACATGATAGCTTCGAACTGTGCGATCCAAAGTCATATTTTATCTCGCCAGATGGGTGGGATATGAAGCGTGGTTGAGACACCCGAGAGTTCTTGTCCTCCGCTGGTCATGTAGTTCTAGTCCTCCGCTGGTCATGTAGTTCTTGTCCTCCGCTGGTCATGTAGTTCTAGTCCTCCGCTGGTAATGTAGTTCTTGTCCTCCGCTGGTCATGTAGTTTTCGCCTACCAATACACCACTGTATATGGTAGGAGAAATAATAACATTAGCTTGATGTAGCATAAACATGTCTTTATTTGCTCTGTTTACGTGGTATTCTTATTGATCACAAGTAGTGTTTAGGCAGACATAGAAATTATTCAACTGACCAATCACATTGCTTCACACTAAGTTAAAATATTACTATGAGTGGCGTAGCCGGACCTAATGTACCGAGGTTATAAATATGGGTGCCGGAACCGCGCGCGACATGCGATGTTGGTATACAGCTACATCCCGAACAATTTTCAATCTTATTTGAAGGTTCTACATCCTTCTGTTTCAGTGGTATAGAATTTTGAAGGCATGTGGGTATCTGAGTGAGGGGCTCATGGCGAAATAATAACAGCCGCAGGGTTCAATCGAAGGTTACGCTACGCTTGCCGAGGTCAGTTCGTGTATGGGTGACCATCCATTAACTATCCTGACCTCTCCGTGCCTCAGTAAGAAGGTTAAGCCATTGGTCCCAGCTATTCTTTGTAGATCTTTAGCAGTCATTATTTTACGGGCAGTAAGAAGCTCAAAAGTCTGACGACCTAGGGGTACCGTATTACCCAGTAACAAGGTTGTGGTGGTCAGATAGGCAGTTGCTATATGTAAAATATTGGTATTCAGCTGCTTCCGGTTAGATTGGAAACCCCAACAGTTGGAAAAGGCTAGGGAGATGATGATGGCGGTTACCTGAGGCCATCCCCGATGGCGGCGACGGCGGCGGGTGACTGGCGGCACATGGCTCGTTGGCGCTCCGTCAGGCCCGGCGCGCGCGCACACACCAGCGCCGCGCCCAGCGACCCGCCACACACCGCTAGTCTGCAATAGAGAAGGAGGTACAGGTTACATTTTGGTCTCGTTAGTCTGGTGCTCCAGAGCACGGCTGCTGCCCTTGAGGCTAAGTGTCTTTCGGGTTTTCTATCACTATTTTATAAATAAATATTTTAAAAGAGTAACTGCGGAGTTTTTGCTCATGCTCCATACGAAACTACCTTCTGAAAAGGGGCAAATAGAATCAATTCCATTTTCTTGTAAATTTTGATATTCAAAAGTGCCTTTTGTGTGGCTGCCCTGTACCTGTAATTGAAATAAATTATTTGACTTGGACAAAAACTTAATAATAATAATAATAAATCATTTATTTTCAGGTTACAAAGACCCGTAGATAAATAAATACCTTAACCTAAGTATACATATCATAAGAACTGTGTTAGTAAATAAAACTTAAAACTATATTAGTGTCACTTAGTTGCACTATGTCTGTGCGTTCCGGTGCCTCTTGTCCACGAAAGCGGCGGAATACCACATAGGTTTTAAGAATTTTATTCTCATAAGAACATAACAGTTCACTTAAAATGAGATACATAGTGCTTACAATTCTAGTAAATTAAAATAATATTATATAACAATTGCCTCTGATGTGTTGGTGACGTTATAGGGTACGTACATGTTTCTTGAGTCTCGCCTTAAATATGTTCATACTATCACACTTCTTTAAATCTTCCGGTAAATTATTGAACAGCTGTGCTCCCTCAACCAATATTGTTTTTTTACCGTAATTAGTCCGTGCACGTGCGGTCATCTTCTTGTGTTATAGGTAACTTTTTTTAAATGTAATTGTATGTTTGGTTGTACGGAATTTGTGGTGATTTTTTTTTATGAGTATGCAGGTGTAATATGTGTAAAGTTGTTTGAGATTTAGTAGTTCAGTTTTTTCGTATAATTGTTTTGTTCGAAATAGGTAAATAATGAAATAATACTTTGATAATTTTGTTCTGTAATCTTTGTAGTAAGTTTAAATTAGATTTCGCGGCTGATCCCCATATTTAAATTAAATATTCAAGGTTTGGTTTTACTAGGGAATTATATATAATTAGTCGTACCTTTTTCGGAATACAGTTTGTAACTTTTCGTAACGCTCCTAATAGTGACATTAATTTTGATTTCACATGATCAATGTGTAGCTTCCATATAAGTTTCTCATCTACCCACAGTCCGAGATATTTTTCGTGACTAGATCGTTGGATTATTTCTCCGTTGATCGGAAGGGGTGAGAACTGTGGTATCGGTTTATTTTTCGCGGAGAAGATCATAAATGATGTTTTTGAGGTATTAAGAGTCAACAAGTTGTATTTTAATCATTGATTGAGTAGGTTGAGGTCTTTTTGAGCATCCTTTATAATGTCGTTTAAAGATTTGTCAAAGTAAAAAGACAAGTGTCGTCCGCGTATAACGTTAAGTGTCCTGTCAATCCTATTTTATCAATGTTATTAATGTAAATTAGGAATAGTAATGAGCTAATAATTGAGCCTTGTGGACATCCGTATGTTATGTTTTGTACCGAGCTAGTGAACACATCCTGAGGCCAAAAGCTTTCGTCCATCACCTGAGCATGTTGGTATGCGCACCACAAACGCCTTAAGGTTGACGTTGCGATGCGGCTCCAGCAGCTGCACGTTAAGTGGCCACATGTGAATACAGAGAATGTAATGTGTTCTACTCGGGATGACACAAATACAAATCAAACCGTAACATCCGCAATGTGTACAATACCTTAAGTCACAGGCGTGTTACTCATGGCTGTTCTCACTAAGTCACAGGAGTGTTACTCATGGCTGTTCTCACTAAGTCACAGGAGTGTTACTCATGGCTGTTCTCACTAAGTCACAGGGGTGTCACTCATGGCTGTTCTCACTAAGTCACAGGGGTGTTACTCATGGCTGTTCTCACTAAGTCACAGGGGTGTCACTCATGGCTGTTCTCACTAAGTCACAGGGGTGTTACTCATGGCTGTTCTCACTAAGTCACAGGGTTTCACTCATGGCTGTTCTCACTAAGTCACAGGGGTGTCACTCATGGCTGTTCTCACTAAGTCACAGGGGTTTTACTCATGGCTGTTCTCACTAAGTCACAGGGGTGTTACTCATGGCTGTTCTCACTAAGTCACAGGGGTGTCACTCATGG
This sequence comes from Dicycla oo, assembly GCA_948252095.1. Classification (NCBI taxonomy): domain Eukaryota; kingdom Metazoa; phylum Arthropoda; class Insecta; order Lepidoptera; family Noctuidae; genus Dicycla; species Dicycla oo. The sequence goes on from OX411733.1 coordinate 256,901, forward strand.
CTGTTCTCACTAAGTCACAGGGGTGTCACTCATGGCTGTTCTCACTAAGTCACAGGGGTGTTACTCATGGCTGTTCTCACTAAGTCACAGGGGTGTTACTCATGGCTGTTCTCACTAAGTCACAGGGGTGTTACTCATGGCTGTTCTCACTAAGTCACAGGGGTGTCACTCATGGCTGTTCTCACTAAGTCACAGGGGTGTTACTCATGGTTGTTCTCACTAAGTCACAGGGGTGTCACTCATGGCTGTTCTCACTAAGTCACAGGGGTGTTACTCATGGCTGTTCTCACTAAGTCACAGGGGTGTCACTCATGGCTGTTCTCACTAAGTCACAGGGGTGTTACTAATAGCTGTTCTCACTAAGTCACAGGGGTGTTACTCATGACTGTTCTCACTAAGTCACAGGGGTGCCACTCATGGCTGTTCTCACTAAGCCACAGGTGTGTTACTCATGGCTGTTCTCACTAAGTCACAGGGGTGTCACTCATGGCTGTTCTCACTAAGTCACAGGGGTGTTACTCATGGCTGTTCTCACTAAGTCACAGGGGTGTCACTCATGGCTGTTCTCACTAAGTCACAGAGGTGTTACTCATGACTGTTCTCACTAAGTCACAGGGGTGTCACTCATGGCTGTTCTCACTAAGTCACAGGGGTGTCACTCATGGCTGTTCTCACTAAGTCACAGGGGTGTTACTCATGGCTGTTCTCACTAAGTCACAGGGGTGTCACTCATGGCTGTTCTCACTAAGTCACAGAGGTGTTACTCATGACTGTTCTCACTAAGTCACAGGGGTGTCACTCATGGCTGTTCTCACTAAGTCACAGGGGTGTCACTCATGGCTGTTCTCACTAAGTCACAGGGGTGTTACTCATGGCTGTTCTCACTAAGTCACAGGGGTGTCACTCATGGCTGTTCTCACTAAGTCACAGGGGTGTCACTCATGGCTGTTCTCACTAAGTCACAGGGGTGTCACTCATGGCTGTTCTCACTAAGTCACAGGGGTGTCACTCATGGCTGTTCTCACTAAGTCACAGGGGTGTTACTCATGGCTGTTCTCACTAAGTCACAGGGGTGTTACTCATGGCTGTTCTCACTAAGTCACAGGGCCGTTCCAATAATAGGTCCGTTTTGACAGCCTACATTGTTTCATATGCTAAAGAGAGACGAACATAGCGGGACAAAGAGGGACACCCTCATGTCAAAACGGACCTATTATTTTGTGGCGAGTTTAATTCGCTGCACTTTTACCTCTGTAAACAAGCAGCGTGCATTGTCCATCACACACAATGCCACTGTATGTACGTATAAGGTCTGCTCCAAAACGATAAAAGTCTAAATACGTTCAATTCTTACGTAGTACCTAATTATATTTACTCAGTACAGGGTATTAGTGATACGTTCATCTGTATTTAGACGGTTTCATGTCTTACCACTTTATACAACAACTATTGTTTGAATAAACATTCAAAATGAGTTTTAAAATTAACCACAATTGTCAAACGAAAAACATCAAATTAATAATTCATAATTCATAATCGTTTATTTGCTAATATGGGTAATTATACAAAGATATTGAGAGTAAAGCACAGTCCGACCATATTACACCTTGAGGCATGCAAATCACAAGCTTATTATTATAATACATTTTCTTGCAAAACGAAAATTAAAAATTAATAGTACAATTAGTTTTATTCATTTCACCGTAGCAATTTTCAAATAATAAAAGAAACATACTAAATAAAATTGATAATAATGTCACTAGAGAAATTGAAGTTTAAAAATAATGATGTCAAGATACAAATGTGAATAAGTACTTATTAAATTAAATATTACTTACATAGTTACGAACAGTAGTGTGCAAAAGAAGAGACATTCCCTATTACCACACAGCTTGACCACCACACCTTCTTTGGCTGCTACGTTACGTTCCTCAAAACCCGATTGTAATAACGACACTCAAATATTGGTCCTACAACAAGAAATTACAATCCTGCAGCAAAAATTAAAAGATGCAAATCAAGCAATTACAGGTCTTACGAAACAAATAGAGAGTCTTGAACAGCATCGATACTATAATAACACAGCATCGGAAATACCGGCGGTACAGACACATAAAGCCCCGGTACAACAAAACCGCCAACCTCAAAATAAAAGAATACAGATTTTCGGCGCTCAGCAATGTGTTGGACTGGCCTCAGCTATTTGGCGCTCAAGAGTGGAAACCCAATACGAAAAATATGAAGTGGTTGCGGAAACGAAGCCAAACGCACTAAGTAACCAAATAATAAAGTCCTGTAGAGATGCGAAGGTAAAGAGAGACGATAAAATCGTAATCTGCGTAGGTGAGAACGATTACAACATTGAACTAATTCTGTCACAACTTAAAACGATCTTGGACAAGTTTAAAAATAACATGATTTTAGTATTGAATGTTCTTAAAAATGATTACTTTCGGGGCAATAAGTTAAATAACAACATTGAAAATTTGTGTAAAAAGTATAAAACATGTCATTTTGTTAACACTACAGATAAACTATCTGATATTTGTAAGTCAATTAATTACCTTATAGACTGTAACGATTATGATAATAATTATTTAAACCTAAGCGTACTTAAAAACCGAATAGAAGGTAATAAACCAAGTCATAAGTTACATACGAGCGTAAACTTAAACAAACCAAGTAAAGGGACAATCCCTTACTATTTTAGTCGACACAACAGTGTTGAAACTCACCCAAAAGTGACCCCTAACGCCATGGGGACAATAAAGAAAGGTACTATACCTTATTATTTTTCTACTCTAAATAAGAACAATACTTTTTTTCGATCCTAACCAAACTACTTCCGTGCCACAACAATTTAGAATTCTACATCAAAATATAGCAAGTGTCTTGTCAAAGCAAGAAATACTAGAATTAACTTTACAGGAGTTACGTGAAGCACAAAATGAACCAGACGTAATATGTCTGTCCGAAACGTTTATTCAAAAAGGCTATGAGAGTTACGTAAAAATTTACGATTACGAAATGGCTGCTAATTACTGCAGAGAGAAGCAAAGAGGTGGTACTTGCATCTTAGTTAAAAAAGGATTAATCTTTAAAGAACTACTATTTATTAAGACACATGCCACACAGCACTCGTTTGAAGCCTGTGGCATAGAACTTTTATCTAATAGATCTAATAAATTTATTATTATTTGTCTCTATAGAACACCCTCATCAGATCCCACCCAATTCTTGACTAAACTTAGTAATCTCTTACACGATATAAACAAAAAATATTATTCTAAAATAAACATAATTATCGCAGGTGATTTTAACATAAACACATTAAAAAAAGGCCATATAGCGAACGAGTTACAAGACCTATCGAATAACTATAACATGAAAATACATATCAACACGCCCACACGTAAGTCGTCTTGTATAGACCATATATTAAGTAACATCTCAGATGCGATTGCAACGGTATTACCACTTCATCTATCTGACCACGACACTGCACAAATGCTTAGTATTCCTTTAAAACATAAAACTCAAAGACTCTCTACATATTACATATATAAGAGAGACTATAATATGGAGTACATTAAAAAATTTCGTGAATGCTTGATAAGTTTATCATGGTCAGAAATACTCATGGAAAATGACTTAAATATAGCATTCAGTAAATTTCATGAAATAATATGCCTATTCTATAATCTTTGCTTCCCAAAAATAAAGGTTAAAGTAAATATGAATAATAAAAATAAACAAAATTGGATAAGCAAAGGGCTTAAACGAAGTTGCAAAAGTAAAAGGACACTACGCTACAAATACTACAAAAATAAAAACATACCTAACAAAACTAAATATTTAACATATTCAAATTTATTGAAGAAATGTATTTATTATTCGAGAAGAAACGCTAACATTAAGTTTATAAATAGGAGTGAAAACAAATGCAAAGCCACTTGGACAGTAGTAAAAAATGAAATACTTAATACTAACTACAAAGATAACATAGATAACATTAGAGTTGATAATACAATACTTACAAACCCCGTCGAAATAGCATCAGCTTTCAATAGCCATTACATAAATTTGGCACACAAATCAACACCAACAAAGACAAAAACTGGCTGTAGTAAAAAGTCAACTAACGATTCAATGTTTCTTGGACCGGTATCGGAAAATGAGGTAAGAACAGAAATAATTTCGCTAGCTAACACTAATTCAGAAGGATACGATGAAATAAATACTAAAATTATTAAATTATGCATTAATGAAATAGTTGGAATTCTTACACATTTAATTAACTTATCCTTTTCTTCTGGAACTTTCCCGGATATATTAAAGCGGTCCATTATTAAACCACTTTTTAAAAAGGGACAAAAAGATGACATAAATAATTATCGGCCAATAACCTTAATACCGATTCTGTCAAAAATATTAGAAAAATGCATGTATAAGAGACTAGTTAATTTTTGTAACAAATTTGACATTATTAATAAAGATCAATATGGCTTTCAAAAAAGTAAATCTACTACATTAGCCATCTTCTCTCTGATACAAACAATACTATCCAATCTTAATAAAAACTATCTGACTACAGGATTATTCTTTGACTTGTCTAAAGCTTTTGACCTAGTGTCACATGACTTATTATTACAAAAGCTGGAGGCAAGTGGGATAAGGGGACATGCACTTAAATGGATATCGTCATATCTAAATAACCGCGAGCAATGTGTTGTTATTACGAAATTAGACAAAGACAACGTCATGATACCACACTCATCCGAGTATAAATGCAACAATTATGGCGTCCCACAAGGAAGTGTCTTGGGCCCAATATTGTTTCTACTCTATATAAATTCAATTATAGATATAACAAATCATAAATGTATACTATTCGCCGACGATATTTCCATTATAGTGACTTCCGATAAGAAGACTAATACAATTTATGACCATGAAAAAGATATTAACAACACGATTGACAAATTAATTGAATGGCTTGACATGAATAACTTAAAAATTAATTTAGATAAGTCTGTATACATACAATTTAATAAATCTAATAATAATAAATACAATTTGAAACTTGACATACCAAAACTTAATGAAGCTACACAAACGAAATTTCTTGGAGTACTAATTGATCAAGATATAAACTGGAAAGCACAAGTAGATGATATATCTAAAAGAATAAATAAATTCGTATACGCACTCAGAAAGGTTAAAAATGTGACTAACATTAAAACTGCTATCACTACCTATCGGGCTTATGTTGAATCAATAATACGCTATGGGTTCATAATGTGGGGTAATAGTACAGACAAAATTAGGGTATTTGTTGCACAAAAAAAGTGTATTCGTGCTATATATGGGCTTCAACCTGATGACTCTTGTAAAACAATATTTAAAGAGCTTGGTTTATTACCGCTACCCTCTCTCTATATATATGAGGTGTGCATGTTTGTAAAGAAGCATAAAGACTTATTTAAAAAGGCAGAGGATGTATATCCTCGAAACCGGCGAGATCCTCACAGGCTTATATTAAATGACGTACCAAGACTGGCTAAATACAGTAAAAGTTGTTTGGCCATGTGTGTTCGTATATATAATAAAATTCCGAATGACCTTAAAACTTTAGATATTAGATTGTTTAAAAACAAACTACATGTATGGTTGAACAATAACAATTTTTACAGCATTAAAGAATTTACTGACGGGAAACAATTTTGTTAACGTAACACAACATTTGCATGCTATGATAATAAGCAAAACATGTATGACCTATAATGACCTTAACATCTTTATACACCATGTTTTACGCAAATAAATATTATTATTATTATTATTATTATTATTACTTGGTAAATTCAATATAAAAAAATAATAATGTCAATAGTTTAATTAAAATTAGAAATGTCAAGTATTAAATGAGAATGCCAAGATATATCTGTAAATAAATGTCAATGTATATAATACCGCACCAGACCATACATTCTCGATAATAGCTCACACTTGTGCGCGGCTATCATCTTCATGTCAATGTCGAATTCTTACAAGAACTGAGAATGTAAAATATCTTGGTGTTCTAATAGATGCAGGGTTACGATGGGATAAGCAGCTTAATGCCTTAACCTCCAGGACTATGAGACTCATACACATTTTTAAGTCTCTTAGGGAGTCGGCTAACCCTGACATTCTGAAAATGACCTACTATGCTCTGTGTCAATCAGTATTAGGGTATTGTATCACGGTATGGGGTGGTGCAACTAAAACCAGTCTAATCAAAGTTGAAAGAGCACAGAGAGCTATACTGAAAGTAATGCTACGTAAGCCTTACCGCTATCCTACAACACAATTGTACTCGGAATGTAAGGTGCTTACTGTCCGTCAGCTCTTTGTGCTCCGTTCGGTACTTAAAATACACTCTTGCGTCCCTCGTTCGGATCCTAAAAAGCGCACCAACATCCCCCCAGGCACACAGCATAAAACGTCGTTCGCCAGACACCAATACCACACACTTAGTGCGTATATTTACAAAAAAACTCACAAAGACCTCAACATCCGCGACCTCAATAAATATCAAGTAAAGTCTAAGGTGACAGAATGGCTACTTCAACAAGACTATTTACAAACCGAGTCCCTACTTACGTACATTGCTTAATAATTAATAACTATTTATCGCTGCACACTCATAATTACACTCACCCACACCCTACACCACCCATATACACATGGGTGTGCAGTCAGTTACATACATTCACACACACTCTCCAACATTCTTGAGTTGCACTCCCTTCTTCTCCTATTTAATTTATATATATATATATATTATAATTTTTATAATAAATATATGTTTTAGGAAAAAATACATACTATATATATAGCAAGGTACATACAAAAGTAATGAATGAATGAATGAATGAATGAATGAATGAATGCTTTATTTGCTAGAATATAGGTTATACATGGTGACGATAATTTTAGAGTTTCACTATATTCGACATACTATAAAACATTTAAGATATTATAAGATATTATAAAACATTTAATTGGCTAACTGACACCCCTCACAAGTTTTGTTTACTTTATAAGATACCCTATAGCTGATCACTGCCTCTTAAGATACAGGTCACCCTAGTTTAAGAGGCAGGGCTCACCCAATTCATGTACAGACCTACTATTACTAGATTACAGCATAGGCAATTATGTAATACTTGTCTTTACTCTTATGTTTACCAGTGTAATAATCCATCTTTTACCTAATTGTAACAACTACATGTTTTCTCGTCTGTAACTTATTTGAAATAAATTAATTTTATTATTATTATTAATGTAAATGTCAAAGTATAACAATGTAATAATGTAATTACGGTAATTTAAGATTAGAATTTTGGGTTAAAGTATTCAAATAATCAAATAAAAGTACTCAATGTGTACACTGTGGGCACTATATACAAATTGGCATCCACAGGTAGATTTTCTGATCCATTTGTTTACATTTTCATCAGATACTTTCAGAACAGACTATAGGCCGCACTCACACAGTGACCGCGCAGGCGCAGGCGCCGGAGCGTGGTTCCGCACAAACATCGCGCGCCGCTATTACACAGCGTTGCAAACAAACATACACGCTTCCTGTCCACCAAACACAGGGGATGTTAATGTGAGCGTGACATTAGCTGAGCAAGTACTACATACTTCACTAGGTGTAATGACACAGGTTTGTAATGATGTCGGAGCACTTGTAACGATTTCCATGCAATCCAAATTACTATGTGGGTAAAACAATCTTCATTAATTCTCTATGAATGGCGATAAGGACATGGTGGATCGATAACATGGTGAAGGTCGTGGGAATCCGCTGGATGTGGGAAGCACAAGACCCGTCGATGTGGCGATGCTTGGGGAGGCCTGTGTCAAGCAGTGTATGCGGGTAGCACAGGACCGGTCGATGTGACGATGCTTGGGGAGGCCTGTGTCAAGCAGTGTATGCGGGAAGCACAGGACCGGTCGATGTGACGATGCTTGGGGAGGCCTGTGTCAAGCAGTGTATGCGGGAAGCACAGGACCGGTCGATGTGACGATGCTTGGGGAGGCCTGTGTCAAGCAGTGTATGCGGGAAGCACAGTACCGGTCGATGTGGCGATGCTTGGGGAGGCCTGTGTCAAGCAGTGTATGCGGGAAGCACAGTACCGGTCGATGTGGCGATGCTTGGGGAGGCCTGTGTCAAGCAGTGTATGCGGGAAGCACAGGACCGGTCGATGTGACGACGCTTGGGGAGGCCTGTGTCAAGCAGTGTATGCGGGAAGCACAGGACCGGTCGATGTGACGACGCTTGGGGAGGCCTGTGTCAAGCAGTGTATGCGGGAAGCACAGGACCGGTCGATGTGACGATGCTTGGGGAGGCCTGTGTCAAGCAGTGTATGCGCGAAGCACAGTACCGGTCAATGTGGCGATGCTTGGGGAGGCCTGTGTCAAGCAGTGTATGCGCGAAGCACAGTACCGGTCGATGTGGCGATGCTTGGGGAGGCCTGTGTCAAGCAGTGTATGCGGGAAGCACAGGACCGGTCGATGTGGCGATGCTTGGGGAGGCCTGTGTCAAGCAGTGTATGCGGGAAGCACAGGACCGGTCGATGTGGCGATGCTAGGGGAGGCCTGTGTCAAGCAGTGTATGCGGGAAGCACAGGACCGGTCGATGTGACGATGCTTGGGGAGACCTGTGTCAAGCAGTGTATGCGGGTAGCACAGGACCGGTCGATGTGGCGATGCTTGGGGAGGCCTGTGTCAAGCAGTGTATGCAGGACCGGTCGATGTGGCGATGCTTGGGGAGGCCTGTGTCAAGCAGTGTATGCGGGAAGCACAGGACCGGTCGATGTGGCGATGCTTGGGGAGGCCTGTGTCAAGCAGTGTATGCGGGAAGCACAGGACCGGTCGATGTGGCGATGCTTGGGGAGGCCTGTGTCAAGCAGTGTATGCGGGAAGCACAGGACCGGTCGATGTGGCGATGCTTGGGGAGGCCTGTGTCAAGCAGTGTATGCGGGAAGCACAGGACCGGTCGATGTGGCGATGCTTGGGGAGGCCTGTGTCAAGCAGTGTATGCGGGAAGCACAGGACCGGTCGATGTGGCGATACTAGGGGAGGCCTGTGTCAAGCAGTGTATGCGGGAAGCACAGGACCGGTCGATGTGACGATGCTTGGGGAGACCTGTGTCAAGCAGTGTATGCGGGTAGCACAGGACCGGTCGATGTGGCGATGCTTGGGGAGGCCTGTGTCAAGCAGTGTATGCAGGACCGGTCGATGTGGCGATGCTTGGGGAGGCCTGTGTCAAGCAGTGTATGCGGGAAGCACAGGACCGGTCGATGTGGCGATGCTTGGGGAGGCCTGTGTCAAGCAGTGTATGCAGGACCGGTCGATGTGGCGATGCTTGGGGAGGCCTATGTCAAGCAGTGTATGCGGGAAGCACAGGACCGGTCGATGTGGCGATGCTTGGGGAGGCCTGTGTCAAGCAGTGTATGCGGGAAGCACAGGACCGGTCGATGTGGCGATGCTTGGGGAGGCCTGTGTCAAGCAGTGTATGCGGGAAGCACAGGACCGGTCGATGTGAAGGCCTGTATCCCGCAGTGAATGTCGTTCGGGTAATAAGAACTATGGAAGTGCGAATCGCAACTAAAATGAGTAGTAAAATATGCTGTGAATTCACTGTTATTTCAGTACATTTTGGAGCTCTAAATACGTCTTGAGCTCGAAGTAGTGTCTCATATTAGCGCCATACACATGTAGCATACTCGATGACTAATATTCACATGTAACTGTGAATCATTATAATTAATACAGCTACTCGACGTTAATTCCCGTCGCCGTCACCCGTAACATTTCACTTTCAAAGCAATCACAGGAATTAACAAGTTTTCTAACAAACTGTATGTCTATACTTGTTTATTGCCATCACAAATTATCACAGCGCAGTGTATTTGAGCGCGTGATTAATAAGGCATTGTTCGCACTGGCGCGGCGCGGTGCGGTGTCGCTCAGACCGCGTGGGCGCCGCGGGAAGTAGCGCCCGATGTCGCGCCAACGCGATAATTGCCGCCGCGTATTACCGACGACGTATTAATGAAACAGACGACCTGCCACACAACTACACCAGAAACACACGGGAAATGCATATCTATTGCATAAACATAGAGGTTTTAATAGTGTGGGTGTGTAGTTCATTAGTGTATCAGCAATGTGGGGTGCTGTACGACTGGAGGAGAATCTTGAGAGACGTCCGTCGGTGTGAGAAAGGAACATTGATTGGCAGGCAGTGAGTGAAATCAAGAATAAATAAATGATTGCTAATGAAACGTCGTGCTGCGCCGGAGTCTCACTTTATACAGCTGACACGCGCGGCGTGCACGGCGTGTATATACACATCGAAATGGGAGGAGCTTAATGGCACGGATTCCCTTGTTCACAAACTAAACCAGATTTAAGTTCAGTGCATCTTTTTTTTCTATTTCATTAAGAAAAGGACAGGCGATAAATATTAGTTTAGTCCTGTCAAATTAAGATATTCCATAGACAAGTTTAGACGTGATTTATTTATTTGGGCTAGCCAAAAATTGTTCACACAATACATTTACAATAATTTCATGAATAGTATTTACTTTTATAAATGCAACAACTACGAGTACTTACAGGCTAACACAACATGCACCATTTATGGTTTTACAATAATATTTACAACTAAAGATATTCAATCATTTTTGGTAATTCATGCGCAAGTAACAGTAATAATAATAAAAACAATTCATTCTAAATAATATTCGTCGACCTTCCACCTTTTTGCACTTATACAAATCGATAATTAGGCCACAGAGTTTGCAGTACCTATTTGGAACCCTTTTTAACTGACTTCCAAAAGGAGGAGGTTCTCAATTCGTCTGTATGTTTTTTTTTTTTTTGTTACGCGATTACTCAAAGACGGATGGACCGATTTAGAAAATTTCTTTTTGTTTGATAGGGTATACTTTCGAGGTGGTCCCATATAAATTTTATTAACTTTGCTTCGGGAGTTTTTGAGTTAGCTTCAATAATGCATATAATAGGTTGGGGAAAAAGTTTCTTCGCATTTTTTAAGAAAATTCGAAACATTTTTTAATATAGTTTATTTACATTTAAAACTAAAGTATGTAGGTACCATTTTGTTCGATAACTTTTTGCCATCTTGTAGGTAGGGACATGATCCCATTGCTATAGAAATTTTGGGACTTCTGGTCAAAATACCACGACAAGTGGTTTTGGCAGTCCTCTCGTGATGTTAACCTGACACTGCCTAAAGAATTCTGAAGAGACCGAAACAGGTGGAAATCTGAAGGTGCAAGGTCAGGACTATACGGCGGATGCATTAACACCTCCCAGCCAAACTCTCTTAATTTTTGCTGAGTGGCTAAAGATGTGTGAGGGCTAGCGTTATCATGATGAAAAACCACACCCCTTCTGTTGATTAATTCCGGCCGCTTTCTCTCAACTTCTTGTTTTAATCTCATCAGTTGTTCGCAGTAGAGTTCAGAATCGATGGTCCTGCCTGGTGGTAACAGCTCATAATGAATAATGCCCTTCCAATCCCACCACACACACAGCATCACCTTGTTGCGAGTTAACCCGGGTTTCGCCACAGTCTGTGAAGCCTGACCGGCCTTTGACCACGACCTTTTTCGCACGTTCTTGTCATACGTGATCCACTTTTCATCACCAGTTATCAGCTTCTTCAAAAATGGTTCGGTTTCATTACGTCGTAATAAAGAATCACAAATGAGTACAAGGTTCATTAGGTTTCTTTCAGTGAGCTCGTGAGGTACCCAAATGTCGAGCTTTTTTGTGTACCCAGTTTTTTTTAAATGCGCCAAAACTGTTTTGTGGTCAATTTCCAGTTCTTCAGCTACGTCGTAACTACTGATATGCCGATCCTGCTCCACTTTTTCAAAAATGGCATCCATTTTATCCGTAATAGGGCGACCAGAGCGACGTGCATCTTTGACATCAAAATTTCCGGATTGAAAACGCTTAAACCAAATTTGTGCTACTCTCACAGACACTACACTAGGTCCATAAACATCGCAAATTTTTTTCGCGGCTTGCGTTGCATTTTTACCTTTTTTGTAGTAAAGTTTTAAAATGTATCGAATTTCTTCATTAGATTCACTCATCTTGACGGTACGAAAAACAAATGAAAATCACACATTTTCCTAATTTGAATTTGGAATTATGTTCTTTAAAATTTAAACTTTCAATGATACCAAAACCAGCCAGATACAAATAGTATAGCCAAAGAGATTTTATTACAAGTTCATACATACTATAATGTGAAAAGACTTTTTCCCCAACCTAATATTACCCACTTATTTTATGTGGATGATGTGATGGTGTTTTAATAACTTCTTATCACTGTTATTTACATGGCTATATCTACAATTATTGTGCTCAATTATGTATTCGAATTTGTGTGGGGTAGGTTCCACAACTAAAAAGTGAAAAAAAAAAACACTACAAAGTGAAAAATAACTTTAATTTCGGAAGTCGGTGGCAAAAAACGAAAATACAAAACCCAAGACACCGACTACCGAAATTAAAGTTATTTTTAACTTTGTAGTGTTTGTTTTGGAAGTCGGTTAATTTTTTGCTAAAAAGTTTTTTTACGTAAAATATAGTGATAGATTAGAACTAGTACAACGTAAATACCTTCGTGCTATGAATTTTAGATGTTATCAGAATAAAATGTCATACCACTTACTTCTTAAAAAGTATGATCTTCTGACCTTACAATCAAGACGGAAACTTCTGGAAGTTATGACTCTGTTCAATGTGTGCCGCAATCATTTTGATTGTCCAGACTTAGTTAGGAGTCTGTGTTACCTGGTTCCTCGAACAGTTCATGTACGTGAGGTACGCACTCGACGTCTATTTGCTACTAGTCTCTGTAAATCCAACGCTGGCTCGCGTTCAACACTTCATCGTTTGGTTGAGACATATAAAAATGAGTTCAATTCAATCGACATTCTTTTTCTCAGTAAAAATGCATTTAAGAAGCAAATCCAAGCAACCCTAAAGGATCAGCATTTATAATAACGTAATGTCTAATAATGTACGCACACAAATTTACTTTATTATTATTATTATTTTTGTATAAACTTAATAATAGGAATATGAGTTCTAGGACAATGACCGTTATATAGGTATTGTATCTGTGTTTATAGCTAGTTTTAAATACTTTAAATTGTAATCCGTGGAGAACGTAGTGGGTATACATAATTTAAAAAATGTAATAATTAAGATATTATGAGTATTTCTTATTGTGCTACTGTTTGTTTTCCTTAAATAAATAAATAAAAACAAAAACATATAGAAAAAAAAAAGACAATAATATTCTGTAGCGAGTTCATTGGTTGTGAGTATAGTGCTCAGTAATTATATTATAAAATTTGCCTATTCTGTCATGATGTATATCAGTGAGATCACTGCAACTGTTTAGGCTTTTACACAGGCGTGAAATCTGGGAGTTAGCACCAAGATCCGTTCTGCGCAATAACAAACTGATTAAAAAACGACAGAATTGTCTACTAAAAATACGTCAATTTACGCCAGGCGTGGACTAATTTGACAGGACTATACTAATATTTATCTTCCGTAGGTACTTTTCTTAATAAAATGCAAAGGAAAAGATGCACTGAACTTAAATTTAGTTTAGTTTGTGAACAAGGGAATCGGCGCCATTGAATACATGAATAAAGATTTAAGTGTTTGTTTAACATTAAGATCAATTCAATTGATAAGTAGTTGCACGTATTGTGGATTCTGCAAATGTGAAATGGACCTTCAAACTAAGGAAGTGAACCACTGAGTACGTAGTTACACTGGTCATGCAGTAGTCCACGTGTGCTCGATGTAAGTACAAAGTCAGACTGACTGTGGTTAGCTTTCCTTATTAGGTCTAATTAGAACTTATGTCTGGAGGAAACTATTTCAATTAGCGCACACAGATTGTGAAAAGTTCGGAATCGATGTGATGGACGTTAACATGGCATGCGAATAGATGATGTATTACTTTGCATGGCTGTCGCTTAATTAATGTTCAGTTTATTAAACAAGTCCCCTTACATATCCAGTTACTGTACGTTAGTACACACGGCCTGCCGCGCTGGTCTAGTGGTCGAAAGCACTACACTGCCGAGCATGAGGTCCTGGGTTCGATTATCGGATTGGGCAAAAAGATATTGGGTTTATCCATCAGGAATATCTCAGTAGCAGCCCGGAGTCTGGATGTGTCCGGTGGATGCAGGTGATGGCAACAGGCTCGCCCGCTGTTACATTACATGGGACTTAAACATTACTGGTGAAATGGCGTGATGTTACATTTGTAACACAGTACACCAAACGGTCGATCTCAGTGATAACAGTAAACTACCTCGGAATGTATCGACAAATGAAAGCCACATTCAACTCGCATTCATTAATAAATGGTAAATGATCATCCGTTCCCTCATTAGTAACATACTTCATCAGAATTTTATTGACTTTTACATCAATAAAGTAAAAATTACGAACCGTTTCATTTGCATATGAATTCGAGCCACTCATTAGCATGGCTCGGCTTGGAGTCGTCGTCCACGACGCGCTACGTAGGTACAAGTAGTGGGAGGAGCAGTGCGCTCTGTTATTAGGGCTGGTCCGCATTACAGTATTAATGTCTGGTTCACGTTCTGTTTTCTTATAAGGGAGGATCTTCAGGTTGTATGAACATGTTCATTTAAATGACCGTGTCGTGTATTGTTATATTATGTTCAGTATCACGTCTGAGGTAGTTGAAAGTATCGGGTTGGCTAATAAGTAATGAGCGTTTTAGTTTATAATTTCTAGAATTTTCGGAAAGGTTATTGATAGTTTGGCTGTTAGTGCGTTAAAGTTCACAAAGAAATGAGTGATATTTTAATATCACTCACTTTAATATCGTGGGTTTTAACCCACGTACGACATTGTTTATTATATGAGTTTCAATCTGCTGCACAAGCTACACGTAATATATGTCAAAGGATAGCTCACGATGCAGTCTCCGAAGCAACAGCAAAGCGCTGGTTCCAACGGTTCCGCAATAACGATTTTTCCTTAACCGATCAACCAAGGTCTGGGCGCCTCGTGGAAATAGATATCGGTAAATTAAAACTATTAATCGAAGAAGATCCTCGAAGAACTACACGCGATTTGGCTGTTCAGCTCGAGTGCTCTCATGGCATCATAGAAAATCATTTACATGGTTTGGGAAAGACTTAAAAAATAGTGTTTGGGTACCCAATCAATTAGTCCCATTATTACCCAATCAGTCTGGTGGGATATACATGGAGTAATAAGCTGGGAATTCCTTCCTACTAATACTACGATTACAGCAACAGTATATTGTGATCAATTCGAAAAACTGAAGCTTGACATCCATCGCAAACGTCCACAACACGACAAAATATTTTTCCTGCACGACAATGCCCGGCCGCATATTGATAAGAGTACCAGCCTAAAACTATTGGAACTTAATTGGGAAATAATACCCCACCCTCCATATTCGCCGGACTTAGCACCAACTGATTTCAGCTTGTTCCGATCACATAGTAATAATTTACGGGAATAAAACTTTGACGATGAACCACACTTGAAACAATAAATAGATAACTTCTTCAATTCAAAACCAACGAAGTTCTATACGGACGCCATTCACTCTTTGCCAGATCGATGGCGAATGGTAGTAGAAAACGACGGTGAATATATTATTAATGATTAACAATTATTCATTTAATAAATAAATACAAATAAAATAGTTGTATGTCGCTCATTATTTAGTAGCCAACCCAATACTTTGTTGCTATTTGATAGGTTCGCGTTTCACCACCGTCTCATAGTAAGCGATGTCACGGTTAACCAATGGGAAGACAATAATCAGAACAAGTATTATGTTGTATTGTATGTACCTAATTAATTTATGATAACTCTTTAATCTAACTGTATTTCTGTCCGAGGGATTTTCTGTCAAATAAATATATATATTTTTATTAATTTACATAATTAAAAAAAAAATTGTACATCAATTCAAATTATTCTACTTATTAATTATTCTTTGTAAGTCCTTCATGTTATACAAATCCTTTATGTAGATACCTCAAATAAATATTATTATTTCGTTATTTATTATTATTATTCTTTTGTGTGTCGACACCCTCGCACCATCCCACCTTCCCAGCACGGCGGACTGCGCTGGAGCGGCTGCTGCAGGTGCGGAAAACCTCAAACAGCGCAGCTACTCCAATATATTGGCACTTACATGTGTATGTTCGAGCCGTTCGGGGTTGAAACACTAGGGCCATCGGTCCGAGTGCCTACTTAGTTTTCCCACACATCGCCAAGCGGTTGGTTGACTCTACACGTGACCTATTTTGGCCTATTTTTTGGCCAAAGAATTAGCATTGCCATACAACGTGCCAGCCTTTTCGGTACTTTTCCTGTCGACAGCGATGTGGACTTTTTTGATGCCCTATGATTATTTCCCCTCCTTTTTTATATACTTTTAATTAATTTTATATTTTTTGCATTACCCTACAGGATCCGCACCTACCTACCTTGTACCTTGCATTTTAGGTCATTGTAACACTTTTAAACCGATACCTCCCACGTAAGTTGTTGTATCCCACAAAAATTCCATTTAGCGTTTTTACTAAGAAATTGCCTAATTTGTAGTAATCTATGCATTCAAAGTGAAAAAAAAAAACGAAAACACGATTTTGTAAAGGATTTATACTCATATATTTTTTTTAAGAAGATATGAAAATAAATGCAGCTTTTAGGCTTATTTGAATCTTTAAAACGCTCTCCTGTAAAATTGAAGTTTTGATGATACAACAACTTACGTGGAAGGTATCGAAACATTATGGAATGCAAATAAATATATGAATATGAATAATAAATTGTGAAAATGGCAATACTTGTGTTCAAAAATAGTAAATGTCCTTATGAAGTGATATTTTATAGTCCATCACATCTTAACTGTGGATTAAGCACAGCACAGAATAGACAGAATTGCATAACAACAAACAGGTAACATTATTGAAATTCACGTCATGATGAGACTGTAGCCATGTAGTGAGCTGAGCTACGCGCGGTTTTTCAAAATCAAGTCAGACAGCTGTGCTACTGGGGAGTTTGTTGAACCATTTCTTCCCGGCTAAAGCACTAGGAAGTGGTGAAGGGCGGGCGCACAGATATAGATAGACCCATATAACACAAGTACCACGATCTATATGAAAACCAAGCGTGCCATTTTTTGACTAACTATGATGACGTCACAAGCACCATTTAGTGTTGGGAAAGAGAAACCCGAATCGACTCCAAGTGACCGCCGCGTGCGGCACCGGTCCGCCCCACCCAGCGCCAGCGCTCACCCAGCAGAACCTATGTGTTGTTTTTAATATATTTTTAATGCTATAATAGACTTACAAAAAAAAAAAATATATAATAAATACTACATTATATTAGACTTACAATTTAAAAATCATAATTTTTTCATACTTTTCATTTCTGTTATTGTTTTGTATTTTATTTTGTTTTAAAATTGTATTTTGTAGCACACACATTTGTCTATTCTTATGTTGACAATATTATCTAAGCCAAATAAAATGGAGAGGGCGCTGAATCCTGACATACGGGTACACCTAGTTCAGGAGTCAGAGACTTCAAACAAGTTTCTGTAATCTATCATGTCAATAAGGAATTATTATTATTAATTAATCATTTAACACCGTTTGCATTCCTATTTTCTACATTTTTGTAATATTTCTACATAATGATAAGTATAAAATACTAAAACATTGCTCTATTTCCGAAATCGATTCTCGAGAATCGATTTATATTGCGTGATTTTATAGCACTAATCGACAAAAAAATTATAAAAGTGCCTGTACCACCTGAAACTGAAGCGATATACGATAGTCACTCGTTTCAATATTCATCACCTGTTAACACAGAACGTCACATCAACCGCTCCAAGTAAAAGCCGCAATGTATTATGAATACAGACATTTTATATTTTTTGACTGACGTCCGACCTGTGTGGCGGACAGACGCAGACTGAGCCTACTTAAGCATTTTATGCTTAAGCCGGGCACGCGGGGTAGATGCTCTTGCGTTACCTAGGTCTATCTATATCTGTGGGCGGGCGTTTTGGGCGACTGTCTTATGTTATTTTGACGTTCAAAAAGTGCTAATTCTCAGCCTAATTTGAATGATTTTTGATTTAGATTGACAGAACCTTAACCTCAGGTGCAGCCCTGTGAGTGTATGTTGTATTGTTTACACGGCGAGTCTGATCCGCGTATATCATAATTATATCGACACCGGCACACTACGGGAATACTTTCTAAACTCATTCCTGCTACAAGTCACAGCGGATTATGTTATTTATGACTCACATTATTATACGATGAAACTGCTTAGTCCACTCTATCGGCCGCAGGCACTTGTCTTGTTAGGGCTCTGTGTTCGAGTATCAGATAGGGCTCAGTTTTATTGAGTTTCTCTCAAGGAAATACAATTGTAGATGTCAGTAGCTGATGGCGCCTGTTACAATGGGTTCGATGGCGGTAAATATGTAGATAGTAGCGGACGTACACAGTACTGCTCTGTATGAAACAATACGACGTACTATTACTGTGGAATGTATCCACATTACCGTCACCATCGTCATTACCCTTCTGACCTTCTCGTTATGATAGCTTGGTCTTTGAACGTTTCTTCATTATTTCACTCAGCCCTTACTGTCCCACAGTTGGGCAAAGGCCTCCCCCAAGTCCTTCCAGGAACTCTTCTCCCGCGCCATCTTGAACCAGCCCTCACGGTACACGTCCAGGTCAGCTCGCCACCGGCACCGCTTCAGGTACACTCGTGTAGAAACTGTTGGCCAGCAGTCATCCTGAACGCGGTTGATTTGACCCAGACAATCCAGTTGAGCCTGTCGGCATTCTTGCCGACGTCCATTATACCCATTTTGGAATGTTACCGGATCAAGAAAATATTCAGTAGGATTGAGAACCTCCTCCTTTTTGAAGGCGGAAATTATACATATATAAATAATTCTTAGCTGGACAACTATTTAATTTTTCGTTTAACTACATAATGTAACGAATGTAACTAATAGCTGATGTGTAGTTAAGATAGGGTGTTCAATTTTCAATATTTGTGATCGTTTAGTTCTGAGTGCATACAGCTCGCCTGTAGTCTCGCTAGTGTTGCGTCACGTTCAGGTTCCCAGCAAGCGGCCGCTGCAGCCACATTAGTCAGCTTCTGACATATTGATATGAAGATAAACGACTACACTCGTAGCTACTACTCCAGTTCGGTATCGACACGAAAATCGCTCGACAGACGGACAGGAGACATAACTCGCGACAATCGTGCGATTAATCGCAAATTCGCAACACCGCGACACCGGCGTTACCCACGCCGCCACGCGCCTGGGCGTCGGTATGATTTTAGACGTGGAACAGTAAGGTTCTACGTACTGTACATAGAAAGAAAAAGGACGGCGCCACCGGTCTGTCAGGGTGTGCGCACCTGCACGTCAGTACGGATCTGTGACAGGAACCAACTGCCACCGTGTGTATGCAACCCGTTCCACCTGCCTCAGGTGTTCCCGACGATATTGTGGGACCAAGTTTCCTGACGATATTGTGGTACCAAGTACTTCTGTGAAAACTTTCTCTAGATGTAGTGGCGGCGAGCGCGCCTGCCGAGCGGAGTCTTGGCTTCGATGTACAGCTCAGGCAGAGTTATTGAGATTTACATTACGATATTCTAGTAGCTGCCCGAAGCTTCGCGCGCGGTGGATGTGACGGCAGCAGGCTCGCCACCTACCTGTTCACTCCAGGCGGAGCACGTCCCTGCTGGACATAGGTGTACCTTAAACATAACTGGCGGAATGTGGCAGTTCCCTTTGCCTCCCTCCGGGCAGTCCAGGCAGGCGTGGTGTCAAGTTAGCTATTACAAGCCGCGTGCTACACTGCCATACGAAACGGCTACTCCACAACTGCGCAGTCGTAACCATACACCACGTGTTGTCTGTTACTCGCGGTAATACATCCATAATTGCCAGTTGTATGGTCATGAACGTTAGTGGTTGTAACGCTGTTCGTGTAACTCGGGTGGGCCTGGTGTGTGACGTGCGCCAGGCGCCTGCGGCCGAGGATGTGACGTGCGCCAGGCGCCTGCGGCTGAGGGTGTGACGTGCAGCAGGCGCCTGCGGCCGAGGATGTGACGTGCGCCAGGCGCCTGCGGCTGAGGGTGTGACGTGCAGCAGGCGCCTGCGGCCGAGGATGTGACGTGCGCCAGGCGCCTGCGGCGGAGGGTGTGACGTGCGGCAGACGCCTGTGGCCGAGGGTGTGACGTGCAGCAGGCGCCTGCGGCCGAGGATGTGACGTGCGCCAGGCGCCTGCGGCTGAGGGTGTGACGTGCAGCAGGCGCCTGCGGTCGAGGGTGTGACGTGCAGCAGGCGCCTGCGGCCGAGGGTGTGACGTGCAGCAGGCGCCTGCGGTCGAGGGTGTGACGTGCAGCAGGCGCCTGCGGCCGAGGATGTGACGTGCGCCAGGCGCCTGCGGCTGAGGGTGTGACGTGCAGCAGGCGCCTGCGGTCGAGGGTGTGACGTGCGGCAGGCGCCTGCGGCCGAGGGTGTGACGTGCAGCAGGCGCCTGCGGCCGAGGATGTGACGTGCAGCAGGCGCCTGCGGCTGAGGGTGTGACGTGCAGCAGGCGCCTGCGGTCGAGGGTGTGACGTGCAGCAGGCGCCTGCGCCTGGTGTGTGACGTGCAGCAGGCGCCTGCGGTCGAGGGTGTGACGTGCAGCAGGCGCCTGCGCCTGGTGTGTGACGTGCGGCGGGCGCCTGCGGCCGAGGATGTGACGTACGCCAGGCGCCTGCGGCTGAGGGTGTGACGTGCAGCAGGCGCCTGCGGCCGAGGGTGTGACGTGCAGCAGGCGCCTGCGCCTGGTGTATGACGTGCGGCTGGCGCCTGCGTCTTGCGTGTGACGTGCAGCAGGCGCCTGCGGCTGAGGGTGTGACAGGTTCATGTAGCTTTAGGAGAAGAGAGATCAGTCTGCACCAATATCAGGCGCCATTATGTCAGGCGCTGAGTGTTTCAGAGTCCAGACTCATTTTGAAACCTCAGAGCAGTCTTGGTTGAACACTAGCGACATCTACCTCGATTACAAATCGTGGTATCACCATTGCTCACTATTGCTCACCATTGCTCGAATATGTTAGAAAGACGTCGTGCCGTGTATTTTTAACCGACTTCAAAAAGGAGGAGGTTTTCAATTCGACTGTTCTTTTTTTGTTTTGGGTACATACTTCGTAGGTGGTCCTATATAAATTTTATTGACCTTGCTTGAGTAGTTTTTGAGTTAGCTTCAAAAATTCGTATTTTTCCCACTTAGTGTATGTGGATGATGTTTTAATAACTTCCTATCTCTGTATTTACATAGCAGGTAGTTGTATTCGAGTTTGTGTGAAGGTAGATACCAAAAACTAAAAAGTGAAAAATAAAAACTTTTTAGCAAAAAATAAAACCGACTTCCAAAACAAAAAACTATAAAATGAAAAACAACTTTAATTTCGGAAGTCGACGGCAGAAACAAAAACACAAAACCAAAGACACTGACTACCGAAATTAAAGTTGTTTTTCATTTTGTATTGTTTTGTTTTAGAAGTGAGTTCTATTTTTTGCTAAAAAGTTTTTATACAGCCAACAATTTGAAGACATAATATGTGATGTCGGCCATCATGTCTCGCAGAGAGGAGACGTGAGCCCCCGCCCTGGGAACTTTATATAGGCACATTATGTGTATACATACATATAACGATATGTTCTATCTTGCCTTTCGTCTTCAAGCACTCTTGGTGACATAAGGATCACACTATGATCCATACACACGTCGTTCGTTTGGATAAACGGTTATTAACTCAAAATGTATGATTTCTATTTTTCTCATTAATAGCAAAATTGAGAAAGTCATAAAGTGTACACTTTATGACTTTCTCAATGTTGCTGTTACAGTACCGTTTTGTACAAAATCGGTACCGATATAGTAAGTTTACAAACTATATATATTAGATGCGGTGAACCAATTATTTATAGAAATGGAAATATACTGATTTGAAAACTTCAAATCGCTCTCCTGAAAAATAGGTTTTTTTGAGTTCATACCCTGTTCATCTGGACCAACGATTTTGCTGATACTTCTGCATCCCCTGTTGAGTGCGACAGGAATGTGTTCCGACTACAGCTGCGCTCTCCCACGCACTGATAACAGTTATCTATGAGCTTCGTAATTAGCGCCGAGCCTGCTAATTGATGGCCACTAGTATTGGGCATAAATTGAAAACGAGCCCGCGTCGATCTAAAACAAGTCGGGCACTCGGGCAGTACTCATGTTTCTATTAATTATTAATGTTCTGGTTTAGTATTGCAATCTAGGTTCCCGGTGAACAATGCGACGGTCTTAACAACGTAGGCTCCCGGTGAACAATGAGACGGTCTTAACAACGTAGGTTCCCGGTGAACAATGCGACGGTCTTAACAACGTAGGCTCCCGGTGAACAATGAGACGGTCTTAACAACGTAGGTTCCCGGTAAACAATGCGACGGTCTTAACAACGTAGGCTCCCGGTGAACAATGAGACGGTCTTAACAACGTAGGTTCCCGGTGAACAATGCGACGGTCTTAACAACGTAGGCTCCCGGTGAACAATGAGACGGTCTTAACAACGTAGGCTCCCGGTGAACAATGCGACGGTCTTAACAACGTAGGTTCCCGGTGAACAATGCGGCGGTGGACAATACAAAACTAACACTACAACGCATATCACACAAACTCATTTGTTTTTTAATTAAAAATTAATTCATCAAGAACGAGCAAGGAAGAGAAGTCTGAGATCAGAGATGACCGCTAATAGAAATGCGCCACTTCAAGTTAACTTGGCTAGAAGCAAGATGACGGCAGAATAACTTATTTGGTCTAATCACATCGGACTGTCTCATAGTTTATGCTCTACATCTACTCGTACGGCTGCAAAAGGCAATTAAAATCGAATTGTGGCTAACCCAACTACTCCACATATACGTCCATTGAACGATGCATGACCAGAGTCTACAGAAACAGTATCACTGTCGCGTCCCACGCACGGTGCGCCCAATTAATTGGTGCTTTATCCGGCCCATTCGCGCTCGCCCCGCGGCGTCGCGCGGCGCGGTGTACTCGCTGGGGTCACTTATACAAGAGCCAGCCACTAATATCGATATGCCTTCGATAACAAGTAACTTTTAAAACTGTTGTTCGACAAGGCGGTATACTGTTTTCTTTATATATAAAACTTATTTTCTAACACCCTGAAGTGCATTTACAGGCGCTTTGGGCAGTAAGTAGTCTACTGCTGGACATAAACTAGTTCAATCCTCGTTCACTGTCATCCATCCGTGACGTTACGAATATCATCGCTCGGCCTGAGGGACTGAACATTTACCTAATTTAACATCATTGTAGAATGTTAGCGTCGGACTCCCCGCCTACCTCTCTGTCCACTAGTTCATAAGCTCGCCAATTATCGAGAGCTGCCTAGCTGTGCACACACTTCCACGGCGGCGGCGCTCGTTAGCGCACGCCTTTGTTAGTTTTCACTGTACTCGTATAATCTCCCGCCAACCGCGCGGACATGACGCGGACAGCTCATAAATTATAACGTTTTCTATGCAACTACGAACAAGGGGAAAACTACTCAGAGGTGGTTTATTGACACAGAGAGCGTTGATAATAAATATTGAAATGGAAATTGATTGTATTGAAATTGTGTCAGGAGTAATAGCAATCCTTTTCCGCGCGTACTATAATCATCAGTACCATAGATATGAGCTGATGACAACGTCGCGTTCGTACCAACGCGATGTACTGGAAGGTTGATACATGTAGCTCAGTACCCAGCCAGTGAGTCAGGCCTTTAATATGACACAATTGAGCTTACATATAAACTCAGGTATAAGTAACAGCAACGACGTTCTTCAAAACCAAACATTTTCTAAAACTCTGAGGTCACACGGCGCTTTCGAATAATGATCCTAGGATTATACAGCAAAATATCGTATTTCTGTATAGGCTCGCCCCTTATAATATGGGACTTAAATATAACTGTAGAAATGTGGGTGTACTATATTGTGCACTTTTGCCTACCCCTTCGCGGATTACAGACGGGATGTAATGTTAACTTCGTACTGATCAACGTCGTGCCAATGCGGCTTCAATATGACATTTATCAGCCGAAACTGAACTTTTTCCTGAAACGCAATTATTTGTTTCACGTTCACCTACTCAATGTGGATAGAATGGCTATCGTCTCACAATCCAGTTCCCACGTAACTCTCCGGGAAGTTGGTGAACAGTCACTGTACAGTCGTGCCTCGTTTGTCACCGCCAGCGCTTGTACTACACGTTGTACAAGGAACGGTACCAGTTGCAGCTCAGTTGTTTACATCGCCCGCTAGGCGGCGCCACCAGGGTGAAGATAGCGAGCGACGGACTGTGGATAGGCTTTTGGAGTTTTAAAACGATTGCGGTCTTTTAGGATAATATGATTAGACGGGGTGCCCGAGTAAAGGTTACCTGTGAATTCGTAACTACAGCCATACCTATTGTAACTGAAGTGTTCAGGAAGAACTCGTGAACAACAAACACAAGTTCAAACGTTGGTACAGTACTATATATAAATACTTATATATAGACGTGACAGGTATTTGGGACCACTTGTGTCACTATCAGGAGAAAATTGTTAATTTGCTGTAAATCCTACTTTGGGGAGAGTACCGCCTGTGACATACGGGCCTGAACTTTCGTTAATGGTTATCTGTAGGTTAGACGGAGTGGTGATCTCCGCAGGGTGGATGGCAGCAGCTGGATGACAGTATTCATTTTTTTGTACATAAATCTACATGTGCAATTTTGAAACGTCAGAAGCTAGGTGCGCGGTTCCAATTGGTCGATTCCTCTGGACAAGAGCCGGCAAGAAACTCCACGGTAACTTTCTTTTTTTAATAAATAACTTTTACAATGTTTTCAAATTACAGTGTTAATAGGGATGGGAGGATAGTGTCGGTCTAGTAACAAGCCTACAAAATAGAAAATGGCCAACAAATTGAAACTCCTATGAGTCTACAATGGGCGATTGTTTCGATTAGATATGTGATGGACGATGGTGGATATTTGGAGCTCGAATAACATTGGTTTATGTTGACTGAAGCGTACTGGATCGAAAAACGTGTAAAGTATGTCTCAAAATCAAAAGTCATTTATTCAAACTAGGCTGAGAATCAGTACTATTCGAACGTCAAAATTACATAAGACAGTCCCCCAAAACGCCTGCCCTTCACCACTTCCTATAAATTTAGCTGGGGAGAAGAAGTGGCGCAACAAATTCCCCAGCAGCACAGCTGTCTGTTCAGTTAAAAAAAAAAAATCGAAAACTATACTCGAGCAGAAATAAAAATACAAAACTAAAAACGTAAACAACGTACACTGTGCAGGCAACGTGTACTGTACAGGTAGATCCTGCCTGGGCTCATGGGAAAAAACGTAAACAACGTGTCTGTACAGGTAGATCCTGCCTGGCCCCATGAGAAAAAACGTAAACAACGTGTCTGTACGGATAGATCCTGCCTGGCCCCATGGGAAACAACGTAAACAACGTGTATGTACAGGTAGATCCTGCCTGGCCCCATGAGAAAAAACGTAAACAACGTGTCTGTACAGGTGGATCCTGCCTGGCCCCATGAGAAAAAACGTAAACAACGTGTCTGTACAGGTAGATCCTGCCTGGCCCCATGGGAAACAACGTAAACAACGTGTCTGTACAGGTAGATCCTGCCTGATCCCATGGGAAAAAACGTAAGCAACGTGTCTGTACAGGTAGATCCTGCCTGGCCCCATGAGAAAAAACGTAAACAACGTGTCTGTACAGGTAGATCCTGCCTGGCCCCATGGGAAACAACGTAAACAACGTGTCTGTACAGGTAGATCCTGCCTGATCCCATGGGAAAAAACGTAAGCAACGTGTCTGTACAGGTAGATCCTGCCTGGCCCCATGGGAAAAAACGTAAGCAACGTGTCTGTACAGGTGGATCCTGCCTGGCCTAGTGGGAAAAAACGTAAACAACGTGTCTGTACCGTGTCTGTAACGTGGATCTACCTAGATCCTGCCTGGCCCCATGGGAAAAAGGCATTATTTTTGCTCTGGGGTTGATTGATCCCTCTGGCAATGCCAATTTGAATTTTTAAAAACAAATTTGTGTTGCATAAGAGAGAGTCTATTTGCTAGTAGCCAAACTTTTTGTTAATTATTAGTTTTGGAGGTGTGTGACGAGCACCTGCAACGTTCTTACTGGAGGTAATGTTAGAATGGACAGGTGTTTGGGAGCAGTTGTGTCAATATCAGGAGATAGTTGTTCATTGGCTGTACATCCAACTGTGTGATCGTCGCAGCCAGGGAGTAGCTGAGGATAGAGCTGGAGGAAGGAGGAAGTGATGTGACGTCGGGGAGACTACAGCCAGCAGCAGCCTGCAGGCTGACGACGACTGTGAAGGTTCCAACCAACACTTTGGAAAGTCATCTAAACATCTCTTGTTAGTCAACTTCAAACTATAATAAGAGCTGAGCTGCAGCCGCAGATCCTTGGCAACAGTGTGTCCGTGAGTAGCGACGGCGTGCGGCTCGCTTTGTGTCGCCGCCATACTACATGATACCACAGAAGGCACACTCGACTCAGACCGGCAATTCTTATGAAACAATGAAGAGTAGCTAACTGTAGGATTTTTACAACTTTTAATGATGATAGTTTGAGTGATACGTGAATACGTAAGAATAACTTTTATTGATTGGTGATTATTTGAATGATAATTGAGTGCTCGCGATTTGTATAATATTTGTGTACTAAAGTATAGTCCACGCGTAGCAAGTAAATTGCTGACACAATGATGTCAAATATGTACGTGCTTACACTGTACATAACAACTGACGTGAGACGTAAACTCTTACAAGAATTGTTTAGTATTTGAATGAGCTTGACAGGGGGCGCTCTTGGTTTAAATTTTGAAAAAACTAAATAGCGGCGGCTGTTTTAGTTCTGATTTTGGCCACGAGCCAAAAGATACTTGTACAACTATACTCGTAGCACTGAATATGACAAATCAAAATCAAAACTTATTTATTCAAACTAGGCAGTGAATCAACACTTTTCTAACGTCAAGTAGCATTACATAAGACAGTTCCCCGGCACGACCACCTTCACCACTTCTTCGTGCTTTGGCTGGACAGGTATTGGACTCCCCTCTACAAGCAGCGCTGCAACACGACATGCACACACTTGTTTGGCCGAGTATATTATTATCCTTTCAGAAGCTGGCTGTTCATGTTGTTACCTCTACGTGAAGCGGTGTTGCTAATAGATTTAGCGGTGTTGGTAATAGATTTTAAATGATAGACACAATAAAAACTAATCATCTCAACCAGTTTCAGGTTGCTGTATGTGCGTATTATCAACTATCGCAACGTTCGCAGTCGTCGGCTTCTACAATAGTCATTGTCCTTGTTTACATTCGCGGTAGGATGATGTCGATATCATTCAGCAGTAACTATCGAGCTGTATTGTTAGGTTTATGACTTTTAGAGAAAGCCTTATTATGTTCTTCACACTTCTGCTTTAAAGAGTCTTTCTGCTTTGTCATTTCTTTGTAAACTATGTTCATGTTAGAAGTGGTCCTTCTGCCCTCACCTGTGCGTTAACTTTTATTAATGTTTATCCAATAATTTGTTCTCCATAAAAACGCTAACATTACCGTGTAATTAGTTCCGTTGTGGAAGAATGTCGCTTCGTGTAAGCTCGGCTGTCGTCGGCTCTGTCCGACGTGAGTTAGGGCATGTAATAATGTTATCACATTAACATAATGTGATGAAGGCTCGCGTAGTAACTCGAAGTGGTTCGTGGGAGATATTGGATTGGTTATTAATAACTCTTTATTGAAGTTTGAAGACAGAAGAGGTTATGGTTTAATAATAAATCAGTACTTTGAGACAAACCGAGGCAATACGCTAAACGCTACGCTGATATATTGATTACGGTATTTGATTTGACACAGTTCCGAGAACCCTATCTTCAACCGAATGCATCCTCTTTCAAAAGCTACGAGCGCTACTGGGTATCTGTGGGAAGATCTGAGGGTATGGAACAGCGTGCACAGGTTGACGTTATTTATACTGATTACAGTAAATGCTTCATCAAATCAAATCAATTTATTCGCTGTAAGTGTTGGTACAATGTCGGTCTTAAAATAAACAATTATCAGATCCATAACACCTAGTCATAATAATGTGACATGCAAACATTGGTACTTATTGGTACAACCAGTGCCCAAAAAAGGCGACCGTGCAGACCCTGCCCATTACCGTCCGATCGCCATTACCTCCATTCTGTGCAAAGTTTTGGAAAGGGTACTGAACAATAAGTTGCTGAACTACCTTGAAGACAATGATCTCCTCAGTGACCGTCAATATGGCTTTCGCCGGGGACGGTCAACTGGCGATCTTCTTGTGTATGTCACGCACTGCTTTGGCGAAGCCATCGAGAAACACGGCGAAGCACTGGCTGTATCGCTTGACATCTCGAAGGCCTTTGACAGGGTCTGGCACGCTGCTCTGCTCAGCAAGCTTCCTGCTTATGGCATCCCAGCTGATTTTTGTAGCTGGATATCAGATTTCCTTAGTGAACGGGCGATTAGAGTAGTTGTTGATGGCTGCTCTTCTGACCTTATGGCTATTGATGCTGGAGTTCCTCAGGGGTCTGTTCTCTCTGCAACTCTTTTCCTGCTGCACATCAATGACCTGCTTCGGCCTGGTATTGTTGGGTACGCAGATGACAGTACAGTTTCAGAGAGATACTTGTCCAGCGCAAAAACCAGCGGGGCTGAAGTTCGTTCCTTGAGAGAGGCCATGGTAGAGCGGACAGATTTGACCTTAAGCTTTGTCTCCCAGTGGGGTGATGATAATCTGGTCTCTTTTAACGCCACCAAAATGCAGGCGTGTCTTTTTACCGCTAAAAAGAGTCGTTTCGCCCTAACTCCTACTTTTCGAGGTACATCTGTTCCTGTAACTGATCGACTTGAGCTCCTAGGCATGGAGTTGACATCTGGTCTCAACTTCGGCGCCACCATCGAGTACAAGGCCCAAACTGCGGCCAAGAAACTGGGCATCCTAAATAGGGTGAAGCGATACTTTACGCCTGGACAGCTTTTATCCCTTTACAAAGCGCAAGTCCGATCCTGCATGGAGTATTGCAGTCACCTTTGGGATGGATCAGCTAAGTACCAACTAGCCGCGCTTGACTCGGTGGAACGCAGAGCTAAGAGGCTCATTGGCGACGTAAAACTGGTGGATGCCAAGCTTCATTGCTTGGCTCATCGCCGCAAGGTTGCCTGCTTGTCGGTCTTCTACAGATTGTACTTCGGAGAGTGTGCCCGAGAACTCCACGACCTCATTCCACCGGCCCCCTTCTACCACCGGACATCTAGACGCACTGCCAGTTACCATCCCTACCTGGTTGCTATTCCACCAATTCGCACTAAGCGCTTCCAAATGTCTTTTATAATGCGCACAGCAAAAGAGTGGAACTCGCTACCTGCGTCTGTGTTTCCGAGCGCATACAACCCTAATCTCTTCAAAGTGAGAGTGAACAGGCTTCTTCTGGGTAAGCTCACTCCATCGTCGACTTTGTCTCTGTCACCTCTGACCTAGACTAGAGTCAAGAGAAAACCCATCACAAATAAAAAAAAAAAAAAAACTTAATTAAAATTATGTAAATTTAAAATAAAGAACTTGATTAAAATTGAGGAATTGCTTATAATGTTAAATATAAAATAAAAATTGAGAAATTGATTATAATATTAGATACATTAAAAAAAAAGCTATTAATGTCTGACGGTAAATTGATAATCGTTGTTACATATTGTTTTGTCTCTTATTAAATATGTCGTTTACTAGGTAGAAATTCTTTTCTGTTAACCATACTTTGAGACACCTTGCAAATTTATTAGCCGGTAAGTTTTTAATACTCTCAGGTATAGCATTAAATATGCGACCACACATTGCATAACTATTCTTACTATATAATGCTGTCCTAGGAATTACGGGCAGAACTATTCTATTCCTGTGCACTTTTTTCATATATTTCATGAGCTTTTTTAAATAACTCCGGGTGCATTTTAACAAATCTAGCGCATTCAAAGATGTACAGGCTTGGAAGAGTCAATATTTTAAACTTTTTGAAAAAGGGTTTGCAAGATTCCCATGGGCGTATCCCCGCTATGGCGCGGATGCATTTTTTCTGTGCGATGAACACTCTCTGACTTTCTGTTGATCGTAGTATCGCTTTGATCGTATTGACCACGGACTGCTTATTGAGAAGCTATTAAAGGCCGGAATACATGGAGATTTGTATCGATGGTTCTCCTCTTATATTGATAACAGAACGCAGGCTGTGGTGCTTCAGGGGTACACATGTGGGTGGTATTCTGTCCCCTCTGGAATTCCTCAGGGTTCTATTTTAGGATCCCTATTATTTACTCTCTTTATTGCTGACGTGACGCATTGCTTTAAAAATTGATACATTTTACTTTATGCTGACGATATGAAGGTTCATAAAACTATACGAAACATATCTGATACACACCTGTTACAAGCTGATTTAAATAGATTTGAAGAATACTGTAGACGTAACAGGCTTGAATTGAATGTTTCTAAATGTTTTCATATGATTTTTACACGCCAGAAGTCTATAATTGATTCCAGATACAAACTGTACAATACCAATATAGGCAAAATCAATAGTATTAGGGATCTTGGGGTTATACAAGACAGCAAGCTACTCTTTGATCAGCACATTGATAGCATAGTAAATAAGGCGTCGAGAGCACTTGGTTTTATAATGAGAACCTCAGCATGTTTCCGATCATTAAAACCGATCAAAGTTTTGTATTGTTCGTTCGTACGCAGCCACCTTGAGTATGCATCACAGGTCTGGAACCCTCAATACGGGATCTACAAGGCTCGTATTGAGAGCATTCAAAGAAAATTTCTTAAATACCTAGATTATAAGATGAAACAATTACCTGTTGATTACATTCACCGATGCAGAAGGTACCATTTTCTACCGCTGGACCGTAAACGTAATATTAATGATATATGCTACTTGTTTAATATAGCAAATGGTTCAATTGACTGTCCTGAACTTGTTTCAAAATTGGGGATACGCACTAATCAGTTGGGGCTGCGACAGCGACCGCTTCTACATGTGCCTTATGCAAACACTAATTATAGGCGTAATGCATACTTTCTGAGAGCCAGTCGCAGTTTCAACGAAATTAGTTGCGAACAAGACGTTGACTTTTTCTGCACCAATGCAAGCACACTAAGGAAGCTCTTAGCAAAGTCATTTTTTGTGCAAGAGGCACCTGCATGCAATTGAACCTTGTCCAAACTGGCTTAAAATTTGAACGGACTAACATTGAGGGAACACCTAAATGGCATAGAATTGATAAGATGTAGATAACTTGGGCTATGACGGAGTAATAATGTGTGTATTTAACTGTGGAGGCTTGTAATTAGCACTTTAATTATATACATATTATTGTTATTATAATGTTATTAGTCTGTAAGCCTTTCGAAAATAAAGAAAATAAAATAAAATACAACACAGGAGCGGCTTTATTAATATGACTGTCCATCATAAACATAATATGTATAATTACTAAAACATGCAAAACGCTAGTAGGACACCTAGCTAGGTTTTGTTCGGAGCAGTCGACAGAGACTTACACATCTCTGTCTACTCCATATTACAGAGTCGTACACATCTCTGCCTACTCCATATTACAGAGTCGTACACATCTCTGCCTACTCCATATTACAGAGTCGTACACATCTCTGCCTACTCCATATTACAGAGTCGTACACATCTCTGCCTACTCCATATTACAGAGTCGTACACATCTCTGCCTACTCCATATTACAGAGTCGTACACATCTCTGTCTACTCCATATTACAGAGACGTACACATCTCTGTCTACTCCATATTACAGAGACGTACACATCTCTGTCTACTCCATATTACAGAGACTTACACATCTCTGTCTACTCCATATTACAGAGACGTACACATCTCTGCCTACTCCATATTACAGAGACGTACACATCTCTGTCTAATCCATATATATTACCATTCTGCCTGTATTTCACGAATGGAACAGAAGTGTTAAGCATCCTCAGTTGGCCAATTACATATCTCTGTCTACTCTATATTACAGAGACGTACACATCTCTGCCTACTCCATATTACAGAGTCGTACACATCTCTGCCTACTCCATATTACAGAGTCGTACACATCTCTGCCTACTCCATATTACAGAGTCGTACACATCTCTGCCTACTCCATATTACAGAGACGTACACATCTCTGTCTACTCCATATTACAGAGACTTACACATCTCTGTCAACTCCATATTACAGAGACGTACACATCTCTGCCTACTCCATATTACAGAGACGTACACATCTCTGTCTAATCCATATGTATTACCATTCTGCCTGTATTTCACGAATGGAACAGAAGTGTTAAGCATCCTCAGTTGGCCAATTACATATCACTGTCTACTCCATATTACAGAGTCGTACACATCTCTGCCTACTCCATATTACAGAGTCGTACACATCTCTGCCTACTCCATATTACAGAGTCGTACACATCTCTGCCTACTCCATATTACAGAGTCGTACACATCATTGCCTACTCCATATTACAGAGTCGTACACATCTCTGCCTACTCCATATTACAGAGTCGTACACATCACTGTCTACTCCATATTACAGAGACGTACACATCTCTGTCTACTCCATATTACAGAGCCGTACACATCTCTGTCTACTCCATATTACAGAGACTTTCACATCTCTGTCTACTCCATATTACAGAGACGTACACATCTCTGCCTACTCCATATTACAGAGACGTACACATCTCTGTCTAATCCATATGTATTACCATTCTGCCTGTATTTCACGAATGGAACAGAAGTGTTAAGCATCCTCAGTTGGCCAATTACATATCTCTGTCTACTCTATATTACAGAGACGTACACATCTCTGCCTACTCCATATTACAGAGTCGTACACATCTCTGCCTACTCCATATTACAGAGTCGTACACATCTCTGTCTACTCCATATTACAGAGACGTACACATCTCTGTCTACTCCATATTACAGAGACGTACACATCTCTGTCTACTCCATATTACAGAGACTTACACATCTCTGTCTACTCCATATTACAGAGACGTACACATCTCTGCCTACTCCATATTACAGAGACGTACACATCTCTGTCTAATCCATATGTATTACCATTCTGCCTGTATTTCACGAATGGAACAGAAGTGTTAAGCATCCTCAGTTGGCCAATTACATCTAAAGTTAAGCCATCAACCGGGCACAACGCTACGTCTGCTATCTAAAGCCGCGGTCCCACGGCCCGTGCCGAGCATTCCGACGACAGGTCACCGCTGGCCTCATCGGATACGATAGTTCTCACGGCCTGTCGATCTGGCCTGTGAGAAAGCGGGTCGTGGGAAGAAAATCTTATTGGAAAAACCATGTAGTGTAAGAAGGAAAATCCCAATAACACTATGCCAGGCTTGGGGATCGAACCCAGGCCCCATGCTCATCAGTCAGCTGACGACCACTACACTAATCCCAATAACACTATGCCAGGCTTGGGGATCGAACCCAGGACCCATGCTCATCAGTCAGCTGACGACCACTAGACTAATTCCAATAACACTATTCCAGGCTTGGGGATCGAACCCAGAACCCATGCTCATCAGTCAGCTGACAACCACTAGACTAATCCCAATAACACTATGCCAGGCTTGGGGATCGAACCCAAGACCCATGCTCATCAGTCAGCTGACGACCACTAGACTAATCCCAATAACACTAGGCCAGGCTTGGGGATCGAACCCAGGACCAATGCTCATCAGTCAGCTGACGACCACTAGACTAATCCCAATAACACTATGCCAGGCTTGGGGATCGAACCCAGGACCCATGCTCATCAGTCAGCTGACGACCACTAGACTAATCCCAATAACACTATGCCAGGCTTGGGGATCGAACCCAGGACCCATGCTCATCAGTCAGCTGACGACCACTAGACTAATCCCAATAACACTATGCCAGGCTTGGGGATCGAACCCAGGCCCCATGCTCATCAGTCAGCTGACGACCACTAGACTAAGGTCCAGATTTTTTCAGGTCTACTCTACACGAAATCAAAAATATTGTGAGTAAACTATTTTAGTAATATTGTAACCCCATAGTCGAGCTCCCTTCGCTGCAACTAGAGCATGTCGGTAGCTCAGTACCACGTAACCACAGCCGCAGATAATAATGTCACAGGAGAACAGTAGCGCGTAGCACAGATTCGGATATCATATTACATTAGATATTACGTTCCAACTGGTTGCTGGTTAGCACCACTTCGCCGCTCTGTGTCCCTGGTACACCGACTGAGTTACTTGTAACTACTTACATCATTTGCTTCTTAGTACATAACAAGTGCATGTCAAACAAGTACTAATAGAGTTCTTTGTGAGGGACTCTAAAGCTGCATTTACACGATGCAAGTTTATCGCCTGTGGTATACCATAACACTGAAGGGAAATTGACTAGCACTGTCTAAACAACACGTACAATATTGTTGCAGGATACGGGCAAGTTAGTTGCCGATCAAAACTGGTATAGGTGTAAACAGCACACGACGTACAATAAAATCTCATTCAATTCAGGAACGAACATTTTCTAACATTCAAACATGAGGGAACGAAACAAGACGTTTAATAAAATTGAACGAAATATTTGGCGGCACAAATACTGCCGTGCAAGTCTGGGTTTTAGATGAGGCAAAACTTGCATGCAATAATCGCTTTGCAATTTTATTGCCTTGGTGTAAGTTACATGCAATTTTATTGAATGGCAAAACTTGCATCCAATTATTATATGCCATTTTATGGATACCGCACGCATGTAAACATTTGCAAGCAATTCTTGAATGGCAATAAAATTGAACGTGCTTTATGGCATGCGATTATTGCTCTTGCAAGTTCTAGAAACATGCACCGTTGTAAATGGAGCTTTAAAGAAAAGTAGTACCACCATATCAATTTCTATTTCGATTGAAGGGTAAGGATTGGCATGTGAGTACGGGCACATGATACTGTACAGGTGTAATGTGGGACGACGTCGCGTCGGCATCGGTTTGTTTGCCATTTGATTAATAAGAAATGTCGGGTTGGTTTCCCCATAATTCCGATCACAGTTATTCCCACAGCGATGTAATAATGATGTCATCATATAATGTGAGATTGGAATGTTAAGCTCGCAGTCCCATATCATACAGCCGACCCTGGAATCCGGACAATTCCTGGACGGGAGAGATGCACGGCAGAGTAAGGAAAAGTTCTGTCATTAAAAGTTACCGATCCGGTATCCGGTACTCATTACTTTTGATACGAGTCCATTGTGTGATTTAAACAAAGTTTTGATTGACTCCGTAAAGTCTGGGATCGGTAAAGGAGGTCACAAAGGGCTATGTTAATGCTTCTGAATGTATATACCTAATTATTTATTTGCACGTAAAAGTCGATTAATTTTAATTTTATTTTTATTTATCAATGACATAATCTACTCATAAAAATGTGTTTTATGAGTGGTATTGCAATATGTGGTTAGCTAGCGACCTTAACAATTGATCATTTTATTCTTGCCTGAGAAACCGGCAACAAGTTCGTCATGCTCCCTTAGATGTCACTGCTTGAGGTAGCGTCGTGGGTCGGGTTGCCTCCTTCCTCAAATGTGGAGAGGGGGGTATTGGCTGGTCTTTGCGTTATGTTCGATAACGGGTGCTGCTTGTGGTGACTGGTCGTCTTGCTGACCTTGGTTTTGTTTTGTTATTAGTAACTAACTCTTTATTTATTTTACTTCGATGGTCCTAGTTTATCATTAGTGACTTCAGGTTACAGCGGCTATTTGTACTTACAAATAGCCGTATATGTAGCTATGTGCGTGAAGGCTTTTATTTAGTTATAAAGTTTTACTTATGTTTTTAGTTTTGTATTTTTATTACTGCTCGAGTATAGTTTATTTTTTTTTATTTTTGGTATCTATATTGGCGTGTGCTAGTGTGACGTTGCTAAATATGTATGGTTGCCACAGACATCTGTTATATTGATATTAAAACGAAGCTAATGACATCTATCTGTCCTTAGTTCCATTACTTAGTTTCGTCGCCAGTGCATCCGTCGTTTGCTGAGGTTGCAGAGCGCACCGCCCCCGTGCCCCGCAGCCCTGCGCTCGTCACCGCAGCTCCTCCGCACAGCGCCGTCCGAGTTCATCACCCCGTCCCGCTGCCAGTATCTGCAGCGCTGGCGAAACCCTTACGAAAGGACTTCGCTAGCGTCCCCGCGAGTGCCCCAGGCGCTCCAAGTATGAAGCCTATACCAGAAAAGGCGCCAAATAGGGCTGATGAGGAAGGTTTCGTGACAGTTCAAAGGAGGAAGCGCCGGTCGCGAACCAACAAGAACCGCTGCGGCAAAGCTCCTTCGAAGCCAGAAGTGAGCCTGCGTGCCGCTAAGCCGAACACACCGGTGTACATCTCCCGCCTGCACTACAGCACTAAGGCGGAGGACATCGTGGAGTACGTGCGCCAGAAGACAAGGTACATGCCCAGGGTGCAGTTACTGGAGTCGCGCCGCAACGTCAATTTCAAGGCGTTCGTGGTGCGAGTACCGAACTGTTACCTGCCCGTCGTCATGGAAGAGGACTTCTGGCCGCAGGACGTGGTGTTCCGTCGCTTCCGCGGACAAGTGCCACAGGACAGCTCAAGGACAAGCGAGTGAAGTGAAGCTACTAACATAGTTTTAACCTATATTTATTAACACACGTTTTGTTTTATACTTTATATATGTTAGTTTGTAAGGTATGTATCTATGGGCCATTGTAGCCTGATAATAAATGTTTTATTATTATTATTATTACGGCAGTAGAGATGGCGTGAGGTTCAATCTTTAAAAAATTCAATAGTACATAGTTATTCTTCTATTAATTGTTTGATAATTAACTAATAATTATCCCAAATTTAATACCCACATGTAATTGTGAAGCTGGTCAGGGAATACGATTATTGTGATCGATTTTGGATATCGATTGAACTCTGCTTATGTGTCTAGGTTATCTCTCGTCGAAGTTTCAAGAAGCCAGCAGAAACGTGGAAGTCTCAGAGAGGGACACGTTTTTACCTTTTTCGGCGGGGCCGGTGGAATTGATCTTTTTACTTGCACTCGTTACCGGTCCTGTGTTATCCCAGATGATCCCGATGGGATTATTCATATTTGTTATGGCGAATTAAGTTGTGGCTAATTTTATCTGGCCTGAATTTGGAGATACGGGGACAGACGTAAATCCCTTGATGTCGGACCGAGATTGAGCAGAATACAGCTTGTATCTGACACGTGGCCCTTGTGAGCCGTTTCCGCATAAGAAGAAGGCTATACTTGTTGGACCTCCTGTCAGAAAGCCGTTAGAGCTCCAGGTATGACACATGATCTTGTCTTGCCATCTCCCGCCCGCAGACCACACTAGCAGTTTTATTCCATGCCAAGGGCTTTTGTTCTGCTAATTGATTGAGTAATCGGGAGTTTATACTAACTCAGCTAACTGAGAGATTATAGTGACTTTGCTAATTGCTAGTTGAGTTTAAATGAGAGTATATTCTACGAGTATCTGAGTGTTGCCTATTTATGAGAAGTTAGAGTCGCTTCATCATTAGTGTTTTGGATTCTTCTCGGGTGAGGGAGAGATTGTGTTACTATAACTTTTTATACTGAATATATTTTGATAAGTTCACGTTAGGGAATTAGGCCTTATGTGAAGAACTAGGTGATCGACCCAGTTATTATAATATGCATGTGAACGGTAGCGTCTCGACTTTTTAAGTTTTAAATTCCTTTTATGAGCGCAACCAATAAGTTTTGAGAATTTACCAAATCAGAGCTAGAAGTTATTCAGTTGTCACATCTCGGACCCTCAAAAGCGATCTTGAGTAACATACTCTGTTATGGAGACGGGGTATGTTAGAGCCAATACCTATCTTTAAATATGGGAAGAGTTAGTGTATAGTTTGACCGCCCACATTAAGGTGGTTGTGTACCTCTATTTTAGTATTTCTAGAATAAACTTTGTATAGTATTGGTATTTGTTTAATTAATTTGTTCCTTACAGTTATACCTGATAAATATTATTTAGGCACGGTTAAGTGTAGTCTCAAATAAATAAACTAATAACATCTTAGGTTTACCTACAAACATCTGTAACTACCAACTGCGGGCTTACAATATGGCGCCCAAAAGTATATAATTATTTAATTTAGGTATTACGCAACAAAACATGAAATTAAATTGAATTCAATGAATTTAATTTATTTTAATGTTTTGTTGCGTAATACCCAAATTATTTTGCGCAGTGCTGTATACAATCAATTTTTTTTTTTTTAACTGAACAGACAGCTGTGCTGCTGGGGAGTTTGTTGCGCCACTTCTTCTCCACAGCTAAAGCACTAGGAAGTGGTGAAGGGCGGGCGTTTTGGGGGACTGTCTTATGTAATTTTGACGTTCAAAAAGTGCTGATTCTCAGCTTAGTTTGAATAAATGACTTTTGATTTTTGAATATTTTGTTTGTGTGAAACAAATAAAACCCGGCCAAGTGCGTGTCGGACCACGCATAATGAAGGGTTCCGTAGTTGGGTTGAATTTATCCCAAGAACAAACTTAACGTTGTAGTTGAAGGCATGTATGGGGGAACCCATACATAACATACATTCCAACTGCAAATGTAAGTTTGTACGCTCAATATTGAGTGACTTACTATGTTATTTTAAGACAGTAGACTTCCTAACAATTTTCCTGTAATCTGTAAGTATAGAAGTATTCTCGGTATTTTTTAGGGTTCCGTACCTACCTCAAAAGAAAAAAAAACGGAACCCTTATAGGATCACTTGTGTCTGTCTGTCTGTCCGTCTGTCACAGCTAGTGTTGTGATTTTATCCGGATAAATACAAAAAATTGATAAATACTCATAAATATCCGTTTTTACTCTAGTACTTATTCAAAACAGCGGATAAATACTTTATACTCGTACGTACAGATTGTTTCTTGTACTGTCATTTTACAAAACAAAAGGATTGCGTAAATAAAATGAAAGTCTGTAAATATGGATTTTAGTCTTCATTAATCAAAACTCTAACAAAAACAAAAATCCTAAAGTAACAATGGTTTCACTACAATCATGAATATTTTCGAAATCTACAATAATTATTATTTTCTGAAATCAATCACCATCAATACTAGACGCGCGTTCATCATCGTTACAAACTGAAACTCGCTTCTCGATTCCCTCAAATCCACTGATTCTCCGTCACTATCTGTCTGAACTGGGCTTGGTGATGGAATATCTTCTTCAGCGTCATCGTCACTGTCTGCACTCTCTTGAATTTTATTGAAAATATTCCAATTATATTTTATAAATGTAATTTTTGCCGCTTTATCAGAAACTGGGTGAGAGGCCGGGATAGGGAGCGGTGCGATAAAGTTGCCTCGTCTTAACGTCTCACCAGAAAAAAAAAATCTTAATTTGTAATGTAAATGTAGTTTTGGAAATCTCAAACAACAACAGTAGTTATTAACTTAGAGAAACAACGTTTAAATTACGTCATTTACGTCATACGTCATTTTGAGTAAAAACTTGATAAAAATGGGTATTTATCCATTTCTGATAAATACTTGAATATTTATCCTTTGAGTATTTATCCCTCGCCCATCACTAGTCACAGCCAATTTGCTCCGAATCTGATGGACCGATTAAGTTGAAATTTGGTATACGTATGAATTTCTGCGACCCAAACACGGGCTGGTTACGTAAATTAATGAATTTTGAATATGGGGGTCAATTTTGGGGGCAAATAAGAAAAAAAAAATTGCTAACTGTACCGTGTAACATGTGAAAGGGCTAACTGTGAGGGTCTCAAATATATTTTTTTTATAATTCTAAAATAAATTGTTTTGAAGTTATTTAAGAAACGTAAATTGACTATTCCCCCTCTCCTTTCTCTCCCTCTCTCCGAATAAGTGAGCCAAAAATTTTTAACAAAAAAAAAATACATAAATTATATACTATACCTATAGATTACAGGAAAACTTATAAGAAGTCAATGATCTTAAAATAACATGGTATATCTCTCAATATTGTGCGTACAAACTTACATTTGCAGTTGGAATGTATGTTATGTATGGGTTCCCCCATACATGCCTTTAACTACAACGTTAAGTTTGTTCTTGGAGTAAATTCATCCCAACTACGGAACCCTTCATTATGCGTGGTCCGACACGCACTTGGCCGGGTTTTATTTGTTTCACACAACTTGTTTTTTTAACTACAATGATAAGTTTGTTCTTGCGATAAATTCATCCCAAGTACGGAACCCTTTAAATGTGCGTAGTCCGAAACGCACTAGCCCGTTTTTTTTTTTTTTTAATTTTAGGCTCAGCCGTTCCGGAGATAAAGCGGGGAGAATTATCTATTTTCATCTCAATCAATCTGCCTAGCATTTTCCCAACTATTTTGGGGTCGGGTTCCAGTCTAACCGGATGCATCTGAATACTAGTATTTTAACATGGAGCGATTGCCTATCTGACCTCCACAACCTAGTTACAAGGTAATATGATACCTCTTGGTAAGTCTGGTAGTCAGGCTTTCGGGTTTCTGACTACCCGTAACGTCTGTCAAAGATCAACAAATGACAGCTGGGAGCAACGGCTTAACGTGCGTTCCGAGGCACGGAAGCGTCTCCATATGTTATGGATGGTCACCCATCCACGAACCGACCGCGGCAAGCGTTGCTTAAAATTCGATCGACCCGTGCGGCTGTTATTATTTAGCAATTTTCTTTAATAACTTTAAAACTATTTATTTTAAAATTATAAAAAAAAAAATGATAAAAATCCTCATAACAAGTTCTTTCATTTGATAATTATGTCACGCGGTAAGTTTAATAGTTATGTCACGCGGTAAGTTTAATAATTATGTCACGCGGTAAGTTTAATAATGATGTCACGCGGTAAGTTTAATAATTATGTCACGCGGTAAGTTTAATAATTATGTCACGCGGTAAGTTTAATAATTATGTCACGCGGTAAGTTTAATAATTATGTCACGCGGTAAGTTTAATAATTATGTCACGCGGTAAGTTTAATAATTATGTTACGCGGTAAGTTTAATAATTATGTCACGCGGTAAGTTTAATAATTATGTCACGCGGTAAGTTTAATAATTATGTCACGCGGTAAGTTTAATAATTATGTCACGCGGTAAGTTTAATAATTATGTCACGCGGTAAGTTTAATAATTACGTCACGCGGTAAGTTCAATAATTATGTCACGCGGTAAGTTTAATAATTATGTCACGCGGTAAGTTTAATAATTATGTCACGCGGTAAGTTTAATAATTACGTCACGCGGTAAGTTCAATAATTATGTCACGCGGTAAGTTTAATAATTATGTCACGCGGTAAGTTCAATAATTATGTCACGCGGTAAGTTTAATAATTACGTCACGCGGTAAGTTCAATAATTACGTCACGCGGTAAGTTCAATAATTATGTCACGCGGTAAGTTTAATAATTATGTCACGCGGTAAGTTTAATAATTATGTCACGCGGTAAGTTTAATAATTATGTCGCGCGGTAAGTTTAATAATTATGTCATGCGGTAAGTTTAATAATTATGTCACGCGGTAAGTTTAATAATTATATCACGCGGTAAGTTTAATAATTATGTCACGCGGTAAGTTCAATAATTATGTCACAAGGTAAGTTTAATAATTATGTCACGCGGTAAGTTTAATAATTATGTCACGCGGTAAGTTTAATAATTATGTCACAAGGTAACTTTGCAAAACTTTTATTAAAAATTTCTAATTTTTCCCCAAAAGGGAACCTCATATTCAGACATCATTTATTTAGTACACGTTCGTGTTTGGGTCACAGAAATTCATATATGTTCCATATTTAATCTTAATCTGCCCAGTGATTCAAAGCAAATCAGCTGTGACAGACGGACAGACAGTCACACGAGTGATCCTATAAGGGTTTCGATTTTCATTCTGACGTACGGAACCCTGAAGGTAAAAAGAGGGTGTGTGCTTACGAGCACACGGTAGTGAAGTGAAAACTTACGACTGGAGCAGAGTATACGCGATTCAGCGTCAACGACAGACCGGAGCCGAGTATACCCGATTCACCTTCACCGACAGACTGGAGCCGAGTATACCCGATTCACCTTCACCGACAGACTGGAGCCGAGTATACCCGA
This sequence comes from Dicycla oo, assembly GCA_948252095.1. NCBI lineage: Eukaryota > Metazoa > Arthropoda > Insecta > Lepidoptera > Noctuidae > Dicycla > Dicycla oo. Next base: position 299,528 of record OX411733.1, read on the forward strand.
TTCAGCTTCACCGACAGACTGGAGCCGAGTATACCCGATTCACCTTCACCGACAGACTGGAGCCGAGTATACCCGATTCAGCTTCACCGACAGACTGGAGCCGACTATATCCGATTCACCTTCACCGACAGACTGGAGCCGAGTATACCCGATTCAGCTTCACCGACAGACTGGAGCCGACTATATCCGATTCAGCTTCACCGACAGACTGGAGCCGAGTATACCCAATTCAGCTTCACCGACAGACTGGAGCCGACTATATCCGATTCACCTTCACCGACAGACTGGAGCCGAGTATACCCGATTCAGCTTCACCGACAGACTGGAGCCGACTATATCCGATTCAGCTTCACCGACAGACTGGAGCCGAGTATACTCGATTCAGCTTCACCGACAGACTGGAGCCGACTATATCCGATTCAGCTTCACCGACAGACTGGAGCCGACTATATCCGATTCAGCTTCACCGACAGACTGGAGCCGAGTATACCCGATTCAGCGTCACCGACAGACTGGAGCCGACTATATCCGATTCAGCTTCACCGATAGACTGGTGCCGAGTATACCCGATTCAGCGTCACCGACAGACTGGAGCCGACTATATCCGATTCAGCTTCACCGATAGACTGGTGCCGAGTATACCCGATTCAGCGTCACCGACAGACTGGAGCCGACTATATCCGATTCAGCTTCACCGATAGACTGGTGCCGAGTATACCCGATTCAGCGTCACCGACCCGAGCGTGACGGTTCAGTTTCGTTCAGTGTTTAGAAAGAACGCAAATTGTGTAAGAAGTTTTCACGTTTTAACGTTTCGCCGCCTACAGCTACAGTGTGGACCGGATATCTATGCTGTGGACTATTCCCAACATATTGTAAGACCTTAGAACTTAGCTCTACTTTTACCCTTTTCTCGAGATTTTTATTAAAACTTTACTTAAGGTTCTCTGCGGTTGATGCGCGGCCGCTGCCGCTCGCTCGATACATTATCATCAGGACGATATATTTACAATAATCGGGTCATTAACATGCCGCGAGTGATGTACGCGCGTCGTGCGCTCGGATCGAGCGCGTCTCGTGCCATCTAACAGATACTGGGATAGCCACAGGGCTCTCCCGAATTTATCTAAAGAATCCTCATAAATCGTGCCGTGTAAAGACATGGGGCGATTTATGAGAATTGTTTATCGAAATTAATGGTTTATTTGTGATGCAACTGGTTGAGACTGTCACTTTCAATGCCTCTTAGTCTGAATGTACAGTATAATCGCACGGCATTTTGACGTTCGAAAAGTGCTGACTAGGCATTCTCAGCCTAGTTTGTAAAAATGACTTTTGATTTTGATTCTGTACATTTCGCGCTTACATTGTTTCACGTCACGGCAGAACGACGAGGCGCCCTCGCGACAAATGTTTTACCACAAACAAATGACGCGCGGTATCGTGCTCACTTATCGCTCAATAGATCGCACATCTGACGGAAGATGCGTCGCGTATCGTCGGTCGAGGAACGCCAGAGTCTGCAGTCTCGACATAGGCGCTTAAAATTGCTTGACAAGCACGAAAAAGTCACGTGCTTGTCAAGCAATTTTGACCGCCGAGGGACCCCATTAGGACTTTGCGATCGAATTCGGTCGTACAGCGATCGCTATCTATGTCGAGACAGCAGCCCCTGAACGGACACGTAAATAATAAAACATTCAACCTTACATCCTCATCCGATGATGCGTTAGTGCGGCGAGCGAATAAATACACGCGACCGAATTACGCCCGCCACATCTCCCGTCTGATGTACGACCACGACTACCTCAAAGCTTTGGCCAAACTGAGGTGAATCCGGCGCGGGATTCGGGACGAAATTAACTCGCGCCGGTTGGGTTAGCTAACTTATATGGAGGTGATCAAACTGCCGCCAATAGTGGCGTCACTTCTTGTCATTAAAACAATTGACATGCGCAGTCCCGTCCTGCGTCGCGACTCCCGCGCGGGATCCGCCTCAGTGTAGCCAGCGCTTAACTCAATGTCCCACATCTGTAGATGCGAAGCTGGTTACCAACGTTTACAACCACGCGGGTGAAGGCGGTGGGTTTTTTCGATACCGACCGTAGAATACCATTCTCAACGGCTTAAAATGGATACATTAAAATGGCATCGAAAGCACGCAGCACGTTACGGCCACGTCGCTCCCCGTCACGCGACGACCCGAGCGCTGTAGTTTGTACCTACCGGGTAGAACGGGGTAAATAGAGACCGGAATGAACAGATACACCCGGAGCCGGGTGAATAGATATATAGATATAAACGGGGTTTCAAGGGCAACAAACGGCATTTTTATTATCGTGAAAATCCATTTTAAGGTTACAAATAAAATAATTTTGGCTCAAAACATAACCAACCTTTTTAGCTCGCGGTCGGATAAACGACCGGGAGTCACCCGTAGTGTATAGGTTGCTATCGGCTACATATCCGTTGTCAACCGCAGTTTTACAAGTATACACATCTCTTCCGCTTTATTTATTACCACGTAATGTATTTACGAGTACAGTAACATCGCACGAGTTACAAGCGGCCGCGGTCGCAACATTATGTTGACATTAGTACGACTGTTGTCTATAATCTGTGGTCAGTCAGACACGGCCGCGCGCTCGCGGTCACCGCAGCGACACGATGTGAACCAGCGTGTTTGTGTAACCACCGCCGTACCAGTAAAGTATTATTTACGAGCCATCAGTTTTCTTTTATTTACACGCATTTAGTAAGGTTTAATATAATTAATGGTTTCATTAGAACTTTCTCTTGCTGCTCACTTGTAGGATTACAGTTTATATATTACTTAGTAAACGATTGCATAAATAAAGAGTTATTTGTTAGGTTAGTTCTCATTACTGTGGTCTACAGTCACAATTCTAATCCAGTTCCTAAATCGCGTCTCTAAGCAAACCTATAAAAAAAAGTATAATGCTTCGCTGAAACTATGTATGCATACATGTTGCATAGATTTACAAACATCCACTGAACATGAAACAATGAGACATATCTAATGACAATCGCAATTTTAGGCACATTTCATCACAAAACGTAGGTTCGTATATTGACGGCATCAGTGAGTCATCAACATGTTATAATGACATACATAATGACATGTCAGACAACAGAGTCAAGTAACAATGGCTCGCAGACCGTGGCTCATTGTCAATACTATGAATGAACTCTGATTCACACACAAACCCACTGCGTTGAAATTTTTCGTTGATTATTATAAAAAAAACTGTTGTTTCCTACAAAAGCGCAATACCTACGTGCTCAAAATGTATGGAATAGCATTTTTTTTTTTTATAATAACCGGCAAAAAATTTCAACGTAGGGGACCACAGTCATGTCCTGAATATGTAGTTTCAATTAATGTGATAACCTAATCGCCACTCTGTATAAGAGTTCATCTGTCGGCTGAGTCTGTTGAGAGGTGAGTTTACTCCTATATTTGTGTTGGATGCTTTAGTGTGGAATAAATGGGTAATGGGTAGTTTATAGGGGACTTTTAGTCCAATTTGTTTAGTTAATTTATCGCAGTCCAATTTATTGTAAACAAATTTGAAAAAGAACATCAGATCTTGTACCAGCCGACAGTCGCGCAGTACCTAATCATTTTGAAGCATTGAGTACGTTGTTCGTATGGACACCGGGGAGATATATGCTAGGTGTTTTTAATATAGATATGCTGTATATGCTTATAATATGGTTTAGTCATAACCACTGATCTCACAGTGACATATCGCATTCATAACGCACTTACGATTCAATCAAATTACGAAGAAGACAATGGTCTTGTTAATGGGACGCACCTCTTGGGCGCAGTGAGTGCGCTCAGCGACCGTGCCGCGCGCCGCCGCCGCCGCCGGTCTCGCCGTAATGTCATCATTGTCACGACACTTGGCAGGGCCACACCCGACCGCTGACCGCAGATTCATATAATTGTACAAAGCTATTAGATTGGTATGAATGTCATTGAAAACGTCTGTTTGTTGGTTTGATTCAATACCATTACTTACGTGGTTATTATTTTCATGCTTCACGTGAGTTCGGCGCGACCGAGTAGTGTCTACAATATAACTCATGTCGGGGTGTGCAGATTAGCGAGTCAGCAAGGTTGGAAGTACCAACTGCTACGGATGACTTAAAACTGCTCTTAGATTGATTGTTACTTGTCTTGTTTACTTACTAATTACTAACACCTTTTTTATTTATTGTTACTTGTCTTGTTTACTTACTAATTACTAACACCTTTTTTATTTATTGTTACTTGTCTTGTTTACTTACTAATTACTAGCACCTTTTTTATTTATTGTTACTTGTCTTGTTTACTTACTAATTACTAACACCTTTTTTATTTATTGTTACTTGTCTTGTTTACTTACTAATTACTAACACCTTTTTTATTTATTGTTACTTGTCTTGTTTACTTACTAATTACTAACACCTTTTTTATTTATTGTTACTTGTCTTGTTTACTTACTAATTACTAGCACCTTTTTTATTTATTGTTACTTGTCTTGTTTACTTACTAATTACTAAAACCTTTTTTATTTATTGTTACTTGTCTTGTTTACTTACTAATTACTAACACCTTTTTTATTTATTGTTACTTGTCTTGTTTACTTACTAATTACTAACACCTTTTTTATTTATTGTTACTTGTCTTGTTTACTTACTAATTACTAACACCTTTTTTATTTATTGTTACTTGTCTTGTTTACTTACTAATTACTAACACCTTTTTTATTTATTGTTACTTGTCTTGTTTACTTACTAATTACTAACACCTTTTTTATTTATTGTTACTTGTCTTGTTTACTTACTAATTACTAACACCTTTTTTATTTATTGTTACTTGTCTTGTTTACTTACTAATTACTAGCACCTTTTTTATTTATTGTTACTTGTCTTGTTTACTTACTAATTACTAAAACCTTTTTTATTTATTGTTACTTGTCTTGTTTACTTACTAATTACTAACACCTTTTTTATTTATTGTTACTTGTCTTGTTTACTTACTAATTACTAACACCTTTTTTATTTATTGTTACTTGTCTTGTTTACTTACTAATTACTAGCACCTTTTTTATTTATTGTTACTTGTCTTGTTTACTTACTAATTATTAACTCCTTTTTTATTTATTGTTACTTGTCTTGTTTACTTACTAATTATTAACTCCTTTTTTATTTATTGTTACTTGTCTTGTTTACTTACTAATTATTAACTCCTTTTTTATTTATTGTTACTTGTCTTGTTTACTTACTAATTACTAACACCTTTTTTATTTAGTGTGTACTACCAACAACCTTAGTAGGTTGCCTCTTAAGTTAAGTTAGTCTTAAGTTACAATTGTGTGTCTAAAATAAAGATAATATATATATATATATATATATTTTATTTACATATCCCGGATCTTTGAAAGACGTACTAGGGGCCCAAACCAATTCGCAGAGGCCCTTTGGACAGTTTTAAATGGAATTATTAAAATTGAGCGAAATCTGTACTTAGGAGAGTGTAAAGTGAAAGTCGCAAAATAGCCTTCTAAGGGCTTATGTCAAGAGGGTGAACAGGAGCTTCATTAGCAACAATTTACTACGACCGCCCATCCTAGACGAGCACCACAAACACTATTCGCAATAAACTGTCAAATAAAACGAACACTACACAGCTGGGTACAGACACTTCCGCGCACCACCACTAGTGCGGCGCGCTGTCACCGCGCGCAACATGTGCTGCCTACAAATATTACAACAGAGCGCCGCGTCGGTCTCGTTGTCGAAGTGCTACAGGCTGAGGATTTTTTCAAGAATTAGTCAGTTCACACTGAAACTTAAAGCATTTATTTCAAATAACCCAATTACAGGCACTTTTGAATTGTCAAAAGGTTGATCAGTCAGAAAGATGAAGCTGGCTGCTCATTCCGAAGCGCAGTAGGTTCCTGTGGAGAGGAACGAGCACGAAACTCCACGGACACCCTTTTAAATCAAAATATTGGTTACATCATTCATGTGGAAAATATACATGTGAGAACAAAGACGTCTACGTTAAGAGCGTCCGTAATAAAAATATAAAAACGAAAAACAGCTAAATTAAAAAAAAAAAAACTTAGTAGCTAAGAGATGAGTTCACAAACGTGACGCATGACGCATAGCAGCCCGGAGTCTAGATCTGTCCCCGGTTGACGGCAATAGGCTCGCCCGCTGTTACATGGGACTTAACATAACTGGCGACATGTGGGTATACTGTAGGTACAGCTCTGCTTGACCCTGCGGGGAGTACAGGCGTGATGTTACGTTACTAAATATTAGTAAGTATACATTTTCATGGAGCACGAATCTATAATAAACAATATTATTGATATCCGCCATTATCTCGGCTACATGCGCCTGACTATAATAATAATAATATAATAATAATATTTATTCAAGTTATGAAGTAATACAGTAAATACAGTTTTGCTTAAATCTATGTCAAGTTCACCAGTGTTATGTGCCTGAACTAGGACATCCTGTGTTTCAGACGAGAGGAGGTAAAAAATTATTAGATAATCACTGTAATTATATAAAATTAAATAGTCATCTAATAGGTATGTAAGTAAAACATATATATATATATTTACCTTAGTATACTAACTTAGTGAACTAATTAAAAATAATAAACCAAAATAATCTTTATTTTAATACAACTAATAACTTCTCTGTATCTTCATAGGACAAATTTTGAAGAGCTACCTTGAGAGTTTTCTTGCAATTTCCATAATTTAGGGAATAGATGTTTGCTTTTGAATTTAGTCTGTTATAGAGTAGTGGTCCAAGGAAAACATAAAATTTTGCTGTGAAAGCATGTCTCGTACTGTTTGTGGGGCAAACAATGTCTTTTCGTCTCTTTTTAGTAAATTCAGTGCTGTAGTAAAGGGCTGCGTGTTGTTTTAGTACAATGCTCATTATGAATAATTGTCGAACTGTTAGTACTTCACAACATTTATAGAGCAGGTTAGTGGGAAAGAGGAAAGGGCGGCCAGTAGCCACCTTGAGAATCGCTCTTTGAGCTCTTTCGATGGGTAGTAATAATGTTTTACATACTCCACCCCATGAGGTAATGCAGTACGTCAAAATAGACTGACATAGAGCAAAGTAAACTTGCCTAATTATTATTGGGTCTGCAATATATCGTAGCTTTTTGAATATGAATATCAGCTTACGAATTCTATTATTTAAAGCTTCCATATGTTGTTTGAACGTCAGGGTGTCATCAATTATAACACCCAAGTATTTAATTTTATTAGACTTATTAATATTGGGACACATAAACGTGCAATCTGCAGGTACTGTACAACAATGAGCATACAACTTTGAAGGAATGTTAGAAGCTTGTTTGCGCATCGAAAACTTTATATAATTTGTCTTGTCTGCATTTAGTGTTAGTGAGTTATGCTGAAGCCATTTATTTACAACACTGAAGCCGTCTTGGGCGAGCTTGTAGACATCATGTTCCGATTCAGCCGAAAAAAGAAGAGCAGTGTCATCAGCGTAAGATATTATTGTGCCATGCTTTAGCTTTATATTACAAAGGTCATTTATGTATATCAGGAACAAAGTGGGCCCTAAAATACTTCCTTGGGGAACACCAAAAGACGTGTTTTTTTGGTCTGCGCTGAGAACACTGCCAATCTTCACGCATTGAGTACGGTCTTCTAAATAACTTTTGAAGAGTTTCAGCTGAATGCCTCTTATGCCCACTGTCTCAAGCTTGCGCAACAGAATAGGAATGGACACTGTGTCAAAAGCCTTGGCGAGGTCCAGGAAAATTCCTATTGTATGGTTACCCTTGTCAAGTTCTTGAGCAAGATAGTCAGTCAGATGATGAACAGCATCGGCAGTTGAAAGTTTAGGTCTAAATCCAAATTGTCGTTCCGACAAAATTGATTTGTCCTCCAGATATTTGAACAATCTTTTATTTATAATTTTTTCCAATATTTTAGACATAGAAGGCAGAAGAGAAATAGGTCTGTAATTTGTTACTTGCTCTTTACTGCCTGATTTATATATAGGGACAACCACTGCTTTTTTAAGGCATTCCGGAAAAATACCCAGAGATAAACACATGCGAAAAATATAAGCCAGTGGTGGTACTAAAATTTTCCTGAACTTTTTAATTATTTTATTTGATATATTATCCCAACCAACTGCACAGTCGTCTTTCAAAGTCATGATTATACTTTCTATCTCAGACTCGTCAGTATCTAGTAGTGCAAAGGATGTTAAAGTGGAGCTACCTGTAATAGAAGTGCTCGTTAGATAAGGTGATTGACCCTGATTTTTTTCTGCCAAACATTTCCCAACATTAACAAAGAAATTATTTGCCATGTTAGCAGATGTCAGCTGCGATGAGTGCGCTTGTAATAAACCTGAAGGTGACTCATTTTGTTTCGACGAATATGTTATATTTTTAATACATTTCCAGATCTTTTTACTACTTGTTCCAGCCTTTTCTAATGCAGTTTTATCATAGTTGCTTTTAACTTTTTTAAGTAGATCATTACAGAAATTACGATATCTTTTGTATGACAGTTGCAATATAGCATTATCTGGGTGAGATTTAGCTTTCATGTGCAGTCTATCTCTATGCTTCATACATCGGATAAGACCTGTAGTGATCCAGGGTTTTATGTTGCAATTTTTGTTGCTCAATTGTGATATAACCGTATTTTTCTGAATTGCATGTCGTACATTTTCTATTACATACAACATACAAAACTGTGGGTCATCGGAATTATAGACTGAATCAAAGTTGATGACGCGCAAATCTTCTTCAAGTTTATTTATATTTAATTTCGAAATTGTGCGAGTGTTTTGTTTAGGTATGTTACAATCTAGAGTTAGTAGGGCAGCATTGTGATCGGTTATTGTCGAGTTAACAACAAGTGCAAGTGAGGCGTAATTTGATTTTAACATGACATGATCCAAGCAGGAGCCACTATGATGTGTAGGAAAGCTATGTGCAGGGAGTAAGCCATGATATGCGCATAGGTTGAGGTAGTCCTGAGCAGATGCATCAGTACTTCCTGGAAGAATATTTATATTAAAATCACCAATTACAATCAAGTTTTTGATGGCTGACAGGTTCTGCAAGACATCATTCAGCGATTCAGTAAAATTGTTAACATTTTTAAATGAGGGAGGTCGATATATTGCTAATATTGCAAAGTTTGATCCAATCTTCACCACTAAACTATTGCAGTCGTACATATTAGGTTCCTCAACAGAGACCTTCAGATGATTCCTTACATAAACTATCACCCCATCATTTTGATTGTAAATCCTATTACTTTTGTACATATTATATCCCGGTATTAGTGGTATGTTATATTGCTTGGCAAGCCAGCATTCGGTTAAAACAATAACGTCACAATTTATGTCTAACCGTTGTTGAAATGTGGAAAAGCTATCAAAATTCTTAAAAATACTGCGAATATTTTGTGTTAGTATGGTTAATGGAGTTTTGTAGTTGGACAGATATTGTTTGCAATTTTCAGGTTCACAAACGTTTGACTCGGATACAGAGAAATTATCTAACTCATTAACTATATTGTTAATCATATCTTCTGTGCAAATACAAATATAAATATAGGAAGAAAAATAAAATAAAATATCTTAAGTGGTCTAAATAAATAACTTATTAACGGCGCTCTTAGGCGCCTGCATAATCAATAGAATTAATATACCTTTTTTCGGCCATTATTTTCGCCGGGCAGTCAGCAGCACCTGTGTTGTGCTTGTCTGGCTTTTTGTAATAAAAGCAAGTAGCGCATTTTGGCTCATCTCCCTTTTTTGGACATTCTTTGATTGAGTGACCTTGATCGCCACAGTGACCACAAGTATAGGACGTCTGCCGACAAAACTTGGCAGCATGACCATACTGCTGGCACTTATAACATCGTGTGACCAATGTGAAATCCCTCACAGGGCATGATGACCAATTCACAAATACTCGGTCTTTTGAGATCAGGGCTTTACGTATGACTGCAGGTACTTCAACTACATAGTTGCAGTTCTCGGCGTCTCTTTTTCCTGACTTATGGCTTAACTTAATTGAGGTCAAAAACGTCTCAAGGCTGCAGTCCTGTAGTTTCTCGGCAAGATTTTGGTGGTACAAACACGCAAAAACCTCATTTTCTGCCATAGCTGTCGGCACTCCTATGATAACAACCCTAGGCTTCCTTTTATAAGGCTCGTCGACTGTTAAGCCTGATTTTGTTAGCTGCTCCAACTGCCTCAGCTTCTCGATGTCGTCTTTCGTCTCGGTGCTGATGATAACACCGCCATTTTTGGTCTTGCGCAGGCCTCTAACATGAAGCTTCATCTGTTCGGGGCAGATAATTTTTTGGACGAGAGATTTTGTCTCATCACTGGTCTTCAATTTATCTTGTGGATAAATGGCCACAGAACTTACGTTTGACGGCTGGATATAGTTGTTAGTACCTTTTTTCACCATGTCAGAAAACGAAGTTCCCAGTGTAGGTTTACTTGCCTCTCCGACTTTCATCTTGAGCTCCTTTATTTGCTGCGCAAGGTCGAGTTGGCTTTCGAGTACTTTCACAGCATTGCGGGATTGTAAGGCTGTATATTTGATGGACTGGTACTGTACGGCCATCTGCGATGTTCCATGTCCAACCTTCCGGCATAAGGCATTGATGCGCATTTTCTGGTCCGAGTTCAGCTTGCCTTCTGCTGCAATAGCACATACCTCTTGAAGGCTTTGGTTGATGGTCGTCATCCAGTTCTGAATTTCCGGAGTCGATATTCCTTCGAAGTCATCGTGCCTATGGCTCGGCGCTTGAGGAGCAGGAGTAGGTACGGCTTCGCGCGCGGGTGTAGGCGGCGGGGAGCGAGCACCCCTACTTCTCGGGCTGAAGGGACTATCCTCCATTTTGTAACAGGTTATTTACTTGTTAATCAGTGATCATCTTCATAAATTCACCTTACATAACCCAAAAGTATGACTCGGTTTGCTTTACTACCGGCAATTTATAAAAACTAGGTCACGATTTCGCAAGTGATTATTTGTTTATATTAATATTGTTTGATACGTCCACTCACTACGATCGCGTAAATTAATTTCTTTCAACTGTCATTATGATAATATAATCACCACAGACGCAATAGCACTACTACTAAAGAGTTTCCATGTCGCGGGTAAATGATGGTCATATTAATTATACGAGCTGATGTCCGGAGCTGATGTAAGTTATGGTGAATCAATGTCGGGCCGCGGTATACAGTGGGTTTATAATGTGACAATGTAGTGTGGCTCGCGGACACGGTAGCGAGCGCTAGCGATTATCTAACTCAAGACACGGCAGAATTCAAATGATACAAAGTAAACCGCACTCAGTAGATTTTACAGTCAACAGCTAAATTTTCCTAACTAGAAAACAACAAAGTTGCTTCGCGTGAACATTGTTTACAAGCCCGTTATTATGGAGCTCTGCTTTCACCAAAACCCTTCATCCAGCCCCAGGAGCACCTGCTTCCCGGACGTGACCTGCAGTGGCCTAAATGGAAAGCAATCAATTAACTGCGGACTCTTGTAGGCGGCTGCAAGCACAATCTAGCGAAATGGTGGATTATTAACCCAACCGCCTTCCAGTGCAAATGCGGTGCTTTTGAGTACTCCTGGCCAAATACCATGTCTCATATCTTGGAGTAAAAAAGTGCCCATACACCTGCACTTCTCAGGACCTACAAAACGCCACTGATGCCGCGATTGGCGTGGCCACCTACTAAACCCAACTCATCTAACATAATCTACAATACTTGTAACTTTGCCATCGACTCGAAAAGACGAAGAAGACCGAAACCCTTCTTAGTACCTAAGTAATCAGAATGATGTCTGTAGTGAACGGAGGCTCTGCCGCACTCACTTGCGAGGAGTTGCTATGCAGGGTAACTCAAGGTTCATAGTTATAGCGTACGGTAAAGTATCGCTTGGCCCTTCGCACGATACTTCAGTATTTGTCTTATTGACAGCATGCATCCAGGCACGCACGTGCGATCTCTCGCGGTTACGAAGGCTATGTAACGAAGTGTATGGTAACTTAGATGATGTGCTGGAAAAGTACAAGTCGGTATAACGTATCTATACTTCCTTTAGTCTCAGAATAGTTCGCTGTGTAACATATCCGCTCCCTCAGCCGCCCGCCGTGTGTCCGCTAGCCGTCAGTAGAGCGCGCTAATGCAATAATCGCATTAAACACACAATGATAACGACAGCTTCACGAACCGACGCCATTAGTTCTGCTATGGCACGGGTAGCGCTACACAGACGGTGGCGACGCGAAGGGCTGCGGGCAGACGGCCGGTAATCTCATGGTTTTTAGCAATGGAACAGGTGCTCTACTTAATAAAAACCGGACAAGTGCGTTGAAATGAAGGGTTCCGCAGTTGGGATGAACGTATCTCAAGATCAAACTTAACATTGTAGGCTAGTTGAAAAACACGTTCTACCATACATACGAACTGCAAATGTAAGTTTGTACGCACAATATTGAGAGATTCACCATGTTATTTTAAGACCATAGACTTCTTAAGAGTTTTTCTATAATCTGCAGATAAAGAACTATTTTTTTTCAAATTCTTAGGCTCAGTAGTTTCGGGATAAGGGGGGAATGGTCAATTTTCGTCTGTTTTCTTAAATAACTTTAAAGTAGTTTATTTTAAAATTATAAAAAAAAATATATTTAAAACCGTCACAGTAAACCCTTTCATTTGACATGTCACACGATACAGTTTGCAAAACTTTTTTTAAATATTCTTAATTACCCCCAAAATTGAAATACTTAAATCAATTTTGAATATTATTAATTATTAATCAAACTTCACACGTTACACGTCCATGATTGGGTCACACAAATTCATAAGTGTACCAAATATTAGATTCGGAGCAAATTGGCTGTGACAGACGGACAGACAGAGAGACACACGAGTGATCCTATAAGGATTCCGTTTTACTTTTTGAGATACGGAACCCTAAAAATTCTTAAATACATTCACTGACAGACATTGCACAGCCTAAAAAACTCAGCTGTTCCCTATATATTGACGAGTTATGCGAACACAAATGTAGGGAACAGTTTTTTTTTTGTGATTTCAGGTTTGGTAGGTAGGTTTGGTAGGTGAGTTCTAAGGAAGGATTTTTTTGCAAATTCATCCCCTGAGGGGGATAAACACCCCAGTGGGTTTCCGCATTGTCGAGGCGGGGGGCTCAGTAGCCGTGGCTTGGTCACCCACTTCAGAATACTCGGAAGCGAATGAACACAACAAATGAATTGCTCGACAGTGTAATATCAACGACGTGTCTGCTCGCCAGTGTACCACATACGTCACCTGTCGCTGAGCTACTACGTTTTGGCATACAGACACACTTCATTCTCATAAGTGGGCTATCAATATTGAGTTAATTAGGGTTGGCAAGACATTATTTGTTAACTTTGTCTTATTACGGCAAACCCTGCCTCCGATACCGATGTATCTCTGGAGATAAACAGATGGCAGGATAAAATTCTTCGTTTTGGTGCCACTGGATGATTGGACTGCGATGGGTCAAGTGAATGTATCAACTCATGATAATCAAGTGAATGTATCAACTCATCACAATCAAGCGAATGTATCAACTCTTCACAATCAAGCGAAAACTATCAACTCATCACAATCAAGTGAATGAATCAACTCATCACAATCATTCTCCTTTTCTTATCCCAATTTAGTTTGGGTCACCGCAGCAAGTCGTCTTACATCGAGGACGTCTTTGTTAGTTCGTCGTATCAATATACAACTACTAACTATGAAGCCATAATTATCATCTTTGACTTAATCCATCAATCGTATCTATGGATTCATGGTTTTAAGTAAGACTAAGTGCCATTTACATTTAGTAACTTTTGTTACTATATCACTATTAGGCAGGCTAATGAGATTCCCAAAATAGCCGACAAAAGCTATACATATTGGGTTGGCACACAAGTAAAGAGACACAGAATGTTGTAGAACATTCTAGGGACTTGTGATGTGGGAGTATATAAAGCCGCCTTCGTGATCGGTTTAGTCCCCGACCGATCACCATGTTCGGCAAGCCGATCCCTTGGGAGACGCGAGCCAAATACCTCGGTGTGACCCTCGACCACCACCTCTCCTTCGCTGAGCACATAAAGCAGGTGCGTTCGCGCGCCGCTTTCGCTCTCGGTAGGCTCCACTCCGTTCTGAATGCACGTAGCAAATAGTCACTTAGGTGCAAATTGCGCATTTATACAGCGTGCATTCGCCCCATCATGACCTATGCGGGTTCAGTGTTTGCGCACGCAAAACCATCACCGTCATTCATAGGATGCAGGCCCTCCAAAACCGTTTCCTTCGAAAGGCAACGGGAGCCCCTTGGTTCGTTCGGAACGAAATCCTCCACTTAAATCTCGACATTCCCACCATCTCTCAGTTCTTGAAACGCAATTCCAAGCGTTTCTTCGACTCAGCCACCAACCATCGCAACCCTCTAGTTGTGGAGGCGGCTAGCTATGTCCCCTCTCGTATTAGTAAGGTCCGCCGCCCTAGGCTTATCCTCTCAGATCCCGACGACCCCATAACTCTTCTCCAGGAGAGCAGTAGGGACCGTAGGAACAAACACAAATCGACATTCAGACCTCGCCGCCGAGGTCCCTCGCGACGACCCCGTAATAATCGTCCTCCCCCCCGTCCCTTGCTCGGGTATGAAGTGCCAGCTGGTGACGTAGCTGAGCCAGTAGCTTTAAACTCCCCTGACAATAATAATCATTCAAATTTGATCCAGCCTGTCCCATCTTGCTGTCCTCCCCTCAGCGACGCCCTAACCTGAGGCCCGTTCCCCACAGGGGCAGCCCTTAGCGTGTAGTCGCTTAGTCTGTAAGTTTTTGCCCCTGGCTGGAGGCTTTGAGCTCACTTATGGCAGGCACAGGATAGTCCGGTTAAGTAGTCACGGCTTCTCTAGGCCAACTATGAGATGCCATTCAAAATAAAAAAAAAATCGGTTTAGTCAGTTTGAAGAAAAATGGATGAGCGACAAGTTTGAACACTATACTTATTCTTATAAGTTCGTAGGTACTTGTTAGGCCATAGTGCGCGGGCTGCGGCTGACAATATCAACACTGCATTGGGCGCTGGAAGTACAAGCCATGCGACGGTGTCCCGATGGTTTGACCGTTTTAAATAAGGAGACAGGAGCCTTGAAAGTCAACCACGCTCTAGATGACCACCCGCAGTGAATGATGAAGATTTACGCTGCGAACTGCAGTCGAATCTGGATGCTACCAGTCGTGACTTAGCGGAAGCACTTAACTGCAATCACCACGCCATGGAAAACCACCTGCATGACCTTGGGTAACGAAAAGTTTTGGCTCGGTGGGTACCGCACATCCTTACAGACGCCAGTCGTGTAGTCCGTATCGCTATCTGTCAATCACTTTTGCTGCGACCCTGATGTAAAGAGTTTTTGTCTGATCTGGTTACTGGAAATCAATCATGGATTCATTACGAGAACGATACACGTCGTGCTTTTTGGCTGCCTCCAGAAGCAACGCCACCAACTCAACCGAAGCTGATTCAAAAGAACCGCTTAAAAGTTCTGATTTGCTGTTTCTGAGACTCTCAAGTCATGCTGTTTTATGAACTATAATATTACACACTGAAACTATAAACTATCTGCTGTTATCAAGAAAAAACGACGAAGACGAGTCTATGTAGTTTTACTACACGATAACGATCGACATCATGTCGCATCTGCCGTTCGCCATCAGTTGGAGAACTTGGGCTGGGAGACGACACCCCACCCACCTTATTCCCCAGACCTCGTTCCATCAGACTATCATTTGTTTAGAGCCCTGAAACAACATTTGCGGGGTAAACAATTTAATGATTTCTCTGATGTAGAGGCGGAGTTGAACAACTTTTGCGAGGCACAGCCATCAGAGTTCTGGGCGAAAGGCATCCAAACTTTGCCGGATCGTTGGCAAAAAGTCTGAGATGCTAATGGTAATTACATCATTGACTAAGTTTTTTGTATTGTAATAATAATAAAAAATGTAAAACGTAAACCAAGTGTCTCATTACTTTTGTGCTAACATGATACTTACAAAAATCCGGCCAAGTGCGTGTCAGACCACGCACAATGAACGGTTCCGTAGTTGGATACGTCACTGTGATCCTCATGTGGATGAATTTATTGCAAGAACAAACTTAACATTATAGTTGACAACATGTACTCCCTTAGATTCCAACTGCAAATGTAAGTTTGTACGCACAATATTGAGAGAGATTTACCATGTTATTTTATAACTTTTTTTTCATAGACTTCTTATAACTTTTCCTGTATACGTATATGTTCCTATAGGTAGGTATAGAAACTATTTGCTGTATTTTTTTCAAAATTTTAGACTCGGTACTTTCGGAGATAGTCGGGGGAATGGTCAATTTATGTTTATTTTTTTAAATAACTTTATAGCAATTTATTTTAAAATTATTAAAAGAAATATTAAAAAGACCCACACAGCAGGTAAGCCCTTTCATGTGGTTTGTCACACGGTACAGTTTGCAAAACCTTTATTTTTATTTTCTTATTTGCTCCCAAAAGTGACCCCATATTACAACATTCATTTATTTACGTTACACGTCCGTGTTTGGGTCACAGAAATTCGTAAGTGTACCAAATTTCAACGTAATCGATTTATTAGATTCGGACTAAATTGGTTGTGACAGACGGACAGACAGACAGACACGAGTGATCCTGTAAGGGTTCCATTTTTTCCTTTTGAAGCACGGAACCCTAAAAAAGAAAGAACACGCCAACAAAGCCGAAAAAACCAATAAATATGCCGTAACTCGGTAGTAGGCAGCCCTAATGATGAGTAACGCGTTATAATCTCGTGATGAATGTCTTCATACACTGTCGTGAAAGTTATACACCGACAATAACGTGGTGGTGCACTGCGGTGTAGCAGTAACAAGTGTTACGTTTGTAACCATAATATTATACAATACATTTTTTTTTAATCTACAATATTATGGTTTACATTTTTTTGATTTACGTTATTCTATTAGAATAGAACATTGAATTTAAAAAAATATGTCTACGACATACCTCTAGCGTGTATAACAAAAGAAAATAAATAAAAAGAATATTCAACATGGATAAACATTAAATAAAACCAAACGATGTGTAAGTACTACAAGAACTCAAATGTCAATGTATAAATTAATAAAAACTTTCAGGTCAGAAAAAAAAACACGGTACAATATTGAAAAAAAACTAGTACAAGATTACATACATAGGTCGAGACTTAGATGCTAGATTTTTGCAAATTCCCTGGACCTCACACTAGGATTCCCAATCAATCAATCAAATCAATCAATATTTCGATCTGCCTAGCGTTTTCCCAACTTGTTGGGGTCGGCTTCCAGTCTAACCAAATGCAGCTGGATACCAGTGTTTTACATGGAGCAACGGCTATCTGACCTCCACAACCCAGTTACTGGGTAACACGGTACCACTTGTACAAGAACTATTCTAAGTAGGTAATTAATATTACAGTAAATATATAATTGACGAATATTTCATAAAGAGTTGTCAGAAAGTAATCATGTATCCCAAAGTTGTGGTCGTTAACTAAAAATATTGTTCCCGACAGGTTTCGAGGTCTCGTTTTCAGTAACAATTTCAAATGACTTGAGTAATAGATAATTCTCAAACTCACAGACTGGTCAATACGTAAACAAGAGGGCTTGGAGCCGACTGGAGCCGAGTATACCCGATTCAGTTTCACCAACCCGGGCGTGACGGTGTGGTGACGGTTCATAGTTCAGAACGAGCGCAAATTGCGCCTAAAGAAGTTTTCACTTCAATAACATTACATCGGCAATTAATCTGTAATTGTGGCCCTGTGTCTAAACTGCTAAACTTTACTTTCTTCAATACGGTATTTTACTTTACGTATATGAGAAAATACCTAAAAATATATTATTGAGATAGCTTATCCAAAAAGCAGTCGGAAAATGTTAGTTACAGTTTATAAAATAACAAAATAAATTTCAAAATTCAATTCAAAGTTTTCAGTTTTTTTAAGCTGTTTTTTAACACTATGAAATAGTAGCCGCCAATCCGCCATGTTAATTACGGCATACGGCTGTGTAAACTAAAAAGTGTCAACTGATCAGCGTGTAAAGGCTTTGTACTTTTATTATTTTTACACTAGTATTCTTGCATACAGGAACAGCACACCAACGATATGTAGAATATTAACACATTTTTAAAATATAAACAATTATCCAATTAACATTAAAAATATCAGCGCATTTGTTCACACAGCCAACTGACGTCATTACCACAAAGCAATAATATGTAATGGCGTCCACTGCGTCCAGTGTTTTCATCAAATACGCGCGATATTTGAAAATGTAACATTTAAATGCAATTTTAGAGCACTTTCGATTGAATATATATTTAGATATTTTTTTTGTAGTTTTTTAGCACCAATGGAGACATTTTTAAAAAATGAGTGTAATACCCTATTGCAAACAGTGTAATAACAATGATATTCCTTTGTGTTACGCCACAATGTACAACGATCCTTATACCCTTACCTAGCACATTACATTACTTGGGTGTACGTAATGTAATGTGAGACAGTGAGATGGTCCCGCCTATCGCATCGATATCTCGCCGATATCGCTTCCGTATCGCTTCGCACTCGTTATAGTAACTGCTATCGTAACTAGCCCCTGTAACACGGCACTGAGCAAACTATCAATTTGATAAGTGCGTCATTACCGTAATAAGTGGCTGCGAGGAGCTATTGTGTAGGTTGTGTGTGTTGTGGTAGTACCTACTTACTGTGTGTACACACATAGTTACACATAGTTATAATGCACTTCACTATTTTTTTATGTGTTTAATTACTTAGTTATTTCAACCAGCGAATCTTTGCTGAAATACCTGTTAAATTGAGACATTTAACTCACTTTAGTTTTTAGTTACCCAGTGGGCTATGCTTAGAGTTTCCCAACGTGATTGAATCAGAAATTTTAATGAAGAGATCCGGAAACATATTCAAACATAATTTACATTGACAGCAGAGAATAATAGGTTGTTATGTGTGTGACTATTCTAAGCTTTAGACCTTTAGACATAATCCCAGCAATGGCGGCCATACATCCGAGCCGTGTACACGATGGCTCACTAACACTAAATGAAGTTTGTGTGACTATTCTAAGCTAAGACATAATCCCAGCAATGGCGGCCATACATCCGAGCCGTGTACACGATGGCTCACTTACACTAAATGAAGTTTGTGTGACTATTCTAAGCTAAGACATAATCCCAGCAATGGCGGCCATACATCCGAGCCGTGTACACGATGGCTCACTAACACTAAATGAAGTTTGTGTGACTATTCTAAGCTAAGACATAATCCCAGCAATGGCGGCCATACATCCGAGCCGTGTACACGATGGCTCACTTACACTAAATGAAGTTTGTGTGACTATTCTAAGCTAAGACATAATCCCAGCAATGGCGGCCATACATCCGAGCCGTGTACACGATGGCTCACTTACACTAAATGAAGTTTGTGTGACTATTCTAAGCTAAGACATAATCCCAGCAATGGCGGCCATACATCCGAGCCGTGTACACGATGGCTCACTTACACTCAAACTCACTTACAGTCTTAAATTCAAACTAGGCTGAGAATCAGCACTTTTCGAACGTCAAAATTACATAAGACAGTCCCCCTAAAAGGAAAAGAGAAGAAGTGGCGCAACAAACTCCCCAGCAGCACAGCTGTCCAGTTAAAAAAATTGATTCTATACAACAGTGCACAATATTGTGTACCTAATATTGCGCAATACAAAATATTCAATTAAATTATTTGCCTTAAGGGGGAAGCGTCAGGGTAGGCCGCGAAATTCAAATTTTCTTCGTTTTTTGCAATTTACAAGTCGGTATTATATTGTACGTTGATCAAATTATAATTTGCGGGCATAACAAGTATCTATTTACATAACTAGAATAATTAAAGTGATGAATACAACTCTTTAAGACCAGGTAATCCTAAAAAATGACTATTTCATAAAATCTTGACATTTTAGGATTATACTAACTTAAGGAGTTGTATTACTGATTCTATTGTATACAGTTCTGTAAATACATATTTGTGACGGCCGCAAATCATACTTTATTTAACATACAACTTAATACTGACTTGCAAATTACAAAAAACGTAAGAAAATTTGAATTTCGCGGGCTACCCTGGCGCTTCCACCTTAAGTCAGCTAGCACACGCCAATATACCGAAAAAAATATAGTAGGCGCAGTTGCACAACCGAAAGGTTGAACAAACCAACTGTATAACATCTTATGTCCATCCTATATTCTAGCAAATATAGGTATCATTAATTATTTCATTCATTCGAGTCCGCGCCGCGCGCCGTTGCCGTTGGTTTCCGTGGAAACTGATTGTTTGACTACGGTTTCCGATACTGCACTGCCGTAGCCACGGTATGTGCTCGCCACTAGACTTAGTAGGCTCATTGCATTCCTTATAAAGTAAGCTTTCGCGGATTGTAATATTTTTTTCAGTTTTGAGCTGATTTACGGCCGATATGAGACGACATTCCAATTTTTTTTTGCTATTTGCTACAAATTTTCTTACGGTTTCTGACACTACCATAGCTATTGTATTTACTCAGCACTAGACTTTTTAGAGTTTTTTTTTTAAGACGGTAAAAAATTCATCCAGAATAACATTAGTTAGGCAGGGGACATAGTTTTTCTGTAGTTCAAGTTACCAAATCCACTTTAGCCACCCAGACCCATAGCCTAATATGTTTTGTTTCCACGTACAACAATAGTCCTGCACCAACCGGGGGATGTCCATGGGGGCACTTGCATTGGCATAGTGCATATAGGGATAATCGTCGGTTGGTGCCTCCTCATTATTTAAAATTGTCTAAGGGGCCTCAGCGAGTTGGCTTCGGCCCCTCGTACGCCTTCCAAAGGTCCGAGACTCCAGGGTCCCGAGATATGTCAAAAAATGAAAATAATAATTATTTATTTCATAAGCCTAATAAATAAGGAGAGAAAATGGGTTTACAATGCATTACTTCAGTAACTTAGATCCTTAAAGTAATTGCTGATTGTTATAAAACAACCCATTAGCCGATAACGATACTGAGCCGACATCGACACGATATCGGCAGTCAGATAATCGCGTACGTTGAGTACCTACCTACTAAACGCTTCTACATTGTGTTGTTGCACCGATAACGGCACGACATCTACCGGCGAATACAGTGCGGGGTGAGGGTAGCGGACATTCTTTCACTTGAACACGCTTTTTCGCACTGCCGACTTCGAGATGTCGATACTGTAGTTGTTTGCGTCGTGATAGTCATCGATATTCACCAACATCATCGGGCTGATAATAATTATATCGGTATCGAATCGTTTTCGGTATAGCTGTTGACATATCGGTGTCGGCTTGGTGTCGCCGTCAGATATATTGTAGCAGACAAGGTGACCAAATACTTCTGAACAATTTAAAATGTCAATAATTTCCATACACTACAAGTTATCTGAACATGCGCCCTAAATGGCTCATGTACCTACTTGCTGCGCCCTAAATGGCTCATGTATCCGTAAGTTTAGCCCAGGCATAGCTGTACCTGTGTGTACATGGTGCAATAAACAAACAGCGTGGTTAATATAATAAATGTGGCGTGGAGGCAGTGCACAGTGCACAGTGCACAGTGCACAGTGCACAGTGGCACGATGATCTCGTATGAGGATCGTGGTCCGTCTGTTTACAAGAAAAACCGGCCAAGTGCGTGTCGGACCACGCACAATGAAGAGTTCCGTAGTTGAAAAATATGTTCTCTCATACATTCCAACTGCAAATGTTAGTTTGTACGCACAATATTGAGAGATTTACTATGTTATTTTAAGACCATAGACTTTTAGGATTGGTCAGTTGGTCACTACGGATGCCATGTGTTTTTATTGCATCCTTATTTTTACTGCTAAGTATATTTTATTTTTAAGAGCAAAGCAAAAAAGCCAAATAATTTGCATAAAGTTAAATTACTGCGCACGGTAGTAAAATGTTTATATGCCGCAACAGCAGTGAGGAAGATGTCGCGAGGAACGTTTGGAGTACGAATGTCGATGGCTGTAAGAGTAGGAGAAGAGCAAAGAAACGATGGATGGACTGTGTGATAGAAAGGGGGTGACTACCGACATGACGACTTATAATAGAGAAATATGAAAAAAAGTTGCACCAATGATGACGATGAGTAATTAAATATTTATAAAATTGTAGACAAAAATATTTTCTGATAATTTATTTCAAGTTAGCAATTTGTTAAAATCGAAGGCTGGTAGAAGTAGAAGTAGCGTCGCGCCGCGTTCTCGGAAGGGCTCGGAGAGCTATAGACGTCTGCAGGGAGCTAGTAGCATATCGTTATCCCTCGCCATTTGACCGCCGACGACGACTTTTTTGCTGTTCATAGAAATTGGCTGGGACTCTTTTATTTTATCCTGTTACTACGTTCGTTCTGGGGAATTTCGAATACAGTTTATCGATGATTTGTTACGAAGCAAGTGTGACCAGATGTACAAAACAAGTTGTGTCGTGTAGCCTAGTCTATCCACTTGAGGAAATCGTCGAGTGTACTATCAGTTCATAGAAACTTTTTGTTTAAAAGTATAAGTACCCCAAAACGGCAGTGTTTTGGGGTACTTACATATACATATATATACTCGCGTGGCGAAATGTTCCGGGACAATTCACCCAGCCTTGCGCGGGGGACGTGACGTGTGAGTGGTTAAAGAACTCGATCTTTCCTCGTCTGCGTGAGCATATTTCCCGAAATCATAGCAAATAACAGCTATTGATGATCCAGACAAATTATAGAGGAGAATATCTGACGGCTTAAACGTTACTGAGAACTATTCGCATTGGAATGCAGCTAATTGTTGGGCGCTATCATTTCATTCAAACCCGATTCAGATAATTTACCGTTGTTGCTATAAAAAGTCTATTATGGTGAATGTATTGTAATAATACGCGCTGACAAGGTTGCGTAACACACCTCTGTCCGACGTCCACGTTATACTACTCGTACATATACATATATATATATATATATATACATAGTCACTGTCGGCCCGCAGTGCAACCAAACAATAAAAATATTCAGAAGACACATTCCTAACAATGAAATCTAAAAGACTTACAATTTTTGACATAATTATCTTGGGACCCTGGGGTCCCGGACCTTTGGAAGGCGAATGAGGGGCCGAAGGCAACTCGCAGAGGCCTCTTAGATAATTTTAAATGACGAGGAGGCACCAACCGACGATTATCGCTACATGCACTATGCACGTGCACCCATGTTTATCGCAAATAAACGTATTTTCTTTCTTTCTTTCAAGGACCCCCGCGCTGGTGCAGGACTCTTGCAGAACATGGAATCAAAACATATTGGTAGGTTTGGGTGTCTAAAGTGGATTGGGTAACTTGAACTATGGAAGAACTATGTCCCCTGCCTGACCAATGTTATATATTATACACGGATAAAGTGGCAGGGGGTGACTTGCACACTCAATAATGGGCCCCCGGAGACGGCCGCTAGCACATAGTGACGTAGCGACAAGGGGGCAACACTTCCTGAGGTGCTTGAGGAGTGGAGAGGTATTTCACGGCTATCAGGACAATCTCGGAAGTACGGTCAAGATCCCTACCAGCACCTTACTGGGATATTTCCTTCCTCCGATCACGTTTGCTCTTGCGAATCTCCACTGAAGCCGGCCAATAAAGGCAAGAGAGAGGTGGGAGCTCTGTTCCTCGTCAGTGTTCACGCAGGCCGGCCAATAAAGGCAAGCCGGGGGTGAAGAACAAGATCTAAAGGGAGATAGGGTCCGTGGGGTCGCTACTGCCCAACAGCTTGCCACATGCTGCTCTGCGGGTTTATGCATCTCTCTTGGACTGCCTCCTCACCATAGATCTATTTCAGCAAAGTAAACTCTATCGGACACAGACCTAGAGTTCAGAAACGCGCAAGCCCCATCAGTCCACCACGACGTCAACGTAGAGATACGGCGGTAGAGATACTTACAATATTATTATCTATTCTGGAATTTGCATGTTAGGCCCTTAACACACCTCCGCCGCAAAACCATAGCAGCGGAACCGCAGTAGTTTAATTCGAGTAGCGGAACATCAGCGAAACATCATGCGGTTTTGCTGTTTCGCGGTGGAGATGTGCTAAGCCCTTATAATTTTATTGATGACCTTTTGTGATATTTATTTTATGATGCAGTTCTGTGTCATCCTCATCCACAACGGTACGTTTGCGTTAACACGCCCCAACTAAAGCCTACACAGCTGAACGTTAACTCGACCGTTAAACGAAAAGGCGGATACGGACTCGTGGGCGAATGGGCGGGGCTGTTAAATTCGAAATCGGAAATGATCGACTGTCATAATCACGTTTAGCACCAATGAATTTTAAATTCTACTCCAACGGGGTAGGGTCTAGTTTTATGTACTTGAGGTAGTTAAAGGTGATTTCATACTGGCCTTATGTGGTTTAGTTAAAAGGATTGGCAGTAATGATGGGTTTCGCCGTGAGCGTCGAGTTACATCACAAGAATGTTCTTTTATGGAGCTGTTAAAGTTCTCGAGCATTCTCTGTGAATAGAACAAATTGAACAAATGTCTTGTAATGGCTCATAAAACGCAAATGTCAGAGATCGATAGCTTTTTCGACATAATAGTTGGGCGAGCTATACTGCAATTTTACAGACATGCACATTCTAAAGATAGTAACTTAGTGTGTGATTAGGAGGATGTGGGCACAGAATATAATTTCCGAAGGGTAGTTAACATTAAAATATGGAAATTAGATAGGGATCGTTGTGAATCATAATGTGTAACAGTGCAGTGAAGCCCTGGCAGCAGGTATACAAGCACGAATAACTTTTAACAAGCACCCATTACCGACAACAAAAACATCATAATTGGCCGCTCGCTCCCGGGCTCCGGCTCGCGAGTCTTCAACCCACAATTTTGGGCCAACGCACACGTTCACGTTAATTTAGTAAAAAAGAACAGTATGTTGACAAACGAATATTCACATCAGTGTTCAGACTTAAATAGGTTTGATGTTCACAAAGATTTGATCATGTTTGTTTTTTGTCAGTTTTTATGAACTTAAAAGTGGTTCGATCCCCAATTTGCGGATTTATTATCTGTAATTACGGGGTTCGGTGGTATTGTTGGTACTACCTTTTGTTGAATCGTTTTCTTTTGTATTTTTTCGATCAATCTCTTGTCGCTGCCTTATTAAAAGTTGATGTATGGCTTCAATAATTTAGGGTTTTTTAACCGTGAGCGATGTTATGGTAGCGTGCTTACCGTCAGTTCGGTAGTTGAGTCAATTTGCCGTAACTACTGTTTTGATAACTCTGGTAATAAGTGCCCGAATACATTAGCATACGATTAGAATGATGAATATGGTTTTTGTGATCATTTGATTGCGCTCACTTGCTGTGCAACTCTGTTCTAAACTGTTTATGCTTTTATAACTAGTTCCCCAGGTAACATAACACACGGCCAAGTGCGAGTCGGACTCGCTCACGAAGGGTTCTGTACCCCGTATAATATTTAACAAATACTAAACTAAGAATATTCATCTTAAAATTTAACAATCGCAAAGATAACTTTGTACCGCTGTGATAACAGCGTAGATTGGTATTTGGCACACTGGCAACCACAGAATTCACGAACATTGTTTAATAAAACCGGGATTAATAAAATGTATGGAAACTTCATAATAACTGTAAATGTGTTCCTGATGACCTTGTCCGATATAAAATATACACTCGATATATAAGCTTTTTCCAAACTTCTTTAAAAAATCAGGTCTGACTACAATAACCACACACCATCGCCGAAACTTTTTAACCTTCTTTTATCTTCTTCTTATTAACGTCCCTACATCAGGAAAAGCAAAATTTTGTAAAAGGTGATAAGCAGTTGACATTAAGCTATTGTAACTTAGATCAATTACAAACTGACCCACTAAAACGAGAAAAAATAAACTTTAAAAAAAAATACCACCGACTTCCAAAAAAAAAACACGATAAAGTGAAAAATAACTTTTTCAGAAGTTGGTGGCAAAAAAACTAAATTACAGATCAAAGACACCGACTTCTGAAAAAGTCATCTCACTTTGTAGTATATATTTTTTTTTTCTTTGGAAGTCCGTGTTTTTTTTTTTTGTAAAAATGTTTTGTGAAATGTAATTACGTGACGCAATGGCAATTCAGCTGTTTTACATAACGGAGCTGTTTTGTAAAATAGCTAACGGTTATGTAAAACAGTGGATTCGACAATCCATTTATGACATATTTATTTGCCCCATTTGTCTCGTGGTCGCAAGCGTAACTGCTGAGCATGCGATCCTGGGTGCGATAGGAATTTCTCAGTGGCAGCCCGGAGTTTGGATGTTGGCGGTATGATACCCCCCCGGCCTTGTGAACCACGATAAGCCGTTGATCCTGCACCTGATCTCTCTCCGGTCATGTCGGATGGCCGTCCCATCGGACTATGAGAGTGAGGGAAGAGAGAGTGCACCTGTGTCTGCGCACACACGCCTGCACCATAATGTCTCCCGCGTCGACGGACATTCTCCTCTGAGATTGGACGCCATGGCCGAAATTCGGTTTGGAGGGCTATTATTTTAGACATTAGATTATGTAACTGTCTATTCAGCTGCACCCGGTTAGACTGGAAGCTGACCCCAACATAGTTGTCTCGTTCACACAAGTAGTGAGGTGTCTGCTGTCACTAGTGTCATCTGTCAGTCACCACTAGTGGCGGGAAAATGTTGAGCGCGAGTGAAAATGAAAGTAGTGAACCAGTGTATCAACTCAAATACGGGATCAACAGGATTGTGCCGGCGCAGCGTGGCAACGATGTTTATACGAAAACATTGAAATGTTTCATAAAACTCACAGGTTGAGGCCCGCGAAGCATGCGTAGTTCATACAAACGAAATACCAAAATAATTTGTAAATCAAACATATTATATTCTAAAGGTAGTGTGTATTTATTCCGATTGGATTACAGCGTATCTAGGTTCCCAAATATATATTAAAGAAGAACATTGATATAAACATGAAATATGAGAAAAATAAGTTTTCTATAGAAATTTTCTTATTACCTTTAGAATATGTTTTATTTACAAATTATTTTGGTATTTAGTTTGTATGACTCGCATGCTCCGGGGCGTCTTAACCTTTTAGCGCACAAAGTTGCTGCAGTAGGTAATATTCGCAATGAGAAGTGTCGTAGTGTTGTAAGTAGTCATAACTTCCGAGCAAATGTTCAAGACCGTGATAAAACTGCGCTTTATCGAAGGAACCGTTCCAACGGATGACATCGGATTTTATGTTTTTGAACCGGTCGAACTGGTTAACACTTATTAAGGAAAGAATCTGCAATTAAACCATATATATACCGTTATTTGGATGATTCCTGCATTTAAAATCAAGCGCAAAATACATACACACGTGTGTATTTTGCGCTTGATTTTCAATTGTGACTGAAGATTGTTTAATTATTGATAATTGTCATCATCAGCACCATTTTTTACATTCTGCTTCTCCAAACTGTTTTTATTTAAAGTGTTGGTTTCCTAAGCAAGCGGCGATCGGTCACATAATACCGGCTGTCCGGACACAGAGCCTCTTGTGACACGTTAATATCAATTATATTGGTGAAAATGTCAGATTTTCATGACGGCCGTTATAGTACGGAACAGCTTTCCGGAAACCAAAACTTTAAAAAAAAAAACTGACTTAATATTTTCTCACAACAAATAGTTTTAATAAAAAGACACTCGAATGTATAATAATTATATTGTTCACACACGTAATGCACACGTGCTTTAGTGCATTTTGGGTAATTCTATGACTGAACTAAATGCTCTCAAACAGTTCACTACAGTAGTAAACACCAGAGCTAGGAATAGGCAGACGGCATGCGAAGCATTTCCTCTTTGCTGCAATAAGTGTATCGCCTAAATACCTGCTAGCAATTTCGGTGCCATATTTCCCACAGCTTGTAGAAAATATATTTTATGTCAATAATGTTGATACATACGCTATGACCTACACGCGAACTAGCTGCCAACTACCTGTCTCGTTGGTCTAGTGGTCGCAAGCGCTACTGCTGAGCATGGCTCCACTTCCCAGTGGGAATCGGACCAAGAATCATGAGGTCCTGGGCTCGATTCCCGGGTCAGGCAAAGTGGGTTTTTGTGCCTGAGGCACAAAAACCCATATTCGTGTCCGGTTGATCCGGTTGACTTAAACATAACTGGCGACATGTGGGTGTACTACAGTTACACCTCTGTCTTCACTACCGGCGTGATGTGATGTAGAAGCTGAACGCGGCTGTTTTCAGAAGTGCACAGCGTCAATAAACACGCACGTCCGCACATAAAATTAGCAATATTTTACTCAAAGTTTTCGTAGGTAATTAATTAAGCTTGCAAATTGCTTAAGAATCGTGTTTTGGTATATCTACGAGTACTGAGTTTTGAACAACACAACAATTTAACTAATATTATAAATGAAAAAATAAGCTTGTTTGTTTGTTACCTTTTAACGCCTAAACCACTAAAACGATCATCCTGAAATTTTACATATATGTTGTCAGGTGTACAGAAACGGACATAGGGTACCTTTCATACCGAAAAAAGTACTGTTCCCGAGGAAAACAACAATAACGTTCTTATGATAATAGATGGCGCCACGTGTCTTTCGAAACAAGATTGAATTATATTGTTATTGAAGCTTTAGTAGTGTGTTACGAGTATTTTTTAAAATAATTAATCTAATAAATTTTGTGAGACTAGAGTGTCGATAGACCGGTTTTTCATCCTCCAAACAATCCTGACTAATATTATAAATGCAAAAGTGAGTTTGTTTGTTACGCTTTCACGATAAAACGGCTGAACGGATTCGGATGAAATTGGCACACGGGTAGGTACTTTTTATCGACATACCAGGCGGGCGGAGCCGCGGGAGGAAGCTAGTAAGACATAAAATAGTGCGACTATTTAAGCGAAGCGCCCGGGTAGCTCGCGCAGTACAAATTGTTTTACATTTCTTGCATTCTCTATTTGCAGGTCAGTATTGATGAAATCTGAAATCTGCCTAGCTTTCACCCAACTATGAACACTGGGCTCCACGGTACTTTAAGTGAAAGCTTAAAATTTTTTGGTTGTATAGATGTGTCCATGTATAACACTTTTGCAAATGTCACAGCCAGCAAACTCATAGTTTCGAGAATAAAAAAATCATTGACCTGGGGCTGCAAATTCGACAGATAGCGATCGCATTACGACTGAATTTGGTTGCAAAGTCTTAATGAGGTCCCTAGATGGTCAAAATTGCTAGACAAGCATGGAAAAATCACGCGCGTGTCATTCGGTCGTAAAACCATAACTATGTATGTCGAGACTGCAGCCTCAGCAAATTCCCAGGTGTTATCATTGTGTGGAACGCCCGAAGGACACGGTGGAGCATACGGTGGAGGTCTGCCCGGCTTGGGCAGAGCACCGCCGCGTCCTCGCGGAGGCGATCGGCGGCGGCGATCTCTCGCGTCCGGCCCTGGTACAGGCCATGGTATGGAGTGAGAGTGCATGGGAAGCCGTCACCTCCTTCTGCGAAGCAGTAATGCTCGCGAAGGGGGAGGCTGAACGAGTGAGGGAGAGGCAATCTTTGCACCCTTACGCCCCTAGTCGCCGCAGGAGACGCCCCGGGCATCGGGTATCGATAGCCGATTCCCGGCCACCCTAGGCGCGGGCTTGCGGATGGCGAGCAACGGGTAGCTCGCCGTCCGGTAAGGACCAGGCCCGGGTCGACGGCGCGTTGTGTTCCACGCGCGCCTCAAAGAGATGTCAGCACTAGCTGAAGGGGTCCGCTAGGGCCGATGCCCGCCAGGGTTGCGGGTTGTTTGAAAGAGTTACCGTGGCCCTGGCACAGGCAACTGAAGGAACACGGGTGGGTTTTAGTCAGTTTTAGTCAGCGCGCAGCGTCCGGTTGCGTAATTTTTATCTGAAAACGTCTGACACGCCCTCCCGCTCCACCCAGAGCGGGTGAAGTTATTTGATGATTTCCCATCGACAAAAAAAAAAAGCCTCAGCAAATTACAAAAAACGTAATAATATTTCTCCACGCACGCGTCTTGTGGTCAGACGTGTGTAGAGCTTGTCTACTCTGATCAAAGCGAGAATTTTATGACTAGGTACTATCATTTACCATTGCCCATGTACCATATATGATATTAATAATAGCGCTTTACAATGTCAGCCCTCAAACATCACACATTTTCTTGATTAAAATAACCAGCTTTGCAAGAAATTATCCTGATTGAATATTTTCCCGAATACGGATTCAATGGATCGCGTACGGAACGCGATCTACTGAGTCCGTATTGGAGTATTTGGCGAAGTACGCTCATAGCGTACGGCTATCGAGTATCCTGTATCTACATAATCCAGTCTATTCATATGATGTAAAAATTAACCTAATTAAATGCACGTAAAATTTAATTTTAAATGGAAAAAACGTTTCTTGGTGATTGATCTTCGACTTACAAAGTTGTTAAGTGCTCAAAATCTTAGTGGTGTGTACCTATACCTATTTAGTACAAAAATTGAAATTAATTCTTAAGGAGGTTTAGTTAATTTAAAACAAAATAGATTGACGCATGATAGAGACTTCATGTCTCGCAATCGAAACGATTGAGAGATGAAAGTAATATGAGACTGACTTAACACAATGCTTAATGCAGGTGTTCAACTAAGCTGTAGACGTGCGCCTTCAGTGGCTATTCACTAAAAATGAAGTTCGCGGTTCGTAAATGAAGTTCGCGCAGGTGTGTACGTAGGTTTCGCGTTGTTGACGCTCCCGGCTCGCGTGCCGCGTCCCGCTACGTGACGCGCAGTGCACGCGTATTGTAACTACTATATGCTTACCTGGCACAGTGCAGCAATCCGAGCAGCAAAACAAGTCGGCGCGCAGTGTTTTGTTCCAGCAATGTTAGTCCACGTTCGGCCGGCGCGCGTACCACTGTGCTCGCGCCGCGCACGCATTCCAACATGTTTCACATCCTAATTATTTGTGCCATATTTATCTTTTTAAACACATTTTCACTGTCACTTGTTTTGTCCAGCCCGCGTTGTTTACGACCACTGGGCTCCACAGTTAATGGCACATTGTTATTTTGAGTGATTTTGTTTCGAGTCTACATTGTTTTGATTTGTGAATTTTGCGCAATGTGCAGCCAGCGCGCCGCGTCCGGTTGCGTAATTTTTATCTGGAAAAAATAAAATTTGTGTAAATTAAGGTACACACATTATAAACACGACGATTTTGTTTTGTTGGTGTCAATATGTTTTATATTGAAATGAAACGGGGTCAAAGAAATGAAAGAGTGCAACATTTTGATTGAAGTGAAGTATTGCGTCAGTACGGTGGAGATACCTACTGAGATATAATGTTCAATGTTACAGTTTGCTACATATTCCTGTGTTCATATGGCTAATTATCGTATTAATTCTTCCCTTATGTTATTATTTTGCAACAATGCATTTATAACAACACTATCAGAGAATGTTTCGTTACCATGAAGCCTCTCAACACGAACGTGGCCACAGCTCATGCTGCCAGTGCCTGCTGTCATAAGAGGCGGTCGTTCCCTACATAATATATCTCAAATATGAGCGGCGCATGTCTTGCGTAACAAGCAGATGACCCATCTCAAATAAAATAAAAAAGATGACCGCAGATACACAGATACAGCAAATTAAAGGTCGGTACCGTATACATGCGTTTATGTTTCATGTGTAAACGGATTAGTCAAAAAGGCTTCGTTTAGTGAAGTCTTCGTTTAGTGAAGGCTTCGTTTAGCTAATGCTTCGTCTAGTGAAGGCTGCGTTTAGTGAAGGCTGCGTTTAGTGAAGGCTTCGTTTAGTTAATGCTTCGTCTAGTGAAGGCTGCGTTTAGTGAAGGCTGCGTTTAGTGAAGGCTGCGTTTAGTGAAGGCTTCGTTTAGTTAATGCTTCGTCTAGTGAAGGCTGCGTTTAGTGAAGGCTGCATTTAGTAAAGGCTTCGTTTAGTTAATGCTTCGTCTAGTGAAGGCTGCGTTTAGTGAAGGCTGCGTTTAGTGAAGGCTTCGTTTAGTTAATGCTTCGTCTAGTGAAGGCTGCGTTTAGTGCAGGATTCGTTTAGTGAAGGCTGCGTTTAGTGAAGGCGTTTAGTGAACGCTTCGTTTAGGTAAAGTCAGTGAAATTTATTGTTGATTGTTTATCAAATTCTTCTTTTTACGATGTAGATAGCAATCTATACAATATGTCTCACAATTAACGCACGCGCGCTTTTCTTAAGGGGGTCATTGTACTCATCATTATGAACAACTTTTGCTATGGGAATAAACCTGAAATCGCGAAAAGAAATGTGCTGTTCCCTACATTTTATGTGCAAATTGACAGTTGTATGAAATGACTGCAATACGGAAAATTGACAGTCGTATGAAATGACTGCAAAACGGCAAATTGATGTAGTGTAGCAATTTGATAAACAGTTAATTTTATATTAAAACTCTATTAAA
Organism: Dicycla oo; assembly: GCA_948252095.1. Taxonomy (NCBI): domain Eukaryota; kingdom Metazoa; phylum Arthropoda; class Insecta; order Lepidoptera; family Noctuidae; genus Dicycla; species Dicycla oo. Next base: position 332,322 of record OX411733.1, read on the forward strand.
TTATAATTAACGTTTTAGTTCATATTAAAATATGATAGGTACATGTTGCTCTAACACGAAATTGTGAAATGTCATTAACTGAAAGTTAAGTAGGACACCTGCTAGGTATATACGACTTATTGAGGAAAATAAACAATATCACTTGCGCAATATTCAGCCTAAATACAATAGTTGAAGCAGAACCTAGATCTGCAACAATTGAGTGTACTTTATTATGTAGAGGACTGGGCAATTGGGCATTGCGCTCCAGAGCACAGCTGCCAGTGCAAGAGCCTTGTCCAGGTTCGCACGGGACATATTGTTTTCCGCGCTGTATTTCCAACTCCCGGTATTGTATTGCGATTGCAAGAAAAAAAGAGAGAAAGGAGGAAATAACGAAACGTACGTATGACGTGGGTACCCTGGACAAGGAGGAAATAACGAAAAGTACGTCTGACGTGGGTACCCTGGTCCAGGCACCAGCACCAGCAACTCAGCTTCAGTATATTAGGATTGTTGATAGAAATTTCTGCACAAGTAGTCGTCTTGTAAACAGTTCTCGTTAATACTAGTGTTCAATGTCAGTGCATCAGCTGTGCGGTCGGTCGTGATGTATCGCGCCAGACTACCAGTGCGTCGTTTGCGCTTCACTTAGCGTGGCGCCGGCGTTTGCGCAACTCAGGTTGTCGTTGATTTCACTGAATCGACTGTTTCAGAGGAAATAACGAGATATAACGTGTTGCCTGCGTTTCCGGAAGACATGGTTATAAAGTGTGGGTGATGACTCTTCAGACGTTGTATTAGATCCTTATGATAGTTATAGAAATACAAGCCGAGCGCCCGATGGGTTTTCACCCTGGGAAATTAAAAATCTTCCATACAAACTTTCATCCCCTAAAGGGGGTTAGGGGATGAATTTTCGAAACTCCTTCCTTCCTTCGTAATATACTGAAATCTTGTGCTAAACATGTTTCTAGACCCAGCGGTGTAGGCAGTGTGTTGTCTGGCTGAGAAGTTAAGATTTGTATCGAGTAGAAGATCGTACGACTCTAGCGAGGTCCCATTGGTGGAAGGCACGTCCTTTACACATAGAATACCTATATATGGGTCACAGGTCATACGACACTTTCCAACTTTCAACTCAGGAAAATTGTATATATTGTGCAACATGTTGTCAAATCCGATGTGTCCGACACGTGACAATACTACTGCAGAAAACTCTTTGTATTCAGCAATAAATTCAACTTTGAGAATTCCGCATAACACGGATTTACGATACTTTTAACGATAATTTTATTTGTTTATGAGCCGATGACCGCTCTGAATCCTATGAATAATATAGGTCAGTCGTTTTACACGATCAGTTCATACGTCGATGTTACATCGACTTTGTGCATCCTATGTGCAGTCGCGTGCTACCGAGTGTAGCGTAAACAAGGAACAGAAGACCTACTTCATAAGCATAACAAAATAAGAATCATCATCGTCGATAGCAATATCCCAATTTATTTGTGGGTATGCTTTCTTGCATACATTTCTGTTAGCCACCATCTCAGTAGTCACTCCCTTTTCAACCATATCAAACTCTTACCCATAATAATAATAATAATAATAATTTGGTGCCTCCTTATCATTTAAAATTATTTAAGAGGCCTCTGCGAGTTGGCTTCGGCTCCTCGTACGCCTTCCAAAGGTCCGGGACCCCAAGGTCCCGAGAAACGTAAAAAATAATAATAATAATAAGCCGTGGAATACCTCTCCACTCCTCAAGCACCTCAGGAAGTGTCGCTACGTCACTATGTAGCGACCGTTCCCGGGGGCCTATTGTTGAGTGTGCAAGTCACCCCCCGCCATTTTATCCATGTATAATATACGTATATAACATTGGTCAGGCAGGGGACATAGTTCTTCCATAGTTCAAGTAATCCACTTTAGCCCTCCAAACGCATAGCCCAATATGTTTTGTTTCCACGTACAACAATAATCCTGCACCAACCGGGGGTTATCCTTGGGTACACTTGCATACTGCATATAGGGATAGTCGTCGGTTGGTGCCTCCTCATCATTTAAAATTATTTATCCGTTGCGAGTTGGCTTCGGCCCCTCGTATGCCTTCCAAAGGTCCGAGACCCCACGGTCCCGAGATATGTGAAATAACGATAATATATCTCTGTTCCAGGCTCTTCAACCAGCCATCAACGTCTCGGCCCAACGACTGTCGGATCAGGTGCGGGTTATCCAACGGAATCACAGATTGGACGACGCCGCGCTTGATAGGCTGCGCTCAGAGGTACTGAGCAATCGTATCGTCCCTGTCCCGTCACAGACCGCGGTGCAACCTCTAGTCAGCGACATAGTCCAACCGCGGTCATATGTTAATGATGTGGAGGGGTGCGATGAGGTTGTTACGGTAAGTAGCCAGTGTAACGACCGATTGAGGAGCGCGCTGGAGGATGCGATTCGGGAGTTTAGAACTACCCATGTCCCACTTAGACCTCGTTTACCTCGCTTGCCTATGCACAGAACGAATAAGGCGTTGGTGTGTGCCTTGGATTCGCTGCTTGGTCCTTATTTTGAAAGCAGCGAAGATCTCGCAGATACGCACTCGATCTTGTATTGCGCGGCTATTGCGGCGTGTCGTGTAGCCAATGTCACATTTCCAAATTGTGACATAGCTACACGACTAAAACTCGCCTTTCCAGCCTGGCAGTGCAGGATCGAGCGGCGTATCGAGGGGACTAGGGTGCTCATCGGCAAACTATACTGCTTCAGGGAGGGCAATACTCGCCCTAGAGTGATGCGCTTTGTGAGACGGGCGGAATCAGCCCTCAAGAATATATGTCCCGTGTCACAGAGCGCATTGACTTCCTGAAGCAGAAGGTCTGTGCATGGGCAAGCCGTATCCGTAGGTATAAGCGACGGGTTGAACGGTATACCCAGAATCGCATATTCCAGCGTGATCAAAGGTGGGTATAGAGCATAAGAGCGACCCAAACAAAATGTGGCAGACGTATGCCGCCCGGATGATGATGCCACTAGCACATTCTGGCGCAACATCTGGTCGGTGCCCGTCTGCCATACTGCGGCTGAATGGATGCGCGATGTCGAGCGCGTGTGTGACGCCATACCGGAGATGGAGGAAGTAATAATTACTTCCTCCGATGTAGCCAGTGCAGCCCGTCCGATACCGAACTGGAAATCGCCGGGACTGGACGGACTGCACAATTTTTGGCTTAAATGGCTGCAAAGTTCACACCACGCGTGGCATCGCAATTCCAGTCGGCCGTAGAGTCTGGGTCGCTGCCACAGTTCTTTACAACAGGAGTTACCCACCTGCTCCATAAGTCAGGTGATGCCACGGAACCCAAAAATTATAGACCGATCACTTGTTTACCTACGGTCTATATACTTCTTACATCCATTTTGAGAGTGAAAATTAATTCTCATTTAGAAAAGAATTCTATTATGTCTGCCTCTCAAAATGGATGTAGGAATGGGTCCCGCGGCACCAAGGAGCTCCTCCTCATTGACATGGCCATAAGCCAACAGGTCCGTCGATCCCGAAAGGATTTGTCGACATGTTGGATAGACTATAAGAAGGCCTATGATTCGGTGCCCCATACATGGCTCTTGAGGGTGTTAGAGTTGTACAAAATTGATAAAACTCTGAGCACCTTCTTGACGACGTGTATGGGGCAGTGGAAGACGGTCCTTCGCTATCCAGGATGTCGACAAATTCGGGGGAGCGATGAACCTATTAGGATTAAGCGGGGAATATTCCAGGGCGACAGTCTGAGTCCACTGTGGTTTTGTTTAGCCTTGAACCCTCTTAGCACTCTGTTGGAGGGTACAGGGCTGGCTTATCCTTTGCGGAGAGGGGGTCAGGTAATATCCCACCTGCTTTATATGGATGATTTGAAACTGTTTGCCACCAACAAATTGCGACTGCTGGAGTCACTAAAAGTAACTAAAACTTTAGTGATTCCATCAGGATGGAATTTGGTGCTGATAAATGTGCAGTCATGCATGTAAGACGGGGTGGGTTTGTGGAATCTGAGGGACTACAACTCTCAGATTCTATAAACCTGAGATTACTCTCCGCAACTGATACCTACAAATACCTGGGTATGTCAGAGGGGTTAGGCATAAACGGGCCTGACATGAAACAATCGTTGCAGGAGCGCTTCTTCGGTCGCCTGAAAAAGGTACTTAATAGTCCTTTGTCAGGCGGCAACAAGGTGCGCGCCTTTAACGGTTGGGTCATGCCGGTCCTGATGTACTCCTTTGGCATACTCAAGTGGACCCAGACGGAACTAGACGCCCTGGATAGGAGATTCCGATCACTGCTGACCGCAAACCGGATGCATCACCCACGTTCGTCTGTCATGAGGCTGTACATTCCGCGAAAGTGCGGGGGTCGAGGTTTTTGTAAATGCTAAGACCTTCCACAACCGCGAGGTGTGCAGTCTCAGAGAATATTTTCTCAAGGTTGACGTGGGTATGCACCGAGATGAGGTTGCAGTGGACAAGGGACTCACCCCGTTGTCCTTGGCTAAAGAGAACTGGTGCAAACCTGCGGTGCTTAGTACCAACGACCGCAAAGAAGTATGGCAAAGCAAGGAGCTTCACGGACGCTTTTTCCGGGCCCTTCATGGGCCCGACGTAGATTTCTTCGCGTCCGTGGTCTGGCTACGCTTCGGTAACCTCTTTGGGGAAACCGAAGGCTCGGTCTGTGCGATTATGGATGAAGTTATGCTAACGAATAACTACCGGAAGTATATAATGAAAGATGGGACGATCGACATATGTCGGGCATGCCATTGTCCCGATGAGTCTAACAGACATATTACTTCTGGGCGTTCTCGTTTGGCTTACGGCGAGTATTTGCACAGGCATAACCAAGTGCCCAGGATTATCCATCAGCAACTTGCTCTGAAATACGGCCTTGTGGACTCTGAGGTACCGTATTACAGGTATGGGCACATACCTGTAATACGGTACCTCAGAGTCCACAAGGCCGTATTTTTAGTTCTCGAGAATGACCATGTCACGTTATACTGGGATCGATCTACTCGTATTATCACTGACAGGACTATTGTAGCCAATAAGCTTGATATAGTGGTAATAGATCGATCAGCGCGCCGCACAATGATAATCGATGTCACTATCCCGCATGACGAGAACCTCGTGAAGGGTGAGAAGGAGAAACTATTGAAATATCTCGACTTAGCTCACGAGGTTGTCGCCATGTGGAATGTGGACTCGGCAATCATTGTGCCGATAGTTGTTATGGTCAATGGCCTTATCGCCAAGAGCCTCGAACAACATCTCAGGAGGCTCTTGTTAGGTGGCTGGGTGAAGGGCCTCATTCAGAAGGCAGTCCTCCTTGATACGGCGCGTATTGTGAGGAGGTTCCTGTCTCTGGGGCCCTAACCACCGGTAGCTTGGACCCTGTTCCCCATGCCGGTGGATTTCTATTTTTTATATTTTTAAATGTTTTTTTATTTTTATTCTAATATTTAAAAATATAATTTATATGTAAAGAGTTAAATAAAGGAAATAATAATATCCTGGGACATTATTCACACACGGTCATCTGATCCCAAACTAAGCAGAGCTTATTGAAACTAGATCATTGATATACTACATATACTACTTTTTTTCTGTAAATACATACTTATATAAATAATTACACCCAGACTCCGGACAAACAGACATGTTCATGCACATAAATGTTTGTCCTGGGTGGGAATCGAACCCACAACCTGCGGTATGATATAATAATCATAATCCATCCATCGTGTGTTTGTCCTCCCCAACTCTTAGCCATTCAACTCGAGACTTTCCTCAAGACATGTTTCACAATTTTCTCACAACTTCGCGTTCACCAGCGACACTTTACTACTTCCTGTGATGTAATTCTACTGATCCTCATTAATCGTCATCTTCGCATGGATTTTCCAGTTGTTCTACTGCATCTCTTCACTATATTGTCCCGACATCGACAGCTGGCTTTAGTGGCTGCATGGCTGCGTTACGACAAAATTCGCGTATTGTGGAGTATGTGGAGCGTCGCCGAACGCGTTACATTCGCTCCCGAGCGGTGTACTATTCGTGTACTGTGTCACCATGCTTTGGTATTTAATAGGACGTCCTATTTAAATACTACTGTTGTATGTACTCGCTGGTTCCTTTGCTTGATCCTTTTGAGTACATTAAAACATAGTTCCTAAGAATTTTTTTGGCTCCTTTTATGGTTATTTCTTGACTGATTTCGGAAATTTCGTTAAACTTTGATCTTATCCCAATTTCGACGTGGTTGGCGTAGCCTGCTTTCTCCTGCCATGCATCAACCAGTCGTCGTTACAGTACCAAGTCATGCCTGTTCTAGTCATATCATTTTTCACACAATCCATTTAGTGTTTCTTTGGTATTCCCCTATTCTTGTAGACCTCTCCACTGTCTCTCTATCAATCGGTAAAGCGTTTAGCCTGCACCAACTGATGATGTCTCTATTTTTATGTTTTACGGTGCACCACGAGAGCGTCACGTCAGTTTACGAGCACCCGCGTTAGCGTGCAGTCGCGCACTTCCGAGTGCAAGTATGCCGACCGCCGCCGTCGTACGTCATATGCGGGCGAGATGCAGACATGCGAGCCAGATGCGTTCACGGAACTAGATGCTTTTAGGACATACGTCGAATAGATTTAAGTAGCTATTATTATTTCAGTATCTGTTATTCTTAGTTTACAACAACCCACAGCTAGGCAAGGGAGCTTGTAGGTCTAATGGTGATTAGTGAAATGTTGAGGTGAATGTCTGGAGTAACGAGAATAATAATAATAATAAAATAATAATAATATTTATTCAAGTTATGAAGTAATACAGAAAATACAGTTTTGCTTAAATCTATGTCAAGTTCATCAGTGTTATTTGCCTGAACTAGCTCATCCTGTGTTAAGAATGTATATAGTAAGAAATGAGCATTTAAGGGGAAGTTTAAAAGTGGCGCCAATGAATAAAAGGTTTAAATGTTGGTAGATAGAGAGGGAGAGGAAGGCCAAAGAAAAGATGGATGGATTGTGTGAGGAATCAGATTATTAAAGAAAACGGAGTGAATGATAGCGTGACGGTTGACAGAGGAGAATGGAGGAAGAAAACGAGTTGCGCCGACCCCAAGTTACATGAGACAAGGACAGGAAGCTGATGACGATGATGTCTAATGGTACGCGAAGCTGCGGCGCCGCTGGGCATGCTTGCATATCAGTAAACTACTCACTGGAGACAAACCCGGCAGTGTTCACTCCCAGGTTATAGCTAGCCAAGAACAGAGCCAGACAGAGTTCCATTTCTTATCTCTACGCAACATTAACGTTTCTGTGGGTGTAGGTACTATAGGTTTCAAAAATACCTAATACAACACTTTATGAAATGACTGCCTCGTTAGTGTAGTGGTCACAAGAGCTACTACTGAGCATGAGGTCCTGGGTTTGGTTCTCGGGTCGGACAAAGTATTATTGAGATTTTCCATCTGAAATTTCTCAGTAGCATCCCGGAGTCTGGATTTGTTTCCGGTTGATGGCAACAGGCTCACTCCCTGTTACATGGGACTTAAATATTACTGGCGACATGTGGATAAACTATAGGTACACCTCAGCCTAACCCTGCGGGGAGTACAGGCGTGATGTTGTGTGTGATTCTGATGATGAAATAAAGAACATATTGACAAGCCTACAGTATTCTCACAATAAACATCATAATATGGACAAGCCTACAGTATTCTGACAATAAACATCATAATATTGACAAGCCTACAGTATTCTGACAATAAACATCATAATATTGACAAGCCTACGGTATTCTGACAATAAACATCATAATATTGACAAGCCTACAGTATTCTGACGATAAACATCATACTATTGACAAGCCTACAGTATTCTGACAATAAACATCATAATATTGACAAGCCTACATTATTCTGACAATAAACATCATAATATTGACAAACCTACAGTATTCTCACAATAAACATCATAATATTGACAAGCCTGCAGTATTCTCACAATAAACATCATAATATTGACTAGCCTACAGTATTCTGACAATAAACATCATAATATTTTCAATTACCGCCGCGTGTCGCGCCTACACACCGCTCAAGGGCTCATGTTAATACTACAGATACAAAACATTACTGCTAACTTATCACTTGTCTTACACATAAATCACAATAATTAATATTACCTAGTGACAAACACAATGTTCGCAGTCGTTAATGTATTAGTTACGTTTTACTTGTGCTTGACAATGCTTGTGCACAATAAATTGTAATATACATAGAATAATATTGGCACTACGTTGTTAGGTTAGAAGGGTTCTCCAACTCAATTTAAGGTTGCCAGTAAATGCAATGTAGTCTCAGTTACCGATCACTCAGTGCATTACAGCAACAGACCTGCCTGGTAGTGTTGCTACCTGGACGGAAGGCAGCAGGTGAGCATGTGCTGCTGTGTCACATCGTGCTGCACCTGTGTCACAAACACACGCAGTCAGTGATCTCTGCGCTGCCACCGACGGCGACGACGCCGTGGAAGTGGGGTAGTTTTGGGCCGACATGATTTGAAAAACTGTCGTGCCAGCGATACGAAGAAGAAATAGATAGCCACAGAAAGTATTTGCATTGTATTGTATAACAGGCTGCTGTCCGGAGCTCCACGTCAACGTATCTTGCGTATAGGGGAACGACTAAAAGTTAAGTAAAAAAAAGCTTACAAAATTGGGATTTTAAAGAGAAAATTGAGGGGTAAGCTTTTTTGTTGACTACAGGTTACTTTTTACGTAGTAAGTTCTACTAGCAGTGGCAGTGAGTATTCTTTAGAAACTCACTTCTGTAGTTTTGATACCCCAAAGTTTTGTAATGAGTTTCATCAAGATCTACACGTTGTTCTTGTTCTTTACCTTTTGCTTTTTGATCACAATCTTTATTTGCATTTTGTGTATTAATCTCAGTCATATGACTGTTTCCTTCATTAGTTTTGTCTTAGCCATCGAATAATTATTATTGTTTGCTTGATTGTTGAGCATACGACCGTGTACTGCACGACGTGGTCCCTTTGACAGGGTATCTATAAATCCGACGTCTATTAGTTCGTAACAAATGGTGTGATGACAAGTAGATACGATCTCTTTGCGATAGTCAATCATTCTCTCATTATGTTCATTTGACATTTGTTATATTGCATTTGTGCCAATTCATTACCATTATAAACTCAATCTTATCTCAATCGAATTGGGTTTAGTTTTATTCTGCAGCATAAGTGTGAAGGTCTAATATTACAAATTGTTCACACAAGCTCTGCAGTATCATTAATATTAGAAGTAATTACTACATTTGACATATTATATTTATGTAAAACAGTAGCAGTATTGCAATATACAGTGGATGTGCTGCATTAATCATGTAGGATACAAAATTATTAATACTTAATATTTGAATAATGAATTGAATACTATCGTAAATAATATGAAGCCTGTGTATTTTTTTTCATATTGCGTGTGCGTATTGGTTCCAGCTCATTAATTTCGTATAATTCCTCAATAATTAGTGTTAATCACACGACATCCGACACTGCCGCTGAACGACATCGACACGGGTGCGACGCGTGGCGCGAGATGGCGCGCAGCAAGTAGATTAGAAGTAGAGTAGTGGATTTAGAAGTATTGATAGATACAGTAGACTTATTTATGAGGAAAAATATCTTAGGAAAAGCCTTTAAAAACATCTACATACAGTAAAAATGTAAATAGGGATGTGCACTATCCGGTTGTAAATACAGAGTGTAATTTTGGTCATCGTTATCCTCTAAAGGGGGTTATTGTACTCATCATTAACCATCAACTTTTACTATGGGACCAAACCTGAAATCGTGAAATAAAGCAGCTGTTTAGTACATTTATGTTCGCATAATTCGTCAAAATGTAAGGAACGTCAGATTGTTTTCGCTATTTCAGGTTTGGTCCATAGTAAAAGTTGTTGATAATGATGAGTACAATGACCCCTTTAAGAGAATTAAGGTGAGTAAAATTACACCTAGTATAGAGTCCTCTACAGACTCGCCGCTCGAAAGCTTGAGGAAGTGATGATGATGACCTCACGCTGAACTAGTTGCGCGAAGGCTGCGCTGACGTCCATGTCGGGGTCACCAGTATAGAGGTATGAGGAGCCGGGTTGTAAAGTTCACTCATCCTCCATAGAGGCGGGACAATCCTGTAAGCAGACGGGTGTTGTGTCTGGTGGGCTACTGCCCGACGCTTGATGTCGGAACGTTATACACATATAATTATGTTAGTCGCGCGGTAAACTCTGCTTGCGCGATGCAGGATTTTTTTGCGTGATGTCAGTGTGATGCGTTGTTCGTATGTGGCGGCAGTTTTTAGAGTATCAGTTAAGTATTTCATTTACATCTAAATTCATAGGTTTAACAATTGATAACAAATTAGATTGGAAAACACACACGGAGGAGCTAACCAAACGTATCAGCAAGTCTGCATATGCCCTATACAAACTTGCCTCAGTGATGAGTGTGGACGCTTTAGTCACAGCATAATATCATGGCTTGGTGGGTTCAATTCTGAGATATGGTGTTATTTTTGGGGGAATTCAACCAATAGGGAATTAATCTTTAAATCACAGAAAAAGTGTATCAGGACAATGTTTGGATTACAGGTCATAGATACATGTAAACCGTTATTTATTAAATTTAAAATATTGACTCTTCCATCCTTATACATTTTTGAGGTCGCTGTTTTTGTTAAGACCAATCCAAAGTTGTTTAAAAAAATGTCTGAAATTAATAACCGAAGTCGACGGGATAACAGTAGCTTATGCGTAAGAAGGTCCCACACAGCATAGTTGTATAAAAGTGTTTGCATGGCACCAGTCATATTTAACCACATACCACGGTCAATCAAAGAATTGAATGTGAGCTTATTTAAGAAACGGCTAAGATCTTTACTTGTGAACAAAGCATATTACAGTATTTCGGAATTTTTAACAGACAAGAATATAATGATAGAATATTGACATGCTAATGGGAAACAAGTATTGTTTGTCCATATAAATAATTTTGTATATTGACATTATTATTGTTTATTTACACCAGTGTTGTATATTGACATTATTATTGTTTATTTACACCAGTATTGTATATTGACATTATTATTGTTTATTTACACCAGTGTTGTATATTGACATTATTATTGTTTATTTACACCAGTGTTGTATATTGACATTATTATTGTTTATTTACACCAGTGTTGTATATTGACATTATTATTGTTTATTTACACCAGTGTTGTATATTGACATTATTATTGTTTATTTACACCAGTGTTGTATATTGACATTATTATTGTTTATTTACACCAGTGTTGTATATTGACATTATTATTGTTTATTTACACCAGTATTATATATTGACATTAGTATCTAATTGACATAGTTTATTATTTGTTTTCAGTAGGTATGTGTGTGGACAATTACTGTATTAACATTTTATTTTTATTATTTCTCTTTTTATTGACATTGATCTCTGTGGCTATTTATTATTTATTAATTAATTTGTAGTATGAAATGTGTGATTATTTATAATTGTTTTTTTTTATTTTATTTTATTGTTCAGGCTTATTTTATTTAATTACTGAGACTGCTGGCCTGATTTGTTAATTACTAACAAGCATTAGTACGCCGTCTGGCATAGCATAGCGCACTATTTATTACATTTAAATATCATTATTATTGTACCTATGCTAAACAAATGAATAAATGACTTATGACTTATTTACTTAACTGACACTCTAACAACTTATTGATCTTCAAATGATGGACCCTTTTTTATATTAATGAATCTCTAAATACTTTTTACGCAGTGTAGTTGAAATAGCAGTTTGAAAATCCTTTTTTTTGTTTGTATAAACTTCACAGTTGCGATGGGTATCGATATCTAAACGCGTTAAAATAAAATAAAAACAGATTTCTCAAACTTCAAGTAACACCATTACCAGCGGTCGTTGACCCCAAAAAGAAAATCATCAATTATTTTATATTTTGTCGTGTTTAGATATCAATACTCATCACGTCTTGGAGTGTCTCTAGCAAATTTAATTTGACCCTGTATACAAATTATGAAATTTTAATTTTTGATACTACAACTAATTTGAAAATTTAAAAAAATACACTGTTATTTCATAGCTTAAAGATTTGAGTCCCCATAACTGTGTGTGTTTTTTATTTATTTTTTTGTGATCCTCAGATGTGTGGTGTACGTTAGTCTCGTTTCGTGTTCTCTGTGCTGGTGATGGTGAGTTTAATCGCGTTGCTTACGGTCAGCGAGGCTGTTGCCGTCAAATTATGAGACATTTATGAATATTAAACTGTGTGCTTGAACAAATACTATATTTTCCTGTAAAGGAGCATTTTATGTGGTTGGTTTCTAGGTGTAGCGTACTGGGTGTGTGTCTGTTTGATTGCTGCGAGTTCTGGTGATGAAGTTAATAATATAATATCCTGGGACATTCCACACACGGTCATCTGATCCCAAACTAAGCAGAGCTTGTACTATGGAAAAAAGTTTTTTGTAAATACATACTTATATATAATATATAATTACACCCAGACTCAGGACAAACAGACATGTTCATGCACACAAATGTTTGCCCTGGATGGGAATCGAACCCACGACCAGCGGCATGATAGGCGGTATCTTAACCAACCACGCCAGCTGGCCTGTCAAAGTTAAGCATTCACAGCAGCAGAAGGGTTTACAAAAGGATTTAGCAACGAATGTAACGATATACAAATCATCCTAGTCAGATCTTCTTCTGAACAGAGCCCGAGCTTTACTGCTCTATCGTTAGTGCCTCGATAGTCAATTTTAGAGCTTCGCAGTCAATTGTTAAATCTGCATCTGTCAATATTTAGAGCTTCGTCTGTCAAAAATTAGGCTTCGCCCGCGTCTCAAGTTTATTACACGGCGACGTACTACCGGAATAAAAAGTATCCTTTGTCCTTAATTTGATCTATCTGTGTGCCAAAGAACAATGGCGAATTCTTATTTGAAATAAATTTGAACGTCTAAAAGTGATACTTATACAAAAGAGATTAAATTAATTATCTCTGTTCTTTTATGCTATCATATTATCTAATTAAGGTCAAATAAAAAATTATGTTTAATGAAAAGTTTTTGACTACTTCGTTCTAAAAGGTTAGGAAAATGTTGGTTGGATTGGCAATACTAAAATTGCCATTTTATATTTATTTTCCTAAATAGTAGGTACAGCATAATTGTCGTGGTGTTGTTATCATTTTTAGTTTGTTATTATATTTACATGGAGTAAATAATATGTCGGCGCCTCCGCTTTTCTAGACTGTGAATTGACATGTTGTAAAAATGTCAACGTCAAAAACGAACACCGAGCACTCTGGTGAGGCGGCCATCTTAAAAAATAAGCAGGGAAACCTCGGATTTCGGTAAGGTGCGCACGCAACCATTTACGACGTTATATATTACGACGTTATATTTTAACCGCATCCCTCTTAATCTAAGCGATCTATAATTATTTTGCGAAGTGTTTGATTGAATTATGGAGAATAATAATTGGAGTGATTGTGACAGGTGTTATTTTATTGACATACCCGATAGAAGAGAACACATTAGATGAAAGTCGAAAGACTTCAAATAAATAATACATTTATTTTGTTGTATATTTGAGTTTATTGTGTTCTTCCTTAGATAAAAATATTGCAGCAAAGTAGGAAAAATATCAAATATTATGGCAATTCTGAACTAAAAAGACTAGTATTCAAAGTCTTAAAAAATATTTATTGGTGGTTGACATTGACAACCGTTGACAGTTTACAACTCTTAACCAGAAGAACAGATGCTTGGGCTCTGTATCTCTATGTAGTCTGTGGCTCTGTCCTATGTTGTTCAAAAGTTCAACACTGAATATCTATTAATCTGACCCTTCTCTAACAAAAAATGTTGCACAAACTAGTTCAGAAAATGACGCTGAGTTAAATGAGGTATTTTTCATTTCAAGACGTAGTGATTTAATTTCAAATAAAACAATGTATGGGAAGCTGCCATTGTTCTTTCATCACAAACCGCTCGTGAAAAGGTAACAGACAGACAGACAGACAGTTACTTTCACATTTTTAATACTAATATGGATACTCGTAGAGTAGTGTTTCGTGTTAGCACATAATTAATGTTTATGCCAATTCGTCGTAAACCCTACACGTTCCACACGAGAGTACGGGATGTGTCCCATGTTCTTGTTATCTGTAAGTCTCTCACTTGACATCTCCGAAACGTTAAAGGACTAGTTGTTCGTTTATTGTTGCTCACACGAGTCATATACATTAGGGATCCTCACAACATGGCGGGGTTTAGCTGCATGAATCCTAGAAAGGTAATAACAACGCACCTTTTTTCGTCGATGAAGCAAAATAGTGATTGGTGTCTTCAAAGGAAGATCAATAAAGTTCTAATGTCAGTCAATAACAGTTCTATATTACGTTTTTTTAAAAATTGCTGGGCTATATATGATAATGCAACATTGCAAAAACGTTTATTATTTTGCAAACCTTTACCTTCAAAACAGGGTAGGAGTACTAAACACAGGTAACACGCATAGTTAAACCTTATCTGCAGACCACACACGACTTCCAAACAATGCGCAGTGATTCAACAACCAATGATATTCCTCATTTATGAGCGACCACCTACCCTGCCTTCATAAAGCGAGCATCTCCCGCGTGTCCTGCGCCCCTGGTACACTGGTACCAGCATTCGTTATTACTCATTACTTGCGCCCGACACGAGAATGCTATTAAGAAAGCCGAGTTTATGTCAACCGTGCGTTTACGTACAGGTATGTAAATTATATATGCGGGATATGCGTAAAGTTTGTCTGCTATACTTTTATGAATCCCTGGTATTTTGTCTGACGTGATGTTATTGTTATAATACCTCTGTTATGGAAGCTCAGAGCAAATAACTATCAATGGTTTGACCATACAACGATGCGTGAAAATAAAATGTCTACGGTAATTTTTGTAAAATAGACATAGTCATTAGGAATCATTTTTAAACAGTTTTGACGCCTCCCAGCTAGATGGACCGCCGATCTATAAAAGGTGGTTGGGACCGACTGGATGCTGAAGGCAGAGGACAGAGAGTTGTGGCTCAGCTTGGGAGAGGCCTGTGTCGAGCAGTGGACTGTGATATGCTGAGTTGATTGATTGAACAGTTGTAAGTATGAATGTGGATGGCTATTGAGTAGGGGAAGACCAAAGAAGATGGTAAAGGGTAACTACCAAGATAACGACAAATGAAAAAGTATGGTTGAAAAAGACATGTTGCGCCGATTTCAAATAAATTAAGACAAGGGCAGGAGAATGATGATAGGGAAACTAATAACATCAAAACAAAAAGATAAATAGGTACCAGGCAATCAGAAGCATTTGAAGTAGCATGTTTAAATAATGCGCGAAGTCAACAGCAGATAGCATAAACGTAGTACCAGAAGTATGTGATTTACACCGATTGGACGTTGATGAAGTCCTCCCCATAAAAGTTTATCGTTAATTTAATAGTCAAGCAGTAATCGAACAACTTTTAGTTTTAATTGCCGAGAGAAAACTCGTCGTTTTATGAGTCGTATCAATCGAATGATTGCGGAAGTGACAGCCATCTGTAATGAAGTGACACGTCGGCATCTAGCCTCGTCGGTCTAGTGCTCCCATGCGACTGTTCCGCGTGGGCTCCTGGCTTTATATTGTACTAGCTTTTGCCGGCAGCTTCGCTCGCGGGAGGTCGGAAATTATCCCACGGGAACGTACCTACTACCGGGACAAAAAGTATTCTATGTCCTAATCCAGGTCATGGTCTACCTATGTGCCAAATTTTATCCAAATCCGTTCAGCCGTTTTAGCGTGAAAGCGTAACAAACAAACAAACTCACTTTCTCATTTTGCAACTAACTTTTGCCCGCGGCTTCGCTCGCATGGATGTCAGAAAACTATACGTATAAACCTTCCTCTTGAATCACTCTATCTATTGATGAAAACCGCATTAAAATCCGTTCAGCAGTTTTTGAGATCATCGCGAACATACAGACAGACAGACGCGGCAGGGGACTTTGTTTTGTAATAGTAGTGATAGTTAGGATGTCTTCTTCTTCCATACTTCTATATGTGTCGTCATTTCAGGATTCACCTCCTTTCTAGTCATAACAACTTTCTCACAATCCATCCATCTTTTTTTTTTTATATCTTCCTATATAATACAAAACCATTCGATCGTTTTCCGTCGTCCGCCTCTCGGTAGCACTCGTGTTAATAAGAAACACTCTTACGCCCATAAATATCAGTTATCCGCACGTTAACAATATCGCATGAAGACCTCACGTCGTATATCTGCGGATCTGTCCAACGCAGAGGTTTCAATGAACCACTACATGTACAATATTTACTGCACTTTCAAACCTCTCACCTACCTACTTCGTACTCGATTAGTGTTGCACAGCAGTCGATAGATTTGATATTGATTAAATTATTTTTTCTTTTCGTATTAACATATCTATAATATTTCAACTTTTCCGATTGTTTGGTCCCAGTTACATAACTACCTACATAGGTGGCCACTTTTTCGAGGCATCAATGTTACAATATCGACTTTATTCCGTAAAACTGTTTCAGGGTCTAATTCTCCAGTTCGAAGACTTTGCAGGCTTTTAAACAATTGTGATGAAGGAACCGATACTTCACTTCAAAAATTCAAGCGCCAAGTTCACCAAATAGATAACCACGTTAAACTTGTGTAACAATAAAATGTATGTATCTGTTATTTCTGTACTTATTTATTGTATTTAAAAAAATATATATATATTTGCTTTTGCATGCTGTAGCTAACTCTAACTATCACTTAATATCGTGCACTTGGCTTGTATGTTGGCTTGCGTTAATTGTTTGAACAGTGTAACAGTGTAATGGATCAATAAATATTATACACATAGCTTGTACCGAAGTTCGTAATTTTTGCCGATAGGAAAATTAAATTCCATCGAGCACACGGCTACACAAACAAACGTGGTGTACTGTAGCTGTCACTGATATCAAAGTCAAAGAATTTATTTTATTTGAACTATTTACAGGCACTTTGCAGTGGCGAAGAGTCGGTCAGAATGTCAACGGTCCCACCGCCGACGTGGAAGCGACTGGCGATCACGATTGTCTCGCTTAAGAAATGTAAAAAAGATATATGTAGGTCCCGTGTAAGTACTAAGTTGCATGCGACTGTTGACACTGCCGGTGCGTACTCTTTTGGCGCAGTGACAAGCGCTATCAAAGAGAGTACTCGCTCAGCGACGCTCGCTTGGCGGGCAGAACACTCGCTGAGAAACTCACGCTTGGTACGTACGAATACCAGCGAGGAAACGCTCGTCACCGTCGCGCACTCGCTGCTCGGTCTGCTCGCTCCTCGTTAATCGCCAGCGGTGGGACAGGTGCCTCGGTCAGAAAGTTGAAAGTAGTTGCCCGTACAAAGCGTCATCCAAAGGTGTCTGTAGCATCTACATATAAAATAACTTTCAAGACGAAAGTAATACAGGTTAGCTGATCGATGGCTGATTACAAAGTAGTCATGGCGTGAATAATCCTCAAACAGATGGCCCATCACTTCATAATAATGCTAATCAAGCCCCCATCTCACTGTCCCTCAGTGAGGCTGAGACTTACGGGCCTTATCGTAGAGAGGTCAGCTGATAATCTTCACTCACACCTATTTCTGATTAAACTATAAAGCAAGGTCTTTATAAGTAAATGAAGTAACAAATTAAATAAGTTGATGATATACGTGTTAGCTCGTGATAGTGTTGTGTGATGCCAGATAAAGTGTCGATACTTGTGTGATGTTTTGAACTGTCTTTATTTGATACTTAATTGAGTTGTGTACAATTACTTTTTGATAATTATGTTGATAGGTACTACTATATTCAGCTTATCAGCAGAATATAGTATTGCATATGTATTGCTTCATAGTATTGCATTTTCTCTGTCTCAATAGAAGCTGACGAAACAGTTTCTCTTAGTAATATTACAGTTGAAGTTAAAACTATCAAGTTATCGATAATATCGATATTGTAACACTGACGCCTCGAAAATGTGGCCCCTTACATAACTGGGACCGAACAATCGGAAAAGTAGAAATAGGTATGTCGATACGAAACGATGAAGTTACACAAAGATAATTGTATCGATATCAAATGGAGGACGTAATCACGTAACTGCTTGATAGGGTGACGCGGATATCTATAGAGTAAGTGGAGATTAAACTTACTTAACCTCTTGAATGTCGGAGACTAAATTGACTTGACTGAAATTGTCAAGCTTGTCAAGCTGTATTAGGATTACATTATCATAAAGGTCATTTTAATATTTTCACTTGTCAATTTAGTGTAACTGTCCGACTTAAGACACTTGGAGCATTTTGTCTTATGTCGAACTGTGTAACATAAGACATTCGAGAGGTTAACAACTGGGGGCATTCTACTTTACTGTGAACAACTTGCTTTCATCCTATATTCATCCTCTTTAGAAGACGAATTTTCAAAAATTCTTCCTTTGTGCACACATTCGTCATCTGTGGAACTCTTGTGCGAAATTATGCTTCTGGACCCAGTGGTTCATGCTGTGTGTTGTTTGGCAGTGAATTTAAGAGATTTGTTTATAAAATGGAAGATAAGAAGTACAGTAGGTAATTTTAGGTCAATACTCAAATTAAATCCCAGCCACAATTCTTTCAATAGCTACTACCCGTTATCTTGATTTGACCTAAAATACACAACAAGCCCAACGGCAACAAAACTATTTGATGTCACATAAATATTAGTTTCAACCAAAAGTTATTTCAGAAAAATTAACAAACATACCAAAATAATTCTCAAACATATTCCACTGCGGGCCATAATCATGAATCAAGCCATGTTTAATTATGAAACCACGGACATCGCCGCGGGCCGCGGTAGGGCGGTAGGTTACAGTCGATGACTACGCGATGTGTAGTTAAAACCCCAAGAATGTCATCTGCTCGTTAACGATGGAAATTAAATCGATGGTGAAACAAATGAGGTGTTTATGGGCCCCTTAATAAATACCATAAGCATCGAATAAAATATCATATTTATTACCTACTATTTTTCTAGATTATTTTTCGTGATTTGGCTCGATTAAACAATTCACATTACTGAAGGCATCATCATTCTCCTGCCCTCATCCCAATATATCGCACAGTCCATCCATCATTTCTTTGGTCTTCTCTACTCTTATAGCCATCCACATTCTTACTGAAAACTTTCCTTACGATGTTTTCCTCATTCCTCCACATCATATGCCACTCAACTTTTTAGTCACCGGTGCCAGTTTCAGACTTCGCTTTATAATATACTCATTTGTTATTCTATCCATTCGTACAGATCATTCACTTTATTAAACTTAATATTATTATATTAGTCTGTATGTGTTGGCAATTAGGCGAATATCAGTTTCAATTATCGCGTCTGAATTTCCAATAATGTGTAGGAATCTGATTTTAGCGAGATATTTTAGAGCGAATTTTAGATCTTCCTAGTATTGTATATGCTTTTTAATAAAAGCTGTGTGAAACATCATACATTTATCGTAATAAATCTTAAATTAATTGTATTATGAATAGTATTTGGTACATAAGTGTCAGTGAGATGATTATAATTTGAGAGGTGGGCGGCAAAGTATGACAACCGGTGACCGCGGAAATCGTATGAACTCACTCATTCATTCGATCACTGACAGACAACGCACAGCCTAAACCGCTAGCTTAGAAGCTTTAAATGCACAAGTCTCTCATATACGTATATCGGAGGTGAGCAGTAATTAACGATTTCTGATGAAATCTCATCGGTTTGCTGGTCTACTGCCCATCTGGCATATGGTTTGCTGGTCTACGGCCCATCGGGCATATGGTTTGCTGGTCTACTGCCCATCGGGCATATGGTTTGCTGGTCTACTGCCCATCGGGCATATGGTTTGCTGGTCTACTGCCCATTGGGCATATGGTTTGCTGGTCTACTGCCCATCGGGCATATGGTTTGCTGATCTACTGCCCATCGGGTATATGGTTTGCAAAAGATGAAGTTGAAAGGAGCCGTGAGGGAAGACATTTTTGTCCGGACCACGATGCCTCCGTTGAAATACTTTTTTATTGCACCCGCTCCTGACCCGTTCCCGGTCCTGAGATATTTTAGACGGTGTGCGGATGATCCCAATGGGATTCATATTTGTTATAGAATATTAAGCTTTGAGACCTGGTTGCAATTAGGTGGTTATTTGTGGCTGTTTTTATCTGGCCTGAACCTAGAGAAACGAGGACAGGCATGAATCCTTGATGTCAAACCTTTGTGCAGAATATAGTATGGATTTGACACGTGGCCTTAGTGGGCTGTTTCCGCATAAGAGGAAGGTCCTTGTGTTAGAAAACTGGGTGAAGCTTCAGGTATGACACGCGATCTTGTCTCGTCGATCCTAGCCCGTTGGTCGTGCTAGCAGCGTGGGACATTCCAGCTTCGTATGGACCCCCATTCCAAGAGCTTTGGTTCTGCTAATTGATTGATAAATGAGTGCTAGTTGAGAGTTTTATTTTGACTCTGTTTATTGAGTGTTAATTGAGAGTTTAGTTGAGCGTTTTATTTTGAATCTGCTAATGAGAGAGATTGTCTTTTGTACTAAATAGTTTGATAAGGTCATGATCGGGATTTAGGCCTTATGTAAAGAACTAGGTAATCAAACCAGTTATTATAAAATTCATGTAAATGGTAGCGTCTCCCGTTAACTCTCTAAATATTTGAATTTCCTTTAGGAGCGCAGCCAGAAGTTTTGAGAAAATTTGTCGATCAAATAGCTAGACGTTATTCAGTTGTCACCTCTCGGACCCTCAGAAGCGATCTTGAGTATCCTTTGTCATAGTCTCAAGCTAGTATTGCCCTAATATGTTAGGGTAATACTAGCTTGTGTTGTTACGGAGACGGGGAATGTTAGAGCCAATACCTATCTTTAAATAAAGCAAGAGTTAATGATCGCCCACATTGAGGTGGTTGTGTACTACTAGTTTAGTATTTCTAGAAATATTTTATATTGTATCAGGAGGTATTTGTTTAATTGATTTCTTCCTTACAGTTTATACCTAACAAATTTTACTTAGGCACGGTTAAGTGTAGTCTGACATAATAAATCAATAACATCTTAGGTTTACCTACAAATATCTGTAACTATCAAGTTCCGGGCTTACAGTTTGCTGGTCTACTGCTATCAAGCATATGGTTTGCTGGTCTACTGCCCATCAGGAATATGGTTTGCTGATCTACTGCGCATCGGGCATAAGGTTTGCTGGTTTACTGCCCTGTTATTTCACTCTTGCACTGTCATCATAATCATTACTTCATACATTTGTTACAAATTATAGTATTGAATCTGAATATAATAGGACAAGGCATAGGTACCCACAGGAATGAAAGTAAACCAGATCCTGTCGTATGACAGGGTGTCCGGGTCCGGGTACAGATGTCCACAATCAGTCGTAACTCCAGCTCGATGTGTCACTGAGCGTGGTATATTGAGTTGAGCTCAGTACGAAGTACTGGTAGTAGGCGCAGTTTATGATAGCGCTGCTGAATCACTTGCTAACTATGAATGCTAACTTATTTGGTGCTCGACAAGTATGTTGTAAGTCGAGCAGTTTCTATTTAATTGTAACAGATGTACTCATGTTATATATTTTAATCTTTTATTTGCTTATTGATGGGTTACGCAGTAAATTTTACTTTTCTTATTTAACTGATAAATAAACTTAATGATAAATGACTTTTATTTCTGTAAGTAGGTTTGTACCTCAGACCAATAAAGGTTTGTACAAACACTTTTACAAGTCAATCATGTTTTTTTTTTTTTATACTAGATGAGGTCGGTGTTTCCTATCTGACTACTCTGAGAAGAAAGGCCGTAACAAACTCAGAGGTCTCAGTCTCTAATATAAAAAATATAAAGTCCAGACATAATCTTGGTCACTTCATGTGAAGACCATGTAGATTGGTGTCTTAAATGGTCTTTTGAGGAAAGAACCACACAGATTGAGTGGACCTGTCCAGTCAGTGCACCCATTTGTCAGTAATCGCGCAGCTCAACTCAGAACTTAAGGAGCTCAACGATTCGACGAACAATACCAAAGAAAGGACATTGGGGTAGGCTACATAAATTACTCAAACTGCCAGACCATGATTAAAAATAACTGAGAGAAAAAAATAAAACAAACAAAAAAGCAATGACCTACATAGTCTTCACATTCACAATAAATTAAAATAATATAATACTTTACAAAGTAAATATTCATGACAACATTGAGTATGAAAAAATAAAAAGAGAAAAAAGAAAATTTGGAGCAGTTCAATCCCAAGCCTTTTTTCATTGAATTTCAAGACAAATAATTATGTTACGTATGAATATCAACAAGTAAGTGAATAAACTTATAACGTACGTATATAACCAAAAGAATAAATACAAAGATGATGTAATACAAAACAATTCCTTATTTATATAATGCACAATTCAAATAATTCCTGTGGAACTTCTGCTTACCGTATACCTACTAAAAAATAGTACAAATACAAATAAGCAGACTCTCACTACGTAATTATACGAGTCACATATTTCCCATAATCAGTGAACACTCTCTCACGTTACATACAAAAATATTTGTTGAACGGAGACTCGTTCCGATCGGCTGCGTCTGAGCCTCTGAGGTGACGCTCAGGGCTGGCAAGAGACCAAATTTTACAGATCGAATTTTAATAGATTTTCTTTGGTAATATGTATGAAACGGACTTTAAAATGTTTCTAAGAATGTCAGCTTAATTACAGAAACGCTTGAGGTGGCAGAGGTCTTAAAAAGCTGGAGATAGATGACACGAGACTGAACTGGTAGACATAGAATAATCAAAATATTCATGTGGGATGGCAGGACAAATAAAATTCAGCAATATACTTTAAATTATATGTTATTTTAAACTTATAAAACCGTTATAGTAAAAAAAAACACAACCGATGATTTCACTTTTTGTCCTAAAAAAAAACTAGTACTCCAATTATTCTGTACACTCATTCCTCTATGGAGTCACAACAAAGTAAATATAAAGCTGATTTCACTGGCGACAGTACAATTGGCGTCACGTGGCTTGTGGTCCCAGTCGACCAATTCTAAATCGCTATTGCGCGAGTTGGACCGGGGTGCCAGGCGCCTGAGTACATAGGTACTTGAACGTTTTATAAACGCGGCTGTCATTCAGTCAGTCTCATGCTTGAGTTTTTGGACAAAGTCTTACCGTACCTACTTTCTATAGATAAAAACAAGATATATTAATATTTAAATATATTTTTCGGTTACGTTACACCCGCTATAAGCCGCCATGTTAGTGAGACGTCACTAACATGGCGGCTCACAGCGGATGTATGACGATATAGCCTATAAACCCGCGGAATAATATAACGCTTCCAACGATACCTCGTTTGTCAAAATACGACGAGAAATTTAGGAGTTATGAGGGAAAAATTGAACATACAAACACACAGCCTGTTAAAATCATAACCCTCCTTTGACTTTGACGTAGTCGAGTAATTAATGGGAGGTGGCAGCCCTACAAACTAGTGTGTAATGATAATGAACCCCCCGAGCGGCTCTGTGCTCCGGGTGATCCGCAACACAACGCACTGAACGATTGTTTGTTGTGCTGTCTCTGCTTGCTCTTTACGACTCATTATACTCAGATTAGCCTTCATGCTTTCTCTTCTAATGAATCATAATGTATACGTTTCAGTGGAGTAGTAATTAATGTCTTACAATGTAGTTTGATTGCTTATTTTATATTTCCCGGCGGGTAATAATTAACTGATCGAGAAAAGGCATGTAGGTACATAAATGTACTTTTCCAAATAAGTAAGTATGGATGTAAGCACAGAGCCATCTGCTCACCTGCTAACTCCATTTGCAACTATAATACGGTAGTTATACTTGTACGTGTTGCACGAAACATCTTATTGAAATTACTGTCCATTCTGTAACACTACTGGATGTGTGGAATCTATTGCTATCATCCGAATTTTCAATCCACTATTATTTAAGTGTCTTTAAAATTAATCAGGACAAAAATGACCAGGCACTTGAAAATATGAATGCAAACAAAGCATCCCCTATGTAACGATTCTTGTGAAAATGGTTTGTGTTAATATTTGGGGAACTATGAAGGTTGAATGCGAACACTGCGAGCGAGATATACATGCGCTATTGATGATCGTGGGTTTCGATAAGGATTTAGTGATTGGTTAACATTTTCAAGGACAATATACGTACTTTCAAGTCCGCTGTAGCCGCCATAACAATAAAACTTCTATTTTGTCTTTTATTCCGCGCGTGTACCTCTCATTCCGAAATATTTGAAAATGCTTTCAGTACCTACCTATGCACGTTTTATAAAAATGATATGACATTTTTACGAAGTACGAACACATTGGTCATTGTGCATCTATATCTGAATATGGGATATGAACGTTGCGTCACGCCGCTGTTACTCATTCATTCATAACATCTTAATCCACACATGACATGACACCACTGACAATATTGTCTAAAACTGCTAATATTAAGGCACTATGCACACAACTATTTTATGGTGATGAAACAACGCTCGCACGGAAACATTGCTGAAAAGGGTTCAAAAAGTATACACGAACTTTTGATGTTCACGTCAGTAGAGCTTATTTTTGTACAAATTAGAACTGCTGCCACAAGCGTCTGCATTGACGTCTCTGCGGTTTTGTATAAATACAAACCTAAGGATGAATTAATAAGTACAAAGCAAGAGATTTTGTCTTCTTCTGCCTGCCCTTATCCCGTTACTTGGTCGGTGCAAAACTTTTCCTTTTCCATTCTGTCATTCCTCACAATCCATTCGTCAATATTTAAAAGTCCAAATCAAATACATTTATTCAAACTAGGCTGAGAATCGGCATTGTATGTACGTCAAAATTACATAAAACAGTCCTCCGGCACGCGCGCCCTCACCACTTCCTAGTGCTTTAGCTGGGAAGAAGAAGTGGCGCAACAAACTCCCCAGCAGCACAGCTATGCTGTCTGTTCTGTTAGAAGAACTTGATTCTCTACAATATTATACAAAGTAATTACCATTACGAAAAAACAAAACATAAAATTAAACTATTTGCCATAATATATGTTAGCTAGCATATATTATATCAACAAAAACATTCAAAACTATATTAATCACTGTGTTGGTCGCATGCTTTTCATCCACATCCATCACACAAAACAGTTTACAAAATATTGCATGATGCGAATGCGTTGTGTCCCAGTGTGAAACGGTCCCAATATTCGCAACGGCGATTGTTCACCCACAGAACAATAGCGGCGCTTACCGCTCAAGGAGATTAACCACTTAGCGCATTAGTTGCGGCTCAATTGTGGCTGTAACTGCTATCATTGAGCTGGCGTTAGCTTCCACCAATTAATGGCTTCTTCCGTCTGTTCCCATTCAGCTGATGAATGAATGATAGATTGTCTACGAGATACGCGGGTCGTGTCAAGTGGACGAATTCATTGAAAATATACGTAGAATATTTGAGCGTGCAGAGTTAGCAAGCTGAAAGAGGCCAGCCTTGTTTTTCAATGGACTGATGGCTGTCAATGCCGACTCCTAGTGTGGTGATAGTGATCAGTAGCTAGATGGACCGATGACGTAAAAAAAAGGTAGAAAGTCAGGTTGGATGCGGAAGGCGGAGCAGAACCGGATGTATTGGAGCAAGTTGAGAGAGGTCTATGCACATCCAGCAGAGAACTGTGATAAGAGCTGAATTATTGATTTTATTTTTATTTATTTATTTACTTTCATACGCTATCATTTCAGTGTCCCGATTCGGTAGTATAGTTAATTAGTATAAATGAAACGATTTACCACATATTAATATCGGATTCATGCAATAATTTACTAACTACTCGTAAAAACATAACACGTGCAACGTTACCCTTGCGAACTCGCTCAGTGAACATGAGAAAAGACCAATTTTGTCGGCAACCAAATTTAGTGTGCGCATTGTTCGCGTCAGGGGCATGCATGCAAACCCGGATTGTTTATGTTACCCCGGAACACTCCAAGGATATACGACGCCAGTGCTAGATTCCTCCTTGTTTCCAACTTGTTGTATCCCACCATGCCTAATACAAACAAGGTGGGATACATCAAGGGGTAAAAAGGAGATACCTACTCCATACCGCCTTAGATATATGTATCTCGTAAATTTATTCTGTATGCGCTCCAACATGAGACTAGATAGATTAATAAATATAGAATAAACATTGGAACTGCCTTTTCTTGTTTTTTCTTTTTCTTGTTGTCAACAAGTATTTATAAGAAGATAAGCAAGCCGTTATCATGTTGGTGGACGGATTGGTGATTGCACCACGAAGGAGCAACATCTAAAGATTGCCAGCCTCACGGCTTCAAGACGAACATTGCCGAGCTAAATGATTTGTTGCATAACGTAGGTAACCAAAACGAATTAGTTTCCGATCAGTATCGCTGACTCATCGCACGTTGACCTCTCTCTGAACTGATACCTGTGCAATAGTTCGATGAAACTAACTGCTTAGTTGTGGAAGAAGTGTGTTAGATTGTGGCATTGTTTGATTTGTAAGTAGCATAAAGGAATAAAAAATAAGATAAAATATAGGAATATAATAACATAATGTAACGCTAGTGATCTCGAAGGATCAGCTGAGGTGTGCAGCACTCGTTTATATTTCGCAACTTATGTTTAGTTCCCATATACCTGACAGGGGGTGAGCCTCCTGCCATCAACCGGACTCAAATCCAGGCTTGAACTGCTGATTGTTGGAAAACCGAACACTTGGCAGGCCAGATGGCGTGCCGAGTGTCCGGATACCACCTATCATGCCACAGGTCGTGGGTTCGATTCCCATCCAGGAAAAACATTTGTGTGCATGAAAATGTCTATTTTCCTGAGTCTGGGTGTAAATATCTATATAAGTAAAAAAAGTAGTGTATGTAGTATATCAGGGGGCAAGCAAGACGACCTGAGCCCATCCGTAGATATGATGTGTGTGTGCCCTTTTATTTGTTTATGTTCTTTCTTTTTGCTTCAACTTCTTATAAAGTAGTCAATAAGTACTTGTATGTCACAAAACTGTATCCACGGGAACACTGCCGACAAACTGTACAGCAGTTTGCCAGAAAATATGTGATTTTTTTGTTTATAATATTTCTTGAATGAATAAATAAATAATAAAAAAAAGTTATTTGGTTTCCATAGTACATATAAGCTCTGCTTAGTTTGGGATCAGATGACCGTGTGTGAATAATGTCCCAGGATATATTATTATTATTATTACTTTGCCTGACCTGAGGATAAATTGCCTACTCAAAAACTCAATAAAAGTGTAATGGGGATCTAACCCAGAACCCCATGCTAAATTAAACCAGAAGTACGTAGTCGAAAAATGATCTTTTTGAGGAAGATTTTGAAAAATGTTATAAGGATTAAGAACTATGAAGTACGTAAGTAAAGCCGTGTCCGCAATAACAATGAACACACGAGTGTGGTGAAGGGAAAGGGAAGCCTTTACCCAGCTGTTACCTGTTACCTTTACCCAGCTGTTACCTGTTACCTTTACCCAGCTGTGGGGCATCACGGGCTAATCTATCTAGTCTAAAAAAGCCGCTAACTAAATCTAGTTCCATACTTCCATTGTAACATTGTAGTCGGAATATTGAACTCAATCGAATGCCTTGCTCTGAACAGAGTGAGCTTGACGAATCACATTCAGTGGTTTACTGTTGAAGCGGAGACGTGAATTGACGTGATACGGTTTAATCTCTGTCTATCTGTGGCTTGTTTACCTGTTGTAGAGAGTTGGAGATTAGAGTTCAAATTGCAATGAAAGGGCGCCAGCGGGGTAAGATGAGGTATGTCATGTGATCGGTAAACATGCTTGTTAACCAGGTGAAACTTAAATTTTACTTGGGCTTCAACTTGCAAATTTATAGCTCAATCATGCTGGGCCACAGGCCTCCTCTCTGTGAGAGGGACTGGGCCATAATCCACCATGCGCGCCCAGTGTACGCCAAACAACAAATTCATATATATTTCTGCACAATTACACCTTATTTTATGAATGTATGCAAATAAATTTTACTTTACTTTACAATTATGCCCTTCATCCTTCTTCGCAGCGAAAACACTAGGAAATAGTGAAGGACGGGTATTTTGGGGGATGCGGGACATCATCATTCTCCTGCCCTTATCCCAATGTATTTTTGGGCGGCGCAACATGTCCCTTTTTTTCATAATTCTCTATTAGTCGTCATCTCGGTAGTCACTCCCTTTCTAGCCATATCATCTTTCACACAGTCCATTCATCGTTTCTTCGGTCTTCCCCTACTCGTATAGCCATCGACATTCATACTCAAAACTTTTCTCACAACATTTTCCTCATTCCTCCACATCATATACCATGACAACTGATTTCCACACAACTTTTCAGTCACCGGTGCCACTTTCAGATTTCCTCTTATGTATTTTGGAGGAGAAAGTATTAATTCTCCACCATTTTTTTTAAATTTATAAATCTTCTTCGATTTGCTTTGATTTCAAATATTCACTATATTTGAAATCAAAACAAATCAAAGAAGATTTATAAATTAAAAATATCAAAATTGTGAGGAGGGTTACTTCAACCGGAGCACAGCAAAATACGAAATAATTTTTATTTTAATCATACGCCATCGAAAATGAAGTGATGAGGAAACAAACTTTAATAGTTACACTTATGAATTACAGATATAAATTTCAATGTAGTTTTACTTAGGGTGACACAATAGGCGGTCTTATCGCTAAAAGCGATCTTTGGACGGATTAATTAACGCTAATGCGGTAGAACTTAATTGACTAGTATGTAATATCATTATTAGCCAGTCATTTAGAGAGCGCAGAGCATTGGCGGTTCGGGGGAACATGATTGCCCGTAGATTCGCTCGCTGTTCTATTCCAGTTAAAATCACTTTGTTTAAGGCATACTGCCAATCATTTTACGCGAGCAGTCTATGGGTAAGTCATACCCGTCGGGCTGCCAATGTCCTGCGCGTTCAATATAACAACATCTTTAGGATGCTGATGCGGTTGCCTCCCTATTGCAGTGCGTCGCTAATGTTTGCAGAAGCTCGAACGGATGGCTATCAAGCTATTATTCGAAAAAAGGTTACATCTTTAGTAAGACGAGTGAGAGACAGTAGCAATGGCATCCTCAAGATGATAGCTTCCCGCACAGGCTGTCCGATCCAACATAAGTGGATGTGTATATCCATCGGACAATGTTGACATAATTATATTTTGTTTTTAGTGTAATTTTTTGTATGTACGATTTGACTTATTAATATGTAATATTGACATATCTTATTTCTATTGTTTTTGCTATTTATTGAATTGTTTTGTTTTGTTAATTTTTATATGTGTAGCTGACTATTTTATTACTATTATGCTTTATGGATTGATTCTGAATTAAACGTTTTTATTATTATTATTATTATTATTATTATTATTTGTTATCTCAATTACTATTCCCACTATAATGTAGTCATCAGCCGCTAGCCCACACGGGTGGTAGTTTAGTGACAGGAGCTATAGTGGCGCTGTATATCTACTCGCAGCTGATGTGTAGTGGGCGATCAATTTATACCTGACACTTTGACTTACTGCAGCATACTGAGAGATGTGTCGTTCGACTCGCTCGTTACACTTTATAACTGACTGTAAGAGTTCCAGTACACTGATGACGGTTAGTGTATCACTTGGGTGCTGGAACCTGTAGTTAGTTGATGTTTACAAGAATTGGATACTTTGCAGACCTGAACACTCTTAATTCTTTACCTTTGAACTATTACTATAACTACATAATATTGTTTGCGTCATGAAAAAACTTTCAGTATGAATGTGGATATCTATAGGAGCAGAGGACGACTAACAAAACGTGATGGATGGATTGAGTGAAAGATGATATGGCTAGAAAGGGGTAGATACTGAGAGGCAGATGATGGCTGTACAGGTTTTTTTAAAGAACAATACATGTCATGCTGCGCCAAATTCAAATACAGGGCTATTTTTAAATTATTAACTAAACTTTCACAGGGTGTTCTACCCATGAATATGAACAACTTTTACTATGGGACCAAACCTGAAATCGCAAAAAAAAAAATCAGCTGTTCAGTACATTTATGTTCGCTTATTTGGTCAAAATGTACTGAACAGCTGATTTTTTTTTTTGCGATTTCAGAGTTGGTCCCATAGTGAAAGTTGTTCATATTCATGGGTAGAACACCCTGTGAAAGTTTAGTTAATGATTTAAAAATAGCCCTGTATATTGGGATGACGGCAGGATAGAGCACGACATAATATTATATTCTTTTAATTTTTTATTTGTGATGGGTTTGCTCTTGACTATAGTCTAGATCAGAGGTGACAGAGACAAAGTCTACGATGGAGCGAGCTTCCCCAGAAGAAGCTTCTTCACTCTCACTTTGAAGAGATTCGGGTTATATGCGTTCGGGAATACAGATGCAGGTAGTGAGTTCTACTCTTTTGCTGTGCGCATTATGAATGACATTTGGAAGCGCTTAGTGCGAATTGATGGAATAGCAACGAGGTAAGGTTGGTAAGTTGTAGTGCGTCTAGACCGGCCGAATGCCGGTGGAATGAGGTCGTGGACTTCTTGAGCACACTCACCGAAGTACAATCTGTAGAAGACCGACATCCAGTGGTAGCCTTCACAGGTCATCGGTCCATCTTGTAGGAGGCCTTCCAACGTTACGTCTTCCGCTACCGGAAGAGCACGATATAGCAATGTGTTAAAACGAAATTGGAAAAGGCTTTATACTTTGTTTATATTTTATTTACCAAAAGTTCTGTGAACAAAATAAATTGAGTTCGTCAGGAATGCAACACAACACACAAAACAATCGACAATGTGCGTTCGCCTTAAGGCCTCAGTTGTGCGATATTGTAAATTCCCGCGTGTACCGTCAGATGTTGGAGTGCAGGTGACCGCCGGGAAGTGATCGTTACCGTGCCGCCGATCAATCAGTGCGGACCGATCTCGTGTGCTCGGGTGTCAATCGTTATTCACCGTGACATTCAATACAGTGATGTACAAGTTGTAAACCGGGAACGGACACGTCATAGTTTGTCTATTGTTTATAACTTTGTAAGCGGAGTTTTGCGTGCACTGTTATCATTTGAACAAAGAAGAATCTCGCAAAATGCTAAAATAGTTTAAGGATTTTCAGGAAGTAAAGAAAACTTGATTCGTCATGAAGAAGTCATGTTTCACAATTTTAAAAGGCACAGCAAACTGTGTGAACAGTCTGAGCTGCATAACAATGTTTGTCCACTAAAAGTTCTCATAGTTTATTTTCGCCACGTAGGTATATGTCGCAGATTAATTAGGGAAATCATCATATAACTTCTCCCCCTCTGGGTGGAGCGGGAGAGCATGTCAGACTTTTACTGACTAAAACCCACCCGTGTTCCTTCAGTTGCCTGTGCCAGGGCCACGGTAACTCTTTCGAACGTCTCTTTCTGGTCGTCTTGCTGACCTTGGTTTTGTTTTGTTATTAATAATTTAACTCGTTTATTTTACTTCGATGGTCCTAGTTTATCATCTGTTACTTCGAGTTACGGCTATATGTAAGTGGGCACGCCCTTTATTACTGGAGGCTTTCAATATAGGTATAAAGTTCTGCTTACGTTTTTAGTTTGTATTTTGATTCTGCTTGAGTATAGTTTTCGAATTTTCGATTTTTTTTTCTTCTTTTTTTAAGTATATTGGCGTGTGCTAGCTGACTTATAGCAAATAATTAAATTAAATTTAATGTTTGTGTTGCGTAATGTACTTGCATGTATTTTGCACAGTGTTGTAAAGAATATTATATATATTTTTATTTTTTTTTATTTAACTGAACAGACAGCTGTGCTGCTGAGGAGTTTGTTGCGCCACTTCTTCTCCTCAGCTAAAGTACTAGGAAGTGGTGAAGGGCGGGCGTTTTGGGGGACTGTCTTATGTAATTTTGACGTTCGAAAAGTGCTGATTCTCAGCCTAGTTTGAATAAATGACTTTTGATTTTGATTTTGATTTTGATTTTGAACAACCCGCAACCCTGGCAGGTTAGTTAACAGCGTAGCCTCTGAAAGTAGCGCGCCGTTTAGTTAACAGCCTAGCTTCTGAAAGTAGCGCGCCGTTTAGTTAACAGCCTAGCCTCTGAAAATAGCACGCCGTTTAGTTAACAGCCTAGCTTCTGAAAGTAGCACGCCGTTTAGTTAACAGCCTAGCCTCTGAAAATAGCACGCCGTTTAGTTAACAGCCTAGCTTCTGAAAGTAGCGCGCCGTTTAGTTAACAGCCTAGCCTCTGAAAGTAGCACGCCGTTTAGTTAACAGCCTAGCCTCTGAAAGTAGCACGCCGTTTAGTTAACAGCCTAGCTTCTGAAAGTAGCGCGCCGTTTAGTTAACAGCCTAGCTTCTGAAAGTAGCGCGCCGTTTAGTTAACAGCCTAGCTTCTGAAAGTAGCGCGCCGTTTAGTTAACAGCCTAGCTTCTGAAATTAGCGCGCCGTTTAGTTAACAGCCTAGCTTCTGAAAGTAGCGCGCCGTTTAGTTAACAGCCTAGCTTCTGAAAGTAGCACGCCGTTTAGTTAACAGCCTAGCCTCTGAAAATAGCACGCCGTTTAGTTAACAGCCTAGCTTCTGAAAGTAGCGCGCCGTTTAGTTAACAGCCTAGCCTCTGAAAGTAGCACGCCGTTTAGTTAACAGCCTAGCCTCTGAAAGTAGCACGCCGTTTAGTTAACAGCCTAGCTTCTGAAAGTAGCGCGCCGTTTAGTTAACAGCCTAGCTTCTGAAAGTAGCACGCCGTTTAGTTAACAGCCTAGCTTCTGAAAGTAGCGCGCCGTTTAGTTAACAGCCTAGCTTCTGAAAGTAGCGCGCCGTTTAGTTAACAGCCTAGCTTCTGAAAGTAGCGCGCCGTTTAGTTAACAGCCTAGCTTCTGAAAGTAGCGCGCCGTTTAGTTAACAGCCTAGCTTCTAAAAGTAGCGCGCCGTTTAGTTAACAGCCTAGCTTCTGAAATTAGCGCGCCGTTTAGTTAACAGCCTAGCTTCTGAAAGTAGCACGCCGTTTAGTTAACAGCCTAGCCTCTGAAAGTAGCACGCCGTTTAGTTAACAGCCTAGCTTCTGAAAGTAGCGCGCCGTTTAGTTAACAGCCTAACTTCTGAAAGTAGCGCGCCGTTTAGTTAACAGCCTAGCCTCTGAAAGTAGCACGCCGTTTAGTTAACAGCCTAGCTTCTGAAAGTAGCGCGCCGTTTAGTTAACAGCCTAACTTCTGAAAGTAGCGCGCCGTTTAGTTAACAGCCTAGCCTCCTGAAATAGCGTACCGTTTAGGAAAAAGGCTAGGACTGAAAGGTTAAAAGCTAGTTGGCGGTGACATACACACATTTAGCTATAATCAATATACCTTCAACTTGCAAATACAGCTCGCACGACGTCGACAGAACCACCGACTGAATGTTTGCCTCCCAGTAGCATACCTTACGACGGAGCACATTACTCGCAGCAGCCGTACAGTTCCCGCGTCCGGTCCGTACTGAAGGGAAAGTTGGAACAAACAGGACATTACCATAGCAACAGTTTCATGAATACTGACTTTGAACATATGTAAAACAAACGCCAAAAAGGTCGCCACAAGTTAAAATTGTCTGTACCAACGCACCTTTCATAGGTAATTAAAATCCTGTGTAAATTAAACTAGTTTGTGTATAAGTAATTAAGCCAATCTGTTAAGATCTTGGTACTACTACTAAGTATTTATAAGTTAGTAAATGTATTAGTTTGTAAAAGGAACTAAATAAATTATTATTATTTCCTTTATTCATTTTAAAAACTTATTAAATACATTTTTAAATATTTTTTATAAAAAACATTAAAAAAAAACATTTAAAAATATAAAAAATAGTGATCCGCCAGTAGCGGGAGCAAAGTCCAAGCTACCGGTGGTTAGGGTTGCAGAGACAGGAACCTCCTCACAATGCGAGCCGTATCAAGAAGTACTGCCTTCTGAATCTGG
Source organism: Dicycla oo (assembly GCA_948252095.1). NCBI lineage: Eukaryota > Metazoa > Arthropoda > Insecta > Lepidoptera > Noctuidae > Dicycla > Dicycla oo. The sequence goes on from OX411733.1 coordinate 366,635, forward strand.
CCCTTGATCCAACCGCCTAACGAGAGCCTCGAAAGATGTTGATCGAGACTTTCGGCCATCAGGCCATTGGCCGTTACGACAATCGGCACAATGACAGCCGAGCTCACATTCCATATGTCAACAACCTCGTGTGCTAAGTCGAGATACTTCATTTGCTTCTCTTTCTCAGCTTTCACGAGGTTCTCGTCATGTGGAATGGTAACATCGACAATCATTGCGCGGCGCACTAATCGATCTATCACCACTATATCAGGCTTATTGGCGACAATAGTCCTGTCAGTAATGATAGACCGATCCCAGTACAACGTGACATGGTCATTTTCGAGAACTGGGTCGGGCACATACTTGTAATACGGTACCTCAGAATCCACAAGTTTATATTTCAAAGCAAGTTGCTGGTGAATAATCCTGGCGACTTGGTTATGCCTGTGCAAGTACTCGCCGTTAGCCAGACGAGAACAACCAGAGATAATATGTCTGATGGACTCACCCGGACGGTGACATGCCCGACACACATCCACCGTCCCGTCCCTCATAATATGTTTCCGGTAGTTATTCGTTAAGATAACTTCGTCCATAATTGCACAGACGAAACCTTCAGTTTCCCCGAAAAGGTCACCAAAACGTAGCCAGGATACGGACGCTAAGAAATTTACACCGGGCTCATGAAGAGCCCGATAGAAGCGCCCGTGAAGTTCCTTGCTTTGCCATATCCCCTTGCGGTCATCGGTAGTAAGTACTACAGGTTTGCGCCAGTTCTCTTTAGCCATGGAGAGCGGGGTGAGCCCCTTGTCTACTGCGACCACATCACGGTGCATACCCACTTCGGCTTTTAAAAAATATTCCCTGAGGCTGCACATTTCGCGGTTGTGTAGGGTCTTCGCATTTAAAAAGCCTCGACCCCCGCACTTCCGCGGAATGTACAGTCTCATTACCGATGATCGTGGGTGATGCATCCGGTTTGCGGTCAGCAGTGTACGGACCCTCCTATCCAGGGCGTCGAGTTCGGTCTGAGTCCATTTGAGTATGCCGAAAGAGTACATCAAGACCGGCATGACCCAACCGTTGAAGGCGCGCACCTTGTTTCCACCTGAAAGAAGACTACCTAATACCTTCTTCAGGCGGCCAAAGAAGCGCTCCTTCAACGATTGTTTCATGTCAGCAACGTTGATACCTAACGCTTCCGACATACCCAAATACTTATAGCTTTCCGATGAAGAGAGGGATCTAAGGTTTATGGAATCCGAGAGTTGAATTCCCTCGGATTCCATAATCTCCCCTCGCTTTACATGCATGACTGCACACTTGTCCACACCAAATTCCATACTGATAGCGCTACTGAAAGTTTCAGTTACCTTCAGTAGCTCCATCAGTCGCAATTTGTTGGGGGCAAAGAGTTTCAAGTCATCCATGTAGAGGAGGTGAGATATGACCTGACCGCCTCTCCTCAACCGATAGCCTAGACCTGAATCCTCTAGCAGTGTACTTAGAGGATTCAGGGCTAAGCAGAACCAGAGTGGACTCAAACTGTCGCCCTGAAATATTCCCCGTTTAATCCATACAGGCTCATCATTCCCCTGGATCTGTCGACACCCAGGATAGCGAAGGACTGTCCTCCATTGCCCCATACACGACTCAAGGAAGGTGCGTAGAGTTGCATCTATCTTGTACAACTCCAGTACCCTCATTAGCCATGTATGTGGCACCGAGTCGTAGGCCTTCTTATAATCTATCCAGCATGTCGACAGATCCTTGCGGGATCGACGAACCTGTTGGCTTATGGCCATGTCGATGAGGAGTAGCTCCTTAGTACCACGGGACCCGTTCCTACATCCATTTTGAGAGGCAGACATAATCAAGTTACTCTCAATGTGAGTATTAATTTTCGCTCTCAAAATGGATGTAAGAAGTTTATAGATCGTCGACAAACATGTGATCGGTCTATAATTCTTGGGTTCCGCGGGACTACCTGACTTATGGAGCAGGTGGGTAACGCCTGTTGTTAGAAACTGCGGTAGCGACCCAGACTCTAAGGATGACTGGAATTGAGATGCCAGGCGAGTGTGTGAACTAATTAGCCATTTCAACCAAAAGTTGTGTAGTCCGTCCGGTCCCGGTGATTTCCAATTCGGTAACGGACGGACTGCTCTGGCTACGTCTAATGGCGTAATGAAAACTGCTTCCATTTCTGGTATAGTTCCACACACTCGCTCGATATCCTGCATCCAGCCAGCCTCGGCGTGACAGACGGGTACCGACCAGATGCTGCGCCAGAATGCACTCGTGGTGGCATCATCCGGGCGGCGCACGTCCGTCACATTTTGTTCAGGTCGCTCCCAAGCTCTATATACCCCCCTTTCATCGCTCTGGAACATGCGATTCTGCGTGTATCGATCAACCCGCCGCTTATACCGCCGAATACGGCTCGCCCATGCACAAACTTTCTGCTTCAGGAAGTCGATGCGCTCTGTGACACGGGACATATATTCTGGAGGACTGATTCCAGTCCCCGAGAATGCCCGCCTTACAAAGCGCATCACTCGTGGTCGTGTATTGCCCTCCCTGAAGCAGTATAGTTTGCCGATGAGTACCCTGGCCCCATCGATACGACGCTCGATCCTGCATTGCCAGGCTGGTACGGCTGGTTTTGGTCGAGTAGCTTCGTTACAGTTTGGAAACTTGACGTTAGCTAAACGACATGCCGCAACAGCCGCGCAATACAGGATCGAGTGTGTATCAACGAGATCCTCGCTGCTTTCGAAAAAATTCTTAAGTTGCGAGTCCAGGGCACACACCAGCGCCCTATTTTTTTTGTGCATAGGTAGGCGTGGTAATCGGGGTCTAAGTTCGGTCGGAGTGGACCTATACTCGCGAAACGCATCCTCCAGTGCGCCCCTCAAACGGACGTTGCAGTGGCTACTTACTGTGGCAACCGTATCATCCTCCTCTTCAACAACATGATTGGACCGCGGCGGGATTACATCAATTGTTGAAGTTTGTACCGCGGTTTGTGTCGAAGTTAGGGCGATATGGTTGTTCAGTACCTCTGAGCGCAGCCTATCAAGTGCGGTATCGTCCAACCTACGATTGCGTTGGATGACCCGCACCTGATCCGATAGTCGTTGGGCCGAGACGTTGACGGTTGGCTCTAGTTCCTGAAACAGAGACAGCATCCTAACACGGTACGCAGTGAGGTTAGTTCCCCCCTCTGTAGACCCGTAATATGCGCGCATGACGTTCTCGTTCATAGACTGAGTCCATCTCATGCGCTGCACACAACCACCGGTAGCGGGGACCCGGCTCGGGGCCGGATGGCCCCTAAGTCCCAAGCTCCTCGGTGGCCGGCCTCTCCCCTGCCGACGTACAGGTGTTGGCGACGTCGGCGGGGAAAAATACTCGTCGCTCGAGCTCGACGCAACTACCGCGGCCGGTGTCGTCACAGCACTCACAGTGGGGCTGGGTACCGGCGGCGATGAGGCGGAGCTGAGCGAAGAGTCCGGAGGTGGTGGGCGTGCTCGTGAAGCTGCTCTTGTCAACATATAATTAAGTGATATTAAGTTCATATTATTATTATTATTATTATTATTAAATGTGGTTCAGAGTGCTCAGTGTTCCAATGTTTACAATTATCCTGCTTTATAGGTTGAGACATGTCCATGTTATTAGTTGATACGTTTAAGTGTGAGAATTGTGAGAAAAATTTTATACCAGAACCCCCATGTCCTACTACCTATTTCTAAGTGCTTTCACTTATAATAAACTGAACCAGTTTTTGAATATACAGGGTGTTTGGCAGAACGTTGAACATATGAAAATCGTGGATAGGTGGGGTCATCTGCTACTTGCTCAGCCCTAATTTATTAGGCCCTGGCCCCCTGGATATAAAAAAAAAATTTTTTTGCTTTCTTTGTTTTATCACCTTCTTAACTTTAAAGTGTATTTTTTATTAAAAATGGGTAAAACAGGCAATTTTTTTTTAATCTTTAATGTTGGCAGATTCTTATAAAACTATTGCTTTATTCAGATATTAGCTAGAAAAAAAGTTATGAGTACTCAAACTTACAGAAAGATGTAAAAAATACTTAAATCTTAATTTCAACTTGCATTAAAAAAAATATGATTGAGGAGTTCCAATTCTAGCAAAACATCCATCATGAGATCTTTTTAATGGTATGTAATTTGCTTTAAAAAAAATACATAATTTTATCAAGTAGGAAATTTTTGACGAAACTCTACCTTTACGGAAATTGAAATGTTTTGCGAAACGTAATACTGCAAGGTTGGTAAAAATTAAATGATCGATTGAAATTATGTAAGTTCTTGAATTAAGTACAAAGAAAATAACTGTACTAGTTAGGTGCGTCAATGAAACAATTAAATAATTTTAAATAATTTATTTAATTAATAAATTACAGATGAACATCTGTAATTTATTAATTAAATAAATTATTTTGAATTGAGAATTGACGCCCTTCATTTACAATACAGGCGCGGCATCTACGTCTGATTTCTACAGTTGTTGTGCGCAGCAGCATCTCCGGTCGCATAACTTCGAAAGCAGCATTAATTCGATTTATCAAATCTTTACGAATTTCTACTTCTGTAGTGTAAACTAGTGCCGTACTTTGCCCTTCCCCACACATGAAAATCAAGCGGAGTGAGATCGGGCGATCGCGGAGGCCAGGGAATTGCCTTCCCTGCCAATATACGAATTTGGGAAACAATTATCCGAAAGCTCACGTACAATCAGACTCCAGTGAGCGGGGCAGCCATCGTGTTGGAAGACAATAGGCCTGTTTATGTCTACTTGGAACACTTTTTCCACTAATGGTGGTAAATCATTTACCAAAAAAGTCCAAGTAGTTGTTCGCATTGATGATGTCGGGCAAATAATGAGGCCCTATTAGCTTATCGCCAATCACTCCTGCCCAGACATTCACACTGAATCTCCTCTGGAAGTCCCTTTGTCTCTTTACGTGTGGGTTTTGATTGTTAGGTGCCCAATTGTGAAGATTATGATAATTGACAATCCCTTCTTTGTCAAATTTTGACTCGTCCGTCCACAGAATACTTTTTAAAAAGTTTACGTCGTCCACATTAAAGATAAAAAAAAATTGCCTGTTTTACCCATTTTTAATAAAAATTACACTTCAAAGTTAAGAAGGTGATGAAACAAAGAAAGCAAAAAAAAATTTTTTAATATCCAGAGGGCCAGGGCCAAATAAAGTAGGGCTGTGTAAGTAGCAGATGAACCCACCTATCCACCATTTTCGTATGTTCAACGTTCTGACAAACACCCGTATATCTGTGCGGATGTTACGGCGCGTGTCATATGTGTTATGTATATCAGTGAGGATGTTACGGCGCGTGTCATATGTGTTATGTATATCTGTGCGGATGTTACGGCGCGTGTCATATGTGTTATGTATATCAGTGAGGATGTTTCGGCGCGTGTCATATGTGTTATGTATATCAGTGAGGATGTTTTAGCGCGTGCTCATAGTCGAAAGTAACGCCACCATCTTGTTTTCCTGCAATTTCACAAAAACATTCACAAATGTTACCAGTAGGTAACAGCGCCCCCGACAATGTCATTCATGTGCCAAAGATCCTTGTGGATTTTCATATTTTCATGGTATCAGTAAACACTACAAAGCTCATATTTGTCTGCAGCACGTGGTCGCTTTCCTCACAATCTATATTTATCGCCGCGCGACTTTCTTCGACCACCTCTACGCAACACTTAAACAGCTGTCGATATAATAGGTACCTACGAGTACACTACCTACCTACTACCGACTCCTGAACCGCGCGCTGCGAGTGCGTGACTACTGACCTAATGAGTGCACTGCGAACTGCAAAATGCGGACTAAATTATAATGTCCGCGTGTTGCTCTCACAGTCGGTTGCAGCTGATCTACAAATAGTTAAAGACATACTGTTACAGATAATCTGAGATGATGTGAGTAACACACGTGTGTTGTGTTGTTGTTACACACACGTGTTCTACTCACACAAACAACACACGCCCGCCACACAAATCGATGCACCCTTCTCCTTATTGTTAATTTATTTAAACCTAGTCTCTTATCCTTAAAATTAATTGTATTAGTCTAGTTTTTTTATTTTTTTTGTGCACATTACTAAATTGTAAACTTTTATAACATCCACATTGGACGGATGGATGGCCCCTGTAACACAGGATTTTCCTAGCAATTTAATTGATGAATTATTTTGTGCTTGGCTATTTCCACACTTAAAATAAGTGTCAACCTGTATTTGTGTACTTTTATGTCAAATAAATAAATTCAATAAATATAATCAATTCTTAGGAACCTTATATGCATGCAATTTTCTCCTACCCAGAACTTTTTAATCTAGTATTCCTGCCTGGCGTATTGTTATCCTCGAGCTATTTATCCATTTATAGTCCGGACTTGATTGCTCGGCAGTTAACGTTGCAATCCGTAAAACAATAGCAATTTCAATGGTACTCGATTTTCCTCGACAGCTGAAATCCCCCCCCCCCCCCGCCCCCTTCAACTCCTCGCTGCCGCTGCCTCCCTGATATCAGACACGTCCGTGACAGTCCCGACACCTGTCCCAGATAATCCCTCCAGTAACTATCCAACACTGAAGTCTAAATTGACAATCGGCTCGCGACAGAACTGTATTCTGAGACGAAATGAAAGTGCCAGCTCACATAAATCTAAGGATAGTAAAGTCGACGTCAAAGTACTGAACAGTAGTAATGGTGAAGCTAATGTCATTGGTTCGAATATATGCAAGTACTAGGGCCACGTGAACTAACTAGATGTCTGGTGTGGACCTCACAAGCAGGTTGTGATGCGCTTGTCCACGTGTTCGGATATTAAGGCTGACGCCAAACATGGAAACTGATATTAGAGAATTAGAGCAAATTCCGTGTGCAGCAAACTTAGTTTGCGAAATAGTTGTTTACAAAAGTATTAGTATCAGACTATCTTTGTTTTGCAGAAAAGAGCTGTTCGATGCATTTATAAATTAAGTCCGAGACAATCTCTCGGAGAGAAATTTAAGGAGATTAATATACTGACTTTGCCTTCTCAGTACATTTTTGAAAATCTTTTATATGCCCATAAAAACATTAAATTGTTTAAAAAATACAGTGATATCCACAATATAAATACTAGGAATAAACACAAATTTGTTGTACCTCCAACAAGGCTCAAGAAAATAGGTGGGTCATTCAGGTGTCAATGTATACGCTTTTATAATAAACTTCCAAGCCACGTTCAAGATCTGAGTCTTAATAAATTCAAATCATTCATTAAACGCAAGTTGTGTCAGAAAGCTTTTTATACCGTTAAAGATTATATTGAGGACAAAAAGGCTTGGGATTGAACTGCTCCAATTTTATTTTATATTATTTTTATTTTTGCATACTGAATGTTGACATTAATATTTACTTTGTAAGTATTATATTATTTTACTTTATTGTGAATGTGAAGACTATGTAGGTCATTGCTTTTTTTTTGTTTGTTTTATTTTTTCTCTCAGTTATTTTTAATCATGGTCTGGCAGTTTGAGTAATCTATGCGGCCTACCCCAATGTCCTTTCTTTGGTATTGTTCGTCGAATCGTTGAGCTCCTTAAGTTCTGAGTTGAGCTGCGCGATTACTGACAAATGCGTGCACTGATTGGACAGGTCCTCTCAATCTGTGTGGTTCTTTCCTCAAAAGACCATTTCAGACGCCAATCTACATGGTCTTCACATGAAGTGACCAAGATTATGTCTGGACTTTATAAGAGACTGTGACCTCTGAGTTTGTTTCGGCCTTTCTTCTCAGAGTAGTCAGATAGGAAACGCCGACCTCATCTAGTTTAAAAAAAAAATATTGACTTGTAAAAGTGTTTGTACAAACCTACTTACAGAAATAAAAATCATTTATCATTTATCATTTATATTAATTTGTCTGATAGAGAAGTGCTCTGTATACAGGACAAATTTTTAAGGCGTGCGCAAATTTTCACAGGTTGTTCTACTCACGAATATGAACAACTTTCACTATGGGATCAACCCTACAAACACGAAAAAAATATCAGCTGTTTCATACATTTTTATTCGAGTGAGTATTGAACTTTTATATGAGACAGCCGATTTTTTTCATGATTTCAGGGTTTGTCCCGTAGTGAAAATCCATCCTGTGAAAATCTGCGCACGGCTTAAAAAAATGGCCTGTATGAATAAAACATCATAGGTATAGCTGACTCTTTTCCACTGAAAGGCAGGCACCTTCTTTTAATGAAGAGGAACAAGCATTGATCACCACATCAACCGCAACTATTGACGATTACCGACTTACATATTAAATACATATCGGGAATGATAATTCCTCCTTTTGATAATACAACAAAATCCAATCGTTATTGTTGAAATTGTCTAAATGAAGGTCTTCGTCATCTCGTGTGCTACGCAATAAAGCTACTGGTTTCCTCACGATGTATTCCTTCCCCACATATTCATCGAGGTCCAACAATTAGACATCAGCCAAATCAATAATTTAAAACAAGTGTAGAACACTACAGTCTCGGCTACCCACGACGCGGTCTGATCCGTGTAACGTAATAATTGTCGATCAGCCTCAACAGGCGTGTCCAATGAGATCAGCCAGAAGGTTGCCAGACGTACAGACGTATGATTATTGTAGTTTTTGTGTCGCTGGGTGCTTCTAGAACGTCGAGTTATGATCGTGTGTTACACCCAACTTATAATAATACCTTATTAGTTGGTACAATCACTTGCATATACATGCAACAGAGATTTTGAGCACATAGACAACCTTATATTTATCTAAGCAAACAAAAATAACAAATAAAAATAATTAAAGTTATCTTTATCTTTAAGCACAAGTACACAATGTATCTTTCTTCTTCTTTAGACGCCCAAAGATAGAGCATTACATAACATCGCGACTGAAATCGACGTAGGGGCGGACAGCGGTGCACTCATATTAAGCTGGTTGTATCTGAGTCCCGCAGTGGCGCCTGTCGCCAGTAACCGAACAGAAATTCAAACTCTTATGATAGAGTTTCGTGAAATAATCCAATTTTATCTAACCTGTGAATCGAACGCAAGACCCTGGACTCAGCAGCCACAACCACTAGAACAAATAAACAGCTAACCTTTATAAAAGCTCGCTTGCATCATAACCTCATCGTAATCTGTGATTTATGACAAGCTCCCAGGTACAGCTGTATAATAGGTTAGGGAAAAAGTTTTTTCGCATTTTTTAAGAAAATTCAATAGAAATCTGAAGGTGCAGGGTCAGGACTATACGGCGGATGCATTAACACCTCCCAGCCAAACTCTCTTAATTTTTGCTGAGTTGCTAAAGATGTGTGAGGTCTAGCGTTATCATGATGAAAAACCACACCCCTTCAGTTGATTAATTCCGGCCGCTTTTTCTCTACTTCTTGCTTTAATCTCATCAGTTGTTCGCAGTAGAGTTCAGAATCGATGGTCCTGCCTGGTGGTAACAGCTCATAATGAATAATGCTCTTCCAATCCCACCACACACACAACATCACCTTGTTGCGAGTTAACCCGGGTTTCGCCACAGTCTGTGAAGCCTGACCGGCCTTTGACCACGACCTTTTTCGCACGTTCTTGTCATACGTGATCCACTTTTCATCACCAGATATCAGCTTCTTCAAAAATGGTTCGGTTTCATTACGTCGTAATAAAGAATCACAAATGAGTACACGGTTCATTAGGTTTCTTTCAGTGAGCTCGTGAGGTACCCAAATGTCGAGCCTTTTTGTGTACGCAGTTTTTTTCAAATGCGCCAAAACTGTTTTGTGGTCAATTTCCAGTTCTTCAGCTACGTCGTAACTACTGATATGCCGATCTTGCTCCACTTTTTCAAAAATGGCATCCATTTTATCCGTAATAGGGCGACCAGAGCGACGTGCATCTTTGACATCAAAATTTTCGGATTGAAAGCGCTTAAACCAAATTTGTGTTACTCTCACAGACACTACACTAGGTCCATAAACATCGCAAATATTTTTCGCGGCTTGCGTTGCATTTTTACCTTTTTTGTAGTAAAATTTTAAAATGTATCGAATTTCTTCATTAGATTCACTCATCTTGACGGTACGAAAAACAAATGAAAATCACACATTTTCCTAATTTGAATTTGGAATTATGTTCTTTAAAATTTAAACTTTCAATGATACCAAAACCAGCCAGATACAAATAGTATAGCCAAAGAGATTTTATTACAAGTTCATACATACTATAATGCGAAAAGACTTTTTCCCCAACCTAATATGTCTAGATACCAACAGTGTCGACCTCAGTTTCCTATATGATTAGGTTCTAATGCCGGCGGCGCTTCGGTAGTGCAGCGTGAGATGTCTGAATCACAGCCGGCGCGTAATTATGTACGCTGTAATCACTGAGTGACGTGTGGTGCCAGTGAAGAGCGGACAGCGGGGAGTTACTTATTTATTTATACACATTTATAAACTCACGCCTTCTTCCCATGGGGGTAGGCAGAAACTACAGAACGCCACCTGCTGCGATCATTATATTATACTCCTTTTGCTTCGTTTACAAAAATACATCTGGCCATGTGTATGGTCGCAGCCGGAGTGAGTGCACTCCGGCTGCGAGTACTACGCACCTGACCTGATTCAGTATCTTCAAAAGCAAAGCATTTACTTATCTAAATATAATAATTTACAGATATTTTTGAATTGTCCAAACGTCGTTCAGTTAGTTAGAAAATTGAAGCAGATAAGTTAGTAAATGCACGGAAGTTCGAAAAAAGAGAATGCACAGATTATATACTTAAAGTTTTTGTTAATGATCCATATGTATTATGAACTAGTTGACACGACAGCTGCTGTACTGTCAAAATTTCAATCCATAGAAAAAGCACTATCAGTTTTTCCCAAGTTATTTTCTGGAAAAAATTTCCAATTCCCCTTACCCTAAAAATCTTATTCGGAGTATTACGAACATTTTAAAACAAAAATTACCCGAATTGGTCCAGCCGTTCTCAAGTGATGCGCCGTACCAACGAACAGCATTAAATTTACTTTTAAACCTTATAACTGTATATAAGGTGTTTTCATACACGAAATCTCTAAAGAGGTTATCGTACTCATCATTATGAACAACTTTTACTATGGGACCAAACCTGAAATCGCGACAAACATCAGCTGTTCAGTACATTTTGACGAATTATGCGAACATAAATGTACTGAACAGCTGATTTTTTTTTGCGATTTCAGGTTTGGTCCCATAGTAAAAGTTGTTCGTAATGATCAGTACAATGACCCCTTAAGAGATTTCGTGTATGAATAGATACACCTTATATAGAGGTATGAGCAACAGGGTGTAAAGTTCGCTCATCCTCCATAGAAAAGAGAGGATCCTCCGACCAGACGGGTGTTGTGTCTGATGGACTACTGCCCGACGGTAGATGTCGGGACGTTGTATATATGCAAGTCGCGCGGTAAACGCGATGCAGAACTTTGCGTGACGTCAGTGTGATGCGTGGTTCGCATGTGGCGATGTACCTAGATACCGCCACAGTAAGTTGTTTTTGATAAATTTAAAATATATGTATGAGTACATCGACATACCTAGTTGTATCTAACGGCAACGAACGCATAGCGCGCCACGAATTGAAAATAACCGAATTCACCAATACCTATGTTACCAAGAAGCTTCTGCCTTGCACCGCAACTAAATTAACTCTGAATCCATCCGATATCACACGAACATAAATCAAACAAAAACTGACAGTATCATTCAGCTAATCCGCGCAGATCGCTGTTTTTGTGACCCCACCGTGTTTTTGTGGCCCAACGCCTAATGCTAAACTCATTGCTCTTACAAGCTAATTGCATTGAATATATAGCTCGAAATCATGTTTCTATTATAATAATGCAATTTGAATAATTACATTATTTATTATTATTTATTTGGCATGCTAATACTGTCGCCTGAGGGACTGTGGGGTCCAGTTTAAATAATGTTATCTACACTCATATCGTAAAGTTCAGTTCGTAAGTTACCATAGTGACAGACTTTATGCAAGTCCGACTCAAACAAAATTAAAAAGTTTTATTATGATACAGATTTCTTTACGGCATATTATTATAAAATATCTTTTTTTCTATTAAAAGGAGTTTTCAATTAGATTTTTATCATTGTATAATGGGACCGCGCTAGGGCGCATGCGCGGTTGACCGATGACAGCTCCGTAACCATGGTAACGTAATCCACTTTACTGAACGCTATTTGCACATTCTCAAACATTTATTCTTTTTTTTTAGGCCTCATAGTTTTCGACTTTTGATGAAAAATGTAAAAAAAATACCGTACAGGGGGTACGGTATTTTTTTCTCTCCGAAGTTTGCATAGAGAAAAATCTGAAATTATTCTGTGTGGTAGAAGTTTATGTAAAGATTACAGGAAAATAAAACGAAGTCTCTAAATAGCACAGTGAACCCTCGGTGTGTGAGTCTGACGCGCTCTTGGCCGGTTTTATTTTTTATTTAAATAGGTACAACACACACATACTACATGAGATACTACGTATACATGAGTGTAGATAAAGTAGTGTAAGAAACTGCACATAACTAGGTATAAATACCCCGCATTATGCAACAGTTACATAAACTACTACATTATTATCGCACATTATTTACATAGTACATTATATTAGTGTATGTATACAGCTACATTTTATCATTTGTTTCGTCCACAACTCTGCCGTTATTGGCCGCTTGTCGAATCAATCAATCTGCCTAGCCTTTCCCATCTATGTTGGGGTCAGCTTCCAGTCTAACCTGATGCATCTGAATACCTGTATTTTAAATGGAGCGTCTGCTTATCTGACCTCCACAACCCAGATACTAGGTAATACCATACCCCTTGGTAAGACTGGTTGTCAGATTTTCGGGCTTCTGATGTCCCGTAACGACTGTCATTACATAACAAGCAGTTCGGTTTTACAAAGGGTCGTTCAACTACTGATGCCGGTGTTGAACTTTTAGGACATATTTATAATGCATGGGAAGACAAATGCGATGCCTTGGGCATCTTTTGTGATTTGTCCAAGGCGATTGCGTTCTTCATGAAACGTTAATCAGGAAATTCCGCCATTACGGGATTCGGAACACCGCTCTGGATCTTCTTACTTCATACTTGAGTAATAGGATTCAGAGCATTGACGTTAATGGAACAAGATCGCCCAGATCTATAGTAACAATGGGGGTCCCACAGGGCTCAATTCTTGGTCCTTTCTTGTTTCTTATTTATATTAACGATTTGCCCTACCTCGTAAAGGATAATCATGATCTAGTTTTGTTTGCGGATGATACTTCACTTTTGTTTAAACTTAAACGTCAGCAGCTGGTTACTGACGATGTAAACAGAGCGATCTCAAAAGTAGTTCACTGGTTCAGTGTTAATAATTTACTCCTTAATGAAAAAAAACCAAATGCATTAAGTTTACGCTACCTCACGTTAGGCAGGTGAAAATTAACGTGTTGATAAAGGGCGAAGAGTTGAATCCTGAAGATAGCACACTATTCTTGGGCTTAACTTTGGATGCTAAGCTTCAGTGGGGCCCACATATAGATAAATTGTCAAAAAAGCTAAGCTCCGCAGCATACGCTGTTAGGAAAATTCGTAATTTAACTAACATAGAGACAGCCCGTTTAGTGTACTTTAGCTATTTTCATAGTGTAATGTCGTACGGTATTACTAAAGTTAGCTGTCATATCCGATGAACAGTCGTAGGGACATGGACCTACCATGTGCCTTCGACTGTTCATAGGTCGTTCCTAAGTCATTGCTTTTTTTGTTTGTTTTATTTTTTCTCTCAGTTATTTTTAAACATGGTCTGGCAGTTTGAGTAATCTATGCGGCCTACCCCAATGTCCTTTCTTTGGTATTGTTCGTCGAATCGTTGAGCTCCTTAAGTTCTGAGTTGAGCTGCGCGATTACTGACAAATGCGTGCACTGACTGGACAGGTCCTCTCAATCTGTGTGGTTCTTTCCTCAAAAGACCATTTCAGACACCAATCTACATGGTCTTCACATGGAGTGACCAAGATTATGTCTGGACTTTATAAGAGAATGTAACCTCTGAGTTTGTTTCGGCCTTTCTTCTCAGAGTAGTCAGATAGGAAACGCCGACCTCATCTAGTTTAAAAAAAAAATATTGACTTGTAAAAGTGTTTGTACAAACCTACTTACAGAAATAAAAACCATTTATCATTTATCAAAGATCCACGAATGACAGTCGGGACCAAACGGACAATCTACTATATTGGGAAAATCATTCCACTCATTAACTTTAATTTACAATTTACACAGACGTTGTTTTGTTGTTACCAAGTAATACATATCACGTGATTGTTGCTACAATATTACTATTGTCGCCTAGTGAATACTCAGCTTCAGGCTACAAGACATTAACTCTGAATGTACGCAGCTCCTCCATGTAGTAATGAGTCGCAAATAGCCGCGAGCCTTATAAAGATATCTCTATTAATAACGAGTGTCGCATGCAGTTATTAAACGGCGCAAAAACCGACGGACTGGACACGACGGTTCTGCTGAGTTATTTGTGAACAGAGACAAGTTCTTATAAAGACAGAGACTTTAAATAAAGTACTGCGCTTGACTCGGTAGAACGCAGAGCATACCGGCTCATAGGCGACGAGGCGCTGGGGGCTAGGCTTCACAGCCTGGCTCATCGGCGTAATGTTGCTTGCATGTTGGTCTTCTACAGACTGCACTTCAGAGAGTAAGCACAGGAGATCTACGACCTGATCCCATATCTTCCTCTTGCTACCAGGCTACCAGACGTACTGCAGGGTATGTTCCGCACTTGGTCGATATACCGACTCGGCGCTTCTCCTCCACATTTATTATGCGCACGGCAAGGTGTGGAACTCTCTGTCAGCGTCTGTGTTCCCTTCCACGAGTAACCCTTCCACGTATAACTCGTCTGCCTTCAGCAACAGTAAACAGACATCTGCTGGACACGCTCGTTCGATCATAGACCTCATCCATCGCTTTCCACCAGGCGAGATGGAGGTCAAGAGATGGCCCGATTGGCAATAAAAAAAAATGACCTAAAAACTTTCTTAGAGCTTTAAATTCAGTGGCAAACGTGTTTTATGTTCCTTTTGCAAGCGTGCCTGCTGAAGCTAGGGACCAGGTACGATTCGATTTCGATTCGATTTCGAGGGACCAGGTCAGGCAGTTTTAAACGGTGTTATTACACTTCAGTAGTAGTCCGGAGTCAGGATTAGTGCCTGGTTTATAGGTATTGGCTCGATTCCCATTATATGGGCCTTAAACATAATTGACAAAATGAATGTTTTTGTAAATAGGTACGACCGACTCCACCCTGTGTAATCCTCCCGGGAGAACAGGCGTGATGTTATATTATTACAATAAGCCGTTCAAGAGCTTAGCCGCCACTGCCGCGCGCACAGATACCAGTTCTGTACACAAAGTGATACACGACAGTTTGTATGATTTATTTCAGTTCAACGCCATTCGAAGAAAAACATGAAAGGTCAGGTTATATCGAGAGTATGATCGGCCTGTTCAAATATACTATTATATCTATGTATGGAATCAGACAGAGAGAGAAAGAGAGAGAGACTTATCACTTTACTCGACCCGGGAACCGAAACCCACCTCATGCGCAGCAGCCACACGTCTGCAACCACAAGACCAATGAGGCAGTCTTTAATATTAATTATCTATTTAATGACGTCATTCACGAGCTTTTGGGTATGCTTGAATAGTTTCGGACTCAATCTGAGCCCTTAGGCCGCGTTCACACCACGTGTATTGCAAATGACTTTTATAATACGCACGGCAAAAGAGTGGAACTCACTACCTGCGTCTGTGTTTCCGAGCGCAAACAACCCTAATCTCTTCAAAGTGAGAGTGAACAGGCTTCTTCTGGGTAAGCTCACTCCATTGTCGACTCTGTCTCTGTCGCGTCCGACCTAGTCAAGAGCAAACCCATCATAAAAAATCTCAATATGGCAACTGAGTCTTTAATGGACTAATTCTCAATATGGCTAATTCAATAAATGGCCAATTCTCAAAATGCCTACTTCTATAAAAGACTTATTCTCAAATTGCCTACTTCTATAAAGGGTTACTTCGCAAAATGGCTAATTCTATAAATACCTCATTCTTGAAAAGGCTAATTATTTGGGAAAATAATAAAAAGAGAATTTCCCGAGAGAAGTCTTGCTCTTCACCCCTGGCTTGCCTTTATTGGCCGGCTGGAGTGAACACTGACGAGGAACAGAGCTCCTACCTCTTTCTTGCCTTTGTACCTCAGCTTGAGTGGAGATCGCAAGAGCAAACGTGATCAAAGGAAGGAAGTATTCCAGTAAGGTGCTGGTATCTTGACCATACTACCGGGATTGTCCTGATAGCCGTGGGATACCTCTCCACTCCTCAAGCACCTCAGGAAGTGTTGCCCCCTTGTCGCTACGTCACTATGTGCTAGCGGCCGTTTCCGGGGCTCATTATTGAGTGTGCAAGTCACCCCCTGCCATTTTATCCGTGTATAATATATAACATTGGTCAGGCAGGGGACATAGTTCTTCCATAGTTCAAGTTACCCAATCCACTTTAGCCACCCAGACCCATAACCCAATATCTTTTGTTTCCACGTTCTGAAATAGTTCTGCACCAACCGGGGGTTGTCCTTGGGTGCATAGTGCATATAGGGATAATCGTCAGTCAAAGGTCAACGCACACGTCGTATAAGCACTGCACGGGCTCAGTATCACCTTAATTTGAGCCCTTCAGGATTCTTTCTATGCAATTCTATAAAGTAATCTAAGCGTGCGTCGCCATGTCCACCCAGCCGCAAGCGAGGCGTAGGCCAGCCGCAAGCGAGGGGTAGGCCAGCCGCAAGCGCAGCGTCTCTGAGGCGACGCCCAGCAGTAAGCGGCATGACGCAGTAGTACCTCGCAGGTGCTTACGTTGGTTGAAGCCTGGCTGACGATGAACCCATGAGGTGGAGTGAAGCTGATCCGGTGATGTGTGCGATGACCTATAGGTACAAGTAC
The DNA here is from genome assembly GCA_948252095.1 of Dicycla oo. Classification (NCBI taxonomy): domain Eukaryota; kingdom Metazoa; phylum Arthropoda; class Insecta; order Lepidoptera; family Noctuidae; genus Dicycla; species Dicycla oo. The sequence goes on from OX411733.1 coordinate 383,756, forward strand.
AGATACCTTCAAATAGGAAATAATTCGTGAAAAATAACAAAACTTTCGTAGTTTATTATAGAACATTTGACAAATAACGTTATCAGCGCATTGGTATGCCGATGTATACGTATAAATATGCTTCTTTATTTCACTGATATTTTTCGCCATGTTTTCTCAAATATTTGGTCTTTTCGAGAATTAGGTAGGTATTTATAGAATTGGCCGTTTTGCGATGTAGTCGTTTATAGAAGTAGGCATTTTGAAAATTAGTCTTTTCTAGAAGTAGGCATTTTGAGAATTAGTCTTTTATAGATGTAGGCATTTTGAGAATTAGCCATTTTGAGAATTTGTCCATTATAAACTCAGTTGCTATTTTGAGAATTGGGCATTTTGCGCCTAAAATCGATACAATCAACATAGCTTACCGTGAGCTACAAGCTGTCACACCGTGTAAGAACTGTCTCGAAGCTCATGTATCATTACATCACTGTGTAGGGCCACTAATCAGCCTGACATGAACACTGATTACTTCGATGGGTCTCACACATCTACCACATCGTTGTATGTTAGATCGCATGCGCAACAGGCGCAGTATAAAGCATAGAACTTCTCACATTAGTATTTCTCTACAACTGACAGATATTTTGTGAGAAACTCACTAATGTGTAATATGCCTTTCCCTATTTCAGTGTGTTCATAGATGTGGTCGATTGTAACACGGGGTCTGTCGTAACATGGGTAAGATTGTGTAATGTGGGTTATTCTGTATCCTGTTTAACAGACGGTTTAAGTAAACACCAGGTGAACAGTTAGAAAAAACAAATTGGTATTTCATTAACAAATCAATTAGTTTACACAAAAAAGCAATTTGCTTCCACCGGAGCACTAACCTTGACCTTCTCCCACGAAGGTGATTGCACTCTCTCGAGAATAGCAGCTGTTCTATGTGTCTCCACTTTTTGCACATTATTTGTTAACGGTTATGGTCGATCAGGAAAAAGTCAGTATGTTAGTACTTACCATTATTATGTCGTGCTAACATTCTGGCGTGCCATTACAACTCAGTAAGTCATTTTTAGGGTTCCATACCCAATGTGTAAAACAGGTCCCTATTACTAAGACTCCACTGTCCGTCTGTCACCAGGCTGTATCTCATGAACCGTGACAGTTAGACAGTTGAAATTTTCACAGATGATGTATTTCTATTACCGCTACAACAACAGATGTTAAAAAAAACAGAATAAAATAAATATTTAAGGGGGCTCTCATACATCAAACGTGATTTTTTTGCCGTTTTTATAGATAATGGTACGGAACCCTTCGTGCGCGAGTCCTACTCGCACTTGGCCGGTTTTTAATTCTTCTCAGAGTATTCAGTTAGGAAACACCGAACTTTAAAACATAATTTAATTTTGATCTGCTTTTTTGATCCAATTTACAGAAATAATTACTTATTTATCATTTAATATAATATTCAGAATTCATTTTTCTAATGAGCAAATACTTTTTTTTTAATACAACCAACTTCAACCGCTAAATCGAGAACCTCATCCTTTTTGAAGTCGGTTAAAAATAGTGAAAATAACTCTACCGATGTTTATACTATTCGTATAGGTACCTATATTTTCAAGTCTGACAATCAGCCTTACTAAGCGATATCGTATTACCCAGCAACTGGGTTGTGGATGTAAAATACTTGTACTCAGCTGCATCCGGATAGACTGGAAGCCGACCCCAACATAGGAACAGGCTGGGCAGATGATGATAATGATGATGATAGCTATATTACCAAGTTTAGCAAAATTGCCAAGAAATGGAGTGTGACAGAGCTGTAGTATTATTGTATGTACCCACTTACACAGTTTGTATAGAACGAAGCTCGCTATGAACTGCTATTTAAATCTCATAGCTTTCACGCTAATCTCAACTGGAATCTAGTTTTAAATTGATATCCACGACTGCGTATCATTCTAGAATATGACCTTAGTATTTAATTGATTAAGGGAGGTCAGTGTTTTAAGGAATATTGTCATTGTTTATGATAATAGGCACTAGTTACTCCCGCGGTTTCGTCCACTTGTAATTTCTTGTTTCAACATAACATCATATATGTTACGAGTATGACACTCAGCTATACTGTAGCTTCCCAATAAAGAAATATTTATTGCGGAAGAAGGTGTAAAATGCTATCCTGCTATTTTTAAAAATACCAGCAATAGTAGTTTACAGAACCGTGTGTTACCGTTGTGAAATTATTTATTCGTCATTTTATTTCATTACACGGTCCTACTGTATCGTACTGTATCGGAAAGATTTGGTCTCGTTCTCTTAATTAGTACACCCGTGTGAAGTTCAATCTTTCAGACAGTCGCGCAATTTTTAAAACGATGCTATCCTGTCGTCTCTACTAGTCAGACAGAATTTAAAAAAAAATACAGAACATACTGCAATACCTTTAGATTACAGGAAAATCTATAAGAAGTCTGTGGTCTCAAAATAATATCGTAAATCTCTCAATATTGTGCGTACAAACTTACATTTGAGAACATGTTTTTCAACTACAATGTTAAGTTTGTTCTTGGGATAAATTCATTCCAACTACGGAACCCTTCATTGTGCGTGATCCGACACGCACTTGACCGGTTTTTTTTTTTTTTTAAATAAATGTAGGTGCGCATGTAATGCGGCAGATAGACTTTCCGAGACGGAGAGGAACATGATAGTTCGTTGGTTAAGTAAGACATCAATACAGGAAGATTCGTCTTAAATTAGACACATGCGTGTCTAGCTGTTCGAAGAATATACTTAACAATTCAATATATGCAATTAACTTTTTTCTAATAGATAATAACTCTTCTACGATATAAAATAAATTACAACTGTATTGCTCAACCGTAAGCAAAGGCACTAATAAACTTGTCAAAACGAAGCACATTCGTTATTACGTGTCTATGGTTCCTAGAAAAAATGTTCAGACTTTATGGATCTGTCAGGTGTTCAAATTGGTTAGTTATTAAATTAATAAAAGCGTGACGACCGAGCATCAGGCAGGCTATACCTACTATACACAGCGAATATAACTATCTGTCGTAAAACTAATAAATTATAATTTATGAGCGAGAACTTGGCCGCCTCACTGTCATTACAAGTGTCTGGATTGAGTCTGTATTTGTACATGGAATTCTTAATTACGTAACTATAGTTAATTTATAAAATATGAGTCTGTATATTTATTTAGGTACTCATGGCATTTGATAGATTTATACATATTCTACGAAATAAAAATCATAAATTAATTTACTGGCAGATAACTCACACTCTAAACCTAGCTCTAGAAGCTTTAAATTTTGCGCAAGAGTTCCTTATGTGGTGAGCAAAGATGGTGAAAGAGGGTCTTCAAAAATGTATCCCCTATTATAGGGGTTAAATAGGGGATTGTAGTGTGTATGGCAGTTCGTCATTTTTGTCGATGGGAATTCTCATCGGGCACACGGCTTGCAATTCCAGAAATCTAAATTAAAACACGCAATATTTGTTATCAGTGAGTAAAGTGGTCTCCCTCACATGTGACTTAAACATAACTAGTTAAATGTGCCCAACCCTTCGGGAAAAACTGGCGGAATATTATATTTTATTCAGTGAGTCAAAAGCCACAAAAGCAATGTCTTTCTTCAGTAAAATTAAATAATATTTCATTTTAATAGCTTTACAAACAGATTGGCAGTAGTACAGAGGCAACTAATGCTACCTTTAGACTAATAAACTCCTGAAGGCCATGTCTTATTTATATATTCGTGTATGAAGTTGCTGCCAGTTAGAGGAGTTCAAACAATGTACTGGAATCTAATTGGTCGTAATATTAATGGGAGAAAATTCAAGGTTTTAACGGGAATAGGAAATGATCTTTGTGTAATATACGGTCGGTTCTCCAACTGCATGCAAATGTAAGTTTGTAATCGTAAAACAATTTTTTATGTGATAAAACTACATATTAACAATGACCGGACTTTTTTCTTTACTTGTGCTGTTAAATCTGACTTCTTGCCAAATTTCATGATTCTGATTTATTTGTGAGTATCAAAATATGAAGCATAATTGGGCGTATTTTTTTATTGCGTTGACTTAGAAGCTTGATTTTATTATAGCTCTAGGTATTTCGAGTAGGTGTTGAAGTTTTGTAAGGGACAGCTGATTATTTTGTCGTGACTGCGATTTTGGTAACCATCAATCTGCCTAGACTTTTCCCAACTATGTTGAGGTCGGCTTCGAATCTAACCGGATGCACCTGAATTCCAGTATTTTACATGGAGCGACTGCCTATCTGACCCCCAAAACTCAGTTATTGGGTAATACGATACCCCTTGGTAAGACTGATTGTCAGGCTTCTGACGATCCGTAACGACTGTCAAAGATCCACGAATGACAGCCGGGAGCAACGGCCTAACGTGCTTTTCGAGGCACGGAGCAGTCTCTGTATCTAACCCATCTACGGACCAACCCCGGCAAGCGTAGCTTAACCTGATGGATCGACCCGTGCGGCTGTTATTGCTTAGCCATAAGCTCCTCCGATTTTGGTAACCATGGAGAGAGTTATTCAGTTTAACCCTCTTAGACCCCCTTTACACGGGACTTGAACACAACTGGCAAAATTATGATGGACTTAATACACCTCTGTTCGTTCCGCTAGCAGCTAAACGCTACACCACGTCGGTCCTTTCAACAACACTATCGGCTATCGTGAGAACTCGCGAAGAAACCGGCCAACTTGATCAAACGAGCTGTGATTGACTTATCATAAACATCTTGTTATTATTTTGTTTGTCATTTATCATCGTACACTTCAATTACCAAATGTCAACATTCGATGTTTACATGTCATATTTAATATTGTGTCATGTCACTTGTGGGATGTTTTTTGTACAAATATATGTATTTTTTGTTAATACATTCGATATGTCTGCTTGTGTTACCGTTAATGTCACCGTTAACACAAATACTGTTTGGATTCGTATTGATTGTATTGATCTTACTGTCGATCTCGTAGGTTGGTTACAAACTGGCGACTTGTAAACGCAAGTGCAATTGGAAGTATAGGTAGGTACAGTCAGGAGTGCGGCCTGTGGGTCCTTCGAAATGAAAACACTTTGGTTGCTACTACACAAACTAAATTGAATCTTAATTCAAACTGTGCACGAAATATTAAAATTAAAATATGTACCTATCGGACAAAATTTGTGGGTTGACCTGCTCGCTATGCATAGCGAGCAGTTTTATCGAGCACATTAAAACAAAATCAGCACTGATCGATGTTCAGTAAAATGATATGTAACTGTACCCTTTTGTTTCGTGTGTTGCATGGCTGAATATTATCTTTTTTTTTTTTTGTGACATTTTATTTAGATTGTCTCCTCGTTGATCTAGTTGTCGCAGGCACTACTGCTGGGCATCTTTTGTGGTACTGATTTCAATTTCCAGGTCGAGGAAAGTGTAATTGGATTTTTCCATGTGAAATTGCTCAGTAGCAGCACGCACTCTGGATGTGTGTCCGGTTGATGGCATAAGTTCGCCCCCTGTTACATGGGACTTAATCACATAACGTCGAAATTCCCCCATTTCGCTGCATATGTGCTATAGGAACACCTCTGCCTAACCCCCCGGGGATGACGAGCGTTACGTGGGGCATACTGAAAGTTTCTGAAACTGGCCACTTACAATAAATAAAAATAAAAAAGCAATTACGGAATTCGAAAATGGAACTATCTGGGAACAAGTAACTTTTTAATTTGCGAGACTGTCATTTGTTATTTGTTTTCAATTGTGGCGTCCTTTAGAAAATAGTGTGTTGCTGTTGCAATGATTTAACTCGTGAATATGGTCGCTCAATTTTTTACTATTTTCGCTGTGGCTTAAGTCAACAACAGAGTTGCCAGAGACTTCAATTGGTTGGTGATGAAGCCCTATATTACAGCTCTGTGTATTCGTGGTTCGGAGAATTTGGATGTGATCATCTCCGTGACGATGTACGTGAACTGCGGCCGGCGACGGCGGTTACAGAATCTAATATTGATACTGTACGACAACTGATTGAAACTGATAAAAAATTACTTGTCAGCAAATTCATACTACATACACCATGATACTATGGTAAACATGTTAGCACAACTCCATGTTCTCATGACACCTTGCATGCATATATCTATATATTTTCTTTATAACTGTATGTACACACATGTTTGAGCAAATAAAGTTATCTGAATCTGAATACTGTATTACGCATTGGAATGAGCCAAGTGGAAAATATTTTGCATGTGCATCTAAAGGTTCGGAAGCTTTGTACTCGATGGATACCGCATGATTTAACAGAAGACCAGAAACGACTGCGGTCAAGTGGTTCAGTAAAATGATAAAAAGTTTAATGGAGGACAGTCATTGGCTATCTGTAATATCGTGACAGGTGACGAAACCTGCGTCTACCGCTTTGAACCGAAAGAAAAAGCCAGTTGGCAGAATGCAGCTTTCCTCTTGAAGACTTGCCGACGAAAGTTAAGAAAATTCGAAGCATTGGTAAGAAAATGGTTGCTTCTTTTTTCGGCGAAAAAAAAAATCAGCTGTTCAGTACAATTTGACGAATTATGCGAACATAAATGTATTGAACAGCTGATTTTTTTTTCGCGATATCAGGTTTGGTCCTATAGAAAAGTTGTTCATAATGATGAGTACAATAACCCTTTAAGAGGTTGTTGATGTTTTACCAATAACCCTGTATATAACGTCAATAATAATATTCTTGATGTTATTATTTAGAATTTTATTAAAATTGTTTGTTTGCCTTCATTTATAAGTCCAAAAAGTCAAACAACCCATTGTGCGAAGTATTACTTTTTGTTCTAGTTCCATTGCTTATTTAAAGCTGTCATTTCTAGTTAATTAACCTGCAGAAGCTAGTCAATATGATAAGTGAAGCTCATTCATTAGCATCAGCTCTCCGCTCCATCACTGCTGGGATTATCGTCAGCATCTATAAACTAACACGCCTTAGCTAATAATTCAAGTTTCAATCGCTTCTAGTCATTAGATCTAAGTAGTTCGTCGTGTGATGCTGGACTACATTAATTTGTGATCTGAGATAGCACGAAATATCGTACAGTTTACTATTAATATAAGTTATTCCGAGCTACGGCATAGCTCTGTCGTGTTTGAGTTTTTTCAGGTTGTTTTTTTTTTTTTTGCCTGTATACAGAACACAAATTAGATATAGACGATGATAAACAGTTTTCACCGAATGGTGGCAAAGGTCAAATCAAAGAAACTGAACGTTCAAAAGCTCTTGGGGTTGATTATGACGGCAAAAACCTCTGGACGATAAACTCATGAAAGGCCTATGCCTGGCAGGAAGTGATTCCGGGCTGAACCAGCCAGCCAGACCCGTGCTTCACCTAGATTCTCCACCTGGGTGAAGCACGGGGACCATAAGGTCCCGTGCTTCAACTGATGACGTTATTATACACTCATGCAGTAAAATATTTTCCCTATATGATTCAAAAGATCTAAACAATTATTTAAAAGGAGTAAATTTATATGTAGAACTCCGAAAATAATTATGATGATTATAAAAAACTCAATGATATGGCTAGAAAGGGCTCCAAAGATGAGGCTGATAGAGATGTATTGAAGAAGAAAATGTGCTAAACCAATTGGTATAAGGGCAGGAGCATGCTGGTGACAAAGAGATCTATCTAGGCATCAAGCTTCTGCAGCTTTTAATTAAAATTAATTGCTGGCTGTAATTTTATTCATAATATTATAAAGAGGTAAAATTTGTTTGTAAGTTTGTATATTTCTATGTACCCCTACATAGAAATATACAAACTTACAAACAAATTTAATAAAATAGTCTTCAGAACTAATGATCCAATTCTAAAAAAAAAGAATCACTAGTAGAAAGCTTAATTTATCCTGAGTGTTATAGGCTATAAATTATATTTATATCATGCATATTATCCGAGCAATCACAATTGTTGTCTAGCAAGTCGGAAATAAAGCAGAATTATTTGTATGCGCTGCCTAAACAGTTGTTTAAATTGAAAACAATGTATAGCACCTGGTCCGTCTTAAATAAAGCTACAAAAAAGTCCGCGATACCATATTTCTATCTTTTATATTTGTTTTATGTTTTAAACAAGAAGTATTGTATTTTTTGACATACTTACGTTTGGATGATTGATTAAACAACAAAATATTAATCCTTATCAAAATAAATTATTTTATAATCACAAGGACATCATAGCGATAAGATTTGCTTTTTACAGTTTGTCAATTGGTCATTACACTTTCGGAAATAATAATAAAATTATATAAAAAAGGCAAAATAACTTTCATTCATATCGCTCGCACATAGAACCCGTTTTACCCATTGACCAACAGATGGCATTATGCATTTTTTTGAATCGCGGAATTTTCCGCGGATTGATGACCCTCTCTATTATTATTACCTATTTCAATATTGTCGGTAGAATAAAGCGGAAGAGTTTTTTTTTTTTGTTACTTTGTCTGAACGCGCTAATCTCTGGACCTACCCCAGTCGGATTTAAAAGATCTTTTTGCATTTTATAGCCCAATTCATTAGAAAGGCTATTTAACATCACGCTAGGGCCCTTAGGAGCCGAGCAAAAAGAAAAGATTCAGAAAGAACGCTAAGCGCAAACGAATTAATAGCTCGGGCTGCGATGCGACGAGGTGGGTCGGAGGGGACAAGAAATTTTATGCAGACGAAGTCGCGGGCAGAAGCTAGTTATGTATTAAGTCGTAAGTGGGGCTACCTCGACAGCACGTGCGGCAGCAGGGTGTGGATGAGGAGATGTGGCGCAAACTATGTCTCACCTACATATCTATCCTGCCCTCGGTGCCCCAAAAAATATAGTTAAAGTGACATCACCGCTGCCACCGACGACGACGTGGAAGTGGCGAAGTTCTGGACCAACAAATTGTAATTCACTGTCGTGCCACGATACGACGAAGAGAAGAGTCGTGAGTGTGCTCCCGGCCTACAGTATGTGATTGGATTATGACAGAGTATCGCGTCGATGATTTGTTTACGACGCAATTTCATATTATTTACGACCGGCCGCTCACTTCATTACAAAAAATAACATTTATGGCAGCCATTAAATACCAAACTTGTATCCGATGCCATTGCCGAGATAATAACCATTTCTGAGCGGAACGTCGTTGGTTTTAATACAATATATCTTTTTGTAACTATTTTAATTTTATTAGACCCAAATTGGCTAGACGTGGTGATGGCAGATTGAGCAGAGCCCTAACGGAATGGACGAATAGTTGCCGAGAGTAGACGGTAGATCGAACGTTGGCAGACCAATAGCGAGGTGGGTACACGACCGACAGAAAATCGCGGTGAGACCTGGTTCAGACTCGCACAGACCAGGGAAGCAGGGCACAAAAGGGGCCTGTGCTCAGAGGGTGGAGCAAGGCTGCCGATGAGGGTGATGAATCCCACATTAGGACTATCTGTCAGTTATGTTTAAATTCGATGTAGTCACTGCTATCAAGCAGGCACCAATCCAGACTCCGGTCTGAAACATTCCTCACGAAAAGCTTTTAATTTAAACACTTTGCCCGAGCTAAGCTGGAGCCACGCTCAGCAGCCGAGCTGGCGACCGCTACACCCGCGATCAGTAAGTACAGGTTGTACTCGCCACGTGATTTATTACTTTACTCGAATCAAGTCACGTTAAGTTAATAGTAACTGTCACGAACTTCATTCACAATCAAATCAACAGAAGGTGTTTGTGAGGGGAAAGTGGGGCTATTAGCACAGACCCCAGTCCCATTTACACTGGCTTATAATGACTCCAGCAGGTACCAAGTTTATTTGGTGCAGTAACTCTGATAGCTTTTGGCTCTAAGGAAATAATAGTACATTATTTATCGTAATAATTAATTTGCTGAAACTGGGACATTGACCTTGTGTGACTTGCATTGGATAGCACTAGAGTTACTATTTATGTGCCATACAACCTTAGGTTCTCTTGTCACAGAGTAGATATATAACAGAAATTAAGCTTTGACTGGCGAGTTGGTCGACTCTAGACGCGAGCACGAATGCTATCAGCTATCCGAGGTTTATATATCAGGGTCATGGAATTATTGGAATTTTCTATTGGAGAATTGTTAGTAGAGCCTGGAGCCTGGATTTGTGCTCGGCTAATGGCAATAGACATACCTTTTATTACATTACATTTTAATCATTTTAACTGCCGAAATGTGGGTATAAATACATGCCACACATAGCCGACCCGCCGTTACAGCGAGGTTCTTCGGTCTCTGTTCATGAGCTACTCCTGCCCTCTCGGTGCCCTTTCAGCTGCGTGCGTGAGATAGCGCGCACCTCGCGCGGAGCATGTATATTGTAATCTGAGCGTAGTATCATGTAAATGCGCCGGCTGTGAGGTGGCGCGTGACCCTTTAATGTGGCCAACCAACTGTTCAGCAGGTGCTAACATACTAACGATATAATATAAATATAAGTATATGCAAAAGTTGGAGCCATTTTCTCCAGACGTGACGTAGGTGTCTCAAAAGCGACTAAAAGGCTTCATCCAGAGAAAATGAAGCAGCATTGGCATTCAAAGCCTGAATGGACAAATGGATTTCTAGTTATAACTGTTTTCTGTGATTCATCTTAAACATAGTAATTACATAAATATCAAAACATCGCGCCTGTATTCCCCGCAGGGTTACGCAGAATTGCACAATATAGTACACCCACATTTCGCCAGTTCTGTTTTAGTCCCGTGTAATAGGGGGCGAGCCTATTGCCATCCACCGTAGGCACACATCCAGTCTCCGCGATATTACTGAGAAATTCTTGATGAAAAAACCCCAACAACACATTGCTCGATCTAGAAATCGAACCCAGGAGCTCATGCTCAGCAGTAGCGCTTGCCACCACCACACCAACGAGGCATTCCAAATATTAATAATATTCCGAAAAATTAATGATACAATTATGGTAAAGCTCGCACACCGCGTCGTCTATTTGGCAATGCGTGGAGATTATCCGCCATTCTATCATAATATTACAATAATCCGATTACATCCGATTAGCCGCACCTCTATGTCATGCGGATTATATGCTTACTGCCATATTAGGGCATATTCGGAGATAATCGATTGATTCACTGACTTAAGACGGATCATTGAGTTCATGCTTGATTATATTTATATTTGTAGTTTTCCGGGTCATTTTGCTCCGTTGCTCGGTCAATTTTCTTAGCCCCCCTAACCTTACCTAGACCCACTAGCTCCCCTAGCCCGCCCTAGCCACTGGGAAATCTGATCAAAAAGTTAACTGCCTCGTTTGTCATAGGTTTGATCCTCGAGTCGAGCATTGTGAAATTACGTATGGACATACATTACGAGTATATCACCTTAATTGACTGAATGAAAAATGAAAAACGAAATATCACGTAACAGTAATTGAGGGACATTACATAATATGTGGGGCCGTCTAGTGAGGTCACGTAATAACAATAAAACTTCTATTGTGAAAATAATATTCCGAAAATTATTGTCCTGTGAGTATTAACTTTACCTACAATATTTATATTTTTCTCAAAACAAATGATAACAACCAAGTAAACCAGAGGCACATTGCTAAAACAAACGGTGAACACAAGATGTCATAATTTGGAGATGAGCACAGAATAATAATCACGTTTTATTGAAGTTTGAGGCACTCATTACCGACGTGGCATGCCGTCACAACCTGCACGTTAAGATCATCATTAAGATCATCATTTTATGATGCAATACTTAAATAATATTATTTTTGGCATTTTTAGTTTTACTACGTCATTATTCTAGGATCTTCGGACATGTTGAGGTCATCTTCCTGACTGGCCTGGTGATTGCTGTTGCATGACTACGTAACTAAGCAAATCAAAACTTAAAACTTTTGTGGTCGAATTACTGTTTAGGTAATTTAAATGTTTGTTGACAAACACAAATTGTAGTTCTTGGAATTAAAAATAGAAAATTATTTCAATAGTTAAGTTATAAAAGTAATTTTTGCTCACATTCACAGTGATTTGTGAAAAGTAACTAAAGCTGAACTAACTCGCGGCATGTGGGTCGCGACATACTATGCTGTGAAGATGATGCGGTCCGTCCCGGAGTAAGAGGATGCTGTAGGGAAGTAATGCCTCTCAGGAGATATTCTTGTGAATTGTATCTTATCAATATTACCTTCCCCAAACATAACATCACGCCAGTAATTCTCGATGGGCTAGGCAGAGGTGCACCTACAGTACCCCCACATGTCGCCAGTTATGATTATGTCCCATGTAATAGAGGGCGAACTTATTGCCATCACCCGGCCACAAATACTGATGTGCGGCTACTTTTTTTTTTTTTGGTATATTAATGTTAATTTAATGTTTTGTATTGCGTAATGTACCTAAATTATTATGCGCAGTGTTATATAGAATCATTTTTTTTTTAACTGAACAGACAGCTGTGCTGCTGGGGAGTTTGTTGCGCCACTTCTTCTCCTCAGCTAAAGCACTAGGAAGTGGTGGCGGGCGTTTTGGGGGACTGTCTTATGTAATTTTGGCGTTCAAAAAGTGCTGATTCTCAGCCTAGTTTGAATAAATGACTTTTGATTTTTGATTTTGACTGAAAAATTCCTGATGGAAAAACTCGATAACACTTTGCCCGACCTGGGAATAAAACCCAGGCCCTCATGCTCAGCAGTAGCGCTTGCGACCACTGGGCCACCGAGGCGGTCAGTATTGCCTTTCCTTAGCTAATAACAAAGATAGCTGTCTAACCTTCACAAACCAAACACCACAAAATATTCTTGACATTAGCTCACTGTTCGTTCTACTTGGCATCCTTCACCATCTATCATAAACCTGTAACCCAATTCCGTTCACTCCATATTGATATAATTTAAATGTAAATGAATGAATATCACCGTAACAGTCACGTTGTCATGTTTATGGTAAAGTGGGCGCCGTTGATTGCCGATACATTAGCATCAATCATATCGTCGTAACAGGAGGTCAGCAGAGAGGTGGGAGCGAGGAGCCCACGCGGCCTGGAAACACTGCTATTGGTTATTGGATGATCGTGATATAGATACTATTGTATAATATGTGTATTGTGTACCTACAAGCCAATTAGAATAAGAATAAGAAATGAGTGTGTGTGTGTCTCACGTACAATGGTCCAATTGAAGGTCTAAGTGCGCAAACCAAACCCAGCAACATAGAACATAGAAGAAATGAGTATAGAAGAAGAAGTTTGAAAGAGGCACCATTGACTGAAAAGTTGAGTGGACATCTGTTGATATAGTATGGGCATGAGATGCGGAGGAGTGAGTTTTGAGTATAGATGTGGATGGCTGTAAGAGTGGGGACCAAATGATCAATGGATGGATTGTGAATGATGATATGGCTAGAAATGAAGTGACTATCGAGATGACGACTAATAGAGAAGTATGGAAAAAAGAGAAGTTGCGCCGATCGCAAATAAATTAGGACAAGGGCAGTAGAATGATGATATATACTGGCCAATGAGCACAAATAAAACAATGTTTTAACAAACTACAGATCATCTATTTATTAATATTTTTATGTGTAAAACAAGCAGCCGGTCTACCTCGGTCTCATAGACATTTGCTGTACCAGAAGCATCGCAGAGACATTACCATCCCCGAGACAAAGCAAAAATGCCTATATCCACAATACTCAATGATTTGTTGCACTCCACAATGTGTACCAGGAACGAGACCATCACAGACCCTGTCGGGCACTGCAAACTAGGACAAATAATGCTTTAAAAACTTAATTTATCAGTATTCTTAACTATATTTAATGTTATTAGGATTTTTCCAATATGTATGAATTTTCAAATTAGTAATAATAATTTCTAGTAATCCCGAAAGTGGCACCCTTCAAATCCAGAGACCTGTTCTGGGTATCTAGGTACAACTTTACTAGTAAAAAAATCAATCTGCCTAGCCTTTTCCCAACTATGATGGGGTCGGCTTCCAATCTAACCGAGTTCAGTTCAATATCAGTATTTTACATGGCGAGACTGCCTATCTGACTTCCACAAAACATTTACTGGGTAATATGATAACCCTTGGTAAGTCCACGAATGACAGCCGGGACCAACGGCTTAATGTGCTTTCCGAGGCACGGAGGAGTCTCAGTATGTAAAGATGGTCACCCATCCACGGACCCACCCCGACAAGCGTATCTTAACGTGATGGATCGACCCTTGCGGCTATTAATACTTAGCCACGAACTCCTCCACGAACTAATTTTAAATGATAAATGATTTTTATTTCTGTAAGTAGGTTTGTACAAACACTTTTACAAGTCAATCATGTTTTTTTTTTAAACTAGATGAGGTCGGCGTTTCCTATCTGACTACTCTGAGAAGAAAGGCCGAAACAAACTCAGATGTCACAGTCTCTTATAAAGTCCAGACATAATCTTGGCACTTCATGTGAAGACCATGTAGATTGATGTCTGAAACGGTATTTTGAGGAAAGACCCACACAGATTGAGAGGACCTGTCCAGTCAGTGCACGCATTTGTCAGTAATCGCGCGTATAAAAAGCTTTCTGACACAACTTGCGTTTAATGAATGATTTGAATTTATTAAGGCTCAGATCTTAAACGTGGCTTGGAAGTTTATTATAAAAGCTTATACATTGACACCTGAATGAGCGACCTATTTTTTTGAGCCTTGTGGGAGGTACAACAAATTTGTGTTTGTTCCTAGTATTTATATTGTGGATATCACTGTATTTTTTAAACAATTTAATGTTTTTATGGGCATATAAAAGATTTTCAAAAATGTACTGAGAAGGCAAAGTCATTATATTAATCTCCTTAAATTTCTCTCTGAGAGATTGTCTCGGACTTAATTTATATATGCATTTTACTAGCAATGGAGCTAAATAATCACATGTATGATAACTATTAATAATAAAAACTTTATTGTTCAAGAGAGCATCACAAATTCAAATAGCACTAGCCTCCACTCCAGGGTTCCATGTGTCGTGGCGACTAGTCTCCTTCGTCTCATTATAAAATAGTACGATGCCTCATACAGGGTGGCCCAGAGAGAAATGCACTTTTGAAAATTCAAGGAAAAAAATAACTGTAAAAGTTTGTGGAAATTTAGTTATTACAATTTAAAGAAAATTAAATGAAATTTTATTTTAAAAATTACTTTAAAAAAAATACATCGTCCATGTGATATCCTTGACGGTTACAGCATTCTTCTAATCTGGCATCAAAACCTTGGAAAACTTTCGTTAGAGTTATCCTCGAAATGGATTCCATTTCTTGCAGAATGTTCAGCTTCAGTTACTGCAGAGTAGTTGGATCATTAGAGTATACTCTGCTCTTAATGTAACTCCACAAAAATAAGTCTGCTGGAGTGAGATCGGAGCTTCTTGGTGGCCAGGAGATGTCACCCCTGCGTGAAATTAATTTTTGTGGGAACATGTCCCTTACCACCTCGATGCTCTCGTTTGACACGTAGCCCCATCTTGCTGGAACCAAGTGTTCCTGTTATAGCCTGGCGATTTTTACAGCTTTGGAATCAAAAATCTTCTAAGCATGGCAGTATAGCGCTCTGAACTGACATTCGTGGATTCGCGCGTACAGATTCTCGAACTCGTTGAATGTTTTCGTCGGTCCATGATACTCTTTGGCGATCGCGAGGCTGCATTTTTAGCGTCGATCCTGTCCATTCAAATCTTTCAATCCATCGCTTAATTAAATTAGTGCTTGGACACTCACTGATGCGCCGTAATTCAAATTCAGCACGGTGAAGCAGTTGAACAGTCACATAAGATCGAGCATTCTCGTAAAATGAGCGGACACAAAACGCGCGCAGCTCTCCTGAGTGTGACTAAAATTACAAAGCCCGCGCTACGCACTGCTACCGCTCCCGCGCCCCGCGATTTTGTCGTTTAGAAATGCGCGCGAAATAAAAAGTGCTCTCTGGGCCAACCTGTACATAGCATTGCTCTGTAAGATTTGTACTACCTAAATTTTTTAATAGTTATGTTCACATACACCCACGCACTCCCATAAGCTTGAATTAAAAGCCAATCAAATGTGCCGATGCTCGTAAAGTTAATGATTATACAATTAATTGAAAGCGCCACAGCGCAGCTACTCTTTATTTGGTCACTTTGGACACGTTTCTGAATTGGCGCTCTTTTACTGCCAATTAGAAGAAACTTACAATGACACAGAGTAGAGAAATACGGTATAGGTACTTCGAAAATGAATTATTTCTTTTGTTTTATGTTCTTTTTTAACCGACTTCCAAAAAGGAAGAGATTCTCAATTCGGCTGTTATTTTTTTTTTTTTTAT
This sequence comes from Dicycla oo, assembly GCA_948252095.1. Lineage (NCBI taxonomy): Eukaryota > Metazoa > Arthropoda > Insecta > Lepidoptera > Noctuidae > Dicycla > Dicycla oo. The sequence goes on from OX411733.1 coordinate 400,166, forward strand.
ATAGGGTGACTGGTAATTAGTGACCGATACTTAATCACATGATTGTACTCATGATAATAAACAACCTTTACGATGGGAACAAACCTGAAATCGCGAAAAAAATCAGTTGCTCCCTACAATGTGACGAGTTATGCGAATATGAATGTATGGGACAGCTATTTTCTTTTTCGCGAATTCAGGTTTGGCCATATACGAGTAGTAAAAGTTGTTTGTTAGCATGAGTACAATCATGTGTTTAAGTATCGGTCACCAGTCACCCTATATATACGGATTTGCCAAATTCATTTTTGTTTGAAAGGGTATGCTCTCGAGGTGGTCCCATTGCCACCAAGTCAGAATCTGATGTGGGGATCCCATGGAAATCGAGGGGAACCCTCAAATTTTATAGGCACAACTCTATAGTTGTGCCTATAAAATTTGAGTTTTTTGAGTATTTTGAATATTTGAGATTTGCGTATTTTTCTAGTAACGCGTGTATTTGCTTTCTGAAAGCACCATTTGGTGAAGTGGAACTGATGATGAAGACCACATATGGCCATCGGAACTACTCACTTTTACCTAAGTATTTCATGGGTTGCAATTCGATTTCTTTAATATGGTTGCTTAGCAATTTATGATCGTCAAAATGCATGTGGTGGCGGTTACTTCATCATCAGCTCCAGTTTTCCTGGTTCTTACCATGAGAACTCCTCAACAATTAACGTCCCAGCATCGGGAAAAGCAATATTTTGTAAAAGATAATGGACAGTTGACATTAGGTTATTGTAACTTACATAAATTACAAACTGACCCATTAAAAAGTAAAAAATAAAAACTTATTTGCAAAAAAAAAAAAAAAACAAGCAACTTGCGAAAAAAATAAGTTTAATTTCAGAAGTCGGTGCCAAAAAATTAAAATACAGATCTAAAGACACCGTCTTCTGAAATTAAAGTTATTTTTCACTTTGTACCTAATGTTTTTTTTTTTTTTTGGAAGCTGTTTGTTTTTTTTTTTGTTTATAAAAATGTTTTTATTATTGTTTGTATTTCCTGTGCCATGTGCCGAATAAAATATTTTAATATTTCTTTTGTCTTATACATTATTTTATGTATTTTGTGAAGGTATTTGATTTAACAGAATAGATTTTAAAAATATATTTACTTTAATACTAAAATGGTATTAAGTGTCCTATCGCCAAAATAATAAAAATTTCGCCCGCCTTTGAACTCTACAACCCCTAAAACTCTACATGTAGGTAATAATCAATAACAGAAAATTTGAAATTTTTTCATATTTTCACTACAAAAGTGAACAATTTCATATAAAACACGTTGAGAATCGCATCTTCTCCGGCGCTACAGGCTCGCCTCCGCAGCCGCGGCTTATTGGTCACCGAGGCGACCAGCTTCGGCCGCTACGGCTCGCATGGTGCGTGCGCCTTATTACAGCGGGCGGAGACTGCCCTCCTTGCGCTCTTCCGGCTCTACAAAATACTCTCGGGGTAGGGCAAACCAGTAGCAAGTGGAGTCGCGTTTGTCAAACTCGAAGAAAGAGAAAATTGTTTGCAGAATAGCGTTTAAGATTCTCATAGGAAAAAGTAAGAAATTTTAGTGATAGTTTAGTTCGCTGTACCATTGTTTCTTCATGCTGCTTTTATTCTTCCTATTGATAGTTTTAGTAAAAGCATTCATTGAGCACGATGTTTTCCTCCACCGATGTCCGTAATGTCCAATATAAACTCACAAATTACTTATGAACTGAAAAAGTCACATTGGGATTATGATTACCCAAAACTATAGTCTCTCTGTCATTCTTACACAGTTAGCTTGTCATTTAAATAGCTTAATAATAAAGTAATATTTTAATTAATTAATATAAAATAACGTTCGTCCCACGGCGTCGTTAACAACGGGTGGTCCGCCATCTTGAATCTGTCCATAGACCTTAAAGTTGCGTTGCGTTGCGTTGACCTTTTGATTAATAAATTATTAATCAATTACGGTTGCAATAAATTTCCCGTTTCCGTTTTTGGATGAAGATATCAGTGTCTTTTATAATTATTATTTTTAATTTATTCTATCATAATTTTGAGATTGCGTTATTGTGAAGATCATTTGAATTATGATTGGTGCTTGTCTGTGTGTCAAAGGTTATGATTTGCTGATGTTTTATATTCTAGGCTTTACAAGTCACTGAGTCTATGCCTGAAAAAAATGTTAGTACCTAGTAGATATATTTTTTTAATTAATCGCGATCTCTAGATCATTATTAGGATATATTATGCAATATTTTAATTTCAAATCTTATTCTAAGAGAAACATTCGCAAGCAATATAAATATTACATACATTATGTGTTATTAATAATAAGATTTAAAAAAAGTACCTATGTACCTGCTATTCGTGTATACAACAAGTTACCGCCAGATAGATATTAAGCAATTAAAGGGAAATATGTGTAAAACAAAATAATAATAAAAAAAAAACATATTAATTGATAATGTAATTTATAATCTGCATGAGTTTTATAAAATAGTGTTCGTATTTAATTTATTTATAATTTGTTTTCGAATTTATTTGAAAATTATTTGCCTTGTATTGCATATCCGATATGGGTAGACTGTTGAGCCTAAATACTTCACGTTTGAAGTAAGAACTACACAGTTATGCAATAAATATATATTTATCTCGATTATCGGCCTTTATCTTTAAGAGGAACAACACCGCTAATGACGAGAGGCTAATTATTTTACAGGCGACTAACACTAACTATTTGCTACTAACAAATAACTTGGCAACGAAAATATTTCCGTCGACATAGGATGCAAGAACGAGCGAAGCACACCTCGAGGTTTGGTTTGGTGACCTTGCTCATATTTACTTCTCATCTCAGTTAGCTTTATATACAAACTCATTGTATAATTTAAGAATGCCCATTTACTACGTTTTATCCTCCAGCTGTAGCTGCCAACCTACTATTATTGCTATCGGCTGTAGTTATTTTTTAATCCCAAATTCAGATTAATTTGTATTGACAAAGCTGTAGCTCTGGCGTGTTTTTAGTAGTTTTTTTTTTGTCACGATTCAGTCAACGTCCAAGCAATACATCCTAGCGATATCAACCTCATACCTATTTTTACCGTAACCAACTATGCAGTTCATTAATAATGCTAATTAGATAAATTAAAATATTTAGTTAAGTAAATAATACGCATGATTTTCAAGCTTATAATTAGAAATATTTTATGATTTATGGCAAGTTCCTACAAAGCAGGTTTTTTTTGAACAAATATTTCTAATTAGCTAGATTTGGTATGTGCCAGTTCAAATAACTATGAGTCTATATTTTAAGCTGCGGGACATATTATTATAAACTTAGCTTACCTACATCACAGTTGTTACTAGCAAGAAACCTCCGTTTTTCTGTAAAACCTAATCAGTTTAAATCAAGTCTCAAATCTCGTTTCACTTTTTAGGGTTCCGTACTTCGAAAGGAAAATCGATATCCTTATAGGATCACTCGTCTGTCTGTCGGTCTGTCCGTCTGTCACAGCCAATTTACAACGATTCTAATGCATGATTAAGTTGAAAGGTGCACTTATGATTATGAATTTTTGTGACCCAAACTCAGACGTGTAACATAAATAAATAAATTTTGAATATATTATCAATTAATATTGGGGACAAATAAGAAAATTTAAAAAAAGTTTTGCAAACTGTACCGTATGACATATTAAATGAAACGGCTTACTGTGAGGGTCTTAGATATATATGTTTTATAACTTTAAAATATACTTTTTTTAAGTTATTTAAGAAAATAAACGAAAATTGCCCAACCCCGACACCCCCTCGCCCCCCCCCCGAAACTACTGAACCTAAAATTTAAAAAAAAATTCAAGAAATAGTTTTATACTTATACATTACAGGAAAACCTACAAGAAGTTTATCCACCACAATGTTAAGTTTGTTCTTGGGATAAAAACATCCCAACTACGAAAACTTTCATTGTGGGAAGTCGACACACACTTGGCCGGTTTTTTATTGGTTATTCGTATCAACCAATTATGAGATTACCCTCAGATTTGAATAAATAAATCAGAAACTGAATATTAGACAATAAACTTACTAACTTTTAATTCCCGATCTTGCAGTTCCTAACATCATTAACCAACGGGATACACCTTGGTATACTGTCACACCTACTCTGTGCGCTGTGAGTCAGTGAGTCACGGATAGTCTGGAGAGACTCATTATTACATATTTATGTCATCTATTACCCCCTGACATGCTTGCAGCGCGGGCGCAGCTTCCGCAAACAATCGCCGCACTCAATATATTGATAGTTTCACAGAAGTGCTACATATAAATAAACACTAACGTCGCATCTAGGCGGTTACTGTGTGTGGAGATTATTCGGGTTACTGTGTGCGGAGAGTATTCCGGTTACTGTGTGCGGAGAGTATTCCGGTTATTCTGGGCGGAAAATAATCCGGTTACTGTGCGCGGAGATTATTCCGGTTACTGTGTGCGGAGAGTATTCAGGTTACTGTGTGCGGAGAGTATTCCGGTTACTGAGTGCGGAGAGTATTCCGGTTAACTTTATAAGTGCATTGTCCTTTACTATTTTGTCGCAGAATTTCGACAGATTGTAGTCAAGGAGAGGCTTTTATTATTTAGAATCGACTACTTAAACGATAAGAATAGTTGGTCGCTGTGTTTAACTTAAGACAATGTTTATGTTCTTTCTCCAGAATTAGCTTACCTACTGACAGGTTATATGAGTTCATATAATTATTTATTTTCTTTGACTGTAAAGATCAATTTATTTTTATTTTATTTTTATTTATCATTGACATAATCTACTCATTACAATGTTTTTTTTATGAGTGGTATTGCAATATGTGGTTAGCTAGTGACCTCGACAATTGATCATAATTATTCTTGTCTGAGCAACCGGCAGCAGGTTCGTCATGCTCCCTTAGATGTCACTGCTTGCGGTAGCGTCGGGGGTCGGGTTGCCTCCTTCCCTCAAATATGGCGAGGGGGGTAATGGCTGATCTTTGCGTTATGCTCGTGAACGGGTGCTGCTTGTGGTGACTGGTCGTCTTGCTGACCTTGGTTTTGTTTTGTTATTAATAATTTAACTCGTTTATTTTACTTCGATGGTCCTAGTTTATCATCTGTGACTTCGAGTTACGGCTATATGTAAGTGGGCACGCCCTTTATTACTGGAGGCTTTCAATATAGGTATAAAGTTCTGCTTACGTTTTTAGTTTGTATTTTGATTCTGCTTGAGTATAGTTTTCGAATTTTCGATTTTTTTTTTCTTCTTTTTTTAAGAATATTGGCGTGTGCTAGCTGACTTATAGCAAATAATTAAATTTAATTTAATGTTTGTGTTGCGTAATGTACTTGCATGTATTTTGCACAGTGTTGTATAGAGTATTATATATATTTTTATTTTTTTTATTTAACTGAACAGACAGCTGTGCTGCTGAGGAGTTTGTTGCGCCACTTCTTCTCCTCAGCTAAAGCACTAGGAAGTGGTGAAGGGCGGGCGTTTTGGGGGACTGTCTTATGTAATTTTGACGTTCGAAAAGTGCTGATTCTCAGCCTAGTTTGAATAAATGACTTTTGATTTTGATTTTGATTTTGATTTTGGACAATACGTATTTTATTGTGACTAAAAATATTTCAACTTCTATGAAAAACTTCAGTTACATTTGTTTTAAAAAGTAGTAATTATGTCGTGTGTACTTGACAAAACATTGAGATTTATTTTTAGAAAACACAAAGACTTGGCAGTATGAAGTACCCAAGTCGAATGACACATGTTGAAAAAAAAAAAAAACTTTTAAAAAGTTTCGTGGCGGGAATAAGCTATTCACTTCTTCAATTTTGCAACATTTTTGAACAATGAAAAATGATTTTATGTCCGTTTTATTTTCTCGTAATCGAAGTGAAAAGCAGAGTAACTCGGGCATAAACGAGCCATTTTACCCCTCGAATTAAGTATCCACGGATATAAACGTCTCGGGGTAAAATGGCTTCTGTTATGCTCTAGCTGTTGTCCAATCTACTATTTCACTTTGTAGTGCATTTTTTTTTTGGAAGTCGGTGGTTTTTTACAGACTGACACAAAAGTGACTCTTTGTAGAGATTATAGATGTTTGTTTGTGTATACCGTTTGAACAAACCGTGAAGTCTTAATTATTCAGTCAATTAATTGGCTAATAAACCATGACTTATGCCTAATTTAAATAATTTACACAACCAAATTCTACATAATATAATTCAGTCGTTGATTGACGCCATTCTATCGAAGCAGTGCTGCAAATTGGGCGTGAAATGATAACATCTGTAAGTTCAAGCCCGTATGATTGAATCGCTGAAAATGTAGGTCTCTCTTAATGTTGAATTGAAATGAAATGAAATTTAATTGCAAGAATTGTAGTACATTTCAGATGGTCTGGTTTTCATTAGTTTCTAACACAATTCGCTAAAACTAGCTTGCAAAATAATTGATTAAGTACATTATAACTAAATAAGTGGAGCTAATCAAATTTAAACATAAATCACAGTTATTATATAATATTAAGAATACGGATGACAATCATTTCAAATTATATATATTTAAATGTCAATGTGGATGGTACTCATTCACAGAATAGAAAAAATGTTCTATCAGCCATTTGAATAACGGTTAATTGGCAGGTTCCTGTATGATTTTGGTAATTTATTATATAACCATTGGATAACAACTTCTGTGATATAACTCCCTTTTCATTGGAGGAATAATTAGTTTATCCGGATCTTGTGTTAAACGTTACAGTGTCACCAAGCCGTTGAAATAATCCGGAGTGCATTTTAACAAATTCACAGCATTCAAATATATACCATACCGGGAACAGTCAATATTGAGAGAATGATTTAATTAATTAATGAAGATTTAGGAGCACTAGACAGCCAGGATGAAGGTGGACTGGCCACGTTGCACAAACACATCCGGATAGATGGGCAAAGGTTGTCACTCACTGGACGCCTCAGGGAGGACATCGCCGTCGAGGTAGACCGCGGCGAAGTGACGATTTAAACATGTTTGCAGGGCCAACATTACGTCAGAATTCGTACAAAATAGAGAGGTTTGGAAGGAAAAGGGCAGGCCCATGCCCAGCAGTGCCCAGGACACTATATAGACATAAAAAACCAATGCATAAAATATAAATTAGGTTTTGATAAGAACTAGCCCAAAAAAAAACCTATTGAACGATCTAACTGATATACTGAAGCTACTTTTACATACTGATTGAACATAATAACCTCTTCCTCTTTATACCGTGACTCATTCATCCATGAATGTTATAGCTTTGTAAAGCGTTTTCTTCGGTTTGACAATAATAAGGTTGGTACTGTAACTCTATTGTTAGCGGAACCAGTATAGGATCTATCCATCCCTCTATAAGTGACAGCGACTTTACGAACGGGCTCCGATATCAACTAGATTAGTTGTACTTCCTCGCTTTAAGTAGGTACTACACAATGATTATCACTAGGGCTGATCTCGCACTAGACAGGCAAGTAATCGATACCTTTTAGTCGATAGTTATCTATCAGTAACAAGCCTGTCTGATGGGGTTCCTGTCGACGAAAATGACGAAGTTTCATTTAAACTATTTAGGGGATGAATTTTCAAAAATTCTTCTTTAGTGATCACTTTCCATAAAATAATACGAAGATCTCTTGTGCAAAATGTGATGTTGCTGGGTTGCGGGCTGTGGGTTGTCTGTCAGTGAACGAATGAATTTAAGATTTGATCTTCTTGTTGAGATGTTGATATCTATGCATATAGATAGTAGATCAAAGAAATCACAAATCACTACAATTATTTTTATATTGTGATAAAGACTGAATAATATGCTGTTATTTCATTGGGACGCGCACTTTTATGGATATATATAATTTGTAATTATTAATATTATATTATTATAAGATATTATTAATATTATTTTTAAATTACTCATTGTTTATTAATTATTTTTAATTTGGATGTAAATCATTTTTAATATTTTTTTTATTCTTCTAAGTTGATGTGCTGTGCTCTATCAGGGTCCATAATTATGTCTTTGATATCATATTATGATCACACCTAGATTACGTATATCTGGACTTTAAAAGAGACTGTGAGCTCTGAGTTTATTTTGGCCGTTCTTCTTAGAGTAGTCCTACATACACAAACCTACTTACAGAAATGAAAGCACTTAGTATTATTATTATGATTTATCATTTATCAAAGAGCCCAACTACAATTTATTAGATATAGATATTCCGAATCGATGTCAAGTTTAAATTACTTAACGATATTTTGGTTATCGAACCAGCCCTACTTATCGCAGCACTTGGTGTGTTGACTTGCAGCCAAGCCGAGATTTACACAAATTGAACCGTTTCCATCTGTCGACGACGCAGTAAATACACCACCGATTAATATATCGTATCGCTTGATTATCATGTCGGGTAGAAAGTTGGTATCGGTATCAGATTTACGGTCTCGATATCGGTATCACGCTGGGTCGCTAATTGTAAGTAAGCTTGGGGGCGTTATCGTGGGGAGATTGTTAGGGCAACGATTAGTGGGCTCAGGTACTGATTCTAGTGATACATGTGTTAATTTATAGGACTACAGTACAAAACTTTAATTAATTTTGTGAGAAAACAAATTTAATGTTACGATGCTGCACCCAAATTTATAAGTCGTTTAAGCCAACTGAAACCATTACTCTTGATTCCAATTCCGACCGATCGACATTGGAATTTTAACGTTTTGTACTCTTGAATTCGACGCTAGCGCCAGATTGTTATTGAATTGCGTGTCCATTAGGAGGAACTAAGTGGAATCGGGATCGGGTTTGGCGTGCGGTAAACGCTACTCTTGAGTTCATTTTGACAGCTGTGTATTGTGTTAATATTGCGTTGGAATTGTTTGTTGATTGTGATTTTTCCAATAACCAAAGTGTAACTTTTTAGAAATTGTTTTGCGTTTTAAGTGGTTTTCCGTGAATAATAAGTGTAAAATATGGCACGATTAGCATTAATATACAATGTTTTACATAATTCCCATAAAAACAATTGAAACAAAGACGAGATGAGCGTCGGATGATGCGTTATACGGACAAAGCTTTTTCTATGAATGAAGACGAATTTAATGCAAATTATAGAGTGAATAAGGATTTGTTTGAGGAGATCTACCAATACTAAAAATATGCATTAATTTCAATGAAATTACTGTAGGTATATAATGATTATTAATACCTACTTCATTATTTTGAATTACCTTTAGCTATGCCTGGGTTTTGCTTCAAGAATTCTACCAAACCTTCTAATTGGGCGTAACTAAGACGATTTGCCATTGTAACTCAAATGCGAAAACTTTTATTATGTACAACATATTATAATTTAAAACATAGACCAAGAAAATAACTAACAAATATAGTTCATTAATTAAAGTTTTAAAAACATTAGGTACTGTAAATAATAACATAAGTAGGTATGATTTTATATTTTTTACTTACCACTTAACTGTATACACTAACACTTAACTGTATTAGTTAATTATTTTACTAACAAGGCTGCAAGGAACCAAACGCGAACCAGTTACTGTTCTAAACAAACTTCAAGTTTCTAAATAAACTACATTTCGAATTCACTATTCACTTAAAATTCCTAAGTCCAATTCCTAAGACCGCTTGACTTTATTTTTGAAATTACTGTAATTTTTGAAATTGGAGAACTTATACGCCGTCTTTTTTTTATATAGTGTAGGCAACGATCCTAGCGCACGCAGCCTAAGTCATGGTTAATTTTATGATTTTAATCATTTTCTTACGCCCAAATGAATTTGATATGTAACAATTAATTAATTAAACAACTGTTTATATCATATTTATTTAATAGCCTTGTGATTTAAAGGATAACACATTTTAAAGTCCTATTACCCGTTTATCGTAATGAGTTGAACAACACTATTGCGGCCTGTAAAATAGCTAACTTCACGCGTAACAAAACAATCGCTGGGCAATCCCAATTTCAATCCAATGTTGACAAAATTGTTTTCAAGAGTACCGAATCACGTGACTGCAAAATTGATATTGGAATCGGATTGGCTTTAGATTGGAATTAAAATTAGTTTGAAGAGTAAGCCCCCTGGACAGTATATCAAAGGACATTGCGCAAATCCTCGACTGTTCTCAAAAAAATACGCTAGTACTTAACGCTTCTAAAACAAAATGCATGACACTGGGCACCAAAAACCAGATTAAGGCTGCTGACAATTTATACGAGCCAATGATTGATTGGAAAGGGTAAAAGTTGCTTTGATTTGTAGAGCACATTAATGGCCGGATCCAGAATGCTTTTTATAGGCTGAAGGTTCTTTATGGAATCCGTGAGTACCTTTCCGAGGATATTAGGAAATTACTTTCGGATTTGCTAATACTTTCACCATTTAACTATCGTGATGTTGTATATAAGATAAGATAAGAATAATTTATTCATAAGTTCACATATATAAATTATAAATTACGTAGAAGTTACAACATTACAAAGTTACATATTAATATCAGTAAGAAAATATTAAGCTACGTCTAAAATAAATCTAGTGTATATAACTTAAGTAGAATGGTTAATGGTCTAATAAATACAATAGCGACCTGCCTGATGTAGGTTTATTCAAACCTGTGTTTCAGGCCATCACTTAACAGCGCTGAGTGCTTTAGTGGACAATATGTTACTGTACATAGAGCTAGCGTTGATACATAATAAATAGAAATAGACTTAACACTAATAAACTTATTGCATTACTTCTAGCAATTTTTCAGTGTCTGAGTAATTAAATGTCGCTAAGTATTCACTCGACACTTCACTACATTTTTTACAATTTACACTATATATACTTAGAGACTTATTGATTTTATTATATAAAAACGGACCTAAAAATACATAAAATTTATTTATAAAAGTATGTCTAGTTTGAGGCTTTATGCAACCAAGTATTTTCTTCTCTTATCTATAGGTATTGGGATATAAGTAAGTTTTCTGTGCTGGAGTAATACTATTTTCAATATAAATAGTTGTCGCACGGTTAAAACTTTACATGCCATGTGAAGCTCGTGTGTGGGAAATCTAAATGGGCGAAAGGTGGCTACCTTATGGACCCAGACTCTTTCAAAAGACCAAACGATGCATAGAGAGGGTCCAAAACGCACGCGTACGCTTCTGTTATAAAGTTCCAAGAAGATGGCACATCACCCCTATTATAAACGAGAAGGGACAACTCAACATGGAATCGCGACGCAATCTGCATTTGTTGTGTTTCACACACAGGATTATTGCAGGTAAAAGTCCTTCATACCTGTATAATAAATTATCTTGGTGCAAGGACGCGCACTGCTTGTATACCAGATCAAAAGTGGATGGATCGCTAATGATTCCGAGGCACAGAATAACAGGATACAAGGGCAGCTTCAAATATGCAGCATGAAAGATCTGGAATAATATACCACCTCCCTTCAGAAGCATAAAAAACACAATCACTTTCAAACAAAAATGTAAAATTATAGTCCTACTTTTATTCCCAGCCTAGTGAGTCTGTCCCGCGCACGCACGCAAGATTTCGTCTGCTTCACCGGCTATCGGTCCTTCAACAAACATGGCCAGCTCACTGCCACTTCAGCTAGCTCTGCAAGCTACATCGGTGATTCCGATTCTTCTGCAGATAATTACATTTCTGATTGTATCCTCCATATACATATATTTTATCCTCCATATAAACATCACAGGCATGACCTTATGCCATTAAAATTAATTTGTTTGACAATGCCACTTCTCATACTTGTCGGAATCAAACCCGTCTATCGTCCACCCACTCTTCCAATATCGTTATTAGCACAAACGATAGGGTCACCACTACAGAGCAGCTCTAATCTCCACCATAACTATGATGCTGTATCACCGGACCTCAATCACCGCGGCTTGTACTCCACTAGGACTGAACCCTCGGAGATTACTGTAGGACGAGTTTATCTGAGGCTATATCAGTGCACTTTGTCGCAGCGTCATTGTACAGAATAGTACAGAAAGACCGCCCAAAATGAGCGTATACTCGTAGCATAGGTACAGAGGCAAATGGAGCAAGAAAGTGATGTATCGTAACTATTTGTGACTTTAGTTTCTAATTCGAGTTTATTACTTTTCTTTGTACTTTCAGGACTGTGATTATATTTTATAACCGACTTTATTATTTATTTATTTATTTATTGGCCTATCTACAATTGTCACACCGTTTATTCAACTAATACAAGCAACATGATACAAGCATAGTGTACAATATGCTGCGATAGACACAGCATGCAAAAAATAACTAAATTATAACATTAAAAAAATACAATAACAGTGCAGAAATAACACTTTCAACGATAATGGGTGGCTTTAGAAATACAAGAATAATTATACATAATATAAATATAGGAGGAGACACTCGATTCGGTTGGTAGGTATATGCTTAATTTGTGCGGTTCATGTTTCATGAATGGCATTACACTATTCTGGACATTATTTTATTTCACATTTTTTTGGTAAAGATTTGATGAAGATTTTCAAAGATACAAGCGCACAACCTCTTGCTTGACCCACTTGATGCTATCGTTCTTTTAAAAGGACACTGCATAAACAAAATTATTGTAAACAATGGGGTACACAAAAATTACTTGTTTATGTTCATTCCATAATTCGAGAGTGTACCAAGTGGATAATAAATTTGGTGTGTGTAATTTAACCATTGTTGAATTTAAATATATTATTATAACGCACCCTTTTATTATGGCAAATTTAAGGTATGTATTATATATTTCAAATAATACATTTTTTTTTTATGTCAACAGATTTAAATTATATGGGATATCTAATAGCAAGTATTAGTAGTACTTTATTTTTTATAACATTGTAAATATATTTTTTTCAATAGTTTAACTGCCGTCCTTTTAAACGACGAATAGTAAAATGTATTACTATAACGTGTTATGTACTGTAGGGCAGGAAAGAAAATGTGGTCTCAGGCTTTGACGTTAGATGAATTATGTAGTTGCAGTGTTGGAAGAGGATGATGAAGTGGAAATACCTGATGCCATCATAGTTTTACCGCTTGAAAACTGCAATTCTGACAAAACTGATGAGGATTCAGCTGACGAAAACCAAGTGACTTTGAATAATCTACCCGGATCTCAGCTCATAGCTGAGATCCGGGTAGATTATTATTCAAAGTCGCAAGCAGAGTTTTGTTTTCAATCTGCAGATACTAATGATGATGATGATGACGATGCTCCTCTCATACGGTTATCAAAACGCAGATGTGTGGCATCAAGAAACCTAGGTCTGGCTTCTCATGTAAGATCAACGAGTGAAATATCCGTTTCGAAAAATAGATTATATAATTGGGTTTCACGAGTATCGAGCCTAATTATGTGCCATGGCGGGACACTGCTGCTACTAATCTTAAGTCTCTTAGAATATTTTAATATATTATTCAGCGAAGACATTTTGGACATGATAGTACAATAGACAAATCTGTATGCAGCCCAATAAGATGCAAGCAAAGACATCGCTATCCACAGATCATCACAGATGAGATGCGTTGCTTTTTGGGAATACATATTTACAGCGGTTATGTTGTCTTGCCTAGAAGATGCATGTATTGGCAAAATGTTGCAGTATGCCTATTGTATACAATGTAATGTCCCGAGATAAATTTACATTTATAATGTCGAACCTTCATTGTTGTGACAATACCAACATATGATCTGATGATAAGTATGCGAAATTACGTGAATTATTTGCTGTGGTTAAAGTATATAATGAGAACATGAACATGAACACAAAATATGGGACTTTACAGGACATCAATAAGGGGGAAAAATGGTACTTTTCCTTGATTTGCCACGGATTGGATGTGGCTTTACACTACATACAAGACGAATGGAGGAAATTATGATTTCCTTCACAGGCCTTCACTTTCGTAGAAGTGTGGCCGCAGCTGTACTTGAAACTTATAAGAGATCTACTCAACGGCAGGTAACTCGTGTCTCTCAAAATTTTCGAGAAAATTCACGTTTTGATGGCAAATATCAGATTATGGCCCTGTACCTTACAGAGACAATCAACTTCGGTGTATTTTATGTTACAAAAAGCATTTTTTTCTGTTGGAAAGGTAGTGTATCGTTACATCCTAAGTTTTGATTTGAAATGTATCACACACCTCAATAAAAAAACATACTCTAATAGGTACGTATATATATAACGTATAGTTTCTTTTCTACCTAACCGGCACAGTAGTGCATTATCCTAGCGTCCTTTTAAAAGAACGCCATTTTCCGAGTTTTCCTGATAATATTTTTTTTCTGTTTTTCTTGGCTAGCATAACATATAACTAAAAGAATATGTAAAATTCGTCGAGATCAGAAGGTAAAAGTTGTTTCAGGAACAAGTGGGTTAAGGGGCCATTGTACTCATCATTATGAAAACTTTAAGTGTGTTCTTTTTATTACGGGAGGAAACTGGCTCCTGCAACACAGTTTTTACTAGTGCAGGAGTCAGAGAATTCCATATTCTGGTGTACAATCGGTTTTATGACAATAAATAATTTTTTGTTGTTTTTTTTTTGTTGTTGTTGTTGGTTACCAAACCTGAAATCGTGAAAAAAACCAGGTGTTCCCAACATTTAGACGAGTTATGCGAACATAAATGTTGGGAAGAGTAAAAGTAAAAGTTGTTCATAATGATGAGTACAATGACCCCTTAGGAGGTTATGCATTATTTAAGTTACACATTGTAGAATGGGTCTGCTCAATTGTTTACAAATTACCCGCGATTGCTGCTATAGCTGGTCTATGTACTGTTTACGCCACTCACATTAGTTTTAGTCAATTCCAAATGAGCATAGTTCTAAGCGCCCAACATAAAAATAGTGGACCTTCTGAACTTACTGCTGTATGTGCTGATTGAACACTACGCTAAGATTTATTTAGATGGTAATGTATTGTGGGGCGGCTCGTGTCGAGTTATTACACAGACATTAGTGACACCTCGGTTCGATATAAATTAGTCAGTAGAGAGTTCTATTGCTTAGTGTTATTCATTAGTTAAGGGTGTGAACGATATCTTGATTTAATTTGTTTAGTGTCCGGTGGTGAGAAGAGTAGTTCTCATTGCTTTGTCGTGTTTGTTTGTCTGTCTGTGACAATATGTGTCTCGTATTTTAGCAAAATGATGAGATTTTTTTTCTGTTTTGAGGTAAGTGTAACTGACCTTTAAGGGTGGTCGCACATTATATCAGCCGGGAGATGTGGCCGGCGTAATTCGGTCGCGTGTATTTATTCGGTCGTCGCACTAACGCATCATTGCATGAGTCTGTTAGGTTGAATGTTTTACTATCTATTTGTCCGTACAGGCGTTACGCGACCAACGACACGCGTCGCATCTACCGTCAGCTGTGCGACCACCCTCCACCTCCACCTTTAATGAAAAAGAGATTTAATAGCAATCTTATTACGAGTATATGTATAACTATATATAATATTATTAAACGTATCAAAACAAAAACCTACAATAATTACTTTTCATTTGTTTATATTACAAATTCGATAACATAACATGGCTCAATGTTCCATAGAAATGGATAGTAGTTATATTCTGTTAGTCTTCGCCTCCTTACTGTAAACGTTGTAACTTGTAAATCGTATCTCAATAAATGCAGTGACTCTTGATATTGACCCGACGCCTGCGCATCAGCTTAGACGCACGACACGAGTTTGGTAGGGCTTAGTTTGATATAAAACCATTTATAAAACCATTTGATATTTTATCTGCGCATAATCACTGATGGCCACGTTTTTATCACTATTCAGTAAATCTATCGTAGATGCCATTTATGGAGCAAAAAGCATGAAATGAATTCTCCCCCTTAGCATGGTTTGCGGAGTCTTTGATGACTTAAGGTGCAAACTAGATATTGGTTGAAAATAAGAACACCGGGATTGGATCGTTGGGGAGGTCGGTCATACATCGACCGACCATCCAACGATATCAACGACTGTTTTACTCGTCCCACCCAGCGGGTAGCTCGATCGAGAACCAGATCAGTCTGTCATACTCCACACTGTATCGATCTCAACAGTCGTTGTCATCGGTCGACCGGAACCTGTTTCTCCTTAAACCACCAGTCAATTATTGAAGTTTCGTTAACAGGATAATGAAAAAGAAATTAATGACTTTTACATTCTGCTTCATGCTGGTCGTGCTCCATCACCACTACTAATTGATAAGCATTAACTAACTGAGTGCACGTCGTTTTACATCGTTCTCTAATTCAACATTAATGATGAAACTAATATTTTCTCGCCCGTTCTTCTTCATAGGAATCTACTAATCCGGAACTACGCATCGGAATGAGCAACCAGCTTCATCTTTCTGGCTGACCGACCTCTTGACAATTCAAAAGTGCCTGTGATTGGGAACTGAAATAAATGCTGTGAGTTTGAGTTTGAACTTCTATAATTGACGTCAGAGGCCAATCACTAATTCTCTTTATCAGAGGCTAAAGTTAATTCAGTCAATCTGTCTAGCCTTTTATTTATTTATTTAATATTTTAAGCACACAAAATGTACAGAGACGGACTTAACGCCATAGGCATTTTCTACCAGTCGACCTTTACCCAATTATGTTGGAGTCGGCTGCTTTTACATGGAGCGACTGCCTGTCTGACCTCCACAACCCAGTTACTGGGTAATACGATACCCCTTGGTAAGACTGGTGGTCAGACTTTCGGGCTTTTGACGACCCGTAACGACTGTCAAAGATACATGAATGACAGCCGGGACCAACGGCTTACCGTGCTTTCCGAGGCACGGAGGGATGTAAAGATGGTCACCCATCCACGGACCAACCCCGGCAAGCGTAGCTTAACCTGATGGATCGATCGACTCGTGCGGCTTTTATTAATTCAATAAACACTATTATACCAACACAATATCTGTCTCAATAGAACCAGTACCCACATTAGTCGCACCTAATAAATAATTCAACAATCGCCAATAATGTTCCACAATGTATACGAATGGTACGAACGTGTCCGGATATAAACAAAGCCAGCCCAGACAGAACTTGTCGCGCGTATAGGTCGGTGGCTAAAGGTTAAGCATTTACTTTAGTTTGTGTCAGTTCACACTAATTGACAATGGAACATATTATTATTGAGTTGGTGGTGTTCGGGCGTTGCTCGGATAAAGCTTGGTAACACAGAATGCAGCGCGCTCACAGCGCTACAAGGTCAAGTGTCGTGGCTACGAGTTTGAAGATCTTTGGTTTTAGCAGAATGTGGGCCGCGCTCCTGTATACGACCACTACTCGGTATAGTAAATTATACTTTATTAAGGAAGGTGCAAATCCGGGCAAGTACCACTGTGACTTTTTCAATGCATATGTTCTTTCTGAGTTTATCTTGTACATCACTGACATCGGTGAAGGAAAACATCGTAATGACACTTGGACATTCATATAAGTCTGATATCGCCCTCATCGAGAGCAAGCGTAGTGATCAGTGCTCGTGCCTTCTACTAGACGGTCATTCAGAGATCAGTTCAATCCGTGATATTGGTACCATTGATGCCAAATTGAGCGTATGGTACTAGGTTAACGAAATATTACCATATATTTGGATTTATCCTAATCAAATTGACAATAGATAGACCAGAGCGAACTAATGCTGGATTGATGGTTTAGTATAAACTGTAATGGGACCTAATACATTGTAATATTTCTGTATGGTGGTCCCTGGCCAGTAACGCCTGCCGTCACCACCAGTGCATTTAGTTTAAACCAAATACATTGGGCGGAAGCGTCAAACTTCGCCAACAATAAGGAACTGCTATCAAGCACGGTGACTATGATCGGCCGTTGAAAGTGATTGACATTGACAACTCTGAAAAGGAAACGACCAATACTTTTGTAAACTGGGTGCCCGACGGAAATTCCCATCAGCAAACATTACGAACTCCATTCAAACTTTCATCCACTTTTTAACTTTGGCGCGCTAAACTCATACCAGTTAAAAAAAAAAAACAATGATGCAACCGACTTTATTAACCGACTTCCAAAAGGAGGAGGTTCTCAATTCGTCTGTATTTTTTTTTGTTTTTTTTTTTGTATGTTTGTTACGCGATTACTCAAAGACGGATGGACCGATTTGGAAAATTCTTTTTTTGTTTGAAAGGGTATACCTCCGAGGTAGTCCCATATAAATTTTATTAACTTTGCTTGGGGAGTTTTTGAGTTAGCTTCAATAATGCGTATATTTCCCACTTATTTTATATGGATGATGTGATGATGTTTTAATAACTTCATATCACTGTTATTTACATGGCTATATCTACAATTATTGTGCTCAATTATGTATTCGAATTTGTGTGGGGTAGGTTCCACAATTAAAAAGTGAAAAATAAAAACTTTTTAGCAAAAAATAAAACCGACTTCCAAAACAAAACACTACAAAGTGAAAAATAACTTTAATTTCGGAAGTCGGTGGCAAAAAACGAAAATACGAAACGAAAGACACCGACTTCCGAAATTAAAGTTATTTTTCACTTTGTAGTGTTTTGTTTTAGAAGTCGGTTTTATTTTTTGCTAAAAAGTTTTTATTTTAAAAACAGAAGTCTAAGTATGAACTTCCACGTTTCTAACTTTAAAAATGACGAACTTCCGTATAGACGTTCATCAGGCCACTTTAGGAGATAAGTCCTTCCATAATGCTCACTTTCGTTATAAAACGAATTTGTGCAAAATTTCATGCTTCTAGAGCCGGTAGGTCAGGCTGAGTTGTCTGTCAGTGAATGAATTCATTCATTTAAGATCTATCTGTTGTTGTCGCGTCGCTCAAACAGTGTGTGGTTACCCTTACATAGTGGTTCTATATACCTAAACGATAAATTCATACAATTAATTATAGAATAAACAGCATACAGTACGTAGTAGTTAATTGATCTCGAAGTTTGGCAAATGTTATGATTATATTTATGTAATGTTTATAGAAGCGCGCATTAAAGTTATGTAGTATTAAGTGACGGCGGGAGTGATTCAGAACTTGCTGTACGAGTAGAGTTGACTTTTTATTGCCGAAGCTATGTTTAATATTTTATGACTAGTAATAAAATTAAGAGCATGGCTTATGTGAATTTTAAGTTGCCAAAATGTTGTCAACCTCTTTATTGTATTTTCTGGTATTTGTGTTTGTTGTTTCTTTTTTGTCTGTGGTCTTTAAGAATGTGCTGTTAAAAGCAAATGTCGCATCCTGAAGTTCTTTTGTGAACTTGAAAAAGAAAGCAGGAAATGGTCTAACTTACGTATGTATGTAATCTAAATCGTTTTATTAAAAAGTACCGGAAAAACCTACAAATCACCAGTTTTCTACATTTCCACGCGTTCTTTAACTATCGCTTTAATTCCGTCACGACGAGGAAACATTAGTTACATGCTGTTCCTATGTCAGGGGTCGCAAACATTGGACACCCAAAGATTTCTGTTTTTTTTTTTCAGGAATTTCAAAATGACAAAAAGCTATGACAAACAATATATTATTACTGAAAATTATCCTTCTGTTATACCAATTTATCAAAAACACTTAACTAACTTCTGTGTCTTATATCTGCCACCATACTATCATACATTAGATAGTTATTACAAACACCAGATGAATAACAAATAACAAAGATTACGTAGTATTTTTTGCCTCATGTGGTGCGCCCCTGTTGGTCTGATGACGCGGCATGTTGTGACAAGTCCCAGTAATTAATGGATGGAACATTAGCGAGGAGTGTTGGCTTGTATCTAATACAAGAGGAACTGGTTCAGTGTATTAACATAATATCTACGTGTCTGCACTCTCCACTGAGATGAGAGATAAGCTCAGGTTTTTGTTTCGAGGTGTGACTGCACAGGAGGAGTGTTGCTGGATATACAAGATGGAACTTAAATAATGCACAACCTCTTAAAGGGTCGTTGTACTCATCATTATGAACAACTTTTTTTATGGGACCAAACATGACATCGCGAAAAAATAAATCAGCTGTTCCCGAAATGTAGGTTCGCAAAACTCTTCAAAATGTAGGGCAGAGCAGATATTTTTTTTTTTTGCGATTTCTGGTTTGTTTCCATAGAAAAGTTGTTCATAATAATGTGTACAATGACCCAATAAACATTTCGTGTATGAATAGATAAACCTTATACAGGAAAAAAACACATCGCAGAGGTGTTTTAAAATGAAAGATTGGTGAGGACAGCGCACAGCGGACTATGGATTGTAATGCATGAACATAACATCGTGCCTGTAATCCCCGAACGGGTAGGCAGAGGCACACACATTGCACCAGTTATGTTTAGGTCACATATACCAGGGGGCGAGCCTGCTGCCATCACCCGCGCTCACATCCGGACTGCCGGCTGCTGCTGAGAAATTCCCGATAGAAAAACCCAATAACACTTTGCATGACCGTGGAATCGAACCCTGGACCTCATCAGCAGCAGCACTTGCGACCAGTAGACCGCCGACGAGACAAGAGTTGATGTGTTTTAAAATTAAAGATAAGCTACGCATCTGTTTAGATCGATAGCCCCGCAGGTTAGTAGCTGACAAAATAAATCACTCAATCAATAAAATTTTTGTAAAACAGTTTTTACAAAAATTGTATTACCTTAGATTTGAAATGATTTCCATAAATAATAATGAACCTAAGTATAACACAGATTTATTACAATTCTGTCCACAGAGATGTATTAATTTAATATAATCTACGCACTGTGCACATAATGGTAACACCTCGATTTATTACGAGCGAACTAGCACAAACTATGACGTGGAATTCATTATTACAGCTAGCAACACTGACCGGTGAATGTCATTACTGAGAACTAGCTTTACTCTATGGTTTCACTTGCGAAGACAGATATCTGTAGGTACGACCATCGTTAATTTTTAGAAGGAAGTATTTAACTGTTCCTTTAAAAACTTATTGACCTTCTAATGACGTACACTTTTAAAATAATGTAGCCTCTTTTTAAATTTCTGGCCTCTTCTTACAGTTGGTTGCAGTAACTAAGCTAAGATACCCCGATCAAACTGATTAGTTTACAACTGTGAGAACCGCGCGTGAGCCGAGCGAGCCAAGTGAGCAGTGCCGCGGCAGTGGCTGGCGAGCATTTGATCCCAGTTGGTCGCAGTTAAATACTATGTTTACAAAAAGAAGCGCATTCATTATCCTAGAGTGCTCAATAATGTTTTTGGGGAAGCAAAATTAGAACTATTTGAGGCTCGGATTAAATACAAACCATTTTTAAATACAAAAGTAAGTCTGTAGGTGTATGTGTCTGGCCTAAAACACTGAACCGATCGTTAAGTTTGACAGATATGGAGTCTGGGACAAGGGAACACTTCTCTATTAGTCGTCATCTCCGTAATCACCCCCTTACTAGCCATATCATCTTTCACAAAGTCCATCCATGGTTTCTTTGAGTACCTATGAATGTGGATGGCTCTAAGTGTAAGGGTCTTCTCTTACACGTAGAGCCATCCACATTCATAGGTACTCTAAACTTTCCATAGCCTCGCTTTTTTAACCTAGATAGTTACGGTCCCACTGCAGGGTTTCCTCCACTCTTTTCCACTCGTCCTTGTCTGCTGCCTTTTCCAGCCAATCAGTCGATTTAAACAAATGATGTTTCCTTTTATTGGTCTTGAGTTCATATCATAATCAAAGTTAAAATTTGTGAAATCCTATCAGTGCTTGCATGTTGCTGTAATAAAAACAACACTTACCTCACGGGCCACAGTGTCATGCGACCTCGGGCCGGGTTGCACATGTAAATATTGTCTTAACTCATGCTTTTCAGTTTCTGTTTTAGTATTTTTACTATTATTTGTATTATACGTAGGTAAACATTTTCCAGCATAGCTCACAGAATAGACCAGCTGGATAGGCAAAGGGCCGCTCATAATCGAAGACCGTTGGGGTAGACGCACTCAAGAGAGTGAAAATGGCGAATCAGCAACGTAACGTAGGACGTCCTCAGACGATCGACAATCTTCACAGGGTGGCTGGTTGCAGCTGGATGACAGTCGCCGAGAATCAAGTTGAATGGCGTGCAATTGGAGAGTCCTGTGTCCAGCCATGGGCCTAATCAGCTTATAACTAAGCTGATTATGAACCATTTTCCTGATAGTACGTAACATTCCGTATTGAATCACCGACTCGGCGGTATAATATTCTCACGACAAATTGATCGTCTTCATTCAGAATATTCTCTCAAGTTTATAAATATTAATGTCGATAACTGTTGCAGTTTACAGACCTGTTATTAACGCGTCTTCCTTATCAACTTTATTTTAATTTGTTTAAGTAATTATTTATAGCTGTTATAGTGTTTAATTAATGTAGTGCGGTTTCACGGTGATTAAGCGAAGCCTTCATTATCAACCTGTGTACCTAAAATGCTGCTGAACTGTTATTTCTTGGTAAATACAGTTTTTAAATCTTAAAAGTATTTTTGACAGTTGTCCGATTAATACTTATAATAATAATATCCTGGGACATTATTCACACACGGTCATCTGATCCCAAACTAAGCTGAGCTTGTACTATGGAAACCAAATAACTGATAAACTACATACACTACTTTTTTTTTGTAAATACACTTATTTAATACTTACTATACATACTTATTATATACTTATATAGATAATTACACCCAGACTCAGGAAAAACAGACATGTTCATGCACACAAATGTTTGTCCTGGATGGGAATCGGACCCACGACCTGCGACATGATAGGCGGTATCTTAACCAACCACGCCAACTGGCCTGTCACTTATGCATGAAATTAGTATGTACCTACGTCATACAGGCTACTGCGATAAGAAATATTATGTTAAACGTAAAAGTGCTTCTTTTTTTAAATTCTAGAGCATAGGTATTAGGTAGAATGCTTTAATTGCAATCTGGACACTCTTGTTGGCGTGATTAATTACAATAATTACTGATCATCAATTCAAAGGAATACATCAACATAAAAGGCGATCATAATTTGATCCTACAATAATTTATTATCAATAAAACGTATGCTAATGTTTAATAATTAAATCACATAAATAACGTCAGGTACTGCAACATTTAGCTGATCTATAAAATATTAATTAGCAATATTTAGATATTTAGCTACCATAGCCAATTAGCATAGATAAGGATAATATTAAATATGTAACTGTATTTGTGTTACAAGTATTTTATTAGCTTTAGGATTAAGATACAGTATTAATTGATTAGTATTCATTTAATAGATGAACTTGTGTTTTCTCACGGTTTTGGAAGAAAACGTAGATTCAGTTCGGGTTTGACCCCTCATTGAACCAGATTTCGTTGCCTTTTTGAGAAAGATAAATCAAATTACAATGAATTAAGTTTAAAATTAAATCTATTGGCGTTAATCTAATAAGATTGCCTTTTCGAAGACTAATTGATTTTGGTATACAAATATATTTGTCTTTCTGACGATTTATTTAACAGCGAACCTCAAAATATGATCTGTGTATCTCTAGAAGGGAAGTAATAATTGTTTACAGAAGTCGACCTGGGAGAAGGCTGGCTTTAGGTGACGCAGGAAAAGAGTTCTTGGAAGGGTTTGGCGAGGGGGGGGGGGGGGGGGCTTGTCCAGCAGTGGTGGTAGTTTGACGTTACAAAAGTGCTGACTCTCAGCCTAGTTTAAATAAATTTTTGATTTTGATTTTGAGTGGGACAGTATAGGCGGATTTAAAGAAAGATATTGCGCGTGCTACACCATACACGTGATAGAAGTGAAACTTCTTGAAAAAAAACTGCCAAGTGCGTGTCGGACTACGCACAATGAAGGGTTATGTAGTTGGGATGAATTTCTAGAACAAACATAACATTGTAGTTGAAAAACATGTTCTCCCATACATTCTAACTGCAAATGTAAGTTTGTACGCATAATATTAAGAGATTTACCATGTTGTTTTAAGACCACAGACTTCTTATAAGTTTTCCTGTAATCTATAGGTATTGTTCTATTTTCTGTATTTTTTTTTTTTCAAAAATTAGGCTCTTCTATTTTCTTAAATAACTTTAAAATGATTAATTTTAAAATTATACAAAAAATATATTTGAGACCCTTACAGTAAGCTCTTTCATTTGATTGTCACACGGTACAGTTTGCTTTTTAAAACTTTTTTTAAAATTTTGTAATTTGCCCCCCCATTTTAACGCCCATATTCAAAATTCATTTTTTTACGTTACACGTCCGTAATTGGGTTACAGAAATACATACGTGTACCAAATTCCAACTTAATCGGTCCATTAGATTCGGAGCAAATAGGCTGTGACAGGCGGACAGACAGACATACGAGTGATCCTATAAGGGTTATTTTTTCCTTTTGAGATACGGAACCCTAAAAAGAGTTAGAGAGATTTAGTGTGAGAGACAAAGACAGAGAGAGTTATGTCTTTTTCTCTCTCGTGTAATCAAGTGTGCCTAAACATGACGCGGCTTTGAAACTTCACTCTCATTCTCGTCCAACTATGTATTCGCCGACTAAGAAGTTTCACTTAACAAAATACTATTTATATATATTACATATTCAATGGCACAACTTATAAGTTTGGTCTAAGTAAGTATGGCCTAAATCCAGCTCAAAACAAAACAAGCACTCTTCAAGCAAGCCTGAGAATCGAACCCAGGACCAAATAAATTACCGCAATCGTAAACCGAGCTTGTAAACAACTACACAACATAGATACGGATTCCGAGAGAAACGCGATACGAAACGTCCTAGGTTCGGAGCTCGGCTCGGGCATAAATAGAATTAGTGAGTCGGTCACGACTTTACTTCCATAGTTTATCGCGACAGAGAATCGCGAGCGGAGTCGGGAAAAGTTAGATTATCATATTCCATAGTAAAGTATTACAATAAGAAATATTCTGGTGGGACTATTGTCCCTCTGCAGGACATTGCT
Source organism: Dicycla oo (assembly GCA_948252095.1). Classification (NCBI taxonomy): domain Eukaryota; kingdom Metazoa; phylum Arthropoda; class Insecta; order Lepidoptera; family Noctuidae; genus Dicycla; species Dicycla oo. The sequence continues at coordinate 425,264 of OX411733.1, forward strand.
CGCTGTATATACTGGCGACCTTGACCTGCAGGTGTTCGCAACACTTGTATATTGAAGTCTGATGACATAAAGCAGAGTTGTACTGTGAGCCCCACGTAATGGCGGGCGAGCCTGTTGCCTCAACCGGGCTCACATCCAGCCTGCGGACTGCGACTGAGAAACTTCAAAACCAAAACCCTATAACATTTTGTCAGTACCTAGGAGCACATGCTCAGCAGTACCGCTTGCGACTACTGAGCATAGAGAGAGTCTTGAGTGGATTTGACATTCAAGCAGTTTAGTAGATATAATTAAGAAATGCGACTGATGTAATTTCGTTGGTATGCGAGTGGATGTTGATTATGTAACTACTTCGATTTGCATAGATAACGTATCTCCAACACTTTCCGTATGCGATGACTATTTTCTTTATTTTAATGCGTTACAAATTAAAATAGTGATTTAGAAATAATGTTCTCACGTTAGTCGGATTTTTTATTTCACTTAAACTTCAACATTTACATTTTGGGCACTTATTTTCATAAGTGTCCAAAATATAAATGTTGAAGTTTAAGCACCAGAACATAGGCGCACGATTTCAATTGGACGTTTCCTATGGAAAAGAGATGACAAGACACTCCACGGTTACTCTTTTCAAGCATAACAACTACAACACGCGTCTTAGATTTTGAAGTTTATTTTCTTGCCAAAAATCAAACCATATGCTTTGTTATAACGTCTGGATATTACAGTTCTCGCGTGTGTTCCCTGGAGGGTTAGACAGAGGTGAACCAATCGTTCACCACATTTCACCATTTATGTTTGTCCCATGTAACAGGGGCCAGCTAATCGCCATCAACCGCGGACTAATCCAGACTCCGGGCTGCAACTGAGAAATTCCGGATGAAAATACCCAGTATTACTTTGCCCGACCTGGGAATCGAACTCTAGACCTCATGATCAGCAGTAGCCCTTGCGATCACTATACAAACGGGGGCAAAAATATTATTGTTTTTTTTTTTAATCTGGAATTTTGCAATAGCGGCCCGCAGTCTGGATTTGTCCGTGGTTGATGGAATTAAGCTCGCCCCCATTACATGGCACATAATATACCTGGCGACATGTGTGTACTGGTTCAGCTGCCGGACCCGGCGGGAACACCGGCGTGTTGTTGTGCTTATGGTATGTCTATTTCTGTGAAAAGGTTTCGAATGAGCTCACCCTGTATGTTGACAGGTAAGCGCGTATCCAGTATGTAGTGATGTGCGCCGCTGTCCGGCGCTCGCGCTGTTTGTTCATCATTAGTATTGCGACATATGCAGCTTGCAATACTTCGGATTGCAACTAATATCTGTAGCTCGCGGCGCATGAGTGGAACTGTATATCAATAAATTCAAGATTGGTGACGACATGTGAAGCAGCAGGTCTTCAGTTACAAGACGAGACCTACCGGTTCTCGTCTTGCATGCGTCTAGATTATTTTACGGTTTGAGTAATCTACTCAATAATATTTTATTCAAACCGTAGAATAATCTAGACGTATATGAGAGTTAGTATGTCATGAAAATTGGGTGTTCTTCTTCTTGTCCGTGTCGCATGACAGCATTGTGAACCTTAATGACCTAAAACTTCGCGACTTCCGCGATGTCGTCGGTGGTACCCTACTGGGGAGTTTGGGAGTCAACCTTGACAGAGCGCTGACTTATAAGAATCATTGTCTGAATTGCGGTTTAATAATGATAGATAATGAATTGTGCAGGTAAATTAATGAATAAACACTAAAGCTCAAGGGAAATGTTACTTACGTACCTACGAAAGTCTAGCTAATTGTCTCAGAAATAGCCAAATATCAAGCGCGTGGAGCTAAATAGTAAAATTATTCACATGGTGCATGTTGGGTCCTATGTGTTGTGTTAATGATTTTTATAAAGTCACTAAACATTGATTCGGTAGTGTTATCGGGAATCAAGCTGGACACCTAAAGTATTAGAACCACTTAGTAACTTGTCACTGCTATAACTCTCACAAATAAATTAAATCTAGATCACTTAAAATACGTAATGTTCACTTCCCACGATTTTCCCACCTCCTCAAGTACGCGGGGAGAGTTTAACGCCTCGCGTGGAGAATACAGTTGACTCGTGTCAGCATACTACGTACTCGTACTATACCTACATGATGACAAAATTAGAATTAGATAAAATTACAGAAGGTATGCCACCGCGCGCCTGTATGGAATAAAATGCGTATAAACTTTGGAATTTTATTTTTTCAGTCAGAGTACACAACCGCTCGTCACAATCTTTTTAACAGAAAGGCCCCAGCATAGACACAACACTCAAAATTCAAATTTCCGTCTAGTGTTGCAAGTTTTAACACAGGCGTGTCTTTTTACCGCTAAAAGGAGTCGTTTCGCACAAACTCCTACTTTTCGGGGTACATCTGGGGACCGATTTTACTAACAAAATTGTTAAAAAAACGCAATTGAATGGCAGCTGAACCACAGCTTTTGAGCGTTTTCGCATTCCACTAATGTAACGATCCAACTGCGGTTACGTTTCAGTTCAGTCACCGATCGATCGAAACAATCTCAAAAGCTATTCTGCTAACAAAACCGAACATGAGCGTGACGTTTAGTCGCATTATTATCTTTTTGACATAATTGAAACGTTTCGTTTTACAGATTTCGCAAGCTGGGGCCGAAAACGAAACGTTCTTCTAAATTTTTATTATTTATAATGTTGAAATGTTACAAAAAATTATACAGGCTAAAAGTATAAGTATGGTCTAGATATGTTTTTGTATAAAAATACTTTTAGTGGCACTTATTCTTATTTAGTAATATTATTAGATTCAACTTTTTTTTTCTGTGGTATTATTAAAACATACTATTTGGAATGTTGGTCACAGGTTACCCGCTGTTACGTTCTTGTTACGATTCGGTTTAAGTTTAGTTTCCATTTTGCTTATAGAATAGTAGAATGACTTTTTTGGTAACTATCGAACGGCGATCGAAACTAAACTGTTGTTGAAACACAATTGAACGTGTAACGTTGCAATTTAGTAGAATCGGCCCCCTGTTCCTGTAACTGATCGGTTTGAACTCCTAGGCATGGAGTTGACATCTGGTCTCAACTTCGGCGCCACCATCGAGAACAAGGCCCAAATTGCGGCCAAGAAACCGGGCATCCTAAATAGGGTGAAGCAATACTTTGCGCCTGGACAGCTTTTAGCCCTTTATAAAGCGCAAGTCCGATCCTGCATGGAGTATTGCAGTCACCTTTGGTATGGATTAGCTAAGTAACAACTAGCAGGGCTTGACTCGGTGGAATGCACAGCTAAGAGGCTCATTGGCGACATACAACTGGTGGATGCCAAGCTTCATAGATTGGCTCATCGCCGCAAGGTTGCCTGCTTGTCGGTCTTCTACAGATTGTACTTCGGAGAGTGTGCCCGAGAACTCCACGACCTCATTCCACCGGCCCCCTTCTACCATCGGACATCTAGACGCACTGCCAGTTACCATCCCTACCTAGTTGCTATTCCACCAATTCGCACTAAGCGCTTCCAAATGTCTTTTATAATGTGCACAGCAAAAAAGTGGAACGCGCTACCTGCGTCTGTGTTTCCGAGCGCATACAACCCTAATCTCTTCAAAGTGAGAGTAAACAGGCTTCTTCTGGGTAAGCTCACTCCATCGTCGACTTTGTATCTATCACCTCTGACCTAGATTAGAGTCAAGAGCAAACACATCTCGAATAAAAAAAATACCGCAAATTAAAATACTATTCAATTACATTCACACGAGCAATATCCTTAGTTTCTATTGTTTATGTTTAGATTGTTCTTAACATAATAATAATTTATTCTACAGGTAGTTGACAGAGCCGTTTAATTGACTTGTGAGGCATCATTTTTGGAAATTATGGTCTAACGATTATTTAATTAACACAACTCCAAAGAAGTCCCAAGTGGAAATATCCAGAACGGAACCTCAAAGAGGGTGACTTCGTAATTCTGTTTGTACTGTAGCATATTTTTTTATAATTCTTACATAAAGACAACAGCCAAAGGCTTTACTTGATGCATCAGAATACCCTACCTCATATAGTATCATATTTCAAGTTTCCCAATAGGCACATTTTCATTTCTCGCTATAGGGTAAAGGCCGATTTAAACAAAGTAATTTTATTTGTCTGTTGAATTAAACAAGCAGAATAAATCAAATTTTCCGATAATCACCTGGCGAGTCTCGCCTACTAGACTCGCAAGGACGATGAGCAAGTAACTCTCCTAGTCTAAGAGAGCCTTTATTCCCGCCAATCATTAGTATCTCAGTTACGATATAGTCGAATAATTTCTAATCGATACGAACCCGAGTGTTTGCAATAGAGAGCGCAGGCGCAGGCGTAATGTGACGGAATTAACATTAATATCTACTTGTGGCCATGTTCTGTGTTTGTAATGATTTACCTTAGTTGGGCAACGCTGGGACTGTCTTGTAGAGCGCGCTACTTAAGGACAATCAAATTCCTAATAGATCGCATTGATCAATATTGAGATGCGATTATTCGGTACAATTTCAGATTATACAACTATTTTATATTGGGAAAGATCAATTTAGGAAAGTTACTTAAACTGGTCATCTTTATTACTATGTGATAAACTGTCCTCACTAAAATTATAAATGCGAAAGAGGGTAAGTTTGTTCGTTTGTTACGTTTTCACGCTAAAACGTCTAAAAGGATTTGGATGAAATTTAGCACATAGGTAGAACATGACCTGATGTAGGATATAAGATACTTTTTATACCGACAGTATGTTCCGGTTATCTCACTTCCTGACCTCCACGCAGGCGAAGCCGCGGTCAAAACCTAGTGGATAATAATATCCGCTCTGCTCCACTTACACTGTTCTGGAGATTTCGAGCACTGTGATTGGTCAATCCACGGTCCGCTCTTCTTCACGAGCACAGGCCCAGCTCCTCAGCGACCTCGCGTCAGTGGAAACGCACCGTTATTATATAAAAAAGGGAGAGCTCATTGGGCATCAATAAATTCGTCCGCTTCGCTGTCAGTAGGAAAAGTCGTAACTAAGTTATTAATATTACTGCTTGAAACTTTGTTGAAGTAGGATTAAGTTACAGTTTAAACTGTTAACCCAGAATTTTCTTCACCGTTGCCGTTTACGGAAATTTCAAACTCCGAATCCAATTTTGTCACTTTTGCGCAAAACTATATATTAAAAAAAAATTCAATCTGTTTTTATAATTTTCAAGAGAGACATCAAAATATCACTCTTGCGCTCTAAAGAGGGTGTACGTACAGCAAGAATTAGAACCTTATTTATTTATTATAAAATTATCTCACCAGGAAAAGTTGTTCATTATTTTGCTCAATCTACAAAAGTTAACTGTGCTCGGTGCCACGATACAGGTTTTCATCAAGTTCATGTAGTTTAAAGGTCAATCGTTCTTATTCCGAGTGATAAGGTTAAACTTGCACTATATAGTTATTCAGGTTACTTAACCAGGTATTACAATACATTCTTAAAACTAAACAAAATAATAAAAGTAAAATAAGAAAACAACTTACAAAAGTTTCGGTGAAAATTTTCAGCGTAGATTTTCTGCTTATCAAAGAAAAATCAAACTTATATTTTTAAACAAAATACTGAAACTTTTACTAAGAAAATTATTTACTTTTACAACAGAATATTAAAACTGTTAGTTCTCAAATCACGGTTCACTTCACACACGGGTTTCGAACTCGCGAGCGCGACGCATAGAATATTCGGAGATGGCCGGCGATCGACGTCCGTTCGCGACGCGGCCACAGCATCCACTGACGGACATCGCCGAATGGACCGGCATTTCGCCTACATAGTACTGGCCGGAAACTATCCCATCTAGAAAAGAACATACATTACTAGTTCTGTTCTATTTTGAAAACTACAGTTCTAAATTTAAATAGCAATGAATTTTGTCGAAGGAAAAATTGTTGAGATGATTTCTGATTGGTGTAGTGTAGTGAACATTATCTTGTACGGCGAAGGTTTTATTAAAGCCTTTTCTACGAAAGCTGGGCGAGTTAACTACTTTTTGCAAAGGAAACTGAAAGGAGGCTGTATGTGTCAGAATGTGAAACATTTTAACGAAGGAGTCTGAATGTTAGTGCCGCAGTTAGGAGCTATGTGTCATAATGTGCTAATTATAGGACTCACGCTGGAGCGTGGGGCAATAGAAGAGTATTTTTAGAATGTTATTGAAGGTAACGAGTTTTGTTTATCTACCTACCTACATAAATAAAATCAAATGCTGTTCGTTGATGAGCTACTTGAGGCTGGTGCGATTTCGCAACTTTTTTATTAAAAATGTTTGTGGTCGACGGAGTCCGAATAAGACTTTAGGGAAAGAAATATTGTTATATATATAAGTTTCCCGGAAAAATGGATATTTGTATGAACCATTTTTTGGACAGGTCGATCTGTAATAACATAAAAATAGAATTTTGATTAGGAAAATTATTATAGAACCTTTCTTTTTCAGTTAAAAGAAGTCGTATCTGTTTTTGTTTGTTTATTTGGAATTTTGAAGTGAAACTTCTTTCTTTTCGGTCAGTAGGGGTCACTTGCAAAAAGCATATGTACTGAAATATGTTATGCAAGATCGTTTAGTACTTTGGAACTATAGCACCTACCGGTATTATTTTATTACCATAATTTAGAGGAAAGAAGCCATTACTCGGTATTGCATATGTCGCTGGAGTTAATGGCGCTGGAATCGCGTGCGGCACACAGCATTCGGAACTAAATTTACCATCGCGCGCTGTGTTTATTTAGTAATTACTCAGCAGCTCATTGATCGATTCGAACAGGGCTGGTTGCGTTTGACAAAGCTCGTGACGTTATGGAGGTGTGATACACAACACTCATACTTGATAAATGATAAAAGATTTTTCTTTCTGTTAGTAGGTTTGTACAAACACTTTTACAAGTCAATCATATTTTTTTTAAACTAGATGAGGTCGGCGTTACCTATCTGACTACTCTGAGAAGAAAGGCCGAAACAAACTCAGAGGTCACAGTCTCTTATAAAGTCCAGACATAATCTTGGTCACTTCATGTGAAGACCATGTAGATTGGTGCCTGAAATGGTCTTTTGAGGAAAGAACCACACATATTGAGAGGACCTGTCTAGTCAGTGCACGCATTTGTCAGTAATCGCGCAGCTCAACTCAGAACTTAAGGAGCTCAACGATTCGACGAACAATACCAAAGAAAGGACATTGGGGTAGGCCGCATAAATTACTCAAACTGCCAGACCATGATTAAAAATAACTGAGAAAAAAATAAAACAAACAAAAAAAGCAATGACCTACATAGTCTTCACATTCACAATAAATTAAAATAATATAATACTTTACAAAGTAAATATTCATGTCAACATTCAGTATGCAAAAATAAAAAGAGAAAAAAGAAAATTTGGAGCAGTTCAATCCCAAGCCTTTTTGTCCTCTATATAATCTTTAACGGTATAAAAAGCTTTCTGACACAACTTGCGTTTAATGAATAATTTGAATCTATTAAGGCTCGGGTCTTGAACGTGGCTTGGAAGTTTATTATAAAAGCGTATAATTTTCTTGAGCCTTGTTGAAGGTACAACAAATTTGTGTTTGTTCCTAGTATTTATATTGTGGATATCACTGTATTTTTAAACAATTTAATGTTTTTATTGGCATATAAAAGATTTTCAAAAATGTACTGAGAAGGCAAAGTCATTATATTAATCTCCTTAAATTTCTCTCTGAGATATTGTCTCGGACTAAATTTATAAATGTATCGAACAGCTCTTTTCTGCAAAACAAAGATAGTCTGAATGTCGGCTGCATTTCCCCACAACATTACCGTACGACATTACACTATGAAAATAGCTAAAGTACACTAAACGGGCTGTCTCTATGTTGGTTAAATTACGAATTTTCCTAACAGCGTATGCTGCGGAGCTTAGCTTTTTTGACAATTTATCTATATGTGGGCCCCACTGAAGCTTAGCATCCAAAGTTAAGCCCAAGAATACTGTGCTATCTTCAGGATTCAATTCTTCACCCTTTATCAACACGTTACTTTTCACCAGCCTAACTTTTTTTTTTTTTTTTTCATTAAGGAGTAAATTATTAACATTGAACCAGTGAACTACTTTTGAGATCGCTCAGTTTACATTGTCAGTAACTACCTACCGCCCTTTTCTGAATACATTACTTTTGATTTTGGTTTTTTAGAGTCTAAGCCTATATTTATTTATTTATTTATTCAATTAGTCTTACGAGCTTACAGTTTTGACATCCAAAACGCTCATACGATTAATTTTCTTACAATTCAATTATGGCTTAATATATTACACAAGCTCTTCACCTTATACAATAGATTTTATAAAAATAGCAATAATGTCCAAGTATATAAATAATTATAAAAATAAATTACAACGAAGAATTAATACTAAGAAATAAATGTCAGTTTAGTGTCAATCAAGTAATATAACTAGCTCCTGCCCGCGACTTCGTCCGCGAGAAATGTCTTGTTCCCCCCCTCCCCCCCCCCCTCCCCCCCTCCCCCCGTCGCCTGCCCCACGCTATTACTTCGTTTTTGCTAAGCGTTTTTTCTGACTATTTTTCTTTTTGCTCAAAAGAAAAAAAGTGCGTGATGTTATATAGCCTATAGCCTTCCTCAAGAATTGGGCTATCAAATGCTAAAAGAATTTTTCAAATCCGACTGATAGTTCCAGAGATTAGCGCGTTCAACCAAACTAACTCTTCAGCTTTATTATTACTGGTATAGATATTTCCTCGCCATGCATTGTAGCAGTCTTTACAATGTTCAACTTTTAATACATAAACATTAAACTAACATCCTATATTGACCAATCAAGTTATCGGCTGGCCTCAAAATAAAAGACGGGGAAGTGATCATCAATATTGTTACAGCTATAAAACTATAACGTTTGTGGACACTGCGATCAGAGGAAACTATAAAATTGTGTTATTTGTGAAGGATAACTGTGAATGCAACTATTGTTGATGATAATCAGTGAGTCAGGGTTAGTAAACACACAGTTTATTGCCACATCTAGTAAGTTCCGTGGTGTCCGGACACAAAGAGTAGCACCACCCCGACTGCACCTCTTACAAGGGGTGTCGTAAAAGGCGACTAAGGAAAATAGGGAGTTCCGAAATGCACACAAGTCTGCTTGGTCATGATAGGCGTTCTTTTCGCTATGGTAATCAAAAATTCAGTAGGGTAATCCGAAACACCTTTATCTACCAGGATCTGTATTTATATTTACGGTCTTTCGCTGTATTCCAACCTTTGCCAATCGTACTGGTCTACCACGCCGCTGCACCACAGAGGAAGGGATGAGAGAGTGGATTTGTACCTGCTTGTCCACTATAATCTAATTCACGGCCAGATGACCCCTGCTGTTTACTTCTGGATCTGCACTGCGGCGATGGGGTTTTAGGAGCTGATAAAGCCACACTTTATCTAGATGGGAAACCACTAGAGGAAGTCACGCAGTACAAATATCTTGGAAACAACACGCGGCATGGTAACTCACTGGCAACGGAAATAGCATTGCGTATTGCAAACGCCGCACATACAGGTATTTGCACGATCTGCGCGGCCAAAAGTCCCATTATCAAAATAACAATAACTTTCATAAAAACGTGTTCCAGGAACAGAGTACGAACTCGCGCACAATACCCATGCTTTATCTAGCTGCTACCGCGCACCCCGCACCTGTAGCATCAGCCGGAATTTGACCGTTCCACCTAGTGTACTTATCTGTTCTCGGCGCTTTTCTAAACATTAAACTTTCAAAAGTGAATTTTTATGTTATCAAGTTCTTCTTACGAATTGAAAGTGATGGATTCTGATGGACAAGGTAAGAGACTTACAAATTACATAAATAAAGTTATGATCAATTATGAAACTACATTTTTTTTTTTCATAATAAAAATACTCATTTTCAAACCGTGATTTACTTCAATATTTTTTCTTTGCTAGTGTTTTTGTTAATGTATCGGGGTAGATCGGGCTATAATTTTTATTAAAGGTTATTATTTGATACTTTTCCTTATAAATACTATCAAATACATCTCCGGAAATGTCCGGATAAATACAGGTTCGAGGGATTAAAGATATTCAGCGAAATTTCGTCTAAAATTGAAAATGTTGTTAGCGACTTTTATAGGTTCAGAGGGTGCAGCAGGAGTAATGATTGTGACCCGGCAATACTTGTTTCACCTCATGAAGAACGAAAATTTGCCTAATTTAGATGCCAAATGAAACCATCTAAAAGATCAACTTTTGTCATGTGAAGGTTACAATGAAGACCAAATTGTTAATTTGAAACGTGGTTTTGCCCATTTCAAATCAAAAATCAAACAAAGGTGGACCAAAGCTCATTATAAAGAACATAATTTTATAAAATACAACCAGTCTCGGCTAGAAGGTATCCTATGACGTCAACAATGCACAAGATTTTAGTCCATGGCGCAGTCATAATTGAAAAGGCATTATTACCAATCGGACAGCTTTCCGAGGAAGCAGCTGAGGCTCGCAACAAACATTTTAGATGTTACCGCCAAGATTTTGCGAGGAAATTTTCCAGGAAAATTTGTAATCAGGATATTTCTAACCGTCTTCTGCTCAGTTCAGATCCTCTGCTCAGTAGCATGCGAACTATAACAAAAAAGGAAACATTTTTGCCTGAAACCTTGACCATGTTTGTATCTGCAGAATCCAACATATTATCAGAAAATTCATCAGAGAGCGACGAAGAAATTCAAGAAACTTAGCATTATTATGTCTTTTTCCTTTACACCAATAGAGCGACCTTTTAATTTGTATTTTTTAATTATAATATTTTTGTTTTGAAAAATAACTTTTTTTGTTTATTTACCTTGTTTAGATACCAATTAAGCATTAAAATAATTTTGGCCGCGTAGATCGTGCAAATACCTGTATGTGCGCCGCTGCGACCTTTGGACAGCTTAATGTTTGTGTCTGGAAATCCCATGACCTGCAGCTAGAGACAAAGGTGAGTGTCTACAAGGCATTAATCTCACGTGTTCTATCATATAGCGCAGGAACTTGGTGCCTATACAAGTCAGACATTAGGAAGCTGGACAAATTTCATCTAACGTGTCTCAGATCGATCTTGAACATTAAGTGACAGGATCATGTTCCTAATACGGAGGTCTTGCACCGTTCCAGCATGTATGGCATGGAAGCCCTACTCCTGCAGCGTCAACTCAGGTGGTGTGGACCCGTCCTTCGCATGAAGGACCACCGTTTACAGCCCGCGGCACGTAAGTTGGCAAGGTTTTGGCGTAGTGGGGGTAAGTTCGCGCATGCTACACTTATTGCAACAAAAAAATGGTCACTTACTGCTTGTCAATATTCTGTGGTTATTGCCATAATTTATTTTTAAACATAACTATTTAGAAGAAAGTTAAAGAAAGGAGAAGGATTCGTGAAGTATATTAGGAGTAATAAATAAAATATACACGGTTATTTGTAAAACACCAACAACCTCTTAAGGGATCATTGTACTCATCATTATGAACAACTTTTATTATGGGACCAAACCTGAAATCGCGAAAAATCAGCTGTTCAGTACATTTATGTTCGCATAATTCGTCAAAATTTACTGAACAGCTGATTTTTTTTCGCGATTTCAGGTTTGGTCCCATAGTAAAAGTTGTTCATAATGATGAGTACAATGACTCCTTAAGAGGTTGTTGGTGTTACACCAATAACCCTGTATAATACAGTAATTATAGGTTAAGAAATTTATAATAAAACAAAATATTGTAATATCGTTAACAATCATATGCCGTCGTCGTCACTATCGTTTTGTAAAAGTGTTACCCCTGGCATGAAACCAATGTTAGCAGTAGATAAGCTGGTGGAAGGAGTTGGCTCCCCATCCTCAATATTACTCTCCTCACTTCCACTGTCCGAGGAGTCTCTCAGTTTTCGCTTCTTTTTCTATGTAACAGTACACATCATAAACCATTTTTCTGGCATGTCTACGTAAAATGGTATTTGTTTGTGGCACTATCTAAATTTAAAAATTCAAACAAATCAATAACACGAACTTGTAACAAAAGCTCAACAAAAACAAATGTTACAATTTTAGTGCACGCAAGTGTACTCGGGAGCGAATGGAACGTGGAAGTGACGCGAGAGACAAGGGTCGACTGACCAACCAATCGCGCGCTCGGAACGATGCTACCTCGTTCCCCGCGTCCCGCTCGCGACCAGAGAGATCTAAAAAATGACTTCTGCGCATCTAACGACTCTTGCCAACTTACGTGCCGCGGGCTGTACCCAAAGTGGACTTTTACTTTGAGATGGCAGAAGGTAAACCAAAGCATGGCGGTCAGTATAATTGGTGGTCAATTAATTGTAAATATCATGTAAAACCATAAATGGTGCATGTTTTGTTAGCCTGTAAGTAATTGTTGCACTTATAAAAGTAAATACTATTCATTAAATTATTTTAAATGTATTGTGTGAACAATTGTTGGCTAGCCTACATAAATAAATATCTGCGCTAGTAGTTTTCCACAACACTTCAAAAATTCAAGCGCCAAGTGCATCCAAACTAACCACCATATTGACTTTTTCTTTTCTTTTCTGTCATCTTTGTATTTACTGTATTTCTAAAGCCACCCATTGTCGTTGAAAGTGTTATTTCTGCACTGTTATTGTATTTTTTTAATGTTATAATTTAGTTATTTTTTGCATGCTGTGTCTATTGCACCATATTGTACACTATGCTTGTATCATGTTGCTTGTATTAGTTGAATAAACGTTGTGACAATATTGTAGATAGGCCAATAAATAAATAAATAAATACAACTCAAGAGGCACATAACGCTTGCGCTCTTGATACTACAGGTTGGGAGAGGCTCGCTTTACATAAGTCGTCTTGGCTCTCTACTGTTCACAAAAGTATCAAATCTTTCTAAGAATCGCGACACGAAGCTATTACTGAAGCGCCAATTACGCAAAGGGAGACCTACGCGCTCTTACACTACTGCAGGCCAACTTTACTGTTCTAGTTGCGAGCGGGTGTTCAAACTAAATTCGGTCTAGCGAGCCGTCTAAGGGCACACGCAAGGAAGTGATTTCGAAGGGCCGCCGTTATCGAATTACTATAAATATAAAATGGTAAACTGACTGAATGAATTATGGACTGACCAACTGACCGATTGGTCCGTCAGTTTTGAAGTCAGGATCTTCAAATTTTATGTTTAGGATAATTGAAAATTAATTTATACGCGTTTTTGATAATTCCAACCCCGAAGGAGTGAAAAGGGGTATGAATTTGTGCTTGGAAAGTCGTTCATTTACAAAGTAAAAATCACAAAATGGCTTTTAGGCTTATGGTTTGAAACTAACGTAGCGTATATATCGGTGTTGTTGGCAGATTTTTTTTTTGCGATTTCAGATTTGGTCTCATAGTAAAAGTTGTTCGTAATGATGAGTACAATGACCCCTTAAGAGATTTCGTGTACGAATAGATACACCTTATATATAGATATATAAATAATAATCTCTCTCTTTTGTATCTTTTAGAACGGCCATAAGGTCTATTGTATGCTCTTTCAAGGTTATCCTTTCTTTACCGGACACCCTGTACTTATATATTATTGGTCATTTAGTGTTTCGGACATTGGTGCCGTATCTCTTGTTCAATAACTAAACTAAAATTAGAGAACCGTTATCTTTTACTAACAGGCAGCACGAGAAAAGGACGACTATAGCTATAAACTAAGTTAGAGATGTCAAACTAGTCCTTACCTTGCGCTTCACCGTGTTTTTAACGACTTCAAAAAAAGGAGTTATCAATTCGATACGTATGTATGTAATATTATTGGATCTGCGAGATATTCACATATGATGATCTATTAGGGTTTCCAAGCAAATATACAAAATTTTATAGATGTATGTTTGTATTTATGTATGTTTGTCCACGCGTTTCTCGGAAACTATTAATCGGATCGTGACCATTCTTTTTTTGTTGGCTTACATTTACTTCAACTTAGGGTACAGTGAAAGTTTCAACAAAATCGGTTCAGTAGTTTACAAGATAATGGACTAATACGTGTACCTAAAATGTGATGGCCTGGCTTATTGATACAAGCTACGGGTGCGGTGTCAAAGAGAAAACATCTCAAAACAAGGTTCTCAGTAACGAAAATAGGATGTCCCAGCTTTTAACATTTATAAAGCACGGTTGCAACTACATGATACTTTCTGAAGGTCTGATGATGACCAGGTAAGTGCTTATCGGTACTCAGTAACGGAAATAGTTAGGATGACCTAGCTTTCAACGTTTATCTCACTGAGCACGGATGCTACTACATGATACTTTCTGAAGGTCTGATGATGATGACCAGGTAAGTGCTTATTGGTCCTAAGTAATGGAAATAGTTAGGATGACCCAGCTTTCAACATTTATCTAATTGAGCACAGATTGACCTAGCTTTCAACGTGTAAGTGTGACGGCCTGGCTTATTGATACGAGCTACGTGTGTGGTGTCAAAGGGAAAACATCTCAAAACCTTGGTCAAATTCTAGTGCAATATTTATAACAAAACTATTAACTACTTATTACAAACAAATAGCCGTCATCTTAATAGTCGTTCTATGTAGCCTTCTTAATCATCGCCATTACTTCTTATTCATCCAATCCTTCATTGGTCGTGAAAGTCCTGTGGTCAAGGCTCCGCCTCTCATGAGATTGTGGGTTCACATCCGGGCAAGTACCACTGTGACTTTTTCAATGCATATGTACTTTCTGAGTTTATCTTCTACATCACTGACATCGGTGAAGGTAAACCTGGATGGACTAATATGTAGTTAATAAAAGTCTGAAATTGCCGACTAGTCTTGAGCAAGCGCGGTGATCATGATCAATGCTTGTGCCTTCTCTGTATGAGAAGTGCAGCTGACAGCAATACTTCTAATAGCCCCTATTGCGGCCCTTAAATATCTCCTCTGTTCATAAAGTAGCGCAGAGTTATAGATACAAGCTGCACACATCTCAGCGGCGGTCCCAGTCTGCGACTTTTTGCTTCGTTAGCCGCGTCTGGTCTAGCCAGCGCCGGACTGTCACACATTCCTAGCATAACTTCATCCTAACGATCTCATAACTTTGAGGAGGGATTCCTAGCTTTTGGCGGTTTGTGTGTGACTCAGATGTTGATGTATTTTTAGAGTTAAGTTTATTGGTAGAATTAAATAGTTGTGTGTGCACTAGCGGTGTGTGGGTGGTCCTCGAGTAGTATCAGATATCTTGACATGATTTAGTATAGTATGCTAGCTAGCTTAGACAAATAACTTAAAGAAAACTCTTCCATTGGTTTGGTGTTTGCAAACTTAACTGTCCATGGTTCTTTCTAAATTGCATAAAAAGTCACTTACAAGTAGACCCCTATTTTAAAGTGATTTTTTATGCAAGTTAGTAGTCACTTGAAAAAAAGTATATTTATGGGCGACAACAGAATTTATTAACTTTCTACTATAAAATAAAAGTATCTAACAGTACACCAAATCTATCTACAAAACAAGCGCGGTGCTCTACAACTAAAACATACATAAGTCATCATTTAAAACGGATCACTTTGCTAAGAAACAACAATATAATAATGTAAGAACACACAACCCAAGTGACGTCTCTCGTTGAAGTCTTTTCTATGAGCGCTGTACTCTGTACTTGGGAACTTAACCGACACATTAATGAGCGCAGACATTGCTCAGCTTGTACAGTTTTATGTGCTGTTTGTTATGAGCTGTGCTCCATAGAGCATCTCTTATTTAATATATAATATGTTGTGTGTTTATGTAAAGGCACATAATAGCTATAATCTATATCTATAAGAATCAATGTGGCTAAGTATGTATGTTCCCTACGGACTCCAAAACAGCTGGAGCGATTTTGATGTAATTTTCAGGCAATCTTTAAATTAGCCCAGCGAGTGATCCTGGGAAGTTTGATATCGAACGGATCAACATATATGTTTTTTTTGGTAATTTTGTGTCATATTTTTTCTAAGCAGTTAACGAACAAAAAGTGCTAGGCTTGCATGTATTCACGATAATGTTGATATTATTGTCGTATGATATTGACTCATCCGTCTAGAGCGATGATTATGAAATTGTCAAGCAATCTACAGCTTTAGATTAGATAGGCAATCTTTGATTGAATTTTTTGAAGATTGCCTAAAAATGGTGGTCGCTAGCTGCTGAGCACGGGCGCCTGAATCCGATCCCACTTCAGACCGAGTTATTGTAGCTTCTCAGTAGTAGCAGGCCGGGCTCCGGACTTGTGCCCGCGTCGAGGCAATTCATTTTGGTTCGACTGCGCGGGACTCGGATATAAAGGGCAACAGCCTATAATGTTCCCACAGCTGGGACACAGGCCTCCTCTCTGTGACAGGAAGTGAGCTGTTATCCATCACGCGAGCGCAGTGCGGGTTGGTGGATGTCACATATTTTCGAATTTTTGGTTCTAGGACATACCGGTTTCCTCACGATATTTTTCCTTCACCGGTTTGAGAGCGGTGATGATGGAATATTTCACACAAAGTAAAGTGTCTGTCTGGGTTCGAGCCCACGACCTACAACTCGTAAGTCGCGGCCGTTACCACCGAGCCACCACTAAGCTGCTCTTGGGTCAATCTTGTGCAGGTATCTTGTTTTAGTGAAATATTTACAGAATGGTATCACTAAATATTTCTAAAATTCTGAGCTAATCCTGTATCTGTTCTCTCTGGGTTTTTTTTCATACTTGATGAGCATTCTCCTTTCATATCTAAAGATAGCTATTACCTACTATTAAACCTATAGTTACAATATGGTAGTAGTGGACGTGCTCACAACGGGCAATAAACTAACATAACACAATAACTTATTTCTTCTTATCACCTAGTGTGAGTGACGCTGCACTCGGTATCCATTCAATAAGTTATTGTAATTATGCAGATGCCTTTCATAATATTGACGTTGTCATCATTTGTATGTAAAGCAGATTTCCTTATGTGTATGTTAAAAGGTGTTATTTTTATAAATTATGACAGGCCAGGTCCAGTGCTCGCAAGTCCTACTGCTGAGCATGAGGTCTTGGGTTCGATTCCAAAGTAAGTAAGTGCTTTTCCATCTGCAATTTGTCAGTAGCAGCCCGGATTCTGTATTTATGCTCAAGTGATGGCATGTCATGGGACTTAAACATAACTCTTGAAATGTGGGTGCATCACTGCCTAGCCCTGCGGGAGTACAGGCGGCATGTGTGTGTGTGTGTGTGTGTGTGTGTGTGTGTGTGTGTGTGTGTGTGTGTGACTGGACCCCCGCGCCACCACCACAGCGAGACAGCACTGTACCACCACTTTACATACAAGAACACTAAACCAATGCAAATTAGGCTAATGGAGTAACCTTAACCTCACTCAACATCGGCCTAGCCTGTAACTCAGCCTGTAATTCAGCCTGGAACGTAACTCAGCCGAGGTGCTAACTTGCTGCATATCTAATCTGTGCTACACGGAGCGTAATTACAATATACAAAGGTAACGGGAGCTACTCCCGGATAATTTATACAACACTCACACACGGATATCTAAGGCTGGCTGTTCACCAGACACGAAGCGGAGTGCTGGGACAGGAAAAAAACTTTTTAGCAAAAAATAAAACCGACTTCCAAAACAAAACACTACAAAGTGAAAAATAAAAACTTTTTAGCAAAAAATAAAACCGACTTCCAAAACAAAACACTACAAAGTGAAAAATAAAAACTTTTTAGCAAAAAGCTTTTTTTTATGGTGTTGACCATATTGCCAAAAAAGCGTCCAAAGCCTTGGGATTCATTATCCGTAACGCGAATTCGTTTAAAAGAATGAAAACCTTGAAAATTTTGTATTGTGCTTACGTCCGCAGTCATCTCGAATATGGTAGTCAAATTTGGAATCCGAATTTTGCAGTGCAGTCAGGCAGATTGGAACGAATACAAAGGAAATTCACGCGATACTTAGGTTATAAATTTAAAATTCCTTATCTGAGTTACAAGGAACGATGCGTACGATTCCACTTACTTCCACTTGTAACTCGGAGAAATATATCTGATATACGGTTCCTAGTGAAAATAGCACAATCAAAGATCGAGTGTCCTGAACTTCTTTCTAAGCTGTCCCTGAATGTTCCACCTCGCCATTCTCACTTAAGAAATCTTCTTCGTGCTCCTTACGCTCGCACAGTATACCGTAGCAATTCTTTTCTGCTCCGTTTAATCAAAGCATTTAACCAAATGGTAATGAACGAACACCCATTAATCGATTTGTTTGCAAGCAGCTTAGCGACAATTAGTACTGCCTTGTCTAAAAGCTGTGTTGTTTGTGATGGATTTTAATTGTTATTACGTTATGCTTAGTTATATCATTAATATTATGCTTAGTTATTAGTTTGTGCAACAATAGTTTATTGCTAACTGTGGAGGCTTGTAAATGGCTTTTCGTTGATTGCCTCACTACAAATTTTTGTATTGTTAGCTGTAAGCCACCCAAACACAATAAAATAAAATAAAAATAAAACCGACTTCCAAAACAAAACACTAAAAAGTGTAAAATAAAAACTTTTTAGCAAAAAATAAAACCGACTTCCAAAACAAAACACTACAAAGTGAAAAATAACTTTAATTTCGGTAGTCGGTGTGTTTGGTTTTGTATTTTCGTTTTTTGCCACCGACTTCTGAAATTAAAGTTCTTTTTCACTTTGTAGTGTTTTGTTTTGGAAGTCGGTTTTATTTTTTGCTAAAAAGTTTTTATTTTTCACTTTTTAGTTGTGGAACTTACCCCACACAAATTCGAATACATAATTGAGCACAATAATTGTAGATATAGCCATGTAAATAACAGTGATAGGAAGTTATTAAAACATCATCACATCATCCACATAAAATAAGTGGGAAATATACGCATTATTGAAGCTAACTCAAAAACTGCCCAAGCAAAGTTAATAAAATTTATATACAAAAAAAGAATTTTCCAAATCGGTCCATCCGTCTTTGAGTAATCGCGTAACAAACATACAAAAAAAAAAATACAGACGAATTGAGAACCTCCTCCTTTTGGAAGTCGGTTAAAAACAAGTGCTCCATTTTGTGAAGGAAGCAATTCTATTGGTAAGTTGCTTTTCCCGCGCTTATCTCTCTATCCTCACATCACACTTAGTTATTTTTCGGAAGATCGACACGGCTAATTACTTTTTTTTTGCACAGATTCACACTTGCTTCACCGCATAGAATTTACACGAACGTGATCATCATCGTTCAGACAAAAGTCATGAGCTTCCTCTTAGCATCGCTACAACGACCGGTGCTGCGCTTCCCCGCGTACCGTATTCGTCCCACACGACACACGTCAGTTCACCTGGGGGCCCACCGCCGCCGCCGTCGGCCCCGTTGTCCATCCGTTCTGCGACCAAAGAGCTGTCTCACGGAATCACTTGAAAGGTATCCTAGGTTAGATGGTATTTACTTAGTATACCGACTGTACTGGGACTCTCTGTTTCGTATTTAATCTATGCTACTTAGCGCGCAGCATTCGTGAAAACTATATTGCGCTAATATTATTGCGCGCACGCAGCTATCGGGAGTGTACGTTTAAATATTGGAAATATATCGGGAGTGTCCGCCAACCAATGTATGTGCACTGTCGTCTGCTATTCTCCAGTCAGCGGCGCTACAACCAGGGCTAGCAGTAAGGACGTCACGGGAAATGTCGATCTTTTGGTGAGAGGTTAGGGTTGTCTGTCACTTTATCGTGAGTTATTATTAATCATTGCGGTACTGCATTACAGTACTTACTGCGGCGGACTTAGTCTTGCTTACCGGTTAATTTTTGTTCACCAATATATTTTTTTTGTTAAAAGTGCTAGTAAAAATCTCAAATGCAATTTTAATATGCTGGAAATACATACTTTATATGATTTTTAAATCAAATCTTTCTATCTATAACTGCTATCGTAAACCATGATAAAAACCCACCCAAATAGAATTAATTACATTTAGAAAACTCATTTGTATCAATCGCCCTTCATTTAGTTTAATGATGATACCTAAACATTAATCTCAATTTAAAAAATCCTAGATAATTTGTTATGTATGATTAACCGCACCCCTAGCCCTAGAGTACCGTTAGCATCTACACACGGATTCCGTTTCAGCCGCAGACCACAGCTTTCCCTAATATCATGTACCGACAGCAAAACAACCACTTTATAATGCAGCGATTGTTAGACTTTCATTACCATGTTCTTATGTAATGTAAATAATACGCAGTAAATCGCATTGGATTTTACCTTATTTGAACTTTAAGAAATTTTACTTTAATAAGATGTCGATATTGTTTTGCTCGATATGCATAAAATAGCCGGCAATCGCATACCTGGAGCGAAACGCAGTATGTTTAGGAAAACATTATTGCATTATTATAATCTTCCAAAAGCTGGTAGATAGCTGACGCAGAAGTCGTACAATAATATTGAATATACTTTACATGGCTACCTATCTAGGAATACGGGTGTGACGTTATGTTGCGTTATTATAGTGTGCGCGCAAGTGCTAGTCACCGCCTGAGGTATGAGGTACAGTTATTATGTCAACTCATCATACAAACTGCCCCCTTCTCCTAAGATAAAAGTAAGCAATAAAACTGTCACCTACTTTTTACTCGGACAGTACCTAATCACAATATGTGAAATTATACACAATGTAACTGAACACGTCCCCCGCCCCGCACCGCGCTTCATACCCCTGTCTCGCCTGTGCCTAAGAATTAAAGCTCCATATGCACGGTGCAAGTTTATTGCCTGTGGCATACCATAAAATTAAAGGACAATTAACTGGCATCGTCTCAACATGTACAATATTGTTGAACAATACGGGCAAGTTAGTAGCCGTTCAAAGCTGGTATACTTGTAAACAGCTCGTTCAATAAAATTGCACGTACAATAAATTCACAATTAATTCTGGCATGAAAATTTTCTATCATTCAAACATGAGCGAACGAAACAAGACGTTCAATGAAATTGAATGAAATATTTGGCAGCGCAAATATGGGTAGTACTTGAATCAATTGCAAAAGGACGTGCAACTCTGTGTTTAGACGAGGCAATCTGCCTGTCCCACCTCAATCCATCATCCATCAGCACTCCCAAATATTTGCCGATTCTACCCGAGAGACAGATACAACTGTGTCGGTTCTCGCAAGTATGTGCTGTTATGGAATACTCAGGCAAGGATTTAGTGTTGGGTCTCAAGGAAAACGGCAGAAAATGTGTTTTGTTCAGGTTTAGTGTAAGATCTAGTCTTAGCCTCGCCTCGCTTTCAAAATAATGACCTTTATTTTGGAAAGCGAGTATTTGGCTCTATCCTTGACCACCTGTAAATTATATCCCCATGCAAATACTGCTGTATCATCTGCGTATGTAAACATGTTCGCCTCACTGTCCACTTGCTGACAGTCCTCCCCCGACCTTCTCTGAGCTGCTGGTGGACGTCCACGCTGGTCAGGTGTCAATTTCGGAGAAAAGAGGTGACAATAAATCGGTCATCTCTCACCGAAGTGCATCGCTGTCGTCCAGAGCCTGCTCTCCGGACTAAGATTCCAGTCTTCCTGAACCTCTTGTATACCTTCGAGACATAAGACTGGCTCAGATGAGGCTGTCGAGCGATAGTACGCTGATATAACCCTTGCCCCTTGCCTTGCTGATATAACCCTTATAAAATAAAAATAAAATGGAAAGCGCTCAAGTCGTCATCCTAATCCATTAGGATGACGACTTGAGCGCTTTCCATTTTTTATTTTTTATTTTATTGATATATTTTATATGTCGTGGATTGATGGCGCCATGGTGTAACAGACAGCGCCATCTAACAATTAGTTTTGTAACTAATAATATCGTTACCGGAAACGCAAGCGCGCCATACCGCTTGGACACGATTGTCGGTAGAGGGGATGCAGTGGGACTATTGGAGGACAACACTCCGTGTTGCGACAGTCGAACTCTAACAGTCTTGGCAGACGCTCAGTACCAACGCACGTGTTCGTTTCTTGTAAAACCGTCAGTGTAAATAAAATTATTGTGATCTAAATTGTCCTTCGTTCGAGTACCCACGACAGAGCCCACATCTACCTAAAACTGTCGGATCGTGAAGAAGACCCGATGTTTCGCATCTCGGCCACCCATGATGCGACATATATATATATATATATATATATATATATATATATATATATATATATATATATTCTCTTAGCTTCAATGTTTGAGTGACGTGAAACATTGGACAGATGACCAATTTTCATAAATATCTACTTTTTATAGGATTTCAGGAGTACCAAACCAAACAAACAATACGGTGTGTTGTTTGAAAAATTTATGTCTTTTGTTGTTACGTTCCATGACAGGTGAATAATCTTTGGTTATGATATTGAAATAGGTTGAAAGCTAACAAAATTACCTTTCAAATGATATACCACAGTTCACTGCATAGAAATTGTAAAAATTTGTTTTGAGCAACACGCCATGAAGTGATTCCAGTTTATTGCTCGCGAGTGTAGTTCCACATAAACCATCATTAAAACTATTAATGCTTCATTAGGGGAACATTCCTTGTTGTGCTAGATTAAGAACGGATCCAGGTTACATGGCTTTTGAAATTGTAGGAGAGGGTTTATACTATCGAGTATAATTTATATTAGTTTAGTAGTTAATGATAACTTTTGTGTATTGTTGATAAAGAGCTATATCTGTAAATAAATAACTGTTGTTTTTAATTATTTTATTCCTAATGTAGATAAAAGAATGTCTTGCCACGTAAAAAAATGTATGCTTTGGAATTGTAATAAGTTTAGACTTGAGCGAAGTCTTTATAAATTTAGTGTGCAAATACATGACAAGATATATAGGATAATATAGGTTTCCTAAAATTAATAATCGTCGAGCACAGTGAGTTACTGTGACTTTATTGATCATCGTGGCTGACTATCGGATTTAGTTATCGGATACATTCTTTAGTTATTGTTATATAGAAAAATCCTGCAACTTTTATTGGTATGTCTTGTAACTATTTCAAAATCTTCGACGAAATCATTAAATTCGTGAGTCAACCCTATCGTGTATAGCTTCTGTTAAATCAAGTCTCATGCAATGATCTGACAAATTATGACAAATAGAGCGACCGTGAACGCCGGCACTATGATGAATGAGAAGAACTTCACTCGGTGGCGTATTGTTGTAGACCGACCAACTAACAGACTTTCATAATGATCGATACAAATATGATCTCGATTCGAATCTGACAGATACAATACAAATCTAATTCTAAAACAAGATTATAAATATTAAAGTATCGTTTTAAGTATAATACAGGCATTGACAAAAAATTCGGAAACGCTTTCGTGCATTTTGAATGTGTGTGTTATGAGGCAATGCAATGTTCAGTTGAACTTCATCCGAAGATGATTACTGTTTTCAATAAAATATTTCAAGATTTTATAAAGGAACAGTAATGATAGAATTAAAAAAAAAAAATCGTTGGTCCCGCTGGGCACCGAATAAATGTAGATATTACCACCGTCTGTTGTTAGTCCAACCTGCGTGCATACTAACATAGTTATTAAGTTTAATGTGTACTATAAAATAATTATTATAATATTATTATTACTCACATCCCACTTAGTAGAGGTATTAAACTGACGAGGTATTTGCTTAATCTTAGAGGCTAGCTAGGCGTTGCCGCTGTAGTGAGGTTCCGGCGTGCGGACACTTACATACGCCGTCGCTTCAATGACAGTTGTCAAGGCGCAACTATCAAGCAGACAAAGAATGACAGCCGCGAAGTGCCGCACAGCACTTAGTATAATCACTTAATATTATTTATTTTATAATAGCATTATAGTATAGTAACGAATAAGTGAAAACATAAATGGTTTCATTGGACAAGGTCCATTAAGTGAGATGAGGAGTTCGGCAGCACAGGAACGTCTGCAGTCGACACATCTACGGGAATGTTAGTAGGTCGGCCCTACGGTGGTGTCGCGTTGCTATGGAGGAAAAGTATGTTCGGTTGTGTGTGCGTAGTCCCGTGCGGTAATCCACGTATCGCTGCAATAAAAGTGTCGTTAAGTGACCGCCCTGTTTTAATATTTAGTGTGTACCTACCTGTAGACAGTGTGGAAAATTTGACCGAATTCACGGATTGTTTAGGAACTATAAGTGCAATTATAGAGGAAAGTAATGTGGAATCAGTTATTATTTTGGGTGATTTTAATGCGCACCCCAATCAATTGTTTTTTAATGAACTCAATAGTTTTTGTTGTGAACAGGAATGGTTATGTGTGGATATAAATAAAATGAGTTCTGACACATATACATTCATTAGTGAGGCCAACGGAAGTAGAAGATGGCTGGACCATTGTGTGGTCACTGAAGCTGCCTTACCGTTGATAACAAGTGCATATGTTAAGTACGACATATATTGGTCCGACCATTTTCCGCTTCTCATCAAATGTAACTTTAATTTAATTAAACATAAACACTTACATTCGCGTGCTCATGTATCTGACGGTGTTAGGTGGGGGGAAAGATCGTCCGCACAAATAGAACAGTTCTCACATATCTGTGGTAATCACTTACGCAAAATAGATTTCCCGGTGCAATTCGAATCCTGTAGTGGGAACTTCTGTACCGAATCTAACCATAAAGCAGTGATTGATGAGTTGTACAGTGACATAGTAGACTCCTTGAGGCTGGCAGCTACTTCCACATACCAAAAGAAGCCTAGGTATCGTAAATGTGTGGCAGGTTGGAACAAACACGTCGGAAGTGCGCACAGGGAGGCCCAGGCTAAGTTCAATATCTGGGACTTGCACGGCAGACCATCATCAGGGCACCTTCATGATGATATGGTAAAAGCGCGGAAAGTTTTTAAAGGTAGGCTAAAATGGTGTCAAAATAACCAAGAGGAAATTAAAATGGACATACTAGCCTCACATCATGCTAATTCTGATTTTCGTAGTTTCTGGAAATGTACCAGTAGAATGAACGGGGCCCAAGGCTTTCCTGTGAGCGTCGAGGGGGTTATGGAACCACATTTGGTAGCCGAACTGTTTAAAGACCATTTCATGGTTCGGTCGCGATTGGGACCAGCGCAGTCAGTGATCGATACTGAGGCCCAAATAGGTCCAGTCTCAACCCTTATCACAGCCAACGATATCAGAGAAGCTCTTAAAAATATGAAAAGAGGGAAATCCCCGGGTCATGATGGTCTCAGTATCGAACATTTGCAGCATGCTGGTTGCCACTTACCTAGGGTGCTAGCTTTACTTTTTAGCGTGTGTATCGCGCATTCGTACCTGCCTGCCAGCATGATGAAAACGGTGGTCGTACCAGTAGTTAAAAATAAAACTGGTGATGTCTCAGATAGGTCGAATTATAGACCCATTTCTCTGGCAACTGTTGTGGCTAAGGTGCTTGACAGTGTGCTCTACGTGCAGCTAGAGAAACATTTGCGGCTGCACGATGCACAGTTCGGTTTTCGACCGGGTTTATCCACTGAAAGTGCAATCGCTTGTCTTAAGCACACTGTCGGGTACTATAGTGACAGGAGTACACCAGTTTACGCGGCGTTTCTAGATCTCTCAAAGGCCTTCGACCTGGTCTCTTACGACATTCTTTGGAATAAGTTAAAGGCCACAGGTATCCCAAACGAGTTGTTGAACGTTTTTAGGTACTGGTACGATAACCAAACAAACGTTGTAAGGTGGGGGAATGAGTCATCTGTGCCATACAGGTTGGAATGTGGCGTAAGGCAAGGAGGCTTAACCTCCCCAAGTCTTTTTAATCTTTATATGAATGCATTGATCGAGGAACTCAGCAATACGCATGTGGGCTGCTATATAGACGGGTTATGTTTTAACAACGTCAGCTACGCCGATGATATGGTGTTGCTGGCTCCCTCGGTCAGTGCACTCAGGAAATTGGTTAAGATTTGTGAGAACTATGCGGCTAACCATGGGTTACTATACAATGTGAAAAAGTCAGAACTTATGGTCTTCAAGGCTGTTGGCAAGAAATGTCCAGAAAATGTCCCACCTATTAAAATTAATGAAGTCCCGATTCTTCGGGTACACCGCTTCAAATACCTTGGACATTTCATTGCTAGCGATCTTAAAGATGACGGCGATGTTGAACGGGAACGCAGGGCATTGGCGGTGCGGGCGAATATGTTGGCCCGTAGGTTTGCTCGATGTACAGATGCGGTCAAAATCACGCTTTTTAAAGCATACTGCACATCTCTGTACTCGAGCGCCCTATGGATCAGCTGTACTAAACGTGCCGCCGATGCGTTGCGTGTTCAATACAACAACGCTTTCAGGGCGCTGTTACGGCTGCCACGTTACTGCAGTGCATCTGCAATGTTTGCACAAGCAGGAATAGACAGCTTCTCAGCTGTAGTGCGCAAAAAGAGTGCGTCGCTGCTGTCCAGACTGCGAGGCAGTAGCAACAGCCTCTTGAGAATTATTGCTGATAGGTATGATGAAAGCCCCATAGTGAGACATCTTATAAAAACCACCCTGTCTGTAGTAGAATATAAGTACTAACATAGTTTATAAGTTTAATGGTTTACTAACATCTAAAATTGTGTATGTGTGTAATGGATCATGTTGTCTGATTAATAAATATTATTATTATTATTATTATTATTAAAGATTCAACAATAAGATCCACTAGTGTAGCCATGTTTGCGAACTGTGACCTACACAAAGAGCGATCAATCGAACGGAACCAGTCAGTCTTTATCGTTACATCGACAAGTACAATTCACTGAGTGGGTTAACGACGATCGGTTTAATAGGGAATATACTGCACTGTAGCGGCGCCAATGAAATGCTCAGACTGTCAAATGTACTGCAATATACCAATGAAAATTAATGTACTGCAATGTACCAACGCCAATAAAATCTGTTTCCGTTTAGAATGCTACAGCACAACTGAGCTATTGGCAGTTTTGGAAAACAACTAAGGAATGCAAAATTTGATTGAGTGCAAACATCAGACTGCCCAACTGTTGGTAATTGCAGGTCATCGTCGCTTACGGGGATATCTGCAATACCAGAGGCTTCGCCGGTGTGGTTCCATCTGAAGGACATACACACACACACACACACACACACACACACACAAAAGTTGAAACGTCTCATGTGCCTGTATTAATGTCGTCGGTAGATTGTATGATTTGTCAAACAAACGGCGCCGTCCGTTTGTATCGTACTTGTGTAATACTCGCTGGTTTGTGAAATGCCGAAGGAAAATTGACGATACTTCTGATTGTATTCATTTTGCTAAGTCATTTGTTAGGGTTTGTACCTCTCACGTGCTTGTCGGTGGACATAAGTACGGCGGTAGTACTTCGCCGGATCAACTTGTTCACCAAGAGCTCTATTGCTACTCCCTCGGACTGATCCTAAATCGGGACTTTATTGTAAAGTCTCATTATCAGTTCATACTGTAACAGTTACTATTAACTCTAGAGGTCATGTCCGCGTATTTTATAGACATATTTAATAGTTATTATAATTAGCTCCATGGCCGGCCGCCATGATATTTTATTATCATTGAGAAAGCTTGAATAATTATTATTATAATGAGTTGTTTAATTACTTATTTATATCGACTAACTATAATAATGTGACTGCAAAGGTAAGGTCTCCATAGCTTCATGTTTTTTTTTCTTCAGACAATGTCTTGAAGCAACATTGCTTCAAGACATTGTCTGCCCGTCGATCTTTGCATCTACAAAGCGCAGTAGATCGAAGCACTCAGATGTTCAGTGTTCACTTTAATCTTCATCATCGGCAGCCTTGCTCCATCCACTGCTGAGGATAGGCCTCCTCCCTTTTGTGGCACGCTTCCCTGGTCTGTGAGAGTCTCATCCAGGTCTTCGCCGCGGTCTTCTGAATGTTCACTTAAACAGTAGGTGTTAGTTACATTTTATTAAGTAGTGGCCTACTGGAGAGCAGTGGTGTCTGATGGTCCAATGGAAACTGCGGCGATTTACGATTTGTAGGTCGTAGGTTTGAACCCGGGTAGACACTGTGTAAATTATTTCACCACCACTGCTCTCAAAATGGTGAAGGGACAGATTGTGAGGAAGCCGGCATGTCCTAGAACCAAATATTCGAACACAAGCGACATCTACCAACCCTCGCGTGATAGATTATGGCCCACACCCACTCACCGAGAGAAGTCCAGAGTCGCAGCAGTGGGCACATGACTATGCTCATGCTGTACTTCTAAAGTAAGTTAGCATCATGCAGTCAGCCTTGCTGCCAAACTTTATTTCTGGTTATTATTTTCTATTCGAACCTTTAAACAAAAAGCCTCTGCAATTGGACTAAGGCGAGTATAATAAGAAACCCTTTATCTAAGACCTGATGACAGCCTGCCCAAGGCAAAGTCTAATAAAGTATTTCCTATACATTTAAATAATTTACAACGTAAATAAACTGAGCCCACGCATGCATTTATTTTACTTCGAGAGTAGATATAATGAGATCTAATTGACATGCGTTTACAAAAAGCGGACAAGTGCGAGTAGGGCTGGCGGACCAAGGGTTCCGTATCACTTAAATTATTATAGTTGACGTTCTATTTGCTGTTTGCAGTTTAAATACAAGCTGTGTACGCACATGAGAAGGCCGATTCTCGTACTTAGAAAACGTTCAAAATCAAGCAATCTTATCGCAGCGACAATCAATAACAAAAACTCTTCAAAATTGTTGGTAAATTGGTTGTACTGTTGACAGATTGAGAATCGAATGCGAACCTTCTTCAAAATATGCCGATTGCCGGTTGTAGTGTTCGGTGCTTATACAGGGTTATTGGTAAAACACCAGTAACCTCTTAAGGGGTCATTGTACTCCTCATTATTAACAACTTTTACTATGGGACTAAACCTGAAATCGCGAAAAAAAATCAGCTGTTCAGTACATTTATTTTAGCATTATTCGTCAAAATACAGCTGATTATTTTTCGCGATTTCAGGTTTGGTCCTATAGTAAAAGTTGTTCATAATGATGAGTACAATGACCTCTTAAGAGGTTGTTAGTGTTTTACCAATAATCCTGTATAATATTACTGTTTTCAAGATAGGGCAAATATAATTAACGTTTCGATTCCGTCGTCGGTATTTATCTTTAAGCGAGCACAATGTTGCCCTTACCCCAATTTATTGGGGTAAGGGCAACATGTCATTTTCTTACATAATTCACTATTGGTCGGAGGGGCTCGTGGCTAATAATAACAGCCGCAAGGGTCGATCTTCATTGTTAAGCAACGCTTGCCGAAGTCGGCCCGTGGATGGGTGACTATCCATAACATACCGAGACCCCTTCGTGCCTCGAAAAGCACGTTAAGTCGTTGGTCCCGGCTGTCCTTCGTGAATCTTTGACAGTCGTTGCGGGTAGTTAGAAGCCCGAAAGTCTGACATCCAATCTTACCAAGAGGTATCGTGTTACCCAGTAACTGGGTTGTGGTGGTTAGCGTAAGATAGGCAGTCGCTCCATGTAAAATGCATCCGGTTAGTTTGGAAGCCAACCCCAACATAGTTGGGATTTTCTAGGCATATCATCTTTCACACAGTCCATCCA
Source organism: Dicycla oo (assembly GCA_948252095.1). Classification (NCBI taxonomy): domain Eukaryota; kingdom Metazoa; phylum Arthropoda; class Insecta; order Lepidoptera; family Noctuidae; genus Dicycla; species Dicycla oo. Next base: position 455,020 of record OX411733.1, read on the forward strand.
CCGCTTTTTTGATCGTCCCCTATTATAGCCATCCACATTCAAACTTAAAACTGCTCACGACATTTTCTTCATTCCGAGACTTAGTAAGGGCCGACGCATATAGATTCACCTCATTTATGTGTATCATCTATGGGATATGGAACCCTAAAAAGCATGGTTATGCCCCGCGGCGTCGCTCGCTCATTACCGCGTCATTACCGCGTCATTACTGTGTCACTGCGTCCGTGTGTCTGTCTGTGCACGCCATGGGAAGCATGTTATAATGTGAGATAATCATATACCTATATTTGTGGAGGACAGGTTACATTTGTAATGTTTGTTGTTCCGTCTCGTACAGCCTCGGAAACAGATTGTAAAGCAAGTTGACCATAATATAAACCAGTGTTGAGATCATATAAATCAGCTGATTTTAATCTGTGATTTAAATCGCGAATAAAATCAAGTGATTTTTTTAAATAAATCGTTTATTTAAATCAATACCTTTTTTAATGCTACAAAATTTCACCGACGGCCGCCATGACTCACGTACAATGGTCCACTTGAAGGACTCAGTGCGGAAACCAGACCCAACAACATAGATAACATAACATAACATAATGCTACAAAATGAACCAAAAAGTGACAAGGGACTTCCCCGATATAAACTACGGCGCACACATAGTATGTGCAATACTATGTTTAGCTATACAGCTTAAGAGGATTGTGAAGTGCGGATACGCGGCGCGATGTTTGGAGGTAATTACCTACATTTCATACAATTATCTACATAAATATTGTTTCGGGCGATAACGTTTTCACTCCCCAAAAACCTTTACAAAATGAGACAATTTTCATTACATTCAGTACACTTCCATCTAGGTCTGTACGTTTTTCGTTTTAGTAATTCAATTTAATTTAACTTAAAAAAATAATGAGGAGGATGTTTTTATGTCAAAAATATAGATATTTAGATGCTAATAATTTATATCGTATGCAATATTTCTTTATAATAAAAACGTACGGACCTAGTTTTTTATTATACCTACAACATTTCCAAAAATTATGAAAATTAGACTATGTTTACGGGGAGAAAAACGTTATCTCTTTTTTTATGAAAATTTACAGCTTCACAATCCTCTTAAACAAACGACTTGATGTGTTTTCATTCGTGTTTAATTAGTGAAAGCGTGAATACAACAAAATGGCTGAAAGAAAAAAGATGCTGTGTGGTGTGGGTATAACTTTATTTCGATGAAAATAAGTCTGCTAGCGGAGAGTTTAACAAAGCGGTGTGTAAAAGTTGTACTGCGGAGTTTAGTAGCGAGAATGAAAAAACATCGCAAAAGGATCGCAGTCCTAGACGACATTCTTTTTTATTAAATAATTTAAAATAAAAAGATTATTTTATTAAAAACCGGCTTCCAAATGAAAATAGATTGGAATAGGGAAATAAATAAAAAAAAAAATATTTAAATCAAACAAATCCGATTATTTTGATTTTTTTAAATTAATCATGATTTTTATAAACTGAAATGAACCGTATTCAAATCACCACTGTCATATCACAGTCTTTTGAAAAGGCTGTAACGCCGAAAATCTACGGAGTTTGTCAATCTGCTAAACAATGCAATTCCCCGGCTGCCCATTTTCTGTAGTTGGCATATTAAAAACTGACGGAAACCAAGTCTCTGTGTTGTGTCTCTGTGGGAGGTCTGTTATTGTTTTTCAGTGAATTCATGTTTAGATTTTTATAGCGTTACAAATAAAGACACTTTTGGTTCCTTTTAAAAAGCGTTATAACTCCAGTATAAGTGGAGGCTTGTAAATGGCTTTTCGTTGAAAGCCTCACTATAAATTTTTGTATTGTTAGCTGTAAGCTACCCAAAGACAATAAAATAAAATAAGTCGTTTGTAAATCTTTATTAGTAAGGCTGTAAGTGTTTAATTGTGAATAATTATAATGAAGTTACTCAAGAACTTACTTATTAAATCAAATAAGGAGATTATTGTCAGTGTCTGGTAGGGTTTCCATACGTCATGGTGATCACTGAACATCAGCGCTGTGCCATCCATGGCTCCTCCGTATCACAGCATCATGCTGAGTGGAAACTTTCTGTCACAGTCATCACGTGCAGCTGCCGACTAGTTCTATAGATCTATTTTGTTTATTTTTAATTTTCATTTATTATTCGAGTTAATTATCGTTTTGTGTGCACGTGTTTCTGTGACAAATTACCTATTTGTCTTGCTTTCTTTTCTTTGACCATATTAAAAGAATAATCGAATTGACCCTAGCAATGAGCTATTTATCTAGACGTGTTTACGAAAAAGATAATTATTCAATAAGACACACTACGAATCCAAGACAAGGCAAAAAGGTTTGCCTCGATAAAACTACCATAACAGGCCAAGAAATTAATAGGGTGTGAAAGAAAAAGATAACGTTTTATAAAGACCTATTAATCGAACAATGCATCTGTATCTCTCGTTTGTTATCTTAAACTTTTATCCCAAACGTGTTAAGAAGGTTCCTGTATAGAGGCGTAAGGACGTAAGTCACATTAGCGTCAATGTCGTTTACGCCTTTTTATCTCCACGCAAACAATTTATTTGTTTTAAAAAGGACAAGTTTAAAGAATTTGTCCGCTGAACAAAAAACTGTCCCTTTCGTTTCACGCCAGTTATCGAGACAAGTAAACGTTTGGACCAATTAGTTAGTTAACTAATAGTGCTGTCCCAACAAAGGGACGAGTAAGTGACAGATGTCATCGATGCAAGTGAAGATAGGGCTGTGCTGAACACAGATACCACCCATAGTCAACTATATATTTTACATTCCATTTTTTATTGAGTATTTTTAACGACATATCGTCGCCGGTAGTGTGACTTAAGTTTTATAAGTGAGAAGGTTTAGGAAGTGGCGCCTGGTTGTTCCTGAATCAAACCATTTCTGAATAGCATAATCAGCCTGTAATGTTCCCACTGCTGGGACACAGGTCTCCTCTACGAGAGAGGGAGCGGGCCAACAACCAGCACGCGGCCCAGTGCGGGTTGGTAGACGTCACATGTCTTCGAATTGTTGATCTAGGACATGCCGGTTTCCTCACGATGTTTTTCTATGGTTTTGAGAGCAGCGGTGATGAAATTATTTACAAAAAGTAAAGCGCCTGCCTGGGTTCGAACCCACGACCAACCTAAACCAAAACCTGTAAAATTAGAGATTGTATTAGCAAGGCAAAAGTACAATTTTTTACGCCAAATGGTCAAACTAATTTATGGAAAGAAACACTATTTTGTAACTAACTCTCCTATATACCTACATTCTGTGCAAATTATTTTTTCTACTCAATTCCATTTTAACAATAATAATTATGAGTGACCACGAGGACCTTTAATGCATTGCTTTGACCTCTGTGCTGGTATTTTCTTGATTCCGGTAGTCAACTTCAACTTATCACAATAAACATCTTTTATAACTATTTATTTCTCCTTTTACGACTTTATTTTGATGGATTAGAGCCATCAAATACTAAACTACAAATTAATTAAAGATAATAAAAGTTTTAAATGTCAAACTGGTAAATATTTATACGGAGACGAAAAATTCTCATTTAATTGTTATAAATAAAATATTAAAGGTATAAGAAATAAGCGATTGTTATGGCGCGGTGGTAAATCAAGGAGGTTTTACAACCAACATTATATTGTTGTACAATTAGCAATGTTAATGTGTGTGCGTATGTCTGCGGGAGAACTTGCTGCCCGAGGTTGGGAACATGTTGTGCCAGTAAATCGGTTTTTGTAACTGAGCCACTGCACTTTATTTGGACGTGCTAATAATAATAATATAATATTGAATATAAAACATGTATCAGGCAGGGGCCATAGTCCTTCCATTGTTTTAGGTAACCAGTCCTCTTTAGCCACCCAAACCTGCAATATTTCTACACCGACCGGGGGCTTCGTAATGTCAGTCTGGTGTCCGACATAGGTAGCTGTGTATGATTCACGAAATAGATAGGAATGTATGATTCACCAAAATCACTATACATGTCTCTTTCGTCAATGTTATTACCATTTTATCAGGTTTCATTATAAAATGTGGTCAATAACATTTTAACAGGTTTAGTAAAAAGTTTGCTAATTTAGATATTTTTTCTCAGGCTACGCGATTCATTTGCAAGAATACCTTGCTGTTGTAAAAATGCCAGCCAGGATACGGCACGGAGGGATCTCAGTATGTAAAGCCCAAGTAGCACAGAACTGCATTCTAAATGTTGACTCGCCCACAGCGAAACTCATCGACTTAGTAGAGTTCACGCGGGCTGCAACAGCTGCATAGAAAAAAACGAGGCTCAAAGCTCGCTGGGTTCTGTACCGCGAGTCTCATAAGCACCGCACACGCCACAGATGGCACTTTATTCCGCGTTTAGTGCAGCACGCTATCACCTGCAAGAGCGCATGTTTGTGAACACAAATAATGCAGTTTTCTGAATAAAGTCCGCGCGCGTCCTAAGAGAGAACATGCTCTGCTGTAACATCAGCAGTTCCTTTGTGAAGTTAACAAAGATTAAATGCTTTATGTTGCATGTCAGCATTTATCTCGGCCAAGAGTGAAGTTTTATGCAGTTACGTAGCAGCGAACATGTCAGCTTTTCTGTCTTGTGCTGAAGAATTGAAGTTTTCTACTGATTAGAGTTGTATCAGCAGATGATGCGCATCTACCTGATGTACAGCAAGCTTGCACAGCACATGCCTCCACGGTGCAACGTCAACATCTTGTCATACAGCAGACTTGTGCTACTTGGGAGATGGTCACCCATCCCCACGGACCAATCATGGCAAGCAATAGCTTAAATCCTGATCGATCGACTTTTTAACGCCACCAAAACACAGGTGTGTCTTTTTACCGCTAAAAGGAGTCGTTTCGCTCAAACTCCTACTTTTCGGGGTACATCTGTTCCTGCAACTGACCGGCTTGAGCTCCTAGGCATGGAGTTGACATCTGGTCACAACTTTGGCTCCACCATCGAGTACAAGGCCCAAACTGCGGCCAAGAAACTGGGCATCCTAAATAGGGTGAAGCGATACTTAACGCCTGGACAGCTCTTAACTCTTTACAAAGCGCAAGTCCGATCTTGCATGGATTATTGCAGCCGTCGTAAAAAGATCGACACGTGCGACTTTTATTACTTGTTCTCTTTTACATATCAGTTAGCAATGTTTCTACAGCTGGGAGTCAGCAGTTTCTCTATGAGAAACCTTTTTAAAGCCACGATCTAAACGATTCTAAAGAAGGCTCACTCTACTTTTTAGCTCACCTGTGGCATGCCTATGCCTGTCTTACATCAATCTGCCCAGTCTTTTCACAGCTATGTTGAGGTCAGCCTCCAGTCTAACCGGATGCAACTGGCAAACTTGGCAGACTTTTGGTCTTCTGTCTAACTACTGTCAAAGATCTTGAAATGACTGCCGGAAACAACGGTTTAACATGCTTTCCGAGTCACGAGGGGCTCGACCTTTGGACGAGCCATGCGGCTGTTGCGATGTAGCCACGAGCCCCCCGTCTATGACTTACATACTGTACCTAAATAATATTGATCCAAGCAAATTACGAAATAAATTGTCAAACTCAACGTTAGCTAGCACAGTGAACATAATCTTCTAATATAAGGCTTACTAACATATAACTCAATCTGAATTTGTAGGCACTAATAATTTTGTCACATTTGTGGCCAGTTGGTTGGTACAGCCCTAATATGGTTTGATACTATTGTCACCGTGCGCCTTACTCTGTTAGGGTTGTCAAAAAAAATTTTTTTTGTTTTAGTCGTGACAGCTTCAATCACCAGAAGTATTTATTTAGGGTCTACCCTTTATAGCAGAACTTTTTAAGCGGATAGCATAAACTTCATTTCGCAGAAAATCGTTTGACACTCATTTATCATACATTCAAAACGCATAATTTTGTAAGTCAGAATCATCTTTAGCATAAATTTAATATCCATAATAATTAAAAGTAGAACCATCATTTCGCATAAAGTTCACAGTCAGAATCGTCTTTTGGCATACGTTTCATATCGATAGTCATTAAAAAGCAGAACTATCATATCTCAGAAAGTTTACAGTAAGAATTAATAACAGAAAATATTTTATAGGTACCTTTTATGTGTCAATGTTAATTCATGTAATTGGTGTTGTATCCTTTTAATGAACTATAAATATATAATAACTATTTCTTGACATAGTCCTTAATGTCAAAAAGCCTTAATCTCCAGTGTTTGCCACCCCTGCATGCATCAGGGGCGCCGCACTCGCTCCGGTAGCGATTCGTCAGCCACTTTACTGCGTCAGATATGAATTCCGACGTGTTTATAGCTTTCGACGCGACTCGGCTAATTTGCCGTTAAAAGGTAAACACTTTTTATCACTAGAATGTGGAGGTTTTTTTTGAGGTTAGGAAGAGGACACGCTGTATGAGAGGCAGTGGTTTTGTTGAGGTTAGGAAGAGGACACGCTGTATGAGAGGCAGTGGTTTTGTTGAGGTTAGGAAGAGGACACGCTGTATGAGAGGCAGTGGTTTTGTTGAGGTTAGGAAGAGGACACGCTGTATGAGAGGCAGTGGTTTTGTTGAGGTTAGGAAGAGGACACGCTGTATGAGAGGCAGTGGTTTTGTTGAGGTTAGGAAGAGGACACGCTGTATGAGAGGCAGTGGTTTTGTTGAGGTTAGGAAGAGGACACGCTGTATGAGAGGCAGTGGTTTTGTTGAGGTTAGGAAGAGGACACGCTGTATGAGAGGCAGTGGTTTTGTTGAGGTTAGGAAGAGGACACGCTGTATGAGAGGCAGTGGTTTTGTTGAGGTTAGGAAGAGGACACGCTGTATGAGAGGCAGTGGTTTTGTTGAGGTTAGGAAGAGGACACGCTGTATGAGAGGCAGTGGTTTTGTTGAGGTTAGGAAGAGGACACGCTGTATGAGAGGCAGTGGTTTTGTTGAGGTTAGGAAGAGGACACGCTGTATGAGAGGCAGTGGTTTTGTTGAGGTTAGGGGGAGGACACGCTGTATGAGAGGCAGTGGTTTTGTTGAGGTTAGGGAGAGGACACGCTGTATGAGAGGCAGTGGTTTTGTTGAGGTTAGGAAGAGGACACGCTGTATGAGAGGCAGTGGTTTTGTTGAGGTTAGGAAGAGGACACGCTGTATGAGAGGCAGTGGTTTTGTTGAGGTTAGGAAGAGGACACGCTGTGTGAGAGGCAGTGGTTTTGTTGAGGTTAGAAAGAGGACACGCTGTATGAGAGGCAGTGGTTTTGTTGAGGTTAGGAAGAGGACACGCTGTATGAGAGGCAGTGGTTTTGTTGAGGTTAGGAAGAGGACACGCTGTATGAGAGGCAGTGGTTTTGTTGAGGTTAGGAAAAGGACACGCTGTATGAGAGGCAGTGGTTTTGTTGAGGTTAGGGAGAGGACACGCTGTATTAGAGGCAGTGGTTTTGTTGAGGTTAGGAAGAGGACACGCTGTATGAGAGGCAGTGGTTTTGTTGAGGTTAGGGAGAGGACACGCTGTATTAGAGGCAGTGGTTTTGTTGAGGTTAGGGAGAGGACACGCTGTATGAGAGGCAGTGGTTTTGTTGAGCTTAGGAAGTGGACACGCTGTATTAGAGGCAGTGGTTTTATTGAGGTTAGGAAGAGGACACGCTGTATGAGAGGCAGTGGTTTTTTTGAGGTTAGGGAGAGGACACGCTGTATTAGAGGCAGTGGTTTTGTTGAGGTTAGGGAGAGGACACGCTGTATGAGAGGCAGTGGTTTTGTTGAGGTTAGGGAGAGGACACGCTGTATGAGAGGCAGTGGTTTTGTTGAGGTTAGGAAGAGGACACGCTGTATGAGAGGCAGTGGTTTTGTTGAGGTTAGGAAGAGGACACGCTGTATGAGAGGCAGTGGTTTTGTTGAGGTTAGGAAGAGGACACGCTGTATGAGAGGCAGTGGTTTTGTTGAGGTTAGGAAGAGGACACGCTGTATGAGAGGCAGTGGTTTTGTTGAGGTTAGAAAAGGACACGCTGTATGAGAGGCAGTGGTTTTGTTGAGGTTAGGGAGAGGACACGCTGTATGAGAGGCAGTGGTTTTGTTGAGGTTAGGAAGAGGACACGCTGTATGAGAGGCAGTGGTTTTGTTGAGGTTAGGGAGAGGACACGCTGTATTAGAGGCAGTGGTTTTGTTGAGGTTAGGGAGAGGACACGCTGTATGAGAGGCAGTGGTTTTGTTGAGGTTAGGAAAAGGACACGCTGTATGAGAGGCAGTGGTCTTGTTGAGGTTAGGGAGAGGACACGCTGTATGAGAGGCAGTGGTTTTGTTGAGGTTAGGGAGAGGACACGCTGTATTAGAGGCAGTGGTTTTGTTGAGGTTAGGGAGAGGACACGCTGTATGAGAGGCAGTGGTTTTGTTGAGGTTAGGAAAAGGACACGCTGTATGAGAGGCAGTGGTTTTGTTGAGGTTAGGAAGAGGACACGCTGTATGAGAGGCAGTGGTTTTGTTGAGGTTAGGAAAAGGACACGCTGTATGAGAGGCAGTGGTTTTGTTGAGGTTAGGGAGAGGACACGCTGTATGAGAGGCAGTGGTTTTGTTGAGGTTAGGGAGAGGACACGCTGTATGAGAGGCAGTGGTTTTGTTGAGGTTAGGGAGAGGACACGCTGTATTAGAGGCAGTGGTTTTCATCCCAATTCTCAATACACTGAACTGGTAAAGGTTTGGTGGATGGGGTGCGGTCAGACATTTTTTTTTAATAATTTGTTTCGGCCAGCATAACTATTCACAACAATTCGACAGTCGAATCGGAAACGATAAATTTTCAATTTTGAATTTGATTTAAATTAATCTGTGAAAAATTTTGGGTAGCTTTGTGAACAGCCTTTAGAAGACTCCTGGTAACATTGATTGATGTTCGATTCGGCACGGAAGCGTATGAAACGGTTGTGAACAGCTATGCGGAAGAGAAAGCAAATTATTAGAGTATTATTAATTTTACTGTCATTGTGTCCTTTTGTCCTTCACTTATGAAATTAATATAGAAAAACATACATATCGAGACTGTCACCTACTGTTAAAAATCGCAAACGCAAAATAAAGACACAGTCAAGTTAATCCATCGACGTTAAAGGCAGGCAATTTACGAGTATAACTAAACGCGTCAAGCCGCACGTTTGTCACCGTCCTACTAAAAAGGTAAATCGCATTACTGTCCGCGTTGAGGTTAAAAGTTAACGTTACGTTTAGGGTTACGCTAAGTTTTAGTTTTAAAAGGTGTTTAGCCTTGAAAGTAATGTCAGTTGAAAGGTCGATGACCTGTTAGACATTGATTGATTGCTACAAGTGACTGAATCGTTAATCTAACACGATTTGTAAAGGTATCGACGACAGAATATACGATTAGCGATTTGATATCTTAAAAGTTGACATTTAAAATTCTGAAATTGACTGCCTCGTTGGTCCTCGTTGGACGCAAACGCTACAGCTGAGCATGCGGTCCTGGGTTCGAATACGAGGTCAGGCAAAATGTTATTGAGTTTTTCAATAACGAAATGGAGTCTAGTTTTGTGCCCGGTTGATGACAATAGAATAGACTCGCCCCCATTACATGGGACTTACATATAACTGCCGATATGTGGGTGTACGAGTAACTACCTATATAAATATTATATATATAGTACACCCATATTTCGCCAGTAAGTGTCCGTTCACACAGAGTGGAGAGTACATTTTTAAAAGAGTTTTGGGACATTGAAATAAGTTTGATTATTGTTTTACACTGAGCGAGTTAAGTCAGCTCTTAAGCATTATCTTTTAAAAAAGAAGTGAAATGAAAATCAATCTTATTCCAATGACCCTAAACTCTTTTTTAAACGCGATAAATTGTACTGTGCTCTCCGATCTGGTCTGTGTGACACTTATGTTTAAGTCCTAAAGGATTAGACAGAGCTCTGCCCTTTGGTGGCTTATAGGCGCGTGTTATGTTATGTAAAAATGGATAAACTCCCTCCGGTATCTGTCTGCCACAGATGATTTCTCGGAAACAAGTAGTCGTACTGCAGTCTACTAGGGACAGTTGGGAGTTTGGGACGCGGTAGCTACCAGAGTTGCATTTGTAAAAAAAAAATACTGTACACTAGGGCTTGATGGGTTACGAGCAAGTGCTCTAAATATATAGTTAATGTAGCCCATCTTGGCTGAGAGGATACGCGCACAGTGCGGACACGTTTGAATACCATATTGGTAATGGTATGTCGGAGGGTTGACCACAGCATACAACCTATACTTTAATGTGGTGGAAAAACCTCCTCTTTTTCTTTTTAAACTGCACAAAATATTTTTTAAGGGTGATTTTTCGAGGAACCGCAGAACGTGGTCACACTATCCTACTCCCAAGACTGAATGTTTAATAAGTTAGGAAAACTTATTAAACATTCAGTCTTGGGAGGAAATATAGATTACTCGTTATTTATCCTAAGTGTATAATGTGAAAATTAAACATGTAAAATTGTTTATAATGTTTTCAAAAAATATTCATATATCTCATGTCGAAAACGGTAGCAAAATCGGTAATCTTCGTGCGTCGCACTCTGTTCGCGCTCACAGCAAACATTGATAACTTTTGTATTCAATTCAAAAGCATGTAATATAATGTATTACATGCTGCATAGTTAAACACGATTAGTTTATTACATCAAATTAATCGTGTTTACATCATAATACACATACAATAAATGCGTCATAATTACCAAAGAACATTAATTTTTTCCCTCAAGTCACAATAGTTAATAGGTATTATAGCACTATCACAAAATTTGGCTAGTTTAATTAAATCATTCTCAAAAATGTGAAATTATCGTAGCTTTCGTGGCCTAACTTCAAAGTAGTGCACACTATGAAAGTTATAATTTTCGTGGTGGTGCGCTAGCTAACTAAACTTTGCCACGAAAGTTACGCGGAGAATATTTCATCATAAATAGCTAGCGACACGTGGGTCAACCACGGAGGCGAGGTATTATGTTATGACTTCATTATCATCATTCTCCCGCCCATAACCCAATTTATTTGGGGTCGGCGCAACATTATTTTCTTACATACATCTGTATTGGTCGTCATCTCGGTAGGTATTAGATATTGTAGGATAAACTCCCACGCTGGCCGCTCCACTTATCGCTCCGCTCATGGCCACACGCTCGCTACCTTACCTCGACGTGTGCTTATGCAACCGACTCGGCACCAACTGCCATTATTTATCTGTCACACCGAGCTACCAACAGATCTCATTTACGTATATTGTGGCGCTAGTTGTTTTAATAAGTTATTGGTGCTGATTCTCTTGTCAAAAATGCCTCTAAACTAGACTAAAAATCACTAAAATTTGTTTAGTCCTGTCAAACCACGATTTCCCATTCTGAAATTGAGTAAACAACTTTTGATTCTCAAACTAAATCAGACTATTTTTAATCGCGATTAAAAAGGTGTGGAGTAAAATTAGTTGTCATGAACAAAAATTTGGTAAAACAGTACTGTATACAGGGTGGTGACGACATAACGACATTAAATGAATATACGATTCGCACTAGTCAACCAAAACACTTTACCTAATGGTAAAGTGTTATTGGTAAAGTGGTATTTTTGAATTTTAATGTAATACCTAATTTGGTAATCCAAATTAGGTATTACATCAAAATTCAAAAATCTAATTTTTCAAACAAACTAAATGCAAAGCTAATCAGAATTTAAAACAACATCCTTTATAATATTGTCTACTAACCTCATCTGACCTTGTAGGCACTGCACGTGAGAGCGGCAACGTCGCACCCGTTTCGTCCGTTTTAGGCGCAGTTTCATTCATGTAAGTACAATGTACAAAAAAAATGGCGCGCAGCATTTATCCCCGCTCCGCTCACCGCTTGCCGCCCGCCAGCAGGCGCGACTTTTCTATCAGTAGGTTCACGTTTTAAAAACATTTTAAAAACACTTAATTAAACATTAAATAAAAACTTACTTCAATCATGGTACACTAAATTAAATTTTTAATTGCTGAATTTGTCCACCATTTACTCGTAACACACATGTGACAATGTCTTGTGATATTGTTTCTTACTTTCCTTAACAAGTCACTACTGATAGCCATTGCTTTTAATTTATTAAAAGCGTCAATAATTCTGTCTAGCAGTTTCTCTACGGTATTCACATCACAAGCATAAACCTCATTTTTGATAAATCCCCAAACTTAACTTACAACGAAATAACAGCAAATAACTATCACACTATTGTTTACACATTAGGTAGGTACCGTAACCTACCAAACTCTACTACACTTAAAACTTATACACAATCGAATTATCTGTCAATAACACAGCAGTAAAACTATTAAAGCTCTGCACTGTATGAAATTGCAACAAAGCAATTTTCAATTTTACACAAAATTAATAATTATTGTTAATGCGCTAAAACCACTCTTACGAATCGAAATTTAAAAAAAAAAACACCCTCTCACAAGGGTAGCACGTCACGCACTAGACAGTGGACCAGGAGCAAATTCCAGGGAAAACCCTACATCCTTTTCTTATACAATAAATCTTTTGAATGCGGAAGTGTTTACGAACTATTGTTGTTTAAACAAAAACTTACTTTGTTAAGACAAAAACGTCGAACTGGCAACCTTGTGTCTTCTTAGTTTTCGAAACGAAATACGCCTCGACAATCTTTGTTTGCTTATGATAATAGGAATTTTATCGTCATGGTTATTAGGTCTAAATTCAATCAGCAATACAATACAATCTTGTATTATTTCTGAGTAGCGAGCCGCACCATTGCATTTGGTTTTGTTTTAGCAAATAGGTAAATGAAATTGTTTTGATGTGAATGACCTAAATGAAACTTGCGTAGTATTCACATCATGTGTTAAAATTGTCAAAGGAAAAACAAATTCCTGCGGCTATACCCTTGATTATAATTTGATAATTTTTGGTATACGTACTACTACCGCGATACTGAATATATTTTTTCAATTAATGTCGTATTCTCCCCAACACCCGATATATTTTTTCTTTTCTTTTGCTTATATCTCGAAAACGGTGTGTCCTATCGCAAAAATAATGAAAATGTTGCCCCCCTTTCGAACCCGTAACGCCTTAAACCTCTACATGTACAGTACGGCCCATTTATCTTGGCAGGTCCGAACTTCGCACCGCAGGCTACGCAGTAAGTTTTTTAGGAGCCAAATGGTTGTCATAATTTGGCTCCTAAAAAAGTGGAGGCGAGTGTGAGTTAGAGAACATGCGCGAAACTTGTAAGTGCCTATGTTCGGCCCTGCCAAGATAAACCGGCCGTAGTGTAGGTAATAATTTTTCATATTTTCCATACAAAAAGTGATAAATTCCATACGAAACACGTTGAGAATCGCATCTTCTCCGGTGCTACGGGCTCGTCTCCACAGTCTCGGCCGCTGCGGCTCACATGGTGTGTGCGCCTTATAAGGGTGAGTTTCCACCGATGGAGCTAGGCGGAGTGAAGAGGAGCGAATCGTAAATTGACCAATCACAGTACCTACTCGAAATCTCCGCGTGAGTGTAAACAGTCTAAGAAGAGCGGAGCGGAGATAAGCGGCCTTTCAAATAAAATATAGGAACATGCGGCCCCAAGCTGGACTGAATGGAGACGAGCAGGGTGACCAATCACAGTGTTCGAAATTTCCACTCCGCTCCGCTTCAGTGGAAACACTTCCCACTTTACACAATACATTATTATTAATTTTTTTTTTAAACAAATGCCTGGTAAATTAAATAAATACAAATAAAAATAAAGTATAATAATACAGTTATAATAATAGTGTGAAATGTTTATTCACGACCTCACACCCGTAGATTACATCGGAATAATTAATTAATGATGAGCTAGTTTCTTTAATATTTATTTCGTTAAATATTAAGATGAACATTCGGATAATAAAATCATTTAACAGTCATGAGAACAAGATCGCTTTTTTAAAAGCTCAGGAATGTTAGAAACCTCTGACTGCAATGCTTATTTGATAATTATAAAACAATCAGAAACAATTTTGAAATAATCCCCTATTTCATGGAACCTCTAACGAGATATGTGTAGGTTCTGCGGCCACGTTTCGCCAAAACGTGGACGCAGTACCTACACATATCCTTTCCTACCCCTATGGAAGACACAGGTAGAGGCAGGCAAGCTTTAGTTGTCTCATCTTTGTGAAGGAGCTCATTCAGGAAAGTACTACCACCATACATAATATTCTTCTAGGGCCAAGCAGCGTTTGTTTTTTGGTTGGTAGGATATGGGTGCCGACATCATTAGGTTGGTAGAATATGGGTGCCGACATCATTAGGTTGGTAGGATATGGGTGCCGACATCATTAGGTTGGTAGGATATGAGTGCCGACATCATTAGGTTGGTAGGATATGGGTGCCAACATCATTAGGTTGGTAGGATATGGGTGCCGACATCATTAGGTTGGTAGGATATGGGTGCCGACATCATTAGGTTGGAAGGGTATGAGTGCCGACATCATTAGGTTGGAAGGGTATGAGTGCCGACATCATTAGGTTGGAAGGGTATGGGTGCCGACATCATTAGGTTGGAAGGGTATGAGTGCCGACATCATTAGGTTGGAAGGGTATGAGTGCCGACATCATTAGGTTGGAAGGGTATGGGTGACGACATCATTAGGTTGGAAGGGTATGGGTGACGACATCATTTGGTTGGAAGGGTATGGGTGACGACATCATTAGGTTGGAAGGGTATGAGTGCCGACATCATTAGGTTGGAAGGGTATGAGTGCCGACATCATTAGGTTGGAAGGGTATGAGTGCCGACATCATTAGGTTGGAAGGGTATGGGTGCCGACATCATTAGGTTGGAAGGGTATGAGTGCCGACATCATTAGGTTGGAAGGGTATGAGTGCCGACATCATTAGGTTGGAAGGGTATGGGTGCCGACATCATTAGGTTGGAAGGGTATGAGTGCCGACATCATTAGGTTGGAAGGGTATGAGTGCCGACATCATTAGGTTGGAAGGGTATGAGTGCCGACATCATTAGGTTGGAAGGGTATGGGTGACGACATCATTAGGTTGGAAGGGTATGGGTGCCGACATCATTAGGTTGGAAGGGTATGAGTGCCGACATCATTAGGTTGGAAGGGTATGGGTGACGACATCATTAGGTTGGAAGGGTATGAGTGCCGACATCATTAGGTTGGAAGGGTATGGGTGACGACATCATTAGGTTGGAAGGGTATGGGTGCCGACATCATTAGGTTGGAAGGGTATGAGTGCCGACATCATTAGGTTGGAAGGGTATGGGTGCCGACATCATTAGGTTGGAAGGGTATGAGTGCCGACATCATTAGGTTGGAAGGGTATGGGTGACGACATCGTTAGGTTGGAAGGGTATGGGTGCCGACATCATTGGGACATCATGGGGACAGGGGCTGTGTCAATAACTTTAGACCTATTTCCATTTTGCCAACGGTATCCAAGATTCTGGAAAGGTTAATAAACAAACGTTTAACTAAATACCTCGAGTCAAACAAACTATTATCACCTTCTCAGTTTGGTTTCCGATCCGGAAAGTCAACTAGTGATGCTGTCCAGGAATTGGTGAACTTTGTTTCCACAAATCTTGATGGTAAACAAAAGGTGCTGGCAATCTTTCTGGACTTAGCAAAGGCTTTTGACACAGTCTCTACCCCGCTTCTCCTCGAGAAGCTGGAGGGGTTAGGAGTGAGAGGCACGCAACTTAAATTATTTTCTGATTACCTCACTAATCGCAAGCAGAGAGTAAGGGTTGGTGATATGTGCAGTGATGACCTTGACATCACATATGGGGTACCACAGGGAAGTATCCTAGGCCCCACATTATTTTTGACGTATATTAACGAACTTTGTAACCTCGAACTGCGTGGTGGTAGGATCATCACCTTTGCGGACGACACAGCTCTGCTTTTTCACGCGGACTCATGGGAAGAAGTCTACTCAAATGCTCAGCTCGGTTTTGACATGGTTGCAGAGTGGTTAAACAATAACAAACTCACTCTTAACGTGTCTAAATCTATGTATATTCCTTTTTCCATAAAAAATCACGCGATTCCTTCTTATACAAATTTTTCAATAACATCACACACATGCTCTTTCCTGCAAGATAAGTCTTGCACATGTCCTAATCTAAGAGAAACCACCGTTATCAAATATTTGGGAATTCAGATTGACAATCGTCTTAGTTTTCAGCCACATATAGACGCACTTACAGCGAGAACGCGAAAATTGATATTTGTTTTCAAGAACTTACGCCATGTGGCGGAAACTAAGACTATTGACACCGTATACTATGCACTAGTTCAATCAATCTTATCATATTGCATAACGGCATGGGGGGGAGCCCCTAAAACATCTTTGCTGAGATTAGAAAGAGCACAGCGAGCTGTTCTTAAAGTTGGTCATAAACTTCCCTATCTTTTTCCAACGAAAGGACTTTATCAGCAGTGCAAAGTACTGACTGTTCGCCAATTATTCATCTTAAGCACTATCATTCGTAGGCATACTCAACTTCCATACAATCCTTTTGAAATCCTTAATAAGAGACGCAAACACACAGTCTGTAAGTCACGGTCCTTCAAAACCAGTTTCAGCCGTAGATTCTTTTGTTTCCTAGGAGATTACCTATACAATAAAGTCAATAAAGCCATTTCCATCTACTCCTTATCCATATACAATTGTAAAACTAAAGTCCAAAATTGGCTTCAATCTCATGATTATGAAGATACAGAGAGACTCTTAGAAGTCATCTCATAAAAAGCAGCTTGACATGTCCTTTATATGCCATTTTAGGAGACCAGTTTTGAATATCACACACTCACTACACACTCACTCACCCACACCAACACACCCTACTTTGCTGTCTAGTTAATTATTTGTTTTTTCCTTGTCTTAAATTGTTTTAATTGCCATCCCAACATAATCATCTATTTATATTACTGTGACTTGTCCGTGTAGTTTGGAGGCCTGGAGACCTGTAACACAGGTATTCCTAGTACAGGCTCCAGTCTCCACAACATCAATGTATGTTTGTATACACAAATTATGTATTGTACCTACAAATTTTTCATTATGTGGTGGAGAAAATAAACGTTATTATTATTATTATTATTATTATTAGGTTGGAAGGGTATGAGTGCCGACATCATTAGGTTGGAAGGGTATGAGTGCCGACATCATTAGGTTGGAAGGGTATGGGTGACGACATCATTAGGTTGGAAGGGTATGAGTGCCGACATCATTAGGTTGGAAGGGTATGGGTGACGACATCATTAGGTTGGAAGGGTATGGGTGCCGACATCACCGACATCATTAGGTTGGAAGGGTATGAGTGCCGACATCATTAGGTTGGAAGGGTATGGGTGACGACATCATTAGGTTGGAAGGGTATGAGTGCCGACATCATTAGGTTGGAAGGGTATGGGAGACGACATCATTAGGTTGGAAGGGTATGGGTGCCGACATCATTAGGTTGGAAGGGTATGGGTGCCGACATCATTAGGTTGGAAGGGTATGAGTGCCGACATCATTAGGTTGGAAGGGTATGGGTGACGACATCATTAGGTTGGAAGGGTATGGGTGCCGACATCATTAGGTTGGAAGGGTATGAGTGCCGACATCATTAGGTTGGAAGGGTATGGGTGACGACATCATTAGGTTGGAAGGGTATGAGTGCCGACATCATTAGGTTGGAAGGGTATGGGAGACGACATCATTAGGTTGGCAGGGTATGGGTGCCGACATCATTAGGTTGGAAGGGTATGGGTGCCGACATCATTAGGTTGGAAGGGTATGAGTGCCGACATCATTAGGTTGGAAGGGTATGGGTGACGACATCATTAGGTTGGAAGGGTATGGGTGCCGACATCATTAGGTTGGAAGGGTATGAGTGCCGACATCATTAGGTTGGAAGGGTATGAGTGCCGACATCATTAGGTTGGAAGGGTATGGGTGACGACATCATTAGGTTGGAAGGGTATGGGTGCCGACATCATTAAGTTGGAAGTTTAGGTTTGAAATAAAGCAGACACAAAGATAAAATATCTGTGGTCATCTGCAACACTTTGAAGGATACGATCAGAAATTAAATTATCCGGAAAAGAACTGGAGTTACCGACACAGCTTGCAGAGTAAGCAAGCAAGCTGCAGCAAGAGGATGTTGTAGCGCAGCCTGGGAGAGGCCGATGTGCAGCAATGGACTGCGATAGGCTGAGTTGATGATGGTTGATATGGTGACAGGTGGCGGCGACCACGTACCGTAAGGTGGATCGCCTGCTGTTACCACTCCATAACTTAATGAATAAAGTTCGAAAATAACTTTATCAGAAATTACTCTACGGTAAGTCCAGTAAGTAATACTTTTGTCAGCCGGAACAGTTCGCAGCCATGCTCATGATCCCCGCACAACAGACTGGCGACTTAGCTACATTCGAGGTAATAAATAACAGCCTTATTTAATTAGCTGAGGGCGACAATCAAAGTTATTATATTTGTTGGAGCCGGCGACGCCATTATAATGTAAAGGTGTGTACTTTACGAGCGGCTCCACGGGGCCAAGTTATATCAACGTTACATAGTTAGATTGTGTATGTTTGAAGGTTTCCTTGTTCAAAATGATCCTTTGAAACTACCAGTCGGATTTTAAAAGTTCTTTTTGTATTTGATTCTTGAGGAAGGTTATATGTCAACCTCACGCTACGGACCTTTAGGAGCTGATCAAAAAGAAATAAGTCGGAAAGAATGCTAAGCGATGTCGTATATATACGTAGCGAAGTTTTGTGAATGAGTGGCTGTTATTTTAGTACATTGTGGTGTTACAACATTCACGCGAACGAAGTCGCGGGCAGAAGCTAGTTATTCAATATATTTTCACTCACTTTTGTGCACATGATTTGTCCTTGTGGCATTTCAATAAGATTCGATCTTTACCCGTCTTCAACCATGTTTTCCATAGCACAAAGCTCCACATCCATACATGATTAATAGCTGACACTTCAGTACCCACATTATTACATTACTAAAGGGTCTGCTGCTTCACTTCCTACTTATCAGTTTTACTTCAACATAACAGGTTTCTAAATTACAAAGACAACGCGTACAAAGTCACGGGCAAAAGCAAATGTGCAACAATGAGGATTAATAAGCGCGTTGAATATGTATGAGTGGGCAAAGTAGTTTTTTGGGTTTTTTCATCTGGAATTTCTCAGTAGAAACCCGGAGTCTGGATTTGTGCCCGGGTGATGGCTTCCTGCAGATGCAGATTTTTTTTTCGCGATTTGTCCCATAGTAAAAGTTGTTTGTTATCATGAGTACAATCATGTGTTTAAGTATCGGTCACTAATTACCAGTCACCCTTTATATAAAAGAGTTCTCTGTGGGAGTTGCATTATGAAATTTAATACAACATTATAACACTCGTTTGGATGATAGGTATTAATTATGGTTGTTTTAATGTTGGCAATAAGCTAACTGTTTCAGAAACTTTTATAGACGATTTATAGCATGGGTCAATCAATCTGCCTAGCCTTTTCCCAACTAAGTTGGGGTCGGCTTCCAGTCTAACCGGATGCAGCTGAATATCAGTATTTTACATGGAGCGACTGCCTATCTGACCTCCACAACCCAGTTACTGGATAATACGATACCCTTCTTGGTAAGACTGGTTGTCAGACTTTCGGGCTTCTGACGACCCGTAACGACTATATTAACGATTTATAGCATGGGTGTAGATAAAATATTTTTAGGAAACCAAAAAGGGAATTATTTGAGGTTCAATTAAATAAATTCCCACCCTATCAAGCCGTCACAAGAACATTTGACATCTAGCGAAAACCATTCAATATTAGACTAGCCTGCAAAGCACACAATTTCGCCGTCTGTACACTTGACTCCCAGGATTAGTACAGTGAAGCAGTAATAAGTAAATATAATTTATATCACCGCAGTGAAACTGACTCGCCTCACTGACTCGCTGTACTCACAATAACACACTTTCGTTTTCATCACATTGTTGGTGAAAAGGAGCCGAGTCCACCCGAGTTATCCCGATCCTGCACGAACGCATTACTCGTACTATCAGCTGTGACATTATTCAATACGAGCTTTATTTACTAGTTACTCTACAGTTAATATTGTAGGAATGCATACCAGTTTAAGATAGCAAGCTTTTTGTGTTAGATAAACTAGATTTCAACCAAAAGAATGATCTAATTAAATCTGTGAACACTAAACTATTTTATATAAGCCGTGTGATGATTAACCATCAGCAAAAATGATGAACTTCCACTATTTTATAAATCAGTGACTTCCATACAAACTTCAATCCCTATTAAACCCCTTTAGGAAATTAATTTTCAAAATTCGTTCCTTATTGATCAGTTTCTTTTTATGTTTAAGGAAGTCTTGTACTTTTATTTCATGCTTCTAGACCCAGCGTGCAGCGGTTTTGGCTGTGCTTTGTCTGGCCATGAGTGATTGAATGAATGAAGGAATGTAGTGAAGATTTTTATTAAATAGATTTCAAATTAAACAATTAAATCGTTTCCATCGTTTTTTTTTATTGCTGACTGGGGCTGCTCTTGACCTCGATCGCACTTGATGGAAAGCGTCCCACCAAGTCTGGTGCAGCTAGCTGGTATTTTGCTCTGCGTCCCACTGAGTCTGGTGCAGCTAGCTGGTATTTTGCTCTGCGTCCCACCGAGTCTGGTGCAGCTAGCTGGTATTTTGCTCTGCGTCCCACCGAGTCTGGTGCAGCTAGCTGGTATTTTGCTCTGCGTCCCACCGAGTCTGGTGCAGCTAGCTGGTATTTTGCTCTGCGTCCCACCGAATCTGGTGCAGCTAGCTGGTATTTTGCTCTGCGTCCCACTGAGTCTGGTGCAGCTAGCTGGTATTTTGCTCTGCGTCCCACTGAGTCTGGTGCAGCTAGCTGGTATTTTGCTCTGCGTCCCACTGAGTCTGGTGCAGCTAGCTGGTATTTTGCTCTGCGTCCCACTGAGTCTGGTGCAGCTAGCTGGTATTTTGCTCTGCGTCCCACTGAGTCTGGTGTAGCTAGCTGGTATTTTGCTCTGCGTCCCACCGAGTCTGGTGCAGCTAGCTGGTATTTTGCTCTGCGTCCCACCGAGTCTGGTGCAGCTAGCTAGTATTTTGCTCTGCGTCCCACTGTGTCTGGTGCAGCTAGCTGGTTTATTGCTCTGCGTCCCACTGAGTCTGGTGCAGCTAGCTGGTATTTTGCTCTGCGTCCCACTGTGTCTGGTGCAGCTAGCTGGTATTTTGCTCTGCGTCCCACTGAGTCTGGTGCAGCTAGCTGGTATTTTGCTCTGCGTCCCACCGAGTCTGGTGCAGCTAGCTGGTATTTTGCTCTGCGTCCCACCGAGTCTGGTGCAGCTAGCTAGTATTTTGCTCTGCATCCCACCGAGTCTGGTGCAGCTAGCTGGTATTTTGCTCTGCGTCCCACCGAGTCTGGTGCAGCTAGCTAGTATTTTGCTCTGCGTCCCACTGTGTCTGGTGCAGCTAGCTGGTTTATTGCTCTGCGTCCCACTGAGTCTGGTGCAGCTAGCTGGTATTTTGCTCTGCGTCCCACTGTGTCTGGTGCAGCTAGCTGGTTTATTGCTCTGCGTCCCACTGAGTCTGGTGCAGCTAGCTGGTATTTTGCTCTGCGTCCCACTGAGTCTGGTGTAGCTAGCTGGTATTTTGCTCTGCGTCCCACCGAGTCTGGTGCAGCTAGCTGGTATTTTGCTCTGCGTCCCACTGTGGCTGGTGCAGCTAGCTGGTTTATTGCTCTGCGTCCCACTGAGTCTGGTGCAGCTAGCTGGTATTTTGCTCTGCGTCCCACTGAGTCTGGTGTAGCTAGCTGGTATTTTGCTCTGCGTCCCACCGAGTCTGGTGCAGCTAGCTGGTATTTTGCTCTGCGTCCCACCGAGTCTGGTGCAGCTAGCTAGTATTTTGCTCTGCATCCCACCGAGTCTGGTGCAGCTAGCTGGTATTTTGCTCTGCGTCCCACCGAGTCTGGTGCAGCTAGCTAGTATTTTGCTCTGCGTCCCACTGTGTCTGGTGCAGCTAGCTGGTTTATTGCTCTGCGTCCCACTGAGTCTGGTGCAGCTAGCTGTTATTTTGCTCTGCGTCCCACCGAGTCTGGTGCAGCTAGCTGGTATTTTTCTGAGCCATCCCTTAAGTAGCAGCACTACTCCATACAAGAACGGACCTGTGCTTTGTACTGACTTATAAGCAGTCCAGATGTGAAATATCGCCTCAGCTTGTTTGGGATGCCCAGCTACTTGGCTGCAGTCTGTACTTTTGACTCGATGGTTGAGCTGAAGTTGAGACCAGACGTATTGCTCCATGCCCAAAAGCTCTAGGCGGTTGGTATCTGGTACAGATGCACCTTGGAACGTAGAAGATAACTAAAACTGGCTCCTTTAATATTTATTTAATTTGGACATATTAAGACAGTAGACAGCGTTAGATCCAAGTCTATTGAATTGTAGATGACGCCTCGTGTGACGAGTTTTATAATATTGTGACGCTTAGCGGTATCAGTGGCACAGATCTCTCGACTGCCTCTGCGACCTGTAGGGTGCGCAAAACAATTAGAATATGAATTGTCTGTTTATATTTTTGGTATAAGTGCACGCCTTTGACACTTAGTCCAGAGTTTGAAAATATTCAAAATATTCAATGAACGCCTAACAAAGTCTTCTGTCTTCAAAGTCTTTAATTCTTTTTTATCATTTAAATTGAAGAGTTCCTTTTCTGCTTTAAAAGTTACACTATCTGTACGATTATAATTAAGTTGAGTATTCGTTTTGAACACATTAACATTTTTTTTAATTATTATTATTTCCATTTATTATACTGATTGCTTTGATTCATTGTGAAGGTATTAAGTGGTGCCACCGTTTTTACACGAGAAAAATAGGATATATTATATTTAATTATAATATTTAGTATATTTTAATCATGTGCAGAATAGTTAATTTAACAGAGATAATTTTTGTTAACAAACCATACGGACTAGGATATTGAAATGAAACAGGCGATCAGTCGTTGTAATTCTAGAGCTAACAAAAAAACCCGCTCGCGATAAGATCATTTTTTCTGCAGTTATTATGACTACTTACAAAACAATAAAGAGCAAATACAAAAAAAAAGCCGGCCAAGTGCGTGTCGGAATACGCACAATGAAGGGTTCCGTACTTGGGATGAATCTCAAGAACAAACTTAACATTGTAGTTGAAAAACATGTTCTCCCATACATTCCAACTGCAAATTCTATGCACAATATTGAGAGATTTACCATGTTTTTTAATACCTTAGACTTTTTATAAATTTTCCTATAGGTATTGAACTATTTTTTATATTTTTTAAAAAATTTAGGCTCAGTACTTTCGGAGATAAGGGGGGAATGGTCAATTTTCGTCTATTTTCTTAAATAACTTTAAAATGATTTATTTTAAAATTATAAAAATCATATATTTGAGACCCTCACAGTAAGGCCTTTTATTTGATATTCACACGGTATAGTTTGCAATTTTTTTTCTTATTTGCCCTCCTAAATTGACCCCTTTATTCAAATTCATTTATTTACGGTACACGTCCAAGTTTGGGTCTGACCCAAACATGTATACGTGTACCAAATTTCAGCTTAGTCGGTCCATTAGAATCGGAGCAAATTGGCTGTGACAGACGGATAGACAGACAGACAGACACACGAGTGATCCTATAACGGTTCCGTTTTTTCCTTTTGAGGTACGGAACCCTAAAAATAATGAAATAATAAAAATTTATTTGGACGTTCGGCGGAGATCCAAGTAATTTTTTTCAAACGGTTTTTTTCTTCAAAGTAGGAGAACAAGAGTTTAAAAAAAAAACATAAAGTAAGGTTTCTCAAGTCTCAAGTCTTTTCTTGATATTGGTGTACAAAATATTAAAATATGATCAATGGAAAATTAATGATGACGACATATGAAGTCATTTTAAGGCCAGGAAATTGCTTGGCCTTGACGTGTTAAGAGTAGAACCCTACCTCAAATGCTTCGCGTTATGAGGCGTGCAATACTCGCAACATTGGCATCAGGGCAAGACGATGACTAGAAAGTTAACGTAAAACTTGGTGTACACAATACACCAACGTTACTTCAGTGAAACACCACAATATACCTACATAGTTACATAGATACTTGAGTCAATATAAGTAAAACAGATTGAGTATTTCGCCACCAGAAACAGAAAAACTTTCATCAACAAAAACGAAAATTAAATCGCTTCATATTAGAAGTGAACAAACTAAACATTACGTTCTCTGCATCCATTACCCTGCTACCTGCCACCAATACAAGTGTCAGGTAATCAGATTATAAGTTAGTCTTATTATGATTTGAACTGTCTTATTAGGATATCTTAAAGCTATTGTATGACTGGTGACGTGTTAAGATTTAAGACACCTTGTGGAAACTTGTTCGAGCACAAAACTTAAAGCCAATGACCATGATGAACATCTTCACTGAACAATAAAGTTCCGACCGAGCCTCCTCCGGCCGTCAGATTGCCATGAAATGTTTTCACTAATAATTACAATCTATAAATATTACCTATAAACTATAGTGCTTTTAAAATACTCGTTGCTATTCCAGCAATTCGCACTAAGCGGTTCCAAATGCACAGCAAAACAGTGGAACTCTTTACCTGCGTCTGTGTTTCCGAACGCATTTAAACCCTAATATCTTCAAAGTGAGAGTGAACAGGCTTCTTCTGGGTAAGCTCACTCCATCGTCGACTTTGTCTCTGTCGCCTCTGACCTAGACTAGAGTCAAGAGCAAACCCATCACAAATAAAAAAAGAATGTACAACGCCCTCACACACACAGTGAGAATCTATAACAGCGTTGTTCTTTAAACTACGCAACTGATTTTGATGTGGTTTTCCTCATCATTCAGAGAATTTATTGCAGAAGTTTTACATGTACTTACATTAATATTGAACTTGCATGGAATAAAGAAATATCGATGTCTTTAGTTGAACATAAATGAAGCTGACTGATGACCTTGTGAACCTTGAACGCAGGAGTCCGCTGGGTGTGGGTAGCACAGAACCTGTCGAAGAGGCGCTGCTGGGGAGGTCTCTGTCCAGCAGTGGAAATGATGATGATGATGATACGAATCTGCCAAACTAGAATGTCTTAGTTTCGTTACATGAGTGATGTCAAAATCTAGCATCTGGCAAACGTTGGGCCGTCAGCTCCGGTATCAACTTTAATTGACTTAACTATTCTCCTCAGCATTTGCGTGATTCTCCCGCTTATGTTTTAATTATTCTCGTCTGTAATGTAAGATAGAAAACCTCATCATAACTTCTCCTAAAAACACAAAAGGCTAACACTAAAGGTACACTGCACCACGGTCAAACAGCGGGAGACCAGACGTTAGTGCAAGGCGACACTTATTAGAATGATAAATAATACAGTATTACTTAATAACTTTTAGTGCCTATATAATATTGAGCTCATTGCTTTCACACAATTAGCCAGGCCAGATGCCGCCCACGGACGGAAGTCGCCTCCACATTCGACACCACTTAGTCGACACCTGTTTCTACGATTGCTGATCTGTTTCATATTCGATCACTACTTGTTGGAGTCCATGGTTTGTATTTATGTTTATGTGTGGGTAATAGTTACGTTATGATTCTATGTATATAAGAACTCTGTATATCGATCGGATCCATTTGCTGCTTCGAATGAAAGATTCTAAGCAAAAAGGTTCGGTTTGCATTTCCCTAAGATTTAAAGGTCGAAATCGATGGTTATTGTGGTAATGTTTCTTCACGCCAGTCTACAGAATATTCACACTGTTCTGACCCATAGTTTCAATACCAATGATGTAAGTAACCAGTGAAATTGTAATAACTTGATTTAAAAAAGTACCAATTCACCAATACAACTGAACGCAATCAGCACATCTAAGCTGCGTTAAAGTCAGTGTCAATATTCCATAACAATTTTGACACTGACAGTTTTTGAACGCGATTAGCACATCTAAATTCTAAGCCACGTTCAAGAGGTGTCAACATCAGTATCCAACGAACGCGGTTTCCACGTGCTGAAAGCGTTCAGTTTAATTGGTGAAATTTGGCTTAAGTAGGTAATCATAGAAATTCTTGCCGTTCTTGTAAATAGGAATCTACGCTTCGGGACGGGCACAGGCTTTAACTTTCTGAAGTGATTGAGTGTTTAGGGTTTATTGAAATCGCTTTTTTTTTTTGAGATGGGTTTGCTCTTGACTCTAGCCTAGGTCACAGGTGACAGAGACAAAGTAGACGATGGAGTGAGCTTACCCAGAAGAAGCCTGTTCACTCTCACTTTAAAGAGATTAGGTTGGTATGCGGTCTGAAACACAGACGCAGGTAGTGAGTTCCTCTCTTTTGCTGTGCGCATTATAAAAGACATTTGGAAACGCTTAGTGCGAATTGGTGGAATAGCAACTAGGTAAGGATGGTAACTAGCAGTGCGTCTAGATGTCCGGTGGTAGAAGGGGCCCGGTGGAATGAGGTCGTGGAGTTCTTGGGCACTCTCACCGAAGTACAATCTGTAGAAGACCAACAAGCAGATAACCTTGCGGCGATGAGCCAAGCTGTGAAGCTTGGCATCCACCAGTTCTACTTCGCCAATGAGCCTCTTAGCTCTGCGTCCCACCAAGTCTAATGTGTCCGTAAATGGTTTAATTTCAAGAAATGCTTTGAACCAAAGCTACGCAACCAACTTCCACGTCCCAATGTTACGTTAGGATGCGATAAAGAAGCCAAATGTGATCCAATAAACAAGAAACACTTAACTTTACTATAACTTAACTTGGCGCAGACAAACTGACCAACATAATAAACTGAGTTACTTGCGCACAGGCCGCCATAAATCTAACATTATGATACAAAGCCGAGAAATAGTCACAATAACGCGACAACTGCGATATATCTCTCTTCAATGCAAATATAGGGGAAAACGATCGCGAAGTCGCTCTGAAACCATAAATATTTGAGTAAAGCTATTGAACACGATACTCGCTCAAGCATTATACACAATTACAGTCGTCATTTATCAAGAGTTATCACCGCCTGAATAATAACCGGTGGGCCAGAATCAATTATGGGTGGGTGGTGTGAAATTTGCGTGTAGTGTGGTGCCGCACCTCTGGTGTTAGTAGTTTTTATTGGCACATTTTTTGCTGAACCGCGATCCACACGGGGTGGCTTTTGGTAACATTTGTTATTATGATAAAATGAAAGTCTAAGCGAAAATGATTGGATGCTCGTCAAATCTAAATAATTTACAAAATGTAAAGATTTTCCATGGTGTTTGATTGATGATCTATTGGTTATAAAAGGGATCACTACACGTGTAGGTAACGTAAGTACGTGGTAGTTATGTAAACATTTATCAACTAATTTGAACTTGATGATGACAAATTGTGGCCCCTTACGATCGTGTAACAATCGGTTACGATCTGCACTCGTCGGGAATCTTCGGTTATGTTCGGCTGCGGTCGTAAATCATGCACTTGTTATAAGCCATAATGATGCCTATAACATAACACTGTTAGTACTAACAAGCATTTGTGTATGTGAAGTTTTATCAGGTTGGCACAAAAGTAACGTAAGCACACTTGGTTTACGTTTTATATTTTTTATTATTATGAAAATATAAAAGCTTAGTCAATGATGTAATTACTTCTTGCCAACGATCCGGCAACGTTTGGATGCCTTTCGCCCAAAACTCTGATGGCTGTGCCTCGCAAAAGTTGTTCAACTCCGCCTCTACATGAGAGGAACCATTATAATAATAATAATAATGCTAAAACTTTTGTGTACGTATATATAATACTGTTCATAGCATTTGTTTTGTAATTTATAATAAGTACTTTTTGTGAAAGAAATAAATTATTATCTCCTTTATTTATTTTTTAAACTTATTTTATTACATTTTTAAATATTTTTATAAAAACATAAAAAAAAAAACATTTAAAAATATAAAAAATAGTGATCCGCCGGTAGCGGGTGCAGGGTCCAAGCTACCGGTGGTTAGGGCCCCAGAGACAGGAACCTCCTCACAATACGCGCCGTATCAAGGAGGACTGCCTTCTGAATCAGGCCCTTCACCCAGCCACCCAACGAGAGCCTCTTGAGATGTTGGTCGAGGCTCTTAGCGATAAGGCCATTGACCGTAACGACTATCGGCACAATGATTGCCGAGTCCACATTCCACATAGCGACAACCTCGTGGGCTAAGTCGAGATACTTCAATTGTTTCTCCTTCTCAGCCTTCACGAGGTTCTCGTCATGCGGGATAGTGACATCGATTATCATTGTGCGGCGCACTGATCGATCTATTACCACTATATCAGGCTTATTGGCTACAATAGTCCTGTCAGTGATAATAGATCGATCCCAGTATAACGTGACATGGTCATTCTCGAGAACTGGGTCGGGCACATACCTGTAATACGGTACCTCAGAGTCCACAAGGCCGTATTTCAGAGCAAGTTGCTGATGGATAATCCTGGCTACTTGATTATGCCTGTGCAAATACTCGCCGTTAGCTAAACGAGAACACCCAGAAGTAATATGTCTGATAGACTCACCGGGACAATGGCATGCCCGACATATGTCGATCGTCCCGTCTTTCATTATATACTTCCGGTAGTTATTCGTTAGCATAACTTCATCCATAATTGCACAGACTGAACCTTCGGTTTCCCCAAAGAGGTCACCGAAGCGTAGCCAGGCCACGGACGCTAAGAAATCTACGTCGGGCCCATGAAGGGCCCGGAAAAAGCGTCCGTGAAGCTCCTTGCTTTGCCATACTTCCTTGCGGTCGTTGGTACTAAGCACCACAGGTTTGCGCCAGTTCTCTTTAGCCAAGGACAACGGGGTGAGTCCCTTGTCCACTGCAACCACATCTCGGTGCATATCCACGTCAGCCTTGAGAAAATATTCTCTGAGACTGCACACCTCGCGGTTGTGGAGGGTCTTAGCATTTAAAAAACCTCGACCCCCGCACTTCCGCGGAATGTACAGCCTCATGACAGACGAACGTGGGTGATGCATCCGGTTTGCGGTCAACAGTGACCGGACTCTCCTATCCAGGGCGTCTAGTTCCGTCTGGGTCCACTTTAGTATGCCAAAGGAGTACATTAGGACCGGCATGACCCAACCGTTAAAGGCGCGCACCTTGTTGCCGCCTGACAAAGAACTATTAAGTACCTTTTTCAGGCGACCGAAGAAGCGCTCCTGCAACGATTGTTTCACGTCAGGTCCGTTAATGCCTAACCCCTCTGACATACCCAGGTATTTGTAGGTATCAGTTGCGGAGAGTGATCTCAGGTTTATAGAATCTGAGAGTTGTAGTCCCTCAGATTCCACAATCCCGCCCCGCTTTACATGCATGACTGCACATTTATCTACACCAAATTCCATCCTGATGGAATCACTAAAAGTTTTAGTTACTTTTAGTGACTCCAGCAGTTGCAATTTGTTGCTGGCAAACAGTTTCAAATCATCCATATAAAGCAGGTGGGATATTACCTGACCCCCTCTCCGCAAAGGACAGCCCAGCCCTGTACCCTCCAGCAGAGTGCTAAGAGGGTTCAAGGCTAAACAAAACCACAGTGGACTCAGACTGTCGCCCTGGAATATTCCCCGTTTAATCCTAATAGGTTCGTTGCTCCCCTGAATTTGTCGGCATCCTGGATAGCGAAGAACCGTCCTCCACTGCCCCATACACGTCGTTAGGAAGGTGCTCAGAGTTGTATCAATTTTGTACAACTCTAACACCCTCAAGAGCCATGTATGCGGCACCGAATCAAAGGCCTTCTTATAGTCTATCCAACATGTCGACAAATCCTTTCGGGATCGACGGACCTGTTGGCTTATGGCCATGTCAATGAGGAGTAGCTCCTTGGTGCCGCGGGACCCATTCCTACATCCATTTTGAGAGACAGACATAATAGAATTCTTTTCTAAATGAGAATTAATTTTCTCTCTCAAAATGGATGTAAGAAGTTTATAGACCGTCGGCAAACAAGTGATCGGCCTATAATTTTTGGGTTCCGTGGCATCACCTGACTTATGGAGCAGGTGGGTAACTCCTGTTGTAAAGAGCTGTGGCAGCGACCCAGACTCTAAGGCCGACTGGAATTGCGATGCTAAGCACGCGTGTGAACTTTGCAGCCATTTAAGCCAAAAATTGTGCAGTCCGTCCGGTCCCGGAGATTTCCAGTTCGGTATCGGGCGGGCTGCACTGGCTACATCGGAGGAAGTAATTATTACTTCCTCCATCTCCGGTATGGCGTCACACACGCGTTCAACATCCCGCATCCATTCAGCCTCAGTATGGCAAACGGGCACCGACCAGATGTTACGCCAGAATATGCTAGTGGCATCATCATCCGGGCGGCATACGTCTGCCACATTTTGCTCAGGTCGCTCCCATGCTCTATACACCCACCTTTGATCACGCTGGAATATGCGATTCTGGGTATACCGCTCAACCCGTCGCTTATACCTACGGATACGGCTTGCCCATGCACAGACCTTCTGCTTCAGGAAGTCAATGCGCTCTGTGACACGGGACATATATTCTTGAGGACTGATTCCAGTCCCCGAGAACGCCCGCCTCACAAAGCGCATCACTCTAGGGCGAGTATTGCCCTCCCTGAAGCAGTATAGTTTGCCGATGAGCACCCTGGTCCCCTCGATACGCTGCTCGATCCTGCACTGCCAGGCTGGAACAGCGGGTTTTGGTCGTGTAGCTATGTCACAATTTGGAAATTTGACATTGGCTACACGACACGCCGCAATCGCCGCGCAATACAAGATCGAGTGCGTATCTACGAGATCTTCGCTGCTTTCAAAATAAAAACCAAGCAGCGAATCCAAGGCACACACCATCGCCCTATTCGTTCTGTGCATAGGCAAGCGAGGTAAATGTGGTCTAAGTTGGACAGGGGCAGTTCTAAACTCCCGAATCGCATCCTCCAGCGCGCTCCTCAATCGTTCGTTACACTGGCTACTTACCGTAACAATCTCCTCGCCCCCCTCCTCATCATTAACATAAGACCGCGGTTGGGTTATGTCACTGACTAGAGGTTGCACCGCGGTCTGTGACGGGACAGGGACGATACGATTGCTCAGTACCTCTGAGCGCAGCCTATCAAGCGCGGCGTCGTCCAATCTGTGATTCCGTTGGATAACCCGCACCTGATCCGAAAGTCGTTGGGCCGAGACGTTGATGGCTGGTTGAAGCGCCTGGAACAGAGACAGCATCCTATCGCGGTACGCAGTGAGGTTAGTTCCCCCCTCTGTAGCCCCGTAATATGCGCGCATGACGTTCTCATTCATTTGTTGAGTCCATTTCATGCGCTGCACACAACCACCGGCAGCAGGGACCCGGCTCGGGGCTGGATGGCCCCTAAGTCCCAAGCTTCTCGGTGGCCGGCCTCTCCCCTGCCGACGTACAGGTGTTGGCGACGTCGGCGGGGAAAAATACTCGTCGCTCGAGCTCGACGCAACTGCCACGGCCGGTGTCACAGCACTCTCGATGGGGCTGGGTAACGACGGCGGCGGGGCGGAGCTGAGCGACGAGTCCGGAGGTAGCAGGCGTGCGCGGCGAGCTGCTGATCTCGTCAACATTTGCATTTAATTTTCATGAGTTTCTCGTTCCTTGTTCTGCTTTATTTTCTTGTTGTTTTATCGGAGGTGACATGACAGATGTCACCTCCGATTGCAGTTTTTGATAAAATTTTGTTCATTTGGTTAGCCAATTATCTCTGGATCTTCAAGGTTCTGGTTCTTCTGGTCTTTCAGAGTTTATTGTATGTGGTATACAAACAATAAAAATAAACTGCGACTAAAATAAATAAAAAATACGAGATGAGTATGAAAATTATGACTAGTTGACGTTCGTGTTGCCAGCTTATTATTATTATTATTAAAATTATTATTATTATTATTAATAAACCCGCAGGCAAGTTGTTGGGCAGTAGCGACCCCACGGACCCTATCTCCCGGGAGAAATCTTGTCCTCATCTCTGTCTTGTCTTTATTGGCCGGCTGGAGTGAACACTGACGAGGAACAGAGCTCCCACCTCTTTCTTGCCTTTATTGGCCGGCTTGAGTAGAGATTCGCAAGAGCAAACGTGCTCGGAGGAAGGAAGTATTCCAGTAAGGTGCTGTACTTCCGGGATTGTCCTGATAGCCATGGGATACCTCTCCACTCCTCAAGCACCTCAGGAAGTGTTGCCCCCTTGTCGCTACGTCACTATGTGCTAGCAGCCCTTTTTGGGGGCCTATCATTGGGTGTGCAAGTCACCCGCTGCCATTATATCCATGTATAATATATAACATTGGTCAGGCAGGGGACATAGTTCTTCCATAGTTCAAGTTACCCATTCCACTTTAGCCACCCAGACCCATAACCCAATATGTTTTGTTTCCACATACAACAATAGTCCTGCACCAACCGGGGGTTGTCCTTGGGTGCGCTTGCATAGTGCATACAGGGATAATCGTCGGTTGGTGCCTCCTCAACATTTAAAATTATCTAAGGGGCCTTTGCGACTTGGCTTCGGCTCCTCGTAGACAGAAAAAGAAACCGAGGTAGACCATTTATGAGATGGGTGGACGACATTAAAGCAGTTGCGGGCAGCACATGGACCAGAACAGCCGAAAACAGGAGTCTATGGAGGCAGTTGGAAGAGGCCTATGTCTATAATAGACAAACAGACAAAAATGATAATAATTTTAACTAATTCAAAAATTAATTTATGAAGGGAAATATTGTAATTAAATTAATATTATTACTATTGTTTAAACATATTAAATAATTAATCAAATGAAATAATAATTGTGCATGTAAAAAAAAAAGAAAACAAAGTATAAGGATTTTGTCTGAATAAAGGCTTTTTTTATTTTATATATTTTTATAAGGCGCCTTTGCGAGTTGGCTTCGGCTCCTCGTACGCCTTCCAAAGGTCCGGGACCCAAGGGTCCCGAGGAATGTCAAATAATAATAAAGATTTATTTTTCTTTTTGTCCCACAAAGTACTTACAAAATAGAGGTCTTATAAATATTTGAGGTACAAAGGTTTGTGAGAGTCAGGAGCCAAACTAGGATACCCTGTGCTGTGAACAGTGGCGTGCGTTTCATAAAGACAGAAAGACACTGCCTACCCTACCTAATTCAGTATAATCTTGTTCTGATATCTATTATTATTTTATCTACGAGTCCGACGAGTACCTACTTACTAACAATAAACAAAAAAATTAAAAACAGTCGCTCCAAGCAAGCTCGTTCAGTATTGTATTGTGGCATTGCGCGCGGCACTAGCGCCGCGATGACCTGAGTACCAGGAGTGCCTCGGAAAAGACACAAACTATTCGGGTCTAAATGTTTATACGAGTATGTGTCCTCTCGTGGTCATGCGGATTGAATGGGTGTGCGTTCCTATAAATACGTAGCACACAATGTCACAATAACGCACACAACCGTACAGAATAGGCAGTGGCAGTGTCTTTTTCACAACACGACAAATTACGAAATTATCCGATGTTTTCCGAACCGAAATTAGCTATACAACTATTTTAAAAAGTGGCATTGTTTCATTTATATTGCATCCTAGCTTACACTATTTCTTTTTTGTCGTATTATTTTTTGCACTATCTCCGAGTTTGTGACTTGTTTCGTGGCCATATTGTTTCTTTGATTCGTTTTGATTTGTGTTGTGAGCCATAATAATTGGTATTTAAAGAGTTTAACGTCGATAATAGTGTGAAAAATGGATAATATTCACTGTGAAAGTTGTTCAGGTGGTGTGTGTATAGAGAAAATAAAAAATGATGCGTTTTCAAAACTATTCGGTGATAAAAAACAAGTGATTGTAAAAGGTCGTTGTACACCGGATTTGCAATTAGTACAAACTAAAGGATTGATATGTCTATAAAATCAGTCAATGTATGGATATTTGAGGTGGCTATTACCTACGTCATTATTTAATCGACAAGACGACGAACCAAAACCAATATGCAGTAAGTATTTTGGCTTTTAAAATTTTCTGCCTACCCTGTCTAAAAACTCTGTGCACGCCACTGGCTATGGACTCCTGGCCCCCTTCGC
The DNA here is from genome assembly GCA_948252095.1 of Dicycla oo. NCBI lineage: Eukaryota > Metazoa > Arthropoda > Insecta > Lepidoptera > Noctuidae > Dicycla > Dicycla oo. The sequence goes on from OX411733.1 coordinate 489,233, forward strand.
CGAGATTGAGATTATCAAAATTTTAGAACGGACATGTAGGACTATTTTTATTTTTATTTTATTTTATTTGTTAGGGACAAAAAACAGTTACATGCCAAGCTTAACTAGAGATTCTTAAATTAGTACAAAACTTAGAAATACATTTATACACAATCATTCCATATTTATGTTACTACACATGTAACCCACAACATTGTCCACGAGTTCACACAAAAAAAAAAGTTAAAAGAAAACAGACAATTAGTGTGCATCGTAAAAGACTAGTAAGAAGAAGAATAAGAAGAATATATATATTATGAATTTAGTAACTCTATTGCTCTTGCCTTGAAACGATTTTTGGAAAGCGTAAATATGTCAAGCTCCATAAAGTGAGTGTTGTACGCATCAACGAGGCGACGAAGAGGCACGCGCACCCCAGCGTTAGTCCTGCACGAATCTGTGTGGAATAGTCGAGGCACACGTACCCCACGAAGCATGACAGATCTAGGTACTATATAATGTATACTATTTGATAAAGGAATGCAGTCGAATCTATTATTACATATACCATGCAACATCATTACGCCCACAAGAATTCGTCTAGACTCCAACCAAGAACATTATAACGTTTCAGTAATTGTTCATATGAGACTTTAGGACGATAACATTTATAATTCATTGTACGTAAATACCTTTTCTGCACAATTTCCAGCCTATCCTTGTACTTATCATATAGAGGATCCCAAATTTGGACGGCGTATTCTAGTTGCGACCGGATCAGGGTTTTATATAATATTAAGAATGTAGAGGGTCGTACAAAGCTACTCGAAAATCTCATCACCAGTCCATACATCTGAAAGGCTTTTTTTACTATATTGTCAATATGAGTATCAAAATGCAGACTAGAGTCAAGAGTAACACCCAAGTCACGGACAGATTGAACTTCATGAAGACTTGTATTGTTTATTGTGTAATTAAATTTAATCTGATTTTTATTTTTAGTAAAAGAAATTGTGTAACATTTAGGAAGGCTAAGAAAGAGTTTATTTTTGAGGCAGTATTCATATAATCTATCAAGGTCCTGTTGTAAATAATGGCAGTCGCGAACATCTTTACAGGTGTTGTAAATTTTCATATCGTCTGCATACATCAGGAAATGTGAGCTGACAAAACAATGTTTAATGTCATTAATAAACAATACAAATAGAAAAGGACCTAATACTGATCCCTGAGGAACTCCGGATTTAACAACTATAGAATCAGATTCATGCCCATTAATGACGATCTTTTGAGTCCTATTGAAAATATATGAAGCAAACCATCTGAGTAAATTGCCACGTATACCATTAAAGGCAATTTTTTCCATAAGCATGGTGTGATCCACCTTGTCAAAGGCCTTCTGAAAATCCGTGTAAACAGCGTCAACCTGTACCCGGCGGTCCATATTTTCAAAGAGATAGTTCACAAAGGTCATGAGGTTAGTTGTGGTAGAGCGACGCTTTACAAAACCGTGTTGTTCGGGTATGATAAGATGAGGGATATGAGGATATAACGCACTGTGCACAAGTCGTTCAAAAACCTTTGACAAAGTGGACAGAATGGAGATGGGCCGATAATTCTCCACATTATTTTTATCGCCACTCTTGTATACAGGAGTGATAGAGGCTCGCTTCCAAACTGTAGGAAAGACCCCCTCCTTCAAACATTTATTAAAAATTATATGTAAGGCGGAATCCAAGTGGTCAGCTGTATTTATGAAGAAGGAGGGTGGTATGCCATCGGGCCCAGCTCCCTTAGAAGAATCCAGTGAATTCAATGCTATACGTATTGATTCCTTTGGCAAGTAGATGTCAGAGATAAATGGCGAATTGTCCTCATAGCAATTAGACGGTTGCCATATGTCTGGGTCAAAGGTAGAGGGTTCATATACCGAACAAAAGAAAGTTGAAAACAAATTGCATATTTCCTTGGGGTCATCGGAAGAAACATTTTTATAATACATATTAGCAGGGTACTTAGCTTTGCCTTTCTTGGAAGAGACATACGACCAAAAATACTTGATAGATTTGGGAATACTGTCCTCAACTGATGTCATATATCTCTTATAACATTTAGCGGCCTCACTATGAAACAATTTGCGATAATTTGAGAAATGCACATAATCAGAGTAATTACCATATTTCTTCCACTTAATCCAAGCATGTTCTTTAGTTTTAAATGTTTTGATTAGAGAAGGTGAAAACCAGTTCGGAAATTTTGAGTTTTTAGTATGAGTTAATGGAATATGTGACCTAATAACTCTATATATAGTTTCATAAAAAATATCGACGGCCATCTCAGAAGAACGATGAGAGAGTGACTCTTCCCAATCTACATTGTCTAAGTCGTGTTTAATGCTATCATAGTTGACTTTGAAAAAGTTATACCTGCGAACCGGATGGCATTTCATTGGTTTGATACGCATATCTAGGTGACTTAATATAGAAAAGGGCGGGTGGAGGCTATCGGGATTCACCAGGATATTGCAAATCATCGTTTGAGGGTCCGCGTTAGAGATTATCAAGTCTAGCACACGACCTAAACTATTTTTTGTGTAGTGATATTGTAAACCATTTATTATATTTATAAAACTAAGTAATATACGTCCCGTAGAGTCCGTCTGATGCGCAATGGCATGGTTGCCTTGCTGTACCCAGTCAATCTCAGGCAAGTTATAGTCACCAAAGAAATGATATGAATTGCAATTGGGATTATTTGCTAACCCTTGCAGCATGTCTAAGTATTGCTCATATACCTCTGCACGAGTCGCTGGAGGAATATACACGACACCAATAATATGACGTGTGTGGTGCTGCATGGCAGGCAACTGTACTAATACTTGTTCAATTTCAGAGTTACAAAATTGAGTTGTCAATATTGTCGCCCGCAATTCACGAAGCACAGCAATTAGAACACCACCTCCATCTTTTTTTTTCGTCGCGACACGGTCACGGTCACATCTAAAGACAACATATCGTTCATCAATAAATTCACTATCACGGATATCAGGAATAAGCCATGTTTCGGTCAGAACGATAACGTCATAAGAATTACTCAATATGTTCATGTAGAGCGTTTGCAACTTTGTACGAGTACCTCTACAATTCTGGTAGTAAAACGTAATGTTGTTAGTAGCCATAAATAACAGTAATATAATAAGTTTGTATTATGTAACGCTTAGCATCCAATAGAAAGTACTTAATAGGCCCGCTGTCTACAGTAATTATATGATAAGTTACAGATAAGCCAGAATTACAAAATCGTTCAAGTGCTCTTGCGCAGTGTTTGTAGTTCAAGGTAGATTCTAATATTATAAATAACTGTTTGAATGGCACAAAAAGATTCAATCGTATGTAACATAAATAGCCTAGAACAAAATGTAAGAATTTTTGAAATATAAGCAATGACAACCAATGGTGTAAGCTAGTGGTCAAGAGATAGGTATAACATTTTAAACTTACACACCCATTAACTGAACTTATAAACCTGCCAAATAAACGTACAGAAAAGGAATAAGGATAAAGCTCAATATAAATATACAAATGAACTGCGCGAACATAGGTATAAGTATGAATCTGGGTTTTCAGTACACTTCCTCTCACTGATAACATTGTAATCATATACATTCTAAAATAAATAAATAATAACAATAATATAATATAATAACAAATACATTCTAATGTTATAAATAACTTTTTAAATGGCACAAAAACATTCAATCGTATGTAACATAGATAGCCTAGAGTAAAATGTAAGAATTTTTGAAATATAAGCAATGACAACCAATGTTGTAAGCTAGTGGTCAAGAGATAGGTATAACATTTTAAACTTACACACCCATTAACTGAACTTATAAACCTGCCAAATAAACGTACAGAAAAGGAATAAGGATAAAGCTCAATATAAATATACAAATAAACTGCGCGAACATAGGTATAAGTATGAATCTGGGTTTTCAGTACACTTCCTCTCACTGATAACATTGTAATCATATACATTCTAAAATAAATAAATAATAACAATAATATAATATAATAAGAAATACATTCTAATGTCATAAATAACTTTTTAAATGGCACAAAAACATTCAATCGTATGTAACATAGATAGCCTAGAGTAAAATGTAAGAAGTTTTGAATTAATATAAGCAATGATAACCAATGGCGTAAGGTAGTGGGCAAGAGATAGGTATAACATTTGAAACTTACACACCCATTAACTAAACTAATAAACCTGCTAAATAAACTCAAAGAAAAGGAATAAGGACAAAGCTCAATATAAATATACAAACAAACTGTGTGAACATAGGTATAACTAAGAATCTGGGTTTTCAGTACACTTCTTCTCACTGATAACAATCCGTTTAAGATCTTCCCCAGATCGTATAGCAAATGATGACAATCCATCCCTCTCCCGCACAAGTACTGTCCCATTCCTGACCCAAACGTATTTAAAACCGATTTCATTGGCAATCTTCTTAGCTTCTCGAAATAATGCTTTATTATTTAGGGTTAAATGTTCATTAAAATAAACGTTTACCGAGGCACCAGAGATCCCCAACTGATCAGACTTTAGGCCCTTCTTTTGACGATAGGCACTAAGAATGTTATCACGTATTATACGTGTTCTGAATTTGATTATAATATTTTTAGGTTTGCGGTCATGTTGTTGAGCGTGTGGTACTCTATGTATCGATATGATGTCAGTATGAGACACAGGTAAGTCAATAGCGCAGCTTATGGAATCCACGATGGCGAACAAATTTTCATGTCGCTTTTCTGGTAAATTACAGATTTCAATGTTACATGAACGTGCCTGCTGCTCCATTGCCTCAATCTTAGCCTCAAGTGTAGCCACAGCTTGTGCATTCACACTGTTAGTCATGTCATTCAAGCGTTTAACATTCTCCCTATGTGCAACTTCCAGGCTTTCCAGACGAGACTTCATCTCCTCATAGTTCAAGTTGAAAAATTGAATTGATTTTTCAATCTCAGTATATGACTTCTGTAAGAAATGAATTACAAGAAAAGGTACTAATAAAATAAATCAAAAATAAAATAAAAATCAAAATATAAATGCGTGTGTTTGTGAGAGAGAGAGAGAGAGAGAGAGAGTAAGATGGTGTAGTGTGTGTACGAATAAAGATGGGTGTGTATACGAATGTTTGCGCGAAGGGGCGGCGGTATGTATTTATGAAAAACGCTAGAATAGGATAAGATAGTAAGCAGTTTTTCCGTTTCTTCATAATCAAGTCCTAACAGCCACTGTGTAAGCTTCTTTTTACATTCTACCCTAGACAAATTAATAATTGTAAGAATTTTGTTAATTTTATTATACAGTCTGCTTGCTCTGAAATTGAAGAAATTCTGGGCAAAAGATGTTTTTACCGGAGTCGTTTCACAGACTTCATAGAATCTCCTAGTTCTACCTTTCTGTTTAGTCGTAGAAGCATCAATAGATGAATATTATTTTTCTATAACTGTTAGTAATATATAAAGCTGCCTGACTGTTAATACATTTGCCTTTTGCATTTGCATTAGAGGGTTGTTGTTGCGTATAAGCGTGGTTTGAAGAGAACAACTTTTAGGAGTTGTCGTTGAGCTCTTTCAACATTTAAGATATTCGTTTTATACGAGCCGCCCCAGATGGAAATACCATACGATAGGATTGATTGGCAAAGGGATTCGTACACAGTTTTAACCAGCTTCCAACTCGCTACATGCCTAAGTTTTTTTAAATATATGAACGAGTTTTCTTGCTCTCTGGACCAGAAAAGTGCGGATTCGATTCTCAGCCTAGTTTGAATAAATAACTTTTGAATTTGATTTTGAATAGTTTAACCTTATCGATCATTATAATTTACGAGCCGTTTGAAGTTGAATTGAAACCCGGGCCGGAGCCGGGGGTCCAAGTGCTCATAGTCTGTTCAATGAAAGTTCTAAACGGCTGATTTACACTTCCTATGACCCAAGGGCTGGCTTTTACTTTGGCCCGGGGCTCAGCAATGCAATACAACGTGGCAATGCAGACAGTTTCTTGGGTCAACAGCGATGCGGATGAATTTTTCAACGCCATATTTAGTTTATTAATCATTTTATTTAAGTTAGGATATTATATTGTTATTTTTAATAACTAATTAGGCATAAGTTGTTATATATGTACATTTCATTTGAAATCAATAGTCAGATAAATATCTGAAGAATAAATATGCCATCAGACTATTTTCTATACAAAAACTGTCAAACTTATTCTATATTTATTCTACAAACAAAAGCTATTCAGATAACTTTTATTTAAGGAATAAGTATTGCAATTTGACAGTTTTATATAGTCAATGTCAGTCTGTCATATTTATTCTTTAAATAAAAGTTATCTGTCTATTGAAAAATTACCCCTTTTAATATTGAAAAGTCAGACCTAAATGAATAACAAGTTATTCGAATCCTAAAGTTAACTACAAAGCTCTCCCACTCAATGTTACTAGTACCCATCCATCAAACACAGCAAGCAACAATATGATTGATGTGTGAAAGCTATCGACGTTAGTTATTGATAGTTTTACATAGAAATGTACAAGTTTGAACGATGAGCTCCACAAATGGTACAGACAGATGTAGATGGTCCGGTTTTAATTGCACGAAGCTATTCCGCAATTTCATATTTGTATTTGTATGAGATAAGACTCAATTTTACAGACCTTTCGAAATTTAAACTCTATCTGAAATTAAACAATTTCAAAAAAAGAAAATGAAAGAACGAAATTAATGAATTAATTAATGAAACGCACCGACCCCGACGTGGTTTGACCAGATTCGATTACTCGTATGAACCCAAAGATTCACAGTAGCCCTGTTGCCTCATGTTACATGCTGCCATACATACCAAGAGACATACCAAGGAGTAGACCGGGGGGCACGATAATGTAGGCTAGACGTGGGCACGTCTTATAGATATTATTTTGACTTTTATACACAATCATTAATAAAATAATTACTAATGTAATAACCAAATTAATAATTCAATTAATTAATACATAATTATTAATTAACTGAATCATTAATTTGGTTAATTTAGCGCAGTATTACGCCAAACCGTGCCGCTTTGTCTTTCGCCAAAAGCCGTAAAACTATTAATTACAAATTATCCTAAAACACATAGATTCAACTAATCTACATAAATCAACATTAAATACATACTAACAGCATGGAACAGTAAATCAACATAAATTGTCCCGATAGGCCAACCCTGGCACGCCGCGCCGGTCCGCGGGACCCGGCACAATCACTCGATGACATGTTTATGAGGCCGCGAGACCCTCATAATGGACTCACTTTGTATTTCATAAAAAAAGGTTACATTTACTTAGAAAAGGTGTCGGTAACGGAATCATTTTGAAATTGTAATAAAAGGTCCTGGTGAATGTTAATTTGTTTATCTTAATGTAGTATCATGTTTAAATTATATGAATGGCATTGCTCGCAGAATAGAGATGGCCGATGGGGCCAAAAGGTAAACGAGTGGCGACTGCGCAGCGGAAGACGTAGCGTTGGAACGCCTTCCACAAGGTGGACCCATAAAATGTGGCGAGGGGGGTAACGGCTGATTTTTACGGTCGCGGTATGCACGTGAACGGGTGCTGCTTGTGGTGACTGGTCGTCTTATCATTTGTGACAACGAGTTAGAGCTAATGTAAGTGGGTACGCCCTTTTTGCCGGGAAGCTTTTATTTAGGTATAAAGTTATATTTACGTTTTTAGTTTTTTTTTTTCTGCTTGAGTATACTTTTCGATGTTTTTTGTTGGTATATTGGCGTGTGCTAGCTGACCTATGGCATATAATTTAGCTTAATTAAATATTTTCTGTTAAGGAGGAAGCATCAGGGTAGCCCGCGAAATTAAAAGGGTTTAGCCGTCCTTCCATAGGCAAACTGCCCCCGATAGGAACCTATATCCTAACCTATGCTATATTGTAGAGGGTACTAATAGTAGTTCATCGAGTAGATATTAGCTCTATATCTTGGTTAATTGAGGAGCTATTTGAAAAAAAGTGTCCGCAGACGACTTTTTTTCAAAGTGATATATCTCTGTTGATTTTAAAGCTAGAAAAATAAAACCAACTCCAGTGTTTATGGTACACTCTACAGTTTATTTTATATAAATTTCCATGAGCCAAGCCTAAATAAAAATATGAAAAAAATGCGAATAAATTATTTTTTTATTGATTTCTATCAGATCGAATTGAATTACCACTTTGAAAAAAATATATAATAATTGTCTATACCTTGCCTAACAGCATGCCAAGTTTCATTAAAATCCATAAGGTGCAACATGTTGAAAAAAAAATAATGAAAGTAAGTGGACCACCTTGTTGACACTGTAAATTCAAGTAATTAATAACGAAATGCTAAAAACGCTTAATAATAAAGCGCTTTAGTGTTTGCAATGTTGAACTCCATAAGCAAACTATAGCATTTTTGATGCTCAATTTTTAATCACTGGTGCCCGTTTTAAAGTTCTATAGTGCTTATGGAGTTTAACATTGAAACGCTCAAACGCTTTAATCACAAAAACACTTTGATTTACAGTGGACGCTTTCAAATTGTATTAGATTTTAATAATCTTTAACAAAATAGCGTTTTGACAGTTTATATAAAGTACTAGTGTCACTAGTCTATTACAATATTTTGTCAGTCTACTTTTATAGTCAGTAGATTATCAAAGTACCCACGCGTGCATGTTCCTACATGACCACAGTGCATAGTCGTGCATGGTCGTCCCAATGGAAAAAGCCACGAAGATATTCGGCGTTATTGCTGTAACTGTGCAAATGGAAATCGAACAGTTGGGTGTTGCTCCCACGTAGCGGCAATTATATATTATTTATCAAATGCAAGATATAAATCTCATATAGTTCGTCCAGTGTTTTTTCTATAAATAGGTAACGATCACGTTGTAATTAATGAAAATAGTGACGATGACTAATAAAAGCAATTTTTTATTAATATGGATTCAACTATTACTGAGAAAGACTCATTCCATTTTCTTTTGAACCTTTCATGCCCAATATTGAAAAATCAAATATGTAATACAATTTAATTAAGTACTGTATTATTGAAAAATTGAAAGTTAAAAGCGTCAACAAAGTGGTCATAAGGTGGTCCACTTACTTTCATTATTTTTTTTCAACATGTTGCACCTTATGGATTTTAATGAAACTTGGCATGCTGTTAGGCAAGGTATAGACAATTATTATATATTTTTTTCAAAGTGGTAATTCAATTTGATCTGATAGAAATCAATAAAAAAAAAAATTATTTGCATTTTTTTAATATTTTTATTTAGGCTTGGCTCATGGAAATTTATATAAAATAAACTGTAGAGTGTACCATAAACACTGGAATTGGTTTTATTTTTCTAGCTTTAAAATCATCAGAGATATATCACTTTGAAAAAAAGTCGTCTCCGGACACTTTTTTTCAAATAGCTCCTCAATTAACTAAGATATAGAGCTAATATCTACTCGATGAACTACTATTAGTACCCTCTACAATATAGCATAGGTTACGATATAGGTTCCTATCGGGGGCAGTTTGCCTATGGAAGGACGGCTAAACCCTTTTATTACGTTTTTTGCAATTTGCAAGTCAGTATTAAGTTGTATGTTAAATAAAGTATGATTTGCGGCCGTAAAAATATGTTTTTACAGAATTATATACAATATAATCAGTAATACAACTTCTTAAGTTAGTATAATCCTAAAATGTCAAGATTTCATGAAATAGTCATTTTTGGGATTACCTGGTCTTATAGAGTTGTATTGATCACTTTAATGAATCTAATTATATAAATAGATACTTGTTACGACCGCAAATTACAATTTGATCAACGTACAATCTAATACCGACTTGTAAATTGCAAAAAAACGTAAGAAAATTTGAATTTCGCGGGCTACCCCGACGCTTCACCCTTAAACAGAAAACTGCATACTAATGTATAGAACGAAATTTTAGGGCGGGCGTTTTGGGGGACGTTGTTATGTAACTTTGACGTTCGAAAAGTGCTGATTCTCAGCCTAGTTTTGGTTTTGATTTTGATGGCCTTATGAAGGTCGCAGGAATCCGTTGGATGTGAGAAGCACAGAACCTCTCTCTCAAAAGTCTATCGGGTGAAATGATGACGAAGCTGATGTATGGGAAGCCAGCTCGATTTTTTAAAGTTTTTGATAGATATGTGGGTACATTAAGTCATACCTCCTGCCTTCGGAAGTACATTTGCTACACGTTTTAAAAGGAAAACATAATACCAGTTTAATGTATCAACTTATAATCATGGAGTTACTCGTAAAAATGCATCAAAAGCGGCACGATTTACATTTTATAACCGACAAATTATCATTGATAGTGATAACTAACCATATTTACGAGTATTTAAGGACATCACGGCGCTTTTACACAAATGTTTATTGCTCTCCATTTAAGGACCATTATAAACGTTAATAATGGCTGCCCCAGGAAGAGGTGGCGAGACGACCTAGATAGATACGTACCGGGTTGGATCAAAGTGGCTCCGGAAAGTATGCTTCTAACGATATGTGGGGGGCTCTGCTCAGCAATGGAAAAGTCTAGGATAACTAAAAAAAAAGTTTAAGTATATTATTGTATATTATTAGGAGTGGGTCGTATTACATTATTCGGCCGCCTGTGGACTCTCAAACGTATGGTAATTTCTAAAAAAGTATAGATATGCTTAGATAAAGATATTGGTAATTTCCAGAAGTTATGACGAGAAGCTAAAGTGGATAAAATTTACTCAATTATTTAGTGTTATGAAAACAATCGTGAAAATGGAAGCAATTTGGAACATATTTAACTAGTCCTCTAAACACTTATTGACTTTCTAATGAAGCACGCACTTTTAAATAATAATAATAAAACGTTTATGTTCTCCACCACATAATGAAAACATAATTATTGTATACAAAAATAATAGGTTGGGGAAAAAGTTTCTTCGCATTTTTTAAGAAAATTCAAAACATTTTTTAATATAGTTTATTTACATTTAACTAAAGTATGTAGGTACCATTTTGTTTGATAACTTTTTGCCATCTTGTAGGTAGGGACATGATCCCATTGCTATAGAAATTTGGGGACTTCTGGTCAAAATACCGCGACAAGTGGTCTTGGCAGTCCTCTCGTGATGTTAACCTGACACTGCCTAAAGAATTCTGAAGAGACCGAAACAGGTGGAAATCTGAAGGTACAAGGTCAGGACTATAAGGCGGATGCATTAACACCTCCCAGCCAAACTCTCTTAATTTTTGCTGAGTGGCTAAAGATGTGTGAGGTCTAGCGTTATCATGATGAAAAACCACACCCCTTCTGTTGATTAATTCCGGCCGCTTTCTCTCAACTTCTTGCTTTAATCTCATCAGTTGTTCGCAGTAGAGTTCAGAATCGATGGTCCTGACTGGTGGTAACAGCTCATAATGAATAATGCCCTTCCAATCCCACCACACACACAGCATCACCTTGTTGCGAGTTAACCCGGTTTTCGCCACAGTCTGTGAAGCCTGACCGGCCTTTGACCACGACCTTTTTCACACGTTCTTGTCATACGTGATCCACTTTTCATCACCAGTTATCAGACCTTCAAAAATGGTTCGGTTTCATTACGTCGTAATAAAGAATCACAAATGAGTACACGGTTCATTAGGTTTCTTTCAGTGAGCTCGTGAGGTACCCAAATGTCGAGCTTTTTTGTGTACCCAGTTTTTTCAAATGCGCCAAAACTGTCTTGTGGTCAATTTCCAGTTCTTCAGCTACGTCGTAACTACTGATATGCCGATCTTGCTCCACTTTTTCAAAAATGGCATCCATTTTATCCGTAATAGGGCGACCAGAGCGACGTGCATCTTTGACATCAAAATTTCCGGATTGAAAACGCTTAAACCAAATTTGTGCTACTCTCACAGACACTACACTAGGTCCATAAACATCGCAATTTTTTTTCGCGGCTTGCGTTGCTTTTTTACCTTTTTTGTAGTAAAATTTTAAATGTATCGAATTTCTTCATTAGATTCACTCATCTTGACGGTACGAAAAACAAATGAAAATCACACATTTTCCTAATTTGAATTTGGAATTATGTTCTTTATATTATGTTCTTTGGAATTTTGTTTTCTTTCTTTTCAATGATACCAAAACCAGCCAGATACAAATAGTATAGCCAAAGAGATTTTATTACAAGTTCATACATACTATAATGCGAAAAGACTTTGTCCCCAACCTAATATATTGATGTTGTGGAGACTGGAGCCTGTACTAGGAATACTTGTGTTACAGGTCTCCAGGCCTCCAAACTACACGGACAAGTCACAGTAATGTAAATAGATAATAATGTTGGGATGGCAGATAAAACAATTTAACACAAGGGAAAAACAAATAAATCATTAGACAGCAAAGTAGGGTGTGTTGGTGTGGGTGTGTGAGTGTGTAGTGTGTGTGGTATTCAAAGTAGGGTGTGTTGGTGTGGGTGTGTGTGTGTGTAGTGAATGTGTGGTATTCAAAGTAGGGTGTGTGGGTGTGTAGTGAGTGTGTGGTATTCAAAGTAGGGTGTGTGGGTGTGTAGTGAGTGTGGTATTCAAAGTAGGGTGAGTTAGTGTGGGTGTGTAGTGAGTGTGTGATATTCAAAACTGGTCACCTAAAATGGTATATGTAGGACATGTCGAACTGCTTTTTTATGAGATGACCTAAGCGTCTCTGTATCTTCATAATCGTGAGATTGAAGCCAATTTTGGACTTTAGTTTTCCAATTCAATATGAATAAGGAGTAGATTGAAATGGCTTCATTGACTTTGTTGTACTTATAGGTTATCTTCTAGGAAACAACAGAATTAATGAACTAACAACTTTTTGGACGTCTAAATGGTGTACCCTTTACCTTCTTTTTAACTTTCTGGCCTTTTCTCACACCAAGTTGGTCGCAGTTACTTGGCTATTTAGTATTTTTAGGATCCCAATATAAGAATAGTTTGAGGTTCACAAAAAGAGGCGTAGTCGTTATATTAGAGTGTTCAATGATGATTTTAGAAGTGCAAAATAGGAATTACATATTAGAGGTTCGATTAAATATTTTCCATTTGGACATACTTTGTAAAAAGCTTTAGATTGAAATAAATTTTACATTGTGTACACTGCAGACACAATAGCTGACATTCACTTCAACATTATAAATTGAATATGAATATCTCCTACGCAAACTTTATGCCGATAAATGCCATCGAAACATTCGAGCTCGTATTCTTTTGTTTATATTGTCATTGCCATGGGCTTTACGCTGAAATATGACGGCGCCTTGTAATCTCGACATAAAGCGCGCTCGATATTTTAACTTTAATTCAATATGTGAAGCGCCTAACTATTCACCTTAATCCATAATATCCATACTAATATTATAAATTCGAAAGTGTCTGTCACGTCTAAACCACTGAACGGATTTCGATAAAATTTGGCAAGGCAGTAGATAGCACCCTGGAGAAGGAAATAGGTTACTTTTTGTCTCAAAAATAATCCTACAGGGATATAGGGGACGAAAGTTTGTATGTGAAACCCAGCATTTCTTAAGATAGAGATATGAAAATTCAAATTTATGCTTTTGGTAGTAAATAAAAAAGAATGCGGTTAAGCGTTTGAAAAATCATCCCCTAAGGGGGTAAAATAGGGGTTGATTTTAAAATCGTATCGTTATAGTAATAGTTCGTATCTTAAGAACACTTTAGTCTTTATTTAATTAAACTCGCTCCACTCGGTCAAAAGTTATTTGTTATAAAAGCGTGATCGGCATAATTTTATCTAAACAAAGTCCTCCCGCCGAGTCTGTCTGTCTATCTGAACGCGATACACTCAAAAACTACCGTACCTACATATTTATCATAAACTGTTCGATCTGTGCCTAAACACTGTGTATCAAAAATGCGTGATCATATTTAAGGGTGTGGTACAAACCATCAAACTGAACAACTTGCGCCATGGAACCAGCAACGTAATCGCAAAAAAATAATCAGCTGTCCCATACAAAACTTCAATACGCAATCGACCCAAATTTATGGGTCAACTGATTATTTTTTCCGATTGCGGTGTTGGTCCCATAGAGAAAGTTGTGCAGTCTGATGGTCTGTACCAAACCCTTATAATACCTGTATATAAGCGGACCTTTCTGATACATGCTGCGCAGTATACTTAACGTGAGTCCAATTAGAATAAAGATAAACAATTTGAGAACAATTTTAATTATAATCGTTGATGTGAACTACCTAAAACCATTTCTGTGTTAAAGTTTTGAACCCAAAACTACAAGACACCCAGTCACGCCTACAAGTCGTTGAATGCCTTCAATAAATAAAAACTATTAAAACCCCTTTAAATATAGAATGCTCAATAATATTATCGGGGCTCCATTCATTAGGATCAAATAATGCTTTATTTGAATAAGCGAGTTATAATTATAAGGCGCGGAGGATCCGTGTGGTCTGCAAGGAGCTTGTATGGACCATTGTTATGCTGGAGCTGTTCACGTTGACTGACGTCACACGACATTTTGTATATTACGATAGAATTGCTACATTATTTATTTTTATGTTGGTTTGGCCATGTTGAGATTAATGAAAAACAACTACCAGAAATGAGTGGAAACGCAGAGTACGCCCTGGAAGGATATATAGTGACCTTCTTGGTGATATTCTTCAGACAGGTCAGGTAGTACGTAGTACTCGCAACCGGCGTGTAAGACCAGATGTATGAACGTAAACGAGACAAAAGGAATATGTAAGGATCGTAGCAGGTGGCGTTCTGTAGTTTCTTCCTACCCCCATGGGAAGAATTTATGCATGTATCATTGAGCCCATTGCAGGTCAAAGCCCTTATTTTTCGACTTGTCTACTCCTGAAGCCACCTGACGCCAGGCATCCAGTTCAACCCATCATCTACTGTTGGGCCTGCTGCGAAGTCGTTTGCTACATTAAGATCGCAATTTTATGAAAGAAAAAATAAACAAATTCAAGATGCAAAACCCTTAAATTAATTACAGTTTATTTATTACAACATCTTTATCATATACTTTATTACACTAATTAAGTGTCACGCTTGTCAGAGTTATTGAACGTGGATTCGAAATTGGTGCTATCTTTTGGCGTCTAACACCAAAACCGGGTGCTGGCGGGTTAGCCGGCTTAATAAGGTTGCAAATTGGACAACTTTTTAAAATAAGCGGTGGATAAGCCTTTGTTTTGTTGACACTCTTAAAAACGCTTAATTTAGAAAAAACACAAATAAAGTTGGCTATCTCTGAATCTTTATAACTAAATGCGCGAACGCAAATCATGGGAACGTATGTACTTAAAATCAGGTTTTAAGGGCCGTCAAGTAATAAGATAATATTATGTCACCTAAGCCGCTTTAACAAAAGTCGATTTGTAAGTAGATCGTGGAAGTGATAAATCTGTCAGAGAAAGGAAGTCATTCACTTCTAATAAAGGATCTTCAGTAATATGGAGGTTGAGTAGTTATAATCTTTTGCTGTAGTAATAAGTTTTTTTGTTTTTGTTTTGTATTTGTTGATCTTTCTTACTTTTTCGTGTAGTTAGTGACAGAGTGTTATGCCGCCTCGGAGTTGGATTAAACATAGGTTTAATTTTATTTGAGAATATTCAATTTTGGAAAACGAATTAACATATTTTTTAATAACCAAAAACAACAAAATAACTAAAATAACTAGGTATCGTGATTTTACAAAATGTCTCTACGAGGCAGTTATTCAGGTGGTGGCGCCACCGAATAACTGCTTAACAATATACTTAGGTAAATTTACAATAATATCGTGTGTCAATGGACACGTGCCCGTTCTCCCAACTATTGCGCTTGCCGTGTGACACTTAATACTTCCTCCGGCGACGGCTTTGAATAATGTGACAATAACGACCCATTTCTTTGAGTTATCATGTCCTCCTCCCGCGGGGTCCAACAGACCCGCCTTGCATTTTCTAAACATTATTTAATAGCCGGCGTTTTAGAGTTGATGTATGACATCATAATTAACGGCTACAATAGATTTTATCGGTTTCGGATTTGTAATGAGTTTTCGATTATTTGTTGAGGGTTAGCTTTTTGTCGACTCAATTTATGAAGGTAATTTAAGTTGAAATATAATTCGATATTGATATTTTTATTTGACAAAAGAATGTATTTTTCGATAAAGTTTTTGTGAGGTGAATTATGACCTCCATTAGAAACCCAAATGCAAGCTGCTCTTGCGCTTATACAACATGTCCCGTAATTAACGCACAACCTCTTAAGGGGTCATTGTACTCATCATTATGAACAACTTTTATTAAGCGACCAAACCTGAATTTGCGAAAAAAAAACACCAGTTCCCTACATTTATGTTCGCATAACTCGTGACAAGGAAGGGAACAGCTGATTTTTTTCGCGATTTCTTATTTGGTACCATAGTAAAAGTTGTTCATAATGCAATGATGATGAGTACAATGTGCGGTAATTCCGGGACATGTATATATTTTGTTTGCAATCAAAAACTGTTTGACTTGGAGCTTTCGCTTCTTGCAACAACCAAAGAAATTATTTAAAGTATGTACTTTTGTTTTCTAATTGCATCATTTGGTTCAAGGATATTTTGGCGCCCGAACGACACTGGCAATGAAAACTAAGGGCCGGTTTTTTGATCCGTAGTTAATTCAACCAAAAGTTAAACATAGTAACTAATGGTTGAATTTTGGCTAAATGTAAAAGACTAAACATGAATGAGTTATGCCATTAGTTCCTATTTTTTAATATGAATGAGCTACTCGTAACATGAATACATTGATGTTTAGCGTTTTACATTTAGCCAAAATTAGTAACTATTTTTAACCATTGGTTGAGTTAACTACGGATCAAAAACCGGCCCTAAGTATATTATGTGTGAAACGAGTATTTTCAGTTTTAAAATCATTGGAATGTCCGTTACGTTGAGTCCACCCATTCGCACAGAGGCGCACCGCAGCGCCTCTGGTGAGCTGTGGCATAAATTAAAAACTCGGGCATTAGTGACTAGAGGTTCTATACCACCAAAACTTTTACAATTTGCATTCTTGTTATTTGCCATCATCATAGAGGCTATAGTAATATTAGTTGCTCATATTCAGCCCTGCTGTCACTGGCAGACGATGTAGTCTTAGTAATAGAGTTCCGTTGACACCCTTTCTTCAATGTACCCCAAAGACAGTCTATGACGATCAACTGTCCGCTGCGCCTGCGCCTCTGATCATAATAATGCATTGTAACATGCGAGTTACAAGTTGCTGGTGGGCGCCATTCCCACATAAACAGCGGAGGTTAGCACTGACAGCGTAATGTCTGATAATGACGCCAAACCATGAGAAGAACGTGTACGCTCATTGCTTTGTAATGGTCAGTGATACTTGTAATATTAAGTATGCACTTATGACATCACACGAAAATAAAATGATATGGACTGCCTCAATCATTGACCTAAGTCAGTAAGTAAACGTTTATTTACCAAACTACTTAGGCTAGGTAACATCAGTCCTGGTTCAATAAGGGAAGGGTACAACTATTACAAACAAGTGACACTCCTGTCCTTCAATCTGGAGAATCCTGTATCTTGGAGGACAGTGTTCTTTAGTGGGATTAACACGCTTTATAAAATAATTATAATTGCGTAATAATTCTAATGTTAACATAATATATTTATTGACTTTATTGAGTATTTGTGCGAGTGTGTTTCTGTTAGATTAAACTGGTCTGTTGGGATTGGTATCTCAACTTTTATTTCGTTTATTCAATTTGTTATTTTAAATGGGTAATTTGTTATTTATATTTAATATATTTTTGGATATTTGTTTAAAAAAAAAAACATTAAAAATAGTAGTCTACCGGTATCGGGAACAGGGTTCAAGCTACCGGGCGGCGGCGCGCGGTGTTGAACATTGCATAAAAGCCGGTCAAAACCTAAATTGGTAAAAATTTCGGAAACACGACTAAACTAATCTAAATTACTACCTGACTATTAAAATAATGCAAAGTTTCACAGCAGTCAGTGGCACCTGTGAAACGGGCTGTCATTCTTAACTCAGCCCAAGAGTACCGAAAAAAGTTCGCGAGCGGACACAGTGAGTTTTGTGTGTCGAGAACAGAATGTGAGTGTAACAAGTGACAATGGTGGCGGTGACTGTCACTAAACGAACAAGAAAGAGGGTAGACCGTTTTGTCTGCTCGTAAACATCCACCCGCAATAACTTCAGTTTATCCGTGATCATGGCACTTGCAACAGTGCCGAAATATCGGAAACTCGAAACAATTAATATACATGGTAAATATCCCGTTTTAAGTTCTAATGATAATGTTAACATTGTTACAAAGAGTGATCATTAGTCTTGCTAAAACAATTAAAATGTTTCCCGTCCGAGTCGGCTTTAGCAAAAAATTAATTTAGCGCGTGTCTTTTTATTGTTTTAGGATCAACTGCAGAAGAAGCCTGCTTTAGCAGATACAAACTTATAAGCGAATGGAATGAGATTTTCGAAAGCATCAAGAAAGACTGACTAAATACACTGAAATTACATATAGGTATGTGGTTTTTGATTATGAAAGATTTTCTTTTAATTGTATACATATTTGTTTCTCTTCAGAAAGGAGGGGATAATTACACTCGTAAGCAATGAATTAGGGTCACATAAAGATACCTGAAATTCTCTGAAACTAAGAATGCTAGCTTAATGAAATAAATTATGTTTAATAGACAATTAAATGTTCCATAAATGAAAGTAATAAAATGTATGTGGCACTTTTATATTCATAAAAAATTCATAAACAAAAAAAAAACCAACCTCATCTTACAACAAAAATAGAAAAGCAATTTTTTTTCTACCACTTTAAATTTTTCTTGAGTTTTAGTACTTTGTATTACCCCCACGTGCTGTCATCACTGCGGCTATGCGGTTTGACAGCATGTCACCAAGTTTCTTATACGATGTTGGGGAATATTCTCCCATTTCTCTACGAGCGCAACTTTGAGCTCTTGAAGCATGATCGGGGAGGGGTTTCGGTATCTCACACATCGTCCGAGCTCGTCCCAAGCATGCTCGATTGGGCTGAGGTCTGGGATGCGTACTGGCTACTCCAATCAGTTAATGTTTCCCTCTTGAAGGTACTCATTCACAACTTCACCAGTATGAGGCCGGGCATGGTCATGCATAAAGATAGCATCCTCTCCCAAATTGACCATAAATGGACCAACGTATTCGTTTAGGATGTTTTCAACGTATCTTTCGCTATTTATACGTGGTGTCGTTTTCTATAACCACCAGCTCTGTGCGACTCTGCAGAAATTCTGGCCCATACAAGTACGGATCCACCGCCATGATGGGCCATTTTCCCCTCGACGCATGCTTGCTTGAATCGCTCTCCTGTTCTTCTATACACTCTTATTCTTCCGTTATTCTTATAGAGCAAAAATCTTGATTCATCTGAGAACATAACTCTTGACCAATCATCAATACTCCAATTTAAGTGGTTCCGGGCATATTAATCTCGATATACGATGCCCACGCTCCAATTTAGAGCCGTTTGCAGGTCGTAATGGTTTTAAATTTGCCCATGCACTTTAGTTACTTCCTCTGAGGCGTCAGAACTGATATATATATTTTTTTCATATGTAAGTACAGTTCCTATTTTAACCAGGGTCGGTCATAAGTATAAAGTGTTAAACTTAGTAAAATATTCTGTAATCAACGGAATTGAATGCTGCGCGATAGAACTGACAGAACACAACAATATTATTGTATGTATGTATAGGGTGCCTCAATCTAATTTGGTTTTTTTTTTGGCAATTTAAATAATACTTTGCAATTGCTGTGTTTAAAATTGAATAACAAAAAGATTGTCTTATGTGGGGACTTTAATATCAATTTATTCTAACTTTAAACTATAAGGGGACTTTAAAATCTTATCTTATCTTATTGAAAAGAAATTAACAAACCTTAGACTTCGAATATACATTGTTAAATTATAATTTAAAATTACAATTTTCTCAACCCACTTGGTTAAGCAGTGGGACCTGCTTGAACAATATGGCACATATGTAGAAGGTAGTAAAGGAGAAATTATAGAATTGGGCCTGTCAGATCATACCGGATAACTTTTCAAATTATTGTGTATTATTTATATGTATATTCTTTTCTACCGTGCTTGTTAGTGATCCTAAGATTTCTATTAATTTTTTCTGTTTCTACCCGTGAGAACCTGTAATTGGCTTTTTGTTTTATATTCAATTGTTATCCATCTGTCATAGCTGTTGGTTCTCCTATCAATAAATAAATAAACAATGTAGAGAAATTTAGAAATTGCATTAAAAGTCTTACTTTTGCGGACATATATACAACTAGTGACATCAATGAGGCCTACGACTATTATCTTGACCTATTCAGACGATTCAGACGATCTTTGCTTTCCCTACGAAATAATAACAAATTCAATTGCTATTAAAACAAAATGTATTACTAACGGGATAAGGAATTGTAGTAAAAAATAACGGCACTTGCTATGACAATATAGAACACACCCTACCCCAAAGGATAAACAATCGTTTAAGACATATTCTTCAAGGTTTTAAAGATTTAAGCTCACTCCATCGTCAACTTTGTCTCCGTAACCTCTGACCTAGAGTAGAGTCAAGAGCAAACCCATCACAAATAAAAAAAAAATAAAAAAAATTATAACGTTAACATAAACATCACAAAATAACTACTTCATTAAGACGTCCAAAAATAAATCTAAAGCAGCATGGACCATAATTATTCATTCTAAGACCTGCTTCCTTAAAGAATCAATAACACAAATTCAAACCGGGATACAGAAAATCCTGAACCCATTAAATAAAGCTCAGGCTTTTAACAAATTTTATATGCGTTAAGTTACCAAAGAAAAAAATAAAACTATACCAGAAATAAAGCACGCTCAAATACTTCAAACTCTTTATTTATGGAGCCGATCATACCTCAAGATATAAATAATCATATTAACTCACTTCGAAATACAAATAGTGTTGGTTATGACGGAGTATGCACTAAAGCTATCACAGAAGTGTCTCATTACATAGCTCCACATCTCAGTCACATAATTAATATAAGCATATCTAGCGGAAACTACCCTGATAAATTAAAAACGTTTGTAATTGTACTATTGCACAAAAAATTATAGACAAATTATGTCAAATTATTGGCCTATCGCGTTGATACCGTTCTTTTAAAAAATATTTGAGAAAGTCATTTCTAAGTCCTTGTAAACTACCTTGAGAAATCAAACATATTAGTAAATGAACAAAAGGGATTTCGTAAGCAGAAGACAATCAATATGGCTATACATGACCTGCTTCTCCCTATTTTGTCAAATGTAGATAAGAGAAATCCTGTATGTGCTACTGATATGGATCTACTTAAGGCTTTTGATTATGTGGATTGCCCTATACTAATACATAAACTTGAAAAATATGGTATCAAGGAAAACTTACTTAATCTCATTCGATCTTACTTAACGGACAGAAAGCAATATGCAGAAATCAAGCAAATATCCTCAAATACCGGTTACGAGAAAAAATATCCTTCAGAAAGCGAGATAATTAAATATGGCGTTCCTCAGGGTAGCGTGCTGGCCCCCCCTTTTTTGCTTTTCATAAATGACCTTCCAAGGCAAATAAATCACCCCATTTCGCCGATGATAGCACCGTAATTATTATGTGTGATAATAATAATAATAATTTATTTGCTAAAAACATGGTATACAAGATGGTAATATGAATACACTGGTAGGTTCTACATGTTTTGCTTCATGAAAATAAGCGTGCAAATTTACATACATGACAACAACATACAACCACTGTCATCGTCCGATTTTATGCTTTAGAAACTCCTTGACACTGTAAAAACTATTAGCAGATAACCATTTATATAATTTACTTTTGAACAATATTTTATTTAATATTTTAAATTCCTCTGGTATCTTATTGTATATCCGGACACACATAAACATGCAGCTTTTATTATATTTTGCAAGCCTAGGTAAAACATCTAACACGAGCCTGTGGGGGTCCTGACGGCTTCGAGAATTAAGATCGATTGCTTTAGTGAACAACTCTTTGTGCCTCCACACAAACATACAAATTTCCAATATATAAAGTGACGGCAATGGTAACAAATCAAGTTTTTTAAATATTGGCCTGCAGGATTCATCCGGTTGAAGCCCATATATAGCCCTAATGCATTTTTTTTTGTGCAACAAACGCTCTATTTTGATCGGTGCTATTGCCCCACATAATTAAACCATAGCGCAGCACAGATTCAACATACGCATGATATGTTGTTATTGCTGTCTTAATGTTTGTTATGATGATCCCAGTACTTATGAAAATTATGTAAATATGACATTAAATAGAATTATATCATGGTTTGGCAGCAATAATCTAATTATAAACTTAGAAAAGATTAAAATTATGCATTTTTATCAAAGGATCCCAAATAAAATCCTTGACATTAGCTATTTAGATACGAAAATAGAATCAACTACGACTACTAAATTTCTTGGTATTCATATAGACAACAATTTGACTTGGATACCCTAAACATACGAAATATGTATCCTATCCTTTCCTATTTCCGACTAACCTCCTATACAAATCTTGTGAAGTATTAACAGTTCGGCAACTATTTATAATGGGTATTGTATTAAAACAACACACAGCTCTACCCTACAGCACTGAATATACTAACAAAAGACGTAAAGATTTGGTCTGCCCGCTAAATACAACAAAACATGCTTTTATATCCAGATTTTACCTGTACCTCGGTCCTCTCCTCTATAATAGACTAAACTCGAAAGCAAACATTTACTCCCTGAACTACACAAATTGTAAAAGAATTGTCAAGCAGGTTCTCCAAGGTATGTCTTACGAAGATACAGAGAATTTATTAACTGTGTTAAAGTAAATAGATTTATACTCATCTACGATAGGTATTTATCAAATTTAGAAACTAAGAAGTAAGCTACTCAACATATAATTAATTTGTCTTTTGTCAACTTTCTTCGTCTTTGATTATTTATTAATTTTATAACACTTTATGAGCTCTTTTCGCCTGAAACACAGGATTACCTAGTTCAGGCACGTAAGTCTTAGGATTATAATTAACATTTAAGCAAAACTTGTACAATTTTTATGCCTTGTAATTTTTGAATAAATATTATTATTATTTTTGGTAAACAAGTTTTGTTTCTTAGCTCTTTGGCTAGTTTAAGCTACATTAACGGGCCCAAGCCAAGTCAATGTAGCGTGTGTGGTGAATTTTATTATAAAGAATTAGGAGAGGTTTCGTTTTCTTCAATTTGCATAAACTTTCTCACTATTCTGCAGGTGTTTAAGATTGCGGCTTTTTGAAGTGTAATGTAAATCGCGTCTTTCAGGTCTATTAGTTTAAGGCTATGGTGGAGGTGATTGGGTATAACACCCGTCGTGGAGACAACAATGGGTACTATGTACACTTTTTCCTGTCTCCAAATTCTGGTAACTTCTTCCTTCAGTTCAGCGTATTTACTGATTTTCTCACCTATTGTTTTTTGTAAATTATGGGTATTAGGGACTGCAATATCTATAAGGTATGTGACTTTATTAACTTTATCTTTAAGGGTTATATCTGGTCTATTGTAGTGAACAGTCTATTGTATTATTATTATTATTATTATTATCTCCTTTATTTATTTTTTAAACTTATTTTATTACATTTTTAAATATTTTTATAAAAACATTAAAAAAAAAAAATTAAAAATATAAAAAATAGTGATCCGCCGGTAGCGGGTGCAGGGTCCAAGCTACCGGTGGTTAGGGCCCCAGAGACAGGAACCTCCTCACAATACGCGCCGTATCAAGGAGGACTGCCTTCTGAATCAGGCCCTTCACCCAGCCACCTAACGAGAGCCTCTTGAGATGTTGGTCGAGGCTCTTAGCGATAAGGCCATTGACCGTAACGACTATCGGCACAATGATTGCCGAGTCCACATTCCACATAGCGACAACCTCGTGGGCTAAGTCGAGATACTTCAATTGTTTCTCCTTCTCAGCCTTCACGAGGTTCTCGTCATGCGGGATAGTGACATCGATTATCATTGTGCGGCGCACTGATTGATCTATTACCACTATATCAGGCTTATTGGCTACAATAGTCCTGTCAGTGATAATAGATCGATCCCAGTATAACGTGACATGGTCATTCTCGAGAACTGGGTCGGGCACATACCTGTAATACGGTGCCTCAGAGTCCACAAGGCCGTATTTCAGAGCAAGTTGCTGATGGATAATCCTGGCTACTTGATTATGCCTGTGCAAATACTCGCCGTTAGCTAAACGAGAACACCCAGAAGTAATATGTCTGATAGACTCACCGGGACAATGGCATGCCCGACATATGTCGATCGTCCCGTCTTTCATTATATACTTCCGGTAGTTATTCGTTAGCATAACTTCATCCATAATTGCACAGACTGAACCTTCGGTTTCCCCAAAGAGGTTACCGAAGCGTACCGTAGCGTCGGGCCCATGAAGGGCCCGGAAAAAGCGTCCGTGAAGCTCCTTGCTTTGCCATACTTCCTTGCGGTCATTGGTACTAAGCACCACAGGTTTGCGCCAGTTCTCTTTAGCCAAGGACAACGGGGTGAGTCCCTTGTCCCCTGCAACCACATCTCGGTGCATACCCACGTCAGCCTTGAGAAAATATTCTCTGAGACTGCACACCTCGCGGTTGTGGAGGGTCTTAGCATTTAAAAAACCTCGACCCCCGCACTTCCGCGGAATGTACAGCCTCATGACAGACGAACGTGGGTGATGCATCCGGTTTGCGGTCAACAGTGACCGGACTCTCCTATCCAGGGCGTCTAGTTCCGTCTGGGTCCACTTTAGTATGCCAAAGGAGTACATTAGGACCGGCATGACCCAACCGTTAAAGGCGCGCACCTTGTTGCCGCCTGACAAAGAACTATTAAGTACCTTTTTCAGGCGACCGAAGAAGCGTTGCTGCAACGATTGTTTCACGTCAGGTCTGTTAATGCCTAACCCCTCTGACATACCCAGGTATTTGTAGGTATCAGTTGCGGAGAGTGATCTCAGGTTTATAGAATCTGAGAGTTGTAGTCCGTCAGATTCCACAATCCCGCCCCGCTTTACATGCATGACTGCACATTTATCTACACCAAATTCCATCCTGATGGAATCACTAAAAGTTTTAGTTACTTTTAGTGACTCCAGCAGTTGCAATTTGTTGGTGGCAAACAGTTTCAAATCATCCATATAAAGCAGGTGGGATATTATTATGTATAAAACCTTAATAAATTTGCCTATGCTCTCTATAAACTATCAAAAATAGTGAGCCTTGAATCCGTACTAACAGCCTATCACGGCTATGTTGCATCAACACTCAGATAATTATGGCGCAATATACTGGGGCAATTCACTAGATAGAGAACTCGTATTTAGAGCCCAAAAAAGATGTGTCAGACCGTAAAGGCACAGACAGTTGTCAACCGTTCTTTATACGTCTAAAAATGCTTACCTTGCCATCGCTGTACATATTCGAAACAAATATTATATGTTTGTCAAATCTAACATTTCATTATAGTACAAAATAGCTATTAAAAGTTACTACAGAAAATTACGCGATAAAAATAAGTCAGAACTCGAAGTGACATATGGGAAAATCTGCACTAATGAATAAAAGTACCTTCTGAATGGCCAAAAAATATTTAACAAACTACCTGAAAAAATAAAAACGTCAAATTTCAAAATAGAACTCTCTGACTTTAATAGAACAATTTCTTTGAAAAGTTCATAGAAATGTTGTCTTTCTAGCAGAATTGCGTTGCACCGTCGCGCTCCTGTCTGCGGGAGCCTTTATCCAGCAACTAGATCACGTTCTTACATCCAGCTCGAAGGGCGAAAATGTGTGGTGAATAAAGGAAAGTTTTTTAAATAAAAGTCAGTTTTCGGTGTCTAGGTAATAATAATAACCCCACCGCTGTATCTCTACGTTGACGTCGTGGTGGGGCTTGCGCGCTCCGAACTTTAGGTCTGTGCCGGTAGAGCTTACTTTGCCGGAACGGGTCTAGGATGAGGAGCCAGACCACGAGAGATACAGAAACCCGCAGGGCAGCATGTGGCGAGCTGTTGGGCAGTAGCGACCCCACAGACCCTATCTCCTGGGAGAAATCTTGTCCTCATCTCTTGCTTGCCTTTATTGGTCGGCTGGAAAGAACACTGATGAGGAACAGAGCTCCTACCTCTTTCTTGCCTTTATTGGCCGGCTTGAGTAGAAATTCGCAAAAGCAAACGTGCTCGGAGGAAGGAAGTATTCCAGTAAGGTGCTGGTAGGCAGTAAGGTGCTGGTAGGGATCTTGACCGTACTTCCGGGATTGTCCAGATAGCTTGGAATAACTCTCCACTCCTCAAGCACCTCAAGAAGTGTTGCCCCCTTGTCGCTACGTCACTATGTGCTAGCGGCCGTTTCCGGGGGCGCATTATTGAGTGTGCAAGTCACCCCCTGCCATTTTATCCGTGTATAATATGTAACATTGGTCAGGCAGGGGACATAGTTCTTCCATAGTTCAAGTTACCTAATCTACTTTAGCCACCCAAACCCATAGCCCAATATGTTTTGTTTCCACGTACAACAATTATAGTCCTGCACCAAGAGGGGGTTGTCCTTGGGTGCACGTGCATAGTGAATGTAGGGAAAATCGTCGGCTGATGCCTCCTCATCATTTAAAATTATCTAAGGGGTCTCTGCGAGTTGGCTTCGGCCCCTCGTATGCCTCCCAAAGGTCCGGGACCCCAGGGTCCCGAGATATGTAATAAATAATAATAATATATTTATTTGCATAAAAACACGGTATAAAAAGATAGTAAAAGTACAATTTAGAACAAAACATGTTTTGCCAATATAATAATAAGCATGCATTTCTCCGTTTTTGCTAAAAACACATCATTAGTGGCATATGATTTTTTTTTAAACAATTCATTAAACACAGACTGTTTTGCTAAAAAAATATGATGGGATGAACTAGAAGGTGCATTATTCACTATGTGCATATACCTCGCTACATATTTGCACTAATTAGGTTTTTTTTGTGACAAAGTTTTAGGTTAAACAGAAATATTGTTTTTTTTTTTACAAATGTATTTGATTTGTTTTTACTTTTTTTTACTTGGGTGGTTATTAGTTTAAAATTATCTTCAAATATTTTTTTAATTGCGTCACGAGACATCAAGACTTTAAGTGGTGGTGTTTGGAAACGGAGGTGAATGATGATTTGCGTGAAGTTTTGTTAGTTTTCTTTGTTTTCGACAGGTATATGCAAATATTGAATAATGCTCGAAAATATTGAAAACGAAACAAACTCAGTCTCTTTTAGAGTCCAGACATAATCTTGGTCAGTTCATGTGAGGACTACACAGATTTGAGTGGACCTGTCCAGTCAGAACAGTATGATATGTTTGACGTATTGACCATATGAAGTACAAAACAGAGCTGCAACAACGACCGCAGGCGCATCTGTAATCAAAATCAAAAAATCAAAATCAAAAGTCATTTATTCAAACTAGGCTGAGAATCAGCACTTTTTGAACGTCAAAATTACATAAGACAGTCCCCCCAAAAACGCCCGCCCTTCACCACTTCCTAGTGCTTTAGCTGGGGAGAAGAAGTGGCGCAACAAACTCCCCAGCAGCACAGCTGTCTGTTCAGTTAAAAAAATGATTCTATATAATACTGCGCATAATAATTTAGGTACATTACGCAACACAAAACATTAAATTAAATTATTTGCTATAAGTAAGCTAGCACACGCCAATATACCAAAAAAAAAAAAAAAAAACGAAAACAATACTCAAGCAGAAACAAAATACAAAACTAAAAACGTAAGCAGAACTTTATACCTAAATAAAAGCCTCCAGTAATAAAGGGCGTGCCCACTTACATATAGCCGTACATGTAGTCGTAACTCACAAGTCACAGATAGGGATAAACTAGGACCATCGAAGTAAAATCAACAACGAGTTAAATTACTAATAACAAAACAAAACCAAGGTCAGCAAGACGACCTGTCACCACAAGCAGCACCCGTTCACGAGTATAACGCAAAGATCAGCCATTACCCCCCTCGCCATATTTGAGGGAAGGAGACAACCCGACCCCCGACGCTACCGCAAGCAGTGACATTTAAGGGAGCATGACGAACTTGCTGCCGGTTGCTCGGGCAAGAAAAACTATGATCAATTGTCGAGGTCACTAGCTAACTACATATTGCAATACCACTCATAAAAAATAAATAAACATTGAAATGAGTAGATTATGTCAATAATAAATAAAAATAAAATTAAAATAAATTGACCTTGAGAGTCAAAGAAAATAAATAATTATATGAACTCATATAACCTGTCAGTAGCTATGCTAATTCTGGAGAAAGAACATAAACATTGTCTTAAGCTAAACACAGCGACCAACTATTCTTATCGTTTAAGTAATCGTTGATAGAATAGTATGCCTTTGAACAAAGGTTAGATTTTACTTTAGCTTTGAACGCATTAAAGGGCAAATCTAGCAAAGAAGAGGGTAGCTTGTTATAAAAAGTTATACCAAGCCCAACAAATGAGTTATGAACCTTATGAAGCCGGTGAAATGGAGCACGTAATTTGTCCTTATTTCTGGTGTTAACATTGTGAATATCACTGTTTTTAGTGTATAAATGTATATTTTGTCTAATATATAAGATGTTGGCGAAGATGAATTGTGATGCCACCGTGAGAATACCAATCTGTTTAAAAAAATCTCTCAAAGAAACTCTGGCACCGAGCTGGTAAATTGCTCGAACAGCTCGTTTCTGAAGAACAAATATATTTTGAATGTCAGCGGCTTTGCCCCAGAGCAGAATACCGTATGACATAACGCTATGAAAATAACTAAAATAGACTAACCGAGCTGTATCAACGCCAGTGTATTGTCTTACTTTCCTGACGGCGTAGGCGGCTGAACTGAGCCTTCCCGCTAGGCTTGATATATGTGGGCCCCACTGAAGTTTGGCATCTACTGTTATACCCAGAAAAACTGCCGAGTCTACAGTTTTAAGCATCTCTTTATCTAAAACGATGTTGGGTCCTAGATTTCTAACATTCGGTAAGGCAAACTTTATACATTTCGTTTTTTTAGCATTGAGAACTAAGTTATTTGTCGTAAACCAATCTGTAACCATTGAGAGTGCACTGTTTACGTCGTCAAAATCTTGTCTATTCCTGTCTACTTTAAAAATAAGAGAAGTGTCATCTGCAAACAGTACAACGTCACAGATACCCTTTAAATAGAATGGTAAGTCATTGATATACACTAAAAACAAGAATGGACCCAGTATTGAACCTTGAGGTACACCTAACTGAACTGGTAGCCCGGAAGATTTCACACCATTTACATCTACACATTGAAACCTATTATGTAAATATGAATTTATTACTTTAAGAGCTTCGTTTTGTACACCGTAATGATGTAGTTTACGCAAAAGCGTGTCGTGGTGCACGCAATCAAAGGCTTTGGAAAGGTCACAGAAAATTCCAATAGCATTTTGCGAGTTCTCCCATGCGTTAAATATATGTTTCAGCAGAGCAACACCCGCATCTGTAGTCGAACGACCTTTAGTAAAGCCATATTGTTCATCATGAAGGAGGCCATTTAAATTAAAATGTCTTAGCAACTGCTTGAGTATTAACTTTTCAAATATTTTGCTAAATGCAGGTAAGATAGAAATAGGCCTAAAATTGCCAACGTCATTTTTATTACCTGATTTAAATAAAGGTATGACTTTACTACTTTTCATGAGGTCAGGAAAAGTTCCTACATCAACACATTTATTAAAACTAACAGCTAGATAGGGGGCTACTATGTCTATTATATTACTTAACAGTTTAATGGAGATGCCCCCGTTAAACACCAGTGTTTTTAGACATAAGTGTGTTAAATACATTAACTACATCAATATAATAGCGCTGACGGTGGACTTCTCAACAACGACAGTACTCACATCTGTAATGGCGCTAACTGTGGACTTCTCAACAACGACAGTACTCACATCTGTAATGGCGCTGACTGTGGACTTCTCAACAACGACAGTACTCGCATCTGTAATGGCTCTGATTGTGGACTTCTCAACAACGACAGTACTCGCATCTGTAATGGCTCTGACTGTGGACTTCTCAACAACGACAGTACTCGCATCTGTAATGGCTCTGACTGTGGACTTCTCAACAACGACAGTACTCGCATCTGTAATGGCGCTGACGGTGGACTTCTCAACAACGACAGTACTTGCATCTGTAATGGCGCTGACGGTGGACTTCTCCACAATACAAAATATTCTTTAACATTTTAAACCGCAACTACAGTAAACGCTCAAGAGTCCATAAGCGTGCTAAGGATTACACTGCTATGAACTGTGAGAGCACGAACCAGTACGTGTGCGTGTATGAGCGATGTCCCACTAAACATTCCGCAGATAACACACACTAATGAATTGTCGCATGTCGTCGTACTACGCGAAATAACATTATATTTCTGTTGCATTTAGAATACTCGTCATAGTGGCGACCTGTTCTTACCATTGCATTGCTAAAATTCGCATAAACATAACATGTGCTGGTAGCTGTTTGGGCTAAGCAATGGTTTCACGATCAATGAAGTCTGAGTTCGAATCTTAATCACAATGTGGGACTGTTTTTTGTTTCTTTGGAACCATAATAATATATTTGTACTATTTTAAGCAAAAATTTGTTAGATGTTTATGTTCATTTATTATTTATTTTTATAAGAAGTTAAATATTTATATTATATATTGTATTATTATTTAACTGTTTTTGTGATTTTTAATTTATCTTTTCGGTGTTGGAAGGTTGAAATAAAAAAGTCGTGCTGAATGGTAAGAAAAATGTTTATTCGTTTTATTTACTTATTTATAAAATTAACAAACTTAATAGAATTGTGACGTTACATTCCTACTAGATAAAAGAAGTTTTTTTGTAACCGTTCATAGGATTTTTTGTTGTATCACTTTTATGCAGCGCAATAATAGTCGCCCTCGTCTCAATATTAATATTTGCTTGCATTTTGAGAATAACCGCTAACCGCTATCTATTAAACCACACGTCACTAACCAACAACTACAACCAACCGACAACGTTCATTCCGACCAAGTTAAATATTCCTAAAACTCATGTCTACCTCACAGAAATCGAAATTATTTATTTAGTTTTCTATGATCTACCTTTCTTACTTTACGAAATGAGTGACCAAGCGAACAAGATAAAGAATATTATATTTCTGTCCCATTACTTCCAATCCAGTAAAAACTTACAAAAAGTCAAATACTGCGTGAGATTTGAACTCACGGCTCACTGATTCACGCATCTATCTGCACGCGCTTAACCACTAGGTCATCTTTACACATGTTATAACTTTGAAATTATGAACTACAATCAGTTGTTGACGACAATAATTATGCATGTTTATGTTCTTGGAAATAGAAGGTCTTAAGTCAAACTAAACGCCAAGCTATTGCTTTGTGAGTTTGCTTATCGACTTTTGGTCACGACTGTACATTAGTATTTCTTTTAACTCTTTAAGTGGCCGAGCAACAATAAGCAATTTAGTTAGCGATCTAGACCGCGCCGATATGGCCGGGCCCGCAGCCGTGATGCGTATCGGTAAGTGGAAACGGATGCGCAAGAGTCTAGGGTGTAGCATAGTTTATGATGTACCTAAGTACTGGTATATCATAGTCTATGGTAATGGCCTAAAGGTTTAGGGTTCCGAAGAATGGGTCAAAAACTAATACTATATACTATTTGCAATTTTATAAATAAAATATTGCACTTCAAATCCTGTATAATGATTTTAATATACCTATTTGTATAAATCTGTTTCGGTACTCAATCAATCTGCCTAGCCTTTTTCCAACTATGTTGGGGTCGGCTTCCAGTCTAACCGGATGCAGCTGAATATCAGTATTTTTACATGGATCGACTGCCTATCTGACCTCCACAACCCAGTTACTGGGTAATACGATACCCCTTGTTAAGACTGGTTGTCAGACTTTCGGGCTTCTGACGGCCAAAAAAGGTCACCCATCTACGGACCAACCCCGGCAAGCGTAGCTTAACCTGATGGATCGAGCCGTGTGGCTTTTTATAACTTAGCCACGACCTCCTCATTCAACATAACTAATTCAATCTAACTAATGAGTATCATTAAACATAAAATTTATATTATTATTAAAACTGGCTTTTGCCCGCGGCTTCGCCCGCGTGTATTTTC
This sequence comes from Dicycla oo, assembly GCA_948252095.1. Classification (NCBI taxonomy): domain Eukaryota; kingdom Metazoa; phylum Arthropoda; class Insecta; order Lepidoptera; family Noctuidae; genus Dicycla; species Dicycla oo. The sequence continues at coordinate 521,707 of OX411733.1, forward strand.
TCAACTAACTTTAAAATGATTTATTTTAAACTTATAAAAAAAAAAAATATATATATATATATATATATATATATACAGTATGTTAACCAACAGAGGGCGTTCCCGTTAACCCGCAATAGTATAGCATCCATACATGCTAAAAAAAATATTACCATTCGAAAACAAAATGGTTTTTATTTTTTTTAATATTAAAATATTCACTAAAAATGTTAAATTGATACGTAAAAGAAACACTCTGCACACGCGTACTTGAAGGACGGAAACATCGCAATTTAGTTTTTATTTTTAGTGAATATTTTTATATTTTTTTGAATATTTTAGTGAATATTTTTAGCATTTTAAGTGAATATTTTAATATTAAAAAAAATAAAAACCATTTTGTTTTCGAATGGTAATATTTTTTTTAGCATGTATGGATGCTATACTATTGCGGGTTAACGGGAACGCCCTCTGTTGGTTAACATACTGTATATTTGAGACCGTCACAGTAAGCCCTTTCATTTGATATGTCACACGGTACAGCAAAACTTTTTGACCCCTTTATTCAAATTCATTTATTTACGTTACACGTCCGTGTTTGGGTCACAGAAATACATACGTGTAGCAAACAACTTAATCGGTCCATTGGATTCGGAGCAAATTGGCTGTGACAGACAGACACGTGAGTGATCCTAAAATCAATCTGCCTAGCCTTTTCCCAACTATGTTGGGGTCGGCTTCCAGTCTAACCGGATGCAGCTGAATATCAGTATTTTACATGGATCGACTGCCTATCTGACCTCCACAACCCAGTTACTGGGTAATACGATACCCCTTGTTAAGACTGGTTGTCAGACTTTCGGGCTTCTGACGGCCAAAAAAGGTCACCCATCTACGGACCAACCCCGGCAAGCGTAGCTTAACCTGATGGATCGAGCCGTGTGGCTTTTTATAACTTAGCCACGACCTCCTTATTCAACATAACTAATTCAATCTAACTAATGAGTATCATTAAACATAAAATTTATATTATTATTAAAACTGGCTTTTGCCCGCGGCTTCGCCCGCGTGTATTTTCTCAACTAACTTTAAAATGATTTATTTTAAACTTATAAAAAAAATATATATATATATATATATATATATACAGTATGTTAACCAACAGAGGGCGTTCCCGTTAACCCGCAATAGTATAGCATCCATACATGCTAAAAAAAATATTACCATTCGAAAACAAAATGGTTTTTATTTTTTTTAATATTAAAATATTCACTAAAAATGTTAAATTGATACGTAAAAGAAACACTCTGTACACGCGTACTTGAAGGACGGAAACATCGCAATTTAGTTTTTATTTTTAGTGAATATTTTTATATTTTTTTGAATATTTTAGTGAATATTTTTAGCATTTTAAGTGAATATTTTAATATTAAAAAAAATAAAAACCATTTTGTTTTCGAATGGTAATATTTTTTTTTAGCATGTATGGATGCTATACTATTGCGGGTTAACGGGAACGCCCTCTGTTGGTTAACATACTGTATATTTGAGACCCTCACAGTAAGCCCTTTCATTTGATATGTCACACGGTACAGCAAAACTTTTTGACCCCTTTATTCAAATTCATTTATTTACGTTACACGTCCGTGTTTGGGTCACAGAAATACATACGTGTAGCAAACAACTTAATCGGTCCATTGGATTCGGAGCAAATTGGCTGTGACAGACAGACACGTGAGTGATCCTAAAATCAATCTGCCTAGCCTTTTCCCAACTATGTTGGGGTCGGCTTCCAGTCTAACCGGATGCAGCTTATTTTACATGAAGCGACTGCCTATCTGACCTCCACAACCCAGTAAGGGCTGAGTACCGCGAGTGATCCTATAAGGGTTCCGTTTTTTCCTTTGAGTTACGGAACCCTAAAAACGGGTCTTTGCACACTCTAGACTCACAAAATGTATTAAGTAGGTACTTAAATAAAAATAAAAAAAATCTTAACACTACTAAACTTTCTTCAATTGTCCACAGTTAAACGAAAAGGATCCAATTCACATTACATCTAACGGGGGTTGGATCCTTTTCGTTTAACTATGGACAATTATGATCAGAAAGACACGTGGCGCCATCTACTATCATAACAACGTTATTGTTGTTTTCCTCGGGAACAGTACCTTTTTCGGGATAAAAGGTACCTTATGTCCGTTTCTGTACACGTGACAACGTTTATGCAAAATATCAGGAGGATCGGTTCAGTGGTAGTGGGAGGTTTAGGTGTAATAGTAACGAACAAACAAACAAACTTACTTTCGCATTTATAATATTAGTTAGGATTAGGATATTAAGATATTGCATTGAAAGTATACTTATGAACTCGTCTATAAAATTAGTCACGAATATTATCTTACTACTCAACACTTAACTAAAACTAAGTACTAAATTCTCTTGTTCAATAACTAAAATCAAATTAGAGAATTGCTATCTTTTAAAAACAGGCAGCGCGAGAAAAGGACGGCTGTACGTAGCTATGAACTAAGTTAGAGATATCAAATTAGTTTACGCCTTGCGCTTATGCGCTTATTGCGCTTGCGCTGTATGGAAATATTAGTCTCTTTCTTGTTTTATTAATGAGAAAAAGTTAGCAATATCCTAAATTAAGTTTAGTTTGGGCACAACAGATTGTTTATTTTTTTTTACAACGGCACCAATGTCAATGAAAAAGCATTTACAAAAAAAAAAAAATTACAGATGGATTTCAAATCAAACGAATGAAATGGAACTTTAAACCAATGTGGTCAGTTCAAAAAAATGCTTTCTTTTGTTTCTCTTCGCGACAAAAGAAAATGTAAATTACTGGTATTCTGCTGCATCCGGTTATACTGGAAGCTGACCCCAACATCGATCGTTGGGAAAAGACTAGGCAGATGATGAGTCATTTCTTGTCACGAGTCACGCTTCACAGGTGATGCATGCCGCGCCGTATGAACCTGGACACGGGTGGCTCTCGGAGCTGATCTGCAGTCTGCTGCTGCACTCAGGGCACGAAGCGCGCGAACTCGATGAAGCGAGCTGGCAGCGGGCAGCCCGGCCCGAGCACGCTCATGCCTAGCTGGTAACAGACAGCGACACTGAGTCACATGTGTTATAGTAGACCTCGTAATCAATAGAGGTACCACCTTAAGGTTGAAGGTCACTAAATGGCACGTCTTAAAACTCCAACGTCTATTTGTGTATGTGACAATTAGTCCAGTCACTTAGGTTCTGACTTATGGAAGGTCAAGGGGAGTTCTAATTTGGCAGAGTGTTACAGTTTGGTGTCCTAATATTTCGAATTCGCGATCTTGAGCAACCGCCGCCGCCATATTGGAAAAATGGTACCTAAAACCAGGTTTTCGAGAATATCTTCTCTCCGACACCACCGAGGTTAAAATTGATATTACAAAAGTTATAGAGCATCAAAATTTCCTGAAAGTTTTGTATGAAATATTTTTTGATCAGAGAAATAGTCTACGAGTTACAGCCAAGTCAAACTCAGCAACTCTTTACAATTTGTAAATAACTAGGAGGAGAATGTATGAGCGGCAAACAATACCAGAGGCTTTAGGAAAGGTTTAGAAATTGTTTCCTGCTCAATAAAACCATTCTATTCAGGTACAGATAAGAAACCCGCGCATTTTTCATAAAGCCAAAGAAAATCACAAGCTGATTTACCACTTCGCTGGAGATTGGATGGATTTTTTCCAAGTAAAAACTTGATAAGGCACTGTCCGTACCACCCAATCACTTTTGCTGATCCGGTACAATATCAGTTTTAGGAGCCCCTTGGCGTGAAATGTACTGAGAGCATAGGGTGTTAGTATTGAAATAGGCATTGTCGAAAACGAATTGAGAGACCGAGTTTCACTCAATTGTCAATGGTGGGCGCATGATGGCAGATAGTTTATAAAGAAGAGATTCCCTTGTAGCCTCCACCCATTTGATTTCCACCTAATAACTGGCGACTGAATAAAAAACGGGTGTGTACCTTAAAAAATGTTTAATTGAAAATAATCAAACCAGTTAAGCCGGAGGCACACAAAATTTTGTAGGTCGTGGGTTGCGAACGTCTGCTGTCACTCCTGCAGGGATAGGTACTCCCCTGTAGATGCAGGTGAAATCCCGCTGCTGGCCAGAGATGAAAGATGGCTGGAGTTCAGTGCTGGGCTGTACGGTGACGTCACTAGTGGCCCGGCCGTCCGACTTGCTCAGCACACCAGTGGCGAAGCGTCGAAATGATCTTCGGTCCGTTCAAAAGTAGACGCGAAGCTGCTGCCGTTGATAGCTTGACGTGAACATAAAACCCTAGATCAGGATTATCACTGATCACTTATTGGCACTTTTAACTCGAAGTACTTTTTCAAATGATAAAAATTAATTGTCGTGTCTGCTAGGGCGCTCGACAGGACACCAAGCGATACGTGATGTTTCACCTCAGTCTAGAAGCGACTCTCTGGACTCGCGTCAGCTGCGCGGGCGCAATGCCTTCACCTCATTCATTCTATGCGAACACCCGCCCCGCACTGCACGTACCCGATGCGTTCCAAGTCGTACACAAACAAAGAACAAAGCATTCATTTATAATAATTATATTGTCATTTAGCGAACCATTAACAAAACATGATTATTCATGTAACGTTCCGTTACACCCTATAATATTAGGTATTTACCTATGAAATTTCCATTTAGTATGCAGAAAGTTATAGTCATTTTTATATAATAATATAAATAATATATATATATGCCATATGTACCAACAAACTCTTCAAAGGCATTTTGTACTGCCTCTCGTCGGGTATTCATTTTTTTCCGTGCCAAGGAGTTGTCCAAACTTTGTTGATGTCTAAGCACATTAGTCACCCGCTAATTAATTTTGTGCAACATTGACTTTAATCCACTAACTAATTCTGCTGACGCAAAATCATAATTATATAATGTGTTTAACAAGGTTATAAAGTGCAAGAAACTATTTTTCGCAAACTTTATAAGAAATTACATAACTACAATTACAGACTTTTTGTTATTTTTATCTTTAAGGTAAATAGTATTTAAGTGAACTAGGTATAAAATTATGAATTTTGTCATTATTTCAAGACTTCTAATGTTTAATATTGTAAAGAATTTTATAGTCCTCTAATTACCATAAAAATATAAGCTCATGCCGCCTGTGATATAGGTTTATCCTAATACAGGAACCTAACAATAGAATACCTTTGTAAATTATTTCTAAGATTTTATGATTACTTTTTATCAATTTTTAAAACATAATAAATATTTATTATTTATTTATATATTATTCTCAAACATTTTTCTTTCTTTTTTTAGACCGCATAGTTTTCGACTTTGACGAAAAATGTAAAAAATACCGTTTGCCCCCTTATCTCCGTAGTTTGCATAGAGAAAAATCTGAAATTATTCTATGTGATAGAAGTTTATGTGAAAATTATAGGAAAATAAAACGATGTCTCTAAATAGCACACTTTTTCAGATATCATCAACAAAAATCACAATAGAACCACTATCGGTCAAGAGATGGCGTAGAGCGAAGACTGCAATACACCGCAATCTACACCGTAGCACAGATATTATAATAGACCGTAGTATTAAAATTCTCTGACGAATATAGGCTTAAAAACATTTCACGTTTCGCAACCTCAATGTATGATAGTACGAAACCCTCGGTGCGCGAGTTTGACTAGCTTTTGAGCGTTTTTTGTATTAGCTTACATTTACTTCAACTTAAGGTACAAAATCAAAAATCAAAATCAAAAGTCATTTATTCAAACTAGGCTGAGAATCAGCACTTTTTGAACGTCAAAATTACATAAGACAGTCCCCCAAAACGCCCGCCCTTCACCACTTCCTAGTGCTTTAGCTGGGGAGAAGAAGTGGCGCAACAAACTCCCCAGCAGCACAGCTGTCTGAAAAAAAAAATGATTCTATATAACACTGCGCATAATAATTTAGGTACATTACGCAATACAAAACATTAAATTAAATTATTTGCTATAAGTAAGCTAGCACACGCCAATATACCAAAAAAAAAAAAAAAAATCGAAAACTATACCCGTACATGTAGTCGTAACTCAAAGTCACAGATGATAAACTAGGACCATCGAAGTAAAATCAACAACGAGTTAAGTTACTAATAACAAAACAAAACCAAGGTCAGCAAGACGACCTGTCACCACAAGCAGCACCCGTTCACGAGTATAACGCAAAGATCAGCCATTACCCCCCTCGCCATATTTGAGGGAAGGAGACAACCCGACCCCCGACGCTACCGCAAGCAGTGACATCTAAGGGAGCATGCCGAACTTGCTGCCGGTTGCTCGGGCAAGAAAAACTATGATCAATTGTCGAGGTCACTAGCTAACCACATATTGCAACAGTTACGTACAGCGCAAGCTACGTCAGAATCTGTTAAGTAGTTTTAAAGCATAATCAGCCTATAATGCTCCTACTGCTAGCACACAGGCCTCCTCTCTTCGAGAGAGAGTGGGCTGTAAACTACCACGTAGGCCAAATGCGGGTTGGTAGACGTCACATGTCTTCGAATTTTTGTTTCTAGGATATGCCGTTTTCCTCACGATGTTTTCCTTCACCGTTTTGAGAGCAGTGGTGATGAAATTATTTAGACAAAATAAAGCGCCTGCCTGGGTTCGAACCCACGACAATAGTGGCGAACCCAGTACACTTCCCTGCGGTACACCAGAACCAATAATTTTTAGTTCTGAGCAAAATGTCATCCTTGTATCATTTTCTATCCTAGAGATAACAGTTCTCTGTTGGCGATTATATAAATAACTTTTAAGCCAATCATGCTCTTTGCCTCTTATGCCATATTTCTCTAGCTTGTAGAGTAATCGTTCGTGTGATACAAAATCAAATGCTTTACTCATATCTAAGAAATAAAACGCGTAATGCCGTGGTCTCAGGGCCCACTTTCTCACAGGCCAGACCGAGCCAGGCCAGGCCGATAGGCCGTGAGAACAGAAGGTCTGCGCTGGCCTGTCTTTGCCCGTCCGATCGAATGTATGGGATGATCTGTGGGATGCTCGTCATGAGCCGCGACAGGCCTCGACAGGTATGGGCCGCGACAGGCCGTGGGGTCGCGGCATTAGGGTGATGGCTTGGATTATTATATTATAAGCAGTTCCCCCGTACTCCCCCCCGCTACTCCGTATAAAAAGGAGCGACGAGCCGGTGCCGCCCCTTTTCTCGTCCCAGCCTTCGAAGTGTACACATCGGTAGCGTGAGTCGTGTAATCAAGTGATTTATTGTTTTTATGTTGTGGATAGATTTTGTTCCTCTAATTATTAAGTTGAATTTATTGTGTTAAGAAACGTTAGGTATTTAAAAAATTAAAGGTCAAAGTTTGTGAGCTGTGTTTTTTTTAATAACTTCTACTTCTGATTCCTAAAATCAGAAGTGGGATAAGTAACTTCTAGCCCACGAAAAGAGGAACAAAGTCTCGTCCATTTTACCCACTAATTTGTGTTTTGTGCCATGGCCGGTGGGTCTCGTGATAACAAATGTAGGTCACGACGAAGTTCTCGCAGCCGAGATAGGTCGCGATATCGCTCACGTAGTCGGTCAGCGACGACAAATCGCCGTTCACAGTGTCAATCGCTTGACCAAATACCTACTAAAAGTCGAGCACGGTTCCGTGACGCGTCGCGACGTGATCGGTCGCGCCATCATTCTTATGGTGGTGATAGATCGCCTACCCCCGTTAGACAACATGTTAGTACGGATGTGTCGATTCATAACACGTTGAATTCAATCATGAACCGCTTAACGTCGATCGAAAATAGTCACGCGACAAATTCAAATAAAACTCACTGTTGTGATCCAAGTAACACACGTGAAACTACCAAAGCAGAATTGAGTACATCTCAATCGAATATGTCAAAATGCTATACGCCGCCTCTCCAAGCGAATACCCACGAGACACGAACAACGAATCGTTTATCAACTACCCACATTTCAACACCATCAGTAGATAATTTAGAAATGAGTACATCCGACCCAACTAAGGTTCTTGTTGACGCCCTTAGATCGCTGCAGCCAGTCAGATCCCAGAATTACTTTGTTTCGAGCTTTGATCCCTCCATTCACAACATAGAGATATGGTGTGAGGAGGTCGACCGTGCACAGGATGCGAATGGCTGGAGTGACTACGAGTGTCTTTCGCGTATTGGGTCGTGTCTTAAAGGCGACGCAAAGATTTGGCTCAACGAGTGGGTTACGGCTGACCGCACCTGGACAAACTTTAAGCGGGAATTTAAATCATTGTGTCCGCGAAAGTTAGATTACGCCAATATTCTGTTTGAAACTATGAATACGACGTCTGAAAAGTATGCTACTTATGCAGAATACGCGCGTCGTACATTATTACGGTTACGTATCGTCGAAGGTTTAAGCAATGACCTTATGACTTTGATAGTGATTCGCGGTATCGATAACCCTCATGTGAGAGCTGCCGCGGCTAACGCGAATCTTAACCCTGAGACAATAGTATCGTTCTTGTCTATTTACACGAAGCCGGTTCGCGTAAAAACCGATACTCGACCTTCAGCGTCGAAGAAGCGCTCTCTTCCATCTGCTTCGAATCGAAACGAACAGAAGTGTTTTTCGTGTGGTAAAAAGGGACACGTTAGCCGTCACTGTCGTACAAAAGCTAACTCTGAGAAAACGTCCACTTCAAGCAGCGCTAGCAATATCATTTGTACCTTCTGTAAGAAGTCAGGTCATCTCGATGACCAGTGTTTTGCTAAGGCCCGCTCCGAATCGCGAAATTAACGTAATGTTAATCTTTGCACAGAAAATGGTTCGAACGCTGCAGGTGCCAATGATATTATTGTCGCTGTGGTCGATGGCATCCCCATGGACGCTATTATCGATAGTGGTGCCCTTAACGTATCACTTATTTCCTCAGACGTATTGAAATACCTTTCCTGCCAACCAAAACCTACACATTGCATTTTAAAAGGCATCAGTAATACGGAGATAGTAGCTTCATTATTTGTGACCGTTACTCTCGAATTTAGCCAGATTTCGGTAGAGGCCGATCTAATCATAGTTCCCTCTTCGTGCATGAACGCGCCTATCATCGTAGGAACCGATATACTGAACCGGGACGGTATCGTGTACGTCCGTACTAAAGACGGGCAGTTTTTGGCTAGGTCTGATGATCCCATTGTCCAAGTTAACGCGATTCAAAGTCAGGAATCCTTCGAAATAAATACGCCACTCAAGGGAAGTGATTACGACTCTTTGGTAGGAGTGATTAAGGAATACTCGGAGTTTTTCATCACTGGCACAGCCACCTCTACGGTTAACACTGGTGAGATGGAGATAAAATTAACCAATCTAACCCCAGTTGTTTACCGGCCTTACAAACTTTCGTATGATGAGAAACTTCGGGTCCGCAAGATAATTAGTGATCTCTTGGACAAAGGAATTATCAGGGAGTCAAGATCGGATTACGCGAGTCCGATAATACTGGTAAAGAAGAAGGACGGTTCTGACCGCCTATGCGTCGACTTTAGGGCACTGAATCGGTTGACTGTCAAGGATCGGTATCCATTGCCATTGATCGATGACCATATCGATCGGCTGGGGAACTATAAATTCTTCACCAGCCTTGATATGGCCACTGGATTCCACCAAATCCCTATAAATGAGCGGTCGATTCATTTCACTGGGTTCGTTACGCCGGAGGGCCATTATGAGTATGTCAAAATGCCTTACGGATTAACGAACTCGCCGATTGTGTACCAGCGTATTATTAACAATACGTTGCGGCGCTTCATAGAAGCAGGCCAGGTACTGGTATATGTCGATGATATTCTCATCCTGAGCTCTACGGTCTCCGAAGGTCTCTCTCAGCTAAAACAGGTCTTGCGGACGCTCACTGCAGCTGGGTTTTCTATAAATCTTCGAAAATGTTCGTTTCTTGCGACGGAAGTAGAGTACCTTGGGAGACTCGTGAGTCGGGGTCAGGTTAGGCCGAGCCCACACAAGGTCGAAGCCCTCGTGAAATCTCCCGTCCCGGAGAACGTACGACAGGTGCGCCAGTTTTTGGGGCTTGCAGGATACTTCCGGCGTTATATCAAAAACTATGCCACATTAACTGCCTGTGTTGCTCGATTAACTAAAAAGGACGTAGATTTTAAATGGGGCGCAGAGCAAGAAAAGGTTCGGCAAACATTAATTGAACTCCTTACTAACAAACCAGTTCTCTCAGTTTTTGACCCGCAGCTGCCCACAGAGGTCCACACGGACGCCAGTAGTGTTGGGTACGGCGCAATTTTATTACAGACACACGATGATGGTAGCAAGCACGTGGTGGCATATTACAGCAAAGCGACGCAAGGCGCCGAAAGTAAATACCACTCGTATGAGTTGGAGACATTGGCGGTCGTCAAAGCATTGCAGCACTTTCGCCACTACCTCGTGGGTTTACAGTTCAAAGTAGTAACAGACTGCAATGCTTTGAAGGCCACGGAGCGCAAGAAAGATTTGCTGCCGCGTGTTGCACGTTGGTGGATTTACCTCCAAGATTTTCATTTTACTATTGAGTATCGAAAGGGGGTAATGATGCCACACGCTGATTACCTTAGCCGCAACCCTTCAGTTGTTGTAGCTAACCAGGTTTCGAGACCACGTAATTGGGCTCAAATAGCTCAATCTGCGGATAACGAGACCCAGGTGTTGCTGCAACAGCTGAGGGATGGTGAACTAGATTCGACGCGTTATGTTGCTCAAAATGACCTGTTGTTTTACAAATACTCGCCCGTCGGCGAGGATCCCCGCTTGTTGTGCTATATTCCCAGGGGACACAGGCTTAGTCTATTAAGAATATTTCATGACGAACACGAGCACATTAACGCTGACAAGACCCTTGATCTTATTCTCAAATACTTTTGGTTCCCGGGGCTTCGTCAATTTGTAAACAAATACGTAGCTCACTGTTTGGTCTGCATCTCAAAAAAGAGGGTACCGCGATCACCTAATCAGAACATTGTGTCTTGGGAAAAACCCGATTCCCCTTTTCACACAATCCATGCGGATGTCTTGGGTCCTCTTCCTGTCTCTAATGGGTACAAATTCATATTGGTATTATTGGATGCTTCCACTAAATTTTGCCTCTTGTATGCAATCTACAGACAAGACGTTAGTGAATTAAAACGCGTCTTTATGCAAGCGGTTTCCTTATTTGGAGTCCCAAAGTTGATAGTTAGCGATAGGGGACGGATGTTTGAGTCCAGGGAATTTGTGACTTGGGTAAGGGATATGGGGAGTGACTTGCATTTTATCACCCCGGAAATGCACCACGCAAACGGTCAGGTGGAACGGTACATTCGTACCATTCTAAACATGTTGCGGATTGAAGTAAACTACAAAGCCTCCTCCTGGTCGGAAGCTCTATGGAAACTGCAGCTGGTTCTCAATATTACGAAACAGAAGACCACCCAGGCCTCACCCCTCAACCTGATGATCGGAACAGACGCAACCACCCCACTAGTCCAAAACCTTGTTCGTGATATCGCTATCACGGGCACCAGCCCCAACCGGGAGTCCCTACGGGAGATCAGCAGGAGCCGGGCAAGCGAGCTGATGACAGCTAACAAGCAACGGCAAGATGACTATGCGAACCGACTTAGACGCCCACCTCGTCAGTTTGAACTAAATGACCTTGTGTTTGTTATTAAGTATTCGCAGTCTACTGGAAAACTAGATCCAGGAATGCGAGGCCCATACAGAGTCGTGAAAGTTCTGCCGAATGGACGGTATGAGCTTAAGCTACTCAGTAGCTGTAATAGCTGCCTATGGAAAAACCACACAGGCAGCGGCACAGTATATGGTGCCTTGGCGAGGCGAGTGGTGCCCGGAATCGTGCGCCGCTTTCTTTGAGGGTATGTATGAACTCTCGTCATCTGAACTTCAGGCTTGGAGCCTTGGCGTTCTATGGTGAAACTTCGGGCAAATCGCCCTGGCGTTTCTTGAACTACTGGCGTGTTGTCTTGGCGTTCATTGAACTACAGACGCATTGTCATGGCGTTCGCTGAACTACAGACTTATAGTCTTGGCGTTCATTATCTGAACTACAGACTTATAGTCTTGGCGTTCATTATCTGAACTACAGGCTTGGAGCCTTGGCGTTCTATGGTGAAACTTCGGGCAAATCGCCCTGGCGTTTCTTGAACTACTGGCGTGTTGTCTTGGCGTTCGTTGAACTACAGACGCATTGCCATGGCGTTCGTTGAACTACAGACCGACAGGTCTTGGCGTTCGTTGAACTACAGACCTATGGTCTTGGCGTTCTCATACACACATTGTAGATGGTGATCAAGCAGTGCAGCCTATGCAGCTAGGAGCTCCAAAGTTACGAAGAAAAATGCCTTGGCTTGGTTTGTCATTTTAAGAGACGTCTCTGTTATAATTTTAAGAGTGATGTATGAAAAGCGCCTGTTCGATGAAGTTTGAATTGACTGAGAGATGATGAGGAAATAGGTTGAGTAGGTCAGACTAGGTTAGGTGCCACTAATTGAATGATGTTTTCAGATGAAAATGTAAACGAGCAGGATCAACTAGATGGCACACCAGCTCCCACGGTTAAACCTTCTACGCCTCCGTCGGACGCAGGCCTGGACTCCAAAGCTGCTCATGCTGCTCCTAGCGGCGTGGCACAGAGATCCAGTGGTCAAGGACTGTCAATGCCCCTGCTGGACACAGATGCAGACGTTGGACTAGGTGCTGGATTCAGCAGCACTACACATGAAGCTTGTGTCGAGGACGACACTATGTCAGGAGAGGCCGTATAAGCAGTTCCCCCGTACTCCCCCCCGCTACTCCGTATAAAAAGGAGCGACGAGCCGGTGCCGCCCCTTTTCTCGTCCCAGCCTTCGAAGTGTACACATCGGTAGCGTGAGTCGTGTAATCAAGTGATTTATTGTTTTTATGTTGTGGATAGATTTTGTTCCTCTAATTATTAAGTTGAATTTATTGTGTTAAGAAACGTTAGGTATTTAAAAAATTAAAGGTCAAAGTTTGTGAGCTGTGTTTTTTTTAATAACTTCTACTTCTGATTCCTAAAAATATTGATACGAGCTACGGGTGTGTGGTGTCAAAGGGAAAATAAAACAACTCAAAACCATGGTGAAATTCTAGTTAAATATATATTATAACAAAACTATTAACTACTTATTACAAATAAATATTTCAGTTTTTACTTAAAACAAAAAAATACGAAATAAAAAAGTAATTTTAAAAAATCGACATCAAAAAAATAACTAAAAATTATTTTTATTTATTATTTATTTTATTTATTTGGCTCACCAACAATTGAACACACTGATACAAAGATATGAGACACATCGAATAGACTTATGGACTAGTGTACTAATCTCTTACAGGTAAGCACAACATGCATTACTTATTGGTCGATTGATATTGAGCGCCTAATTAAAATTAGATGAGTTCTTATACTCACCGAACATAATTATGTTTTGAAACGAATTCAAAATTAAATTTAAATTAAAATCATATGCAATCAAAATCAAAATAAAAATCAAAATACAATTAAAATTAAAATAATATCAATATCACAATCAAAATTATAATCAAAATCATTATTTAAATTAAGATCTAAATCACTACTAAAAATAAAAACCAACCCTTAAAATCAAAATTAAATTAAATTTACACTAAAATGATTTTACAAGTTTTTGTGCGTCGGAACCTACCAAGTGAGTCAGAGTGCACATCCACAAGATCACTACAGGCCGTTTAATAATTTACATAGGCGGGGGATTGGAGCATTAGCACCAAGGAAAGTTCTGCGAAGAGGGGGACATAAGGGGGTTATAGGAGCACGTGGGCTTTTCGTGGGTACACGGATTTTGATCATGCTCAACAATTAGGGACAGTCAATTTCACATCTCAAAATTTTAAATAAAAATAACGAATCCAGTAAATGCCTCCGCTTCTTTTTCTGTAGGGATATTATGAATAATAAATAACTTTAATTTCGGAAGTCGGTGGAAAAAAATTAAAATACAGATCCCAAGACACCGACTTCCGAAATTAAAGCTAAGTATTTAATAATTTTGAGTTAATTTGTTTTTGAAGTCGATTTACTTTTTTTTAAATACCTTTTTGTGCAATAATTACAACATGAATGGATCTAACAGTAACAATTAGTACTGTATCTATTCCAAAATACTTTTCAAAAAAATTCTACGCTTAAAGTCTACTTTTCAGTTTTTCTTTTTTTCCTATGAGGGTTAAATAGGAAAAATCTTTAATACTTACATAATTACTATGCGAAGGAGGCTCTTAATTATTATCACTCAAACACTATTGCATCAGGTATTGTCTCAAACACTTAACAAAACAAACAATTTTATGCAATTTTCACACAAAAACACAGTGCACAATAAAAAGGCAGAGAAAGAAGTGATGTAAATGAGTGCAGTTGATTTACTGGCGATTGTCTCCGGTGCTGTGTCGTGGTAATTACAAGCACCAAACATGGCGTCGTGGCCACGCTAATTAGTTGAAAATAAATATGTAACGTATTTCTATGAGTGGTAAGGAATATTATTGTATTTTCAGAGATTTTGCAAGGGTTAAGAGAATACGTTCACATTTTTTGCAATGTTTTGTTCCAAGGACTTCCACCTACAACTCTGGACCACACGCGTTAGTAAGTCGGGAGAAATGAAAATTACACTAGGACTCAAGTTGGACCTTTGGATCATTTATAATACCAGCCTTTGATAAACCCACTGCAAAAAGTCTCTTTAAACAGAGAAGGAACCAGTAAGCTTTCTCACTCTCTGTGGATGTTCTCTAAGATGTTCAATCACTTCACAATAACGGTTGATCGTTCTTCAACTTTTATTTATTTTTTTAAATTTAATTTTGTTTTATTGTTATTCTAATTAAAGGGAGGAGCTCGTGGCTAAGTAATCACAGCCGCTAACAGCCGCATGGGTTGTTCCATCAGGTTAAGCTACACTTGACGGGGTTGGTCCGTGGATGACTGACCATCGTTACATACCGAGACTCCTCCGTGCCTCGGAAAGCACGTTAAGAGACTACCGAGCGCACAGTGGCGCCCTCATCAGTTTTATATTGTTGAGTTTTATTGTAATCATTATAAAGGAAAAAAGTGGCCACCATTTCCCGTTTTAATGATTACAATAATACTTAACAATATAAAACCACTGTTTATAATAATAATAACGTATAGTCTTGTGGAGTACAACTTAACGTGCTTATTTTCTGCATTTTCTTTTTAAATTATAAGAAATAACAAAACAAACGATTAGGGCGCCACTGCGCGCTCGGTAGCGTCTTAAGCCGTTGGTCCCGGCTCCGGTTGGTCCGCTGTCATTCGTGGATCTTTAACAGTGGTTACGAATCGTCAGAAGCCCGAATCAAAATCAATATCCATTTATTCAAACTAGGCTGAGATTTAACACTTTTCGAACGTCAAATTTACATAAGACAGTCCCTCAAAACGCCCGCCCTTCACCACTTCCTAGTGCTTTAGCTGAGGAGAAAAAGTGGCGGTTGTGTAGTCATAGTTTAGTGTCAAAGACATCTTTGACAATAAATATTAAATTATGCTTGTGAAAATTTGTACGCTTATCACTGTTAAGCAAAAACAGCTCTTGTTATTTTTTTTTAAATATTTTACCATATTTTTGCAAATAAATATTATTCTATTCTATTCTATTCTATTCTTGTTTGTGTAGTGTATTCCTGTTTATTGTCATTTCCTTATTATTATTATTATTGCTTTTTTTTTTCTTTTTATTTTGTGCATTGATCGAATGTGTTTGTTTGTAAATGTGTATAGAGGTCATGCTAAACTAATCTGTAAATGTCACCTACAACTGTGGAAGAGCGCTGATGTCTGAAATACAGCTATTCTATATCTAGTTCAGACACAGATGTTCAATATCGGATCATAGAATTTAAGATTTCCAGTGTGTCAACAAATTATTTAATTGTCTGTATACTTTCTGAAAAATAAATTATTATTATTCTATTCTATTCTATTCTATTCTATTCTATCCTAACAAACTCACCAGCAGCACAGCTGTCCGTTCAGTAAAAAAAATCTATACAACAGTGCACAAAATAATATAAATACATTGTGCAATACAAAACATTACATTAAGTTAAATTATTTGCCATAAGTCAGCTAGCACATGCTATTGGGTTGGCTATTTAGTAATGAGCGACATACAACTATTTTATTTGTATTTATTTATTAAATGAATAATTGTTAATCATTAATAATAAATTTTTGTTTTCTACTACCAATCGACATCGATCTGGCAAAGAGTGAATGGCGTCCGCATAGAACTTCGTTGGTTTTGAATTGAAGTAGTCATCTATGTATTGTTTCAAGTGTGGTTCACCGTCAAAGCTTTTTTTTCCGTAAATTATTACTAAGTGATCGGAACAAGCTGAAATCAGTTGGTGCTAAGTCCGGCGAATATGGAGGGTGGGGTATTATTTCCCAATTAAGCTCCAATAGTTTTAGCCTGGTACTCTTAGCAATATGCGGCCGGGCATTGTCGTGAAAAATATTTTGTCGTGTTGTGGACGTTTGCGATGGATGTCAAGCTTCAGTTTTACGAGTTGATCACAATATACTGTTGCTGTAATCGTAGTATTAGTAGTAAGGAATTCCCAGCTTATTACTCCATGTATATCCCACCAGACAGAAAGCTTTACCTTGCGAGGATGAAGATCAGCTTTTGACGTTGGTTTTCCCTGTTCTTTACATCCCAGCCACTGGCGCTTGCGTGTATGATTAACATAGAGAACCCACTTTTCATCTCCAGTGACAAGATTAAATGTGCGGCGGAAAGATAAAAGTTGTACACAAATCTCAGCTCGGTAGGTCAGCTGATCTTTACTTAATTTAATCTAATAATAATCACTATCTGTGTACTACTTGTGAATGATTTGCTCGCCTGTATGTGATTTATTTACACAGGATGTTCTTGTAAATGTTGATTTAGGTAAATAAGTTGTAAGTGTGTCTTATGGATAAATAAACAACCGGTCAAGAGCGAGTCGGACTCGCGCACCGATGGTTCCGTTCCATCATATAAAAAAAAAAACTGTGCTATTTAGAGACATCGTTTTCGTTTTCCTGTAATAACAGGTTGGGGAAAAAGTTTCTTCGCATTTTTTAAGAAAATTCAAAACATTTTTTAATATAGTTTATTTACATTTAACTAAAGTATGTAGGTACCATTTTGTTCGATAACTTTTTGCCATCTTGCAGGTAGGGACATGATCCCATTGCTATAGAAATTTTGGGACTTCTGGTCAAAATACCGCGACAAGTGGTTTTGGCAGTCCTCTCGTGATGTTAACCTGACACTGCCTAAAGAATTCGGAAGAGACCGAAACAGGTGGAAATCTGAAGGTGCAAGGTCAGGACTATACGGCGGATGCATTAACACCTCCCAGCCAAACTCTCTAAATTTTTGCTGAGTGGCTAAAGATGTGTGAGGTCTAGCGTTATCATGATGAAAAACCACACCCCTTCTGTTGATTAATTCCGGCCGCTTTCTCTCAACTTCTTGCTTTAATCTCATCAGTTGTTCGCAGTAGAGTTCAGAATCGATGGTCCTGCCTAGTGGTAACAGCTCATAATGAATAATGCCCTTCCAATCCCACCACACACACAGCATTACCTTGTTGCGAGTTAACCCGGGTATCGCCACAGTCTGTGAAGCCTGATCGGCCTTTGACCACAACCTTTTTCGCACGTTCTTGTCATACGTGATCCACTTTTCATCACCAGTTATCAGCTTCTTCAAAAATGGTTCGGTTTCATTACGTCGTAATAAAGAATCACAAATGAGTACACGGTTCATTAGGTTTCTTTCAGTGAGCTCGTGAGGTACCCAAATGTCGAGCTTTTTTGTGTACCCAGTTTTTTTCAAATGCGCCAAAACTGTTTTGTGGTCAATTTCCAGTTCTTCAGCTACGTCGTAACTACTGATATGCCGATCTTGCTCCACTTTTTCAAAAATGGCATCCATTTTATCCATAATAGGGCGACCAGAGCGACGTGCATCTTTGACATCAAAATTTCCGGATTGAAAAAGCTTAAACCAGATTTGTGCTACTCTCACAGACACTACACTAGGTCCATAAACATCGCAAATTTTTTTCGCGGCTTGCGTTGCATTTTTACCTTTTTTGTAGTAAAATTTTAAAATGTATCGAATTTCTTCATTAGATTCACTCATCTTGAGGACGGTACGAAAAACAAATGAAAATCACACATTTTCCTAATTTGAATTTGGAATGATGTTCTTTAAAATTTAAAGTTTCAATGATACTAAAACCAGCCAGATACAAATAGTATAGCCAAAGAGATTTTATTACAAGTTCATACATACTATAATGCGAAAAGACTTTTTCCCCAACCTAATATTTACATTAACGTCTATCACACGGAATAATTTCAGATTTTTCTCTATGCAAACTTCGGAGATAAGGTGATAACAGATAACCTTGACGTGCTCTGCACTTCACCTGCAAGTGTAAGCTGACACCTGGACCTGCCCGGCACATCACCTGCAAGTGTAAGCTGACACCTTGACCTGCCCGGCACATCACCTGCAAGTGTAAGCTGACACCTTGACCTGCCCGGCACATCACCTGCAAGTGTAAGCTGACACCTTGACCTGCCCGGCACATCACCTGCAAGTGTAAGCTGACACCTTGACCTGCCCGGTACATCACCTGCAAGTGTAAGCTGACACCATGACCTGCCCGGTACATCACCTGCAAGTGTAAGCTGACACCATGACCTGCCCGGCACATCACCTGCAAGTGTAAGCTGACACCTTGACCTGCCCGGCACATCACCTGCAAGTGTAAGCTGACACCTTGACCTGCCCGGTACATCACCTGCAAGTGTAAGCTGACACCATGACCTGCCCGGCACATCACCTGCAAGTGTAAGCTGACACCTTGACCTGCCCGGTACATCACCTGCAAGTGTAAGCTGACACCATGACCTGCTCGGCACATCACCTGCAAGTGTAAGCTGACACCTTGACCTGCCCGGTACATCACCTGCAAGTGTAAGCTGACACCATGACCTGCCCGGCACATCACCTGCAAGTGTAAGCTGACACCTTGACCTGCCCGGTACATCACCTGCAAGTGTAAGCTGACACCATGACCTGCCCGGCACATCACCTGCAAGTGTAAGCTGACACCTTGACCTGCCCGGCACATCACCTGCAAGTGTAAGCTGACACCTTGACCTGCCCGGCACATCACCTGCAAGTGTAAGCTGACACCTTGACCTGCCCGGTACATCACCTGCAAGTGTAAGCTGACACCATGACCTGCCCGGCACATCACCTGCAAGTGTAAGCTGACACCTTGACCTGCCCGGTACATCACCTGCAAGTGTAAGCTGACACCATGACCTGCCCGGCACATCACCTGCAAGTGTAAGCTGACACCTTGACCTGCCCGGCACATCACCTGCAAGTGTAAGCTGACACCTTGACCTGCCCGGTACATCACCTGCAAGTGTAAGCTGACACCATGACCTGCCCGGCACATCACCTGCAAGTGTAAGCTGACACCTTGACCTGCCCGGCACATCACCTGCAAGGACCCTGTAACACAGATATAGTGGAGCATAATCTGTGTAGTCCCCAGATATCAGTACAAGGCTCAGGCTACAGTGTCGACTCGACTACCAACATGTCCCTGTGTACATCACTCGGGACTGGCTTGTTCCACTTGTGACTAACTTACATAATCTGTGTAGTCCTCAGATATCAGTACAAGGCTACAGGCTACAGTGTCGACTCGACTACCAACATGTCCCTGTGTACATCACTCGGGACTGGCTTGTTCCACTTGTGACTAACTTACATAATCTGTGTAGTCCTCAGATATCAGTACAAGGCTACAGGCTACAGTGTCGACTCGACTACCAACATGTCCCTGTGTACATCACTCGGGACTGGCTTGTTCCACTTGTGACTAACTTACATAATCTGTGTAGTCCTCAGATATCAGTACAAGGCTACAGGCTACAGTGTCGACTCGACTACCAACATGTCCCTGTGTACATCACTCGGGACTGGCTTGTTCCACTTGTGACTAACTTACATAAGGTCTATTTATTTATACATGAAATCTCTTAAGGAATCATTGTACTCATCATTATGTACAACTTTTACTATGGGACCAAACCTGAAATCGCGAGAAAAAAATCAGCTGTTCAGTACATTTTAATGAGTTAGTATAATAAGCATAATCAGCCTGTAACGTTCCCACAGCTGCGACACCGGCCTCCTCTCTGTGAGAGGTCAGGTTTGGTCTTATAGTAAGTTATTCATAATGATGAGTACACAATGATTTTTTTTTTGGTATATTGGCGTGTGCTAGCTTACTTATAGCAAATAATTTAATTTAATGTTTTTTGTTGCGTAATGTACCTGAATTATTATGCGCAGTGTTGTATAGAATCATTTTTTTTAACTGAACAGACAGCTGTGCTGCTGGGGAGTTTGTTGCGCCACTTCTTCTCCCCAGCTAAAGCACTAGGAAGTGGCGAAGGGCAGGCGTTTTGGGGGACTGTCTTATGTAATTTTGATGCTCAAAAATGCTGATTCTCAGCCTAGTTTGAATAAATGACTTTTGATTTTGATTTTGACCCCTTAAGAGATTTCGTGTACGAATAGATAGAGCTTATATTATACATTATCTCACGCCTTTTACTCCTGGGAATAGGCAAAAACTACCCTCTGCACACACTACCTTGCACTCTATTTGTGTAATTGTTTTGCACTGATGCTGTTGATAGCATTTGTGTACTTATATCATTTAACAATATTGCAGTATGTAGCATAAACAGACTGTCAACAATAATTATCTGTTGTCAAATCTTACATCTAGTAATTTCACTTTAATATCAAACAAAATGTCGTTGGCCGTAAGTGATCAATGATCATAAAGTTATCACATTTGAAAGCAAAACAAGGGCTATGTTTCACCATTTATAATAGCGTAAAAATAAAAATATGTTTGGTATAATGGGCGGATGACTTTTACGCTATAATGCGCAATAGGTCAGCCTCATTAATTAACCGAATTTGAGAGAGTGGCAACGGAATCCTAATGATGATTGCACAAAGACCAGTGTCGGACGTTGTGGGATAGGCAGGCTCATCAGGCTTTATTTTACCTAATCCTTTTTATTTTTATTTAATCACTTATTTAAGTTTTAGTTCATTTTCAGTTATTTATTTTATTTAAATTTATTTTTAGTTATTTACTGAAATTTTTATGTTGCTTAAATACATGGATTTATCTCTTCATTACTAACATAGTTTCAACATAGTGTTATACTAACAAAATATGATTATTTAAATAGTCAGAATTATATGAATTTTATTTATTATTTATTTTTATAATTCCAATTGGTATTAAAATAATGTTAGTGTAGTCGGAGAAATACGAATAAATGTGTTATTTCGGAGCCAAATAGAACACACCCGCGCATCCTCGACAGTAAGTTAACCTCTCCGTACTTGGCAAGTCTGTCGTGCACCTATTACATTACTTAGGATCACACACGACCAAACTAACTTGATCCACCAGTACACTCCGTTATGGAACTAACAGAGCACAAGTAATGCTGGTGCCTGAGCAGTTCCCACCTACTTATTATTCACACTGAACATTGAACAAGGGTCCAAGGTATGGATTCGATTACCAGGTCATGTAATTGGAGCTTCTTGGTTCGCTGATAGTGTTTTAGGATTCAAACTTCACGCTTGTATTGTCCTTAAGGCTAGGCAGAGGTGTATGACGCGGGAGTAAAACTCATCAGTCACATTTTGGGGTCCTGGGAGAAGTCCCAGGATGCAATTGACATTTTATGCGACCTCTCAAAGGTGTTTGACCCCTTTGTCCACAATACACAAATTATAAGTACCACTATGAAATTCGTGGATATGCTGCTGATCTTTTTCTTTCTTATCTATCAAACAGGCAACACAAAGTAAACGTTAACGGGGCGACATCCGCGAGCACCTTATTAACCTTCACCATAGGAACCATTTACATTCTGAGAAGCATGCTCCGTTTCCGAGGTAGGCGCTTTCTAATTTGATTTCGGATGCAAAAGCGAGTGAAGTGAGCTCGAAACTTAGGGCACCACGACTCGGGCAGGATAGGTTAGAAGAGTTAGGGCCTCTTCGCGGTTATTTTTTTAAACCACTCATAAGTAGGAGCCCCGCCGAGCGGGGCTCCTACTTATGAGTGTGTGGAGCTTCTTGCCGGCTCCTCTCCATAAGAAACAACCAATTAGAACCGGCACCTAGCTTCTGACGTTTCTTAAATGCACATGTAGCTTTATGTGAAATAAAATAGCACATCACATTTCACGATTAAGAAATTCCATTTGGAAAAATCTAAAAATACTTTGTTCGACGCGTCTTGGACACAGGGCCACGCTTAATACCGCCGAGTCCTCGCGGAGGCGATCGGCGGAGGTGATCTCTCGCGTCCGGCCCTGGTACAGGCCATGGTACGGAGCGAGAGTGCATGGGCGGCCGTCACCTCCTTCTGCGAACCTGTAATGCTCGCGAAGGAGGAGGCTGAACGCGTGAAGGAGAGGCAATCTCTGCGCCCTCACGCCCCTAGTCGCCGCAGGAGACGCCCTGGGCGTCGGGAATCGATAGCCGATTCCCGGCCACCGCAGGCGCGGGCTTGCGGATGGCGAGCAACGGGTAGCTCGCCAACCGGTAAGGACCAAGCCCGGGTCGACGGCGCGTTGTGTTCCACGCGCGCCTCAAAGAGATGTCAGCACTAGCTGAAGGGGTCCGCTAGGGCCGATGCTCGCCAGGGTTGCGGGTTGTTCGAAAGAGTTACCGTGGCCGTGGCACAGGCAAATTTCCCATCCACAAAAAAAAAAAAAGGGCCATGCTTAATAGTCGCGCGAAGGCGTCATACTCAAAACTTAAACCAATTGGGCAGTGAAAAGTCTCTAAACCTATCCCTTTGTTGAGCATAAAATATATATCAGGAAATACTGACCGATAGCTCAGAAGCAAATCATATACCCAATACACCAACATAGCCAATACTGGCCATTGCCTATTATTCACCAAGGTTGGCCGGGGGATGTTATCTATTCACTATTGACTACAATAAACAAATATGTTTGTTTGTCCTTTTAATACAGAGTGAGTAGCGTAGCATGGAGTGATCAATTTTGTGACCGCAAAAATGCTGTTAATCACCATCATCATCACCTAGGTGCCTAGGTGATGGTGATGGTGATTAACAGCATTTTTTTTAAGATTTTTTTTTTCAACCATCTTTGATTTTTGTGAAATTCAAAACTAATATTTTAATTAAGCCATAATTCAAAGACGATGGATGTCTGACTTAGTTTTAGAAAGCGCCATTGAAGTTATACAAGGCAAGGGCTTGTCTCCTGTGCCAGTCTACTCGTACTACGCGTTCGAATGAACACTCCATTTGAAAACTACTCTGTAATTATGCACAATTTCAATTGTTTGTCATAAATAACGACAGTTTTGTAGTGAATGCGTCCGTAATTAGTCATTAATTAATGAGAATTGAGCGGCTTGTAGCAATTACACGCTCGGTAAAAACCTGTGATTAGCCATCGTTTTATGTGTCTGAACGTGTAACTTATTTTTGAAACGACTATTTCTGAAACAATGGAGGGCCAAAGGCTTCTCTTCGTCAATTTGGTGACTCTGTTCGTTGGTGAGTTGGTTGTTCTATATTTTTTATAATGCAGTTGTAATATTATTTTGATTTCGTTATCGCACATATCGTAACCCCACATTTCGCCAGTTATGTGTAAGTACCACGTAATAGCGAGCCTGTTACCATCAGCCGGGCACAACTGCAGACTCCGGGCTGCTACTGAGAAATTCCTGATGTAAGAACCCAATAACTCTTTGCCCGACCTAGAAATCGAAACCAGGAGCTCATGCTCAGCAGCAGCGCTTGCGACCACTGAACCAACGAGACAGTTCGGTCCGGTCTGGTCCGGTTTTCATCTATAAAATACTAATAAAGAGGAACATTTTTTTTTTGTTTGTTTGTACCGAATAGGCTCCGATACTACTGGATCGATTTTAACCATTTTTTCACCAATAGAAAGCTAAATTATCAGGGAGTAACATAGGCTATACTTTATTTAAAAAAAATTGAGATCCTTCTGTGAGTACCTAAGGTACCCACCCGCGCGAATCAGACGCGTCGGAAAGAAATAGCACCTCTGTAACCTTACAAAAAGTACTAGGATCGCATGAATTCAAGATAGTAGTATCAATTCAAGACACGACGCGTTGTGCATTATTTCTAGGCAGTTAACCTAACAAAAAGTACTAGGCTTGTATGAATATACCTATATATCTAAGTATATCTAAGGATTTAGATGTTTGGCTCACAGATAGTTTATAACATGGATATAACATAGAATACTTTTTATCCAGGTAGTACGTTTCCGTGGGTTAATTTCCGATTTCCACGCGGGCGAAGCCGCTGGCAATAACTAGGGTAAAAAGTATTCTAAGTTTTCCATGTTATAAACTATCTGTGTGCCAAATTATATCAAAATCCTATTAGAAGCATAATACTAATGATTCAAATATATCGTTAATTCATTCGTCACCCGCGTAAGTTTCGGCTCCGTGGGAATATCGGGATAAAAGTAACAGCTATGTACATACCTATCAAGTTTCATCGCAATCGGTTCATTAGTTTTTGCGTGACGAAGTAACAAATATATTACCTATGTATATACTTACTAACACAAACTCTCACAGTTAGAGTAGGATTTGATTAAAGGAGACACAGTAATAAAATGTTTCACAGCTAATTTTTCAATGGCGACATTAATTTAATACACGGTTAGGGCTAGTAGCCAGTAATTATAAAAAATATAATAAGTTAAAATAATTCGGAAATTGAAAAAAAAAAAAAAAAACTAACTAAATAATAACCAAAATCAGGATCACTCTATGCAAGAGACTTATTCATGAAGCTATTGTTCTATGCCAGCTAGTAAAAGGCCGTTGACCAACACGTTTTTTTTTTGTTCATCGTTGCTGTATTGTTCTGACCCAACTGGTAAGTAACTTCATGAATGATTTTTTTTTGCAGAGTGACTCCAGTTTAAATAAACCCCCAGAAAACATACTCTAGTGGCGTGGCCTTTTTTCGCGTCCATTTTATTTTCATCAGGTTAACCTGATGAAAATAAAATGGACGCGAAAAAAGGTAATAAAGGTAATTTTCTAAAATAGTATCTTGGATTAATCCAAGATACTATTTTAGAAAATTGTAAATAAATCAATAAATAATGATTTTTAATAGAATTAAAATATCTGTCTAAAACGATAACGCAGAATCGTACACGTGTGTCAAATTAATGTTGCCATTGCAGCGGCATGTTCTATAGGAGCAACAAGATTAATGTACAGACGCTAGCAGGTCAACCTACCCGAAACTGTCAGATTTTTCCAATCAACCTTGAACCTAAAGCTTTAGCAATAAAGTCGAAAATCTATTAAAGAAATCTGACAGATTGCTGTAGCTTGATGTGCTGGCGTCTGTACACAACATTTTATAATAACTTGATTTAAAAGAGTGTCCTTGGCGTTTCTTGCCCGTTCTTCTCCATGGAGGTCTACATTTTAGAATGGACAACAAGTTTCAACTTTCTGGCTAACAGACCGACACTTTGACAATTTAAAATGCCTGTAATTGGTTTTAATTGAAATAAATGCTTTGAGTTTGAGTTTAGCAGCGTCAATGTAACCCGTCTCGCGATAACGCCCGTAGTATGGTCTATCTCACCGCCTAGAGTGATGCGTCTCGCGATAGCGCCCTCAGTACGGTCCAGCTCAACGCCTAGAGTAATGCGTCTCGCGATAGCGCTCACAGTACGGTCCAGCTCATCGCCTAGAGTGATGCGTCTCGCGATAGCGCCCACAGTACGGTCCAGCTCACCGCCTAGAGTGATGCGTCTCATGATAGCACCCACAGTACGGACCAGCTAACCGCCTAGCGTGATGCGTCTCGCGATAGCGCTCACAGTACGGTCCAGCTCACCGCCTAAAGTGATGCGTCTCATGATAGCACCCACAGTACGATCTAGCTCACCGCCTAGAGTGATATGTCTCGCGATAGCGCCCACAGTACGGTCCAGCTCCAGCTGCCTAGAGTGATGCGACTTACTTCAAGCAACACGCGCACGCATCTCCTGTATCAGCAGGCGCATGTTTCCGTCCGTCGCTAGGCAAGTCCAGCCCATTTGTTTTCGCTGTCGCACGACGCTGGTCACTTGAGCGTGTAGTCGTGGATATGGGGTAATGAGAATGACGTTGTATTTCAGGGCGTTCGTCAGCGGAGCGGTGCGACCGGGCGACCACAGCGCAGGTACGGGAAGGGAACTTCGGACAGAGCGGCGACTTCAACTGGCTCGGAGTACTCTACGTTTATCTACGTTAGTATACTAACCGCATCTTGTTGTTGCATAAACTCTATTTACTAAGGTTCCAACGTCACACGTCGTGGAAATTTTACATAAAGTGATTAACTTCTATTTTAAACTAGCTGCTTGAGCTCCTAGGCATGGAGTTGACATCTGGTCTCAACTTTGGCGCCACCATCGACTACAAAGCCCAAACTGCGGCCAAGAAACTGGGCATCCTAATTAGGGCGAAGCGATACTTTACGCCTGGACAGCTCTTAACTCTTTACAAAGCGCAAGTCCAATCCTGCATGGAGTATTGCAGTCACCTTTGGGATGGATCAGCCAAGTACCAACTAGCCGCGCTTGACTCGATGGAACGCAGAGCTAAGAGGCTCATTGGCGACATAAAACTGGTGGATGCCAAGCTTCATAGCTTGGCTCATCGCCGCAAGGTTGCCTGCTTGTCGGTCTTCTACAGATTGTACTTCGGTGAGTGTGCTCAAGAACTCCACGACCTCATTCCACCGGCCCCCTTCTACCATCGGACATCTAGACGCACTGCCAGTTACCATCCCTACCTAGTTGCTATCCCACCGATTTGAACTAAGCGCTTCCAAATGACTTTTATAATGCGCACAGCAAAAGAGTGGAACTCACTACCTGCGTCTGTGTTTCCGAGCGCATACAACCCTAATCTCTTCAAAGTGAGAGTGAACAGGCTTCTTCTGGGTAAGCTCACTCCATCGTCGACTCTGTCTCTGTCGCGTCCGACCTAGACTAGAGTCAAGAGCAAACCCATCATAAATAAAAAAAGCTGCGCCGACAGACTTTGTCTGTTCAAACAATAGTTTGTACTGTTGTTGTTGTTGTAATAAGTTTGTTGTTGTTGCTGTTGTAATAAGTTTATAGAAAAAAGGAGTTTCAGTTTTTTTTTACATTTTTACAATTTTTTTTCCCTAAAAACCTTATTCAGACTATTACGAACATTTTAAAACAAAGAATTACCAAATCGGTACTAACGAACGGTATTTCATTTTTATTTAATTCATATCTATTTATGACGTCTGACAGCATTAAAAAAAGCACTTTTTGCAATAAACCCAAGTAAACTTTGATATACAGCTATATTTTTTGTGCAGGATCTTCAATTAATTTTGTGAAAATATTGTCTAACAACAACGGTAGGACAGTAGCTCACTAGAAACACACTCGTCTCAGAGGATTCCCCTTCTCTACGGTGGAGCTCCTGTTGCATTACCTGCTCAACTAAACGATAATAAAAGTGGTTTTTTTTATGATAAAGTTAAGGTGAATATGATCAATACATTCACAGATGACGGAGACAAGATTCGTGTTGCCATGACTGGGATCGTTCTCATCAAGATCAAATATGCACTCGCTAACGCAGACGACGTGGTCAGGATACCACAACACGTCTTCAAGTGAGTATCATGCACTCCTCCCGACCTACGTACTTCTGACAAAAGCCCGCACTTCTTTTTCCCGCCACTTTGATCCGTAAGCGTAAGTAAGACCACTCACTCGTGTTATTATTGTTAACTAGACAATAATGTGAAAGTAACAGTTTACTGGGAAGTATACCTACTGTTACTCTCACATATTGTCAACTACTGTAAAGCAAACCTCATCTTCTTGTGGGTGTCATAGAAGACAATTTTAAGACACTTTTACATTCATCCAAATGAAACAATTCACAATCTTCTTCTTTTCGATTCGGTAGAACTTCCTTTACACCACGTTTCCCCTGTACGTGTCCCCGTAATCGCAGTCTCAGTGACATTAATTATGTCCCCCAAATCGTAGGTATATGTTGGTGCACCGCACTCGAACTGGATGTCTGTAGGATCTACACTCCTTTGCAAAAAAAAAAAAAAACGAGGCACCTTACAGTCACTGGCTTTTCTATAGATAATATTAATATTTTTATTTTATTTTTATATTAATAATTTATTTTTATGCTCGAAGGGTTCGAAGAATGAAATGCTTGAAGGATTCTCGGTCCGAAAAACGAAATTCCGAATTTCAGTACTTCAAATAAACTAAAAGTCAACATGTTGTGCTACAAAATTTAGTGACAGAAACGAATCGCTGCAAAACCGACTTCACGCAGGCCTGTCTTCCCTACCCTTTTTTTTGTGGATGGGAAATCATCAAATAACTTCTCCCGCTCTGGGTGGAGCGGAAGGGCGTGTCAGACTTCTACTGACTAAAACCCACCCGTATTCCTTCAGTTGCCTGTGCCAGGACCACGGTAACTCTATCGAACAACCCGCTACCCTGGCGGGTCTGCCCTACCCTAGAGTGTAATTTAAGCCCGCGTAGGCATGGAGGAGTGGAGCGGCGCGCGAGCTGAGGAGCAGGTGGTTTGAAGGCCCGCCGCCGCGGCTAAGGCTAAGCCGAAGCTGCGGTGGTGAGCGTTAAAACCATCTGTGACGATCAGCTCGCGTGGGACCGCCCCGTTGCATGCCTGCTTGGATGTTGCATGCCTGCTTGCATATTGCATGCTTTCTTGCATGCTGCAAATCCCCTGTATTATTGATGTATCACTTCGGTTAGGTTAGGTTAGAACTGTGACTATTAAAGCGCGAAGGCGAGCAAGCTAAGCGAGCGTGCCGGCAGCGGCCGCCGAGTGCCAGATCCTCTCTATTGCTGATGAATTATTATTATTATTATTTTTTTCTTATATTTCTCGGGCCCCTGGGGTCCCGGACCTTTGGAAGGCGTACAAGGAGCCGAAGCCAACTCGCAGAGGCCCCTTACATAATTTTAAATGATAAGGAGGCACCAACCGACGATTATCCCTGTATGCACTATGCAAGTGCACCCAAGGACAACCCCCGGTTGGTACAGGACTACTGTTGTACGTGGAAACAAAACATATTGGGCTATGGGCTTGGGTGGCTAAAGTGGATTGGGTAACTTGAACTATGGAAGAGCTATGTCCCCTGCCTGACCAATGTTATATATTATACACGGATAAAATGGCAGGGGGTGACTTGCACACTCAATAATGGGCCCCCGGAAACGGCCGCTAGCACATAGTGACGTAGCGACAAGGGGGCAACACTTCCTGAGGTGCTTGAGGAGTGGAGAGGTATTCCACGGCTATCAGGACAATCCCGGAAGTACGGTCAAGATCCCTACCAGCACCTTACTGGAATACTTCCTTCCTCCGAGCACGTTTGCTCTTGCGAATCTCCACTCAAGCCGGCCAATAAAGGCAAGAAAGAGGTGGGAGCTCTGTTCCTCGTCAGTGTTCACTCCAGCCGGCCAATAAAGGCAAGCCAGAGATGAGGACAAGATTTCTCCCGGGAGATAGGGTCCATGGGGTCGCTACTGCCCATCAGCTCGCCACATGCTGCCCTGTGGGTTTTTGTATCTCTCTTGGTCTGGCTCCTCATCCTAGACTCGTTCCGGCAAACTCTACCGGCACAGACCTAAAGTTTGGAGCACGCAAGCCCCACCACGACGTCAACGTAGAGATACAGCGGTGGGGTTATTATTATTATTATTATTATTATTATATGATCTAATAATGTACACGTAGTTGCACAGTATATAGTAAAACAAGCAGTATGATACCTAATTAATTACTATGTAGGATATATCATACGCACACAAGGATAATAACTGTTAACAATCTATGCAATTATGAGTAGGAAAACGCATCTATCGTTAGTTTTTTAATTCTACCTCCTCATACTAAACATAATATTATACTTCTCTCTGGCGAGCAATTATGTGTTTATTTGTCTTGATATTTAGTTTTACAAGGCGTTTTTATTTCGGAATTGTATTAATCGGTATTTGAATAATCGGAATTCGTATTTTTGATGTTTCGAATCATCATTAAGTCGGACTTTTTGTTATTCGATCTATTGAAAATCGGTATTTTAAGAATAGTAATTATAAAAGTTAGGAATATTGAAATTTAGGAATTATAAAAATAGGCGTAATGATAAGTCCGAGTTAACAACTCCGACTTATCATTACGCCTATTTTATTATTCGGAATTTTGAACCATTCGGAATTATGAACATCGGTAAGTATTTTGAAATTCGTATTTGTGACTGACGGAATAAAGTTTTTCGTATTTATGTAGTGCATCCCTCCACGCCTTCCCGAGATAAAGGGTCTTGACAGACAGACGAACAGACAGACTCACGAACAGACAGACAGACGCACAACAGAGTGAGCCTATAAGGGTTCCGTTTTCCCTTTTGAGGTACGGAATCCTAAAAAAGCGTGTTAAAAATAGATCCTAAACATTATGTTATTATGTAATGTTTAGTCAATCCGTCTCTATTCTACCTCCGTCGTCTGCAACAGATCGGACAGCAAGGCCTTGTTCATAGTAGCCCAGGACACTCAGTGGTTAGCCAAGCCGGAGTCCTACGTCACTCACCCAGAGTACGAGTACTCCACCCTAAACACCATCGCCGTCGTCGAGCTGAAGAACCTTGATGATGATAATTATTGTGAGTCATTTGTTTTTGTTATGTTTGTTGGTGAGCTACCAGCGATAAGCGCATCCTAATTATCTACATTTTGCTGCGAAATTCCGATCCGCCCAGTCCATTTGCTGGTCTAAATTCACCTTAGTACCCCAGCGTCTACATCACATCAAGTTTCAGAAAGAGCAAAAGTGGCTGTGTTCGGCAGTTTTTTTTTTCTGGTGTGTACTTGGTAATCTAAATTTCGTCAACTGAGAACTAAGTTGTAGTATCAGTTCATTTCAACTGATACCGGCAGTATGTGGAGCTAGTTACTAAAAGGCTACATCAACCAAAGTTGACGAGTTGACACTGTGGACATAGCTTGAAGAAACTGTTCACATTGTCAGAGTGTTCGTGAACAAACAACACGATTATATTTATGTAATGTAAATTACAGTTCCGTTGAATCCGATTTGCATCCCAACTGGCGAGAAATTCAACACCTCTAGATATCTATACCTAACTGGTTTTACGGACGGTAAGTAATATATTGGATTTGTTTCCTTTAAACTTCACCCATTAAATGGTCAATCTCGATCGCGATCCATGATCAAAATGGTATTGTCTTGTTTTCCATAAAATAATTTGTAAATATTTACTTGCATTATTATCATTTATACTAATAACGCTTGTCATATCAACTTATTAGTCATAACTTTTATTTGCCATGAAATAAGTTTCCATAATAACATGTGTTATAATCATTAGTTTCTATAAGTAACACATAAGATAGTCAATACTTGACATAAACAACATTTAATATAATTTAGAAACGTTTATTGTTTTGTACAAAAAATAATGGATACACATTTAACATTTGCTAAAAATTAGGTTTTAGTGACAGAAACGAATCGCTGCACATCCGACTCCACGCAGTCTTATCTGCTCTACCCCTAGAGTGTAATTTTGTTTCGCGTAGGTGCGTAGGGGCGAGGCGGCCCGCGGGCTGAGGAGCAGGACGCTCCAGCCTCTGCTGCGGCGGTGAGCGAAAGCCGTCGGCGACGATAAGCTCGCGTGGGACCGCCGGAGCCCCGCAGCGCCGGAGCCGTGACAGCAACCATGCCTGCTGCATGTTGCATGCTGCATGCTTGCTTGCATGCTTTCTGGCATGCAGCATGCTTGCTTGCATGCTTGCTGGAATGCCGTGTGCTTGCTGGCATCCTTACTGGCATGCTGCATGCTTGCTTGCATGCCACATGCTTGCTTGCATGCCACATGCTTGCTCGCATGCCACATGCTTGCTTGCATGCTTGCTTGCATGCCACATGCTTGCTCGCATGCTTACTGGCATGCTGCTTGCTTGCTTATAAATAAATATTAAATAATTTGATCATAACATCAAAATTGCAGGTGCTTGTACTGAACTAGCATTGTTGTGCTAGTATGGACAAATTAATAATATGGTGAATAAATGTTAGGGAAAACGACATTATTGAAAATGAAAAATATAGCAAATAAATTATTATGACACTTGATCGATTATGATGATCAAATAATTAGTGAACATGATTTTATGTAATTTCACGATTATGGCAACTGAAGCGTTATTTCTAATGAAATTGAGGCAAATACAAGTATGGTATAAAAATTATTGCATTTTAAATTATGGCAAACATTAGTAAACCAATCAAAATCAATGATTATGCGAATTGTACCAATAATATATTAAATATTTTTGAATTTTCTCATTTAGTTTCGTCTTTTGGAAATCACAACAAAAGAAACTTTGCTATATTTTTTGCAGAAAATAAAAAAATGGAGAAAGTAATTTACAAAATACAGTATTTGGATAAAAAAGTATGTGAAGAATTTTATAACAGAGCAGGGGTAAGCAATTTTTTAAATTACAATTATCGTGCAAATTCAACTATAAATATTTCGATGTTAGCACCGAGACAAATGAGTGCATTTTAGATGTGTTTTTTTTTAGAATGGGGATCTGGTGTAATTCTTTAGTATACCATTTATTTTAAAGAGACCCAAACACCAATATATTTTTGAACCACTTTTTTAAGATTTTTTTTATTCTATCTGCCCTTTCGTTAGTTGTTCTGTGTATTTCTTTCTCTGTCTTCCTCTTTTTAATTTTTCCTTAATTTCCGCTTCTATATGTGTGGTAATAAACGTATCGAATCAGTTTTCTCTTATTTTCACTATCATTATTATCCTCCTGCGTTTTTCTCAATTCACTTGTGGTCGGTGCAGCGTGTCTTCTTCTTCCATACAAATCTAATATATGTCTATTTTTCTTTTACTCTGATGCTGTCATTACATCATCTGCACTGCTTTTGTTTTCAGTTGTCATCCCAGAAACGCATCCCCTCTGAATACTTGTGTGGATATGCGTCGAACAACGTGGCACAGTGTGTCTGGGACAATGGGATGGTGCTTGTGTCCAACGTAACTGGATATTTCCATCTGGTGTGTATAGCGTATCCTTCACTACGAAAGGTGTCCTGTTATCTCTGTATTTCCCTTTGAGAATACAGGCGTGTTTTGTTTAATGTTGTTTATTTAATTACGTCTCATCATCAGATTGGCTTCGGCCTCCACGGCCCCGGCTGCGCGGCCCCCGCTCGCTTCCTCGACTTGTTCCACTATTTCTCTTGGATCAACTCCGTCACCAGTCCAAACGAGTACTATGATGACGCTGGCTATAGGCGCAATGGGGATGACGAGTTCATTCCAATACATGAACTTTTCACGTAAGTCTTTTTGCTTTACATTAGCAGCTTCCTAAGAGGTACTGTCGAATATGGCATAGTACAGGGCTGAAATATGGCATAGTGCAGCGCCAAAATATAACATAGTGCAGGGCCAAAATATGGCATAGTGCAGCGCCAAAATATGGCATACTGCAGGGCCAAAATATGGTATAGTGCAGGGCCAGAATATGGCATAGTGCAGGGCCAAAATACGGCATAGTGCCGGGCCAAAATATGGCAAAGTGCATGGCCAAAATATGGCATAGTGCAGCGTCAAAATATGGCAAAGTGTAGGGCCAAAATATGGCATAGTGCAGCGCCAAAACATGGCAAAGTGTAGGGCCAAAATATGGCAAAGTGCCGGGTCAAAATATGGCATAGTGCAGTGTCAAAATATGGCATACTACAGGGCCAAAATATGGTATAGTGCAGCGCCAAAATGTGGCATAGTGCAGGGCCAAAATACGGCATAGTGCAGGGCCAAAATATAGCAAAGTGCAGGGCCAAAATAAGGCATAGTGCAGCGCCAAAATATGGCATACTGCAGGGCCAAAATATGGTATAGCGCAGCGCCAAAATATGGCATAGTGCAGGGCCAAAATACGGCATAGTGCAGGGCCAAAATATGGCAAAGTGCAGGGCCAAAATACACACATCAAATTTGTCTAGGGATCAAGCACAGTTTTTGCTATTTACTAAAAATAAGGTTTTTAAATATATTTTTTGTAACTACTATGAATACATTTTAGTAAATTTAGTCATTTGAAAAAGGATAGTTTTTGAATTTCGGTCAAACGATGAAAATCATCTGTCAAGTCGTATTCCTATATAATCCTGCAACGAGTTTGAGGCCAAATCAGTAAAATTTCTGCCATACTTCTGAGTGGAATTAATACAAAAGAACGTTATTATGGAAAGAAGACGTCATTTGAGCCGAGAAGAAATGATCAGAACTGTGGGAATGTCGGAAGATGGTTCTCGGCAACGTGCTGTGACAATCGCTCTTGGCACTACTCGGAGTGTTATAAGTCGACTTTGGACGTTACCGCATCACTGAGAGCGTGGCAGCGACATGAAGGACGAGCTCGCATCACTACACGCAGACAAGATCGTTACATATTAATTACTTCTCGACGAAATCGTACAATGACCACGATGATGTTCGTGACGAGGCTTCATAGCTCTTCAAGGATGTTAATAAGCGATCGAACCATAAGAAATCACTTGCATGAACTCAATCTCTGTTCCCAAAGGCCGTTACGTGTACCACCTATTAAACCTCGCAATCGCAGAGCCCGTTTACAATGGGCTCGTGATCAGAGAAATTGGGCAGAAGAAGAGTGGCAAAAAAGTGTGACAAAAGCGATGAATTGTCTCTGTGAAAGATAATATGGCTAGAAAGAGGGTGTGACTACCGAGATGACGACTAATAGAGAAGTATGCAATAATGTGCATGTTGCACCGACCCCAAATAGATTGGGATAAGAGCAGAAAACCATATTTTGATTGTTATTAGACTTCAAACACGGTCAAACGGGAAATTTAATAGATTGTTTAAATTATTCTAAGATCTTCTTAGAATAATTTAAACAATCTATTAAATTCACGATATGCATTATCTGAGTATGTACAGTTGTAAACCTTACTGAAACTAAGGCTTTGAAGAGCATTCGTGTTTTTAACAGGACATCTTATGATTTGAGCTGTACGGTCGGATATAGCCAGTTCCATTACCTCACTAGTGCTGCCTCTAATATTGTGTATTATACTGTAGATACAGGTAGATATCTAGCCGGGTTAGTTGACAAACACTTCATTTCATACGTTCGTTATATAAAAGATGAGGCAGCTCCGGTAAGTTATGAGTATAGTTATTGCGAGGCGATGGGGTTGCCTCGCAATTTCCCATGGGTTATTATAATTTCGCAGAAATCGAGACTTTCTTTTTGTTGTTGTAACTCATCTTATTTAGTATACCTTCAAATTGGTACAAAAAGGAGTTTAAGGTATCAATTTTGAATTTGGGGGATCTATAAATGCATACAATAGTTATATAATGATCAATTAATTCGATAGCACAACATTCTGATCCCCTAAGGTATCAGAATATTGTGCTATCGAACAGTTGTTTTTACTGTTTTTATTTCCTGTGCGTGTCCCAAATAAAATATTTTTCTTTCTTTCTGTATTCTTTTAAATTGAGTATTTTATACTTGTGTTTATTGTTTACCAGAATACTTGAACCCCCCCGATTGCTTCTAACGTAATGGGTTGCAAGTGTGTAATTTGGAATATGCAAATGTACGTCATCGCCTTCTTTCACATTGTGTTCTGTTACACAGAGCACATCCACCCAGTTATTATTACAAGCAAGTTCGTGTAGATGTAAGCTCAATAGATCCGATTTACTTATTAAGCCATTAGTGTTTTGATGTAATACATTTATGTGTATAAACAGGAAAAAAAAATACTATTATTTACAACATTAGGGGTAACAATATTAACATCATTATGAGAGATATTGTTGATATCGGACAAATTACTCGCGTTCACAATCCTAGATGATAATATTTAAGGGCAATACATACATATGCTATATAATATTTATATATTGTATCTGGAAATACAAAACCAAGGGAGGCGAAGGTATTTTTTTTAAATAAATTACACCAAAATCGGTAGCAAATAAAAGCTAGTAATGTGTTAATTCCAATATATGTATATTCTAATATATTCAGGGTGTTCGGCGCATGGCCCGACACTATTTTTTGGGGGATTGGGGGGGTCATTTGGTAGATTTCACCGAAAGAAACTCCTATATAACTTTTATTATATTCTGCAATATATATTTACTTATTCTAAATAAATTAAAATCGAAATTTAAATGTTATTGCCTTGGAAGCTGGGTAGACACCCTTGTGCCGTCCCATGTTCCAAGCTCAGCGTGCTGCGCTGGTGCCGCTGCGGCGGCTGCTGAGACCCTCAAGTGGCGCAAATATTGTAACCTTATAGGTAACTACAGTTTTGGGCCGTTTGGGGTCGAAACGCTCCGGTCATGGGGCCCGAGTGCGCGTCTTCTTTTTAAAGAAATTTCTCGCCGACTGATCGACACTTCACATGACATGGCTGGCTCTTTCTTTGTTCAAAGAATTAGCATTGCCATTCAACGTGGCAATGCTGCCAGTCTTCTGGGCACGTTTCCGGACGACAGCAATGCGGACGAGTACTTCGACGCCTAAAATTTCCAGTTTTTGTATTTATTTGTATATACAGTTAGTTAGGTAGTAATATAATTTAGTACATGGTGCAAATAGTTATAAATTACCGTAATAAGTTTTTTTTAACACTCCTTAACTGACTCTTCTAACTAGAGTGTTTTGACTATAAATAAAGAAATAGCATGTAGCATACCGTTAGAAAGCCTATAAGCTAAAGAACTTTTTTAAATAAAACTAAATTCAAAAAGTCCTTTAGTTTTTTTTTTTATAATTCATTTAGAAGTTCTAATTTTTCATACATTTAAATATTTTTAAGACTTTGGAAGCACATACCTAGGTCATTTTCTTCAAATCAATTAGATCAAATTAGTTAAAATAAAAAAATACATTGCAGACTATAATATAAGTTTTCAGGTACTTGATGTGTCCCCGCCTGCAACACCAAAATTCAATAGATTATAATGCTTGTTTTTCTCTTTTCAGTTGTGTTTTTGCAGTCGGGATTTTTTTTTATATATGTCTTTTAGTTTACGATTTCAGATACCGGACACGCACATACACACACACACATGTAGGTACGATAATTAAAATGTGACAAATATTATTCAAAATGTTATAAACAGTAAGAAAATGCCCAGATCTCGTAATAGATAAACACAGGTCCAATTGTTACGGCAAAATTACGGCATTGGTAATGAATATTAGGTACTTGTTAGCTAATATTCATTACCAATGCCGTAATTTCTGTTAAAAATCGCCACTTATTTCTTGTTTGTAATTGTAGGATTTGCTTATTTGCCAGGGATATTGTGGGCCCCAATACGCTCCCCGGAGGTATACCATGCTTCACAATCGTTCTTGTCTATTGTTTCAGCGTGAGCGGTTCTCGTCGTGGGCCGGCTACGGTGTATGAACATGAGTTCGAGCGGTATCCGTTCACCGTGGATGCATTGAAACACCATATGATCAGCCCCACCGATTCTAGTAAAGCTGTACTTATATTTCCCTGTAAGTCTCAGTACTGATGAGGAAGAATAACGGATGTAAAAAAACGCTTAGCGAAGCCGGGTGCCATTTGTAATGCCCGTCATTGTCTTAAGTTTTTCGTGCTGGTCTGGGAATTTTCGGGTTACGGATATGGAAGGTCAAAGTTCCAACTATTTTCGCGAAAAGAAGTTTTAAATGTTTTATCTTACCGGTGCGGCCCGCCTGCAGTATGAGATGGTTCATACAAAGTCAGTGCGGCCCGCCTGCAGTATGAGATGGTTCATACAAAGCCAGTGCGGCCCGCCTGCAGTATGAGATGGTTCCTACAAAGCCCGGTGCGGCCCGCCTGCAGTATGAGATGGTTCATACAAAGCCAGTGCGGCCCGCCTGCAGTATGAGATGGTTCATACAAAGCCAGTGCGGCCCGCCTGCAGTATGAGATGGTTCCTACAAAGCCCGGTGCGGCCCGCCTGCAGTATGAGATGGTTCATACAAAGCCCGGTGCGGCCCGCATGCAGTACGCGATGGTTCAAACAAAACCACAAATACAAACGTACGAAGGTGATGCGAGTGATATTTTTTGCAATGCTTTGCGTTGCGGCTAGGCTCGGCCAAATGATTTGTCATCAGAGAGTTTACTTTGGCAGTGTATTGAACATTATATGTATTTGGCCAGTATATGCCTGCCACTTTCTCAACTATACCTGCAACTTACTCTATCAGAATATTTATTTATTAAGATGTGTTGTTTTTCGTAATACTTTTAAAGATTTTTTTTTATATTCTATATAGCGAATAGCTCCCGGAATAATAGAAGGTATGCAACTCACTTTTTTAAAGATTGTATTGTGTAGTATGACACAATATGCTAAATTCTTATTTTCAATAACGCACTCGTTGATAAAGTAATAGCGCGATTGCTTGTCAAGGGAAGATGTCGAGTCGAGTCTATTAAATCCAGTGCAATGGATTATAAGTGGGTTCTTTCAGTAAAACATTCTCGTGGCCCTATTTAAAAAATATATATTCACTGACAAAATATTAAAGGTTTGGGTTAAGATTTGAGAATGTGTTTTACAAAGTGCAGCTAGTGATTAGATTAAAATCATCGACACGTATTGACGACACATATTGACGACACATATTGACGAAGCATATTGACGACACATATTGATGACACATATTAACGAAGCATATTGACGACACATATTGATGACACATATTGACGACACATATTGACAACACATATTGACGACACATATTGACGACACATATTGATGACACATATTGACAACACATATTGACAACACATATTGACGACACATATTGACGACACATATTGATGACACATATTGACGAGGCATATTGACGACACATATTGACAACACATATTGACAACAGATATTGACGACACATATTGATGACACATATTGACAACACATATTGACAACACATATTGACGACACATATTGACGACACATATTGACGACACATATTGACGAAGCATATTGACGACACATATTGATGACACATATTAACGAAGCATATTGACGACACATATTGATGACACATATTGACGACACATATTGACAACACATATTGACAACAGATATTGACGACACATATTGATGACACATATTGACAACACATATTGACAACACATATTGACGACACATATTGACGACACATATTGATGACACATATTGACGAGGCATATTGACGACACATATTGACAACACATATTGACAACAGATATTGATGACACATATTGACGACACATATTGACGACACATATTGTCGACACATATTGACGACAGTTCGATCGAAATTGGGTTGCTCCATATTACTACGTGGAATTTCTCAGAATTTGTGTTTGTGCCGGTTGATGGCAGTAGACTCGCGTCCTTACATGCCAGAAATCTATATATGTGTATATATAAAAATGAATCGCCGAAATGTATGTACGCGCATAACTTCCGAACCACTGCACCAAATTGGATAAATCTTTTTTTTTGTTGTATTTGTTATTGTCAGACAAGGTTTGTACGAAAGAAAATGTTTGAAAAGTTGCCGGGAAAATTGGAAAATTCGGGAAAACTGAAAGTGCGTTTTATATGGGAATGTTGTATGAATTATTGACATTTTGACAGGACAACGTTTGTCGGGTCAGCTAGTTAAATATAACAAAGGAAATGTGGGTGTAACATCAATGGACATTGAGCACACCTCTGCCTATTCCGAGGAATTAGCGGGTGTGATATTATGTTATGTTTTCAGTCAACGATACATGGGAACAATACGAGCGCGCCTGCAAGTTGCCCACGTACCTAATTTATAAAGAATACTTCGAGCTGAAAGCAGTCTTAAGAATAAAGGGAACTGTTTATTATAAGGTAGGTCTAGTTTAAAATATATTGGGTTGGTAGGGAAGTCTTGCGACACAAACAACACTTCCTTTAAATAAACATAATATTTTATTAAGATCGTATTAATTACTGATGTACTCTCCTTCTTCATCTACAACTCTTACCCGACGCCCCGGTAAACTTTGAATCCCATCCATCCAAAAAGCCTTTAGTTTTGAATCAAAAAACTCTTCTAGGGTATATTGAAGGTCTG
Organism: Dicycla oo; assembly: GCA_948252095.1. Lineage (NCBI taxonomy): Eukaryota > Metazoa > Arthropoda > Insecta > Lepidoptera > Noctuidae > Dicycla > Dicycla oo. The sequence goes on from OX411733.1 coordinate 562,316, forward strand.
TTTGGTCATCATACTGTTTATCGCGTAAATAATTTTTCAAAGCCCGAAACAAATGGTAATCAGACTGAGCTTAGTCTGGTGAGTATGGTGGATGGGGTAAGACTTCCCAACCTAGCTCTGAAATAGTTTGTTTAACTAATTTAGCTATGTGTGGCCGAGCGTTATCATGAAGAAGACGAACATTTAAACGTTTTCGCCGTTTTTGTTTAATAATTGCAGACAAATTTCGTAGTTGTGACGAGTAGGTCTCTGCGTTTATTGTGGTGTTAGGCGGAAGAAGCTCGTACAACAGCATGCCCTCAGAATCCCACCAACAACAGAATAAAACTTTTTTCTCAGTATGTGTTGGTTTGGGAGTTGGTTTTGGTTTCTCGTCTTGAGGTAGCCACTGGCGCTTCCGAGTATGGTTAACATACAATACCCAGCTTTCATCTCCAGTAACTATTTCGCTGAGAAAATCCTTTGTGTGTGGATGAAGGAACAATGAAAGGCAAATAGAAACTCGCGTCGCCTTGTTTGACTTACTGAGTTCGTGGGGTATCCAAGATGATAAGACTTTTCTGTATCCATATTTCTTAAAGTGTTCAAGGATGGTGGGATAACTACAGCCGAGTTCATCTGCTAACTGTCGTGACAATGCATTGGGTTTCAATCGTAGAAGAGATCGCAGTTCTTCGTCGTTAACGTCTGTTGGCCGGCCGGACCTAGGTTTGTCTTCGAAGGTTAAATCACCAGAACGGAAACGTTCAAACCAACGTGCTATTGTCGAATGATAAACCGCATTACTGTTAAACACACGGCACATATTAGTAGCAGCAGATCTTGCAGAACGTCCCTGTAGAAATTCGTAGAAGGCAAGTGCTCGAAGTGCGCTCTGATACATCTTTTCTATCACTGCCTGATCGAAACGAACGGGCGCTTTGACATGGAAGCTTCTCGAACTGCTTTCCAATAAATAATATTTAGTGGAGCACTAAAGTGTCGCAAGACTTTCTTACCTACCCAATAGTCGTTTTACGTGTGTGTCTGTCTGATCGCTTTAACTTAAATACAGTAGCAGTCATAAGTGGAGTAGCAATCTCACAAAGCAATAATTTGACACTCCGGTTTAACTTACGGCCTTCTTATAATAAGTAATTTCTATAGACTGTGGCATTTCGTTTCTTAAAACCACATGTTTTAGTTGTTGAACAAGCTGAGGGAGTTCATATTTTCACTATACTTATATATTACATTCTAAACACTAAATCCACGCCATTTCATTGATACATTTTACATTATTTTCTAATTTTTATATCTTAATTGTCAAAACTCAAATGTCAATCGTCAGATTTTATTTTTTTAAGCCAATTCTCAACTGTAAACTATGTGTTTAGGCCGAGTTCTCATGTTAATTATCACTGGCTATGTTTGTTACTTATCTAATCTGACGTATCTTTAAAATATTTAGTATTTGTATTACTAGAACAAGACGGGCTTCTATAAAGGGACCCGTCATTGCTTCTAGAGATCAGTCTATTTTCAACTACGAATCAGTCTATTTTTCACCTCTGAAGCAGTCTATTTTCACTTTTGAAGCCGTCTATTATATCTTCTAACCAGTTTACTCTATCTACAATAAATACCATGATGTAACAGCAAGCAGTATTTCTTTCCAGACGACTCCGGTCATCATTCCAAGTTCGCGAGTGACCCATTTAGAGATAACATCCACTCCCTGGTTTTCTGAAGCCCATATCATGGACATATTTGGGAGATCTTTGACTTCAAGGGCCCTCTAACGGCGTGGCATAAAATGCCGCCGTCGTCTACTGTCAAGCCCCTCTCGTCCCTCTAGCGGCGTGACGTAAGCCACCGTCAGCATGGGATGCTGGATGCTGCCATCGCTATACCCCTCCTTGGAGTAAGGCGCTGCAGCCTCATCCCTGTCCCTTCTCTGGTGACTGTGGATTCACCTACCCTGCTGCCTACTGATTCCTGCTGCACGGTTGTGTCACCAAGCGTCCTGAGCTGAAGTTCCACCGTCCCTGGTCTGCTACATCCCACTGCTGCCTCTGGTTGTTTGATGTCACTCAGCATAGTTTTCTTGTGGTTGCTTCGTTCAGGGTCAGTAATTGCAGTAGAAATACAATACTCAGGGACGACATGCAGCTGTGGACAGTATTTACAAATTGTATTGTAAACTAGATTGAGCTACATCTAACAATGTAACCGTTTTTGCTGTTGTTTAACTTTCCCTATTCAGAAAGCACTCAGTACCGAAGTCTAAACAAAATGAAAACGACTCACCAGGTTCGGTAGACTTGAACCCATCTGCAGCTGGCTTAATGGTGCAGATATTCACTCGCTTGTTACCGGAGTCAGTCTCCTTCTTTGGACACCGTGTGGCGATGTGCTTCGGCTCGCCACAGATGAAGCAGGTCACCGACGTCGATACTTTTTCCGAGACGCCTGTCTTTGGGCAGCTGGGATCCACTATTTTTTTTTTCCTAAAAAACGTCCTCGTGGGAAGCATCTTAAACAAAGATTTTTTTCGCAAAGTAAAATGTTCCTTGCTCGTTTTTCCTGACCAAGGAATCACGGCAATACAATCCTATAGCCACTCGTTTTATTCTAAATTGCATGTAGAAAAATAGTCTGTTTCTTATCAAAGACTATAAGCATCTCACTTAACACCAACAATTCAAATCTTTATAAACATAATTTTAAGTCAAATCAAGCTCCAATATGTTCGGTAAGAAACGTTAGAACTATGAGATTTGGTACTGGACATAGTTCTCTACACATCATAGGACTCTACGCATATTTCAAATAAGTGGGACCTACATCCGGTGCCCAACTTACACAAAACATCACATTGCTTCCATCCGGCATCATGAGCGCTTACATCTAAGTGCCAAACGCACGCCACACACTATCACCACATCCGAATAGCCAGGAGGTGCATACAGTCTGAGCAACTTGCGTATCAAACAACACCAACCGAAAGTCCAACCCTTCCATCATCGTCTACTTTTATCTCATCAGTCTTACAAGAGTCAGAGTTATTGTCGTCAAAATTGTCACTGTCGCTAACTGGCATTTTTGGTAAACGGTCATGCGCGTATTTTGTACGTCCGATTAGTGGTGTGGCTTGAGCCCTGTCTCCTGTCCTTCTCGGACAGTCTGAATTCCTACTGGTATGGCTTAAATCACTGCCGCCTTCTCTATTGCCCTCCTTGGACAAAGGAATCTCTAAAATCCCTGTAACGAGGTGCCGTAGGCCATTGCCGACGGATGCTACTCCTCCTTGGAGTAAGGTGCTGCAGCCTTATCTGCATTCCTGCTCTACTGCGCACGTCTAGCGCAACAGACCTGATTTCGTCTATCTTTGTGTTTCTTACTGATCCCTGTATTTTCTACTCATCATGGTGTTGTTATAAATTAAAAAAAAAACATGGACCATCCGTTCTGCAAGCAATCTTGTTTCCTGACCATCACATCTCTGATCAGATCTTCCACGTTATCTCCATGCATAGAACTCTCTCGGTTGATAAGATCTTCGACGTTATCTCCATGTATAGAACTCTCTTGATTGATAAGATCTTCCACGTTATCTCCATGCATAGAACTATCTCGATTGATAAGACCTTGGACGTTATCTCCATGCACAGAATTCTCTCTATTGATAAGATCTTCCACGTTATCTCCATGCATAGAACTCTCTCGATTGATATAATCTTCCACGTTATCTCCATGCATAGAACTCTCTCGATTGATAAGATCTTCCACGTTATCTCCATGCATAGAACTCTCTCGATTGTCCTTCGGATAAATTTGAGTCTTCTTATCGGACCCATACTCATTATGAGCTACATTCGTCTAAATATGTATATTTTTATTTTCAGTTATCATTTTACGACATGGAAAACCCGGTGTGTGCCTGTGTTCGTTTGACTGTAAGTATCAGAAGATCGTTTGTTTATTATTTTTTCATTCCTGGGAGGATTTCATTCATTAATACCAGAAAAGGAATATAAACATAAGACGCAGTGTAAATGAAAAACGAGAAATTAAATTCATAAAACTATTTACATAAATCCATACATATAATAAAATCGTAGCAAAGTCAAAACTGAACATTTAATTTAATTATTTTTTTTGTAATTTTTGCAAAGTCTGGGAACCTGTTACCCCTTCCTACTTTGTATTAGTAAACACTGACACTGAAGCTTAGGAGCTCGTGGCTAAGTTATAACAGCCGCACGGATCGATCCATCAGGTTAAGCTACGCTTGCCGCGGTTGGTCCGTAGATGGGTGACCATCTTTACATACCGAGACTCCTCCGTGCCTCGGAAAGCACGTTAAGCCGTTGGTCCCGTCATTCGTGAATCTTTGACAGTCGTTACGGGTCGTCAGAAGCCCGAAAGTCTGACAACCAGTCTTATCAAGGGGTATCGTATTACCCAATAACTGGGTTGTGGAGGTCAGATAGGCAGTCGCTCCATGTAAAATACTGGTATTCAGCTGCATCCGGTTAGACTGGAAGCCGACCCCAACATATTTGGGAAAAAGGCTAGGCAGATGATGATGATGATGCTTAGTCAGCACCGGCCCTTCTAGAACACGATGCTCACCAGCTACCAGCCAGGTCGAGTTTGGCATTCAAAGTATACGCTGACACTGATGCTTAGTCAGCACCGGCCCTTCTAAAACACGATGCTCACCAGCTACCAGCCAGGTCGGGTTTGGTATTCAAAGTATACGCTGATACTGATGCTTAGTCAGCACCGGCCCTACTAGAACACGATGCTCACCAGCTACCAGCCAGGTCGAGTTTGGCATTCAAAGAGTTGGTACGTATACCGAGTTTTCCCCAAATATATTGTGTAATATTTAGAAAGTCAAAATAAACCTTTTTTAAAAAGGTTCGGGAGTTTTACATTGCCGTTTTATAATGCCGAAAATATAGTTTTTAGAATTTTTAGTCTGAATGTATGGTCCAGCATCACGCAAAACCTACCTGATAGATTTTGTTCAAATTTTGTATTGATATATTATTTAAGTCTGGTCAATCTATGGGCTATAAATTATTATGCAATTTTGTATGGGGGATGAGCAGTATTGCTTTATGTTCGTATTATTCTATAGTTTACCGCAAATTGTAAAAAGACGAACCAAAAGGTTAACCTTTTAAATAATTATCATCACGCTATACCTTTATAGAGCTAACCAGTTAATCATTTTTGAGATGAGGAAATAAGGATAAACAATAAACGGTCTTAGGAGACTGTTCTTAACTTGTTGAAATATTTTTAGATTTTAATCTAAAACTTAAGTGCCTTATGGATCTCCTCTTAACTCTTCTAACGCAGATCTAATCGAGACACAATGGCTTTTTAATTGGTTGTTTAATTTCGAGCATACGAGAGGCATAAGTATTCGGTGCAGACCCATGCCATAAGTATACCTTCGAATGCCAAAAATGTGGCTTACCCCACATGCATCTGCTTCTGTGGTTGGAGGAAAAGATCAGGCCCAACGACATTGAACATGTCATAAGTGCTGCCGGACCCTCACCTCGACCCTGTCCTGCACCTGATCGTGAAGAGTCATATGGTGCACGGTCCCCGTGGCGGACTCAATCCGAATTCTCCTTGCATGAAAGAAGGATGATGCACTAAAAGATTCCCGAAACGCTTTGCCACCGAAACTATTATGGGATACCTATCGTACCGGCGACGATCTCCTGCGGAGGGTGGGTGTCACACTGATATAAATGTGCGTGGACAATCGGTCCAGGTCGGCAACAGATGGGTGGTTCCATACTCGCCTGTCAGGTCAAGAACTTTTAAAACGCACATAAATTTAAGTTGCGCAAGTACGCAAGTTGCGCTTTTAAAGCGCAACGCGCTGTTTAAGGCATACTGCCAGACGTTTTACACCTGCAGCCTGTGGGTCAGGTATACGCAGAGAGCCTACAACGCTCTCCGTGTGCAGTATAACAATGCTTTTCGGGTGTTGCTGGGGCTTCCGCGGTTCTGTAGTGCGTCGGGCATGTTTGCCGAGGCAGGCATAGATAGTTTTGAGGCTATCATGCGCAAAAGAACGGCATCCCTAATGCGTAGGATACGTGGAAGCTCAAATAGCATCCTGAAGATTATTGTGGAGAGGCCAGACTGCCCTTTTCTGATGCACTGGTCCCGTAGACATAGCTGTGGGCCCGGTGCTGAGGAAAGATATTTAAATTGATTTTTGGTCATGTTTTTAGTTTAATTTTAATTTAATTTTGATCCGATTTAGTTTTTGATTTTGTTTTCATTGATTTAATTTTGATTTAATTCTGATTTGATTTAAATTTAATTTTGATTGTGATATTGATTTTAATTTTGGTTTTAATTTTGACTGATTTTTGTTTTTAATTTTAATTTAATTTTGTTTTAATTTATTTGATTTTGATTTAATTTTGATTAGATTTTAATTTTTAATTTAAATTTGATTGAATTTTTATTGTCTCTTCTGATTCAAATTTTAATTTTATTTGTAATTCTAATGTTGATTTTGATTTTAACACTAACATAGCTTGTAAGTTCTAGTACTAATACAATATGGATGATTTCCGAAATAAAATTGATTGATTGATTGATAAATGTTGAGCCATGTACCAGAATCGAGTCGATTAAATACATTTGCAAATATGTAAACCAGGCAAGATTCGCTTTGCAGAGCACTAATCGGGACGAAGTAACCAAGTTCCAGTCTAGTCGCTACATTAGTACTTCCGAAGCAGTAAGTGGGCACGCCCTTTATTACTGGAGGCTTTTATTTAGGTATAAAGTTCTGCTTACGTTTTTAGTTTTGTATTTTGTTTCTGCTTGAGTATAGTTTTCGATTATTTTTTTGGTATATTGGCGTGTGCTAGCTTACTTATAGCAAATAATTTAATTTAATGTTTTGTGTTGCGTAATGTACCTAAATTATTATGCGCAGTGTTATATAGAATCATTTTTTTTTTAACTGAACAGACAGCTGTGCTGCTGGGGAGTTTGTTGCGCCACTTCTTCTCCCCAGCTAAAGCACTAGGAAGTGGTGAAGGGCGGGCGTTTTGGGGGACTGTCTTATGTAATTTTGACGTTCAAAAAGTGCTGATTCTCAGCCTAGTTTGAATAAATGACTTTTGATTTTGATTTTGATTTTGCAGTTTGACGGATACTGGCCTTCTCTTACATGACCGAAATACAACGGTCATGCATTTAGACGTCCGTTTAACGGCCAACATATTTTTTTCAATCCTGAAAAGGACACAGAACGGTTAGAGAATCTGTGTGAAGAGGACCAGTTTGCGAAGTCGCTTACGTACGACGAGGTGCCGTCATACTACACGTACGATAAGCAAAGAGGTGTATTTAATCGACGTTGACGTGGACGAGGTGTGGAAGGGTACCTATCTGGAAATCTTTAAGGACACTGTAATGGAAAGGGTTTATCGTGCGTCCTAATGATGGCGGGTGCTATTATTTGCGGTTATTACTTTATACAGTACGGAGCTCAACGTCGTATGCGTTACTGAAGACAATTGATGATGTAGAGTTTCCCACACTCCGCGCAGCCTGCACAGCACTTCACTACAAAATTTCGGTGACCAACACTGGGATGACACTCTGGCGGAGGCCAGCGCCAGCGACAGTCCCAGTGGTCTGCGACATTGGTTTGCTATGATTTTAGTATTTTGTAGAATCGCAAACCCAGTTCTGTTGTGGGAGAAATATTGGCATCATCTATCCGAAGATACTACTGAAGGAGACATTGAACAAAATCATGAACGCGTTCTAAACAGTTGTCTTTATTCACTTCAAAATAAATTATATCGGAGATAATTACCATCGGTGGGCATTCGCCGGTCGAGTATGGGTTACCAGCTCCGCAATCAGAGGCCCATCAAGACCTCGGAAATTAGGAATACGCCACCGAAACTAATTACGATCCGGGCGCAATGAGTACTATCTTAAATGACTACGTCTCTAAGTTCACCTCAGAGCAAATAGGCATCTTTAACACCGTTCTCCAAAGCTTTGGGCTCAGTCAGGGTCAGGGTAAAATGTTTTTCCTGGATGCTTCTGATGGAACTGGAAAAAAAATTTTACCACTAGCATTGCCGAGGTCAGGAAATAAGACAAAATTGCTATCGCGTTAGCGTCTTCCGGAATCACTGCCACACTGCTTCCTGGTGGCAAAACAGCGTACGCCATGTTTAAGATTCCCAGCGATGTAGAGAGCTACGAAACGCCTGTTTATGGGGTGTCACGCAACAGTGACCAGGGGCGCGTGCTTAGGGATTGCGCGTTCATCGTATGGGATAAAAGCACTATGACAAATAGGAAAGCAGTGGAAGCTGTAAACAGAACCTTGTTGGACATCTGCAGGAACCAAGATATGATGGGTGGTGTCACAGTTCTGTTTAGTGCACGGTATTTGTACCAAGAAAATTCTTGGGTATATGAAGGGGCCATTTTAACGTCCAAAAATAATCAAGCTGCAGCGATCAACCACAGTATTCTCTCAAAATTTAAGGAAGCGATGTGACATACACCTTCAGCAAGACTATTGTGGAACAAGATGACGCTAGCGTCATCGCGTCGTCAATGTCTAGACATTAGACCATAGAATTTCTGAATTCGCTAATGGCAAGTAGACTTCCAGTACACATCATCCAGCTTAAGGTTGGGGTCCCGATTATGCTCCTTCGGAACTTAACTCCTCCACAGCTGTGTAACGGAAACCAGACTGTGGCGTTGGCAAGACAGTGTTTATGCCGCGTATTCCCCACAATTACCCCTTCCAGTTTAAGCCCGTACAGTTCCGTATGCTTCGCCATGACTATCAACAAGTGACAGGGGCAGACACTGAAGTTGCTTCTCACACGGACAACCGTACGTCGCTTGCTTCCGCATCATCAGTCCAGACACTTTGTATATTTTGACTGTTGAGAACAAAACTACAAACGTAGTATATAGGGAAGTTTTATAAACATGTGATTATTATGGTAGTATATTGTAGTCTTACGACTTCCACGCGAACGAAGTCGCGGGCAGAAGCTAGTGTATAATAATATCAATATTTAAAACATACAATATGAATGCATACATACAAAACCATTTTCTCTGTAGTATCTACAGAAAAAATATACTAAATTGGTTTTATAGGTGTACAATGTTTTATTTACAGGTAAAATTATATAAATAAGAAAAAATATAATTATATGATAATAATTCCTTCTCAGGTAGAATGTGACGAACGTTCAGAAGCTATTATCTCGTTCAAAGAAGAGATTAACTATAAAGAAGAGACACAATTGAATAATCAAACACCCGAAGAATTATTTATACCATATGCTGGACAAATTAGAGCAGTGAAACCAAAAAAAAGTGGAAAATTTGAACGAAATCCCAGGCTCTTGAAACCTGAATTTATCAACGACGATGATTTTACGCCTAGAAGAGTATTGAATTATGATTTGTATATTAAATTTGAATTCAATGAGCGGGCTATATTAAAATTTGATATTTTTTCGGAAACGGAACCTCTGGAGGGCGATCGTACATGGCCGACTACAACGCCTACAACAACAACAACGAAAGAAATACCAAAAGCAGGTAAGGCATATACTAACTCTTCCAGAAGAGAAAACTCAAGGGTACAAACGACGGCAAAATCTCATTTGAGAATGGTCAATTGGGCGGATAATAAGTTGAAAGAATTTGAGGTGAGTCTAATGGCTGATGTGGAAGAAGTGCAGGAGACTGAGAGTGCAGCGTGCAGTAAGGGGGCGCCAGGAGCTGTGGTGGTGGCGTGCTGGCTAGTCAGTGCTTGTCTGATGAGAGAGTTATTAGTAAAGGCTACAATTTAAACGCTCACTAAATAAAAAATATGCCGCCTGATATTCTCGATGGTCGAGAAACTTTTCTTGTTTTAATAGAAACCAAACACACACATAATGCATAACATCAATGCATCATGTATATTAAAGGAAGATCATGAAATTTAATTAAATAATGCATATTTTCTATCTGCAATAATAAAGCGCCTCTTGGCCTAGTGAATATTATGTACCGACGCCAGCACATCAAGCTACTACAATCTGTCAGATTTCTTTAATAGATTTTCGACTTTATTGCTAAAGCATTAGGTTCAAGGTTGATTGGGAAAATCTGTCAGTTTCAGGTAGGTTGACCTGCTGGCGTCTGTACAAGGTTATTGTTAGGTTTTATGATATTCTTAACTGTAAGTAGTTTTGATTCTTAAGATTTATCCTTTCGAGTATTGCCATAAAATACAGCCGATCTATTCTGGAAAAGCTCACCTTGAAAACTTAGGTGAAGTGAGCTGCCAACAGTGTCAATCCCTAGCATCAGGTGGAATTACAGCTCACTTCAAGCTCACTTCACCAAAATTTTCAATGTGAGATTTGTACAGCAGGTATCCTCGCATTTTTGTTGGTAAAAAATCTGGGTGAGACAAGAAAGAAAGGAATATTTTCAGTGAATTAAACTGATTAACTTCAACGGCCCATTCTAACTTGCAATTCAATGTGGGTGGAATATCAATTGGATTGTCCAACCTAGGAATGTATTTGTTTGCTGCTGAATGAACGACGATATTGTCCGAATATTTGTGGTTTTGTGAGAAGACTGAGTTAATAATTAGAATATTTATTTAAATTGCAATAACTACATAATGTTTACTGTGTTACTGGAGTTTGCTCTACTAAATAAATAACATCATAAAAATAAATAAATGGCGACAATAGGGTGATCCGTTGAGTTGTGTCAGTATGTACAAACCATAAGAGAATCTGTTAACACATGTTACTATTTTATAGTGTTTTCCTACTTAGAAATATTACAGATTTTCTAATTAAGTTTACAAAGTATAGTCATTATTATTATCGCAAAAAACCATTGTTAATAAAGTTTTGGGACTAATTAAACTACACAATCAGACTTTTCTTATATTTTGTTAAAAAATACCGTTGGAGCTGTCCATCTACCATATTACATTATATTACGACTTTACGCTGCGAAGCGATCTGTGGAAGTCTTATAGTACAACCACATTTCAGTTTGGCTTAAAGCTCTGACCGAACCCGAGAGTTTAAATCCCATGTATTAAAGAAGAGACTACTGCCTTCCACCCGGTATGACTCCAGACTCCTGGCTACAACTTACGCTTTTCTAATAGAAGACCACAATAATACTGCTCGACTTAGGAAGCTTCATCAATCGCAAATACTGATTTCAAAACAATTGCTAAAAAAGGTGAAATAACATCAGTACTATTCGCATGGAGGGTAGTTATGCAACCTGAACAGCAACAAGTGATCACCGTGTGAGCATAAAATGCACGATTGTAGTTTAGAGTGGCCCTTCCAGACGGTTCGATGCATTTTATCAATTTAGCATTTTAAGTAGCAGTAAGTCCAACGATGAAACCAAGAGGATTAGTCTTGATCGGATTTCATTAGAGTATGCGCTTCTACCACCTCCACATCAGTGGAGCTCCCTCACTTATGGTAGTCGCTTTATAAAGTACAGTGGAGCCCCCTCACTTATATGTGGTAGTCGCTTTATAAAGTACAGTGGAGCCCCCTCACTTATATGTGGTAGTCGCTTTATAAAGTACAGTGGAGCCCCCTCACTTATATGTGGTAGTCGCTTTACAAAGTATCTACAGTGAAGCCCCCTCACTTATATGTGGTAGTCGCTTTATAAAGTACAGTGAAGCCCCTCACTTATATGTCCCAAGTAACACAAAAGTGCTGTACCTATATCAGCTGAATAACTGTCCACGATGGAATCTTGAGCTGTACCAGCCTGCTGAATAAGAGCGTTAGCAGCGCTGTGTCAGCTGATATAACTCTGATTTGGGCACAAATTAAACAGCTGTGAGCTGAATAACTATAACTAATTGCATTATATTAGCATTAATAAGGCTATACAAGTAAGGGAAGGCCAAAGAAACGATGGATGGACTGTGTGAAAGATGATATGGCCAGAAAAGGAGTGACTACCGAGATGACGACTAATAGAGAAGTATGGAAGAAAAAGACATGTTGCGCCGACCCCAAATAAATTAGGACAAGGGCAAGAGAATGATAATAATAAGGATAACAGTCACCCCAAGAGCTGAACATTGGCTGATTATTAGAGCGAGTGTTACCTATTATGCAGCACATGGCTGATCTATTAGACGCGAGTTACCTATTATTCAGCTCAAATTACAGCCGGGGATCTTTTTAAAGCTTCGAGATCGTGCAGCTGTTCAAAAACAAGTGGCAAAATTGTGAATACATTTTATTTATTATTTTGGTGTTGTGTGCGCGAACCGTTTTCTCTTGAGTTTTTTCTTACAAATGTGTAAACATTATTTGGGAAAGCAAGTTTATTGTCAAATACCGTATGGATATAGGTTTCTGTGCTACTCCTGAAACCTAATGACATTACTAGCACTGAAGAAGGAAAGTCTGTAACCACCATACCAGAAATTGAACCTAAAACAAAGCAACCCTCGACAATCTTTTTTCTTTTTTGGTATATCGGCGTGTGCTTAGCTGACTTACGGCAATGAATTTAATTTAAGTTCATGTTTTGTTGCGTAATACTTAAATTATTTTGCGCAGTGCTGTATACAATCAATTTTTTTAACTGATCATTCAGCTGTGCTGCTGAGGAGTTTGTTACGCCACTTCTTCTCCCCAGCTAAAGCACTAGGAAGTGGTGAAGGGCGGGCGTTTTGGGGACTTTCTTATGTAATTTTGACGTTTGAAAAGTGCTGATTGTCAGCCTAGTTTGAATAAATGACTTTTGATATTGATTTTATTATTACTAAAGAGCTTTTCTTCGTAATTCCTTCTCTCAAGCAGACGACGACATTGTTGTGTAATCAGGCAATCAACATTAACAGTCCTGCTGACGCGGTAACACGGGATGTGAGAGAGATGTACTCATAATAAGGAATTCGCGCCCCGGGCAAGTGGGGCGACCGACGGGGACTGCCACTCGCGTTGATGTTGCAGCATTCGATACTAACTACATTTTGGCGACATACAGAAACATTAGTTATGAATATGCTTGTGTAAAGTAGCGTGTGATGCGACCTAGCTAGATGGATCAACTACCTTGAATAACCCTCCTTTTTTGGCTTTGCCGCAGTCGGGTGAAAAGAGGAAAGGACAGCTAATTTAATGGATTAGCTTCACCTGTATCCAGATCCAGAATATTTTTTAAATCAAACAAAACTGCCGACGAAAATTCACGTACTCAACAGTTCTCCGATGTTCTTCTAAAAGTTGGAGAAGGCACTCCAACAAAGGATATCGGCCAGGTGGCCAGTTCCTACTTTAGAAGATCTGATTCATCTGGTGTACGGACATCAGTTGAATACCATACCAAGAGAATTCTTGGTTGTGTGAACGGACCATTTAAACGCCCAAAAATGTTCAAACTGCAGCGATCAACCACAGTATTCTCCCGCAAATTGAAGGAACCGGTGTGATATACACCTCCATTAATACTGTTGTGGAGCAAGATGTCGCCACACATTACCCAGTAGAATTTCTGAATTCACTAACGGCAAGAGGACTTCTGGCGCATATCACCACCTTAAGGTCGGTGTCCCGATTATGTTCCTTCGGAATTTAACTTCGCCGAAGCTGTGTAACGGAACCCGGCTTAAAGTCGTCTTTGCACACAAACGTCATCGAGGTGGAAACTCTAACAGGTTGTGGCGTTGGCGAGACAGTGTTTATGCCGCGTATACCACTAATTCCCCACAATTACCCCTTCCAGTTAAAGCGCGTATGTTTCGCAATGACTTTCAAAAAGGCTTGGGAATGAGATGCTCCAAATTTTCTATTTTCTTTTTTTTATTTTTGCATACTGAATGTTGACATGAATATTTACTTTGTAAAGTATTATATTATTTTAATTATTGTGACTATGTGGGGTCATTGATTTTTAATTTGTTTTATTTTTTCTCTCAGTTATTTTTAATCATGGTCTGGCAGTTTGAGTAACTTATGCGGCCTACCCCAATGTCCTTTCTTTGGTAATGTTCGTCGAATCGTTAACGTGCTTATTTTTTGCATTTTCTTTTTAAATTTAAAGAAATACCAAAACAAACGATGAGGGCGCCACTGTGCGCTCGGTAGCGTCTTTTAAGTTCTGAGTTGAGCTGCGCGATTACTGACAAATGCGTGCACTGACTGGACAGGTCCTCTCAATCTGTGTGGTTCTTTCCTCAAAATACCATTTCAGACACATAAACTGACCAAGATTATGTCTGGACTTTATAAGAGACTGTGAACTCTGAGTTTGTTTGGCCTTTCTTCTCAGAGTATTCAGATAGCAAACGCCGACCTCGAATAGTTTATTAAAAAAAAAAAAACCATGATTGACGTGTAAAAGTGTTTGTATAAACCTACTTACAGAAATAAAATCATTTACCATTTATAAAGGTTTACTAAGGACCAGAGGTTTACTAAGCACTTCAAGGAAGTTCTTGACATTCAAACGAAAATTAAAATTATAATGCAAAAATGTATCAAAACCAAATTCACTATCCAGACTTCAGCCATTTAATATGCAAACCGCTATCGACACAACAGCATTGCAGGTGTTAATTATATTAAAGAGAAGGACAGGTGGACGCCAGCGATGCACGATGTACTGGGATGCCGCAGGCGCTGTCGACGCGTTATGCTGATCATTCAATAACTGCAGATTGGATGCCTGATGAGACTGTAAGAAAACACATGCATAGTATTAGTTTTATTCTGCTTTATAAGGGAATATGGTGCCTTGGAGATATATCTGTTCGAAGTAGTCCTTTTTATAAACTGACATGAGAATACTATCATCATTAGCAATATCTGCGCGCTTTTTGTTTTATTATATTTTTGTTTGTAGCTAAAGTGGAACTTTAAAGAGGCCGTTTGTCCAGCATTGAACTCTCAGTTTATAATGAAGGTCAAAATTGGCAATAATTTATACAGAAGCTTGAGGAAATTTTAGAAGTCTTAAAATGCTTAGATACTCGTTATATACTAACTATTTAACATAATAAAATTAAATAGAAATATTTAGAGGTCCTAAGAGGCTTAGATACTCATAATAAGGTTATCTTATTGATTGACAGGCCAGTTGGCGTGGTTGGTTAAGATACCACCTATCATACCGCACGTCGTGGGTTTGATTCCCATCCAGGACAAACATTTGTGTGCATGAACATGTCTGTTTGTTCTGAGTCTGGGTGTAATTATCTATATAAGTATGTATTTACAAAAAAAAGTAGTGTAAGTAGTATATCAGTTATCTGCTCTCCATAGTAAAAGCTCTGCTTAGTTTCGGATCAGATGACCATGTGTGAAATGTCCCAGGATATTATTATTATATTATTATTATTATCTATTGAAACTACTAAAATGAGAACCATTTTTATTATTTCCTTTTGGATATATAATAAGGAAAATATGGTAATCCACAGTATTTGGTGGGAGTCCACAAGATTCATACTGCCTATGTAAGGTTAATTCTCCAAAAGTCTTCCTGGCATCGAAAATCAAGTTATTTGAACAAAAACTGAGTGAAAATTTTCACACGCTCCAGCCTGTCTGGAGGCCTTGTTGATTATCAAAAAAACTTCCCGAAACATAATTAATTTGGTGGAATTGAGTTGGCGTGTGAAGCAGATCTCTTCGGAACATGGAGTAGTAAGTAAGTAGATATCCCAAACGCATTAGATCAATCCATGTCCACAATTGTGACACATCGAACTTTAGACAGAAACTTACAATTATGAGTGATAAGTATGATCAGATTCGATTTGCTATACTCGTATTAGCCCGAGTACCTACTGTTCCGTCGCCATTCGACTGTAATTAAAGGATTGGCCCGCAATCGCAGTGGACCGGGAAAATTGGAAAGGGACAACACGGTCTTATAAAAATAATAAAACAGTGTAGGTAGGTATTTTCTGCAGATACCTATATGAGTTATTACTTCATGTACTACATACTCTGTAGTATAACGCATGCGAGACAGGAACCAGTTTGAAGAAGTTTTTGTGGAATAAAAATTCGGTAGGTAGCATTTTTGACGATGGTAACACATGCTATAAATTCTCACATTTTTTTATCATACAGGCCGGCCGTCGAGAGAATACGTCAGTTTCTAGTAGTAATAAGGATCATAACATCAACCAACTACTCGTAGTATTTGATTTAGATTCATGCTTATTTAATAGTTTTTCTTTCGCACGTTTTCTCATAACACGTCTGACATTGGTAGAATTGTCAACATCGACACCAGATAAAAATAGATTTGAATAGAAGGATTAAATTTGCAAAGCATATATTCGTTAGTATGAAACTGAAGGCATTCTCTCGACGGCCGGACTATATGTCTTTCTGGTAGTATGTCCGTTAATGTACTTATAATCCGAGAATCACTCTGTTGTCTGCAAGGTTTAGTAGACCACGCAAGCAGTCGTCACATATAAAACATAACATCACGCCTGTACTCCGCAAAGGGGTAGGTGTACCTATATAGTCAGCCCACGTTTCGCCAGTTATGTTTAAGTCCCTGTAACCTATTACATGGGAAATATTAACTTAAACATAAAAGGTCAAGCCTGTTGCCATGGCTCGGTCACAGATCCAGACTCCGGGCTGCTCCTGAGACATTCCAGAAGAAGAAACCCAATAACACTTTGCCCAACTCGGGAATCGAAGCCAGGACCTCCTGCTCAGCAGTAACACTTCCGACCACTACACCAACGAGGCAAAAGATATGACTACAATGCACAAACATCTAAAAATAAACTTATGTAACTGCAGTCTAACAACAAATTAACGAAATGACCTTGCTATTCAATCTCACAACCAAGCACTTGAACTGTCCCATCCTACTTTAATCCATACATTTTGATCTCCAAATTCAAACACCTACGGAGGTATGAAAGGTCTTGCTGTATTGGTAATCAGTGTTGGGAAAACAAGATAGGCTTATCAGATTATCTGTACCACATTGTTAAGATATGACAATGGAAAATGTATTATACGATGTAGGGCACAAGATTTAGTTTCAAGTGAAGTTGTCAGAGGAAGATTACGGATAGTGTCAGCTGTGTAAATTGTTTTTCGACAGGAAAATGTATTAACAAAGAAGACATTTTTTTTCTATTACAACAGAACATTGTTAGTGACAACTTTCAATTCAAAATTCAAATTCAAATTCATATTTATTGTCTTGAATTGAGCGTTCTAACCATTATTATTTTCTCGTTGAAGGGTTTTTCAAAGTTAGTGTTCTTCATTGCATAGATTTTGCATCAGATGATTCAGTAAGTATTTCAGACAATTGGTCACTTAAATATATTTCTGTAATCACCCAATTCACATAGTCAAATAATCTGGCATGCATAGAATGTAGCGATTTCATTTTGAATCTTTGGCTTGTAATCGTGTTAGAGCCGGCCATACACACCTTTTAGTACAAGTACAGTCAAAAAGCTCAAAAAAACTTCCGGAAAACTTTCCGGGTAACCCCCCTCCCGGAAAGTTTTCCAGAAATTTTGAAAATTGGTGACAAATAATGGAGGTGACAAAGAAACGAGGTGCCAAAGTAAAAATTGGTAACAAATAAATCAGGTGACAAAGTATACATACTGTACATCTTTGTACACGAGTAGCCTGCGGGTCTCACACACGCGCGGACAGTACAATGTTCAGAGCATACTGTACATCTTTGTACACGAGTAGCCTGTGGGTCTCACACACGCGCGGACAGTACAATGTTCAGAGCATACTGTACATCTTTGTACACGAGTAGCCTGTGGGTCTCACACACGCGCGGACAGTACAATGTTCAGAGCATACTGTACATCTTTGTACACGAGTAGCCTGTGGGTCTCACACACGCGCGGACAGTACAATGTTCAGAGCATACTGTACATCTTTGTACACGAGTAGCCTGTGGGTCTCACACACGCGCGGACAGTACAATGTTCAGAGCATACTGTACATCTTTGTACACGAGTAGCCTGTGGGTCTCACACACGCGCGGACAGTACAATGTTCAGAGCATACTGTACATCTTTGTACACGAGTAGCCTGTGGGTCTCGTACACGCGCGGACAGTACAATGCAATATAGCGCGTGCAATATAATAATGCATTCAGGGTGCTGATGGGACTGCCCCGATTCTGCAGTGCTTCAGGGATGTTCGCCGGGTCGCAAGTAGACTGTTTTTATTCTACTATGCGAAAGCGATGCACATCCCTGGTGCGCAGGGTTCGGGCTAGCTCAAGCGGCATCCTGAGGGTGTTGGCGCAGAGGTTTGATTGCCAGTACCTGAACCATTGCTGTACTGAGCAATCGAGGTCTGTAATCTTGTGTGTTTATGTGGTCGTTTTTAATTGTATGTGCTTTAGTTTTATTTTATTTTTTGTGTTTATGTTGGTCGAATTAAATGTTTTATTATTATCTTTATTCAACTTTTTTACATATAAGTTATATTTTTAAATATTAGAATTAAAAAAAACATTTAAAAATATAAAAAATAGAAATCCACCGGCATGGGGAACAGGGTCCAAGCTACCGGTGGTTAGGGTCCCAGAGACAGAAACCTCCTCACAATACGCGCCGTATCAAGGAGGACTGCCTTCTGAATCAGGCCCTTCACCCAGCCACCCAACGAGAGCCTCTTGAGATGTTGGTCGAGGCTCTTAGCGATAAGGCCATTGACCGTAACGACTATCGGCACAATGATTGCCGAGTCCACAAAATCAAAATCAAAAGTCATTTATTCAAACTAGGCTGAGAATCAGCACTTTTTGAAAGTCAAAATTACATAAGACAGTCCCCCAAAAACGCCCGCCCTTCACCACTTCCTAGTGCTTTAGCTGGGGAGAAGAAGTGGCGCAACAAACTCCCCAGCAGCACAGCTGTCTGTTCAGTTAAAAAAATGATTCTATATAATACTGCGCATAATAATTTAGGTACATTACGCAACACAAAACATTAAATTAAACATGCGGGATAGTGACATCGATTATCATTGTGCGGCGCACTGATCGATCTATTACCACTATATCAGGCTTATTGGCTACAATAGTCCTGTCAGTGATAATAGATCGATCCCAGTATAACGTGACATGGCCATTCTCGAGAACTGGGTCGGGCACATACCTGTAATACGGTACCTCAGAGTCCACAAGGCCGTATTTCAGAGCAAGTTGCTGATGGATAATCCTGGCCACTTGGTTATGCCTGGGCAAATACTCGCCCCGTTAGCTAAACGAGAACACCCAGAAGTAACATGTCTGATAGACTCACCGGGACAATGGCATGCCCAACATATGTCGATCGTCCCGTCTTTCATTATATACTTCCGGTAGTTATTCGTTAGCATAACTTCATCCATAATCGCACAGACTGAACCTTCGGTTTCCCCAAAGAGGTCACCGAAGCTTAGCCAGACCACGGACGCTAAGAAATCTACGTCGGACCCATGAAGGGCCCGGAAAAAGTGTCCGTGAAGCTCCTTGCTTTGCCATACTTCCTTGCGGTCGTTGGTACTAAGCACTACAGGTTTGCGCCAGTTCTCTTTAGCCAAGGGCAACGGGGTGAGTCCCTTGTCCACTGCAACCACATCTCGGTGCATACCCACGTCAGCCTTGAGATAATATTCTCTGAGACTGCACACCTCGTGGTTGTGGAGGGTCTTAGCATTTAAAAAACCTCAACCCCGCACTTCCGCGGAATGTACAGCCTCATGACAGACGAACGTGAGTGATGCATCCGGTTTGCAGTCAGCAGTGACCGGACTCTCCTATCCAGGGCGTCTAGTTCCGTCTGGGTCCACTTTAGTATGCCA
This sequence comes from Dicycla oo, assembly GCA_948252095.1. Classification (NCBI taxonomy): domain Eukaryota; kingdom Metazoa; phylum Arthropoda; class Insecta; order Lepidoptera; family Noctuidae; genus Dicycla; species Dicycla oo. Next base: position 582,227 of record OX411733.1, read on the forward strand.
AAGGAGTACATCAGGACCGGCATGACCCAACCGTTAAAGGCGCGCACCTTGTTGCCGCCTGACAAATAACTATTAAGTACCTTTTTCAGGCGACCGAAGAAGCGCTCCTGCAACGATTGTTTCATATCAGGCCCGTTAATGCCTAACCCCTCTGACATACCCAGGTATTTGTAGATATCAGTTGCGGAGAGTGATCTCAGGTTTATAGAATCTGAGAGTTGTAGTCCCTCAGATTCCACAATCCCGCCCCGCTTTACATGCATGACTGCACATTTATCTACACCAAATTCCATCCTGATGGAATCACTAAAAGTTTTAGTTACTTTTAGTGACTCCAGCAGTTGCAATTTGTTGGTGGCAAACAGTTTCAAATCATCCATATAAAACAGGTGGGATATTACCTGACCCCCTCTCCGCAAAGGAGAGCCCAGCCCTGTACCCTCCAACAGAGTGCTAAGAGGGTTCAGGGCTAAACAAAACCACAGTGGACTCAGACTGTCGCCCTGGAATATTCCCCGCTTAATCCTAATAGGTGCGTTGCTCCCCCGAATTTGTCGGCATCCTGGATAGCGAAGAACCATCCTCGACTGCCCCATACACGTCGTTAGGACGGTGCTCAGAGTTGTACCAATTTTGTACAACTCTAACACCCTCAAGAGCCATGTATGGGGCACCGAATCAAAGGCCTTCTTATAGTCTATCCAACATGTCGACAAATCCTTTCGGGATCGACGGACCTGTTGGCTTATGGCCATGTCAATGAGGAGTAGCTCCTTGGTGCCGCGGGACCCATTCCTACATCCATTTTGAGAGGCAGACATAATAGAATTCTTTTCTAAATGAGAATTAATTTTCTGTCTCAAAATGGATGTAAGAAGTTTATAGACCGTCGGCAAACAAGTGATCGGCCTATAATTTTTGGGTTCCGTGGCATCATCTGACTTATGGAGCAGGTGGGTAACTCCTGTTGTAAAGAGCTGTGGCAGTGACCCAGACTCTAAGGCCGACTGGAATTGCGATGCTAAGCACGCGTGTGAACTTTGCAGCCATTTAAGCCAAAAATTGTGCAGTCCGTCCGGTCCCGGAGCTTTCCAGTTCGGTATCGGACGGGCTGCACTGGCTACATCGGAGGAAGTAATTATTACTATGTACCTCCATCTCCGGTAGTGCGTCACACACGCGCTCAACATCGCGCATACTGCTACACTACTATACTGTATTGTATACGATTGTTTCACTGTCTTGCCACTTTTAATTACGAATACAGACACAAAGGGATGTCTAATTTTATTTGTTAGTATTTACTTAGATAAATTATACAAGAAGAAAAGATAATTTAAAAAAAACTTTTATTACAAAGGGAAATGTTCTTACTACATATAAAAATACAAATTGCATGAATTAGTAAAATTAAAAATGAGAATTTAGCGCGCGCTATGGACATTTATTTTAATATTCTGTCCTACCTAAGTCATGCTTTCGTTTATTTGTGTAAACTTACCTCAGAAGGGAATCATAGAATTTAAACACCAAGGTAAATCAACGCAATAACCATATTTATTATAAATTATTCACCATAGTTTATAGTACATTTCACAATATTTTACTAAACTTACAACTCACTCCGGTGCCTCGTTTTTGACTGCCTCATGTCGGCAACGCGACTTGTTAAAAACTCACAATTTACTTCAATGTCACTCGATCTGACAGCGACTTTCAACGTTTCAAAATGACACCAACGTAACTCGACTATAAAAAGACCCATCCATGGACTGTTCACTATAATATTACTAATATAAATCTACCCTCACATAGATAAGTCTTGTTACATTTGTGTGTACCGTCTAACAAGATGGCCGCCCAGTTTTAATCCTAGACTGTCTTTCCTATTCCCCTGTCTTTATGTCTGCTCAGGGATGTGCTTGGAGCTTTAATTTTCCTTTGTACACGCCTTTTGATTATAATATACTATGCACTTTACTTCCTATTTTTTTTTTATTAAAAACATTTTCATATCACATAATTTAAACAGTACTGACTCGCACGTGGGGACACAATGATACGAGTATAAACAAACAAAATGTGGTGTCAGCCAGCGGGCGAAAATTAAAGATTGATTTAAATAGTAACGCGACAAAAGAATATCGAACGATTCCTTCGTTGCGGACGGCTATGTTTTAAAATACTTTCGCGCGAAATTCTAAATCTGAAAGTATACCCAATGTCAACTCGGACAGTGACGTAACAAATGTTAGGTAAAGGTACGCTTTAATGAATTAATTCTCGATTTCTGGATTTGAAAACATACTCGACGGCAACAGGGTCTCTGACGTCATGAGCGTTGTGTGAAGGTATAGATTCCATATACGCCACGTTGAAATCAATAAAATCACCAATATTCAAAGCCCCTGGAATACTTTCCAAGTATAGTTCGTGTTATATAAGTTTGCCGCTCTGAAGTAGGCTACAAATTACTGCGCTGTAGTCAATATCTAAACTAAAACAGCAGCGCGCATACCATGCGCATCGGAAAGCCTGGTTTCAGAGTGGCAAACTTATTTGACGCGAACTATAAAACTGTCAAATGACTTGACTATTTCTAAAGTGATAGTATTTGATCCCAAAACAAATAGCAAAACAGCACAGTTACCCTATTTTTCTAGCAAACATGCAAAAACTACTGAACATATACAAAAACATAACACAACCAACAGTGTCATCGATCAATGACGCTGTGTCGCAATCACTATCTCGCGAGAAGATCATACAAGATCAGCGCCAGTTGACAACGAACGAACACAAAACAACACACGATCGAATTTGATTATAAAATTAAAATAGTTGGTGATACGAAGTGCCTTTAGATCTGAGATTATTTGTGACAGAAAATAATTTTCGATCTAAAATGTTTTTGACTATAAAAGAGATAGTGTTTGTGTGTTTCTTTGTGACTGTACTTTTGTTAGTGTTCATATACCTGCAGATTTGTGATCTGATGATTGGGCGATATGTCTTCAAAGTGTTCAGTGAGTATTTCCTTCAGTTTTAAGTCATTTTGCTCAAATTCCATAACATGAATAACAGATACTCAAGGGGCTCGCTGAGAGACACTTTTTCTGTATACCTGTAACAACAATAAATAATATTGTATTAATTTCCTTAGCATGTGTGACAGTTTCCAATGAACTAATATTGAAACACTTCAAACCTATAGGTTATGATGTCTTATTACTACTATCTCTTTATCTCTAAAGATATTGGTCATTACAGATTTAAGATAAATATTGTATTATAATGATTCGGAAAAAAGCGGTCTTCTGCTGGAAATATGCCTTGTTTTATTTTTTTGATGTGAAACGTCTTTTAATTCGGTGAGTAGTTCGTTGGGAGCCGGAATCTCTCTCTCTCTCTCTCTCTCTCTTGCTACCCGAGTTGATCCAATGTGCGCCGGCGACTAAAGTCGCTGCGTGAGGACCTAGCATAAGGTCAGGGGGGCCTGTGCTGCTTACTTCTCTTACACAATCTCTGGCATGCGGCTGCGTCCCTGATACAGCCTATCCTGTGCATGTTAAGGTCTCCAGTCAGGGCATTAAACTTATAAACTAAGCGACTATACGCTAAGGGCACCCCCGTGGGGTACGGACCTCGGCTTAGGGCGTCGTCACTGGGAGAGCAGCAAGGGACAGCTCTCATGATTAAATAGGGATAAATTCAAAGCAGCACAATGCGGCGCAATGGTGGCTCAGCGGCGCGGGCTGGCTCGAGCAAGCGTCGGAATATAGGTCTCGTCTAATCATTATTGGCTATATAGGGACCTCAGGACCTGGAACTGTAGGTACTTATTTGTTATTGTTAATTTGACTGCGTGGAGTCATCGGCTGCGTTGTTATTTTATTGATTACAACTCAGTATCTTTCCATGTAACATAATCTATAAGATCCTGATGACGTTGAAGAAAAGCGTAGGAAGTTATTATTTTCATGCCCACTGAGAATAACAACTTCCTATGATCCTAGGATCTAAGCTCTAGACCAACGATGTAGGCAAAGTTATTTCAAATACATCATATACGCATTATTGAGGATGCCATGCCACGCATGACACCATGAGTGGGTATTTCGCAAATCCTTTCCTCACTACGATATCTGCCTAATTACATTCAGCTATCAATTTGAACTGATACATTATCTGCCGTTGATAATTGAGGTATCCATTAACGTTTAGTTGAAGCGACGCGACCCGTTGTTCAAGTCATGGAGTATATCGTGCTGTTTCTACCGTTCATAGTGCTGATCATTTTCTACTTTTTGACTTGTGTGTGTCTACATTGCTATCGGATGTTTGGTGAGTGTTTTTTTTAATTTTTGTTATACTGAGCAAGCAATGTATTTTGTGTCATAGTTATTAGTCATTTGTTTTTATTTGTATTGAACTAAGTTTCATCTTGTTTCTTGTCAGCTCGATCGATGGTTCTTTCTGTGTTGTATAGATTAGTCAATCTGCAAGGTTACCAGTGGGACGGATGATGCATCTCGTGAAAGCTCTGCTAATGCACCTCTGTCTATTGTAAGAATGTAACGATTTGGATAAGTACTTTAATATTAAATAATCATATTCTTACTACTTACTACTTCGCAGTGACCGAAACAATAACACTTATATCTGTGAACATGATGAGCAGCATTTCCTTAATGTTTTAGGTTTTTTATTAATACTATCAACAATCCTAGAAATCGACGAAAAGATCACACAAAAATTGCTTGTAACAAACATAACATCACAGTTCTATTCTCCGAAGGGTTCAGTAGTAGTGTATTACGAGTATAGCAGTAGAACCGCGAGTGTCTTACATCCTGGTTACTATAAAAAGTGTTTTCGTTTAATTAATCTCAGTCGGTCATATTATTAAGGTTTAGCTCGATGAAACTAGTGATAAGATAGTATAATATTTTTTTTTTTATTGTGCATACGTCATCAGCATATCGTGAGTGGTACACGGCCGCCACAACCTTATTTTATTAACTCCTATACTCTGCCAATAATCATCATCTTCCTGCCCATGACCCGTGTTACTAGCGGTCGGCGCAACACGTTTTCTTCTTCCATTCTCCACTGTCAACTATCACGCTATCATTCACTGTCAATCATTGCAAGTAACTCACGCATCCCTTTTCTTCTTCCGTGTTAGCACGATTCTTTTTTTTTCTCTCCCTCTCTCTTCTTATACCGTATCCGCCCAATGCTGAGAGTAGTGTAGGTCTCAATTGCATGCTAGTCTTCCCGGTCTTGAGTCTCCCGCTTTTAACTCTTTGTCATTACCCTGACCAGGTCAGCGGTCTACAATCTTAAAATTATTGTGTGGAAATTGAAATAATTGATGGTATTTAAAGAAAAATAAGCAGGCGGTACATTCGATGGAAAAGTCGTTGTGTACGGACGTATGCACTAAGAAGGCTACTGGCTAGCTAACCACGTGCAGCTGTAAACTGTCACTGAAAGCATTTACTTCAAATAAACCAAGTACAGGCACTTTTTAATTGTCAAGGGGACTGACCGTCAGAAAGATGAAGCTACCCATTCCAAAGCGTTGTATAATATGTAGGTTCCTATGGAGAAAAGAACGAGCAAGAAACTCTACGGACACTAAAATTTACTAAATCAAAATATTGTTACAAAATATTGAATAAGTACATCATTCATGTTGAAAATATAGGTACCTTCATGTGAGAACAATAAATTAAGAAAACGTGCACGTTAAAAGCGTCCGTACTAAAAAGATAAAAACTAAAAACAATTGAACAATTAAACTAAATTTCAATAAGCCGAGGCAGCTAAGAGATGACCAGTCTCTACTGACGGCGCCCGTTCACGAACATGGCGCATGGATCGGCACCATTCAGCTCAACCATTTTGAAGGGAACTTAATGATAATGATCCAACACACGCGCCATCACCAGCGAGAAATTCGAGTGAGCATTAGGCTAGTCAACAAGTTAAAAAACGTGTTAATTCTTAAGTAATAAATAAGTAATATTTTTTTTCTATTATTCAATAAAAAATAAACATTTTTTTTTATTACTTATTAAAACTATTTTTTATAAATGAATATATGACTGTTTTTTGTATTTTTTTAGCTCTAGAAAAATAAATACATCGGTAATTAGAATTTGTTTACAACAAATTGTTAAGTTAACAAACAATGAAAATATTAATAAAGAAAAACATTTTTTGTCTTAACCTATTAAGAAATGTCAATTATGATTTTTAAAGAGAAAATAATTCCTTAACTAATTATTTAAACAATCGAAATATGAAAAAAACGATTATATATATATTTTTTTTAAGAATTGCTTTTTATATCATTATTTTGCCAAGGTAATAAAATGTTTTTTTTTTTATATATTAAACTTGCCTATTATAAAAAAAAAATCCTTTATAAAAAAGTCTTAACAATTGATGATTTTTTCCAGTGTTATTTAATGCCATTGTTAGATACAAAAACAGCAATAATTTTACTTTTGTTGAAAAAAAAAATTAACAACTTTTATTGCATTTTTCCTTTTGTTAACTTAAAAAAAATCTTATAAACAAAATAATAAACTTTAATAAAGTTTTATCACGTGATCTCTTTACGCATGTACATAAAAAGGGCTCTACGAAGACAAACATTTTTAGGTTTATTATTTAAACTTTTATGTCGTCATTTATAATAATGGATAAAAATTATAAATAATGGAGACAGAATTTCGGAAGTCGGAACTTTTTCCTCGGAAATTTCCTCCTCTTTAAGGTTCTTTCAAAATTTTTAAATATTGATAGTTTTTTAGTAATTAACAAAAAAAAACGAAATTACATCTTTTTTTATTTGTTAATAACAATTGCAATTTTTTATGTGCCAATACATCCTCGAGATATATTTGTCTCTGACGTCATTCCGAATCGAATGAGCTATCGCTCATATTTTTAGGAGCATTATCAAGAATTAACACGTTTTAGGGTTCCGTACCTCAAAAGGAAAAAAACGGAACCCTTATAGGATCACTCGTGTGTCTGTCTATCTGTCCGTCTGTCACAGCCAATTTGATCCGAATCTAATGAACCGATTAAGTTGACATTTGGTACACGTATGAATTTCTGTGACCCAAACACGGACGTGTAACGTAAATAAATTAATTTTGAATTTGTGGGTCAATTTTAGGGGGCAAATAAGAAAATAAAATTAAAAAGTTTTGCAAACTGTATCGTGACATATCAAATGAAAGGGCTTACTCTAAGGGTCTCAAATATATTTTATTTATAATTTTAAAATAAATTGTTTTAAAGTTATTTAAGAAAATTTGCGAAAATTGACCACCCCTCCCCCCTTATTTCCGAAACTACTGAGCCTAAAATTTTGAAAAAAATACAGATAATAGTTCTATACCTATAGATTACATGAAACCCTATAAGAAGACTATGGACTTAAAATAACATAACATGGTAAATCTCTCAATATTGTGCGTACAAACTTACATTTGCAGTTGGAATGTATGGGAGAACATGTTTTTCAACTACATATAATGTTAAGTTGGTTCTTGGGATTCATCGCAACTTCGGAACCTTTCATTGTGCGTAGTCCGACACGCACTTGGCTGGTTTTTTAAATTGTTGACTAGCCTACATGGCATACTCTCAGCCGCCGGCACATTCAAGTCAATGAAAGACGTACCCAGTAAACGGTAGACACATTATATGTGTATACTAGATGACTTTTTACCGTCTTGAAAAAAATTGGGTACAATAGGAGAATGAGAGGAGGAGCTCTCCTCCTCTCATTCTACCCATTTTTTTAAAGAATAATAATAAAGACCCGGATCAATTAGACGATCATGAATCAATGAATGACAATTGTGACTGCACGTGACATGATGAAAATCGATAGTTACAAGTAATTGTTAATCTTTATTAATCCATTATCGGCTAAATCGGGGTCGCAGGAGCTCGCAGATATCACTACACAATTAATATTACAACATCATTATTCAATCAATTTAAAATAACAACAATTCATCAAGGAATATTGTCAATCCTAACTACGTATATTATAAATTCGAAAGTAAGTTTGTTTGTTTGTTTGTTACCTTTCACGCCTAAACCACTGAATCGATCATCCTGAAATTTTCCATATACGTTGTCACGTGTACAGAAATGGACATACGGTCACTTTCATCCCGAAAAAAGTACTGTTGTCGAGGAAAACAACAATAACGTTCTTATGATAATAGATGGCGCCACGTGTCTTTCGAATCATGATTGAATAATGATTATAGAAACTTTATTATTGTTAAGTTTTTTTATTTTTATTTAAGTACATAATATTACATTTTGTGAGTCTAGACTAGTGTCGATAGACCGGTTTTTTCATAATACTATAAATGCGAAACTGAGTTTACTTGTTTGTTACGCTTTCACGCTAAAACCGCTGAACGGATTTGGATGAAATTTGGCACATGGGTAGACTATGACCTGGATTAGACATAGGATACTTTGATCCCGGTAGTACGTTCCCGTGGGATAATTTCCGACAACCACGCGGGCGAAGCCGCGGGCAAAAGGTAGTAAATTTAATAAAGTATATTTTTCATTCGAGTACGTGACGAAGGAAGGTCCAGCACGCCACTGAAATCTATCTCATTTACGGGGTTTAAAATCAAACTGGAGTTTTTGATGTATTTACTTGCAGAGTAACAGTTAGCAAACCGAAGTGGCGGTGGAACAGCCACATCTGTTAAAGGACTGTAGGCCGTTGGATTAGACGAATCCTTGGGTAGAGATTGGGTACCAGCGCGCGTAGAGTGGGACGCCCCGCACTATTGGCCGATTCCTATAATTTACGGACCGTTATTGGTTAAAATTAAGACTTATCTTTATCAATAATGAAGCAAAGACTAGCCGATATGGAAGTAGCTATCGCAGGTATGCTTAAATCTATTTATATGCCAAGTTTGGCAATAAAAAATGCTACCATTGTTAAGCAAAACGATTCGTTGTTGTTTACAAGCGTATGTCGATAGTGCATGTCGTCGCTACTCGTACCGACGCCCTTGAAAAGATGGCTGGGACAGACTAGACGCGGAAGGCGGTATTGTGGTGCAACCTGAGCGAAGCCCATTTCAGAAGTGGCCGTCCACTGCTGGACAGGCCAACTCAGCCTAACAGGCTATTACTGCTAGGATGTACCGACATAGTATGTCCGTACATCTGATTTTCGTGACATCTGTTTAACAACGAATCAAAATTCAAAAATTTTTCATCAAAATTAGTCATATTCTGAATCGGAGAGCAAGGTAACTACGGGAAGCAAGTCTCGTTCATAACCACGTAACCACTGACATACGTTGTTTCTGTTTTCTTTTTCTTTCGTTTTTTTTTTTTTTAGAAACAAAGAATTCACATATATGATAAATGATTTTATTTCTGTAAATAGGTTTGTACAAACACTTTTACAAGTCAATCATGTTTTTTTTTTTTTAACTAGATGAGGTCGGCGTTTCCTATTTGACTACTCTGAGAAGAAAGGCCGAAACAAACTCGGAGGCCACAGTCTCTTATAAAGACCAGACATAATCTTGGTCACTTCTTGTGAAGACCATGTACATTGGTGTCTGAAATGGTCTTTTGAGGAAAGAACCACACAGATTGAGAGGAACTGTCCAGCCAGTGCACGCATTTGTCAGTAATCACGCAGCTCAACTCAGAACTTAAAAGACGTTACCGAGCGCACAGTGGCGCCCTCATCGTTTGTTTTGGTATTTCTTTAAATTTAAAAAGAAAATGCAAAAAATAAGCACGTTAATTTGTACTCCACAAGACTATACGTAATTATTATTACAAACAGTAGTTTTATACTGTTAATTTTTATTGTAATCATTAAAACGGGAAATGGTGGCCACTTTTTTCCGTTTTAATGATTACAATAAAACTGTGCGCTCGGTAGCCTCTTAAGGAGCTCAACGATTCGACGAACAATACCAAAGAAAGGACATTTGGGTATGCCACATAAATATCTCAAACTGCCAGACCATGATTAAAAATAACTAAGAGAAAAAATAAAACAAACAAAAAAAAGCAATGACCTACATAATCTTCTCATTCACAATAAATTAAAATAATATAATAATTTACAAAGTAAACACAATACTTTACATAATATGTGAATTCTTTGTTTCTAAATATTACCTATGTCATATTATAATATAATATAATAATATAATATAGTCATATTATGACATATTCACTGATTACTGATCGATAGGTACAGGCAGTGACTATTATTTATTTATTTATTTATTTATTGTTAATTAAAACGGTAGCACCAATTACATTAATTAACATAAGATTGAAACAAGTAGGGTAAATTCAAATATTTCAAATATTAACATATAGAGGACACCCTAGCATACTTACTCTCACAAAACATCAGACATACACGCATAATTCTACTCCATTCATCAGCAAACAGATCACATTCAGGATTGGTGGTTAGGAGGGCGTTAAGCATCCTTAAAGTACGACATACAGGGGACTCCGCTCTGGCGACAGTTCTAGATGACGGCGGCGCAAACAGATTGTGTCGACGGCTTTGGCGATGTCCGATGTATTTGTCGGGAACAAATAGCCGACAGAGAAGATCGTGGAGTTTAGGACTGTCAATGCGTCCTCTGAGAGTCTTGCAGGCTACTGTGAGCTGTTGAAAGCCTCGTCTAACCTCCAGCGAGTTGAAGCCCAAAACTCCTAGGAGGTAATTAGTAGGGTACATGAAAGGAAAGAAGTGAAACGTCTTTTTATACAGAAACCTCAGAAAAGTTTTCTGTACCTTTTCTAGCGCCAATGTTTGAGTCGCTGTGTAGGGATGCCAAATACAGGCACCAGCTTCAAGCTTACTACGAACCAAGGCGGTGTACAGAAGCTTGACTACATTTGGGTTGTGAAAATCACGGGTATTTCTCAAAACAAAACCCAAACGCCTAAAAGATTCCTTGGCAAGAGTGGAGACGTGATCTCTAAATGTTATTCCAGAGTCAAAGGTTACGCCCAGGTCCTTTATTTTGGTGACACGACTTATTACTTCACTACCCAATTAAAATAGTGAAATAATTATTTGCGACGTAGACTTGACGGAATATATATGCATAGCCTTTTCCCAACTATATTGGATTCGGCTCCCAGTCTAACCGGATGCAGCTGAATAGCAGTACTTCACATGGAGCGACTGCCTATCTGACCCCCATAACTCGGATACTGGGTAGATTGGTTGTCAGACTGTTGGGCTTCTGGCTATCCGTAACGCGACTGTCAAAGATCTATAAACGACAGCCGGGACCAACTCATTGGTCTTCCCCTACTCTTATTGCCATCGACATTCATACTCAAAACCTTCCTCACGACATTTTCCTCATTCCTCCGCACCACATGCCCATACCATGACAACCGATTTTCACACAACCTAACAATAAATAATACTACCTAGTAATAGTATATGAGGGAAATAAGACTATTTTTTATTTTCGCGGAAATATAATTTCGACAGCTTGATGATTTTATTGATAAAGTTTAGGTAGAATATAAAATAATATTACAAAATTGTCGTGTAATTTTAAATTTTGAGCAAAAAAACTTAAGAATCTTCGAATTTAGTAGGTTGTTTTGACGGATCCCTCGTAATAATTAGCAGGGGAGAAAAGTTTTTGAAATAATAATAATTTATTATTTCTCTGTATTCGGAAATAAGTCATCATCTAAACTTAGAACGTCGCCATCTAGTGGTGACTAGCATACTCATAACGGAATGCTTTTACCGCCATCTAGTTTCTAGTAGCAAAGCCTAAATAATGTTCACAGTTTCTGCTAGATGGCGCTGCAAGTCATATTCGTGTCGTCAACAAATTTTGTTTCCAAAACGATGGAATAATAGAATATTGTTTTATTCTACTTATTTTAACCGACTTCAAAAAAGTAGGTTTTTAATTCGACACGTATGTATGTTATATTATTGGAACTGCAATAAATTCACATAATTATGATAGATTAGGGCTTCAATTTTATAGTTGTATGTATGTTTGTCCACGTTTTTCTCCTATTAATCGGATCGAGCCCATTTTATTTGTATTGGCTTATATTTACTTCAACTTAGGGAGTAGTGCAAGTTTCATCAAAATCGGTTCAGTAGTTTTCAAGATAATGGACTAATATGTACCTACGTGTAGGAGTGTGACGGCCTGGCCTATTGATACGTGCTATGGGTGTGGTGTCAAAGGGAAAACATCTCAAAACCTTGGTTTTTCTAAAAAACTAAAAATTAAGAAATAAAAAAAAATCGTTTCATTTTTTTTAATTCATTTAAATATTTATTACAATTATACGTACTAGCCTGTAACTATTAAAAGACAGATTCCCGGATCCCACGCTTTCGACGTATTCCTGGCGAATTCCCGGATAGTAAAATCCTATTGAGTTTATTATTTAGTCAAGAGATTTGAGTCCATTGCAAGTTGTTAGAATTGGTTGGGTATTTGTATTTACTGTGGCAAATTCATTTAATATTGACGTTCAAACTCTGGGTATTGTGCTAAGTTTTGAACCATCACAAGAAGCGGGTCAGTAATCGCAAAACCATCACAATTTTGTAATATGTACCTATAAAAACTATCCCGGGTATTTTGTTACAAAAGTGCCGACGTACCTAATGAACTTGATTACTACAATGGGGTTCAATCTCATTCACTTTACGCGTCACGCGAAAGTCACAAGACGCATCAATGCTCATCCCATTAGGTACCAGCCGAGACCTGCGCCACATCTTGATTACCTCTCGATGCTTGACAAATAAAGCGTCACACATTGTCATCACGTGTTACAGGTTACAAGAATTACTTCAATGTGTCGGTAACTACGCCTTTTTATTTCGTGGGGTAATCCTCATGGATAGGTACCCTCAGTCTGAGGATAACGGTGGGTTAAGTCAGACTCCTAACGACCAAAACCCCACTGTTATTTCCACTGCCATGAGTCTAGGCCCCGGGAGGTAGGCTTGTACATTGGCCGCGCCTAGGACCAGCCCGCCATGCCTGGCGGGCGCAATCACCAAGTGCACGACCGCACGTTCTCCCATAAAGGCGCGCGTGAAACACTGCGCGCCACCTTTCTTTGAACCTATATAGGTTAGGTTAGGTTAGGCTGACCGCTGAGGTACCTACCTAGGCACTGATTCTTAAGATAGTTAGTGATATTTTTTAGAGTTCAAGGTCAAGATGGTCTGCTGTGTTCAGTGGGTTTTTTACTAAAGAAGCAAGCAAATGCCATTATAATCCTTATGAGGAATACCGTCTGGTTCTTGTCATCTAAAGGCAGTATAAACCGTGTTCCGAACGTCATCAGGCAAGAATTGTAAGCCTACCATAACTGGAAAGACTCAAAGAAAAACATTCTTTAAAATTCAAAACAACGTAGGTACAGCTTCCAACAATAATTCCAGTAATAATTGCATTGCATTAATTTTTATCTATGTCCATTAATATTATCTTCGGTCAGGAAACGGAAACTAAGTATTTCGCCAACATCGCATCAAGCAGATTTACTAGGCCATGTTAGATATTCTATTGATATATTCAGTGTTACGCAAGCTGAGGAACAGGAATAAATAATGCTTTCCAGAGACCGAGCTTTAGGACGCGAGAGTACGAGACCGACGCGCTCTTTTATATGACATAGTCGCGCGAACAGTCAAGTCGCGTTTGTACGTTAAAATTCATACAAATGGTCGCGTTGATCGCGTACTCGCGTGACGATCGATTTTGGTAAGGATACTAAAGTGCTGAGCGAGAAAAAAATAGCTCGGTGGCTAAATCATTAAGTATAACAACGAAATAGCATAAAGCGAAACTTTATCAGATGAATCTGAAGGTAATTGTAGAACAGGCCTTCGCAAGAAAACGCGACGTTAGAAAGGTAAAGAAACTTCAACCGATTTTTTAATCGGAAATATAACTATCCGACTATCCTGAATACAAGGTGTAATTTAAATAACGCACATGCTCGGGTCATTGTCGGATGCGTATCGGCTCGAATGCGGAGTTAGGCAGGGTGGCTTAACATCTCCTACCCTGTTTAAATCTGTATATTAATGGGCTGATCGTGGCACTCAGCAGCCAAGAGGTCGGATGTCACATTGATGACACATGTGTCAATAATCTAAGTTATGCTGATGACATGGTGCTGCTGAGCGCTTCGATCTGCGGCTTGAGGAAGCTGTTACGAATGTGCGAGGAATATGCTTGTGGTCACGGTTCATCGTATAATGTTAAGAAGAGTCAGTATATGATCTTTGAGACCGCCCAGTGCGAAATGTCCGGGAACCATACCTCCGGTCAGACTCAGTGGGGTATCTCTGGAAAGGGTTGACCAATTAGCATGCGTTAGCGTGCAAAATAAACGGTCCGTTTACTGTTTACTGGGCGAGTGTTCACTTACTCAGAAACAGGAAATAGACTGCAATATACTGATCTCGATTCTGTACTAACAAATTACTAACACCCTGTTATTTGTATTTTTTGTATTTTTATGTGTTCTACTAACAACCTTACGAACTTTTCTTTTGGTAAAAATGTGTGGACGTATGTCTGAAATAAAGATATTATTATTTATTAATTCACATACTTGGGGCATATCTTGACTGTCGACCTCAAGGATCACGCAGACATTGAACGGGAGCCGAGGGCGTTGTCTGTTAGAGCGAATATGATCACCCGCAGATTTGCGCGGTTCTCTAATGAGGTTAAGGGTACGCTCTTTAGAGCGTACTGTACATCGCTGTACTCGTGCAGCCTGTGGGCTGCACGAGTGGGCTAAATAGAAGTTACGGTGCCCTCCGAGTCCAGTACAATAACGCCTTCAGAGTGGTGATGGGGCTGCCCCGATACTGCAGCGCTTCGGGTATGTTTGCAGAGGCGCGCACCGATTGCTTTCATGCAACCATGCGCAAGCGCGCCGCGTCCTTGGTGCGCAGGGTGCGGGTTAGCTCCAAAATCATACTGACGTTGATTGTGGGAAGGCTGGACTGCCTCTTCTTCCGACATTGCTGCAGCAGACATGTTGTTGTACCATTGTCGGAGAGAAGGTATTAATTTTGTTTAATTTTATTACATCATTTATTAATTATGAATTGATTTGGTTTTTGGATTTAATTTTATTCGTTTTATTATTGTATTATTTTGATGTGACCTAATCTGATTTTATTTAATTGTATTTTATTTACCTATTTATTATAATTTTATTTCATTTTAATTTATGAGTGGCAATGGGTGTTATTTAGCTGAGAATAAATGTTTTTGTTTTTTATTGTACTCATCATAATAAACAATTTTTACTATCCAAACTAACAATCCAACCTAAAATGTGGAGCAGTGACCTTCCGCCAACTCCTGCCTGCTTGAACCCATACAAATGTAAGACTACTTAGTATGAAGGCCTCAACCGTGAGCTCACGAGGGTTTGGTAAGCCGCACGACAGTGATACCTAAACCAATATAAGCTGACGTCTTATTTTATTGAAACTCCATGCTACGCTAGACCAGCTCAAGGTCAAGGTGTTACCACTGACGCGCCTACTACGTGGCTTACCACACACAAGGCGCATCGAGTCTTGGGCTCTGTTCTATTATCTACTCTGTGTCTTTAGGCCGAGTCGAACGAATCGCGCAGCTCGTCTCGTCTCAAATACGTCGGTAGGTACATACATTACTCAATAGCTACGCACTCTGTAAGTAGATGTTTCGTCAGACATCCATTCGTTCCTATATACCTCTAGGTCACCGCAGACGTGAGTACACGCTGGATTTATTTAATGATCCTTGATGAGTCGTCATCCTGTAGCAATAATATGTGTTTTGTACTTTAGAATAAGTATGAGCAGTTCAGGCAATAAAACACAATTTTAGGAACGTAGTTCAGGCTTCAGTTCTTAGGTACAAGTAGATATTTAGATTTAGGTACATCATTTTATTGTCCCCTCAATATCGCAAAAGAGAGCAGTGAGAATCATAATTTTTATTTAGTAACTTTTGCCCGTAGATTCGTGTAAGTCTGAAGTTTGTACAGGAACTACCGGGATAAAAAAAGTATTCCATGTCCTAACCTCGGTCCTGGTTTACCTGTGTGCTAAATTTTATCGAATTCTAATCAGCCGTTATGGTGTGAAAAGTAACAGACGGACAGACATACTATCACATTTAAGTATGGATGTACCAGATTTTAACTATACAGAGTGACTGAAACCAACCTGAAATCACAAAAAAATCAGGTGTTCCCTACATTTCTGTTCGCATAAATCGTCAAAATTTAGGGAACAGCTGATTATATTTTTCGCGATTTCAGGTGAGATGATGAGTACAATCATGTATTTAAATATCGGTCACTAATTACTAGTCTCCCTATATAAATAAATATATCACACTGCGTGTCTTAGAAAGCCGACGGCAACAGTTATCTATCATATTCATGATGACTCTCATAATAACATTACAATCTCACAATCTCAAACTCTCCAATCTCGCTAGAAATTCTAGAAATCAGTGTGTCTAACTGTCTGATGCTCTCCCATAGAGATTGATTAGGCTTCGTACTATTTACCTATGTCTATAAATAGATTATTACTCATTATTCTGTCCGTCTGTCACAGCCAATTTGCTCCGAATCTAATGAACCGATTAAGTTGAAATTTGGTACACATATGTATTTCTGTAAGCCAAACTCGGACGTGTAACGTAAATAAATGAATTTTGAATATGGGGGTCAATTTTGAGAGCAAATAATAAAATTAAAAACAAAAAGGTTTTGCAAACTGTACCGTGTGATATATCAAATGAAAGAGTTGACAGGTGAGAGTCTCAAATAGATTTCTTTTCATAATTTTAAAATAAAAAGTTATTTAAGAAAATAGACGAAAATTGACAATTGAAATAAATACAGAAGAATATAAAATACATATATATGTATATACAGGCTGGAAGTGTAAAGAGTGGCAACCTTTTTTAAGGTCATCATTATGAACAACTTTTACTATAGGACCAAACCTGAAAACGCGAAAAAACAAATCAGCTGTTCAGTACATTTATGTTGGCATAATTCGTCAAAATATACTGAACAGCAGATTTTCTTTTCGCAATTTCAGGTTTGGTCCATAGTAAATCAATCAATCTGCCTAGCCTTTTCTCAGCTATGTTGGGGTCGGCTTCCAGTCTAACCGGATTCAGCTGAATACCAGTATTTTACATGGAGCGTTTAGTCCATAGTAAAAGTTGTCAATAATAATAAGTACAATGACCCCTTAAAAGGTTTACAATGTTTACACTGTATACCTATAGATTACAGGAAAACCTATAAGAAGTCTATGGTTTAAAAAAAACATGGCAAATCTCTATTGTGCGTTTACACTTACACTTTTTTTTTTTTTTTTTTTTTATTTATTTATCATCTAAACTAAAGAATACAGGATTACTTATTACATAGCAACCAAAAACCACTAAGGTTTAAACTTGTGCTACGAGTATCATGAGTCTATATCAAACTAAACAATCTTGCATTTTATAAGTATGCGTTATTGTCGATACAATGAATAAAATCTTTAGGTAGGTATTTAAATAGTTACAGTCATTCCTAAATAATACTTAAATAATATTGCTTAAGTTTACATTTGATATTTTTATGTGTAATACTTTTGTTTATTGCTGAGGGTAGACTATTAATAAGTCTCGGTACAATATAGCCGGTAGTTCGTTCGCCATACGTATTGTTGGCGCGCTGTGTACGAAGCTTATTCTCAGAAACTGCCCGAGTGCATACAGGATGTTCGATTTTTTTTCTTAACGATTTATTGAAAAATTGTTCTTTTAATAACAGAAAATGTATTTGTACATGAATTGGTAAGACATTACAGTGTTTAAAGAGGCCATTTATATTGTCGTAAAATTGACTTCTAATTTTAGGAGATACTATTGTTTTTAAAATTCGAATTTGAATTTTGAAAATACTATCAAGATAGGTTTTATAGGTACGACCATAACTACTAAGACCATACTGGGTGTAGGATTCAGCCATTGCATAGTAAAGCATTAACTTCACTTTGAAGGGCAGGCGATTTTTTAGTATGGTCATAATAGCGAGAAATTGCCGAAGTTTATCGCAAACACGTTCTATGTGATAACTCCAGTTAAACTTATCGTCTATAATTACACCAAGATATGTATGTTTACTGACAACATCTATTTGTGGACAGTTACAATTAATCGCATTGACCGTATGCAAGCAGTCATGGTCATGGGCTATTAAGTTCCGTAAGGGCAATTTTCTGATGTATGGAGATTTAATAACCAATAGTTTAGTTTTGCTTGCATTAAGTACTAAGCCAGCATCATGACACCACCTTGTTAGAGCATCCAGGTCGAGTTGTAAGCGTTCGCATGCTGTTTGTGGATTTCTATTAGCAATAACAAGACAAGTGTCATCCGCAAACTGATAGCATTTACTGTTTGTGATGCAGTTACTCATATCATTTACATACGACAAAAAATGCAGGGGGCCTAATACTGAGCCCTGAGCTGTTCCCTCAGTTATAGCCATGCGTTCACTACAGATGTTATCAACTTTTACAGTAAAGGTTCGATTTTTAAGATAATTTTTACACCAATTGAGTAATGGACCACGTACTCCGCAGTCGTCTAATTTATTAACTAGCTGATTATGAATTAATGTGTCAAAGGCACGTGAGAAGTCAATAAAGAGAGCAAGAACATATTTTTTCTCATTTAGGTGCTTATTGACTTCATCGGTGAAGTCTGATAGGAGGCTCGTGGTGCTTTTGCCGGCCTGAAAGCCAAATTGGTACCGGTTAATTACGTCGTGCTTCCTATAAAATGCATGAATTTGTTCACAAACATATTTTTCAACTATTTTATCAATAGACGAGAGCAATGTTATTGGACGATAGTTTGAATAATCGTTTTTATTACCCCTTTTGTAGATTGGCCTTATGCGACCTACCTTTAGATCATCTGGGTATAGACCACTTTCAATACTTCGATTAATTAAGTCAGCAATAGGGTTGGATATACTATCACCTATCATTTTAATATCGGAAACTTTGATATTGTCTGGACCAAGAGCTTTTCTTGAGTTAAGTTGTTTGATGATTTTATGAACGCTGCTAGCCGAGGCTTTTTTAAATAGCATACTAGAATCCAGGGGTATACGTGTTGCTTTAGGGTCCGTTATTTTTTTATTACATTTAGGAACAATGTCTTTAGCCGCTCTGTCAAAACAATTTGCAAAGTTGTCAGCAATGGTTTTGGTAGTGATTCCTTGCGCATCAAAAGCCCTAAGTATAGCCGTATCAAGTGACAAGGTCACTCTCCCTAACATTTGATTTAAAATATTGTACATTTTTTTTACGTTTTTAAAATTATCACTAATATATTGCATATAATAATTGTTTCTTCTGTTTTCTAATATTTTATGAATTTTATTTCTAATTTTATTATATTCTAATTTTATTTTTGAATTTTTTAAATTATTTTTCCAATCACTATATAATTTGTTTCTTTTATCACAAAGCCGGGCAATATTGCCATCAATCCAGGGTATAGTAAAATGTTTCGGATTACTGCCAGTCAATTTACTTGCTTTAATATTACTTGCAGACTTGTCTGCATTATCAAACGATTCATAAATAAAACTTAAAATGTCGTTAGGGGAATTCATACTTGCTGTTTTTGTCCAGTCAACATTTTGAAGTTTCTTGTAAAAAATATCGTAGTTAATAGATTTTTTTGGAACAACCTGTATACACTTAGGACTTACAAATGACTCGTCACCGCAGGTAAAGATAATGCCCCGATGGTCAGCTAGTACGACATCGAGCACCGCCGCGAACGGATATAATGTGGGAAAACGTGCAAATATGTGGTCAATACAAGACTTAGTGATTAAATCTTTTTTGGTTTCAATTCGGGTGTAATCAGTTATTCCACATAATAATCCATGTTCGCTAAGTGTTCTTAGATATGAATCTTTGTATGCTGAGCTTTCTTTCAGATTAATGTTCGTATCACCAATAAGGAGTAAGTTTTGTTTTAGATCAAACTTAGTGATGTGGTTAGCAAGCTCTGCAACAAATACACTTTTATTTGTAGACGGAGGCCTATAGATTGCAGAGACAACTGCGGTATTATGTAAATCTATTTTTACATAACCTGTAAGGTTTTCAAAGGTCTTAGTTTTTTGTTCAATTAATGTAAATTTAATATGATTCCGTACATACATGATAATGCCGCCGCCTTTTCGGCTCGGACGCAATTGTGAGTACAATCTATAGCCAGGTAAGTTATACAAGTTTACTATATTGTCTGAGATACCCACTTCTGTTAAAATTATAACATCTAGTGGATAATTACATGTATGAATGGTTTGTTGCAATTTCGTAAAGTTTTTAATGAGCGATCTGATATTAAAATGGATACATGATAAACTTATACTAGTTTTTGGTGGTATTTGTTTGAAAAAATGATTAGTTGAATTGCACTGGAAGATTTCTTGTACTTTTATGTTCATAGTTACATCACACTAACTTGAGCTTGTAAACAAAAATAAATAAAACAAAAGTGCTAGGTACCCGAGAGACAGAGAAAGATATAAATAATTTATAATGGAGTTAACCCTTCTGTTCGTTTCTCGGGTTGAGTTGAACATAGCTTTTCTATTTGTTTTATATCCTGCAAAGTACGGATATAATAAATTTTGCTATTATTTAGCTTCCTAGCTTGCACTTTGCCATTCTTACACCATACATACTGACAGGATTTATTTAACAATTGGGTTTTTGCATTATATAATAGTGTTTTTTGATACTTGGTGAGGGCCTCCCTTATGTAGACGCGATCGTCGGCTTTTTCCTTCGGAACGTCCGGCACTAGTTGACCCACGGTAATACAATTTTCCTTGCTAGCGCCTATCCATCGTTGCTGGAGCGTTTTCGACTTAAGTTCTACGAGGATGGGTCCCGGTTTATCCTTGCTTCCTGGTAGTCGTCGCGTTGAATGAATTTCCCTAACAGCCACATTCAATTTGACGGCCACGGTATCCATCACCTTCTCTAAGACATTTGAGGGCATCTCAGGTAGCCCAGCTACTTCCACGGCTGTTGCGAGGGACTGCTGCTCAACCTCTTGGAACCCTTGCTCCAAGACATTAATGCGCAGTTCCAGGTTCTTGTTTTTGTTTTGGAGGTCGTAATTCTTGTTTTCAAGGTCCTTGATTTTGCTGTCTTGTTTTTTGATAACCTGCTCCATTGATGTCAGCTGCTCACTGAGGAACTCTAGCGAGTGCTCGAGGCTTCTAAATTCCTCACGGAAAGCCTTCTTCACTTCTCGACTGATATCTTGCACCAGTTTATTGGCATCAACAACTGGAGCCATCTCCGTACATTTAGGGTCTTCGTAGTCGTTTTCATCGTCGTCCTCTTCAGGTATTACGAAGGAAGACCTTCGTGAGAGATTTTTAAGACACTCTTCACAACTCCATTCTATACCAGGCGAATTCTTGAGGGTGTTCAGCTGCTTATTTGACAGCTTTGAGCACATGGGATCAGCATGTACAACTTTATCACACCTACTGCACTCCAGCCCGGGCACCTTCTTGGTAACATTTTTTTTGCATTTAACACACCTTTTAATTACCATATTAGGGAATGAAGGTAGAAGTATATTTTCTCTTAACAATACGCGACTTGCAGTTGGAATGTATGGGAAACATGTTTTTCAACTACAATGTTAAGTTTGTTCGTGGTCCGAAACGCACTTGGCCGGTTTGTTTGTTGGTGTAATTACTAGCGCAACTGCTGACTAACCGAAAGTGTAACTGAGTCACGGAGAGAAATGTTTGCGCCCAGTTATGTATACAGGGTGAATTTTTCAAAGTGGGCGTGATTCTTGAAAAATTCATTCTGTAGGTATATGCCCCCCCCCCCCCCCAAAATTATTTTAGGCGTATAACAGAAAAGCGCCACAAATAGCGTACACACTTTCAATCATAATCTGAGAGATTTCAGAGGAAATACCAAATCATTTGCTTCAAATGTTTGAAAATTTACATAATTCGTATGCTCGACAACGTGAAACGCAATGCAAATATTGTTACATTGTGAAAAGTATTGCATCGGCATTACAAGTGTGTTACGCAATTACCCGACCGGCCCTTTCGGGAATAAAATTAAATGTTCATCGGGTAGATGATAAACTGATAATAAATTCGATATGTAGTTAGTACGTTGTGAAATGGCTCATTCGGGGGCTTAAAAGGCAGTCAGGCACAGGAGACTATATTTCCTGGAAGGTTGACTGACAGTCCGCATCGACTAATCGCGTGGTGTTGGTGTTCTGTGATCTCACCAGGTCGTCGGACTGTTTGCCAAACTAGACGTTATCTACAACAAAAGGCGACAAGTTTATCTTAATTTATCGGATACAGTTACAATTTGCACAAGCTGTCAGACATAATAAGGTCAATAACAATCGAATTTATGAATTCACGCCATTCCACTTGACCCAGACTGTAGGTACTCGTAGATACAAAATAATTCTATATAACATAACATAACATCACCACTGTAATCCTCGAAGGAATAACCACCCACATTTTGTGAGTTAAGTCCCATGTAATAGGGGGCGAAACTATTGACATCAACCGGGTGCAAGTCCAGGTTGCTACTGAGAAACTTCAAATAGAAAAACCCAATAATTATTTGACCGACGCGGGAATCGAACCCAGGACCTCATGCTCAAGCAGTATCACTTGCTACCACTAGACCAACGCCGCGTCAGAAAAATATCAATTTCGAAATAATATTCATGAAAACTTTGTAACTAATAGATACTCACAAATCAAAAAATTTCATTACAAAAAAAAATACTACAAGTGGAGAATTGCTTTATTATATTTCACTTTTTAGTTGAGTGTGCTACCTACCCCACACAAACTCGAATACCACCTGCTATGTAAATACATTAATGTATGTGGCACTAACGCGCAAGCTTTGTCTACCAAATGAAAAATGAATTTTCAAAATCAGTTCGCAATTGACAAAAATATCGATGAACATATAACCCGAATCCCTTCAAAGTTAGAGTGAACAGGCTTTTTCTGGGTAAGCTCACTCCATCGTAGACATTTCTCTGTCACCTCTGACCTAGACTAAAGTCAAGAGCAAACCCATCTCAAATAAATAACATATGACGTAATAACGTATGGGTGATTGGTAATTAGTGACCAATGCCTAAACACTTGATTGTACTCATGATAAAAAACAACTTTTACTATGAGACCAAACCTGAATTCGCGAAAAAAAAAATCAGCTGTTCCATACATTCATGTTCGTATAACTCGTCAAAATGTAGGGAGGAGCTGATTTTTTTTCGCGATAACAGGTTTGATCCCATAGTAAAGGTTGTTTGTTATCATGAGTAGGTACATTCATGTGTTTTAGTATCAGTCACTAATTACCAGTCATCCTATATACATACAGACGAACATAGATCTTCCTCGTTTTATTGAAGTCGATTTAAATTCAATTCTGTTCTTCTTTGAGTCCAAGAGCATCTCATCAAGCTATACATATGGATATGGGGATAATCCACCGGTGTAGATGCAGCCACATGAAACATTTCACTTTGTTTCTGGGATAGCATCGCATCTGCGGTGTCTCTGGTCATGCATATAAAAATCTGGTCAAAATCCTACACAGAATTTTACCTGACCTCAGTATCGAACCGCAAATCTTGAGCAAATAACTTAATAATCACCGATTCTGCTATCATTGTCTACAATCTACAATAACTAACCTCCTTGCCTCATTTACTCGATGTGACACCAAGATAAATGATAGTGCCTTTGTTGTGTCCAAATGTCGTTGTTTTTGTTTTGATAACAACAACATTGTTTATGATAAGGAATGAATATTTTTAATAAGATTTTTCTGGTCCCAAAAGACCACGTAGCAAGAAAGGTGTTTGAAGAAAAAGTGGACAAGTGGAGAGAGAAAATTTAAGAAAAGCGGACCCCCCACGTCTTTGAACTAAGAGAGAAAGTGTGATAAAGGGTCGAAATAGAACACTATCTATACAGGGTGTAAGGGACAGCCCTCCGCAAACTAATAGGGTGTATTCAACTCTTTTTAAGGTTCCGTACTTCAAAAGGAAAAAACGGAGCCCTTATAGGATCACTCATGTGTCTGTCTGTCTGTCCGTCTGTCACAGCCAATTTGCTCCGAATCTAATGGACCGATTAAATTGAAATTTGGTACACGTATGTATAGTATTTCTATGACTCAAACACGGACGTGGAACGTAAATCAATAAACATGACCAATGCCCCCTCTATCTCCGAAACCACTGAGCTTAAAATTTTGAAAAAAAAAATAAAGAAAATAATTATATATCTTTAGATTACAGGAAAACCTATAAGAAGTTTATGGTCTTAAAATAACATGGTAAATCTCATAATATTGTGCGTACAAACTTACCATTTGTCCATAGTTATACGAAAAGAATCCAACCCACATTAGGTGTAACGTGGGTTGGATTCTTTTCGATTAACTATGGACATTTGTACTTGGAATATATGGGAGAACATGTTTTTCAATTACAATGTTAAGTTTATTCTTGGGATAAATTCATCCCAACTACGGAACCCTTCATCATGCGTGGTCCGACTGGCACTTGACTGGTTTTTTTTTTAATAAATTGGCCGTAGTTAAACGAACAGGATCCAACCCACAATATGTGTGTTGTGGGTTGGATCCTTTTCGTTTGACAATGGACAACTGTTTTAATGTTGTTTATTGACCAATAAAAATTTACCATTCCCATATATATCTCCGAAACTACTGAGCCTAAAATTTTGAAAAATACACAAAGTTCTATGAAGATTACAGAAAAACTTATAAGAAGTCTATGGTCTTAAAATAACATGGTAAATCTCTCAATATTGTGTGTACAAACTTACATTTGCAGTTGGAATGTATGGGAGAACATGTTTTTCAACTACAACGTTAAGTTTGTTCTTGGGTAATATTCATCCCAACTACGGAACCTTCATTGTGCGAGGTCGAACCGCACTCGGCCGGTTTTTCAGTTACTATTCCTTTATTTTAATTATCTGTACGCAGCACTCCATCTATGTAAATAAAACAGCTAAAATAAAACAAAAAAACTGCAATCGATGTTGAAATACTCTAATTGAACGACGCGTGAAATCAGCTGTTCATTTTCTACCTAGCTATAAAGTTCATCAAACTCACCGCATACCTATTACCTACCCCTCCCAACCAGTAACAGATGGTCCAATTTGTGTACAAAAACACCAACATATCAGGTTTATTGGATTCCCATAACGTTCCTGAAATAATTTCATGTACCGGTCACCTTAGTACGATATACTGAATTCACCCCATCAGGCCGCGGCGGGCTGTCCCTTACACTCTGTGTGTGTATCGATAAAATAATGGTCTTTTGGCTAATTTTATTTTCAGTCTGAAGATTAGATACTTTTGGTTTTCCTATGAGAGAGACCTAGTTTGATTACGAAGTAACATGATCACTCTAGCCAGGGCATCACTGCCATCCACTGAATATGCAAGAATACATTTTATCAGCTTCGATTGCCAAATAAGATAACTTATTTTCGTAAAATATTCTTAGTAAATACATAATCCGGATAGAAAGACCAAATCGTGACGTAGAGACAACCGGTTTATTTTCTCAGCATTCTTTTTGTAGAACTACAATCACTTTAAATTACTCTCATATCACGGAAAACATTACAGTCGTCTTTCCGTAGTATTGAACGAAGGTCGATACTACGAGATTGTCAGAATAAATAATGGAGAGAAATATAAGAATTATGGAGCATTCACCTTAAAAAACGTCGTGGTCTTAAAATATATTTATATTTAAGCACACAACGGTGGGTATCACCGATGAACTGACTGTAAAGATCAATTTATTTTTATTTTATTTTTATTTATCGTTGACATAATCTACTCATTACAGTGTTTTTTTTTATGAGTGGTATTGCAATATGTGGTTAGCTAGTGACCTCGACAATTGATCATAATTATTCTTGTCTGAGCAACCGGCAGCAGGTTCGTCATGCTCCCTTAGATGTCACTGCTTGCGGTAGCGTCGGGGGTCGGGTTGCCTCCTTCCCTCAAATATGGCGAGGGGGGTAATGGCTGATCTTTGCGTTATGCTCGTGAACGGGTGCTGCTTGTGGTGACTGGTCGTCTTGCTGACCTTGGATTTGTTTTGTTATTAATAATTTAACTCGTTTATTTTACTTCGATGGTCCTAGTTTATCATCTGTGACTTCGAGTTACGGCTATATGTAAGTGGGCACGCCCTTTATTACTGGAGGCTTTCAATATAGGTATAAAGTTCTGCTTACGTTTTTAGTTTGTATTTTGATTCTGCTTGAGTATAGTTTTCGAATTTTCGATTTTTTTTTCTTTTTTTTTTAAGTATATTGGCGTGTGCTAGCTGACTAAATAAATTTATAAACAAATAATTAAATTTAATTTAATGTTTGTGTTGCGTACTGTACTTGCATGTATTTTGCACAGTGTTGTATAGAATATTATATATATTTTTATTTTTTTTATTTAACTGAACAGACAGCTGTGCTGCTGAGGAGTTTGTTGCGCCACTTCTTCTCCCCAGCTGAAGCACTAGGAAGTGGTGAAGGGTGGGCGTTTTGGGGGACTGTCTTATGTAATTTTGACGTTCGAAAAGTGCTGATTCTCAGCCTAGTTTGAATAAATGACTTTTGATTTTGATTTTGATTTTGATTTTGAACCTTGGGTTGGTTACCAACCTTAAGGAGCGTTACCGCTGAAGTGAAGCTAAGAGGAGCGGAGAGGAGACGTGCAATAATCGAGCAATCACTTCGGTTGAAAATCACGTCGTGTCTTCTCCACTCCGCGTGATTGGTCGATTCCTGCACGCCTCGTCTCAAGTCCGCTCGTCTACGGTTCTGTGGAAACGCTAAAAACAAGCTGTACGAACATAACTCATGCCCATGTGATGGAAAGTGCAGTGGGTAGGCCGTCACTAAGTGGACCGAGAACCTGCACCCTAATTGACACACTTTCGATCACAATCTGAATACCTAATTTTGAAGGATATTACTAATACATTGCTTCATATTTAGGAAAAAAATGTCTGGTCAACAACGTAAATAACGCAATGAATATTGTTGAACTGTCAGAATGAAAGCCATTGCTACTGTGTGTTACGCAATCACCCCGCTGGTCAAAGGAATCTGATGGATCTACAAAGCCTACGCTGCTTGGTCGTTGTTATGATGCTTGGTGGCAGGCTTATGTCCACCTGAATGATGATGGATGACACAGAAAAGTTGCGAAGAAATCCTCCCGATCGAATTTCTGTCACGGCGGCCATTCTCAACGAAGATGATCCAAGTAAGCAAGAGACACAAGTGTGTGCGCAAACACAGGTACACTTCCTCTTCCCTCGCTCTCACATTTCAATGGGACGGCAATCCGACACGACTGGGGAGAGATCAGGCGCAGGACCAACGGCGACGCGTGCGCACCGCGGCACGGAGATAGACGAGAAAGGACGGTAACATATGTATAATTGCCCATTTAATTAAATACATTCACTTGCGGGTGCTGATTGTTTTACATATCCAGCCACATAATTCCGTTTCCACGTTTCTTATCTTATCGCTCGCAGCAATTCTATTGTGTAGAAGAAAGTAACTGGAACCATTCAAGGTTTTTACAGTACTTTAATGGGATGGACATTTTAATTCAATTATTGTGCCAGTTGAAATATAAAAAAAAAACATGTTTCTTTTGAGCGTTTCATCTAGTATACTTACAATGAGCTCGCCGTCCGGTAAGGACCAGGTCCGGGGCGACGGCGCGTTGTGTTCCACGCGCGCCTCAAAGAGATGTCAGCACTAGCTGAAGGGGTCCGCTAGAGCCGATGCCCGCTAGGGTTGCGGGTTGTTCGAAAGAGTTACCGTGGCCCTGGCACAGGCAACTGAAGGAACACGGGTGGGTTTTAGTCAGTAGAAGTCTGACACGCCCTCCCGCTCCACCCAGAGCGGGAGAAGTTATTTGATGATTTCCCATCCAAAAAAAAGGTATCGTCTATGGTCTTTCATATCTTGGTCAGTTTTCAAATTCTTTCCTTTATCAAGTTAGGACACATAATATCTTTGAAGCTATGGCACTGAGTAGACTATATTTAATTACTTAATAACAAAGATCAAAATCACCCACCAACCAAACAAGAAACCACCTTTGACCACTGTCGAGTTGACATCGACCTAAAATCTTAAAAAAAAGCCTGGGAATTTTATCAAATTTAATTGGCAGACGCTCATCACCTATTTACCTTGTAGGATGTCAATGACGAGTCTCTCATCGCTGTCGGATCCAGAAATGGGGATTCAGCGCCGCCATATCCCAGACAGGGTGCATTTATTTGATAAACTACATGATGGTGAAGCGAAAAATTTGAGATTACTCACTGTGTTACGAGATCTGCAAACAAGGTTCTTTCTTCCGCCGTATAATTAGTCCCATGTTCTGTTTTCCAACTTGGCGTCTATGCCATTATAGAAACCTTTGCGGGAAAACAATATCGTAGACGTCTAATTTTAACTAGTCTCTTGCTTCGTGTTTTTATCAAAACAACTAGCTTTTGCCAGCGGCTGCGCCCGCGAGGTTGTTGGAAACTATCCCACGGGAACCTTCTACCGGGATGAAAAGTATCCTATGTCTTAATCCAGGTTATAAACTATCTGTATACCAAATTTCATCCAAATCCGTTCAGCCGTTTTTGCGTGATTGAGTAACAAACATCCAAACATACAAACTTTCACATTTATAATATTAGTAGGATAATTATAAATCACACTAAAAACAACGCAGACTAAATAACTCGGAGCAAGCTCAGAATAATACAACCTAACCTAACCACTGTGATCATAACAAATCATAACTTACCTTTCTGTCAAAATTGTCAATTGTAAAATTGGTCTCGCGACTCAAATGGTGCTGCCGAGATCCCTTACTAGTGAATCTTAGGAAGATACGTTTACGTTACTTATGTTCCAGTATTTGAATAAATGATTATATTATCTTATCTTGTAAAAATTTTCAATTGTCAAACATGTTATTTTCTTTTTTTTAATCAAGTGTTGTTAAATTAAAAAAAAAGAAAAAAGAAACCCATGTTCATTTTTGTCACTCAGTACTACTAGCAACATTTTTAAAGGCGACTTTAGGTAATGGAACATTAACTTATGCTTATATTTTGTTTTGTTCAACATCATTAAATTAATGAAATCATTAGCGAATGATCCATTACGTAATGGGGTATCAATGTTTGTCTTTGTGCAACTGGGTGAGAGTTTGTCAGTCCCATTTTTAATTCATTCTGACATGTAAAGAAGATCCGGTAGGTACCTATTGCGGTATTGACGTTGCATTGCAATATGCAATAGACAGGGTTATTGGTAATATGTTAGCAATCCATTAAGGGGATTTAGGAGGGGTCATATGCAACCAAATTACCTTTTATGACTCCCATGCAAATGTCAACCATTTATTTTTTTTGCAGAAATCGACAATTTTAGTCAAAAAACCTGCACAAAAATATGAAAATTGGAAGGATTTGTAGTTCCGATTTCAAAACTATTTAAGATAATTGTTTAAGCAGATAATCACGCAGTATCTAATATAGCTAGCAATGTTTTTTAACTTGTGTCTGAGTCACTCGTATCTTCCAGCCGATTTACTTAAAACTATTGTTGTGCCCATTGTTAAAAATAAGACTGGAGATGCGAGTGACAAGAGCAACTACAGGCCTATATCCCTGGCTACCATCATTGCAAAGGTGTTGGACAGTCTGATTGATCAGCAGCTGGATAGGCACTTAACACTCAACGACGCCCAGTTTGGGTTTAGGCCACATTTATCCACGGAAACGGCTATACTATGCCTGAAACAGACTGTTCAATACTATGCAAGTAGGAAAACACCTGTATATGCATGTTTTCTGGACCTCTCCAGGGCTTTCGACCTCGTATCTTATGACTACCTATGGAGGAAACTGTCAAATGTTAAGAACCTCCCTAGCGATATCATTGGGATGCTAAAGTATTGGTATAAAAACCAATGCAATTATGTTAAGTGGGCGGGTGTCCTGTCGGATGCATACGGGTTGGAGTGCGGTGTGAGGCAGGGGGGAATCAGCTCACCCAAGCTATTCAACCTATATGTAAACGAGCTGATCTGTGAGCTCAGCAATGCCAATATCGGGTGCTCCATTGACGGGCACTGCATCAATAACATCAGCTACGCGGATGATATGGTATTGCTGAGCCCATCGATCAGTGCACTTAGGAGGCTTCTTTGCAACTGTGAGGACTATGCGGTGGCTCACGGCCTTAGGTACAATGCGACCAAGAGCGAGCTACTGGTTTTCAAAGCGGGTAACAAATGTTATGATACTGTCCCACCGGTCACCTTGGGGGGCGCTCAGCTGTCCAGGGTCACGAAGTTCAAGTACCTGGGGCATTGGGTCACCGATAGTCTGTCCGAAGATGTGGATGTGGAGAGGGAACGCAGAGCATTGGCAGTTCGTTGTAACATGCTGGCTCGTAGGTTTGCACGTTGTACTAGGGAGGTGAAAATTACACTCTTTAGAGCGTATTGCCAATCTATGTACACGTGTGCCCTATGGGTCAGCTATACAAAGAGCTCGTACAATGCTCTGCGAGTCCAATACAATAACGCTTTCAGAGTTATGTTGGGGCTGCCGCGCTTTTGTAGTGCATCGGGGATGTTCGCGGAGAATGGCGTGCCAGATTTTTACGCACTGATGCGGACACGAATAGCATCCCTGATGCGGCGAGTGCGTGACAGCTCCAACAGCTTGGTGGCTATAGTAGCCGACAGGATGGACAGTCCAATGATGTGGCAATGGATGACCAGTCATCGTGCGTCATTCTGTTATGTAAAATAAGTTGTTCTAGTGTATTTTTTGTGTAGTATGTGTTTTCATGTATGGTATGTATTTTGTGTATAAAATTATAATGTGTGTTTGTTTATGGACTTATGGTCTGAAATAAATTTATTATTATTATTATTATTATTATTATTATTAATATTACTGCAACACGTAATCCCACTGATGAACACTTGGCTTAGGCCCGTGTCATCACCACTACCCAGTACCCAGTACCCAGCTAGGCCGAGAATAACAAACACGAAAAAGTAATCATAATAAATAAATCATGCATTGTTTTTTTTTATAAGGCTCAAAGTTTTATACCGGGGTCATTTGGTTGCAAATGATCTCTCCGACATATTACCAATAACCCTGTATAATCTCGAAAGCAAAGCAGATTCTATCGTGCAATGAGCAGACAAAAATGGCCCTTAAGGTAACGAACATATTTTGAATGTCTCCCAAAAAAAAAAAATACATGTAGGATACACCTATAAAAATATGATGAGAGTCATTTGCCCAATTTCCAACTAACATAATCGCCTCATAGATCATTCAGTTATTAATAACAATAGATAACAATAATAACATTTAATAATACAGCATTAGAAGATATAAACATTATCTTTCTCGTTGCCCCAATCGATAATGACGCCAATTTAGATCTAGCGGTATTAATAATTGCAAACAACACAAAAATAATCTGTTATTAAATTAACCTAGTATTTAATATAATAGGCGGCTTCTAGCGGCAAAGTCACGGATGTTTTATCAATGAACTGCAGATAGCGTGACGTGTAGTAGACGCCGCTCGGCGGCCTTTCGGTTACTATGTACTGTAGGAACGACGCGAAGCAAACGTGCGCGCTGACATAATATTCTACTATACGCTTTATTTTCTACTAAACTTACAAAAAAAGAAACACTTTTTTGAAAAACGTTTGGGTTGGTTTTTGATTTTTTTTTTGAAAAGTGAATTCAGTGTTCGGATTTTTTTTTTTTTTTTAATAATTGGAGTTATCGTGAAAAATGTGTTCGATTTTAAAATTGAATGTTGAATTGAATAAATAAATTAGACTGAGCAAAACTTTTTTAGAAAATAAGTGTGATATTTTTAATAAAATAACTGTTAATTTTTGTGTGAATTAAGTGAAGAAGACTTTTTATTTAAAATGGAGAACCAGCAAGCGGAACCTAAAGAGGAGGAGTTTCCATCATACGTGGCTGACAAAAGACTGATAGGTCTACTGCCTATGTTCATACTAGTACTGATCATCGTCTTAAGGATATCTTGGACGCTTTACAAAAGTTTCGGTGAGTTTAAATTTTTATTTACAAAATTAACAGGCCGGGACTAGATTCTTTCAACGTGTTTCCATGTAATTTTCAACGGTTAAAAATAATGTTTGAATATTTAATAATCGTTGAACTTCACTTTTATTTGAAAGCAGGATAAAAGCTTTAAATGAAGCAACCGAATATATGCTGTTTCATAAAGTTTATGGGGTCATCTAATCAGATCAATAAAATTTAAATACTTCATATCGATTACAATCTGAAGATAATCGTAAACCTCAATACTAAATCTATGTCATCAACGGATTAAGGATTTTAAAAGTAAACAATTATAAGGAAACTTTACAAAATGTTGTCGTTCGTCGTTCCAAAGGGTCAAAAATTAAGCTGCGTCCATATCCAAACATCCATGCTTACTAATGTTTAAATGCTCTTAGACTAATTTTATATTATAATTCCAAAAAGTAACTCTTTTTGTCTATCTGTGTGTCTCGTGCCTTAAAACGGCTGAACTTATTTCGACAAAATTTGGCACACAGGTAAAGCATGACTTTTTATCCCGGTAATACGTTCCCGTGGCATAATTTCCGACCTCCATGCAAGCGAAGCCGCGGCCAAAAGCTAAAATGTTGTAATATCTGACGTTTCCAATATTTTTAATAAAGACTTGGGGTTAACGGACTCGTTTCTCGACTAGTTTCCGGGTTACTTTGCATGCAAATGCGCCACATTCGAAGATTTACGTCAACTCATTGGTTGAAGGAATAACTTGTACAATATTCTGCGGGGATATTGCGTAACGCGCTAACAATTGCAATGCCATTCATTTTGTCAATAAAATTCGACAACATTCATTGCGTTATTTGTGTTGTCGAGCAGACGAACTTTTGAAAAAGTGTGTTAGGCAATTGTGGTGCTGCTTTTTATGGTCTAATTACTCGTTCTTTCTCTGCGTGAGAAGAGACTTTAGCTCCACGATAGTTGACATTTGGACAGTTTGTATATTATTTTGATCAACCATATAGTACTAAGCCTGCATCTACCCACCGCCTGGCCTCTCTCGCTTTTTGCTTTATCCACATTCCTGAGTGCTATACGTATGTATCGACTGCATTCAATACAACCCGCTCTTTCGATAAACCCGTTTATAGATACTACGAGTGTCTACACAATTATAATGATTTTGTTCGACCTCTTGACCCCTCGGTAACCAGTCTATGTTCTCGTTATCTATACTAATATTATAAAGAGCTACACTTTGTGTGTTTGTGTGTGGGAGGTAATCTTCGGAACTACTAATCCGATTCACAAAATTGTTTCACTAGGGGGAAGCTACATTCCGACGTTTGGCTCCCAGACTGGAGCGGGCTGGGGCTGCCTTGAAGCGGCTCCTGCCCAATCTAGGTGGTCCAAACGCCTCCTGCCGGAGGCTTTACGCGGGGGTCGTGCGGTCCATGGCCCTTTACGGGGCACCGGTGTGGGCGCGTTCCCTGAGGCTGCGGCCAGTCCGCCGGTTGAACGCGTCCCAGAGGGTCATGGCCATTCGGCTAGTCCGGGGTTACCGCACGGTCTCCGGTGAGGCGGCGAGCCTCCTTGCCGGATTGCCGCCGTGGGATCTGGAGGCGAAAGTCCTCGCGCACGTGTGGGAGTGGCGCGAGGAGGCAAAACGCCGGGGCGTAACTCCGCTGCCGCGAGAAATCACGGTACAGCGGACAGAACTCCGGCGGGATCTCATGGCGACATGAGAGTGCGACTGTCGCAGCCCAGCGCTGGGCACGCCACAATTGCGGCGATAAGTCCCCTCTTTGAGGAGTGGTTAGAGAGGCGCCACGGCGTCCTCACCTTCCGCCTGACGCAGGTCCTCACCGGACACGGTTGTTTCGGGAGGTTCCTGTTTCGCATAAGGCGGGAGGAAACGCCCGGGTGTCACCATTGTGTGGATCGCCCAGAGGACACGGTGGAGCATACAGTGGAGGTCTGCCCGGCTTGGGCAGAGCACCGCCGTGTTCTCACGGAGGCGATCGGCGGCGGCGATCTCTCGCGTCCGAGCCTGGTCCAGGCCATGGTGCGGAGCGAGAGTGCATGGGAGGCCGTCACCTCCTTCTGCGAAGCGGTAATGCTCGCAAAGGAGGAGGCGGAACGCGTGAGGGAGAGGCAGCCTCACGCCCTCAGTCGCCGCAGGAGACGCCCTGGGCGGCGGGAATTGATAGCCGATTCCCGGCCACCGTAGGCGCGGGCTTGCGGACGGTGAGTAGTGGGTAGCTCGCCGTCCGGTGAGGACCAGGCCCGGGTCGACGGCGCGTTGTGTTCCACGCGCGCCTCAAAGAGATGTCAGCAAAAGATGGGGTCCAATAGGGCCAATGCCGCTGGGGTCGCGGGTTGTTTGAAAAAGATACCGTGGCCCTGGCATAGGCAACTGAAGGAACACGGGTGGGTTTTAGTCAGTAAAAGTCTGACACGCCCTTCCGCTCCACCCAGAGCGGGAGAAGTTATTTGATGATTTCCCATCCACAAAAAAAAAAAAAAAAAAAAAAAGGGGGAAGCTACAGTATTACCAAATATATATAGAGTGACTGGTAATTAGTGACCGATACTTAAACACATGATTGTACTCATGATAACAAACAACTTTTACTATGGGACTAAACCTCAAATCGCGAAAAAAATATCAGCTGCTATATTTTGACGAGTTATGCGGACATAAATGTAGAGAGCAGCTGATTTTTTTTTTCGCGATTTCAGGTTTGGTAGATACCATAGTAAAAGTAATTTGTCATCATGAGTACAATCATGTGCTTAAGTATCGGTCACTAATTACCAGTCACCCTATTTATGTATACATAGGCCGTAGTGTTAAAACAAGAAATTTCACACGGACGAGGTCGCGGACATCATCTAGTTTGTTATACATAATGTCATTCATAATTAAAACCTACTTACACCTTTTCCCATTGTGGTAGGCAGAAACCATAGAGTGCCATAATAAAGGTTATATTTAAAAAATTGCTTTTACCGAAAACATCGCCCATCGTTTCACCATATTATAATATATATCTGTAATTCGTATGCTATACATAATAGAGTATTCCATTGTATAAAAGGCTTATTACACTACTCAATCGGTAGGGCCCCTATCTCCTAGGTAGGGTAGTGTACCTAATAACAGATAGATAGATTGGCCCTATTGCTAGGTCAATCAGGTTCCCGACCGCACTTGCCCTCAAAGGCTCAAAAGCTAGGGACCACGCCCACCCTATCAGGGCCCTTACCGATAGGGTAGTGAATAAGCCCTTAGGCCTGAAACTGCGTTAAGCGGGCACCCGCGCGGTTTCATACAAAAGTGCTCCGTCGCGGGGACCAGCGCGGGTGTCCGTCACGGGGAGGCGCGCCCCGCACCCACGCAACGGGGCCCGCCTCCGTGCGACGGAACCCGTCGCGGGGGCACGCGCGGTCCCCGCAATAAACGGGCTTACTGGCTGTCGTTTATTTTTTGCTAGTCGTCGTTTTGCTACGTAATAATATATTAAGTTCTCCATCGACACGACTATACAAGCACACCGTTAAAATTGAACTAGCGACACTGCGTAAATCGGTCTCCGCGACGGGTCCCCGCGACGGGGACCGTCGCGTAGCCACGGAGCCCACCCGCGTGTCCACGCGCGTAGACACGTGACGGTTGCCCGTCGCGGGCGCCCGCTTAACGCAGTTTCAGGCCTTAAATGCTACAATCGCAACAAACTCCTCGTTCATTAATCCATGCCGTTCGCGAGTACTACACTCTCGACCTTTTTGTAGATTTTTATCACAAAAAGATTCCGGCGTTTTTCTTTTGAATAGCTTCTCAATTATTTTAGACAAGACCAAGCCCTCAAACCGTGTAATTTAGCTTCATAACTTAATGGTATAACTGCCGTCCTTGGTATTAATGGAATAGAGCCTCCATTAATAAGTTCAGTGGCTCGGCGAGGCCTCGATTTTTATTGCGTAACGTTAAATAACTCTCGTCTCACACAGCTGACAGATTTGTAGAAATATATTGTAAAATACGGCGTTAAATGTTGCTCTTCATTGCTTGATAACAATACTTGTAAGTAGTGCAGTTAGTTGGATGTAATGTGCAATGTAGCTGGCGATTAAAATGTGGTCCTTTTACAACTGAAACAATCTGTACTAGTAATATTTTTAGAGGTAAAATTTGTTTGTATGTAGGGAGTAATGTGACTGACTGTCGGACTGTAAAGTGACTGTCGGACTGCATAGAAAAGAAAGAGAAGCGCGATGACACAACGCTGGTAATTGATTGCAAAATATTAAGCAATTATCTATATACAAAAAACTTTTGATTGGAGTAAGCAATTAAAACAGGCTTTAATATGTTGCTTGCAGAATAATCTGACAAAAAAATCACAATGATTGCATGTATGGTATATAATCGTTATTTAAAATTTTTAGAGGTATTTTCGTGATTTTTTTATACCTTATCAAATTAGTTGTATTATGTTTTCAACACACTATCTAACTAGCAAATATCCTGAAAAATATCATATATTTTTTCTGATTTGTTTACTGCAGATCGTATGCATTATATAGGCATTATAAAACTTGCGTTTAGTTGTGTTTAGGTCTTGTAGACGCATTAACCGGACGATGCTGAATACCAGTATTTTACATGGAGCGACTGCCTTCCGCCACCCAATATCTGGGTAACACAATACCCCTTGGTAAAACTGGTTATCAGACTTTTGAGCTCCTGACTACCCGTAACGACTGTCGAAGATCTACGAATGACAGCCGTGACGAACGACTTTAAACATGCTTTCCGAGGCACGGAGAGGTCTCGATTTATGTAATGGATAGTCACCCATCCATAAACTAAACGTGGCTAGCGTGACGTCACCTTCGAACGACCCGTACAGATGTTATTATTTAGCCACGAGACCCTAATTCAACATTACCTATTCAAATTAAATACATTTCCTTCCAGAAGTCATAGGTTAGTGTATTCATAGACTAATCTAATCTATGTCTTTAAGTATAGACAATATACCAGCTTATAAATAGAAATTTCTTACGTTTGGCGCTTACACAGATAAGTTATTTCAAAACCAGTTTCAGATGGACCAGTTTTGAACCTCTTTGCTTTGTATTATACAGTTTCTGTATCACAAATAAGATACCCACAGTAGCGAAGAAGAGAGCCACAGTAGCGACCGTATTGGTGATGTTCTTCAGAAAGGTCAGGTGCGTAGTACTCGCAACCGGCGTGCGTGTATGAAGCTAAAGGAGTATACAGTAAGGATCGTAGCAAGGGCGTTCTGTACTTTCTGCCTACGCTCAACGGAAGAAGGCGTGATTTTATGTGTGATGCATAAGTGTAGTAGCAAAACGAATAAAATATTTATGATTGTGTATTAAATCTGATAACATTGTAATAGTGAAGTAGTTCTTAAGAGTAGTCAGATAGCACTAGACACATAGTAGGGAGAGCTCATAGCAACAGTTACTTTATTGCATATGCAATGCTCCATTCACCCAGGCAATGTTTATGAGGGTGTCTGTCGTCTAGCACGATATTATTCTCTAAAATCGGTCGATCTGTAGAATAGAAAATTAGAATCAAATATTAGTTCCTCCGCGATCGTTGAATGAAGAAGCAGAATTATGGTGAAATGAATACTTATTTGAATTTGAGATCAAAAAAGTATATTTTCAGCCATGGAAACTGCGATGGCTGGTAGGTAAATATTGCATAAACCATTGCGTAAGCCTCACGTATTGTGTAGTTCAAAATAAGCATAATTTGCCTCTACTATTGTGTGCTTCAGAATGCATAATTTGCTTGTAAGTAAATCAACATTTGTGTTTTTGCAAACAATGCTCCTTTTATCAGCACTCCGTCATCTATTATTTTTCGTCTCACTATTTCTCTACATATCTACATCAAAAATAATGTGTCAACTTGTCAAACTATATCTTTGTGTACCGGACAAAAATAATTCCCACATTGTCATGTGTGCCGATGACCGTCTGGACGAGGACGAAATCTTCAGGTTTGGGGTGATTGAACAGTGAGTGATCCACTTCAGTTTCACTTTGTGAGTATTTATTCATTCGTAGATATTAATCTATAGATTACATCGTAACACTTAAATAATACCCAGGTCTTGATTAACGATCAATATCATAGTGGTGTTTATTTATTTATTTTATTATTTACTAGCTCTCGCCTGCGTGTGTCGGGGAATATCCGCCGGGAACGTACCGTAAACTGGGGTTACTTTGATATCACTGGGGTTACTTTGA
The DNA here is from genome assembly GCA_948252095.1 of Dicycla oo. Taxonomy (NCBI): domain Eukaryota; kingdom Metazoa; phylum Arthropoda; class Insecta; order Lepidoptera; family Noctuidae; genus Dicycla; species Dicycla oo. The sequence goes on from OX411733.1 coordinate 620,953, forward strand.
TAACAACTTTTGACATATTAAAACTTATTTTTATAACATATAATCTACAACGCCAAAAAGAAACTATCTTAAATAGATGTATGATGCTTTGTAGATATTATTAAAATAAGTTTTTCATATGTCGAAAAACGTTAACAAAGTAACCCCGTAGTATCAAAGTAACCCCAGTTTACCGTACTGCCGGGATTAAAAGTGACTCATGTGTTAATCCAGGTTATACTATCTGTGTCCCTCATCAAAATCTGTACAACGGTTTTTGCGCCATACATCCAGACAAACAGACAAAAATTCTAAAAACTATATTTCTGGCATCAGACTCGTTCCCACGCCTCGTAGCAATTAGTTTTTTTAATATTAATGTACCAACAGTTTTGACTGCGAATACCTACTTACTATAAATGGGAAAATATGTTTTTCTGTTACACTTAACAGCTGAACGGATTTGGATGATTTGGCACATGGGTAGACCACCTTGACCTGTGTTAGGAAATAGGATACTTTTTATATCGGTAGTACGTTCCCTTAGGATAACTTCCGACCAGCACGCGAGCGAAGCCGCGGACAAAAACTAGTTTTATTATAATGATGTGTAGATATTGATTGTTTTTATGCATTAATGCGTAAAAGATGTGCGTCCTTAGTGCGCAGGGTGCGAGCCAGTGCCAACAGCATCCTGGGAATGATTGCGGACAGGCTGGACTGCTCTGTTGTGAATCGTTGCTCCAGTATCTCAGCTGGAATGCTGAAGCAATGATTATTGTGTTGTGCGTGCTGTGTAATTGTTGTTGTAAGTGTATCGCTTACATAGTTGTAAGTTTATTCATTGTTACTAACACTATGTGACTCTCATTATTACTCTCAATAAAAAGTTTATTTATTTATTATTTTATTACATACAGTAAAATACATAAAGACATGACATAATAACATTTGTTGTTTTTGCTTTTGATGTTTGCTTTAAATGAACTTTATGTTTTTGATGTTTTAACAAGATGATGGATTATTAAATCGTGCATAATTTATGACTTTTTAAAGTCACTTACCTATATGTAATGGCAGACTGCAGAACATCTCATGCTTTATTGTCCACGCCATAATGCGACACTCAAAATAAAACTGAGAAGGGCTCCAGGGCAGTTATTGCAATCACCAATTTCTATTTGCAAGCGTGTATTGCAATATTTTCTAATAACTGATCGAAGGTTAAGCTTGCCGCGGTCGGTTCGTGAATGGGTGACCATCCTGCAATGGATAGTTACCCATCCACGAACCGAAACCCCTCCACGCCTCGGAAAACACGTTAAGCCGTTAGTTCCGAATGTCATTCGTAGACCTATTGACAGTCGTGACGGGTAGTCAGAAGCCCAAAAGACTGAGAACCAATTTTACATAGAGGACTATTCAGTAACAATTGCTCAGTAATTACTGAGCAATTGTTACTGAATTGTGGAGGTCAGATGGGCTGTTGCCCCATATAAAGTACTGGTATTCAGCTGCATCCGGTGAGACTGGAAGCCGACCTCAACATAGTTGGAAAAAGACAAGCAGAGATGATGAGCTGATGACATAGCAAGTTCAATAGCAGACCGATATGACAATAAACAGTTAAAATCTTCCATATTCATATTGATTGTTTTCAAATATTTATTCAAATATATTGAAGTTACCTTCACAAACATTCTGCACAGTTTAAAATAGCAATATATGTCCAATATACATATTATTATTGTGAGGTTCGTCAGGCCCTGACCCCATTGTCTTGTCTATTGGAACTCATCACAGATGACAAGACAAACTAATATTTGTGTTTTACAAGGTAAACTTGTACTACTGTTGAAATACTAATATATATTATATTAGCTGTGGCCATAGGGTTGTCAACCGTCCCGCGTGAGACGTCCCGGTTCCACGGCTCAAATAATGCGTCCTACAATACATGTCTGCAGAACACTAATTATCCCGCTTTATGGTACCCGCAGTGCTATTCCGAACAAATCTCACCGTGAAAACTTAGGTGAGGTGAGCGTAGAGTGAGCTGTCAATAGTGTCAATCCCTAGCGTCAGGTGGAATGACAGCTCACTTCAAGCTCACTTCACCTACGTTTTCACGGTGAGACTTTTACAGAATAGACCGGATGCACCCTAATTGCGTAACACACTATCGATCGGAATCTGAACATTTTGAAGCAAATTGCTAATCCATAATTATGTTCGAAAAAATTGTTTCCTCAACACCGCAATGAATGTCGTTGAACTGTCAAAATGAAACCGATTCCGATTGATAGTGTGTTACGCAATTAGGGTGTTGGGGTTAGACAGTAATCCCATTCAAATAAAGTGCATGCACTGGTGTCGGGCGAGTGACGAGTTTCTTGGATTTCTGGATAATCCAGCAAAATATTTCAGAACCCCATCTTGTTTTTGGAAAAAGATAATGACTTATCTTTTGACAACATCCTGTCTACAACATCCACAGATTTGTAACGCCTAAAAATAGATGAACGACAAATTCTTAGGATTTAGGTATTTACGCAAGAACAAGAGGCCATCAAGATTATTTTGATTAGGTGCCTAATTAGGTAATTATTTGACCTGGACGATCACTTTGGTGTTTGGAAGACAATAATTTGGCAATAAAGCTTTGGAAAATTCATTTATTTGCAAGGATCTCTCTATGTATTGTGAAAAACTTTAAACAAAATATATTACAATTGTTTTTCTCTCGTTTCTGTATATTTTAGGCAGTCCCGCTTTTTAATTTCTAGTTTTCCGAATAACCACGTGACCCTACTTCAGAGTGTGACTGCAGCTTCGCCTGTGAAAAAAGTTTTAATATTCCGTAAATGCTATTGGGTTTTTCCATCAGGAATTTCTCAGTAGCAGCCCGAAGTCTGGATTTGTGCCCGGGTGATGGAAATAGACTCCCCCTATTACATGGGACTTAAATATAACATAACTGGTGAAGTAGTGGGTGTACTAAGGACACCGGTGCCCAACCCTGTGGAAAAACAAAGCGTGATGTTATTCCGTGATAGATAACATTTTCTCCATCTCTCTAACAAATATCATCAATATCTGTTTTACGGTTTTGATTGAAAATGACAGACATACTTACACTAATAACACTGATTTGAGAATTTTAAAAATGGCCTAGTGCGTGTCGGACTCGCACACGAAGGGTTCCGTATAATATACGTTTTTTTATCACTCGTGTGTCTGTCAATTTGCTCCGAATCTAATGAACATATGAATTCATATATGAATATCTGTGACCCAAACACGGACGAGGAACGTAAATAAATGAATTTTAAATATGGGGTCACTTTTGGGGGCGAATAAGAAAATTTAAAATAAAAGTTTTGCAAACTGTATCGTGTCACACATCAAATGAAAGGGCTTACTGTTAAGGTTTCCAATAGATTTATTTTATAATATTAAAATAAATTGTTTTAAAGTTATTTAGGAAAATATACGAAAATTGATCATTCTTCTTATCTCCGAAACTAATGAGCCTAAAATTTTGAAAAAAAATATAAATAATATTTATATACTTAGAGATTACGGAAAAATAAAATAAAAAGTCTATTGTCTTAAAATAACTTGGTCGCAATATTGTGCGTACAAACTCACATTTGCAGTTGAAATGTATGGAAGAATATGTTTTTCAACTACAATGTTAAGTTTATAAGTTTTTAAACCGACATGGTCACTAAACATGTTTATTGTGGTTTATCCGACGAAATATCGGAAACTCCAAACAATTAATATACGTGGTAAATATCCCGTTTTAAGTTCTACTAATAATGTTAAGTTTGTGTGTGTGTGTTTGGGATAAATTCATCCGAACTACGGAACCCTTCATTGTGCGTGGCCCAACACGCACGTGGGCGATTTTTCACTTTAGTAAAAATAAAACACGTTTCTTGTATGGGGACCCCCTTTAATGTTAACATGTGAAATTTTCAACTGTCTACCTATTACGGTTCATAAGATACAGCCCGTTGACAGACGGACGGACGGACAGGGTAGGCTTAGTAATAGTTCTGTTTGGCACCCTTTGGGTACGGAACCCCTAAAAGGGCTAAAAAATGCTTAAAGTTAAGAGACGTTTAAACGTCAGAAATAACGGGAAAAGTGAGAAGTAATTGTCAAACACGTACCTAGGTACTGTAGCATTACGTACTTAAGGCCCGCGAATTAAAAAATTATTCGCAAAAATGTAATAATTTTTTTTTGCGGGCCTCACTGAAGGAGTCACCTTAAGTCCGCTAAAGTAGACTTTGACACGTCCTCAACTTCAAATTCTCAATTCAGAAACCAGGTGTAACTCTTTTGCAATAATAGTAAAAGGGTGTGTTACGCTATATACCTACTTACCTATGTGCATTCTATTATTATATATCTATTCAACAAACATGTCAACTGGTCCTACCAGTTTCAACGGCGACGGAAATATAACAACATTCACTACGGGACCAACCCTGAATTCACGAAAAAAAAAAAAAAAATCAGCTGTTTCATACATTTTGGTAAAAGTCCAATACGTACTCGAGGTATTGAACTTTTATATGAAACATCTGATTTTTTTTCGTGATTTCAGGGTTTGCCCTATAGTGAAAGTTGTTCATATTCATGAATAGAACACCCTGTGAAAATTTGCGCACTACTTAAAAGTTGTCCTGTATAACAGTATCAGTTTTTTGTTTCTTTTTAGAGTAAACTCTCTGGAAGTATCAGTTATAAACTTGTGTTCAGTTAAAGGATTAATTGCATCATTGTTTGGTTAAAGGTAAATAGTTTCTTGTGTTTGTCGGGTGCAATGAATTTAGGCGAATATTTTTTAAATACCTCATGAGGCTGACATTTTACCAAAATGTCATTACAAAGATAATAGACAAGCTCGCAAAGTGTACACTTGACGTCAGCACAAACTGACTCTTGAAAAAAATATACTTGTCGACTTGAGAACCTCCTCTCCTTTTTTCGTTGATTATATAATAAACTTTCAGGCTTCACAAGTCTACAGACTTATATTACACCAGTGAAGCCTGTAAACTGCAAGCTACAAAGAAAGAAATACTAATTAGTTCCAATAACTAACTAATATTGATGTCTGTCCAACTCTTCCAATTAGGTTAAATACACTTGTACTAGGAGTGGCGCAGGTCCACAGAGCATAATATGCTTATACACTTGAACAATCTATTTGGTATACATGCAAAAATATTCTAATATGCACTTATCAATCAGCCTAACCTTTTCCCAATTATGTTGAGGTCGTCTTCCAGTCTAACCGAGTGCAGCTGAATACCAGTATGTTACATGGAGCGACTACTTATCTGTCCTCCACAACACAGTTACTGGGTAACACGATACTCCTTGGTAAGACCGGTTGACTTTTGGGCTTTTTACTACCCGTAATGACTGTCAAAGATCCGTTCTGAGGCACGGATTCCACATTCCACTGCAGTGCCAATACATGTAGGTATTATTAATAATTGTTTAATAATAATAATTGTTTATTGACACAAAATACAGGTGTAACCTACTTATTTGAAGCCCTGGCTCCTGAGCTAGGTAGCAACCTGTGTTACAGGAGCCAGTGTCTTCACCCGTTTGTGGTACATTTTATAACAAAGCTGTGCAATAAATTAATAACAAAAATAAAAAAATAAAAAACATGGTAAAATAAAAGAAATGAAAGATGAACGCAAGCTCTTTTGGAATACAATAATTGTGCATATATCTATGTGTGTGTGTGTGTTTGTGTGTGTGTGTGTGTGTGTTTGTGTAGGTGGATGATGGTATATTATTGTATACGTAATAACTTTTTAAGCTAATGACATACATAAGAGAGCGATGTAAAATAATTGACTAGGTACTCAGAACCTCTACAGCATCTACAAAATATAGATATTCTATAATAATAATAATAATAATATCCTGGGACATTTCACACACGGTCATCCGATTCCAAACTAAGCAGAGCTTGTACTATGGGAACCAGATAACTGATATACTACATATACTACTATTTTTTTTGTAAATATATACTTATATCGCTTCCCGGCAAAAAAAGTGTCAGAATACAAAAATAGCTGTTTCGAGAAAATGCTAACTTTAATAGGTTTTTGTTCATCTAGACGTCAATAATTTAGCAATAGCATATGTCAGCAATCTGACTATTATAGTTTTTAAATTATTGACGTCTTGAACAAAAAGCTATTAAAGTTACCATTTTCTCGAAACAGCAATTTTTGTATTCTGACACTTTTTTTGCCGGGAAGCGATATGTAGATAATTACACCCAGACTCAGGACAAACAGACATGTTCATGCACACAAATGTTTGTCCTAGATGGGAATCGAACCCACGACCTGCGGCGTGATAGGTGGTATCTTAACCAACCACGCCAACTGGCCTGTCTATATACTTATACAGGGTATGTCGTAAATAGTGGTCCAACGTTAAGGGGTCGATACATAGATACAAGGGGCCGTATATTCAGTTATTCCATGCCACAATTTGAAACATTTTTTCCAGTCTCAGAACTAAATATTTTTTCATTATTATTTGAAAAATTGACACCTTGCCTTGCTAATTTGACTGCATATTCTATAAATGACATTATTTGTTTTTTTTATAACTGTGAAATGCACGTGCTATCACATGCGAATATATAGAAAAATGTACTAAAGGAAGTTGTCAATTTAAAAATAAAATTGCATTCTGAGACCTAGGAAAAAAAATTGGTTCAAATTGTGGTAAGTGATATACGGTGTATCGAAGCCTTAACGTTGGACCACTATTTACGACACACCCTGTATATTATAAAACAAAGTCGGTTTTGGTGACTGTTACTGTGACCGCTTTCACCTTCTAAACTACTCAAAGGATTTGGTAATGTGGTTTTCACCATCATTTAGTGCATTTATTCCGGAAGGATAAGGTAGGTATTAATACCCATTAGTATATTATGATTGAGCACAAAAACTTCGATCTTTTGGCATCCGTCCATTGCATTCTTACGAATCAGGGGTGAGGCGTTGTTTATAAAAGTACAAGCGTACCAGCTTCGCACAGTTTTTACGACTTGACAAATCCTCAAGATGTCTTGATTATAATGTTAAAGTTTATATTAGTGTATTAAACATTTATGTTTTGAAGGTTTATACCTACCGGAATAAATTATTTAAATAATAGTGAAAACCGTATCCGTTGCTTAGAATACAAGAGCAGCTCAGTCACACACAGACACGAAGATATGTATCCATAGATTTGCAAGTTACCTGCCTGTGTATCAAATAGCTTGTTCTACTTTACCTAATAGAACATCGAACCTTTAAGGTAGGTGTACCCAAGGATGACGACATTCTCAAACATTAGTAATTATGCTAATAGCTAACGTTTGTTGTTCTGTTGGCTCCCACAGCTGAGCCAACGGGAGAAAGGCCTCCCCCAAATCCTTTCAGGCATCTTTTTTTAGAACCACCTCGATCCAACCCAGCTCATTCATTAAAATATTTGTTAGTTTATAATTGTAAATGTGTATCTACAAAATTATGTGCATAAAAATATACAAAGTAAAATATTGTAGATATTGTAAGGAGAGACAAGCTGAGATGGCCACACTGTTCCTGATACCTGCAGCCAGCTTCACTGCGCTCAAGACGTACTCGTCTGGAATGAGGGACTGACTGACTTCACTACGCTTTAGGGACTCGGTGCGGATCGGACGTGCGTGAACTAATTGAATTGTAAAACATACTAAGTGACATTAAACGGTGGTATTTTGTTGTCTTACTTGTTGGTTTCACTTCTGATTCTATTCTCCTTAAAATATACTCATCACGTCTGTGAAGTTTTGCTAGCGGCTGTAACCTGGCGTGCTATGCATGCAACCTTCGCGCGTCATGAATACGAGACTAACATTTGATTTAGATTTAGAATCCCAACTAATATTATAAATACGAAAGTGTGTTTTTTTGTTTGTTTGTTACGCTTTCAGGCTAAAAATTTGGAGGAAAATTGACAGAGCTAGTAAGGAAATATTTGGCAGTCAGCTTAGCGGGCTGACAATGTATAATAATAATATGTTATAAAATAAAATATTCAATGTTTAAATTAATTTTAAAGATCCAAATAATTACGCGATATACTGTAAGGCTGACCCCACATATGGCGTGCGCGATCCTCGGGCGTGCGAGTAGCGCGAGCGCCGCGTGCGCGTTGCGCGCGCTGCATGAGCGTCGGGTGTTGCCGCCGTGTGACGTGCATGCAGCGTGCGCGCAACGCGCGCGCGGCGCGCTCGCGACGCTCGAGTAAGTAAGAAGAACCGAAACAGTAGCGGGCGGCGGGGATAGCGGGCGAAGGGGTAAGAACGCGACTCGAGCGTCGCGAGCGCGCCGCGCGCGGGTTGCGCGCACGCTGCATGCACGTCACACGGCGGTAACACCCGACGCTCGCGCAGCGCGCGCGCTGCGTCCGTGCAGCTCGCACGCCCGAGGATCGCGCACGCCAAATGTGGGGTCAGCCTAAGCAACCGTTTTATTTATTCCGGTACTGTTAGTGTTAGCATCCCTCCGATGTTAATAGTCCTCTATGGTTTATTGAAAAGTTACTATATTTATCTAGGACACGATACAGATTCATAATACATGTTTACTTTACGTGGTACGCCAGTTAGAGAATGTATTCAAAATTTTAGTTTTAACGAACTCAAAATCGAATAAAATTGACCTTGAATTTAGAACACGCTGTTTTGTAGTTCGTGACAATCAAAATCGTATTTTTTGTATTAATGCCATACTAGTCAATGTTTGATGAGTTCAGACGCACAAAAAGTTTCTATTCAAAAGGTTGAGTAGTCATTATGATAGTAATTTATAATTACTTAGAGGTGCATTATTTGTTAGAACACGACTCAATGATGACTTAGTAGATATTATATTAGGTATTTGAAATTTAGAATGTAGGTAGAATAGTAGTAGAATTTACTCAAATACTACAAGTTAACTAGAAAGCAAATAGACTCACATTTGCATTATTTTATTTTATATCACGAATTAAAATTTAAAAAACGCAGGTAAGTATAAAATTGTGGAAGCTCCATATCCAGCTGTGGACCTCTTACGGCTCAAATGATGATGATGATGATGATAAAATTGTCATCTACACCTTTTATAATTTTTTGAGAGTTTTTTTTTTTTCTTAAAAGAATCAGAAAACAACTTAGTTTTAAAGTACTCTCTATGCAAATAAGGTTCTTGTTTCCTATTAAGCAACCTTAGAAACAACAAAACGTTACTTATATACTAAGGACCAGCTCTGTAAACTCTGCAATGTAAGCCTAGTAATAAAATGCACTGACCATTTGTTTTTTATTGACAGCTGAGATTGACAGATACGTGACCAAGGCAACGTAAAAAGAGGGCCTCTCGTAAACGCGCGGTGTAAACGTACCATCGGTTCGGATGATTTTTAAATCGAAAATATAACTTTTAGGTACCTACTGTAAAAGTTCCCGGATGGGAGCCGTTACACTTCACGGGATCTATACTAATATTATAATGATAAAGAATTCCGGTTATACTCTGTGTATTTTTATGCTTTTCTGTATAATATATCTTTTAAAACTAACTCAACGTATTCATCGAGGGCGACCGTCTCGCTGACGTCCCTCTAATCAAACTCTAAACGCCTTCTTCTAAAAGTGACCGTACGAATGTCATAGATATTTGCCGGCCTGATATAAATTACACAGGGGCTAGAATGAAACCTCTACAGTACCTAAAAACGCATTTATGTTTAGCGAGGGGCTTGTGACTAAATAATAAGTCCGCACAGTTCGATCGAAGGTTTAGCTAGACTTACCGTGGTCGGTTCGTGGTTGGGTGACCATCCATTACATATCGAGACCCCTTAGTGCATTGGAAAGCACGCCTGGGTAATATGATACCCCTTGGTAAGACTGGTTGTCAGACTTTCGGGCTTCTGACGACCCGTAACGACTGTCAAAGATCCTCGAATGACAGCCGGGACCAACGGCTTAGCGTGCTTTCCGAGACACGGAGGAGTCTCGGTATGAAAAGATCATAACCGACACACACAGACCAACCCCGGCAAGATCGATCCATGCGGCTGTTATTACTTAGCCACGAGCTCATAGATGTGAATAAAGTCTTTAAACTCAGACAATATTATGTACGAACCGAGTATTTCCAATTCAAAAACCGTACGCGCGCGTTCGCGCTAGGCCTACAAGAAATCTCTTAATAGTCTTATAGAAATCGAGAGTGTCACTTGATATTCCAGTCTCATTCCTATTGTCATGGTACAGTAGGCCGCTAGTCAGTGGTAACCATTTGACCTTGAGCTGGCCTAACTTGGTTTCAATAGAATAAGAGGTCAGCGTACATCGGTTTTGTTACCACTGACGTGCAGCCTACCGTACCCTCGTGAGCTCGCAGTTGAGGCCTTCATACTAAGTAGTCTAAGTACTCAGTACATTTGTATGGGTTCAAGCAAGCATATAATATGTTGGCGGGAGGTCACTGCTCCACATTTAGGTTAACTTTGAATATTATTGTTAACTAAATAGTGCTGAAGTAGGTACTTATTATAATGCATGCAACGGAAATTATTAGCGTATCGAAATGTATTCAAAAATTTCACGGTTTGTGTTTTGAAAGAGCTCAAAAGACCAAATTTTTGGGTCCATTTTATTTGAAAATATTTTGTGAACAGTTTAACTGCAAATGTTTATACAGAAAGGATCACCTTTGGTCAATTTTCCTTCATGTTTATCACGTGGTATTGCTAAAATTAAAAGAGGAGTTCGTGGCTAAGTAATAACAGCCGCACGGGTCAATCTATCAGGTTAAGATACGTTTGCCGGGGTTGGTCCGTAGATGGGTGACCATCTTTACATACCGATACTCCTCCGTGCCTCGGAAAGCACGTTAAGCCGTTGGTACCGGCGGTCATTCGTGGATCTTTGACAGTCGTTACGGGTCGTTAAAAGCCCGAAAGTCTGACAGCCAGTCTTACCAAGGGTATCTTATTACCCAATAACTGGGTTGTGGAGGTCATAATTAGGCAGTCGCTCTATGTAAATACTGGTATTCAGCTGCATCCGGGTAGACTGGAAGCCGACCCAAACATAGTTGGGAAAAGGCTAGACAGATTGTTGCTAAAATGAAAGCGGGTAGAAATACAAAATACAAGAATCGTGTTTTTTTATGAAAGTAAAAAACAGCCCAAGCGCATGTCGGACCAAGCACAATGAAGGGTTCGCAATATTGAGAGATTTGAAGACCGCAGTCTTCTTATTTTTCGTGTAAGTCTAGAACTATTTTCTATTTTTATTTTTTTATTTTAGGCTCAGTAGTTTCGGAGAAAATGGGGGAATGGCCAATTTTCGTCTATTTTCTTAAATGACTTTAAAACAATTTATTTTAAAATTATAAAAAAAATATATTTGTGACTCTATAAAAAAAAAGAAAAAGTTTTGTAAACTGTACTGTGTGACATATCAAATGAAAAAGCTCACTGTGAGGGCCTCAAATAATAGGTTGGGGAAAAAGTTTCTTCGCATTTTTTAAGAAAATTCAAAACATTTTTTAATATAGTTTATTTACATTTAACTAAAGTATGTAGGTACCATGTTAACCTGACACTGCCTAAAGAATTCTGAAGAGACCGAAACAGGTGGAAATCTGAAAGTGCAACGTCAGGACTATACGGCGGATGCATTAACACCTCCCAGCCAAACTCTCTTAATTTTTGCTGAGTGGCTAAAGATGTGTGAGGTCTAGCGTTATCATGATGAAAAACCACACCCCTTCTGTTGATTAATTCCGGCCGCTTTCTCTCAACTTCTTGCTTTAATCTCATCAGTTGTTCGCAGTAGAGTTCAGAATCGATGGTCCTGCCTGGTGGTAACAGCTCATAATGAATAATGCCCTTCCAATCCCACCACACACACAGCATCACCTTGTTGCGAGTTAACCCGGGTTTCGCCACAGTCTGTGAAGCCTGACCGGCCTTTGACCACGACCTTTTTCGCACGTTCTTGTCATACGTGATCCACTTTTCATCACCAGTTATGAGCTTCTTCAAAAATGGTTCGGTTTCATTACGTCGTAATAAAGAATCACAAATGAGTACACGGTTCATTAGGTTTCTTTCAGTGAGCTCGTGAGGTACCCAAATGTCGAGCTTTTTTGTGTACCCAGTTTTTTTTCAAATGCGCCAAAACTGTTTTGTGGTCAATTTCCAGTTCTTCAGCTACGTCGTAACTACTGACATGCCGATCTTGCTCCACTTTTTCAAAAATGGCATCCATTTTATTCGTAATAGGGCGACCAGAGCGACATGCATTTTTGACATCAAAATTTCCGGATTGAAAACGCTTAAACCAAATTTGTGCTACTCTCACAGACACTACACTAGGTCCATAAACATCGCAAATTTTTTTCGCGGCTTACGTTGCATTTTTACCTTTTTTGTAGTAAAATTTTAAAATGTATCGAATTTCTTCATTAGATTCACTCATCTTGACGGTACGAAAAACAAATGAAAATCACACATTTTCCTAATTTGAATTTGGAATTATGTTCTTTAAAATTTAAACTTTTTCCCCAACCTAATAAGTATATTATATATTTTTTTCTTTATATTATTTAATAATTTGTATGCCCAAGTGGCTGATCATGGAATGAACATTATTGAGTATATAATTATGTAATGAACACCTGTATGTAACCCATGCATCACAAATAAACAGATTGATTTGATTTGGTTTTTTTATAATTTTAAAATAATTTAAGAAAATAGACGAAAATTGACCATTCCATCCTTATCTCCGATACTACTGAGCCTAAAATTTTGAAAAAAATACAGAAAATAGTTCTATACCTATAGTTTACAGGAAAACCTATAAGAAGTCTATAGTCTTTAAATAACATGGTAAATATTTCAATATCGTGCTTACCACAGTTGGAATGTAGTGGAGAACCTGTTTATTAACTACAATGTTAAGTTTGTTCTTGGGATAAATTCATCCCAACTACGGAACCCTTCATAGTCCGACACGCACTTTCAAATCAAATCAAATCAATTTATTCGCTGTAAGTGTCGGTACACCTGGCCAGTTTATTTTTATTATTATTTGTTGCCTTCTGTGTCTTATTATAATTTCATGTCGTGGTGCTAATTGAACCTTATCGGTCAGACAATACTGTTGAAATTAGGTAAGACTGACCTTAAAGAACTTCACACTTGTAGACTTAAATGCCACGTAGGTATCAAAATAGGCTGTGACAGACACACAGACACGAATCATCCTATAAGGGTTCTGTTTTTTCCTCTTGAGGTACGGAAACCTAAAAATGACTGACAATTGGTCAAAACATTTGCTCAACGTGCCCAATCCGAGGATTTTATTTTATTAAAAAAGCCAATCCAACAAGTAGGTACCAAGTTTGTGGCTCTGTGGTTACAGGTCGTGCAACCATCACCTAGATAGCGTGTTACCTTACAATTACTTACAATCGTGACAAAATGTAGGTTACATTGTACCACCTACTAAGACTAAGTACCTACAAATAGTTAGGTTATCGTTCCATCTCAGACCTCATCCATCGCTTTCCATCAGGCGTGATCGAGGTCAAGTGCAGCTCCATTCAGCAATAAAAAAAAGTTAGACGAAGGCGTTATTGAATTCCATGAAAAAGAGGACAACGCATGAAAATTGTATCTATTAAAATACAAACAATCTACTATCTGTCTGCCTTTTTCCAACCATGTTGGAGTAAGCTTCCAGTCTAACCGGATATAACTGCTCACCAGTATTTTACATGGAGCGACAGCTTAACTGACCTTCACAATGCAGTTACTGGATAACTTGCTAAGACTGGTTGTCAGACTTTTGCACTTCAGACTACCCGTAATGTATGTCAAAATCTACGAATGGCCGTGCTTTACGTGGCACTGAGGGATCTCGCTATGTAATGGATGGTTACCCATCCACAAACCAACCGGGGCAAGCGTAGCCTAACTTTCGATCGACCCGTGCGGCTGTTATATCATTTAGCCACGATTTACTACCTACTATGAAAAAAAAAATATTCCAAAAACACAACTGTTTCTTTCTAATTCAAATATTTTGATGTTGACTTCAATGACCTTACGAAATACGGTACTTTAAGTATTGCTTCTAATGCAAAAACATATTAATGTATAATATATGTTATATAGATATACAAAGATTCAGTAATCCTTCGTTCCTCTAAATCAAAACGTTTCCAACTATTATTTTGTAATACGTACTTAGTCGAAAATATTCATTCCCTCATCGATTTGTTGCAAGGAAAACTACGAGATGATTCTGCTGAAGTGTTTAGTTTCAGGACTGCCTCGTAGGTCTACTGGTCGCAAGGTATACTGCTGAGGCTCAGCAGTAGCGCTTGCGACCCTGGCGACCACGAGACTAACGAGGCTGACCCGGGATTCGATACCGGGTGGGGCTAAGTATTATTGGGTTTTTTCATCTGGAATTCTTCAGTAGCAGTTCTGGATTTGTATCCGGTTAGTTGATGCAATAGGGTCGCCGTCGAAAAGTGGGTAGTGCACCTCTGCCTAACCCTTCGCGGATGTTATGTTATGTGTTTAGTTTCATAAATGACCAAGTTATATCAAAAAGGATGCAAGCACTCTAAGACTGTAACATAAGTGTAAACAAACGTCTTCAGGTTTTTAACTCTCCTGTGTAACTAACATTAGTCTGACTAACTAAAGAAGTGCTCTCGTTTGAAACGTTCTAAGCATTTCTTACAAAGCTGTTCACAATATTTGCATAATTTAACTAAATTCCACTCGAAAATGGACGTGAATAACATAAATTAGCATTCTTATCCCACGTTAGTTTTGGTCCGGTCAACAATAACTGATTTTATTAGATGAATAGCTTCTTTATTTAAATTATGTTCTTTTGGCACTTCACCTACTGTGTGAGGATCGGAACGACCAATTAAGTGTGTTTTCTATGATAGTTAAATAAGTGGTTTTATAAATAGCACTGCACTACACAATCTCATCAGTATTAATATCTATCATAGTAGTTGGTAAATACGTGTAATATTGAATGATTTATCAGCCATCGCTTTTCTCTGAACATCTTTCGGGCTACCAGTTCAATTAGGTGTACCTCAAGGCTCAATACTGGGCCCATTCTTGTTTTTAGTGTATATCAATGACGTACCATTCTATTTAAAGGGTATCTGTGACGTTGTACTCTTTGCAGATGACACCTCTCTTATTTTTAAAGTAGACAGGAATAGACAAGATTTTGACGACGTAAACTGTGCACTCTCAATGGTAACGGAATGGTTTACGACAAATAACTTAGTTCTCAATGCCAAGAAATCGAAATGTAGGACCCAACATCGTCTTAGATAAAGAGGTGCTGTAAACTGTAGACTCGGCAGTTTTTCTGGGTATAACAGTAGATGCCAAACTTCAGTGGGGCCCACATATATTAAGCCTAGCGGGAAGGCTCAGTTCAGCCGCCTACGCCGTCAGGAAAGTAAGACAATACACTGACGTTGATACAGCTCGGTTAGTCTATTTTATTTATTTTCATAGCGTTATTTCCTACGGTATTCTGCTCTGGGGCAAAGCCGCTGACATTCAAAATATTATATATTTGTTCCTCAAAACGAACTGTTCGAGCAATTTACCAGCTCGGTGCCAGAGTGTCTCTAAAAGATTTTTTTAAACATACTGGTATTCTCTTTGTGGCATCACAGTTCATCTTCGCCAACATCTTATAAATTAGACAAAATATACATTTATGTAAAAACAGTGATATTCACAATGTAATAAGATACAACAACACCAGAAATAAGGACAAATTACGTGCTCCATTTCACCGGCTACATAAGGTTTATAAGTCATTTGTTGGGCTTGGTATATTCTTTTATAACAAGCTACCCTCTTCTTTGCTCTTCAAAGCGTTTAAAGCTAAAGTAAAATCTAACCTTTGTTCAAAGGCATACTATTCCATCAACGACTACTTAAACGATAAGAATAGTTAGTCGCTGTATTTAACTGAATACAATGTTTATGTTCATTCTCCAGAATTAGCTTACCGTCTGATAGGTTATATAAGTTCATATAATTATTTATTTTCTTTGACTGTAAAGTTCAATTTATTTTATTTTTATTTTCATTTACTATTGATATAATCTACTCATTTCAAGGTTTTTTTTTATGAGTGGTATTGCTAGTGACCTCGACAATTGATCATAGTATTCTTGTCTGAGCAACCGGCAGCAAATTTGTCATGCTCCCTTAGATTTCGGGTTGCCACCTTCCCTCAAATATGGCGAGGGGGGTAATGGCTGATCTTTGCGTTATGTTCGTGAACGGGTGCTGCTTGTGGTGACTGGTCGTCTTACTGACCTTGGTTTTGTTTTGTTATTACAAATTAAGGCGGTGCTATATGTAAATTAGGCTGGAACTGAAGAAGTTTAAAACCTTTTTTCTCCATAACCCGTACCATAATGATCTTTAAAAAAAAATATGTTAAACTACACAATAAAACACATGTCCCTTTCACTTCGAAAAAAATAAAAAATAATTTTAAATATCATTAACATACATGAAAGGTAACCCCTGTTTTAGAAATATAAAACCTTTTTTCTTCGAAACTATTAATCGCTAGGTTTTTTTATAGTCATCATGATATTACACAATACAATACCTAGGGAATCCTCGGCTTATTTTTTTAAATAACTTTTCTAATTATTTATAGTCATTATTTTTTACATAAATCGACACTCAATCGCGTGAGCAACCCCTCTGTCGCCTATTAATTTAGTGCGGGACGAGACGCAGTGCTGAACGGACCTGTACCACTTTTTCCCGCATTTTTTCGTTGGTGACAATACCATTAGAAAGTATTGTAAACAAATACCTACCTACTTCTTTTGTTGATTTTAATAGTTTTTGTGTGTGTAAATATTAGAGTAGTTTTTAGTATATAGTTAGTAATACTACATAGGAAATATTTGTGTTAATATAAGTTTATTTATAAAATCAATATGGGTGACAAAAAAAGACGCACTAAGCGTAATTTGAAAATAAAATAAGTACAAGAGGAGAATAAAAAGAATGAAACGGTAAGTAATTTGAGTACCTATCTAACATTTTACTAGTAACCATCAATCAAGCGTTTTGATAAAAAGATATAGGTAGGTACGTATAAGTAATATGCGTACCTAAGCAGGTACCTACCTATCAGCTGCTTATACTTACCTAGGTACCTTTCGTCGCCAGAACGAGAAACTGTTTTCGTTTCGAATTTGCCAACGGAAATTCGTACGTGTTTAATGGCAACAAGGTATAGATTCCAAACGACCGGGCGGCATTACGACACGGCGGCACAGTTACGACATAATGAGCTATAGATTCGCATGCAGTGAATCTATAGCTTGTTACTATTAGACACGTACGAATTTACGTTGCCCGGAGTTTCGCTAGCTAATTTAATTTGACCCTGAATATGTGTCGCAGCTAACTAGTTTATCGTGTTTAGATATCTATACCCATCACGTCTGCGGAGTTTCGCTAGCTAATTTAATTTTACCCTGTATATGTGTCGCAGCTAACTAGTTTATCATATTTAGATATCGATACCCATCACGTCTGCGGAGTTTCGCTAGCTAATTTAATTTGAACCTGTATATGTGTCGCAGCTAACTAGTTCATCATGTTTAGATATCGATACCCATCACGTCTGTGGAGTTTCACTAGCTAATTTAATTTGACCCTGTATTATTACTCATCGCAATCAGATTGCTAATACAGGGTAATAATTAGGCCAGCCACATACAGTCGGAATTCCGTCCCGGAATTCCGTTTCGAAATATCGTTTCAGAATTTCGAAAGCAGCAAACCCATACAAAGTCACGCACAGACTACCATGCGTAATTTTGAATCGGAGAAAATTTCGAACGGAGGACTACTTGTACGGTGTGATAGATCCTTGATCTTACATGGATTTGCTGCATTCGAAAATTCCGAATCGATGTTTCGAAACGGAATTCCGACAGTAGGTATGTGGACTTTTTTTGTCCATCCTCTTTGGACCCCATGGATGTAACCTGCAGATTGCGACTCTCGGACTACAAGGGGTCGAAAAGTAACGAGGTTGGTGAGTTTCATAGGACCCTAAAGTTCTAAGCAAATCAAATGACATATTTTAAAATCGGATTAACGTAACCCTTTTATAAGTAAACGTGGATGAACGTATACAATATAAGCTACAATATTTTTTAAAGCCATCAGTATTTCAACTGAATTTTATATTTTACTTTGTTTTAGGGGACTGAAGAATTATCGATTGGTAGACGTACTGTAAACATCAGTCATTTTTTTAAATCAATCCAAGAAATATCAAGCCACGGACCATTGGACTGCGGTTTAAAGTCAATAGAAATCGTATCTGAACGGTTTAATGAATAAATTAAAACTGAAATGTCTTTTATGTAACATGAGTTTTATAATAGAGGGAGACAACACCCCAGAAGAAATGAATTTAAACACATGTGCCGTAGCTGGGGCAATAGCAGCAGGATGTGGACATACGCAATTTCTGGAAATTACGTCAACTCTAGGACTTCCTGAGATCTCACAAAAATGATTCACCTTTCATATGGATATAGTTAACAAAACGTGGGAATCTGAAGCGTTAAGATCTTTGAACGAAGCTGCTGAAGAGGAAAGATGTGCTGCCGTTGAAGAGGGTAAAGTAAATGCAAAGGGAATTGCTTGAACTAAGAAGAAATTAACTGACGGCTTCAAATTTCGGTAACGTAATTAAAAAACGCAATGGCATCAGTTGTGCTAATATGGTGAAGAATGTAATTTATAAAAACCTAATAGATCACGTCAAATCAGTCAAACATGGGCTAGAAAATGAAAAAGAATGAATAATTGATTAGGCCTGCCACATACAGTCGTAATTCCGTTTCGAAATATCATTTCGGAATTTCGAAAGCAGCAAAGCCATACAAAATAAACGAAGAACTACTGTACGTGTGTGATACATCCTTGATTTTGTATGGATTTACTGCCTTCGAAAATTCCGAATCGATATTTCGGAACGGAATTCCGAAACGGAATTCAGTCTGTGTATGTGGCCGGCCTTATTGAACTAATAAGTTCCGGGCCCACGACCGCTTGTGACTTATAATAAATTGAACTGAGGTCACGGGTCGTATGGGGCCCACAAACCATATGGGACGCATTGTGGTTCATGGACCCCATGAACCTAATATGGCATTTGAGCTTCGTGCAAGCATATGGCCGGCAGATTTGTGTATTGCTCAGATTTTCCACTTGATTTATTTTGCGTTTTTTTTTTAATATTTGAAGTACTTAAAACAACTACTAGTAGTACTTTTAGGTACAAACTTATTCACTTTTATTTATGAGCGAAGTCGCGGGGAAAGCTAATAATAATAACTGTCTATATTCTGCCGCCCATTTTCTGTTTTAGTAATATTACAATGAGTTCTTAGTCATTAAAAATATATATTTTCTAAAAATATAATAATTTACACAAGTGTTGTATTTGTTTTTCTACAACATACAAGTTTTTACCTAAAAATGTTCTGCACCACTGCTCTGAAATATGCAACAGGCTACCTATGCGTGCGTCGCGCGTCATGGCTCTGTGGCAGTCAGCGTTGCAAAATAGAATATTAGTGATCGCTTCGCGCGTAATTATAATGAGGGGGTGCGCGGGGCATTCTCGGCGTTAACGCCCATTTGAGCGAGGTCAACGGCGTAATGCCAAGCCTTAAGTCTTTGTTTATTTTACTTCGATAGTCCTAGTTTATCATTTGTGACTTCGAGTTACGGCTATATACTGGTGATTCTTTTTCCGTCTTGAAAAAAAATTGGGTACAATAGGTGAACGGAGTAGAAGTGCATACCTTTTTTTTGTGTTTTTTTCATTAGCTTAGAAATTGCTCTATCAATAAACACTACACATTTGAAGTAAACTAGAACAATAAAAACAGAAATTTTGAAAAATCTTTATAGGTCGTTAATTTTTTTTTTATCTAAGTATGCCATAGGCTTCTATTCCGTTCACCTATTGTACCCTATTTTTTTTAAAGACGGAAATAAGTTAAACAGTATAAGTGGACACGCCCTTTATTACTGGAAGCTTTTATTTAGGTATAAAGTTCTGCTTACTTTTTTAGTTTTGTATTTTTATTTGTTTGAGTATAGTTTTCGATTTTTTTTTTTTGTATATTGGCGTGTGCTAGCTTACTTATAGCAAATAAATTAATTAAATTTAATTTAATGTTTTGTGTTGCGTAATGTACTTTACTTATATTATTTTGCGCAGTGCTGTATATAATCAATTTTTTTAACTGAACAGACAGCTGTGCTGCTGGGGAGTTTGTTGCGCCACTTCTTCTCCTCAGCTAAAGCACTAGGAAGTGGTGAAGGGTGGGCGTTTTGGGGGACTGTCTTATGCAATTTTGACGTTCAAAAAGTGCTGATTCTCAGCCTAGTTTGAATAAATGACTTTTGATTTGATTTTGATTTTTTTTTTTTATTTGAAATTTTGAATGATTTCTATTCTGTTTAACCAACGTCAATTGTTGCCAACCTCAATTTTTAATTTGTTGCCATTTAATGTTCAGCACACAGACAAGGCTTCTGTCTATCATATAATAATAATATTATGTTGATTTACCTTCTATACAGAAGACACATGACCCTGCATCCGACTAACTTGATAAGTTTGATAAAACATGTTTTTCGTTCGTTAAAATCATTTATTCAAATGACTTTTGATTTTGATCTATTTAGAATACTTTACTATTGTTTTTGTCATGATTATTACAATAAAAAGACATGAGCACTATGACATAAACTCTGTACCTATAATTTGTTAAGCCTTTATTTTTTGGTCGTCAATCAACACTCCTGCGATTCGCGCTTTATTATTTTATGATAGCCAAGTGTACAAATACGCTGTGAATCCACTCTATCCACTCCAGCAACGTCCTTACCTCCGCGCAGAGTCATGTCGACATCGTCACGACTACTTCTCGTTCTAATGCACAAAGTACGTATATCATATACAAGCTAAACATAGTTGACGTGAGTTCAAACAATATTTGCCGCAGATCGTGAAACGTTGCGCAAATTGTAAGATAAGTGAGCTCAGCGTGAGGCAAGGACTGCGCAACCGTGCATGTTGTTGAAATTGGGAGATATCTTTAAGTATTTGATTTGTAGCTCGAAAATTATTTCTCACTAGTAGCCCGGGGTCTGGATTTGTGCTCGGTTGATGGCTATAGACTCGCCTCTTATTACATGAGACTTACACATAATTGTGTGTGTACTGTACGTAGGTATATATCTGTTTAACCCTTCGGGGATTACTGGCGTGATGTTATGTTTTGTGTCAAATGATGTCTAGGATAGTTGGTACGGCTGTCTAGCCGTATCTAGCCTTATACCTATACAATCTGAGGTACATTGCTTTAATCTCTTGACGCTCTAGTCAATGTACATATTTTTCTACTCCCTAGCCACTCAAACATCCCGGCTTCACTTGTTGCCCAACCGGGCTTGAGTTGTTCTCTTTTTCGCGTTTTTAACCGTGGTAACTTTATGAGAGCTTCTAAACTGAAACTTTTTATAAAAAAACAGCTTATTATTTCTAGTATTAGTATTCTTATTTTGTTACTTTTACGTTCAATATTAACTATCAGTAGTCTTTTTTTTTCTTTTTGTTAGTAATTCTTAAATACGAATTATTATAATTTTGCTTGATCTACAAGAACCCCAGGGTGGGTCAAGGTCTCCTCCAAAGATCTCCATTTATATCTGTCCTGTGCTACTTGTCTCCAAAGTGGGCCAGCTGTTCTTTGCATTTCGGCTTCTCAGGTCTCCTTTTATTCCTTTAGCCTTGTGGGCTCTTCCACTTAACCCTATTTATTTGTGGTCGGTGCAACATGTCTTTTTCTTCTTTCCTTCTCTATTAGTCGTCATATCAGTAGTCACCCCGTTTCTAACTAAGGTAAGTATATCTATTCTAGTCAATGGTCCAAGGGTAACCCTAGGTAAGCCCTAGCAGGCACGTATGTAATCAAATCAATCACTCTTGTTTGCCTAATGCTATTAGCATGTCCTTATCATGAGGTATTCTTGTATAGGTGTTACCGACTCAGCAATATGTGACTGCTACAGTAAAGTCTGTAGTGAATGTAAGCATCAATCAAAAGTATTAATAACGTACTTTATCACTAATCCAAATGCGGAAAAACACCAAAGCGAATTACAATAAAACTCTTTACATAACAGCTATACCACCTCATAAAAATAACGTCATCATAACCACCAAGATTAGAATTAAGAGAACGTTAATATTTACTCAAGACTCAGCTAATTACACAACGCTGGAAACGGAAAGACCCGCCAAACATTCGACATTGAGGACACAGAAACATTCTAACACTAATCTTTTGTTACTATTCTATCCGTGTCTATCTCAGCAATGACTACCTCCCAACCACTCGTATTTTTCTATATATATATATTATAGTGATTATTATTAAAGATTATTTTTCTTTCATCTCGGCAAAAAGTACAACAGAAAAGCCCAATGGGCCGGCCTAGCACAAACGTGCGGAGTAAGCCCAATGGGCCGGTCTAGCACAAACGTGCGGAGTAAGCCCAATGGGCCGGCCTAGCACAAACGTGCGGAGTAAGCCCAATGGGCCGGCCTAGCACAAACGTGCGGAGTAAGCCCAATGGGCCGGTCTAGCACAAACGTGCGGAGTAAGCCCAATGGGCCGGCCTAGCACAAACGTGCGGAGTAAGCCCAATGGGCCGGTCTAGCACAAACGTGCGGAGTAAGCCCAATGGGCCGGCCTAGCACAAACGTGCGGAGTAAGCCCAATGGGCCGGTCTAGCACAAACGTGCGGAGTAAGCCCAATGGGCCGGCCTAGCACAAACGTGCGGAGTAAGCCCAATGGGCCGGCCTAGCACAAACGTGCGGAGTAAGCCCAATGGGCCGGCCTAGCACAAACGTGCGGAGTAAGTCCAATGGGCCGGCCTAGCACAAACGTGCGGAGTAAGCCCAATGGGCCGGCCTAGCACAAACGTGCGGAGTAAGCCCAATGGGCCGGCCTAGCACAAACGTGCGGAGTAAGCCCAATGGGCCGGCCTAGCACAAACGTGCGGAGTAAGCCCAATGGGCCGGCCTAGCACAAACGTGCGGAGTAAGCCCAATGGGCCGGCCTAGCACAAACGTGCGGAGTAAGCCCAATGGGCCGGCCTAGCACAAACATGCGGAGTAAGCCCAATGGGCCGGCCTAGCACAAACGTGCGGAGTAAGCCCAATGGGCCGGCCTGGCACAAACGTGCGGAGTAAGCCCAATGGGCCGGCCTAGCACAAACGTTCGGAGTAAGTAAAGATTATGGAAATCACCAAAATTACATGTTAACGAAAACATCGGTGATGCTCTTTTCTTACGGTGGCGTTATTTTTGTTTCTGTTTGATGTTTTTCAACAAGAACACTAACATTCATGTATTTTCGTCAGTGTCCATGGCTTGACTGCTGTCAAATATATTTAAAACATCACTAGCATACTAACGCACGCCAGTCAGATATGCTTTCAATTTAGACGTTTGGTATCGGACTGCTACCGTACTGCAGCGGCCCGGCAGCGGGTTATAACCAGCGGCACGGTAAACGTGCGGCAGCGGTCCGACACGAAACGTCTAAAATGAAAGCGCCCCAAACCTTCCTCATAAATCACTCCGTTCATTGGTGAATACCGCATGAATATCCGTTCAGTAGTTTTTGAGATCATCGCGAACATACAGACGGACAGACAGACGACTTTATTTTAGAATACGTAGTGACTTATGAGTTATTTAGAAAGTCTGAAAGTGACACCGGTGCAGGTGACTGAAATTTGTGCGGAAATCTGTTGTCACAGTATGGGCATGTGATTCAGAGGAATGAGGAAAATGTCGCGAGGAAAGTTTTGAGTATGAATATGGATACGAGTATGGGAAGACACAGAAACGATGGATGGACTGTGTAAAATTGATATGGCTAGAAAGGGAGTGAGTAACGAGATGACGACTAATAGAGAAGTATGAAAAAAAAGAAATGTTGCACTGACCCCAAATAAATTGGGATAAGGGCAGGAGAATGATGATGATGACCCACAGTGCTCACCAACATAATCAGTATGCTTATCGTAATTTAATCTGTAAATCTCATCTGTTCAAAAGTTTTCCGGTGCAATCTGTTGAGATAAGGCTACGTTTTGTATTTTCTCACCTTAATGTCATTTTTATCTTCACTGTATGTTTAAACAGTGGCCAAGGTTTCATAAATATTGCGGAATTGAAAAATGATCAAAGGAATCTCAAAAATAATACAGTAATAATAATTTTTTTTTTTCTCTACCGCCTTATCTCTACGTTGACGGCGTGGTGGGGCTTGCGCGCTCCTGAACTCTAGGTCTGTGCCGGTAGTTTGCCGAAATAGGTGTAGGGTGAGGAGCCAGACCAAGAGAGATACATACACCCGCAGGGCGGCATGTGGCGAGCTGTTGGGCAGTAGCGACCCCACGGACCCTATTTCCCGGGAAAAGTCTTATTCTTCACCCTTGGCTTGCCTTTATTGGCCGGCTGGAGTGAACACTGACGAGGGAAAGAGCTCCCACCTCTATCTTGCTTTATTGGCCGGTTTGAGTAGAGTTTCGCAAGAGCAAACGTGCTCGGAGGAAGAAAGTATTCCAGTAAGGTACTGGCCTTGACCCTACTTCCAGGATTGTCCTGATAGCCGTGGAATACCTCTCCACTCCTAAAGCACCTCAGGAATGGTCGCCCCCTTGTCGCTACGGCACTATGTGCTAGCGACCGTTTCCGGGAGCTCATTATTGAGTGTGCAAGTCACCTCCTGCCATTTTTATCCGTGAATAGCTAATTATATAACATTGGTCAGGCAGGGGACATAGTTCTTCCATAGTTCAAGTTACCCAATCCACTTTAGGCACCCAAACCAATATGTTTTGTTCCCACGTTCTGCAATAGTCCTGCACCAACCAGGGGTTGCCCTTGAGTGCAATTGCATAGTGCATATTGGGATAATCGTCGATTGGTGCCTCTTCATCATTTAAAATTGTCAAGGAGCCTCTACGAGTTGGCTTCGGCCCCTCGTACGCCTTCTAAAGGTCCGGGACCCCAGGGTACCGAAATATGTTAAAAGATATACTTTTGTGAAAACTGCATTTATAGTTTTGAAAATCGACGCCAGTCATCATCATCACAAATCATGATCTGACGAAGAATTTCAAGCCTTGTCTCCTCTTGAGAAAGTCCTGCGTCTAGCTGCTGTCAATTCATTTAATTTATGCATTGCAATATTATAATCATAGCATTGATCTTTGCCTTTCACTTTTCAATTGGTACCTGTGTACTATGGTATATCCTTGTCATCAATCTGTCTGGCAAACTTGTTTAGAATCTTTGAGATGTTTTTTAAAAGTGCTGTAGTTTATTTTTTAATTGACTTTTATAGACATTACTAATAATAATAATCTAATCATGTTGAGCATCATGCAATTTTATATTGTTTGTCAAAATATTATTCAACAGAGAGTCAAATACTTTAGCTACAATCGTGGCTAAAGAGATTGGCCTATAGTTCCCTTTATCTGAAATGTCACTAGCCCTGTTTTTTACAATTGGGACGACAATAGTGAATAGTTCTCATCAGATCCCGGGGCAGATAAGCGTGCGACAAACAACAGTTAAAAAACAAAGCCAGAACTCGGGGCAGATGAATACCCGCGTACTTTAGGTGTTCCACACTGACTGACTACTATTACTGCACTCACATTTTATTTTGACAAACCATGTTTTATTTTGACAAACCTACTATGTTATCAAATATTTTTTTATTACAATAAAAATATAGACAGTCAATAAACTTCTTATAGTAAATTAAGTAACAAACTATGCATATAATTTTTTTTTAAATCCCTGGAACAGGGTGCTTGGAAGGATTTGAGGGAGGCCTTTGCTCAACAGTAGTTCAATGTGGGCTAAAATAAAAAATAACAATAAAATTATAGTTGTGTCGCCAACTATTTCATTTCCTTTAAACCTATAATAATCGACGACTTTTATAATTCAAAGATGAATAAAATATATAAGACGCATGCCAAGGCGCAATGCTCTCAAACCAAATTTTTTACTTCATGCATCAGCAAAACATTCAACATTAAACACCGGAACGAAAAACATGTTTTATCAAACTTATCAAGTTAGTCGGATGCAGGGTCATGAGCCTTTTATATAGAAGGTAAATCAACATAATATTATTATTATATGATAGACAGAAGCCTTGTCTGTGTGCTGAACATTAAATGGCAACAAATTAAAAATTGAGGTTGGTTAAACAGAATAGAAATCATTCAAAATTTAAAATTAATATAATAATCATAATAGGTGCCAAAATAGAACTGCAATAATTATTTCGTTCAGACTCAAAGAGGATCATTTTTATTAATGATAACTCGCAATAATTTACGCAATCATACACCTAGGACAAAATGACAGTCCTAATGCACAGTAGATAAATATACCTAATGTTCCCAAACTCCATTGAATTTCATCAAGTGATGTACTCGTGCTATAGATATTACCTTTGCGACACAAAATAATGCAAAAAATTAAAACAATGGAAGTTGATAATATGGGTAGGTATATTAATCTTTTTCTATATAGATGAAGTATGAGCAGGTTAGTGAACCATATTGGAGATCGTTCAGGTGACATTGGGTTAAAAACAAAAGCAAACTTACGTTATTGATATATACAAAGAAACTGTTTAATAAACACCATTCATTATGAAATACAAACATACATAATATTACGCCGTCATCGCATGGTAGTAGGCAGAAACTAAACAAAATGCCACCTGCTGAGATCCTCGCAGATTACGAGTACCACGCACTTGACCTTCGTGAAGAACATCACCAAATAGGTAAATTAAAAATTCAAACTCAAAAATCATTTATTTCAATCCATTTAAGATCATATATACCTATGCTGTACATTTGAAATAAAAAAAAAAATAATCTTAATAATTCTACATAAACAAATAATTTAAATACTATAAAGAAAATAAAATAAGAAAGATTAATAATACCTGCCTCTGAGAGATTTGTTTGTTTGTCATTACATGATGTGCACCGCTTTTGCATCGTCGTGTAGAACCAGTCGACACGGGCCTAGATTATATTACGTATGTCCTTCTAGCTAGAGCGTCACGTCTGTCATGTAAATACCTTTTGTTAGTCACCTTTCTTTCATCCTCTCAAGATGACCAAACCATGAAAAACCAACTAAGTAAATAAACACACATTATTTACGTGAAGTATTGCACAGCATGCATTCTAGTTTCTATAAGGCTACAATGTCAATAACCTCGCTTTATCATCGAATTAGCCAAGAAATGTAATAATTTTCCTAATTAACCTAGTTCCGTGGGGCCAGGTGACCAGGACACATAGCCGTGGGGAAGTGGTACCTAGTTCCGTGCGGCCAGGTGACCAGGACACATAGCCGTGGGGAAGTGGTACCTAGTTCCGTGGGGCCAGGTGACCAGGACACATAGCCGTGGGGAAGTGGTACCTAGTTCCGTGGGGCCAGGTGACCAGGACACATAGCCGTGGGGAAGTGGTACCTAGTTCCGTGGGGCCAGGTGATCAGGACACATAGCCGTGGGGAAGTGGTACCTAGGTCATCATCGTCACTGTCTGCTTAGCCTTTTCCCAACTATGTTGGGGTTGGCTTTCAGTCTAACCGGATGCAGCTGAATACCAGTATTTTACATGGAGCGACTGCCCACAACCCTGCAGTTACTGGATTACACGACACCCCTTGGTAAGACTGGTTGTCAGACTTTCGGTGTTCTGACGACCCGTAACGACTGTCAGAGATCCACGAATGACAGCCGGGACCAAACTTACTTGGAAACCTCATATTGAAGTCCTTTGCAAAAACTTAGCAAATCTGCATATGCACTCTCCCAACTTTAAAAAAAGTGAATAGTCTGGCCCTTTTAATAGCCTACCATGGACTAGTTGCGTCTGTTCTGCGGTATGGTGTTATTTTCTGGGGGCAGTCTACCGATAAGGAACTGGTATTTAGAATGCAAAAGAGGTGTACTCGTATAAGGTCAATGTTCGGTCTAAAAACAACAGATTCCTTTCCAGAGGTCTTTCCTATTTTAAAACTTTAAAATTTTTAACTTTTCCGTCCTTATATATATTGGAAACAGCTTTATTTGTAAAAAAAACATCCACAATTATTTACAAAACTGTCGGAAGTCAAAAGAAATCCAATACGGACTCAATATTTAAGCCAAGTATGTGAAATGTAAAACCGCGCTAATGAAGAAAAGTTTTTGTGGCATTGCCCCACGCATTAAAATTACCTAATGGAATAAAAAATATGACTGTTACAAAATTTAAGAGGGCACTAAACGACATATTAATTGAAAATGTTATTATACAATTGACGACTTCCTTAATGATGATTCGCTGACTGATTGACTTATTTTTTTTTTATTTTTATAGCTGCTATTGTGATCCCTGATTGTTATTGTTTATTACTTGTATTTCTTTTTGTACTCTAAACGACATTTATTTAACGCTGACATTATTGATTTTATTTTAATTGTATTGTAATGTTTTAAAAATAGTGACTGAATATTATTATTTGCATGCCCACGCGATGGTAGAATATGGAGCACTTTATTATGTTAAAACAACATCTATGTACCAATTACACATGTTTGCAAATAAATAAATGATTGATTGATTGACCAACGGCTTAACGTGCTTTCCGAGGCCCGGTGATTAACCCGCGCGGCTGTTATTACTTAGCCACGAGCCCCCTGAAGTACTACATATACCTATTTGCTTAATTAATCACTAAGTTTGCTTAAGTAATAGGTAGCAGGCCGCAGCAGGTTGTTGCGAGGGATTTTAAATGGTCAAGTGCGAGTCAGACTCACACACGAAAGGTTCCATAAGGTCGTACAATATTAAAACACTACCTACTTTTTTTTTAATACTTTAGCAATATCGTCACGTAAAAACCCACAATAACACAATGTTTTGCGAGCGTTAGATTGCGCGATTCCGTAAACAGCGATTTTTCACACTAAAAATAAAAGTCATTTCCCAACAATGATTGTTGCTCAGTTTTATTTAGTTGGATGCGTTGATGTACAGGATGCGGAGATAATGTCGTGATGATGGGTCTTTTTTTACACACTGATATGCTGTTAGAAGTTCAAATCTTTTACCATCGAAAACCATAATCTTTTCGGTGTGAAATAGTTTCAAACAATGTTATCAGTATCCTGATAAGTAAAACTTGAAGCATTTCTTACTCATTAACGTGTCTTACCTAGGTACGGTTGAAACGTTATATTTAAAGAAAACCACGTAAGTATTGTTATCATAATCACGATGTAATGTTTTAATAATATAATTATAAAGTACATTATTTTCTCAAAACAAATTCATCACGTTTGAATTTGAATTCTTATGTTATAACTTTATAAGTAGAGATCGGATAATCGGATAATCGGATGCATATTTACCTAAAGTAAGTCCGTAAGTCTATCCTGGGATTCTATAATAAAAATTATAGATCTATTTCAGTACTAACTACGTTTAGTAAAATTTTTGAGAAATTAATTTTAGACCAATTGCAAAGATTTGTTTAATAAACATAAATTATTACTTAACAAACAGTTTGGTTTTACAAAGGGTCGTTCAACTACTGATTGTACGTGTTGAACTTTTAGAACATATTTATAATGCATGGGACGATAAATGCGATGCCTTGGGCATCTTTTGTGATTTGTCCAAGGCATTCGATTGCGTTCTTCATGAAACGTTAATCAGGAAACTCCGCCACTACGGGATCCAGAACACCGCTCTGGATCTTCTTACATCATACTTGAGTAACAGGATTCAGAGCACTGACGTTAATGAAAAAAGATTGCCCGGGTCTATAGTAACAATGGGGGTCCCACAGGGCTCAATTCTTGGTCCTTTCTTGTTTCTTATTTATATTAACGACTTGCCCTACCTCATAATGGATAATCATGATATAGTTTTGTTTGCGGATGATACTTCACTTTTGTTTAAACTTAAACGTCAGCAGCTGATTACTGACGATGTAAACAGAGCGATCTCAAAAGTAGTTCACTGGTTCAATGTTAATAATTTAATAATGTTCTTAATGAAAAAAACCAAATGCATTAAGTTTACACTACCTCACGTTAGGCAGGTGAAAACTAACGTGTTGATAAAGGGCGAAGAATTGAGTCCTGAAGATAGCACAATATTCTTGGGATTAACTTTGAATGCTAAGCTTCAGTGGGGCCCACATGTAGATAAATTGTCAAAAATGCTAAGCTCCGCAGCATACGCTGTTAGGAAAATTCGTGACTTAACTAACATAGAGACAGCCCGTTTAGTGTACTTTAGCTATTTTCATAGTGTAATGTCGTACGGTATTCTGTTGTGGGGAAATGCAGCCGACATTCAGACTATCTTTTTTTCAGAAAAGAGCTGTTCGATACATTTATAAATAAAGGCCGAGACAATCTCTCAGAGAGAAATTTAAGGAGATTAATGTAATGACAGTGCCTTCTCAGTACATTTTTGAAAATCTTTTATATGCACATAAAGATATTAAATTGTTTAAAAAATACAGTGATATCCACAATATAAATACTAGGAACAAACACAAATTTATTGAACCTCCAAAAAGGCTCAAGAAAATAGGTAGCTCATTCAGGTGTCAATGTATACGCATTTATAATAAACTTCCAAGCCACGTTCACGATCTAAGCCTTAATAAATTCAAATCATTCATTGAACTCAAGTGGTGTCTGAAAGCTTTTTATACCGTTAAAGATTATATTGAGGACAAAAAGGCTTGGAATTGAACTGCTCCAAATTTTCTTTTTTCTCTTTTTATTTTTGCATACTGAATGTTGACATGAATATTTACTTTGTAAAGTATTATATTAATTTAATTATAGTGAATTTGAAGACTATGTAAGTCATTGCTTTTTTTGTTTGTTTTATTTTTTCTCTCAGTTATTTTTAATCATGGTCTGGCAGTTTGAGTAATTTATGCGGCCTACCCAAATGTCCTTTCTTTGGTATTGTTCGTCGAATCGTTGAGCTCCTTAAGTTCTGAGTTGAGCTGCGCAATTACTGACAAATGCGTGCACTGACAGGACAGGTCCTCTCAATCTGTGTGGTTCTTTCCTCAAAAGACCATTTCAGACACCAATCTACATCGTCTTCACATGAACTGACCAAGATTATGTCTGGACTTTATAAGAGACTGTGACCTCTGAGTTTGTTTCGGCCTTTCTTCTCAGAGTAGTCAGATAGGAAACGCGAACCTCATCTAGTTAAAAAAAAAAAACATGATTTACTTGTAGAAAGTCTTTGTATAAAACTACTTACAGAAATAAAATCATTTATCATTTATAAAATCCGAAAATGCCCAACTAATCGGATACATGGTATGGAAACGATTTCTTAAATGTGTGGTATTATTAATTTAAAAGACCGGGACACCGGGATCACATAACAACAAGCGTACGAATAGTTATTCGTATGCTTGTTTACTTACTTGAAGTTCATTTTGTAACATTACTTATCCAAACGTTTTCTATGCCAGTTTG
Organism: Dicycla oo; assembly: GCA_948252095.1. Classification (NCBI taxonomy): domain Eukaryota; kingdom Metazoa; phylum Arthropoda; class Insecta; order Lepidoptera; family Noctuidae; genus Dicycla; species Dicycla oo. Next base: position 652,805 of record OX411733.1, read on the forward strand.
CAACCTATTTTACAAAATTAGCTAGCATTCGATTCCATAGTAAAAATGACTAAATTTATCAATTCCAGAATCACGAGATTTTTAAAATCGATACAAAAGTGCATTCCATATTAGCCCACACCTGAACAATAGTTAATATACATTCGATTTTATAATCAGAACTCTAAATCTGTCGATCCAGAAATCCCGAAACTTTTTCGATACAAAAGTGCAATCCATATTAGCCAAGACCTAAACCCAAGTACCTAAATATACATTCGATTCTATAATCAGAACTCTAAATTTGTCGATCCCGGAATCCCGGGATTTTCTCGATACAAAAGCCCATTCCATATTTGCCAACATCTCAACTTTAGGTAAATATACATCCGATCTCTAGTTATAAGTAGTTTCAATGTCAGCGACGAACTTTTAATCGTTCAGTCTTAATATAGAAAATCGTCTAAATATATGTCGTTGATATTCGAACTGGTTATGCAAGTTATTCTAGATTCTTGAATTGTATCCCGACTTACCTTAGAGATTACATAAAACCTGTTCGCTTAGGTTTAAATTGAGGGGATAACGGCAATATCTGCTATCATAGAAGAAATTAAATTAGAAAAATATCAAAATATTTTATTTCACATAAACCTGCATGGGCACTTATGAAACGCTGCGAGGAACTCCACGATTACTCTTTTAAAAATAACATTAGACAGTAGTACAATGAACTTTATAATTGAGTATATTAAGGAGACCAGCCTTCGGCGCGGGAGACATTATAGTGCACAAGTGTGCGCAGGCACAGGAATGAAAATAACAGAAATAATGGAATAGATAGATTACAGAATATAGGCACAATCAAACTGCAGCGTAACGATACGCAGACCAATGGACCAGTCACTTTAGCTGGCCCGCAGATTCTCCCGTTGCTATCAACTGGTGAAGATAATGCTTTCTAAGGCATATTGTCAGCTTTTACACTGGATGTCTGTGGGTCTGTCCGTCACACTAAAAGATCGCTGGATGCCACGTTTCTGTAGTGCATCGGAGATGTTCGTGTTGTTTCGAAAAGGATGGTATCCCTGATCTGCAGAATGTTGGCAGCCGCAACGAAATCTTAAAGACTGTTGCTGATAGGATCTCACCCCCGCTTTGGAGGTCCTTTGTTAAATCAGTCATCTGATCATAATTTTAATTTCCTTTTTTGTTAGGGTTCCGTAGCAAAATGGTAAAAAGGAACCCTTATGGTGCGACTCAGTCTGTCTGTGTGTCTGGATATCTCAATAACTACTAATGCTAACAACTTGAAATTTGGAATAGTTTTAGGTGACGTTTGCCCAACTATTTTTATTAATGTTAAAGTGTCTATTTAATTTATATTTTAAAAGATATGATCATAGTTTACATATTAGGACAGGGTTATTGGTAAAACACCAACAACCTCTTAAGGGGTCATTGTACTCATCATTATGAACAACTTTTACTATGGAACCAAACCAGAAATCGCAAAACAAAATCTGATGTTCAGTACATTTTGACGAATTATGCGAACATAAATGTACTAAGCAGCTGATTTTTTTCGCAATTTCAGGTTTGGTCCCATAGTAAAAGTTGTTCATAATGAAAAGTACAATGAAGCTAGAAGTGGGGCTACTAGGGCATGTGGGGTATCATATGAAAGAGCGTTGTTTGCTTATTCTCAAACAATTTTTCTTTTAATTAGGCGGCACAGTTTTCGACTTTGAATGAAAAATGTAAAAAAATACCGTATCCTTATCTCCGAAGTTTGCATAGAGAAAAATCTGAAATTATTCTATATAATAAAAGTGTATGTAAAGATTACAGGAAAATTAAACAATATCTCTAAATAGCACACTTTAGAAATCATCAACAAAAATTATATTTGATCCACAATCGGTCAAGAGATGGCGCTGACCTAAAGCTGCAATATTCTACACCGCAGTGTTAAAATTCTGAGGAAATATAGGCCTCGCCTGGGAACATTTAAAAACATTCCACGTTTCACAAAGAAAATGTATACCATATATAAAGATGGTACGGAACCCTCGGTGCGCGAGTCCGACTCGCTCTTCACAGGTTTTTTTTTTGCAATCTTTATAATATATAGTACCTAATTGTATAGATAGATCATGAATTCATGATATTTGTAGTTGACACTTGAGTTAAGGTACAATTCCGAAGGCTACCGCAGACTAGTCGTCATAGCGTTTTCATAGAATTACATAGAAACCAGTAGCGAGTGTCGCTGCGGTTGTCATGTCATGTCTGCGGTATGCGATCTGCGGTCATCTTCCGAACAATTTCATGTTTGAATAATAGGCCCGTACAGTCTTAAGTACAGCCAAAGATAACAATCGCATAAATTATATTGCTCTACCCTACATGTAGGTCAACGTCTGATAACAGAACAATAGTAGGAGATTAGCAAGTCTAGAATATATTCAATATTATTGATAATGTGAAGCATTTGTTCTTATCTTAATATGCCATGTCCATCGTCGGTCAAGTTGGCCGATGCCGATGTGAAGATACGTTTAACAGAGTTGATGACGAAAATTTTGATGTTTGGGTTCATGGACCTTTAAATATGTGTCAACGTAGACGTCTTAGATGTCTGCGACTTCTCCAAGTTGGTTGTGGTTACTAGGCTAGAGCACATCACAAAAAGACGATCGACTATATTAGCGTAGATATCAATTCTATTTTTAGGAAATCAAAATGGAATTTTTATGAGGATCGAAAACAAAGTTACATTAGGTATAAATCACTCATCACCTAGCTTGCAGAATAAAGCAAGCTGAAGTGGCTGTGGGCTGGCCATGTTTGTCGAAGGACCGGTGGCTGGTGAAACCGACGAGTCCTGGAGTGGAGACCGCGTATCGGCAAGCGTAGTGTGGGATGCGCCGATGCCTCCCAGTTAGATGGACCGACGACCTTATATGTAGAGGCTGGGAGACTGGATGCGGAAGGCGAGGGACAGCAGAGGACTGCGATAGACTGAGTTGATAGAATATGGATCAGAATGATACGCGTTACATTTATGAATCAGAATGATACGCGCTACATTTATGGATAAGAATGATACGCGCTACATTTATGGATCAGAATGATACGCGCTACATTTATGGATAAGAATGATACGCGCTACATTTATGAATCAGAATGATACGCGCTACATTTATGGATCAGAATGATACGCGCTACATTTATGGATCAGAATGATACGCGCTACATTTATGGATACGAATGATACGCGCTACATTTATGGATCAGAATGATACGCGTTACATTCATGGATCAGAATGATACGCGCTACATTTATAGATCAGAATGATACGCGCTACATTCATGGATCAGAATGATACGCGCTACATTTATGAATCAGAATGATACGCGCTACATTTATGGATAAGAATGATACGCACTACATTTATGAATCAGAATGATACGCGCTACATTTATGGATAAGAATGATACGCGCTACATTTATGGATCAGAATGATACGCGCTACATTTATGGATCAGAATGATACGCGCTACATTTATGGATAAGAATGATACGCGCTACATTTATGGATAAGAATGATACGCGCTACATTTATGGATCAGAATGATACGCGATACATTCATGGATCAGAATGATACGCGCTACATTTATAGATCAGAATGATACGCGCTACATTCATGGATCAGAATGATACGCGCTACATTTATAGATCAGAATGATACGCGCTACATTCATGGATCAGAATGATACGCGCTACATTCATGGATCAGAATGATACGCGCTACATTGCTGGATCAGAATGATACGCGCTACATTCATGGATCAGAATGATACGCGCTGTACATTTATAGATCAGAATGATAGGTACGCGCTACATTCATGGATCAGAATGATACGCGCTACATTTATGGATCAGAATGGTACTCACTACATTTATGGTTTTTAGTTCTAATGACTCAAAATTCCTTACTATTATGATCACATCAAACTGCCTCCAACCAAGATAATAAATTGTGCTGGTTGGGTTTTAATAAGGACGTAGACAATTTATAGTTACCTTCACATAAAAAAGTTATTACTTTTAACATTAAATTATCAATGCTAGACCTCTAGCATTGATAATGTAATGTTAAAAGTAATAAACAATAGCTATTAGGGGGATATTACATTATCATAATTATTTATGATCGTAGATCTATGAGTCAGTCATGATATAGGACAATGTAAATAGGCAATACATATGAATCATTTGTGAGCTTCGGTATAATAAAACATGACATCATGCCTGCTGTCCCCGCAGGGCTAGGCAGAGGAGTACATAATAAACCCACATTTCACAAGTAATATTTAAGTTCCATGTAATAAGGTCTTATAGTCTATATGAAATATCCAGGGTGTAAGGTAAACTGTGGCAACCTTTCATTGTGCTCATCATTATGAACAACGTTTGCTATGGGATCAAACCTGAATTGGCGAAAAAAAAATCTCTTGTTCAGTATATTTATGTCCGTGTAACTCTCAAAATGCTCATTTTTGAACAGCTCATTTTTTTTTTTGATATTTCAGGTTTGGTCCCATAGTAAAAGTTGTTAATAATGATGAGTACAATGACCCCTTAAAAGGTTGACACTGTTTACACTTACACCCTGTATAAACAATATACGATCCTATACAGCATAATCGTGAAAATGTATTGAGGTTTTGTAATGGCTGATAATTTTTTCACGATTACCGTATTGGTCCCATGGAGAAAGTGGTTGTTTGATGCTCTGTACCATACGCTTAAATATGATCGCATCTTTTGGATATAATTATGTTATATATGGATCTTGGACATGGATGGTACTAGATTTATTTATTTATTTACTTTAAAAGTTTGTAGACTTAACAGGTCAACCCAAGGTGTCTACAACGTCTTTTATTATACGCGTACAGTTAGTTAGGTACAAATGTGTTGTTGTCATATTGCTATTTAGGTACTAATGCGGTGGACATTTGCTGCACATATAATTTATAATTATATATTATATTTTAATATTATTATTACTAGAGATGCGCCGAATGTTCAGCCGAATATTCGTTGTTGGGGATTCTTCAGATGAAAACCACTGGTCGAGGAAACACTTACTTGTTTTAATGTCGTATCTTCATGTGATGGCCGCCGACTGACTCACAGCCTTTTTTTTATATAAATGGCATCTCGTAGTTGGTCTAGAGAGGCCGTGACTACTTAACCGGACTATCCTGTGGCTGCCTTAAGCGAACTCAAAGCCTCCAGTCAGGGGCATAAACTTACAGACTAAGCGACTACACACTACGGGCTCCCCCTGTGGGGAACGAACCTCGGCTTAGGGCGTCACTGGGGGGAGGACAGCAAGATGGGACGGGCTGGATCAAAATTAGAGTAATTATTATTATCAGGGGAGTTTAAAGCTACTGGCTCAGCTTCGCCACCAGCTGGCACGTCATACCCGAGCAAGGGACGGGGGGGAGGGCGATTACTACGGGCTCGTCGCGAAGGACCTCGGCGGCGAGGTCGGAATGTCGATTTGTTTTTGTTCCTACGGTCCCTACTGCTCTCCTGGAGAAGAGTTATGGGGTCGTCGGGATCTGAGAGGACAAGCCTAGGGCGGCGGACCTTATTAATACGAGAGGGGGACATAGCTAGCCGCCTCGACAACCAGAGGGTGCGATGGTTGGCGGCTGAGTCGAAGAAACACTTGGAATTGCGTTTCAAGAACTGGCAGATGGTGGGAATGTCGAGATCTAAGTGGAGGATTTCGTTCCGAATGAACCAAGGGGCTCCCGTTGCCTTTCGGAGGAAACGGTTTTGGAGGGCCTGCATCCTATGAATGAGGTGGGGTATTGCGTGCGCAAAAACTGAACCCGCATGTGGCGAATGTAACTACGCTGTATAAATGCGCAATTTGTACCTAAGTGACAATTTGCTACGTGCATTCAGAATGGAGTGGAGTCTACCGAGAGCGAAAGCGGCGCGCGTACGCACCTGCTTTATGTGCTCAGCGAAGGAGAGGTGGTGGTCGAGGGTCACACCAAGGTACTTGGCTCGCGTCTCCCAAGGGATCGGCTTGCCGAACATGGTGATCGGTCTTGGAGTCGAGTGCGACGCGGTCTCAGAAAGAGGACCGCTTGACTCTTGACCTCGATTCTCCACTTCCTAAACCTAATGGGGTGGGGACTCACAGCCTTACAATGACCCCTTATTTATACGATTTTTGCTAAGAAATCACCCTACAACTCTTACCTACAACACTACAACCCTCTACAGGTCACGCCCACAAACAAAAACTGCGGCGCTAAGCTATCCTATGGCGACCCTTTACCGTAACGAGGCCCGTTCTGACTTTCTTATTTAATTTCCTTTGAAATTCAGTACCTCGCTACGGTAAATTCACAGATATATGCAATAATTCAATTTATAATATTACACTATTATTCTATATTTACACCTAATGGTGTAAATATAGAAACATCAACAGTCTGTTCAGCACTAATTGTCTATGTATGTACATTGGTCACTGTTCACTCGACGTTCATCGCCAACATTCGTATTCGGCACATTCGGCATATTTTTTCATATTCGTATTCGGCCGAAAATTCGGTTGATATTCCGAATAATTACCGAATATTTAAATTATTGTTAATATTTAAAAAAATAACATTTTATTAAACAGTAAGATTAACTAATTACTAAATAAGTGTGGTTTATTCCGAAAGTTGTACATAGTTTTTTTATAAATGAACGATACACTATTTTTTGTATCAATTATTTATTGACAAAATAAAAAAGATTAACTTTAAAAATCAATTTAAATAAAATTTTAATCAAATAAACGTCTGATTTTTTACCAATGATAAATTAAAATAAATCCACACATGCGAAGTTTTACGTCCACTCATCTTCAAAAACGTTCAACGACGTAATATAATAAACTTCAATCAAAGTATGCAGTTTCGAGACAATTTTTTAACTATATTATGCAAAAACTGCAATATGTAACCGAAAGAGCGATGTATTGACTGAGCGAGCCGTGCTAGCGCGAGGGGCCGCGGGTTGTGCACGGGGCAGTGAGGGGGCGATGGCAAACGCCGCCCGGCTCTTGCAGAGCGCCGTACCGAGTACAAACCTGTTTACCGCGCAGAATCGAACCGAATGATTAGGCCGAATATTCGGTTCGGTACATTTTGGACCGAATATTCGGCTGAAAATTCGTATTCGATTGAACCTACATTCGGCGCATCTCTAATTATTACTATTATTTATTTTTATTATTTAGATATAATTTATATTTAATATAGTAATATATCGTAACAGTAAAGAAAAGCCAGAGCCTATTTTTTTAAAAACACTTAAGCTATTTTTAGTATAAGCAAGTAATGGATCTTGAAGTTATTATTATACAGCTGACGATGATGATTTACGCACGTATATCGATAACGACACGATAACCATTAGTCATGTGTCCCGTGACTATAACATGCAGCTGAGAAATGATACTGAACTATTTATATCTACGAGATCGATAATGATAAAATACTCGATTTTTTATCGAAGTGGTTTTTTGGTCGTTAGTGAATGATCTAGTCGAGTGTTTGTAGTGATATTCTGGACTAGAACTGTCATGGAAATGACAAGATTTTGGAGATTTATATAAAACTAGCTTCTATCCACGACTCTTCGTGAAAATTCTTCCTTTAATATTTAATAAATAAGTAAGTTTTGTAATTTTGTAGTAGTGAAAGAATTTTCAGAAACGGATCAGTAGTTCAGAAGATCACCCCCTACATATAATACAAACTCGCAAATACCTCTTTACCACACAGGATCAAATTAAATTAGCTAGCGAAACTCCGCAGACGTGATGGATATCGATATCTAAAATTCTAAACACGACAAAATAAAAATGATTTGATGATTTTTTTTTTGGGCTAATGACCGCTAGTAGTGTTGTTACCTGAAATGTGAGTGGATAAATCGTCTTGATTTATCGATACCCAGAACTTCGGCAAAGTTTACATACTAAAAAAAAAATTATACTGATATTTTAAGTGACTACACCTACCGGCTCTCGCTCAAAACAGGTTCAAATTGGCAACAAAAAAACAACATCATCAAATTAATTTATGTTCTATTTTACTATACTTAGATACAGGATGTATAAGAAAAGGTGTCGCTACTAACACAAATGTATTGTTTGTTAACATAGTAATCGTGAAAAAAAAAATCAGTCGTTCAATTTGGTCATTTGGCCGAGACAAAATTGCTCAGTTTGATGGTCTGTACCACACCCTTAAGTTGGCGACACCCTTCCTCAGACAGCCTGTAGACGACAACTCATAAATTGGCTCTGAATCTGAATGAGAAATGCAAACATAACCTGCAGCTGACAACAAAATGTCAAATGAAGATTTACCTCAAAGATGGATGATGGATTCCACGTAGGTACTAAGGATTTATATAGGAAAAAGCTGCGTAGCTAAAAACTGTCAGGTGCAGCAGAGATGTCAAAATCTCTGCGATAATATTTGATGCGCGGGTCCTTTGATCCACGATAGTCACTTTTACCTTGAGGAATGCAAAAAACAAGATTTTAAACCTTAGGAACCGTAAGCGTAGTGTAGTATTGTGGGGGACTTTAGACGTCTCCCCGAGATCTATAAAAATAAAAGACGTATTTAATAGTAAAATAGGATAATAAATAATAATTTTCATTGCCTCATTAGTTTAGTGATCGCACGCGCTACTGCTGAGCATGAGTTCGATTCCCAGGTCTGGAAGTGTTATAGGATTTTTCCCCGGAGTCTGGATTTGTGCAATGTTGATGGCAATACTTTCACCCCCTATTGCATGAGACTTATCATAACTGGCGACATAATGAGTGTATTATTTATTAGGTACGTCTCTGCCTACCCTTGCGGGGAGTACAGGCTTGATGGCAAGTTATTCCTATAAGGATTTTACATCTAAACTTTTTTCTATTCTAAATATGAAGTAGTGTTTATCTCATGTGACGTTAACTTATGAAATACTAGTTTTTGCCAGCGGCGCTTGAGGGTCATATTATCCCGCTGGAACGTACTGGGCTAAAAAAACTTTTTAGCAAAAAAATAAAACCGACATCTAAAACAAAACACTACAAAGTGAAAAATAACTTTAATTTCGGAAGTCGGTGTCTTTGGTTTTGTATTTTCGTTTTTTGCCACCGACTTCCGAAATTAAAGTTATTTTTCACTTTGTAGTGTTTTGTTTTAGAAGTCGGTTTTATTTTTTTGCTAAAAAGTTTTTATTTTTCACTTTTTAGTTGTGGAACCTACCCCACACAAATTCGAATACATAATTGAGCACAATAATTGTAGATATAGCCATGTAAATAACAGTGATAGGAAGTTATTAAGACATCATCACATCATCCATATAAAATAAGTGGGAAATATACGCATTATTGAAGGTAACTCAAAAACTCCCCAAGCAAAGTTAATAAAATTTATATGGGACCACCTCGGAAGTATACCCTTTCAAACAAAAAAAGTATTTTTCAAATCGGTCCATCCGTCTTTGAGTAATCGCGTAACAAACATACAAAAAAAAAATACAGACGAATTGAGAACCTCCTCCTTTTGGAAGTCGGTTAAAAAGTATCCTATGTCCTTATCCAACTCATGGTCTGTCCATCTGCCAACACACGGGAGGAGGTGTACCCAATATTCAAATGTCCAAAAACATTTAACGGCTTTGTACTATGTTTAACTTAACGCTAACCGTGCACCTGGGAGTCGAATATTGCCTACAAACCTAATAAATACATACAAACTTTTAACTCTCTTTAATCTCTCTATCGTCGCTATCTTACACTATTTTGTACTAAAAAAACAATATTTGGTTGATGGCCGTGAGAAAAAGAAAAAGTCGCCACCTTCCGTAATAAAATCGGCATAGTCCTTTCTTTCAAATCGCCGTCAAATTTCTTTCAAGCCGTTTTAGCCTGAAAGCGTAAGCAAAAAAACTCACTTTAGCATTTATAATATTAGTAAGGATAGTAGGATTCGTAGCGGTTGGTTTGCAAAGCTTCCCAAGCCAAACCTCTACTCTACTATCAATATTTGAATTAATTTGTTAGACCCTACGTTCACTTTTGTCCTTGTCCATACAATACCTTACAAAACAAACGGGTCTTATACCGACCTCTTTAGATAATATTACCAGCCTATTATTAATTACTGTCTCACTGCAGGCCACAGGCCTCTTCTCATACAGAGAAGTCACGAGCCTTGATCACAACGCTTACGCAACACAGGTTGGCGCTTTTAGACTTACATCCTAACTAATATTATAAAAATGCGAAAGTGAGTTTGTTTATTTGTTACACTTTCACGCTGAAACGGCTGAACGGATTTGGATGAAATTTGGCATATAGGTAGACCATGACCTGGAGAAGGACATAGGTCCAGGTTTCCTCGTGATATTTTTCCTTTACTGATGTCAGTAATGTTCAAGATAAATGCAGAAAGTACAGATGCCAGCACATCAAGCTACTACAATCTGTCAAATTTCTTTAATAGATTTTCAACTTTATTGCTAAAGCATTAGGTTCAAGGTTGATGGTCAAAATATGACAGTTTCGGGTAGCTTGACCTACTGGCGTCTGTACTATAAATTGAAAAGGCACTTTGGTCCTTGTTCGGATTTGAACGTACAACCTCGAGCATAAGAGGCGAGGCCGTAACCACTGGCCCATCACGCTTAGCTGTATGATCTTTATCAGCATCCCATTGGTCTATCCAATTTGTAGTTATGTCATTATGTAGGCACTCGACATGTCATTGTGTGGTGATACTTATGTTCTAGCTATACATAGAAAATATTATCGTTTGTTAGTTCCGTGGTTCGTGATCGAGACTAGCATTTCAAAAGATACCCCTGACGTAACGTACTAGCTTTAAACGTCGTACATATGGGTTTGTATGGTCCAAAGTTTTTGAATATGAAAGTAACTCTATTTTCCTTTACCATCGTACCTACATTCTAATTCATCATCTTCCATTTGGTCGTGACTGACTGACACTTATACAATCCAAACACATTTTCTCGTGATCTTGCAGTTATCTTCTTTAACGCACTTTACGCTCTTTCTGTACAGTGAACGAAACTGAACCGTCACGCTTGGGTCGGTAACGCTGAATTTGGTATACTCAGCTCCAATCGGTCGGTGACATCGAATCGCATATACTCTGTGCTGAATCGTGTATACTCGGCGCTGAATCGCGTAAACTCGGCGCTGAATCGTGTATACTCGGTGCTGAATCGCGAATACTCGGCGCTGAATCGCGTATACTCGGAGCTGAATCGCGTATAGTCGGCGCCGAATCGCGTGTACTCGGCGCTGAATCGCGTATACTGGGCGCTGAATAGCGTATACTCGGCGCTGAATCGCGTATACTGGGCGCTGAATAGCGTATACTCGGCGCTGAATCGGGTATACTCGGCGCTGATTCGCATATACTCGGCGCTGAATCGCGTATACTTGGCTCTGAATCGCGTATACTCGGCGCTGAATCGCGTATACGTTTTCACTTCTATCGTGTGCACACACCCTCCTGTTACCATGAGTTGATTCTTGTAGGTAGTTATGTATATTTTGTTTGTTTAAAGCCTCTATTTTAGTGTTTAAATTCTTTGTGCAAAAAGATTGTTTCCACCATTGCAGCCTAAATCAGCAATTTAAATGATGGTACTTAGAAAATGTAGCTCAAGGTTGCAAAATGCAGCAGAAACAAAAAGTATTTCCCAGTACAATTGGACATGCAATCCTTCAAAATGATTCTCCAATTACCGAGGAATCTGAAGTTACTTTCATGATCATTGATAAATCAGGCGGCCTTCTACTTTGCTGTCAGAAAGCGATCGGCAAACCGATTGAAAGTCAAGATAAAAGAAAATTGAGTACATACACAACCAGATGTTATTTTAGAAAACCTCCAGATTATAGGATTACTAGATAACGTTGACATTAAGGAGGGAGAAAAGCTTAAGCGCATTATAACTCATCAATAGTTCCTTGGATTTACTTGGGATTTTTTAAAGGAAGAAAGAAAAAAAAACAAAATAGATCTATAATCACGAGGACACAAGAGAAATAGTCGAAAGCTGCACGTCATCGTGACTGTGACAAGAAGGCTTCCACTCAGTATGATGCTGTGCTATGGGAGACCCAGAGGACAGCGCTGATTTTTAGTGGTCACCCGTTTTTCACATGTCCCTTTGTTTTCACCCCACTTCATTTCTCTGACTTAGGTGATGCTGGTTTCGTTGATCCAGGTTATTAAAAATGGAAATAAATAAAATAAATAAATAACGGTCTTAAATAACTATTTTATAGTATCTTTTGCCAGCGGCTTAGCCCACGTGGATGTCGGCAATTATCCCATGGGAGCCGTACATTTTTCCGGGATAAGAAGTATCCTATGTGCTATTCCAGACTAACCTAACTCTGTGCCAAATTTCATCTAGATCGGTCCTGCCGTTCTGGCGTGATTGAGTAACAAAGATCCATATATTCGCATTTATAATATTAGTGCGATAGTAGCGATGTATAAATAGTTGATAAAAATGCTGTGAAAGCTGGCGCAGCAATCGATATTTTTTCGATAATTACTTTTTGAAAGATCTATAAATAACGCGTACTGTAGTATCGACTTATTTCGCTATATATAGAAGATAATGATCTCTAAGATAACAGTGAAGTAGAATCATGTGACAGAGTCACGCTGGTTATTTATCAGTAATTTCAGTAAGCCCCTCTCGAAACCGGTCCTTTTGATACAAGTAGTATCTGAGCGTAATGCTCCTTTAGTGGATTATAATATATTTTATCTACACGCATGCTATAAATCGTCTATAAAAGTTTCTGAAGCAGTTAGCTTATTGCCAACATTAAAACAACCAGTGTCATAGTAACCATAATATCATCCAAACGTGTGTTATAATGTTGTACTGAATTTCATAATGCAACTCCCGCAGAGTACTCTTTTATATATAGGGTGACTGGTATTTAGTGACCGATACACATGACTGTACTCATGATAACAAACAACTTATTGCGCAACTGTGTTTCTTCATTAACCGTGTTTATCTGTATCTGCGATATAAAATGATGATGTTCCTTTTTCAGTTTGTATTGTTTCTAATCACAGTTTACAACATTCATAATTGTAATATTTTTTAATACTTTTTTTTTAATTGAAAGTAAAAGCGTAAAAACCGGCCAAGTGCGTGTCGGACTGCGCATTATGAAGGGTTCCGTAGTTGGGATGAATTTATCCCAAGAATTAACAATTAACATTGTAGTTGAAAAACATGTTCTCCCATACATTCCAACTGCAAATGTAATTTTGTACGCAAAATATTGAGAACGTTACCATGTTATTTTAAGACCATATACTTCTTATAAGTTTTCCTGTAGGTAATCTTTAGGCATAGAACTATTTTCTGTATTTTGGATTTTGGGGGAATGGTCAATTTTCGTCTACTTTCTTACATAACTTTAAAACAATTTATTTTAAAATTATAATATATATATATATATTTGAGACCTTCATAGTAAGCCCTTTCATTTGATATGTCACACGGTACAGTTTGCAAAACTTTTTTTAATAAAGTGGTTTTTTTTATTTGTGATGGGTTTGCTCTTGACTCTAGTCTAGGTCAGAGGTGACAGAGACAAAGTCGACGATGGAGTGAGCTTAGCCTGTTCACTCTCACTTTGAAAAGATTAGGGTTGTATGCGTTCGGAAACACAGACGCAGGTAGTGTCTGTGCGCATTATAAAAGACATTTGGAAGCGCTTAGTTCGAATTGGTGGAATAGCAACCAGGTAAGGAAGGTAACTGGCAGTGCGTCTAGATGTCCGATGGTAGAAGGGGGCCGGTGGAATGAGGTCGTAGAGTTCTCGGGCACACTCTCCAAAGTACAATCTGTAGAAGACCGACAAGCAGGCAACCTTGCGGCGATGAGCCAAGCTTGGCATCCAAAAGGTTTACGTCGCCAATGAGTCTCTTAGCTCTGCGTTCCACCGAGACAAGCGCGGCTAGTTGGTACTTGGCTGATCCATCCTAAAGGTGACTGCAATACTCCATGCAGGATTGGACTTGCGTTTTGTAAAGGGTTAAAAGCTGTCCAGGCGTAAAGTATCGCTTCACCCTATTTAGGATGCCCAGTTTCTTGGCCGCTGTTTGGGCCTTGTATTCGATGGTGGCGCCGAAGTTGAGACTAGATGTCAACTCCATGCCTAGGAGCTCAAGTCGATCAGTTACAGGAACAACTCTTTTTAGTGGTAAAAAGACACGCCTGTGTTTCTCGACAGGAGAGCTTGCACTTGCAGGGAGCTGTAGTGCTATTCTGTACAAAGCTTACCGTGAAACCTTAGGTGAGGTGAGCTTGGAGTGAGCTGTCAATAGTGTCAACCCTATAGCATCAGGTGGAATGACAGCTCTAAGCTCACTTGACCTAATAATAATAATATAAAATATAGTAAATACTGTAGTTTTTGTATTTCCTTCCTTTATTAATGTATTTCTTCTTACGAATTACAAGAGACATTCCACTGCTCCTTCGGCCAGCGGATTAATTTGAAATAAGAAAATTTTAAGATCTTTGTATATTTATTACTTACTTATTATTTTAAAGTACCGGTAAACGAAATGTTACATAATGATGAGTTTATGAACGCCACACATAACTGCGTTAGGTATTACAAACTGTAATGCCACTAGAAAGCGAGTGAAACCGTCAAGAATAGCTAGTTCCTCAAACTTTCGCAGATATTAACCGATAATGACTAGATAAACAGCTGTTTGTTATACAAAGTAACAGCAACCGTAATAACGTAGCCTTGCTTGTTTAACTCATACATAAAATAAATAAATATATTCTCAACAATAAATAACAGAGAAGTTTTATAATAAATAATAATCAGACTGTATTGTCCCACAGGATTGCAGGAGTGCAGGCCTCCCTTTCCTTTTTCAATTTATTATTTAAAAAAAATGCCTATTATTTTGAAAGTGTTTTTGAAGTTTATTTTTGTTTTAAAAATGTAAACAAATTTCACTGACATCCCTCAGACGAACATGGTCAGGAGTGTTTGGTTCAAACTAGTTGCGTTGTTAACGACATCGTTTATTATCCTGGGCCGGTAGTCTCGAAATAGTTAGCAATCGAAGTCCTAGAGGGGTACCTAGACAGTCAATATTGCTTGATAAGCATGTGATTTTTTCGTGATTGTCATGCAATTTTGACCGTCTGGGGACCCCAATAGGACTTTGCGACCGAATTCGATCGTATAGCGATCGCTATCTATGTCGAGACGGCAGGCCCTGTTATGCTTGGTGTATACCTGCTCCAAAAATAACTTGGAAATGTATTTTTGTTTATTTTTACACTTTATGAATATTCATTCTATTATGCACTAACGTTAGTGCACTTTTCCCAACTATGTTGGGGTCAGCTTCCAGTCTAACCAGATGCAGCTGAATACCAATATTTTACATCAGCCTGTCTAACTTACACAATCTAGTTACTGGGTAATTGTACATTATTGCAATACCTAAACAATTTGCTCCTGGGAGCTTTTTATCCCAAACATGCGGACGAAAGGACCAAACATTGCAAATGAAATACATATATCATGCGTTTCAAATGTTTATAAAAATATCCTGCAAATACTTTCTTTTCCTCTGCCCCGACCCACCCAGCTGTGTGCTATGTGGCCTGTTGGGGCACCCAGCCAATTACCGTGGCTGCTCCAAAGCTCCAAAGAACTCCTCCCCTAAACTGGCCAAGCGTGCCAACGCTCGCCAGCAAAGGGAATGCCCTTCTTTGGTACTCCCCTCAACCGAGATGCCCACGCGACTAAGTCCTCAGAGACCCAGTCCGTGGAACTACCTCAACCACCAGCAGGCCTTCCCTGCTCTGGCTGCTTCCCAGCCTCCCCCTCCCCCCCCTCTTATTCCGGCTCCCACGGATGCCCGGAAACCCACAGCTCCTCCCAGAGCTGCTGCCCCCGCTCCCGCTGTCTCAGCTCCCGCTGTCTCAGCTCCCCCCCCTCCTCGCTCACCCGCAGGAGCCAGTCAAGGTCTGCCTCTAGATAACTTTAGCGTTATCTCCGGCACCTTCCTGACCTTCATGTCCCCTCGAGCTACCCAAATGGCCACCGAAATCGTGGCCGCTAGGAATGCCTGTGATCTCTTCAGGATCCAGAGCATCTATAATGCGTACCCGGAGATTACGCAAGCTCTGATGGCCTTTACCAAACAATAAATCAACAATGGATAAAGGCATCTTAGCTAGATTCAAACCCCGTTCCCTCAAGTTAGGTTTTTTCAACGCCAATGGCATTCATAGCCAACGTACTGAGATCGCCACTTTCCTCCGCGATCACCAAATAGACATCCTCTTAGTTCAGGAAACCTTTTTAAAGCCTCGTCATCGAAACCCGTCTATTGCCAACTATCGCATAGTTCGCAACGACAGGACTCGATGTCACCTGGGCGGCACCCTTATCTACTACAAGAGAGGCCTATACTGCATCCCTATAGACCCTCCCCCCCTCTCAGACTTAGAAGTGACTGTCTGCCGCCTAGGCATGACAGGCCACCAACCGATCACTCTAGTATCGGCCTACCTCTCCCCGACTTCCTCAGATAGTTCCCTATCTGCTGACCTTTCCACCCTTTTTGGCTTGAGTGAATCCGTTATCATAGCGGGTGACCTCAACGCCAAACATTCCGCCTGGAATAGTACCAGGACCTCTCGCAGAGGTAGACTTCTGTTCAACCTCTGCTCCCTCCTGAGTTTCGATGTCATCGCCCCGATGACTCCTACTCACTTTCCCCACAACCCTGACCACACCCCTGACGTACTTGATGTAGCGCTTCTAAAGAATGTCAACCTACGGTTGGATTCTATAGAGGCGATACATGAACTGACCTCTGACCACCGACCAGTCGTTGTAAACCTGGCACCCCGCATAGGTCTCCGTGACCCCAGCCAACCCCCTCTCACTCAAAAAGTGACCGACTGGAGGAAAGTAAGCGAATGTCTGAAATCCACCACGTCCCCCCACTTAGACTCCATCCCCGACCACTTTGACTCTATCGCTGACACGACGGCCGCGATCGACTCATTCACAGAACACGTACAATCTGTCCTGGACGATTGTTCAAGGGAAATTCCAACGATGGAAAACCATCGCTGGAAGTTGCCGGACGATGTGCGTGAGCTGCTGAATGAGAAGAACGCGGCTGTCCGTGCCTACAGCAGCTTTCCCTGCCAAGCGAACAAAGCCCATATGCGCTCTTTACAGAGATCTGTAAAGAAACGCATAGAGGAGCTGCGTAACACTGGCTGGGATAAGATGCTGAGCGACCTAGAGCCTACCCACCTAGCCTTCTGGCAACTCCAGAGGAAGCTCAGATCCCAAGAGACTGCCTCTATGCCCCCCCTTATCCGCCCTGACAAGAGCATCGCTTTCGATGATGTCGACAAGGCTGAATGCCTAGCCGACAGTCTTGAGACTCAGTGCTCACCCAGCTCCCAACCAGTAGACCAAGCTCACCTCTCTGAGGTCGACGCGGAAGTCGAACGTAGAGCCTCCCTCCCTCCCGTTGAAGACCCTGATTGTCCCCTGCCCCCCGTCACTCCAGACGAGGTGCAGGACATAATCAAGGGTCTTAAACCCCGTAAAGCCCCCGGCTCAGATGGAATTACCAATAGGGTGATCCAACTCTTCCCCGCCCACCTTATAATGCTCATGGTCACCATCTTCAATGGTGCCATGAGCAACAACATCTTTCCTCAAGCATGGAAAGAGGCCACTGTAATTGGCATCCCCAAGCCCGGTAAGCCCAAGGCTGAGCCCTCTAGCTACCGCCCCATCAGTCTGCTCAATGTGCTCGGCAAAATCTATGAGAGGCTTATTTATAAGCGACTCAGAGACTATGCCGAGACAAAGGGTCTCATCCCTAACGAGCAGTTTGGTTTCCGAACGCAGCATTCCTGCGTTCATCAGGTCCACCGCATCATCGAACACATAAGCGTTGGCTTCCAACGTGGTTTGATGACGGGCGCTGTCTTCTTTGATATAGCGAAAGCGTTCGACAAAGTCTGGCACAACGGCTTATTATATAAGCTCTACCAACTTGGCGTGCCGGATCGTCTCGTACTCATCTTACGAGACTTTTTGTCGAATCGCACCTTTCGCTATCGCATAGAAGGAGCGCTATCCTCCCCCCATCCCATCCGTGCAGGAGTCCCTCAGGGCTCTGTGCTCGCTCCCCTCATCTTCACGCTGTTCACCAGCGATATCCCGAAAAGTAAAAAGGCGCAGTTAGCTCTGTTCGCAGACGACACGGCCATTTACTATTCGGGCAGGGACCAACACCCGATATCTCGCACTCTCCAAACCGCAGTCGATAATCTCGGCGCCTGGTTTAGGAAGTGGAGAATCGAGGTCAATCCCGACAAGAGTCAAGCGGTTCTCTTTCTGAGACCGCGTCGCACTCGACTCCCCCCCCGACCGATCACCATGTTCGGCAAGCCGATCCCTTGGGAGACGCGAGCCAAATACCTCGGTGTGACCCTCGACCACCACCTCTCCTTCGCTGAGCACATAAAGCAGGTGCGTTCGCGCGCCGCTTTCGCTCTCGGTAGACTCCACTCCGTTCTGAATGCACGTAGCAAATTGTCACTTAGGTGCAAATTGCGCATTTATACAGCGTGCATTCGCCCCATCATGACCTATGCGGGTTCAGTGTTTGCACACGCAAAACCTCACCTCATTCATAGGATGCAGGCCCTCCAAAACCGTTTCCTCCGAAAGGCAACGGGAGCCCCTTGGTTCGTTCGGAACGAAATCCTCCATGTCGATCTCGACATTCCCACCATCTCCCAGTTCTTGAAACGCAATTCCAAGCGTTTCTTCGACTCAGCCACCAACCATCGCAACCCTCTGGTTGTCGAGGCGGCTAGCTATGTCCCCTCTCGTATTAGTAAGGTCCGCCGCCCCAGGCTTGTCCTCTCAGATCCCGACGACCCCATAACTCTTCTCCAGGAGAGCAGTAGGGACCGTAGGAACAAAAACAAATCGACATTCCGACCTCGCCGCCGAGGTCCCTCGCGACGACCCCGTAATAATCGTCCTCCCCCCCGTCCCTTGCTCGGGTATGATGTGCCAGCTGGTGGCGTAGCTGAGCCTGTAGCTTTAAACTCCCCTGATAATAATAATTCAAATCTGATCCAGCCTGTCCCATCTTGCTGTCCTCCCCCCAGCGACGCCCTAAGCCGAGGCCCGTTCCCCACAGGGGGAGCCCTTAGCGTGTAGTCGCTTAGTCTGTAAGTTTTTTGCCCCTGGCTGGAGGCTTTGAGTTTTTCTTAAGGCAGCCACAGGATAGTCCGGTTAAGTAGTCTCGACCTCTCTAGGTCAACTACGAGATGCCATTCATAAAAAAAAAAAAAAAAAAAAAAAAAAAAAAAAAAAAAAAAAAAAAAAAAAAAAAAAAAAAACTTTCTTTTCCGTTTATATTATAGACAAAGATAGATGAAAGTGGCCAGTGACAGAAAAGTTTAAAGGAAATCGTTTGGCTTGGTATGGGCATGGGATGAGCAGGGAAGAAACGCATGTGACAAAAAGAGTGACGAATGTGAAGAAAAGAGAGAGAAGTGGAGAGAGAGAGAGAGGAAGGCCAAAGAAAAGATGGATGGATTGTGTGAGGAATGATATGAAAGAGAAGGGAGTGAATGATAGCGTGACGGTTGACAGGGGAGAATGGAAGAAGAAAACGTGTTGCGCCGACCCCAAGTAACATGGGATAAGGTCAGGAAGATGATGATGATAAGAGATAATTATTATTTAGGCGCATTATAATATTATTTACAGTCATTCATTGCTTGTGCGTTTTCACACAATAGCGTTTGATAGGCCGTTGTCCTGAATTGATACGGAATATCTTATCGTCCCCATAAACTCATCTGTCGCAATACGCAAATATATGCCATTACAACAGTTCGTACGTTAGTTTTCTGGCTTGTTTGAATGTTATTGCTACAAACAGGAATCACTGGGAGTATTTTTTTGGGAAACGTTTCTCTATATGCCTTAATAAATTAAGGCCTCCAGAGAGGGCGTGAACTTCTTAACTAAGTAACCACACACTAGGGGCACCCTTTGTGGGGTACGGACCTTGGCTTAGAGCGTCGCTGGGGGAGGACAGCAAGGAACAGGCTGGATCGGATTAATTATATTATTTAGGGACGAATTTAAAGCTACAGGCTCAGCGGCGGACTGGGTCGGTTAAGGGTCTGGGCAGAATCACTGGGAGAATATCCGGTTCGAAACATAAAAAGACGAATATAAATATTTTTAATTTTACATGATTCCAGACTGTAGTAGAAATTGATAGAACAGTATATCTTAATATTTTAAATAGTCTCTACACGAGATTCAGGAAACTGGATTACGCAAAGTCCAGAAAATGTGAGATTTTGATTTGAGCTATTAGCAGCACGAGATGATGAAATGCTTTCCTTGCTGTCCAAATTCGTTGCTATCTCAGTGGGAAAGTGAACTGCGTTGGTTTTACTTATCTACTACTCGTATATCGAACTATCGATCGGTTTGCCACCCAACTGTGCAATACTAGCATTTCTAATTTTAACATCACGTCAGTATAAAATAACCAATCAATCTACCTAGCGTTTTCCTAACTACGTTGAGGTCGGCTTCCAGTCTAACCGGACGCAGCTGAATACCAGTATTCTACATGGAGCGACTGTCTAACTGACATCCACAACCCAGAAACTGGGTAATACGATACCCCTTAGTAAGACTGGTTGTCAGATTTTCAGGCTTCTGACAACCCGTAACGACTGTCAAAGATCAAAGAATGACAGCCGGGACCAACGGCTTAACCTGTATTAAACTTAGTACTAGAAGTACTAGCAGTTACTTATACTGCTGGAATGAGCCTTAGTCAAAAAGCTTAAAAAAAATTGAGTCCAGCAGCTCAGACCTTGCAATAAAAACAAGGTCTTAAAGACGCTAACAAAACAATAGCAGTATTCCGACCACCTATTAACTCTATCCATTAGTTGTGTCGATTAGTTGACGGATGCAACAGTCACGGCATCCATTACGATTTTTTTTATGAGCTTCGGAGTAGCAATCATAGGTTTTTTTTATGACCTTGTGATTAGCATCATACCTACTCATATTTTTATAAGTAGTAGATGATGGCATGGCATCTGAATTGTGAAGGAGAACTAAAACTAGAAGTAGGTATATTGTGCGTTACGTTGTTTGTGGATTTCTCGGACACTGAACTCTCAGATTAATAGCAATAATTTTCCCGACCGAATTAGGGCCATGGTGGCCAATCTCAACAAAGATTACCCTAGTACGCAGGGGATATTATAATGCACATGTGTTTGCGCCGACACAGGTGCTTGACCCAGGAATCAATCTCAGTACCCCACGCTCAGCAATCGTACGACGAACGATGCAGAATAATGTGCAGCTTGCGTGAAATGTTTAGAGGTTCAGTTCGAAAAATTATTATGGAGTTTTGTAGCTGACGACCCTATGAATCTGATTGACACAAGACATACTCGTATATGTTCATCTTAAACATTTCAGTTAGGTAGAAATTAAAAAACCAAGTATAGTATCATAATAAAATTAAAAAGAGAGAAAAAGATTTGATTCACGTTACAAATCAGCTGAATTCTTTGACTTCCTACAAGTCCTAATTATAACCTACTTTGTTTTAAAACTCATTTTCTTTTATCTATGCATTAAGATTACAATAGAATGTACTATAATAGTAAGTTACATACATACTTTTATATAACATCATCTACGTACAGTGTTGTCATTTTATGTTTTGATAACATTTACCTAGAGGTAAAAGGAAAAGTTTTGGTTTTTGAGATACTACACCATAATATTATGGAAATAATGTTTTTCTACACGTGTTTTTTAGGCTTTGGGGATGTAAATATTTATAAAATCCCCCTGGCCCCTTCCGTCGATTGCATCGCATAATGGCTTTTATTTAGTTGGTACACCAAATAAAACCTGCCTAGCCCATCCATGTAAAATACCAGTATTTTACATGGAGCAACTGTCTATCTCACATCCACAACCCAGTTACTGGATAACACGATACCCGTTGGTAAGACTGGTTGTCAGTCCCGTAACGACTGTCAAAGATCCAAGAATGACTGCCGGGACCAACGGCGGTCTCGGTATTTTAAGATGGTCACGGGCTGACTGCGGCAATCGATCGACCCCTGCTGCTGTTATTACTTAGCCACGAGCCCCGATGCAGGCTGTTTGTGCACCTAGCACAAACAGCCTGCAGTAGGTATAATACAAGGGATTAATAGAAAACAAAATAAAAGTACCTATTAGGTAATTATGTAAGGAAACATAATAATTAAGGAAATACAAAAACAATTACAATACAAAATAAATGTTAAATTAATTAGTTGTAAATGGAGCCTCAAATAATTTTATACCGCTAGGTATGTACCTACTTCTTTTCTTTCAATAAAAAAATAAACTTTTTAACAAAAAATAAAACCGACTTCCAAATCAAAACACTACAAAATGAAAAATAACTTTAATTTCGGAAGTCGGTTTTGTATTTTCGTTTTTTGCCACCGATTTGGAAGTCGGTTTTATTTTTTGTTAAAAAGTTTTTATTTTTCACTTTTAGTGGGTGTGCTTACCCCTTCATAGCGTAACGGCGTGATGTTAGGTTACGACTGGTGGAAACAATAGACAGACATGAGATTTCAGCAATCCCGGGTCATTTGCTATCATTTATTGAGGAGTTCCGTTACCTATCTCCGAAGTTCTTTATCAGATCTTCGCCAAATTGAAATGGGACCACTTCGAGAAAGTACTCTTCCAAAAACTACCCAAATCGCATCAAGTGTGCCTATAAAATTTGAAGAGTTCCCTCTATTTCTCCAGAATCCCATCATCAGATCCTGACTTGATAATCATGGGACCACCTGGAAAGTATCCCCTTTCAAACAAAACAATAAAAAATTCAAATTGGTCCAGCCATCTTCGAGTAGTCGGGGAACATACATAAAAAAAAAAAAAGGTTCCGACGAATTGAGAACCTCCTCCTTTTTGAAGTCGGTTAAAAATACAATATGTTTTCTCATCTTCCAGACCAGTAATAAGTCTTCTCTTCTTCTTTCTAAAACATCAGATCTGGTCTTTCAGATACTTCCTGAAAGTTTTTTATTACCTATGAAAATAAATGCGTTGAAGGTGAATTATGAAAAATAACCTCAAACTTGACGAACATGGAAATGATAAAAGATTACAAAATATTAACCTTCAACGTCTATCTTGTGTAACGTAACAGTTTAACTTTTTGTGTACTTTCGCTAAAATACACAAAGATACGCACATCTTCAGTGTTTTAGACATTCGCATATACTGAAGTCGCGAAATAAGTTCCGAATAATGAAAATTCTGAAAAAAAAAATGCAGAATTATGACTATGTTTAATAAATCAGTAAAATATTAGAAATCGTAGCCAGTTTCAGTTCTAAGAAAAGAAAAAGCTGTAAAAGTTCTCCTATTGTGTGACAAACTTTCACCATAATATATCCGCCATTTTGAATTTTCATTCTTTTTTTTTTTCAAACTAAGGTGACCGTATAAATCCTTATAGCGTTCCATCCTGTGATTTTCATTTATTTTGTCTTTATTTGTGATTGGTTAAACTTCTGTGTTGTGGTTTCGAATTGGTTAACATGCTACACGACATGGTGGGGTTGATCTGTGTAGTGATGGCGCCTATTTTGTGCTACTTTGTATACTTGTTGACGCTGTTACTTCTTTATTTTGTGACGAAGTACCGAAACGGTGAGTTTTTTGTTATAGTTATTTACATTTGAAAAGGAACATGTGTCGCAAGATCATGAGTTGTGACAAGGCTGGAGAGTTTTAATTTGCTCACGAGATGAGCTCGAATACTTATGAGCGGTTCTTTTTAAGAAGGAAGCAAAAAGGATGGTTATGATGATACAAGTGTGAAGTTTTCATAAACACAAACTGTCTATGAGTTGTGCGGCCTAATATCTGTAGGTATATATCCTCAAATCATCACCTTCAGCATTCAAAACCTACTAGGCAAACAATGATCTTATTTCCGATCCATTTCCAGGTGTTATTCATGACATTTTTTTGATATCGTCAAACCATCTTACTGCAAGAAGCAGGTCCAACAGTATAAAGCTATTGTCAAAATCATCATGAAACTCTAGAATAATGTAAAATGTAAAGCAATCACCACTCCAGGGAAAACCCTAAGCTTTGTTTGGTTTGGCAACTAGAATACGTAGCAAATAACGGTAAACCTACAGTAAAGAGTACTTTATCATATTAAATTGTAGTTAAATGTTTACCAGTAATTAATACGTGATCTTGCCTAGCTCTTGAGAGTAAATATTTATAAATAAATTCATACCTATAATGTACCTGCATGACGCATAGTTGCACTGCAGGGGACAGGCCTCTTCAGAAGGCACGAGCATTATCACCAGGCATGCTCACTGAGTGCACGCAATTTTCAGACCATTGCCGTTTCATTACTAAACGATCAAACTATAGTCCCCTTCGAACAAAACAAAAAAACAATCGAGTATACTAGGTTATTTTTTTATTGACCATTTGAAGCATTTTATGTCAGTCTGACTGACACTGACACACACTATTTGATTAGTGCTCGCAAGTGCTACTGTACAGAATTGGGTCGGGGTTCGATTCCCGGGTTGAGCAAAGTGTTTTTGAAATTTTCCATCAGGAATTTCTCAGTAGCAGTCCGTAGTCTGGATGTGTCCCCGGCTGAAGGCAATAGACTCGCTCCCTATTACATGGGACTTAAACATAATTGGTGAAATGTGGGTGTACATTGGTAAAACACCAACAATTGTTCAATGTTCTCATCATTATGAACAACTTTTACTATGGGACCAAACCTGATCGCGAAAAAAAAATCATCAGCTGTCCAATACATTTTGACCAATTATGCGAACATAAATGTACTGAACAGCTGATTTTTTTTCGCGATTTGAGGTTTGGCCCATAGTAAAAGTTGTTCATAATGATGAGTACAATGACCCCTTAAGAGGTTGTTGGTGTTTTATAAATAACCCTGTGTTAGTATGAATAAAGTTCTAAATAGAATAAGTAGCCCGACGCGACGGTTTAAGCTTGAACTAAAGTTAAAAATCCGGTGGATGCGAGAGAGCTTGGGGAAGGCCTGTCTCCAGCAGCGGATGTATTTCGGCAGAAATGATAATGATGACAGATAGAACTAAGAAAGAAATCATCAATACTTGAAGAAATCATAGAGCTTCCGTTGCCAAAGTGTCCCCTACCGTCTTGACCATATTTATTAATTAAAGCAGATGTTTCGCTTAAGGGGAAGCGCTAAGGTAGCCCGCGAAATTCAAATATTCTTACGTTTTTTGCAATTTGCAAGTCAGTATTAGGTTTTATGTTGATTCAAATATAATTCGCGACCGTAACAAACATATATTTACAGAATAATAATCATTAGAATCAGTAATACAACTTCATAAGTGAGAAAAGACGTCAAATGTCAAGATTTCATGAAATAGTCATTCAATAGAGTAATATGAACTTAGAGAATTGTATTGATGATTTTAATTATTATAATTCTATAAATACAGACTTGTTACGTTCGCGAATCATATTCAAATCAACATGCAATCTAATACCGACTTGTAAATTGCAAAAAAAATAAGAATATTTGAATTTCGCGGGCTACCCTGACGCTTTCGCCTTAAGCACAAACACAAAGGCAAACCATATTTATTTGAATCACAATTACGCTACCTACGACTTGTTTGCACGCACAGAATACATAGTTAACACTTTCCATCCATATTAGTACTAACTGCCTCCATTGTACTACAAATACGTCCGTCACATTAACATATTATTATGTGCTGTGCATAGTTTCCATTCAAAACAGACCCGACATCACGACTGTGTTGAAGCTAGAGTACACCACGTGCTACGTTATTTACTACGTACCTAATTATTTCTTTTTCAATGACTGGCTTTTCGAGTTCCTCAAACCTTACAAAATACGTATAGCTATGGCAAACACCGGTTATTTAAAACATAATTAAATGGGCCCATTCATTCTTTAAGAAGCCTTAGGCGCGTTTTTCAACAAAGCTTTTCAGTCCTACGACCCAAATAGCTGCAGCCCGGAGTCGATTTATGGCCGGTTGGTGGGAGTAGGCTCGTGGTTCGTGGCGAAATGTGGGTGTATTATAGATACACCTTTAAAATCAAAATCAAAAGTCATTTATACAAACTAGGCTGAGAATCAGCACTTTTCGAACGTCAAAATTACATAAGACAGTCCCCCAAAACGCCCGCCCTTCACCTCTACCTAGTGCTTTAGCTGAGGAGAAGAAGTTGCGCAACAAACTCCCCAGCAGCACAGCTGTCTGTTCAGTTAAAAAAAATGATTCTATACAATAGTACGCAAAATAATTTAGGTACAACACAATCTCTGCCTAACCCCTCAGGGAAACAAAGACCGTTGTTATGTTATTTAGATGAGTCATATTTGTGACGTTCGAAGGCAGACCGAGAGTATGAATAGACTCTAGTTGATTGTGAGGCCTGTCCCTGCATACGTGAGCAGCGTTACCTTGCTGTATCAAATACCAGCAATCAAACCAAACCATTAACTTTTAAAACTGCTGATTGCAACACAACGGAAACACAAGTAATTACGTTTCGTAATACGCATTCGTCATTATTTTGATTCAGTGTCGTTTTACAAGGTTTAAGTCCACACACTAATTTGATTTAGTAAATGTGCGAAAGTGTGTTTCTATACTATGTTTTGCCGCAGATCTGGGACAAAATTAAGTTGTTTTCATTTAGGAAACCTAAGAGCTGGAGCAGTAGGCACAGCTTGTTTAGTAGATATATATAGGCTCGTTCGTGGCTTAATAAGAGGTAATAGCCGCACGGGTTGATCTTTAAGGTTAAGGAACACTTACTGAGGTCGGTCCGTGGTCATCCATTACATACTGAGACCCCACCGCAATATTTCTATATACATATATTTGTAATCACATTCTCGAAAACAGCTCTAACAATTTCGGTGAAAGTTGCAATACAGCGGTTTACGGGGGCGAAAAATCGATCTCGCTAGGTTCCATACTTGGGAAAATTCGTTTTCTCTATTTTCACCCGAGCTCGGTTGCCCAGGTACTCTCCTACTAATATCACTACATATTATAAAACAAAGTCGGGGGACTTTATTTTATAATATGTAGTGATAGATAGTGTAATATGTAGTGAGACAGACGCGGCGGGGAGCCGCCGCCTCTGTCTGTCTGTATGTTCGCAATGATCTCAAAAACTCCTGAACAGATTTTATTGCGGTTTTCATCAATAAATGGAGCGATTCAAGAGGAAGGTTTATACTATAGTTTTCCGACATCCACGCAGGCGAAGCCACGGGGCAAAAGCTAGTAACTAACTGATATAAACACTAAATGTTTGTCTACAGCCCAACGGACCACGTAAGTAGGTATTTAGGTACCAAGATTGTAAATAAATAAAACATATTTTTTAGCCGATTATAGATTATAAAAGCTAGGTTTTAAAAGTAATAATAATAATAATATCCTGGGACATTTCACACACGGTCGTCTGATCCCAAACTAAGCAGAGCTTGTACAATGGAAACCAGATAACTGATATACTATATTACATACACTACATTTTTTTTTTTTTTTTGTAAATACATACTTATTATATAGATAATTACAACCAGACTCAGAACAAACAGAAAGTAATCTAATCGATCGATATAATCGATTAAAATAATTAGATATTTTATGTAAGTATTAAAATATTTTAACGTCTACACTCGACAACTGTGATTGTATTTTGCAAACAGTGTTTTTGTCTCATTAAATTTAATTACTATTATTTTAAAATTAGAAATTTATTTAAAAATGATCGCGGATATTCTTGTAATTCTTTTGTGTGTATCAGTGATTTGTGTTGGCGCCTATATGTATGAAGGTTTTTTACGTGAGTATTCTAACATACTTTATTTTTACCACTGTAGATTATAGTTTCATGTAGGTTTGTGTCTGAATTAACAGCTTCATTGGAGTGACGTCTATCCAGAGTATCCAGTACAGATTACCTACGAGTATTTGGATTTGAGAGATTTTATTTTACTAGAGCCTTTCTGAAGCAGCTCGTCCGAAGAAGTACCTTATATTATATCCATCTTAATTAATTCTGCCGACAAGCAGTACTTGATAAATGATGATGAGAAGTTATATTTATTTCTGTAAATTTGCGTCAAAAATAACTTAAAATAAAAGTAGGCATGTAGATGAGTTCGGTATTGGCGCACAAACTAAACAAAATTTAAGATCAGTGCATCTTTTTCTTTCTATTTCATTATGAAAAGGACAGAAGATAACTGTTAGTTTAGTCCTGTCAAATTAGTCAGCGCCTTACGTAAATTGACGTATTTTTAGTAGCCAATTATTTAATCACGTCTAAACTTGTATACCTATGGAGTATCTTAATTTGACAGGACTAAATTAATATTTATCTTCTGTCCTTTTCTTAACGAAATAGAAAGAAAAATATGCACTGAACTAAAAAAAATAGTTTGTGAACAAGGGAATCAGCGCCAATTTCTAACTGAATAGATAGGTGCTTTGAGGAGACTAACAATAAAACAAACTCAGAGCTCTTTTAAAGTCTAGATATAATCATGATCAGGCCGTAATATATTATTATGTTCCAGTACCAATGCTGCTGTGTTCCGATTTAAACAAATATTTGGTGCTTCTTTCATAGCTTAAAATCATTGAGCAGTTAGTTTATTTAACAACCGGAGGTCTTGGCTAGGTCGGAGCTTTGCAAGCAGTAGGTGAATTATGATACCTAACTACATCACGCTCAGGTACTGCGACCAATAGACCAATGAAACAGTTGAGGCAGACACTCAAAATATTGTCTCAGTTGGATCGCTGTAAAGATGAGCACAGCTCTCATTACGTTGTAAGGACATAATTTATACTACTCACATAAACACCAAATTGGCTAATTTGTAGCCTACGGAACATAAATTTTCTTACATTTTTTGTTGCAATATAAAATGTCACGATTTCGAAATACATGACATTTTGGAATTGTTTGGGAGAAATCTGGTGAAACCCATTTTCCATCAGATGGGTGTTCATTCGGAGTATTGTGAATGTTGGCGCCATCTAGCGGCGAGTAGCAATACTTCGAATGATTCAGACAGTTTTATCAGACGAGTTCTCGATTGATAGCCGCCGCACTAAATGGTTCACGCAGTTTTGTATAGGTGGCGTTAAATAGGGTCGTCTCAACGAGCAGTGGTGGCCCAGTGCTGCCGTGACTCGACCCGCTGGGTTCGAACCCAGACAGGCACTTTACTTTGTGTAAATTATTTCATCACCACTGCTCTCAAAACGGTGAAGGAAAACATCGTGAGGAAAATTGCATGACCTAGAACCAAAAATTCGAAGACTTATGACATCTACCAACCCGCACTGGGCCCGCGTGCTGGATCACTCCCTCTCACCGAGAGGAGGCCCGTGCCCCAAAACATTATAGGCTGATTATGCAATTATCGAAATAATCCTATATTCCCGCAATGAAGTACCTACATAATGCAACCGTCCTAGCCCTAGCATAGACAATGTCGGTGGATTGCCTACAGGTTCCATTTCCAATAATCCTGGTTTGAATTATGTATCAACACGGGATCATACGATTTGGTCATTTGAGGCCAATGCTATCTGAAAATCCTTCATTCATTGTGGACCGATCCTGTCCTTGTCCACCCTATCACCTGGCTGACGTCACAAAGCCACTTGACGGCTCTCCCATTTCCCGATAGACAGCGATAAGATTATCACTATCTCTTTGTTTACAAAAGGTTTTAATATTTGCCCCTTTTCTACCGATAAACTACAATAGACGGCTCACCGTGATTGTTACCACCTACTAACAATTAGCACTGAGTCTCATTTGTTGCTTGAAATAAAAGAATTCTAAATAAGTTTTAAAAACATTAAAACCTCTACAGCCTGTTTCATCAAGTTTAAAACACTAGCAAAAAAAAAAACCGAATAATATTTTTGGAACTTGATATTGTAATGTAACATGTGTTAGCAAAATCCCTGAAATGAATTCTACAATATTAGTGATAGTTTTTCCTAGCGTATTCGCTTTTCTAGTGCTTTCCTTCGTGTGTCTTAGATATTGGATGATGTACTGCAGTGAGTATTACCTACTTTTACGCTAATAATAGATTACAATTGATGTGAAAATCCTCTTGCAATAAATTAATATTAAGTGGTTTTCTATTTTAATTGCATCATTGTTATATCACTATCAGGTACTTTTAAAATAATACAGCCATTCCATTTTAAGTTGGAATAGTGATTTGATTGGCTGTAGTTATTAATTCCGTCAGCTAATTGAGAGTCAGCTGGCCAATGTTTGTGTTTAATATATTATACTGTAATATAAAAAATAAATTAATATCGCTTGTCTGTCTGTGTGGTCGCGTTGTTCTTCTAAACTGCGCAACTAATTTTGATGCGATTTTCACCATAGAACTTGTTAGAGAATTTATTTCGGAAGGTTTGTGTGTACTAATCACAGAAATCTTAATATCCGTAGTTAACTCAACCAATGGTTAAACATAGTAACTAAACATAGTTTTGTTTCAATTTTGGCTAATGTGTTTTCCAAAATGCCATTATTTACTATTTTTAACATGAATACATTCATGTTAACTCATTCATGTTTAGCCTTTCACATTTACCCAAAATTCAACTATTACCATTACCATACCATTGTTTGAGTTAACTACGGATCAAAAAACCGGCCCTAAGCGACATTATAGGTCATATTAAGTTATTGAGAAAGTTCATAATCTTTAAATGTCAGTTTATTAAAAGCCTTTAAACTGCTTTTAAAATTTGTTGAAATCATGTAATCACTCAGTAGGCGATTTTTTACGATAAAATTTTTTTTTGTAAATGATCCAGAGTAAAGTTGTCAACATGTCGTTTGGTAAATATTGCCTTTCAAGCGTCGATATAATAACAAATCTCGACGTTTTTCTTGTTGTCCAGTCGTACAAACCGTGCGAAGCCGAGGCGGGTCGCTAGTTACACTCTAACGCCTCATTTACGGAGACGCGGGGACAGACAACATCGTACATTGCCATATTATGTTTGTGTCGCCTCTCCATAAACGGAAAAATCGTTTAACTCACCGCGAGACGCCACGCTGCACGCGACGCGCGCCGCCCCGCGTCTCCTTAAATGAGGCCTAACAATGATGATGAATAGGGCTTTAGACCACTGACACCATAGAATATAAGAAAGAAGTGAACTGTTTTTTTATATTTCTTTGACTGACGGCACACTTTGTATGTTCGTTATTTCATATAGTGTCTTCAAAATATGTTTTTTGTTTCTTTTTTTGTATATTGGTGCCTTGTAGGTATTTTCTTGATGTGATTTGTTATTGTTTCATCGTATCTTTTGTATGTTGTGTTACTTATGTCTCTTGTGTGCACTAAATAAACGATTTACCTATCTATCTGTAGCAGTCAGTCCGGGCGCGTCCCACACCTCAGTTGACACGTATCCACACAAGCATATTATAATGTATATCCTCTCAGGGTAACGTTAATTTATTCTGATATAGGTTACCTACTACTCTACTAGGTAACCTAATACGTCATTTATTAGTAGAACCATGGTTCAACTAATAACCGTTCTTGTGAGCAATAGAAAAACCCTAGTTATATTGTACGTAGGCTCTAAGTACGTAGGTTACTTCATATTACTAATCTTATTGCGTTCGTTTAAGGCAGTGGTTATTTCAGTAATACTTAGGGAAAAAACTGACTGCATCTTTGTTTTAGTAGTCGCAAGCGCTGAATTTGAGGTCGATTCGATCCCTAGCTCGG
This sequence comes from Dicycla oo, assembly GCA_948252095.1. Lineage (NCBI taxonomy): Eukaryota > Metazoa > Arthropoda > Insecta > Lepidoptera > Noctuidae > Dicycla > Dicycla oo. The sequence goes on from OX411733.1 coordinate 684,966, forward strand.
GCAGAGTGTCACTGGGTTTCCATCTGGAATTTCTCAGCAGCAGCCTGGAGTCTGAATCTGTGCAGGCTCGCACCCTAATACTCTTCGGGGAACACTGGCATGTTGGTGATGTGACGTATGTCTGGGGAAACAATGGCTTCCTGACATCACACATTCTCACGTCTTCACTAATGGGTAGCCCCATGTCCATCATTACTTAATGAGTTGTCCGCCAGTTAAGGGTTAATAATGGATTCTTTACTGAGGATCAACAAGTCGTTATCATACTTTATCTTGTAGACTGTATGTACGTAGATTTGTTGACCTATTCTATTTTACGTACCTGGTACTTGTTGACAGAGGAGCTCGTGGCTAAGTAATAACAACCGTACGGGTCGATCAAAGGTTAAGCTATGCTGGCCGCGGTCGGTTCGTAGATGGGACCATCCATTACATATCGAGACCCGTCCGTAGGCCTCGCACACACGAGTCGATGGTCCCAGCTTACGTTCGTAGATCTTTGACAGTCGCGTTACGGATAGCCAGAAACCCAAAAGTCTGACAAGCAATCTACCCAGTATCCGAGTTATAGAGGTCAGATAGGCAGTCTGGCATTCAGCTGCATCCGATTATACTGGAAGCCGACCCCCTGAAACAAATTTGAGAAATGGCTAGACTATGATTACATACACTGTCCTCCCATACCTATTAGGTAACTGTAATTTGGAAATATTGCACAAGCCCATTATTATTTATAAATGAGTAACCGTTAGTAGTTTACCTTCTCGCCGGCTCTTCTCCATAGGAAACAACCAATTGGAGCCGTGCAGCTAACTTCTGACGTTTCATAAGTGCCCAATGTGCACATGTAGTTTTATATGAAATAAAATATTTTGAATTTAAAAGCCTATGTTACGTGCTTATTTCATCAAATTGACGACAGTCTGTAATAAACGAGACACACAATCAATTAAATTTGCAACCAAATCATTCATTGCTTGTGACATAATAACTGTCTAAAGCCATACACGGAGCACTAAATTACCAGTTCACCAAGCACTGTGGCAAAATATCTGAACTAAATTTAAATGTACTGCATTTGACAGGTCATTGGCAGTATGTCGTAGCAAGTGGCGCCACTATGATGGGTCATAGTAAGCTGGGTAGTCGGTACAATGATACATCGTTCGGTTGGTAGGTTGACATGCAGGTCAATTGGATAATTTCTTTCCTGCCTTCTTTGTTAGCTTGATACAGTATGACTTTATTATAGTGGGTAGATTCGTGGGTCTTCATATTTAGTATTAAAAATACACGAAAGTATCTGATGTCTGTCTGTGAGTCTATCACATTTGATCAGACAATCCATCCATCTTTTCTTTGGCCTTCCTCTCCCTTTCCATCCATCAACATTTATATTCATCACTCTTTTAGTCACATCAAGAACTATTCTAAGTAATGCAGAGAACGATAGAAATATAAGATAGTACTATTCCTACCCAACTTTAAAAAGGAAAGTTGGTAAAAGTCTAGGGAGTCTATTTTGTCTTCAAAATATTAATTAATTAAATAATAACATTTCTGTAATAGACAAATTCGCAGTCGTTCTTCTATTAAAAGACTATTATTTTTGTTTTTAGTAATAAGTAATATATACAACTTACCGTCATACACAAATCGTTTTCCACCATGCAAGTCGTGGTGTAGGTAAGTTTTATATTTCTTACTCATGTGAGAAATATAAAACTTACACATTAAAGTGCAACCATTTCTTATCGTTGGGAGTCGAATTCTAGGAGCGTACGTAGTGTTCCACTGTGTAGTAACGTGTCGATTGTCGACACGGAATGATTGGTCTAGCTAGACAAAAGTTGGCGAATGGACGTACGGTAAAATCCACGCTTATTTTTAGTAACAATATCTATAAATAAAAATAAATTGCCATTATAATAACTGGTTGTAAAAATATAATCAAATAAATCATTACTGTTATTAACACTTACAAGTCACACTTACATTTCTTTATACTTAAAACAAAACAAAATTAAAACAAGACCCGCTGGCACCGGAGCGTGGGGAGTGGCACAAGAAAAGAGAGGCGTATGCCCAGCAGTGAGTAAAGTCGGCTTGTCGATGATGTTGAATATACTTAAATACACTACACAAGCTAACACTAAAATAATAAGATACATTGCTTTATACATTATTATTAAATATAATTTATACACAGTAAACATTATAAAATTACTATAAGCGGACCTAATAGGACGGATACATGAAAGTGTAGTCTCAAACAGGGTTGTTTATAAGGAAACAGAAGCCAAAAATGTAATTATTAGTAGTACTTTATGACAGAGTTCGTTGATCGTCTAGTTAACCTGATAACTATCTACACAAATAAATTGAATAAAAAGAAAAAAATACCTATAAATATGATAAATAACTCGAACAAAACAATGATCGCAAGTACTTACCTTTAGATATCGTAATTGCTGATAAGAATTAAAATATTTTCAATTACCATTATATCATTACAAAAGGCGAGTCCAATCGATAATTGAGTCACAGTAGCTTGAATACGTAGTCAATTGTTTGAAGCATGGAAGAAACTGGTCTAATAATGATTTTACTGACATTGCCGGCTGTTGCATTATTATTACTTTTTGTAATGTTAATGTACTGTGTTACTTTCTTCGTGTGGCTTCGTGAGTATCTTTTCATTATTGGTTGATAAGAATAAAAGTTACGTCGTTGTCCAATGTCCATTGCTTGATTTATAAACAAAAAAATCTAAACGTAGACTGTTAACTGTCAATGATTGTCGTTCTATTTTATCTGTCATCGTCATTGCCTCTTTAGATTCAGTATCTTGAAAATATCGGTAATTGTTTGTTTTTTTTTTCTTGCCACACCTAACTTGTCATTTTTATAGATTTTATAGCTTTTTCCAGCGGCTTCGCCCGCGTGTATGTCGGAAATGATCCCACGGGAACGTACTACCGAGATAAAATAAGTATCCTATGCCTTAATCCAGGTCATGTTCTACTCGTGTGCCGAATTTCATCCAAATCGTCGTCCAAATCCAAAAAGTCGTGTTAGAGTGTAAGCTTAACAAACAAACAAACAAACTCACTTTCACATTTATAATATTAGTTACGATTATCATGTAAAATGCTGATAATATGTTTAATGATTATTTCATCATTTTGAAACCAGAGTCCAATCGTTAATAGTGACAAAGTAGCTTTTATACATAGTACTTGGTAATTTTTTTTTTTTTTGCAATGCAAGATCTTGTTTTGATTATCCTCATAATAGCAGCTGTGCCATTCGTTGGATTAATATTAGTTATAATGTTAGTGAATTGTATAAATTTCACTGTGTGGCTCTGTGAGTATTCTATCTTATCTTATAAATTAATACTATAAATGTGAAAGTCTGGATGTTTGTGAATTTGGATTTTTGTTTATCATCGTCAGCACCATTTTGGCCAAAAGCCGTCCACTGCTTACACCTCCCCAAGCGTCACCACATCGACCCGTCCTATTTACTTAATGACACACCTTACCAGCGGGACGGGTTAAGATGAAATTTGGCACACCGGGCTAGATTGGGCCATAAGATATTTTTTGTCCCGGTAGTACGCTCCCTTGGAAACTTTAAAATGTATATTTTGTCGTTGTCTGATCTCCACACGGGCGAAATCGCAGGCAAAAGCTAATTGTTTGATAACTAGATAGCGGCGCAAATACTGTAACTTTATAGGTAACAAAAGTTTTGAGCCATTTGGGGTCGAAACGCTCGGTTCATAGGTCCGAGTATGCGTCTCTTTTTTAAGTAAATTTCTCGCTGACTGGTCGATACTTCATGTGACCAGAGATCTTGCTCGTTCTTTGGCCAAAGAATTAGCATTGCCGTTCAACGTGGCAAAGCTGCCAGTCTGCTGGGCACGTTTCCGGATAACAGCGATGTGGACGCGGCGCCTAAATATCCATTTGTTTTTGTATTTATTTGTAAATATAGTTAGTTAGTCATTTAATTTAGTTACCTGGTGTGCTTATAAAAATGCCCTGTATGTGTAAACTGTCAATTTATGTCATTAAAGTTTTATCTGTCATTTTTATTTAAGAATTTCAGTATCTTGAAAATCGGATGAGTATTTTTTTTCTGGCAACACCGAACGTGCCTATTCCATTTTTTCGATTACAGTAACGGAAAAGAGTTGTAATTTGATAGTTTCCCTTATGACGAACACAACACATTTTCAAGCTCACAATTTGTATTTTCCGACACAGTCACAATGGAAAACCACATAGGTAGTCAGTCCGTATTACGACTTGTCAGTTTATTCCCGACATTCGACCCGCGCAACCAAACACGAAAAAAAAAATGAAAATAAATACCGTATCAAATAATTATTATACTATCAACTTTATAAACAAATAATACTAACTGATGTGAAGTCCCTACTTTCGCGATGTGAATGATAAGATTAGACTCGTTGTTTGTGGAACAGTGTTGATCGGTTCACAGAGTAAACACGATGGATTTATTAGGAAGTATTTTTATTGGTATACTGCTTGTTATGTTCATTTATTTATTTTGGCTATGGTTCTGTTTCGGGAATTGTGTTAAGAGAAGTAAGTTTTTTTTTTATATATTTTATTTTGCATAATCTTTTTATAGTGTGTTCGCATGTCTTGAGTTTACCACAGATAATATTATTGACTTTCATTTGGTTTAGGCACAGATTGCTGGTTTCCGTGTAGCCCGGTTTTTGTATAGTCTGTATACCGGTGTGTTCAAGACCTCATTCTACCTCATTAGATTTCTATGTAATTTAGTAAGGGAGAGATTATTACAAATTTTTATTAAGTTTCAACTGTCTCGGTGTCTGTCTGTCTCTTTGTAATCGAAACTTGCAAGGTAAATTTTACCCACTTCCCGGATTCCGATTGAGCTAAAATTTTACATGCATATGGAAATCCGATGACAATGCAAAATTATTATGACGTGGAGCTGAACTGATGATGGAGCCGGAAGCCGGCTATGGGAACTCAGTAATAAAACGACGCAACCCTATCGAGTTTAGGCTCGTTTGATTTGTCTTGACAAGGTCTCTGACCTAGACGATATCCAGACTAATAAAAGCTTGTTTTAAAAAAATTGTTATAATCGAGGGGGGAAGGAGATATAATAACGCAACCAATACGAACAAGCTCATATATTGGACTGTCGCAGCAGTCGTAAAAGTAAAAACTAAAATGATGATTCTACCCTACTCATTTATTGATTATAAATAAGTAGGTACCCACATAACAAAAATACACGTGTTTTAAACCTTCGCCTTGGTAAATAACTTATCTCTCTCTGGTCCTGGTGCCATGCCCAGCACAAATCGGTCGCGAAGCTGTTCATCAAGAGCTGACGCCACGAACCCGCAGTGTATTGCTAAACCAGGTGGAGGGATGTCCTCCACCTTTAGTCAGAAAAACTTCTTATAATCTACCACAGTCCTATTTCGTTTCGTCCGAGTATCTGGCTTAGGTTCTACTGTGGGAGCTGCCGAAATCTCTTCCTTTTCAGAGGAATGGTCACCGTGAAGTAGCACTGATGCAGGCGTTTCAGATTCAGCTGGTATTTCTTCTACACAGACTTTGTGTGGTAGCTGCCCGGAGCTCGTCGGATGTGATGGTATTACAAATGCGGGAATGGTCTCTTCGCATGGCCCATCTTCCCTCCCTCTGTATTTGAGCAACTGGTTAGCGTGTCTTTTGACCATTTGATCCGATTCACTTAGTTGTATTAAGTACACTGTTTTGCCAATATTCCTTATAATAATCCCACGTGACCAATAATGTTTGTGCTGATTATAAAGTTTCACTAAGACTTTGTCACCCACACTGAACGAAACGTTACGGTTACCACGATAATTGTCAATCTGCGAACACTGTTTGACTTTAACAACTGTGTCGAGTGCTGCGTTGGATGGCGTCGTGGTGGTCGGTGTTAGGAGATCCAATCTACATCTCAACTTATGACCGAACAAAACTTCAGCGGGAGAACTGTTTGTGGTCGAATGTTTGGAATTCCTATAACTAAGCAAGAATTCTGATATTTTAATATTTAAATCTCTTAAACGTGAACCTGATAACAAGTATGATTTTATTGCTTTTTTAATAATCTTAACATAGCTCTCCGCTTGTCCATTGCTAGCCGGATTATATGTTGGTGAAGTTAAATGTGTGATATTATTTCGAGTACAGAATTGTTTAAATTCATGTGATACAAAAGATGTGCCGTTATCTGAGCAAATCGTATGAAATAATCCAAATCGTGCCATTACTTCGCATAGTTTTTCTATTACTACTCGCGAAGTACCACCCGATGAAACATCAAATACTTCCACCCATTTTGAATACGCGTCCACTATAACTAAAAATGTTTTTCCGCTAATCGGACCTAAGAAATCTACATGCACACGATGCCACGGCTGCGCAGGGAAAGGCCATGGTGTGAGGGGGGTGGGCGGGGGCGCGGCGCGCTGAGATGCACACACGGCGCACGCACCGATGTGCTGCTCAATGGCGACAGACATACCCGGCCACCAAAATCTATTTCTTGCCTCTTCTTTCACTTTTGTGATTCCTAAGTGACCTGAGTGTAACTCGTTTAACACTTTATATCGCAGACTTCTTGGAATCACTAACTTGTGACCCCTCATAAGGCAACCATTTTCAACCGATATTTCCAACCGGTGGCTATAATAATCCTTAACGAATGGTTCTTTTATTTTATTTGGCCAACCATTTTTCAAATAGTCGATGACGGTTGTTATAACCTTATCTAGCTTAACTGCATCCTTGATATCCGTCAGCGACAAAAATCTTTCACCTTCGTAAACAAAACGCACATAACTAGATTTATCGACCAATGACTCATCACGTACTGAGTGTGTGTCGGTCGTTTTTAAGCCTTCTGCTACCGATCGACTTAGGAAATCTGCACAATTATGAACACTGCTTACATATTCTATTGTATAATTGTATGCGGACAGAAAAATAGCATAGCGCTGTAAACGATTTGCTGATATCTCGGGAATGCCCTTGTCCGGATTAAAAATGGTAACTAAAGGTTTATGGTCAGTTCTTAAAATAAAAGGTTTGATTCGACCATATAAGTATTGGTGGAATTTCCTTATTCCAAATATTATAGCAGTAGCCTCTTTTTGGATTTGGCTGTAGCGTTTCTCTGCTGCATTTAGTGAACGGGACATATACGAGATAGGTCTTTCTATACCACCTTCGACCTGTGATAAAACAGCGCCTAACCCGCTCGGTGACGCATCCACCGTTACTATTAACAAAGCTTCCGGATTAAAATGCGCTAAGGTAGTCTCAGAAACTAATTCGCGTTTAATGAACGACACTGCTTCGTCATGTTTCTTGGTCCATGACCATGGTTCATTTTTTTTTAACAAATCATGTAGTGGACTTAAAATTGATGAAGCATTTTTAATAAAGTTTCGGTAATAGTTAACCATTCCTAGAAATGATTTTAGTTTTTACTTTTACGACTGCTGCGACAGTCCAATATATGAGCTTGTTCGTATTGGTTGCGTTATTATATCTCCTTCCCCCCTCGATTATAACAGTTGGCGACGAGAACAAAGTTCAAGTTACGCGTATTTCGTATTATAATAATTATGGCAAAAGTATAGATCTGCTACAGTTTCGGTCGGCACATTAACAGTTTTTAACCATGAACATCAAGAATGGCAACTGTACAAAGAACGACTCGAACAGTGGTTTCTTGCAAACGAAATTGGGGAAGTTGTGGATAAAGCTGGTACTAAACGTCGAGCTATTCTGCTGAGCAACTGCTCGGAATCAAGTTACAAATTGATTCGCGATTTGGCTTTACCGCGGCAGGTCGGTACCTTAAGCTATGATGAAGTAGTTGCTTTATTGGATGGACATTTCAAGCTAAAGAAGTGCACGTTCGCGGAAAGATACAAATTCCACAGTGCCACGCAACATGTCGGCGAAGGATTGCCAGAGTGGGCAGCAAGAGTACGTGGTTTAGCAATACACTGCGGGTTCGTGGCGTCAGCTCTTGATGAACAGCTTCGCGACCGATTTGTGCTGGGCATGGCACCAGGACCAGAGAGAGATAAGTTATTTACCAAGGCGAAGGTTTAAAACACGTGTATTTTTGTTATGTGGGTACCTACTTATTTATAATCAATAAATGAGTAGGGTAGAATCATCATTTTAGTTTTTACTTTTACGACTGCTGCGACAGTCCAATATATGAGCTTGTTCGTATTGGTTGCGTTATTATATCTCCATCCCATCCTCGTCGCCAACTGTTATAATCGAGGGGGGAAGGAGATATAATAACGCAACCAATACGAACAAGCTCATATATTGGACTGTCGCAGCAGTCGTAAAAGTAAAAACTAAAATGATGATTCTACCCTACTCATTTATTGATTATAAATAAGTAGGTACCCACATAACAAAAATACACGTGTTTTATGAAGGTTTTCAACTAATATTAGAGTTATCGTCATTTTAGAATAATGACTTCAAGCTGAATCGAACGATGTTTGGCTTTACAATCGTCATCATCATCATTATTTAGTCGCGTATTATAGGTACCGTAAGTTGGGGTGATTTTGCGCCTGCCAGTAATACTTTGCTCCAAATCCGTACAAGTTTAAAAATAAAATTTTAAAAAAAGTTTACAACTCTTTGGTTTTATTGATGTCTGAACGCAATCATAAGATGTCAATGTTCTGTCATGGAAGTTGACAGGTCGCCATTGTTGCTATTACCTGTGCTAGGTTTGCTAGGTGTGCTGTGTTAGGTTTATTAAAACCTAACCCAAAATTAAATCAATGGATTTAATTTTGGGTTAGGTTTTAATAAACCTAACCTTGATTTTACCAAACTTTTTTTTTTTGTAAACTTTCTACTTTCACGTTGGGACTCCTTGCACAAGTAATAGCAACAATGGCGACCTGTCAACTTCCATGACAGAGCATTGACATCTTATGATTGCGTTCAAACATCAATAAAACCATAGAGTTGTAAACTTTTTTTTAAATTTTATTTTTAAACTTGTACGGATTTGGAGCAAAGTATTACTGGCAGGCGCAAAATCACCCCAACTTACGGTAATCTTATATCAGTAGTACCTATTGATATTCCAAGGGGGGCCCAGTGACTGGGTTGTGGAGGTCAGATAAGCAGTCGCTCCATTTAAAATACGTACTGGTATTCAGTTGCATCCGGTTTGACTGAAACCCAAGGTCCCAACATGTCCATAGTTAAACGAAAAGAATCCAACCCACATTACACCTAATGTGGGTTGGATCTTTTTTGTTTAACTATGGACAATTAATGTAAGTTTGTACGCACAATACTGAGAGATATACCATGTTGTTTTAAGACCATCGACTTCTTATAGGTTTTCCTGTAATCTATAGGTATTGAACTATTTTCTATAATTTACTTGGTTTTATTTGGAGTCGGTGCAACATTAGAGACTGAGTATGCTATGCTATTGTCGATGAAACGTTGCGCCATTCTTTCCAGGTCTGTGCCAGTCTCATCAAGGTATTTCCCTCGATTCTTTGGAGTTCATCCAACCATCTGGTTGTTTAATTGTCTGATGTCCTACTATAGATTCTACTTCTGCCTGCCCTTGTCCCATGTTACTTGAGGTCACTTCCATTCTCCCCTGTAAGCCGTTTCTTCTTTTTTTTTATTGCCATCCTGCACATAGTTCTTCTATCTTTTCTTAGGCCTCTCCCCTCTCCCTCTGTCATCAACATTTGTAGGTGTGTGTGGAAAGTTGTAAAATCAAACTTACGGTACGGTCGGTAGGGTTCATTAGATTTCGTGTACCGCAGCCTATGATTAAAGATATTATTCATGTTTTTGTTCATACCTAAGTGTCAAATGATTAATTTGGTTTGATTTACAAAGATAATCTCGTCGGTATGTTAAGACGGCTAATAGTTTAGATAACATAATCAAGCATTATCATGGATGTTCCGGAATCCTTACAGCCCACAGGGGGATACTAATAGGAGCTGTCAATACGTTTGACATTATATGGGGTGTTCAGATTAGCATTATCCTAAAAGAGATGCTGGAGTTCAGGACTTCAGACCAGTTTATACTAATATTATATAGAGGTGAAATTTGTGTGTAATCTTCGGAACTAGTGATCCGATTCCGAAAATTCTTTCACTGATAAAAAGCTACGTAGGAAGGTACATTATTGCCTAGTGCCACAGGATATGTTTTGTGGCCAATTGCCGTATGATACGTTTTATTGCCGAGTGCCATAGGATGTTTTATTGCCGATTGCCATATGATATGTTTTATTTATATTAATGCTTCGTATGTAATGTAGATCTGCGCGAGGCTCAATGACTTTTTATTGTGTTTGTAATGACCAGCACGAAACAACTTCATGCGGGTGAAGTCGCGGACATAAGCTAGTTATAAATAAAAATATGTAAAGTTTATATTCATTATTTTGTCTTGACTGTGCGTTTTAATTGTATTTGGATTTATAGTAAAGGTAAGGAGAATGATGAATGAATGGTGAAGATAATGAGGATGTACAGTTAGTTAAGTTAGGTCAGCTTTGTGTCCTTCCTTGCTATTTTTAAGCCCACTACTGGGAGTGGGATCGCTTTGTGAACGAAATCGGGAAGCTGTTTCATATCACTTTAGAGCTTAGAGCTGTGTGAAGGCTGTGGTGGGTGAAGTGTTTATTACGTAGTTATAACTACAAGTTTAAACTTGTTATTTGATTCAGTGATAAAACATGAATTGGAACACTAAATACATTTGTCCACTGTTGTTTCTGCCTAATCCCATAGGAACAGTCGGTCTATTCTGTAAACTTCGCACCGTGAAAACTTAGGTGAAAAAGCTTGAAGGGAGCTGTTATTTCACTTGATGCTAAGGGACCACTGATGCGGAGCTGGGCGGCGCGGGGCCGAGAAGAGCAGTGAGTGGCAAGTATTTCCACTGAAGCGGAGCGGACCACTATGAGTGGTAGAACCGCCCTCTCGACTCCGTTATCCGACTCGAGGCCGGGTGTTCATATATTTTATTTGAAAGTCCACTCACTCCACTTACACTGTTTTCACTAATGCGGAGTGGAGATTTCGAGCACTGTTATTGGTCAATACACGATCCACTCCCTGCGCCCAGCTCTACATCAGTGGTAACGCACCCTAAGGGTTGACTTTATTGACAGCTCACTTCGCCTAAGTTTTGACTATGCGATATTTACAGAATAGGCCAGCAGGCGCAAGTTAGCCATGTATGTTATGTAAATTTTCCATATACCTATAATAATCTTCTAAAAAAAGGCAAAACACAACCCGGTAATTAACGGCGTTATCAACAGATAGTTTATCGTATTCCTATCGCACAGGCAGCTCAGTGTACAGACGGGGAAGCAGCCGAATCACATATTACAATATTGCTATAAAAGTTGGTTCGTATCAAGCTCGGCAAAATGTCAGTGGATTTAACTGCGACTTTGATCTTTATGGTGTTTAATATAGCGTTGTTTTGGGTTATTTATGCGGTTCTGGTGAAATGTTGTGGTAAGTCATTAATTACTTATTGTTCTTATTGTCGCCACCTGTGAGCGCTAGTTTAGGGCAAGACAGGAAATCGTTTTAGCGTAGGAAAAAATCTAAACTGTAATTTAATATTCATAGGTTAAATCGTTTTGAAGTAATTGAGGCAAACTTTACAGTGAATCAGTATTTTATTTACCGAAAGCAAAACTACCAATATTTTTTCCCCCAGGAAATGCATTGTTAATTCTCTCAGTTTTCAGCTATTGCCGCTAGATGGCGCTTTCCCAGTTCAAAACTTAAATCAACGCCATCTATGTTGTGTGTTCACGATTAAAGTTATCTAATAGCTACTAAAATGACACTATCATGTCACTCGCTATTTATTTATTTAGGTTAATAAAAAGGTTATTTTACGTGTGCTCCTTTAATTACAGGAGGCCACAGCATGCACATATAACTAGGTGTAAACAAAATAAAAATAAAAATAGAGAAATTAAATGATGTAATAAAAAAATGAAATAAATTAACATGTCAAGATTGAGCATTCATATTTCATTGATAGTATAATAATAATTATTTCACATTTATTGACTATTAGGAAAGAAACATAGTTAGTTCAAATAAAAAAATAATAACGCCAAGATTGAGCATTCATTACAATATTGACTAGTATAGTAGTATATAAGAATACTTGTTATTTCACATTTATTGAGTATTGAAGGGAAGAAACATAGTTCTTTTTTTTTGCAATGGTTAAATTCTTTTTGTATTTTTATGCAGCGTTACATTTTTGGTATTTTATTGGAGTGTGAAACAATAGAAACAAATCGGCTTTCCTGTAATGTATGTCAAAAGATCTTGCTTTTTTTCTCAATTACGTAGGTATTAAAATTGCAGTGTGTACAAATCATATCAGCACAATCGAAACTACTGCTACCGAGTGAGTTAAAAATCCTAATAACGTTTACCAGTCCTGAGAATTAACTCAGAAACGCACACTAGACCAACAAAGCCCCCGGTAATTTGAGCTCCCACAAAAAGAGATTGGATATTGACCTCTTTTTCTTCAAGTTTAAATAAAATTTCAATAAGGCAGTCTGATTGGCCACTGTCTAGAATGAATCGCCTACATATAAAATTAATTAACAGATAAGATTTCACTTATTATTAAGAATTATAAAAATATAAATTCCGTTTACTCATTCAGTAAAGTGATCAAATAGGTAGAAAAAGGGTATTTCTTTCATTTTTTTTTTTTTTTTTACTACAATTAATATTAAAATGTATGTATCAAGATGATGGCTTCTATAATACAGATATCATTTAGGTAAGCTTTTTATACCATCTTCATCAAATTATTTTTCTTATCCAGATAAAACGAGATTTCCCATCAAATTAAAGTTATTCTAAAAACATAAAACTTCACTTCTTTTTCTTAACAAGTACATACAGCTACAATAATGACTGGATTGTTTTATTTTACGGCACAGATTTTAAGAATACCTCACGCCACGGTCTGCCGCCGGGGTTAAAGTATTGTTTTCATCTTTTTTATACCTAATTTAAGGTTTCCCAAAAGCAAAACTTTGTATAGAAAATGATTTTGAAGAGAACAATAGAAGTACCTACTTCAGTGCATTCAATTTGTACAAGTTTCCACCGGCGCCGTAAGATGGCGCTTTTCTAATTCAAAACTTAAATCAACGTCATCTATGTTGTGTTTTTATGATCAAAGTTATGGTGATATGGTACATGACGTGCATTAGTTTTGTACTGGAGTTCAAATATAAAAATTATATTTAGATTTACGTATTACTAATTATTAAAGTCTGTATAAATAAAAGTTCCATGTAATAGGACGTGAGCTTATTTGCCATTAACCCGGTAAAAATCCTAACTGTGGGCTGCTACCGAGAGCTAGCTTTTCTAATGAAAAATCCCAATAAAGCTTGCCTGACCTGGGAATCGAACCTACTTATTACCGCAGACTAGACCAAATAGGCCGCCAGGCTATGATGCCTTTAGAGTTAAAATCAAAATCAAATCAAAAGTCATTTATTCAAACTAGGCTGAGAATCAGCACTTTTTGAACGTCAAAATTACATAAGACAGTCCGCCAAAACGCCCGCCCTTCACCACTTCCTAGTGCTTCAGCTGGGGAGAAGAAGTGGTGCAACAAACTCCCCAGCAGCACAGCTGTCTATTCAGTTAAAAAAAAATGATTCTATATAACACTGCGCATAATAATTTAGGTACATTACGCAACACAAAACATTAAATTAAATTATTTGCTATAAGTAAGCTAGCACACGCCAATACACCAAAAAAAAATCGAAAACTATACTCAAGCAGAAACAAAATACAAAACTAAAAACGTAAGCAGAACTTTATACCTAAATTTTATTAAAGCCTCCAGTAATAAAGGGCGTGCCCACTTACTTATAGCCGTACATGTAGTCGTAACTCGAAGTCACAGATGATAAACTAGGACCATCGAAGTAAAATCAACAACGAGATAAGTTACTACTATTACTACTCGTAATAACAAAACAAAACCAAGGTCAGCAAGACGACCTGTCACCACAAGCAGCACCCGTTCACGAGCATAACGCAAATATCAGCCATTACCCCCCTCGCCATATTTGAGGGAAGGAGACAACCCGACCCCCGACGCTACCGCAAGCAGTGACATCTAAGGGAGCATGACGAACTTGCTGCCGGTTGCTCAGGCAAGAAAAACTATGATCAATTGTCGAGGGCACTAGCTAACCACATATTGCAATACCACTCATAAAAAAATAAACATTGAAATGAGTAGATTATGTCAATAATAAATAAAAATAAAATTAAAATAAATTGACCTTGAGAGTCGAAAAAAAAAAATATATTAACTCATATAACCTGTCAGTATGTATGCTAATTCTGGAGAAAGAACATAAACATTGTCTTAAGTTAAACACAGCGACCAAAGTAATCGTTGATAGAATAGTATGCCTTTGAACAAAGGTTAGATTTTACTTTAGCTTTGAACGCATTAAAGGGCAAATCTAGCAAAGAAGAGGGTAGCTTGTTATAAAAAGATATACCAAGCCCAACAAATGAGTTATGAACCTTATGAAGCCGGTGAAATGGAGCACGTAATTTGTCCTTATTTCTGGTGTTAAAATTGTGAATATCACTGTTTTTAGTGTATAAATGTATATTTTGTCTAATATATAAGATGTTGGCGAAGATGAATTGTGATGCCACCGTGAGAATACCAATCTGTTTAATAAAAATCTCTCAAAGAAACTCTGGCACCGAGCTGGTAAATTGCTCGAACAGCTCGTGTCTGAAGAACTAATATATTTTGAATGTCAGCGGCTTTGCCCCAGAGCAGAATACCGTATGACATAACGCTATGAAAATAACTAAAATAGACTAACCGAGCTGTATCAACGTCAGTGTATTGTCTTACTTTCCTGACGGCGTAGGCGGCTGAACTGAGCCTTCCCGCTAGGCTTGATACACCTTAGAGTGTCTCATGAACTGGATTGGCTACTACAAAAATGTATCATATCCTAACTAATTGACCGACCGAGCGAAGCGTCGCTGCTTCAAGTCTGGCAAAATTTGCTTTATATATAACCGATCGAGTATTTTACAACCGATCTGGACGAAACTTGATATACAGGTTTTACGACTTAACAGAATTTTTTGGCGTCGGAGGGGTACTTCCTCCACAAAGGGGCTTAAAGGAGGCTACTGGATATCTCCGCCTTATGAGACCCGATTTCGATGGTTCTTTTTTATTTGAAAGGTAACTTAAGATACTTTAAGATGGTACCTTAAAAAATTGTGCAAATTTGATAAAAAACCATGGTAAATATCCTGTTTTAAATAATGTTAGTGGTATATTAATTTTTGCAAAAAACTTTGTGCTCGTGAGCTCTACTGTTCGTAGATTATAAATGAGAAAGTGAGCTGGCTTGTTTATTACGCTTTCACGCTGCACGGATTTGGATGAAATTTGCCACATAGTAACCCTAGGTTAGGACAAAGAATACTTTTTATCTCGGTAGCACCTATGTACGTTCCCGTAGGATAATTTCCGACCTTCACGCGAGCGAAGCCGCGGGCAAAAGCTAGTAGATAATAAGCTGATAATATTTCACTTATAATCTCGAGTTTACTGATTTAAATCCGCCCGCCCGTCCGTTATGCGTCAGTGTCCTTAATAGTGCAGAAGAAGATTGTTAATTTTATTTTTGAAGCCATTTGTTCGTAATCCAATAATTGAAATGCTTTTGTATTTAATACTGATAACGTCCATCATACTTATGATGCTTGTTTCCGTGTACAGAAATTATTTGTGTAAGTTTGTAGTACCTTATTAAGTAAAGGCTTTTTCTACTTATCTTCGTTCTGTTGACCCTGTACCTATATAGAAGGAGTTATTTTATGAAAATAGTTTATCTGACAAAAGAAAGCGATTCTTAAATCCTTCTTTATCATAATGGTTGGATTTTTTGTTTTGAGGATCGTCCTCAGGAATAAACCTTGCATCATTATTCTAGAACTATGTGTGGTGTTGAATATCATAATCACGCACAAATTAATGTATAGATAAGATTCTATGTACGTGCTCTTTACCGTTATCATTAATTATAATTTTATCTTTCCATTTCTGTGCTTGAGCTTATATACCAACAATCAGTATTTGTTGTTCTGTGATAGTGATTGTCGATTTTGCGTCTACACAATTATTGTTTGTGACCATGACTGTGATATTGTTTTGGCTGACGTTTTTGCTCATTATACTAATTTCTTCTTCATATAGAAAATGGCGTAAGTTTTTTTTTTTGTATTTTACTTCAACTTTAATTATCTATGTTTATTTCATTCAAATGTTTTCTTGAATTAGCTCATACATTGTGACTGAAAAAGCGTTGTTTATTTTGATTTTACTTAATTTGGTAGTTAGCTAGACTTTGTGTTTTCGTTTACTCATTAGTACTTTCCGTTCATGTGATACGTCATTGTAAGTATAGCTATGATAGAGCCTTAAATTTCACGTGTCATCGCCTTAATTAGTACCTGTAGATAAATATGCGATAGGTACCTTATCACAAATTATAGCTACATAATGCTTCACAATGGATGACAGATATTTAAAGAATCACGTTGTTTGCTAGTGTCAGTCGATTTCAATGGTTTTCTAATCCAATAATTATGCATTACAGGCATAGTATGTTTATAGTTTGGGTCGTGTTTATTATCCTTTGTTTTGCGTTAGGTGTTTATAAGTCTCTAAGTAAGTTTGAACCACATTTTTCTATCCACATTATTTTATTTTACTACGCGTCAATTATCGTTGGAAGTAAGCAATTATACAATAATTTTGGTTTTGTCCTGAATTTATAAATCGTTCATTGCACAATTTCTGTTTATTAATTGTAACCTCTTTAGCTGAGGTGGCTTTTCATATTGAAAGTAGTGGAACTCCTCTCCCTCACGTCACATCACTACAAAAAAAAAAACATCTTACTTAGATATTAATCTAATGAGTAAAAAACCGGTCAAGTGCGTGTCGGACCACGCACAATGAAGGGTTCCGCAGCTGGGATGAATTTATCCCAAATTCAAACTTAACAAAAACATGAAAAACATTTTCTCCCATACATTCCAACTGCAAATGTAAGCTTGTACGCACATTGAGAGATTTACCATGTTATTTTAAGATCATAAACTTTTTATAAGTTTTCCTGTAATCTATAGGTATAGAACTATTTTCTGTATTTTTTTCAAAATTTTAGGTTCAGTAGTTTCGGAGATAAGGGGGGGAATGGTCAATTTTCGTGTATTTTCTTAAATAACTTTTAAACAATTTATTTTAAAATTATACAAAAAAATTTTGGTATTTACGAGTAAGACCCTCACAGTAAGCCCTTTCCTTTGATATGTCACCTGGTACAGTTTGAAATTTTTTTTTAAATTTTCTTATTTGGCGGCCAAAATTGACCCTCATATTCAAAATTCATTTATTTACTTTACACATCCGTGTTTGGGTCACAAAAATTCATATGTGCGCCAAATTTCAACTTAATCGGTCTATTAGATTTGGAGCAAATTGGCAGTGACAGACGGACAGACACACGAGTGATGTTCCGTTTTTCCTTTTGAAGTACGGAACCCTAAAAATATAATTACCTAGTAATGAAGGATTCGTCGTCATTCTCCTGCCCTTGTCCCAATTTATTTGGGGTCGGCGCAACATGTACTCGTATTTTTCTTCCATACTTCTTTATTAGTCGTCATCTCGGTAGGCACTCCCTATACGAGTACATAATTATTATACTCGTGGGATCTGATGAATATGCACTTAACAATGAGACACAAGCGCTTTTGTTTGGAGTTTTGCGGTGTCTAGGAGTTGATATGAACCATGGAGACCATGAAACGACAGTGCTTGTTAAGACGTGGTCGAGGCACATACTGGCCTAGGAACTGCTCAGTATTTCCTGTAGTGTTTAGTAATGCCCTTGTTATTGACTCTGTAACAATTAACTGTATTGACGTTCCACTTAGGACTTTATTTCTCTTATTTTCGCTCATCTCGACCACAGTATATCACTATGCCCCCACCTCAATATATCTCTATGACCCGTACGACTACTATATCCACCTATAATATTCTATCTGTGCCTACGGTCGACACCCCAGCGGCATTTAGTTTTAAAATGTTTGTAGTTTGGTGTTTTTTCTTACTTGTGTTCGTGTACGTTCTGCAGATAACATTTTGTGAGTTTGTGAGCAAGTAAGTATCCTGAGTATCTTAGTTTTAATTCTATCTTAGGTTAGGACAGTGGAGTTTATAGTTCGAATCACTTATAATTTTAAATGATAAGATTTAATACATTGATACAATTTTATTACTTAAAGCGATTGGTTGACCAAATTATTAACAATCAATCATGTCGTTCGTCGTGAAACTTAGCACCTTTACTGTAAGAAACGCCCCAGGGCAGCGAAAATTTCAAATAATCGCTGAAAGTCTAGTGATAAGATTTGACTCGTCATGAAATGAAAATATTATATACTTAATAAAACTCAAAGTTATATCGACCCGACTTTCAAATATATCGGATGTTTGCCAGTGATAAGGAATATAATAATGGAGTATATTTGGTTTGGGTTTTTATTTTGGGTTACGATTTTCATTCTTATGTTAACGTGTTCTGGGCTTTTAACTAGTAAGTGCTCAATATTTTAATTTATATGTATGTATAATAATTATTCTGTAGAAAATCATCAACAATGGGGATCAATCAACCCCAATCGTTTGTTTCTAATCACCTAAAGTTTTAAGAGATAAGATTTTGCTTTGTTGATAATAGAAATTATTATTTATTTTATCTTCATATTATAGTGATATGTTATAATTAGTCGCATTGTTATCACGGTGCCATTTGCAGTGGATGTGAATTTTATTTAAAAATGTACCCCAGTAGTACCAACTCTACGATATGGTATCAATTATTTGTTTTATTGTTTTGGATGTTATTCATCGTCCTCATAATTGGAATAATTGCATATAGAAAATGGAGTAAGTTTTCATTTTAAATTTAATATTGATAAGAAAGCCAATTTTTTTAATCGCTTATTTTCTAGATTCTTAGACGCCTTGGTAAGAGAGCATGATATGTAGTAATCCAATCCATGCTTGTTCTTTTTTTATATGCAAAGAAACCTTAGCTAAATCGAATGTAAGAAAAATACCGGCTGATAACCTATTAAGTAGGACTTATCATGTGCGTTCCATTTCAACCTAGTAAAAACAGAAGAATATTTGAATTTAATTTCTATAAAATTTAATTAATTAATTTAATTAATTTAATTTATATGCTTAAAATTTTTATGATAAGATTTCGCAACCTACTATCGCAAATTATA
The DNA here is from genome assembly GCA_948252095.1 of Dicycla oo. Classification (NCBI taxonomy): domain Eukaryota; kingdom Metazoa; phylum Arthropoda; class Insecta; order Lepidoptera; family Noctuidae; genus Dicycla; species Dicycla oo. Next base: position 704,497 of record OX411733.1, read on the forward strand.
TGTTTATCATCCTCTATTTGATACTGCCTTAATTCTAGATTCAGTAACTTCTTTCACTTTGAATGTGAATTTTGATACTAATTTCTATTTTGTATTTCGAACTGTTTATATTAGCATCGTGGTTTGCCGTAATGCTACTCTTTGGATTCGTTTCAGCCTACGGACATTGGCGTAAGTTTTTTCAAATCTTTGTAATGATTTTCTAACGAGCCCTGATTGTCCGAAATTCTGAATTACCTATCAATCGTTATAATGTATAGATAGAATAAAAACAAGGTAAATGATAAGATTTGGACTGTTATCACATTAATTATTTACATTAAATCGTTTAGTCTTCGGTACGTTGTCTCCTCAGTGCATACGTGGTTCCTAGTTCCATACATAATAGCGAATTATTCTCCAGAACAAAATGCATGCTTTTGATATATTCCGGTTGGTGCTCCTGGTTATTTCGATACTTCTCTTTCTATTTGTTGCCGTTTGTAAATCCATTAATAAGTGGAGTAAGTGAATATTTTATTTTTTATTTGTGTTAATTCAAAATAATGACAAGCAGTTTTCTACTTTACAGACTTTGTCTAATTGCGTAGATACTATTTATACGTATACATGTTTGACGCTCTAAACGTGTTTACGCCTTTATTTATTTAAATTGTGATGTGTCCAGACCGGTAAATGCGCTGCCACAGGACGACGCGACGTAACATGCGATGATGCGACACGCAACGCTAAGCATTACTTAGTTATGGTAACACTAGATGGCGTTGTCCTCAATAAACGGAAAGAGATTATTAAAGCCTAGCTTTCAATTATTGACAGTTAATTATTTCTCTGTGATAAGATAATATACTGATAAGGTCTTATTTTTTTGTCCTATCGTATATGCATTCAATATTAGTCTCCTATTGAGTACAATAACAGTGACGTTACCAGTCTTCTAAAAATATTTTGGCGCAATATTTCAAATAAAACATGCAACCAGACTATTACATATTTCAAACTGTTTTCTGGAGTCTTTTTTTAGTTACTTTGACATTGGTTGTGTATTATCGATTGAGACGTAAGTTTTGTTTTTTATTTTGCCTGTATGCGTTTGCTTTTTTGTTGATTTCCTAACGTAATGCCCAAGTAAACATATTTGGCTGGTTAAATTAATTTTTATTTTATTTTAGTCTAGCGACCCGCCCCTGCTTCGCACGATTTTTAGCTCTTCATAAAACATAGTACAGAAAACCTTAATAAATTATATACACCTAAATCTTTGATATGAATCACTCCGTCCATTGGTGAAAACCGTAGGAAAATCTGCTCTGTAGTTTTTGAGTTTATCTATCGCGGGGGGACTATTTAACATTATTTGTAGTGATTAAAAAAAACACAAAATAAATCTAATCTTATCTACGAAACCGTTACGTGTGCATAGAAAAATAATTTTGAATAAAAATTTGCATACTTTGGAGCTGAGCTATAATCCTTGAGATAACGATGATAAATGTGTTTCAAGATTTGTGTTTGTGATAGCTTAATTTATATAAAACATAATTAGCTCAAATTTTTAGGACATTTTTCCTGTTTGTTTCAATTCAATCAATTTCTTTGCATAATATGGGTTTACAAAGATGTTTCACAGGTTTCACCATATTCAGCTTATGTTAGCATGCAAATTATAATATAGTGTCATAATATTATGTAAACTACAAGATCATATCTTTAAAAATATAAATTATACATTGATAGTCAATCCATTACAAATAGTCATCATGATATTAAAATAAAAGGTCAAATTTAATAAGATTTGTATTAATTAATTAGATTCAGTTAAAAATTATGCTGGGTAGATTACAATTATTTTAAACACAATTAAATTTCGGATTACTATTAATTAATTATTAACAATGATTGCGTTGCATTTAACTTGCACCCTGTACTTATCTATCAGTCAAAATGATCTTATCTGTTGTGAATTCCTACAACCACCAGTAGATAGCGCTTCTTTCAATTGGAAGCTGTTTTATTACAACGCCCTCTAGCTTCGATCAAGGAAAATTAATCACGAACATTTTCAGTCATGCTATAAATTCAACTGATAAACATTTTGTTAATGAACTAAAAGTAAATACCTATCTGAAGAGATTTTAAACTTGTTAGGTTGATACTTTGTTTATACGTTTTTTACGATTAACATGAGATAGATAAAGCTTGTGACCAAGTAATAAATAACAGCCGCACAGGTCGATCGATCAGGTTAAGCTACGCTAGCCGCGGTTAGTCTGTGGATGGGTGACCATCTTTACATACCAAGACCCCTCCGTGCTTTGGAAAGCATGTTAAGCCGTTGGTCTCGGCTGTCATTCTTGGATCTTTGACAGTCCTTACGGGTCGTCAGAAGCCCGAAAGTCTTACCAAGTGGTATCGTATTACCCAGTAACTGGGTTGTAGAGGTCAGTTAGGCAGTCTCTCCATGTAAAATACTGATATTCAACTGCATCCGGTTAAACTGGAAGCTGACCCTAACATAGTTGGGAAATGGTTAGACAGATGATGATGAGTTATGTAAAGAAAGTTGGATAATGAACAATTTTTTGGCTCATTGACGCGGTATAGAAGCAACTTTCAGGCAAAAGTTACATGAACGTAAAAATAATACTTTTGTAGAACATACTCGTAATGAGGCTTCGAGGAAGTTGAAGATATCTTAAGACGCCAAAATCACCACAAAAGATAAATAAAAATATTTTCTTTAGTTTAGAAAGTAAGGGGGCGGGGCAGATTTACAGCTTGATTTCCCTTCAGACCAGATAGTACTTGGTTATAAACGGTAGGTAGCCCATCTCTCAGTGATGTCACTGGCAAGCCTCGGGTGGATAAGATAGTACACTGATAAACTCATCGTTTATCGATTAAAAGCTTTATATTTGCAGAAAATAAACTTTCTGCATAGTTTTTGATTGGCTGTTAAGAGTGACAGTTTGCGCGTTTTAATTATAACATGTCTGACACTAGCACTGTATTTGGGGCGTTCTTATTTTGGGTTCGCATGTTTTTGCGTTTTATATAATTAAATCAAGTAAGTTACATTTTCGATTACTTATTAAACAAAATATTAATTTTTAAAATTATCAAAAGATCTTGGAGATAAGTAAAAAAATATGTGTTGCGTTACTAGAAAAAATATTGTATATGTACTTTTTACTACATTTACTACATGAATCCAGCCATTGTACTCAACTACGGACAGTAGTATTTCAGTTTGATTTATTATTTTGGTATTGATTATATAACAAGCGAATACTTCGTATCAATAATCCGTACCATAAAAAAAGTGTGCTATTTAGAGACATCGTTTTATTTTTCCTGTAATCTTTACATAAACTTCTATCAAATAGAATAATTTCGGATTTTTTTCTATGCAAACTTTGGAGATAAGGGGCGGGGGACGGTATTTTTTTTACATTTTTCATCAATAGTTGAAAACTGTTTGGCCTAAAAAAAAAAGAAAAGTGTTTGAAAATGTACAAATAGCGCCCACATGCCTTAGTAGCCCTACTTCCAATTTTTTAGTAGCCCCTTTCAACCCTGTTGCAAAAAAAAAAATATATTTTTATTTCTTTCTTATTTGCAAAATACTTTACGCAGAGGGCATATAGTGACCTGCGCACCCAATATAACAACACGTTCCGGGTGTTGATGGGGCTGCCGCGTTCTTGTAGCTCGTCCGGCATGTTTGCAGACGCGGACGTTGACAGTTTTTCGGCCATCATGCGCAAGAGATGCGCATCTCTGCTACGCCGTGTTCGCGCTAGCCCCAAATCAATTCTCGGAGAGTTGGTTGATAGGTGGGACTCTCCGATCTTAGGGCGGTGGATACGACTGCATGCAGTCAAGTAGACATTGCTGGGATCGGCGTGCCTCACGCTTAGAAGAATAATGTGACTAACACTAGTTTAATAGTTGGGCAAACGTATTTTTTTATTCATTTAACAAACATAAAGAAGACCATTATTTTCTTACTAATCTGATTGCTCCCGCTAAGTCAAGCAAGCCGTGCACCCTTTAATTTTAACTGAAATACTTCAATACCTATAGATTACAGGAAAACCTATAAGAAGTCGATGGTCTTAAAACAACATGGTAAATCTCTCAATATTGTGCGTACAAACTTACATTTGTCCACAGTTCAACAAAAAGGATCCAACCCACATTAGGTGTAATGTGGGTTGGATTCTTTCTGAACTATGGACATTTAATATATGGGAGAACATGTTTATCAACTACGATGTTAAGTTTGTTCTTGGGATAAATTCATCGCAACTACGGAACCCTTCATTGTGTGTGGTCCGACACGCTCTTGACCGGTTTTTTCTTCTGTACCCGGATCTGTTTTATTCAGTACTGCAGTCACAAATACCTGATGCATTATCAAAAACACTGTTGGATTAGAATCATTTGTACCTATCATTGAAAATGTCATTGATGACCATTACCAACAAGTCAAAGCAGTTAAAGCTAGATGGCGCTAGTCTAAATATAGGTAAAACCTTTGTTGACTCACCTATGAACTACGCAAAAATATAATAACCTGATTAGATTATGATAATTTGATAACATCCGGATCTTTATTATTTACTTTCACTTTAATTACGTTTTGATATATTCGAGTCTCAATTTTTGCCTTGTGCTTTGTGTTTTTAATAAGATTCATATTTTTATAAAAAATCATGACGTATTATTTTTTGCACGAGTATAGTATCATCTTTGTTAGAGTGGTGGTTGATTTAGGGGTTGGTTTATCATTAATATTTGCATTATCGGTGACAACAGCCTATTTCAAAATTAATTTTGGTGAGTTTAGAACATTAGAACACCCGTGTAAGGCTGGGGCCGGTCGTTTGTTCATTTATTTATTTGTTTATTTACTAATTATTGGTTATTCATATTATTCATCATAACTTCAAAAAAAGGTTTTATTTTCTATAGTTTATGACCTTGATGATCAATAATATAACTCGTAAACGCCCTTTATATGTTACTACATAGGAGTATCCCGTAATCATACGTCGTATGGTATTACTACTTTAACTTTTCCTTATTTGCTCCTGAATGTACGACTCATACGATCCTTAGGCTTATCAGTCTCATAGCCGTCTTTTCCGTTTTATTTTCCTAGGTTATTCTGTTTCTCATCGTTTAATGAGTTAGTTGTTAATATTAATCGATAGAGTTTCAATCTTATTAAAATATATCTCTCTATCAGTATTTGTGTTCGTTTTAAAAATGATAAGTGGCAGATCGATGGCGATTTTCATCGTCTTGATCATTAAGTTATTGATATCCTTTTTCTATATATATAGATATTTTTCAAGTAAGTTAATCATTGGTACTGTAAGTTATAATCATTAATTGTTTTCCTTGATTGTTTCTAGTCATAAAAACTTTATCCACAATATGTGCTTTGTAGTGGAAGGCCTCTGTGTGAAGTAGCTCGTCAGGGAGAGTAACCCACACCTGTTTCAGTTCTGTCTGTTTCCTAGTTCGTGTAATTACTGGCACATGAGATATTTCATCAGCGTTGTCTTTGGGATGATTACGCAGTTATGAGAGTAACCTTGACACTATATCTTTGTTTTTTTTTAATAGTTTGCAACTTAATTAAGAATTTAGCACATATCTAGACCTGAATTATATTCGGTACTTTAACCTTTTCCTTATTTTAGATACTTCTGTATGTTGTTGTTGTTATGTATATAAATAATAATAGGTAATAATGTTCCACTGCCTTCGTCCCCAATTGGTTTTCCTAGTTTCATACCAGTCATACACCATTCGGTCATATTCGGTCGTGAGAGTAACTTTACCAGAATTAAATAGAATATAATTGGCAGTTATTCGTTTTTGTTACAAAAATGATTAGCAATGGCTGGATGCTGTTTTTGATAATGGTTAGCTTCGCATTATTTTTCCTGTTCTGCATGTGCTATTCATCACGTAAGTTAATCATTGACACAGTTTACAATTATAACCCTTTCTTTGACGTCACGTCGGTGAATTCATTACCATTCGACGAACCCCTGTTCTGTTTATCTCCTATCTTAGGACAAAGCGTTTCTTTTCGTGACTTTTTAAATTCCCTCATATTTTAACTTTAATGTCTTCCAAGAGCGCTTAGTTGTTGAGATTCCATATGAGTTGAAAGAGCTTTCAATTTTCCTTTATTTTATACTAGTTTCTGCCCGTGTACAATTAATGTTCCCCCCGAGCCAGTACGAGTACCCTTTCGCATCGCATCGCATCGCATCGCCAGCCCGTGCTATTACTTCATTTTCGCTAAATGTACTTCCCGACTTTTTTGCTTTTTGCTCGGCTCTTAGCGAAATGTTAAATAGCATAATAGCGTTCCTCAAGAATTGGGCTATCAAATGCAAACAGATTTTTTTTAAATCCGACTTCTAGTTCCAGAGATTAGCGCGTTCAAACCAACAGTATTCACCTTTTTTATTAGTGTACATAGATGATTTGCTTGCGCCTCTTGACTAAACTCACAAGCTAACGAGCATATAATTACAATACTGTAAACACACAGTACACAGGTACAGCTAGTGTGTATGCAGGGTGAATTTCCAAGTGGGCGTGGATGGCCAAATCCGAAACTATGAGGCATAGCGAAAAGGAGTCTCGGGCTCGATTTTGATGAAAACTAAAAGTGCATCATTGGATTTTTGAAAAATCAATATTTCTAGCCAGAAATCGAACCTGTTGATTTTGATAAAAAAAAACACACCATTCTATAATGTCGCTAATAAATAGGTATCTAATTCTGGGAAGAAATAATGACTGACGGCAAACTAAAGAAAAGAGCTCATTTTAACACGCTTTATATTAGCTTCACATGTATGTTTGTATGTATGTATGTTTGTATGTAACGGAATCTTTGAACTCGAGTTTTACCCACTTAAAACGGTCAGATTAATTCGAAATTGTGCACACTTATCAGGGCCCGATAACAACACAATAATTTAAAAATGTTTGTCCCATTATCCTTTTCTCACACCCCGGTGTGAATATATACACTTTATCTACGCCCGTATATCTCGTTCTGCCGGACGTTTAACTACGTCCATTAAATAAACTACAGCAATTCTGTAATTTAATTAACTTTTTACAATTAAATTATAAGTATTGACAAATAATTACTTTTGTAAAATCACCTCACTAAAGCCTTACAAGCTGCCTCCTTTCACAACAATCTTCGTAAGTTTCGTAAGAAATACATACAGCCTTATTAGGGTTCCGTACCAAAATGGTAAAAAGGAACCCTTATGGTGCGACTCAGTCTGTCTGTCTGTCCGTCTGTCGCAGCTGGATATCTCAAGAACTACTAATGCTATCTACTTGAATTTGGAATAGTTTTAGATGATGTTTGCCCAACTATTTTGCAAATAAGAAAGAAATGATTATTTTTGTTATTTTTACTTAAAAATTCGAAGTGCGGCTACTAGGGCATGTGGGGTATCATATAAAAGAGCGCCGCATAGTTTTCGACATCTGATGAAAAACGTAAAAAAATTACCTTTCTCCCCCTATCTCCGATGTTTGCATAGAGAAAATCTGAAATTATTCTATGTGATAGAAGTTTATGTAAAGATTACAGGAAAAATAAACCGATGTCTCTAAATAGCACACTTTTTTTAAATATATGATGGCTCGGAACCCTCGGTGCGCGAGTCCGACTCGCTCTTGACCGGTTTTTTTTTTAGTTGTGCACCTTAGGCCTTAAGATTCCTAAAGGCCTAAGGTGCACAACTCAAAAAAAAAACCGACGACACGATACTGGGAAGTCTCTTTCAATACGTAGAGTTGCGGCCAAATCGGTGACCCGAAGGGTGCGAGGTCTCCTTGTTAGTATTGGGTTGGGTGGCGTTGAGTGGCGTTTGGTGGCGGAGGGGGGATGGGAGGGGTGCGGGGTAGAGATCGATGCGGGGTAAGGGAAGGTGCGGAAGAAGGGAGGGGTGCGAGGGAGGGGTAGGTGCGTTGAGGGGCACAGATCTTAATTGTTGTTTTCGTGAAAAAAAATTTTTTTTTTCAACTTTTCAAAACATAAAGCGAAAAATTCGAAAGAAACCAGTTTCTTTCCAAAGAATTCTTTCATTAATTTTTAATGTAACATGCGAAAAAAGTGAAAACAAACCACAATTTGTTTTTTTCGTGAAAAAAAAACATTTTTTTTGGCATTTTCTATGCTATTTGAACTACCCAACCGATTTTAATACAGTTTTTATACCATCATATATAGAATGCGTACTAAAAGGTTTATGCAAATAATACATCAATATTAATATAATAATGAAGTATCGATGTTTTGAGATAATCGGTCTGATATTCATTGAGAGAGTTTTGTATTTTGTCTCCTTCTAGCACACACATTTAGAATGAGAGACACTCTTATTAGAAAGAAACGGAACGCTTAACTCGGTGCCTTTCATTCATTTCACGGTCACCGATTTAGGAACGTTTCGCACCTTTAATAATAAAGTGAAATAATAACAAAATTACGATTGTTGGGAAATCACGTTTAAAGTTTTAGAAATACGACGCAGCCGACATTTTAAAAAGAGACGGCAAGTCCTCTATTTCCCTTGTGGTTGTCCGAATCAAGCGCCGGTTACACTGTACCTACCTTATGTTTACGCGGACTTAGTTCGTTTTTTGATTAAATGTCAAAAACTCGTGATTTGGTGCGGTTTCTCTAGCATGAAGCGCGCACTCCCTATTTTTAACCTCCTTGATTTACAAGGACACGTCATGCGTCACAAATATCCCGGTGCTCTCACTCACTATATGATTATAACCCGTGCGAATTAACTAGACACCTCGCTGGAATGCAGCTCCGTACTGCACTATACGAATGACGTCACAACGCCACGTGCCTAGGTAACTCGCACGAGTTGTGAATGAGATGAAAAATAGCAGAAGTTCTCGTTCCTCGCGTATGTGTGGGTGGTATCGCGTAGAAACACACGGTTTTAAGTTCTTTTGCACTTTGTAGTTAACCATAAAGTTGATGAGACAATCACTTTCCAATGTAAATACTTTCCGCAAGAAATATTCAACACGTCTGCTGCAAACCAGAGGATTACTCATACGATCCGAGGTTATCTCATAGCCTTCTTTCCCCGTTTTATTTTCCAATTTTATTTTGTTTCCCATCATTTTGTGCTGTTTTTATGATGTGTGATTCTGTGAGTACAATTTTACAATATATCTCTGTCAGTATTTGTGTTCGTTATAAAAATGATTAGTGACAGTTAGACGGTGATTTTGATCGTCTTGATTATCAAGTTATTGATAGCTTGATAGCTTTATTCTATACGTGGAATATTTTTTCAAATAGGTCAGTTAATCATTGGTAACTACTGTAAGTTATAATCATTATAGGGACTAAACGCAAGTAAACGCACGTTTTATAAAAGTATTTATGATATACTGTTGTAAACAAAATCAGAAAAATATATAATATTCAGGATATAATGTTGTTAGATAGTGTATTCAAAACACAATACAACTAATTTGATACGATAGAAAAAAATCACAAACATACTTCTAAAAATGTATTTTAACGATTAATAACCATACTAATATACTACATAATATAATGTAATATACATGTAATCATTCTGATTTTTTGTCAGATTTTTCTACAAGCAACATATTTATTAACGTAATAGTGTTTTATTTTTTTTAGACACTTTGTAAACTGCTTCATATTTTGCAATAAATTACCAGTGTTGTGTCATCGCGCTTCTTTTCTTTTGTAAGCAGTCTGACAGTGACCGCGCTTTTGGTATTTTCCTTGATTGCTTCTAATCATAAACAATTTATCCACAATGTTTTTTAGTGGAAGGGCTCTGTATGAAGTAGCTCGTCAGGGAGAGTACCACCACACCTATTTCTGTTCTGTCCAAAGCGTAAATTGAGAGGTTCTGTCTGTATCCTAGTTCGTGTAACTACAGGCACTTGAGATACTTCATCAGCGTTGTATTTGTGGTGATTACGAAGTTATGAGAGTAACTTTGATAGCATTTTTATTTTCTTGAATAGTTTGTGACTTAATTATAAATAATTTTAGAACATATACCTGCATTATATTAGAATTTTTTGTTAGGTTGGTACCTACTTTAACATTTTCCTTATATTAAATACTGCTGAATGTTAAATGTTTATAAATAATAATAATATAATACTTTCCGTTGTGCCACTGCCTTCTTTCCCAATTCGTCTTCGTAGTTTGGCAATTTCATCAGTCCAAACAGCATTCGGTCGTGTTCGGTCTTGACTCTTGAGAGTAACTTTACCGGAATTAAGTGGAATATTATATCTCATTGTCAGTGATTCGTTTTTGTTATAAAAATGATTAGCTACGGCTGCGGCTGGATGCTGTTTTTTATACCGATTAGCCTCATATTATTATTCCTGCTCTGGAAGTGGTATTCATCATGTAAGTTACTCATTGACACAGTTATCATCAATTATTATTTTTCTTGATTTATTTTAGTCACAAGCACCTTATCTACTGTACGGTGCTTTTTAGTAGTAGATCGGGTTGTATAAGCAATCAGCGTTGCTGTGTTGCGGTGTGAAGGTGTCGTTATTATTTCAGCTATTTTTTTTTTTTTTGTGGCACCGCATCTGCGATGCCTCTGGTATTGCAGATGAGTGACCACTTACCGACAGGTGGACCATCAGCTTTTTTTTATGGCACCGTATCTGCGATGTCTCTGGTATTGCAGATGAGTGACCACTTACCGACAGGTGGACCATCAGCTTTTTTTTTATGGCACCGTATCTGCGATGTCTCTGGTATGGCAGATGAGTGACCACTTACCGACAGGTGGACCATCAGCTTTTTTTTTATGGCACCGTATCTGCGATGTCTCTGGTATTGCAGATGAGTGACCACTTACCGACAGGTGGACCATCAACTTTTTTTACTTCACATAAAAAAAAGCAAAAAAGTAAAAGCATTTTAGTAGCACAATCGAACAAGTATTGTATAAAACATTGACGCTTCATGGCTAAGTAATAACAGCTGCATGGGTCGATCCATCAGGTTAAGCTACGCTTGCCGTGGTTGGTCCGTGGATGGGTGACTATCTTTACATGCCAAGACTCCTCTGTGCCTCGGAAAGCACGTTAACCGTTTACCCGGCTGCCACTCGTGGATCTTTGATAGTCATTACGGGTCATCAGAAGCGCGAAAGTCTTACCAACTTGTGGAGTAATAGATGAGGATTTGTTGATGGAATGTGTTCAATTTAATGCAGAGAGAGAGAGGAATTATTGGACAAATTAGATCTGGACAAATTGCAGGTCGGAATTATGAATTCTTTACTCTCAAACCGTAACAGTGAAGGAGCTTGTCTTCTGTTTAAACTATTATCATCTTAATTTAAACTAGTGATGTATTGAATAAGATTATCGGACTGACATATACATTTAGTATAAAAGTCAAAAAAAAAGATTCAAAAAAATAAAAATGGGGTATCGTATTACACAGTAGCTGGGTTGTGGAGGTCAGATAGGTAGTCGGTCCATGTAAAATGCAGGTATTCAGCTTCATCCGGTTAGACTGGAGCCGACCCCAACATAGTTGGGAAAAAGCTAGTCAGATTGATTGGTTATTGTCACTTACAGAACATCCATTCTCCTGCTCAGCATTGCTCTCATTCCTCATTCCTATCCCTAAAACAGTAACAACATAAGCTCCTTTCATTCCGTCTGCCATCGCTTTGAGAAGTAGTTGTTCGTATTTAATCGGCATATATTGATAAGATAATTAATATTATTATTATAGAAAGTCGCGGAATATTTCCAGTTCCCACTATCTTCAGTGATTCGTCAGCTTTTCAAGTTGGTATTTGATTATTTATTTACGAGTTTCATAAAGGATTGTGTAAGGATGTGTGTGATGTATTGTTATAAAAGTTTTATAGTTAGTCTGTGGCAAATTAACTTATTTTCTTTATTTTTAAAATGTTGAGCTACGGTTGGGTATTCTTTTGGATAGTTTTTATCCTCACTTTATTATTATATTTCGGGTTGTGCTGTACATCATGTAAGTTTTTTATCATTCATACTGTTATCATTGTGATCATATTTTCCGGCAAGAACACAACTAAAAAAGTGAGAAATCAGACAAGTATTGTTTTCAACTTTCACTGTTTTAACTTCTTTTTTATTGTCATGTACCTACGTTACTTTTATAGAAGTGAGTATCTGATATTTTGTCGCTGATCACGAGGTGCCAAACAAGTCTAGTATCTTTACAGAAAAATCAATTTTATTAGTATTGGGGCCAAACCTTTTGTCTTTTTTTTGTATTTGGCCATATACTATCTATATTTAAGCACTCAACTGCCCTGAACTTTTCTTATTAATTTGTGAGTGCATTCAGTATTACAGTAGGGTATGATGACATTTCTTCTGCAACGTCAGATAACGTCACTCACAGTCATATATTTTGCACGAGAAAATTCCAGGAAACCAACCACATTAATGAAGTCATAGATTATATTAGAAATTCAGTATCAATTTCATCATCCAATTATTATTTATCTTGAGTATATAATTGCTGACTATCCTGTTGATTTATTTAAAATAGCTTGTGTAAGGGTTGTGACAATTACTTTAAGAGATAGACAATGGAAATCTTTAAAAATGAATATTTCTGGGCATTCTTTTGGATACTCATCTTTTACATTCTAGTTATTATTGTGATTGTGATGAGATTAAAGAGTGAGTATATTTTGTCTTATATTTTCCTAAGATTGGTCTTCTACGACTATCAATTATTTCGACTATAATAATGATTGGCTTTAGTGGTTAAATATTTGATCGAACCTTACACTACGGCTGAAATATCTTGGCGAGTCTGAACATAGGCGTCTCTCACTCACACTCGCCTCATGTCACCATATTTTGGTTCCTAAATAATGTTACTGCGCAGTCTTTTCGGGCTCGCCAAGATATTTCGGCAGTAGTATAAAAGCATTGTTACAAGCTATTGAACCACTTATTTAACCCCATTAGGGGGTGTGAATTTTTAAAAATCTTACATTTCGTTACCTAAGGAACTCTTGCACAAAATTTAAAGTTTCTAGACCCAGCGGTTTCTAGACCCAGCGGTTTCTAGACCCAGCGGTTTCTAGACCCAGCGGTTTCGGCCGTGCGTTGTCTGTCGGTAATTAAAATTAACATTTATAAAATTATAAAATTTATTGAAATAGTATGTTTGCAAAAAGTGAACATATGTTTCAGTATTTAACAATAATCTAGGCCTACAATAGTATTATAATAATGTAGGTAAAAACTATGGTATGAAAAATATAAGATTACAGTTGCAAAATAAAATAAATAAATCAATAGAATTCTGAAGGTAATGTAGTGCGTTGCCCGAGCTAGGTTTATTTAAACCTGTGTTTCAGGCCATATCGAACGACAGTACTTTTCAAATATGGCAGTCATTGAATTTATTTAACATATATTTTCAATATCTAAGCAGTAGCAATATTTTGCGTTACTTTATCTTAAGTTTAAAGTAGACGTATAGGATATAATTATGTAGGTAAATAAGTCAGCTATTTTATTTCAGAACCTCTAGACGTTTTTCTGTGTCTGAGTAATTCAGTTGTGATAAATAATCGGATAACATTATACTACACCTATTATAACTTACATGGTATATTTTAAGCATTTTGTTAAATTTATTATATAAAAAAGGACCAAGAAACAAATAAAATCTATTAGTGAAAGCATGTTTAGTGTGAGGGTTCGCGCAAACCAGATCCTTTCTTCTCTTATCTGAAGGTACTGGTTTAAAATCTAGTTCAGTGTGTTGCAGTAAAACTATACTTAGAACAAATAGTTGCCGAACTGTTAGCAACTTGCATGCCAAATAAAGCTGGTGTGTGGGAAATCTGAACGGGCGACAGGTGGCGACTTTTAGAATTGCTCTTTGAGCATGTTCTAGGAGAAGTAAACTTGATTTTGCGGTACCACCCCAGGAAGTAACGCAGTAGTAAATTAAGGAATGAATTTAAGATTTTTATAAAGTAGATATTATAAAGCTTATGTTGTGTTACACTTCGTCTTTTTCTTTTGGCTGCCCTAGTCTCACGTTGTACGTATATTCGGTATTTATTTGAGATCGGCGCAATATATTTCATTATACCGTGCCAACGTCAACGTCATTTAGTCGTTGACTGTGTTTCCCTTCATTCACCATAAGTAACAAATTTCCATCCTTTCTTAGGTCTGGATCTCCCCCTTCGTCTGTCAACACTCTTATTTATCAATCTCTTGTTCACATGAGTTTCATCTCAAATTTTGGAACCCAAATTGTTTTTAACATTTAGTTCTAGGATCTATGTTCCGACCATTGCTTTAGGCTAAAAATCAATGAAGATATAGAAAACTCAAGGTTATCTTAACTGATAAGATTATCGATTTTATTGTCATTTGTTTTATCATTAATAAATATAATTAGTCAGTAATGTGTAGAAATATATCGCGTACACTTCTTCGTGAATGTGAAATAAAATGGCTGTAAATTATACATTTTTTTATGTGGTACTTGGAATCGCCATTCTAATAGTGATTTTAAAATATGTGAGATTTTTCAGTAAGTCATTGATCTTTCTTTTAATGTTAAAGTACTTGTAGCCTTTACACAAGCCAAAGTCCTTTCGCTTTGGCGATCAGGAAGGTGATCTTCCATTGTTTTATTTTATCTTCTTTGCACTGTTGTCCATATACCTTAGCCATACTCTTTTGTTTTAAAATAAGATCCTACCTGGTGTTATAGTAGTTATCGTATATAAAATCTGCGTGAGACAAAGTTTTCGCAGATTTACCACTGTACTTGTATAACTAAATATTAAAACCCCAACATACTTTTAGACTTTGGATATTATAAAAACTCATAAATCTAAAATATTCGACACGTATTTTTAAATCGATGATAACTCGTAAAGATAAGTAGAAAAAACAAATTCACCTTTATAGAAACATTTTTATAGTCTCTAACACAGTGTAGTAAAGTTCAAATTCTATGTAGGTGATAAACGTAATGATACGGGTAGATATCTATAGCTGATCATCAGTCATTTCAAATGACGTGTCTGAAGCAGAAAATGTATGGAATACAGTATCTTTCAGTGATTCAAAGAATAGTAGTGCAATTTGTTAAATAATACAGATAGAAAAATCTGGAATATCTCAAATA
Source organism: Dicycla oo (assembly GCA_948252095.1). Classification (NCBI taxonomy): domain Eukaryota; kingdom Metazoa; phylum Arthropoda; class Insecta; order Lepidoptera; family Noctuidae; genus Dicycla; species Dicycla oo. The sequence continues at coordinate 719,774 of OX411733.1, forward strand.
AAATGGCGAAAACAATAACTATACTAAAATAATTGTGTGATTGTGAAATAGCATCTGAAATAATTCGTTTTGTTTTCATTAACAAGATCGTAATTAGACGTCACAAAACTATTGCTAGTGACACAATTTCAAATAAAAGGATTACTGAGTTTCTATTTAAATTTAAATTCAGTGAATTCTTAAAGCTATTCATTTAATATTTTCATTGTGATAATTACTATTATTATTATCCATGAGTTAAAAGTAAATTAACCACAATAAGATAATAATAGGAAATATAAATAAATTGTCAAGATAAAAGAAAATTAAACAGTAACACTAAACATTGCAATAACTTTAAACGGAGAAGAACTTATTATAAAAACGGAAATAATAAAAAAGAAAAATGGCGCCGAGTATGGAAGAAGCAATGCAAGCAAGTACAAGCAGTGTGTCAATATACCATATCGTGTACATATCGGTGTTTTTCACTGTAATGATCATGGGCTTCGTTATAATGTGCGTGAAGATGGGACAATTTGGTAATTGCTTATATTTGATTTTATTTGTCCAAATCAATAAAGAACTTTTCCTATATGTCAATTTTACTCTATGAAACATTCTTGAGCCCTATGAAAAGTATTCTATAGATTTTACAACTTTCTACAACTTTTACTTCTAATATACATAGATCATCAACATCCTCTTCCCTTATCCCAATTTATTTGGATTGGCACACCATTTCTTTACTTCCATTCATCTTTGTCAATTTACATCTCAGTATACGTACAGTTCTCGATACAGTAATTATACAGGCTGTAGCGTAATTAATGGATACCCCTGTGTGTGCTGGTGGGGGACGCCAAGTCAATAATATAAAAAAAAAAAATCAAACCCCGGAGTCGATGGGTCTGCGCATTCACAAATGAAGGAGTTTTCACTATCTCATTTCTGCATAATATTTATAAATAAACGTGCTATAAGATGTTATTACAGTTTTAGAGTACTTCATGTGGTTTATTTTTTAATCTTAAAGTGAAAAAAAATGTGTTTCTGTAAAAAAATCACTTTGTATCTAAAAAAGATATAAAATTCACATGCCATTTTGGAATCTGAATTAAGGGGACAAGACTTATAAAATATGGGCAGCTATAGATTTCCATACATTTTTTACACCAGACGAACTCGAAACTTAGGAAAAAAAAATACAGAAACATATTTTTTTCACTTTAAGATAAAAATAACCACACGGAGTACTCTAAAACTGTAATAACACAATACACATCTTATAGGTAGCACGTTTATTTAAGAATTCAGAGATCAGATAGAGAAAATTCCTTCATTTTTAAAGACGGTGGCCGACGAAGTGACCAATGGTGGCAAAGTTAAAAAAAAATGAAAAGGGTTATATTAATTACGCTACAACCTGTATAATTCACTAATACGATGCTATACTTCACCATCATTCAGCCATAAAAACAATATTACTTCGATCTAGATTTTGATAAAAAAGACAAATTTTTAGAATGTTGGCTTCTGAATTCGTCATCTCCCAGTTATTTAGACCCAGACATACTGACAGATTTAACATAGAATTTAATCTAAAACACAGACTCTTGAAAATATTGCTTAACCTATACGATAGTGCTGACATATCAGAGATGATATCCCTTATCAACAGATAGCTCAATACAGTTGTAACACTAGTAAGATGTTCAGCTTACGAAAAGTCATGAAACCGTGTTAAAATGTGTCAAAAAATATGAGTTAGTGTGAATCTGAACGAATAATAGTGTTTAGTGTTAAATCATTCCAATAATTTGTTGATTCAAATTAGTTGTGAGTGTATAAGTGATTTTCGAGAACTCTAATCGTTTGTTTTTACAAGCAATTTAGAAGATTCTCGAGTTTTCTATCGACTAACAGCTGATATCAGAGTAAAATTGTGGTCTAAAAACATTTATGATCATATCTATAGACTTTTTTATGAAAAAAAGCATCGTAGAAACGTCCGTGACGTAGTGCAAACCGAACAGAAAAAACTGTTTATCCTACATTTGCGACAATACTCGTTCCTAAAAAAAAGTCAACCTTTGCTCAAAAATGGCACCATATTACCCGAATGTGAATTTCTTCGAAACAGGCGATTCGTCTGAAGACTATAGTAACGAACAGAAGGAAGCACATGACCCGGCTAGTTTGAGCCAGATGGCTTTCTGGTACATGATCATCCTGATTGGAATGTTGCTGACCTGGCTCTTCATGTTCTTCTGTCTAAGGATCATTGCTATGAGTAATTTCTTTACTTTAATACGTAGTCGTTTAGTCGTATGGAATTATCCTTTCTTCACTAAGCTTCTATAAAAAGACGAGTACATCATATATAGAAGATTAGATTGTGTTTTTCTGATAACATTCCCACCCTAATCCTATATGTCCTGTTTTCTTGTAGTGATGGATTGAAATATTTGTTTGTGTGTAGTCTCAAACTGACCATTTTAACGTATCGGAATGACTAAAACGTTAATATATATGATTAATGGAACACTGGTTCCTAATGACTTCTATAGTCAAATTATCTTGCGGTGATAACTAATTTACGGTCGTGTCATTGTGTATGATTAATAATTCTATCAGCAGTAGATTCTATAGGAATTTCTACGCATGATTTTATTCAAGTATCTCTCTACATACATGACAACAGATACGTCAATGCGCACCAATCAACGATAATGACACATGTACACACTCAAAATCATATCACTGAGGGAGGACATTACACGTCAATTGTTGATCAATATTTAACGTCACTCACATACATTATATTATGCATAAACATTATCAATAAAGGCTTAACGGCTTTTAAATTTTAAATATTTATCAACGTCATAACTTTTAATTAACTTAATTATCTATTTATTTTATTACCTTAATTATCTCTTTGTTATGAAGAATATACATAAACGCTGGTGCTTTCAACTTTGGTCTAGTCTCAAAACTCTTCAGATTTTTTTTAGTTCATGAACAGGGATAGAATTTTCTGCATTTCTTTCATACAACATGCATGACACGCTATTGTTTTATTTGGTAATATTTAGCAGGATTATATCATAGTGTTTTCGTTAGAAAAGTTCTTAAATTGTTTTTTTTTTTTTATGAATACTAATCAGGTTGCAATCAAATTAAAACAAAACCACACCTCTATGATCATTTCTGCTCTCAATAACTTATCTTCTGTAGTTTTACGTCAATTCTTCATCCAAAAATTTTCAGCTGTTCCTGATGCTTCTTAATTGTGTTCATCTTCATCTTCTCTGCGGTATCAGTTCTCGTGGAGTCGCTTTTAACACAATTTATTTTACTAACGATACATTTTATACTAGAGACCAAGAGAATCGTCGCAGCTTACCTAGCATCGTTATCAACTGTTATATACTTAGTTACAAGTGTACCGGTTACTCGGGGGTTTACTTTAACAGTTAATTATTAATTTTATATTTTCTTCTTATCCATCTAGTGCAACATAAATCTATCAATTTTGTTAATTTATCGTCTTAATCTACAGTCACTTCGTTTTTTTCCTTGTTGAAATCATTAGTCCTTACTTCATCAGTAGTAGGTATGTTTTGGTCGGTTTATTGCTATTTTTATCAATAATGGATTATGTTGTGTTCTTAGTTTTATCTGTTTGTTTGTTTGTTGTCTCACAATGACTTGATTTTTTTTTTATCGATTTGATCGTACTTTTAAGATTCATTATCATTGTCATTGATAATTAACTGTAATTTTATTAGAGATCTGGGTATAAGTACTGGTATGTATTCTCTATCTCTGCCTGTGATTTGTACTTATGCAGGTAGATATGGTCTTCATCAGGCTCATTTTTATCATTTTAGCCTTCGATCCTAATTATAAAAAATACTATCAATTTGTAATCATAATCATAAACATTACAAAATTACTTTACTGGCCAAAAACCAATTGAAGAATTATCATCATCATTCTCAGCCAAACTTTACCCACTGCTGGGCAGAGGCTCTTTTCTTGTGCCATCCCTACGCTCCTGTGCTAGTCTCATCCAGATTGTGTCCGCGATAGCAACAATGTCGCCCGTCCATCTCTTCTCTTTGATAATACCTTTATGGAAAACACCCGTACTTACCATACACCTCCTTACCTACCTACCTACCTACTTATAAATAAACAAAGATACAATGCGGCAAATATCGAGTAAATTTCATCGGCAATTAAATCTAATCAGTAATCAATAAGATCATCAGCACGTTAGTTCCTTCAAGACCGCCTCAGAAATAACTTCTAACACTTAAGTCTCCTATAATAAAAACATAGGGAGCATATAACCATAAATATTTCACTGATAATCCAAGATAAAATTGATTTTGATAAAATTTTACATCGTATTATCGATTATGTTAATTTCGCTGTCATTCGAATTTATGTACCGGTCGCAAGTGATAATTTTCAGTGAAAAGTGAATAAAGTGTTTTACAAACAAATAGTAATCAATAGACTGCAGACGCATCTACAGTTGTGAATGTCAAATCGGAATAAATTGATTGAATTCGTTAAACGCGTTCATTTAAAATCACTTACAACCGTCACCGATTGTCGGCGATATTGTCTACGTCAAGTATTTAGTCAACTGTGATTTGGATCTATTATTTTTTTTTTCTCAAAAATGGAATCTCTCAATTTTACTGCGGTCAAATCTATTCGGGACGAGAACAGTGAAGACTTGTTACCTGTTCAGAATTATAACATTTCTTTTCCTGATATCGTGTGGTCTGCTCTGAGTACTACGACCGTATTCTTGATTATAATCTTCATGATCACGTGTATCAGGGTTCTTATTATGGGTACGTATTCCTTATTGATTTTGTGTGAGATCATGGTTTGTATTGCATCATATTCATTTATTGGTTTAAGGCGACTTTATACCTTCATCATTAAATTTTTTTTTTTGCTCATTGCAAGCGAATTTGCATCTCTTTTATAACAATCTATATTCAAATTAAGAATATTTGTATTTTAGCCTATGTTAGCTATGAAACTGATTTACAATTTATTTTAAAATCATCGTCATCATCTGCGGAGCCTTTTCCCAACTATGTCGGGGTCAGCTTCCAGTCCGGATGCAGCTGAATACACATTACAATACAATTTTACATGGTACGACTGCCTGTAAGACCCCCACAACCCAGTTACTGGGTAATACGATACCCCTTGGTAAGATTGGGTTATTAAACTATAGTAGTAAATATATTACCCGCTTTTTACTATCCCGCTGCAGGGCAAAGACTTAAAATATTATTACGGATTTGTTCGAAATTATGACTGACTGACTTAAGTAAGCTTACAAATTATAACTTTCTTTCTTTTTATAAAAGTCCACCTTTTTTTTACCGTTTACTTGTTATTTACCTGTAAAGAATTCACCTACACAGTTCTAGTAACTACCCAAAAATTGAATTAAAATGTAACACGTAGTCAATAGTGAACAACATTAGTGCATGAGCACTCTCCTCGTTAACGTAGCATCTGATTCTTAGAATGAGTTCTTATCAGCCAAAAATACATTTTGTATCAAAAACTGTATTTTAAGCTACTGCTGATGTATTTGTATGTACATGCACTATCAGTAGGTAATCTCTCTCTCTCGCTATCATATCTGTATTTTATTATCAGGGATCGAAAATATCAGGCGATGTTCTGCGACGAACAAGAAATGAGGCGCGATTTCTATGTACCTACCTACTCTTACACATAACGATTGTAATCCCCGAAGGGTCAGCCAGAGCTGTACCTATAGTACACCCACAATTCGCCAGTTATGTTTAAGTCGCATGTAATAGGGGGCAAGCCCATTGCCATCAACCATAGGCACAAATCTAGACACCAGGCTCTACTGAGAAATTCCAGATGGAAAACTCAATAACATTTTGCCCGACCTGGGAATCGAACTCAGGACCTCATACTCCGCAGTAGTTTTGCGACCACTAGACCAACGAGCCAGTCCAAGGCTACCTACTCTTATTGGTATAAAATACCAACTATTCGCTCTTTTATATGTAGGCACCACATAATAGATGTATTATTTTGGACACAATCGATTTTCGAGGAAAAATGAATAAGGAAAAAGCCTATAATTAAATGTGAATATTGAACTAATTATTTTCCAAACACGACGATATATATAATGTGCTTGGATTTCCCATTACCTAGATAAACATGACAATAACAACAAACTTAATTAAAAGTCCTACCTACTCGTACATAAGGAAATATATTTGTTTCCTTCTACTTCAAAGTGTGTTCAGGTATAAGATAACTGATCTTATAAAAGTATACCAGTTCATCCCGCCTTCTCTCTCTGAGCCTGCCGAATAGTTCCTGCCACTTTGGATCTACTGTGTGGTGGTTATTGCCCATTGCTCCTCCCTCGTGCTATAGATAATATTACCTGACTGCCCCTTTGGTTTCGTGGTCGTAAGCATGTCTGCTAAGCGCGGGGTTCTAGGTCCGATTCCCAGGTCGGACAAACTGTTGTTGGATTATACCATTAGAATATTCTCAATAGCAGCCCGGAGGTTAGAAGTTGGTAGTGTATACACTCGTTCCTTGGGAAGTATGAGAGCCGTTGAGGTCGTACTATGAGAGTAAAAGTACAGTTAGTGCACCTCCGTGTTTGCACACACTTGTGCACTTGTATTATCTCCCACATACCTGGCTAATCTCCGTTGAGATTGGCGACCGTTACCGAAATTCGGCCTGGAGGATATATAATATTACGTGTCCAGTAACATTGTGATTTATTTGTTTATTTTTATCTATTCCAGGGCAAAAAACGCGCAGTCCGCAGCAGAGGCGAATGTATGTGGGCTCTCGAGCTCGTCCGTCACTGGCGCACCAGGAGCCGTCTATATTCGTCAGCCCTTCCAATTTGCCACCCCCGCCAAAATATGGTGAGTACCCACATCTCTGTTTTAGCAATAGAAATAATTTATTTGCTTATGTGGGTAAACATATTATAAGATGGATTTTTAATAAATTATTATCCCGGTACATTTTACCTTACATCATGCAAAATGGTCATATAATATTTGAATTAATATTATTTATTGAAGTAGGCTTAGTACAATCTCTGGGGTGGACCCATTGTGGACTCATATGAAGTGAGCGGACGTTCTGGCAGTGCTTCTTAAGCAAAGACACCAGGAAATTGATTGACAAGTGCACATTCTGCGCAAGCTCATCAGGGGTCATGTCCACGTGGCCAACCGCCACCGACAGGCACAATACCTTCTTCATCTGGAACTTGATGGTAGCTTTGACTTCATCAATCTTCTGTGTCATGGACTCCTGGTGGGAGAGGAGACCAGGGAACTTGCCGGCCTTGTTGAGACCAGGTCCCAGCAGACGCGGGATCTGCTTGATGAGCGATTCTGATACAAGGAAGGCATCATATTTCTTTGCTAGTTTCTTAACAAGTTTCTTGTTTATGTTAAGTTTTTTTGAGTGCCTCAGCGTCCATGCAGGGTACGTTCAGGGTCTTTGATTCGTCACAGTGCTGTTGGTCACCAAGCACACATACCTGCATTTTAGGGCGGGGAATGTACTTGAGCTTGACGGTTCCTGAGAAACGCTTGTCCTTCTGGGTGTCATGGTTCTTCAGACCAATTTGAATCTCGACAGTCTCCAAAAAGTTACGTTTTTTGTCCTTTGAAATCTGGAGGACGGTATTAACGCATTCATAAAGCGTATCACGCGATACTTTGGACGAAATTATAGAAGAATCGTCCTCCTTTCAACAAATTGAAAGGAATTATAACAATATTAATATTAACTCTTCTCCGAGTAGGTATTTAATCAAAAGATTAGGCAAGCAATCTAAACATTTTTTACAATCGAAGAACGAAAAGTTTATACAGTTTTCAAATACATGCCTTTGCCGTATAGCGGACACGACGTGATGTCTTTTTGAACTGATGTTGTATTTAAAATAGTGGAAGCATCTTATGGTTGGTTCCTAGTACAAACGAAGGTACATTACGCAGGCAAAAATAATTTGCCATTAGGCATTTGCTGTCAATCAAACCTAAACTAAAAATATATATACTACGCTTCGAAAGAGGTACTAAAACATGCCTATTTTCACTAAACAACATGAGGAGGATAAGCTGTCATATTGGCTATGGGTAGTTGGTAGAAGACCTCTATCAAACAATAGCGACTACTTACGTAAAATAATATATTTGATAAGCAAGTACCTAATTTGTCGCTAATATATCTAGTTCAGAATACATACATACATAAACTCCCGCCTTATTCCCAACGGGGTAGGCAGAAACTACAGAACGTCGCCTACGTTGCGAGTACTACGCAGCTGACCTTTCTGCAGAACACGAGTACACTGCTGAGCTAAGGCCTTTCTTTATATTTGTGGCAATCGCTTCTTACTGATTGATTGTACATTATTTAACCATACATTATATTTATGATATTATAATCGACTTGCAAACATAAGGTTGAATGTCACTTGCACGTCATAAACCGACAAGGTATATTTGTCGTATGTGACTGACAAGATTGACAAGATTGGCAGACTGAGTTAGCTTGACGTTTGTCTACCTCCCCCGTCTCACCGCTCACATACCTCAGGCGGTGACTAGCGCTTGCGCGCACACTTATAGTTTTAACCGTAATGTAGTTTCAATCTAGTGGACGTTGTTGTCAAAAGTGATGAAGAACAATTACGAGGTCCACTATACATACTGTATAAATTAATTAGGCGTTATCAAGATGATATTCCTCTACAAGACAATGCGCAATAATACTGTCCTTATGAATCAATTATTTATCATCAAGAGCAGGTGTTACATCAACAGGATATGAATAATATCCATACTTAGATCATGAACAAGTAGATAACATGAGGAAACAACGTGTGTTTGAAGTACTCTTTGTTTGTATGTAGGGGGAACTACTGATCCGATTCCAAAAATTATTCCACTAATGGGAAGCTACACTGCCGTCATAAAGAAAAAAAAAAAAGACTCATCTGACATTTTTTCGAAATAGCGTTATTTGTATATTCGGAATCAGCAAAAAAGACGCCTCTACCAGTATTTTTATATTGGAGGAAACTTGACGAAACCTAATAATTCTTACTATTAAAAGACGCATCTTTTTTTTTTTTTTGTGGATGGGAAATCGTCAAATAACTTCTCCCGCTCTGGGTGGAGCGGGAGGGCGTGTCAGACTTCTACTGACTAAAACCCACTCGTGTTCCTTCAGTTGCCTGTGCCAGGGCCACGGTAACTCTTTCGAACAACCCGCAACCCTGGCGGGAACAACCCGCAACCCTGGCGGGAAAAGAGACGCATCTGCCCTTATATCTTATAGTTTGAAAAGGATAATTTTTTTTCTCCATTTCAATATTTCTGTAAATACATCCATTTTCCTTATGGCGGTAGTACAGTATTGCCGAATGTCGTCGAGCAGAAGCTATTTCAACAACAAATGTAACCGCTCGGAAATAACGTCACATCACGTCCGTATTCTTCGATGGATTAATTAGCTTTTCACGGTCCGAAATAATTGAAACTTGACTTTTTTGTAGTAAAAATATCATCCAAGTTTGAATTAATAAAGAATCAATCAATCATTCTGGGGGTGATGGCAATCGATGACAATGCCTTTTATCTTGACAGTCCAGTCAACGCAAAGAATGCTTTGCGTTAATTACTTTGTTGAGTAGACGAATTTTTCAAACGTATGAAGCACTGGATTAGGAATTTCTTTCAAAACCCCTGCATTGTGATTGAAAGTGTGTTACGTAACTGTGTTGTTTGCTGGAAACTTCACCACGAGAGAGCAACGAGTGTTTATCATTTGTCAAAGTGATCTTGAATGAAAAGAGACCAATCGGTGACGAGACAAAACACTTAGCACCATCTCGCAGCAAAGTTTGTAACAAGGAACTCCAGTGACAGCTGAATGAAAGTAGCATACACTTAGCGCCATCTACTACTAATTGAGAAGATTAGGCAAGCAATCTAAACATTGTTTACAATCGAAGAACGAAAAGTTTATACAGTTTTCAAATACATGCCTTTGCCGTATAGTGGACGCGACGTAATGTCTTTTTGAACTGATGTTGTATTTAAAATAGTGGAAGCATCTTATGGTTGGTTCCTAGTACAAACGAAGGTACATTACGCAGGCATAAATAATTTGCCATTAGGCATTTGCTGTCAATCAAACCTAAACTAAAAATAAATATATTACGCTTCGAAAGAGGTACTAAAATATGCCTATTTTCACTAAACAACATGAGGAGGATAAGCTGCCATGTTGGCTATGGGTAGTTGGTAGAAGACCTCTACCAAACAATAGCGACTACTTACGTAAAATAATATATTTGATAAGCAAGTACCTAATTTGTCGCTAATATATCTACATAATATAATAATAATATATAATATATCTAATATATATTTAGTTCAGAATACATACATACATAAACTCCCGCCTTATTCCCAACGGGGTAGGCAGAAACTACAGAACGTCACCTACGTTGCGAGTACTACGCAGCTGACCTTTCTGCAGAACAAGATGAACTAATTTGAGAGTTGTCTTCCCCATTAGAGTGCTGTATTTTCAGATCACTAAAGATATATTTTATCTCAATTTCAGAATGCATGGCTCCTCCCAGCTACGAAGAGGTCGTGGGTGTCCACTACCCCAACTACCAAGTCCAGCCAATCACAGCACCGATAACCACAGCGCTAGCGCAGACCTCCTCCGGTAGTACCGAGACCAGAACCGAGACCAGAATCAACGACACCGGTACAGCTGTTACCAGAGCAGCCGATGAAACCGTCGTGAATGTGCCGAGAGCCGTCGCGGCCAGCTCGTGATGATCATGTTATCGTTATTCAATTTATCAAGTCTTCCAGTTCAACTGGCGGGTCAAGGCTATGCATTTACAGTTTACTAGTCTGAAAGTTTTCGTGATGTGATGAAAGGAATGTTGTGACATGTTTTATAGAAGAAGGATTTAACTATGTCTTGAAATACAGACGTAACTAAGTAACAAATTAAACGAGCTGATCGTTGCAAAACACGATATTTGCTCTGAAATAGCGGTGGATATCTGTAAATAACTGGTACCGTTATTTTAATAAAGAGGATTTTTTGGTATTTAAAGGTATACCCACACATATCAGGACCGCGTCCGGGACGTGGACGGTCCGTGCTCCGTAAGGGGCTCAAAAAAAAATCTGTGTACATTTTAAAGACTAGTTCACACACATCCGTGTCCGGGCCGGCGACTACGTTACGTTGCTTCAGTGCTTACCTCGAGTGTGCCACGGCCCTGTCACGTCTAGAAGACGGCCCTGATATGTGTGGATAGACCTTAACATTAGAAATAAAATTGTGTTTTGTGTTAAAGTTTTATTTCTAGTTATAAGAAAAATAAGACCCAGGACCAAAATGTTACTTTCACAACGATGTAAGTTATTGTATTTTATAAATTTTTACCAAAAATATTCCGTCTTCACAGAGGACGCAAGACTGAGTGTGATTGGTAAAAAGATCACGAAAATTGATGTTATTGATTGTTTCAAATAACGATGGAGTTATTGAAACAATATTTGATTGATCAAAGTATTGACTGTTGGATCAAACATTTATAATTTTGTGATTGATGAAAGACGTTTGATCAACAGTCAAGTTAATTTAATATGTATATATTTTTGATGTACCTATAAAAGATAAATATTAATTTAATTTAGAGTAAGGAACGTTTGCATTTTATTTATCCTGTCGTTTTTCATTAAAACACCTGCTAGACAATAAAAGAACATTTATTCTAAAAGGACTACTTAACCTGGTAAAGTGATAGCAGACCTATTTTTCCTTACTAAAGGTAGTTTTACACCGGCGAGGCGAGAATTGAAATTTGTATGGCAAAATTTCTATTGAAAATTTCTTTGGTGTCTTGATGCGTGAGGATGTGCAAGACAAGAATTTAAATATATGTTAGTACAATAATGAACGTTATTGCTTTAAGAATAGAGTATATATTTACTTTGTAAAACGGAAATACACCTCTCGCACCGGCCATCGTGTACGTCAAGGGACGTCAAAGGGCACGCAAGGACAACCCGCGGTTGGTGCAGGACTATTGCAGAACATGGAAACAAAACATATTGGGCTATGGGTTTGGGTGGTTATAGTAGGAAAGAAAAGACTTTTATTTTTAAGTTAGTAAATTCATTTTTACTTTATTGATAAGTAAACTGGCGTTGGATCACCTTCTCTTTTACAAAAATTCACACCTCGCCGCTTCACATAGTTCTTCAATACGAAGGTACCCAATCCACTATAGCCACCCGGATATAACTTAAAAATAAGTCTTTTATTTACTTCATTTAACACCATCTATCGTCAAATAGCAGAACCAAAAGTCGTTAACATTACACAAACAAAATTTTTAATGTTTTAGAGCAGGGATTCCCAAAGTGGTCGATATCGGTTTCCCAGGGGTCGGCATAAACGAAAACTGATGTTGGGGGTCGACGAGGTCTAAAAATCGGCCCCTATTAATTAACACAATTTCTTATTTGAAACTTTCTAGATACTGTACTTATAAGTTGTGATACGTATACCAACCTGTTCTTTATAAGAATGACAGTTTAGTAGGAAGTATCATTGTTGTACTTACTTTTAAAAAACTCAAAATGATGTCAAGTTTACTCACCTAATCAACCGCAAAGTTTTTAAATTGGTAAGGATTTTGGTTAAAAACTAGAGATAGGTTTTTTAAAGTAATTTGGCTATGAGGGTTTGAGGTATCAGTTCATTTTGGAAAAGGGGTCACTTGCCCAAAATAGTTTGGGAATCCCTGTTTTAGAGAAATAAAGTCAGTGTATATTAGCGACTATCATTCTAAAATTATAGGAATATAAAGAATCGTATACAAAATCAAATCAAATCAGTTTATTTAAGGATTTACAATTTCATGATAATAACTAAGAATACAAAATAATAAACTACAAAATCTTAAATCAAAAAATCTTAAACTAACTTAATACAATACAGTGAACAACTAAGTTAGAACAAGTGAAAACTAAATAAAAAATAGATTTTTATCTATTCAGTGTACACGTTGGTAGCCCAAAATCAAACATCTCCTTTGAGGCCACATTATGGGCTAAAAACTTACATATCATAAGAAATAATAAAAATAGGAAAATAAATCGATGGCTGCTAAGTATACTGAGTCAACTGTATTTCTAATAACTTTAAAGGAAGGGGATTAAAAGAGCGAATGGTTATTAATAAAATAATATGAAATTTATTTTGCACTGTTAATAGGCCTTATTATATTCAATTCACTATTCTTGATCGTATTAAGAGGATTGTGAAGCTGTAAGTTTTCATACAAAAAGCGATAACGTTTTTCTCCCCGTAAACATAGTCTAATTTTCAAAAATTTTGGAAATGTTGTAGGTATAATGAAAAACTAGGTCCGTACGTTTTTATTATAAAGAAATATTGCATACGATATAAGCTAAATATCTATATTTTTGATATAAAAACTTCCCCGAGCGTTTTTATTTTTTTAATTAAATTAAATTGAATTACTAAAAAAGAAAAACGTACGGATCTAGATTAAGGGGCATTGAATGTAATGAGACCTATTTTGTCTCATTTTGTGAAGGTTTAAGGGGGTGAAAACGTTATCGCCCGAAACAATATTTATGTAAATAATTGTATGAAATGTAGGTAATCGCCTCCAAGAATCGCGCCGCGTATCGGCACTTCACAATCCTCTTAACATTTGAAATATAACTCGCTCTTTTTATCGCCTTCCTTAAAAGTTATTAGAAGTACAGTTGACTAATTATGGCATATCGACGTAAGGCCCAGTTTGCGTCAAGTCGCAGAGGGTAGACAAGACGTGAAACCAGCTCAGGAGACCACGAATGCTACTTTACCAGGTTTTCGTGTAGGTATTTCGTTCCGGCTCTGCCCTGGACATGCAGCCGACTCCACCTCGATGCGAATGGCACGTACGCCTCCTAACTACGTCATTATTCTCAGTTTTTAAGTAAATTAAAGATACGATTAAATAAAAATGGGCGTGTTTATTTTTGATCGAATATCAGTAAATACTGATGATGATGACTGCTCGTTGGTTTAGTGGTCGCAAGCACTACTGCTGAGCCTGGGCTTGATTCATGGGCCAGGCAATGTTACTGAGTATTTCCACCTAGAATTTGTGCCCGGTTGATGGCAACAGGCTCGCCCGCTAATAATACACTTGGCGAAATGTGAGTACTATTGATACACCACTGCCAAACCATTCGTTGAAGTTAGTGGCACTACCAAAGAGGTCAGATAAGAGTGACACTTGACTGATTACTGTCACCCTAGCGGAGCGTCGCATCGATAGATGGCGTGGCGGCTGTCTTCTGATGACATTCGAGTCGCTGTTGTACCGCGTCTACGATGAACTGCTATATTCCGGTACAATCCTGATGAAAATGAAGCTGAAATTTCTGGTAAAGGCCTGTGCCATCGTACAGTTTAGTTTTGGAGCCATCACGCCCCCTCGTGGATTCACTTTATGCCCCAAACTATCTTGGGAACCCAATATAGCAGAAAGAAAGTCGCTGCAATCCATTCTTAACCGACTTAAAAAAATTAGATTATCAATTCGACACGATGTATGTAATATTATTAAAACTGCAATATAGTCACATAATTATGAATAATCTATTAGGGCTTTCAAATACATATATATTTTTTTATAGGTGTATGTATGTATATTTGTCCAAACATATCTCCGAAAATATTAGGCAATCGGATTGTAACCATTTTTTTATTGGCTTACATTTACTTCAACTTAGAGAACAGTGTAAGTTTCATCAAAATTGGGTTTTCAGTTCGGTTTTTGATCAAAATTAGTTCAGTAGTTTTCAAGATATGGACTAATACGTGTACACGTGTAAGTGTATCAATAAGCCAGGCCATCAAGCTTTTTTTTTGCATCAACTAACTTCTCCCGCTCTGGGCGGAGCGAGAGGGCGTGTCAGACTTCTACTGACTAAAACCCACCCGTGTTCCTTCAGTTGCCTGTGCCAGGGCCACGGTAACTCTTTCGAACAACCCGCACCCCTGGCGAGAGGCCATCAGGCCTGGCTTATTGATACGAGCTACGGGTGTGACTTCAAAAAGAAATTTACTCAAAATTATGAAATTACTTTAATTTCGGAAGTCGGTGGCAAAAAACTAAAATACGGATCCCAAGACACCAATTTCCGAAATTAAAGTTATTTCATAATTTTGAGTTAATTTATTTTTGAAGTCGATTTAATTTTTTTTTTAATGACTTTTTTGTGTTACTACTTCTTCTAAACTCCTATTCACAAAAATGGTCTTATATCTTCGGAATCCACAACAAACAACTGTTATTTTATTAACAAAACGCCGAAATGTTTATTTACTGTAGCAAAAGTAACAGGCGCTGTCAAGTTAGTCATCTGCCTAGCCTTTTCCTAACTATGTCAGGGTTGGCTTTCAGTCTAACCAAATGCAGCTAAATATCTAAATATCAGTACATGGAGTGACTGCAATTGCAAACCAATTGCTAAAAAATATATTTTGGCCGATAATTGCGGAAAACTGAAAACGAAATTCGGTTGGACTCACTAAAAGAATCTCACATGCAAAGATACAAAGATACTCGTACACCCATAGATCTAACTGTTGCGCGTGCGGATAATGAAAGATACACACACCATCATAATATTTGATCACAGCAACTACAGGTTATAAGTTTCAATAAAAACCTCATAGCAATGTGTCTGGCACTCTAGAAATGCAAGCCAAGTTACTAATGATGTGCTAGCCTTATACGGGCCCCGTGATTGGAGCCAAGAAAAAAAGGAAGCCTATGGAAAAGGAAACAGATATAAATATGTATATGTTTGACCTACATCAGAAAAATTATGGCGAGATGAAATGATCGAAGATTTCATTAAATCACGCCCATATTCCTCGATAGGGTGCGTTTATCACTTCGGCAGTTATGTTCAAATCCTATTTATAGTATGTTTACATAAACTCACGCCTTCTTCCCACGAAGGTAGGCAGAAACTGCAGAACGCCACCTGTTATATTATCCTTACATCATAGATCATACCTACTGAAAGTTCTGCGCTCCTGGCTACTCATAAATGTTTGAATTTCGAATTTTAAGTTTTTTTAAACAAGAATTCATTCATTCATTGATAAAATCAATTTTTGGCGGCATGTCGCGTATCAATTGTTTTTAATTACAAGTTGAAGTTCGTCGCCCGTAGCAAAAATGGAATTGACGCGAAAAGATATTAGGGCGCGGAATTTTTATGATTTTAAAAGTTGTCTCCACGAGACTGCACTGCTCGTCGTCAAAATGCCTTTGGGAGGGAAGCACTTCATTTGAGCACCGTAAGGCGTACGCTGAATTTGATCGTGGCCGTGTTTCTCTCCATGATGAAATTCGTGAAGTTCGGCAGTACTGCGATCACTAACGAAAATGTGGCTACTGTCAGACAACTAATTGAAGAAAACCGGGTCTCATAGAGACCTATGAGATTCGAGGAAATTCGGGGATTGGTATGAGCCAAATTCAAAAATTCTTACATCAACATTTAAAGGTTAGAAAACTTTGTTATCGCTGGATTCCTCAAGAACTCCAGCAGAGCAAAAACGGTGACATTGTGACCGGAGACCAAATATGGATATATTGTTATATGCCGGAAAGAAAGCAACAAACTTCTGTACGGGTGTTCGAATGCGACCGCAAACCAACAAAATTGAGGCAAGTGAGAAGCGTAGGCAAAAATATGATTGTGTTTTTTTTCTCCCAGACGGGTCCTGTATGCACGATCCCACTGAAGAATAAAATACAGTTAATGATGAGTGGTACACCACCATTTCTTTGCCCAGTGTCTTTGAAAAAGTTAGGGAAAAACGACCAAGAAGTCGCATCCTATTGAAAAGAAAGAAAGAAAAAATAAGTTTATTTGTTACAGAAACACTATTGCACCATGCCTATGCTTCGGCGCACACCGCGAACAAGACAAAGTAATTTTTGGCCTTGGCTTCTAAAAAGGTAGAGCTCGTGACCCAGACCTAGCACCATGCAATTTCTTTATTTTCCCAAAAATCAAAGATTTGTTGAGAGGTTTGACATTTACAGGGCCAGAAGAGGCTGTGATAGCTATTAACCAGCACGTGAAAACAATGGTCCTCAAGTTTTCAAAAATGTTTTGAACGAATGAAAAACTGTTTAAAATGTGTTGGAGAATACTTTGAAAAGTAGTAAATATACTACGATACGCCATTTTGCCGATACGATACCGATACGCTTATTGAACTTAAAAAATAATGAAAGTAAATAAATAAAACACAAGTTGAGTTATTTTTTTAACTTAATACAAAAAATTACAGACTTAGAATGAGATTATCAGTTATTAAAATTAACAATTAAGGTTAAGTAATGTTATTAATTAAAATTAACATAATAAAATTAAGATTTTTGTTTAAAAACAAAATATTCCCAAGTTTTGCGGAGATGCGATTTCGCAAGTGTCCTGATCTGCGGTGGAAAATAGTCTCTCGGATGCAACGGAACTCATTTGGAAACTAAAGTATTTCTGCTACATTTTTTTCAAATTTGGTTATAAGACGTCATTGTTCATGCCTCGTTTGCAACGAAATAGACGGAACAGCTCGCGCGTATACATTACTTTATTGAAGCTCGTTTGAAAAGTATCGTTGTAGGTATCGGGAATTAAGATATGGCCAAGTGGCCGATACTGATATATCGGCAAACCCGAAGTATCCCCGATATTGGCATCCTCTGGCACCTCTACTTTACACATTGAGTACATGTACTCATTGAGTTATAATGCACTATAACTCAATGACTTTACATGTATATTGTTTTATTTATGAATTCCGTAATTTTTATTGCCGGCCGACCAGTAATCCCGACTATGGGCTGCTACTAAAAATTCCTTTTCGAAAAATCAAATAACTCCTTGCCTGACTTGAGCTAAAACCCAGGTTTCAAAGTAAGTTCTTGAAAAGTCAATTGCCGACGGATTGGTGACCGCAATTTCTTCTATAGAGTACACAGGAGACATAGCTCAGTGGTAGAGCATTCGACTGCAGATCGAGAGGTCCCCGGTTCAAACCCGGGTGTCTCCTCAACTCCTTTATGCTCATTTTCTGGATTATTGTATCTTAAAACAAAGGCCGCATTTTTCATGAAGGGCAGAAGCAAATGTATACCCATTTAGTCAAATTCATTTATTGCGAATATAGGTATATAAAATACAGATGTTATCCAATAATTTCGAGCCGCTATATTCAGCCTTTCAGCATGCAATATTTTTGTAAATTAATTTTAATGTAACATTATCATTTAATTATTAAATACACGCATAGATAAAATGTCAAATTCCTAAAAAATCATTATGTCATACCTACAATAAATGTCATTTAAATAATTCGACTATTCATTTAAATATTTATTATAAAAAATTAAAAAGAGAGATGTCAAGCACTACCATGTCTAAAATTTGTCGTTTAGATACTCACTTATATTACTATACTATGCCTTATCAATGAGAAACTGCTTTAAAGTAAATTTAAACTTTTCAGTATTTGTGCTTTAGGCAGATGGTTGTAAATGCGAGGAGCCATACAAAAAACACTTTTACTGAACTGTGCAGTTTTGCTCCTCGCTCGATGGACAACACACTTTTTTACAATTACATTGGCTTACAAACGATTCAAATAAATTCTTATTTAATGCAACAAACACAGCTATCTCATAAATATAAATACATGGCAGGGTTAACAATTTCAACTCGATGAAGAAAGGTTTGCAACTATCTGTACACTTAAGTTTACAAATTTCCCTCACGCACCTCTTCTGAGCCTTAAACACATTGTCTTTGTCAACTGAGTTCCCCCAGAATATAACACAATACCTCAGCAATGACTCCACATATCCGTGGTAAGCAGTAATTACAGCAGATTGGTTCACAATTTTTCTGAGCATATATAGTGCATAGGAAAATTGGCTCAGTTTTGTACAGATTTTTTCCACTTGGGATCTCCAATTTAAATTCAAATTCAAATTCATTTATTTCGTGAACACAGGGTGCATACAGAAGATGTTATAATAAATAAGATCCGAGCTGTGTCCCGCCAAAAGGCATACAAAATATCAAATTCCAAGGTAGGTACAACCACAATAATTATAAATCATGTCAAATATAGATAAAATAATTGATAAAATGTCAAATAAAATAAAGTAAAAAGAACCAAAATTACAAATAAAAATAATAATGTCACAAATTCGATTGAATTGAATATTCAATCAAAATTAACACAATCATTTAGTATATCACATAACATAAAAACCGATTCGATTTCGTTAAAGGGGAATTAAAATTAAAATTTCTCATTTAAATATTCGTCAACAGAATAATACACCTTGTTATTTAACAATTTGAACAGATTTCTTTAAAATTCATTCATGTTAACACTTGAGATAACTTGTCCTGGTTAAGTTGCAATCAAGATGGAGACCAAGGAACTGTGTACTCTCTACTATTTATGGTGATGCTATCCTTTCGATTTTCACGAATCCATGTTTCTATCAGACATTTTGATTGGTAGCCTTTATCCTACATATTATATTATAAATGTAGGTACTTATATTACATTATTAATAATGTACGATGGTACATCTCTGCATAACCTAATATTATGGTGTAATTACATAGTTATTGAGCGTTCATAAAATAAAGACATCTATATTTTATCAAGTCGTACAAAACCGTACGAAGCGGGGACGTCTTCTATAAAATCATTGAGTGTAATAATGTGTTTTATTCTGTATACTTTGGATGTTTAAGATCAGTAGGCACAGGTAGTTAAACGAAAGAACCGCGTATCATGGCAATCGATCGCAATGCTTTTCATTTTGACAATTCAGCCACGTTCATTGAGTTGTTTACGTTGTTGTGCAGACGAATTTTTCAATCCTTTGAAGTAATTGATTAGGAATTCTCATCAAAACTCTCCGGCTGTGATTAAAAGAGTGTTACGCAACTACCCGCTGGTCTGATTTAGTTAATAATGGTTGATACAGCCCGCGGCACGTAAGTTGGCAAGAGTCGTTAGATGCGCAGAAGTCATTTTTTAGATCTCTTTAGTCGCGAGCGGGATGCGGGGAATGAGGTAGCATCATTCCGAGCGCGCGATTGGTTGGTCAGTCGACCCTTGTCTCTCGCGTTGCGTCCACGTTCCATTCGCTCCCGAGTATACTTGCGTGCACTAAAATTGTAACATTTGTTTTTGTTGAGCTTTTGTTACAAGTTCTTGTTATTGTTTTGTTTAAATTTTTAAATTTAGATAATGCCACAAACAAATACGTATTTTACGTAGACATGCCAGAAAAATGGTTTATGATGTGTACTGTTACATATTTTGACGAATTATGCGAACATAAATGTACTGAACTGCTGATTTTTTTTTCGCGATTTCAGGTTTGGTCCCATAGTAAAAGTTGTTCATAATGATGAGTACAATGACCTCTTAAGAGGTTGTTGGTGTTTTACAAATAACCCTGTATATTTTATTTATTACTCCTAATATACTTCACGAATTCTTCTCCTTTCTTTAACTTTCTTCTAAATAGTTATGTTTAAAAATAAATTATGTTAATAACCACAGAATAATAACAAGCAATAAAAGTGACCATTTTTTTGTTGCAATAAGTGTAGCATGCGCGAACTTACCCCCACTACGCCAAAACCTTGCCAACTTACGTGCCGCGGGCTGTACTAGAGTGGAGACTAATGGTGGCCCAGTGGTAACCACCCTGACTTATAAGTCGACTTACGACGTCGTGGGTTTGAACCCAGGCAGGCTTTGAGCACTTTGTGTAAATTATTTCATCACCGCTGCTCTCAAAACGGTGAAGGAAAACATCGTGAGGTAACCGGCGTGTCCTAGAACCAAAAATTCGAAGACATGTGACATTTACTAACCCGCATTGGGCCGGTGTCACTCGCGTGGTGGATTACAGCCCACTCCCTCTCACAGAGAGGAGGCCTTTGTCCCAGCACTGCGAACATTATAGGCAGATAACACTTAAGCTACTATAGAGGGCATCTTGTTATGTTTGTGTCATCATGTTGACTGTGCCTCCTACCATTGCGGATGCTGCAGCCGGTTCCGGACAAATCGGTCCCGGATTCCTTAGTTCCCGTTCCCCATAATTCCGTTTCTCGTTTTGGCTCGTTCCGCGTGTTTTGGCTCGTTTGACACATTTTGGCGCGCGTTCGGCGCGTTTTGGCTCGTTTGGTTTATGTACAAATGCGTCCATCTTAACCTCTGTTGAATTAACTGCGGTACGTAGAGCCGCGCTCGACTGTGTTTAATGCATTTTATTCAGAGCCGGAGCCAGTGGCAATACGTTAACAGGTCCCAAGTAAAAAGATATTGCACATACCAACAAAAAAAAAAGCAAACTTCTGGAAAAATACTGACGAGCATAGAATAGGTCAATTAACGGCCGCTTTCAATATTCGATCGCGAATTTAAGATTGTATCTAATCTCTCTTTAATTGATGCTGAATCTGCATTTCAACAAGTCGATCTCGTCTCCGAATCCATAAAAAAGAGACATCCTCCCTATCGTTTTGTTTCACGCATTTGCAATAAAAGTACGTCAGTGTTATTACTTTATTAGTGTTAGTGCGTAAAATAGTGGTCGTTTTAATAAAGCTAATCTATTTTATGTATCACAAGAAATCGCGTACACGGTAACAATTGACTACGATTTCGCAGCGGTAAAGTATTTTTAACTACATATACGTCGAGATTAGTAAAACTGAAATGTTTTGTTGAAGAGGAACGGAACGTCAGTCAATCGAAACATTTGACATTCAGATTCATTGACAAAATGAATCTGAATGTCAAACAAATTTACAAAATTAATCACACGAGTTTGTTTTGTTTGTTTCTTCGAAAGGAAAGTGAAAAATGGAGCTAACTTCTGAACGTAATCTCTGCGTCGGTTAAACTTGCCATGAAGTTTATTCGCTGAAAAGTTTTTGAGGACACGGCTCTCTCTTGTTCGCTGTCGCTACTATCCCAATCCGATAGCTGAGCCAATACTTCAAAATCTTGAAATCATTTCCATTTTCACGCCGTTTCACAGTGCAAACGGTCAAAATTTGAGGATCGCAAATAAGGATACATAACGTTACAAAATCGATTTGTCAAAATCATAGATCGGTTATAGAATACGCATAACTGTCACTTTCATACAAATACCAATCTAAAATCCAATCCGTCCTCCCAAAGATGGATTGAAAAAAAAAGATCGGCATAACGATTCATAGATCGGTTATTGAAATACTGAAAAAGGAAATGGATTCAAATATCAATGGGAGAACTCGCAAAATGCTATTGGAATTTTCTGTGACCTTTCCAAAGCCTTTGATTGCGTGCACCATGACACGCTTTTGCGTAAACTACATCATTACGGTGTACAAAACGAAGCTCTTAAAGTAATAAATTCATATTTACATAATAGGTTTCAATGTGTAGATGTAAATGGTGTGAAATCTTCCGGGCTACCAGTTCAGTTAGGTGTACCTCAAGGTTCAATACTGGGTCCATTCTTGTTTTTAGTGTATATCAATGACTTACCATTCTATTTAAAGGGTATCTGTGACGTTGTACTGTTTGCAGATGACACCTCTCTTATTTTTAAAGTAGACAGGAATAGACAAGATTTTGACGACGTAAACAGTGCACTCTCAATGGTTACAGATTGGTTTACGACAAATAACTTAGTTCTCAATGCTAAAAAAACGAAATGTATAAAGTTTGCCTTACCGAATGTTAGAAATCTAGGACCCAACATCGTTTTAGATAAAGAGATGCTTAAAACTGTAGACTCGGCAGTTTTTCTGGGTATAACAGTAGATGCCAAACTTCAGTGGGGCCCACATATATCAAGCCTAGCGGGAAGGCTCAGTTCAGCCGCCTACGCCGTCAGGAAAGTAAGACAATACACTGACGTTGATACAGCTCGGTTAGTCTATTTTAGTTATTTTCATAGCGTTATGTCATACGGTATTCTGCTCTGGGGCAAAGCCGCTGACATTCAAAATATATTTGTTCTTCAGAAACGAGCTGTTCGAGCAATTTACCAGCTCGGTGCCAGAGTTTCTTTGAGAGATTTTTTTAAACAGATTGGTATTCTCACGGTGGCATCACAATTCATCTTCGCCAACATCTTATATATTAGACAAAATATACATTTATACACTAAAAACAGTGATATTCACAATGTTAACACCAGAAATAAGGACAAATTACGTGCTCCATTTCACCGGCTTCATAAGGTTCATAACTCATTTGTTGGGCTTGGTATAACTTTTTATAACAAGCTACCCTCTTCTTTGCTAGATTTGCCCTTTAATGCGTTCAAAGCTAAAGTAAAATCTAACCTTTGTTCAAAGGCATACTATTCTATCAACGATTACTTAAACGATAAGAATAGTTGGTCGCTGTGTTTAACTTAAGACAATGTTTATGTTCTTTCTCCAGAATTAGCATAGCTACTGACAGGTTATATGAGTTCATATAATTATTTATTTTCTTTGACTCTCAAGGTCAATTTATTTTAATTTTGCTGCTGGGGAGTTTGTTGCGCCACTTCTTCTCCCCAGCTAAAGCACTAGGAAGTGGTGAAGGGCGGGCGTTTTTGGGGGACTGTCTTATGTAATTTTGACGTTCAAAAAGTGCTGATTCTCAGCCTAGTTTGAATAAATGACTTTTGATTTTGATTTTAATCTCGATCTGCAAATTAAGGATTGGGATTGAATATACAGTTTTTTTAATGTCATGCTATATTAGAAAATTATTTGAAAAAATAAAAGTTTTTTTTTAAATGTCATGCTATATTATAAAATTAATTTGAATTTGGAATTCTAAATAGAATGAAAGAAATTGATCTTCACACTAGCCGGTACCAAAAATCGGCAATTTCTTAGGTAAGCAAAAATTCCGAAGCAAGTTTTTCATAATATACGCGACTGCATTTTTTGGAGCCTGTGGATTGATTACTGTACAGAAGCAAATGAAATAAAAAAAATATGTAATATTATCTCTTAAATATTGGTTTAGTTCATAGCCGCCTCAGAATTTTGAAATATGAAAAACCTATAAAAAAATCCCATTCAAAACCATAAAACTACTAAACACGCTCAGAATTATCTGTAAATTTCTTACTACATTAATATTGTTACATAAAATTTATACCAGAATAAACGTTAGTTCGTAAGAAATTAAAATTTCATATTTTAAACAAACATAAATATAATATTATAAGGGCCTAAGGGCCGGTTTTTTGCTCCGTAGTTAACTCAACCAATGGTTAAACATAGTAACTAATGGTTGAATTTTGGCTAAATGTGAAAGGCTAAACATGAATGAGTTAATAATAATATATTCATGTTAACTCATTTATGTTAAAAAATAGTTTATAATGGCATTTTGGCAAACACATTTAGCCAAAATTCAACCATTAGTTACTATGTTTAAATAATAATAATAATAATAATAATAATAATAATAAGCTGGCAACACCAACGTCAACACGTCAAAATTTATTTTCATATATTTTCAGTTTTATATTATTTTCAGTTTTATATTATTTTCAGTTTAATATTAGTCGCAGTTTGTTTATTTTATTTCCTGAGAAAAACCCACACGCCACTGCAAGAAAAAATAATCAAGATAATTTAAATACAGCAATTACCAAAATGTACAAAATACATAAAAAACTGCCAAATCGGAGGTGACATTTGTCATGTCACCTCCGATAAAACAATACAAACCCAAATGAAAATAAAAAAATGTTGACGAGAGCAGCTGCAAGACGAGCACGCCTACCACCTCCGGACTCTTCGCTCGGCTCCGCCTCGCTGCCGCCGGTACCCAGCCCCACCGTGAGCGCTGTGACGACACCGGCCGCGGTAGTTGCGTCGAGCTCGAGCGACGAGTATTTTTCCCCGCCGACGTCGCCAACACCTGTACGTCGGCAGGGGAGAGGCCGGCCACCGAGAAGCTTGGGACTTAGGGGCCATGCAGCCCCGAGCCGGGTCCCCGCTGCCGGTGGTTGTGTGCAGCGCATGAAATGGACTCAACAAATGAATGAGAACGTCATGCGCGCATATTACGGGGCTACAGAGGGGGGAACTAACCTCACTGCGTACCGCGATAGGATGCTGTCTCTGTTCCAGGCGCTTCAACCAGCCATCAACGTCTCGGCCCAACGACTTTCGGATCAGGTGCGGGTTATCCAACGGAATCACAGATTGGACGACGCCGCGCTTGATAGGCTGCGCTCAGAGGTACTGAGCAATCGTATCGTCCCTGTCCCGTCACAGACCGCGGTGCAACCTCTAGTCAGTGACATAACCCAACCGCGGTCTTATGTTAATGATGAGGAGGGGGGCGAGGAGATTGTTACGGTAAGTAGCCAGTGTAACGAACGATTGAGGAGCGCGCTGGAGGATGCGATTCGGGAGTTTAGAACTGCCCCTGTCCAACTTAGACCACATTTACCTCGCTTGCCTATGCACAGAACGAATAGGGCGATGGTGTGTGCCTTGGATTCGCTGCTTGGTTTTTATTTTGAAAGCAGCGAAGATCTCGTAGATACGCACTCGATCTTGTATTGCGCGGCTATTGCGGCGTGTCGTGTAGCCAATGTCAAATTTCCAAATTGTGACATAGCTACACGACCAAAACCCGCTGTTCCAGCCTGGCAGTGCAGGATCGAGCAGCGTATCGAGGGGACCAGGGTGCTCATCGGCAAACTATACTGCTTCAGGGAGGGCAATACTCGCCCTAGAGTGATGCGCTTTGTGAGGCGGGCGTTCTCGGGGACTGGGATCAGTCCTCAAGAATATATGTCCCGTGTCACAGAGCGCATTGACTTCCTGAAGCAGAAGGTCTGTGCATGGGCAAGCCGTATCCGTAGGTATAAGCGACGGGTTGAGCGGTATACCCAGAATCGCATATTCCAGCGTGATCAAAGGTGGGTGTATAGAGCATGGGAGCGACCTGAGCAAAATGTGGCAGACGTATGCCGCCCGGATGATGATGCCACTAACATATTCTGGCGTAACATCTGGTCGGTGCCCGTTTGCCATACTGAGGCTGAATGGATGCGGGATGTTGAGCGCGTGTGTGACGCCATACCGGAGATGGAGGAAGTAATAATTACTTCCTCCGATGTAGCCAGTGCAGCCCGCCCGATACCGAACTGGAAATCTCCGGGACCGGACGGACTGCACAATTTTTGGCTTAAATGGCTGCAAAGTTCACACGCGTGCTTAGCATCGCAATTCCAGTCGGCTTTAGAGTCTGGGTCGCTGCCACAGCTCTTTACAACAGGAGTTACTCACCTGCTCCATAAGTCAGGTGATGCCACGGAACCCAAAAATTATAGGCCGATCACTTGTTTGCCGACGGTCTATAAACTTCTTACATCCATTTTGAGAGAGAAAATTAATTCTCATTTAGAAAAGAATTCTATTATGTCTGTCTCTCAAAATGGATGTAGGAATGGGTCCCGCGGCACCAAGGAGCTACTCCTCATTGACATGGCCATAAGCCAACAGGTCCGTCGATCCCGAAAGGATTTGTCGACATGTTGGATAGACTATAAGAAGGCCTTTGATTCGGTGCCGCATACATGGCTCTTGAGGGTGTTAGAGTTGTACAAAATTGATACAACTCTGAGCATCTTCCTAACGACGTGTATGGGGCAGTGGAGGACGGTTCTTCGCTATCCAGGATGCCGACAAATTCAGGGGAGCAACGAACCTATTAGGATTAAGCGGGGAATATTCCAGGGCGACAGTCTGAGTCCACTGTGGTTTTGTTTAGCCTTGAACCCTCTTAGCACTCTGCTGGAGGGTACAGGGCTGGGCTATCCTTTGCGGAGAGGGGGTCAGGTAATATCCCACCTGCTTTATATGGATGATTTGAAACTGTTTGCCACCAACAAATTGCAACTGCTGGAGTCACTAAAAGTAACTAAAACTTTTAGTGATTCCATCAGGATGGAATTTGGTGTAGATAAATGTGCAGTCATGCATGTAAAGCGGGGCGGGATTGTGGAATCTGAGGGACTACAACTCTCAGATTCTATAAACCTGAGATCACTCTCCGCAACTGATACCTACAAATACCTGGGTATGTCAGAGGGGTTAGGCATTAACGGACCTGACATGAAAAAATCGTTGCAGGAGCGCTTCTTCGGTCGCCTGAAAAAGGTACTTAATAGTTCTTTGTCCGGCGGCAACAAGGTGCGCGCCTTTAACGGTTGGGTCATGCCGGTCCTGATGTACTCCTTTGGCATACTAAAGTGGACCCAGACGGAACTAGACGCCCTGGATAGGAGAGTCCGGTCACTGCTGACGGCAAACCGGATGCATCACCCACGTTCGTCTGTCATGAGGCTGTACATTCCGCGGAAGTGCGGGGGTCGAGGTTTTTTAAATGCTAAGACCCTCCACAACCGCGAGGTGTGCAGTCTCAGAGAAAATTTTCTCAAGGCTGACGTGGGTATGCACCGAGATGTAGTTGCAGTGGACAAGGGACTCACCCCGTTGTCCTTGGCTAAAGAGAACTGGCGCATACCTGTAGTGCTTAGTACCAACGACCGCAAGGAAGTATGGCAAAGCAAGGAGCTTCACGGACGCTTTTTCCGGGCCCTTCATGGGCCCGACGTAGATTTCTTAGCGTCCGTGGCCTGGCTACGCTTCGGTGACCTCTTTGGGGAAACCGAAGGTTCAGTCTGTGCGATTATGGATGAAGTTATGCTAACGAATAACTACCGGAAGTATATAATGAAAGACGGGACGATCGACATATGTCGGGCATGCCATTGTCCCGGTGAGTCTATCAGACATATTACTTCTGGGTGTTCTCGTTTAGCTAACGGCGAGTATTTGCACAGGCATAATCAAGTAGCCAGGATTATCCATCAGCAACTTGCTCTGAAATACGGCCTTGTGGACTCTGAGGTACCGTATTACAGGTATGTGCCCGACCCAGTTCTCGAGAATGACCATGTCACGTTATACTGGGATCGATCTATTATCACTGACAGGACTATTGTAGCCAATAAGCCTGATATAGTGGTAATAGATCGATCAGTGCGCCGCACAATGATAATCGATGTCACTATCCCGCATGACGAGAACCTCGTGAAGGCTGAGAAGGAGAAACAATTGAAGTATCTCGACTTAGCCCACGAGGTTGTCGCTATGTGGAATGTGGACTCGGCAATCATTGTGCCGATAGTCGTTACGGTCAATGGCCTTATCGCTAAGAGCCTCGACCAACATCTCAAGAGGCTCTCGTTGGGTGGCTGGGTGAAGGGCCTGATTCAGAAGGCAGTCCTCCTTGATACGGCGCGTATTGTGAGGAGGTTCCTGTCTCTGGGGCCCTAACCACCGGTAGCTTGGACTCTGCACCCGCTACCGGCGGATCACTATTTTTTATATTTTTAAATGTTTTTTTTTTAATGTTTTTATAAAAATATTTAAAAATGTAATAAAATAAGTTCAAAAAATAAATAAAGGAGATAATAATAATAATGTTTATTCATTACAAATTTACAAAATTACAGAATATTTAAACAAGCTAATTTAGATCATATTAATGATCATACTATGTTTAAATGATAATGATAATGATTTTATTTCTGTAAGTAGGTTTGTACAAACACTTTTACACGTCAGTCATGTTTCTTTTTTTGAACTAGAAGAGGTCGGCGTTTCCTATCTCACTACTCTGAGAAGAAAGGCCGAAACCAACTCAGAGGTCACAGTCTCTTATAAAGTCCAGACATAATCTTGGTCAGTTCATGTGAAGACCTTGTAGATTGGTGTCTGAAATGGTCTTTTGAGGAAAGAACCATACAGATTGAGAGGACCTGTCCAGTCAGTGCACGCATTTGTCAGTAATCGCGCAGCTCAACTCAGAACGTAAGGAGCTCAACGATTCGACGAACAATACCAAAGAAAGGACATTTGGGTAGGCCGCATAAAGTACTCAAACTGCCAGACCATGATTAAAAATAACTGAGAGAAAAATAAAACAAACAAATAAGCAATGACTTACATTCACAATAATTAAAATAATATAATACTTTACTAAGTAAATATTTATGACAACATTCAGTATGCAACTACTGGGTGAGTTAACTACGGATCAAAAAGCCGGCCCTAAGACTCAAAGCACCTCAAAGTAAACGTAATTACAACTGCCAAATTGCTACACAATGCGATGGAGCGCCACGTCGGAGTGCTTCAGATAATCTGTCAAAACGCAATTTTGTGATAGGCGTCATATGAAGTCGTGGCAATACAAGCTCATATACGAGTAGGCTCAATATAAACTTATAGAGCGGATACCAACTGATAGTGCTATCACTGCATGAGTGCACTCTTGTGTGGCCTTGAATACCTAATCGATAGCTTCAATATATCACTGTTGAGCTACCAGTTAGTAGTCACAAGTGACACGCACGTACGGTTGTCAGCACTGTGAGCACAAGTGAATGGAACCTACCATCACGGACAGTTCTATCTAAACTTATATGTATCTGACAGTTGTATCTAAACTTCTTCATCATCGTTCAACCTAAAGTCATCTACTACAGGACACATCGTCCCCAAGCATCGCCACAACGACTGGTGCTTCCCGCAACCTTCACCCACACCGTCGTTCCACCTTGTGACGGGCATCCGCCGACGTTGCGCCTTCAGCCAGTCGCTACACGAGATTTACCGGCTCCATTGGGCATTCGTTCTACGAGAAAACTAATTCTTACTAAAAAAAAAGGAGACTGCAGCAATGGAACGGAAATCGATTGAAACGTACGTGTTCTTTGACACAGAGACAACCGGCTTACTAACTAAAGAAAGCGTCCCGTCCACTACTGAATTTTGTATGTTGGCTATAAAACGGAAACACCTCCTCGATAGCACAAGAGTTGAAGATCTGCGGGTGCAATACAAGCTGCTGATGTGCTTTAGGCCTTACAAGGAGATGAGCGACAAGAGCGTGGAGCTGAGCGGCTTCAGCGCAGAACTGCTCGAGCAGGAAGCCAGGATGCACTTCAACTTGAACGTGTTTAACACCGTCAGCTCTTTCATCAACTGCCTGCAGCCTCCCGTGTGCTTGATCGCTCACAATGGTTTCAAATTTCATTTTCCAATACTCAAACATTACTTCAAGGCGATGGATTTCCAGTTATCTCCTGACATTAAATGTACGGATAGTCTATTAGCGTTTTATAATTTGTTGGAAGCCGAAAAACTGGAAAACAAAGGTATATTTGTTGCATCTGGGCAAACTACTCAAGTGAAAACATTTTCTGAGTTGATGAGAGATCCTTTTCATGCACCCAATCCTCAACCAAGTGAATCATATGGATTAAAATATATTTACTCCCGTATCGTCGATGATGCTCATCTGAATCCAGAACGGGCGGAGAACCAGTGCATAATGATGATGAAAATAGCACAAACAAGAGCCGAGCGATTTGTTCAGTGGGTCGACGAAAACCACTGCGCCTTTTGTGAAGTGCCAATAGCCATGACGGAAAGCGAATAGGGCAGCGTTTGTTGAGTTTGCAATTTTAATATAGATGATAATAGCCACCAAAATGTTTTTTTTGTTATTATATTGTGTGTTGATTAGTGATTACTAATCACCATGTGGCAAATTAACATAATGCTGTTGTGTTTAATGTTTGCATGCCAAGGTCGATTGTACAAGAATCACCCGTTGTATTGTTATCTTTATGTACAGACGCCAGCACATTAAGTTACTACCATCTGTCAAATTTCTTTAATAGATTTTCAACTTTATCGCTAAAGCATTAGGTTCAAGGTTGATTGGAAAAAATTGACAGTTTAGGGTAGCTTGATGTGCTGGCGTCTGTACCTGCAGTCTAAGCAAATAATTTTACTTACTTTCTTCTTGCTTGCTTAGTAACAAATGTTACTACACACTGGATGAATTTTTCAATGATGGCTTAATATAATGCTTTGTTTCTGTTATATGAAAAAAAAACTTAAATGATGAATTAATTTGGAATTGAAATTTATTATTAATATTGATATTTATTAATATTTTGACATTTTCATTTATTCTGACTTAAATTTATAACTAAATAATTCCTCATGTAAATCTGACATCATTCAATTTTTAAATAATATACGAGTACCTAATAATTGTTTAATTTATTTTGAAATTTAACTATGCATTTCATACATCTTTTTTTGTGTTTAAATTCGTAATATTGAGCTAGATGCACACCATATTTGTACGCCTCCTGGCATAACATAGCGTTCTGTACACCAAAGTCAAGATCTGTATTTCTTTACCTGTGTTAACAAATAAAAGTGAATTTATTTGATTTGATTCTTTCTTTCAATATTGTAATTTAATATTTTAAATAAAGTTTTTCCAGAAAAGTGAAGGATGTTTAAATTCCCGTAGCGATAAGACGGTAAAGGAGGATTAAATCGTCTTGCAGCCCTAACTCTAATTCATCGTCATCGGCCTAGCCTTTTCCTAACTATGTTGGGGTTGGCTTCCAGTCAAACCGGATACAGATGAATATCAGTATTTTACATGGAGCGGCTGCCTATCTGGCCTCCACTACCCAGTTACTGGATAATACGATACGGTCCAACAATAATAGCAAAGGGAGTATGTAAGGATAGTAACAGGTGGAGTGAGGTGGCGTTCTGCAGTTACTGCCTACCCCGTATATACCTGCGTATACGTATATATCACATGGCGAGGAATGGTCGAACACTGCACAAACTCTAAATATCTAGATGTAACCTTAGGTCTTAAGCAATAAGTCGCAGTGCTATAAAATAAAACAGAAGATCGGGACACGAAACAACCTGCTTCGTCGCCTCATTACCAACAACTGGGGGGTAGCACACGATGTTCTTCGCACCACAGGCATGTCTTTATGCTTCTCGGCCGGCGAAATCGCATGCCCAGAGTAGCACCGATCCGCACACGCAAAGAACATTTGACATTGCCCTGATAGGCCCTGAACGAGACGGACGAATTATATCGGGATGCCTATAACCAATTCCGGTCAACAAGTTGTACCCGTTGGCCGGTATAGCTCCACCGTCGTACGAAGGGAAGTCGCATGTGCGCTTGAGAAATAAACAATCCCATTGCCGTCACCCCCTCAACGAACATCCAACCACACCGGGTAGACTAAAGAGCCGGAAGAGCTTTCTCCGTTGTTCTCATGGGACCCCATGAGAACAACGGAGAAAGCTCTTCCAAGACCAACCACCAAAGGTAAGTATACAACATAAAACTTCATCCAGCCCCTGTATAAACGGATCGGTGACCGTAGTTTCATGTGTAGAGTACCTACACAGGAGATATAGCTCAGTGGTAGAGCATTCGACTGCAGATCGAGAGGTCCCCGGTTCAAACCCGGGTGTCTCCTCAACTCTTTTTTGGATGCATTCAAAGAACTTACTTGTGACGGCTAGTACCTATGTAGGTACGTCCAGCACACCCGCTGCTGTTTACGGGAAATACTTAACTGATACTCTAAAAACATACTGAACTTCTAATGATGAACACTTTTTTTTTTAATTAATAAACCTCTAAAAACTTTTTTCGCTTATAATGATGCACGTTTTTTTTTTTTTAATAACTGTGCCTCTTTTTAACTTTCTGATCTTTTCTCACAGTGCACTTCGACGAAATGGGCTAGGTTAGGTTGGTGACCAATCACGCGCGAGCCGAATTGGTCGCATTAACTATAAGCTAGGGAAATGGGTTAGGTTAGGTTAAAACTGCGACCAACCACGTGTGAGCAGACCGAGCGCTACATCCAAGTTGGTCGCAGTTATTTGGCTATTATTAAGTATTTTAGGACCCCAAAATAGGAATTATTTGAGGTTCACAATAAGAGACGCAATTATTAGGTGTACTAGAGTGTTCAATTATAGTTTCAGAACAGCAAAATAGGAATTATTTGAGGTTCGATTAGATATATGCCGCTGTAAACCACACCACCTTACTGAGTGGCCAATATTGTTAGCATGGTGTAAGCTAGTGCAGCTCTACAGTGCTATCTAATAGTTCGTGTTGATATCATTTATCATAATGAAGTAAATATTGCACACAGTAAAGTGTGCATGTCTGCCTGGGTTCGAACCTACGACCTACAAGTTCTAAGAAAGGGCCACTTGACCACTAGGCTACCTATGGCTGAAGAAGAACTTTGTGCTGGTCTAAAACCAAAAATCCGCACTGCGCCTGCGTGCTGGATTACGGCTCACTCCCTCACAGAGAGGAGGCCTGTGTCCCGGCAGAGATAACATTATTCTAGGCTGATTGTGTGTGTAGGTAGGAATTAAATCATAAATTCATTGACAGACAACGCACAGCTTATACCGCTGGTCTATGGTAAAGCATGAAGAGTCCCTTATAGAACGAAGGTGTGAGCACTGCGGAAACATTTTTCAAAATTCATCCCCTAAAGGAATAAAAGTATGATTTATAGACTGTGATGATGATGATGACAGCCAGTCTTACCAAGGGATATCGTATTACCCAGTAACTGGGTTGTGGAGGTCAGATAGGCAGTCGCTCCATATAAAATACTGGTATTCAGATGCATCCGGTTAGACTGGAAGCCGACTCCAACATGGGAAAAGGCTAAGCAGAATGACTGTGATAAAAGTATGTTTGGAAGTTTGTCACTTTTGTAACTGGGAAGTCCCATCGGGCATACGGCTTGTATTTATATAACAGTGTACTAGTTTACTCGTACCTAGATACAACTATGGCATTGACCATTTCCGCCTCCACTTGTCAATAAAACTATAGTATTAGAAGCAATGATGTAAGTTTATAATACGTCATTGATTAGAAGTTCTCATGATTAAATCAATGTAACTTGACCAATTCAAGTTGATGGTAGATATCAGCGCAGTTGGGTTAGTAAGTTGCGACCTTCTAACTTGGAAGTGTTACTTAAGTGGTTTTGATAACACAGAGTAGTAAATAAATGAAGTGATTCATAAGGTGGAGTGAACTTAAGGTGCTACCAATTTGTCCAACAATTGTATTTATATATATATTTGTATTCTTATTATACGACTGTGAAGTGCGATGTATTCGTGGAAATATGACAGAAGATTATGTCAGTATGTCTGGAGCATATATTGCAGGATAAGCGTATGACTGTCGTGTAGTTGTATACTTTAAACTAGAGTAGGTATTTGTCTTTAACTAATGTAATTGGACTTGTAGCTAAGTAATAACAGCCGCACAGGTCGATCGATCAGGTTAAACTACGCTTGCCGCTATTCGTCCGACAATGGGTGGCCAACTTTACATACCAAGGCCCCTCCACGTTAAGCCGTTGGTACCGGCTGTCATTTGTGGATCTTTGATAGTCGTAGTCTCGTGAAAAGACCGAAAATCTGACAAGCAGTCTTACCAAGGAGTATGGTATTACCCAGTAATTGGGGTTGTGGAGGTCAGTTAGACAGTCATTCCATGTAAAGTATTCAGCTGCATCCGGTTAGACTTGAAGCCGATCCCAACATAGTTGGAAAAAGGCTAGGCAGATAATAATATAGTTTCAGCCTACTGCGGAAAACCAAGCAGTATCCAATATTACTCCTACTACTCCTACATTAAACCCCACTGGTGGACACTTGGCTTAGGCCGTTTTAGGCAGTTTTACCCGGCTAGGCTGAGAAAACAAATGAAGAAATAACAAGAATAATAACCCCATCGCTGTATAGACTAAGAAAGATATTGACGTCGTGGTGGGGCTTGCACGCTCCGAATTTTGGTCTGTGCCGGTAGAGTTTACTTTGCCGGAACGGGTCTAGGATGAGAAGCCAGACTAAGAAAGATACGGAAACCCGCAGAGCAGCATGTGGCGAACTGTTGGGCAGTAGCGACCCCACGGACCCTAACTCCCGGGAGAAGTCTTGTTCCTCATTGCTTGCCTTTATTGACCAGCTGGAGTGAAAACTGACGGGAACAGAGTTCCCACCTCATTCTTGCCTTTAGTAGTCGGTTTGAGGGGAGTTTCGCAAGAGCAAACGTGCTTGGAAGAAGGAAGTATTCCAGAAAGTGCTGGTAGGGGTTTTGACCATCTTCCGTGTTTTAGGAGTGTCCTGATATTCGTGGAATACTTCTCCACTCCTCAAGCACCTCAGGATATATTGCATCCTTTTCGCTACGTCACTAAGTGCTAGCGACAGTTTTCGGGGGCCCATTATCGAGTGTACAAGTCACCCCCTGCCATTTTATCCGTATATAACATTGGTCATGGAGGGGATATAGTTCTTCCGTAGTTCAAGTTAATCAATCTACTATAGCCACCCAAACCCATAGCCCAATATGTTTTGTTTCCATGTTCTGCAATAGTCCTGCACCAACCGGGGGTTGACCTTGGGTGCACTTGCATAGTGCATACAGGAATAGTCGTCGGTTGGTGCCTCCTCATTATTTAACATTTTCTCCGAGCCTCTACGAGTTGGCTTCGGCCCGTCTTCCTAAGGTCCGCGACCCCAGGTCCCCGAGATATGTCAAAGACACTTTAAATAATAATAAATAATTTATATCCAAAGAGTAATGTACAAAGTAAGATGATGATAATGTAATTGGCCGGTCGTTTTATGTTAAATAAATAAGTTCTACTTTGTCAGCTTTTACGACGTCGAGCCAGCATTATTTGGGTAACCACTGCGTATCGACTAATGGCAGTTTAAGCCATCCATTACCAATAAATACTTCAGTGAGCTAGAAACATTAAGCTAATTAATTTTGAAGACTCCTGCAGTAGTTTGCTGCAACAAGGCTGCAGAAACTAATTTTGATAAAGCTGCTAGCTACACGCAAACACAAAACCACTTTTTTATTGATCACTCCATTGTTTCCTTACTCTGTGGCGTGACAGTGATCGTTCCTGTCAGAATCTGAGTGTCGGTGAAGGCGACAACTGTCAATATGGATTAATGTTCACGAAGGTTTTAACATTGCGTTTATACTACAGGCAAGTTTTTGTATCAGTTTTAAAAATAAATGCTTCCATCATTATATTAAGTGGTTTTATAGAGATGAATGTGTTTACAGACAGTTACATCATTATGCCAGACCTTTTCCCAACTACTGAACTGAGGCGGACGGCTTTCAGTCTGTCCGGATGCAGCTGCTGAATACCAGTATTTTCAGGGGAGAAAGCCTATCTGACTTCCATAGCCCAGTTACTGGGTAACACGATACACCTTTGTGAAGACTGGGTGTCAGCCTTTCGGGATAGTGACAACCCGTATTTATGGTGGATTCACCATAATTAGGTGGGGGTATTCCGATGAACTTAGTGTGACTGTGAAGCCACATCACAGACGATGCCTCACCTCTTGTAGTGCTCGCTGTGCAATAACACCTGCGGCGGTAGTCTCGACATTCGTAACGATAGCTGTACGAATAAAAACGCTCGCTAAGTCCTAATGGAGAACTAAGACGGTCAAAATTGCTTGACAGGCACGAA
Source organism: Dicycla oo (assembly GCA_948252095.1). Taxonomy (NCBI): domain Eukaryota; kingdom Metazoa; phylum Arthropoda; class Insecta; order Lepidoptera; family Noctuidae; genus Dicycla; species Dicycla oo. The sequence continues at coordinate 756,528 of OX411733.1, forward strand.
AAAACCATTTACAGTTTCAAACCAGTTGCGGCGGGAACCGTTTTTTATTTAACCATGTTATCCAATTTTCCTCGTTATTCAAGGTTAATTTGAAGTGCCCAATAATTGTCTTTGAAAAAACCTAACTTTTTCCATTTTGCCCGTCTAGTTACCCCATTAGGACTTAGCGAGCTATTTCAGTCGTAAAGCTAGCGTTACGAGTGTCGAGACTGCCGCAACTGCACTATGGAAGACTGCGATGCCAACGATAACGCGCTGTTGACATCGCTACGATTTTATTATAAAGGGTGTGTCAATAAGAAAGTACTATTTAAAAGTGTAATATATTTTTTCGTGCAAGTTGCCACTTGCACGAAAAAAAAAATCACTGAAGTTTACACAATGACGGTATGACATAAACAAATGACTGTTAGCAACCTTCACGCTACGCGCGGATGGAGCGTGAATAGGTGAAAAACTAGCTAATCACTCATGGATAGATGGCCGAATAATAATGTTGGGTAGGGTGACAATTTAATATGACCTCAAATAACTTTTGTACGTAAAATAAAAAAAGTCGGGAGGTGCCGCGTGGGTCACCCGGTTGGAACGAAGTTCCTTATTAATAACAGAGCCATCTAGTAGAAGTTTTCAAAAGCTAGATGGCTCTGTATTTAAAAACAAAAAACTGGCACTTGAAACTTGAGACCTTGAAACTGACTTTTTCCGATAAGGTAAAATCTAGACAGATCTACAGAGAGTCTAAGCGATGGGATTGCAATTATTTTGTTAAAGAAAAAATAAAAGATTGAATAATAATTATGAAACTGGCTGAGAGAGTAAGTAAGTATTTACAGTCCAACCGTGGTCGAGAGAATGCGTTCTTGACACCTGCCAGTAACGAATACATGTTTTACGAATTTGATCTATATTACTCTATATCACTATATCACTACTAGAAGTTGTCCAACTGACAGGTGTCAGGAACGTATTCTGTCGACGGCCGGACTGTAGGTATATTACAAACAACGGTACAAGGATCTTTTGGCACGTGGCTAAAATCGGAACTAACGCAGCCATATTGTTTTTAGGGTTTGGTACCTCAAAAGGAAAAACGGAACCTATAAAGGATCACTCGTGTGTCGGTCTGTTCGTCTGTCACAGCCAATTTGCTCTGATTCTAATGGACGGATTAAATAGTATTTTGGTACACATATGACTTTATGTGACCCAAACACGGACGTGTAACGTAAATAAATGAATTTAGAATATGGCGGTCACTTTTATAAGTAAATAAGAAAATAAAAAATAAAAGTTTGGCAAACTGTACCAGGTGAATTATTAAATCAAAGGGATCAAAGGAGAGGGTCTCAAATGTATATTATTTATAATCGCCGAAACTACAGAGCCTAAAATTTTGAAAAAAAGTTCATGAAATACTTCTATACTTACCTATAGATTACAGATTACAGGAAGACTCTTTTATAATGCGCACAGCAAAAGAGTGGAACTCACTACCTGCGTCTGTGTTTCCGAACGTATACAACCCTAATCTCTTCAAAGTGAGAGTGAACAGGCTTCTTCTGGGTAAGCTCACTCCATCGTCGACTTTGTCTCTGTCACCTCTGACCTAGACTAGAGTCAAGAGCAAACCCATCACAAATAAAAAAAAAACCTGTAAGAAGTCGATGGTCTTAAAATTACATAGTAAATCTCTCAATATTCAGCATACAAACTTACATTTGCAGTTGGAATGTATAGGAGAACATGTTTTTCAACTAGAATGTTCAGTTTGTTTTTGGGATAAGTTCATCCCAATTACGGAAATCTTCATTGTGCGTGGTTAGACACACACTTGGCCGGTTGTTCAATACATTTTACAAAACAATTCCACAAACATTTACCAACAGCACCGCCCTAACAACGTCATTCAAGCTCCAACAACACCGCCCTAACAACGTCATTCAAGCACCAACAGCACCGCTCTAACAACGTCATTTAAGCTCCAACAACACCGCCCTAACAACGTCATTTAAGCTCCAACAGCACCGCCCTAACAACGTCATTCAAGCACCAACAGCACCACCCTAACAACGTCATTCAAGCACCAACAGCACCGCCCTAACAACGTCATTCAAGCTCCAACAACACCGCCCTAACAACGTCATTCAAGCTCCAACAGCACCGCCCTAACAACGTCATTCAAGCACCAACAGCACCACCCTAACAACGTCATTCAAGCACCAACAGCACCGCCCTAACAACGTCATTCAAGCTCCAACAGCACCGCCCTAACAACGTCATTCAAGCTCCAACAACACCACCCTAACAACGTCATTCAAGCTCCAACAACACCACCCTAACAACGTCATTCAAGCACCAACAGCACCGCCCTAACAACGTCATTCAAGCTCCAACAGCACCGCCCTAACAACGTCATTCAAGCTCCAACAACACCACCCTAACAACGTCATTCAAGCACCAACAGCACCGCCCTAACAACGTCATTCAAGCTCCAACAACACCGCCCTAACAACGTCATTCAAGCTCCAACAGCACCGCCCTAACAACGTCATTCAAGCACCAACAACACCACCCTAACAACGTCATTCAAGCTCCAACAGCACCGCCCTAACAACGTCATTCAAGCACCAACAGCACCGCCCTAACAACGTCATTCAAGCTCCAACAACACCGCCCTAACAACGTCATTCAAGCTCCAACAGCACCGCCCTAACAACGTCATTCAAGCACCAACAGCACCGCCCTAACAACGTCATTCAAGCTCCAACAGCACCGCCCTAACAACGTCATTCAAGCTCCAACAACACCACCCTAACAACGTCATTCAAGCACCAACAGCACCGCCCTAACAACGTCATTCAAGCTCCAACAGCACCGCCCTAACAACGTCATTCAAGCTCCAACAACACCACCCTAACAACGTCATTCAAGCACCAACAGCACCGCCCTAACAACGTCATTCAAGCTCCAACAGCACCGCCCTAACAACGTCATTCAAGCTCCAACAACACCACCCTAACAACGTCATTCAAGCACCAACAGCACCGCCCTAACAACGTCATTCAAGCTCCAACAACACCACCCTAACAACGTCATTCAAGCACCAACAGCACCGCCCTAACAACGTCATTCAAGCTCCAACAGCACCGCCCTAACAACGTCATTCAAGCTCCAACAACACCACCCTAACAACGTCATTCAAGCACCAACAGCACCGCCCTAACAACGTCATTCAAGCTCCAACAGCACCGCCCTAACAACGTCATTCAAGCTCCAACAACACCACCCTAACAACGTCATTCAAGCACCAACAGCACCGCCCTAACAACGTCATTCAAGCACCAACAGCACCGCCCTAACAACGTCATTCAAGCTCCAACAGCACCGCCCTAACAACGTCATTCAAGCTCCAACAACACCACCCTAACAACGTCATTCAAGCACCAACAGCACCGCCCTAACAACGTCATTCAAGCTCCAACAGCACCGCCCTAACAACGTCATTCAAGCTCCAACAACACCGCACTAACAACGTCATTCAAGCACCAACAGCACCGCCCTAACAACGTCATTCAAGCACCAACAGCACCGCCCTAACAACGTCATTCAAGCTCCAACAACACCGCCCTAACAACGTCATTCAAGCTCCAACAGCACCGCCCTAACAACGTCATTCAAGCACCAACAACACCACCCTAACAACGTCATTCAAGCTCCAACAGCACCGCCCTAACAACGTCATTCAAGCACCAACAGCACCGCCCTAACAACGTCATTCAAGCTCCAACAACACCACCCTAACAACGTCATTCAAGCACCAACAACACCACCCTAACAACGTCATTCAAGCACCAACAGCACCGCCCTAACAACGTCATTCAAGCTCCAACAACACCACCCTAACAACGTCATTCAAGCACCAACAGCACCACCCTAACAACGTCATTCAAGCACCAACAGCACCGCCCTAACAACGTCATTCAAGCTCCAACAGCACCGCCCTAACAACGTCATTCAAGCTCCAACAGCACCGCCCTAACAACGTCATTCAAGCTCCAACAGCACCACCCTAACAACGTCATTCAAGCACCAACAGCACCGCTCTAACAACGTCATTCAAGCTCCAACAGCACCGCTCTAACAACGTCATTCAAGCTCCAACAGCACCGCCCTAACAACGTCATTCAAGCTCCAACAGCACCGCACTAACAACGTCATTCAAGCACCAACAGCACCGCCCTAACAACGTCATTCAAGCTCCAACAGCACCGCCCTAACAACGTCATTCAAGCTCCAACAGCACCGCCCTAACAACGTCATTCAAGCACCAACAACACTGCCCTAACAACGTCATTCAAGCATCAAAAGAGCTCTCTATCTACGTAACATAACATCACGCCAGAATTCCCAGAAGGGTTAGGCAGAGGTGTATAAGTACCTACACCCACATTTCGCCAGTTATGTTTCTAATTCCCATGTAATAGGAGCGAGCCTGTTACCATCAACCGGGCACAAATCCAGACTCCGAGCTTTTACTGAGAAATTCCTAATAAAAAAACCCAATAACATTTTGCTCGACCCGGGAATTGAACCCAGACCCTCATATTCACCAGTAGCGCTTGCGACCACCAGAAAACGAGCGGTAGCACTCTGTGTTGAGATACAAGATTTTCAACAATTTTTAAAATGAGCTTCATGGTTATCCTACTAGCCATAATTTAGTTTTCAACACAAAACAAGTGATCGATTCATTATTGGCAATGATGAATCACTTCCAATAATTTACTATTTTATCTCTATTCACGTCCATTCTCCACGCTCATTCAAGCTTCTGGAGTGAGCAGAATTGGAAGGTTGCAATTAATCTGCCAACGAACGTTCATTCTGCTGGTGGTCTGGGGGTTTCAGGAACCGTTTTCTTGCACCAGGCTGAGGGTAAGAAGGTAACCAAGTATGAAACTGACGTCAAGTTTTGAATATCGTACTCAGGATTCAAAGAGATTTAAGAAACTAGTACTTGGGTGACCGAGCTCTGCTCTGATGAAAATAGAGAAAACAAGTTTTTCCCAGATATGAGACCTAGCTAGATCGATTTTTCTCCCCCGTCAAGTCCAATACTCATTGCAACCTTACCATAGACATATTCTTTCTTATAGGTATCTATGGGGTGGGGTGCGTGGACAGGAAACCTCCCCGAGTGCCCGTGGGCTGGAGTTCCCTTACGGATACGTCCGGGGGGAAGGCCAGTCTCCGGGACGGTGCACCCTGGGGTGCGGGCAATGGTTCCCCTTAGGCACGTGTGCCTAAGGGGTTTTGTTGCCCGTATGCCAATATCCTGTCGGAGGTACGCTCCAACGTGTGTCCCTCTGCTCTAAGCAGAGACGCACAGCGGCGGAGTAAGAGCGGGCTCGGTGTGCACTAACCCTGTCGCCGGGCAGGCAGGAGGAAGTCATTTCCTTCTGCCACCGTTAGTCTCGTAGCCCCGAAGATTGTTCAAGGTCATGTCTCTGACTTTTGACGGGGGTCGAGGGTCTTGGCTTAACCGCCCGGACCGCGAGGAAGAAAACCTCTATAAAAAATTACCCCAAACCTTCAAGCGGCGGCGCACCGTGAGGGAGGTTGGTAGCTTGATTAATGGGTAGCTAAATTAATCGCTAGTGCGAACCACAGTTTTGAGCCAGTGATAAAGTTTTTACTCGTGGGAACTAATATGGGACCAAAGAAAAACGAAAGACGAGAAGAGGAGAGGGAGAGGAGTGATGCGGGGTCGGAGTCCGACGCCGCATCGGGAGTGAAGGGCGCGAAGGGCACTTTTAAGAGCCCGGAGTGCGTAGTGGTGGGGGCCGCTGGAAGGAAAAATGCTTTCTTGAAGCGGAACCTAAATCCGGGAGATGCCCAGGAGTCTTCCTCGGACGGCGGTCTTAAATCGGCTCCCAAATATGCTCGCCGGGGCCTAGGCCGGAAGAGCAAGAGCCGGGTAAACGCCGCAACGGAGGACGGCTCAGCCGGGTCGGCCGAGGGGAGCGCCGTGGAGGCGTCTGGCGATGAGTCTGACGCCGCTGGTGGCCCCAATTCGGAGCGGGCCAGGTTTGAGGAGGTCGTGGCCGCTGCAGTCAAGGGTGTGGCCTTGAAGAAGACGCAGTCTTCTAAAGACAAGGCCATACCCGCAGCCAAGGCCTCCATTATGGCGGCAGCGGAGGCTCTACTTCAAGGGCCTCCGTCGGACGAAATGTCCGAAATGCGGGCGGAGGTCGCCCGCTTGACAGCCGCCATGGAGCTTCTCCGAAAGGAGAATGAGGAGCTCCGAGCAGACCTGGCCAGGCTTCGCGGAGCTGGCGCTCAGGAGGGGGTGCAGCAGGGGCAGGGCGGCCTTGGGCCTGCAGAGGACCGAGTTCTGGCCTTGGTGCGGAAGGAGCTGGCTGCCCTTAACAACCGGTTCTCGGTCCTTGAGGGAATCGTCCTGCGGCCCCCGCTAGGCCGACCGGCGGCCTCGGGCCAGCCAATGGCGGCTTCGTATGCCGCCATGGCTGCCACGGCCAAACCAGGGTCGGCAGGGCAGGCGAAGGGTGGGGCCGTGGCTGCGAAGGCGCCTGCGACGGCGCCTGCAAAGGCGCCCACGAAGGCGGCCGCGAAGGCGCCTGAGAGGGCCCCAGCTGTGGCGGTGACGACGCGGCTGCCCCCGCCTCCCAAATCTCCTCCGGCTGACGCCGAATGGCAGGTAGATGGGGAGAAGAGGAAGGAGGGCAAGGCGGCAAGGTCGGCCAAGCGGAGGGAGAGGCGGCAGCGGCGCAAAGAGCGAAGCGTCGCGGCGAGGTTACGTGCCCCAAAGTCCGCAGCTGTAGTGATCACACTACAGCCGGAAGCGGAGAAGAAGGGCGTGTCCTACCGCGACGTGCTCGCCAAGGCGAGGGCGGCGGTGAACCTGGAGGAGATCGGTGTTACCGAGGGCATGCGGGTAAGGGTCACTGCGACTGGGGCTCGGATGCTCGAGATCCCCGGTGCGGCCAGTGGCCCGACCGCTGACGCTCTGGCCGAAAGGCTCAGGGCGTCCTTAAATGCGGACGAGGCCCGAGTGTCCAGACCCGCCAAGTGCGTTGACTTGCGCATCCTGGGTCTGGACGACTCCGTGACGGAGCGAGAGGTGGTGGCCGCCGTGGTCAAGACTGGGGGGTGTGCCTTCGAACAGGTGAAGGTAGGCACCATCCGTCCTGACCTCACGGGGATGCGAGCCGTTACGGTGAGCTGCCCCGTATCGGCGGCCCAAAAAATAGTTGGGGAGGGCTGGCGGTTCCAGGTGGGCTGGGATTCCACGCGGGTGAAACTGCTGGAACCCAGACCTCTGAGGTGCTTCCGTTGCCAAGTGGGCAACCACGTGGGGGCAAAATGCACCTCGGAGGTGGATCGCAGCAGTCATTGCTTCCGTTGTGGTCAACCCGGTCACAAGGCCGGCTCGTGCAATGCCACGCCGCACTGCTATCTATGTGCGGCAGCTGGCAAGCCGGCCGATCACCGGGCTGGAAGCAAGGGCTGTGGTCCACCCACCAAAGCCCGGGGCAGGGGCAAGCCCTCCGCCTCCGCTACCGCCGTCACGGCCGCAGCCGCCGCCACGGCCGCCGTCGCTGCCGCCTCCACTGCCGTCGCCGCCGTACTCACTGAGGCAGGGCCCTCACAGGAGGCTCAGGGGGGGGCTAATATGGAGTGCCAGTAATGGCCCCATTACGTGAACGTGACCGTGAACTCAATTTATCTAGAACCAGCCACTTGTATGGAAATATTTATGACAGCTATGAAATTACGAAATACCAACTCAGTCGGATATGATAACATTAGTACTAATATGATCAAACAAAACTTATTAACTTTAACAAAACCCTTGACTTACATAATTAATTTATCTTTGGAAAAGGGTATATTCCCCGACAGTTTAAAATTTTCTGTTGTAAAACCCCTTCACAAAAAAGGACCTAGATCTGAGGCAACTAATTATAGACCAATTACTTTGGTTCCCGTACTTTCAAAAATTTTTGAGAAGGTAATGAGCAAAAGGCTTATCAATTTCTTAGAGAAACATGATGTATTATGTAGTCAACAAAACGGCTTCATTAAGCAAAAATCTACAACTTTGGCATGTTTTAAACTAGTAAAAGGAATAATGGATGCTATCAATAAAAAAGAAATCCCAGTAGCAGTATTTTTGGATATGAGTAAGGCGTTTGATATGGTATGTCATGAAACCTTATTGCGTAAACTTGAACAATATGGTATACGAGGCGTTGCTTATAGTTGGTTCGAAAGCTACTTAAGAGGCCGACAACAATGCACGGAGATTAAAAAAATGTGTTTCGAAACTAACACCCAGAAAACCTTTAGGTCACCGTACTTAGCAAACTACTGTGGTGTACCACAGGGAAGTGTCCTTGGCCCCTTATTGTTTATAATATATATAAACGAGCTTCCTAACTCCACGAACCAATACACTATATTATTTGCAGATGATACTACCGTGTTGACAAAAGAGAAAACTTTAGATAACAGTAAAATAGTTACAAATAAAGCATTGACAGATTTAATCAATTGGCTAGATAGGAATAACTTAAAAATAAATACAAGTAAAACTAAATTTATAACATTTATGCCATATAATAACCATAAAAAATTAGGAAATGAAATGAAATTAAGTTTAAAATACAATAATAATGACATAGAAGAAGTAAATAATATCAATTTTTTAGGAGTAGTTATGGACAGACATTGCAATTGGAAAGCTCAAGTAGATAATGTATGTAAGAAAATAAACAAATTCGTATTTGCAATTAGGAGGATCAAAAAATTAACAGACATTCAAACAGCCTTATTGGTATACCATAGCCATGTTTGTTCTGTTTTAAGGTATGGAATAACTGTATGGGGGAATTCAACAGATGCTCAGAGGGCATTCATAGCCCAAAAAAAGTGTGTAAGATCTATTTTCAATCTTAGGTGGACAGACTCTTGTAAACCTGTATTTATTAAGCAAAAGCTGCTTACCCTCCCGTCTCTATATATATTTGAAACCTGCAAATTTGTAAGAAAAAACTATTCGCTTTTTGAAAAAGATGAAAAGGCTATGTCAAAGAGGAAAATAGCACAAAAGCCACTAGTAGTCCCTCGTAATAGGCTAAAAGTATGCAAAAAAAACTGTTATACCATGGCGGTCAAAATATATAACCACTTAGCTGAAGAATTTAGAAGTGCTACAGATTTAGAATTTAATAGAAAGCTATATAACTGGTTGTGTGAGAGATGTTTTTATTCCATCAATGAATATTTTGAGTGTAGATAAAATGTAAAACATGTTTACTATAATTATTATGACATTTGCATACTGACATTACTTAAATAATACTAAAACATTTTAATTATTCTTGCTATTATTATTGATCGCTATTTCTATTATAAATTATTATTTTAAATGAATAGAATTGTATTTCATTTTAATATTATTAGCTGCATTGTAATCTAAATTTATATTATGAAATTATTATTACAATTATTGTTTATGTGATTGCTATGTGTACTGCATGCTATTATGTATAAATAAAACCTAATATTTGTACGGTTGAAATGCCGAATATAGTGAAACCCATAGATCTTAAGAACTTAGCTACCTATATTCTTGCAAATAAATATATCATTCATTCATTCATTCATTCATTCATACGCCTCCTCCAGGCGAACATCAACCACTGCGCCGCCGCTCAGGATCTGTTGCTCCAAAGCATGGCGCAGTGGTCGATTAACATCGCCGTGGTCGCTGAGCCGTACTTTGTCCCGCCCAGTGATTACTGGGTGGAGGACCTGAGCGGCTCAGTGACCCTCATTTCGTCGGCCGCCGCCGGTACCCTGTCCCTCGAAGCCGTCAAGAGAGGACAGGGTTGCGTTGCAGCACGGTTCGGGGGGATTGTCGTGGTAGGGGTATACTTCTCCCCGAACCGAACTCTCGCCGAGTTCCACAACTCCCTTGCGGAGTTGAAAAACGTCGTCGTCGGGTTTCGTTCCCTTCCCGTGCTCGTCCTCGGGGACTTCAACGCCAAGAATGTGGCTTGGGGTTCCCGGTATACGGACACACGGGGCAGGATGGTGGAGGACTGGGCTCTGGAGACAGGCCTGGTCATCCTAAACCGGGGTTCTGTCCCCACGTGTGTGCGGATGCGGGGCGAATCAGTGGTGGACATTTCGTTCGCCAGCCCCGCTCTGTTGCCACATGTTGTTGACTGGCGCGTCATAGAGGGGGTGGAGACCTACTCCGACCACCGGTACATCCGGTTTGATGTCTCCGCCCAGACCTCGAGCGCGCCGGTCCGACAGGCCCCGAGTGGTCCGCGGTGGGCGCTGAAGAAGCTGGACCGGGAGCTCCTCCTGGAAGCCTCGATCGTGCAGGCCTGGGTGTCACCACCGGACAGGCCTGCCGACATCAACGACGAGGCGGAGTGGTTCCGGGAGGCCATGTCCGAAATATGTGACGTGGCAATGCCCCGGGTCCAGCCCGGTCGCGCCTGGCGCCAGGTGTATTGGTGGTCGCCGGAGCTGACGGCTCTGCGCGAGGCGTGCGTTGCTGCGCGGCACCGGTACACCAGGCACCGCAGGCTCCGTATCCGCCCTCCGGATACGGAAGCCATTCAGGCGGAGCTGTACGAGGGGTACAGAGCGGCGAAGACCGCCCTCCGAGCGGAGATCTTGCGGGCCATGGATCTGGCTCGCGAGGAGTCGCTGGAGACTCTAAACAGGGACCCATGGGGACGCCCTTATAAAATGGTGCGGGATAAACTCCGTCCATGGGCGCCCCCGCTGACGCAGAGTCTCCGGCCCCAGCTCGTGGAGGACGTGGTGAGCGCTCTGTTCCCTTCGCGAGGGGAACATACTCCCCCGCCCATGGCTCCGCTTCCTGCGGTGCCCGTTGCGGACCACATCACCGACGACGACGACGATTCTCCGGAAGTGACCAAGGTAGAGTTGAGAGCGGCGGTACGTAGGCTGAGTGCCAAAAATGCCGCCCCAGGACCCGACGGCTTACCTGGAAGAGCCTGGGTTCTGGCCTTTGGGGCTCTCGGGCCTCGACTAGGGGGGCTCCTAAGCGCATGCTTGGAGAGGGGCCAGTTCCCACTTCGTTGGAAGACGGGGAAACTGGTCCTCATTAAGAAGCCGGGGCGCCCTGCGGACTCTCCGTCCGCTTACCGACCCATCGTGCTGCTCGACGAGGTGGGCAAGCTCTTTGAAAGAGTTATTGCAGACCGCCTCGTCGGGTGGCTGGTGCAGGAGGGGCCGGATTTGGCGGAGAGCCAGTTTGGTTTCCGCAGGGGGCGCTCTACGGTGGACGCCATCATGCGCGTGCGAGCCCTAACGACGGGGGATGCTGTGGCCCGGGGTGGAGTCGTCTTGGCGGTGTCGTTAGACATCGCCAACGCCTTCAATACCCTGCCCTGGAGTTGCATCAGGGAGGCACTCCGGTATCACCGGATGCCGACCTACCTCTGTCGAGTGGTTGAGGCCTATTTGACGGATAGGGCCGTCATCTACCCCGGTCATCAGGGAGAGTGGAACCGGCGAGAGATGTCGTGCGGTGTCCCACAGGGATCGGTCCTGGGGCCGCATTTGTGGGACATCGGGTACGACTGGGTGCTGCGCGCCGACCTCCCTAGCGGCGTCAGCGTGGTATGTTACGCTGACGACACGCTGGTCCTGGCGCAGGGGAGGTCGCACCAGGCGGCGGCTGAATTAGCGACACGCGGGGTTGCGATAGTCGTTGCGAGGATTCGGCAGTTGGGACTCGAGGTGGCCCTGCACAAGTCCGAGGCCATGTGTTTTCATGGTCCTCGGAATGCGCTACCGTCGGGTTCCCAAATAACGGTAGGAAGGGTTCGCATTGGAGTCGAGTTGACGATGAAGTACCTGGGACTCGTCCTCGACAGCAGGTGGAACTTCGTGGAGCATTTCCGACGTTTGGCTCCCAGACTGGAGCGGGCTGGGGCTGCCTTGAAGCGGCTCCTGCCCAATCTAGGTGGTCCAAACGACTCCTGCCGGAGGCTTTACGCGGGGGTCGTGCGGTCCATGGCCCTTTACGGGGCACCGGTGTGGGCGCGTTCCCTGAGGCTGCGGCCAGTCCGCCGGTTGAACGCGTCCCAGAGGGTCATGGCCATTCGGCTAGTCCGGGGTTACCGCACGGTCTCCGGTGAGGCGGCGAGCCTCCTTGCCGGATTGCCGCCGTGGGATCTGGAGGCGAAAGTCCTCGCGCACGTGTGGGAGTGGCGCGAGGAGGCGAAACGCCGGGGCGTAACTCCGCTGCCGCGAGAAATCACGGTACAGCGGACAGAGCTCCGGCGGGATCTCATGGCGACATGGAGAGTGCGACTGTCGCAGCCCAGCGCTGGGCACGCCACAATTGCGGCGATAAGTCCCCTCTTTGAGGAGTGGTTAGAGAGGCGCCACGGCGTCCTCACCTTCCGCCTGACGCAGGTCCTTACCGGACACGGTTGTTTCGGGAGGTTCCTGTTTCGCATAAGGCGGGAGGAAACGCCCGGGTGTCACCACTGTGTGGATCGCCCAGAGGACACGGTGGAGCATACAGTGGAGGTCTGCCCGGCTTGGGCAGAGCACCGCCGTGTTCTCACGGAGGCGATCGGCGGCGGCGATCTCTCGCGTCCGAGCCTGGTCCAGGCCATGGTGCGGAGCGAGAGTGCATGGGAGGCCGTCACCTCCTTCTGCGAAGCGGTAATGCTTGCGAAGGAGGAGGCGGAACGCGTGAGGGAGAGGCAGCCTCACGCCCTCAGTCGCCGCAGGAGACGCCCTGGGCGGCGGGAATCGATAGCCGATTCCCAGCCACCGTAGGCGCGGGCTTGCGGACGGTGAGTAGTGGGTAGCTCGCCGTCCGGTGAGGACCAGGCCCGGGTCGACGGCGCGTTGTGTTCCACGCGCGCCTCAAAGAGATGTCAGCAAAAGATGGGGTCCAATAGGGCCGATGCCGCTGGGGTCGCGGGTTGTTTGAAAAAGATACCGTGGCCCTGGCATAGGCAACTGAAGGAACACGGGTGGGTTTTAGTCAGTAAAAGTCTGACACGCCCTTCCGCTCCACCCAGAGCGGGAGAAGTTATTTGATGATTCCCCATCCACAAAAAAAAAAAAAAAAAGGTATCTATGGGGTGTACTATAGGTACATACATCTCTGCCTTATCCTTCAGGCGAAACGAGCGTGATGGTGGGCGTAGTGACGGCTTGGGCGTTATGATATACAGGGTTAAATTAGCTAGCGAAACTTCGCAGACGTGATGAGTATCGATATCTAAACATGAAAACAAAACGGAAATTAATTTGATGATGTTTTTTTTGGGTCATCAACCGGTAGTGTCGCTTAAAATATCAGTTTAAAAATCAAATCAGTTTTTTTCACAGACGTGACGGATATCGATATCTCAATCTCAGCACAATAAAACAGATTTTATCAACTTGAGTAAGTTAAAGTAACAATACTACCAGCGGTCATTGACCCTAAAAAAAGTCATCTACCCATTACGTCTGCGGAATTTTGCTGACCCTGTATAAACTATCAGATTCTGAACAAGGAAAACTTTATTCTAAAAAAAAAACAACCGACTTCCAAAAAAACATTACAAAGTGAAAAATAACTTTAATTTCGGAAGCCGGTGTCTTTGGATCTGTATTTTAGTTTCTTTCCAGCGAATCCCGATCAGTTTGAAATTTATTTAAGTTACAATAGCATGTCAACAGCTCATCACCTTTAACAAAATATTGCTTTTCCCGATGCAGAGACGTTAATTGTCGAGGAGTTCTCCTGGATACTACCAGGTCAACTGGAGCTTATGGTGGATTCACCATCAGCTAAACTTCACCATAGTTATGCATTGGTGATAAGCATAAATTGTTTTGCAACCATTATTAAAGTACCTAGTCGAATCGTAACCCGTGAAATACATATTATTGAGTCGTTCCGGTGACCATCTGTGATCTTCATCATCAATTCCACTTCACTAAATGGTGCTTTTCGAGTGCAAATACATGAGCTTCTATAAAAAAATACCCAAATCGCTATAGATGTGCCCAATGAAAAGACGTAGATAGGTTATACACGCTCCGCAAGTGGTACATCAAAATGTGGCTAATTAGCCACATTTTCGTCGTCTTGTCTCTTTTTCGCTCCCGATAATTACGACATGCCGTCCTACTTCCACGTGACATCTAATAGTTCGACATTTCAGGGCGCTGTTGCGGCTGCCACGTTACTGCAGTGCATCTGCAATGTTTGCACAAGCAGGAATAGACAGCTTCTCAGCTGTAGTGCGCAAAAAGAGTGCGTCGCTGCTGTCCAGACTGCGAGGCAGTAGCAACAGCCTCTTGAGAATTATTACTGATAGGTATGATGAAAGCCCCATAGTGAGGCATCTTATAAAAACCACCCTGTCTGTAGTAGAACATAAGTACTAACATAGTTTATAAGTTTAATGGTTTACTAACATCTAAAATTGTGTATGTGTGTGTAATGGATCATGTTGTCTGATTAATAAATATTATTATTATTATTATGTCCTTTATTCATTTTAAAAACTTATTAAATACATTTTTAAATATTTTTTATAAAAAACATTAAAGAAAAAACATTTAAAAATATAAAAAATAGTGATCCGCCAGTAGCGGGAGCAAAGTCCAAGCTACCGGTGGTTAGGGCTGCAGAGACAGGAACCTCCTCACAATGCGAGCCGTATCAAGAAGTACTGCCTTCTGAATCTGGCCCTTGATCCAACCGCCTAACGAGAGCCTCGAAAGATGTTGATCGAGACTTTCGGCCATCAGGCCTTTGGCCGTTACTACAATCGGCACAATGACAGCCGAGCTCACATTCCACATGTCAACAACCTCGTGTGCTAAGTCGAGATACTTCATTTGCTTCTCTTTCTCAGCTTTCACGAGGTTCTCGTCATGTGGAATGGTAACATCGACAATCATTGCGCGGCGCACTAATCGATCTATCACCACTATATCAGGCTTATTGGCGACAATAGTCCTGTCAGTAATGATAGACCGATCCCAGTACAACGTGACATGGTCATTTTCGAGAACTGGATCGGGCACATACTTGTAATACGGTACCTCAGAATCCACAAGTTTATATTTCAAAGCATGAATAATCCTGGCCACTTGATTATGCCTGTGCAAGTACTCGCCGTTAGCCAGACGAGAACAACCAGAGATAATATGTCTGATGGACTCACCCGGACGGTGGCATGCCCGACACACATCAACCGTCCCGTCCTTCATAATATGTCTCCGGTAGTTATTCGTCAGAATAACTTCGTCCATAATTGCACAAACAAAACCTTCAGTTTCCCCGAATAGGTCACCGAAACGTAGCCAGGATACGGACGCTAAGAAATCTACACCGGGCTCATGAAGAGCCCGATAGAAGCGCCCGTGAAGCTCCTTGCTTTGCCATATCCCCTTGCGGTCATCGGTAGTAAGTACTACAGGTTTGCGCCAGTTCTCTTTAGCCATGGAGAGCGGGGTGAGCTCCTTGTCTACTGCGACCACATCACGGTGCATACCCACTTCGGCTTTTAAAAAATATTCCCTGAGGCTGCACATTTCGCGGTTGTGTAGGGTCTTCGCATTTAAAAAGCCTCGACCCCCGCACTTCCGCGGAATGTACAGTCTCATTACCGATGATCTTGGGTGATGCATCCGGTTTGCGGTCAGCAGTGTACGGACCCTTCTATCCAGGGCGTCGAGTTTTGTCTGAGTCCATTTGAGTATGCCGAAAGAGTACATCAAGACCGGCATGACCCAACCGTTGAAGGCGCGCACCTTGTTTCCACCTGAAAGAAGACTACCTAATACCTTCTTCAGGCGGCCAAAGAAGCGCTCCTTCAACGATTGTTTCATGTCACCAACGTTGATACCTAACGCTTCCGACATACCCAAATACTTATAGCTTTCCGATGAAGAGAGGGATCTAAGGTTTATGGAATCCGAGAGTTGAATTCCCTCGGATTCCATAATCTCCCCTCGCTTTACATGCATGACTGCACATTTGTCCACACCAAATTCCATCCTGATGGCGCTACTGAAAGTTTCAGTTGCTTTCAGTAGCTCCATCAGTCGCAATTTGTTGGGGGCAAAGAGTTTTAAGTCATCCATGTAGAGGAGGTGAGATATGACCTGACCGCCTCTCCTCAACCGATAGCCTAGACCTGAATCCTCTAGCAGAGTACTTAGAGGATTCAGGGCTAAGCAGAACCAAAGTGGACTCAAACTGTCGCCCTGAAATATTTCCCGTTTAATCCATACATGCTCATCATTCCCCTGGATCTGTCGACACCCAGGATAGCGAAGGACCGTCCTCCATTGCCCCATACACGACTCAAGGAAGGTGCGTAGAGTTGCATCTATCTTGTACAACTCCAGCACCCTCATGAGCCATGTATGTGGCACCGAGTCGTAGGCCTTCTTGTAGTCTATCCAGCATGTCGACAGATCCTTGCGGGATCGACGAACCTGTTGGCTTATGGCCATGTCGATGAGGAGTAGCTCCTTAGTACCACGGGACCCGTTCCGACATCCATTCTGAGAGGCAGACATAATCGAGTTATTCTCAATTATGTCTTATAATAATAATATAATTATTATTATTATTATAAGCAGATCCTGACCTGATGACAATGAGTCCAACTAGAAAGTATACCCTTTCAAAAAAAAAAAAGAATTTCCAAATCGGTCCAGGCGTCTTCGAGTAATCGGGATACATATACACAAAAAAAAAAAAGATTCCGACGAACTGCGAACATCCTTCATTTTTTGAAGTCAGTTAAAAATACAGGCAAGCATACCTTTTTAAAACGATGTTACATAGGTATCTTTAGGTTTTTTACTGCTAACTCACTGTCGAATACTTGAACGATTCAAATCAAATCAAATCAAAAGTCATTTATTCAAACTAGGCTCAGAATCAGCACTTTTTGAACGTTAAAATTACATAAGACAGTCCCCCAAAACGCCCGCCCTTCAGCACTTCCTAGTGCTTTAGCTGGGGAGAAGAAGTGGCGCAACAAACTCCCCAGCAGCACAGCTCTCTGTTCAGTTAAAAAAAAAATGCATCTATACAACACTGCGCATAATAATTTAGGTACAGACGCCAGCAGGTCAACCTACCCGAAACTGTCAGATTTTCCCAATCAACCTTGAACCTAATGCTTTAGCAATAAAGTCGAAAATCTATTAAAGAAATCTGACAGATTGTAGTAGCTTGATGTGCTGGCGTCTGTACATTACGCAACACAAAATATTAAATTAAATTATTTGCTATAAGTAAGCTAGCACACGCCAATATACCAAAAAAAAAAATCGAAAACTATACTCAAGCAGAAATAATAATACAAAACTAAAATCGTAAGCAGAACTTTATACCTAAATAAAGGCCTCCAGTAATAAAGGATGTGCCCACTTACATATATGAAGATTGTATATGAAGCCGAAACTCGAATTCACAAATGATAAACTAGGACAATTGAAGTAAAATAAACAAAGTTAATTACTAATAACAAAACAAACCAAGGACAGCAAGACGACCAGTCACCACAAGCAGCGCCCGTTCACGAGCATAACGCAGAGTTCAGCCATTACCCCCCTCGCCATATTTGAGGGAAGGAGGCAACCCGACCCCTGACGCTACCGCAAGCAGTGACATCTAAGGGAGCATGACGAACTTGCTGCCGGTTGCTCAGGCAAGAATAATATGATCAAATAATATGATTTTTCCCCACAATTCATATAACGCTCGGGAGATACTCCTTTTACTCGACGTCAATCACTAGGGAAACCTAAACCGGCATACTTTACATATAAACACTAGGTATATAGAAGAGTAATATAACAATAAAGTTAAGGAATTGACGACTCGATCACTAATTCCATTCCCACGAAACTGCCCAAAACTGCCTCTTATTGCCATTGATAGTGACAGTCATTGTTATACGTATAAGCGAACCAAACGCACGTGAAAATTGTGACCAAGTGACAACAAAATAAACATCGAGATTTTTTACCTGAAAATAAAATACTAATTTATTCAGTTTATAAAAGTCACTGTTATAAAATAACAGCTCTTTTTTATACCTAGTATTTTTTCTGGAACAGTGATTTAGAATAGAGATTGGGAGTTCGGAAGTTAATTTTTCTAATCAATAAATATTTTTGTGTTGTGCAAAGTGTTACTAATAACATTTTTGATTGATATAACAATCAGTTTGACGTGATAATCAGTGATTGTGATATTATTTTTGGAAGGAAGTACACCTGCTGATTGAGGTAAATATTGAATTTACGTTTATCGATGACATCTGTGTTTACTATTTTGTATTTAAATTAGAGTTCTAGACGTGTGACATTAACATAAACAGGTAAATGTTTCAATTCAGTCTTATATTTGTAATTGTTGTACATATTTATTATATTTTGCCATTATTTTACATTGTTCTCACACATAGAATCAACAAAAATAATGTACGCACGATTTTGTAATATCTTGATTTAAAAGAGTGTCCTTGGAGTTTCTTGTCCGTTCTTCTCCATGGAGGTCTAAATTTTGGAATGGACAACTAGTTCAACTTTCTGACTGACTGACCGACTCTTTGACAATTCCAAAGTGCTTTGAATTTGAAATGTTTTGTTTTATTTTTCCTGATGAATATTTGAATATTTGACAAGCTCGGACAGAAAGTGTATAACGCGATGGAAGGTCCATTTGTTAATCATTTATATTCAAATTAA
Organism: Dicycla oo; assembly: GCA_948252095.1. NCBI lineage: Eukaryota > Metazoa > Arthropoda > Insecta > Lepidoptera > Noctuidae > Dicycla > Dicycla oo. Next base: position 775,341 of record OX411733.1, read on the forward strand.
ATTTATTAGGACTTATATTTAAATAATAATGATATTTAATAACAGGGAGGGCCTCCCAAGAGTAATTGCACAAAATCTATATCTATACTTTTTTGTGTAACAGCTCACACTTGACATATTATGTATTAAAATAAATTAACTCATTATTATAAAAAGCAAACGCACATTTCAGTGTTGTTTATTATAAAGGTAAGATCGATAAGACGTACCTAAATGTAGGTGCTCTATTTACATAATTAATGATCATGGAATATGGTACCTTACCTACTAAATTAACCTTTTCATTTTGGCTAATCATACAAATTGTTTGTATGATTGGATCTAAATCTTCTGACTTGAATCTGAAATATGCAATTAAGGATCCAATATAATGACATATCACTTCTTTGATCGGGTTTTCGCCAATAACAATAATAAATATGCAATTAAGGATCCAATATAATGACATATCACTTCTTTGATCGGGTTTTCGCCAATAACAATAATAAATATGATGATGATATCTACAAAGTCACACTGAAACATGCACATTTTTTGAGTTGAGCTATACGATTACTGACAAATGCAGGCTCTGACTGGACAGATCCACTCAAATCTGTGTGGGTCTTTCCTCAAAAGGCCATTTCAGACACCAATCTACATGGGTCCCACCAGGGTTGATTGATTTAAATCACACTTGATTTTTTTCATAAATGTTCACAAATTACTCAGAATTATAATAATGATTATGAAGTTACATAAAAGCAAAATATTTATTGAAATGCACAGTTTTCATTTAAGTATTATGGTGGATGCGAAGGTAAATCGCGAAATTCAAAGTTTCTTACGTTTTTTGCAATTTGGAGGTCAGTCAGTGTCAAGTTGTATCTTGATCAAAATATGATTCGAGACAATAACAAATGTGTATTTATATAATTATATTCATGATCTCTCTAAATTAGAATTGGTCTCAAATGTCATGATTTCATGAAAAAGTCATTCAACAGATTAATTTGAATTTAGAGTGGTTTATTAATGATTATAGTTCTGTAAATACATATTCGTCAAGTTTGTAAAGTCAAAATCTACATTTACGGTGAAAATTAAGACAAATATATAAAAAAAATCAAAAAAATCTGTCAGAAACATAAAAAAAAAGTGTTTTTTATCTACCTTGTTCTTCACATGATCTTGTCTGAACTTTAAATAAAAGAGACTGTTACCTCGCGAGTTTGTTTCGATCTTTCTTAGAGTACCTAGTCAGTTTAAAACAATATTTATTGTTGACGTGTAACAGTGTTTGTACAAATCTGTTTACAGGAATAAAATCATTTGTCATTTGAACCCTCGGTTCTGCTGGTCCCTTTAGTATGGACAAGCGTGACAGCCAGTTGGTAGTAGCCACTACAAGCGTGAATGCGGAACATTTTGTTAAACGGTTTGCTTTCACCAGCTCCCTCTCATAGTGCGCACAGCCGCAGTCGTGTAGCTGCACTAGCTGCCGGAATCAAACGCTTGCTTTGTACCCAATTCATGGATTTAGGTTACAGCACTAATGCGCTTTTATAATGTCTAACGTTACGATATTATCGTGGACGTCCACGTCCATAAAATGTATGGAAATACGTGCGCATTATAAGCGTCTTCTAATAGTACCATACATTTTACTTCCCTGTGTTATCGTATTGCCGTGACGCGAACGTGGACGTCTAACGTCTAATAATATATCGTCACAAAGGTTTATGGTTTCCCGAGGTTGTACAGACGCCAGCAGGTCAACCTACCCGAAACTGTCAGATTTTCCCAATCAAGCTTGAACCTAATGCCTTAGCAATAAAGTCGAAAATCTATTAAAGAAATCTGACAGATTGTAGTAGCTTGATGTGCTGGCGTCTGTACATTTCTCGGATCTCGGGAATTCTCGAACTCATTTTCTCGGGACTACCCGGGAAACCGAGAAGTTTTCAGTTATGTTTAATATTGTTGTTTAAATAAAGAAAAATGTCGAATGTGTACACAAAGTGCTTGTTTAAATAGGACAACAATCAACAAAATCTCTTGTCAATAACAACTAATTACTTACAGTTTTTGTCTTATTTTTATACATTACAAATTAAAAAACAAAACTTTTTTATGAACTAAAAAGGAACTCAACTCGATTATTAATAACTATGTGAATAATCCCAGTACTATTTTTGGCAATTGTGTGTTAATTCAACCTGTGCTTGGACTAGTTAGTACCCCTACTCACTGAAAATTTGCTGCGAACTAGGCCCTTCACTCAGATAGCAAAAAATAAAACCGACTTCTAAAACAAAACACTACAAAGTGAAAAATAACTTTAATTTCGGAAGTCGGTGTCTTTCGTTTTGTATTTTCGTTTTTTGCCACCGACTTCCGAAATTAAAGTTATTTTTCACTTTGTAGTGTTTTGTTTTAGAAGTCGGTTTTATTTTTTGCTAAAAAGTTTTTATTTTTCACTTTTTAGTTGTGGAACCTACCCCACACAAATTCGAATACATAATTGAGCACAATAATTGTAGATATAGCCATGTAAATAACAGTGATAGGAAGTTATTAAAACATCATCACATCATCCATATAAAATAAGTGGGAAATATACGCATTATTGAAGCTAACTCAAAAACTCCCCAAGCAAAGTTAATAAAATTTATATGGGACCACCTCGGAGGTTTCCCCTCCCCTTTCCAACCCTTTCAAACAAAAAAAGAATTTTCCAAATCGGTCCATCCGTCTTTGAGTAATTGCGTAACAAACATACAAAAAAAAAAAAAACAGACGAATTGAGAACCTCCTCCTTTTGGAAGTCGGTTAAAAATAATTAATTTGCACGCTTGCTTGCAGGCAGAATACTATGACTTTAAGGCTGTAAGATCTTGTATTTTTCTAGCAAATAAACATTTTGAAATTGAATTTGATAAATGATTTCTTGAGTTCTCGACTTTTCTCGATCTGAAATTCTCGGAAACGAAAACTACGGATTTACCGGGAAACCCTAAATTCATCACGTTAGTTATATCGACAGGCCAGATGGCGTGGTTGGTTAAGATACCACCTGCCATCAGTGGCGTGCGTTTCATAAAGACAGAAAGACAGTGCCTACCCTACCTAATTCAGTATAATCTTGTTCTGATATCTATTATTATTTTATCTACGAGTCCGACGAGTACCTACTTACTAACAATAAACAAAAAAAAATCAACAAACAGTCGCTCCAAGCAAGCTCGTTCAGTATTGTATTGCGCGGCACTAGCGCCGCGACGACCTGAGTACCAGGAGTGCCTCGGGAAAGACACAAACTATTCGAGTCTAAATGTTTATATGTGTGCTCTCGTGGCCATGCGAATTGAATGGGTGTGCGTTCCTATAAATACGTAGCACACAATGTCACAATAACGCACACAACCGTACAGAATAGGCAGTGTCTTTTTCAGAACACGACAAATTACGAAATTGTCCGATGTTTTCCGAACCGAAATTAGCTATACAACTATTTTAAAAAGTTGCATTGTTTCATTTATATTGCATCCTAGCTTACACTATTTCTTTTTGTCGTATTATTTTTTGCACTAGCTCCGAGTTTGTGACTAGTTTCGTGGCCATTGTTTGTTTGATTCGTTTTGGTTTGTGATGTGAGCCATAATAATTGGTATTTAAAGAGTTTAACGTCGATAATAGTGTGAAAAATGGATAATATTCACTGTGAAAGTTGTTCAGGTGGTGTGTGTATAGAGAAAATAAAAAATGATGCGTTTTCAAAACTATCATTCGGTGATAAAAAACAAGTGATTGTAAAAGGTCGTTGTACACCGGATTTGCAATTAGTACAAACTAAAGGTAAAGTCAATCGTAAATTCAATACAAAACAATATGATTCATATTATTGGCTCACAGGTTGCATACATAGCAATAGGTTGTTCTGCTTCCCTTGTCTACTATTTTCAAACAATAAAGCGGTCTGGAACGATACCGGTTACATCGATATTCATAACTTTCCTACTGCAGCTAAAAAACATGACCAATCTGAGAAACACCTGGAAGCTTCCCTTAAATATCACACCTTTGGAAAAAATCGTATTGAGACGCGTTTAAATTCACAGATACAAATCGACATTGATAGACATAACGCGAAAGTCGATCGGAACCGAAATATTTTTCAGCGACTTATTGACATTGTTTGCTATTTGGGGAAACAAGAGCTCGCTTTTCGTGGACATGACGAATCTGCTTCGTCAGAGAATAGGGGACATTATTTTTAGAGCTGGTCGACGTGCTCGCGAAATACGACGGAGTTTTGGAAAACCATTTGCAAAATTGCACTAGCTCATTTACGGGTTTATCAAATCGAATTCAAAATGACCTAATCTCCAGTGTAGCGTCTGTAATGATTCAAACAATAAAACAAGAAATTGCTTCCACTGATTTTGTTGCTGTGATGGTCGATGAAACACCAGACGTAAGTGGAAAAGAGCAACTAGTACTGGTTTTAAGGTATTTTCGTGAGTCAGAAGTGTTTGATCGATTTATAAAATATATTGACGTAAGTTCCGACCGTACCGCGAAAACTTTAAGTGTCATCATCGAATTTAACTGTTTGGCGAAATTAATAGCTCAGACATACGATGGTGCTGCTGTGTTATCATCTGAACGGAACGGCGTTCAGACGATGATTCGCCAGCAATGTCCTCTTGCTGAATACGTTTGGTGTTCCGCCCATGTCCTTAATTTGATACTTTCCAAGTCGTGCGAACGTATTCATGAAACTAAAAGTTTTTTCAGTCGCATAAAAACATTAGCCAATTTCTTTAATAATAGTAGCAAAAGGCAAAACCACTACAATAAAATGGCTGATATGAAAAAATTGCCTCGCGTTGCTGACACTCGATGGACTTACAATTCGCGTACTGTAAATGTCATTTTCAATTCTTCTTCACATTTAATTGATTTATTTGAGGATATGGCTGAACACATAGAGTCCTGGGATGGCGAGACGTTAGATCAAGTTTCCTCTTTATTAGACAATTTAAAAGACTTCCAGTTTTTACTCCATGTATTTAACGAAATATTCGCAGAAACTGATGTGCTTTACGAGATTATGCAAAAAAAGACGTCGGATGTGATTTATTGCGTCAAAAAAATTTATGAGTTTAAATCTTTTTTAGAATCATTTAGATCTAGGTTTGAATTCATTTTTGAAAGCGTAAAAAAAATAACCGGACCGCCAAAACGGAAACGTAATGTTGTGGACGCCAAAATAATTTATAAGCGGATTTTTATTGAAATTATAGACAATATATCGAACGAATGTCGCGACCGTTATAAAAATCTGAAAGAGTTAAAATTTTTTGGACTACTATCATGCGAAAATTTCAATAATTATAATGACAATTTTCCGGTTGAATTAGTAACGCAATTCGTAAATGTTTATAAATCACACAACTTTAACTTAGACCGCCTAATCAATGAGCTCAAATGTGTTTATAAATCTGCGGAATTCAAAAACCTTAGTATTTACAAAATCATAGAACATTTTTACGAAAATAACATAAATACAGTTTTCCCCGAAGTACTGCGGTTGGCAAAATTAATTGTTACAGTTCCGGCGAGCAGTGCTTCTACTGAAAGGTCATTCTCGTCACTAAAACGTATACACACCTACTTAAGAAATACACAAGGCCAGAAACGTCTTACAGATCTTTCCATGATTTCAATAGAAAAAAAACTTCTTACGGAAATGAAACGCCTTCCCAACTTTTACGATTCCATATTGCAGATATTCTTACAGAAAGATAGACGTGTAGATTTAATTTACAAATAAAAAAATCTTAAAATAACTTTAAAGCTCTTGCAAACAGACGTGACACGCGATGCAAGTCGCTCCTGTTTGAAGGTACCTTTATAGATTCGTCCGTACCTATACTCACACCACCATCATTTCACTGCTATTACATAATTTTACAAATACTGAACATCAAACAAACGCGCCGAAAGGCCACTTTGAATATCCGTAAATTGATATGTCTATAAAATCAGTCAATGTATGGATATTTGAGGTGGCTATTACCTACGTCATTATTTAATCGACAAGACGACGAACCAAAACCAACATGCAGTAAGTATTTTGGCTTTTAAAATTTTCTGTCTACCCTGTCTAAAAACTCTGTGCACGCCACTGCCTGCCATGCCGCTGGTCGTGGGTTCGATTCCCATCCAGGACAAACATTTGTGTGCATGAACATGTCTGTTTGTCCTGAGTCTGGGTGTAATTATCTATATAAGTATGTATTTACAAAAAAAAGTATGTAGTATATCAGTTATCTGGTTTCCATAGTATAAGCTCTGCTTAGTTTGGGATCAGATGACCGTGTGTGAAAAATGTCCCAGGATATTATTATTATTATTATTATTATACTTAAATTATAAAAGTGCGTTAGATAAAAGTGATTTTTTTGGTCAAGATTCTGAGAAACTTCTAAGATTCTTATATGTAGTTTAGATTCCTAGAACCAAATACGTAACTAAATTATTTACGTAATTTAGCAAAATTATGCTTACCTCAGCCTGGGAACTTCATTAAATATATTTCAATACCTCCATACAATATTGTTGTTGCTATAGATTTACCATTGATTAAGGTACTTATATAACATGAACTTGAAAGGCTTTAGGGAAAGAGGTTCCCACGATTGCCGATAAAGTTGTTATTAATGTATTAGTAAGCTGATGGATCGACCCGTGCGGCTGTTATTACTTAGATAAGTAACTATAAACGATCAATAAAAGCATTGAAATATAAAGAGGTTAGACCAAAGCAGATTGAACTTACCTTGCATTTTTTTTTAACAAAACACGCAAAAAAATATATTTCGTCACTGTAGCCTCGCGTTTGGTTTGGTCCCACTACTACTGAATGACGGAACGGTGCGGGGCGGGAGATTGGTTATGGGGATAGAACGGCCACGCAGCACTATCATTTCAAATAACCAAAAAATGAAGCGTGGCCGCTTTGCCTCCTATGGCCGTTTTGAGCTAACCTCCCCTAATGCTCCAAAGAACGTAACTTGTGGTGACAAACCACACAAAGTATAAAATAATAAATGGTCGGAAATTTTAAACGACCTTTAACTATGTAGTTACAACCTTAACCGCTCAACTATTATCGTTTTAAATATGTGTCAAAGCCGTTAAAATGTCTATAAACAAGTGATTATTGCAGCTCAAGTATCAAATGAACCTTGATAGCTGACAAACGTAAACGTCATCAAATAAACACCTAATCATTCTGTATCAAATTAATTTGTTATTTCCTTCCGTCTGTATGTTTGCAGCAACGTAACAGAAGAGTATAGAAGGCCGGTTGTCTCGGAGATGTTGGGTAGACCTATATACGTAATTATATTTTCATGTCAAGAAAAGCCTGAAGATAAGGTGGCGTTCTGAAGCTGTCAAATCGTAATAGAAAAGGGCATGTATTTAATGGAACTTCAAATAATTCCCATTTTGCTTTCTTAAAAATATTATTGTACATTCTAATAATATAGGGTGTTTGGAAGCTGGGTGCAAATACTTAAAGGGGCAATAGTTGACACTATTTAAAGCATTTTGAACCATACATGTCTTAGACGAAGTATGTTTTTTTTTTTCTATAATTTTTGCCCCAGTATTGTGTTAGTTTTTACTGAAAAGTTGCAGTTAAAAAAAAAACACTTCGTCTAACTCACGTATGGCTCAAAATGCTCTAAATGGTGTCAACTCTTTGCACTCAGCTTTCAAAACATCCTTTATAATGATTGCGCCTCATTTTGTGAACCTGAAATAATTCCTATATAATAAATGCCGGTATCCTAAACTAATTTGATATCCCACCAAAAACATTTTCATGTAAAATGTTGCCAACACCATAATTGGCTCGCACTGTCAATAAAGATTTCATGTAGAGCCAAGCTTCTAACTCTACACTCCCTAACTTCACAAACTCTACACCTTATTCAAAATATGAGGCTTGGGTGTTTTGTTACTACAAGAACAGTAAACAGAAAAATAATGAACAGTGAATTAATTTTTCACCTTACGCCCTTGTGACGGTAGCGAAAATATTTGCTAATAAAAACAAAATGCTGTAATATATTACAGCATTTTGTTTTGTTTATATTTAAACTGTATTGTTAAATAAATCATCATTAATTATTGTGAATTATGTAGTTTCATTGTCCAGTTTTACCACATTAGTGACGTTGCAAATAAATATTTTATAAAATCATCATCCTTATAAATGTCAATTGATGAACGTTTGCCTCTAAATTAGTGCTTATTATTCGAATATTCGGAATATTCGAGTATTCGCCTGTTCTAATATTCGAATAAGACAGACACAATTATTCGAAAATTTCGAATACTAAATTTAACTTTTAATAAAAATAAGTAAGAATGAGAAAGACCTAATCTTGGACTGCAAGAAAAGGTGGAGCAGTCTTGCTGATATGGTGACCAAATCTTTGGAGCTAAAAAAAGATGATTAAAAAAAGACATTCATAGATCTAAAAAATGAGACCAAATTTTCGCCTGTCTAGTTAGAAATATTTAAAAGATCTTTCTTTTTCGCTCAACATAGTGTAAGCGACTGTCGAGGGATATGTGAGAGGAAAGCTAATCTGCTGACTTGTGAAACTGCTCTCATGTTTATGATTGCAAAATTACAGGAGAGGAATACTACTTACTATAAGTGGTCAACTTGCAGGCGCCATGATCTTGCGTATAAAAGAAAGAAGACTTGACAGATCTCGTGGGAACTATGAAATATTTACATAACCCTTCAAAATTCTATCAAGAATTACCTTCTAAGGTTTTTCCAAATCTTTTAACTAATATCATTACTAAAACTTTGGTTCATATAAATAAGACTTATTTTTGTAATGACAACAGCGTCAATACAACAAAAAATACAACAACAAAATTACAAATTTTGTAATGACGATGATGAAGACATTTCTCTAATCGAGTTGATTGATGCTGGTGGACCTAAAAACTTGCATTTATTGCAGGCTTTTAATTTATTATTGTCTATCCCTCCCACAAGCGTGGAATCAGAAATGGTATTTTCGTCAAGTAGAATAGATATATCTGCTCTAACCTAAGGAGCAGCTTAAATTATGAAAGTCTCGATGCCTTGTGCTTTTAAGGTCGCACTAAAGAAATTCGTTCAGCTGTTATAAATAGAAACTTTAATCTTATTTTTTTAATTCTTGTTTATTAATGCCATTCACTCATTCATTATGTTTCCACTTACTACTTTAGGATTTTTGAAAAATAAAATTTATTGCAATAAATATATTTTCATTTTGCAAGGGCAGGGCACACATTAGTAGGTATTATAATTATGACCTTTTATTATAGTTTATGACCGACTTATAGTATAATTCGAAAACTTCGGAAAATTCGAAGTATTCGAATAGTTAAATTTGTAGAATTCGAAATATTCGAATAGTTAAAATGAACGAATATTGGAAGCCCTACTCTAAATCAATCAATCTGCCTAGCCTTTTCCCAACGATGTATGTCTAACCGGTTACAACTGAATACCAGTATTTTACAAGGAGCGACTGCCTATCTGACCTCCACAACCCAGTTACTGGGTAACATGATACCTCTTGGTAAGACTGGTTGTCAGACTTTTGGGCTTCTGACGACCTGTAACGACTGTCAAAAATCTACGAATGACAGCCGGGACCAACGGCTTAACGTGCTTTCCAAGACACGGAGGGGTTGCGATATGTAATTAATTGTCACCCATCCACGAAATGACCGTGGCTGATTTGATTATGCAAAAAAAATGCGTTTATCTTGCTTCACTTTTTCAAAAATGGCATCCATTTTATCCGTAATAGGGCGACCAGAGCGACGTGCATCTTTGACATCAAAATTTCCGGATTGAAAACGCTTAAACCAAATTTGTGCTACTCTCACAGACACTACGAGTACACTAGGTCCATAAACATCGCAAATTTTTTTCGCGGCTTGCGTTGCATTTTTACCTTTTTTGTAGTAAAATTTTAAAATGTATCGAATTTCTTCATTAGATTCACTTATCTTGACGGTACGAAAAACAAATGAAAATCACACATTTTCCTAATTTGAATTTGGAATTATGTTCTTTAAAATTTAAACTTTCAATGATACCAAAACCAGCCAGATACAAATAGTATAGCCAAAGAGATTTTATTACAAGTTCATACATACTATAATGCGAAAAGACTTTTTCCCCAACCTAATATGTCAAAAAGAAATGAATCTTTAATTACGAATTTTATTTAGTCTAAGATTAGTGTCAAAGAGGTATCATACGAGTAAGTCTGTGAACCTAAGAATCTAATTTTCTCTATTATGGTAAAATTGACATCCATCATTTTCCCTGTAGGTACCCTTCATTTACGTAACACATTAGGAGCACCCACATGCAATATAACAATATAACTACACTACAACTAAACAGAATGCAGCTGAGGCTGAGACACAATTTGAAGCAATAAGGACGTGTCGTGAATAAGTAATGCGTACTTATAGCATTGATAGATGATTAGCATACAAATTCATTACATTACAAGATAATTTTCAATAGATTGACTATGAAGAAAATGCGGTAAGTATTTGACTTGGGTAAGCCAATGACAGCGATAATCACGCCGTGATTGTCCAGTGGTTACGGCCTCAACTCTCCTGCCCGAGGCTGTGGGTTCAAATCTGGGCAAGTATCAATGTGACTTGTTCAATTTATATGTTCTTTCTGAATTTATCTGGAACATGACTGATATTGCTGAAGGAAAACATAGTGAGGAAACCTGGACTTTATAGTTAATATAAGTCTGAAATCGCCAACCCATCTTGAGCAAGTGCGGTGATCAACGCTCGTGCTTTCTCTGTAAGGGTAGAGGCCTTCGTCTTGCAGTAGGACAATAATAGACTGGTTTTATTATTATAAGCCAATGATAATGATGTAAGACATTCTTACCAGACCTCGTTATCGTCGGGGCAAAACAAAGAATACGTGACACATCAGCTATTTTCGAGTTTAGTGCCTATCAAATTATACACTCCCAGAGACGTGCTTTATGAACATAAGAAATAAAAACTTTATTCACTATTTGACATAGAAACATGTGACAGTTGCCTGTTTTGAATTGGAACACTACGAAATGTCATATGTACACTATCATACAGTCAGAAGACCACAAAAGGATTCCTACGGGGGCGTCAGCTCATTGGAAGACATGTCCGACTAGTTATTATAAGTAGGTACACTTATGTACTTATTAATAAAACAACATGGGAATTGGTTCATTGGTTCATTATTTTCATTATTTAGCATCGATGTATACAATAGGGAAGATTAGGCTCTATTGTCACGCAAACATTTAGTAGACTAGAAACAATTACATGTAAAAACACCCACACAACTACATTTCCCAATGTCGTGCGTCATGTGCATCAACAACCGAAATAGAGAGATATAATGATATATTACGCGGGCTGTAGCGGGAACGAGATAGCAATAATTGCCATTGTTACGTATTCGTAACAACTCGGAAACATATTACGATTCGGGTATTCCCCGCAAACCGAAAGTAATGTCCGATGTGAAAGTATGTCCGATCCTGCATGGAGTATTGAAGTCACCATTGGGATGGATCAGCTAAGTACCAACTAGCCGCGCTTGACTCGGTGGAACGCAGAGCTAAGAGGCTCATTGGCGACATAAAACTGGTGGATGCCAAGCTTCATAGCTTGGCTCATCGCCGCAAGGTTGTCTGCTTGTCGGTCTTCTACAGATTGTACTTCGGAGAGTGTGCCCGAGAACTCCACGACCTCATTCCGCCGGCCCCCTTCTACCATCGGACATCTAGACGCACTGCTAGTTACCATCCCTACCTGGTTGCTATTCCACCAATTCGCACTAAGCGCTTCCAAATGTCTTTTATAATGCGCACAGCAAAGGAGTTGAACTCACTACCTGCGTCTGTGTTTCCGAGCGCATACAACCCCAATCTCTTCAAAGTGAAAGTGAACAGGCTTCTTCTGGGTAAGCTCACTCCATCGTCGACTTTGTCTCTGTCACCTCTGACCTAGACTAAACTAGAGTCAAGAGCAAACCCATCTCAAATAAAAATAAAAATATAGGTACCGTCAACAAATAAATTTTAACTAAATAAAATAATACTTTATTATAATATTAGCTTCCGTCTGTATTATGGTAAGTACTGCGTTTTTTTCTTAATTCTTCCCATATTCTTTGTGGGTTGTATACATTATCATCTGATCTGAAGTGTAGCGAACGTAATCGACTACTACTGGTGGCTAGCCAATCTGGTTCTCGCCTCTGTTTTGTGACAACTTGGAGCCATTTATGTCTCCACACTTCACCTTGAGGAAACCTAATAATAAACATTTACTCGTTAAAATTTATTTCTTAACATGGGTAGCTAGTAATTGTGGTAAAATTGCACAAGAACACGGTCAGAAGGTGGTAGGTATGGATAAATTTAGATATGAAAAATATCAGGAACACGGAACACTATTGTGTTGACGCTACAAATGTAAGCAAAAGGGCAATTACCACTAAGTAGGTAGGTAAAAATAAAATTAAACATTATTTAGTTAAATTCGAGGCGACATGACATTTTTTTGCTGACGGTACTATAAGCCGCTTGCGCTGCTGCTTGTCTCTTCACACTCTTACGAATCATATATATTATTTCTATCTCTTTCTGCAAATGGCGCTCTACCAACAATAATAATCAGGACACTTTTGAAGAAAATAAATTTAGTTTTGATGTTCTTACGAGTGAAAATCTAATCTCGTGGAACTTGTTTTTGGTTTTTGAACTATTTGTGCACATTTTGAAAACACAGGAAGACATTTTTGCTGCTTAGTTAGGCGATTACGGTAATTTTACTTAACGTGCTGCACATGTGCTACACAAACGCCAGTTCGATTGTGACTGACAGACTAAGGCCAAATTGTGCCCGTACACACAATTTATGCGGTCCGTGTCGAGGAGCGCGCACCATATCTTCCCTATTTTATACATCAATGTTATGTAGGCAATGATCATGTAGGTAAAAACTAGTACTTATCGGAAAGTCTGTTTTTGTGTGATTGACACTTCGGTTTAATTAGTCTATGAGTTCTTTATGCCCCGAAGATAACGTGGTCTGATTCTTACATTACAAGCCGTTACCAATTGCACAAATGACAACTTCCCTTAAAAAAATTGGATCCACTGCAGTTGGTAAGGCGTCGCTTTTTTATAGTAGCTATTTTTTTTTGGGTAGAATGGACCCTTTTTAGTATAGAGGGTTATTGGTAAAAGGGTTGATGAGTACAATGACCTCTTAAGGGTTCATTGTACTCATCATTATGCACAACTTTTACTATGGGACCAAACCCGAAATCGCGAAAAAAAAATCAGCTGTAAATTTATGTTTGCATAATTCGTCAAAATTGAAATTTTAGGATTTTTTTTTCTCAAAAACTAATCATCTGCGCAGAGTATCATTTTGTGAAAGTGTTTTACATGTGGACATCTTTACGCTTTAAAATTGTGAAGCCTCTAACGAGCGCCTCACTAAATGCAGTGGAGCCTAAATCTGTAAGTAATTGATATTCGCATGGAAACCGGAACCAACATCTCATTGAATTGGTTTTTGTATGCCGTGTGTGCCAAATTGATGAATTCTATGCAGTTGCTCTCAATCTTTGAAAAGAGTTCCGTTATATGCCAATATTGGCCCAAATGATTGTAAACTACCACAATAGCTCTAAGACACACTATTTGTTCCCTACTTCCAAGTAATTTAACTGTAATATCAATGCCAATTGTATGTTACAAACCACAGTCCAGTGGCGTAGCTAGGGGGGGGGGGCGTCGGGGGCGGTCCGCACCGGGTGTCACCGGTTCCGGGGTGACATCTGACTGTATAAAAAAAATTACACAAACTGTCACGTTTTTTAATGATAAATAATATGGGTTTGAAGCTATTTTAATCAAGTTATCCCAACAAAATAATTTAATTTATCAGTTGTGATTATTTATAAATGCACGTACCTATTATTTGAAATAAATGTTAACAAGAAATTATTCACTCTGACCACACATTAGACCATGATTTTTTTCCAGTGTACACACTGTTATTTTTATGTTCATGGCTCTATGGCGCGATCGATCGGGGAGCCCCTCAAAATGTTGTCGTTTTATTTAGCCCTACTACTACACTAACTGATTGGGGATTCCCCTGAAATAGACGTTGCTTGTCGCCTGTGTCATTGCTCATTTCTTTCGCGAATTTTTAAAATTTACTGGTTTTTATGATGAGATATCAGAAACAGAACTCTTTTTAGAGATACCGAGGTAGAGAAGACATTTAAAAGCGGCTAATGTTACAGTTTCTAGCTGGGTGACTCTAGACTTTTTGAAATTCATCGTGGAATGGGACTTTACAGAATCTCTTCCGAATCTTATGGTCGCACTAAAGTTATTTATGACAATTTGCGTATCAGTTGCTTCGTGTGAGAGGAGTTTCAGCAAACTAAAATTAATTAAAAATTACTTGCGGGCAACAATGACCGAAAACAGACTTAAAAATCTTGGCATATTAACAATAGAACACGAGGCAACACAAAATATAAATTTTGATGATGTGATTTCCGAGTTTGCAGCTGTTAAAGCTAGAAAAAAGAGATTTTAGTGCTTGTACTTAGATTAGTATAAACAATTAGTAACTATTAGTATCAAAATTTCTATTGTAATTATGAAAGACTTAAGTATTTATAATAATTAAATAAAAACATACGTTTATTGCATGTTTATTCATTTTAACAGATTTCATTCTTGGGTGACACCACAATTATGTGCACCGGGTGCCACCCATGTTAGCTACGCCACTGCCACAGTCTGATCTAACATTCAAACCAAATGGTTATATTCTGGTATCTCAATCAAGTGAAATATTTTTCATATTTTAATTAAGTACCATCAGTCTTGTGTAGTGGGGAGTATAGATGCTGGCGGGAAAAATTCCGAATCATTCCCGTCGAATATTTCGGAAGTATTCCGAAATATTCCGAAACTTTGGGAATATTTCAACGTTTATTCCCATTGAATTATTCGGGCGAAATATTCGGCGGAAACATTCGATTGCGGGGCACGAATGTTGAAATTCATCTCCCCTCTTACCGCACCCCACACCGCCATCGCCTGCACGCACGACTCGTGGCAGTCGCCAGTCGGGCGTGCGCGGCCGGCGCGGCGGCAGTGGCCGGCGCACAGAGGGGCAGCGGCGGCGGCGATCGACGATCGATGCAAAAATGATTTTTCAGCAAAAAAAATAAAAATCTTAATTAAATTCATTTTGAATAATTCTGATTTAAAGAAACTTTCCCAGAAGTATTCCGGAATTATTCAGAATTTTTCGGAAGTTTTGCAACTATAATAGTGGGGAGTAAGGAAATCTAGAAGAACCATTAAGTAATTGATCCATACTATCCATTGATGTATAAAATAGGGATACTATCCATACTTCTTTGCGCCACTTCTTTAAAGCTAAATCACTACGAAGTGGTGAAGGAAGGCCTTTTGTAATTTTGATGTTCGAAAAGTGCTGATTCTCAGCCTAGTTTGAATAAATGATTTATGATTGTTTGTCTGTTAGCTTTTCTCGCCTTAAGGAGGAAGCATCACGTGTGATTTGCGGCCGTAACAAATATGTTTTTACAGAATTATATGCAATAGAATTAGTAATACAACTCCTTAAGTTAGTATAATCCTAAAGGGTCAAGATTTCATGAAATAGTCATTCATTAGGATTACCTGGTCTTAAAGAGTTGTATTGATCACTTTAATGATTCTAATTATGTTAATAGGTACTTGTTACGGCCGCAAATTATACTTTGATCAACGTACAATCTAATACCGACTTGTAAATTGCAAAAAAAACGTAAGAAAATTTGAATTTCGCGGGCTACCCTGACGCTTCCCCCTTAAGAGCCTATCTATCTGGAGCCCTGTCTATCGTGTGCCAGGCAGGGCGCCGCTTATCACTCGGGCACCCTGTGTAAGGACCCTGATTCCCTGTTTTTTATTACACTACCCAGTCTCAGAGGGTAGGGTTGAGAAATCGTGTAATGTAATAAGCCCTTTAACGCTTTAAGGGATTTGGATGCAATTTGGCTTGACCATGTCCATGACCAGGGGGCCGATTCTACTAACAAAACTGTTAAAAAATTGCAATTGAATGGCAGCTGAGCTTTTGAGCGTTTTCGCATTCCACTAATGTAACAACGATCCAACTGTGGTTACGTTTCAGTTCAGTCACCGATCGATCGAAACAATCTCAAAAGCTATTCTGCTTACAAAACCGAACAATACATGAGCGTGACGTTTAGTCGCATCATTATCTTTTTGACATAATTGAAACGTTTCGTTTCACAGATTTCGCAAGCTGGGGCCGAAAACGAAACGTTCTTCTGAGTTTTTATTCTTTATAAAGTTGAAATGTTACAAAAAAATATACAGGCTAAAAATATAAGTATGGTCTAGATATGCTTTTGTATTAAAAATACTTTTAGTAGCACTTATTCGTATTTAGTAATATTATTAGATTCAACTTTTTTTCTGTGGTATTATTAAAACATACTATTTGGAATGTTGGTCACACAGGTTACCCTCTGTTACGTTCCCGTTACGATTCGGTTTAAGTTTAGTTTCCATTTTGCTTATAGAATAGTAGAATGACTTTTTTGGGAACTATCGAACGGCGATCGAAACTGAACGGTTATTGAAACACAATTGAACGTGTAACGTTGCAAATTAGTAGAAACGGCCCCCAGGATTAGCACCTACTAGAATAGTAAGTTCATGTCACTTAATTTGCGAAATCTAGTGCGTCTTAACATATAGGTATAAATGTCAAGATGGATCGATTATGTTACGGTTGATATACTTAAACGAAAAGGAAGGGAATCATATCACGACGGCTACTGAAATGGAAGTGAAAATCACACTGCTTCAACCCCAAATAATTTAAGTTTTTATACTTAAGGTTTTTTTTTTTTCAAATTCCATAATTGAAGGTGGCAGTCCGGAGTCTGGATTTGTGCGCAGTTGATGGCAATAGGCTCGCACTCGCCTCCTATTACAAAATCAATCAATCAATCTGCCTAGCCTTTTCCCAACTATGTTGGGGTCGGCTTCCAGTCTAACCGGATGCAGCTGAATACCAGTATTTTACATGGAGCGACTGCCTATCTGACCTCCACAACCCAGTTACTGGGTAATACGATACCCCTTGGTAAGACTGGTTGTCAGACTTTCGGGCTTCTGACGACCCGTAACGACTGTCAAAGATCCACGAATGACAGCCGGGACCAACTGCTTAACATGCTTTCCGAGGCACGGAGGAGTCTCGGTATGTAAAGATGGTCACCCATCTACGGACCAACCCCGGCAAGCGTAGCTTAACCTGATGGATCGACCCGTGCGGCTGTTATTACTTAGCCACGAGCTCCTCGCCCCCTATTACACGGGACTTTTAAACATACCTACCTACCTGGCGAAATGTGTATGTACTATAAGTACATCTCTGCCTAACCCTTCGGGGATTGCAGGCGTGATGTTATGTTTTATGGTAATTCACTGTTACCTCCATCTAACATGAACAACATAACACACGCTAAAGATATAAATACGACATGTTCTCTCATTAACTCAAGAAATACAATTTCATTAACTTGTTTAGACGTTCTAATCTAAATACGACACCGTTATATATCTCACTAGTACATAAAGCTATGTATGTACTTTACTATTTAATAAAGGAGATCCGCCAAATCCTATACAAAATTACCCCAGGCCCGGCGCCAAAGCAATTTATCTAAGATTTTAGAGTAAAGGTAGTGAAACTATTATAAAGCATCCCTATTGTTAAATTCAGTGGCTAACATATTTTTTTAACCCGGAGAATTTTCGTAGGCGTTAGATGTAAAAATTATATTTATAGTGAAAATCGCAATCCTTTTTATTGTTTGTGACCGACACGCACCTGTAACGTGAGGGCACAACTGTACATCTTATTGTCTCGCTCACACATAATGGTAGAGGGAGAAACACAAAGACGCCAGCGCTTAGGCGGTTTATGCCCACGTGCACGCGCAGTCCTTCGCTAACGTTTGTTGTGTTGTGTACTGTGCGAAACCTTATCTTGATCTTTATTTTACGACGACTTCGCTTAACCCTCCCGGAATATTGATTTTTCTTGTGATTTATATATTTAACGACGACTTAGCTAGTGCCTCTTGGACTTTGGATTTTCTTGTGAAATGGCAGACGTTTGTGTTTTGTGTACACGACCTCTTCGGCGACTTCGTAGGCATGTTCTGTCGGAACATTTTGCACAATCACGTCGAGAGTTCGTGGTTCATATCGTACATGCAATCCAACCACCTCAAGAGGTAAGAATAAATTCGATTATATTTAAACAAAATGTTTTTTTTCATACTGGAGAGATAAATAGATCGGCTTAGGTGGAATAGGTACTGCATGAATGATACTATGTTTTGAACAAAGCGCAGCAGCATAGTTTCTATCTATCTATCTATATTTTCACGCCGGAGGTAGGCAGAGAGAACCGAGCGCCACAAGGCACGGCCCTTACCTACTTCTTTCGCTTCTTCGACATTCATTACTCTTTTCATACATGCTCGTCGGTCTTTACGGCTTCTAACATCACCTTCCGATAGCAGAGCAAAGCTTATTCATTTATTATTGACTGGCCTGTTGGTCTAGTGGTTAGTGGCCCTGACTGCTATGCCGGAGGTCGTGGGTTCGATTCCCACCCAGGACAAATGTTTGTGTGATGAGCATGATCATTTGTTCTGTGTCTGGGTGTAATTTATCTATATATGTATGTATTTAGAAATATATAAGTATGTTTATCAGTTGTCTAGTACTCATAACACAAGCTCTGCTTAGCTTGAGGCTAGACGGCGTTGTGTGATAGTTGTGGAATATTATTATTATTATATATAGGCTTAAAATCATTTTAGTTTCATATCATTAGCAGTTTTTACAATGTTTCATTAACCATCTGACAAAAGAATGGCCTAGATAGTTCGCCTATTTGGAGTAGCATTTACCAATTCATTAATTTTTTTACCATAGTAATATTATTGATTCCGTCTTGTAACACTACCAACTATAAGTATGTAGTAATGTCGTTTTTATTAAAAAGTGTGTTTAATTGTTAACAGGTTCCATTCGACGGTACCCGATCAATCTGTCATGCCTGTTGGCATCGAATTGACTCTGATATCAGAAATCAAGATCGAGCACCTTCACCTGCTGCTTTACCTGCTATTGGAGCATCGGTGAATGTCCCTCAGTTTACTCGAGTAGCAAATACGTCCCGGCACTGCATGATGGCCCGCTGCAACAACTTGTAACTACGGCGTGTTCCAAACTCTATCAAAATATATCTTTTGAGTTATTTCCGATTATATATCCCTGACCGGGCCCGCATTTGTCAACTACATTTGCATAACACTTCTTTGGAGGAATTTCCTGAAATCACAGTTCATCAACACACTGATTTTAATGCTGATAGCTTCGTTGACATAGTCAATATGTATACACTGGCTCTAGAATCGAGATCTCGACTAGATCTTGAGAATATGAACGAGGTTTTTGAGGACGATTTGCGCTACTGGACTGGTCTGAATCACTCACAATTTGAACAACTACTGCAACAAGTCCCTTCTCTTCATCGGCAGTCTGTCACCCCACGAACAGATTTGGGAGTATATTTGTGTAAAATACGCACAGGGGAGCCCAATACAAGACTTTGTACCATATTCGGTTTAGCAGAGACCACCATAAGAAGAAAGTTGCATTTGGCGAGGGAGTGTTTGTACGCAGACTTCGTCCCTGTGCATATAGGGCTAGACCACATAACACGCGCTGAAGTGATTAGTAGAAATAGGAATTTACCTAATTATATATTTGGAAGCAATGCATCACCGAAAGCAGTAATTATATGCGATGGCACTTATTTATTTGTTGAAAAAAGTTCAAACTTTTTATTTCAACGCCAAAGTTACAGTTTACATAAATACCGAAACTTGATTAAGCCATTCTTAATAGTTTGTGCCGATGGCTACATATTAGATGTAACAGGGCCATACGCTGCTACAACCACTGATGCGGTAATTATGAAGCAGATACTGCACAATCATGAGCAGCCTACAGAAGACAACCCCTTTCATTACTTCTTTGAAGAGGGAGACGTTTTCATTTTAGACAGGGGGTTTCGTGATGCAATAGTATCATTGGAAGAGCACGGCTATGTGGCTTACTTACCACCATCTAAACAACGAAGTGAAACTCAACTCACTACAGAAGAAGCCAATAAATCACGACTCATAACCATGTGTCGTTGGGTTGTAGAAACTGTGAATGGCAAGTTTAAATACAGCTTTAAAATCTTTCGCCACAGAATGTTCAACAATACCTTGACGTACACATTTACCGATTTCAAAATAGCAGCGGCCTTGATAAACTGTTTTCAGGAGCCTTTTGAAGATAGTAGATTTACTGATGATTTTATTGCACGAATAAACCGCAACATACACAAAACAAATCTGTTGGCCGCATATGTTTTAGAAAACAACTTGAACAGGCAAAGAGCCACATTTTCTACACTGGATGCAAATAATCCAGAAGTATCAGATTTTCCGGAGCTGACGTATGAAGATCTTATAAAATTCGCGATAGGCACATACCACCTCAAAATCGCACGTTCATACTGCAGCGAACACAATAAGAGAACTGGCGTATATGAAATCGAGGTTTACAGACACTCAGAAGAAATCCATATAATAAACGATCGAATTATAAGGTCGCAGTCGCCTACAAACAATGTACTGATTCGCTGCAGAATTAATTCACGCCATGTCAGATCAAAGACATATTATACTTATTTATTATATAACAGTGCGGTTTCTGGAATCGACGCAATTCAAGAATATTATTGTTCCTGTTATCATGGGAACAGAACACTGGAAAGTTGCGCCCATGTAATAAGTGTCATATATTATTTGGGTTGGGCTAGACATAACGAACGTGATTTAGACCACCCAGCTCTAGGTTTAGATTTTGTTTTAGTGGATTTAGAATCCATCAACTGAACATTTTTCGCAATATTAGTCAAAAGAATGTGTATCTTTTAATTGACATTATAAATACCTACTTATTGTATATTTTTGTACAGAAAATAAAAATAAAGTATTTCATAACGATACTACTTGTTTTATTTTTCACTTTTTTATAGTTTCGAACTGAAGCGCAAAAAAAATAAAATAAAAAAAATCATTAAAAATTGGTCATTACGGCTAGCTTCCACGGCCAAAAAAACTATGTTAGCCATCGAATTTAGCAATAGCGAAACCTGATTATTTTTTTACTATTTTTAATCTAAAAACTGAGATACATATCTTTTGCGCCGGAGCTGGGGCCATTTTGGCGGATCCCCTTTATTATATTCGCCTTACACGCAATCTGTACCAATTACGTGTAACGGACAGTAGGACATTAAGAACAAACTTAGAAATACTATCTAGCTAAAACAATATCAGTCCTATCACACAGATATAAAGATGAAATTGGTTGCAATTCTTTACTTGGTAGTCTTTAATCAGATACCACGTTAACTCGACACTAGAAAAAGCAATGTTGAACCTTAAACTGCACGGGTTAAAGTCTGTCCTATGTGCAGGATGTAAGATGGTAGAACTTAACGATATCCAATAAGATCATGCTTGGAAAGACGTAAGGCGAGAAGGTGGATATGGATAAATATGTATTAATTATCGAAGGCAGGCTTTAATATAATGTTCTAGGTTGTCACAATTGGGGCAGGGTCTTAAGCGAGTAAGGATAACTCCATGTGTGTATATAAACACGTGGTGATAACTTGAAAAAAGTTGGAACTGATTTTGATTAACGTGAACTTAGAATAGTTTTTCTGCACACTAATTACGTAACACACTATCTTTCGATTGGAATCGGTTTCAT
Source organism: Dicycla oo (assembly GCA_948252095.1). Taxonomy (NCBI): domain Eukaryota; kingdom Metazoa; phylum Arthropoda; class Insecta; order Lepidoptera; family Noctuidae; genus Dicycla; species Dicycla oo. Next base: position 797,456 of record OX411733.1, read on the forward strand.
TTTGATAGTTCAAGATCATTGAGCAGACCAATTTTTGAAACATAAGCAATGGATTAGCAATTCGCTTCAAAATGATTTAGATTCCGATTGATAGTGTAAGAAAAGTGTACCCTTACCCTAGAATAGCTAGTTTAGATGAATCTCTTACACACCACGTGCAAAACAACCACGTCGATATCGTGTAAAAACCCATTACAGAGTACTTTTTATACAGGATGAAATTAAATTAGCTAGCGAAACTCCGCAGACGAGATTGGATATCTAAACATGAAAAATAAAAGATTTGATGATTTTTTGGGGATCAATGACCGCTGGTAGTGTATTATACTTAGTATACTTGAAGTGTGAGTTGATAAATTTTAATCTGTTTTATGGTGGATCACGTATGTGATGTTTACTAAAAACCAGCTGTAGTTGGAATTTATCCCAACTCCCAAGAACAAACTTAACATTGTAGTTGAACAATATATTCTCCCATACATCGATATACGTCACGGTCAATTCTCCAACTGCAAAATTAAGTTTGTAATCCCAAAAGGTACATATTTCTAAGTGATAATACTACAAGTGAACAATTTTCGGCCCTTACCTGTCCTGTAAGACCTGGCTTCTTGCCAAATATCATGATTCTAGGTCAACCGAAAGTACCCTATAGGTTTTGATTCCCTTGTGAAAAAAAAAAGTTTTTCCAAAAAACAGCCCACTTCCAAATAAAAAACTACAAAGTGAAAATAACTTTAATTTCGGAAGCCGGTGTTTGTATTTCATGGTCAGTAAGACTCACATTCATAACGGTAAAATCGCCGATTGTGCCGTTATGAATTTGAGTCTTACTAACCATGAAATAAGGACTATTTTGCATTTGGCTGTGTTATAAACCAGTAATTTCAAAATTTTGGTTCGTGCGGGTATTCATGCAAAGCAGCGATCTGTATTTTAGTTTTTCCCCGGACTTCCGAAATTAAAGTTATTTTTCAATTTGTAGTGTTTGTTTTTTAAGTCGGTTGTTTTTTTTTTGGAAATAATATACATTTTTTTGATATTTGGTGTTAATTTCACTCAGTCACTTTATTTTGCGCTGAAAATTGTTTTTCGCATTTGGCTTTTTGGCGGGCGGCGCTTGCTATCTGGCACCTAGAGTGACCGCTCGTCTCGCTCGCTTACCATCTCGCGCCTAGAGTGACCACTCGTCTCGCTCGCTTGCCATCTGGTGCCTAGAGCATCGATCACTTCTTAGAGATCGATGGCCTAGAGAGACCGCTCGTCTCGCTCGCTTGCTATCTGGCACCTAGAGTGACCGCTCGTCTCGCTCGCTTGCCATCTGGCACCTAGAGTGACCGCTCGTCTCGCTCGCTTGCCATCTCGCGCCTAGAGTGACCACTCGTCTCGCTCGCTTGCCATCTGGTGCCTAGAGAGACCGCTCGTCTCGCTCGCTTGCCATCTGGTGCCTAGAGAGACCGCTCGTCTTGCTCGCTTGTTATCTGGCGCCTAGAGTGACCGCTCGTCTCGCTCGCTTGCCATCTCGCGCCTAGAGTGACCGCTCGTCTCGCTCGCTTGCCATCTGGCGCCTAGAGTGACCGCTCGTCTCGCTCGCTTGTCATCTGGTGCCTAGAGAGACCGCTCGTCTCGCTCGCTTGCCATCTCGCGCCTAGAGTGACCGCTCGTCTCGCTCGCTTGCCATCTGGTGCCTAGAGAGACCGCTCGTCTCGTTCGCTTGCCATCTGGCGCCTAGATTGACCGCTCGTCTCGATCGCTTGCCATCTGGCGCCTAGATTGACCGCTCGTCTCGATCGCTTGCCATCTGGTGCCTAGAGAGACCGCTCGTCTCGCTCGCTTGCCATCTGGTGCCTAGAGAGACCGCTCGTCTTGCTCGCTTGTTATCTGGCGCCTAGAGTGACCGCTCGTCTCGCTCGCTTGCCATCTCGCGCCTAGAGTGACCGCTCGTCTCGCTCGCTTGCCATCTGGCGCCTAGAGTGACCGCTCGTCTCGCTCGCTTGCCATCTGGTGCCTAGAGAGACCGCTCGTCTCGCTCGCTTGCCATCTGGTGCCTAGAGAGACCGCTCGTCTTGCTCGCTTGTTATCTGGCGCCTAGAGTGACCGCTCGTCTCGCTCGCTTGCCATCTCGCGCCTAGAGTGACCGCTCGTCTCGCTCGCTTGCCATCTGGCGCCTAGAGTGACCGCTCGTCTCGCTCGCTTGTCATCTGGTGCCTAGAGAGACCGCTCGTCTCGCTCGCTTGCCATCTCGCGCCTAGAGTGACCGCTCGTCTCGCTCGCTTGCCATCAAAATCAAAATCAAAATCAAAAGTCATTTATTCAAACTAGGCTGAGAATCAGCACTTTTTGAACGTCAAAATTACATAAGACAGTCCCCCAAAACGCCCGCCCTTCACCACTTCCTAGTGCTTTAGCTGGGGAGAAGAAGTGGCGCAACAAACTCCCCAGCAGCACAGCTGTCTGTTCAGTTAAAAAAAAAATGATTCTATATAACACTGCGCATAATAATTTAGGTACATTACGCAATACAAAACATTAAATTAAATTATTTGCTATAAGTAAGCTAGCACACGCCAATATACCAAAAAAAAAAAAAACGAAAACTATACTCAAGCAGAAACAAAATACAAAACTAAAAACGTAAGCAGAACTTTATACCCAAATAAAAGCCTCCAGTAATAAAGGGCGTGCCCACTTACATATAGCCGTACATGTAGTCGTAACTCAAAGTCACAGATGATAAACTAGGACCATCGAAGTAAAATCAACAACGAGTTAAGTTACTAATAACAAAACAAAACCAAGGTCAGCAAGACGACCTGTCACCACAAGCAGCACCCGTTCACGAGTATAACGCAAAGATCAGCCATTACCCCCCTCGCCATATTTGAGGGAAGGGGACAACCCGACCCCCGACGCTACCGCAAGCAGTGACATCTAAGGGAGCATGACGAACTTTCTGCCGGTTGCTCGGGCAAGAAAAACTATGATCAATTGTCGAGGTCACTAGCTAACCACATATTGCAATACCACTCATAAAAATAAATAAACATTGAAATGAGTAGATTATGTCAATAATAAATAAAAATAAAATTAAAATAAATTGACCTTGAGAGTCAAACAAAATAAATAATTATATGAACTCATATAACCTGTCAGTAGCTATGCTAATTCTGGAGAAAGAACATAAACATTGTCTTAAGCTAAACACAGCGACCAACTATTCTTATCGTTTAAGTAATCGTTGATAGAATAGTATGCCTTTGAACAAAGGTTAGATTTTACTTTAGCTTTGAACGCATTAAAGGGCAAATCTAGCAAAGAAGAGGGTAGCTTGTTATAAAAAGATATACCAAGCCCAACAAATGAGTTATGAACCTTATGAAGCCGGTGAAATGGAGCACGTAATTTGTCCTTATTTCTGGTGTTAACATTGTGAATATCACTGTTTTTAGTGTATAAATGTATGTTTTGTCTAATATATAAGATGTTGGCGAAGATGAATTGTGATGCCACCGTGAGAATACCAATCTGTTTAAAAAAATCTCTCAAAGAAACTCTGGCACCGAGCTGGTAAATTGCTCGAACAGCTCGTTTCTGAAGAACAAATATATTTTGAATATCAGCGGCTTTGCCCCAGAGCAGAATACCGTATGACATAACGCTATGAAAATAACTAAAATAGACTAACCGAGCTGTATCAACGTCAGTGTATTGTCTTATTTTCCTGACGGCGTAGGCGGCTGAACTGAGCCTTCCCGCTAGGCTTGATATATGTGGGCCCCACTGAAGTTTGGCATCTACTGTTATACCCAGAAAAACTGCCGAGTCTACAGTTTTAAGCATCTCTTTATCTAAAACGATGTTGGGTCCTAGATTTCTAACATTCGGTAAGGCAAACTTTATACATTTCGTTTTCTTTGAATTGAGAACTAAGTTATTTGTCGTAAACCAATCTGTAACCATTGAGAGTGCACTGTTTACGTCGTCAAAATCTTGTCTATTCCTGTCTACTTTAAAAATAAGAGAGGTATCATCTGCAAACAGTACAACGTCACAGATACCCTTTAAACAGAATGGTAAGTCATTGATATACACTAAAAACAAGAATGGACCCAGTATTGAACCTTGAGGTACACCTAACTGAACTGGTAGCCCGGAAGATTTCACACCATTTACATCTACACATTGAAACCTATTATGTAAATATGAATTTATTACTTTAAGAGCTTCGTTTTGTACACCGTAATGATGTAGTTTACGCAAAAGCGTGTCATGGTGCACGCAATCAAAGGCTTTGGAAAGGTCACAGAAAATTCCAATAGCATTTTGCGAGTTCCCCCATGCGTTAAATATATGTTTCAGCAGAGCAACACCCGCATCTGTAGTCGAACGACCTTTAGTAAAGCCATATTGTTCATCATGAAGGAGGCCATTTAAATTAAAATGTCTTAGCAACTGCTTGAGTATTAACTTTTCAAATATTTTGCTAAATGCAGGTAAGATAGAAATAGGCCTAAAATTGCCAACGTCATTTTTATTACCTGATTTAAATAAAGGTATGACTTTACTACTTTTCATGAGGTCAGGAAAAGTTCCTACATCAACACATTTATTAAAAGTAACAGCTAGATAGGGGGCTACTATGTCTATTATATTACTTAACAGTTTAATGGAGATGCCCCAGTAATCACCAGTGTTTTTAGACTTAAGTGTGTTAAATACATTAACTACATCACGAGGTGTTATATGTTCGAAGCTAAATAAGCGACCACATTTAGGCACACTACTATGCAAAAGGGTTTCAGCTTTAGACGGGGATGAATTTAAGGAGCGAGTCGTAGTTATAGGTATGTTGGCAAAAAACTCATTAAATACCTCAGCAACGTCTGCTGCTTTATTAACTAATTTGTTGTCGACCATAACTTCAAGTTGTTTGTCTTGTTTAACCGACTTACCCGTTTCATTGTTAATAATTTTCCAAGTGGTTTTTACTTTGTTATTGGAATTTTTAATTGTATTGCTTAAAAATTTAGATTTAGCACAAACACAAATACTTTTAAATACTTTTGAATAATTTTTGACATACTCTAGGAAAGGAGTATCAAACCTGTGCTTTTTCAAACCATATAATTCGTATAGTCTCGCTCTACTTTTATAAATACCTGGAGTAGCCCATTGGTTAAAGCCAACGGTAGTGCCATTAATATTAATGGTTTTAGTCTTGAAGGTAGATTGGTACTCTTTTTGCACAACATCAAAAAGGGCTCCATAGATTTCATTAGGATTGTCATGTTCTACTATAGATGGTCTAATTCTTTGGGCTACATTATTTTTAAATTTGTTGCAACGACTAGCTGTATAAGGCCTGCATTCTATTTTATGCGGCTTTTTATGTAATGGCATAGGGAAGCTAGCTAATAAACCACAGTGGTCAGACCTTAAGTCACTTAGCACTAATTTATTTTTGGCATCACAATCACTAAAAATATTATCAAGACATGTGGACGAAGATGCCGTGATCCTAGTAGGTTCAAAAAACAAGTTAAATAAATTATAAGACCTAAAAAGATTGAGAAGTCTAATACTAAATGGAGTAACATCTAAAATATTAATATTAAAATCTCCACATAAAATTATACTTTTATTACTAGATTTTAACCTATTGAGTGCATCTTCCATTACCGATTCAAAATGAGTAAAATCCCCAGAAGGGGGTCGATATACGCAAATTATAACGTATCGCTCGAGTTCAACACAAGACAACTCAATAGTGCGCTCGATAGAAAGATTAACTAAATCTAACCGTTGTTTACATTTCAACTTGTTTGAAACCAGAACTAAAGACCCACCGCGAATAGCACTTTTCCTTACAAATGCACTTTGTACCGTAAAATAATCATCATTTATAAACAATACTTCATGTTCCTTCAACCAGTGTTCAGTCATACATAACACCTGAACATTATAGTTCTCCATAAATAAACTTAACTCTAGCTCTTTGCCGGACAGACCCTGCATATTTTGATGTACAACATTCAATATATGCGGCTGACCCATTGTCACACCTAATAGTTTAAACTACAAGGTGTGTCAAAAGTGGTGTTAGTACCACTACTAACAGTATTCGATGGTACATTACAGGTACCGGTGTCACTTTGTATATTGTATGCTAAAAGATTAGCATCTGGTGCCTAGAGAGACCGCTCGTCTCGTTCGCTTGCCATCTGGCGCCTAGATTGACCGCTCGTCTCGATCGCTTGCCATCTGGCGCCTAGATTGACCGCTCGTCTCGCTCGCTTGCCATCTGGTGCCTAGAGAGACCGCTCGTCTCGCTCGCTTGCCATCTGGTGCCTAGAGAGACCGCTCGTCTTGCTCGCTTGTTATCTGGCGCCTAGAGTGACCGCTCGTCTCGCTCGCTTGCCATCTCGCGCCTAGAGTGACCGCTCGTCTCGCTCGCTTGCCATCTGGCGCCTAGAGTGACCGCTCGTCTCGCTCGATTGTCATCTGGTGCCTAGAGAGACCGCTCGTCTCGCTCGCTTGCCATCTCGCGCCTAGAGTGACCGCTCGTCTCGCTCGCTTGCCATCTGGTGCCTAGAGAGACCGCTCGTCTCGTTCGCTTGCCATCTGGCGCCTAGATTGACCGCTCGTCTCGATCGCTTGCCATCTGGCGCCTAGATTGACCGCTCGTCTCGATCGCTTGCCATCCGGCGCATAGAGCTCGTCTCGCTCGCTTGCCATCTGGCGCATAGAGCTAGTCTCGCTCGCTTGCCATCCATCTGGCGCCTAGAGGGACCGCTCGTCTCGCTCGCTTGCCATCTGGCGCCTAGTGACCGCTCGTCTCACTCTACCCCAGGGCCGGAGCTGTACCATCGCATTAGAAATTATAAAAGCGCACATTCAGTATCAAAAATCAATCAATCTGCCTAGCTTTTTCCAACTATGTTGGGGTCGGCTTCCAGTCTAACCGGATGCAGCTGAATACCAATATTTCACATGGAGCGACTGCCTATCTGACCTCCACAACCCAATTACTGGGTAATACGATACCCCTTGGTAAGACTGGTTGTCAGACTTTCGGGCTTCTGACGACCCGTAACGACTATCAAAGATCCACAAATGACAGCCGGGACCAACGGCTTAACGTGCTTTCCGAGGCACGGAGGAATCTCGGTATGAATAGATGGTCACCCATCCACAGACCAACCCCGGCAAGCGTAGCTTAACCTGATGGATCAACCCGTGCGGCTGTTATTGCTTAGCCACGAACATTCAATTCCTCGAAAATGGAACATGATGCAATAGATACCTACAAAAGGTTATTATAAATGATTGCGCACCCGCCGTAGTCATTATTGTGGAGCAATAGTAAACCAATCTCCCTGGAATCAGGAAGGAACACGGAGGTGGTCCCTTCTCAGGTAGAAAGTGCGACCTTTTACACGTCAATAAATTTTAAGGTTCCTTACCCAATAGAACCCTATTAAAAAGGCTGTCCGTCCGTCTGTCACAGGGATGTATCTTTTTAAACCGTAATAGGTAGGCACTTGAAATTTTCAGTGTATTGACCGCTATAACAACTACAACTAATAAAAATAAAATAAAAGTTAAAAATTATAGAGTAGAGATATAATCCGTATTTCTTGTATGGGGTCCCCATACAAGAAATACGGAAAAAATACCATTTTTTGTACGGAACCCTTCGTGTGTGAGTGCGACTCGCACATGGCCGCTTTTTGTTCGCATTGGGTTTTCCCATGTGATAATTTCAGAGAAGAAACACCCAGAACTTAATGATTGTAGAATTCTATGGGTATGACAATGGGATACAATGTAATAAATAAGTCTCTTGGGGAAAATCCCCTTGATCTGTTACAACAGATGCCAGAGATAAATGTTTCATTCAGTATCCTAATTAAAAAAAAATATTTGTAGGAACATTTCATCCCGATCGAAACTTATTATTATATCGATAATATTATACAATACGGAGACGAGAATACGACAGTAAATGACAGTACAGAAATAATAATAAAGTAAATAATAATATTATAAATTTGAAATAACGTCGTGCCATGCCAGCGACATGCAGAACGTTCAACAAGCACCAAAACCTTTCTACACTGATTTCATTTATTTAAAAGTGCATTTTTTATCTTTTAACTCCATAAAAATAAATAAATAATAGCGCCGTTATTGACACTGAACTTTTTGATAATATAAAGAAGGTCGCACGAACACGAACTGTATCTACATCCTACATACCTGCTACTAACTGTAACATTTCCAGTATAAGCTAAACTTTCATTGTACGGAAATCATACACAATGCGAGATCAGCTTATACTGGAACATAATTAACCTTGATCTTGCTCAAATACAATGGTCAGATACAATACAATGCTAGACAACGTTGCTGCAAAAAATATATTTTGTAAGATATACATAAACAAAAACTTGTATGGAGCACATACCTTTTTTGGATTCATTTTTTTTTTTTAATTAAAGTATTTTTCACTTTGTAGTATTTTGATTTGGAAGTCGGTTTTATTTTTTGTTAACAAGTTTTTATTTATTTAAAACTAATAAACTCCACAGTTGCTAACAGAATCTGTTGATGCTTACCCCTTCATAGCGTACCGGCGTGATGTTATGTTACGAACTGGTGGAAACAATAGACAGACATGAGATTTCAGCAATCCCGGGCCATTTGCTATCATTTATTGAGGAGTTCCGTCACCTATCTCCGAAGTTCTTCATCAGATCTTCACCAAATTGGAATGGGACCACTTCGAGAAAGTACTCTTCCAAAAACTACCCAAATCGCTTCAAGTGTGCCTCTGCCTAACCCTTCTGCTGTACACAGGTCTTCGCCAAGGATTGCTATATCTGCGACCTTCGCCAAATGAGCAGTTTTCATTAATTTTGTTCCCTAAATATTTTTTGTTATTTTCAAAAGCGTTACTTTAATGAAAGGCTTTTATTAGAATATTCTATTATGTGCAGCTGATGTTAAAATTGTAAACAATTATTTATGGTATCGATAGATAACTACGGTAAAGGTTTTAAAATCGGTTACACCAAAACAAGTTGGTGTTGGTGTTTTTTTGGACAAGTTTTTTTTTTCACTTTTTAGTGGGTCAGTTTGTAATTTAAGTATCTAAGTTACAATAGCCTAATGTCAACTGCTCATCACCTTTTACAAAATATTGTTTTTCCCGCTGCAGGAGTACTCCTGGTAAGTACCAGAAGAACTGGAGCTTGTGGTGACGTCACCATCAGCTCCACTTCACCATATGCATTGTGATTGTGACGAGCATAAAATACCTTAGCAACCACTGGAATCGCAACCCGTGAAATACTTATTATTGAGTAGTCCCGGTGGCCATCTGTGGTCTTCATCATCTTTCCGAGAGCAAATGCACGAATTACTATAAAAAATACCCAAATCGCTATAGATGTTCCTATAATATTTGAAGAATACCATCGATTTCTCCGGGATCCCATCATCACAGCCTGACCTGATGACAATGGGACTAACTAGAAAGTATACTCTATCAAACAAAAAAAGAATTTTCCAAATCGGTCCAGCCGTCTTTGAGTACGTAAGCGGGGAACAAATATTAAAAAAAAAGATTCCGACTAACTGAGAACCTCCTCCTTTTCTTGAAGTCGGTTCAAAGAAGGAAAATAGTAGATACTCTTTTGCTTTCCGAAAAAGTAAAAGTCGATCTTATTTTTATCTTTTCCAATGAATCTACCTAGCTTTTCTCAATTATGTTGGGGTTGGCTTCTAGTCAAACAGCAGATTACCAGCATTTTACATGGAGCGACTGCCTATCTGACCTCCACACCTGTGTTACACCTGAGTTACTGGGTAACACGATACCCCTTGGTAAGACTGGTTGTTACGACTGTCAGAGATCTACGGGGTCATGATATGTAATGGATGGTCACCCATCCACGAACCGACCGCTTCAATCGTAGCGTAACCTTCGATCAACATGAGCGACTGTTGTCATTTAGCCATAAGCTCCTCTATTTTATTTCTGTCTTTTTCAACAACGGAAATACGTCCTAGTGTTTATTCTCGTTTACTGGTCCAAGGACAAAAAGAAGCGAGTGTTACAACTCTGCATACCTTCTTACATACAAAGTGAATACCCTACACACTGCAGTAGGTTACATTTCAAAACGATTGCCAATTACGCGTATCAAAGGCCATCGCGTTACGATAGCCGCTATGCGAAACGCTCTTGTGGGCGATGTATCAATCGATATTAGGTTTACTTCAGATAATAGCGACAATGATGGTATTGTCTTTTTCAAATTCTAGAAAGCTGTGATGCTGGGGATGGCTAGGGAGTTTGTTGCGCCACTTCTTAGGCGTTTTGAGGGACTGTCTTTTATGTAATTTTGAAGTTCAGAAGTGCTGATTCTCAACCTAATTTGAATAAAAATGTCTTTTCATTTTGAGTTTTTGATTAAGAAGAAGAAAGATTCTGGGACATTCTGGGACATTATTCACACATGGTCATCTGATCCCAAACTAAGCAGAGCTTCTATGGAAACCAGATAACTGATATACTACATACACTACTTTTTTTTTTGTAAATAATAACATCCAGACTCAAGAACAAACAGACATGTTCATGCGTACACATGTTTGTCCTGGATGGGAATCGAACCCATGACAAGCGGCTGCATGATAGGTGGTATCTTAACCAACGACGCCACCTGGCCTGCCAGATTAGTTTGTTTGTCATTATTATATTGGAAGCGTAACCATGGTTGTGCCACCCAGGCCAGCATCCTAATTGCGTAACACACTATCAATCGGAATCTGAATCATTTTGAAACAAATTGCTAATCCATTGCTTCATATGTTCGGGTCATCGACCTGCTCACCATGCTGTGGGGACTTCGACCTGCTCACCTTGCTGTAGGGTCTTCAACCTGCTCACTATAAAAATTACTAGGACGAAAGCATAAAAGGATTACGTCAGAAGGAATAGCTTTCACAGAAGACATTTTTACGTCAGATTTGACCATGACTAAGGTGGCTACGGCTACTGCGGCTCTCCTACAAACAAAATATAGTGAATAGGTGTCTACGTCATTAGAAACCGGTGTCCAGTGCCGATCGTTACGTCACTATTAATAAAATTACGTTGGGAATGCAAGGCATAAGCGGGAGCGGGTGGCGAGACAAAAATAAATAATAAAATGCTGGGGAATTTGTTGCGTCACTGCTACCCAGCTAAAGCACTAGGAAGTGATAGAGGACGGGCGTTTTGGGGGACTGTCTTATGTAATTTTGACAATCAAAAAGTGCCGATTCCCAGCCTTACTTTTGTTTTTAATCGTAATTTCCTTGGCCCGTTCCGTAACCGTTAATATTACAGTTTGCGCACAGGGCAAGTCAAACTGGCAGTAATTAGTTGGACCGCAAATGATTCAAAATCAGTTGACAGTAGTCACATACCGGCTAGCCACAGTAATGTATATTTTTCAAAGATGTTTTAATTATTACTTAGTTAGAATAAAAGTATTTTACCGTGATTCATGCGTATTCATAAATTAAACTTTTTGAAACCACGAAGACATGATGAGACTGGTATTTGTTGAAACTATAGAATTGAAACTTGTTAGACACTGCTTTTGATACGTCATAATGATGCTAAAATCATCATCAGAAAACGGTCAACAATGACCACACTTACCTTACTACTGATACCGCTACATAACCGTTACCAAACTAAATCATCTGCTCTTGAAATAATATTAGCACCAAAATAATTTGACCTTCGCTATACTACTGGCATTGTTAGAAAATCATGTAAATGACCAATTAGCAGAGTGCGTTCGCACGTAGGTGTGAACAAACATGGTCGAGATCAATTTATTAGTTCTGTGACGAATTACTTACTTCAGTATAACACAGTAAGTTGACATTGAATGTAACGTAGTGTCTATTGTCTAAAGAAAACGTGTAAATATGAAAAGTTATGGGACTTGAAGTGTATTTATTGAATAATAAAATATGCAAAGATATTTTAACGAGGAAATATTAAAATATGTTTCTGAATTCTGTTACATAGTACAAAAAAAAAAAACAAATCTAACTAACCTGTTCTGAATTATTTGTCTAATTTAATCTTGAAAGTCACGCATCACAAACACACCCACGTCACATTCAACCGTTTTTTTTTTAAAAATGAGCAACAAACTTGTTTTAAACTATTAAAAACAAATGGTCGCAAGCGCTACTGCTGAGCATGAGGCATGACCTCCAGGTTCAATTCCCAGGACGGGCAGTGTTATTGGTTTTTTTTTTTTTGACAAACAATACTCACATGAACATTTACGACACACTCCATCTTATGATTCAATCACATGATCTGTAAATAATGGATACTTCGAGTGATATCTCAGCTGATACGAACTGAATCATAAATGTTTCTCGAGGCTGACCATAAGTATGACTGCGCGAGTACAGACAGCTGACTGGCATTTATTTGAGACAATATGAGTTCGGGGAATATTTAGCTGATCCTCTAAAAAAATATTTTTTAAATTAATGAGTCTCTAAAAACTGTGCGCCTCTTATGATGCACATTTTTTAAATAATCGAGCCTCTTTTTAACTTCCTGGCCTTTTCTCACAGTTGTTCATTGAAAGTTATACCCTAAAATAGGAATTATTGGATGTTCCCAAAAAGAGGCGAAATCATTATTTATAGTGTATAATAAATAATATGTTTTGGAGCACAAAATGAGATTTATTAGAGGTTCGATTTAATCAATACCTTTGAGATATCCACAGATAAGCGTCTGTGTGCGTGTGCTGGTTTTTGCCTTCTGCATCTATCTATATTGTGGTAATGTGTAGTAAATTATACAGAAATGCGAGGTTAGGTACAGACCTATGTAGTTAGGTGATGTTGAACTTAGTAAATCGATAAAATCATGATAACTTTCAGACTTGTGAGTTTACGTTGATGACAAATCTAGTTCATCAATTGCTGTTTTGTCAAAATAAACCAACATTTTTACTCATGAAAAACCGAAGTAAAACATTTTCATTTTCTTTACTCATGATGATACTTTTCAAAATTACCACACTATTTAATGTATTATTGGTCCATAAAGATAAAGGTAGTACGACTGTGTACATTAGTTCTTATTTTAAACATAACAGCTTTAGAATCAGTCACGAAAAAAAAGGCTTCAATAATCAATTTACAAACGTAATTTCGTCACATTCACCCGCTACCGCTCATGCCTCGCACCGCCCGCTATTCGTCAATGAATCACGTCGCGGGCCGGTAGTACGCTCGCTCACCGCTCAGTTTCACTGCCGCTCCGGGCCAATGTACCCGCTGCGACCAAAACAGACTCCCGTACGCGCTGTGATCAAACCGAACGAGTGTACGCACGTATTTGAAATCAAAGTGACCATAAGTGTTGAAGTGATTGTGGAAAGGTAGAAATATTTTGTTTATAGTGTGTGTTGAAAGTTTAAGGAAATTCGTATGGAGGTAAGTTTTTCTATGGTACTCTAGTTACTTTGTAGGTAGGAGTTACTTGTTATTGGTGTTGATAAACACTTTATGTTTGTTGTTATTTCAAAAACTTTGTAGGAAAACTTTGTATATACCTACATGGAAATACGGAGTTAGATTTCGAAAAAATTCATGGTTATTTTTTGTGTGATGTTTATAGTTTCCTAAAGTACTGTACGGTACGACTTACCTACCTAATGTTTTTCTCGTCGGTATTTCAAAACTGCCTCAATATACCGGTTCAAATTAAATTAGCTAACGAAACTCCGCAAACGTTGGGACTAAACATGATAAAACAAACATCAGTCATCAACTGGCGGTCGTGTAGTTACTTAAAGCATCAGTTTTAAATCAGTTTTTTTTTTGTGTAAACTTCACAGACGTGCTGGGTATCAGATTTTATTCAAACATCATGTAACAACATACCAGCACAGCGGTCATTGACTCCAAAAAAAAAACGATCAAATCTTTTTTATTTTTTCGTGTTAAGATATCGAGATTCGAGACCGGAGTTTCGCTAGGTAATTTAATTTGACCCTGTAGGTATAATTGAAGATAAATACTTAGGTGTACGGTGTACTAAGTTTGATGTCAATGTTTTCAGACAAACGTATAGGTAGGTAACAATACAGCAAGCCATCACTAATCCATAACATCAACTGCCTAGCCTGTTCCCAACTATGTTGGAGTCGGCTTCCAGTCTAACGGGATGCAGCTGAATACCAGTATTTTACATGGAACGACTGCCTATCTGAACTCCACAACTCAGTTACTTACTGGGTAATACGATACCCTTTGGTAAGACTGTTGTACGACTGTCAAAGATCCACGAATGACAGCCGGGACATGCTTTCAAGGCCACGGGGGTCTTGGTATGTAACGATGGGCACCCATCCACGGACCAACCGCGGCAAGCGTAGCTTAACCTTATCGATCGACCCGTGCGGCAGTTATTGCTTAGCCACAAATCCTCTAATCCATAATATATGATAGTCATTATAATAATAAATAAATGCGAAAGTAACTCTGTCTGTCTTTTAACTTTTGAATCTCGATGAAATTCGGTAGGTATATAGGTAGGTCGACCATTATGATCTGGATTAGGACATAGGATACTATTAATCCCAGTAGTTCTTGTGGGATCATTTCAGACGTCCACGCAGGCGGAGCCGCGGGTAAAAGCTAGTAGTCTTTATCTAATAAACTTATTATTTAATAACTTATATTATTACAGTTGGTCTTGTGTACCCACTATATTTCAGGCAAATAAATGATTTATGATTATTCGGTTGGAGTGTCACAGGGTACTGAGGAAAAAAGACACAATAAAATGTTTTAATTTTTCGTATTTATTAACACGCATAAAAATAATAACAAAAAACCCGACTGCAAGAACTCATAACTGAAAAGAGAAAAACAAGCATTATAATCTATAGAGTTTTGGTATTGCAGGTGGGGACAAACCAATAACCTGAAATATGGTGTAACTTTTGTTTGTCATCGCAGCTCGTTATTCGATCAGCTACTCCGTCTCTTATCGACTTTACAATCTGGATTTTTTATTATGCTCTCAACATACGATTACTTTTCTCGTACCGTATCCCATAGGCACCTGGGCCCATAACCAATGTAGGAGAGTTATGGAAGGAGAAGATAAACCAGATTTTAGTTGGAGAAAATACGCAGTCTATTATAACAATCTTATGGTATCAAAGACATGTTGCGGTGTACGAAAAAATCAAAAACGTATTCCAAACAAACTACCTTTAAAATTTAAATTTACTCATAATATACAAAACACAAATACGTTTGTATATCCAACAGTTTGTCCCCGCCTGCAGTACCAAAATTCTATAGATTATAATGCTTGTTTTTCTCTTTTCAGTTATGTGTTTTTGCAGTCGGGTTTTGTAGTTGTATTATATATTTGGAATTGACTCATTACTAGTAATCATTTGATACCAATAATGTTAGCAATTTGTTTATAAATATAAAAAAAAAAACATTCCCCACCCTTTTTTATATTTCCAGATGTAATATATAAATATTATATAGCCTATGTCACTCCCACAATTAAGACGGATCTAACGACATCTCATGTTATGTTAAAATCCATGAAGCCGTTTAGGCTACAGAGCGTGCCAAAGAAATAGACATACATACATACTCTGGAAAAAAATACCCTCTTTCTGGGGCAGTCGGGTAAAAACATTTAGCCACGTTAGCAATGATTTACTTACAAACTATGTTATGAAAAAGAAAACTATGTTTGTATTTACAAGACATTTTTACAAAACACTATGACCTAAACAACACAAATCAAAACAATTCAATGCAGTTCGTTAGTACCCAGGAGACACCCAGCACACTGTTGGAGCTGGCACGCACTCTGCCAACTCTGTCTCTCGCTTAGCCAACGAATACAAACTCTATGTCAGATCTCAGCAGTGCTATTCTCTACAAATCTCACCGTGAAAACTTAGGTGAGGTGAGCGTGGAGTGAGCTGTCAATAGTGTCAATCCCTAGCATCAGGTGGAAATGACAGCTCTCTTCAAGCTCACTTCACCTACGTTTTCACGGTGAGTTTTTTGCAGAATAGACCAGCAGAATGATAATGGAAATAATGGTATCTACCCACTCGACCACAATAAAGAATTCAACTAAGCTCAGTCTTGTTAGGTACTACTTTGAGCTTAGCTGCGTGATCTTCAATCCATGTCCTGAACGTGTTCATTTATTGATCGATAGCATAATATCACACCTGTTTTCCGCGAAGGGTTAGGCAGAGGTAATATGTTGAAGTCCCATGTAATAGGGGCTTCCTTATTGCCATCAATCGAGCAAAAATCCAGACTCCAGGCTGCTACTGAGAAATTCCAGGTGAAAAAATTCGATCACACTTTTCCCGACCCGGGAATCGAACCCAGGACCTCATGCTCAGCAGTAGCGCTTGTGACCATAGGCCAACAAGGCTTTTAAATTCAGTATTAATTATTTACTTCAAACCAGTGTTGTTTCTTCAGTGTGTTCTCTTTGATATTGCACCATATTCTACGCGCGCACGTCATCGCACATCAATTTGAGTGCGAATGTATTTATGGAGGTACCTTTTGTTCAACCTTTTCTCAGAAACTACTGAACCGTTTTAAATGTGACTAAAAGAAGTTATTATTGCGCTCCCATTGTTAAAGTTCTTATGAATGGCGTGACATTGAGGCATTGAGGTCTTTTTAGTTGCCAACTAAAGTTATTAATACATGAAGCGTTCAAAATTATGATTTAATCGGATATTTTGTAAACAAATGGATTATTCTTTATAATAACAAAAAGAAAGAAAAAATTAAATCGACTTCAAAAAATTAACTCAAAATATTGAAATAACTTTAATTTCGTAAGTCGGTGTCTTGGGGATCTGTATTTTAGTTTTTTGCCACCGATTTCCGAAATTTAAGGTATTTCATCATTTTGAGTTACGAAAGGGCCCAAAGAGACGACGTTTTTTATACGCGCCGCCTACGCGCGTTCCCTGTAACGCGCGTCGACGGCGACGGCGCGTTTTCTTCCTTACTAAATTTGAGAAACCAGCACCCTAATTGCGACTATCAATCGGAATCTGAATCATTTTGAAGCAAATTGCTAATCCATTGCTTCAAATGTTCGAAAAATGTGTCTGCTCGATAACGTAAATAACGCAATGAATGTTGTTGAACTGTCAAAATGAAACCGATTCCGACTGATAGTGTTACGTGATTCACGCTGCACGGTTTGCGATGTAAACGCGTAACCCGCGCGTCGACGGCGGTGTCTGAAAAAAACGTGGTGTGAAAGAGCCCTAAGTAATTTCTTTTGAAATCGATTTTTTTTATTACCTTTTTATTTCGTAATTTAGTTTTAAATAAAATCTGGAATATTTTTTTGTATTAATTACCTACTTAGTTAATAGTTTTCTAGTAAATACTGCACTAGAGTTTGACCAAGGTTTTGAGATGTTTTCGCTTTGACACCACACCCGTAGCTCGTATCAATAAGCCAGGCCGTCACACTTACACGTATGAGTAGGTATATATCTTGAAAACTACTGCACCGATTTTGATCAAACATGCACTGTTCCCGAGTTGAAGAAAAAAAGTGGTCACAATCAGATTAACAGTTTCGAAGAAATGTGGACAAAAAACATAAGTACATACATAAAAACATACACACTAGGCTTTTTGGATCAGCCTAGTGTGTGTTTGTATGTAATGATAAAAAAAAACTATTCAAATGAATAGACCTCCGGGAATTGTGGTCTTTTTATACAGGGTTATTGGTAAAACACCAGCAACCTCTTAAGGGGTCATTGTACTCATAATTATGAACAACTTTCACTATGGGACTAAATCTGAAATCGCAAAAAAAATCAGCTGTTCAGTACATTTTGACGAATTACGCGAACATAAATGTACTGAACAGCTGATTTTTTTTCGCCATTTCAGGTTTGGTCCCATAGTAAAAGTTGTTCATAATGATGAGTACAATGACCCCTTAAGAGGTTGTTGGTGTTTTACCAATAACCCTGTATATTATGATTTTTTTTATGCTGACTTAGTGAGTAAATATTTATATACAAGCAAAAAAAAAAGTATAATATTGGCGCCGATTCCCTTGTTCACAAACTAAACTAAATTCAAGTTCAGTGCATCTTTTTCTTTCTATTTCATTAAGAAAAGGATAGAAGATAAATTTTGGTTTAGTCCTGTCAAATTAGTCAGCGTCTGAAGATAATCGGCTAATTTTTAGTGGCCAATATTTTAATCATGGCTAAACTTGTCTATGGAGTTTGTCAATTTGGCAGGACTAAAACTAATATTTATCCATATACTAGACTAAATTAATATTTAAAATGAAATAGAAAGAAAAGGATGCTCTGAACTTAAATTTAGTTTAGTTTGTGAACAAGGGAATCGGCGCCATTAACGGATTATCATTACTTTTGGATCAGCCCTTGTAAGAACATACACCTATATTAATTGTTTGGAAGCCCTAATCGGCGGAAAATGGCAGAAAATAAATCGCCGAAATGTATGTACGCGCATAACTTCCGAACGACTGCACCAAATTGGATAATTCTTTGTTTGTTGTGTTTGTAATTGTCAGGACAAGGTTTGTATGAAAGAAAATATTTGAAAAGTTGCCGGGAAAATTGGAAAATTCGGGAAAACTGAATGTGCTATGGGAATTTTGTATGAATTATTGAAATTTTGACAGGACAACGTTTTGTCGGGTCAGCTAGTAGATTATAATAATTATGTGAACATATTGCAGTTCCAATAATATTAGGGACATAGATACTTACGTGTCAAACTAATAACCTCCTTTTTTTGAAGTCGGTTAATAACCTCTTTCTTTTTGTTGATTGCGCATATCTACAAAAACAAATGACACTAACGCAGGAATAGGAATATAAAGGTACTTATAAGTTTTAAGTACTTACGTGTTTTTCCTAAATATAAAAATGCTTTGTAGAGGTCAGCATTTGAATAATGAATGTAGGTGTTAGGTAGTATCAACTATCTTACGTAACTTTGACTGGTCATCTCTTAGCTGCCACGGCTTATTTTATTGTTAATTGTTTTGTTTTTGTTTCTGTTTGCTACTCTGGAACGTCTTTTGTACATCTTTCCCACATTTAATTATAAATTCAACATAATAATGTAACTAATATTTTTGTAACAATTATCCATAATTTAAAAGAGTGGAGTTGCGTGTCCGTTCTTCTCCACAGGAATATACTGCGCTTAGGAATGGTATTCATCTTTCTGACTGATCGACCTCTTGACAATTTAAAAGTGCCTGTAATTGGTTTATTTGAAATAATTTGTTTGAGTTTTTTTCATTTTTTTTTTTAAGTTTATTATGACACTCGCAACGACTAATTCACAATAACTTATACAGAAACTTAGTATTACTACATAATATTACAGCGAACTTGCCATTTAAAGGTGTGCACAGCACTTACAGTTTATCTTGAGTTTCTTTTAAAAAATCAAAATCTTGCTTCTTTATCAATTACACTAGCTTCTGCCCGTGACTTCGTTCGCGTGGCAGTCGGAACACATCACAATATGCTACAATAACAGCCACATGTTTAACTGACTTCACAAAAAAAAACGAGGTTATCAATTTGACATGTAGTTATGTATGTATGATAATATTATTGAAACTGCAATATATTCACATATATTAAGACTTCCAAACAAATATACAAAATTTTATAGATGTTTGTATATTTGTATGTATGCTTGTCCACGAATTTCTCCGAAACTAATAATCGGATCGTGACCATTTTATTTTTATTGGCTTACATTTACTTCAACTTAGGGAACAGTGCAAGTTTCATTAAAATCGGTTCAGTAGTCTTCAAGATAATAGACTAACACGTTTAAGTGTGACGGCCTGGCTTATTGATACGAGCTACGGGTGTGGCGTCAAAGGGAAGACATCTCAAAACCTTGGTCAACTGAGAGCAATATTTATAACAAAACTATTAACTACTTATGACAAACAAATATTCCAGATTTTACTAAAAATGACGAAATAAAATATAATATAAAAAAATTAAATCGACTTCAAAAAGAAATTGACTCAAAATCGCCTCTTGTTGTGGTACTGAGCACTGCTGCAGCGAGTGGCCGCCACCGGCTACACGTGTGCGGTGCGTTTATACAAAATATAAATATGAAAAAGTGTGTTAAGTCGCTGTCGCTGGCCACCGGTGTAGTCGGTGGCCCGTCTGTGCCGAGCCTTAATGCTATTCGCGGCATAAACACTGTCTCGCCAACGCCACAACCTGTTTGAATTTCCGGCTCGTTCTTATTTATGTTTATACTTAAAATACATTCCTAGAGAAACCGAGTCAATTTAAACCAGTGAATATTTTGATTGGCGTCCAGAGACTATTTGATTGACATCCAGAGACAGTATTAAGGTACTTAGATATACCATTTGATTTAAGTACTGACTGAAACCAGAAGTCTGCAAACCAGAATTATTATTACCGCAGCCAAATCCTATTATATTTTTTGTACCTACTTACATGGAAAATACCACATTATTTTAGTACCTACTTGTCAAACTGGTATTGGTACTAGTCAAAAGTGTGAACTCCAGGTAATCTTTAAAAAAAAATGATGATTGGATGATGGATGAGTGATAATAGGTATTCATTATATCGATGTAGTAATAAATGTGTAGATCTAGTTGTATCGTATTACTCAGTAACTGAGTTGAGTATTGTGGAGGTGAGATAGGCAGTTGCTCCATGTAAAATACTGGTTTTCAGCTGCATCCGGTTAGACTGGAAGCCGACCCCAACATAGTTGGGAAAAGGCTAGACAAATGATGATGAATAAAATGTCTACAACATTAACTAGACGTATTCTTTTAAAGATAACGTTAGTTCTTTCTTTTGTGTTTTCAATTTGGTTCATTTAGAAACACTCAAACACTCAAAACAGTGAAGGAAAACATCGTGAGGAAACCGGTACATATATTACTATGTCCTAGAAGCAAAAATTTGAAAACATGTGACATCTAGTACTGGGCCCGCGTGGTAGATTACAGCCATCGACTACACAGTTACAGCCCCCCCCCCCCCCTCTCACCGAGAGCAGGAACATAACCGGCTGATTATGCGTGTGATTCTGCTCACATTGGAACTATAGCCACAGAATAACAAAGAGTATGAAAAACTTCTCTAAAAATAAAATAAACAATTCGGCTTATAATAATGTGAGGATAAACATCCTATAAATATCTTGGGCCGATTATAAAAAAAAAAAACAACAACAAAAAACGAATGCCATATTTGTAATAAACATGCTAGTGATTCCATCCATTTAAATAATCATGATAAGATTCGTGGATATTGTTATTGATGGGTTTAGTTTTATTATCAATATTAATTGATGATGATTGTTTCAAAATCTTTACATCCGTTTATGACTAGGTAAATGCTTCAAAACGAGTTAATAATACCCTCTTACATAGATTCCTATTTACTTATTTCATCAAGCTATGTGTACTTTAGAAATTAGGTAAGTATCGCTGTTAGGCACCTGTCCCATCGCTGACGAGGAAGTGACTAGCTAACAACGTTTTTCTCGCTCAAAAATCGTACAAATTGATTGTAGGTCCCGTGTAGTGTAGGTTAAAGAGATAATAATAAAATTATATTCATAATTGATCGCTGAGACGCTGTCTGTTCACACCACAGAACAGATAAAAGAGGTTCTTTAGAGGACCTCTTTTATCTGTTCTGTGGCTCACACCGCCATCGCCGGCGAGTATTCCCGCTTAGGCTTCATTTAAGGAGACGCGGGGCGGCGCGCGTCGCGTGCAGCGGCCCGCGTTATCACGCGCAAACACAAAATATGGCAATGTACGATGTTGTTTACGAAGACGCGGAGCGTGCGATGCCGCGGGCCCCGCCGCGGTTGTCACTACGTTTTACCGAGAACGGAGAATGGCAGAAATAGTTGGCCCTAACGCTGCGTGCGCCGCCGCGTGCGATGCGGCGGTGCCATCCGCGGGCTCCGCCTGCATTTCAAGCAAACGCGTGTGAAATCGCTTCTCCGTAAGCGCTCTCTTGCACCGCCATAATATTTGATTTTAGTGCGGGCTGTGACGCCCGACGCCCCGCGTCTCCGTAAATGAGGCCTTAGCGACGCTCGCTTGGCGGGCAGAACTCCCGCTGAGAATCTCATACTTGGTAGAACGTACTTACTACGCATACCATGAGGAATCGCTCGTCGCCGTCGCGCACTCGCTGCTCGTTGCTCGTCTACTCGTTTTTAGTTGCTAGCTCTACTCACTTCTCGCTGATCGCCGGCGGCGGTGGGACCGGTGCCTTACATCCAACAAAAAAGATGGATGAACGTGGATAGATTTAAATGAAAATAATAAGTAGACATACTCAACCGCTTTGCAAATAACTTAGCTAATAGAAATAATCTATCCTTGATTACTAAATGTTCTCGTCTGCGTCCTGCGAGCACCGAGCTACTAAGTAATTTGAAACCTATTTTACGAGATTTTCGGTTTTTAGGGTTCCGTACCTTAAAATGAAAAAACGGAACCCTTATAGGATCACTCGTGTATCTGTCTGTCCGTCTGTCACAGCCAATTTGCTCCGAATCTAATAGACTGATTAAGTTGGAGTTTGCTACACGTATGTATTTCTGTGACCCAAACACGAACGTGTAACGTAAATAAATGAATTTTGAATATGGGGGTCAATGGGGGCAAATAAGAAAATTAAAACAAATTTTTTGCAAACTGTACCGTGTTACATATCAAATGAAAGGGCTTACTGTGAGGGTCTCAAATACATATATTTTGTTATTTTAAAATAAATAATTTTGTTTGTTACTCAATCACGCCAGAACGGCTGAACGGATCTGGATGAAATTTAGCACAGAGATAGATTATATTCTGGAATAGCACAAAGAATACTTTTTATCCTGGAAAAATGTACGGGTCCCGTGGGATAATAGCCAACACCCACGCGGGCTAAGCCGCTGGCAAAAACTAGTAACATACATATCATCACGCCTGTAAACCCCGAAGGGTTAGGTATACCTATAGTACACCCACATGTAATAGAGGGCGAGCCTATTGCCATCATCCGGGCACAAATCCAGACTCCGGACTGCTACTGAGATATTCCAGATGGGCAAAAATGCCCGACCCGGGAATCGAACCCAGGATCTCATGCACAGCCGTAGTGATTGCGACCACTATATCACCGAGGCAGTTCCACCAGATATCTGTCTACCACTTCATTGAAAACGTACCAAACAAACATCTAGCAGGCCAGATGGCGTGGTTGGTTACGATAATACCTAGATCACTCCGCAGGTCGTGGGTTCGATTCCCATCCAGGACAAACATTTGTGTGCATGAACATGTCTGTTTGTCCTGAGTCTGGGTGTAATTATCTATATGTATATGAGTATGTATTTACAGAAAAAAAGTAGTGTATGTAGTATATCAGTTATCTGGTTTCCATAGTACAAGCTCTGCTTAGTTTGGGATCAGATGACCGTGTGTGAATAATGTCCCTATATTATATTACATTATATTATTATTTAGGCTTAATTTCGCATATTACATAGAACAGGCTTCGTTTATTTTAATAACTATCAATGAGCATAATGACGAAATTACCATGACATTCAGAGTAGACCATACTTAGTACCAGATAATACGCACCCATGGTCGGCGGACACGCGGAAATATTGGCTGTCGGATTATTAAGTACGAGTACTAGCTTTTGTCCGCGGCTTCGCCCACGTGGATGTCTGAAAACTATACGTATAAACCTTCCTCATGCGTCACTTTACCCGCTGTGCTGAACCGCATTGTATACCCGCGCGCTGGGGTTAACCGCCCCACCCGATGCCCCGCGGTAATCTTGTAAACAAAACCGATTTGCATCATAGCTTCTTGGAATTTTGTGACCGTTGAATGTTTCTTAGAATGCTAGTGAGTAGGGCTTTAGTAATGTACGTTTCGTTTGAAAGTATGACTTGTTTCATTTTAAAAAATGGTTTTTAAAAATAACAAAACAATTTTTAGTTTAGTTTCAAAGAAATGACTCTAGTAAAAAAAAAACAAGCGATGACCTATATGTTTTATGGTTTAAAATGCATGGTGTGTTTATTCTTAGCACGAAACATAAATAAAACCACTTACCTTAATACAATATTCATTAATTACAAGCATTCCAGTTTGAACAAAAACCTTTTGTTTACAAAAAGATTTGCAACTACAGACTAAAAATAATCTTTCCATAGACGATTGACTAGTCGCATAGAGGGTTGGCGTACCTCAAATTCCTCGGAAATAGATAGTGCATCAAACTAAATGTATGGAATTAGAAAGGACTCCTTAATAGTGGTGGAACAAGGTTTAAACCAAAAGCAGATTTGCGCGGGATGACTTTACTCCCACGAACCACTACTTAATAAAAAAAGTAGGATGACTTTCATCCCATGTGCAATTAGCAGTTATCTATTGATGAAAACCGCATTAAAATCCGACCAGTCGTTTTTGAGATCATCGCGAACATACAGACAGACAGACGCGGCGGGGGCTTTGTTTTATAATGTACCTAGTTATTATGTATGGAGGATCAATCTGCCTAGACTTTTCCTAATTATGTTGAGGTCTGCTTCCAGTCTAACCGGATGCAGCTGAATATCAGTAATTTAATTTACATAAAGCGACTGCCTATCTGACTTCCACAACCCAGTTATGTACTGGGTAACACGATACCCTTTGGTGAGACTGGTTGTCGGATTTTTGGGCTTCTGACTACCCGTGATGACAGCTGGGACCAACGGCTTAACGTGCTTGTCGAGACACGGAGGGGTCTACAATAAGTATGTAACGGGTGGTCACCCATCCACGAACCGACCGTGCGGCTGTTACCATATGCTAGCTGCATCCAGTTCGGCTGGAGACCGACACCAAAACATAGTTGGTATAAAAGGCTCGGCAGACTGACTGATAGGTACGATCACACTGAACTCGTTTAAAATAAATCAGCGGTTCCATACTTTTTCATTTAGTAGACACAGCTGGTCTTTGTTCTTACATCATCACCTTGGAAGGCTTTTGACGTAATGACTAATGACTCTAATGAGGCTTGTCAATCAAAATATGTTATTTAATTTACTATAGGTACTAATACAATTAGAAGTATTTGTGAGTTTGTATGTAGGGGATAATCTTCGGAACTACTGCTCCGATTCCGAAAATTCTTTCACTAATGGGAAGCCACAGTATTGTCGAGTGTTATAGGATACGTTTTATGTTAAAACAGGAAGCACGCGGACGAAGTCGCGGGCAGAAGCTAAGGTTCTTTCACCTCCAAAGTGCCTGTTTTTTCTGATACGAATTCAGAAGCCACGCGTCAAAAGTCCAAAAACGTATCAGTTAGTTAGCTTACTTAAGGGGACTACATGACCTAAAGCGCGCTCACTGTCGGACTGCATAGAAAAGAAAGAGAAGCGCGGTGACACAACGCTGGTAATTTATTGCAAAATATGAAAAAATTATCCATTTACAAAAAAAAAACTGTTGACTGGACTAAAAATTAAAACTGTTGCTTGTACCTATATCATGAAAGAAACAACCATATAGAAAAATAGTAATAAAATATTAAAAAAATAAAAAAAACAAAGAAAAAGTAACTTAACTCTATACAATAAAAAGCTTCAAACTATACAGAAAAAAAAAGTGACGGCTGTGCCAAATAGGCCCAGTTCAGCAAACTGCCGCGCAGTTAGTGCCCGACGCTGGTTTTCAACAGGACCTGAGATGGTGATGTGACGGACGTAAAACAGTTTTATACTTTGTGTTATATGTACCTATGTATATGTCATGTGTGATTAGATACTTAAATAGAAAGATTTGTGTGCAAAAATCGTGATCTTTTTCTATAATATCAAATTAGTTGTATTATGTTTTTTTCAACATAATATCTAACTAGCATATTATATCCTTCAGGAAAAATATATAAAAATATATGACATTCTTCAGAATGTCATATATTTTTCTCTGATTTTGTTTACTGCAGTAGATCATATACTTTTAGGCATTATAAAACTTGCGTTTAGGTCCTGTAGGGGACTACAGGACCTAAACGCAAGTTTTATAATGCCTTAAGAAAACACGAGCAGCATAAAAACTGGCCGCCGAAACAGCTCATTACGAACCAAGTTTTTGTACCAGAATGCGAGTCCGATGAGTATATGATACGGTATGTAATTAAGGGGTAAGCTCCAGGTAGCCCGCGAAATTCAAATTTTGTCACGTTTTTGTAAATTGCAAGTCAGTTATAGGTTGTATGTTGATTAAAGTGTGTTTCGCAACGATAACATATATGTTATCGTAATATAACTAATTACTTAATTAGTAATATAACTCCTTGATTTTAGTTTTGTAAATACATTATATATAATGTATTTACAAAACTAAAATCAAGGAGTTATATTACTAATTCCAAATATAATGTATTTAGAATTAGTAATATAACTCCTTTTGTTAGTATAATCCTAAATATCGAGATTTTCCGAAATATTCTTAAGGATTATATAGGGTATAAATAGTGGCAACATTTTATGGGGTCATTGTACTCATCATTATGAACAACTTTTACTATAGGACCAAACCTGAAACCGCGAAAAAAAATCAGCTGTTCAGTACATTTATGTTAGCATAATTCGTCAAAATGTAGGGAACAGCTGATTTTTACTTCGCGAATTTAGGTTTGGTCCCATAGTAAAAGTTGTTCATAATGATGAGTACAATTACCCTTTAAAAGATTACCACTGTTTACACTTACACCCTGTATGTTAATTTACAGAGTTGTATTGATGATTTTAACGATTATACACATCTATAAATACAGATTTGTTACGGTCGCGAATCATATTCAGATCAACATACAACCTGATACTGACCTGCAAATTGCTATAAAACCGTAAGAAAACTTGAATTTCGCGGGCTACCTGGAGCTTTCGCCTTAAGTCGACCAGACGTAGAAAATGCACGGAGAGGTTCGCCACGTTAGCTGCGCGGTTCGTTCGTCAGACACGAATCCGTGCGTGGCTCGCAATGGACGATTCCTCTACTTTTTCATACAAAGAGAAGCTAGTAGGATTAAAACTGAGAATCACGCAAAAACTATCAAGCGTATTTTTAAGAAACCTTAACCATTTTAAAGATAATTTAATTATTTATCTTTTAGTATACGTGTTTTAATATATACCTTTTGTTTTATGTATAATAAATAATAAATGAATAATGCGTCTAATTATGGGAGAGCGCTCCTTGATGGGCGAGTCATATTACTGCGTACAACGCGTTGCGTGCCATTCAAGACCACCAATAGTACTCACTTTATTGAAGACTATTTATATTATTGTAATTAAAACACACGACGTAGTATTTAGTTACGAAAGCTGTGGTGGCCCAGTGGTGACAGCCGCGACTCACGAGTTAGTAAGTCGTAAGTTCGAACCCAGGAAAAACATCGTGAGTAAACCGGCATGTCTTAGAACCAAACATTCGAAGACATGTGACGTCTACCTACCCGCACATGGCTCGCGTGGTGGATTACAGCCATGAGCCAATTTATTTATTTATTTATTGGTCTATCTACAATTGTTACCAATCGTAGAAAAGTGCTAGATCTTTGTATCCTTCACAAACTAGTGTTCCTAGCAGGTTACCACGGTCACACACCTACAATCTGTTCAGACAACCTTTGCACAAAACCAACTTAGGTGACAACTCTGCCCTTACGAGAGCTACCAAATTGTATAATACTATGTATATGCCGCAAGGCTGAAATTGATATCAGTAATTACAGTCTTAACACTTTTAAAAATAAATTGTATAAGTACTTTGGTTAGATGACATTTGACTTTTATCATTTCAATAACTGAAATCATTTACCAGTTTTTTTATTTTTTTTTATTTAACCTATAATTCAATTTCTTATTGTATTTCTTTAATTAATTCAGACATAATATTGGTTTTATTGTAATATAATGGATGCAATTTTATTATTTTTTATTTGCATTTAAATCTTTATAATATAATGTATATTGTATTTTTAGGGTTCCATACCTCAAAAGGAAAAAAACGGAACCAATAAAGGATTACTCATGTGTGTCTGTCCGTCTGTCAGTCACAGCCAATTTGCTCCAAATTGAATGGACCGATTAAGTTGAAATTTGGTACACGTATGTAACCCAAACAGGGACGTGTAATGTAAATGAATGAATTTTTAATATAGGGGTTCAATTTTGGAGGGCAAATAAGAAATTAAAAAAGAAATATTTGCAAACTGTACCGTGCGATATGTCAAATGAAAGGACTTACTGTAAGGGTCTCAAATATATATTTTTTAATAATTTTAAAATAAACAATTTTAAAGTTATTTAAGAAAATAGACGAAAATTGGCCATTCCCCCCTCTATTTCCAAAACCACTGACCTTAAAATTTGTAAAAAACTACAGAAAATAGTTCTATAGCTATAAATTACAGGAAAATATATAATAAGTCTGTGGTCTTAAAACAACATGGTAAATCTCTCAATATTCTGCGTACAAACTTCCATTTGTCCATAGTTAAACAAAAAAGATCCAACCCACATTAGGTGTAATGTGGGTTGGATCCTTTTCTTTTGACTGGACATTTGTAGTTGGAATGTATTCCCATACAACATGTTTTTCATGTTTTTCAACTACAATGTTAAGTTTGTTCTTGGGATAAATGCATCCCAACTACGGAACCTTTCATTGTGCGTGGTCCGACACGCGCTTGACCGGTTTTTTTGTTGATGTATTCTTAATTTAATTATGTATTCTGAGCATGTGTAATTACTCGATAATGTGTAAGCTGCGGTTACCTGTAATTGAGTGTGCATTACAGGATCACGTATTTATTATACAACTTATATTATTGTAGAAGATAATTGTAATGTATCTCCTTGGTAATCCTCAAATAAATAAATAAACACTTTTTAATCTAATAATACAAGCTAAAATACACACCAAGATTCATTTCCTCTCACGGAGAGGAGGCCTGTGTCCCAGCAGTGGGAATGTTATAATTATACTGATTATGAAGCAAATGAAATGCGTTGTTGGTGTAGTGGCCGCGAACGTTGGTGTATTGGCCGCGAACGTTGGTGTAGTAGTCGCGAACGTTGGTGTAGTGGCCGCGAACGTTGGTGTAGTAGTCGCGAACGTTGGTGTAGTGGCCGCGAACGTTTGTGTAGTGGCCACGAACGTTGGTGTATTGGCCGCGATCGTTGGTGTAGTGGCTGTGAACGTTGGTGTAGTGGCCGCGAACGTTGGTGTAGTGGCCGCGACCGTTGGTGTAGTGGCTGCGAACGTTGGTGTAGTGGCCGCGACCGTTGGTGTAGTGGCCGCGAACGTTGGTGTAGTGGCCGAGAACTTTGGTGTAGTAGCCGCGAACGTATACTGCTAGCTTGGGGTCCTGGATTCGAATTTTAAGCCCGGTCTGTCAAAGTGTTACTCAAACATATACTTTTCAGTAGCATCCCAGAGTCTACATTTGCGCCCGGTTGATACCAGTCATAGCTCGCCCCATATTATATCTGTATGGGACTTAAAAATATAGATGTCAAAACGAGGGTCTACAGCTCTGGCTACCCCTCCAGCAATGCAGAAGTGTACCTATCTATATAGTAACATCTACATTCCGGCGGTTATGTTTGAGTCCCATGTAATAGAAGCGAGCCTATTGCCATCAATCGGGGACAGATCCAGACTGAGCTGCTACTGCGAAATCCCTGAAGGAAAAACGAAATAACACTTTGCCCAACCTGGGAATCGAACCGTGGACCTCATGCTCAGCAAGTAGCGTGCGACCACTAGACCAACGAGGCGATCGTGACGTGATGTTATGTCGTATATTATCATAAGTCGCCAAATACCAGCTATAAGAAGATAAGTGCATACATTATATGAAACATACATTCATTATAATAACAAGTTGCTGATGTTATCCCAACTGTCAGGTTTTCCTTCAGTTGGGAGAATAATCACCATTTTGGAATCCCCCAAGAAATTGAGACGTGATCAAAATGCGTGAAGTTTCTCTGTTGGACTAAAATTGTGGTTTGTTATCATTCGTACCTAACTACCGTTAGGTACTATTATTCTGTGGTTTGCTGAGATGACATAATATCTACAAATTACTCTCTTGATGGAAAACTAGAATACTAATATTCAATTTCAATCATTATAATATTTTTTATTATAAAATTATTCGGTTGACGCTGCTGAACGAGACACGATACAAGTTGTCTTGTTATTACCTCTGCGGCGTTTAGCATAAGCAGCGTATCACGTTCCCATTGCTGGGTCACTGGCCTCCTCTCTGTGCCAGTGAGTGGGCGGTAATTCACCAAAATAGTTGGGAAAAGGCTAGGCAAATGATGAAAGCGCCTGCTTGGGTTCGAACCCACGACCCGACTCGACAACTTCGACTCACTACGAACTTCGACTCGTAAGTCAGGTTAGTGTAGCGTTTTTGCTCTGGTAGCGTTTAGTGTCCTGCAAAGCGTTGGGGAACCCAAACAGAATTTTGTGTTCGCCCGAAAAATCAATTTGTGCTTTGTAAGTAAAGAAAATCAGACTTTATCAACGAATGCGATGATGGGTAATTAAAAATGTAAGTTGCCACTTGTGTAGGCCCTCTGGACTTACATGAACTCGTGCCTTCTTCCCATGAGGGTAGTCAGATACTACAGAACGCCCCCTGCTACGATCCTCATATACTCATTTTTTGCTTCGCTACGTTCATACCAGGGGCTGCAGTCTTGACATACATAGTGATCGCTTTACGACCGAATCCGGTCACAAAGTCCTAATTAATGGGGTCTTTAGGCGCCCAAAATAGCTTGACAAGCACGCAATTTTTTCGTGTTTGTCAAGCAATTTTGACCGTCTAGGGACCCCATTAGGACTTTGCGACCGAATCCAATCGTAAAGCGATCGCTATCTATGTCGAGACTGCAGTGCAGGGGCTGCAGTCTCGATATAGATAGCGATCGCTATACGACGGAATTCTGTCGCAAAGTCCTAGTAAGGTCCCTAAACGGTCAAAAATTTGTATGACAAACACGAAAAAATCACATGATTGTCAAGCAATTTTGACTGGGACTTTGCGACTGAATTCGGTCGTAAAGCGATCGCTATTTATGTCGAGACTGCAGTGCAGGCCCAGGTTCAAACACACGCACACGCACGTCGGTCGGTTGCGAGTACTACCCTTAGGGGCAATAAGCCCTCTTATTTATTCGTCCGAAATCGCTAAATACACAAGTATGGTGATCAATACTTCATCGCTCTATTCAACAGGTAGGTAGGAAGATATGTATTTGGTGAGGGTATATTCCTACGGCCGTAATATTAATAATATTGACGGAGGAATATGGCTGGTGGTGGTGTAAGTGATGTTCGATATTACATTGATACGGGTGTAAACCATAGAAATATTTATATAATATATATGGTGGAAACTCATATCAGTGTAATATCGAACACCAGATACTACAAATTTTCAACCTGCTATATCTCGATTAATCCGATCCGAATAATCGATACTTCGTTACCTTCACAATGAGTCAAGATTTCCTCGGAGCCCCTACATTGTGGTGAATGACGTATGTAACATCAACTGCACGTCAAAGTCACACTTGTACTACGAACACTGACGTACTATGAACAAAATAAAGACGTTTTCAAAGTGAAATTAGGACTATGTACGTGGTTGACTGTACCTATAAGGACTGTAAGTAAACAGTGTTCAAGGCCGGTCGGTGACATTTGGCCGAGAGGAAGTGGCGTGGTAAGCTGGCTGTAAGCTATAGACTTATTTATAGCTCGGAAGATGTGTTGGGGTCGTTGGGGAAGTGTCAAATGTCAGGAAGTGCTGGTTTTCCCTAAAATCGCACAGCAAGAGGCACTTTTTCTTATAACCTGACTCGGTATTATCTTGTGCAGTTTAAAGCTTACTACGACTTTGCAGTTTAAAGCTTATATATTATAGGTTCGATTCCTGGGTCGGGTAAAGCGTAAAGTGTTATTGGGTTTTCCATCAGGAATTTCTCAGTAGCAGCCCGGTAGTCTCTATCTGTGCCCGGGTGATGGCGATAGACTCGCCCCCTGTTACATGGGACATAATCATAGCTGGCGAAATATGGGGGTATTATAGACACGTTGTTATGTAAACATTTTATTGAATTAACAATCGCAAAACCAAATCATCTGGTTTTGCAACTATCCTGAACGTGTTTTTTTTTTAACCTTTTCTACTCTGACACATACAATTTCGCAGATATTCATAAATAAAACTCAAAATTCTCGTAAGTACCGGCCATCGCCACATAACTACAGTATTTTACGACAGTCGCACAAATGTTAATGATACCTTCAATTGTTTTGTAGAGTGATTATTACGCGAATTACTTCGGAGCAGGCAAAAAATTAAGTGGAGGAAATGTATGTAATTTTAATTTGATTACCGTTGATGAAATGGACTAATTTGAGGCGAATTATTGCGGGTATTTTTTTTTCGACAAGATATTTTTATTTTGTTAAGGGCAATAACATTGGAGTTATAGTGCATACCGTTATTAAGTGGCACCTGGGACCTATATTTTACTGACTACAATCGATCCGCCTAGCCTTTTCTCAACTATATTGGGGTTGGCTTGCTGTCTAATCGGATGCAGCTGAATATCAGTACTTATTTTCTAAGGAACGATTGAGATACGCCTCGGTAAGACTCGTTGTCAGACTTGGGCTTAAGTCAAAGATCTACGAATGACAGCCGGGACCAACAGCTTAACGTGCTTTCCGAATCACGGAAGAGTCTCTATATGTAATGGATGGTCACCCTCCACGAACCGACCGCGGCAAGCGTAGCTTAAACCTTGGATCGACCCGTGCTGCTGTTATTATTTAGCCACGAACCCCTCGATATATTTTACTACACTACCGAGTGTACTGACCTCAAAACGGTGAAGGAAAACATCGTGAGGAAACCAGCATGTCCTAGAACTAAAAATTCGAAGACATGTGACATCTACCAATCCGCACTGGGCCGCGTGGTGAATTACAGCCCACTCTCTCTCACAGAGAGGAGGCCTGTGGCCCAGCTAGCTGTGGGAACATTACAGGCTGATTATGCTGACGTGCGCATGTTACGTCAACCAACCGGCCCTAACAAAGCTCTGTAAAACCCAATTTTCCGTGTATGTTTGGCAATTTCGTCAGTTTGAGTCATAATTATTGCAATCAGATATAATCCTCATATCGATGCCTTAGTTCACAATTGCACTAACTACAGAATTGTCAATTTTTATTTTAATTTTTACCTCTTTTTTCTTTTTTTAAGGTTTAAGTTTGAGTTCGAAATCTAAGTAAAATAGTCTGTTAACTACGTTTTTGGTAAAGAGGCGTATCAACGGTATTTCAATACACGCAAACGAAAGATTGTGACATTTAGTGTATTTCGCATTAAAATTTTGTACAATTGTGAACTAAGGCATCAATTATGATTCTACCGTTGCGTTGCTACATCTTTGCAAGGACACTAATAAATCCTGTCCTAATTACTGCGCCCCTTTAAATCTTATTATCCCAAATATCCCCTCCCCCATAACCCCCATGCATAGGCATACTTCAAACCTGACCAGAAGTCATAACGTGCAGAGGCCTGCATGTCATGATTTCTGGTCAGGTTCGAAGAGGACCACGCTGTGTGACTAAAATCTTCACTATGACCAGATTTATTTAAATTTAGCATAATCAGCCTATTATATTCCACAGCTGGGACACAGGCCTCCTCACGGTGAGAGGGTGTGGGATGTAAACCACCACGCGGGCCCAGTGCGGGTTGGTGGAGACGTGCACCAACCCAACGTGAGGAAACGGGCAGGACATGCCAGTTTCCTCGCGATGTGCCTTCACCGTTTGAGATTAGTAGTGTCATAGATATTACAATACTAAGTACAGATACCCAATCCCATACAAAGAAATGACACCTCCCTAAGTCTGGCTATTGAGCTGGCTATTTTTTTTCCCTTCAATTTATAACAGATGGCTGCATCAGCGACTCACTAATTACCAGATACTGTAGTTTTACAACACCATCTAGGAGTCTGCCTAGACACTAGTCATCGATGCTAGGTGGCAGCGATACTACCTAGATGGCTATATATAGATACCTATAGATTCTCCATCTCACATCGAGTATGTCGTCGTAATCGTACCGTGCGCTCAAGGACAAAAAATATCTTGAGTTGGCGTAATTGTTTCGTTTGTGTGATTGATGATTGAGCTAGCATTTTTAGCTTTAGTAGGAGACGACGTGTTTGCGAAGCCAAATAATTATATTTTATTTTTACGCCATGCGGCATATAGGTACATAATAATTCGTGCAGCTGTAAATGGGTTTTTTCCTAAACGCGCTTAATGTTATTATCTGCTTATGTCCGCGGTAACTTACTAAAATCTAAGTGGTCGCTATGCGAATGTTACGATAAGTACCTAGGTATTCATGTTTTTAAATTTTATTATCTACTCAAATCAATCAAAACTATAAAATTGCTTGTAATTTAACCGGTAATAATGTTACTGCAGCAAGGAAATGAAATTAAATAGGTAAATATGTATTATGAGTAGGCAGAAACAATACAAGTAGGTACAAGCTGTGGTATGAAGTACCTACCTACATAATAAAAAAAAACCAACGGCATATTTTTATAAAAATATTTTAATATTTCAATCAAGTAAATAACAATACTGATAGGACGTTGCAAAGTGATCAGTAGATAGGTACATACTTACTTATGCCACATTTTTTTATTATCTACCAGCACAAAAATATGACAAATGAAAACATGTCTCCAGCAAATATCACACTGTAGAAATATCATACAGTATGTGACTCAACCCCTGTTCTTGAAATAACTACCTACAGCCGCGCGGTACGTAAACACGCGATAGAGCTGCCCGCCTACAGTATTTTAATTTCATCCTACATACCACCATCACTTGCTTGAGTTTATTTTTAGTTTTGTGATTGTAAATATTATATCTTTTATTTAAAAAAATAATCTGCTGTCGTCGATGGTTACCAAACTACAATTATTACAAACTTCAACACCTGCCAACTTAGCCAAAACGCAAGAAACAGCTGACGAGAAATTAAATATCTTTTTTCATCTCAGCTTATTAACGTCCTCATTACCTACAGTACGGAGCAACTCGAAATAATAATTATTTTCGTCACCCTTCCGATGTCGAACCGCTCTGCAATCCTTACTTATTATCAACCATCTCATCCCGTGTGCGCTACCTACAGCAATCAAATCTTTTGACTACCTACTACAAAATCTTACTTATAAAAGTAAATTATAATGTTAATCTTACTACGTAGTTACCTACCATTTATTACTCTCATAATCTTTTCCTAACGATATTTCGTCTAACTCAGTAAGTACCTAAGTACATATTATAAGTAAGTAGATAGCCTAGCTTAGGAAACTACCTACTAGTTTTTTTTAACGCGAGCTCAGGTAGGTCACTCGTGTGTCACTTTTTTCACCCTATCTACTTATTTATTTATTAATCTAGTTATTTTACTCGGTGGAAAAAGCAAAATACCTCCTTCCAACCGTTTGTATGAAGATAAAATACTGTATGATATTTCTACTGTGACTGTAAATAGCAATTTTGCTACTTACAGCCACAGTAGCCATATCATAAAAAATGTAACAAAGAATTACGTTGGGGATTGTGTGCGTCAGAATGGCTGGTTGTCTGTGGCGTTGGTCTATGAGAGTTGATTCGAAAATTGCTACATAATTGCTTATATTTGCTACATATAATAAAAAATTGTTACATACTCGTAGGATATATATTAAGAAACAAAATATTTTTTTTGACCAGCAATCCTGACGTTTGTTTGGCCGGTCACCTCCTAGTTTAAAGTCAAGCATGCAGAGTTTCCCGAAATGTATTGCGTCAATAATTGCTACATATTTACTTCATTTATCTAATTTAGTTGTAACTTCAAACATATGTTAAAGAAAGGATGTAGTAATGATTTAAATTATCCCAAGGAAAAGTGCCTGATAAAATAATAAAGGCAAATAGTTGCAGTGTGTCTTATTGTCAATAATAGAATATGTATTTACTGTCAATAATAGAATTCGAGCCTCCAGTATGTGAAACACTAATTGGTCACTACAAAGCTCATTGCAGACGAAATTCACAATGGAAATGTTATGATGACGAATCGAAAAAATTACGAAGAATAAAAAGAATCTAATTCCACATTGTATAATATATGCGAAAAAATAATATGAAAATAAGGTAAATTAATAATTGAATATTTTTTAAAGTAAATTGTAATATTATTAAACTGAATCTTATGAAGGACCCACATTTTTTTTTTATTTACGATATCCTTTTAATGTGCTTATTATCCACTTACCTACTCATAACATAACATGCCATTTAACAATTTAAAACGTCTGCCTCCTAAAGTAGCAATACCGTTAAGTGAAGACACACTGCGACTATTTGCCTTTATTATTTTATCAGGCACTTGTCCTTGGGATAATTTAAATCATTGCTACATCCTTTATTTAACAAATGTTTGAAGTTACAACTAAATTAGATAAATTAAGTAAATATGTAGCAATTATTGACGCAATACATTTCGGGAAACTCTGCATGCTTGACTTTAAACTAGGAGGTGACCAGCCAACCAAACGTCAGGATTGCTGGTCAAAAAAAAATATTTTGTTTCTAAATATAATTATATCCTATGTAGCAATTATTTATTATATGTAGCAAATAGGTATAAGCAATTATGTAGGAATTTTCGAATCAACTCTCATAGACCAAAGCTACAGACAACCAGCCATTCTGACGCACACTGGGGATTCCCTTTTAGCACTCCAGTAGAGCACGAGCGGGCTTGTTTCGTCGAAGTTGAATTTGTTGTTCATACAAAATTAAGACTTATTACAACTAACGAAGAGATGTTATTATTGTACATTGTTTTCGCATAATTGTGAGACACAACAGCAACGACGGATAACTGCGTGGGCACATTCACTTGTGTTTAGGGTTCCGTACCTCAAAAGGAAAAAAACGGAACCCTTATAGGCTCACTCGTGTGTCTATCACAGCAGATTTGCTCCGAATCCAATGGAACGATTAAGTTGTATACACGTATGAATTTCTGTGACCCAAACACGGACGTGTAACATAAATAAATGAATTTTGAACATGGGGGGTCAATTTTGGGGGCAAATAAGAAAATTATTTAAAAAAGTTTGGCAAACTGTACCGTGTGATATATCAAATTAAAGGGCTTACTGTGAGGGTCTCAAATCTATATTTTTTATAATTTTAAAATTGTTTTAAAGTTATTTAAGAAAATAGACGAAAATTGACCATTTCGCCCTATCTCCGATACAACAGAGCATATTTTGAAATAAAAAATCGGCCAAGTGCGTGTCGGACTACGCACAATGAATCCTAAGAACAAACTTAACATTGTAGTTGAAAAATATGTTCTTCCATACATAATACATACTATAGGTATTGAACTATTTTCTGTATTTTTTTTTTCAAAATTTTAGGCTCAGTACTTTCGGAGATAGGGGGGAACGGTCAAATTTCGTCTATTTTTTAATTAACTTTAAAATGATTTATTTTAAAATTATAAAAAAAGTATATTTGAGACCCTCACAGTAATCCATTTCATTTGATATGTCACATGGTACAGTTTGCAAAACTTTATTTTTATTTTCTTACTTGCCCCCAAAATTGACCCCATATTCAAAATTAATTTATTTACGTTACACGTCCATGTTTGGGTCACAGAAATACATACGTGTACCAAATTTCATCTTAATCGGTCCAATGGATTCGGAGCAAATTGGCTGTGACAGACGGACAAACATACAGATAGACACACGAGTGATCCTAAAACAATTCAGTTTTTTTCTTTTGAGGTACGGAACCCTAAAAATACTGAAAGTAGTTATATTATTCCTATAGATTACAGGAAAACTTATTAGAATCTATGGTCTTAAAATATCATGATAAATCTCTCAATATTGTGCGTACAAAGTTACATTTGCTGTTGGAATGTCTTCCATACATTCCAAAAGTTGGAATGTCTTCCATACATTCTAAAAGTTGGAATGTATGAGGGAACATATTTTTCATCCCTTGGATAAATTCATCCAAACTACGGAACCCTTCGCTGTGCGTGGTCCGACACGCACTTGGCCGGTTTTTTTCTATTCCGTGGCGGTAAAAGTGATGACAAGTTTAATAAAACGCCATCTATTGCAAAGAGCTCTAAAACAAAATGCATGACAGAAGGCTACTTTGAACTGTTTATAACATACTATTTGGTTCGGATTGAAGTAAA
The DNA here is from genome assembly GCA_948252095.1 of Dicycla oo. Taxonomy (NCBI): domain Eukaryota; kingdom Metazoa; phylum Arthropoda; class Insecta; order Lepidoptera; family Noctuidae; genus Dicycla; species Dicycla oo. Next base: position 836,065 of record OX411733.1, read on the forward strand.
AGGCTTAATGTATCGTTTTTGTTGAAAATACGTGAAATATGAGTGTAAATAGATAAATCAACATTAAACAAGGAAGTTTTAATTTTTACTAATCTTACTTCAGCCAAAATCTGCCGTATAACACTTATTACTGGTTGTTAATTTCATAATTGTTACCTATGCTGCCATCTATGATTTTTTTTCGAGACTAATTATAATTTGTTCTAGTTGAGACCCCATGGTAGTGTAGAAATAAATTACACAAATTTACTTTGTCTCGCCTGCTTGGGTTCCAACGGAGCCGATACCACTGGGCCTCCACAGCTCTCTAGTACTAGTTTACAATGATTGATTGATTCAACAAAACGCACTGGCGCCTTGTATATGTCCGTATTTCTATTTATATCCAGAAGGTCGGGAAAGTAGTGGCTTCACTGGCTCCCTGCCTACTGGTAACTGGTATATTTATTCTGTGCAGCCGCCGCTTTCCCCACTTATCTGGCGACGCTGTTACAAGAGCTATGTGCTTCATTAATACATAAACGTAGGTAGATTGATTGTGATTGTTCTGAACTATTCTGAAGGCATAGTCGGTGACCTGACATTAGTATCCACCTCACCGAATAAACTGCGAATGAATACCATCCTCGGGTCACCGACCGATCTACGATAATAATTACCACTGTTCCGGAATCTCGATTTAACCAGTGGATTTCATCATATAGAAGACAATGTTAAAGATTTTGGAACAGGCAAGTTAATCTGTTTCATAGATATAATTAAAATTGCACTTTTGAAATTGAACTATTGTATTCTTATGAGAATAAAATTATCTCAAATCTCAAAAGTTATCACAAACATGATTTAGTTCAGAAGACTGATAAGCTGAGTTTTTCAAAGCTTCTTCTCTCCTACTATGTTGTTGTGCCCGACAAGGTCCATCATGATCACATATAACTAAGTGCACCCTGTAGAATGCAAAGATCATTGCTCGTCGTCCATACATAGCTCGCCTAAGATCGAACAGGGAGGTGTATTTACTTTTTGGGTTTTAGATATTGTATATATTCGATTGAACCTACATTAAAACAACGGACACTTTTGAGAATTCGGAAAAAATCAAATCACTTTCGGATTTTGAGGTTATAATTACGTCAATAAATAGCCAATTATAAGCCAGGCCGTTGTTCTAAGTAGGTCCGTATCACTAAAACTCAGCCAGAGGTCGATATTTCAAGAGAAAATCACAGTCCTTTGTTCACGCCAAGTTGTTAGATAAAATCGGAAAAGTAATAAAATGCAAACGAATTCAGTACGCAACCGACGCAAACGCAGATCGAGCACAGAATGCGCGCGCCAAGTGACATTACTACCGAATGTCAAATGTTGTAATCTGTCAATTCATCAACTGTCAGTGTCGATATTATTGCTCGTTTCAAACAGCGCTTTCAATCGAGTTTTTTGATAAGCCGTATTATTGTTCCGCGACATCATAGCGGACTGTCTGTAACTAAAAATCATTATCGTATATCAAGTGTTGAGAATACTGACGCTTGTCTGTGTCAATCTCTTATTAAGAGTGCTGTTACAAAGACTTGGCTGTACGATCTATAATACCTTTGCCTATTAAAAACCTCAAATTGAACCAAAAAATAATAACACCGAGGATTATGACGGAAGTGAATACTTTTTAAAATGTTTTCGAAATTAAAAAGTGTCCGTTCTATTGAAATATTTGTAATGTATATTAATAAAGGAACTAGTAATTATAGTAAATGTTTCATGCGTGTTGGTTCATAGGCCATTTTTATCAATGTCCTTTGAGTATTGAGTTTTGAAACTGCAATAAGTGATGATGATAGATGATTATTTATTGTTTACTAACCCGTGCTTATTTAAATAGATATTTGTCTAAAGGAATATGTAGAAACGAAAAGAACTTCCTACGTCGTCTTCTTTCACAAACACAAAAATAGCTCTCGCCATTGTAAAAATATTAGCTCGTCTAAAAGGTTGGTACCACAGATTCTACTCTAAATCTGTAGTTTTACCTTTCTTCATCATAAAGACGTGTTTAAATTTGTTGACTGCCTCGTTGATCTAGTGGTAGCAAACACTACTGCTGAACATGAGGTCTTGGGTTCGATTCCTAGATCGAGTAAAGTTATTGGAATTTTATATTTGGAATTTGTCAGTAGCAGCTGGATTTATGGTGGTTGGCAATAGACTCGGCCCTTTTACATGGGACTTAAACATAACTGGCGAAATGTGGGTGTACCATGTAGAGGTAAGCCGGTGCCCAATCCTTCGTGGAATCAAGGTGTGAAGTTATGTATGTAAAATGACCATGTCTTAACCGTGTCATTAAATAATTATTTACCCCTGTATAAGACTTGACATTCTTGGCAGCAACGCAAAGGACTCGGGACTTCTTACTCACGATCTTTAAAATACCACTGAGTCATGACAATCGGTATGTTTTTGTGTGACTGTCCCTATGCGCTGCGACTGGGTGTTTTTTGCGTTTTCTCAATACTATATAGCATTGCAATATCTTCAGTGCTTATCATTTCATGTGCACTTATTGTACATACCTTTCAAACTGGAGCGATGTATTGTTGCTTGGTTTTGCTTTGTACCTCCCAAACTTTGTTTTACTTCCCAGCTAAACTGTCTCAAAAGGAACTACGAGTATGTGTCCGTGTCTACCTATGTGCCCGCGTGGCAGCCGGACAAGTCACAAAAGGAGAAAAGTGCTGCGTATTTCTTGTTTTCCTTTGTAATCGTGTTACTGTGTTGGCATTAGGAAGTTAAAAGTTCCACCTTGACGGGTCTCGTATTTTTAATGAATAAAAACCAATAATTAAAATAAAAACTTCGTATTTTTTGTATCAGTAAGTATAGTTATTCTTATTATGATTCACTAAAAAAAGGATACGCCGAGGTCATGCGCCATATTTTTTGTTTGTATAATCTGCCTTTTGTGGTATTATTGGAAAAATTAAAGACCGCAAATCTATTTCTTTTATAGATATTTCGTTTTGCTTTTGTATGGAAACTTGTGTCATTATTATCGTCTTTCTGATATAACTTTTTTGATACTTATCAACCATAATTGTATTATCTCCATTCGTCTATCTGTTTGCCATCATCAATCTCCTGCCCTTATCCCAATCTATTTGGGGTCAGCGCAACATGTCCCTTTCCTCCATACTTCTCTATTAGTCGTCATTTTGGTAATCGCCCCCTTTCTAGCCATATCACCTTTCACACAGTCCATCTATCGTTTCTTTGGTATTTCCCTACTCTTATAGCCATCGACATTCATACTCTAAACTTTCTTCACGACATTTTCCTCATTCCTCCGCACCACATGCCCATACCATAACAACCGATTTCCGCACAACTTTTTAGTCACCGGTGCCACTTCCAAACTTCCTCTTATGTAGGTACTCATTTCTTATTCTCTCCATTCGCGTAACACCACACCTTCCTCTTAGTATCCTCATCTCAGCTGCATGCAATTGCCTATCATTCTAACCTATATAAGACAGCCGCGATTCAATTGCGTAACACACTATTAATCGGAATCGGTTTCATTTGTACAGTTCAATAACATTCATTGCGTAAATTACGTTGTTAAGCAGACAAATTTTTCGAACATAAGAAGCAATGGATTAGTAATTTGCTTCAAAATGATTCAGATTCCGATTGATAATGTATTACACAATTAGGGTGCAGTATATTAAAGTGCAGGTCTAGCAATTGTTTTATAAATTATAGGAGTCGAAAATTGTTCCTATGACCTGCCACCATTTCATCCACTTTTTCAATTTACTTCTAATATCATAAAAGCTATCTTTGCTTACTGTGTGTATAATTACATCTTATCTACAATCTCTGTCAAGGTAATTAGATTATCTATTAATGATATGTTGTTCGCAAACCATTAAACTATTTCCACCTTATCTTCAATGATAAAGTATCTGGAAAACAATTAAGATTTGAGTGCTCCATTGTTATTGATGCATAAATATAGGTTACTGTTTTATTACAGTGGATTTAAGTCATAATACAGTCAATTCAATATTGTTAGTGCAGTAAATTAAAGTTTCATATTTGAAGTAGGTGGCAGAAATAAAAGTCACTTGTGGCGCCATCTACAATATCACATGCGAACTACGCATCACACAGACGCGGTCGCGCACAATCCTGCATCGCGCAAGCAGAGTTCGATGCGCGAATAGCATTATACAGTATGGAAATGGAAACCACATCGCACGCTTAATAATATACTGAACTAACTAAAAAAATCGTAATCATGACTTATCTTACAAAATGGCTTATAACTCAGTCAGAAAGCATAATAATAATGGAACAATGTATTGTAAGAGTAATTGATGAACTGATTATTGATACAGCAATGATAAATTTCTTTATACGCTTAACTCATTTTGGCCTTGAACCGTTATCGGTCAGTTTAGTATTAAGCGTGCGACATGTGCAAGCAATAAGTTAAACTACATACTTGTTATCAACTTCTTTTTACTATATACAAAAAAAAAAACGAAATTGGTTCAGTAATTAGGCAAAAAGTAGAGTTTTAATTTTATGCGAAGAAAACTGCAGAATTGGTTAACTAGCTCAATGATTCAATGGATTTCCAACCTTATTTTACCAACCACCACCAACAAGCTGACCACCTTACATTAAAACCGTGACATTCTTCTTAGCCAGTTTTTTTTCAACATTGATACTCTGCTCATAGGACGACGGCGAATGTTAAATGTTGATGTTGTTGTGTGTTGAAGGGTTAGACAGAGACGTGCCTATTGTACACTCACATTTTGCTAGTTATGTTCAAGTCCCATTATGTAACGTATGTAACAGGGGCGAGCGTGTTGCCATCAACCGAGAACAAATTCGGAATCCGGGTTGCTACTGAGAAATTAATTCCTGATGGAAAAACGCAATAACACTTTGCCCGACCCGGGAATCGAACCCAGGATTTCATGCTCAGCAGTGGCGCTTGCAACCACTACACCAACGAGGCAGTAAAATTATCAATCAATCTGCCTAGCCTTTTCCCAACTATGTTGGGGTCGGCTTCTAGTCTAACCGGATGCAGGTGAATACCAGTATTTCACATGGAGCGACTGCCTATCTGACCTCCACGACCCAGTTACTGGGTAATACGATACCCCTTGGTAAAAGACTGGTTGTCAGACTTTCGGGCTTCTGACGACCCGTAACGACCACGAATGACAGCCGGGACCAACTGCTTAACGTGCTTTCCGAAGCACGGAAATCTCGGTATGTAAAGATGGTCACTCATCCACAGACCAACGCCGGCAAGCAGGCTGTTATTAATTAGCCACGAGCTCCTCCGAGGCAGTAAAATTATCATCAACAATAAATCTTTTATCTCGTCTATAATCCTTTATATCCTTTGCTTGTTGCTTGCGTGTAAGATTACCGATAAGACTGTTATATGTACACTTTTTATTTAAGCGTTTCCCTTCTTTATGAGTGTACAATAATAAAGTCAATCTATCTTCCAACTTAGCGCAATCTATCATTACTATCTAGTATAAGGCACCGGTCTTACCGCCGGCAATAACGAGAAGCGAGTACAGCTAGCAACTGAAAACGAGTTGGCGAGCACCGAGCAGCGAGTGCACAACGTTGATGAGCGATTACTCGCTGGTATGCGTATGTAACGAGCGTGAGTCTGCGTCGCTGAGCGAGTACTTTCTTTGATAGCTCTTGTCGCTGCGATAAAACAACTCACCGCGGCGGGCGGCGGGTTGAACAGTCAACGATCAACTATGTAGTAATATATTTATGTATCTCTTTTACTTACACAAGACCTATAATCTTTTGTACGTTTCTTGAGCAAGAAAATCGCTGATAGTTAGTCGTTTCGTCGGCAGTGCAGCGCTGGTACAGGTGTGCCATAATCTCTGACGTCAGATAGCGCTAATACTTAGCTCGCTATCTCTTTGTCAATAACATCAGTCTTAAGTGTCAGGTGCCAGCTACCAAACTGTTTATGTAAGTCGGAATATTATAGCGACGTTGTTAACGCAGTAATAAATCTTATTGATCAAGCTTAAATGTAGTTTTTACTTTTTGAATTGATAGACCGATGGCGCAGTGTTTCCTTAAACGTAACTAAACGCAAGTTTTTTAATGCCTAAAATTATATGATCTACTGCAGTAAACAAAATCAGAAAAATATATGATATTTTTCACGTTAAATGCTAGTTAGATAGTGTGTTGAAAACATAATACAACTAATTGGTACGATAGAAAAAAATCACAAAACATTTATTCGGATTTCTTTAACGTAATAGTGTTTTAATTTTTTAATCCAATCAAAAGAATTTGTGTAAATAGCTAACTGCTTCATATTTTGAAATAAATTACCAGTGTTGTGTCATCGCGCTTCTCTTTCTTTTGTATGCAGTCCGACAGAGACCGCGCTTCAAGAGTTCAAGATGCAACCAAATGCTGTTGCTTACGCTTAGGTTTAATTACTATTAAACAGCGGGTGTTTTTTTCTAACTAAGGACAGCTGCAAATGCTCTACTAAAAGTTGTTAATTTTCATTCAGGTACTTTCATAACCTAAAGTGATACTGGTAGTTGAAAATCGGTTGTCATGGTAAGGGCATGTGATACCGAGGAATGAGGAAAATGTCGTTACGGAAGTTTTGAGTATGATAGTGGATGGCTAAATGAATAGTTGAAGATCAAAGATACGATAGATGGACTGTGTGAAAGATAATATGGCTAGAAAGAAAGTGACTACCGAGATGACGACTAATAGAAAATAGAAGAAAAAGACATGTTGCGCCGACCCTAATTAAATTGGGATAATGGTAGGAAAATGATGATGATGATTTCCATAATATAATACAAGGTGTAACATAAATAACGTACAACCTCTTAAGGGGTCATTGTACTCATAATTATGAACAACTTTTATTATGGGAACAAACCTGAAATCGTGAAAAAAATCAGCTGTTCAGTACATTTATGTTCGCATAAAGGCCTATTCAAACCTAAGCGGTAATCGCTACCGTCGGCGGTAGAGAAAACCGAGTGGGTATGCGGTAATATTACTGTTCATTCATCTGTACCGCTCTTGCCGCGAAACATAATACTAAATACCTAAGCGAAACCCGCGCGGTATTACCTCTACCCATAGCGGCAGCGAATACCGCTTAGGTTTGAATAAGCCTTAATTCGTCAAAATGTACTGTACAGCTGTTTTTTTTTCGCGAGTTCAAGTTTGGCCCCATAGTAAAAGTTGTTCATAATGATGATTACAATGACCCTTAAGAGGTTGTAAGTTATTTATGTTACACCTTGTAGATAAGTAACTATCCCTGTTCCTTAGAAAGGTCAGGTGCGTAGTACTCGCAACCGGCGTGTATGAGCAGATAATGAAATATGAACGTAAACGAAGCCAAAGGAGTATGTAAGGATCGTAGCAGGTGGCGTTCTGTAGCTTCTGCTTACCCCCATGGGGAGAAGGCATGTCACATGAGTGTATGTATGTATGTTATTCGTTCCTGTTAAACTTCCTTCATCTAATATATCGAATAATGTAAGTCCGTTACAAGTTTCATATTAGCATTTCTGTGCGTCTTCAAGTTATTCTTCGTCGTGTCGACAATATATTATAATATTTAAGTTGTATTGAGCTTCGACCAGGACTCGGCCACATCGACAGTGCTAACAGCTTCTCCAACTGTATACAGTTTCTTTCGAGGGGAATTAATACTCCCCGGAGTAGGTGCAACGTTTCTGACTGCTTGGTTAGTCTATAGTGATCGCAAGCTGCAGAGCATGAGGTCCTGAGTTCGATTCGCAGGTCGGGCATTGTTATAGAGTTTTTTTTTTTTATCAGAAACTTCTCAGTAGTACCCCGGGGTCTAGATCTGTGCCCGGCTGAAGGCAATAGGCTCGCCCCCTATTACATGGGACATAAACATAACTAGCGTAGTGTGGGTGTACTTTACAGTAGGTACCTACACCTCTGCCTAACCCTTCAGTGGTTACAAGCGTGATGTTACGTTATGGCAGCTGTCAGTGTCTCGAACTTGTGGGAATTCCTATCAAACAAGAACGTACTAAGGGTCAGATCAGACCAAGTCAAAAAATCCTCGCAGAATTTACTGGTTCCATTGAAAATAGGACCGTATCATCATATAGTATAAGATTGTATGAATATCGACACAGTCGGCTCGGTGCGAGCAGACTGACAATTTTATACTTTAGGCTATGGTATACGGTCCTATTTTCAATGGAGTTAGTAAATTCCGCGAGAATTTTTCCGCTTGGTCTGAACTGATTCTAACACCTTGTTTTCTTCACCAGACATCTGCTTACTGTGTGTGAGCTGATTAAGATAATCAGCAAATGTGTGTCACGGCTGGAGGTTAGCACACAATACTTATTGTGATGAGATAAACTACAAGTTATTATGGCTATAAATACTAGCTGGCGCCCCGACTTCGCACGGGTGTGTATGAGACCAAATCTTCCGATAAAAATAAAATGTCAATTAAATAATTTCACAACGATAACACACTGTGTTTTACTATTAACAAATATATATTCTTTACTTCGGATAATTAGAAATCCATAGGTACACGACAAAATTAATAACAAACTTAAAAAAAAATGATTCTTCGAACTAACGACCTCCACAGAGGGGATGAGATCCTGTTCGCTACAGTCATCAGGATTTTATTGCGGCTGCCACGCATTCTGCGGATCAGGGATGCTGTTTTTTGCGACTATTGCTAATATATTTTAATTAACTACTATTATTAGTATTTTTAAAAATAGCTGGTATAATAATATAACTTTACTACTTTTTCACGAAATATTCAAAACAACATTTTGTTTCGGATGTAACAGATAAAACATTGTAAGAAACTGAACAACTAAACATTAACAATTTTTTTGGAGATCACCCTACTGTCTTCTCTCTCTTTTTCATGGAGATTTTTTAACAAACATTTTTCACTTTTCCGTACAATTTTTCTAACATTTTCTTTCATAAAAACAAACCTTGTCCTGACATTTACAAACTCAACAAAAAATAGTTGCAACCTTTTTTTTTTGTAGGTTATGATCTGTTCTACAGTAGTGTATGGAGGGTGATACAGAAACAGATAATATATATATTGGCATGGGGTCTTGAGAAAATGCGTTCTCACTTTGTGATAAGTAGATTTATACATATAAGCACTGTAAGTTATTACCGCTAAGTGTCTTCTCACGACCGTTTTATTGTGTAGGGAGTCTGACTTCGTGGTAGTACTATTCTTAAATGGTTTTATTTCTGGATGTAGGTTTACAACTTCAATCATATTTTTAAAAACAAGATGTGGTCGGCGTTTCCTGTCTAACTACTCTAGGTCACAGTCTCTTTTAAAGTCCAGACATAAACTTGGTCAGGTCGTGTGAAGACCATGTAGATTGCATCGATTGGTGTCTGAAAAGGTGTTTTGAGGGAAGAACCGCACAGATTGAGCGGACCTGTTCAGTCAGTGCACGCATTTGTCAGTAATCGTGCAGCTCACGGCGCTTGTCGGAGCCGGGAAGCGCTGGCATATCTGCGCCGCTTTCCAGCGTTCTACATCAATACACACTTATGTTATCTGGAAAGACTTTTTAAAGCAAAAATCCATATATAGATTGAGATGATGTTGTTTATTGCAGATGTTCTTCAGAAAGATCAGGTGTGTAGCACTCGCAACTGGCGTGCGTGTAGTGACCTGGAACGTAAACGAAGCAGAAGAAATATGTTAGGATTGTAGCAGGTGGCGTTCTGTAGTTTCTGCCTATCCCCATGGGAAGAAGTCGTGAGTTTATGTGTATTCATAGCTCCCCAAATGTAAAACTTTTCATGCATGAACCGTTTTCAAAATACATAATTATTATAGTGTAAATACATAAATAATAGTCTTCATCTTCAATTTGGGGGACTGTCCAAGTATGGCTGATAATAATTAATAATAATACAGTAGCTGAATTCTATATGAGGGAGCTCAACGACCTAACGCCTAAATCTTTTGGAGATGGTATCCCATAAGGAACTGTAGCTTCCTAAATGGACACGCAGCAACATTTTTGTACATAATTATGCGTATGTACTGCCTATTGAAACATGTAAACGGACGTTGGCACTTATACATTGTGATCATTCTGATGTCGCATGTTCGTATGGGCTGGGATTAGATAGACGATGTTTGCGAGTTTGAGATGTTAGGAAATATACGGTTTAGGTTGTCATGTTCATGTATCCATTTTGTTTTTGATGTGTAACATTTTTTCTCCCGCTTTTCTTCAATCTGTGGGAGTGATTTCATAAAAGGGACGGAAGTGTGTGGCAGGAAACCGGGGAAGCGCGCGCTATTTGATTTGACCAATGAGCGCACGCAGTGCTTGAGTTGGTCGTCAGATGGTACCAACCCAAACAGATGTCAGATGTTACTAGTAATATACACACCATAAGCGACTACTGTAAGGCTCGCTCGTTTTTTTTTTCTTACCTCATTGACAAAGCGATGAAAGACTACGTCACAATAGTTAATTAATTATGCCTCATCATTAGTCAAAGCTTGATAAGTTTAAAACAGTATCCAAACTAAAGAAGCTCCGATTGTCTCTACAATAAATACATTAATTGAATAAGTGCGGCCGTTGAGAGAATGCGTTCCTGATACCTGTCAGTTGGACAATTTCTAGTAACTATAAGGATCAAATTCGCAAAACACATATTCGTTAGTATGAATCTGACAGGTATCAAGAACGCATTCTCTCGATGGCCGGACTGTAGCTTCAGAAACTTATCGAACCACTTAGAAAAACTTATACCTACGTAAGTAAAACGAATCGTATTCTGATATTACGAGGTCAACCACGGCGGATTGTTGACACCCACTGCAACAGTGTCCTAATTCTCCAGCAACATCTACATTGCCATTATGGATCTAGTTCCAACTGACAGATAATATTCTGTAACGAGGCGTCGACGAGATCGTTCTGAATACCGCGCCATAACGATGCTATTGTATTCTAATGAGACCTTACTGACATACTTCTGTGATCGACAAGGTTGAACACCGTAAGGGAATAGATTGTAACAATGGGTTACATACATAAACTCACGCCTTGCTCCCACGGGAGTAGGCAGAAACTACAGAAACCTCTACGATCCTTACATACTCCTTTTGCTTCGTTTGTGTTCATACATCTGGTCATACTTCTTCTTCATCTTACTGAAGAACATCACCAGTCCGTGAAACTAACAGGGTAAAACTATTTGTTGAGTGTATAGACCTACTGAAGGTAAAATTAATTACGATACCTTTGGAGGGCTTTATAAAGACAGTTGGAGGAACATTAAAGTTCTCCATGACTGGTGTACCCGTGTGCGACGCACCCGGGACAGTCAGCGATCACCTTTCTGACTGGCAATTTTTTTTTTATTACGGCATCAGTAGCTATTATTTTACCTAAAGACTGACTACTAAAACTTGGTACTAGGTAATAGGTAATACGGGCTGGTGTTCGCAACTCCACGTCAAAGCGCGTATTTTGCATACGGGTAGAGACTTGGTCATTATTGAAGGAATAGGTCGTGCGATACGAGAGGGGGAGAAAAATATCGCTAAATGAAGGAATGAATGAATCGAATTTCATATATGGCGCCCGGAATGGAAATTTTGTGAGGAGTGAAACACAAGCGGTAACTTAAAAGCGTTACGTTTAACAAAACGAACGCCTTACACCTTAAAGTTGCTTTTTGTATAGCACTGCCTCTACCTTGCCCTCTATGATCCTTGGTTTTCGTCCAAAAATAGAAAGTCGAAACGGCACAAATACAGGACTAAACTCCAGTCATGCGTCAGAGCTGACACACACACTTACACACACACTTTTTTTAAAATTAGTATTATTTAATTTGTAAACAAACATTAATTTAGACCGAGAATATCACTGTGATAGTCTCGGTCGAATCAAGCAATTGAATTAAAAAGCGTACTTTTAACGTTATGTTTGAGCCCGAACATGTGCCGATATTTTTGTGTTGACTGTCCAACTTGCCTGTCATTGATTTTTGTTACACCGTGCATATACAAATATTTATTCCCGGTTATAATTTCTGTCTTTCCTTTTCATTCAAAACATTCTTCGCTAGTTATCTGCCGCTGATGGGAATGTTAGAATAGGTGTCGAGTCTTTGTTTTCTTGTGTTGTTTACTGAGTATTATTTATATAGTATTATTTATTACAGACATAAAGGCATTGTAAAGAATAATAAGGGTAGGTGCCACGTGTATCTATTTTCATACTTCACCATACGTCACCCCGTTTCTAGCTATATCATCTTTCACACAGTCCATCTATAATTCCTTTGGTTTTCCCCTACTCTTCTAGCCATCCTCTTGCATACTCAAAACCACTCAAAACTGTTTTTCTTTCCTTATATTATACCCATGGCGTTTAAATTATTTTTAGGGACAGATTGCTGTCCCTTTGTAATTTTTTTTTCATCTAAATCGATCCATAAGTATGGACAAGGATAGTAATCACCCTCAAATCTACTAAACATAAATCTTAAGTTCATTCATTCGTTCACTCACTGACAGACAACGCACAGACTAAACCGCTGGCTCTAGAAGCATGAAATGAGCAAGAGATAGCGAAAGTGAGCAGTAAGGAAAGGTTTTTGACTTTTTTGAAAACAATTTTGAAAAGTCGTCCGCTAAAGGGGTTATGAAAGTTTGTATAGAAATTTTACATTTTTGCCGACAGGAATTTCCATCGGGCACACGGCTTGTAAAATAATAAAACTCCACTGAGATAACCAAATTCCTTTTATAACTAAATCTTACTGTCACTATCCAATCCGGTAAGGCAATTGCGTATTTTCAAATATTTTGGGCGATAACTTACTTTTGACCTTTCATTTGCGTTGCGTTGTCTTTCCTTTTTTTCTCTTTCTTTTTCTTTATTAAGCGTTCGACCCTCTGGTCATTTTGGGGTTTTTCTATAAGGAAATTCTTTTTAGAGTATCTACCTAACCCAAACTCTGCATTCGCCTCCAGTTGATGGCAATATTATAGGCTCGCTACGTGGGACATAATTCGCTTGTTTGCGAGAATATCGACGTAATACAAAATTCTGTCAAATTGAATACTGTATTCCAAACGATCATAAATCTTTGTTAATAATTATCTTATTATCTTCATTAATCTATTGTAAACTAAGACGCCAAATACGTTAATTTTTTCTTTAATCAGTAAAGTCAAACCCTCGATAAATCATTTGCATTTTGCGGTATGCAAGAAAGAAATTTTTTAAATGCCATTCTCTAAAATCAATATTTTTTTATTTCCGTCAATATGGGTAAAAACGAGACCGCAGACTCGGAGAACACGCACGTTGTGTTGGATTATTTTTAAAGCGTTTATCCGGGCTACAATACAAGGTGTAACTTAAATAACGCACAAGCTTTTAAATTGTCATTGTACTCATCATTATAAACAACTTTTACTATGGGACCAAACCGTGACAGGCCAGCTGGCGTGGATGGTTAAGATACCGCCTATCACGCCGCAGGTCGTGGGTTCGATTCCCATCCAGGACAAACATTTGTGTGCATGAACATGTCTGTTTGTCCTGAGTCTGGGTGTAATTATCTATATAAGTACCTATTTACAAAAAAAAGTAGTGTATGTAGTATATCAGTTATCGGGTTTGCATAGTACAAGCTGTGCTTAGTTTGGGATCAGATGACCGTGTGTGGAATGTCCCAGGATATTACAATTATATATTATTATTATAAAACCTAATTTCGCGAAAAATAAAATCAGCTGTTCCTTACATTTTGACGAGTTATGCGATCATTGTATTCTGAAAATCTGACTGGATATTTACAGTTTGAAATCACGTTCATGAGCAAACGTGATGGTCAACATTGCTCGTTCCTTCTCCTGTATGAACAGCCTTGAGCCGCACCATAGTGGATAGTGACAAATATCTTGTGGCCCTCGAATGATGTTGACGGGGGTGCTGTTAGTAAGCATTCGTGAAATTGTTCTATGAAATGTACTGAAACAAACAAGATGACACGCCGCCATCTTGTTTCTTTCAATACATTTAATAGAACAATTTCACAAATAGTTCCAATTTTGGCCGCCAAAAGATACCTGTACGGCATAGCTGTAGGATATAATCACAATGTTGCTGTCACCTCAATCTGCCTAGCCTTTTCCCAACTATGTTGGTGTCGGCTTCCAGTCTAACGGGATTCAGCTGAATACCAGTATTTTACATGGAGCGACTGGCTATCTGACCTCAACAACCCTTGGTAAGACTGGTTTTCAGACTTTCGGGTTTCTGAAGACCCGTAACGACTGTCAAAGATCCAGGAATGACAGCCGGGACCAATGGCTTATTATGCTCGCCGAGGCATGATATGTAAAGATGGCCACCCATCCACGGACCAACCCCGGCAAGGATAGTTTAGTTTGATCGATCGACCCGTGCGGCTGTTATTACGAAAAAGCGTTGCTGTCAACTGTCATAGATAAAATAATTTGCTGTAAACATTCTTCTCTAACCATATTTGTCCCTTGTTCCAGGAAGCCAGAGTTCTATGAGAGTGACGTCATAGCATGAGCAGCGTCGCCTCCTGCGGACACTATGTGAACACTTCAAGATGCTGCTCGAACTGTGCAAGTCATGCCAGTAGTAAGTAGCTTTTATTTTTGTGTTCATTACGTGAGAATATTCTTATGGATCCTATAACTACTTGGGTCTTTATGGAGTAAACGTCAGGGTGTTCCTCCGATATCTTACTTGTAAGGTTGCGTGGTGTTTTAACATATTCTGTTGGTCGATTATATAAAAAGATCATCTTCATAATTATTATCTAAGCCCGACTTCACCCTCTGCTGGGTATATGTCTCTCTTTTGTTGTGCCAATCCACACGCTCCTATGTCAACCTCATCCATATTCTACCCGCGATGGCAATATTGTCGTCTGGCCATCTCGCCGCCGAACGACCAACACTTCTCGTTGGAATAAATTCTTACTATAATGAGGTCATCATTATAAGTAGTAAGAATTTATACACTTCTTGTAAGAATAACTTCTTTGGTAAGTATAAATTGTCGATGCTTGTTCTTTTCCATTGCATTGCTCTTTAGTAGGGCAGTTTGTAAAATGCAAAATTTGTTTTGTACAATGGAGTAAAAGTCTCGGAGATTGATTGCCTTAGCCGAGAAAGCTAGGTTAGTTTTTATATGCTACTATTGACGATGGACGGTCCAGGACAAAGTTGTGAAGAAAACCTTCCTTTCCTGCAACTCAAACTATCGCAGTCCACGGCTGGCCACAGATCTCTTCCAGACTGCGCCACAATACCCTGTCCTCTACCTTCCGCATCCAGTCTGTTCCAGCCATCTTTTTTAAGATCGTCAGTCACACACTACGCTCACCGATACGCGGTCGCCACTCCAGGACTCGTCTGCTCCAAACATGGCCAGCCCACTGCCACTTCAGCTTGCTTACTCTGCAAGCTATGTCGGTAACTCCGGTTCTATTCAGAATAATTTAATTTCTAATTCTATCCTTCAAAGAAACTCCGAGCATAGCCTTCCTTCCTTACCGTGTAAATATTTAAACACAAGCAACGTTGCAAGCTAAACATAATAGTTAAATGTAATAACCGCAATTACGTAATCAAGCATAATTGGCCCATCAATCATCTGCCATTCATTAGACAATTCACTCGTCTATATATAGGTGAAAACAATCATAGATGTAGTTTTCAAGGCTTCAATACATTAGAGTTCTCTCTCTCATTTCTTTTTAGCGACACTTCAATATTTATACCTTTCATAAAAAGCCTTTAATATTCCCACAGCTGGAACAGGCCTCCTCTCTGTGAGAGAGAACGGGCCCTAATCCACAACGCGACCCAGTGCGGGTTGGTGAGTTGGTCTTCACATAGCATTATGCTGAGCGGTGGCCGTTTTGCGTAGGTGTGACGCGTATTTTGACTTGTTCTTGCGTTTAAGTTGCTTTGCGTCATGTTTTACTGCAAATAAACGTATTTTATACCTGCTTGCGTTCAAAACTGCGACCTCCAACTTGTAAGTCGGAACTGAAATTACTGGCCCACCACTGCTCTGAAAGCACACTCGCTTCTTGCCATTCGTGTACCTTCTACATACACACACATACACTCACCATCTTCCCATGGAGACACTACAGAACGCCACCTGCTACGATCCTTCCATAGGTACTCGTTTTGCTTCGTTTATGTCTATTTCAAGACTTCACACTATTTACTAGATATTCCTAATCATTCTCACTACCTCTAGGTAGCTACACTGTGACCACAGATGATCACGCTACACGAAGTGCCTTCACTCTGATAGTGTCAGTCAGTGTCAAGATAATGCCTCTACCGACGCGTATTTTCCTAGTGCACGATATAACATACCAGGGAATTGTACTGTAGAATGTATCTACTTGAAGTTTTAAATTTTATCAGTCTAGTTTTTGCTACCGTGCGTTTTGGAAATCGTTTCTAATGGAATAAGAATTAGTGTAAAAGAGTGCTGTGTGTGATTGACAATCGTTCAAATCAATCGTTCCCAAAATTGTGAGTTTTGGGTTCTTCTAGGCGGGTTTATTTGAAGTAAAAATAGTTCTTAGTGTTCTCTTCTCTATCTTTATTAAACAGTAAGGCACCTGTCCCACCGCCGACGATTGACGAGAATCTAATAGAGCTAGCAGTTAGTTGTCGAGCAGCGAGTGCGCGACGGGGGCGACGAGCGATTGAGGTATGATTCCGAACCCCGCTGCACGTTGCAATGTCGCTGCAGCAGTTCTGCCGTCACTACTTTACAAAGCAGTGCTGCCGTGACAATGCTACCCTGAATGTAACCTCATATAAACCTATAGAAAATGTATGGGGACCTGTAGCGACGCGGCAGAACTGCTGCGGCAGTCCTGCCGCGTGCAGGGGGGTTCGGAATCATTACTTTACTCTATTTTATAGCTCATGTCGCTGCGACAAACGTGTACTCGCCGCCCGGTGCGAACAGTCGGTGATCAATTATTAAGGGGACGATAACCGACTTTTAATGATTTTAAACTGAAGATCCCTTCTAAACGAGTAGTGTTAATGATTGGAAAAAAATATGTTAAATTAGAGCATTTTCTTAATAAATTAATATGTGAATGTTTAGATTATGTTTATATTACGTAGTGTAATTACTTTGTAAAGTTATGTCTAACGCGGATAAAAAAAACAGAGATCACACAAAAATTATCAAGCATATTTTTATGAAACCTTCACCATTTTAATGATAATTTAATTATTTATCTTTTCGTATACTTGTTTTAATAGGTATAATACTTTTTGTTATATGTAAGTATATGTATCTCTTTTGCTTACAACGTACAACGTACAAGAAGAACGTACAAGAGGTTACAACCTCTTGTACGTTTCTTGAGCAAGACAATCGTTGATAGCTAGTCGCTTCCTCGTCGCGGTGGGACGGGTGCCTAAGACCCCGCTAATGTTTGCTAATGCCGTGTCAATTCCGTAACCACTTATTATTAATATACTCGTTAAAGTGATTGTGTATCTTTCATAGACCCAAATTATTGGTCAGACATTCCGATTCAAACGTGTTGTCAAGTGTATGGATAGTCATCAGATGACGTGTATCAGTGTTATGTAAGACTGTACATTCTGCTGAGAAATTAAAGGTGAGAATTAACCATTACCTGGGACCATTACCTGGGAACATTACCTGGGATCATTACCTGGGAACATTACCTGGGATCATTACCTGGGAACATTACCTGGGACCATTACCTGGGAACATTACCTGGGATCATTACCTGGGAACATTACCTGGGATCATTACCTGGGACCATTACCTGGGAACATTACCTGGGATCATTACCTGGGAGCACTGAAGCTTTCCTCCCTAACCATCATTATTTTGTCATCATCAACTTCCTGTCCTGGTCATAGCTACTTGGTGCGCGCGCAACACGTTCGTCATTATGTGTACCTCCAGAACTTTAAACTCCCCAGCGTACATCTTCGTCCACCTTCAAAGTAAGGGTATATAAACCTGGTTTCGATTCCGCCATCATAAATCTCGTATTGTAGACACTGTTTCTAAAATAATCAAAATGAAATGTACAACCTACCTACATAAATAAATCCTTATAGGTACCTAATCTATATAATATATCTATATTATAGCAGTTGAGATCTGAGCCGTCCATGAACCCTTATGTGAAGATTGTCTTTGCTCCGGCCGACTTGGGTTCGAATTCGAAGTCTATTCAAAGATTTCCAAGTCGCCCATGATAAATTGGTAACGTGCGCCGCGGTGGAAGGCTCTCAGATGGTTCGATAAAGTCAGGGGGCTTAAACAGCTCCCATCAGAGATTGCATTTTGCTGTTTAGGCGTTGCTATAAGCTGGACTTGCAGGACCCACTATTAAACATATTTTCCAAAATTGAAGTACTTATAAGGCATCATCGTCATCATCATTGGCGGCATTGTTCCACCCACTGCTGGGCATTGGCTCTTGTCTGCCATGCTTTCCTGTCTATGAGTCTCGTCCAAGTGCTAATCTTACCTACGGTCACTTGTAGGTCATACATCCATCTGGCCGCTGGTCTGCCAGCTCTCTTCCTTCCGACTCTTGGCAACCATACAAAGTTAGGACTGTGCTCCGTATGTTCACCATGTCTTTTAAAGGTTATGTGATACAAAACGGTGTGGTGGTGTGGTTCTGTAGTCGTGGGAAACAGGTACTTCATTTAAGAGGCCGTATACGAAATTGAGCCGATTTCGCTGATTTACGTGATTTTACTATTAAAATACTGTATATTTCTATCCCATTTTTTTTTCGTTTATTTTTCAATACATTTTAGTTACATAATATACAATCTTAACACCTTGTCTAAAGACCTTTAAAGGTTTATGTGACAAAGTGGAGGAAGCAAACACGCTCACAACAAATACTGTATGTAATGCACAACATGAAAAATCATTTCAGTTATGATCTAATGAATACGTTACGACTGTTACGACGTCTTTTTATTTTGCGTCGAGTTTAATTCGAGATTTAGTTCTAAAAGTTTTTATCTGTAATACAGGACAGGTTGTACCTACAACAGACACCATTCTCTATTAAGGAGGAAGCGTCAGGGTAGCCCGCGAAATTCAAATTTTCTTACGTTTTTTGCAATTCGCAAGTCAGTATTAAGTTATATGTTGAATAAAGTATGATGGCCCTAACAAATATGTTCTTACAGAATTATATACAATAGAATCAGTAATACAACTCCTTAAGTTAGTATAATCCTAAAATGTCAAGATTTCATGAAATAGTCATTTTTGGGATTACCTGATCTTAAGGCGGTGCTATATGTAAATTAAGCTGGAACTGAAGAAGTTTAAAACCTTTTTTCTCCATAACCCGTACCATAATGATCTTTAAAAAAAAATATGTTAAACTACACAATAAAACACATGTCCCCTTCACGTCGAAAAACATAAAAAATAATTTTAAATATCATTAACATACATGAAAAGTAACCCCTGTTTTAGAAATATAAAACCTTTTTTCTTCGAAACTATTAATCGCTAGGTTTTTTTTATAGTCATCATGATATTACACAATACAATACCTAGGGAATCCTCGGCTTATTTTTTTAAATAATTTTTCTAATTACTTATAGTCATTATTTTTTACATAAATCGACACTCAATCGCGTGAGCAACCCCTCTGTCGCCTATTAATTTAGTGCGGGACGAGACGCAGTGCTGAACGGACCTGTACCACTTTTTCCCGCATTTTTCGTTGGTGAGAATACCATTAGAAAGTATTGTAAACAAATACCTACCTACTTATTTTGTTGATTTTAATAGTTTTTGTGTGTGTAAATATTAGAGTAGTTTTTAGTATATAGTTAGTAATACTACATAGGAAATATTTGTGTTAATATAAGTTTATTTATAAAATCAATATGGGTGACAAAAAAAGACGCACTAAGCGTAATTTGAAAATAAAATACAAGAGGAGAATAAAAAGAATGAAACGGTAAGTAATTTGAGTACCTATCTAACATTTTACTAGTAACCATCAATCAAGCGTTTTGATAAAAAGATATAGGTAGGTACGTATAAGTAATATGCGTACCTAAGCAGGTACCTACCTATCAGCTGCTTATACTTACCTAGGTACCTTTCGTCGCCAGAACGAGAAACTGTTTTCGTTTCGAATTTGCCAACGGAAATTCGTACGTGTGTAATGGCAACAAGGTATAGATTCCAAACGACCGGGCGGCATTACGACACGGTGGCACAGTAACGACATAACGAGCTATAGATTCGCATGCAGTGAATCTATAGCTTGTTACTATTAGACACGTACGAATTTACGTTGGCCAGAGTTTCGCTAGCTAATTTAATTTGACCCTGAATATGTGTCGCAGCTAACTAGTTTATCGTGTTTAGATATCGATACCCATCACGTCTGTGGAGTTTCACTAGCTAATTTAATTTGACCCTGTATTATTACTCATCGCAATCAGATTGCTAATACAGGGTAATAATTAGGCCAGCCACATACAGTCGGAATTCCGTCCCGGAATTCCGTTTCGAAATATCGTTTCGGAATTTCGAAAGCAGCAAATCCATACAAAGTCACGCACAGACTACCATGCGTAATTTTGAATCGGAGAAAATTTCGAACGTAGGACTACTTGTACGTGTGTGATAGATCCTTGATCTTGCATGGATTTGCTGCATTCGAAATTTCCGAATCGATGTTTCGAAACGGAATTCCGACAGTATGTGGACTTTTTTTGTCCATCCTCTTTGGACCCCATGGATGTAACCTGCAGATTGCGACTCTCGGACTACAAGGGGTCGAAAAGTAACGAGGTTGGCGAGTTTCATAGGACCCCAAATCAAATGACATATTTTAAAATTGGATTAACGTAACCCTTTTATAAGTAAACGTGGATGAACGTATACAATATAAGCTACAATATTTTTTAAAGCCATCAGTATTTCAACTGAATTTTATATTTTACTTTGTTTTAGGGGAACTGAAGAATTATCGATTGGTAGACGTATTGTAAACATCAGTCATTTTTTTAAATCACTCCAAGAAATAACAAGCCACGGACCATTGGACTGCGGTTTAAAGTCAATAGAAATCGTATCTGAACGTTTGACAGGTTTAATGAATAAATTAAAACTGAAATGTCTTTTATGTAACATGAGTTTTATAATAGAGGGAGACAACACCCCAGAAGAAATGAATTTAACCACATGTGCCGTAGCTGGGGTAATAGCAGCAGGATGTGGACATACGCAACTTCTGGAAATTACGTCAACTCTAGGACTTCCTGAGATCTCACAAAAATGATTCACCTTTCATTTATTTATTTATTTATTTATTTATTGACACACCAACGACTTATTCACTAAATCATTACATTAAATATATTCTATTTTAACAGCTTTGTGGTGAATTCGTCACTTATAGGTGTGCACAGCACTTGTATAATCAATTATAAAAATTAAAATGGAATTATATAATAATATTGATAATAACAAAATTAAAATTAAAATAATTTACATTGAATTTAAAATGTTAGTTAAATTAAATTACAGTATATTCGAAAATTTAAAAACCATCAATTAAATTGGAATAGAAAAACAATTATGAATTAAAACTATAAAAATAACAAATAAATTAGGACATAAATATTACATTAATTAAATTAAATTAATTTTTATTAATTTTCATATGGATATAGTAAACAAAACGTGGGAATCTGAAGCGTTAAGATCTTTGAACGAAGCTGCTGAAGAGGAAAGATGTGCTGCCGTTGAAGAGGGTAAAGTAAATGCCAAGGGAATACCGATAATTGATGTCATTGCTGACGGATGTTGGGGAAAAAGATCATACAAGAAAAACTACTCCTCACTGTCAGGAGCAGCAGCCATACTTGGTAAACGTAGCAATAAAATATTGTTCATGGCTGTCAAAAATAAGTTCTGCTACATTTGCGCTAGAGCAGAAAATAAAGCAATCTCGACAAACAAATCATATTTGTTATAAAAACTATACAGGTAAATATTTTATGTGTTTTACATAAAAATCCTAGTAATATTATAAGTGGAAACGTATTGCTGTTTGTTTGTTTTATAAATTAACTAAACGTAAATGGTTCGCCTTATTATTTTGAAATCAAACTAAATATCTATTATATAAAAATGGTAGAGGTAACCCATTAGAGAACTAAAGCCGTAATATAGGTTTTGTATACTGAAAGCTACATTATTATACTTTTTGTCTTCATTTACAGGACCATCTACCGGCATGGAGTCAACGATTATTGTCGAGGGATTTAAGAAAAGCATAGAAATGCACAATTTGATATATGGCAGAATTATATCAGATTGTGACGCCAACACATATTCAAAGCTTTTGCAAGAAAGGCCGTACGAAAATTTAACAATAAAAAAAATTGAATGCCGAAACCACTTGCTGAGGATTTTTTGCAACAAACTGCAGAGTTTTACAACAGACACGAAATTTCTAATACGGTTCATAAAACTCCTAACAAAGAAAAGAATATTAACCATGCGAAAAGTAGTAGTAACTGCAATTGCAAAATACAAGCATACTGATAATGCAATGCAACTCCATGCTGATATAATGCTTGCTGCAGAACATGCTTTTAGCCAACATACCAAGTGCAAAGGATACTTTTGTGGCAAACTAGGCGAAATAGAAGATATTGACAAAGACTTTCATACAAACACTCTGTGCCAAAAAATAAAATTAATATTATCACAGCTATCGGCACACTCACGCATTTTTTGCACGATGTCGACAGCAACTCTGTAGAGAGATATCATAGCGTTGTTGCTAAATTCATAGGTGGCAAAAGGATAAACTTTGCTCAAAAATATCAATATCAGATGAGATGTAGGTAATACTGCGGCTCTATTATTTAACACAAGAAAACCTTTGAGCATCTTGCATAAATGTATTGTAGGTAGAAGTCCAAAGGGACAAATACATAAATTTGAAATGAACAGAATAAAGCGACAGATAAGACCTAAAAAATATACAAAGAAGAAAAGAAGAACATTGGAAAATCAAAACGCCTCTTCCATCAATTATGGACAGGATTGCGCGAAACCCGACATGTCAAAGGAAATGCTAGAGGAATCGAAAAGAATATTTTTGAAAAATTTAGAGAAGAATGAAGATGAAAGAATAAGAATTGAAACAGGTACAATACTTCAAAGTGAGTCAAGTGAATGGCTCGAACTAAGAAGAAATTAACTGACGGCTTCAAATTTCGGTAACGTAATTAAAAAACGCAATGACATCAGTTGTGCTAATATGGTGAAGAATTTAATTAATAAAAACCTAATAGATCACGTCAAATCAGTCAAACATGGGCTAGAAAATAAAAGTATTGCTAAAACTCAATTAGAAAAAGAATGAATAATTGATTAGGCCTGCCACATACAGTCATAATTCCGTTTCGAAATATCATTTCGGAATTTCGAAAGCAGCAAAGCCATACAAAATAAACGAAGAACTACTGTACGTGTGTGATACATCCTTGATTTTGTATGGATTTACTGCCTTCGAAAATTCCGAATCGATATTTCGGAACGGAATTCCGAAACGGAATTCAGTCTGTGTATGTGGCCGGCCTTATTGAACTAATAAGTTCCGGGCCCACGACCGCTTGTGACTTATAATAAATTGAACTGAGGTCACGGGTCGTATGGGGCCCACAAACCATATGGGACGCCTTGTGGTTCATGGACCCCATGAACCTAATATGGCATTTGAGCTTCGTGCAAGCATATGGCCGGCACATTTGTGTATTGCTCAGATTTTCCACTTGATTTATTTTGCGTTTTTTTTTTTAATATTTGAAGTACTTAAAACAACAACTACTAGTAGTACTTTTAGGTACAAACACTTTTATTTATGAGCGAAGTCGCGGGGAAAGCTAATAATAATAACTGTCTATATTCTGCCGCCCATTTTCTGTTTTAGTAATATTACAATGAGTTCTTAGTCATTAAAAATATATATTTTCTAAAAATATAATAATTTACACAAGTGTTGTATTTGTTTTTCTAATATACTAATATTCTATTTTGCACCGCTGACTGCCACAGAGCCATGACGCGCGACGCACGCATAGGTAGCCTGTTGCATATTTCAGAGCAGTGGTGCAGAACATTTTTAGGTAAAAACTTGTATGTTGTAGAAAAACAAATACAACACTTGTGTAAATTATTATATTTTTAGAAAATATATATTTTTAATGACTAAGAACACTCATTGTAATATTACTAAAACAGAAAATCGCTTCGCGCGTAATTATAATGAGGGGGTGCGCGGGGCATTCTTGGCGGTAACACCCATTTGAGCGAGGTCAACGGCGTAATGCCAAGCCTTAAAGAGCTGTATTAATCACTTTAACGATTCTAATTATGTAAATAGATACTTGTTACGACCGCAAATTATAATTTGATCAACGTACTACCGACGTAACGTAATACCGACTTGTAAATTGCAAAAAACGTAAGAAAATTTGAATTTCGCGGGCTACCCTGACGCTTCCTCCTTAAGTGTGACCTTGACTTTGTACTGTGTTTGTGATTACGAGAGAAAATAAAGAATATTATTATAATTATACTGTTGGCACCTTGCAAAATTTGCTGATTGGTCTGGCCGTTCGTGCGCCCACTTGCTTCTACTAATTCTCCCGGTCCCATAGACGACATCCAACCCCCATTTTATTGTCAGTTTTTTTTTCAATTTTTTTTTCAGGGAGTTGATTGAGTTTGAACTGAAGTTTATTTCTGATGTTTTAATTTTATGAACTTTAACGTTCTAAGTAGCCGAAATCAAAAGCAATTTCTGTGGCCATTTTCTCTAAAATTTGACTAAGTTTAATATTTTTTTTAAAGTGGTAAAAAGTGACGCATTTATTGTATATCCGACTTTCACAAGAGTACATTGTAATTTTTTCATACCCTTTAGACGTCAAAACGACTAGTAAATATGTGATATTCTAAACCAGCAACAATTCACAAAACAATCGTCGGTTTATTCACTCATTAGATCATAATTGAAATGGTCTTTCATGATGTGCATTAAAACCTATAGAAATACAGTACTTTATCTGTAAATCGGCAAAATTTCGTATAACGTTTTATTATAATGTATGTCCATTGATCCATCGCATCAATCTACACTATCTATAGGTATATATTTATGGTAATCTTCGGAAGCTACGTTATCCCTGAGTGTCATATGCTATACATATGTATATTTAAAACTGAAATCCACGCGGACGAAGTTGCACGAATGAAGGGCGAAGTGCTAGCCCATCATAAAGTTATTTAGCAATTCCTCCACCGGATCAAAAGTGTCTGATACACTCTCAGTCCGGTTGAGGAATTGTTAGAAGGATATATTTTGCGATTTTCCTTCTATCGTCATAACTGTGTATTTATCAGTAAATTTAATATGCTTTAAAGAATATTATGATACATCATGTGTTTAACTGGATGACGTGTCATTTGAATCTTAAATTTAAATTTATTTTATGGTTTTCCGTCAGTATTAAAACCAGCAGTTCTCAAGCGCTTGCATTAATTTAGTAAAATCCCACAGAACATCCAATCCATCAGAGTCAGGATGCACCACTTTTCGAACTCGCTTTGCTCGCTCTTGCATTATTTTAGTAAAATGACAGGATGCTCAAATTTTCTAGCTCGCGTCGCTCACTCTTGTATTCTCTTACTAAGATCACAATGGCAGCTTAATTAACGTCCCGAGTCAGGATTTTTTAAAAAACCTTCATTATTTTGAAGACAATTTAAAGATTTATCTTTTAGTATACGTGTTGTGATATAATACATTTCGTTTTATGTATAATAAATTAATAATGCGTCTAATTTGGGACAGCGCTCCTTGATGGGCGAGTCCTATTACTGCCTGGACGTAGGACGCGTTGCGTGAGCTCAGCACAAAACACGCAAGCTAACCACTCAAGGCCATTAGCATATCTGCGTCGAGGCTCGAGTCCTAGCATGCTAGGACTCGAGCCTCGACTGCTATAGCAGTGGGAACGTTATAGGCCAATTATACGAAAGTATGAGTTTAAAACAACAACATTTATTTAATAAAAAGATTGACAGGCCACTTGGCGTGGTTGGTTAAGATACCACCTATCATGTCGCAGGTCGTGGGTTCGATTCCCATCCAGGTCAACATTTGTGTGCATGAACATGTCTGTTTGTCCTGAGTCTGGGTGTAATTATCTATATAAATATGTATTTACAAAAAAAAAAGTAGTGTATGTAGTATATCAGTTACCTGGTTTCCATAGTACAAGCTCTGCTTAGTCCCAGGTTACTATTATTATAATGGTTTGATCATGTTGAGAGGACGAATGAAAGGCGACTAACAAAAGATATTTACAAGGCAGATGTGAGTAGAAACGCCAGGACATAATATAGTGACCAATGTGACAATAATGGTGATGTTCTCCAGAAAGGTCAGGTGCGTAGTACTCGCAACCAACGTGCGTGTTTGACCAGGTGTATGAACGTAAAAGAAGCAATTAAGGATCAGGTGGCGTTCTGTAGTTTCTGCCTACCTCCATGGGAAGGAGGCGTGAGCTTATGTATGTATGTTTTTAACAAAACATAATAGCTGTACTTTTAAAATAACTAACTACCAAGAACTGTCAAGTATGTATATTTGCTTATTATGTTTTTTTTTTTTATTGTCCGAGACTCAGTTCAAAGACTACAATATAATATACTAGGTACTCAGTTCTCTTGTCACGGCAAGAGGGAAAAGTCGCGTCTTTAAACATAATTACTAGACCGGTAACAATTATACGCTTTTTATGTTATCTGCAATATATGTAGCTAAATATCAGTTGTGTTTTGCGTGTCAGTTTGTTTAACCTTAACTCGTAAACAGGTGAGTCAAATTCGATGAAGTTTTGGTAATGAATCACAGTGATATCAATGTATCAGATGTCATGGTATGGGCGTGTGATGCGGAGGAAAGAGGAAAATGTCATCAGAAAAGTTTTGAGTATGAATATGGATGGCTATACGAGTAGGGGAAGACCAAAGAAACTATGGATGGACTGTGTGAAAGATGATATGTCTAGACAGGGAGTGACTACCCAGATGACGACTGCAACTAAATGGAAACATGTTTAAAACACATTAAAAAAAATGTTACTTAATAATGTTTATTATAATTTGCATGAGTTTTTTGGCAAAAAATGATATAGGTCTATAACTAATACTTTTGATTTGTTTTCTTTGTTATGTATTGCATATATCCGACATGGGTAGACTGTTGATCCTAAAACTGTTATGCTATATTATCAGATCTAATTGTACACAGTTACGCAATAAATAATTCTTATTCTTATTCTGATAGAGAAGTATGGAAGAAGAAGACACGTTGCGCAGACCCCAAATAAATTAGCATGAGGGTAGGTGATGATAATGTTTTCGTTTACCATTTGAATCATTATAGCCGCTATAGACAAAAGCATTATAGACAAAAGTCTTGTCCACGCGCCGAACTTATCCCAACATACTTCTGTTTAGCGGCTATAATGATTCAAATGGTAAACGAAAACATTATCATCACCTACCCTCATGCTAATTTATTTGGGGTCTGCGCAACGTGTCTTCTTCTTCCATACTTCTCTATCAGAATAAGAATAAGAATTATTTATTGCGTAACTGTGTACAATTAGATCTTATAATATAGCACACAGCTAATGAAGGCCTTTGCCCAGCTGTGGGATTACCGTCTAAATCGACACATAGATACAATAAAATGGCGCAGACATAAAAACTATTGCCAAATTAGCCGGGAATTTGATTTTAATGGTCTTATCCCAGCGCCGATCTTACCCCAGCATATTTTTACAAGTCGAAACCTTTCGGATCTTGGACTTTATACAGCGTGTAAGAAGGTACCTATCTTATACCCAGAAGTAATAGTGGTGTCGTCTTGTCCACAGCTGTCTGGAGACAATGTACTGGAACTGCTGTGAGGAGAGGTTCTGTTTCGACAAGAAGATCGCGACCTACAAGTAAGTCTTGTATCAAGCATTCACCTAGCTTTTAAATATAAGTTTCACGTTAAGGTGTCTACATACCAAGTGTGAGTTAGCCCGGCAGCTGAAGAACGTTGCAAGTCAGCCGGTCTTTGATGTGTAGACACCCTTAGAGCGTTTGTCCACCGGGACCGTCAACGAGAAAGAGATGACGCTGACGGCGCCACAGTAGCGATGCATACGTTTAGTAAGGCCGCGTGGCCACTGCACGCCACCGCAGCGCCGAGACATCACGTGCGTTTCGAATAATCTCGACAATAATGTTGACAGACTAATAGCACCAGCTCATATCGCTCAGGAACGGAACATTTCCTTGAGACCCAATATCTGGCTTTATGCTTCTCAACATCAGCCAACTCAAACTACTGATAGGTACATTAAGTCTGATTCTTTAGGTTTATACACAATACCGGTAGATTTTAGTAGTTTTTGATAAAAATCTAACAAAATATCAATTTTTCATTAACAATATTAGTGAAAATGACGATTATCATCTCTCATCTTTTCCCCACGATGCTCAAAAACAGATCATAATACCTAGTGAGCTGGGTTTATTAGGTAACACAAAATAAATGTTTTTAACAATTAATAATAATAGATTACATTTTTCAAAAAGCATCTGTTCATTTAACATTCTTAAAAATTTAGTCCCGTGTGAGCGAGAAAGGTAATAAAATGTGACAGGCCTCTTAACATAAAGACTGACAATTGTGTGACGTCATAGGTCGTGATGTCGCGATTAGATGAACAATGACGATCACTGATAACACAGATGATGACTGAATGGACATTGACCTTGGTATCTTTCAGATGGGTATTAGCATAGAACTACTATTAATGCGAGTCTAAGTGCCGGACTATTGTAAAGTTACGTCCTTTGTGCATACACGTTTTTCTTGCCGTGAAAAACTACGGTTAATTCACCGTAGGCACGGTCGTCAGTGTTGTATGGTTCACTATGGAAGCTCGTTCACAGACACGTTTTTTTTAAAGCGCGGTTTATACGTCGCGTCGTACCGTAAAGATACCGTGGCGTGTACAAAGGGCCTAAGGCATTGAAAAAAATGTTTCAATCACCTATATTTTAACATTAAATTTTCGAGTTGTACTAAATTGGCCTTCGGTTGTATCTACACAAATTGTTGTAGGGCAGAACGGTTGTTATAATTAAGGCAATAATAATAATAATAATAATAACCCCACCGCTGTATCTCTACGTTGACGTCGTGGTGGGGCTTGCGTGCTCCAAACTT
Organism: Dicycla oo; assembly: GCA_948252095.1. Lineage (NCBI taxonomy): Eukaryota > Metazoa > Arthropoda > Insecta > Lepidoptera > Noctuidae > Dicycla > Dicycla oo. The sequence continues at coordinate 865,597 of OX411733.1, forward strand.
TAGGTCTGTGCCGGTAGAATTTACTTTGCCGGAACGGGTCTAGGATGAGGAGCCAGACCAAGAGAGATACAAAAACCCGCAGGGCAGCATGTGGCGAGCTGATGGGCAGTAGCGACCCCACGGACCCTATCTCCCGGGAGAAATCTTGTCCTCATCTCTGGCTTGCCTTTATTGGCCGGCTGGAGTGAACACTGACGAGGAACAGAGCTCCCACCTCTTTCTTGCCTTTATTGGCCGGCTTGAGTGGAGATTCGCAAGAGCAAACGTGCTCGGAGGAAGGAAGTATTCCAGTAAGGTGCTGGTAGGGATCTTGACCGTACTTCCGGGATTGTCCTGATAGCCGTGGAATACCTCTCCACTCCTCAAGCACCTCAGGAAGTGTTGCCCCTTTGTCGCTACGTCACTATGTGCTAGCGGCCGTCTCCGGGGGCCCATTATTGAGTGTGCAAGTCACCCCCTGCCATTTTATCCGTGTATAATATATAACATTGGTCAGGCAGGGGACATAGTTCTTCCATAGTTCAAGTTACCCAATCCACTTTAGCCACCCAAACCCATAGCCCAATATGTTTTGTTTCCACGTACAACAATACGAGTAGTCCTGTACCAACTGGGGGCTGTCCTTGGGTGCACTTGCATAGTGCATACAGGGATAATCGTCGGTTGGTGCCTCCTCATCATTTAAAATTATCTAAGGGGCCTCTGCGAGTTGGCTTCGGCTCCTCGTACGCCTTCCAAAGGTCCGGGACCCCAAGGTCCCGAGAAATATCAAAAAAAATAATAATAATAATAATATCCTGGGACATTTGTCACACACGGTCATCTGATCCCAAACTAAGCAGAGCTTGTACTATGGAAACCAGATAACTGATATGTTTCTTGTCTGTCTGAAATTGTGGTGTCTTTTCTTTTCCATAAGAATAGACAAATTTTTAGATTCAGACATTATCGTAATTGTAATGATACAAGGAAGAGGGCAAGTCAATAAAATTTATCTCATAATATATGAACTTGTAAATTCTGTGTGAAAATGAATCGCTTCTATCTTGAACACTTACACAGCTGGGCCAAAAAAGTCGACCTCCACTAGCATCAGTAGAATAGTTTTTCGTTTGGTCATCATCTCATGCCTCGAGGGCCTAGTGCTCGCATGCGCTACTGAAGGGCATGAGGTCCTGTGTTCGATTCGATTATGAACAACTTTTACTGTGGGACCAAACCTCAAATCGCAAAAAAAAATCAGCTGTTCAGTACAACTGATTTTTTTTTCGCGATTTCATGTTTGGTCCCATAGTGAAAGTTGTTCATAATGATGAGTACAATGACCCCTTAAGAGGTGGTTGGTGTTTTACCAGTAACCCTGTAGATACCTACAGCTCTGCCTACTTTTGCAGGGATTACAGGCGTGATGTATTATGTTGTTATGACATCCATTGGTTTTTGGATTTGGAAACAAAGGTTTCCTTACAACGATTCAGATCTTCTCAAAACGCTCACATGATGAAAATGATGATTCACTTCACATTCCAACAATAAATCATTTTTCTCCGTCTGATAATAATACAAACAGACTTACACACATTAAGCTACAACAAACTGTTTTATATATAGCGAGGACTTTACGTCGTTTACTTAGTATTTATTTGTAAAAGATAAATATTTATTTAAACTGATTACTTGAGTCCCTGTAATGTTCCCCCCTAGTGTGGAGTGGTTTTCTTTGCGTGATGATCTGCAACAGTTTGATTTAGAATTTAGAATGAGTCAGTAGTCACCATCTGCCTAGCCTGTAGGTATTCTCGTGGGGTAATTTCCGACCTACACACGGGCGAAGCCGCCGCCAAAAGCTAGTGTATAGATACGGCTGAAAACTTGACCGGCAGGCTTATTACGTATCTTGTAGAAGCCTACCGATAGCAAAATTGCTATTCAATCGCTTGTCAATCGCAAATCAGTATGACGTACCGCTGATACATAATACCGATTTGCGATTGAATAGCAATTATCGTGCAATTGTCAAGAAATTTTGTTATCGTTAGGCTTCTGCAAATACGTAATAAGCCTGCCGGCTTGTTAGCTGTCTAAGAGAAGCCCATTATTGTGAACACCTATGTCTGACTGTGTACATTGATAAGCTGCACGGATCGATCCATCAGGTTAAGCAACGCTTCAGGGGTTGGTCCGTGGATGAGTGACCATCTTTACATACCGAGACTCCCCCGTTCCTCGGAAAGCACGTTAAGCCGTTGGTCCCGGCTGTCATTCGTGGATCTTTGACAGTCGTTACGGATTGTCAAAAGCCCAAAAGTCTGACAACCATTCTTGCCAAGGGGTATCGTATTACCCAGTAACTGGGTTGTGGAGGTCAAATAGGCAGTCGCTCCATGTAAAATATTGGTATCCAGCTGCATCCGGTTAGACTGGAAGCCGACCCGAACATAGTTGGTAAAAGGCTAGGCAGATTGATTGACAGCCTTCATTTCTGTCTACCCCGAACGTGTCTAGCGTCATGTTTGATTGACATGTAAACATGCATGTTCCTTAGTAAAAGATATGTAAATAGCAATGTAAACTGTAGCTGTATCATTGAGTTATATAAATCATTGAATGTGCCTGTTGGCAGAGGGAAACCAAGTAAACACTAACGTCAACAGTCGTTTATCTGGCCCACTGTGATAAGAGTGGGCTTACATGCGGATATTAAATATAATATATTTAAGATAAGCCCATGTGAACTGTAATAGTCACCGTGAAAACTTGGGTGAAATGCGCTTAAAATGAGCTGTCAATAGTGTCAATTTGTCAGTATGAGCTGTGCTGTCAGTAGCGAGCTGTCAATTGTCGAGTAATGCTAGCATTAGGTGGAATAGCCCGGCAGATTGTGTCACAATATGGATGAGAGATATCTGCATTGCATCAAAAATCAAAATCAGCCCTTACTACGTGACCAAAACAATTAGGCGCATGACAGCTATGAAGTTATTGGAACTAGGGAGGGAACACCGGAACGGTGATTGATATTGTACGTATTATCATCACTGCCGAAAGCGAGTATACAACTGCACGTCCCTACGGGAAGCGCGGGGATAGGTGCGGGGTGCGGGCGCCGAATCCGAATTCCTGTCATGCACCTAATGGGTTGTTTCCCAGAAGCTTCGCCGCAAGATGGCGCTGTATGTTTGTGTAACAAACATTCGGGCCTCGTTGTTGCCTTTCCACTTATGTCCAGTAAATTTACACTTCACCAAGGTTATAACAAACTCAAAGTATTTAAGTATTTATTTCAATTAAACCAATTACAGGCATTTTTCAAGTATCAAAAAGTCGGTTAGTCAGTCAGAAAGTTGAAGCTAGTTGCCCATTCCAAAACGTAGAGAAGAACGGGCAAGAAACTCCACGGACACTGTTAAATCAAAATATTACAAATTACTAGGTACCTCGACATAATAATGTAGGTACCTACATTATTATGTCGAGACTGCAGCCTCAGTAAACGGTACACGGTAGCATTATATTACTACACAGTGCTGTAAATATCATATATATGAAGACTCTTTTAAATTTCCGTCCACGATAACGTTATAACATGCAAATATTACATTTACATTTTATGGACGTGGACGTCCACGGTAATATCGTTACGTTAGAAATTATAACATTTATAAATAAACATACATTTTTCATTACAAACATTTCCTTACCGACAGATTTGTTGTTTGTCCTCGTAGTCACAAGCCGCGTCAATCTCTGCGCAAACGAACAAACACGCAATGATCTTGGTAGTCAGTTGCTATTTACTTCAGTTGGAAATTATGTATTTATCGTAGCTTTGTGACTTGGGAATTACTGAAGATGATACATTATAATGCATTAAGAGACATATATTACATTTCGACCGTGATTTTTAGTTAAATGGCCAAATTTTGCGTTCTTATTCTTAGAAACTGAAGGACTTCGACAACTTTGACTTATTGAGAGGTGGAGAATAGTTATTATATAGTTCATAGTGGCCTCGCATTTCGCAATTTTTTCTTATCTATAAATAAAACCAAAATTCCGAAGCAAGTATTTCATAAAATGTGCGACTGCCTTTTGTTGAGCTCGTGGATTGACTGCTGTACATAAGCAAATGAAATGAAAAATATCTCTTACATACGTATGGAATAGCTATAAAAAAAACGCATTGAAAACTATAAAACTACTAAACACGCTCAGAATTATCTGTAAATTTCTCCTTACTACTAAAGTAGTATTAGTACAAAAAAAAATAATACCAGAATAAGAAATTAACATTTCATACTTTAAACAAAAAAAAAGTAACACTCAAAATAAACGTATTTACAAATTGCTACATAATGCGATGCGTCGCCGTGCTTCACCTTATCTGTCAAAACACAATTTTGTGATGTGCTTTTTAAGTTGTTGGAAAGTTTGCAGCTCATTCAAACAGTGTGTTGATGGTCAACGCGATTTTTGGAACTAAGGGGAACTAGTTGTCTTTTCAGAATTTTCCTAAAGGGTCATCTTCAAATATTTTTTTACTAGACCGTTATCTGACCTTGTGAGCGATGATTCGCTCAACGATGAAACATTTGCAGAAGCTACCTCGAGAATTACCGTATGAAGCTACCGGGAAACATAGTGAGCAAGCCACTCGTAACAACTTACTCTATCAAATATTGTTTTGCTGACTACGTCATTGACCGTTTTATGTGCATTCCGAGGCACAAAGGGTTTTGATGTTAACCCTTATGTGTAGAACTAATACAGAAGCGAAACTTAGCATAAACTTACGCTTCGATCTGACAATACCAGCACATGTTGTATTGATTTCGACAGATGGAACCGTGAGTTTACACTAAGTTTCGTCTCTGTATTCGACCGGTCGTCCTATATTCGAGACGATTTCTCTAAAGTGACAGAGAACTCTTTACCAATATCTCTCTTTTATCTCTTTCTAGACTAGAAGAAGATGCTGCCCACACGAACGGCTACGTGAACAACGGAGCCAGCCTCGAGAGCGTGGTCACCGAGCAGCCGGTCAACAACAACCACCTGCCGCCGCGAGCCATCGCCGGAAGGGAGCTCAACGAGGTGCCCCTGCATGCTGACAAGCTGTATGAGGTGAGAAACTGGTGCAAGTTTACAGATCAAGGCTACTGATCTGACACTCAGACATAAACATCTGAAACTCGCGACACAAACACCTGACACTAGCGACACTGACACCTCACACTTGCGAGTTGCAACACCGACACCGATACTTGACTCTCGCGACACCTGACCCTTACGGCACCGACACTGACACCAGCTGACACTCGTGAAACTGACACCAGACACTTGCGACACTGACATTGACGACACCTCACACTTGCGAGTTGCAACACCGACACCGACACTTGACTCTCGCGACACCTGACCCTCACGACACCGACACTGACACCAGCTGACACTCCTGACACCGACACCTGACACTTGCGACACAAATACCTGACACTTGCGACACAAACACCTAACACTTGCGACATAACACCTGAAACTTGCGACACAATCAACTGACACTTACGACACAAACACCAGCTGACACTCGTGAAGCCGACACCTGAGACATGTGACGTCATCTCTGAACATAGTTCAAGTTTCATAACAATTAACTGTCTTCAAAAGTAAAGCGTATTTCTAATAATCGACACTAACATTTTCTTTTCTGGTTTTCAGGTATTCTCTAAATCTCTAATATTTAGAGACGATCACGAATTGAAAGCTAAATCGGCGAGCACAAACTCGCTAGACGAGCTGGAGACAAAATCCGAACCCGACTACCTATCAGACAGGCCCAATAGGACCAAGGTTTATTTCGAAGACGAGATCAATTCACCAGTCACTGACTTCGAAATTATGTTCAAAGATGAACTTCTTGCTAACCACGATATGTTCAAGATTGACGAAGAAGAGGACAGTGATCGCCAAAGCCAAGATACCGAGGAAGGTCTGACAATGAACGTAGCAGTTAAGAAACAAGACGTAATTAAGCCAAGTACGATTACTATTAAAGATGAAACTAAGATCACAACACTCAATCCTATTTACCAGTATGACCCAATTTCTTCTATGGCTTTACCATCTGCCTTCTCTCTACCAAGAGTCGAGAGTGTGAAAGGAATTCTAAGGATAAGAGCAGATAATGAGTCCCCAAGAAGTAATAGCTCTAAGACCTTGGATAGGGTCGACAGCAGCGGAAAATTATCAAGACCAATGCTAAGCAGGGTCGATAGTTTGAAAAACATAGATCCTAACAAATTGAACAAGGTATTGTCAAGAGTACCACACCGAAGTGCGTCGTTCTTGCATATTCCGGAACATTTCGCACCAGAAAAGCCGCCGTTAGTCAAGAGCAAATCAATGGTGGGAGTTATGTTAGCCACGGAAGAATTTAAACTAAGTCAGTTACCTGACACTCCGATAATAAAGAGTAATAATCTACCAAGATTCTTTGCTGAGGTTCCATCGTTGCCGGAATACAAAGGAGAAACGAGCTTACAGAGTATAAAACAGCAGTCAGCAATGATGTACCAAGAAGATTTCAGCATGCCAAGGTACTACGGAACTGGATTAAAGTCAATCGAACAGTTTCCGGTCCACGAAAGCAAGTCGATGCCAGATTTGAGGAATCCAACGACAAACTCTTCTGGCAAAGTAAGCAAGCGCCTGGTAAAGCTTCGCAGTAGATTAAAGCCTTTAGTTATTAAGAAGAATTCTAATGAGAAATTGTAAACTTAATTTTAAAACTGTGCCTTTGTAAGATTTTCATGTTACTATTTTTTAATGTAAACTACGATGAATTAATGAAGGATGCGTGCGTGTATGTCCGTTGCCACTTTATCAGAAACGGATGTATTGATTTAGATATAAAAATGTTGGCTTTGAAGCAGATTATTGAAAAGGTTGTGTACGTAAATGTAAAAATGGAGGAACGAGGCTTACATTATTATGGGTCAATTTAAAAAAAAAACTTCGGGTTTTAAGTCATGTAATAAAGTAAATTGACTTCTTGAGTCTATTGACTTGGATAAAGTGACTTTAAATTAAATCTAATAACAAAAATTATGTAGGTTGTAGTATTTTGCTCAAGGTTATAATCACAATTTACCTTAGTCTTTAAACTATTGTCGCTTCACAATGTTCTATCCAGACGATTAAATGCTGATTTCAATAATGAACCAACTCGATCAGCATTTCTAAACCGCGTTTAAGAGCTGTCACTGTCAATATTTCATTTGTAGTTGAAAATCAATGAAATATCAAACGCTAGTACAAAGGTCTTCAGTTGAGGTCTTCATTGAAGATTTTTGTAAAAGCGTTTGATATTTCATTTATTTTCGACAACAATATGAACAATTTTGACACTGACAGCTCCTGACCGCGTTTAATTTCAATGCGTTCAGTTTTCTTAGTCTGGATAGAGCGAAAACAATTCTCGACTCAGAAGGATCATTTTTTGGATTGTTCTTTATTTGAATATCTTTTACTCGCCTTTCTACAAAAACTTACTGCTATCTTCTTTCAATATCCTTTACCAGTGACGCGTTTCAAACTTTCTTTTACTATAATTCTAAGACCAAAACAACCAAAACAACTTAATTATGATAATAGTTGCTCAGAACAATTTGTGATTTAAATTAATTATTGTTAGATTTAAGTTAATATTACGAACGTACCTATTATTTAATTGTTAGTACTTAATTGTATTGTCTAGTCATTGCATCACATTATTAAGGCGAAACAGTCACTATTGGAAAACACTATGATTTGAAATAAATAAATAAATTCGTTTAGTGCCTAGTGCCTAGACCTTAATTAACTATTCAATTAAGGTGCATGCGTAAAGGTAGCCCGCGATTTTTTTGTTGCAATAGACAGGTCAGAGTTAAGGGGTTTTACACATTTACAGTCCGCCGGCAGTCTGCCGCCGTCAAGCGGTCCATTCGTAAAAACTGGACCGGAATATGTTTATCAAAATAAGATTTGCGACCGTAACAAATGTGTAGGGTATATGTGGGTATAATTCTGTAAAACTACATAATTATTTATTATGATCAGCATACAACCTGACACTGTCCTGCATATTGCAAAAAAGGTAAGAAAATTTGAATTCCAGGCTACTTTAGCGCGACGGTGAGTAGTGGGTAGCTCGCCGTCCGGTGAGGACCAGGCCCGGGTCGACGGCGCGTTGTGTTCCACGCGCGCCTCAAAGAGATGTCAGCAAAAGATGGGGTCCAAGAGGGCCGATGCCGCTGGGGTCGCGGGTTGTTTGAAAAAGATACCGTGGCCCTGGCATAGGCAACTGAAGGAACACGGGTGGGTTTTAGTCAGTAAAAGTCTGACACGCCCTTCCGCTCCACCCAAAGCGGGAGAAGTTATTTGATGATTTCCCATCCACAAAAAAAAAAAAAAAAAAGGCTACTTTAGCGCATCCTCCTTTAAGTATGTTTAAGTTTGGTTTAGTGGGGGCAAAAGATTCGTGACTGTGTTTTTATTTTGTTTGCCTGAAAATATGTTTTAGATTTAATATAGGCTGACAGTGTTACAGTATTATCAGTGTTTTAAACAAATTTTAAAAACCTGAACACCTTTGGACCAGACAAAATGTACGGAACTTACATAAGCACTTACTTTGATGTGTTTCGCCTCTAAAACGTAGATTGTCGAACAAAATAACAACTTAGATCTGCATAATATTCATTGTTAATAATAACTTAATACTTACTTATTCCTGTACGTACTTTCTGTTAAGCTCTGAAGTTCCCAAATAAAGTGAATATGAAGATACCTGAATTTATTTTAATTTGCTTGTCCTTTTTACTTTCACATGTGGATCTAGGCTAATCAGCCTATGTACGCGGTCGGTCCGTACATGGGTGACCATCTTTACATACCGAGACCCCCTCGTGCTTCGGAAAGCAGTAAAGCCCCGGCTGCCATTTGTGGATCTTTAAAAGTCGTTACGGGTCATCAGAAGCTCGAAAGTCTTACAACAAGACCTCCATAACCCAGTTACGATACTTTACTGGGTTATGGAGGTCAGATAAGCAGTCGCTTCATGTAAATAACTGGTATTCAGCTGCATCCGGTTAGACTGGAAGTCGACCCCAACATAGCTGGGAAAGCAGATGGTGAAAGAATAAATTTAACATTTAAAGAAAATAAAACACTTGTGTAAAAAAGCGCGCGTTTTATTTCAGTATCACTATCTCATACAATTTCCGTTTACATTATATTATTAGGTAAACTCCAACAATAAAACTTTATTAAAATCTTAAGAACCTACCGTAGAACGCGTCTAGTAAAACTGAAACTATTCTAATGTACATCTAAACTTCATTACAATAGAGTTTTAAATTACTTTATCAAGGCGAATCTTAGACGACAGGGAAAAAGGGTATATAACTAAATAAGTACTGAAAAGAGTTAGTTGCGTTACTCTAAAGTTACATCATTTACAATAATTGTAAAGAGTTTATATTATTTATAATAATGAAGATCACAAATTTCTACTTACATCTAAGGGAATACTATTGAGATTGGTATATATATGCAGGTGAATTTTTCAAGTGGGTGTGGATGGCCAAATTCGAAACGATGAGGAATAGCGAAAACTACTCAAAGGAGTCTCGGGCTCGATTTTGATGAAAACTAAAACTGCATCATTGGATTTTTGAAAAATCAATATAAATTTAATAGAAAAGTAGGTAACATAAGAAAAATAAAAAAAGTATTATGTTAAAAATGAGCTCTTTCCCTTAATTTACCGTATGTCATTACTTGCCAGAATTTGATCCTTAGAAGCGACACTATCGAATAATAATACAGTGTACGTATGTTTTTTTTCTAAAATCAACGGTGTTCGGTTACTGGTTAGAAATATTGATTTTTCAAAAATCCAATGATGCAGTTTTAGTTTTCGTCAAAATCGAGCCCACAACTCCTTTGAGTAGTTTTCGCTATGTCTCATAGTTTCGAATTTGGCCATCCACGCCCACTTGAAAAATTCACCTGTATATATTTAAATAGCATTAATAAGGTTGCCTAAACAATGTCCCAATTTCACACCTGCTGTTCTGTAAAATTAACACCGTGGAAACTAGGGGAAGTGAACTGTCAGTAATGTCAATCTCTAGTATTAAGTGGAATAATGCACCAGCAGGCTCCCTTCACATAAGTTTTCACGGTTGATTTATACAGAATAGACCGGCTGCTCTGGTACTTAGCTCTGGTATTAAAAAAATATAAAAGCAGGCTCGATTAAAAAAAAAAAATCCCTGAATGGGGCTTAAAATTGGAACGCCCGGAAACACCTAAGTTGAACTTATAATATTTTCACAAAAAGGAGATTTCTTTCTTATTCGTACGTCAAACTTGTTTTTTTTTTTAATTTTAGATATTGCCAGACTAAATTCTTTTTTAATAATTTAAATGAACAATTACTGAATTTAGTTGATTAAGTTTGTTTAAAAAAAAGGGAAAAAATCATATAATTTTTTTTTGGTAATATTTTCTCGTCTTAAATATAAAATTTTGTCGTGACACAGATTTGTCAAAGTAACAATATCGAAATGCTTTAAAAAAATATAAATATGCTATTTATACAAGATTTTAACTACAAATGGAGCCGTCCAACACAAATCTAAATGGTTCTAGTACTAAAGGACCAAAATTAGTAACTTCGACACCCCCATTGCTTATTTTGTTAATTTAATTTTAGAAGTTACTCAACAATGTACTTCAAAAAATACAAACTGCACTTTGCCAGCTAAGCCCAAAGTCTAAAGTCGTTTGATTTGCGGTATTTCGCATTTACGGAGTATTTTCTTCTTTTCTACCATTTGGTAGTAATTTTACATTATTAGGACAACATATGATCATTTTTGATAACGGTATTAGGGCCTGGCGTACTGGCACCTTAATGAAAAATCGACTATGTTTAGGATAACAGTACATTTCTTTCTAAATAATGTAGTTATTAAAAGGGAAAAGACTTTATACACTTTACAATGTTTTAGAATTATGCTACGCAATACATTCATTATTTAAATGCATTATTTTAAATTTTAATTTATATAAAAAGTAGCAAGTTTTACTTTTTCATAATATTTTTGTTTATAAATAGCTATCAGCGAAGTTTGAATAGTTACGAAATAGTATATTTTTTACATAATTATAGTTTTGAACACCGTCACCATTTTTTTTTATATAAATAATTTTCTACGTACCTAATATAAATTAAAATAAAATTTTATTTGTGGTTTCATTATTGTTTTCAACCATTTTGTTTCTTAGATGTGGGACGGTGTTCCAAAAATCTTATTTTAACCCTTAGGTACATTTAAATGGAACTAACTTTTAGGACTTTACATAATAAATTATACAATCTGAGGAAAAAATCCCTATATAGTTACATTTCAATTAAGAGTGGTGTATGTACAGACGCCAGCACATCAAGCTACTACAATCTGTCAGATTTCTTTAATAGATTTTCGACTTTATTGCTAAGGCATTAGGTTCAAGGTTGATTGGGAAAATCTGACAGTTTTGGGTAGGTTGACCTGCTGGCGTCTGTACATAGAAAATAGTTAAGTTTTGTTATAAGAAAATTCACGTTATACATGAGGCTGGTCACGTAAAGTCAAAACATGTTGGTACCAGCGGCAGCGCTACATAAAGTGGTCTAACCTCAAATCTACAAAACACAACATCACGCCTGTAATCCCCGAAGGGTTAGAAGGGGCAGAAGTGCACCTAGAGTAAGCTGTGTAAGTCCCATGTAATAGGAGGCGAGCCTATTGACATCAACCGAGCTCAAATGCAGACTGCGGGCTGCTACTGAGAAGTTCCAGATTTTAACACTTAGTCCAACCTGGGAATCGAACCCAAGACCTCATGCTCACCGGTAGCACTTGCGACCACTACACCAACGAGGAAATCAAACCTGTCTTGTTTTATAACGATTGTTTCTAAAGCCTTCAATGATCTTTACATGCTTTCTATATAATTGACAGTACATTGGCTTTTATTCTTCAAATACAGTTAACCAATTGGTGGATATTGTCCTGCCTAAACCGAGAGTGTTTTTAGAGACGGAGGCGCGCAGGGAGGGCAGGGCAGCCTCCGCCCGCTGTAAGGGTGCGTGTCCACTGACGCGGAGCTGGGCGGAGCGGAGTGGAGAAGAGCAGTGAAAAGTGGGAAGTGTTTCCACTGAAGTGGAGTGGAGATTTTGAGCACTGTGATTGGTTGCCCTGCTCGACTCCGTTCTGTCCGGCTTGGGGCCGCGTGTTCATATATTTTTTGAAAGTCAGCTTAGCTCCGTTCCGCTCCGCTTAGCTCCGCTCTACTTACACTGTTTACTCTGACGCGGAGTGGAGATTACGTGCACTGTGATTGGTCAATTCACGATCCGCTCCTTTTTATTCCGCTAGTTCAGTGGAAACGCACCATGCGAGCCGTAGCGGCCGAGGTTGCGGAGACGAGCCCGTAGCGATGGAGAAGATGCGATTCTCAACGTGTTTTATATGGAATTTTTCACTTTTTGTTTGGAAAATATGAAAAATTATTACTTACGTGTAGAGTTTTAGGGGTTTAGGAGTTTTAAAAAGGCGGTCGAAATTTTAAATATTTTTGCGACAGGATACACCATTTTCGAGATATAAACAAAAAAAAAAGTAAATACAGTACTGTTTTACGAAATTTTAATTCATGACAACTAATGTTACTCCACACCTTTTTAGTCGCGACTAAAAATAGTCTGATTTAGTTTGACAATGAAAATTTTAGGTGACAAACGTCAAATTCAGAATAGCAAAATTGCTATTTTCACTGAACTATTTATCATAATGTAATTTAGTGCTGTCAAACTATAATATAGTTGCGTCACTTTAGTCAATTTCAGAATGGGAAATCGTCGCTTGACAGGAATAATTTAAATTTGAATGATTTTTAATCTAGATTAGACGCATTTGTGACAAGAGAATCGGCAACACGGTGTTTTTATTTTTATTTATTCAAATTACCATTATTTTCACCGTAAAAAGTAATTACCTACACTATCGGCGCTGCCTACCACCCAGCACTGCACTCAGTCTCGCTCTCACTCAGTCCGCGAGCAGTATAGTGCGAGCGAGATAAGCAGAATGAGCTGAGGTAGTGTGGGCTCTTGAATATGACCACGCATTTCTGATACGCTGTATTGAACAAAAAAATCGCTTTCGTATTTCTCTAGCGTCTTGCTTCGCGTTCGCAGTTAGTGTGACAAAAGCTTTATTTTCTTGGTGCTTCTAGCGCTGATAGTGGTGAAGCCTACGTTAAAAGGCAACTTAGACGATATCTAAAAGTTACGACTAGATTAGTTCACGTTTTCACCACAACTGGGCATTCATTTGAGTGTCGCCTAATGTTAGTGGAAACGGACATTGGTGTACTTTTATTATTTATTAATAATGTGTATAATTAGGTGTGTTCTGAAATGATTGCGATACGTGTCACTTATAATATTTTAGTATATAAGGGAATAAACAAGTTAAATAATATTCGATCTAAGTAGGTATCTAAAAGTATTGGAGTTTTTTTTTTTTAAATTTGGTAACAAATAAATATAGCTATCTTTATTTTCTATAGGTAACTGAACATTGTGAATGTACTAATTTAGCAACAATTATATCGAGGGATCACGGGCTATTTGTATTAAGCGACATTTTTGGAACTTTACAGGAAAGCGTTTCAAAGTTTCATTATTCGGAAAAAGAACATTGTAAAAAAAAGTATCAATATTTTTTACGAAAAAGTGGCTTATATAGTGGTTGAGAATCAATAGTGTCTATCTCAGTTTTTTACGTTTTTCACTTTTTAATGCAGGTATATTAAGGCTCAATATGATTATACTCGTAACTCAATATCAGCCAGGATGTCGCTTAATACAAATAGCCCGTGAACCCTCGATATGTGAAACGGCAAAATAATTCTCATTAAATATTTAAAGAAATAAAATGATTGTATGTTTGTTTGTCTGTCCTAGAACCAAAAATTCGAAGACATGTGACATCTACCGACTTCCAACCAGTAATGGGCCTGTGTGGTAGATTACGGCCCACTCCCAGTGGAAGAGGGAACGTTATAGAATGATTTTGCTTATTATGCTTTAAAATGTTTGCAAAAATAAATAAAATGCGAGCTAACTTTTCCCCTCATTTAAAACTCTTACAATCTAATTTCTTGTAGATACTGAATTAAAGTGTACTTTAAAACTGAAAATCTAAAATACTGAGGCATATTCTAAGCTTCATCAAGGGTTTCATCGGCCTTAGCAAATAAATCTAAATCTCAAATCATCTTAGACTAAACAAAACTAAATTTTTAAATTGAATGGCAATTATTTTTGACTACACTTTAGTGACGCACAAAAATTTTTACAAAAAAAAAAATATGGTCTTCACAAAACCTTATATACAATATATTTTAAACGTATTCCGTGTACTAATAATTTAATAAAATGTCACTGTGAGAAATAAATGGTAAAGGCTTGTACCATTTAGTGTGCGCGCAAGTGCTAGTCACCGCCTGAGGCATGTGAGCGGTGAGACGGGGGAGGTAAGCCAAAAACCATGCTAACTCATCAGTCTACCAATCTTCTCAATCGCACCCCCTCCCCCGTCTCACCGCTCATATACCTCAGGTGGTGACTAGCCCTTGCGCGCACACTTTATACAACCATTTCCAATAGGGCGTTGAAGCAAAATCTTATGGAGCAAATTCATGATACCTTTTTAAAGTTGTGAAAACTTTCTTTACGCTCTTTCTGAACAGTGAACGAAACAGCCGGTCTGTTCTGTAAAAATCTCACCGTGGAAACTAAGGTGAAGTGAGCTTGAAGTGAGCTGTCATTCCACCTGATGCTACGGATTGACACTATTGACATCTCACTCCACGCTCACCTCACCTAAGTTTTCACGGTGAGTTTTTTACGGAATAGATCGGCTGAACCGTTACGTTCGGATCGGTAACGCTGAATCGGGTATTCTTGGCTTCAGTCGGTCGGTGACGCGAATCTAGTATACTCGGTTCATATAAATTTTCACTTCTATCGTGTTTTTACGTAAAGCCATTAAGCAAGTCATTACAATGTAACTCTCATACCATTGTAATAAAGTGTAAATCAGAATGATGCCGTGACTTTTATATAACTCTCGGCAACAATAATCTAATTTATGCTTTATAACAATGACGTAAGAGTTACATTGCAATGACTTTACGTTTTTTTTTTTTTTAACGTTAATGTGATCCTTTATAGCTGTCATCATCTAAACTTTTCAAAAGACTCTAAAATTGCACTTAAGTAAGTTAAAACTCGCAAATTAAAATAATTTATTAAAGCGAGCCTTTATTTAATTTCGCGGTCGGTATAACGCAACGAATGTATCGAATGTGTAATTTATTGTCTAATCACTTGTCAACACCCGATGTTAACTACTGAATAACTAGGTAAGTATTATTATATTTGGCCTAGAATTTATTCTAAGTTATTAACCGATATATTTGCAGATCAAAATCATTCCCCTTAAGGCAATTCTAACCCGAAGAACCAGTTTTGTTGGTCCGTCGAAGCATCTTCGATTTTTTTTTGTGTTGGGTTTGCTCTTGACTCTAGTCTAGATCAGAGATGGCCGTGACAAAGTCGACGATGGAGTGAGCTTACCCAAAAGAAGCCTGAAGTGGGTTCAGGCTTTTTGCTTATTTTTGGATGGAAGATAGATTTTAAATAAATAATTTTATTATAAACTAGTATTTTGGTCTGCAAACTATCGAACCTATACTAGTTAAGTTATCCTAGTTTTGGTGTCACAGTTCGCTAAGTTAAAGTAATATCTACCTGTCAGTGTTTAATTAAGTAGGTAAGTTATATTCGAGTAAGTATCTACATTATTATTTCGAGTAATCTCTTTATTTAGCAGATAAAATCATCAGAAGTGACGTTATCTTGAGAAAAAGTAACGCTAACAACGACATAAATAAGTGATCTGTCTCTAAAAATATGAATAACATGTGACACACAAGTTTTGACAAAGGACCGTTGGTCCTTGGTCTTGATATAAACATAATTATTATAAAATGCGTTTGATTCTCATCCTTTTATGTAAATCTTTCGATGTTTGATGTATGTTCCTTGGCTCGGTCTAACGCATCCTCGATATTCAAATCCTTTAGTTTTATGGCCTTCCAACCATGATCTTCAAAAACTCCTCTTTTTTAGATTCATATTTACAACGCCTTCTTTATCTTCCGTATTATCTTCAATTACTTAAGCGATTAAGGAAACAACACTTTCATAGTCAGTAAACTATTCATCACAATTATAGTCCTTAGAACTTTGGTGTTTCCATCCGACAACCGGTGACACCAAAACTTCATCTACGGTACATTTACCTAACTGTCTTGAACCGCTTGACCTTAATGGTCGCTTTGTTGGCGCACAGTTTAAGTGCGGTGGCACAACCCAGGAGGTCTGCTGACGACACATCCTTGCCATCTACTGCGATGAGGAAGTCGCCCCTCTGGATGCGACCGTCCATGTCTGCAGGGGTACCAGGAAGCTAGAATAGAGATCATTACAACTAAAAAGTCCACCATTCAACGCTTTTTAGGGTTTAAGCTGGGAAAAGAAAGAATCGCAGCAGTAAGCGCTGTAGCAGTAAAAAAGGTGAAGTGGTCAATTATTGGCTAGTGTTGCCAACAAATGATTAATGAACGATAGAAATCGTTTCAACATCAACATGGATACATAATACTAAGTAACTCCCATTTTGTTAGCAGCAAGGCCGACCGTCCAGGGTGCTTTCCATTATCAATTACTTTAATAAGCCATGACTGTTTCACCAGGGGGCTAAAGAAGGTTAAAGGCTAAGGAATTACGTTGAAAAAATAGACTATAGCAGCACTCTCTTTTGAGCTTCTTCTTCTTCCTAGTGTCAATGGTACCATTTCTATCTAATACCATGGTACTAGGATCTCCAATCTCTTTGGTTCCTACCACCACGGTCTCCCGAAAGTGAGACTAAAGAGCCAGTAACTCTCCTGAGTTACTGGCTCTTTAGTGTCACTTTCGGGAGACCGTGGTCTTAATGAATTGACGTGATACTCACAAGTTGTCCTATATAGACGCCGGGCGCAGCGACGGGCGCCACACACGTGAGTCCGAGCGCCTTGCCCGCCTTGCGGCTCAGGTCGATCTCTATCTCTTCGTACTTCAGCGGCTCTGGTCGGTGCACTGTCAGTTTTAGCTGGAAAATATGGGAGTAAAGTTAGATAGGTGTTTGGAGCTACAGGTCGGATTAACGATCGGTCGGATTCGGATTAACGAAAAATGAAAGGAGTAAATGGAAGACCCAAACATTGAAGCCCTCCCCAAGTAACATGGGACCAGGGCAGGCAGAAGAAGTACAGATGTCACAGTGAAATAAAGAACGGAAAAATGACTATTTAGTCAAAGAAACACGCTCATAAATAAAAAAGACAAGTACAGTACAGCAACAGAGGGGAAATTACTTCATGCAAAACCCTGTGATTTGGTTGTATTTGGGTAGAATGAAACACTGCCCCAAAGTTAGGACAACCTACGGCAGATGAAACGAACGGCAGACGACGGCGAAGGAAAAGACCACTATGAATCACATCATACATGTAACAATAATAAATGCTATTCTATGATAACCTTGAATTGAGTATTGAGCAAGCTCATTCCAATACACTCAATTTCATGCTGTAATGTAATGTGAGAGGATAAAGACTGGCATTAATTAATATTAGGGAGGGGCTTATGGCTAAATAAGAACAGCCGCGCGGGTTGATCGAATGTTATGCTACGCTTGACGAGGTCGGTTCGCGGATGGGTGACCATGCATTACATATCGAGACCCATCCGTGCCTCGGTTCCAGCTATCGTTCGTTACGTTATCTTTGCCTGTCCTTACGGGTACTCTGAAGTCCAAGTCTGACAAGCAAGGGGCATCGTGTTACTCAATAACTGAGTCGTGAAGGTCAAATAGGCAGTCGCTCCATGTAAAATACTGATATTCAGCTGCATCCGGTTAGACTGGAAGCCGACCCCACCATAATTGGGAAAAAGCTAGGCAGATTGATTAAGTAGTATTAAAAAGATTACGTACCTTAGCAGTTTTCTGCTTGATGGTAAGACAGACTCTTTCGTGCGCCATCTCCTTGGTGATGGCGATGCCGTTGCACTCGAGGATCTGGTCTCCAGGCTTCAACCGACCATCCTTCGCAATCGCGCCGTTGTTATACACGTCTAGGATTATTGCTGCCGCTCCCTAGAACCAGAAAAAGAACATGGATGATGTTCCCTTTAAAATGTTTGAGCTGGATGGTGCTGATCCACGCATCATGATCGTGAACGGGCGCCGTCAGTTGAGACTGGTCATCTCATAGCTGCCGTGGCTTATTATAATTATTTAAATTGTTTATTTGTTTAAGTTTATGGACGTTTTTAACGTGCACGTCTTTCTTTGTCGTTCTCACAGGTACCAATATTTTGAAACAATATTTTGATTTAAAAGAGTGTCCGTGGAGTTTCATGCCCGTTCTTCTCCATTTTTCTGACTGGCCTACACCTTGACAATTTACACGTGTTTGTGATTGGTTTAATTGAAATAATTGCTTTATGTTTGTGTACTCACATTGATCAAGGTATCGCTGCCTCCCAGCAACAGTACTCCGAGAACTTCGTTAGCTGAGTTGATCTCTATGACGGTGTCCACGTTAGGAGCTACTGGTGCTGTCGCAGGGTCTGGAGGTGGTTCCACTGGAAATAGGTGAAGAATATTATATTACACTAGCTTCTGCTCGCGACTTCGTTTGCGTGGAAGTCGTTATATTACATGACATAACACTAATTAATTATCATCACTAGATTGACGATCAGAACTTTATTATCGTCAAAATTACATAAGACAGTCCCCCAAAACGCCCGCCCTTTACCACTTCCCAGTAATTTAGCTGGGGAGATGAATTAAGTGGTGCAACATACTCCCCAGCAGCACAGAGTGCTACCGAGAAATTGGTCTACGTCCTGTGGGTGGCGAGGGAAAACCAACCTTGCTAGATTGTGATAAAGTCTATATACCTTTGGCAGGTGAGGGTGTAGGTCGTGGTGTCTGCGGTCTACTCGCTGCGAGAGTTTCGTTGGCATTCCTGCTGGGTGGACGGGAGGCGCCGCCGGGGGCGGATGGACCGCCTGAAAATAAGAAGAATTACATTTATGAAAATACCTAGTAGTAGAGTTTCCTGTGTTTGCGTTAATAATTTCATCACCACTGTTCTCAAAACGGTGAAGGAAAACATCGTGAGGAAACCGGCATGTCCTAGAACAAAAAATTCGAAGACCAACCCGCACTACGTCGTGGGTTACGGCTCACTCCCTCTCACAGAAAGAGGATGCCTGTGTCTCAGCAGTGGGATAATTATAGGCTGATTATGAGTTCCTGTTAGAGGGTTTCTTTAGAGATCTCGGTAGGGTACTATCGGTGGATGGACGCCCGTTGCGCTCAGGCATAAATCACTACCACCTGCGCCGTTATGGGTCTAAGCGCTTAAAAGCATCTGTGGCAGTCACTTATGTTCAGGTATCCCAAAACCCCAACTGCATAAACTTTACTTCCTCATCATCCATAAGAGAGTACTATCATAAATTGAGGCTTTCTGATAACAGGAATTTTCGTCGTTCAGCTGGCTCGCGAAAGGTTCCACAAAACATCTATCTTTTAAACTTCACTAGACCTACACCTCCTTCCTAAACTAAGTCATTCAATCCTAATTTATTCTACATCGTTTTCACATGTATAATTTAAACTTGAATGATGTAACCGATATTTTGTAACAATATTTTAATTTAAAAGAGTGTCCGTGGAGTTTCTCGTCCGTTCTTCTCCATGGGTACCTACTCGTACTACGCTTTGGAATAAGCAACCAGCTTCATCTTTCTGACTGACGGACTCCTTGACAGTTCAGAAAGTGCCTGTGATTGGTTTAATTGAAATAAATGCTTTAAGTTCGGTACTCAGCACGTGCTTTGGCTAAGCATTATTCTGTCACTATCACACAAGTGCAAGATAGACGGGACCATAATATCTAACGTAAATTCAAATTCTAAATCATTAATTTACAAATATCACGCTAGTAGCTTTAATTAATCTTGGCCTTAAAATACCTAGTTACTAGTGAACTGACCAGCACCTGGAGTCCCGGGTGTGGTGGCGGCGGACTCGTCTCCCGGCTCCTTCAGGTTCGGAGTACATACTGTGAGGACCACCACGCCTTCAGTCTGCTTGAGCTTTGCTGCCGCCTGGGAAGATAAGGTGGTCGATTAGCTACGAACTAAAACTGAATGTGAATGATAGATAGTTCTGGGAGAAACATTCTGGGGTTGGTTGAAAACATTTCGTCTTTATCATCTTATTTCGTATAGTTAATGGTCGCAAGCGTTACTGCTGAGGTCCTGCGTTCGATTCTCAGGTCGGTCAAAGTGTTATTGGGTTGTTCCATCAGGATTTTCTCAGTAGCAGCCTGAAGTCTGGACTTATGTGTGTTGATGCCCGGTTGATGGCAATAGGCTCACCCCCCATTATATGGGACTTAAACAAAACTGGCGAAATGTGGGTGTACTAAAGGTACACCTCTGCTTAACCCTTCGGGGCGGTCGGGCTTCGGGCGTGATGTTCAGTGGTTCCTAGCAATGAAAGTAATCATTTTCCTTCTCTTATGTGCTGTAAAAGGCGACTGAAGGTAAATAGGATGCAAAGTATAGTTTTTGGTCTGCTTATCACAAGTAGCAGCGATCTGTTTGCCGGTTTTGTTTACGGCAATATAATCTTTGAGCTTAATTCATCTGTAAAAAATAGGATTATGCCGTTAAGATAATAAGAGGTATGTTATTAACGAACTATTTGGTCAGTAGACACTAACTGTTTATGCAATTTGGTTCGATGACAAATTTTCCAGTATAATCTATAGTACTTACTGCATCATAACTGCAGTTTAGTAAGGAGTCTCTATTTACTGCTAACAGCATGTCACCAATCTGTAGTCCTCCCTGGAAACAGAAAAAAAATAAATTAATGACTTGTTGTCCAAATTGATAAAGTAGATCGTCCACTGCCACGTAGGATGTGCACGGAGAAGTTCGCTACGTTGGCTGCGTGGTTCAGTTGTTTGTCAGACACGCATCCGTGCGAAGCGTGCCTGTGATTCACAGTGAATCGCGCTTCTCTGCGCCCCCGAAGGGCGCGAGGAGTCAGTACCACAATACCGACTCCTCGTGCCCTGCTTTGTGGCCCCCTGCCTGAGGGATATTTCTCTCAGTCCCGAAAATTGGGGACCGGTTTTTGAGGTTCCCATCCCTTCCCGCAGAAGTGGGTGGGAGTGCTTTATTGCATGCCTAGTCGCTGAGGGGTTTATATCCTCATCGGTCTGAAGTGTGTTTCTGGGGTGTGAGTGACTGTATGAGCACCCGGAGTACTTCACAACGCCCCTGCGACCAGGCCCCTGCTAGGTGAGATTCCCAGTTCCCTATGAAGGGCTCGGCAAGAGCCGATCAGTAACGAGGGCATCAGTTTTGGTTGGTGCTCACCCACAGTGGAGGCTGTCACCACCCCGAACAACGTAACCAGATCTAGCCGCTAGCGTTGCACGGGGACTCACAGCAGACGATCTCGCCTACATTGTGTATAAAACAAAGTTAGCTTCGCTGCGTAGCTCAGCCATGGGCCTCTGTGGAGCGGTGTCTTAATGAACATAGTCTATGACGTACGACAATTTTTAATAGGCAGAATGTTCGCTACTATGGTTTGCATATGTTGCGGCGCAAAGGACAGAATAGAAGATGACTCAAGATGAGACATAGTTCGTGACTCCAGCTAGTATATTCTGTGAAAATCTCACCACGAAAACTTAGTTGAAGTGACCTTGAAGTGAGATGTCATTCCACTTGATGCTAGGGGTTGACACTGTTGGCAACTCACTTCAAGTTCACTTCACCTGTTTTCAAGGTGAGATTATTCACAGAATAGACCGGCAGCTCCTCGTCCATACGACAAAAAGGTAAAATCCCTTCAAACTGTTTTGACGGTTACGGAAAAGTTACAAAACCAGCTCGTCAGTTAAAAATAATACAATTTAACAATGTATTGTATTGTAATGTTAAATATCAATGCCTTCTTAGTCACGGTTTATTTAGGTATGTACAATTGTAACCATTTACCTTTTGGCTTTAAATGTATTAATGCTGTGTTCTAAGTTTTTATCAACTGTTGGTATAATGTGGTTTAGGAAACAAAGTATTTAAAATCTAATTCGGTAGGTAGTTAGATATCGTTGTGTGTAGAATAATGTTGTAACCTCCATAGTAGTTATTTTTGGTTTTATATAATCATCATCTGCCCAGCCTTTTCCTATGTTGGGGTTGGCTTCCAGTCTAACCGGATGCAGCTGTATACCAGTGTTTTACATGGCGCGACTGCCTATCTGACCTCCACAACCCATTTACTGGTTACCTCTTGTACTGGTAATACGTTACCCCTTGGTAAGATTGGTTGTCAGACTTTCGGGCTTCTGACGACCCGTAACGACTGTCAAAGATCTAAGAATGACAGCCGGGACCAACGGCTTTCAGGAGTCTCGGTATGTAAAGATGGTCACCCATCCACGGACCAACCGAGGCAAGCGTAGCTTACCTGATCGATCGACCCATGCGGCTGTTATTACTTAGCCACGAGCGCCACCTTGAAGTTTTATGTATTATTAACCTCTTATTTGTGTCTTTACACAATGTGGGGACGACGAGTTTGCCGCTCGGAAACCAGACTTTCCGATGCGCATGGCATGGCGTGCTGTTGTTTTAGTATAGATATTGACTACTGCGCAGTTATTTGCAGCCTACTTCAGAGCGGCAAACTTACATGATGCGAACTAAGTATATCTAATGACGTTCCCACTACCTATTCATACAAAAATTCAATCAGAAATACCTAATAGTTTAGACACTACAGCTAGTCCAAGATCGGCAAAACCTATAGTCAGCTCATCATTATTATTCAGTTTGTGTGAAAGAATCATTATCAAAATTCGAAAATACTCCTATGCACTGTATTGTCAGGATTTTCATTTATTGTCGTATTGCTGTGTCCACATTTTCGAAACTTTTAGGTACCTACCTGAATAATTAGGTTATTTCCTGCATTCTGAATGCCTTGTAAGGTAAACACGGACGGAAAAAAATGAGCTATTAATTATCCGTTAATAGATAACAATAACTTATTTATTTATTTATTAATCACAGAATCCACAGCTCTTAAAAATACCTTAACACACTTATTGTACTAGTATTACAGTCAATTACAGATTCACAACTTAATAACTATACAAAGAAGAAATTGCAAGAGAAACTTAGAAAGCTAAACATAATATTTTAG
This sequence comes from Dicycla oo, assembly GCA_948252095.1. NCBI lineage: Eukaryota > Metazoa > Arthropoda > Insecta > Lepidoptera > Noctuidae > Dicycla > Dicycla oo. Next base: position 889,122 of record OX411733.1, read on the forward strand.
GACCCGTGTGAGGTGTTAAGAAATGTGCAAGAGGAGATGCGTGTGAGTGTGTGTGTATTGTATTATGTGATTCAAATAAGAACAGAGTCGACTACCCTCCCAGTATGCTACAATCGGACAAAACCGTTCAGCTAGCAACAAAACAGTCCAGTTCAAAAACCAAGGGCCAGTTATTTATGTTAACCCTTAATTCCCAAAACACACCATTAGATAATTAGCTATTAATTATATTATTATCCCAATCATGTTTGGGATTTGCTTGCAAAACTATATTGGTCCCATGATAAAAGTTGTTATAAGAGCATCATTATTGTTAGAGGTGTAGATTTATTTCATTCTTCATTTTACGAGCTTTGTCAAAAATATAAAGTCCCTAATAAGGTCAAATGTAATAACACTGTCATGTCGCTCCATTTGACCTTATCACCTTAACTTTAGGGTCGAACAAAACAGGAGTCAAGAGTGACTACTGACCTGTTCCGCTGCACTGCCTTCTTGCAGGTCCGACACGAAGATACCTCGGCCTGCCTCCGTGTGACGACCCTCGATAATCATGATGCCGAGACCTGATGGACCCTGGAATATTCATATTGGTATATTAGAACAAATCTACGTTGATGGGACTACTGCACTTGCTATAGAACTCCTCATAATCATCTTCTGCCTACAGCAGTCCACATAGGCCTCTCATATTGCACGCCATTCAACTCGACTCTCGGCAACTCTCATCCAGCTGCTACCAGCCACCCTGCGAATCTCCACGTATCAACTTGTGTCAATCATAATCATCTTCTGCCTACAGCAGTCCACATAGGCCTCTCATATTGCACGCCATTCAACTCGACTCTCGGCAACTCTCATCCAGCTGCTACCAGCCACCCTGCGAATCTCCACGTATCAACTTGTGTCAATCATAATCATCTTCTGCCTACAGCAGTCCACATAGGCCTCTCATATTGCACGCCATTCAACTCGACTCTCGGCAACTCTCATCCAGCTGCTACCAGCCACCCTGCGAATCTCCACGTATCAACTTGTGTCAATCATAATCATCTTCTGCCTACAGCAGTCCACATAGGCCTCTCATATTGCACGCCATTCAACTCGACTCTCGGCAACTCTCATCCAGCTGCTACCAGCCACCCTGCGAATCTCCACGTATCAACTTGTGTCAATCATAATCATCTTCTGCCTACAGCAGTCCACATAGGCCTCTCATATTGCACGCCATTCAACTCGACTCTCGGCAACTCTCATCCAGCTGCTACCAGCCACCCTGCGAATCTCCACGTATCAACTTGTGTCAATCATAATCATCTTCTGCCTACAGCAGTCCACATAGGCCTCTCATATTGCACGCCATTCAACTCGACTCTCGGCAACTCTCATCCAGCTGCTACCAGCCACCCTGCGAATCTCCACGTATCAACTTGTGTCAATCATAATCATCTTCTGCCTACAGCAGTCCACATAGGCCTCTCATATTGCACGCCATTCAACTCGACTCTCGGCAACTCTCATCCAGCTGCTACCAGCCACCCTGCGAATCTCCACGTATCAACTTGTGTCAATCATAATCATCTTCTGCCTACAGCAGTCCACATAGGCCTCTCATATTGCACGCCATTCAACTCGACTCTCGGCAACTCTCATCCAGCTGCTACCAGCCACCCTGCGAATCTCCACGTATCAACTTGTGTCAATCATAATCATCTTCATTCATCTGCCAAACCTTTTCCCAATTACACATTATTATCTTCTTTATTTAATTTAGTTTTACGAAAAATATAAAAACGTTAAAAAATAAAAATAATTAGTAGCCCACCGGTATCGGGAACAGGGTCCAAGCTACCGGCGGTCAGGGCTCCAGAGAGAGGAACCTTCTAACAATGCGAGTCGTGTTCAGAAGTACCGCTTTCTGAATCAAGCCCTTAATCCAGCTGCCCAACGAGAGCCTCCTTAGGTGTTGGTCGAGGCTCTTGGCAATTAAGCCATTGGCTGATACGACTATCGGGACAATGATCGCTATTATTATTATGTTGGGGCCGAATTCCAGTTTAAAAGTCATTTTCATGGAGCGATTGCCTATCTGACTTCCACAATCCACAACCCAGTTACTGGGTCATTTGGTAATTGTGCGAATGTTTAAAGAAAAAAAAGTTGTGGTTGCGGTTTTAACAATGCAAAAGGATGAAAAGTCTAACGGCCCGCGCCTGTCGAGACCTGTCGCGGCCCGCGCCGAGCATTCCCACGAATCATCTATTCGATCGGACGGGCGCCGACAGGCCACCGCGGGAGAAAGCGGGCCGTGGGACCGCGGCATTAAGCACCCTTTTATTAACAGCCTTCTTCAGTCATGCCAAGTGATTTCAGAGGGTTAGTTTCTAGCTTATTTTTAAAATGCGATTCATAAACCGGAAAGATATCTCCTCATTAATTGTAAGCGTACAATGTTAATGTGATGATAATAGAAATCATCATATTCTCCTGCCCTTGTCCCAATTTATTTGGAATCGGCGCAACATGTACTTTTCTTACATATTATACTTCGCTATTAGTCATCTCGGTAGTCAACCCTTTTTATAAGTCATATCATCATTCACACTTTCACACTCTAAACTTTCCTCCTCATTCCTCATCTACACAGTGACGATAACATGCAAATGTCCTCACCTTCTTGATGGTGATATCCCGGACTCCCTTGTAGCCAGCGAACCGATCCTCCGACGACTGAAACAGACAATAACATCTATTTAATTACAAGATAATTACTTAGCTTTACTTTTTTTTGTAACATGGATTCATTTATGCGAACTTTGGGCACTAATAATGTTTGTATAGAATAAACGGAGTATGCCGATGACATAATGTTTGAACTATTGTTTATACCCAGATACATATTTCATTTAAAGACATACGAGTATGTAGTAATAAAATTGTATAAAGCCCTTTTATTTTAGGGCCGGTTTTTTGATCCGTAGTTAACTCAACCAATGGTTAAACATAGTTGAATTTTGGCTAAATAACCGTCTTTGTTGTCACGAAGCCGGGTAATAAGAACAATTAAGGTCCCATGGAATAGGGCTGTCGAGGCTTCTCTTCAGCAGAAGAGGCCTTTGCCCTGCAGTACAAACACAGGCCGGCATTATATTATATTATTATAGGAGGCGAGCCTGTCGCCAACCGCGCACAGATCTAGGTAACTAACAGCTAGGTACTGAGAAATTCCTGGTCGAAAAACACAATATCACCTGAGGGTCAAACCCAGAACCTCATTCTCAACAGTAGCGCTTGCGACCACTACACCAACAAGGGAGTGTGTCAATCCCTTGCCTTTCGGTTTAAAGAACTTTATATCTCATTAAGACAATCGTCACTTACATGAGAACAATAAATCTTATTACTAATTATCATATCAGTGCGGGTAGAAGAAAACAAAAAACAAGGTATGATCATTGTCAACGAAATTGGAAGCGAGTTCACTGCATTCCTAAGGTAAGGTGGTGGCACAAGCTAAAAGATGTTGCTGTTTTAGACAAAAATAATCACAATTAATATAGCGTTTCATTATTGCAAATAAAAGTAAATAATTTATTTTTAAATATGTTGAGTAAAGTCGCTTCTTTCACATCCTTTGGAAGTTTATTATAGAGCTGTGCTCCCCCATATGTTAAGTTATTTTTGCCGTAGTTAGTTCTTACTCTAGTAGTCAATAGCCTTTTAGGTAGTTTACGGATTTTTTCTAGGTTCCATCAGAATTGATGCTGCTCTAAAGAGTGACGGGTAATTAGTGACCGATACTTAAACACATGAGTGTACTCATGATAACAAACAACTTTTACTATGGGACCAAACCTGAAATCGCGAAAAAAAAATCAGCTGCTCCCTATATTTTGACGAGTTATGCGAAAATGAATGTATGGGACAGCTGATTTTATTTTTGCGATTTAAGGTTTGGTCCCATAGTAAAAGTTGTTTGTTATCATTAGTAAAATCATGTGCTTAAGTATCGGTTACTAATTACCAGTCACCCTATATGAGTTTGTAGGTAGGTATGCAAAAACACATTATTTATTTAATTAATCAGTGATGTTACTACGTTTTCCTGCATAGTATGAAATTAAAAATAGATATTATAAGTACCTAGTAATACAATGTGTACTGGTAGGTTAAATTGCTAAATCAAACTTGATATTATTCACACTATTGGCCCGTGAATGTTCAATAAATAATTTACCAAACGTGATTATGTATCACTGTTGAATATTGGAGTAGGTTACTTATACATTATGTATGAGCTCTTTCTTTCCTCAAAAGACCATTTCAGATACTAATCTACATGCTCTTCACGTGATCTGACCAAGGTTATGTCTGGGTCTGAGTCTCAGTTATAGGAAACACCGATTCCATTTAGTTTTAAAACATAATTTATTTTTGACGTGTAAGTGTTTGTATAAATTTACTTACACAAATAAATTCATTTATCATTTACGAAAGAGCTCGTTCGAGGACATACCAACACCATACTATAGGCATTTTCGGTTTTATAACTGTCTGGTTGCCAGCACGAACCAGCAGCGGCCGCGCGGGGCGATGGCGACGTCACACAATTCTGTCAATTTGGAATTCGATGCATGTGAAAATCAAAGCCAACGGGTTGCAGACCAAAAACTAAGCTAAGTTAGTTTAGCTTAGCTCACATAACTGGCGTAGTATTTCATACTTGAGTGCAGACCGCAAGCTATGCATAGTTGTCGGTGTGCACGCGACAAATATCTAGTTTATTTATCTTGGTTGTCTTAGTTTAGCTTCGGCATAGCTTAGTTTTCGACTTTGCCTTTAAGGTTGACATTGCATTGTCGAAGTTATACTGGGTGGACGGTAGTTGTCTAATGGCGGCCCACTGTTGGCAGGTCACCGCTGCCTACATCATCATCATGTTATTCAGCCTACAGCAGTCCGCAGTCCTCTGCTGGACATAGGCCTGGCCAGTCGTAGGCCAATCGTCTCGATTATCGGTAACCTCTAACTATTACCAGGAGCATCGCAGGCCAACCCTGGGTCAAGTAGTAATATCTCACGCGACTGTAATACTCCGGCACCCATCATCATATGCCTAGCCTTCTCCCAACTATACAGGACATTTTTTTACGTAATGCGCAAATTTTTACAGGATGTTCTACTCATGAATATGAACAATTTTCACTACAGGACAAACCCTGAAATCACGAAAAAAAAATCTGCTGTTTCATAGAAAAGTTCAATATCTACTCGACCAAAATATATGAAACAGCTGACTTTTTTCGTGATTTCAGGGTAGGTCCCTCACGCCCTCAGTCGCCGCAGGAGACGCCCTGGGCGGCGGGAATCGATAGCCGATTCCCGGCCACCGTAGGCGCGGGCTTGCGGACGGTGAGTAGTGGGTAGCTCGCCGTCCGGTGAGGACCAGGCCCGGGTCGACGGCGCGTTGTGTTCCACGCGCGCCTCAAAGAGATGTCAGCAAGAGATGGGGTCCAATAGGGCCGATGCCGCTGGGGTCGCGGGTTGTTTGAAAAAGATACAGTGGCCCTGGCATAGGCAACTGAAGGAACACGGGTGGGTTTTAGTCAGTAAAAGTCTGACACGCCCTTCCGCTCCACCCAGAGCGGGAGAAGTTATTTGATGATTTCCCATCCACAAAAAAAAAAAAAAAAAAGGGTAGGTCCCATAGTGAAAGTTGTTCATATTCATGGGTAGAACAACAATTGGGGTCGGCTTCCAGTCTTACCGGATGCAACTGAATACTAGTATTTTACATGGAGCGACTGCCTATCCTAGCGAATGCCTCCATAACCCAGTTACTGGGTAACACGATACCCCTACGTAAGACTGGTTGTCAGACTTTCGAACTTCTGACGACCTATAATGACAGTCAAAGATCCACGAATGACGCCCGCTGGGCACGAAGAGGTAAAGGTGGTATGTAAAGATGGTCACCCATCTACGGACGAACCGCGGCAAGCGTAGTTAATCTGATCGATCAACCCGAGCGGCTGTTAGTACTTAGCCACAAGCCCACTTCAACAAGTTCTTTCCTCAGAAGACAACCATATAGAATGTTGAAAACAGCTGTTTTCCAACAATGAAACATATCACACTAATGAACGAATCTCGTGCATAAATTACGCATAAATAATGTTTTTATTAACACGTTTATGTAACACTGTGTGCTGTGAGTCATGTATACAGAGAGAACTCAGAAGACCCACTTTATGCGATGCGTGATACTGATAACAAAGTCACAAAGTGTTGGCAGTGAATAAGACAAAAGTAATGCAGTTAAATGACGAAAGAGGGAGTATCTATCTATTCAGCTCAATTCAGCATATGTCCATAGAAAAAAAAAAAAAAAAATTGTATGGAGATGCGTACGCATCCGTTCAGGTTTCCGCGTCGTTCCATTTATAACTGTTTTGTAGGCTTCCATACTTCAAAAGGAAAAAAGGAACCCTTATAAGACCGCTCCTGTGTTCTGTCCTGTCTGTCTGTCCGTTTGTCACAGCCTATTTGCTCCGAATCTAATTAAGTACGGATAAGGACCGATTAAGTTGAAATTTGGTACACGTATGAATTTCTAAACTGAGGGTTTCAAATATATTTTTTTAATAATTTTAAAATAAATTGTTTTAAAGTTATTTAAGAAAATAGACGAAAATTTACCATTCCCCCCCTTATCTCCGAAACTAGTGCGCCTATAATTTTGAAAAAGGTTCTATACCTATAGATTACATGAAAACTTAAAAGAAGTCTATACTCTTACAATAATACATGGTAAATCTCTCAATATTGTGCGTACAATCTTACATTTGCAGTTGGAATGTATGGGAGAACATGTTTTTCAACTACAATATTAAGTTTGTTCTTGGAATAAATTCGTGTCAACTACGGAACCCTTCATTGCGCGTGGTCGACACGCACTTGGCCTGTTTTTCTTTTTCTATGGAAAAAAGCTGAATTAAGCTGAATAAGACGTGTAGTTAGTTAGTCGCATAGTCGTGAATTCATTGTTTTTTGGGACTGTTTTGTTTAATCTGAATCGACAACCAATATGGTGAACAGTGTGAGAGATCAATACCCGGTTTCTAACACTTTACTTATATGAATTCGTTGTTAAATCTTATGTGATTGGTTGAAGTTTATTTTGGTCAAACAATCTTGTTCAATGGCTAACTTGTGATTATTATTTTGTTAGTGGATTGTCTCAAAATCAAAATCAAAAGCCATTTATTCAAACTAGGCTGAGAATCAGCACTTTTTGGACGTCAAAATTACATAAGACAGTCCCCCAAAACGCCCGCCCTTCACCACTTCCTAGTGCTTTAGCTGGGGAGAAGTGGCGCAACAAACTCCCTAGCAGCACAGCTGTCTGTTCCATTAAAAAAAAAAATGAATCTATATAACACTGCGTATAATAATTTAGGTACATTACACAACACAAAACATTGAATTAAATTATTTACTATAAGTAAGCTAGCACACGCCACTATACCAAAAAAAAATCGAAAACTATACTCAAGCAGAAATAAAAATACAAAACTAAAAACGTAAGCAGACCTTTATACCTAAATAAAGGCCTCCAGTAATAAAGGATGTGCCCACATAAATATATGAAGATTGTACATGACGCTGAAACTCGAAGTTACAAATGATAAACTAGAACCATCGAAGTAATATAAACAAAGTTAATTACTAATAACAAAACAAAACCAAGAACAGCAAGACGACCAGTCACCACAAGCAGCACCCGTTCACGAGCATAACGCAGAGTTCAGCCATCACCCCACTCGACATATTTGAGGGAAGGAGGCAACCCGACCCCCGACGCTATCACAAGCAGTGACATCTAAGGGAGCATGACGAACTTGCTGCCGGTTGCTCAGGCAAGAATAATCAATTGTCGAAGTCACTAGCTAACCACATATTGCAATACCACTCATAAAAAAAACATTGTAATGATTAGATTATGTTAAATAAAAATAAAATAAATATAAATTGACTTTTACAGTCAAAGAAAATAAATAATTATCAGGTCTGATCCGATTTGATTGGAATTAATATTATTGAAAGTGCTTTAATTTACCTGATTATTAACTAAGTGAACTGCATTAAAAATGGGTTCTGCCAATGTTTCTATAGATTTTCGATCAACTCACTTTCTCTTATAGTATTTTTATCTCACGAAGCAACACGCGCTTTACTTGTGGTAACCAAGTGAACAAACACGCTGGCGATGTGTGTGTAAGTGCTCACATTTACAGCGTGTTTGTTCAATTCGTAAACACAAGCAAAGCGCGTGTCACTTCGTGAGATAAAAACACTGTTCCGTGGATAAAAATACTATAGTGATAGTATTTTGTTTAAACAGTGGACTACCATGAATTAATTTATAGTGAGCGACTGTTTGTGTGTCCAGTTTATTCAATATTGCTAGTAGTATGTCTTCTGCCTTGTGTTACATTGTGGCTATGCGTTTAGTTCCGGGTTGTATTCCCGGCTCTGTAATGCTTTATTTTTGTGTGAAACAGCTATTTGTGGTACATGTGTAGGGCAACATCAAACAGTTATGAATTGTAACAGCACGGAGATCTTGAAGGTTACATACTGAGATTGTTTTATCAAAGACTAACTATTGACCACTACTTCGTCTACGATCCAGGAAGAAAATTAATCTATGTCCTTCAGATCATGGTCTACCCACGTGCCAAATTTCATCTAAAAAAATTCAAACAAACAAACTCACTGTCGCATTTATAATATTAGTTAGGATATTGAGAAAAGATACGCAATGATGAATCAATATTTTTGGCAGTTACAACTTGATGGTCAGACAAATGATACGTCATCATTTTATCTTTCACGTCAGTGTTATTTTTATTACAGAACGTCTGTTTTATCGAGTTGTCTTTTTTAAGTACTTTTCATCACTACCACTTAAAAACTATAAAAATATTGTATGTATATTGTATAGCCTTTTTTTTTTCTGGATGGGAAATCATCAAATAACTTCTCTCGCTCTGGGTGGAGCGGGAGGGCGTGTCAGACTTCTACTGACTAAAACCCACCCGTGTCCCTTCAGTTGCCTGTGCCAGGGCCACAGTAACTCTTTCGAACAACCCGCAACCCTGGCGGGATATTGTATAGCCTGGGACTCAGTATTTGTCGGTCTTTGAGAAGATAGATTTCTTTATTTTTGTTCAATAATGGGTCTTCTCTTGCCCTCGATCTCCCCTTATGAACGACCGTGCCCAGAAGATGCCTGAAGAAGGCTGACGAGTTATGAAGGGAACACAGACTAGTTAGATTTAGTACTCAGATCAAAGGAATTCCGAGTAATTTTCATTCAAATAATCTTGGTAATTTCCATTCAAATAATCTTGGTAATTTTCATTCAAATAATCTTGGTAATTTTCATTCAAATAATCTTGGTAATTTTCATTCAAATAATCTTGGTAATTTCCATTCAAATAATCTTGGTAATTTTCATTCAAATAATCTTGGTAATTTTCATTCAAATAATCTTGGTAATTTTCATTCAAATAATCTTGGTAATTTCCATTCAAATAATCTTGGTAATTTTCATTCAAATAATCTTGGTAATTTTCATGTATTTCTGTACTTTGTATTTTACTATCATGATTTCATTCACTCACATACAAACTTTATCCCCGTAGAATAAATAGATGTCAAAAGTTTATTTCAATGATAATGATAACTAATAATGACCGACGTATCTCTACGTTGACGTCGTGGTGGGGCTTGCGCGCTCCTAAACTCTTAGATCTGTGCCGGTAGAGTTTACTTTGTCAAAACAGGTCTACGGTGAGGACCCAGACCAAGAGAGATACATGAACCCACAGGGCAGCTGTTGGGCAGTAGCGACCTCACGGACCCTATCTTCTGGATGAAGTCTTGTTCCTCACCCCTGGCTTGCCTTTATTGGCCGGCCTGCGTGAACACTGACGAGGAACAGAGCTCCCACCTCTCTCTTGCCTTTATTGGCCGGCTTGAGTGGAGATTCGCAAGAGCAAACGTGATCAGAGGAAGGAAGTGTTCCAGTAAGATGCTGGTAGAGATCTTGACCGTACTTCCGGGATTGTCCTGATAGCCGTGGAATAGCTGTCCACTCCTAAAGCACCTCAGGAAGTGTTGTCCCCTTGTCGCTACGTCACTATGTGCTAGCGACCGTTTCCGGGAGCTCATTATTGAGTGTGCAAGTCACCCCCTGTCAATTTATCTATGTATAACCTATATAGCATTGGTCAGGCAGGGGACATAGTTCTTCCATAGGTCAAGTTACCCAATCCACTACAGCCACCCAAACCCATGTTTTGTTTCCACGTTCTGAAATAGTTCTGCACCAACCGGGGGTTGTCCTTGGGTGCACTTGCATAGTGCATTGGTTGGTTCCTTCCTCATCATTCCTCCTCATCATTTAAAATTGTCTAAGGGGCATCTGCGAGTTGACTTCGGCTCCTCGTACGCCTTCCAAAGGTCCGGGACCCCAGGGTCCCGAGATACGTGAAAGACTAAACCGGTTTAAGCATTAAAGCAAGAAATTTGCTAAAAAAATTGGCAAACAATATGTGAATTACTGTGATTGGTTGACAGAATTATAGACAGCTAAAAAGATCACTTGACATGAGTATAATATAATTAACACGTTATTGATTTTCATTCTAGAAACGTGTAAGTTTCTTTTTTGTATAATTTTTGTATAAATAGTCTACACCTTTCGAATAGCTAAGGTGATGTAACGCTAATGAGTACTTTATAGTCATTGGTACTACCTAACCTTTAATTCATAATTATGAAGAATATATTTAGATGACGAGACAGGCAGTGATTTAGGTTTGTACTTATAGGTATGTAAAGAGGGTTGTGGCTAAGTTATAACAGCCGCACGGGTCGAACTACCACGTTATACCTTAACGTGGTAGTTCAACCTGCCTAGTTCGAGCTTGCCGCGGTTAGTTCGTGGATGGGTGACCATCTTTACATACCAAGAGCCCTACGTGCCTCGGAAAGCAAGTTAAGCCGTTGGTCTCGGCTGTCATTCGTGGAACTTTGACAGTCGTTAAGGGTCGTCAGAAGCCTGAAAATCTGACAGTCTTACCAAGGGGTATTGTATTACCCCGTCACTGAGTTGTTGAGGTCAGATAGGCAATACACCAGTATTTAACATCATCATCATCAGTATTTAACCAGATGCAGCTGAATACCAATTTAGCTGCATCTGGTTAGACTGGAAGCCGACTACGACATAGTTGGGAAAAGGCTAGGCAGATGATGTCTTCCAGGTGTGTAGGTGCCTACATGAGTAAATAGATAAAATACAGTATCAAAGAGCGGAAAAATCACTATATATTATCACAACAGATAATAATATTAGTTTAATCTAGAACATCTGTTACATTACGTACGTTGATCACGTTGATAATAACTTTAATAACATCGGTTTCAGTTTATTACGAGCTTTTATTTTTATTTTATTTTTACCGCATTTTTTGTAGTATTCGGATTGAATGTACCTAATCAGGATCAAAATATTTTATTTCACATAAACCTACATGGGCCACTAATGAAACGTCAGAAGCTAGGCGCACGGTACCAATGATTGGTCGTTGCAATTAATATTAATTGGCCGATACAATATTTTCAAATTACACTGTTATTAGTGGTCATACTTAATCGGATGACTATGCAAATAGTCACGGAGATGACTGCATGACTAACCATTTATGCAGATATTTAGCACAAAGAAGGATACTTTTGTCTATTTTTTTTTTCTTCTGAGTTGGCACACCAATAGAAATAAAATAATAATTTGCTGGTATTACAAACTAAAAGCTTGGATCAAAATCGGCAAAAAAGAGTAAAAAAGTGATATGTGATGTTATTCAGTTAGATATAACTTTAATAAGAGAAACATTCTGATATTTATAAGCGATGCAAATTAATTCATACATACAATTATCAAGTCATTGCTAATAAGTATCAAAATATATACAATAAAAACTGGTAAGTTATAAATATTTATTTAAATTCAAAAGCTATATTATGTGCACAATCCTCTCAAACAAGTTTTATAAGACTTGCAGACTATAAAAAAATAAAAATGTATTCAACTAAGTCTCTTTCGAGATGTCTGAAATATTATATAAGTAAATAAATAAATTAAATTGACTTAATATTTTGAATACTTGATTGATTGTTGTTGTACCTTTGTCGGAGAGAAGGTATTAATTTTATCACATCATTTATTAATTTTGCATTGATTTTTTTTTTATTTCTTTTTTATTTTATTTTATTTTATTCGTTTTATTATTGTATTATTTTGATGTGATATAATTTGATTTTATTAAATTGTATTTTATTTACCTATTTATAATTTTATTTCATTTTAATTTATGTGTGGCAATGGGTGTTATTTACCTGAAAATAAATGAAATTTATTTATTTATTATTTATTACTCCGTGCCTCGGAAAGCACGTTAATCTGATGGTCCCGGCTGTCATTCGTGGATCTTTGACAGTCGTTACGGGTCGTCAGAAGCCCGAAAGTCTGACAACCAGTCTTAGCAAGGGTATCGTATTACCCAGTAACAGGGTTGTGAATGTCAGATAAGCAGTCGCTCCATGTAAAATATTGGTATTCAGCTGCATCCGGTTAGACTGGAAGCCGACCCCAACATAGTTCGGAAAAGGCTAGGCAGGTGACTACGTTAGGAATTTGATTTTGAATTTGATGCAAACAGTGGCAATGGTAGTCGCTACGACAATATTTTGAAACGTGCTGTTAGCTCATTTTTGAACATACATATATTATATGCCAATTACATAGTTTTAAATTTTTCAATGTTTTTTGTTGGTATATTGGCGTGTGCTAGCTGACATAATATGACAAATAATTTAATTTAATGTTTGCTGTTTCTTAGTTTTGTAATGTCAATTACTTTGTATAAGTACATATTTATTGTATATATTCAAGTTCTTTTAACTGAACAGACAGCTGTGCTGCTGGACAGTTCGTTGCGCCACTTCTCCCCAGCTACAGAAGAGTTGAAGAGGGGAAGAGTGGGCGTGCCGGGGTACTGTCTTATGTAATTTTGACGTTCGAAAAGTGCTGATTCTCAGCCTAGTTTGACTAAATGACGTTTGATGATTGCGTTTTTTCATTAGGAATTTCTCGGTAGCAGCCTGGAGTCTGGATTTGTGCCTGATTGATGGCAATAGACTCGCCTAACTCAGCCTAATCTTAAATGACTTTTGATTTTATTTTTTATGGAATCTAGCAGACAATAATTGGCTAACAATATCTGTGTGATAGAGGTATTACAGTTGCTGTTTTGTAGTCTGGACCATATTTTTTAGTAATTTTATGGAATATAAGCCATCAGCAAAAAATACTCATTGTACCTGAAATCTCGAAAAAAATCAGCTGTTACCTACATTTTCTGATCGCATAACTCATCAAAATATAGGGAACGGCTGATTTTTTTTTCGCGATTTCAGGTTTGGTCCCATAGTAAAAGTTGTTCACAATGATGAGTTAAGACTCCTTAAGAGATTGTGCGTTATTTAAATAAAACATTGTTTAAGGAGCTCTCCTGCAAACGTTCATGCTTCTAGACCCAGTGGTGTCAAGGCTCTGCGCTGACTGTACGTGATTGAACGAATGAATTTAAGATTTTTTTAAATTAGATTATGTATCACGAATATTATTTTAGCATGGTGTGACTTTAGAGACAAATTATCAATCGCTGCGTCTCTTACCAATGTCATTCTCTCTGTAACTATACGTATTTTTGTGGTTATTATTTGTTTCATAGTTATTAATAACAATAGGAAAAACTGCACGCTGGCCATGCGTGTCCCAAACACCATATATGTACAATAGATGAGTGCCTACGTCACTACATCGTAGGTAAATACGGGCGGTCTGCTTTGCTTAGTGATACCGCGGTAGTGGGAGACTGTTATCATGCCATATTTGTGCATGTTTGAGATCCCATAGAAAAACATAATGGCAATTTTTTATAGAGAAAAATATGCTCTTGCTAGAATCTCGTTGCTTTGTATTTACACGAGACAGTCAGTGAGCGATTCTGACTGTCTCAGAAGTGACATTGATTAAAGATTAGGTGAGAGCAGTGGTAGCGGCCCCAGCTTACAACTTCATAGGTAGTGGGTTCGAAAAAACGCACTTTGAGTCATTTATTTCATCACCAATGCTCTCAAAACGGCAAAGGAAAATATCGTGAGGGAACCAGCAAGAACCGAAAATTCGAAGAGAAATGACTACCAACGAGCGCTAGGCCCGCGTGGTGGATTATGGCGTACTTTCTCTATCACATAGAGGAGGTTTGTATCCCAGAAGAAGAACATTATTGGCTCATTATATGCTTGATGACGAACTGCAGTGCTATTTTGTACAAATCTCACCATGAAAATTAGGTGAGGTGAGCCTCACTTCACCTCACCTGTCGATAGTGTCAATCCCTAGCATCAGGTGAAATGACAGCTCTCTTCAAGCTCACTTCACCTACGTTTTCACGGAGAGATTTTTACAGAATTGACCAGCTGGTCCTGAGCAGGACTGATGCACTGTCCATGAATGTACCTCTGGGGCCTGGGCTAAAAAATAAAAGCAGCAAATAAAAAAATAAAAAAAAAAATAAATAAAAAATAAATAGCGCAACCTAACGAGTGGTGATGTGTGGCAGTTTTTGGCAACGCTTTTTATGTCCGGTAGCCAAATCCTAGGCTTCGTCTTTCAAGTCACGGATAAGTTTGTCGAACATGCAAAATTCTATTAGTTTTTACATCCTCCCTTATCTAATTGTTTTTATGTCATCAATCAAAAATTGCATCTAGAACTGCTTGACCTTTTGTGTTTTTTGTGCTTTATTTTTATTATGTTATATTATTATCATCCGTGGATAGGTGACCATCTTTAGGTACATACCAAGACCCCTCCGTGCCTCGGAAAGCACGTTAAGCCGTTGGTGCCAGCAGTCATTCGTGGATTTTTGACAGTCGTTACGGGTTATCAGAAACCCGTAAATCTGATAATCAGTCTTACCAAGGGGTATCGTATTACCGAGCTACTAGGTTGTGGAGGTCAGATAGGCAGTCGCTCCATGTAAAATACTGGTATTAAGCTGCACCCGGTAAGACTGGAAGCCGACCCCAACAAAGTTGGGAAAAGGCTAGGCAGATGATGATGATATTTATTATTGTTATAAAACAATTGACTTACGATGACGTATGGCTATTTTATTGACCACATTATAAAGCCAATTCTTTTACACGATTTATTTATAGTTTTATTTTATTTTGATTAATTAAAACACCGGTAAACTCACCTTCCTCTTCTTGAACGACAGTGTCCGGCGCCATATTGTCCGGAGGAACGTGGAGGGTATGCAGTATTGATCCGACAGGGGGCGCCGGGAGCGCGCCTCACTCATCACAGTCATCACTTTGTTACAACATCACTCTGTGGCAGACGGTACTGTCGCGCTTTATTGTTGTAGTCGGAACAGACGCACTTTTTTGTGACCGCACTTTTTGTAGCAGTCCATTAAGTCGCACTTTTTGTTGTAGACGGTAGAGTGCAAGTTTTTGTTGCAGTTGGTAAAGTCGTACTTTTTGACACTCACTGGTTGTTAGCTTGTGTTTTCCCACTTTATTAAAGAGCAACTTTTTTGTTGCTTTGAGAGATATCTACTATATAGTTTATATTGCGCTCGTTATATTGCTGTTAAATCAATAAGGAAATATTGTTAATTTAAATTTATTCAGCTAATTCTGACTCAATTATCCATCCAATTATTATCCATTATTATAACATGTATCTACTAAAGACTACCTACCTGCTAAAGCACCTGCACTTTAGCAGGGTTCAGGGTATCCAGTTGTGATTTTTAGATTATGTATGTGGATGCATAAATAAATACACAGTTAGTTTAATTAGGGTTCCGGACCAAAATGGTAATAAGGAACCCTTTTGTTGCGACTTAGTCCGTTTGTCTGTCACAGCAGGATATCTCAAGAACCACTAATGCTATCAACTTGAAATTTGGAATAATTTTAGATGACGTTTGCCCAACTATTTTGCAAATAAAAAAGAAATAAATATTTAGCAACAGGGACTGAAAGGGAGTCTTAAAATTCGAAGTGAGGCTACTAGGGCATGTGGGGTATCATATGAAAGAGCGCTGTTTGCACATTCTCAGACATTTTTTCTTTTTTTAGGCCGCATAATTTTCGACTTTTGATGAAAAATGTAAAAAAAATATATCGTCCCCCCCTCCCTTTATCTCCGAAGTTTGCATAGAGAAAAATCTGAAATTATTCTGTGTGATAAAAGTTTACTTATGTAAAGATTACAGGAAAAATAAAACGATGTCTCTAAATAGCTCTTTTTTTAATATATGATGGTACGGAACCCTCGGTGCGCGAGTCCGACTCGCTCTTGACCGACGTTATTTTTAAAAAGAGAACGTTGACGCATTCCATAATCGTATCAAGTCTCCATGTAAATCTGTCAATTTCATTCCTTACTCGACTTTGAACTTGCTCTTCAAAAATGTTTTACTCAAGCAGAATGTCAAACATATAAATTAACAAAATGTGTAAATTGTTTTGTTTGACATTCCGCTTGAGTAGTGCTGCCAACCCTGATTATTTTGTTGAATAATTTCATAGAAAACGACTCTATGAAACCTTTTTAATAAACAAACGCGTTAGTCGATTTTATATGGCATTTTTTAAACTGTGTCGTGCAGGGGGATCATAGTACCCCGGACGGACAACTCGATTTTTGTTTCGGGTGCCATGGTGACCATGTTTTAAAAACGTTATTTTAAGTAACGTTTCCGAGCCCTGCCATGGTCCCCTGAGGCGCGTGACTGGCTAAACGTCATTCATTGGTGTCACGTTAATAAGGAAAATCAAACATTAAAGCTCGAGACTAATGCCCGTTTTCACTAATAAAAACTAGGACCCACATAAGGACCGTCATACACGAAGCTAGTTAAAAGTAACCAGTTCACACTGAAATCACCAATCAGTAGCCAGAATGTCACAGCACTAGTATTTTAATGGAGGTCCATACACGAAGCAACCGGGTCCGTCCCGACCCTTGCACCGCGCTGTTGAGCCTACATCTTTAAATTCGTCCCTAATAATTAGTATTCTTGTTCTGAATCAGCCTGTATCTTGCTGCCCTCCCCCAGTGATGCCTTATTCCGAGATCCGAACCCCTCAGAGGGTGCCCTTGCATGTAGTCGCTATGTTTATAAAGTGTTATGCCACTGCTTGAGACCTTCATTTATAATGGCATCCACAGGATAGCTTACTTAAACAGCCGACAATTTCCTAGGTTAACCTACTGTTCACAAAATAAATCGGCCAAGTGCTTGTCGGACCACGCACGATGAAGGGTTCCGTAGTTGGGATGAAGTTACCCAAGAACAAACTTAACATTGTACTTGAAAAACATGTTCTCCCATACATTCCAACTGCAAATGTAAGTTTGTACGCACAATATTGAGAGATTTATCATTTTAGACTTCTTATTAAGACCATAGACTTCTTATAAGTTTTCCTGTAATATATAAATATAGAACTATTTTCTGTATTTTTTTTTCAAAATTTTAGGCTCAGTAGTTTCGGAGATAAGGGGGGAATGGTAAATTTTCCACTATTTTCTTAAATAACTTAAAGAGAGTTTATTTGAAAATTATAACAAAAATATATTTGAGACTCTTAGAGTAAGCCCTTTTATTTGATATGTCACACGGTACAGTTTGAAAAACTTTTTTTTTCTTTCTTATTTGCACCTAAAATTGACCCCATATTCAATTTTAATTTATTTACGTGACACGTCCGTGTTCAGGTCACAGAAATTCATACAAATATCAAATTTCAACTTAATCGGTCCATTAGATTCAGAGGAAAGTGGCTGTGACAGACGGTCAGACAGACACAGGAGTGATCCGTTTTTTCTTTTTGAGGTACGGAACCCTAAAAAACGACACGATTTACTAACGCGTTGTTTGTTGCGTATGGAATGCATTGCTGTGACATTCTAGTTACTGATTAGTGATGTGAGTGTGTAGCACGTTACCGTTGGTTGTGTTATGGACGGCGGGCCTGAATGTAATGGCAAAATGTATTCTTCAGTCTCCCGCATCTATACGAAATGTGAGGCCAACAGATGTTTGTTCCGCGTAATGTTTCTAAGAGATTTATGATGAAAGATTTATAGCATAACGGCCAAACGACGTGGTAACAGATAAAATATTGGCTATTAAGAACTTGCATTAATCTTTTGGGGTCGGTTAAGAATTAAGATATTATTATTACGCGTACAGTACAGCTAGCCGCTGTCGGTGAAAGTTTAAAAAAAATCAGCCAAGTGCGTGTTGGACTACGCACAACGAAGGGTTCCGTAGTTGCGATGAATTTATGCCAAGAACAAACTTAACATTGTAGTTGAAAAACATGTTCTCCCATACATTCCAACTGCAAATGCAAGTTTGTACGCACAATATTAAGAGATTTACCATATTATTTTAAGCACATAGTCTTCTTATGAGTTTTCCTGTAATCTATAGATATCGAACTATTTTCTGTATTTTTTTTTTTAATTTTAGGCTCAGTAGTTTCGGAGATAAGGCGAATGGTCAATTTTCGTCTATTTTCTTAAATAACTTTAAAACAATTAATTTTAAAATTATTAAAAAAATATGTATTTCAGAACGTCACAGTAAACCCTTTCTTTTGATGTGTCACACGATACCTACAGTTTCCAAAACCTTTTTTTATTTTTTCTTATTTGCCCGCCAAAATTGTCCCCCATATTCAAATTTAATTTATTTACTTTACACTTCCGTATTTGGGTCACAGAAATTCATAAGTTTATCAAATTTCAACTTAATTGGTCCATTAGATTCCGAGCAAATAGGCTGTGACAGACGAACATCTCTATTCCCAAGACTCTCTCATCTTTATTCCCAAGACTATCTCGGTTAACGTTGTAACGCGTCTTTCAGTGATTGGGCTACATTGGTATTCATAAAAGTAGAACACGGCTTTATGAACTATACAATGAAAGGTCTTTTGTAAACACTGCTGAATTTAATTTATATGTTAGAAATTATTCAAAATTATTTAAAAAAGTTTGTTGTATGGCCAAGTCGCGTTATTTGAGTTCGAAGATTAAAAACAGTAGTAATGTAATTAAAACGACTTGGAATATTATTAATAGTGAAACGGGAAGGTCTAGTAACCGAAGTGCTGACTACAGCCTGTCTATTAATGATAACATAATAAAATCAGACGCACAAGTCGCCGCGGCCTTTGAAAATTTCTTTTCAGATATTCCCGTTTCAACTACTAAATCCCTAAACTCATCAACTTCTGTTGCTGAGTCTTTGCTTAAGGAAAATGTTAATGCTTGCGATTCGGAATTTAATTTTGAACATATTACCTATAAAGATATAATTAAAACCTTTCACACTTTAAATGTAAAAAAGACAGCAGATCTGTGGGGTAATTCTGTAGAAGTTGCTAAGTCTATTATTGACATTGTAGTACCTACTTTAGCTCTTATCTTTAATAACTGTATTGACTGTGGGGAGTTTCCTGACCTTATGAAATATAGTAAAATAATACCATTGTTTAAATCAGGTAGTACATCAGACCCCACAAATTATAGACCTATTTCAGTACTACCTACGTTTAGTAAAATTTTTGAGAAATTAATTTTAGACCAATTGCAAAGATTTTTTAATAAACATAAATTATTACATAACAAGCAGTTCGGTTTTACAAAGGGTCGTTCAACTACTGTTGAACTTTTAGGACATATTTATAATGCATGGGAAGACAAATGCGATGCCTTGGGCATCTTTTGTGATTTGTCCAAGGCATTCGATTGCGTTCTTCATGAAACGTTAATCAGGAAACTCCGCCATTACGGGATCCGGAACACCGCTCTGGATCTTCTTACTTCATACTTGAGTGATAGGATTCAGAGCGTTGACGTTAATGGAAAAAGATCGCCCGGATCTATAGTAACAATGGGGGTCCCACAGGGCTCGATTCTTGGTCCTTTCTTGTTTCTTATTTATATTAACGATTTGCCCTACCTCATTAAGGATAATCATGATATAGTTTTGTTTGCGGATGATACTTCACTTTTGTTTAAACTTAAACGTCAGCAGCTGGTTACTGACGATGTAAACAGAGCGATCTCAAAAGTAGTTCACTGGTTCAGTGTTAATAATTTACTACTTAATGAAAAAAAAACCAAATGCATTAAATTTACGCTACCTTACGTTAAGCAGGTGAAAACTAACGTGTTGATAAAGGGCGAAGAATTGAATCCTGAAGATAGCACAGTATTCTTAGGCTTAACTTTGGATGCTAAGCTTCAGTGGGGCCCACATATAGATAAATTGTCAAAAAAGCTAAGCTTCGCAGCATACGCTGTTAGGAAAATTCGTAATTTAACTAACATAGAGACAGCCCGTTTAGTGAACTTTAGCTATTTTCATAGTGTAATGTCGTACGGTATTATGTTGTGGGGAAATGCTGCCGACATTCAGGCTATCTTTGTTTTGCAGAAAAGAGCTGTTCGATGCATTTATAAATTAAGTCCGAGACAATCTCTCAGAGAGAAATTTAAGGTGATTAATATAATGACTTTGCCTTCTCAGTACATTTTTGAAAATCTTTTATATGCCCATAAAAACATTAAATTGTTTAAAAAATACAGTGATATCCACAATATAAATACTAGGAACAAACACAAATTTGTTGTACCTCCAACAAGGCTCAAGAAAATAGGTCGCTCATTCAAGTGTCAATGTATACGCTTTTATAATAAACTTCCAAGCCACGTTCGAGATCTGAGCCTTAATAAATTCAAATCATTCATTAAACGCAAGTTGTGTCAGAAAGCTTATTATACCGTTAAAGATTATATTGAGGACAAAAAGGCTTGGGATTGAACTGCTCCAAATTTATTTTATTCTTTTATTTTTGCATACTGAATGTTGACATGACTATTTACTTTGTACAGTACTCGTATTATATTATTTTAATTTATTGTGAATGTGAAGACTATGTAGGTCATTGCTTTTTTTGTTTGTTTTATTTTTTCTCTCAGTTATTTTTAATCATCGTCTGGCAGTTTGAGTAATTTATGCGGCCTACCCCAATGTCCTTTCTTTGGTATTGTTCGTCGAATCGTTGAGCTCCTTAAGTTCTGAGTTGAGCTGCGCGATTACTGACAAATGCGTGCACTGACTGGACAGGTCCTCTCAATCTGTGTGGTTCTTTCCTCAAAAGACCATTCAGACACCAATCTACTTGGTCTTCACATGAAGTGACCAAGATTATCTCTGGACTTTATAAGAGACTGTGACCTCTGAGTTTGTTTCGGCCTTTCTTCTCAGAGTAGTCAAATAGGAAACGCCGACCTCATCTAGTTTAAAAAAAAAACATGATTGACTTGTAAAAGTGTTTGTACAAATCTACTTACAGAAATAAAAATCATTTATCATTTATCATAACAGACAGACAGACCGACAAACACACGAGTGATCCTATAAGGGTTCCATTTTTACCTTTTGAGGTACGGAACCCTAAAAAATAGATACTTCTACAGATCTTTTGAAATTAGTAATAACTCAAATAATTCAAATCTTTTAAAATAAATGTCAGCCATTGCGGGTGGAAGTGGCTGGCACATGAGCGCGGGGATTGGCTCAAGAAAATAGTGAAATATGCCCAGCGGTGGGTGAAGTCGTGCTGTCGATGATGATGATGTTGAATGATCTAGGATAAAAGCCTCTATAACCATAAAGATAAACTAAAGCTCAGGTGCGTAGTACTCGCAAACGGCATGCGATACCCAAAGTCAAAAGGAGTATGGTAGCAGGTGGCGTTCTATAGCTTCTGCCTACCTCCATGGGAAGAAGGCGTGGCGTATGTATGTATGTTAACTAAACCACAGCCTTTATCAATCCACCCAATTCCTAAAGTCTGGATTATAGCACTGAATAAAATGCTGTTATCTAAGGCGGGCCACAAAGGATGCGATTACATCGCCTACGCGCTGTCGCCGTGTGTATCGCCCGATAAGGCTGGTCCACTCCGATAAGTAAGAACAAATACTGGCTAAAGCCCACATAATCCGAAGAGATCATTTAATTCAAGGACTTAACGTGTGGAATGTATTGTTGTTCTATAATATTATTAATCTTTCGAATGCCTTAATAACATAAACAATAAATTAAAAAGTCATTGTGTCTGAATCGGTGCGGTTCATACGACATTTGATAAGTTAATAGCAGCTTGTAACGTTCCCACAGCAGGGGAAAGGCATCGGGAAAACTGGTGACGAAAACGGGTTCAGCTCCTTAAGGGGGAAGCGTCAGGGTAGCCCGCGAAATTCAAATTTTCTTATGTGTTTGGCAAATTTACAAGTCGGTATTATATTGTACGTTGATCGGCGTATAATGTGCGGTCGTAACAAGTATCTATTTACATAATTAGAATCATTAAAATGATCAATACAACTCTTTAAGACAAGGTAATCCTAAAAAATGACTATTTCATGAAATTTTGACATTTTATGATTATATTACTAACTTTAGGAGTTGTATTACTGCTTCTATTGTATATTATTATGTAAATACATATTTGTTACGGCCGCAAATCATACTTTATTTAACATACAACTTAATACTGAATTGCAAATTGCAAAAAAGTAAGAAAATTTGAATTTCGCGGGCTACCCTGACGCTTCTTCCTTAAGTTCTGAGTTCAGCTATACGATTACTGACAAATGCTTGCACTGACTGGACAGGACTCAATTCAGTGTGGTTGTTTCCTCATAAGACCATTTCAGATGCTAATCTACATGGTCTTCACATGATTTGACCAAGATTATGTCTGGATTCTAAAAGAGACTTTGAACTGTGAGTTTGTTTCACCATTTCTTTTCAGGGGTAGTCAAATAGGAAATGTCGACTCCATCTAGCTTTTTGTTTTTTAATATGACGTGTGATTCCAATATCCTATTTTCGGAATAAACCATTTCGTTTGTGGTCACGTCGCAGTATTAGACCGCAGTGGAATTTTTATAGGGCCGATTATCAGTTGCTGTATTATATATGCTAACTCCCACTGATTAGAGTACAATTTATGGCATGCATGATTTCGAGGAAATGTTGCACACCAAAAAATACAAAGAGTAAAACTCAGTGCCAGTTCTCGAAAGATCCAAAATAATTCAGGCAATATATCAGGTCAAAGCGAAGTAGAGGAAACAGGCAAAGTATCGTAAAATATGGTCATTATCTTATGGATGATGAGTGTACTAGGCAATTCGTGGATTTTTTGAGTTCGCCGGCGCCGGTGCGGGCGTGTCCAGTGCCCGCGTGCGTATTGAGACTTTCAAGTAGTAAAGGAAGCGTTCGTGAATCTTAAGCCAAAACGTTAATCTGGTCCTGACGGTATACCAGCGTTTCTATTAAGAGACTGTGGCAGGGTGCTAGCAGAACCACTGCATCATATATTTAATGCCTGTTTAAAACAAACGACGTTTCCGGCTCGGTGGAAGTTCACACAAGTCATTCCGGTTCATAAGGGTAATTCAGGTTCGGATATCAGTGGCTATACTATCGACTCCAGCAAAAGTACTCAAGTCCGCAATTCAGTTCAAGAACAGGTGTGCACGCAGCTGTCGGATGCGCAGCACGAGTCCCGGCCGGAGCGCAGCACCGCTACATGGTGCGGATGGTACCGGCAGTCAATGCTGGTGTGCAGGTAGACGCGGCGTACTTTGATTTTAGAAAAGCATTCGACACCGTCATCAATGACGTGTTATTAAGAAAGCTTGCAGAAATTGGCTGTACACCACATCTGTTACAGCTGGAGCTGTGTCGCTAACTCCTCTGTGCCCCAAAACATGCAGTCAAAGTGATCTCTGCGCTGGCACCGCTGACGCCGTGGAAGTGGCGAAGGTTTGTGCCGACATGATTTGAATTACTGTCGTGGCAGGTCCTGATGAAGAAGAATAAGATTTCTATAAGCGAAATGACTTGGGAATTCCCATCAGTCTCCTATGACGTCATATCGAGGTCTAGTTCTTATCGCCACTAAACAGGTTCTGGCTATAACTGACTATTATGAACATCTTATAAAAAGTGGAGCTGCAATAAAACGTTCTATAAGACGTTGTAGATGTTACAGTGATCATAGATTACTTTGTTTTATTACTATAATACTTGACGTTGCTATTGTGATTCTGTGAGCATGGTGTTATTAATAGTCTGTTGCGGTTCTTATGATTGAGGAAAAGAGACGAATAACCAGTAGCGCCGAAACCAAAATTATTACTGAAATGCCACCAATGAGAGTAAAATTCATGCTAAAATCTGGCTATATAGCGAGCGGAATAAGGTGGACAGAATAGCTTTAGAACACAGCTTAGTTAAAAGTCTATAAGCCAAGCAAGGGAAGCTTAATTGGTGAAATAGTGGAACAGTATTATCGAAGGCATTAGATGAGGTCTGTACTCGCAAAACTTTATGAGCCCTCTGAATGTAGGCCTGAGTAGCGTTATTGTAAGATGTGAAACATTTTTATAGTGAGCACCTTTAAGCCTACCTACATCATTGATTTGTTCATCACAAAAATAATGAGTCATTAATATACTTTTAGGGCCACTCAGGTGCAAGTTCCGAGAGCTCACTAGGTTTTGCGAGTACTGTAATTTTTTGCCCTTAAGCATTGCTATCCTTACAAACCAATTTCAAGTCTCGTGCCTGCCATTCCACGGACATTCACAAATAGGATTAAAACCCAACAATTGGTCCATGGGGCCAGAAATAAGTACCTATGGTGGTTCTCCATCGAATGACAACCCTTGTAAGGTTCTCTATCCACTGTTTTATGAATCACGCGCTACAGGTGATGATAGTATGGTATAAGTCAATGATTATAATTTAAATAATTTACTGTTTACAATATAATTAGTTTGTTCGATATAGTTAATGCTCTCACGACGTAAAATGATATGCAGGCTAGTAATCAATACTATGCTGATATTGTTACTAACAATATGCCTTGGCACTGGCTAGGTTCTGTCGGAAAATATTATAAATTCGAGGAAATGGCTTTATTTAAGCAATCTACAAAACCTTGTACCTAGCCTTTTCGCAACTATGTTGGGGTCGCCTTCCAGTCTAGCTGGATGCAGCTGAATACCAGTATTTTATATGGAGCGACTGCCTATCTGACCTCTAAAACCCAGTAACTGGGTAATACGATACCCCTTGGTAAGACTGGTTGTGAGACTTTCGGCTTCTGATGACCCGAAACGACTGTCAAAGATCCATGAGTGACAGCCGGGACCAACGGCTTAGCGTGCTTTCCGAGACACGGAGAAGTCTCGGTATGTAAAGATGGTCACCCATCCACGGACCAAACCCGGCAAGCGTAGCTTAACCTGATGGATCGACTCGTGCGGCTTTTATTACTTAGCCACGAGCCCCACAAACGGCTTTATTATTAGACCGATTTCGATTCAAAACATTGAAATATTTTATCGAATTTATCCTGTTTATTGGTGATATTTAAAACAAACACATTCATTGCAATCATAAAACATACTAAGTGTTCACTGAAAATACCCATTGCGTAATTGATAAATTTCCCTTTAATTAGCTACGAATTATGGAACTCAAATGGAGTTGGGCAACACATCTGGCAAGGCACAGTGGTAACAGGAGTAACCGAATGGCGTCCAAGGACTTTAAGACTAAGTATCGGTTTTCCGGCGGCGAGAGGGCGGACGACACTGTTGCCATCGCCCCGGTAGAACCTGGGTGAGGCTGGCACAAGACAAGGGAGCTCCATGCTCAGCAGTGGGGAAGTCTGGCTGTGGATGATGATGGCAGGGTAAAAACCTCTTCGCATATAGAGTAGGAATGATGATTTTTTACAAATGTTGCTCACTGTTTGTTGGCGGTTCCAGAATATTAGGAATTTCTCAGTAGCAGCCTGGAGTCTACTTTTGTGCTCGGTAGACGGCAATAGGCTCGGGCTAGGGACTTAAACATAACTGGTTAATGTTCGTTTATTCTAGGTTCACGATGTTTTTGTCCATATTATGTCAGAGGTGTCTTAGATTGGACTTAAAAATTTATAAATGTTCCGTTTTTGCCAATTGGCTACGGAACCCTAAAAAGCAAACTTTTGAAACGTTACACTAGATACTAGAAGAAATATGGCAGTTTTAAAACCTCCTCCTTCTGCCCCCGGAACAGCACCGAAAGACCAAGATGAAAAATTAAAGTCAACTCTCAAAACACATTTATTTAATCATTCTGAAAAATGCAAATGACTTGAAACTAGCTGTACAGTTTTGGAAGTAATCTCCCAAAACCGTTAGATAATTTAAAGATAAAATAAACTGACACAGATGTGCACGAAATTGACCGTAGTTACTAATCATGTGGCGAAATGATTCACACCTAAGAATAGGTTGACCTCATCTCGTCATGGGGGTTTTTAGAGGAAATTGAAAAACTACAGGTGTTTTTATGGTCCTCAGAGCTACATCTCTTGAGCAGATTACAGATTGAAGACCAGCACCTTAATTGCATTACACATTTTTAATCACAATCCGATGGATTTTGAAGGAAATTGCTAAGCCTATCTGTATATGCTTTATCGTTTTTTTCTTTGTCTGCTCGACAGCCTAAATCAAGCAATGAATGTTGTTGATTTCTCGAAACGATAGACATTGTCATTGTAAGTGTTTTACGCAATTACCCCGCAGTTACCCTATTGGAATTTGTCATTGTTTGAGACCGGGTATTGGCAAGCGTAGCGTGAGACGCCCCTCAGCTAGATGGACCGACGACCACCTTAAAAAGGCGGCAGAAACAGACTGGATGGGGAAGGCGGAGAAGAGAAGTGGGTGTAGTAGCGTACGTTGGGAGAGGACTACGTCCAGCAGTGGACTGCGATAGTTGATTGAAGTTTATCTAAGACATCATTGACAGAAAAACTCGTAGATTTGGACTTAATGGTCTTAAATCGCATGTGGGGCTCGTGGCTAAGTAATAACAGCCGCATGGGTCGATCGATTAGGTTAAGCCACGCTTGCTGTGGTCGGTCCGTGCTACCAACCATTTCTAAATACCTAAACCCCCGTGCCTCCGAAAGCACGTTAAGCTGTTGGTCCCGGCTTTCATTCTTGGATCTTTGACAGTCGTTACGAGACAACCAGTCTTACCAAGGGGTATCGTATTACCCAGTAACTGGGTTGTGGAGGTGAGATAAGCAGTCGCTCCATGTAAAATACTGGTATTCAGCTGCATCCGGTTAGACTGGAAGCCGACACCAACATATACGTAGTTGGGAAAAGCCTAGACAGGTGATGATGGTCTAAAATCGCCTACAGACATTGAACAAACCTAGTTGGTCAATGATAGTCCCTTGTCTGTATGTGAGGAAGCTTTTGTCCCGATTTTGTATGATTTCATCTCATTAGGTCGAAAACTGACTCTCGGTTTTGGCTAATCATTGTTATCTACTTCAATGCTAGTTAAAACAATTTAATGCTACATGGGAATAAACATCATGGCGTCACAGATTTTTTTTTTGTTTTTTGATAATTTGTGTAGTAATTTTTTGAGAATATATAAATAACTACTTGAGTATTGTACTACTGTGGAGATATAAATTAGTAGGGGTACATCCGATACCGATACTGTTGCCGATATATCGGAGAAACTTTGGGTTTGCCGATATATCGGCATCGGCGATATTTATATTCCGATACTTTTAAAATTTCGTGCTTCAAAAAGTACTGTAAACGCGCTGTTTCGCCTATTACGAACGACGTGACCCACACTTGAAAAAACAAGCACACAAATACTTTAGTTTCAAAATGAATTCTGTCGCATCTGAGTGACTATTTTCCACTGCAGGTCTCATTCAAACAGACTTACGAAATCGCCTCGCAAAACTTGAGAATACTTTGTTTTTTAAACAAAATTCTTATTAATGCTAATTTTAATTATCATTACCTAGTAAGATTACAAAAAAAAAAAAAATACAGACTTAGAATGAGATTTCATTCTGAGTCTGTAATTTCTTTTATTAATTTAAAACAAAATTAACCCAACTTGTGTTTTATTTATGCTACCTTCTTTTAAATTCAATAAGCATATGCCGATATCGGTATCGCCGATATTTTTATAAGAGTATTGGTATCGGTATCGTATCGGCAAAAAGGCGTATCGATACATATCTCTATAAATTTGTATACCTACCTAGAACTCTGTAGGACATAAACATTACATATTAACTAACGAAATGTTGGTGTGCTACAGGTACGTAACCCTTCGGGGATTACATTACAGGCGTGTCGTTGGTTATCAATAAGTAGGTACCTACAGACCATGTAACCTTCGTTGTATTTACTATCTTTAGACTAATTAGCATTTTACAATCGTCCGATGATTTCCAGTTCTTGTTTTTAGGATTCTGTACCTCAAAAGGAAAAACGGAACCCTTATAGGATCACTCGTGTGTCTGTCTGTCCGTCTGTCAGGAACACGGAAGAATTTCTGTGACCTAAACGGACGTGTAACGTAAATATCTAAATCAATTTTAAATTTGAGGGTCAATTTTGGGGGCAAATAAGAAAATTAAAAAAAAAATAAACTGAAGGTGATATATCAAAGAAAGGACTTAACTGTGAGGGTCTCAAATATGTTTTTTTTTTTTTAATAATTTTAAATAATTTGTTTTAAAGTTATTTAAGAAAATAGACCAATATTGACCATTCTCCCTGTAATCTCCGAAACTACTGAGCCTAAAATTTTGAAAAAAAAAAAAAAAATACAGAACATAGTTCTATACCTATAGATTACAGGAAAACCTATAAGATGTATATGGTTTTAATATAACATAGCAAATCTGTCAATATCGTGCGCACAAACTTACATTCGCAGTTGAAATGTATGGGAGAACATGTTTTACAACTACAATGTTACGTTTGTTCTTGGGATAAATTCAGCCCGACTTCGGAACCATTCACTATGCGTGGTCCGACACGCACTTAGCCGGATTTTTTTTTTGTTTGGACTGGATTTACAAGTCTAGCTATAACTGGCTATAATGAGAATTATTCTTTTAGAAGTCTTATCGAGATTTTTTTTTTATCACATGTGATATTACTACTTTGTAACGTTTATTGGTTAGAATGAGAAAAAACCGGCGCTTGCTTCTTTAACTCTGTGTATAAAGTATGTGCCTACTTATAAAGTGAACTACAAAAGAACTAGTAAGTAGGTAGATGATATAAAAAGATAAATGTCACTAAAAAAGTTGATACTCTCAGCTTATAAATAACTCATCATTCTCATGCCCTTTCCATAAGTTTCTCTGTTAATCGTCATCTCAATTGTCACCCCCTTTCTAGTCATTTCATCTTTCACACAATCTATCCATCGTTTCTTTGCCTACCTACTCTTAAGCCACTCTAAACTTTTCTCACGACCATGAAATTTTGATTTGAAACTTTCATATTGAATATGACATTTAAAAACGCCGTTAAAGTAACAATTCTCTTGCAGGATATAATCAAAACAAGACAAAAATAAACCTATCTATGTATTTATTTATATTGATTACACATGAACACAAAATCCTCGGGTCCCTGAGTTACCTGTTAAACAACACTATTTAAATAAAACACTTTTGTGTATCTCGCGTTATCACTTGATTTAAATTAACATACCACTTCGGTTTATCACTAAATCACATCAACACTTTAGGTACCTTTTGTGGTATTTAGTTTATGTTTATTTTTTAGTTTAGTTACTAAAAACGGAACGCGGTACTTCGTCTCCGAAATCGTACTAAATACTAACAGTGTTTTCAATATGACACTGCTAAAATGCCAGATAATACATTTAGTATACACCCACTTTCAAATACAGTAACTCTAGTAAACAATTCAGCTGAAAATCAATCATATCTTTCACGATATAAAGTTTACATTGCTTTTGTTTCCAAGTTGTACTTGCGTCATTCTCGAATCGGTACAAAAGATAAACACTGAAAAATGTAACAGGCAATCGATAATAAATTTTATACGCAATATATTAGAGTTTAAATTTGTCCGCGGGAGGCACTTAGGAAAACGCTTCGAAAATCTCCGGGGGCATGTAATCCGTGAGTGCGAAAGAGACGGTATACGTCGACAAGGTCAGCTTTATAACACATAATAACATAAAGTTTGAGAATTATTTCTCATATATTAAACTGGTTTTATATAATAATAAAAATAAGTAAATGTTCTTGATAAATAATTGAGAAATTTTTGATTCCGAATGTTTTTAATTCGGAACGAAAGAGATATTTTTTAAATAACTTTTAGTGTATTTACAAATGTACTTATAGTGTTGAATATTATGTGGAATTGCATAGATTTGCGGAGACACGTTTTTGCTACACGTGGGTATTCAGAGAGAAAAATATAGGAATATTATTGAATCAGCTGTTTATCTGCTACTCTGTGTTAATCAATCTGCCTAGCCTTTTCCCAACTATGTTGGGGTCGGCTTCCAGTCTAACCGGATACACCAGTATTTTACATGAAGCGACTGCCATCTGACCTCCATAACCCAGTTACAGGGTAATACCCCTTGGTAAGACTGGTTGTCAGACTTTCGGGCTTCTGATGACCCGTAACGACATTCAAAGATCCGCGAATGACAGCCGGGACCAACGGCTTGACGTGCTTTCCGAGGCACGGAGGGATCTTCGTATGTAAAGATGGTCGCCCATCCACGGACCGACCGCGGTAAGCGTAGCTTAACCTGATCGATCGACCCGTGCGGCGTGCGCCTGTTATTTATTACTTAGCCATAAGTTCCAGTGTTACTTGAATTATACTCAATAGGCAATCAGCTATCTTATGGTGGGTGTCGTAAAATGTGCAGATAATTTATGTGTGCACTTAATAGTGTTGTTCCACCTGCTGCTGAGTCTATCCTCCCTTTTGTGACATGCTTCCCTGGTCTATGAGAGTCTCATCCACGGTTTAATGTTGACAGTTCAACAAAATTCATTGCGTTATTTACGTTATCGTGCAGACAAATTATTCGAACATAAGAAGCAATGGATTAGCAATTTGCTTCATAATGATTCATATTTCGATTGATAGTGTGTTACGCCATTAGGGTGCTGGTCTTTCCCGCGTTTTCTGTAGGTCCTCCTTACTACTTAATACTTAGCTACTGGTCTGCCGACGCTCCTTCTACCGTTTTAAACTGTGCGCTTCATTTATAATTAATCGTCTAAAAACTCATCAATGCATATTTCATATTTGCTGATTATAAAACTGATCTTTTTGTTTTTCATTATAGTCTGTTTGGCGGACATACGATCATAATACTAATTATATAGACAAAAACAGTATGACAAAGTTCATGATTACGTCACCTACCGAAGTATAGAAGTCCACTCTTGAATATTAATTAGAAATAAAAATGATGACCTGCTTGTAGCATTATTTGTCGCCGATTAAAAACTTTGTAAGTATAGTTTTCATGTCCTAAACATCCGGTTGAAACCTGAGCGAACCTGGACTAAGCTTTTTGAACATGTTGCAGTAAGCAAACCTTGTGATCCTTGGTGGTTCCTCTTCTGTACCTATATCTATTAGAACAACTGATCTACCCTGTAAAATCTCACCGTTATAACGTAGGCGACGTGAGCTGTCCAAATTGTCAGTCCGTAGCATACGGTGGAGTAACATTAGCTCACTTGACCAAGTCTCCACGGCAATAAACCGGCAGACCTTTACCCTGCAGTGTGCCTATCACACGCTGATGTTATCTCGGTTTCTGAGGTCTTCAGAAACAATCAATACTCACTTATTCAATGAAGTAATCCAAGCACTGAGTGTTCAAAAAGCAAAATACCTAGATAACGAACCAATACCACTACCTAATGACAAAAACTTAAAAGTGTATGCTTAGATTGTTTGGCTATGTTGAGAGGCTGAGTGAACGGCGACTAATAAAAGATATTTACAAAGCAGTTGTGAGTAGAAACGCCGGGAAAGAATGCCCTAGGAGGACATAATATTATAGTGACTTTATTGGTGATGTTCTTCAGAAAGGTCAGGTGCGTGTACTCGCAACCGGCTTGCGTGTATGACCAGATGTATGAACATAAAAGAAGCAAAAGGAGTATGTTAGGATAGTAGCGAGTGGCGTTCTGTAGTTTCTGCCTACCCCCATGGGAAGGCGAGGGTATGTATGTAGCACTATCGAGTAGAAAAACTCCAAATTAAAAATACTTCAGAAACAGATGTGAGTGTCACAAACTCCAGGCTCAGTAGCAAAGGGCATCATGATTATGTTTCATATAAAGACAATAGAAATAAAACTATAAGTCTTATCTTGTTTTCTAGAACACTGTAAGGTAAATAATACCATGTTTTGTCGGCGCCATATTGTCACCACGCCTGTTAAGGATTTTATGTGTATTAGCCAAGTTAGACGTAGAACCATAAAATTAATATAAAAGGACTTAAAAGCAGCTAAGTATATGATTTTCGTCTTTTACTAGACCGCCTCGATGGTCTTCATAATTGTCGGAACCATGATTGCTATGATTCTGGGTTCGATTCACAGGTCGGGTATGACATGTGTTATTGTACCTATTCTGTAATGATAGCTCCTATAATATGTAAGTGGGCATGCCTTTTATGCCTGGAGGCTTTTATTTTAGTTATAAAGTCCGGTTTACGTTTTTATTTTTTATTGATTTTTTACTGATTCTCAGCCTTGTTTGAATACAATTATTGAATTGTCTCGCCTCTATTGCATGGGACTTCTATACATGTAATTGACGAAATATGGATGTCGGTACTTGTCACTGCTGAGGCATAGACAAGTAACTGATGTTACGACGGGTGCTGGCTGACGGCGGTTTCATACCAATTTAATTAATATTATATTTTTATATGTATTTCGCACATCTATTTTTATTTATTTTATTTATTTCTGTAATTGTCCGTGATATCACAGCGGGGCCCTATCAAGAATACCAGCGCTGCGATACTTACTTTTAAATGTTGCAGCATCACGCTGAGATAGGAGGCTTTTGACCTCGTACGGGAATGTTTTTATATATTTATTTTTTTAAATTTAATTTTCCCTTTTGTTTTTTTTTAATTATTTTAAAGTGTAATTTGTGATCTTCCTGTGCGAGTCTCAATAAATACTTTTTCTTTCTTTCTAGATATTATAGGTACACATCTCAGCTAACCCTGTCGGGGAATACAGTCGTGATGATTGTTCCATTAATTACGAGAGTAAATATTATTTACAATCTTTACGCAATGCTTCTAATTAGTTGCACATTCAGTGATCAGCTGACAAAGACAGGAAAATCATGTTTTTACTAACAATGTAACAATCTGATGTTTACCGGCATCCATTATTTGTAAGTTTATAAATATCTACTATTGCAGAGTCCGTGTGATAGACAGGTGACAGCATCGTTCTGTACGGAGACAATGCTCAGTTGCCAGCGCCATTTACTTTATAAACACTTGTAAAAGTGACTAATTTTTTTTTCTCTAGCGATCCGGCCATGCTTCGTATGGTGCAATCCACTGGCTGACCACATGTCACAATATTGAAGTTTCTGCTTTAGTAAAGTTAAATATTAATGTACTTATTATACAACTAGCTTTTGGCTGCGACTTCGCCCGCGTGGACGGCGGCAATTATCCTACGGGAACATGCTACCGGATAAAAATTATCCTATGTGTTAATCTAGGTTAAAAACTATCTGTGTTCCAAATTTCATCCAGATCCGTTTAGCCATTTTGGCGTGATTGAGTAACAAAGATCCTAACTTTCACATTTATAATATTATAGTAGGATAAACCATTCGGAATAGGTTATATAAATTATGGTGAATACCGAGGGACTCGTGGCTAACTAATAACTGCCGCACGGGTCCATCGATCAGGTCAAACTACGCTTGCCGCGGATCGGCTGTGGTTGGGTGACCATCTTTACATACCTAGACCCTTTGTGTATCAGAAATCACGTTAAGCCGTTGGTCCCGGTTGGATCTTTGACAGTCGTTACGGGTCGTCAGAAGCACGATAATCTGACAACCAGTCTTACCAAGGGGTATCGTATTACCCAGTAACTGGGTTGTGGACGTCAAATAGGCAGTCGCGCCATGTAAAATACCAGTAGGTATTCAGCTGTACCAACTTACCGCGCTTGACTGGTGGAACGCAGAGCTAAGAGGCTCATTGGCGATGTAGAACTGGTGGATGCCAAGCTTCATAGCTTGGCTCATCGCCGCAAGGTTGCCTGCTTGTCGGTCTTCTACAGATTGTACTTCGGAGAGTGTGCCCGAGAACTCCACGACCTCATTCCACCGGCCCCCTTCTACCACCGGACATCTAGACGCACTGCCAGTTACCCTCTCTACCTAGTTGCTATTCCACCGATTTGCACTAAGCGCTTCCAAATGACTTTCATAATGCGCACAGCAAAAGTCACTACCTGCGTCTGTGTTTCCGAGCGCATACACCCTAATCTCTTCAAAGTGAGAGTGAACAGGCTT
Source organism: Dicycla oo (assembly GCA_948252095.1). NCBI lineage: Eukaryota > Metazoa > Arthropoda > Insecta > Lepidoptera > Noctuidae > Dicycla > Dicycla oo. The sequence continues at coordinate 923,868 of OX411733.1, forward strand.
CTTCTGGGTAAGCTCACTCCATCGTCGACTTTGTCTCTGTCACCTCTGACCTAGACTAGAGCCATGAGCAAACCCATCTCGAATAAAAAAAAAAATCAGCTGCATCGGGTTAGACTAGAAGTCGACTCTGACATAGTTGGGAAAAGGCTAGGCCGATGATGATGACCGCATCAAAATCCATTGTGCTATTTTGAAGAACTAAGCGGACACACAGATAGGAATAGCGACGTTGTTTTATTATGCTGAAATCGGTTATCTACACAATGTTTCCCACATCCCACTATCCTTCTAATGTTATAAACGCGAAAGTTTGTGAGGATGTATAGATGGATGCATGTTTGTTACTCTTTCACGCAAAAACTACTGAACGGATTTAGATGAAATTCAGCATACAAGATAGTTTATAACCTGGATTAACCCATAAGTAGAATACTTTTATCCCGATATTTTTACGGGCTCGAAACTTACGCGGGTGAAACTGCGGGCCGCTGCTAGTAATATTATTAAGAGGTAACATTTGCGAGTTTGTATGTAATCTTCAGAACTACAGATCCGATTGCGAAAATTATTTCACTAATGGGAAGCTACAGTATTATCGAGCGTTACTTATATAATATATTTACTGTTAAAATAAGAAATTTCACGCGGACGAAGTCACGTCTCGCGGGCAGAACCTAGTATCGCAAGAGTATATATCGTCGCGCACGTTACACGCCTTGCATAGTTGCTGCTTGCATGCAAGTTGCCTATACTATATATTACGTTGAATTGCAACACACAAGTTCGACCTGCATAAAAAAAATACTTGCGTGCATGCTTTACCTGCTTGTAAGAACTTGCTTGCAAGACCTGTTTGCAAGTTACCTGAATACTTGCAGAATGGATAAATTTTATTTGCTGGGATATTGCAGATAGACTTACCTCTTCTTCTAAGGCGACGGGGAACTGCGCAGGAGTTAGTGGTTTGACTGCTACGTCTTCTAACGCCGCCTTTCGCCTGAAATTAAAATAGAGACATGTACTTTTCTGATATTTTCACAAAACGATGAAGGAAAACATCGTGAGGTAACCGACATGTCCTAGAACAAACAACTCGAAGACATCTGACATCCACCAACCCGCACTGGGCCCGCTAGGGGGTTATGGCCCTCAAAGAGAAGTTCTGCGTCTCAGCTAAGGGAACGTTGTAAGTTATTTATACATATGTGTATCGCTATCACTACATATTATAAAACAAAGTCCCCCCGCCACGTCTGTCTGTCTGTCTGAACGCGATAAACTCAAAAACTATCAAACAGATTTTTATGCGGGTTTCATTAGCGGAGAACGGTATAAGTGTATAATTCGTTAAGGCTTTGTGTAAATTGTTGATGATGTCGGAAAAATCATACAGACTGGGAGCTGTACTGGCGTGCGCCGCGTAAACCAATAGACTTACGAGTATGTGAAAACAAGGCGGCGGGCAATGCGATGCGACGCGGTGTGTCGGGGCCGAAGTTATACGCCGACGAGGACTCAAACTCAAACTCAAAGCAATTATTTCACATAAACAAATTACAAGCACTTTTATATTGCCAATTTAAGAGGTCGGTCAGTCAGAAAGATGAAGCTAGTTGCCCATTTCAAAACGTAGTATAGGTAAGGAGAAGAACGGGCAAGAAACTCTATAGACACTCTTTTAAATTATATTATTACAAAAATATTCGTAACATCATTATGTTGAATTTGTATGTGAGAACGTTGTAAAAAAGACGTACACGTTAAAAGCGTCCAGAGTAGCAAACAGACAAAAAAAACCTAAATAAAACGTGGCAGCTAAGAGATGTCTCGTGCTAAAAGCTAGTGCAAGTACGTGTACACTTATTTCAGTTAACCTACATCAAAACAGGTCATGTGTAAAACGGCTTCAGAAAAATGAACCACAATCGAATGTGACATGAGGATGAGATTGCTAACGGAGAGAGGAGGCTAGAGGTACTAACGGTTGCCAAGAGAGGAAGAAAGAGCATTGGTAGAGCAACAGCCAAATGTCAGGATGACCGACAGAAGTTCGCGGGTAAGACCTGGATGAGACTCTCACAGACCAGCGAAGTGTGCCACAAAAGGGAGGAGGACCTTGACTAACGGAACGGCCCCACGGGACTGTTCTTATTTTAAATCATCAGCACAACTATCTCCCTCTGCAAAGCTACACTTCACTTACACCCGTATTTACAAACAAGCAATTACTTGCTGCTAAGTAATTTCTCAGTGAAATCATTACTTGAGGATAGAATCCTTCATTATAAAATCGTATTCTATAGTCGTGTAATGTACGTTACTTATTTGTGTAAATGCTTGAGTAGGAATCAACGTTCCATTGCAAAATCAAACGCAAAATGGTCGAGTTCTCAATTCTTAAGTAAAGAAAATGGTGACTATTACTTGGCTAAGAATTCTAACCTTTGACAGTTCTAACTTCAAGCAATTACTACACTATACGTAGAATAAAAATCGTTACTTGAGTAATTACTTTTACTGAAGTAATCACTTTTACTTGTTTATAAATATGGGTGTTAGAAACGAGGTTCGAGTCGTAGTTTTATCAAACAAGTCACTGTTATTATTTTTTGGATGATGTGTTGCAAAGCGTTTTTTGCTTGCTCCGGGCCAGTGATCTTCACCCAAAGGTAATTGCACTCAAGATTATGAGTTATTCGCAGACTTGACTCGGTGTACGTCACCTTGTCTGCTCACATAATTATTTTTAACTTTAATAGTTTTTTTTTGCTTTTCATTGATTTGTATTTATAACGAGCTAACCCGACAGACGTTGTCTTGGCCGAATTTCAGTCATTCATACAAAATGCACTTTGACTTTGAGTTATTCCCGAATATTCCAATTTTGCCAACAACTTTTCCAATATTTAATTTCCTAAAAACCCAATTCGGACTATAACGAAGAATTTAAAATAAAAAATAGCCAAATTGGTCCAGCTGTTCTCAATTTTTGCGCATTTCATTTTTATTTATATAGAAAGAGAACCGCCATATGGTGTCTAACAAAGTATTGAATCCCGTGGGTGTTGTAAAAGCGTTGGTAGGTATAGTAAGACAAGAGTTAGGAGAATGGCCAGTAGTACTTCCTCAGGTTGAAGAATCGAATCAAAACATTTCCTGGGAAGATTGTGGAATGTTTACAGGGAACCAAATGTTGGAAGTGATATTTTTCGAACATTGCTAGTAACTTTCAGAAATAATAATAGTCCTCGAGACCGAATCTCAGCGGCCACCAGCCTTCAGCGAGGGAGATATTATAGTGCACAAGTATGTGTGCAGGCACTGGTGCACTCTCTCTTCCCTCACTCTCATAGTACCATGAGACGGCAATCTGACATGACCGGAGAGAGATCAGACGCAGGACCAACGGCTTAACGTGGTTCACGAGGTACAGGGGTACCACAGCGGCAACTTCCAAACTCCGGGCTGTTATTAAGCAACCCCAACCGGAGCCTTCAGAAATACATAGCGTCCATTGCTTCGTGAACTTTTAATAGTAAGTACATAATATATTTATAATCTCTTCGCTAAAGGACTCGTCCTAGGATTTTTTATTTTTATTTTAAACACCACATTTATTTTTTATTTTATTTTACTGACACCATTCGCTTTCTGTCGCTAAACAGAAAACAAAGAAAATGCGTTTATTGGGATTACAGCAAAATAGACCGCCTAAGTTCGTGTCGAACTACACACAATGGAGGGTTCCGTTGTGGAAAAGAATTTATCCCAAAAGTAAACTTAACATTGCAGTTGAAAAACATGTTCTCCCATGCATTGATATACATCCCAGTCAATTCTCCAACTGCAAATTGAAGTTTGTAAACACAATTTCTTTTTTATGTGATAAATTAACTTCTTGTAGTATTGTTGTAATTAATTAATTATAAATTAACGATTTTCAGACTTTTTCCTTTACTTCTGCTGGAGACCATGCATCTTGCTAAATTTCATGATTCTAGGTCAATGAAGTACCCTACAGGTTTTGAATCCCTTGTGAAATCGTAAAATATGCAAAAATATGCGACATAAACGGATATCTTTTGATCGCGTTAACAAGTTTGATTTCTTCACAGCTGAAAGAAACCCTAGACCCGAGTAATTGATATAAATTTTAACTTGAAACCTCTACGCGTTCCTGAGAAAAAGAGTGTTGACAGGCAGACAAACAGAAGGACAACAAAGTGATGCTGTAAGGGGTCCTTTTCCTTTAGAGGTACGGAACTCTAAAAATAACAATAGCAACACAGAAATGTGAAGGGGTTAGTGTAATTACAAGTACATCTGAATTCAGTCAGGCCAGAAAAAACTAAACAGTCAATTCATTGGTGTTACTGGCATTCATAGGCGCTTTCTTGCAGGTAGGAAATTATTTCCGTCAGTCCGTTTGCCACCCCATTACATACATGAAGCGACCCCTCTGCTTATCACAAATTGACTTTGATTCAACCCCAACAGTTACAAAACCCCATACGTCTGCTGCCCCTCTAATGTAGAAGAGGGATGAAGATAAATAGAGTCATCAAGTGGCAACAGTTATAGGCTCGAGATTGCTCGAATTGGGCCAGCCGGATAATAAATATGAGTCGCTTTGTGGACACACATGCTCATCTAGAAGTGACATCGAGATGTCATTTGTTTATTACTATGTATTTAGAACAGCTTATTAGCCATCTATCATCGTTCTTCTGCCTTTACCCCAATTCATTTCAGGTCGGTGTAACTTGTCTTTTTCTTCCATACTTCTCTATCAGTCGTCATCTCGCTAGTCACTCCCTTTTTAGCCATATCATCTTTCACACAGTCCATCCATCGTTTCTTTGGTGTTGTTCCGGGAAGACCTTTATGATATTATGGCTATAAAAGTAGAGGAAGAGTCTTTCCCTACTCTTATAGCATTCTACATTCATACTCAAAACTTTGCTCACAACATATTTCTCTTTCCGAAAACCGATTTTCACACAACTTTTTAGTTAGCGGTGCTACTTTCAGACTTCCACTTATGTACCTATGTATTATTATAATTTATTTAACAGCTAATTAGTCAAATTAAGTTAGTTCTATCACTCTGAACCGCAAACATTTTAACATTATCGTCATCCATTCACCAGCAAACACGTGCAACCCAGGGTTGCTCTCCACAAGCGCGTTGAGTATTAAATAATTCATGCTTTCTAGTGCGGAGGACAGATATAAGTACAATAAGTAACTTTTATGAAAATGGCACAAAAAGAACAACAGCCATAAAGCATGGGTTTCTATCACAGACGAATCGATATTTCCTGTGGTAAAGTGTAGTGTGGATGGAGACCGAACAATTGTATGAGGATACTGAATGTAGTATAAACTTTATGAGTTAAAAAAACTGCGCTTTTACCATATATGTAAGTATGTCAATAACCGGCTAAGGACAGTTAATTATTAACGTGTCTTTTTAATGGCCTATCCAGCTTAGTACACCATAAAAGGGTGACTTGATGATGAAGCCCCAAAGTTCAGAATGTGGAGATGCAAAACTGAAAATAATTTCAATATCTGTCTCAGTCTGCCACTTCTAGTCGGAGTATATCTATGTAAAGGACGGTTAGGGCATCCTTTGTCAGTTTAATGGGGCCTTTACTCCCATAGTACTATTTTTTGTGTAGGACACGTCACATTACTGATCATCAGCAACCGATCGTTCTACGGAGCAATCATGAATATGTGCAGTAATTTTGTCTCACCAAGCGACACGCGCTTTACATGTGGTTACAAACACGCTGAGCCTTTTTCCAATTACGTTGGTGTGCACTTGAATACCAGTATTATACATGAAGCGACTGCCTATCTGACCTCCACAACCCAGTTACTGGGTAAAGCGACGTCATACTTTTGACTTCTGACTGATCGCAACGACTGTCAAAGATCTACGAAATGCTAGCGCGAGTGCCGGGACCAACGTCCGAGGCACGTTTATATATATATATATATATATATATATATATATATATATATATATATATTTATACCTATATTTTTCATGAAAATTCACGCTACAGTAGGCGTCACTTTCATAAGAAATCTTCCATTTCGACAATGAATATAAAAAAATAAATCTTTCACACCAGAGATCAAGTTGGCACTAATAACTAAAACACATTAAATAAACTTATTATTTCACATATCTGAATGACGGTCTGTGAGCCGCCATCCTGTGACATATTATTTGGCCATGCACTCTGCCGACTACAGTAGCCACGAGGCTGTTGAAATGTGATGACGTTCGAAGTGAATACTTATATGATGACGTTCACCATTCGTTGCATTCTACTAGTTCATCATTCAGTCACGACTACGTCTCAGTGCTGCCACCTAGTGAACGTAATTTCAGAAAACCCTCGTTGCCACGTGACGTAATAGGATATGTTTTATGGGACAGTTGACTGCCACGCGGACGAATTCGCGGGCAGACGCTAGTTGGTCATATTTTAACGAAATTAATAGGGTTAAGACGTGTTTTATCCCAGCACAAAAATCATTGAAAGCTTCCACTGAAGTGTCAGTTTATCTTGAGATGTCAAATAATTTATGAAACATACAATTCTCCGCACTTTATTTAACAGTTCTTTTTCAGATTTCGCTGTCTGGTGCTACGATAAACATTGTTTAGATATTATTAAAGTAAAATCGTAGACTGGATCCACTCCGTTTAAATATTTAGACAGCCTCATATTAAGCAAGATAACTTTTCGATTTTCAAATAAACACTTATGTATAACTTTTTAGCCTGTATCGTCCTTTTTTTTTTTTTTTTATTTGTGATGGGTTTGCTCTTGACTCTAGTCTAGGTCAGAGGTGACAGACACAAAGTCGACGGTGGAGTGAGCTTACCCAGAAGAAGCCTGTTCACTCTCACTTTGAAGAGATTAGGGTTGTATACGTTCGGAAACACAGACGCAGGTAGTGAGTTCCACTCTTTTGCTGTGCGCATTCCTCTATGCGCGCCCCTCCCCCTGTGCGCATGCGCGTCCCTCTACAGGATCAAGGCCTCCGTCTCCAACAAACGATGTAACAACACTAGAAGTGACAGCCAAATCGTCTCCAACTAATACATCTTCGAGCAGTAGAGCTCGCGAGCACAAACTTTTTTGCAACAATTAATATACCACTAAAGTTAATTAAAACGGGATATTCACCGTGTTCTTTTTTATCACATCTTCACCTGGGTATTCACCAAATTTTTATGAGACCAGTCTAAAGTTATTACCTTTCAAATAAAAAAAAGAACTATCGAAATCGGATCTCATAAGTCGGAAATATGCGGTAGCCCCCCTTTTCCTTTTTTTGGAGGAAGTTACCCTCCAATCAAAAATCGAATTAGACAAAAAAAAATCTATAAACTCGTAAAACCTGCATACCAAGTTTCGTCCAGACCGGTTGTAAAATACGACCTGTAGAGGAATAGCAACAAACTGACAGACGAAAGTAAATTTTGCCAGACTTGAAGCAGAGACACTTCGCTCGCTTGATCAATGTATTCAAAATATTGTAAAACATTTTAAAAGAGTCGGTAACTATGGAGTTTTTTACCCATTTTCTTGTTTTGACATCCAAGGTGCCTTTTAATGGCCTATGCCTAAGTACTACAAATAAATGACTTGACATTGGCTTTGATACTTCTGTCGTCTGTTAATGCAGGTAACTTATTTTGTTAGGAGGTAAATAATTCACTAGAGCTCACTAGCTCTGAGCTGCTCTCTAGCATGAGGGTTCAATTCCCAGGTCGGGCAAAATGTCATTGGATTTTTCCATCTGGAATTTCTCAGTATCAGCCCGGACCCTGGATTTGTACCCAGTTGATTGCAATAGGCCTGCCCCATATATTACACTGGCAAAATGTGGGTGTACTATACTGCCGTCATAAGGAAAAAAGACGTATTTGACATTTGTACGAAATAGTTATTTACATATTCGGAATCAGCAAAAAGGACGCATCTACCAGTATTTTTAAATTGGCGTAAACTTAACGAAAACCTTATAATTCTTCCTATTAAAACTTTTTAGCAAAAAATAAAACCGACTTCCAAAACACTACAAAGTGAAAAATAACTTTAATTTCGGTAGTCGGTGTCTTTGGTTTTGTATTTTCGTTTTTTGCCACCGACTTCCGAAATTAAAGTTATTTTTCACTTTGTAGTGTTTTGTTTTGGAAGTCGGTTTTATTTTTTAACCGACTTCCAAAAGGAGGAGGTTATCAATTCGTCTGTATGTTTTTTTTTTTTTTTTTTGTTTGTTACGCGATTACTCAAAGACGGATGGACCGATTTGGAAAATTCTTTTTTGTTTGAAAGGGTATACTTCCGAGGTGGTCCCATATAAATTTTATTAACTTTGCTCGAGGAGTTTTTGAGTTAGCTTCAATAATGCGTATATTTCCCACTTATTTTATATGGATGTTGTGATGGTGTTTTAATAACTTCCTATCACTGTTATTTACATGGCTATATCTACAATTATTGTGCTCAATTATGTATTCGAATTTGTGTGGGGTAGGTTCCACAACTAAAAAGTGAAAAATAAAAACTTTTTACACAAAAAAACTTTTTAGCAAAAAATAAAACCGACTTCTAAAACAAAACACTACAAAGTGAAAAATAACTTTAATTTCGGAAGTCGGTGTCTTTGGTTTTGTATTTTGGTTTTTTGCCACCGACTTCCGAAATAAAAGTTATTTTTCACTTTGTAGTGTTTTGTTTTAGAAGTCGGTTTTATTTTTTGCTAAAAAGTTTTTTTGTGTTAAAAGTTTTTATTTTTCACTTTTTAGTTGTGGAACCTACCCCACACAAATTCGAAATTGACGATAATAATTGTAGATATAGCCATGTAAATAACAGTGATAGGAAGTTATTAAAACATCATCACATCATCCACATAGAATAAGTGGGAAATATACGCATTATTGAAGCTAACTCAAAAACTCCCCAAGCAAAGTTAATAAAATTTATATGGGACCACCTCGGAAGTATACCCTTTCAAACAAAAAAAGAATTTACCAAATCAGTCCATCCGTCTTTGAGTCATCGCGTAACAAACATACAAAAAAAAAAACAAAACATACAGACGAATTGAGAACCTCCTCCTTTTTGAAGTCGGTTGAAAAGAAGCATAAGCCTTTGTATCTTGTATTTTAAACAGGACAAAATATTTTTTTTCCCCATTTCAATATGTCTGTAGACACGTCCTTTTTCCTTACGGCGCGGCGGCAGTACAGGTACACCTCTGTCTACCCTTCGCGGATAAGAGGCATGATGGTAAGTTCAACGTATCGATTCTGAATGCATTGACATGTAAACCATATGTTTTACATACTACACAATGGGACTCTATAAATACTCGTTGCTTCCTTTGAGTAATTTTTAACAGTATATATAGACGTATGAATATCGGTGCCTAAAAATAAGCGATGAATGAACCCTAAAAATAATATCTACTTAATATTATAATACACGGTGTAAGAGACAACATAACTGTTACTATTATTTAGAAAATGATTCTAGTCTAGACCCACCAGCGTTGAATTTTTTCTTCGGTTATAAAAAAAAGCACGTTAAGCTGTTGGTCCCGGCTGTCATTCGTGGATCTTTGACAGTCGTTACGGGTCGTCAGAAGCCCGAAAGTCTGACAACCGTCTGACCAAGGGGTATCGTATTACCCAGTTACTGAGTTGTGGAGGTCAGATAGGCAGTCGCTCCATGTAAAATACTGGTATTCAGCTGCATCCAGTTAGACTGGAAGCCGACCCCAACATAGTTGAGAAAAGGCTAGGCAGATTGATTGATTTTATGTATTTAAAAAAATAAGCTTTTATTGATCTGGATATCATATAGGACAGATTCCTTGTCAAGACAAATCAAACGAGCCCAAACTCGATAGGGTTGCGTAGTTTTGTTACTGAGTTCCCACGGCCACCTTCCAGCTCCATCATTAGATCTGCTCCAGTGTTATAATAATATTGCATTGTCATCCGAGTTATATAGGCACGACAGGCCAGATGGCGTGGTTGGTTAAGATACCACCTGCCATGCCGCTGGTCGTGGGTTCGATTCCCATCCAGGACAAACATTTGTGTGCATGAACATGTCTGTTTGTCCTGAGTCTGGGTGTAATTATCTATATAAGTATGTATTTACAAAAAAAAAAGTAGTATATGTAGTTTATCAGTTATCTGGTTTCCATAGTACAAGCTCTGCTTAGTTTGGGATCAGATGACCGTGTGTGAACAATGTCCTAGGATATTATTATTATTATTATGTAAAATTTCAGCTCAATCGGAGACGGAAAAGTGGGTCACATTTAACTTGGAAATTTCGATCACAGACAGACAGACACCGTTAAGAGTGAAAGTTAATAAAAGCTTGTAAAATAGAAATACAAGTATTAAAATGTATCCATCCATTATTGTAGATTCACCCCCCACAACATAGGGAGTTATCTCAGTACTTACTGTAGTTTTGTATAGAACAGCAATATTTTTTTAAACCGCCGAAAAATTATCACGCCCTGTTGGGTATTATAGAACGTGAACATGTCCTGAATTCATTTGCGCATAGATCTTACATCCTGAAGACAACTCTGACATCTTCGGAGTTTTATTACCAGAACCCACCTCAACAATATGATCTTGAAGATAGGTCCGACCAGCCCCTTGATGATGGCAGACGCGTTGAGATGACACCTGCCGTGTAGAACGATGCCGTTGACCTGAAACAAGAGGGTGATCAGTATGATTTTGTGACGTCACAGCTCAGAGTAATCGGTATAAGTAGGTACATCGTAGCATTCATATAAGGTAACAAGGGCAGAGTTAGAAGCCAAAAGTCTGACAACCAGACTTAACCAAGGGGATGTTACCCAGCAGTGATTGTGTGGTGGAAGCCCGATAGGCAGTCGCTCCATGTAAAATACTGGTATTCACCTGTATCTGGTTAGGCTGGAAGCCGACCCATAATGCCCGTTTTCGCTAACACTATGTGACACCTACATTAATTCCCAAATAAAGGTACACTGTTGGACTTTCAACGGTGGGCTCAACGCCGAGAGATGAAAATCCAACAAGGTAATAATATTTAAGCGTTCATTAGGTGTTTAAGAAGATTATGTTCCTTCGAAGATGTTTATTACAGGTAGGAAAGCGAAAGCTTTTTAAAAAACCAGATCCAAAACAGATCAATCGGAGTTTGGTTTGTTTGTAAAAGAAACCGCATGCTAATTAATCAATCTGCCTAGTCTTTTCTCAACTATGTTGGAGTTAGCTTCCAGTATGTTACATGGAGCGACTGCCTATCTGAGCTCCATAACCCAGTTACTGGGTAACACGATATCCCTAAGTAAGACTGGTTGTCAGACTGTTGGGCTTCTAACTACCCGTAACGACTGTTAAAGATCTACGAATGACAGCCGGGACCAACGGCTTAACGTGCTTTCTGAGCACTGCGGGGTCTCGATATGTAAATAATGGTCACACATTCACGGAGCAAGTGCAGCTTAACCTGATTGATCGAGCAGTGCGGCTGTTATTACATAGCCACGAGCCCCGAAAAGACGCCGCACGCTACATATACACATAGTCAATAAACAAATCTGGCTCTTTATATATGTAGATTGGAAACCCTCATCGTTATAATTGATAACCACAATCGCTCTCTCTATACAAACAAATGACATCGGGAGCTTCGAAGGGATATTAGCCCTTCTGTACTTATATTCTTTGGCATACATCTCCGTGGCAACAAAGTCGTTACCCCTAGCAGTCACGACACCCCACGTGACCGCTAACATATCGCTCTGACAACCCGTCAAACGATCACGTCATGAACAAATGTGATTCTCATACATTAACATTAACAAACTCATACATCTTACATGACAGGAAGTTTACATTGCAAACCACATTTTCGTACTTATTAACATTTGATAAAATAAATATTAGCTACATTGACATTTCTAGTTTATGGAGATCGTAGACTGTTAGTTGTGAAATCCAAATATAGTTTAGAATTCGATTTTGAATTATTTACATAGGAGTGAATAAATGATTGCTATGCTATCTGTTTGTAGGTGAAAACCAATGGGCGAATTACATCTGTGTTTTACCATGTATTATGTATATGTAATAATACTCCTGGCTTTCAAAGCATGGACAATAGAGTTAACAGCAAAGTTAAAATGTCAAAGTCATAATCATTTAAGTATTTCAAATAGGCACTTTTGAACGTCAAAACAAACAACAGAATTGATTCTAGTTGCCCCTTTCAAAAGGTTTCGTATGGAGAAGATTTGGCAAGAAAAACCACCACTTAAAATGTTTTACAATATTTTGATTTTATATTTTGACTTTCATCGACGCTGGAAAGCGTTTTTTTTAGTAGGTACCTATTTCGAAAAAATCTCTAAATTACCTTTTGCATCATTGAAATCAGGAAAAAATACTGCGTCGGACGATCTGAGCTACGTTTTTTAACAAAACATATGTACATATAGTATGTTCAAAATGCTGTAAATACCATACAACCAACTAATTTTGAATCTTATTTAAATACAGCAAAATTGATTTTGTTGTCATTATAAGAAATACGTGTTCTAATAACGACCTCTCCGATTCAGCTAGTTTACGAGTTATGAATTTTTGAAATAGTTTTTGAAGTTAAAGTTCGACTTTTCGAGATAGGTACTACAAGATTGCTATCTTGCGTCGACATGTAGGTCATTATAAGTGAAGACGATGCACCTAGAATAAAATTACTATAAGTAGCACAAAAGGTAAAAGAAATACAACTAAATAATTGACAGGTAAATAATTAATTTTGCATCTATCAAATAAACATAGCGCCTATTTAAAACTTTACAGCAATAATATTTGATACATAACATTTTGCTATTAGCAAATTGTAAGGCGCTTCACGTTACTGTCAGAATTAACTAATAAAATGTTCATTCATATGCTAATTTGCTTATGCTTCATGCGTTTTGCATATTCATTCACAAATTAAACGTTAAAGATACTGAATTTACCTACTTTAGATTGCTCAGATAGACCCTTCCGATTTCTGAAGAATTTCTAACGACTAGCTTTTAGCGGTGAAACAAGTGCCAGGTTTCCAACCAACGTCCTTCGCACATCTTCTTCCATGCATCTCTATCAGCTGTCATCTCAATGTTTACCCCCCGCACTCTTCACTAACCAATTAATCATCTTTTATACAATCCAACCATCTCTTAGGTTTCTCTTTCTCCTAGCCATTCATGAAAACGTGTATGACTTTAATTTTCAATTTTCCTTGCAAAGCTTCCATAGAATATTTCTGTATGTTATGTACCTTTACGATAATAATTCGTATTGTCCGCATGTTAGCTCTTTTGAACTCTAAGATTGAACAAACGATGTTTACAGCAGAACCCTTTGGGTATTGTGCTTATTAAAAAGGTTCCAGGCCCTTTGGTTCTAGATTGTATTTGTGTTTCTGAATTTGAAAGAAACCTTGTAATGTCTAGCCCGATATCTGGGTCATTTAGTTGATAGTAAGAACTATCTATGTTGGTGAAATAGACCTTATTTTACCTGTTCACTGTTCTTTAGTAGACGAGAAGCCATTCACACAATAGACTTTTCACATTTAATATTAAACAGTTGATTTACAGTTAAATAAAATATCGAAAATATAAAACAGTCAAAAAGTTTTTGGCAGTCTGAAGCAGTTGGTGGATGTCTTTTTAGTTCAATCTCAGATTTGATGCCACCAACTTCATCAGACCTTTTTAGTGTGCTATAGTTTTGGAATCGTCTCTTCAAGTCCTTTATTTTGATACCCTAATAGGGTCATGGTACTAAATTATTTTTTTTCCAGACAATACTTTTTGTGGGTGATACAGGTACTCCTCTGCCCAACCCTTCGGGCAATACAGGCTGAGGTTATGGTAGGTTATAACTTATTGACGTCTAAAATCCTTCATTATGATTATTTAAGGTGTTAAAAAATTTACTCTACGAACTTAGAAGAGTGCATAATAATTATGCACTCTTCTAAGTTCGTAGAGTAAATTTTTCATTCCATCCCATCGAACCGACTAACTTTTACTATGAAATCGCAAAAAAAAAATCAGCTGTTCCATACAAAAGTTAAAACCTACTGGTCTAACTAAACTGACCATTCCTCATGGTCAGTTTTCATCTTTTTTCTTAAATACCTTTAAAACTTTTTATTTTAAAATTATAAAAATGTTTGAGACTCTCACAGTAAGCCCATTTGATACTTCACAAGGCACAGTTTGCAAAACTATTTTTAAAATTTTCTTATTTGCCTCATAAAAGTGACTCCCATATTCAAAATTAATTTATTTACGTTACACGTCCATGTGAACCAAATTTCAACTTAATCGGTCCATTAGATTCGGAGCAAATTGGCTGTGACAGACGGACAGACAGACAGACACACGGGTGATCCTATAAGGGTTCCGTTTTTCATTCGGACGTACAGAACCCTAAAACATAACAACTTATTAGCTTTAGCATAGATAGTGACTGTTTATATGTTCTTGATTTTAGATCCTATCTGACCTATGCAATGTCATTGACACTGACCCCATTTGACCTTCGCAACAAACTCCAAAGAAACAAACGAACACCAGCGTAGCTAGAACAAATGAAACTGAGTTGGAATCACTTTCAGTTCGCGTGTTACAGTTGAGGTAATGTTTCAATCACAACAGGCGTTACTCCGGAATAGTAGTTTCCATCTTGTTGCGGGTTCGGGAGAGTATTTAGTGATGAGCGGAGCGGAGGCGGAGACGATTTAAGGCGACGATAAACGACTTTTCATGATTTTAAACTGAAGATAACCTCTAAACGAATAGTGCTAATGATTTGGAAAAAATATTGTTAAATTAGAGAATTTTTTAAATTAATTAATTTGTGAATATTTTGGATTGTGTTTATATTACATAGTGTAATTAATTTGTAAAGTTATGTCTAATGCTGATAAAAAAACTGAGAATCACACAAAACCTACCAAGCGTATTTTTTATAAAACCACCACCATTTTGAAGATAATTGACTTATCTTTATCTTTCAATATACGGATTTCAATATAATACCTTTAGTTTTATGTGTAATACATTAATAATGCGTCTAATTTGGGACACACACAGCGCTCCTTGATGGGCGAGTCCTATTACTGGCTGGACGTACTTACGACGCGTTGCGTGAGCTCAGCACAGAACATGCAAGCTATGCACTCAAGGCCGATGGCATAAATCTGCGTCTTAACCCCTCGAGTGTTCATTTGTATACATAAAAAAACCGCATACGTCATGTCAATGTGTCATGGTTTACAACTACTGATGATGATGTTTTTTTACGTTTAGGTATATACATAGGTTATATAAAGTCGTACAGCGTATGTACGTAAAACGCTAAATTAACTAATACTTTTTATTAAGTTGATGATTGCTGCCAAGAAAAATATTGTTGTAGATAGAAATATGCTGTACTTACAATAATCTTTTGGTTCGTGGTCAAAATCAATACTAGCGTCGCCATCTTGTTTTTTCAATACAATTTCTGTGATAGTTTACCAAATATTTACCTACAACGCCCATGTGATTCAGGCGTCAAAAGGCTCTCTCTCTTTCTTCTTTTTCTGCTTCTAAGAATTGTTAAATAACAGAGTACAACATAACTTTGTAGATTTGACCAGTCGCTAAATTTTAATAATATTGGTTTACTTTAAGTTGTCAAGGTTTCACCAACCGGTCAGGGTTGCGGGTTGTTTTAAAGAGTTACCGTGGCCCTGGTTGAGAAGTCTTGTGTTTGTACTTTTGCGTATACGTATATTACGCAATGGCAGGTAATCTGAAAAGCTCAAAACAGTTGGCGCTGGCTGTTTTGGGGGTCATGCGACCTGTCAAACATTGGTATTTATTTGGAGCGACAAAGTTTTCACCAAAGTTAGTTACTTTTCTTGAAATAAAAATGCCTCCGTGTTGTGTTGTGCCCTCGTGCTCCTCAAGAAAGTCAGGACACAGGTTTCCAAGCGATGAACAGTAAAGAGAATTTATTACACGGAGTTGTACTGTGAGTGTGCATGTGTAGTAGAGTGTGTGAATGTGGAGGTGTGTATGTGGGGATGTTAATGTACGTAAGGGTGTGTGTATGATTGAGTTGTATGTATTTGCATGTATGTGTGTTTATATTGATAGGTTTGAGAAAGTGAGCTATCATGACCGCCAACCTCACTGGCGCCACCCCGCGGGAGCAATGGCGGACATTCCTGCCATTCAGTAACGCTGGTTTACGTAAGAAGTGTAAGAGTATATTTTTACAAAATCTGTGATTGCAGTTAGCAGTTACTCAAAAAGTTAAGGGAGGTCTTCTCAGAAAGTTTTCCTGTATCTACAACGGTTAAAGTAAAAATCCAGCCTGTATACCAATGACATAAGTTGGAAGCTGGTATACTCGTAGTCACAATCGAAACAAAGTATTAATCTTTGTTGAGAAGGCAATCAACAACACACTCTGCTCTTCAACCTGAGATCCCTACTAGAACATTTACCCGCCCCGTTACCATCGCCGCTACTCTCAGCCCTTGCCCCACGCTGGCTTGCTGCCAGTACCACACGAAACAACATACGAGCCGCTAATTTATGTAAATATATCAACAGCCGTGTACTCGGTGTACTTCGTCATGATTCTGCTCCTAATTGTTGGCTCAGCTTGATGAATACACTAATATTCATTACTGGCTTTTCGGGCATTGTTTTACTTTGATGGATTAAAAAAAAATTGAATACCTGATGTAGCCAATTAATTATGGGACATGTATTGTTTATACCTACCTTTTTTGCAGATCCTAAATCATATCCTACTTATAATCCTATTATAAAATTATAAATGCGAAAGTAAGTTTGTTTGTTTGTTTGTTACCATTTCACGCCCAATCCACTGAACCGATCATCCTGAAATTTTGCAAATACGTAGTCAGGTGTACAGACACGGACATAGGGTACCTTTCATACCGCAAAAGTATTGTTCCAGAGGAAAAGAACAATAACTGTCTTATGATAATAGATGGCGCCACGTGTCTTTCGAATCATGATTGAATTATATTAAAAGAGAAACTTTAGTAGTGTGTTGAGAGTTTTTTTTTTATTATTTTAAGTATCTAATACATTTTGTGAGTCTAGAGTGTCGATAGAGCGGTTTTTCATCCTCCCAACTATCTTAACTAATGCGAAAGTGTGTTTGTTGGTTTGTTGATTACGCTTTCACGCTAAAACGGCTGAACGGATTTGGATGAAATTTGGCACTTGGGTAGACTATAACCTGGAGAAGGGCATAGGCTGCTATTCATCCTGGATCGCAGACGAAGTCGCAGGCAACAGCTAGTATTATAATAAATGTGAAAGTTTATGTGGACTGTGGATGTATAGATGTTTGTTACTCAATCGCGCAAGAACAGCTGAACTGATGTAGTTGAAATTTAGCATATAGATAGTTTAGGACATGGATCGATATTCCCACGGAATCAAGACTTATGCGATTGAAGCCGCGGGGCACTGCTAAAACTGGAAATAAATAAATTGTTCAAATTTATGTTATTATTTTAATCATTTATAAAATTGGATAAAGATCCCTCACAAAGATTACGGAGGTAATTTAACCTATTACACATCAAAAGGATGAAAGGGTAGTCTTAGAACACATAACGGGTGGTAAATGACTAGGTATCAGGTATTCTCCTAGCCCCTAGTTCATCTTGGAATCAGACTATTGAATATGGGACATCGTGAATGAGACTGAAATCAGTAACATCCTTCTATATTTTCTTCACTGCAAGTAATCCAGGCTGCGCTTTTCTAGCTTGGTGTCTACACTCACACCCATAAAAAAATCCGACCAAGTGCGTGTCGGACCACGCACAATGAAGGGTTCCGTAAAAACAAACTTAACATTGTAGTTGAAAGTTAAAACATAACATAACATAGCCTCACGCCTTCTTCTTATGGGGGTAGGCAGAAACTACAGAACGCCACCTGCTGCGATCCTTACATGGTCCTTTTGCTTCGTTGTGAAAATTAAAATTAGCTCTTTAAAACCTATTATTACGCATACGAATCCCTGAATCGAAAATTGGTTTGCAAATAGACTTTCCGGCTTCTGACGACCCGTAACGACTGTTAAAGATCCATGAATGCCAGCCGGGACCAACGGCTTAACATGCTTTCTGAGGCACGGAGGGGACATTTATGTGTATTATCATACTGCCCGAGACTTCGTCCGCGTGAAATTTCTTGTTCCCCGACCCAACCCATCGCATCGCATCGCCTGCTGGCGCTATTACTTCATTTTCACGTCCCGTTCTTTCTGACTTTTTTTCTTTTTGCTTGTCTCCTAAAGGTCCTAGCGTGATGTTAAATAACCTATAGCCTTCCTCAAGAATTGTGCTATCAATTACATAAAGAATTTTTCAAATCTGACTGGTAGTTCCAGAGATTAGTGCGTTCAAATAAATAAAAAAAAAAAACTCTTCAGCTTTATTACTAATAATATAGATTAAACTAAGATATAATAAAACAATCTCGATTTTTTGTCAAGTCGTAAAAACCGTGCAAAACAGGGGCGGGTCGCTAGTGTAATCCATCCCCCCATCTTGACAAGATTCCACTTATATAGTGGATTTTACTTATTTGTTCATTGATATAATTCTGTTGCATAGTATATTTCTCTATATCAGCACGTCACTACATCTATCAGCTACCGATAGTTCGGGGCTATAACTGTATCTATTGTGAGCATTATAACAGACAGCATCGCATCTGGGCACGAGGTGGAATGCGGGGCATATTCTTGAATTGGCGTATAAATATTAGGAAGGGAATAGCTATGAGCAATCTGATGTGAAACGATGGAGATTTAGCTGATAATCATTATATTATTTTAATTTATTGTGAATGTAAGACTATGTAGGTCATTGCTTTTTTTGTTTGTTTTATTTTTTCTCTCAGTTATTTTTAATCATGGTCGGGCAGTTTGAGTAATTTATGTGGCCTACCCCAATGTCCTTTCTTTGGTATTGTTCGTCGAATCGTTGAACTCCTTAAGTTCTGAGTTGAGCTGCGCGATTACTGACAAATGCGTGCACTGACTGGACAGGTCCTCTCAATCTGTGTGGTTCTTTCCTCAAAAGACCATTTCAGACACCAATCTACATGGTCTTCACATGAAGTGACCAAGATTATGTCTGAACTTTATAAGAGACTGTGACCTCTGAGTTTGTTTCGGCCTTTCTTCTCAGAGTAGTCAGATAGGAAACGCCGACCTCATCTAGTTTAAAAAAAAAAAATATTGACTTGTAAAAGTGTTTGTACAAACCTACTTACAGAAATAAAAAATCATTTATCATTAAAATGGACGTTATGTGCTTATTATGTACGGGATATTTGATGCCTCGTGCCTAAATGATAACGGCCGCACAAGTCGATCGAATGGTAAGCTACGCTTGCCTCGGTCGGTTCTTGGATGGGTGACCATTAATGAAATATAGAGACCCCTCCGTGCTCAGAAAGCACGTTAAGCCGTTGGTGCCGGCTGTCATTCGTAGATCATTGACAGTCGTTATGGGTAGTTAGAAGCCCAACAGTCTGACAACCAGTCTTACCTAGGGGTATGGTGACTTAAAGTCGACCCCAGCATAACTGAGAAAAGGCTAGACAGATTGATAGCTCTCTCAATACTCCAGACATAATACTGTCAAAGTTATCTTCCCTTCGTCCCCGTAGACGAATCACATCCCCAAAATGCAACATGAATGAGGTATTCTAAGCCAGCCACGAGTTTCATACTTATAAAGATTGGGTGGCTATTTAATGACAACAACATTAATCAAACAGAATCACTGGAATTTCGTAAAAAATAAATGAACTATTTTACATATTTTTTGACATTGTTTTGTTTAATTAATTTAGATTGTATGACATCTTTTGATTCTAATTTGATGACATTGTTTGAACAAATTCGATTTTATGATTCTATTCTTAAATTTGATTTAATGACATTTTTGTGACCTCAACAACGATTTTATTTATTTAAGGTTTTGTCAATTTTTTAATTATTTTTTTTATTTATTAATTAATTTAGATTTTTTACATTTAATTAAGATGAAGGCCAATCTATTAAATTTAATAAGTGAATCAATTTGTAAAACACGTATTTGTACGCCTCGTTAGGCCAAACATTTTTGTAAGCCCGAAATAATAAGTGAACATCCTGCATGCCTATTGTATGTAAACACATGTTTTTACAAATAAATCATCTTTAACTCATACAAAAAAAAAAACCTGATCTCTTATTAATTTGCAATACTATCGCTCCATGTTTAATGTTAATAATATATGTATTTAAAAATTGTTAATTGTTTTCCAATTTTATTTTTATTTTAAGAATTAATTTTATACTTCTTGCTATGCCCTACAGAGCCCGTAATTTTACCTTAGCTTTAAGCCATTGTAACACCTACATTATCATGTTATTTTATGTAAAATACTGGTAATCAGCTGCATCCAGTTATACTGGAAGACGACCCCAACAAAATTGGGAAGAGGCTAGCTACTCGTACTTAGATTGATATTTTCCCCACAAAGTTCCGATCATCTAAAAAGATGGTGATTTGTTTTCCAAGTGTAGCCTATCAACCAATTAATCCTTCACAAATCCATGATTAAATAACACTTCAGCGATCAACCGATATATAACCGATCATCAAAAGACTTGACGTCTTCCTCTATGTAATATTATATTATATCGTTAAGATAAATCGTGTCTTCTAGTAGTTGGACGAGATCCAACGCGGTACGTAAAACATGGCGAATGACTCCACGACACGCTCATTTGTTTTCTTCACTTTTTGAAGAGTGTGAGTAATTATACCTAGACTTTTGACAACGACATCTATCTTATATCTATCTATCTATATAAATAAAAATCAATTGCGGTATGTATGTACGCGCATCACTTCAGAACGGCTGCATCGTCTTGTCCTTGTCCCATGCTACGTGGGGTCAGCGCACACGTTTTCTTCTTCCATTCTCCCCTGTCAACCGTCACGCTATCATTCACTCCCTTCTTTTTCATATCATTCCTCACACAATCCATCTATCTTTTCTTTGGCCTTCCTAACATTCTGTTTTAGTTTCAGCCCCACATAATATAGATCTAAGAGACCTAGAATAAAACAAGCACTGTGTTGAAAAAAAAAAGTTATCAAAATAAATGGCTTGAGGAGAAGATAAAAAAAAATATATAACACATTAAAAGATTGAAAATCAAAATAAAGCTTTTTTTGCATGAGGTTTTTCTTTTGACCTCATTATCTACCTGCAAACTGTCTACCATTTTCTTTTGATTTCCGATTTCTGTCACACAAGAATAAATAAGTTATTTAAATACAGTGTTCCGAAACCTTGGTCCAATGGTAAATTTTATTATGACCGCTTCACAGCCAGCTCAATTATTCCACAAACGTACTGTGAATCTGAGTGTTAAATTATACAAGTTCTATTGATCTGGTTCAGCTTAGCAACGCGTGTCGCTTACTTAAATCTGAATCTCTACCAACTACATATTATTATATCAAGCCATAGCGTATAAGCCATCGCTTTTGTAAGAAAGTAATTTTGATTTTTGTTCTCCTCGGAAACTATATCGTTGAAAATGTTTGTGTGTAATTTCCTCTCGATACATGTTCAAATCAAATCAAATCATTTATTTTTGCAGAAAACACTGTTACAATGGTGTTATAAAACTTACATGTTTCAAGTGATTCTACCGTAAGGCATGCAAAATGTATTCAGTCATAAAATACAATTTAAACACATAAAACAATCATAAAATACTTTCAGATATTAAATTAATGCAATGTCATACAGATTAATTATTTACTTAATAATATTAATATCTAAATTATCTCAATGTCATTCTTAGAATTATTACAATATATATAACATAATAAATGCTATTACTTGGTATCACTGTGCGGTCTTAAGTTTGGAAAAATTATCGTTCATCTGATATTTTCAGATTGTTTAACAGTGTACAAGCTGGAATATAATAGTTTTGTAATTGTTACAGTTTCCTTCAAAAAGGCTTTCAAATGATACCGACATCATGAGCTACATTTGAGGTGAATTAAAAACGTATAATGCGATAATATTAACCCCATTCCGCAAACATGTTTCAGGGTCTAACTCCCCGTTTCCAAGACCTTGCAGATTTCTCAATAATTATTATACTTAACTATTATTTGTTACACTTTCCTTCAAAAATTGAAGCACTAAGACCACCAAAGTTACCCCAACGACGTTTGTTTAATAGTGTGTTGTTAAAATTGTGTAAAAGTTGTCTCTATCGCTCGTTGGTCTATCGCTTAAAGTGACGATAGCCGACTTTGAATGATTTTGATTGAAGATAACGTCTAAGCGAGTCGTGTTAATGATTTGCGAAATATATACCTATGTTAAATTAGAGCATTTTCTTAATAACTTAATATATGAATATTTTCGATTATGTGTACGTATATTACATAGTGTAATTAATTTGTAAAGTTATTTTTAATGCGGATAAAAAACTGAGAATCACGCAAAAGCTGTCAAGCTTAGTTTTATGAAACCTTTACCATTTTAAAGATAATTTATCTTTTACTTTATGGGTTTTATATTTTGTATTATGTATAAAATTAATAATACGTCTAATTTGGAACGGCGCTCCTTGATGGGAGAGTATTACTGGCTGGACGTGCGACGCGTTGCGTGAGCTCAGCACAGAACACGCAAGCTAACCACTCAAGGTCATTGGCGTATATCTGCGTCTTAATATCGTGCACTTGGCTTGTATGTTGGCTTGTTTGAACAGTGTAACGATTGTAGATAGACTAATAAATAAATATTAAACTGGCCGCAATAATAAAAATATAAATAACTTGAACAGTCATTCCAAGTAACTTAACTGAATAATTTGTATTTAAATCTATAGTAATATGCTTAGCTAAGCTCTCGCAAAATTCCATCTGTGGGTGACCCAATCTTAAGCCAAGACCACACTGACACAAATTCCAGACTAAAGAAAATAAACATAGCAAACAACTCGGTGAATCAGTGCAACGAACAATAAATAACAGCTCTATACCTATATATACAATAGAATGTGTGTGCGTACGTATATATCTAGATCCAGATCGTGACAATGTTCACTGTGGAAGCCATTTACGTATTCGTTCTGCTTTTGTTCAGTGTGTTTTTGGCTTAAATAGTTGTGACAATCGGTTTGAATAAAGTGGCCAAGTGCGAGTCGGACTCGCACAGAGGTTCCATACCACTGTACAATATATAGCAATAATGTCTTTTTTTAATACATACTTTGGCGAAAAAATTCAGGTTTTTTTTTTTTTTTATTAGTGATGAGTTTGCTCTTGACTCTAGTCTAGGTCAGAGGTGACAGAGACAAAGTCGACGATGGAGTGAGCTTACCCAGAAGAAGCCTGTTCACTCTCACTTTGAAGAGATTAGGGTTGTATACGTTCGGAAACACAGACGCAGGTAGTGAGTTCCACTCTTTTGCTGTGCGCATTATAAAAGACATTTGGAAGCGCTTAGTGGTGGAATAGCAACCAGGTAGGGATGGTAACTGGCAGTGCGTCTAGATGTCCGGTGGTAGAAGGGGGCCGGTGGAATGAGGTCGTGGAGTTCTCGGGCACACTCTCCGAAGTACAATCTGTAGAAGACCGACAAGCAGGCAACCTTGCGGCGATGAGCCAAGCTATGAAGCTTGGCATCCACCAGTTTTACGTCGCCAATGAGCCTTCTTTAGTTTAGTTCTAATGAGGTTTCTTTAGTGGGGATCCCCATTAAACTTATTTTATTTCTAATTTTCCATTATTTCTTGTCATAGCGGCCATAGCACAGTAGTAGTAATAGTCCATTTATTTGTCAGAATATTGTTACAGAATTGTATATACAGGAGGCTCGGAAATTCGACCTATTCCTTGAAAGGGGTTATACTAGAGGTAATTTCCAACAAATTAAGTCTTACCAACTAGGTCGATAATTAATGGTGTCTTTGATAATTAATGGTTCTTTTAATTTGAACAATAAATTAAAAACCTCAATAACTCAGACAGTTATTGAGGTTTTTAATTTATTGTTCAAATTTTCAGACTCCTCACCAAAGACAAATAATTTAAAAATAACTACTTCTCTCTCAACACTTATGATTTTTGTGGCTGATGATAAATGAGTGATCATTTATAAAAATAACACATGCTCTAAACCATAATTGACAGGCCAGTTGGCGTGGTTGGTTAAGATACTACCTGCCATGCCGCTGGCCGTGGGTTCGATTCCCATCCAGGACAAACATTTGTGTGCATGAACATGTCTGTTTGTCCTGAGTCTGGGTGTAATCATCTATATAAGTATGTATTTACAAAAAAAAAGTAGTATATGTAGTATATCAGTTATCTGGTTTCCATAGTACAAGCTCTGCTTAGTTTGGGATCAGATGACCGTGTGTGAACAATGTCCTAGGATATTATTATTATTTCCTTTATTCAATAGTTAATACATATATTATTATTATTATTATTATTATAATTTCTGAAATAGAGGTTTTAAGTGGAAAGAAAACCTATTTTTTTTTTATTGACTTAATTTGTTGGAAATGGCTTCTGGTATAACCCCTTTCAAGGAATAGGTTGAATTGCCGAGCATCCTGTATGTAGTTCTAAAAATTCATAATATTTTCCCGTTTCCGGCGTACAAAAACATTTTCAGAGTTTTGGTTAGTTTGTTAAGTACCTAGATATAAAATTGAATTAAATAATTATAATTAAATTAATAATTGAATTAAATTATTTTTCTTATTATTTGGATTTAATTTAGTCACAATTTTATTTCGAGTTTTATCTGTTTTTAGTTTGATTTATATGAGTGAGTATGTATATAAGTGTATAACTATGGACTAGTACTAAGTCTGAAATAAATAAATTATTATTACTTATTATTAGTTTTGGAGAAGTCAAAAATATTTAATTAAGTCAAAGAGATATTAGGAAGAGAATATATTTATTTCCTAATATTTAAGTAAACTTATCACTCATAAAATCATTAGTCGAGTAGTAGCATTTACATAAGAGATAATTTAATAATTTACTTTTAAATGTCCTAAAATGAGGTGTTTTAAAACAATCCGGTAGTTTATTATAAACTTTGGTCGCTATACAAAATACATTATTGGAAAATAGTTTATTATTTCGTCTAGGTACACGAAGCATGTGAACTTTGCGGCTAGCTCTGAATACAACATCGTTATGCTGTTGAAATTCACGCTAATTTTAACACAAAAATCCAAATTTCAAAAATATAATAGTGCTGGAAATGGTAATATTTTAAATTTTTTAAATAATTGAACACAGCTGTTCAGTGGGTGTGCTGCACATATTGAGCGAATGTATTCCTTTTGAGCTCGAAACACTCTGTTTTAAGTTCTACGGAATTACCCCATATTATAATGCCATAAAGCAAAATTGATGAGACATAGCCATGGTATGCACATAGTGCCGCATCAACACTAGCCACACGTGTTAATCTGTATGGGACGAATACGAATCTATGATACTCTATAGAAATTTCAAGTGTCGATTTCAATTCAAAAGATACAGCCTTGTGACAAACGGACGGACAGCAAAGCCTTAGTAATAGGCACCTTTTAGGTACGGAACCCGAAAAAGGAGTATGTAATGTTCCTTTAGTTTTGTGCCTTTATTGTTTTCATAATCCTTATGTCCTTAATCCAATTAATTTGTGGTCGAGACAGCGCGTCTTCTTCTTCCGTACATCTTCAACAACCGCCATCTCAGTATTCACCCTTTCTAGTCATTATCTTTCACACAATCCATACACGACTACTTTACTTCTTCCCCAACTATGTTGGGGTCAGCTTCCAGTCAAACGAGATGCAGTTAAATACCAGTATTTTACATAGAGCGACTGCCTATCTGACCTCAACAACCCAGTTATTGGGTTACACGATACCTACCCCTTGGACTTGTTGTCAGCAGACTTTTGGGTTTCTGTCTACATGTAATGACTGTCAAAAATCTACGAATGACAGCCGGGACCAACGGCTTAACCCCTGACACGTGACCAGCACGCGCGTGTGTGCGTAAGAAAAATCTATTTATATAATATGTATATAAACGTCTATATCATATATATATAAACCTAAAAAACATCATCCAATGGCGACCGCGGGCTTACAGTGGCTGTGAACCTATGGAGTTCGTTTGACATTCGAGCACATATTGACATGACCTACTTATATGTTTTTTTTATGATATATGACTCACATGTGGAGTCCCTGTCCCATGAACCACATATAGGTCAGGTTGATTATTTAACTACAGTGTCTACTTTTTGGTCAATGAAAGTGGTAACGTGCTTTCCGAGGATCAGAGCGGTCTCGATATGTAAGGGATGCTGGTTGACCATCCATTACATATCGAGACCGCTCCGATCCATCCATGAATCGACCGCGGCAAGCGTAGCTTTATCTTGGATCGACCCGTGCGGCTATTCTCATTAAGTTACGAGCCATTTATATTTATTTATTTATTTATTTTTAGGATCTCCAACAAAAGATATACACTAAACATTGCATAAAGTTAATGGACGACAAAGTATTTGGTAGGTGTACCTACTCCTTCACTTACAGGAGACCACAGCATGCACAATAAAATGAACAACTAAGCTAACAAATTAAATACCTAATACATAATAAAAGAAAAGAAAAAAATACTGTGGAACATGAAAATACATCAAATTCTGTAAAATATTAGAAAATAGAGTAATAAAATACCTAAAATTAACATAAAGAAAAAACAAAAATAAACATTTACAATTACAATAAGTTTTTAACACATTTCTTATATTTTTCGACAGATTGGCTGATGTCTAAATCTGTAGTTTTAGCCAGCCTATTGTATTGCCTACAGAGCCTTGGCACAGCGGCGTAATGACCTAAATTTGTTTTGGAGCCTGGGATGTAAAATAGATTATGAGTATTAAACCTGGGAATCCGAGTTGGAATTCTAATTCCTAATGAGCCCAAAAGTTCACTGCAGTCTATCGATCCACTCAGTATCTTATGAAGGATAACGAAGTCCAGTTTCGTCCTACGACTAGCTAGTGTTTCCATGTTATAGTGTCTCAACCTTTCAGTGTAGCTAGTTAGTTGTTTAGCCAAGTGATCCCCGTAGCATAGATGGTAAAGGAACCTCTTTTGCACACTCTCTAATCGCTTGGTATAAACTTCGTAATGCGGTTGGTAACTTCGTATATTACGAAATTATTGATATAAAATTAATTATTTGACATTAATTTCATTAACAATTTCACGTGTAAACTTCTAATTTCATGATGCATGCATTAATTTCAGGAACTCTAAATACTCTCGTGCGAAGAGCGATTTCAAATGTAACGTAAAACGAGAGAGGTGAAAGTTGTACGATATTATTGACCATTGCAAGATAAAGCTTTGTATTCTGACGGGGCCATGATTTCGGTGATGCTGTAGATATCACGACAGTAATTATTATTGAAACTAATTTTGTAAAATGAATCTTACCATCCATACAATGAATGTTTTTAATGTATTTATTATCTTTCTCATAATATATCTGTCTAAAAAATTTAGCTTAATTTTTCGCATCTAAATGCGAAAAATTAAGCGGTTTTATTTAGATAAAACCGCTGGCTTATGCTAAAAATTCGTAACTTTGCATGTTTCTAAATACCATTTTGTAAAGTAAGTAGGTACGTTAGACGAAGCCCTACATGGTCGTTATTAATTACGACAAACCTACATATCCATAAAGTTCATATTCGTCTTTATTTCAGGATTTAGTTGCGTTTTTCACATTATGTTCATTTTTTGCATGAAATAACATGGCATCTATTGTATCTGGAGAAGAGCGTTGCTACATGCGTAATCTGTCATCGTTTTACTTTTGTTATTTGTATTGTTGTTACTGTTCCGAAATGAATTGTTATTATTATTTTTCACATTATAACATTGATTGAAAACCCTCTACTGACCTCGAGAATCTCATCGCCAACTTTGACAGCAGGGACGGCCTTAGCAGCAGCGCCAGCAGGATGCAGGCCGCAGACGAACACGGCCATGCGACTGCGGTCTCTGTGGCCGGCCAGGCTGAGGCCCAGGCCGCCGCGCGGAGACCGCTCCAGTCGCACCGACACCACCGAGTCGCCCAGACCCGCGTACTTCTTGCGGATTTTGTCTGGAAAGAAGATAGGCTGTTAGGAAAATTGTGTAATATTGGATTAGTCAAAATCAAAATCAAAAGTCATTTATCCAAATGGCTAAGAATCACCACTTTTCGAATGTCAGAATTACACAAGACAGTCCTCCAAAACGCCCGCCCTTCACCACTTCCTAGTGCTTTAGCTGAGAAGAAGAAGTGGCGCAACAAACTCCCCAGCAGCACAGCTGTCTGTTTAGTTAAAAATATGATTCTATACAAATATTTATTAATATATAATATTCTATGCAAAATAATTTGCATTACGCAAACATTAAATTAAATTAAATTATTTGCCAGAAGTCAGCTAGCACACGCCAATATACCAACAAAAAACATCGAAACTATACTCAAGCAGAAATAAAAATAAAAACGTAAACAGAACTTTATACCTAAATAAAAGCCTGCAGGCATACAGGGCGTGACCACGTACATATATATTATAACTGTAACTCGAAGTCACAAATGATAAACTAGGACCATCGAAGTCAATCTGCCTAGCCTTTCCCCAACTATGTTGGGTTTGGCTTTCAGTCTAACCGGATGCAGCTGAATACTAGTATCTTACATGTAGCGACTGCCTATCTGACCTCCACAACCCAGTTACTGGGTAATACGATACCCCTTGGTAAGACTGGTTGTCAGACTTTCGGGCTTCTCACGACCCGTAACGACTGTTAAAGATCCTCGAATGACAGCCGGGACCAACGGCTTAACGTGCTTTCCGAGGCACGGAGGAGTCTCGGTATGAAAAGATGGGCACCCATTCACAGACCAACCCCGGTAAGCGTAGCTTAACCTGATGGATCGACCCGTGCGGCTGTTATTACTTAGCCACGAGTTTCTCAAATTAGGACCATCGAAGTAAAATAAATAAAGAGTTAATAACTAATTACAATAACAAAACCAAGGTCAGCAAAACGACCAGTCAGTCACACAAAAAAGATCAGCCATTACCCTCCTTGCCATATTTGAGGTAAACAGGCAACCCTATCCGCGACGCTACCGTATACCGGTGTATTGTAAGCCCATTTTGAACATATCATATCATCACAATTAATTTTCGGAGATAATAATATTCTCATCATCATCTGCCTAGCCTTTTCCACTATGTTGGGCTCGGCTAGCCGGATGCATCTGAATAGCAGTATTTTACATGGAGCGACTGCCTAACTGACCTCCACAACCCAGTTAATGCGCAACACAATAGCCCTTGGTAAGATACACCCTGGTTGGTGATCAAAATGATTCTCTAATAGATTGGCGTATTGGACATAAACTTGGGACTTGGAAACAGTTTGGGAGATGATACCTAATATTCTATTGCATTTATGACCTACCAAAATAAAAGAACACGCAAGTAAGGCTGTGTACACAAAGCTAGTACAATTTCATTTGCTACAGATAGGTGGTTCTACGTGTTGGTTCAACTGGAATTCCAACTTTGAAACGTAAACCGACGACGCTGACGTTACCTAAAACGAAACGTTTCCCAAACACTAGATTAACGTTAGCTAAGCATCGTTATGTCAGTTGTTCCTAAGATCAGGTCTTGATCTTTACTTTGTCAATTGACGACCTATCTGTTTAAAATAAGTGATTTCTTCATCGCAGAAATAAAATCAAAGGTATTTCAATGCGATTAGTCGGATTGTAGTACAAAGATTCCCTGTAGACTGTAGACTAAACACTTTTACGAAGAAGTAGGGACGAACACGAAAGTTTCAAAAACACACCTTAGGCGATAATACAACGGAGAATAAACTGTGCCGAACATCGATAGAAATTGTATTAGATGGCGTGTAGCCCGGGGCTCTATACAGGACGAAGCTTTGGGAAAACTATGTAATTCGGTTTCTACTGTACTCTATTGATACTGCTCATATAGACAATCATGTTGGTTAGAACTGATCCTTAACGCTGAAAGACACTGTACGGCCGTAGCAATAATACCAATTAAAATTATATTTTCCTTCAAAGCGTTAAACCAAATCATCATTGACTTTAATTTTCATTTCATGGGTTTTAAGAAGGGGTTTTATATGTATGTATTTAATTTAATTTGACTACCGCGTTGGACTAGTGGTCGCTGTTTTACTGCTGAGCATGAGGTCCTGGGTTTAGTTCCAATGTCGGGCAAAGTGTTATTGAGTTTTCTATCTTAACCCTAGAAGCCTTATCTATTTCGGACGTACACAAAGCCTTAATATACGTCTCAGAGGCGTACACATATAAATTACAATCTGTATGCAAAAATAGCCCTATTTTAGAAATATTATTTAGCAGAAATTTAAATTTGGAATATAAACTAAAAATAAAACAACACTTATAAATTATAACTATAATCACAGTTATATAATACAACGAAAAAACAATATGCATACATTGGAACAAAAAAATTAACTTCTTCAAAATCAACTGAAACATAAAATATTTTTTTTAGAAAATCTCTTTTTTTACGCTAATTAGTTACTCTTAGAGCAAACATTAAAACTAATCGGACTTTAAAAGACTTGCTAAACTTTAGGAGCAGTCTACACACATATAAACCTTGTGCTCGCCACACACAGATTTTTTATATTTATAACACATTATTTTTCTCCTTTTTCAACATGGATTCATGGATCAGCTTCTGCAACAAGGGCTGGGTCGGTTACTTCAGAGGGACCAGATTCTTGTAAAGACGAAACGTATTCAGTTACATAATTATTTTCATCTTCACTTTGAACGTCGTCGATAATCTGGTCATTCTCAACTTCGGAATCTGAATCTTCCAAAGAAGGATTATCTTCCTCGTTTAAGATTGATAAAATATCGTCTTTTAGACCGTGACATATTTATACCTGAAACAATGTCGAAAATATATATACAGTATACGAAAAACAAACAAAAGTAAAATCACACAAACCTAGTTAAAAGTTACACAAAGCCTAAACATACGTCTTGCAGGCGTGCTATACTTCGATAAATCAAAAATGGTGGGACTTACCTTAACGAAACGGGCATGTCCGCTAGCTCCCGTTGACCACTGAGATGGCAAAAGACCACGACGTGCTAGCTTCAACCGTTAGGAAGAGACAAACGATACTCGATTGCGTGTACGCCTTGCAGGCGTAGATTAGGCTTCTAGGGTTAAATTTCTCAGTAGCAGCCCAGTCTGGATTTGTGCTCGGTGGATAGCAACAGGCTCGCCCCCTATTACATACGACTTAAACATAACTGGCGAAATGTGAGGTACACCGTACTACTCAGCTTTTTTTTTACGTTAGCTTACATTGCAGACAATATCTTTCCGTGTATCAAAAGTGAAAAAAAAAAAAAAAAAAAAACATAACATAACATAACAAAACCATACTAACCCAAAACATTCGTAGTATTTATAAGAACATAGATAGCTTTAACATTTTTCTTCATAGACTTAACTTTAATTGTGATATAATAATACTAACCGAATGCTGGTTATCTAATCGCGGGGATAACCTCCCAGTATTACCGGGGTATAACGTATCATTTACCAGAATCAATAACAATCAAAATGATGGGGTGGTTGTCTATTCAAAAGATTCTTTAATGGTCACAGTCGAGGAACCTAATCTTCACAACTGTAAGAGTAATTGCTTAATTATCAAAATTGGTACAACCGCGGCAATAATTGCTATATATAGATCCCCTTCTGCTAGAAACTTAGATGCTTTTCATGCTTCCTTAAACCAAACTTTTCAAGCAGTAGGCACTTTTAAGAATGTAATACTAACAGGAGATATAAATATAAACATTAACACTGATAACTGCAATGCAGGGGTCCAAGACTATCTTAATATCTGCTCATTCCATGGTTTTATGTCCGCACATACACTGTCTACTCATCAAAGCGGTTCCTGTCTCGATCATATGATAATCAAATC
The DNA here is from genome assembly GCA_948252095.1 of Dicycla oo. Lineage (NCBI taxonomy): Eukaryota > Metazoa > Arthropoda > Insecta > Lepidoptera > Noctuidae > Dicycla > Dicycla oo. Next base: position 956,212 of record OX411733.1, read on the forward strand.
CAGTTTTTCATTTATTACGCTTGTTACTAACTCTACAATTACCGACCATCACGCAGTTTTACTGGCCCTAAACTTAACGCTTCCGAAGCAAAATCGCCCACAGACCAAAACGCAACTAAACACAAACAAACTTGAATATGATTTATGCAACATTGATTTTAACCCAGTTTTCAAAACACCTGACGCTAATATTGCTTTATCGTACGTAATAAAACATGTTCAATCAGCTATATTACGCAACACGACTGTTGTTACAGTAAACAAGAAAAATTATAATATTAAGCCTTGGATTACTCCTGGCCTAATTCGGTGCATAAGGCAGAGAGATAAACTTCATCAAAGATATAGGAGAAACCCAGATAATCTCATCACTAAAGTCACCTATACTAGATACAGGAATTTTTGTAATAACCTCCTAAAGCATTTAAAGAGAAATTACGATAAAAATGTATTAAATAGAGCAGGAAACAATAGCAAGCAACTTTGGAAACATATTAAAAACGACTCCTATATGTCAAAACAGCGCGAATCAAATTCGAGTTTACTGCTTTCTAATCCTTCACCTATCCTGGCAGCCAAAGAACTGAATAATTTTTTCGTAAATGTTGGGAAAACTCTTGCTGAGCAAAATACAAAATCTGACTGTGTTCAACCTTTTTCCCAAAAGTGTCAAAATAGACGTACCCTAAAATCTTTTGCCTTGCTAGATACCGACGAAGACGAAATTACCCAAATAATCTGTGGACTAAAAGATGACTGTGCTGTTGGATGGGATAACATTAGCAATAAGACCCTTAAACTCTTTAAGCACATCCTTGTTCCTCCCTTAACACATATTTTTCGTATGTGTCTTTCTGAAGGCATTTTCCCTAAATGTCTAAAAAAAGCAATTGTAATTCCTATCTTCAAATCCGGAAACAAAGACCTAGTTAACAATTATCGACCAATATCACTACTCCCCTCAATATCTAAAATATTAGAAAAAATTATAAACAGTAGGCTAGTTAACTATTTAGAGAAAAATGAATTCTTATCACCTGCGCAATTTGGTTTTAGAGCCAAATTATCCACAGCCGATGCAGTGCACAGTCTAACAGATTATGTCTCAGAAGAACTGGGTAAAGGAAACCAGACCCTGGGGATCTTCCTTGATCTGGCGAAGGCTTTTAATAATAATAATAATAATAATAATAATTGCTTTATTTTCAGGCAACTAAGGGCCCATAGATAAAATACATAAACTAATCTTACAAAAAAATCTAATACATAATAAAAACATCAGTAGGTACAAAATCTATTTACTACGTTGGTTCGGCGACGTATTGCGCTGAATCGTGGTGTCATGTAGCCTTCCGCGAAAACGCCGATACACGACACCCGTCGGCCAAAATTCTTCCTTCATGAAAGTTTCCAGGTGATGAGTCGGAACCCGCACCACAAAAGATTTGAAGTTAATCTTATGGCGCGACTCCAACTTCTCGACTCTTAATGTGAACTTGGTCTTCATCCTGATGTACTCCACGACCTCCTCTACCTTCGTGGAGTGATGTAATCGTGACACGTACAGCTGCGTCGATGGAATAGCGGGACGTAGTGACATGTCGGGACCAGCGGTACCGCATTGATTTCGACAAGCAGGCTTCTTCTTCTTCTTCTTCTTCTCCACGCGAATGAAGCCTTCTTCATCGACCTGCGTTTGGCTTGTTACCGGCGGTAATGAGCTTCGAACTGCTTCGGAGGGCCTTTGTGCACCCCTTGGTTGCCTCTGTTGATTTGCGGGAGCTTTAGTAACAGCAGCCGAATAAGCACGTCCCGGTGTTGACGAGCTAATATTGGTCGGCGTCCCAACGATGGGGGACGTGGGGAGGGCGGGGCGCGGTTGTGCATCGCTTGCAATGACGGCTGCTGACGATGAGTTCAATTTTGCTGACTCGAAACTCAGCTGCGATGCGATGGATGCGCCGTGACGTGCGTTGACGTTGGTAGCTGGCTCGTGTGACCTACATACCGTGTTGCGTAAATCTGCTACCTCAGAACGTAGATCACTGATGGTGGATTGCGATGCTTCCAACTTTAACTGCATCTCGACCAGGCTTGCTCTTAGGGTTGTGATATCCCGCAGCAGTCTGGTGACGTCGACGTGGTCGAATGTGACGGGGGGCAGCTTGCGCAAATCCTTCGCCACGAAAGTCGGCACGTCGTCCGGGTCGGTCTCCTTCAACACTTTTATAATATCTTGAAGACTCCTCTCTCCCTTTTCATCCCTCCTGCGGGACGGCATTCGGTCGGCCATATGTAGCGACTCATACAGCAGTGTTTTCGCCCTGCGTATCTCCTCTTCATTGAAGTTGGATTTGCAGATCTGGATCACACTGATCTCGTCCATAACATCCAGCTGGTACTGCAGGAATGCCAGGACCTCATTCGCCACAAGTTCTTCCGAACGCATGGTGGTAGCGGCACTTGCCGCGCTCGGCGCAAAATAATAATTCCCGCTTACAGTGTAAGCGCGTCCGCTTGCAACGGCGGATCGCACTGCAATTGACACAACTTTTGACACAGTCTCCGTTTCTACTCTTTTGTACAAATTAGAGGCCTTAGGAATAAGGGGAATGCCGCTGAAACTTTTTGCTGACTACTTAGGCGATCGTTATCAATGTGTTAAAATTGACAATATTATTAGCGAAGAGCAAAAAAACACAGGTTTTGGTGTTCCCCAGGGAAGCATTTTGGGCCCCACCCTTTTCCTGATTTATATTAACGATTTGTGTAGTTTAAATATTAAACAAGGCAAAATTATATCGTATGCAGATGACACGGCGTTAATTTTCACAGCTAAAACAAACAGCGAATTGTATGAACATGCTCAAATAGGTTTCAATACTGTGTCTAACTGGCTTCAAAGCAACTTACTAACATTAAATGCCGACAAGACAAAATATATTCACTTCTCCATCCGCAAACCGCACTTTAATATTACTAACTCTCATCTGTATGCCCATCATTGCGGACTCCGCTCAGTCAGCATATGTAAGTGTCCTTCTATCCTCAAAACTTGCAACTTAAAATATCTCGGGGTTCAAATAGACGGTCGCTCTCATTTAAACCACATATTGACAGTTTGGTTACAAGAGTGCGCAGGTTAATTTTTGTGTTTAAAAAATTGCGAGCAATTGCAGATAAAAAACTAATAATAATAATAATAATAATAATAATCTTTTATTTCTCTCGTAATCACAAACACAGTACAAAGTCAAGGTAACACTTAATAGAGACTGGTGTCTGTTGTAGGTAAAACCTGTATTACAGATCACCAGGCTTACCGCCATCGGACAACTCATGAATGACCTATGACTGTATTAACCTAACATACAGGTTGTACATAATAAAACACTATTACAAATTAATAACAAAAGTGAAGTGTAACTATATGGGAAATTAAAAACTAAAGTAAAAATGGCTTAACGTTTGATTTGGGAATGAGTGAGTGTGTGTGTGTGTGTGTGTGTGTGTGTGTGTGTGTGTGTGGGTGTGTGTGTATGGGAGATGGTGTGATGGGTAAGTGTGTGTTAATTGTATATCGTTCCATGCTGGCAAACGTTACCTTAATGGTTTTAATAAACGTTCTGTTGCACTGTAATCAATGCCTTGAAGCCACGAGCAAACTTTTTTCTTGCACTCTGACCTAGAAAGAGGATAAATTAACAGCTGCTTGTTCATTTTATTATATAAATATGGACCCAGGAAACCGTAAAAATTATGTGCGAGACTGAACCCATATCTATTTGTAGTGCAGACATCGGTGGTTCTTCTCTTACCAGATATTGTTTCGGGGTCGTAAGAAAGTTCTGAGTGCTTTTTAGTAACTGTCAGTAGAATAAAAAGTTGTCTAACAGTCAGCACCTTATAGCGCTGATAAAGATCAAACGTAGGGTGTCGTATTGGAAGGAAAGAACTTACTTTTAATACGGCTCTTTGGGCTCTCTCAAGTTTTAGTAGGTGAGTTTTAGCGGCTCCACCCCAAGAAGTTATACAATAAGACAATAGAGATTGACACAATGCGAGATAAACCGTTTTAATTAAGAAAGAGTCAGCAACATGACGAAGAGATTTAAATATATAAATAAGTTTTCGAATTCTAGGAACCAAGGCATCGATGTGGTGTTGGAAATTTAGTTGGTTATCTATTACTATACCTAAATACTTGATGGTGTTAGTTTTTGACAAATGCGGACAATTACATGAATTGTTGGATGGAAATTTGCAATTGTGTGAGATGATGGGAAGGTTAGGTAGGTCTTGATTTCTGAGTGTATAGGTCATAAATTTAGTTTTGTCTACATTTAAGGTGAGGATGTTTTCTTCAAGCCACTTAGACACTTGGTTGAACCCATTTTGGGCGTATTTATACACTTCTTCCCACGTATCACCATAAAAAAGTAAAGCAGTATCATCGGCGAATGTAATTATTTTCCCATTGGTCAATTCTGTGTTACATAGGTTGTTTATATAAACTAAAAACAAGGTCGGGCCGAGGATACTGCCTTGTGGGACGCCATATTCAATAGGTAGTTCATCACTGACCCAACCATCCACTCTAACAACCTGTGTTCTACCCATAAGGTAATTTGCAAATAAATCTAGTGGTAAACCTCTAATTCCCAAGTGTTCAAGTTTGTTGATTAAGATGGGGACAGACACTGTGTCAAATGCTTTGGCTAAATCGAGATAGATGGCCAAGGTCTTTTTTTTATTATCTAGCTTTGACACTATAAATTCTGTTAATTGATGAACAGCATCTGACGTGGATTTATGTGCGCGGAAACCAAATTGAGATGGAGACAATAGTTGATTTGTTTCCAGAAACCTAACTAGTCTGATGTTCATTAGGCGTTCCAATATTTTAGATAGTGCTGGAAGGATAGAAATAGGTCTATAATTGTTGACGCAGCATCTATCCCCACTTTTAAAAATGGGAACTATTTGGGATTGTTTAAAAGCAGAAGGAAACCTGTGACATTGTTTTAATGTCACAGGTTTACTTGGCCCTAGGTCAATCTGTAATACAGTACTGTATTACTTCATGGGGTGGAGCACCAAAATCTTACTTACTACCTCTTGAAAGAGCACAGAGAGCAATTTTAAAAGTAGCAAACTTCCATCCCTTTCTCTATCCTACAGATCTGCTATACAAATCCTGTAACGTGCTGACTGTTCGCCAGCTTTTTATAACGCACTTGGTATTAAAACAGCACACCATGCTCTCCTATAACACTGAAAGTACTAATAAGAGACGGAATGATATTGTATGTGAGTCAAACGCATCTTCTAAATATGTTTTTGTAAATAGATTTTATACATTTTTAGGCCCATTTCTGTACAACAAATTAAATAGGAAATTAAGTATGTATAAGTTAAATAATTACGACTGCAAAAACGTTATTCTGCAATTTTTACTTAGCATATCATACAGTGAGACAGAGGATTTACTTGTTGTATGTAAATAAAACATGTTAGTCTTTTAAGTTAATATTAGTTTCTATTTTAGTGTTCTCCGTTGTTAATTTTATATTTTTAAAATTTTAAGCACTTTTCTAGCCTGAAACACAGGTTCTACCTAGTTCAGGCAAATGAGCAACTGTGCCCTCTATAATTTTTAAGTTATGTTATTGTACATCTGCACCATTTTTATAAATAAACGATATTATTATTATTTGATATTTCTCGGGACCCTGGGGTCCCGGACCTTTGGAAGGCGTACGAGGAGCCGAAGCCAACTCGCAGAGGCCCCTTAGATAATTTTAAATGATGAGGAGGCACCAACCGACGATTATCCCTGTATGCACTATTTATTATTATTATTATTATTGTCCCATTGCTCAGCAAAGGCCTCCCCCAATCCTTCCAAGCATCCTTTACCAGGGCCACCTCGATCAATCCCTCACCACCTTTCTAGGCTGGCCTCGGTGGCGCTGTCCATCCTCAGGCACCCACCGTGTCGAGACTGTTGCCCAGCGGTCGCTATGCATGCGGCTGACATGACCCGCCGAATTCCATTTAGCTTGCCAGCCTTTTTGCCGATGTCTAGGATCCCTCTGTTTTGGAGCGTAGTATAATGTGTCGTATTCTGTCAGTTCGTTTTACGCCCAGAATGCTGCGCTCCATTGCTCTCTGACAAACCCCAAGGCGGAACTTTTGCGACTCGGTGAGCGACCAGGTCTGAGCAGCGTAGGTTAGGACGGGCAGAATACACATATCGATCCGTGATCGGTGCACAGCTGTGATGTGATGAATGTATGTTTTGAATAACAATGGAGCAGTACCTTCTCTTTGCTGAGCTATGTTGTCATAAAGCTAGGCAAAAGTCCTTCCGTTCAAAGATCGTGTCTTGATAAAAGAAGTCTTCATCAACTAATCACGGCTAATTTAAAAACTTAGTTTTGGACATTTTTCTTACCCGATCTCTACGTTATGCATAAATAAAATAAGCATGTGAATACATGCCCATTTTAACTTAATCGAACCTCAAATAAATCCCATTTTGCTTTCCTATTAATATACAATGTCAACTCTAATAATATACAGGGTGTCCAAAAACAGTAGCGGGGTTTTGTTTTTGTGTTGATGTTGTAACGGGGTGGTGCGCGGGCGCCGGCTGTGGATAACGTTGCGCACTATTTCATGGAGATTCAGTAGCAATGAGGTCGTACTCGGGAATGCGTCGTGCTTTTTGTGTGCGGGCCTATCACCGATAGGTTTAGCGACGAAGTCAACTTTCCTTTGAACTGGCATGTCAACAAGCAGAATAGCGTTACAAGCGTTATTGGACAGAGGAGAATCCAAATCAGAAACATCAGCTAGCACTTCATAGCCCAAAGGTCGTAAGTCTGGGCTGCAATGTCAAGTAAAGGCATCATCGGTCGGTCCGTACTTCCACGAAGATCAACGCGGTTGAGCACTCACTGTGAATAGTGAAAGTTACTGCAAAATGCTAAGAGACTTTTTGGCCCAAGAGTTGTAAGAGCTGGAAAGTTTGGCGAGTAAAATTGTAAAAACCAAAAAAAAAATGTAAGTTGGACAATAATAATAAAAAAAAAAAGAGTTTCATGGATACAACTTAAGAACATGGTTCCAGTAAGACGGAGCCACTTGCCATGCTACTGACTTTTCAATTGCTGCGATAAACAAAATATTCCAGAACAAAGTGATCTCGTAGAGGCACCTTTAACAGGCCTCCCCAGGAGTCTTGATCTCAGTCTTCTTGACTATTTTCTGTGGGGATACCTGAAAAGTAAGGTATACGAGAAAACACTGACGAATCTGACGCAATTGCAGCACATTATCAAATCAGAAATGGAGGCAATCTCGCGAACAATGTAACAACGCGTTGTCTCTAAACTTCGTTCGAGTTTAGAGGAATGTCAGCAGCGTGATGGTCTGCATCTCGACAATATTATTTTTTCTAAATAATTTTGCAGTTCAATATCTATAAATAAAACATGAAAAAACTATTTGATTGTTTACATTTTTTATTTTATTCAGCTACCAAACCCCCGATACCCTTTTTGGACACCTTGTATAATGAATGCGCCGCTTTTGGTGAACCTCAAATATTTTTTATTTGAGGGTCCTAAAGATTCTAAATAACCAAGTAACTGCGACCAACTTGGATGTAGCGCGGTTGTTCACAGACCTAACCTAACCCTAATTTGGTCGGGTTGCCCTAGCTTAGTTATTGCGACCAAACAGTGAGAAAAGGCCAGAAAGTTAAAAAAAGATTCATTTATAAAAATAAAAAAAAATGTACATTATTATTGTAGAAGCCCAAAAAAAGTTTAGTGGTTCCATTATTTAAAAAAGCGTTCATCATTAGAAGGTCAATAAGTTTTTTAGAGAACCAGTTAAATATTTTCCAATAAAATACATTTCCTCTCAAAAAGTCCTTATCTCATAGAATATATCACCCTTAATTTAAGTCTGGGACGTGTTAAACCGTCGGAACACTTAACTGTCGGGGATCCATTGACGAAGTAAGTCGACTCCGGTTCGAATCGAGTGTCGCTTAAAGCAGACTGCCAAATTGGCCGGATAAGGACGCCGATGCCTTTGCTCTGCGCTCCTTTGAGTGGAAAAGTTTTGTCTTTGACGTGACTTCCTTGAGTATGTTTTAAGAAAAAGTGTTGAGTTAGAGTTAGAGATTTAAAAGTAAATTAAACATTTCAGTATCCACAAATGATTGCATAATTATATAATAATACAGGGTGTATCTGAAACGTGTGGGCAAATTTAAGGGTGTGGTGCAGACCTTCAAACTGAACAACTTTTTCCATGGGTCCAATATCGTAGTCGAGAAAAAATTATCATCCGTCCCATACATTTGGGTCGAGTAGGTATTGAAGCTTTGTACGGGACAGCTAATAATTTTTTCTCGATTACGATGTTGGTCCCATGGAGAAAGTTGTTCAGGTTGATGGTCTGTACCACATCCTTTTTGACCACACCTTTCTGATACACCCTGTATATTAATATCTACAAAATATAGTAAAACATATTACTCGTATAAAAGAATAACTATGGAGTTTCTTACCCATACATATTCTATTTTCCTTTTTTCTAAATTTTGACATTCAAAAGTGCCTTTTAAGTGCCTAATAGAAATATATTATTGAATGTTGAGGACATATTTGAAATAACTAAATACCTTTAAAGGGGTTATTGTACTCATCGTTAGGAACAATAACAACTTAAGGCTCCTGCAGATAGGCGCGACGCGACTCTTGTGGAACAATTTCTATGAAAACTTAAAAAAAATATTTCTACTGGAGTTGCGTCGTGCCGTCGCATCACACCTATCTGCGGTAGCTTTCATACTACGGAACCAACCCTCAAATCACAAATAACAGCTGTTCCCAATATTTTGCCAAATTATGCGATCATAGGGTTGGTATAATTTAGTTTTTGAGCTTAGAATATTAGAAATATTAGTTCCTTATTGGTGTACTTCAGAAAGGTCAAGTGCGAAGTACTCGCAACCGGCGTGTAAACGTAAACGAGGCAAAAGGAGTATGTAAGGATCGTAGCAGGTGGCGTTCTGTAGTTTCTGCCTACCCCCATGGGAAGAAGGCGTGAGATTTTTTAGGTATGTATGTAATAGTGGTTTGAAGTACAATTGTCTTTATAGAAAGAAGCCAAGTACAAGCCTTTACGAAATCCGACTTCGGGGTTGCTATCAACAGAACACCAATGATCTCGCTATTATATGGGACTGATGAACTAGCGAAATGTGTATGAAATTAACAATACACCTTTAATTACCCCTTTAGGGAATGTATATGTCACAGCCACCTAGCTTAATTAGCCGTTTAGCCTCTGGAAGTAGTGCTCGAGTGCGGTTGGTCACAAGTCTAACCTAACCTAACCCATTTGATCGGGGTGCCCTGGCTTAGTTATTGTGACTAATCCAGCTCGCGCGTGATTGGACATAGTTCCAACCTAACCTATAATTGAATATCATTCAGGCAGCTAGGTGAACGGCGCCATTTAGTTAAAAGGCTGTTAGGTTGTTAATATTGGCTGTGACATATTATACATAACTTATATTAATTAGTGCCTATAGCAATGAATTCTGACGCATAAGGTGCTCGCTGACAGCCTTAGCAAAACGCCAAACGCAGGACATTGGTAGATACTAAACTAAAGTAGTTCGTCACATATTGTTCTCATGTTAAAAGACTGACGCAGACGAAACTTTCAGAAATCTTGCCGAGCCATGATTTTTACATTGAAAACAAACGAAGAACACTCGAAGTCACACGGGTCATCACATCACCATAATGGGTGAGCAGTTAACGAGAGCGAGAACATAATTCGCACCGCCCTCGCGGGGCATTAAATCAGACTCTTCATAGGAACATCGTAGCTGTGTTGTCCAAGGTAAAGAAGAAGAAAATGCAGAAAACCAAGCTTTAATGTTTTGGTCTGGTTTCATGGATACTTCCTCAAAACTCATATTGTATCAGTTATTGTGAAGAGCTGAAGTTTTGGGGGATTGGCTTATGTAATTTGGACGTTCAGAAAGTGTTGTTGCAATTTTGATTCTTTTGAATTGTGAATTGGTTCAGCAGTTTAAAAATGGCCGCTCGAGTAATCAATGTGTAAACAAAATGAAATTGGTTGCTAATTTAATTATTTTTGACATTGATTTTATATTCTATTTAACTTACACACTGACTTATTAAATAAAAAATAACAATTATAGGAAAATTATCTACTTAACAATGTTTGTAAATACTCGTATGTGTTTTGATACTTAATTTACCTGTCATTGCTTTATTACCCGACAGTCAAGGAAGGGTTATTTGTATTTTTTAGGGTTCCGTACCTCAAAAGGAAGAAACGGAACCCTTATAGGATCACTCGTGTGGCTGTCTGTCTGTAAAAGCCAATTTGCTCCGAATCTAATGGACCGATTAAGTTGAAATTTAGTACACGTATGTATTTCTGTGACCCAAACGCGGGCGTGTACTGTAAATTAATGCATTTTGAATATGGGGGTCAATTTTGGGGGCAAATAAGAAAATAAAAATAATAGTTTTGCAAAGTGTACGATGCGGTATATCAAATTTAAGGGCTTACTGTGAGGGTCTCAAGTATATTTTTTTATAATTTTAAAATAAACTGTTTTAAAGTTACGTAAGAAACTAGACGAAAATTGACCATTTCCCCGCCCCCTTTATCTCCGAAACTACTGAGCTTAACATTTTGAAAAAAAAAAACAGAAAATAGTTCTATACCTAGATTACATGAAAACCTATAGAAGTCTATAGTCTTAAAATAACATGATAAATCTCTCAATATTGTGCGGACAAACTTACTATTGCAGTTGGAATGTATGGGACATGTTTTTCAACTACAATGTTAAGTTTGTGCTTGGGATAAATTCATCCCAACTACGGAACTCTTCATTGTGCGTGGTCCGACACGCACTTGACCGTTTTTTTTTTAAATTATTTATTTTATACTTTATAGGTGCATTGTCTTCACGTATTATAATTAACCTACAACCTTTTAAGAGGTCATTGTATCATCATTATGAACAACTTTTACTGTGAGACCAAACCTGATATCGCGAAAAAAAGTCTGCTGTTCAGTGCATTTATGTTCGCATAATTCGTCAAAATATAGGGAAAAGCAGATTCTTTTTTCGCGATTTCACATTTGGTCCCAAGTAAAAGTTGTTCATAATGATGTATACACTGACCCCTTAAAAAGTTGACACTGTTTACATTTCACCACTCACCGAGGTGACACAATACACTTTTTTTCATAATAGTTTTGTCAAACATTGTGTAAAGATTGGGTTTCGCTGAGGAAGCGATACTATCAAATAAGAGCTAAAAAACATTACACCCCTATTTTGGGCAATCGTGTAATAACCGTGTATAATATATTAGTTGACGAATCTTTTGAAAATCGGCCAACCATTCACAAAATCAAGCATATCCTCAAGACGTCGCTCTACAGCGGTTAAGCTACCACTTAGCTTTGCTTTGTATGAAAATGTTGGCGGGATCGTCCACACCGCACGAATGCGTGGCTACCAAACAAATGAAACGCGCAGCTAACGCGCCGTGAAGATCCTACGTACTCGTAGCAGTGGAAAGGTAAACCAAGTGAAGCTTCTGTTCTCACACATTACTCTGTGCCATTTTCACATCGTCTCTCCTCAAGCGATACATCGGAGATATCGAGACGTTATCGACGCATTTATAAACTCAATTTGTGTGAGGGCTGAGGGGAGGCGCGAGTTCACCGTAATGGATGGAGATACTTCTCGTGTATTTCTTTTTAAGGTTAAAGGGTGTTGGTGAAAGAAAATGTTACTCAATATTATTGTGTGGAGATATAGAAGAGTGCTATTAATCACAGTGGAAGCATGTTGGTTTCAAGGTCACAAATAGTGTTTTTTTTATCGATTTCGGTTTCGTCTTGAACGTGGAAGATTTTTTGAGCGTTGATAGCGGATTTCCATAAATATACCCGTCACGACTGGGTGTCGTAATGGACCCTAAATAATGGGTAATAGAGTGTTTGATAATGACAAGTCAAGCGTGGTTTGTTGTAATCTTCAGCGAACCACAACGAGTGTCAAAGTGGAGTAGTGTAACTGAAGTCACCGCTTTATAACCATTCATATTTTTCAAACTTTTGTAGTACTCTTTTTTTCCATAGAATATCGCTCCCTTAATTGTAATACTCGTAGTAATACCACCGTTTTTTGTTCTATCAATCTCCAATACACCATTCAATTCATAGCGTATGTCTTGAAACAGGTGAGCGGGCATTGTTGATGAAAGCAGAAGCTTTTATAGCAGATCGGTGGTAGTAGTACCCTCAATTACCAACTAACTCTCACAAGGCAGTACTACTGCATCTTGATCGTTGATGCGGATTCGGATCTCATCATTGTTTCTCTATACGATTCACGGTAGGGTAAATATGAGTGATATTCAATTCCCTCTATATCAAATAGCACATTATCTCGTATATCTAGAAACGATGATGATGTTATTATAATAAGCGTGGTGAACGATTTTGAATCCTCAATGATGACTGAACATCACACCTGAATTCAATTCAAAGACAAAGTGATATCTACTATCCACATTTCCGCCATTTATCTTTAAGTCTCATGTAGGTCCTCATCATACACGGCGCATATTGCCATGAACTTCGCACAAGACCCCGCCGCAGCCTCCAGGCTGCTACTTAGAAATTACTATTGGAATAACACAAAAACACTGCCCGGTCATTCAAATTCGCTTCTCTTGATAACTGTTGTCTTTAAAAAGTAACTATTGATGATGTTATTGAAATAAAGGATATTATATCATGACGTTGACTTCAAAAAGTACCGACATTTGAAAATCACAGAGCCAACCACATTATGAACTGTCAAAAAACCTCTCGCCAACGAGGAAAATCTTCAACAGATTTCTGAAGAACCCTGCCTATACGAAGTAACTAAAATCCGATACAGTATAAGACATTATGTCAAAGTGAGTGGCGTGGAGTGAAGGGCTGTTATCAGTGCAAACGCTATTAAATTGTGGCGACCAAGATATGGGACAGAGTAACGACGAGGGAAGGGCAGAAGTGCAGGTTTGCTGCGTCCTTGTAAATGTGTTTTAGTAAACTACGAATACTAGAAGCAACTTAATATTATTTTAAAATGTTCTTCAGACAGCCTCGTTGGTGTAGTGGTCGCAAGCGCTACTGCTGCGCATGTGGTCCTGGGTTTGATTCACATGTCGGGTAAAGTGTTATTGGGTTTTCCATCAGGAATTTTTCAGTAGCATGCCGGTTGTTAATGATCCTGCATGATCAAAGGCCGCTCATCAGATAAACAAAATAAATTGCATGTTTGTAAAGTTGTATACGACGTAACTAGATGGCGTTGGCGTCGAATTAGAAGTCGCAATCGTTTGGTTGGGGTCTTGTGAATTTTAGCAAATAATAATATACCAGCTTGAGCTTAGATCAGGACACAATTGTCGTTTTATTTTAGACTCTAATTGTGTTCGTATAAGTTCAATAGTCCAACATTACCAGCTCGGTAATAAACACCGGTGGTTAGGATCGGTGCCCGGGTGATGGCAATAGGCTCGCCCGCTATTACATGGGACTTGAACATAACTGGCGACATGTGAGGGGGGGGGTATTTTAGGCACAACTCTGCCCCACCCTTCTGGGGGACTTTTCATCTCTAGAATAAACTTTTACATGACAGAAACAAGTTAAGATTTTACAGCAACTTAAAATTGAGTCTTTGCTAATTTGAAAATGACAGTGATACGTCATACATAATGATTAGGTACATTGCTTATTTACATACATACATAAACACACGCCTTCTTCCCATTAGGGGTAGGCAGAAACTACAGAACGCCACCTGCTACGATCCTTATATACTCCTTTTGCTTCGTTTACGTTCATACATCTGGTCATACACGCACGCCGGTTGCGAGTACTACGCACCTGACCTTTCTGAAGAACATCACCAATAACGTCACTATATGTCTTTCTACGTTCGATCGCGTTGTTTCGGCTATTTCGTGCTAAGAATAAACTCATAATAAGCAATGTATTATTATGGCCGACCATTAGTATTGACCATTGTCAAAATACAAGTAAATTAACCACGCTTTGGATCATTGAGATATTTTGACCTTGTACTTCTATTAAATTAATTCTACAGTGTAAAGTACAAAGTAAGGGCAGGTGCACACTTGACCCAGAGTCCCGGACACTGTCGACCAACAAGCAGTGACACACAGATCACATTCACTGTGAGAACTAAACTAATTATGTTTGTAAAAGAGACCGAAGTTTAGAAAGTAGGATATTATTTAGAACTTAATATTGCTCAAAATAAAATTACTGATGACGTCACTATAGTTATGTTTTATCTGGCCTTGTCAGCCATACTACATACAATTTAACATGAAAAACGTGGCTGACGACACCACATCTCACTTTGAAAACAAGCATACACAGTCAGCCACATATGACTGACACGGCCCAATTGGTTTGGAAAATGTCAGCCATATCTGGCTGACTAGGCGTTACACCAGTATAAATTCATAGTAATTAACTATTTCTAACTATGTATGCAGCTGAATACCAGTATTTTACATGGAGCGACTGCCTGTCGGACATTCACGACCCAGTTACTGAGTAACACGATACTCCTTGGTAAGACTGGTTGATCTTCGGGCTTCTGCCGACCCGTTATGACTGTCAAAGATCCACGAATGATAGCCGGGACTAACGGCGGAATGCGAACGCATCGCCGATTCCGCCGCGCGCACTCTATCTTTCTCCCTCTAGCAAATGACGATCCTGAGCGATAGAAAAAGATAGAGCATGAAAAAATGCGACTCCTTGCTGACAAATATGAGTTGACCCTTAACGTGCTTTCCCAGGCACGGAGGAGTCTCGGTATGTAAAGATGGTCACCCATCCAAGGACCAAACCCGGCAAGCGTAGCTTAACCTCATGGCTCGACCCGTGCGGCTTTTATTACTTACCTATTAATTAACTGACCCCTAATAACTTTATAATTTTATCACCCTAATACTGGCTTCAAGTGTCATACAAAGCCAGTGTAATTGCTACGACAATGACCCATCGAGCTACGCCGTAGCTGGCTGCTACGAGCGTGGCTACGCAAGAACTACGTAGACGTTAGGGGCTCGTAGCAAAAAGTACATAAGTAGTATTCGGTATGAAGGAGCGGAGTCTCCCTATACAGGCATTACTTGCTTAAAGGGAGGCTCCAATCACTAATCTGTTAAGCCTAGGTTATGTTGGAGAAATAAATAATTTTTGATTTTTTTTGATCTCGCCTGTATTCCTCGAAGTGTTAGGCAGAGGTGATCCTATATACATATCGCCAGTTATGTTTAAGTCCCATGTACTAGTTGGGCGAGCCTATTTTCTTCAACCGGGCATAAATCCAGTCTCCGGGCTGCCCCTGAGCAGTTCCTGATGGAATAGTAACAACGCAAAAAGATCTTCATAGTTATTTTTCATTTTAAAAGGATTTTACCTGACTGCATGGGGGGTGATGTTTTTAAAAGACAATCTAAGTAAGTTATTTTATTATTTTGCATTACAGTAGGTACGGCAAACATTTTTGCGTTTTTTTTTCAATTCTTATTTGCCCTATACTTAAAACTATTTATTTGGCGATGTAGGTATCAGTTATAGTAACCAGTTTACGTGATTCGAAACTCTACAGTATGTTAATTATCGAAAGGCGATTCCGCGCCCGCAATAGTATAGCGTCCATACATGCAAAAAAAATATTTCCATACAAAAATTCCTGAAAAAGATCCGTAGTACCCTACACAGCAAATTATTTTTAGACGCTTTATCAGCTGTATAAGCAATTATAAAAATTAATCTAAAAAAAGATTTTTTACCATAAGTAGGTACTCATTTTTCATAAGACATGTTGCTCCGACTCGAAATAAATTGGGATAAGGCCAAGAGAATGATGAAGATGAAGTACTAATTTCTCTCAACAAATGTCCAGGTTCATTCAAAACCTCGCTCTCAACAGCATCTCTTTCCCATATAAGACGTCGCATTCATTGTAACATAGCTTTTAGGTCAAGTGTTGACTTGAATGTTGCAGCCGAAGATCGCGATATAACATGCACGGAGAGGCGAACACGTTATAACTACGATCTGTTCAAATCCTTGTTTCCATTTGATGTTATTTCCATTTAAACGAATATCAACTTTATTCCAGTGTAAATTAAGTAACATTTTATTGACAGTGAAATATATTTATGCATAAAATAATATGTACATTTGTAAAAAAGGAATAATAAGATACCAAAATGCCCAAAAGGCTAGCAGCATATTGGCAAATTAAGTTGATTTCAAAATGAGTAGTATTTTTAAAAATCCATAAAAATGAAGTCGTAGCGCAAACTGAACTTTTTTAGTGGGTATTAAAGTTGTTTGTCCAGAAACACATAGGTATTTGTTTACATGTTTGGAAACTAAATCGTGCAATACACTATAACTGCACTATAGCCAGCTACAGTAAGTAGAGAGGCTGTTTCCTACTCTCATGCTAAATGTCAACTACTAAGCTTGAAGATATTATTAGGTAAATAGAGATCTGACAAGACCGTGTGACTGCGTTGTTCTTGTAAACTACGAAACGAGATGTGATGAGACTTGAACCTTCTATAACTCATATTCCTCTGCATAAGTTAACTACCTCTATTAGTTAAATAAATAGTTAACCCCGCAATCAGAGTGAAGCGACAGGTCGGTGCTCGTCGGCTGAAATAATTGCTTTTTAATGAAGCTGTTGCACTGTGGTGCAGCCCCATAGACGCGTTGATTAAGATTTTAAACAACCTCATTTATACGTATTGAGGATGAGAAGATGTGGGGCATAGCAATTTCGTAGTAAGAATAGCAAAAGCGATTTTATTGTTTAGGGTAGAGATGAGGGAAGGAGCCGTATGTGTGTGTGTGACGTTTTGTCGATAGGAGGTAAAGCTAGCAGCAGCAGCTAGAAGCAGCCACCGGTGGCCAGCGATAGTGACTTAACACACTTTTTCATATATTTTGTATAGACGCACAGCACACGTGTAGCCGATGGCGGCCACTCGCTACAGCAGTGTCCGCGACTCGCCACTTGTGGTCGCTGCGGGCCACACAACACGCCGACACCCGCCACTGTCGCGCTGCTCCACCCAATCACGGGTTATAAAATGTGGCGGCTTCCGAACACCGGTGGCTGTGGTCGGTGGCCCGTTTGCTCCGAGCATTAACTGCCACAGTGCGTGACGGCTGTCATGAAAATTATGACAGCGAAGATTTAAATCGTTAGATTCGCCCTACCGCGTTAAAAGGTAGTCACGTTTCTATTTCGTTTTAACACAATGACGCAGTGACGACTTGACTTGATTATCATGGAAACGCTATTGAATAAGTGTGACCTCTCTTTTCAGTATGGTCACTTTTTCGCGTGACTATGTATGGTGAAGGCAAATCTAGCGATTTAAATCTTTGGGTAGCACGGTTCGAGTTAATGATGTGATATAGGTAATTATGAAAATGACAGATTTTCATGGCGGCCGTTATAAGAATACGAAACCGTTTTCCTAGTAATGAAAATGTAAAAAGTGTATAAAAGTACGTGAAAGTTAGTTCAAGGTGATTGTTTGGAATAAAAGATCTGGTCATTTTAGTAGCTAGTATGGGATTTGATAACATAGCTCTAGATATTTACATGGTGCGTTCAGTCGACTCAAATAAGAGGCAAATTCAACAAACGGTTTCAATAGGCTGAAACTCCATTAAGTTACCAAAAGCCCAAGGCAGTTAATTCATTCTAAGAGTAACGGCGCCTTTTGTAAAAAACCCGATCTGCATCTCGTTATCTGTTTTAGTGGGACATAAAGCGCTTTAAAGCGAAGAAAGCAAGGAGCGATAAATTTAATGGGCAGTAAAATGGTTGGAGATGTCCCCAACATCTTGCGACTGCAGCAATATAATTATGCGAGGAGTCAATGATATTGAAGGTAAGTGAAAGGCTTTAAAGGAACCATTGGCAAAATACGCTTATGACCTCAGGTTGACTATTGGGAGGAAGTTGGCGAGATATCAATAGTAACTAGTAATTAATTAAAACAAATAGTAATTAGTAATGTTGTCAGATAAAAACCGGCCAAGTGCATGTCAAACCATGTACAATGAAGGGTTCCGCAGTTGAAAAGAATTTATCCCGAAAACAAACTTAAAATTGTAGTTGAAAAACATGTACGTCTCGACCAATTCTCCAACTACAAAACGGTTGTAATCCCAAATAAATACTTTTTTTTGTGATAAAATTACAAATTAAAAATTTTCGGACTTTTTCCTTTATTTGTGATGTGAGACTTTCTTCCCAATTTCAAGATTCTAGGTTAACTGTAAGTACCCTATATGTTTTGATTTACTTGCGAGTATCAGAATATGTCGCATAAATGGCTGTATTTTTTTACTGGGTTGACTTAGAAGCTTGCTTTTTTTTATAGCTCCAAGGGGCCATAGACTTACGTACTTGATATTAATTTCAAACTTAATACCTCCACGCATTGCTGAAAAAAGGGTCTCGACAGACTGATATACAGACAGATAGACGGGCAACAAAGTAAACCGGAACCCTTATAAGGAATAAGGGTTCCAGTTTTCCTTTTGAGGTACAGAAGCCTAAAAATTAATTCCACCAATGTAAGTTTTCAATATTTTCATAGATGATTGAATTTTTGTTTATTTTTTTTTTTTTTATTTCTTCCGACTTACACAACACAACACAGTTCTTACAACAAACAATACTTTATATAATTTATCTGCACCACTTTATTGCCGTATTATTATTCACTCTTTGTTTTAGTTTTATCAACAGTTAATTTCTTAAACATTATATCAGCTGTCAGCCACAGAGCATGTAAATATACTGTCAGCCGATCACCTGCGCCCGCGTCTCATCGCTTGTCATAGACTATAGACAATATTCTATAGCATAGACAAGCGAGGTTGAAGCGTCTGGCGTCGGGAGTTATTCGACTAATGAATACACTATTTATGGTTATTAGTTTATATTTAATTTTTTTTCTCTAAATTATAGGTATTCTATTGTGTGTATTTTACTATCTTTTTATTCCCCTATTGGATTTGTAGATGTCCGTAGGTGTGTCCGTGGCATCACATGGGCCCTATCAGAATACCAGCGCTGCGGTATTTATTTAAATATTGCAGCTTTATGCTGAGATAGGAGCCTTTTTGGCCTCGCACAGGGATTTTTTATTGTTATATTTTGTATTTATTTTGTTTATTTTTTTTTAATGTTAATTTTGTTAGTTTCCTATGCTCTTTTTTACTGTTTGTATTTCCTGTGCGTGTCCCAAATAAAATATTTTTCTTTCTTTCTTTCTTTCTTTAGAAGTTATATTAATTCGCAAGACCCCACGATGTTACAAGCTGCCTACAAATTGTTTTGCAGTTTGGCAGGTGTTATGTGAAAGTAAAACTATGTACCATTATGGATGAAATAAATAAAAAGAAACCGGCCAAGTGCGTGTCAGACTACGCACAATGAAGGGTTCCTTAGTTGCGATGAATCCCAAGAACAAACAACATTGTAGTTGAAAAACATATTCTCACATACATTCCAACTGCAAATGTAACTTGTGGAGATAAAGGGGGCAATGGTCAATGTTCGTCTTTTTTCTTAAATAACCTTTAAACGATTTATTTTAAAATTATAAAATATATATGTTACTGTAAAAGCCCGTATACAGGTAAATCTTAGGTTTTTTGAGAAAATCTTAGGATTTACCGGCATGGGTTGGTAAATGTAAGGATTTATAAATAATTGACGATTTTTTCGGGCTTTTGCCATTTGAATTTAGTACAAGCTAGGTTTTGCCACTGACGGCTGGTAAATGTTGGTTTTGGGAATAAAACAATGAGTAATTCTTATTAATCATATATTTTTCAGTCAAAACCTTACATATTTTTATATAGGTATCATAATTATGAGAGTAATTAATTAACTAAGTAATAAGTCAAATTTATTTAAGTCAATTTATTTATTGATTTCAATTTATTTATACTATTTTAAATTATTTTCATTTGGTAAGTATTTTTATTTATAAATGTTTTAAACTTTTATTTTAAATAGTAAAAAACAACAAAAGTAAAATTATTTACTTTTAGACATCAAAAATATATACAGAAATAAAATTAACGAGCGTGTGCAAACGTGTCAAACGATCGACTGAGGTGCGCGGAGACGGTGCGGGTAGCGGGGGTTGCAAGCCGCCCACGAGTACGAGACAATGCACCGAACACGATATGACATGTTTTTTTCAACATTTACCGTGCCTTTGATGTAAATCCTAAGATTTACCAAGTGAATGGTGGTAAAAGTTCGATTCGCAAAATTGTTCGGACATTTACCATTAAGAGTTGGTAAATCTTAGGTTTTACTGGAATATCTTAGAATTTACCGTAGTTCGTGCTTTTACAGTAACATATATATAGATTTGAGACCCACACAGTAAACCCTTTCATTTGACATGTAACACGGTACATTTTGCAAATCTTTTTATTTAATTTCCTATATGCCCCCCAAAATTGACCCCCATATTCAAAATTCATTTATTTACGTTACACGTCCGTGTTTGGGTCACAGTTAAATTTAGAACACATACGTGTACTAAATTTTAACTTAATCGGTCCATTAGATTCTGAGCGAATTGGCTGTGACAGACGGACAGAAAGACAGACACACGAGTGATCCTATAAGGGTTCCGTTTTGTTCCTTTTGAGGTAGGGAACCCTAAAAAAGTATGAAACGCTACTAAGTTGAACCAATAACGTATATAAGATTACTGTAGTGGAATATATACAGGACGGCTTATTGTGGCACAGAAGAATAAATGCGAAGGTGAGTTTGTTTGTTTGTTACGCTTTGGATGAAATTTGGCACATGGGTAGATCATGACCTGGATTAGGGCATAGGATATTTTATTCCGGTAGTAACTTCCTGTACACCTTTTATTTAGGTATAAAATCTGGTTTACGTTTTTATTTTTTACTAGCTTTTGCCCGTGGCTTCGCCCGTATGGATGTCGGAAATCTATACGTATAAACCTTTCCCTTGAATCACACTATCTATTGAAGAAAACCGCATTAAAATCCGTTCAGTAGTTTTTGAGATCATCGCGAAAATATAGACAGACAGACGCGGCGGGGGACTTTGTTTTATAATATGTTGTGATTTTTTTGAACCGTACATTTTTGCGGTATAAAAAGTATCCTACGTCAAATTATAATAGAAAGAAAGAAAATACGTTTATTTGCGCTAAACATGGCGCAAAGACATAAAATAACAAAAAAAACAATTAAAAACAAGTTTCGGGAAAATATGCGCCACATTCACGCAAAACGGCCGTCGCTCAGCATAATGCCGCGACCCCATACGAGACAGAGCCTCAGCGCTGGCATAATCTATCTCTTTGCTAAATTTCATCCAGATCCGTTCAGCCGTTCTGGCGTGATTGAGTAACAAACATCCAAACATCTTCACAAACTTTCAAATTTATAATATTTATTATAGTAAGATATTACTGTATAGAATCAAGCTTTTCTAACTGAACATATAGCTGTGCTGCTGGGGAGTTTGTTGCGCCACTTCTTCTCCTCAGCTAAAGCACTAGGAAGTGGTGAAGGGCGGTCGTTTTGGGGAACTGTCTTATGTAATTTTGACGTTCGAAAAGTGCTGATTCTCGGCCATTTGAATAAATGACTTTTGATTTTGATTACATTGTTGTCGGATAACTTCCGACCCCCTAAATTTACAAAAAAAATTGAGTAGATTGATTTCAATCATTCCCGTTGACTTGAAGAAGAGGAATATATTAAATACTTTACAATACCCCTAATGTTCGGAGTCGTAATGCCGTTAAGGTCAATAAACATGTTTATACCCAAATCAATTAGTGACTACATTTATTTCTATCATTATGTATACACATTGAAACGTGTATCAATGAACGACAAAATAAGCAAATTTTGTTTTTGTTTATTTGTGATGGGTTTGCTCTTGACTCTAGTCTAGGTCAGAGGTGACAGAGACAAAGTCGACGATGGAGTGAGCTTACCCAGAAGAAGCCTGTTCACTCTCACTTTGAAGAGATTAGGGTTGTATGCGTTCGGAAACACAGACGCAGGTAGTGAGTTCCACTCTTTTGCTGTGCGCATTATAAAAGACAAATTGAAAAAAAAAGGCAAATTGTAACAGTGTGGTGTATTGGGGAGAGTAGGTCAATGCCCACGGAAGCATAAACATCAGACTACCCACGGGATTACTAGTTGTGGGAGCATGGTAATTGTTTGTTGTTTCCTCTCATCCTGGTGAAGAGATATACCTGGTTACTATCAAGCAAGGCCCGAATCGAATACGCCACTGACATCATGTGGTCCGGTCAACATTTATAAGGATCCAACGTTATCGTAGACTCAGATTGTACACAGAATAATTGGTTTTAAATCTGGTGACCGTGCAACTTTTATATAATCTTGAGTTTTTATTGAATCTAAGACACCACGGTGTTCAAACCAAGACACTATGGTAAAAAGTTGCTAATATGCAATAAGCAAGCGTTATCAATACTCATCCCATCCATCTCTTCTGTATGTAGAACCACTTGTACTCTGCAGAGGGATAACTATTTGAAGCTGAAATTAAACCTACTTTGTCGTGTTTGTCTGAAGACATAGAAACATTCTTGCAGCAGTGGAGCTAAGAAGGGTTTAGTAGAGATTAGACTGCATTGGAGGGTTCGTGGATAAATGATAATTGACACACGGATCGATCGAAGGTTAAGCTATTTTTTTTGCGGTCGGCTCGTAGATGGGTGACCCTCCACTACATATCGAGACCCCTCCGTACCTCAGAAAATACGTTAAGGAGTTGGTCCCGGTTGTCATTTGTACATCTTTGACAGTCATTACGCGTAGTCAGGAGCCCAAAAGTCTGATAACCAGTTTTCCAGTTTTCATTTTATCTGGTAACTAGGTTGTGGATGTCAGATATGCAGTTGCTCTATGTAAAATACTGGTATTCAGCTGTATCCGGTTAGACTGGAAGCTGACCCCAACATAGTTGGGAAAAGGCTATGCAGATTGAGTTGAGTATTGCATTTGTATAACCTTGAAGTCCTCACAAATATACATTCAGAAAATAACCATCTGCACAGCTGCCTAACTTTAGTTACAATCTTATGAAAGTTCACCCAATTCAATCAGTTTCACACAAAGCATCGTCTAGCTAATATTTCAATCACTACTTGTAAATATTTATCGACGAGCTGGACCAAATGCGGCTGTGAATGAAATTTTAAGGAAAGATTTCCGGCTTCCACTCTTTGAGAGGTAGTGACTCATTGTGAGCTTACTTCGTCTTTGAAGGAGATAACACTAGCTAAACTGAATGTCTGAAATAAGCGAGAAATATACAAAGGTTATTTTGTAACCTGTCTAGGAGAACAGTACGGCACTTACTAACCAGACTAAGTAAGAAACTTAATGCTGGTGCTTATATAGGGTAGCTGGTAATTAGTAAGCAATATTTAAACACATGATTGTACTCGTGATAACAAATAACTTTTACTATGGGACCAAACCCGAAATCGCGAAAAAATGCAGCTGTTCCCTACATTTATTTTCGCATAACTCGTCAAAATGTAGGGAGCAGCTGATTTTTGTTTCGCGATTTGAGGTTTGGTCCCGTAGTAAAAGTTATTTGTTATCACGAGTACAATCATGTGTTTAAGTATCGGTCACTAATTACCAGTCGCCCTATATATATTACCTTACCATGTAATCTAGTGTTAGTTCAACAATAAATATATTATTATTTTTAAATGTCTAACATATCTCGGGACCCTGGGGTCCCACCTTTGGAAACCAACTCGCAGAGACCCTTAGACAATTTTAAGTGTGGAGGCACCAGTCGATAATTATCCCTGTATGCACTATGTTTGACAATGTCCTTTGACAATGTCCTTTAACAATGTCGTTTGACAATGTCCTTTGAGAGTGTCCTTTGACAATGTCCTTTAACAGTGTCCTTTGATAATGTCCTTTGACAATGTCCTTTGACAATGTCCTTTAAATGATAAATGATAAATGATTTTTATTTCTGTAAGTAGGTTTGTACAAACACTTTTACAAGTCAATTTTTTTTTTTTAAACTAGATGAGGTCGGCGTTTCCTATCTGACTACTCTGAGAAGAAAGGCCGAAACAAACTCAGAGGTCACAGTCTCTTATAAAGTCCAGACATAATCTTGGTCACTTCATGTGAAGACCATGTAGATTGGTGTCTGAAATGGTCTTTTGAGGAAAGAACCACACAGATTGAGAGGACCTGTCCAGTCAGTGCACGCATTTGTCAGTAATCGCGCAGCTCAACTAGCTCAACGATTCGACGAACAATACCAAAGAAAGGACATTGGGGTAGGCCGCATAGATTACTCAAACTGCCAGACCATGATTAAAAATAACTGAGAGAAAAAATAAAACAAACAAAAAAAAAAGCAATGACCTACATAGTCTTCACATTCACAATAAAGTAAAATAATATAATACTTACAAAGTAAATATTAATGTCAACATTCAGTATGCAAAAATAAAAATAAAATAAAATAAAATTGGAGCAGTTCAATCCCAAGCCTTTTTGTCCTCAATATAATCTTTAACGGTATAAAAAGCTTTCTGACACAACTTGCGTTTAATGAATGATTTGAATTTATTAAGACTCAGATCTTGAACGTGGCTTGGAAGTTTATTATAAAAGCGTATACATTGACACCTGAATGACCCACCTATTTTCTTGAGCCTTGTTGGAGGTACAACAAATTTGTGTTTGTTCCTAGTATTTATATTGTGGATATCACTGTATTTTTTAAACAATTTAATGTTTTTATGGGCATATAAAAGATTTTCAAAAATGTACTGAGAAGGCAAAGTCAGTATATTAATCTCCTTAAATTTCTCTCTGAGAGATTGTCTCGGACTTAATTTATAAATGCATCGAACAGCTCTTTTCTGCAAAACAAAGATAGTCTGAATGTCGGCTGCATTTCCCCACAACAGAATACCGTACGACATTATACTATGAAAATAACTAAAGTACACTAAACGGGCTGTCTCTATGTTGGTTAAATTACGAATTTTCCTAACAGCGTATGCTGCGGAGCTTAGCTTTTTTGACAATTTATCTATATGTGGGCCCCACTGAAGCTTAGCATCCAAAGTTAAGCCCAAGAATACTGTGCTATCTTCAGGATTCAACTCTTCGCCCTTTATCAACACGTTAGTTTTCACCTGCCTAACGTGAGGTAGTGTAAACTTAATGAATTTGGTTTTTTTTTCATTAAGGAGTAAATTATTAACACTGAACCAGTGAACTACTTTTGAGATCGCTCTGTTTACATCGTCAGTAACCAGCTGCTGACGTTTAAGTTTAAACAAAAGTGAAGTATCATCCGCAAACAAAACTATATCATGATTATCCTTAATGAGGTAGGGCAAATCGTTAATATAAATAAGAAATAAGAAAGGACCAAGAATCGAGCCCTGTGGGACCCCCATTGTTACTATAGATCCGGGCGATCTTTTTCCATTAACGTCAACGCTCTGAATCCTATTACTCAAGTATGAAGTAAGAAGATCCAGAGCGGTGTTCCGGATCCCGTAATGGCGGAGTTTCCTGATTAACGTTTCATGAAGAACGCAATCGAATGCCTTGGACAAATCACAAAAGATGCCCAAGGCATCGCATTTGTCTTCCCATGCATTATAAATATGTCCTAAAAGTTCAACACCGGCATCAGTAGTTGAACGACCCTTTGTAAAACCGAACTGCTTGTTATGTAATAATTTATGTTTATTAAAAAATCTTTGCAATTGGTCTAAAATTAATTTCTCAAAAATTTTACTAAACGTAGGTAGTACTGAAATAGGTCTATAATTTGTGGGGTCTGATGTACTACCTGATTTAAACAAAGGTATTATTTTACTATATTTCATGAGGTCAGGAAACTCCCCACAGTCGATACAGTTATTAAAGATAAGAGCTAAAGTAGGTGCTACAATGTCAATAATAGACTTAGCAACTTCTACAGAATTACCCCACAGATCTGCTGTCTTTTTTACATTTAAAGTGTGAAAGGTTTTAATTATGTCTCTACAGGTAATTTGTTGAAAATTAAATTCCGAATCGCAAGCATTAACATTTTCCTTAAGCAAAGACTCAGCAACAGAAGTTACTTTAACAGTGTCCTTTGACAATGTCCTTTGACAATGTCCTTTAACAGTGTCCTTTGACAATGTCCTTTGACAATGTCCTTTAACAGTGTCCTTTGACAATGTCCTTTGACAATGTCCTTTAACAGTGTCCTTTGACAATGTCCTTTAACAATGTCCTTTGACAATGTCCTTTGACAATGTCCTTTAACAGTGTCCTTTGACAATGTCCTTTGACAATGTCCTTTGACAATGTCCTTTAACAGTGTCCTTTGACAATGTCCTTTGATAATGTCCTTTGACAATTTCTTTTGACAATGACCTTTGGCAATGTCGTTTGACCTTGCCCTTTGGTTTTATCATGAAGTTAGTTTTTTGTTTCTAAAATTACTTTATCCTTTAACTTTTTGTGGTGACAATCAATATTGTTACTTAATCAGCTTTTAATAGTGACGAAAATTTTCCACGATAAGTACTTGTCGTCTAGAAAAGCATTCCGGGTATTTTGGGACTCTTGGCCTACATGGAAACGAAACTTGAAATCTCGCAAACAGCAACTTTCCCATGTTAAGCCGATCTATGCCTATGCTGGGTTCACAGTAAAACTTTTTATTACATTTGCGCATAATTTCCTCAGTTGGGTGTGATTTTAGGATCCTACGGGTATAATGTAATCCGTCCTTTTTACTGAGGATATCTCATTTTTTTTGGTATTTGTTCGTATTCTGCAGAATTTGGGCATGGATTTACATAGTACTTATTGTCATACATATATGTAGACGAATTTCTTGATTTTTTTTAATTACTTGATTTAATACTTCATTAGTCTAAGATTGTTTTGTGATATGCATTAATTAATTTTATGTTCACAAATATGTGCAAATCCGTTCAGCCGTTTTAGCGTGAAAGCGTAATTAACAAATAAACAAACACTTTCACATATATAATAAAAGTTAGGATAGTTAGGAAGATGAAAAAACTGGCCTATCGACACTCTAGACTCTAGACTCAGGAAATGTATTAGGTACTTAAATAAAAAAAAAAACTCTTGACATACTGCTAAAATTTCTATAATAATATAATTCAATCATTATTCGAAAGACACGTGGCGCCATCTATTATCATAAGAACGTTATTGTTGTTTTCCTCGGGAACAGTACTTTTTTTCAGGATGAAAGGTACCCTATGTCCGTGGTGTCTGACAACGTATATGCAAAATTCCACGATTATCGGTTCAATGGTTTAGGCGTGAAAAGGTAACAAACAAACAAACAAACTTACTTTTGCATTTATAATATTAGTTAGGACAATACTTTGCGTTTTGACTGTGCTGGACTGACGAACGTAGAGCGACTAATATGAAGGACAAAGGCCGTAATGCGATCGATCTCAAAAAAAAAAAAACGCACGTTCCAAGGGCCATAAACGGACATTACGCGTGGCGGCCGTAGTGCGACTCCGTCGTCAAAATGTCTCCTGTAATCAAATCACACCGCCACTCGTCCCTTCAATACAGCAATGCTGCTTGATCTTTCATTCGTCATAGTATCTCTATAGATATGCCTACGTTCATTCACACTCACCTGCTCCTCTGTCTAAATTCTCGTTTATCATACAAATGACCACATTTAAGTTAACAATTGCTTCGGCGTCGGTAAGTCTATCTAAGTAACCAGGGCAGTCCAAACTAACGGATCAGTTTGACCCACTTCGAGAAGCCGCGATATGTCGACCTGTTATACCTTGCTAATGACAGTAGAATGGCTGACCGCCATACATACTTACCTAGTCAGCATTTTATTAACTTAGAAGTATTATTCATTGGGTTCAGACAGTAGTTCGGTCTGAGTCTCGGTACGGGTCGGAAGTCTTAAATCCTAAATCATTATTTCTACTAATTCCTGTTCTTTAAAGTAATAAACCCCGTTTCCAGATAAGTAAATAATTGTTTTTTTTAAAAACAAGATTCCGAACTCTCGTATAATATTTGGTGGCAGCGGTGGGATACGAAAATCCCCTACCCGAATACGTCTCTAAAGAAAATCTTCCAAAAACCTGAAAGTGCCAGTGAAACCAAGTGTTCTACCTAAGTGTTTTAAAGTGCTGAAAGTTAGTGGCTTACTAAATCAATACTGTGTCGTATAAGTGCAATAAATCCAAGTGGCTGATCGACACCCTGTCTTGTGTGTTGCACCCTGCAACCGAGACCGGATTTCACCCTCTGTTAGTACAGAGGTCTGCTACGTCTGCTGTTCTGCTGTTACCGCTGGTGAAGCGGTCACGATGAAGCTGAGTATCCTCATAACGACGGCGTTCCTGTGAGTGATCTAGAAAATACTTCGGTTACTACTATATCCTAGGGCGAATACCAGAATTAACTCAGAGCCACTATTTCTATCTACATAAATCTTATTTCTAAGTATTTAATCCTATTGTACATACATTGTTCATAATACTTACATTGTAACTGATAAGGAACTCACTGTACGACTCCTGTATATTTTGTTTAGACTACGCGTTTCGATTACGCGTCTATGACACTGAGTAACTTGTACAAGGTAACATAAGGTGGAGAAGACTCCTTATAAAATAAGCCTAAATTTTATTTTGTTTTGTAAAGTTTAATCATGACTTCTAGACCCGAACCAAAGGAAGAAAGTTCCAGTAGCTCTAGGAGCACAAAAGTTGAAATCGAAGAAAAAATAGAACTCGGTATTCTATTTAAATTCATCAAGCCATTCGATGGCTCCAGGGAAAAACTAAATCCCTTCATTGCTAATTGCCAGAGCGCTTTTAATACAGCCACAAAAACTCAGAAACCTATTATATTCAAATTCATTCTAAGTCAACTAATAGATAAAGCTGAAACTACATGCAGTGTCAAAGAGTTCGAATCCTTTGAACAATTCATCGAGTTCCTAAAACAACAGTTTGGGGAAAGGAAGCATTACGCTCACCTACTCACCGAACTTCAGGACTGCAAGCAGAATCCTGCCGAAACAGTCAACCAATTCGCATTAAAAATAGAAACATGCTTAGCGAAACTACTTACGGAAATAAATATTTCCATTCCAACGAAAAAGAAAACTGAATTAGCAGGACGTGTAGCTGCGATGCAAGATCTTGCGCTTCATACTTTTATTATAGGACTCTTGCCACGGGTATCACAAGTCGTTAGATGTCGCAATCCAGACTCTTTAAACTCTGCTATAAGCTTTGCTGTAGAAGAAGAAAAAATCATTTCGAATATTTATAAAAGATCAACATCCAATACTCACTCCAATAACGATAAATCCAGAAATACGAACTATCGCCGCGACTTCCAATCGCCACGTTCTCCAACTCCGCGTAATCACCAAGCCGATCATTCAAAAACAGTAAATACCAACGACATGATATGCCGTTACTGCAAAAACATAGGTCACGTTATTGAAAATTGTCGCAAAAGACAATACAACAATAGTAGGAACCAATCTACTGCTTCTACTTCAAATGGTCGTCAATCTAACCCTACACAAGCTCCAAGTTATAAGCCAGGCCGGAAGGTTTTTAACGTAAATCAGGATAATGAAGAAAAAACTGACGACGACGATCAAAACGATTTAAACGAGTAAGATTTCCCGGCCGGTGTCGCGCGGGAAATTCGTCCTACTATATCAAAGCCGATGCCTCTATTCTCACTGTATTCCCTGAATCACGTACTAAATCCACTGAATCCGCTGTTTCTGCCAAATCACCTACTAAATCCACTGAATCCGCTGTTTCTGCCAAATCATCTACTAAACCCACTGTTTCTATGAAACCAATTACCAAATCCACTGGGTCATATACTAAATCCACTGAATCATATACCGAATGCACCGAATCTGCTGTTTCTGCCAAATCATCTACTAAACCCTGTAAAATATCAAAACCAAATACAAAATCCACCCATTCTATTCTCGATCCAAATTCCTACATTTCATCTTCGGATAACTTACCAAACCTGAAACAAAAAACGAATGCTATAATTTACAAAATAAATAAAAAAAATATAGAAAAGAGATACTTACCTCACATAGTAATCCAAACCTCCGTCGCTGATAGGCCTTTATCCTTTTTAATTGACACGGGTTCCTGCATAAGCCTACTGAAATTAGATTCCATGTCCAAAATCCCAAAGTTAAGTGATGATAAAATAACACTCAAAGGAATAGATCCTGGAAACGAAACAACTTCAACCCTAGGCAGCTTCAAAATGCAAATATTCAAAAAAAATAACAAACCCTTTGCCTACGATTTTCACGTTGTCAAAAATATTAGTCTAACTTTCGATGGCATCATAGGCAACGACCTCCTTAAATGTTTAGGTTGTCAAATCGACTATTGTCAGGAAACCTTACAGATAGATGAAGACTGCATAAAACTAAAATTCGCTGAACCAGTATATAATATTCCTCCTCGCACGGAAACTGTAATTGAATGTGTGCATTCAATACTTACTTACTTACTGTGGTAAGTAATCCAAAAATAAGAGAAGGTATAATAATAGACCAACATATCTCTGATTCATTATTAGTTGCCAATTGCATCGTAAACGTGAAAGAAAATAACCGTATTAACATTACGGTAGTCAACACCTCTGAAGAGTATGTCTTACTTCGAGCTAACCTTAAGCTAACATTGGAACCTCTAGACACTCACGTTTGTTCGAATCCCCATGAATCACTGCCTCTTACTAATGCCTCTGCAAGAACTAACAAGGTTCTCGAGCATCTTAGGATTTCTCACCTAAATGAAGAAGAATCTAACGCCCTATTACAAGTCTGCACAGATTTTTCCGACATCTTCCATCTTCCAGATGATCAACTCACATATACCACAACCGCCGAACATAATATCAGAACAAATACAGATGTCCCTATCCAAACTAAATCTTATAGATTCCCTGAATGCCATAAAAAAGAAGTGGAAAGTCAAATTAACAAAATGCTAGAACAAAACATAATAACACCTTCAAACTCACCATGGTCCTCACCCATCTGGGTTGTTCCCAAAAAGCTGGATGCATCGGGACAACGCAAATGGAGAGTCGTTATTGACTACAGAAAACTCAATGACATCACTATAGGAGAAACATACCCTATTCCACAAATAACAGAGATTCTAGATCAATTAGGGAAAAGCCAATATTTCACAACTTTAGATTTGGCTTCAGGCTTCCATCAAATTCCTATATCCGAGCAAGACGCTCCTAAAACCGCCTTTTCCATACCTCAGGGTCATTTTCAATTTACGAGAATGCCATTCGGGTTAAAGAATGCCCCTTCAACCTTCCAAAAACTCATGAACACATGTTTATCTGGACTTCAAGGTTCACGTTGTTTTGTCTATTTAGATGACATTGTAGTATACTCCCCTGATTTACCAAGTCACATTCAAAATTTATCCTCTGTTTTCAATAGGCTCAGGAATTATAACCTAAAGCTCCAACCAGATAAGTGCGAATTTTTATGCAAAGAAGTCGCTTATCTTGGCCACCTCATCAACAAAGACGGTGTACAACCAAATCCTAGAAAAATTAAATGTATCACTGAATTCCCAATACCTAAATGCCCAAAAGATGTGAAATCTTTCCTTGGACTAGTATCTTATTACAGACGTTTCATACCTGACTTTTCCAAACTCGCAAAACCATTAACATCCCTTCTAAAGAAGGATACACCATTTAATTGGAATAATGAACAACAACTTGCTTTCGAAAATTTACAAAAGAAATTAGTAACGTCACCAGTGCTAGCATATCCTGATTTTTCCAAACCCTTCGTTCTTACCTGCGACGCTTCCAACTTCGCCGTTTCTGCTATTCTGTCGCAAGGTCCGATAGGAAAAGACCGTCCAATTGCTTACGCGTCTCGAACGCTGAATAAGGCTGAATGTAACTATAGTGTTACCGAAAAAGAATGCTTAGCCATCATTTTTGGAACTAAAGCCTTTCGCCCCTATCTTTACGGAAATCGATTTACCATAATCACTGATCACAAACCCTTGCAATGGTTATTTAATTGTAAGGATCCCGGTTCTAGGTTAGTACGCTGGCGACTCAAATTAGAGGAATTTGACTATGACATTGTATACAAGAAAGGGAAAATTAATACTAACGCTGACGCATTGTCTCGATTTCCAATTAACCCTATTGAAGGTAGACCTTCACCCCCTGACCCTCTAATACTAGATCCTGACACTGAATTCGGTGACGTCTTGGAAGACGACCCACTCTTAATTCTACCATCTCCCATCCCGTTTTCCTTCGAGAATGACGACCTATTAAATCAAGAAACAAACACCAACCCTGATACATTACAAAATCCTATACCACAAGTTGAACCAACACTATCTCCAGAACTCATAGATCTAGGACCAGACTTACCTTATCTTGACATTAGCCCTGATAGTGCTGACCTCAACCTTGATTTTGACTCATTAGAAATCCCTTCGCCAAACGAACAACCAAATTTAAATAACGATAATTACTCTCGATTTCTAAAATCAATTCCAAATAAAGAAAATACCTACAATACAATTCTAAAGGAACACAACGAAAGTCTTTTAAAGACAACCTG
The DNA here is from genome assembly GCA_948252095.1 of Dicycla oo. NCBI lineage: Eukaryota > Metazoa > Arthropoda > Insecta > Lepidoptera > Noctuidae > Dicycla > Dicycla oo. The sequence continues at coordinate 989,204 of OX411733.1, forward strand.
CAAAATAATAATAATTCCTACATCTATAGATTTAGACGAATCAAATCCTTACGTCTCCGAAATTCTCCTAAATTCCAATAAACAAGACGAGATTCTTAATTCTGAAAAGGAATTAAACCGTTTCCTAAAAACTGAATTTGACAACAAGACTGTTTACTTCATCTTCACAAAGGTTCACCACTTTGACGAATCATCTTATCCCGCTATCTATGATACTCTGAAACAAGTAAGAGACGAAATCCTGAAATCTGAACAAACAACAGACATTGCTATCTCCGATTTCAAAAGTCCATTCGACCATCACTCCTACACAAAAATTTACAATATCCTAACTCACATTTTTAACAATACAAAAATTCAAATCCATGTTTACCTAAATAAAACAATATACCCTACTCTAAGCGAGAGACCTAAAATTATGCGTGAGAATCATGACATTCCTACAGCCGGGCATTTAGGATCAACACGAATGTACAACAGAATCCGGGAACAATTCTATTGGAAGGGCATGCGAAGTGACATAGAAGACTATGTCAAGAAATGTAAATTATGTCAGGAAAATAAAGCATTAAGAAAATTAAATAAAGCTCCCATGGAGATCACTACTACATCCACAGCTCCGTTTCAGAGAGTGGCATTAGATATAGTAGGACCATTACCAGAATCAGGCTCCGCTAAACTAAAATATATACTCACCTTACAAGACGATCTAACCAAATACTCTATCGCTTATCCTATACGTAGCACAACCGCCGAAGAATCTAGCGATTGTCTTATCCATTTTATATCCCTATTTGGAATTCCTAAATCTATTCTAACGGATCAAGGTGCTAACTTTACGTCAGACCTTTTCAAAACTACTTGCCAATTTCTGAAAATCAAACAATTATGGTCATCACCTTACCACCCTCAAACGCAAGGAGCTTTAGAGCGCAGTCATTCAACTCTCAAGGAATATTTAAAATCCTTCGTAAACGAAAATCAAGATAATTGGCCTACTTATGTGTACACAGCTATGCTAACCTATAACACAACAGAACACTCAACTACAAAATTTACTCCTTACGAGTTAATATTCGGTCACAAACCCTTTATTCCTAATTCTATCTATGAAAATGAATCTAGTACAACTTACTCAGACTATATTAAAATGTTACAAAATAAATTTAGATACACCAGAGGAAAAGCGTTGGAAAATATACTAAAATCCAAGGAATCTTCTAAATCCTACTATGACTCACACACAAAATCACCACCACATTACAAAGCTGGTGACTATGTCTACCTTAAAGCCCACCTAAGGCTCAAAAAGGCATTATCGCCTATCTGGAAAGGACCATATAAAATCATCAAAGTTCACGATAATAATACAGCCACGCTCCTTATCAATAGACGTCATGTGACTCATCATTTCGACCAAATGAAACCCGCGGTAGCCAAAGACACTGTACTACTGTTAGAAATCGATTAGAATAAGAAATATTAGAAATAATTAATTATTATTATGTAAGTATTAGCTAGTAATTATAATAAGTATCTAGCATAGTCTAACTGACTCTATTCATTCTATTTCAGCGCTTCGGTCAATGCGCATCAGGACTTTATCAAGCCACTTCCTTCTAGTTCCGGCATATACTTCGATAGTCTAGGAAAACTTAAAGCAATTAATGGAAAGTTAAATATTATTAGTCACGTAAACATTTCCCTAATAAATCCTCATCTCACTAACCTCAATGATATCCTAGACATAGTTAGGAAAACGTGCCAAAAATCGAGCAACCTTCAATGTGGAAACATACTATCCCCACTCACAGTTCGATACAACGATATTAAACGTGAATTCGAATCTATTTCACATTTAATGTCAAAACGTAGTAAACGATCAGCTTGGTTCGGCGGAATAGGTACCGTTCTCAAACACGTCTTCGGTACTCTAGACGAAGATGACGCAATAAAATACGACACCGCGATTGAATCCTTTCAAAATCACGAGAAAAAGCTCGCGGAACTAATGAAGGAAAACATCTTAATTACTACTTCTACTCTGGAATCTTACAAACAAACGATTAATAAATTAAAAGATAACGAAGATTCGCTTAAAACTACTTTAAGTCAACTTATACTACAATTAAATAATATCACAGAAACTTCTAGAATTCTAATATCTGAAACAAAATTCCATTCCATACTTAGTAGCCTCGAAAGCTCTCTACTAGCATTGTCGTTTCAGCTTGAAGATTTAACAAACGCTATTATGTTGAGCAGTCAAAACATCCTACATCCAAACATAATAAGTCCGGCGCAGTTATACAATGAACTCATTGATAACGACCGGCACCTACCTAGAGGTACTGGAATTCCTATAACGCTAAGTCTAGATAACATTCATTTAATATTAAGCATATCTGAAGTTGCGTGTTACTATTATAAAAATAAACTTGTATTCATTTTACAAATCCCTTTAGTTACTAATGACGAATTTAACTTGTATCATAATCTAGCATTACCGACCCCTCACGGGTCAGATAATCCAAATACTTTTAGTTTAATTTTACCTTCTAGCTCGTATATTGCTATGTCTAAAGATAAGATAAACTTCTGTAATCTAGATAACCTAGATAAATGTAAAACATTAAACTCTGAGTTCTTTCTGTGTGAGATACCTACGGTATTGTTGACAAGTGGCAACCCTACATGTGAAAGCGAACTATTAACGAAAACAATTAATGCTATCCCTACGCAATGCGAAACTAAAACGATTGTCGGCGAATTGGACATTTGGAAACCACTTATGAATAATCAGTGGATTTTCGTACAATCTCGCCCAAGTAAAGTGTCAATGGATTGTGATAACTCCGAATTACACGAAATCATAGTGTCCGGAACCGGTATATTACGAATTCCTAATCAATGTACAGTATACACAAAAAGTGCAAGACTTATATCGTCAAAAGATGACATCAATATAGACATTCCTGTTCCTAACTTGGACTTTAGCATTATCAATGATTCATGTTGTAAAATAGATACTAAGACTACTGCTACCTTAAATAACAACATATCCCCTATTTTACTACAAAACATCAACTTGGATGATCTAACTTTAAATAAACAAAATGACCAGATATTTTCAGACTTAAATAAAATTATCAATGAAGAACCTCTTCTAGTAAAATACGGGACACATTATTCTATTTTGACCTTGTGTATTTTAATAATAATAATATCTTTTATAGTATTTAAGTCATATAAGATTATTTCTAAGCATAGATCTAAGTTCTATAGCAGCGTTCCTCAAACTTACGGCCCCACGTACCCTTGTTAAAGTTCCCAGACTATAGCGAACCCCTAAACCGGCTCCCGCCACCCTGTAAAGAATATCTAGCTGTAGGTAGTAGAAAATCATGGAAAAAAAGAAAAGAATCATGAAAGAAATTTATATAAAAATATGGTATTTTTATAAAAGTTATCAAATACAGTGTCGAAAAGAAAATTAATGTGATGGACGGGCTTGTTTCTTGTCACAAATTGAGTCGATTTTAGGAGTAATTTTGGTCAATTCCGACTCGGCTCGCTTGCCAGCTAACCAGCCGCCATTACGTAAATCTTGTCGCGAACCCCCTACCGTCAAATGGCGAACCCCTAAGGGTTCGCGGACCCCACTTTGAGTAACCCTGTTCTATAGCTCATGTATTAAACCGACGACTCATACCGATGACGATGACAATAACAGTAATATTAATACTGAACCTGAAAACTCTGCCATTCCATTGCCTAGATTACGAGAAATTGTATAACTTCCTGAATTTCGGCCTTTATCCCCGAATTTCAGTCTTTTGGGGGGGGCTGTTATACCTTGCTAATGACAGTAGAATAGCTGACCGCCATACATACTTACCTAGTCAGCATTTTATTAACTTAGAAGTATTATTCATTGGGTTCAGACAGTAGTTCGGTCTGAGTCTCGGTACGGGTCGGAAGTCTTAAATCCTAAATCATTATTTCTACTAATTCCTGTTCTTTAAAGTAATAAACCCCGTTTCCAGATAAGTAAATAATTGTTTTTTTTAAAAACAAGATTCCGAACTCTCGTATAATAGACCGACAGATGAAAGGCGATTTATTTGAATTATTATTGAGGTGTTGTTTTGTAAGTATTGTAATCAGACGGTGGAGTATTTCTGTCGGAAAGGAAATAATACTGATAATTTTATTGCGTCATTATTTTAAAAGATTGCTTTTCTGAATAAAAATAAACAATTATTAAAAATTAAATCTGTTTTAAAAGGGTACCGAGCTATTATTCAAAATTATGTCCTTTTCCGAACTCCACGCTTGCGAAGCTGCGGGCTAAAGCTAGCCTTTAAATAAATCTCAAGACTTTAAGATCAGATTTTCAAGATAGAATATATTCAATATATTATGAAAATGCAAGTACAATCGCTGTCAGAGCGCCAAAACGTTGTTATAATACATTGAATAGTGTGCGGTCCCGACGACGCTCTTCGAGATTCTATTATATAATACATACATATAATACATAAACTCACGTCTTCTTCCCATGGAGGTATTGTATAAGAACATGTAAAATGGTACACGAGAGGGCTAAAGTGATTTGAGCGTTTTATCGACTTTTTTAACCGACTTCATAAAAGGAGGTCCTCTATTCGACCCGTATGTATGTATGTTTGTTTGTATATTTGTATGTCCACGATTTTCTCTAAAACTAATTAACAAATTTTGATGATTCTTTCACTAACGTGATCTACAATTACATACTTTCAGGAAGGTTTTAGTAAATAATACATTAGGTAATTGTTCTTATGTACGAAGTTATATGCATAAACGTACTGTATTTACGGCATTTGTAAGCGGATTTCGATGATTTTTCTTTTCGTTCGACTTGAGCTTAGGGTATTTTGTATATTCAACTAAAAATGACAAAATAAATTTACTTTCAGAAAGTAAAAACCGAATTCAAAAACCTAAAACGAACAAAATAACTTTCATAAAAAACTTAACAGCTTCTGAAGTCGGTGTCTTCAGTTCTTCAATGCACTAATAGCTTGGCACCGACTTCAGAAGCTGTTAAGTTTTTTATGTATGTTATTTTATTTGTTTTACGTTTTTGAAGTCGGTTTTTACTTTTTTTTAAGTAAATTTAATATAAAAATGTTTCAGGTAGGTGGCAGTGTATAATATACAAAAAATGTTCAGCCGTCCATAGATTTGGCTCGAGGAGGTATTGAAGTTTTGTATGGGACAGTTGATATTTTTTTCACGATTACGTTGTTGGTCCCAGGAAGAAAGTGGTTCAGTTTGAAATTTAAGGGTATGGTACAGCGGTACAGACCTGTACCGCTGTACCATAGCCTTTAATTTAACCACACCTTTCGTGTAAGTCCTGTATTGTTAAAGCTTTATCACCTAAGGGTTCTGTATATGTGATTTAGGGAAACAGTTTAGAATAATAGCAGGGTGGAGAATCCAGATCACATAGCGCTAACAAATAATAACTTGTAGCAAACGATGTTCATAATTGGCAAAAAATGTTGACTACCCCGTTGGTCTTAGTGGTCGCAAGAGTGACTGCTGAGCACGTGGTCCTATATTCAATCCCCAGGTTAAGTGAATTATTTTTGGGTTTTTCAATATGGACTTTTTAGTAGCGGTCTGGAGTCTGGAATGGCCCCACTGAAGACAATTTACGTTTGCCCTCACCTACCCTCACCTCACCACCTGGGACCTACGTACAAAATGTTATTGATATAACTGAAAACCTTTCAAGGGGTCATTGTACTAATCATTATGAACAACTTTTATAATACTAAGGAACCAAGCCAGAAAACGTGACTAAAATTTGCTGTTAAATACATTTATGTTCGCTTACCTAAAATTAGCTTAAATAAAATAAATTGGGATAAGGGCAGGACATGATGACCTCGATAAAAAGTAGGGTTCCTACAGCTGATTTTCATTCGCAATTTTCATGGTCACATTGGGCCTTTAGGAGGTTTTCAATGATACAAATACACTATGTGTAAGTAGTTTGTTATTAGACAAGTTGATGAGGGGCCTGCAGCTAAGTAATAACAGCCGCACGGGTCGATCGATCAGGTTAAGCTACGCTTGCCGCGGTAGGTCCGTGGATGGGTGACGATCTTTACATACCAAGAACCCTCCGTTCCTCAGAAAGCAGGTTAATCCCTTGGTCCCGGCTGTCGTTCGTGGATCTTTAACAGTCGTTACGGGTCGTCAGATGCCTGAAAGTCTGACAACCAGTCTTACCAAGGGGTATCGTATTACCCAGTAACTGGGTTGTGGAGGTCAGATAAGCAGTCGCTTCATGGAATTCAGCTGCAACCAGTTAGACTGGAAGCCGACGCCAACATAGTTGGGAAAAGGCTAGGCAGATGAATAAACAAGTTGATTTTTATTCGCAAATTTCAAGGGCATATTGGCCCCTTTAAGAGGTTTTCAGTTATTCCAAATACGCTTTGTATAACTATTTTGACAAAACAGACAAGTTAATAATCTTTAAGGCTTCCAACTTCTAACTACCAATGGCGTTACAAGGCACGAACAAGTCTGAACGTTCAAAAAGCTATTATAACTCATGTATGATCCCTATCTTTAAGACAAACTTGGCCAGCCGATGGTAAACGCAGATCAAACCGACCGTTACAGATGATACCAAAGCAATATACGACTGGCAATAGTCCAGAAACTTGAAGAAAGATCTTTCATATTTTTAATTTAAATATAGTAGGTATTGCTTTTCCCATCTTTAAAATAAAGGCTTCCGCAGACAGGCACGTCGTGACGACGCGACGCGACTCTAGTAGACCAATCTCCATGTAGTTTTAGGAGAATTATCGAAGTAGTCGTGTCACGTCTGTTTGCGGTAGTAATCGCCTTTCTGGGACATTTTAGTAGTTGAAAAAAAAGTAAATAACTCTACTGCATAAATATCCGAAATTCCTCTGTGTCTAGAAGCTAGAGTTCCTGAGCGAACAAGTGTTCCTTATGTATCGAAACCGACCACTAAGGAAGGATTGTTGAAAGTTTGAAAGAAGTTCTTAATTTTCCAGATGGGAGAGAGAAGGGGTCGGGGCGACTAGAATCAATATAATAGGTTGGGGAAAAAGTTTCTTCGCATTTTTTAAGAAAATTCAAAACATTTTTTAATATAGTTTATTTACATTTAACTAAAGTATGTAGGTACCATTTTGTTCGATAACTTTTTGCCATCTTGTAGGTAGGGACATGATCCCATTGCTATAGAAATTTTGGGGCTTTTGGTCAAAATACCGCGACAAGTGGTTTTGGCAGTCCTCTCGTGATGTTAACCTGACACTGCCTAAAGAATTCTGAAGAGACCGAAACAGTTGGAAATCTGAAGGTGCAAGGTGAGGACTATACGGCGGATGCATTAACACCTCCCAGCCAAACTCTTTTAATTTTTGCTGAGTGGCTAAAGATGTGTGAGGTTTAGCGTTATCATGATGAAAAACCACACCCCTTCTGTTGATTAATTCCGGCCGCTTTCTCTCAACTTCTTGCTTTAATCTCATCAGTTGTTTGCAGTAGAGTTCAGAATCGATGGTCCTGCCTGGTGGTAACAGCTCATAATGAATAATGCCCTTCCAATCCCACCACACACACAGCATCACCTTGTTGCGAGTTAACCCGGGTTTCGCCACAGTCTGTGAAGCCTGACCGGCCTTTGACCACGACCTTTTTCGCACGTTCTTGGCATACGTGATCCACTTTTCATCACCAGTTATCAGCTTCTTCAAAAATGGTTCGGTTTCATTACGTCGTAATAAAGAATCACAAATGAGTACACGGTTCATTAGGTTTCTTTCAGTGAGCTCGTGAGGTACCCAAATGTCGAGCTTTTTTGTGTACCCAGTTTTTTTCAAATGCGCCAAAACTGTTTTGTGGTCAATTTCCAGTTCTTCAGCTACGTCGTAACTACTGATATCTTGCTCCACTTTTTCAAAAATGGCATCCATTTTATCCGTAATAGGGCGACCAGAGCGACGTGCATCTTTGACATCAAAATTTCCGGATTGAAAACGCTTAAACCAAATTTGTGCTACTCTCACAGACACTACACTAGGTCCATAAACATCGCAAATTTTTTTCGCGGCTTGCGTTGCATTTTTACCTTTTTTGTAGTAAAATTTTAAAATGTATCGAATTTCTTCATTAGCTTCATCATCTTGACGGTACGAAAAACAAATGAAAATCACCTAATTTGAATTTGGAATTACGTTCTTTAAAATTTAAACTTTCAATGATACCAACACCAGCCAGATACAAATAGTATAGCCAAAGAGATTTTATTACAAGTTCATACATACTATGATGCGAAAAGACTTTTTTCCCCAACCTACGAGTAATATATATATATATATGTTTTTGTAAATTTTGACGTTAAATAGTGCCTTTGTGTGGCTATCCTACTAATATTATAAATGTGAAAGTTTGTATGTTTGGATGTTTGTTAATCACGCAAAAAGGCTGGACGGACGGATTTGGATGAAATTTGGTATACAGATAGTTTATAACCTGGATTAAGACATAGGATACTTTTCATCCCTGTAGAAGGTTCCCGTGGGATAATTTCCGACATTCACGCGGGCGAAGCCGCGGGCAACAGCTAGTTTGAAATAAATGATTTGACTTTGACTTTGGAAGAGGGGAGAATCTTATCAGGTGACTTATGGAAGAAAAGCTTGTAAAAAGAAACTACTAATCTGAGCAAGAAATTACTATAGGAGACATGACAGAACTAGCTCAGTTAAAAAAAAAAAAAAACAACTAAACAAATTCTCAACCATCGACTAAAAAAAATGCTACTAATATTTTCAATCAGCACAAAACTAAGAGAATATTCCCACTATAACGACGTGAAATAATAACAAGTTGCAGGAGAACTCCTCAAACAAAAGTCCAGTCGTCCTGGAACAGCTGGCACCACTAATTTTGTTTAATTTAATAAACGCGACAGCAAAAGATGAAAGTACACTCAAACATTCACGCTAGAGCAGGGTTGCCAACCTACAAATTTTTTAGAACTAATAAAAAACGCACACCTGTGATGGTGAAACTAACTTCCTCTACATTTCATTTTTCGTTTCTGGAGAAAATGCCAAAAATATTCTGTAAAGTTATTTAAAAGTTATAAAGTTATTTTATTGGGTTCCGTACCTCAAAAGGAAAAACGGAACCCTTAGAGGATCACTCGTGTGTCTGTCTGTCCGTCTGTCACAGCCGATTTGCTCCGAATCTAATGAACCGATTAAGTTAAAATTTGGTACACGTATGTATTTCTGTGACCCAAACACGGACGTGTAACGTAAATAAATGAATTTTTAATATGGGGGGTAATTTTGGGGGGTAAATAAGAAAATTAAAAAAATAAAGTTTTGCAAACTGTACCGTATGAAATGAAAGGGTTTACTGTAAGGGTCTCAAATATATATTTTTTTATAATTTTAAAATAAATCATTTTAGAGTTATTTAAGAAAATAGACGAAAATTGACCATTCCCTCCTCTTATCTCCGAAAGTACTCAGCCTAAAATGTTGAAAAAAAAAATACAGAAAACAGTTCAATACCTTACAATTCGATATCTAGTTCAATAGATTACAGGAAAACCTACACGAAGTCTATGGTCTTAAAGCAACATGGTAAATCTCTCAATATTGTGCGTACGCGTACTAAATTTACATTTGCAGTCGGAATGTATGGGAGAACATGTTTTTCAACTACAATGTTAAGTTTGCTCTTGGAATTTATCCCAACTACGGAACCCTTCATTGTGCGTAGTGCGACACGCACCTGGCCGGTTTTTTTTACCTTGAGGATGTTGTTAGTAATTTGGAATTTATTTACTCTATGAATATTAAGAGTCTGTTTCACCACCGGACGTAGAAGAATTATTCGACGGATTGACTGAAAAATCGAACAGAATTTTTGTTATAAAGTTCTTTGCAGCTAATTTAACCGTAACTTATTCTGAAGTGAAGTAACAAGCCTTATGACCTTAATGACCTGCTTCGGCCTGGTATTGTTGGGTACGCAGATGATAGTACAGTTTCAGAGAGATACTTGTCCAGAGCAAAAACCAGCGGGGCCGAAGTTCGTTCCTTGAGAGAGGCCATGGTAGAGCGGACAGATTTGACCTTAAGCTTTGTCTCCCAGTGGGGTGATGATAGTCTGGCCTCTTTTAACGCCACCAAAACGCAGGCGTGTCTTTTTACCGCTAAAAAGAGTCGTTTCGCCCAAACTCCTACTTTTCGGGGTACATCTGTTCCTGTAACTGATCGACTTGAGCTCCTAGGCATGGAGTTGACATCTGGTCTCAACTTCGGCGCCACCATCGAGTACAAGGCCCAAACTGCGGCCAAGAAACTGGGCATCCTAAATAGGGTGAAGCGATACTTTGCGCCTGGACAGCTTTTAACCCTATACAAAGCGCAAGTCCGATCCTGCATGGAGTATTGCAGTCACCTTTGGGATGGATCAGCTAAGTACCAACTAGCCGCGCTTGACTCGGTGGAACGCAGAGCTAAGAGGCTCATTGGCGACGTAAAACTGGTGGATGCCAAGCTTCATAGCTTGGCTCATCGCCGCAAGGTTGCCTGCTTGTCGGTCTTCTACAGATTGTACTTCGGAGAGTGTGCCCGAGAACTCCACGACCTCATTCCACCGGCCCCCTTCTACCACCGGACATCTAGACGCACTGCCAGTTACCATCCCTACCTGGTGGCTATTCCACCAATTCGCACTAAGCGCTTCCAAATGTCTTTTATAATGCGCACGGCAAAAGAGTGGAACTCACTACCTGCGTCTGTGTTTCCGAACGTATACAACCCTAATCTCTTCAAAGTGAGAGTTAACAGGCTTCTTCTGGGTAAGCTCACTCCATCGTTGACTTTGTCTCTGTCACCTCTGACCTAGACTAGAGTCAAGAGCAAACCCATCACAAATAAAAAAAAAAAAAAAACTGATAACTTAAAACGCACTATATCAGCTTATTTCTTCATAAAAGTAATTGTACAATCACATCTGTATTGCGATCATAAAAAGGCATGTATTTAATCGAAACTCAAATAATTCCCATTTCGTTTTCCTAAAAATATTATTGAACACTGTAATATTATGAACCTCTTTTTGAGAATCTCTAATTACTATGTTTTGGGGTCCTAAATATACTAAACAGCCAAGTAACTGCGACCAACTTGAATTTATCCCGTTTGGCCGGGATGCTTAGCTTAGTTACTGCGAACAACTGTGAGCAACGGCCAGAAATTTAAAAAGAAGCTCATTTATTGAAAATCGTAGTTTTATTCATTAATGTCACATTTTTATTTAAGTACTTACATTTTTCACTTCAATCAGAGATAAACAACCTTATACCATAAACAGCTATCATAGCATTTTGTACTTGTTCAGATATACTATCATAATCTTTCAACCAGTCACTACTTCCAATTTCTTTGGTCATCCTTCTTAGAAAATTCATTAAAACAAGCAGTTTTTCGGTATTCTTATTCACTACCATTTCTTGAAAATATGCCACAATCATATCAATATCACATTGCAGAGTGGTCTGTTCACTTTCTAACCATGCCCTTAACAGCTCCCTTACATGGCCCCAAGGAAGACCTAGCAACCGTTTGGGCTTTTCTTTGGGTGTTACTTCTATATGAAATTGTTCTTATATGGTAAGTCCCTTGTTACATTGTCACCCCGAAGAAATTTATTTATTGATTTTGTAGAAGAGGGCTGTAGATTTTTTTTGAAGGCTTTATTTCAAACGTCTTCATCGTTAAGAAAATCTTTTAAGAGGTTAATTTAAAAAAAAAGAGTTCATCATTAGAAGGTCAATAAGTTTTTAGAGGATCAGTTATATATTTCCCATATTAATATAATTACAGCTCAAACCGTAGCCAAGAATCATACGCTAAACCCTTACATAAAAGCCATACAACTTCATCCCGCTCACGTTTCCAGCACGTGCCACCCCTGGAGCCACAGTATCAGTTACCGCGGCTCCGCTACCCTCATTATAAACTTTTAATGGTTTTATCAAACGTTACGAGTAGCCCATTGTGGCGTGGCTCACCACTGAATAATGTTTACGTCTGTTTGTAGGTACTACTTACAGACTCTTTTCGGGGCTTAGAATGAATTACCTAGTTCTAACTTTCTGTTAGCAAAGGCTGACTAATGTATTTTGTTTGTGAATTGAGAAAGAGTGGACTTAAAAAAGTGTCGATTTACGATAGTAAAAGTTCGCAGATACAACCTACAGCCGTAATTGGAATGTAGTTCCTTGGTGCGGTTTAAACGGATATCTATGGGTTTAAAAGATGATGTACTTAGTGACAAAAATTTATAAGTAAAGTGTATGCTTTTTTTTTTATTTGTGATGGTTTGCTCTTGACTCTAGTCTAGGTCAGAGGTGACAGAGACAGTGTCGATGATGGAGTGAGCTTACCGAGAAGAAGCCTGTTCACTCTCACTTTGAAAAGATTAGGGTTGTATGCGTTCGGAAACACAGACGCAGGTAGTGAGTTCCACTCCTTTGCTGTGCGCGTTATAAAAGACATTTGGAAGCGCTTAGTGTGAATTGGTGGAATAACAACCAGGTAGGGATGGTATCTGGCAGTGCGTCTAGATGTCCGATGGTAGAAGGGGCCCGGTGGAGGTCGTGGAGTTCTCAGGCACACTCTCCGAAGTACAATCTGTAGAAGACCGACAAGCAGGAAACCTTGCGGCGATGAGCCAAGCTATGAAGCTTGGCATCCACCAGTTTTACGTCGCCAATGAGCCTCTTAGCTCTGCGTTCCACCGAGTCAAGCGCGGCTAGTTGGTACTTGGCTGATCCATCCCAAAGGTGACTGCAATACTCCATGCAGGATCGGACTTGCGCTTTGTAAAGGGTTAAAAGCTGTCCAGGCGTAAAGTATCGCTTCACCCTATTTAGGATGCCCAGTTTCTTGGTCGCAGTTTGGGCCTTGTACTCGATGGTGGCGCCGAAGTTGAGACCAGATGTCAACTCCATGCCTAGGAGCTCAAGTCAATCAGTTACAGGAACAGATGTACCCCGAAACCTACGAGTTTGGGCGAAACGACTCTTTTTAGCGGTAAAAAGACACGCCTATGTTTTGGTGGCGTTAAATGCTTAGATGGTTTAGTCATAATAATAATAATAATCGTTTATTTGCATGAAATATAGTGCTTACAGATGTCATATTCCGCCTACTAAATTCAGCATGCAAATTTTGGATGTGCCATGATTCATAGTTATTGAATGATATTTGTATTCATTAAATATTATTTAGAAAAAAAGAAGATTCAAGAAGTCAATAAAGAAAAAGAAATTACAAATTTCAAAATAAGAATACAGGCAAGTCAAAATTAATATCTAATATTACAGGAATGTCAAAAATGATTAAATTACAGAAATGTCAAAATTAATTGAATTACAGAAATGTCAAGATTAATTAAATTACACTATTCATGTCTGTGCAATATTCCTATTCATATTATACTTAATTCAAAAATTCATTAATAGTATAGAAGCAATTTTCAATAAGCCATGTTCCGAGTCTTTTTTGAAATATATTCGTAGCCAGTTCTCTTCTTCTTCCTTTGGTATCTTATTAAATATCTTTATTGCCGTTCGACTGGTGTTTTTATGGCAAAATGTTGTTCTACACCCAGGCATAGCTAATCTGGTTGGATGCCTTGAGTGTTTACCTATTTTATACATATTTTCACTATCAGCTTTACTAAATAGGTTAGGGTGTATTTTTACGAATCCAGTATAAGCATGCCAGTGATAACAATTTATGCTCTTTTAATATGGGCCTGCACGATTCTAATGGCCCTACACCAAACACAGCTCGTAAGCACTTTTTTGCATAATAAAAGCCCTGTCAATATCCGTAGAATTACCCCATAATATTAAGCCATATCTTAGCACATATGAGACGTAACCATGATAAGCCAGTAGAGCGGCATTTATTCCACCAGTTTTCCTAAGGTTTCTCAGTGCAAATGCAAAGCTGTTTAGCCTGTTGCATATATTATCTATATGTTTGTTCCAATTGCAATTTTTATCAATTACTATGCCTAAAAATTTTGTATAGTCAACTTCTTCAATATCATTACCACGCCAAATAATTTTCATTGTTTTATTTGTCATTTTGTAATTACAGAAATTAATATATTTTGTTTTGGAGATGTTTACACATAAATTATTTTGTTCAAACCAATCTAGTATGCTTTCAACGGCAGTATTTACTTTGTCCTCATGCTGTTCATTTTTGGTTTCGTTATTGATTATTACCAGTGAAATGTCATCTGCGAATAACACGCACTTATTCTGGATTACTGTTGGCAAATCATTTACATGTTGAGATGATGAATGAAAGGCGACTAACAAAAGGTAATACAAACAAAAGGGCTTTACAAGGCGGATGTGAGTGGAAACGCTAGGAGGGTACGCCATAGAAGAACATATTATATAATGACCTTATTGGTGATGTTCTTCAGAAAGGTCAGGTACGTAGTACTCGTAACCGGCGTGTATGTGTGACCAGATGTGAACGTAAACGAAATAAAAGGAGTATGTAAGGATCATAGCTGGTGGTTCTCTAGTTTCTGCCTGCCACCATGTGAAGAAGGGGTGAGTTTATGGTTGTGTATGTGTGTAAAAATAACCGAAATACAAATAGACAGAGTTACTTGGCTTTACTAATATGCATAAAGTACAAATTCTCTGCGCAAATGAAATACCTACCATGTTTTACTCATCGTTAAACTCTATAGCAACTAATAAACTCGTCAGTAAGACGCAATACACTCCTCCATCCATCATGTGTACTAGTTGTCTGCTATTGACTGCTGTCTGACGTACACCCTGATCGATTAGTTAGTTAGTGTGTCTCAGTCTTTATACCTACTTAGCAATCTATGTGAGGTTAGTTTTCTTTGTACTGGTCTTCAAAGAATTGTGTAGAAGAGAACAAAATAGAATTATTGTTAGTTATTTGATTTAATGTATGCACGTAATACGTTGCTTTTCAATATCTACAATATTAGTGTCACAGATGGATTGCCAAATCCGCTATGTTACATTAAGCTCTGGCTGTTTTACAAAACAGCTCCGTAATGTGATGTTAAATGATTTCTTTTTCTAAGCGAGTTTCCTTCTTGCCATCGTAACTTTTTCTTCTTAACGAATCAGTTTGTCTCTATTCGATATTGAATCATTGTCACAAATAGCATAAATGTTTATTTACTCAAAGGCTGTTCAACGCCACAATTCAATTACGTTCCGATAAACAACAGATGAGTAAAGATGATTGAAATAAACGTAATAATGTAGAATTAATTGCGACCCTTTTATCTTTAACCTTTGATTTTTGAAAGGCGCCCAAATCCCACGGCCCGACGAGGCCAAGCCAAAAAAAGCCGGTCAAGTCCGTGTCGGATCACGTTCAATGAAGGGTTTCGTAGTTGGGATGAATTTATTATTATTAGCCTTGCCCCCCCCCCCCCCCCCCATGCTGGGCAAAGGCCTCCCTACTCTCTTTGCATCTCTCTCTGTCCAGAGCTTGACAAAGCTTACGACCCAGTGGGTCTTGCTTAATGGAAAACGATATCGCGGCGTGCCCAGACGGAGGTGGCGGGACGAGCTGGACTTCTATAATAATGTTTGGTCCTCGGGACGAATTTATCCCAAGAAAATAACATTGTAGTTGAAAAACATATTCTCGCATACATTCCAACTGCAAATGTAAGTTTGTACGCACAATATTGAGAGATTTCGTCGTGTCGATGGCACGACAGTGTATTAGATTTTCTTGGCACAAAACTTGGCCACTTCCACGGCATCGTCGGTGGCAGCGCAGAGATCGTCCACACCCTGCTGCCATACGCGTCGAGGTAGTCTTACGAGGTTGTGGTTGTACCAACTAACTTTTATGAAGGTGTTTAAACTGACGCGAATAGTGGCGTAACTTCCTAATCGTTAACGATGCGTACAGTCGCGTCCCGCATCCCGCCTGGGATCGCCTTCAGTTTGGCCAGAGCTTTAATATTTATAAAATGTTACGCTTGATTCTAAGCCTAGCTTGAAGCTAATATATCCTCGTTTTGCTCCGATGACAATATATTTTATTTGGTAGAGATGACCTGATGCTGGAGCGAGTGTCTCCTCCGCACGATCCATGGTATAGATAATATACCTCACCAACTGGTCGACACGTCAAGAGACCGAGGACTGGCTCGTTCTTTGGCCAAAGAGCAAGAGGCCAAAGGCACGTTACCGGATAACTGCGATGTGGACGAGTACTTCGACGCCTAAGTGTCCTTTTGTTTTTTTATTTTTATTTGTATAGTTAGATAGTAAGTCATTTAGTACGTAGCGTAAATATGTAGTTAGTTGTATAATAATTGTAAAGTACACATTGAGATTGCATTGCAAAATGCAATCATATATTTTTTAAAACATGTTTTCTGAAGAGTTTCTTTTAATTTATTATTTGTTATTATTATTAAAAGCCTGTGATATTCCACTGCAGGGCACAGGCCTAATTAATTATTTTATTGAATAAAAAATCTACAATTATTCAATCTGCTCACATAAATCTTCACGAAACATGAAATAATTAATAACTTTACACATAATAATACAAAATAATGAGTGTCGTCTGTTGACAGCGAACAACCGAAGCCCGGACTGTGCCAAGTGGCTGTCAACGCGACATTCAGTTAATTATCACTGACCACTTACTGAGGTGAATGGGCTCGACATTACTGTTATTGAGCGATATTAAATATGAATGAAACTGGCTCGGTAGGTTATGTTCTTCAGTTTCCAAATTATTTATCTACTAGCGATTCGCCTCTGCTTCTCACTGTTTTTAATCATACACATAAATTTTCTGGAATAAATTCTCTAAATAGTAGTTTAGAAGAACAACACAGACAGACACGAAAAGCAACTTCAATTTATAGTATGTGTGTATGAGTCACCAAGACTCCATCATGGTAAGTGGATAAGACTCGCACTAACCAGGAGAGCATGGCACAAAAGGAAAAAGGCTTATACTCAGCAGGAAGTGAAACAGGGCTTGCCAAGCCAACGGTGATGATCAAGGCTCGAAAGTGATGGTTTCGTAATCTTTTCGTATATGGAGAAAGAGCGAGTCAGCAGTCTGCATCACTGCGTGTTTGTAGTTTCAGACAGTTACGTGAAAACGTTTTTTTTTTTTTCAAATTTTTTTTAGTCTTTAATTGAGGTTTTGACGGAAATTCGGATTAGGTTAGTTTAGCACTAGGTACTAAAAACGTTAAAATTTAAGACGACTTAGAATAGAATAGAATAATTTATTCATAAGTTCACATATATAAATTATAAATTACGTAGAAGTTACAACATTACAAAGTTACATATTAATATCAGTAAGAAAATATTAAGCTACGAGTACGTCTAAAATAAATCTAGTGTATATAACTTAAATAGAATGGTTAAAGGTCTAATAAATACAATAGCGACCTGCCTGATGTAGGTTTATTCAAACCTGTGTTTCAGGCCATCACTTAACAGCGCTGAGTGCTTTAGTGGACAATATGTTGTACATAGAGCTAGCGTTGATACATAATAAATAGAAATAGACTTAACACTGCAAACTTATTGCATTACTTCTAGCAATTTTTCAGTTTCTGAGTATTAAATGTCGCTAAGTATTCACTCAACACTTCACTACATTTTTTACAATTTACACTATATATACTTAGAGACTTATTGATTTTGTTATATAAAAACGGACCTAAAAATACATAAAATTTATTTATAAAAGTATGTCTAGTTTGAGGCTTTATGCAAACCAAGTCTTTTCTTCTCTTATCTATAGGTATTGGTATATAAGTAAGGTTTCTATGCTGGAGTAATACTATTTTCAATATAAATAGTTGTCGCACGGTTAAAACTTTACATGCCATGTAAAGCTCGTGTGTGGGAAATCTAAATGGGCGAAAGGTGGCTACTTTAAGGATAGCTCTCTGCGCACGTTCTAATGGCAGTAGGATTGATTTAGCAGCCCCACCCCATGAAGTTATACAATAAGTGAGAATGGATTGGCACAAAGCTAAATAAACCTGTTTAATTAATTTGTAGTCTGATATATATCGTAAATTCTTAAAAATGTATATTAATTTACGCATTCGAGTGCATAATAAATCAATGTGTTTACGGAAATTCAGATTTGTGTCAATCGTTACACCAAGATATTTCATATGATCGGTTTTTGCTAAAGTAGGACAATTACATGCATTGTCAGCATACGGGCTGCACTTATGCGCATAAATGTTTATGTTAGTAGTTGGTTGGTTAGTATTTCTAATAGTAAATAAAATGTGTTTGGTTTTCTCTGCATTTAGTGTAAGTAGATGTTCATGTAGCCAATTAGATACTATATTAAAACCATTCTGGGCTTGTTTATACACCTCATCTCGAGATTTGTCTGAAAACAATAGAGCTGTGTCATCTGCATATGACATTATGACACCGTTTTGGAGTGACAAGCTGCACAGGTCATTTATATATACTAGGAATAACGTAGGACCCAAAATACTACCTTGTGGTATTCCGTAATTACTATTGCTAAGCTCAGAACTGACGTACTGACCAATTTTGACACATTGTGCACGGTCACTAAGATAATCAGAAAGTAGTGAAAGCGTTGTTCCTCTTATTCCGAGTGTTTCAAGCTTGTGCAATAATAAAGGACACGAAATTGTGTCAAAGGCCTTGGCGAGGTCTAGGAAGATCCCAATGGAGTGCATGCCCTTATCCAAATTAGTTGTTATATAATCCGTTAATTCATGTACTGCTTGATTAGTTGATTTTTTGGGCCTAAAACCAAATTGTCTATCTGAAAGTAATTTGTTATCTTCTAGGTATTTCATTAATCTAATATTGATGATTTTCTCTAGGATCTTGGACAGCCCGGTTAAAACTGAAATGGGTCTGTAGTTATTAACACATTTTTTGTCACCAGATTTATATACAGGAGTAACCAATGCTTTTTTAAGCGACTTAGGGAATATACCATTAGTTAAGCATAACTGAAAAATATGAGTTAGCGGCGGAGCAAGTAGGTGTTTGAAATGTTTAAGTATGTTGTTTGATATATTGTCCCACCCAACAGCGCACACGTCCTTTAATCCAGAAATAATTGTTAATACTTCATCGACATCCGTATCTAGTAAGACAAACGATTTGAGTGTAGGGAATGTTTTAGGTTGGTTTTGAGGGAAAGAACTTCTAGATTTTAAGGTATTTTCTGCTAAAGTTTTGCCTACGTTAGAAAAATAGAAATTAATTGTATTTGTTGATTCGATTGGGTTGTTCTCTATTGTCAATAAGTCAAGTGGAGGTTCCGGTTGTTTTGTGCTAAATGTACTTGTTTTTATAAATTTCCAAATAAGTTTACTATTTTTACCTGCTTTCTGTAGTTCATTTCTATCGTATTCATTTTTTATTTTTTTCAGAAGATTGTTGCAGAAGTTTCTATATCTTCTATACGTAATGGAAAGTATTTCATTATCAGGCTCAAGTTTGGATTTTATGTGTAGTTTGTCTCTATGCCTAATACACCGAACAAGTCCGGGTGTAATCCAAGGTTTAATGCATTTATACTTCCTTGGCGTTATTTTAGCGAGACTTAAAAGTACGGTAAGTAATGTAAAGGTTCCATGAAATGGACCTGGCTGACATCGCGCCAGTATATAACTCTCTTTTTTAAATAGTATCTATAAAAAAGATAGTTCGTATGTTTTTTTCCAGTTCGCACTTCGGTTTTAGCTAGGACACTAGGCGGTATAGTTTGAAAAGTGTGCTATTTTATTCGGAGATTGTCTCGTTCAGACTTATTAATTACAGCTCTCGTTATTGCGTGTCCAAGTTTTATTTACTATCTGACTACACATACACACCGCTGCAGAAACTCAGAACTTCCACACAATTGGAGTCTCCTACAGGTTCTCTACAGGTTTTCATGATTCGTTTGTCCTGAGTTAAGCCTGCTCTTGCAAGGGTATGAGCTCATATTGTGAAATGTATTCCTGACGTTAGGTATTTGTTCACATAGGCATTAGGTGGGGTTAGCCTGAGTACTCGAATGTCATATTATGAATAAAAGTCTTATTTGGAAATAAGACCTTAAAAAACCTTTTATTCAAAGGGGGCGTAGCTCATGTAATGGTTCCATTCAAAAGACCTTAACCTTTTACATATTATGCTGCCATTCGACTCCTCGCGCCAGTGAAGAATTGTCTTTCTTAAATAAATAAAAAACAACACAACAACGCCCAATGAAGGGTTCCATAGTTGGGATGAATTTATCCCAAGAACAAACTTAACTTATCATTGAAAAACATGTTCTCCCATACATTCCAACTACTAATATCCATAGTTAAATTAAAAGGATCCAACCCACATGGTGAAGCGTCAATGCTTTTTTCAATGTAAAAAATAAAATATTAACATTTTAGGATTTGTTCCTATAATATAATAATGTTAGTGTTTCAAATTAAATATTTTAATTTCTCAATTGATGAATCCTCGCGCCAATATTCCCCGCAAAGAGACATGGCGAGTGCTAATCGCTCCGCCTTTTGAATATTCCTTTTTTGATGAAACCTTGACGATACTCGTAAAATAAATGGACCTGCATCTGTGCTTCATTGAGGACTTATAGTGCAGTGTTGATTTTTGGAGTTTCAACCATTCCACCGGTAGATTTAAGAAGATTTGCTCGCCGGCCGGCAGCTACAGACCTACAAGCCATCACGCACGCATGAACGAGATATCTTCCCATCTCCCTGGGTCTGAGTGGGATCTCTGGATTGTAAAGGTACGTGGGCATGTTTAGCTGCTATTAATTCGATGGTATTGGTTCCTCGAGGATTCATCAATGGGGAAATTATTTTACTTTTGAAGTCCGCCATTACGTCTTTGAGTTAAGTTTTTTCTCACATCATTCTAATAAAGGTGCAGGCTATTTACACGCCTCACCACGACATTAGGTGTAATGTGGGTTGGATTCTTTTCGTTTAACTATGGACAAATGTAAGTTTGTACGCACAACATTGAGCGATTTACCATATTATTTTAAGACCATAGACTTCTTATAGGTTTTTCTGTAATTTATAGCTATGGAATTATTTTCTGTTTTTTTTTTCAAAATTTTAAGCTCAGTAGTTTTGGAGATAAAGGGCGGCAATGATCAATGTTCGTCTATTTTCTTAAATAACTTTAAAAGAAAATATTTTAAAATTATAAAAAAAATATATATATTTGAGACCCTCACAGTAAGCCCTTTCATTTGATATATCGCACGGTACAGTTTGCATATATATATTTAATTTTCTTATTTGCCCCCCAAAATTGACCCTCATATTCAAAATTCATTTATTTACTTTACGCGTCCGTGTTTGGATTACAGAAATACATAAGTATACCAAATTCCAACTTAATCGGTCAATTAGATTCGGAGCAAATTGGCTGTGACAGACGGACACGGACAGACAGACAGACACATGAGTGATCCTATAAGGGTTCCGTTTTTTACCTTTGAGATACGGAACCCTAAAAAGATAGTTAGCATGTTTTTTTCAGTCGGGACTTCGGTTGTAGCTAGGACGCTAGGCGGTATAGTTTAAGAAGTGCGCTATTTTCTTCGAAGATTGTATCGTTTGAATCTATTAATAATAGATATAATTCTTCCCTCTCCGAGTGTTATTCCGTACGTCCCCAGTAGAAACTCAGAACTTCCACATAATTGGACTCTGATCTTCTACAGTACCTATTACATTCAAATCAATCAGTAAACAGTAATAAAATTGACACTAAACGGTCTTCGTAGTACCAGGGACACATAAAACAAACGCGTTCTGTATCGTAAACAAATTGAAAACGCCACGTCTGTCGATCAATGCGAGTCTATTTCATTGAATAATTTGAACTATTGGCTAGTCAATTACTAGTCTCGCTCTATCATTATTTGTTTTCTTTGTTTGTTCGTTGTCCTAGCCTTTTGTCAGTAATATTTAATCAGCCTCCATTATATACTATAAATCATCACGCGAGTATACCTCGAAGGTTTAGGCAGTGGTGCACCTGAAGTACAACGACTTTTTCCGGTTATGTTTAAGTCGCATGTAATGGAGGTCGACCCTATTTCCGAGCAAAAATGCAGACTCCGGGTTGCTACTAAGATCATATTAAAAGGGAAAACCCTATATAAAACTTTGCCCGATTTGGCCTGTGGAAAGAACTCAAAAAGTCTGAACCCACTACTCAGCAGCCTTCTGATCACTTCGCAAACGAGGCAGTCTTTAAATATGGCATGTATTCAATCGAACCTTTAATGATTCCCATTTTGCGCTCCTAAAAATACAATAACACTCTAATGTAATGATTATGCCTCGTTTTGTTAGCCTCAAATAATTCCTGGTTTGGGGCACTACAAATACTAAATGGCCAAGTAAGCACTTGCTGGCCGCTATCGCGACACCGCTCAATTCGCTCGCTCAGCTCGCGCGTTTAGTTACAGTACTAACCAAACCATTTGGTCGGGGTAGCTTAGTTACAGCGGCCAACTGTGAGAAGGTCATTAAGTTTTTAGAGGATTAGTTTCATATTTCCCATTAAAATATAGTAAATACTTAACTATAAAGATTAGAACAATATAGCCGTCACAAAAATATTTAACCCAAATAATTCAAGAAACCTCCAACCACAAAATACATCGTCCACCAAAGTGCTAATACAGCATTTCGCTTTGACCAATAAGTTATTGGTCCTTTTACTCTAAATGCGTCTCCCTGGTCTTATTGCCAAGCAAAGTGCCTAATTGCCAAAAC
Organism: Dicycla oo; assembly: GCA_948252095.1. Classification (NCBI taxonomy): domain Eukaryota; kingdom Metazoa; phylum Arthropoda; class Insecta; order Lepidoptera; family Noctuidae; genus Dicycla; species Dicycla oo. The sequence continues at coordinate 1,012,166 of OX411733.1, forward strand.
TACTCGAGATCGTCGACCTTGTAGCTCATATTGGTGACGTAAACAATGCTGTGGGGAATGTTGCGAACTTTATTACCCTTCTGTTTTCCATGCGAACCTGGTACTTGGAAATGAATGGCTGGTAAGTGTATGGCGAATTAGGTTGGTTTGTGGAATGCCATAGGAATTTCTCACATATAAAAACATCCTATTTGCCTTCCAGGTGATCGGCAGAAGAATTTTTAATAACTAACAAAATAGCAGAGGTTTAGAAAAAACTATAATCGCTAAGGTCTGCATATTAATGTCTGCAGATTGATGTTATTACACAAGAAAACGCCTATGCTCCTAAGTAACCAAGAAATACAATAGAGAAATAAAAGGTATTATTTTCTTATGCACCGCAAAAAAAATCATAGCTAGTCTTGTGATAACGTCATAAACAGACTCATAAAACCAATAAATTATAATCATCCCCTAAGAATTGATGCCCCTAAGTTCCGACTGTCAAAACATCTGACACATCACTTCATTTTGCACACAAAAACAACCATAACAAACAAGAAACCATATTAACACAAAAACAACAAAGAGCAACGGATAATAACGTAATGGTTTTGATTCTTTTCTAGGCAAATCCAATAGAATTGTGTCGAGGAGTTTATAATTGGAAGATAAAAGTGGCACTTGATTTATTTGTATGGCAATTACTTTTTTTATTGCTTACTGGGCCAGTTCTTGACCTCGATCATGCCTGATGGAAAGCGATGGATGAGGTCTATGATGGAACGAGCTTGCCCAAAAGATGCCTGTTTAATCTTACTTTGAAAGCAGACGAGTTATATGTAGAAAGGAACACAGACGCTGACAGAGAAGTTCACACCTTGGCTGTGCGCATGATAAATGTGGAGGCAAAGCGCTGAGTACAACTGGTCGGGATATCAGCCTAGACCGCTGGGTCTAGAACCCTAGAAGAAAGCGATTTTGCACAGATTTTTTCATAAATAACGAAAGGGAACATATATAAGGATTTTCAGAAATTCTTCGCCTAAAGGGGATTATTAAATAGGGAATGAAAGTTGGTATAGATTCGTCAATTTTAGGGTTTCGTACCTAAATGGTAAAATGGAACCCTTAGTGCGACTCAGTCTGTCTGCCTGTCACAGCTGGATATCTCAAGAACTACTAATGCTTTCAACTTGAATTTTGGAATAGTTTCAGATGACGTTTGCTCAACTATTTTGCAAATAAGAAATATATATAAAAGAAATATAAGAAATATATATATTTATATATTACAACAAGGACTGAAAGGGGGTCTTAAAAATTCGAAGTGAGGCTACTAGGGCAGGTGGGGGATATGAAAGAGCGTAATATAGATTTTTAAAAAATTATATATATCAAAATTAAACTATAGATAACCAGCAGAGAAGAATACTTGGTACATTTCTAAACGGATATACAAAAATGTAAAAAGAGGCCAAGTGTGAGTCACACTCGCACACGAAGGATTCCATACCACCGTACATTATATTATTTTAAACATTATATTTTTTTTAATTATTTTATTTATTAATAGCCTTCATTGTACCACTGCCTGTTGGGCAAAGGCCTCTCTCTGTCCAGTGCTTCCAAGGAGTCTTTATTAAAGGAGTCCAGCCCAACCCGCCGTCTGGGACTGCCTCGATGTCGTATTTTAAGCGGAACCCACGTCGCGTTTTTAAATACTTTATTAAAAAAATAAAAAGCCGAAAAAAATACGTCTCTTATACGGGGGCCCCGTTTTATTTTTAACTTTGTTTTTAATCTTTGCTGTTATAGCGGCCCTAATTGTATACACTGTGAAAATTTCAAGTATCTACCTATTACGGTTCAAATGATACTGCCCTGTGACAGTCGGACGGACAACGGAGCCTTAGTAATAGGGTCCCGTTGGGTAAGAAACCTTAAAAATTAAACATTTTTGAGTGTAAAACTCAGTATTTAAAAACAAAACAATGAAATAAGGAATAAAATCAAAATCAAAAGTCATTTATTCAATTAGCATGCAACCTGTGTCGACACCCTCGCGCCATCCCATCTTCTTAGCACGGCGGGTTGTGCTGGGGCGGCTGCTGCAGGAGCAGAAAACCTCAAACGGCGCAAATATAGCAACCTTATTGGGAGCTATACGTTTGAGCCGTTTGGGGTTGAAACTCTAGGGCCTTGGGGTCTGGACTGGCCTATTTTTAACCCAAAGAATCAGCATTGCCATCCAACGTGGCAATGCTGCCAGCCTTTTGGGCACTTTTTCCAATGATAGCGATGCAGACGAATTTTTTGATGCCCTATGCGCTCTTCACCTATGCTTGTACATATAGTCTAGTTACTGTTTGAAATAAAAAAAAAACTTATGTGTAAAAAAAATTAGGCTGAGAATCAGCACTTCGAACGGCAAAATTACATAAGACAGTCCCCCAAAACGACCGCCCTTCACCACTTCCTAGTGCTTTAGCTGGGGAGAAGAAGTGGCGCAACAAACTCCCCAGCAGCACAGCTGTCTGTTTTAGTAAACATTCTATACAATAGTACGCAAAAGCCACACATTTACGAGTAGGTACATTACGCAATACAAAACATTAAATTACTTAAGTAAAATTATTTGCCATCTAATAAAATCATATAAAATCTCCGTTTTACATAATTATACCAATATACCACACACAAAGATAATATTGTGATAATTTATCTCCTCGAGCAGAAAATGGAAGCGTCTACAATATTCCGTATTCCTCTGAATGGAGAGGAATCATGAGTTGAATTGATAATTGGTATACTTTACATATTGTAATGCTTGTTATCTTGAAATGGAAATTCTCGAAATGAAGAAGAATCTTTTAACTTTGTTTTTTTTTTTGAAAGGTCAGTAACCTAACATAACATGACATAACATCACGCCTGTTATCACCGCAGGGTTAGGCGGAGGTGTACCTATAGTACACACACATTTCGCCAGTTTAGGGGGCGAGCCTATTACCATCAACGGGGCACAAATCCAGACTCGGGGCTGCTGTTGTGATATTCCAGTTGGTAAAACTTAAAATGCGCGACCCGGGAATCGACCCCACGATCTCATGCTCAGCAGAAGTACTGGCGACCACCAGACCAACGAAGCAGTCAATAACCTAAGCTAGTTGTATTTCTACGAAGCAAGATGGGTGGCAGCGTTTGACCTAATCTAGAGATATTTTTGGTTGACTTCTAATTGCGAAAAAAACAAGACGGATAAAGTCGAATAAAACTACCTTATCACTTGCTTCTGAAAACAAATCTCAAAGAAATGTACACAACATAACTCCACTATTTTCCATCTGATTTTTCTTCAAACAAAACCTTAATTTTCATATTCATAAGTAATTCCACACTTGCCTGAATGATCGAAAGCAACCGTACGTAGTTATTTTCCTAACAGGCTGAACAATATAAGGTTGCTTTTTGCATGAAACCTTTACAGTACCTACCTACACGGTCAAAATGTATGGAACAGCAGATTTTTTTGTTATATCTCTCTCTAAAGCTCTCCGTCCGCCGTCACTCGAAGTGGACGTGTGTCGCGTGTGCTCGGACCCTGTGCAGATATTTAGTTATGCTAAATTCCTATTGGTTAAAGTCTCTGAAGTAAATTCTCGTTTCCTCATACGGACTTTTTACGGCTGGTCTCCGCCCCTCGAAAGGGATAGACTCTCGCTCGGTGTTACGTCGCTGGCGCGCCTAATTGGATTTTTGTGATTGGTGTTTGCCGGGATTTGAACTTGAGACTCGCGCGCGACGGGTACCTGTCCGTTCCCCCGAGTCACCGTAACGTAGGCGCAGAAGCCGAAATTGCAAGTCACTACGCACGTTGACATCCGCACCGTGCGGGCCGCTGGCTGACGCATCGGCTACGAAGTGTGTGAGTCATCGATTTAGTTGGCGGCTACGCTGCTACGAATTGGAAGGTGTGCTACGTGTGCTACGTTTTACGCGTCGTGTATTTGTTATCATAAAATAATCACAGCACAATGCCACAGATTCAACGGTCACCTCCTGCAGGCACTGGTATGGAAACTCAGCGGGTAATGTCATCGCCTGATATTTCGAATATTGATAACGAGCCAGAACATAAGAATGTCAACACAAAATCAAGAGGCAGACGGTTTCGGCCAGACCTCTCGCCGGGTCACTCCCCACTAAGTGAGTTCAAGACGTTTGAGGACAAAATAATGAATTTATTGACTACGTGGAAATCTGATCAGGATAAATTATTGAATAAGTTAACATCTGATATCAACGAGGTAAAGCTACAGAATAAAGAGATACGAAAGACAAACGTCGACATTGAGAAATCCATCGAGCATATAAATTTGGCGTATGAGAGCATGAGACAGTCAGTACAAAAACTGGAAAAGGAACGTCAAGAACAGCGCTCTTATATCATGGAATTAGAGAAAAAGGTGTTTGACTTGCAGAATAGTTCACGCTCCTCCTGCTTCGAAATAAGAAATATTCCGGTAACTGAGAAAGAGACTACAGAGAACCTGGCGTCCCTAGTATTACAAACAGGCAAAGTTCTTCAGGTTCCTTTAAAATCAACGGATCTGCGAGATGTCTATCGTATGCCGGGGAAAAAAGGATCAAGTAGACCAATAGTTGCAGAGATGATCACTGTTCCTCTAAAGAAACAGGTGCTAGACGCTGTTCGGGCTTTTAATAAAGAGCGCCCCACTGCGGAAAAATTAAATAGTACTCACATTGGAATAAATGGAGAGCCTAAACCGATATACGTAGCCGATCACTTACCAAATAGCCTGCGACAATTATTTTACGAAGCTCGCAAGTTCGCCAGCGCTCACGATTACAAGTTTTGTTGGTCGCAGAACAATAAGATTTTTCTTCGCGAGCGGGAGGGCATGGACTCGGTCATCGTCTCCTCAACGTCATGTCTGGCTAACCTGCACAAAACTCTGCAGCATTAACTCTGATCAGCAAGCGATAACTATCTTTTATTCTGTTTGGGCTAAGGTTTCATTTTATATTTTATTTGTTTTTGTTTATCATTTAATTATCACGCTATCTAAATGCTTAACAACATATTACACACTTTCACCATACACATCTTCTATGACACAAAATCTCCATATCATGTGTACGGTCCAATCCCCCCTCTGTTTACCCCTCAGGTGTGTTGATTATGAGGTATTCTTTGCTAGTTCCAATAGTAACGCTATATATGCCATTATTTTAAGAAAGGTAATTTTGCGGCTACACTTCTACTTGGGCTATTTTCTGATTGTTTGTTCTCATGTCGAGACATCAAATAGTTATGAAATGTCTCCCGTGATGTACCGATGTGCGTTCTTTTACTTTATTGCAAAATGCTGGACCTAACAACAATATCTAATGAACTGGACGCTATCGGTACAACCCAGTCTTATATTTGTAAACCGGAGCAATGCGTAAATATCTTAACGGATACAAATCATACAGTAAATGTACTACATGTCAATATACGCAGCGTTAACCGGAACATCGACGAACTTACATTGTTCATAAAAACTCTGCGTATACTTCCAGAAGTAATTGTCTTAACTGAATGTTGGCTAAGTAAATCACCGCATATTCCACCACTAGATGGCTATGTTAGCTATTGTACAAGAGATAATATTAACCAAAATGATGGTATTATTATTTACATTAAATCTTTTCTATTGCATACAGTAGCTGAACCAAACATATTAGATACCAATTGCTTGATATGTAAGATAGAATCCGTAGATATGATAATAATTGCCCTGTATCGCCCGCCCTGTTATCGTAATATTGATAATTTTCTAAACGGTCTTGATGACGTTCTGTCATCCGTATCTAACAATAAAAATATAGTACTAATTGGAGACCTCAATATAAATATTATCCCAGATCACCTAACCCAGCCAGCGAACGAGTACCTTAACTTAGCTGCCCTTCATGGCCTTTTACCTACTCATAAGCTGCCCACCCGGGGTAAGAACTGTTTAGATCATATCTTCCTTAAATCAGAATTAAAGAATGTAACACTGATCTTTGATACTTACATTACCGACCACGCGCCTATCCTCCTAAATATTAAAGCTAACCAGAAACTAACAAACCGGAAAACTACAATTGTAAGAGTGGACTATCCATCAGTTTTTACAGCTGTTTCAAAGACTGAGTTCAGTGCAATCTTGGATATCACCGATGCTGAAATGGCAGCTGAAATGTTAGTGTCGATTCTTGGTTCCATAATTAAACAACACAGTGTAGCTAGACCTATTCCATCAAAATGCAGAATCCTCAAGCCATGGATAACAAATGGCTTACTGCGTTGCATCCGCAATAGAGACGCTATGTGTCGGCAGATAAAGACTAACCCTGATAACTATGTTCTTAAACTCACTTTTGTACGATATCGCAATTTTTGTAACAAACTACTTAAAAAATTGAAACATGCTTACGAGAAAAATGAATTTGTAAAAGCCAAAGATAATCCTAGAGCAACTTGGAAGGTAATTAAAAATATTGTCCAATCTAACAGCTCCAGAAACCCACCAACTGAACTACTGAAGATAGGGCCCGACAAAACTGCATCTGTAAATATGGTCAACGACTATTTCTCCAGTATAGGTAATGATCTGGCACAGAAACTTCTACCCACCGCACAAAACTCTACGCATTCGCTAGAGGATAACACTATTACCAACTCCTTCGTACTCATGCCAACGGATGAGTGTGAGGTGGATCGAATTATTCATGGCCTCCGCAGTGACACCGCTGTTGGATGGGACGCAATCCCAACGCAGTTGTTACAGAAATGCTCCAACACGCTAGTACCGGTGGTTACACATATCTGCAATATATCCATGTCAACCGGAATCTTTCCCAAAGTTTTCAAAAGGGCTATCGTCCACCCTATCTACAAGAGCGGAAACAGAGACAGTGTAAATAATTACAGGCCAATATCTGTTTTGCCTGCATTATCAAAGGTTCTTGAGAAATTACTTAATATTAGATTGCAAAACTTTCTGAAAACTAATAACATTTTAGCGCCAAACCAATTCGGCTTTAGGGATGGCAAATCCACAGAGAATGCTGTGGGTTCTCTTGTCGATCAAATAGTGAACATCCTTGATCAAAAACAAAAATGTATCGGCGTTTTCTTGGATCTCACCAAGGCTTTTGACACTGTCTCTGTTCCTCGACTCTTATTAAAGATGGAAAGGATGGGAATTCGTGGATATGCCCTTCGGATTTTCACAGATTATCTCTCGGATAGAACACAGTTTGTTAAGATCGATTCTTTTGTAAGTGATACTGCTCCTTTAAACTTTGGGGTACCACAAGGTTCGATCCTGGGTCCTACTCTCTTCCTACTTTATATAAATTCCCTATGCTTGCTTCCCCTTCTTTACTGTGACATTTTTACGTATGCGGATGACACTGCGCTACTCGTCCGTGGCAAGAGCTGGCCCGAGGTTTTTACTAGAGCCGAACAAGCCATAAGACAAGTTATGCAATGGTTGTCAGGTAATCTTTTAACCTTTAACCCAAATAAAACGACCTACTTAACTTTCTCGCTGACATCTTCCTCTCAACCGTCTAATGAACACATTACTCTCAAAGCCCATACCTGCGACCCATGTACTTCGAGTGTCTCCTCTTCACCCTGTGGTTGTTCTATCTTAACCAGGTCTACCCAAGTAAAATACCTTGGAGTATACCTTGATCCTTTTATTAGCTGGAAACATCACCTAATGGTTCTTGCAGATCGAGTTCGAAAGACGATCTATATATTCAAAAAACTTCGCTATTCTCTGGAACTCAACACCCTTAGGATGGTATATTGTGCCTTGTGTCAGTCTATCCTGACGTATTGCATAACCGTGTGGGGGGGTGCTGCAAAGACGATCTTACTGCCTCTAGAACGTGCACAGAGGGCTGTACTTAAAGTCATGTCTTTTAAACCCTTCAGGTATCCGACAGTTCAGCTCATGGATGACTGTCAAACTTTATCTGTGAGGCAATTATTTGTCCTGGGAACAGTTTTGAGGAAGCACAGCACTCTAGAATACGACAAAGCTATAACAACAAAGCGCCTCTCGTACGTAGTATGTCAAGCCCAACGTTATCGTAGCTCCTTGGCTGCACGGCACCACAATGTGATTGGATGTCACTTATACAATAAAATAAATAAATATTGCAATATCTATCCACTCACCAGATACGAATGTAAAAAAAAGGTATCAAACTGGCTTCAGAATAAACCATATGATGAAACTGAAAACCTCCTTAAATTATCAACACTATAATGAGAACCTATACCCTACATTACCGTACACCTCAATCACGTACACGCATAGTCTACTCACATAATTACACACACACACACACACACACACACACACACACACACACACACAACGCACTTTTCACAATAATAACGGATAATTATAATTATTATATGTATAACATCAATCACGTGAACACGTTCCGCTCAGTAGCTATGTATGAAATTGTAATAGATTAATAACTGCGAGGGCCCTGGTACCCTTAACACAAGTTTAATCTTAATTTGGGTACCAGAGTTCAACAAAACTAGCATTTAAATAGTCTTCTGTGTAATGCTTGTGTTTTTATGTGTGTATTTGACTGCAATAAATAAATATTATTATTATTATTATTATTATTATTATTATTATTATATCATCTGCCTAGCCTTTACCCAACTATGTTGGGGTCGGCTTCCAGTCTAACCGGATGCAGCTGAATACCAGTACTACTTTACATGGGGCGACTGCCTATCTGACCTCCACAACCCCTACTGGGTAATACGATACCCCTTGGTAAGACTGGTTGTCAGACTTGCGAGCTTCTGACGACCCGTAACGACTGTCAAAGATCCACGAATGACAGCCGGATCCAACGGCTTAACGTGCTTTCCGCGGCACGGAGGGTCTTGGTATGTAAAGATGGTCACCCATACACAGACCAACCGCGGTAAGCGTAGCTTAACCTGATTGATCGACCCGTGCGGCTGTAATTACTCACAATTAATTAGCCACAAGACCCTCATGGAGAAAAAATATATTGAAAAATTCCCATTACCTATTTATTAGATAATTATTATTGCTGTATCAGAAAGGTGTGCTTGATAAATTATCAACTGTCCTATACAAAGCTTCAATACCTACTCGACCCAAATGTATGGGACGGCTGATTATTTTTTATCGATTACGTTGCTCCCATGGAGAAAGTAGTTTCTTTCTGAGACACGCTGTATACGACATTAACATTTATTTGTATGATGTCCAACTGATATTAAAGTACTACTGACAACGCTACGAGTACACCACAGATTATTTTGGTGAAAATTTGTCTCCTATTGTTCCCTTTTTATGGTTCCATACCTCAAAAGTAAAAAAACGGAATCCTTATAGGATCACTCATGTGTCTGTCTGTCCGTCTATCACAACCAATTTGCTCCGAATCTAATGGACCGATTAAGTTGAAATTTGGTACGAGTACGAATTTCTGTCATCCGAACACGGACGTGTAAAGTAAATAAATGAATTTTTAATATGGGGTCAATTTTGAGGGCAAATAATAAAATTTAAAAAAAGTTTTGTAAACTGCACCGTGTGACATATTACATGAGACGGCTTACTGTGAGGGTCTCAAATAGGTTTTTTTTTATAATTTTTAAATAAATTGTTTTAAAGATATGTAAGAAAATTGACCGTTAACATTGACCGTTCCTCCCCTTATCTTCGAAACTACCTACAGAGCCTAAATTTTTGAAAAAAATATAGAAAATAGTATAATACCTATAGATTACAGGAAAACTTATAAGAAGTTGATGGTCTTAAAACAACATGGTAAATCTCTCAATATTTTGTGATATATGGGCGAACATGTTTTTCAACTACAATGTTCGCTCTTGGTATAAATTCATCCCAACCACGAAACCCTTTAATGAGCGTGGTCCGACACGCACTTGGCTGTTTTTTTTTTAATAAAAACCATTATGTATAGGTACACATTACAACAATAAAATATCTTAACTGAACTAAACCTCACAACAAATTAGAATTTGGCATGGAGAGATTCCTCCACGTCGCAGTCGACTAACTCAAAAGACTGGCGGCATTGCCACGTTGTATGGCAATGCTTTACCTCTGACCACGGGTGTAGTTAGTTAATTAGAAGCAAGAAAATTAATGTTAAGTGAAAAATTAGTGTTAAGACTGCCTCGTTGAACTAGTGGTCACCAACGCTACTGCTGAACATGAAGTCCTGGGTTCGATACCCAAATCGAGCAAAGTGGATTTTACCATCAGGAATTTCTCAGTAGCAGCCTGGAGTCTGGATTTGTGTCCGGGTGATGGCAATAGACTCGCCCAACTATTACATGGATCTTAAACATAACTGGCGAAATGTGGGTGTACTATAGGTACAGCTCTGCCTAACCCTTAGAGGATTACAGGCGTGATGTTGCGTTATGTTTGTGTGTTGATGTTAAAAGTTTAATAAAAACATTACATACAAGTCGGTGTGTCTGTAGACACACAGACAGGCTTGGCAGACAATCAAGTTGGGGTTCAAGATCTCCCAAAATAAACAAACAGAAAGAAGCTCTAAAAACTGACAACTAGTTAATAAACCTCGTACTGTATAAAATTGGAGGAAAGAATCCGCCAGAATATCTCCTCGGCGAGGGCAGGAAGAATAAGATTAATTACACGAATAATAGGCCGGTCTTGTGGGCTACAGTTTGTTGACAGAGTTACGGCGCTCAAAATTGCTCCTTGTCTCCAAAATTACGCTACTGTTGGATATATTTTTGTTGGTATACTAGCTTGTGCTCTTTGAAGAGCTGGACAGAGGTATTGTACAAACAGAATTAATTAAAAGAAGATTTAGAAAATTAAAAAGAGTATGCTTATTTAGACGGTCTGGTCAAGTTGAGAGGATTCATGAAATGCGACTAATAAAAGATATACAAGGCAGATGTGAGTGGAAACGCCGGGAGCGGACGTCCTAGGAGGACATAATAGTGACCTTATTGGTGATGTTCTTCGGAAAGGTCAGGTGTAGTAGGTAGGTACTCGCAACCTTCGTGCGTATATGTATGACCAGGTGTATGAACATAAAGCGAGCCAGAGGATCGCAGCAGGTGGCGTTCTGTAGTTTCTGCCTACCCCCATGGAAAGAAGGCGTGAGTTTATATAAGTATGTGTATGCGTAGAATTAACTAAAAATACTATACCTAAGTAAATTACTGAGAAAAAATTGGTACTTTTGATCTGAGGGCTTAAAAGAAACGTAAAAATATTGAATGTATCAAAAGTTATAAAGTAGAATAATATTCTATGATTGATTAGGTAAATTATCTGAAAAAAAGAAATACTCGCTTTCCCAGTAACACAAGTACGGATATCTCGTGAGTGTAATGTAACGTGCTGTACAAGATATTTTCATTCAAAATTCGCGAGCTATCTGGCGTGGGGCTATAAATAGCGCACACAATCGAGAACACCTGGCCTGCGCGAATTAAATGAGTAAACAGTTTGATCACACCGTTCCCTGCGATCCGGATTAAAAGAATTCTAAGATGGAGAATGAACTCGACTCTTTTCTTAAAGATTCGCCATAACTATACAGGAATAGGGGACATGATATTTATTCAGATTTGTTCCTGTAGTTGTAACGGCAATCATGTCATTTGGTTTAAATAGGTTTTTATTTTTATTATTTGATTTATCTTATAAATATATTCTTTTCTATTTTGTGAATGTCACAACGTTGTAGGCCTAGTAGAGTGTAGATTTGTTGGCCATTATCTGTTTAGTTAAGTACCGGGCACTTGTTGAAAGGCCTACACTGTCCTCCCATACATATAAACACTGTTATTTGAAAGTATTGTAAAAGCCAATTATTTTTAAAAGAGTAACCGTGGAGTTTCTTGCCGGCTCTTCTCCATTGGAAACTACCAATTGTAACCGTGCGCCTAGCTTCTGACGTTTCATAAGTGGCCATGTAGGTTTATGTGAAATATAATATTGATTTTGAGGCTACGGAGAACTTTTGATCTGCAGTGGGATGCCTTTTCCCAACTTCATTGGGGTTGGCTCCCAGTCTAACCGGATGCAGCTGAATACCAGTATTTTACAAGAAGCGACTGCCTATCTGACCTCTACAATCCAATTACTGGGTAATACGATACCCTTTGGTAAGACTGGTTATCAGATTTGGGCTTCAGACGACCCGTAACAACAGTCAAAGATCCACGAATGACAGCCACCAACGGCTTAACGTGCTTTCTGAGGCACGGGGGAGTCTCGGTATCCTCGGTACCCATCCACGGACCAACCCCGGCAAGCCTAGGTTAAACTGATGGATCGACTCGTGCGGCTGTTATTACTTAGCCATTATAGTAAGTTGCATTGTAGGGGATAATCTTCAGATCAAATGATTCGATTCCGAAAATTCTTTCAATAATGGTTAACTACAGTATTGTCGAGTATGTTTTATGTTAATACAAGAAACACGTAATGGCAGACAGAACCTAGTTATAATAATAAGATGGAGAATCCGTTAACCGTAGTCGGCAAACAGATAGACATCTCACGTTAACCATAGTCGGCATACAGACAGACATCTCACGTAATAGGAAGTGACTATTGACAGGCTTATGAGATGATTTCCGATGCGTTTCCAAACTCGAGTCACAGCTGTGATATTTTTATTAATAGTTTGTCCAGAATCTTACAAACTGAAAGAGAAAAGCTGAAGATATGGAGGTGCTGAAAGTATAAACCTGCTATGAACGTTCTTAGAAGCAAACGTTTCCCACACACACTACATCTCATCCCATCACGTAGGTTTATTCTTTATATTTCTTTGGTGTTGTACCGTTAATTATAAATAAATAAAAATACCTAATACATGTAATACCTGTATTTCTCGAAAGGTTTAGGCAAATGTGCATAGAAAATACACATTTTGCCTGCTATGTATAATAGTTTAGATCCCATGTAATAAAAGACGAGCCAATAGAAACATTTACATCAGGAACTAGTACTATGAACACAATAAGTTTGTTCTCATTTGGAGCAGGAAAAAATCCAAATAGGAAATCAACAGAAAAATCCACGTGAGTCTAAATATTCAAATAAAATTTCGTAGCAAGAAAATCTATTAACTCAACCCCTCATTTCAACATTCAACCCTCTCGGTACACGTGATTCGCAACTTGGAGAAACTTTTAACCCTTTACAACGTGACTCTGGTTATTGGGCAATCCTTTGAAAAAATCTGCCAAGTGCGTGCCCAATTGTACTGTATAAGGCTTCGTAGGGACTGTGCCTGTTTCCAAGCCAAAAAAAAGTAATCTTAAATTAAACGGAAAACTTAGATTGAATAGGTCTGGTTTATGAACGTTTTATACTGCTTAAATAGTTGGTAGAAGAATGTCTAATAAAACCAATTAGGTACATTTTTTTATTTAGGTATTATTATTATTAACATTTTCTTACAGTACCAAAATATTTCTGTAAACGAAGATCAAACAATAAAAGTTACACATGACCGACGGAATCCTATGAACGTGAGAATAATAGGGATAGTTCACATGCAAAATATTGGAAGCTACACGCGTATTAGACCGCTATAGAAACGGGATTTGTCGACGGAAGAATAGACAAAATGACAGATTGTAATTTTGTCTATTCTTCTGTCGAGAAAACCCGTTTCTATAGGAGTCTAATACGCGTGCTGGTCAATATTCAAACTATTTGAACTCAATGGCACAGTCACGAACTGGGATTGTTTAGCCACTAGCTTATTATCTTACCTTGGTTGTGTTACACGAATGCCGCCCGTGAAATTTGACATGTGACATTTCAATAATGAAAAACAGGCGGTATTCGTGTAATACAACCAAGTTAAGATGATAAGCTGGTGGCTCAGCAATCTCGGTTCGTGACGATCGATGAACCATTTATAGAAAATTCGGTATTGAGTAAATAATAGAGAAGTACGTGTGGATGGTGTGTACATAGACTAAATGGATATAGTTTCAACCTTTCCTTCTACTCATTTGTCAGTTGCAAAAACCAATTAATGAATTATTCTATTCTCGAATTTATTGTAAGTACTGTGACGATTTCCGAAGAGATAGTCACTTTACTTCGGGATCTAGACTACTCGAAAATTAAAGGGGTTTGGAGACAGTATAACAGTTTGACTATAATCAAAAGGAAATCAATACAATCTTCGAATAAAAGCGCACACTTCTCCCAAACCTCTACCAAATGTAACCTTCCCCGAATGGGAATCGTTACTTTTCACGGAATCTATACTAATAATGAATAGTTCACGTTTTATACTTATATATTGTTTCTATTTTAGAACCAACACGCCTATCTTCGCCCGTCTCGCGACGTCTCCCTAGAAAAAACTCTAAAACGCCTTCCATCAAAGTGACCGTTCAAGTGTCATAGATACTGCCAGTAAGATACAAGGTTGTAGGTTACCTACGTTGGATTTTGCAATGACCGACTCTTCCAAAGTTTTTAAAAGGACACTTAGTGCGGGAAATAGAATGTTCATACATACATACATACATAAACCCACGCCTTCTTCCCATGGAGATAGGTAGAAACTACAGAACGCCTCCTGCTACGATCCTTACATACTTAGCTTGGGGGAGGCCATTTTCTATTATTTAAAAAAAAATATTGAGCAAAACATTTAACTTGCGTGAAGAAATATTGTAGCAGCTCAGTTTAAATGATTGACACGTCATTTGTTATAGGAAATTAAAGCCTGCGAGAAATGCTGAAATTCTTCTCAATTTGAAACGTTAAAGCTTAATTGTCTTCTTCAGTGCTGTAATTAAGTGATTGTTTTAAATTAATTAAAAAAGGGAGATATTTAATTGATCCTCTAAAACTTATTGACCATGGACGCTTTAAAATTAATGAGCCTCTTTTAACTTCCTGGACTTTTCTCATAGTTGGTTGCAGTAACTAAGCTAGTGTGTACTCACCAAACGTATTAGGTTAGGTTAGAACTGTAACCAAGCGCGCACGAGCCAGCGAGAGTTACCAACATCCAAGTTGGTCGCAGTTACTTGGCTATTTATTATACCTAGTGCGTTTAGGTCCCCAAAATGGGAACTATTTGAGTTTCGATTAAATAGCCTTTGAGAAACCAAAAAATAAACTTGGTGTAATAAGTTACATGACGATTCATACAGTTTGACAAGCCTAATTAAAAGTTTGGAACAAGTACACGGAACGCTTGCCTTTATTTGGGAAATTCCAACTAGGGAAACTGTGTGTCGAGCCACACAACTTTATTCCATTCATAAGCACACATTACGTCACGCCCGTAATTCCGGAAGGGGTAGGCAGAGGTGTAGATAGGACCCCCACGTTTCGCCAGTTTTGGTAATAGGGGGCGAAAATTCCACCCTCTAAATAGAATTTAGTTTTTTTTTTATCGACGAAAAGAATGGCAATATCCATTCTTTGCACCGATAAAAAAACTAAATTCTATATCTGAATAGAGGATGGAATGATCTCTTTGTTGATGAATGAAAGAACATAAGTATGAGTATTGTAGAAAGACGGAAAAGACATATAAGTGGTTACTTCTAAGGCTTATCGTCGTTCTGATGAATTAACACAGTAATTCAAACAACTTTTTATAAAGTATAGTTTGCGGATCAAAGGACCATTCGTTAAAAGAACCAATCCGAATAAAAAAAGTCCATTCTTGAATCTGTTCAGTGAAAGGGGGCCATATATATGTAGCTGGGTGTAGAATACAGCTAGGTAGCAGCTACCGCTCGAGTGCCGTTAGTTGGTTTGTCCGGTGCTACCTCGGTATTCAGTCCTACAAGCAACATGGCTGCCTGGTAACGTTAATTGCCAACAAGAAAGAAGAATTGGTCAGAGGATACGAAACGGCACTATGAAAAACGCCTAATCAAGCCTTCGGAACTTTGGGGTGGATGTTATAGCAGTGTGGGGGGACCTCAATCATTGACCTTGACTTCAGGATAATTGACCTTGTTCTCGTGGTTATTGACCTTGATCTCGGGGTTATTCACCTTGACTTCAAGGTCAATGACCCTGAGGTCTAGATTTAATGTAATACCAACATCATCATCATTCCTTTGCCATTATCACAATTTATATGGGCTTGGCAGAACATGTCTTCTTCTTCTTCCATACTTCTCTATTTCACACAGTCTGTACATCGTTCTTTGGTCTTCCTCGACGCTTATAGCTATGCAATACCAACATCATAATCAACACGAATTACCAAGTTCCAATTCAGCCTCAGCATCTTCGGAGATAGTCTCCATGACCCGCTCAGTGCATGGCTCGAGTTCGCGCGCGAGCGTGCAACGCGCGCGCCCGGCACGCCGCGCGCACTCCCCGCACGTCGTCAGCAACAACGTGGCTGATGTTTCGCGTCTCGGAGAAGAATCACTACGTCACTGTTTTTATGGGAAGGTCACTGAATTACACATCACTGAGTTGTCGCACTTAACTGGTGAGGCTTTTGAGGTGTTGCACTTAATTGAGTTTCTTTTCACTGCTGTGTAAAATTAAATAATGTTTATTGTATATTGCACGGTTTGTGTGTTAAATGGGTGCACTTTTGCTGTTTTTGCTAAATATTTAGTTTCTCGAGTTTAGTGTTCTAAAATTATGTTTTGCAGGCTTTCGAGGCCCTGATTTTGTCGGGGTTTTCAGTTTTTTTTTATTTTTTATATAAATATCTTTAGTGTTAAGAGAAAGTTAGTTTTCCGTTATAATTGAAAATGTTAATCAAATCAGGACTGAACTGAACTACGGAAGGTTATTTCGTTGAAGTACTCACCTACTGAGTTTAGTTTCGTTCGAAAATGAGCAGAAATTATTCAAGCCACAGAAGAAAATTAGTACCTAGTTCCACTGAAGTTATAATAACAGCAGAATCTGAAACTGGTTGGATTAGTTTTCAATAGAAATCAACACATTAGCTAGTTGAGTTTTTACAGTCGTTCCTTATAACTTTGTTCCCAAAACAAATAGATCTCAAGAGTGTGAGAACTGAGAACTTAGTGGTGATTAAAGCCCTGTTTCTATAAGCTACCAATCGTTATTGATAGCTTACCAAATCACGTTTTTGTACTTCCCGGTTACAAAATAACGATGGATGACATGGATGGGTAACTTTACAAGTAAACACATAAACATAACATAACACACGCCTGTGTTCCTCGAAGGGTTAGGCAGAAATGTACCCTTAGAAGTAAACAGTCTAAAGAGAACACGTAGTAAACGAAATCACGATAGTTGGCACTCGATACCTTAAGCACTTGTCCCACCGTCAACAATAAGCGAGAAGCTAGTAAAGCTGGAAACTAGAAACGAGTTGGCGAGCAGCGAGTGAACGACGGCGATAAGCGATTACTTACCGGTATGCGTATGTACCAAGCGTTACTCTCTCAGCTCTCTTTGCTAGCTCTTGTCGCTGCGACAAACGAGTACTCGCGCGCGGTGTGAGCAGTCAGCGATCAACTATTAAAATATGCATCTCTTTTGTTTACACGGATATTGTACGTTTGTTGAGCGAGACAAAAGCCGATAGTTACTCGCTTCTTTGTCGACGGTGGGACAGCTGTCTTATACTTACTAAACTCAATACTTTGATATGTTTCAGACCTTGCACCTGACGTATAGTAGAAGAGGCTCTTCATTTTATCAGCTGCACCCTGGGTAGTCAGCTTGACTTTAACTTTGCTGAAGGACCACGACATGAGTTCGCACGGATGTAAAATATCGCGACGGGATTTTATCGTGCACTGGATTTAGAACTGTCGGTGTTGAGTCGAACATTGAGAATCCAAAAGAGTGCCTCCCAACGCGCCGAAAAACAAACTGATGGATTTTCAACTATCGGCGCTAAGCATATAGAGCTTAATATGCATAATCAGCCTGTGATGTAAGCCACCACGCGGTCCTAGTGCGGGTTGGTAGATATCACGTCTTCGAATTTTTTTTCACCGTTTTGAGAGCACACAAAGTAAAGCGCTTGTCTGCGTTTGAAGTCGAACCTACGACCTTACTCGTATAAGTCGCGACCGTTACCGCTGAGCCACCACTGCTCCGGCGCTAAGCATAGCGTTGAAAATCCAGTGCGTGAAAAAATATCGCCGCGGGAACAAATCGTTCGTGCGATACTAGGCTTATACTCGTAGTTTAGTTCTTGCCGCTGCATGAGCAGAAATCAGTATTTCGATGTTCATCGAAGATTGTTTGGCTATTTGTTTTAATTATTAGAGGCAATCAATTGCCCTGCCTAGCGTTTTCGCAATTATGGTGGGTTCGGCTTCCAGTCTAACCAGATGCAGCTGAATACTTGTATTTTACATGGAGTTCTATACCTCACTCAGTTACTGGGTAACACTATACTCCTTGGTAAGTCTGGTTGTCAGACTTTTAGGCTTCTGACTACCCATAACGACTGTCAGAGATCTATGAATGACAGCCAGCACCAACGGCAGAACGTGCTTTTCGAAAAACGAAGGGGTCTCCCATTATGTAATGAATGGTCACCCATCCACGTACCGACTGCGGCAAGTGTAGCTTAACCATTGATAAATCCGTGCGAATTATTTAGACACGTTATTATTTAGCCACAAATTATCATAGGCCTAGCGTACTATTGTTGTATCGCTATTATATTCTTACCTGCCACGCCATCGTGTGAGAATTAACACTAACGTTAATGACGTGAGACGCTAGTGATAATTACTTAGACATACCATGTACAGTCACGAGCATAAATATGATATCTGATTTCAAGATTGATCCATTAATACATCCAGGGTGTAAAAAGTCGTAAAAACGTACATAGGTATTGTACATAACTAAGTAGCTTTGCGCAAAAATTATCGTTGGGAAACGACTTTTATTTGTAGGTATAAAAAAACAGCTATTTTTATTTGCGCGCAATGTAGTGCGAACTCAGGGGCCGTTTGGCCCCGCGTAAGCGTACGCGTAGGTACGTGTGGTAGTGTGCGTTTGATATTCATTGCCTTTTGTAACTTCAAATGCGTAATTAGTTAAGAAAAATCGTAAATTTAGGTAATGTTTGATTGGAAAAAAGATTAGTAATAACACTTGATTCGTAAAAAAGTAAAAAAAAAATAGTGACTTTGACCTTCTATATCTCCAGAACCAGTGGATTCCCAGGTTTGGTCTGGTGGAAAAACAATGATCAAAATAATGTGTAGAATATGTGTCTTTTTACACCATCTATCGTCAAGATGACGGCAAATATATGTGATCATTTGTGGAGGGCATAAACAAGTGGCACCACATATATATATGTGACGTCGAAAGAACAACAAAACTGTCTGACGAGACATGTGACGCCAAAATATAGAATGCTGCATCGGCTTCAAAAAGATGTGTCACTTCTTCCTCCTCACCGAGCTGTCTATCCTAGTAGGATATATCCTACTGATTCTACTAATATGGAAGACCAGAGAAACGATGGATGGACTGTGTGAAAGATGATATGGCTAAAAAGAGGGTGACAACCGAGATGACGACTAATAGAGAAATATGGAAAAAAAGGGACATGTGGCGCCGACCCCAAATAAATTGGGGCAAGGGCAGGAGAATGATGACAATTCTACTAATACATTATATATAAACGCGAAAGACTGTGAGAATGGATGGATGGATGTTTGTTACGCTTTCACGCAAAAACTACGGACGAATTTTGATGACATTTGACATAATAATTTTTATTCCGATATTCTTACAGGTTCGAGACTTACGCGGATGAAACCACGCTCATGACTGTACGTCAAAATGTGTTAAATAGTCACAACAGCATTAGAAATTCTTGCCTCATTACGTTCAAAGGCAGAAGAAGAAGAACCAATAAAATTTGCGTAGGCGAAATCGTGTAGTTAATGTTTAAGGAAGATAAGGAAGCAAAACATAAATCCTTCAAATCGTACCAAAAACCGTACCGTATCGTAAAATAACCCTAATTTAAGTAAAAAACAAAATTGAACATCTTACCAAGCTGATGATGAAACAATTGAAAACTTAACATGGCAAATAAAGTCAGTAATTAACGAATAACACAATATTGACGCACAAATCAGCTGACAATAATTATAGAATCACTGACAGTCAAATAACATACTCTCATACAGCGACCATGAGGCGTTCCTCTAATTGTATGAGCAACGCCTT
This sequence comes from Dicycla oo, assembly GCA_948252095.1. NCBI lineage: Eukaryota > Metazoa > Arthropoda > Insecta > Lepidoptera > Noctuidae > Dicycla > Dicycla oo. The sequence goes on from OX411733.1 coordinate 1,032,457, forward strand.
TAAGTACAGCCACAGAATACATAGGAATCAGAAGGTCAGGTCTATACAACGAACGAAAATGCACGCATCTATGTTACATCGGGAGTGAGAGCAAGCGCAACTGGAATTGTTGTATGTATATTCTGTTTCAAAAGTACACGGTGAAAGTGTCAGCAAAATCTGTTCCGGTCGTTTTTTTTTTACGCAATCACTCACTAAACAACACATTCCACTGTATTTAAAGGTTTCAACTTTATATCTCACCACATTTTGCAACAATTTTGGATTCCAAAGTCATTGACTATAATTGAGGTTATAAAATTAACCTCAAGTGTCAAATGAAAAACATACGAGTATTTTAACTGATTTAAAATTAGAATTTCAGGTTTAAGTAATCAAAAAATCAACTCAATTGACATCCACAGGTACGTGCTCTGATCCATTTGTTTACATTTTTATCAGATACCTACTTTTGGAACTGGCCAACGCGTCTATGTGCGCGAGCGCCTGTTTTCGGTCTGTTTTTGGTTGTATGAACCCAGCCTTCTGTTCCTATCTATTTTGTGGCTCCGCACGTAGCCTACTCGTGCCATCAAGGAGAGTTAGCTACTAGCACGTCTAACCAATATATTACGCTTAGTTAATGAAGATATGTGCCAGGACTTTCAGGATCCTACCGTTATGAAGGTAAATTAGAGAATATTTTGGGTAATCGAGTTTGTGGTGATCCTTGGCGGCATTAGGTAGCAAATCCTTGGCAAGGTTGTGAGAAAAGATACAAGGAAAGCACTTGAATCCTATGTTTGATTATTAATTAGTAATTTGTATTCTAATATCATCAGCAATCTATCTGTTGCTGTTGCGTGATGAATCATTAATGACGTAATAATAAATTATAATAAATCTTCAGCAGAGAGAAACAAAATTCTTGTTTTGTAGAACCTTAGTGACATTGGAATTACTTTCATTTTTTTGACATTTATAACTACTGGAGATAGAGGAGGGGCTCGTGGCTGAACGATAACAGCTGCACAGATCGAGCGAAGGTTAAGCTACGCTTGCCGCGGTCGGTTCGTGTATGGTTAACCATTCGTTACATATAGAGACACTTCCGTGCCTCTGAAAGCACGTTAAGCCGTTGGTTCCGACTGTCACTCGAAGATCTTTGACAGTCTTTACGGGTAGTCAGAATCCCAAAAGTCTGAGTACCAGTTAAGACTGGTAAGCCAAGGGATATCGTGTTACCCAGTAACTGGGTTGTGGAGGTCAGATAGGTAGTCGCTCCATATAAAATACTTGGGAAAAGGCAGATTGATATACCGGAGACGGTGGAAATCTCTTACAGTTGTGTGATTTTGTTACAATGGACAGTGAGCTGATACGCAAAGTGAAAACAATGACTTTTTCAACACAGTTTTGTCGTTCCCTTGAAAAACATGAGCATGATGTAACAAATTAATTAAAACTAGAGCTTAAAGTGAAGTAATTAGACACATCGCAACAACAACTCATAAACAAATAATAAAAGGACAGTTAACACGTCCATCCATGGTCGTACACAATAAAACAAACAACATTGTTGCTTTACCACCTCGTAAAGAAACTAAAGTTAACATTATAGTGTTAGTTGGAAAAAATTACTAAAATCTTTACAGGTCATCCAAACAGTTGCGGTTTTTAATTTAAGTATCGTGAGATCATTTTTATCCGGGGTTTAATAAGCACGGTGTATTAAAAGCTGTCACCTTGCTCTAATTATAATATAATGAGCTATCAAAAGCAGACAGGTTCTAATAGCCATAAAAAGTGCTATAAAACGTACACTATTAACCATTATTACTAACTATTTCGAAGATCAAAGAAATCTAGACGGAAGTAGGTACTAACACTGTTTACATTGAAGTTATGAATAATGATAACGATCATCATTCACATTTTGTGATCTAGTATTTTTATTGTTATTTTGTTTTTTGTTTTTTGTAAATTTTATGAATTTGTACGCCTTACGGGTGAAACATGTACGTACGAAATATTAATATTGTGTCATCCTGCATTCTTAATTTGCATGTAAGTATACGCATGTTTTTTGACAAATAAAATTATCTTTATCTTTCTCATCAACCTAAAATCTGAATAAAAAACGACAGTCATAGTCAAAACACTCTTTTCAACTACAATGACTTTCACACAAACAACTACTTCAGAAAAGTATGTACGTCAAAATTCCAAAGAGCACGTAACAATACAAAACGTCAGTTATAATCTGAAACCCATGCAGTGTGTGGCCGCGGAGGAACGTGCCAAAATTAGCGTGTTGCATTGCATCAAATTTAAGTGCATCACCTAAATAGCATTGGTTGTTACAGGGTTGACTAGAAAATGTGTGTATTTAGGCCGTCTTAAAATACCACTTTAAGCGATAAAACTGCCCATTGCAACTAACACCCTTTATCACTTTAAAAGTTTCTAATAAAAAAAAAATAGATTATAGTAACAAATATTTTATCTTCCAGCTATCACGAACAATTGGGTTGATAGGTATTCACGTGAACCAAAACTCCACCTAACAAGTCATGATATGGCCACAAGTATTAAGCACCCCCATAAACAAGTGCAACTAATAAAGTATAACAAAAAAACTTTTTAGCAAAAAATAAAACCGACTTCACTTTGTAGTGTTTTGTTTTGGAAGTCGGTTTTATTTTTTGCTAAAAAGTTTTTATTTTTCACTTTTTAGTTGTGCAACATACCCCACACTAATTCGAATACCACTACCTGCTATGTAAATAACAGTGACAGGAAGTTATTAAAAAATCATCACATCATCCACATAAACTGAGAAATATACGCATTATTGAAGCTAACTCAAAAACTACCCAAGCAAAGTTAATAATATTTATATGGGACCACCTCGAAAGTATACCCTTTCAAATAAAAAAGAATTTTACAAATCGGTCCATCCGTCTTTGAGTAATCGCGTAACAAACATACAAAAAAAAAACCTACAGACGAATTGAGAACCTCCTCCTTTTTGAAGTCGGTTAAAAACAAAGCTAATTGTTAAACAATAGCCCATGAGTTGTATTCAAACGTAAATTAAAACAATAGATAAGGTATTTTGACGTGCCTTATAACACCTGCAGGCTTAGCATGAGAACCGTAGAGAAGCGTCTTGTCGACAAGAGTAGCCAAAAATGACGTTTCCGAAAGAGTCAATTGCACTTTTACGAAATTCACTTTTTTACATAATCCCACTCAGAATTCTTTGCTTTTCATAGGATTTTTTTTCTGATTAATTCTCAATTTTTACAAATATTAATCATACCTATCATTTATTTATTTTATTTTTAAGTCACGCATTTAAATACAAATGCGGAGTCGCGCCCGTACCTCCGGAGACGATACGATTCTCAACTTTTTATATGGAATTTTTCACTTTTTGTATGGAAAATATGAAAAATATAACCTACATGTAGTTTTAAGGGGTTATGTGTTTTATAAAGAGGAGCAACATTTTTATTATTTTTGCAATAGAACACCGTTTTCGAGATATAGGCAAAAGAAAAGAAAAAAAAAATGATTTTGTAGATAACCGTATATACCTACTTTGCGGCCGTCGAGTAGAAATTTTTCTACTGTCTTTAGCATGACGCAAATTGTCAACACTACCCTAGACAATTATCAGTGGTCAGTAATTTTTTTTTTTTTGTAAATGTGCAAACAGCGCTCTTTCATATGATACCCCACATGCTCTAGTAGTCCCACTTCGAATTTTATAACTCTTCGAAAAATTTTCGTATTGAAACATAGTGAGTTTTCTAAATTATATAAAAATCGAAATCATTATCAATATCCTTAATATTATAAATGCGAAAGTAAGTTTGTTTTTTGTTTGTTACCTTTTCACGCCTGAACCACTGAACCGATTAACCTGAAAATTTGCATATACGTTGTCACTTGTACAAAAACGGACATAGGGTAACTTTTTCCCGAAAAAAAATATTATTCCCGAGGAAAACAACAATAACGTTTTTATGATAATAGAGGGCGCAACGTATCTTTCGAATCATGATTGAATTATATATATTAGGTTGGGGAAAAAGTCTTTTCGCATTTTCATAGTATGTATGAACTTGTAATAAAATCTCTTTGGCTATACTATTTGTATCTGGTTGGTTTTGGTATCATTGAAAGTTTAAATTTTTAAGAACATAATTCCAAATTCAAATTAGGAAAATGTGTGATTTTCATTTGTTTTTCGTACCGTCAAGATGAGTGAATCTAATGAAGAAATTCGATACATTTTATAATTTTACTACAAAACAGGTAAAAATGCAACGCAAGCCGCGCAAAAATTTGCAATGTTTATGGACCTAGTGTAGTGTCTGTGAGAGTAGCACAAATTTGGTTTAAGCGTTTTCAATCCGGAAATTTTGATGTCAAAGATGCACGTCGCTCTGGTCGCCCTATTACGGATAAAATGGATGCCATTTTTGAAAAAGTGGAGCAAGATCGGCATATCAGTAGTTACGACGTAGCTGAAGAACTGGAAATTGACTACAAAACAGTTTTGGCGCATTTGAAAAGAACTGGGTACACAAAAAAGCTCGACATTTGGGTACCTCACGAGCGCACTGAAAGAAACCTAATGAACCGTATACTCATTTTGTGATTCTTTATTACGACGTAATGAAACCGAACCATTTTTGAAGAAGCTGATAACTGGTGATGAAAAGTGGATCACGTATGACAAGAACGTGCGAAAAAGGTCATGGTCAAAGGCCGGCCAGGCTTCACAGACTGTGGCGAAACCCGGGTTAACTCGCAACAAGGTGATGCTGTGTGTGTGGTGGGATTGGAAGGGCATTATTCATTAGAGCTGTTACCACCAGGCAGGACCATCGATTCTGAACTCTACTGCGAACAACTGATGAGATTAAAGCAAGAAGTTGAGAGAAAGCGGCTGGAATTAATCAACAGAAGGGGTGTGGTTTTTCATCATGATAACGCTAGACCTCACACATCTTTAGCCACTCAGCAAAAATTAAGAGAGTTTGGCTGGGAGGTGTTAATGCATCCGCCGTATAGTCCTGACCTTGCACCTTCAGATTTCCACCTGTTTCGGTCTCTTCAGAATTCTTTAGGCAGTGTCAGGTTAACATCACGAGAGGACTGCCAAAACCACTTGTCGCGGTATTTTGACCAGAAGTCCCAAAATTTCTATAGCAATGGGATCATGTCCCTACCTACAAGATGGCAAAAAGTTATCGAACAAAATGGTACCTACATACTTTAGTTAAATGTAAATAAACTATATTAAAAAATGTTTTGAATTTTCTTAAAAAATGCGAAGAAGCTTTTTCCCCAACCTATTATTATAGAAACTTTAGTAAAGTGTTAAGAGGTTTTTTATTTAAGCACCTAATACATTTAATGAGTCTAGAGTGTTGATAGACCGGTTTTTCATAATACTAGGTATAAATGCTGAAGCGAGTTTGTTTGTTTGTTACGCTTTCACGTTAAAGCCGCTGAACGGATTTGGATGAAATTCGGCACATGGGTAGACTATGACCTGGATTAGGACATAGAATACTTTTGATCCCGGTAGTTCGTTTCCGTGGGATAATTACCGACAACCACGCGGACGAAGCCGCGGGAAAAAGCTAGTTACTAATATATAAAAAATATGAATATAGAAACAAGCTACACATTTCGCCGCTACAATTTTCTTTTAGAATAGAATAGAATAGAATCGTTTATTTCTGAGTATATGGTACACGAAGATCTTAATATTAGAAGGAATCACATATACTACCTTCGCCGGTGTAGAAATATTAAGTGAGTAGGTATCTAATTTACAAATTCACATAATTATAGTTCATGCAATGTTAAGTAAAATCAAAAAATTTAAATTAATTGTGACAGTTTTTAAATAAATATTTGTAACTTTATGGACTACGTTATTTTTATGCATACATAATTAAAAATTAGATGTTTTCAATGTCAACTATTTTATATAATGTCAATATGCAATAAAAAGTCATCGAAGAATATTATAATAATGTCAAAAGATATTCATAAAATGTCAATATTTCTTACTACTAAAAATGTTAATATCTACTACTAATACAATGTCAATATCTACTACTAATACAATGTCAATTTCCTTATGCAATGTCAATATTTTCGATTTAAAAATTCATTAACTGAATAGAAACAGTTGCCCAAAAGCCAATCGAAAATTATTTTCTTGAATTTATTAGTAGGCAACACTCTGATGTATCCAGGTAGATTATTAAAAATTTTGGTTGCCATGCAATAAGAATTTCTGCTGTATAAATGTAGTCTCTGTCTAGGTACCAGTAATTCGTTTGGATTTCGGTTCTGTACTCTTTTGGAAACGTGCTCATATAATGGGAACAAGTGAGAATATTTCTTTACGAATAAACAAACTTCATAAATGTATAGACAAGGAAGTGGAAGAACTTTTAGGGATTTAAATAAAGGTCTGCAATGCTCTAAATAATCAGCTCCATAAACTGCTCTTACACATTTTTTTTGTGCAAGGAAGGCTCTATTTACGTCTACTGAGTTACCCCATATCACCAGTCCGTAACGTAGCACTGATGAGACATATCCGTGATATGCATTAAGAGCTGTTTCTGTATTGGCTATGCGTCTCAGTTTTCTAAGAGCAAACACAAATTTGTCCAGTCGTGTACAGACTCTTTTCACGTGCTCTTTCCAGTTTAATTTGTCATCAATTACAATTCCTAAGAATAAAGTTGATGGTACTGGTTCCAATTTTGTATTAGAGTAGTGTATATTGGCAGGTTTTATCATGTTTGAATTATTGGTTTGAAACTGTACCAACTTTGTTTTTTCAATGTTAACCTGTAAATTGTTACATTCCAGCCATTTTATAGCACATAGCAGTTCGTTGTTTGTGTCAGTTTCTAAGACTTTTCTATTCAGAGATTTTATGGTTAGAGTTGTGTCATCCGCAAATAGTGTACAATCTTGTTTTAGGTTCATGCAAAGATCATTAATATATATAATAAATAATGGAGGCCCTAATACACTCCCTTGAGGAACACCGCAACTATTAATTTTAACTACTGAACAATATTCTCTTTTTACATTGTTGTCAATTTTTGATATTACTGTCTTTTGCTGTCGACAAGACAGATAACTTTTGAACCAGTTATGTGCTTTGCCTCTTATGCCGTACTTCTCCATTTTACAAAGTAAGCGATTGTGTGGGACAAAATCAAATGCTTTGCTCATATCTAAAAATATTGATTGTACAGACATTCTGTTATTGAGAGCTTCAGTTATAAGTTTAACTAAGGTAAAACAAGCAAGGGTGGTCGAACTATTTTTCCTAAAACCAAACTGATTATCTGCAAGTATATTGTTTTTATTTAAGAAAATGATTAATTTTTCGTACATTGCTTTTTCAAAAATCTTTGATATGATAGGTATCAATGTAATGGGCCTATAATTGCCCACATCCGTGGTATTACCTTTTTTGAATATCGGTTTAACTATTGATTGTTTTAACCTAGTAGGGAATATTCCTGTTTCAAATGATAGATTAATTATATAACACAAAGGCGATGCAATGATGTTTTTGCTCAATTTTATTATTTTTGTAGTAATTTCGTCATATCCTGTTGCATTAGTATCACTCAAAGAGTTAATAATTTTTATTACGTCTTGTTCTACTACAGGTGTCAAAAAAATACTGTTTGGGTTAATAGAAATGTCAATGTTCTTATTTGTGTCATTATTATTGCTAGGGTTTTTTTGGGTCAGTTCTATAAAATAGTTATTGAATTGATTGCATATGTCATTAGGATCAGAAATTATTTCATTGTTTATTATTAATTCCTTGATGTCATTTTTACAATTTTCGTCATTACTTATATTATTTTTGATAATAGACCATGTCGCCTTACATTTGTTTTTAGAATTATTTATGTGTTTTTTATTATTAATCAACTGTGAATATGATATGCATTTTTTGAGCACTTTAGAATAGGTTAGGTATATTCTTTTATGATATGATTTACTTAGGGCATTATGTTGGTAATTATAGTATAAGGTTCTCTTTTTTATGCATGATAGTTTAATACCTTTACTGATCCATTTATTTTTTATTGGTTTCTTATACTTTTTTATTATTATTTCTGGGAAGCATAATTTATAAAATAAAATAAATAAGTCATGAAATATGTTAAAAGCATTATCACAGTCTGTTTCTTCATATACTTCATTAAAACTTAAAGCCGATATACAATCAATAAATTTTTTTATGTTGTTTTTGTTGTAATCTCTTTTCACTTCATAGAAGAATTTTTTAACCTCTGTCGAGTCATTAGTTTTGTCAAGAAAGAAAACTAATGACTGCCCCGTATCATGATCAGACAGGGCTAAATGATGTACGCTACTTTTAATGTTTTTAGTCGAGATATTACTGGCTATTTGATCAAGGCAGCTTTTTTTTCTAGTGGGCACTTTTATATGTGACAACAAGTTAAAGTTGTCTAAGATTGATATTAAATCCCTTGTTTGTTTAGTATCTTTTAGTAAGTCTACATTCCAGTCTCCACATATTATTGTACGATTTTTACTCGTACGAGTTAATCTGAGTAACAACAGTTCTAATTTTTTCAAAAATATCCCTACGTCGGAGTCAGGAGTCCTGTAAACACAGACTAATATTAATTTATTACTCGGAACCTCTATTCCACAGCATTCAAAACAATAATCGTTACTGAGTTCATTTGTTATTGGTAGTGGGATATAGGATAAGCCTTCTTTCACCAATATACATGAACCACCCCGTTTTTTGGTCGATCTTGAGTAACTCGCAGCTAATTTATAGTTTGCAAGTTTTAGATTACTTTCATGGCCAGACTGCATGAAAGTTTCGGTAAGACATATAAAGTCTATACCCCCTATCTCTTTCGTCAACTCAGCAATAGCTATTTCAAAGAAATCTAATTTATTTAATATTCCGGCTATATTTTGATGAAATAATGTAAGTTTTTGTTTTTGAGATCTTTGTGTTTTGTTAGACAGTGGGACGAAAAAAAGTGTTGCTAAGATGAGCTTCACTCTCCATTGTTCTTGGTAAAGTTTTGTCATCGTAATTCAGTGGGTAATTCTTAATGTCAATGAGTATGCGACTAAAAATACTCTTAAATATATACTTTATGCCAAGTCTATTAAGTTGTCCTGTATTATATGAAAACATTTCCAATGATAGGTCACGATTCGTGTCAAAAAAATATGCATAATTATAATTTTGTATGTCCATATATAATAAATTGTTAAATATTTCTACGCGATAATTATAAATAAGTGCTCCTTTTACGTAAGTTGGAACACATATGATAACATTAGTATGAGTTATTTGTTTTAAAGATTCTCTAATTAGTTTAACAAGTTCTATTGGGTCTGCCGAATCTTTAAATTCCCTTTCTCCGATACTCACTATACAATAGTCGTCCATATTAAAATCTTGAACCTTTCTCGTAATATTTGCTAGTACTTCCTTCATTCTGCAATTGGGCGTAACATAATGACAGAACTCGAAGTGTTCGCCGAAGGTATCTTCTATTATTTCTACAGGGCAATAGTAGTTGCAGGTAGTAAGTACACACAGTTTTCTTTTTCTTTGCTTGGCTTTTCTAGATGCTAAATATAATCGTTGGTGGTTCTCCTTTTTACTAACTTGTGAATTATTTTTAGTAGGTTGTTTATTAGATATTTCTCTTATTTTTATAGCAGAGGTTAAGCCTAATTCTATTTCTGGATTCCTGCTAATTTCAAGTGTATCTTCAATAATTTCTGCAGATATACTCTTATTTTCTCCTGTTGGTTGGTTTTCTTTTATTTCCTGCGCTGTTTCAACAGATTCCTTTTTTTTCGTTATAGGCGTTACTTGATTTTGTACAGATTTACGTTTTCGTGTGGAAAGAGGCGTCAAATTTTTTGTGTCGGTAGTATTTATTTCTTTGTATGCATTTACTATTTTTAAATATCTTTGTAAATCTGATTTTAGCCTAAAGTTTTCAGAATTCAAATTTTCAATTTCCTGATGGGCGCTTTGTAAATCTTTAGATAATTGTTTTACTTTTTCTTGTAGTTCAATAGTTTGACTGGTATTTATTATAGAAGTATTTGGAAGACTCATCATTGTTGTTTCGAAGAGAGCGGAATTATCCGCAGTCATATCACACAACGAACTCGATCTGCATAATCGAGCATTACGAAACGTTATGTGGTCATCCATAATTATTTTCGTTGGCAACCCTTTTTTTAATTTGACTATTCACCACTTGGGGTCGTAATGGCGGTAGTTGTCCAGATATTTATTTTTGCTATGGTATTACTGGTGACCAGTTTGTCTATGGTACGGTTGGTAGCACTGTTTTTAGTTCGTCTACTTACCACTTGGGGCCAGAATGGCAGTAGTTGTCTGTATAATTCACTTTATTCAGATGGTAGTACTGTTTTTTTAGTGCCTCTACTCACCACTGGGAGCTAGATGTCGGGTTCAAAGTACAATTTTTATAAAATATTTTGTCAAACGGTTTTCTCAATTCAATTAACTCACTCAAAGTAATTGAAATGACGCTTTAGGTAAACTATTTATCCTTATTGGTTTTCTTCACAATGTTTCTATAATATTATTAACTCTGATATACTGGTTTATGAGAGTTAAATACGTTCATTAATAAGCTCACAAAAATGTTAATGTTTGTTAAATCACTTGTCACTTGTTATCAATAATATCACTTAATTAGATCACTTATTCGTCACTGTTTCTTCGGTTTTTATAACAATTGGATAGATATTAGAATAAATTGCAAATTTTAAATAGCGAGCGATGTAAACAGTGCCGGTGTTGCCAGCCTTTTTTCGTGAGTTAGTATTATTGAAACTTGGACAAATGGTGAGACTGACTCTTTAGAGAAGAATTTCGCCCTTATTTTTGAGTTGTGCACCTTAAAATTTTAGGAATATACAACACTAGGAAATCCCTTTCAATACATAGAGCTGCGGCCAAATCTTGACCTGAAGGGTGAAAGGTCTCCTTGTAAGAAACATAAACCATGAATTCTGTCTGGTCATTGCCTCCGACAATTATTTTCTCTGATCACTCTGGTGAAATAGTCACCTGTTTTATTGTTATGATATTCTAAATATTCGCCAACCTTAGACATAAGACTGAATCGATCAATAGCACGCAACATATTCTCTTGATACCTCGCGTGGGTTTCATGCAATGTAAATATACGAAGGAAGCTATATTTATATGAGTTTCCGTTTTTAACGTTATGACGTTATCAGTATTGTTATACAAAGTTCTTGACCGCGTGCATTTGTGCTTTAACATTGTGACGTTAATCTTGAATAGTGATTTAACACACAGCATGCCAATGATTTTCAATTCTATCGTAAAAATATAAGCATTCAAGCAAAATTTTCTCAATGCTTTTGTAGGTACGATCACGAAGTAAATATACAGGATGCTGCCAATGTTTTTGAGGTATTTGACAGATCGTCAGTTGATTGTGAGTTGATTATTATGATAAGTGAGACAGTATCGTTGGAAGTAACCCAAAACTACCTGAACTAGACATTATGGAGTGCCAATTAAGTACAAAATAGTGGCGACATAAGAAAAAGTGAAATATTGTGAAAAAACCAGTGAAAACATTCTGACAATTGTGTAAATACAGTGGCTGATATAAGTTTTGGACCATTTTATATTAAAAGCGGGGATTGGGGATTATACATACTCGTATAAAGAAAGATTTGTGCTAAGCAATAACGCACCAAATTAAGAAAGATTTCGAAGACAATATCAGGAGAAAGATTTGAATTTTAGGAGAACGATTTCAAATAACAGTGCATGTAAGAGACTGAAAAAGAAGAAGACCTTGGCGACTAATGACCACAATTAAAAATCATAGCTATTAAATCTTTTTTGTACCAGGAACATATAACAGCACAACACATTTTCAGCTATTACAAAGGTTGAAACCAACGAATCGCTATTGTACGTGATGCTTTGAAACGACGATGCCACGTTTATTGCAGTATTTAATACTGACATAAAACTGCAATCTAGACAATCTTGTAACGATAAATTGCAAAGCTGTACATATATATTTAAGATATTATGTTTCCGAGTATCTCAGTCTAGGATTGCTTCTCAATTACTGAGAAAGCTGTTCTTTTGCAAGCTGAGTTTAGATATTCCTTTATTGGTTGCCTACATTATGTAGTAGGTACAGTCGGTGGAAAGAGTTAAGAAGCCACCTTACCTAGTAAATGATTAGGTGAGGTGAATACTTACATAACTCGCTCAGTGACTGTCCCTTTGTCTGTATTATTTCTTCCCATTTATTCAGACTCATTAAAGAAGTTCCTGGATTAATGGTGGTGTAACATAACATAACCACACGCCTGTATTCCCCGAAGGGTTAGCCAGAGCTGCAACAATAATACACCCACATTTCGCCTGTTATGTTCAAGTCCCATGTAATAGAAGGCAAGCCGGCACAAATCCAGACTCAGTAGCACTGCCGGACACGGGAATATTTTTTTTTTTGTTTTTTGTATTTGAGATGGGTTTGCTCTTGACTCTAGTCTAGGTCGGAGGTGACCGAGACAAAGTCGATGATGGAGTGAGCTTACCCAGAAGAAGCCTGTCACTCTCACTTTGTTGTAAGCGTTCGGAAACAGACGCAGGTAGGGAGTTCCACTCTTTTACTGCGCGCATTATAAAAGACAGCGCTTAGTGCGAATCGTTGGAATAGCAACTAGGTAAGGTGGTAACTGGCAGTGCGTCTAGATGTCCAATGGTAAAAGGGGGCCGGTGGAATGAGGTCGTGGAGTTCTTGGGCATACTCACCGAAGTACATTCTGTAGAAAACCGACAAGCAGGCAACCTTGCGGCAATGGGCCAAGCTGTGAAGCTTGGTATCCACCAGTTTTATCTAATTCAAGAGCTCATGCTCAGCATCAGCAGTAGCTAGATCAATAATGGTGTGTGCAAGACTACGAACTTGAATTAAATAGCGATTTATTCCAAGCCCTGCCCTTTAAAACTCACTGATAAGTTATCAAATGTTACTGAAGTTGTTACATAAATTATGTGGCACCGACGACATGCAAATTCCGACGGATTGGAAGTTTGGTAAGGAAATCAAATTGTCAACGGAGGGGATATTTGCCCCTTTTGGGCGACATGATTTTCATTCAGTTTTGATTTATGGAAGAGAGTTAGGGCCGGTTTTTTGATTCGTAGTTATCTAGTTAAACATAGTAACTAATGGTTGAATTTTGGCTAAAAGTGAAAGGCTAAACATGAATGTATTCATGTTAGCTCATTCATATTAAAAAAATAGTAACTAATGGCATAACTCATTCATGTTTAGCCTTTCACATTTAGCCAAAATTCAACCATTAGTTACTATGTTTAACTATTCGTTGAGTTAACTACGAATCAAAAAACCGGCCCTAACTCTCTTCGGTTTAAAGAAATTTATTTCTCATAAGAACATACAGTCCGCTTATAATGAGATACAAAGTAATAAACATAAATACAGTGACAATACCCTCCAGAGTATTAGCAGTTATAATGCACTTAAATGTTTCTTCAGCTTATATTTAAACATATTTACGTTATCACACTCTTTAATGTCGTCCGGTAGTGCATTGAACAGATGTACTCCTTCAAATAATATAGTCTTTCTACCGTAATTAGTGCGTACGCTGATGACTTCAAGTTTGTTTTTATATCTATTTCTCAGGTTATGTGACATTGTTTTTTTCTTTAGTTGTATGTTAGTTTGTATTGAGTTAGAAGTTATGTTTTTAATAAGAATGCAGGTGTAATAAATGTATAGCTGTCTAATATTTAATAATTTAGTTTTTTCGTATACGGTCTTTGTTGGAGTAAGATAATTATAATGGAACAAGGTTTTAATTATTTTATTCTGAACTCTTTGAAGTGAATTTAAATTAGTGACTGCTGCGGAACCCCATATCTCAACTAAATATTCTAAATGCGATTTGACTAAGGAGTTATAAATTAAAGTGCGTACTTTACTTGGAATGCAGTTTGCTACTTTCCGTAACGCTCCCAATAATGATGTTAATTTACTTCTGAGATGGTCAATGTGTAATTTCCAGGTTAGTTTATCGTCTACCCTCAATCCAAGATATTTTTCGTTAGTTGATCGTTTTATTATTTCATTATTTATTTTAAGAGGCGAGAAGTCTGGTATACGTTTTACAAGCGGCTAATTGCAGTCGTGAGATTAGTTATTTAAGAATTGCTTAAAACACGATTGTGAGATTGGTTGTGATCACTAGGTACTCGTACAGGTAAGCGAACCGACCGCGAGTAAGTCATCCTCGCAACCGCTTTACCACTTTTAACAAAACACTCTCACCTCACCTCTTTTACTTTATTTTTAACCGACTTCCAAAAGGAGGAGGTTCTCAATTCGTCTGTATTTTTTTTTGTATGTTTGTTACGCGATTACTCAAAGACGGATGGACCGATTTAGAAAATTCTTTTTTTGTTTGATAGGGTATACTTCCGAGGTGGTCCCATATAAATTTTATTAACTTAGCTTAGGGAGTTTTTGAGTTAGCTTCAATAATGCGTATATTTCCCACGTATTTTATGTGGATGATATGATGGTGTTTTAATAACTTCCTATCACTGTTATTTACATGGCTATATCTACAATTATTGTGCTCAATTATGTATTCGAATTTGTGTGGGGTAGGTTCCATAACTAAAAAGTGAACAATAAAAACTTTTTAGCAAAAAATAAAACCGACTTCCAAAACAAAACACTACAAAGTGAAAAATAACTTTAATTTCGGAAGTCGGTGGCAAAAAACGAAAATACAAAACCCAAGACACCGACTACCGAAATTAAAGTTATTTTTCACTTTGTAGTGTTTTGTTTTGGAAGTCGGTTTTATTTTTTGCTAAAAAGTTTTTTTTTCTATTAACTTTGTATTGCTTCACATTATTTTTTTGTCTTTACAAAACGAAAGCAATCGATACTCCTTGCTGTAATTCTCAGAATACATCACAAGTAATATCTAGGCCAAGAAAATAAACGACGCTCTGTTTTTCTTCCATCTACAGTCCAATCAGATAAAAACGAATGACACACAGTTAAAATCGAAGGAGATCGCATCATGACCTATTTATTAGCGCATAACCTCGGAAGTTAGCCCTGTTATGACTTCATAATCTAGTTTAAAATGGATGCTTCTGTTAGCTCTTTTAGTTTCATGCATTTTTGACAGCTTGAATGGCGTTGCCTTCTGTCGAGTAATTAACTTACTTTGCTCTTATAGACGGTCAAAATTGCTTGACAAGCATTCATGTGCTTGACAAGGCTTGACACAACGTCAAGCATGCTTGTCAAGCATCCGTATTCATTTACATTCTAGTCGACCCAGTCTTGAACTTGTGTTAAAACAGAAACATTCTGTACTTATACAAATATATAGAAAGTCTCTAAATGCAGATGTGGCGTTTCATGCTCTCACAATGGCTTTGTGCAAGACAACAAAAAATAACCGAACAAGATAATGGCTATAACTACATCTGGGGGCCGATTCTACTAACAAAATTGTTAATAAATCGCAATTGAATGGCAGCTGAACCACGGCTTTTGAGTGTTTTCGCATTCCACTAATGTAACAACGATCCAACTGCGGTTACGTTTCAGTTCAGTCACCGATCGATCGAAACAATCTCAAAAGCTATTCTGCTAACAAAACCGAACATGAGCGTGACGTTTAGTCGCATCATTATCTTTTTGACATAATTGAAACGTTTCGTTTCACAGATTTCGCAAGCTGGGGCCGAAAACGAAACGTTATTCTGAGTTTTTATTATTTATAAAGTTGAAATGTTACAAAAAAATATACAGACTAAAAGTATAAGTATGGTCTAGATATGTTTTTGTATTAAAAATACTTTTAGTAGCACTTATTCGTATTTAGTAATATTATTAGATTCAACTTTTTTTTTCTGTGGTATTATTAAAACATACTATTTGGGTCACACAGGTTACCCGCTGTTACGTTCCCGTTACGATTCGGTTTAAGTTTAGTTTCCATTTTGCTTATAGAATAGTAGAATGACTTTTTTGATAACTATCGAACGGCGATCGAAACTGAACTGTTGTTGAAACACAATTGAACGTGTAACGTTGCAAATTAGTAGAATCGGCCCCCAGCTCGTGTCACGTGCACTCGCCATGATGTTCCGTAGCACACTGGATGTGTTGCTAGACAAACATGCATCTAAACGGCCAAGCATGCTTGACGAGCATTACAAAAATATAATTTTTCATTAAGTATTATCAAGCACGTAGTTTGCTTGCCAAGCACATCAAGGTACGTTCTAAGCGGTCTAAATTGATTGACAAGCACAAAAAATTCACGTGCTTTTCAAGCAATTTTTACCGTTCAGGGACCCCGTTCGGCTCGCTATATTGGTCTTTATTTATTAAAACCTAGTACTGGCCTCTGCAAGCAAGAATATTACAATATTTTCTTCATTCCACTTAAAAACATCATTTGGTAGAAGAATCGAAACCTAATCAAGACAACCATAGTAGATGAATCTCAGGGTAACCGTTGAGATCCAAATAAATTTAATGTACTTTGAGGCATCGAGAATAAGACTTGAAAAAAGAAGAAATAAAGGAAGACATCATAAACCTATCAGACTATGTCGACAGTCGTGTAAAACAGGAATTTTAGGAAGAAATATAAGAAAACAATCCTGGAAGGAATATTAAGTAACTACAAGAAAGTAGCGTGCTGATCAATGCTGAGGGCAATAATAGCCTGGTATTACCTTAGAAGTAGATGAAAATAATAATGATGGTTATTATGCTTGAGATTTTAATGAAATATGTACTGTGGAAGTTTTGAGTTTCCACAGGGGGTGTAGCTAAATAAGGAAAAACAGTCGGAGACGCAATAACGAGATATATAATTTGTAAGTAAAAGACAAAAGACGAACCACCTTTTTATTTATTTAAAAAAGGGAGTTCTATAAAACAGCATGAGTGATAAAATGCCAGCCAGTACAATAAAAGGTTAAGGTCCATTGCATGAAATCTTTACAGTATCTATCCCTTGTTCATATGTCCTTACATATTTTATATGAACACATAAATAAGCACTAACTGAAAGCATGTCTATCAGTATTAAATATACGTAATATACGGCATTCGATCCATTCTCACAAGCGTTAGTGGCATTCAATTAATTGCGGTCAAACGAAACACCGCACCGATGTCTTTTAGATATGTTTTATAGATAACCTAGTAGCAGATAAGCGAGTATTTTTTGTTGTTTTATTTGCATGTAAAACCATGTACGTTACCTAAGCGGTAATGATATATCAAGCTTCAGAAGGAATGTTACATGAAGATGCATAAAAGCATTAAGAGAATTGTGAAGCTGTAAGTTTTCATACAAAAAGCGATAACGTTTTTCTCCCCGTAAACATAGTCTAATCGTCATATTTTTTGGTATTTTTGTAGGTATAATGAAAAACTAGGTCCGTACGTTTTTATTATAAAGAAATATTGCATACCATATAAGTTATTAGCATCTAAATATCTATATTTTTGACATAAAAACTTCCTCGAGCGTTTTTATTTTTTTAATGAAATTAAATTGAATTACTAAAAAAAAAGGTATCGACCTAGATTAAGGTGCACTGAATGTAATGAGACCAAAATTGTCTCATTTTGTAAAGGTTTAGGGGGGTGAAAACGTTATAGCCCGAAGCAATATTTATGTAAATAATTGAATGAATTGTAGGTAATTGCCCCTGAATGAAGGATTCCGTAGTTGGGATGAATTTATCCCAAGAACAAGCTTAACATTGTAGTTAAAAAATATATTCTCCCATAGATTCCAACTGCAAATATAAGTTTGTACGCACAACATTGAGAGATTCACCATGTTGTTTTAAGACCATAGAATTCTTATAAGTTTTCTTGTAATCTATACGTATAGAACAATTTTCTGTATTTTTTTTTTTCAAAATTTTAGGCTCCGTAGTTTCGGAGATAAGGGGGAATGGTCAATTTTCGTCTATTTTTTTAAACAACTTTACAACAATTTATTTTAAAATTATAAAAAAAAATATGTTTGAGATCCTCACATTAAGTCCTTTCATTTGATAGGTCACATGGTACAGTTTGCAAAACTTATTTTTTTTATTTTCTTGTTTGCCCGCTAAATTGACCCCTATATTCAAAATTCACTTATTTACGTTACACATCCGTGTTTGGGTCACAGAAATTTATATGCATACCAATTTTCAACTTAATCGGTCTATTAAATTCGAAGCAAATCGGCTGTGACAGACTGTCAGACAAACAGACACACGAGTAATCCTACAAGGGTTCCGTTTTTCCTTCTGAGGTACGGAACCCAAATAACAATAAACCATTCTGGTACTGTCATTTCACTGTCACTAACATTTTTGTGTCATCAGACGACACTCGAGAAGCATAAACAACAGCTGCTTATTGAAAGCCTTTGTCAAGGAATGCCTTGAATAAAGAGTACTTACCAAATAACAGTCTTCATCATCATCCTAATTAGTCTTTTTCAATTTTGGTTTTTCCAGACTAACCATAACCAGGTTAGCATTCTTCTAATTTACTATCAAGTAAATTGAAAGTACCTAGCCAACAAAACTCTTTTAATAAATAATAGCCACCCCTCAGGAATTCCCACAGCACTTAGTTCAATAGGATCAATATCATATCGAACACTGCAGTTATGTATCCAAATAACATCAATTTATTTGGTAACTAAGTAAGTAAGTAGGTAATTTCAAGAAAACTTGGCAGTCAAAGAAGATAATTATGTCGAAGTTGAATAACTTTTCATATTCCAGAAGATATTAAGAGTTCTAACTTGAATGGAACACGTTTGACACCCACATTTAAAATCCGGCTCGAAGGACCAAAAAAAAATTATGTTCTATTAATAGAATAACTTTCCGAGTTTATATTGCTTAGACATTACTGACATTGGTAAAGGAAAATATCTTGAGGAAACCTGGACCTATAGTTAATATAAGTCTGAAATCGCCAATTCGTCTTGAGGAAGCGTGGTGATCAATACTCGTACCTTCTCAGTATGAGAAATGGCCTTTGCCTTATAGTGGGACAAGAAGTAGGCTGGTATTGTAATAGAACGATGACTATCTATTAACATCACGTTTCATGACCGCTTATGATTGATTGATCATGTTGTCAAAACAGTGAACACGATAGAATTTATTGCATTCTGCTATCCTTATCGGTTGCAAATGTCCTCTGCTGAATAAGGAGCAATGGATCAATTACTACTACGATTAACGGAACGTAGTTCTACTTTGAAGTGACGCTTTCATATCATGAACACAAGTATGGTTTTCTTCTTTTGTATTCAGCGCTTTAATTCCAAATATGTAACTGTATGTAGTGACAAAAAATTTAAAGAGTTTGCTTATATGGTTTGGTCATGTTGAGAGGATGAATGAAAGGCGACTAACAAAAATATTTACAAGGCAGATGAGGCTCTCAAGGAAGGAAATATCAGATCAGTACGGTAGTTCTGCAACTGTATGACCAGATGTATAACGTAAACGACGCAAAAGGATTGTAACAGGTGGCCTGCCTAACCTCACGGGAAGAAGGCGCGAATCTTTGTATTTCTTTACTATTTTCTAGACATACAATCAAGAATTCACAATACCGCCTACTCATCTAAATGAAGCCAAAACAAATAAAACAAATCTTAATGAAATCTGTTATCTCAGTTGTTACTACATATACAGTGGTATTAAACAGACAAGGACCAAAATTTGTGGAGAAAAAGGGACTTTTAGTATGTACTAACATGTACAACTAATAACTAACATGTACATGTAACAAGTATGTACTACATCTGACCTGGGAATCAAACCCAGGACCTCATGCTCAGCAGTAGCGCTTGCGAAAACAAGACAAACGGTGTGCGCGGTTGATGGCAGTTAGGCTATCCCCCTAGTACATGGGACTTAAACATATCGAAATGTGGGTGTACTAGGAACATTGCCGTCATAAGGAAAAAAGACGTATCTGACATTTTTTCGAAATATACAATAGTTATTTACATTATTTATCATTGACTTTTCGATAAAATAAATTAGTTCCTTTTTTTTTTTTTAAAGCATACTACTATATAATTTGAATAATGCAAAGAGTGACAAATGATAAATGATAAATGATTTTTATTTCTGTAAGTAGGTTTGTACAAACACTTTTACAAGTCAATATTTTTTTTTTAAACTAGATGAGGTCGGCGTTTCCTAACTGACTACTCTGAGAAGAAAGGCCGAAACAAACTCAGAGGTCACAGTCTCTTATAAAGTCCAGACATAATCTTGGTCACTTCATGTGAAGACCATGTAGATTGGTGTCTGAAATGGTCTTTTGAGGAAAGAACCACACAGATTGAGAGGACCTGTCCAGTCAGTGCACGCATTTGTCAGTAATCGCGCAGCTCAACTCAGAACTTAAGGAGCTCAACGATTCGACGAACAATACCAAAGAAAGGACATTGGGGTAGGCCGCATAGATTACTCAAACTGCCAGACCATGATTAAAAATAAGAGAAAAAATAAAACAAAAAAAAAGCAATGACCTACATAGTCTTCACATTCACAATAAATAAAAATAATATAATACTTACAAAGTAAAGTGACTAATCCAACTGTAAGAATGTTTATAATAATAATAATGAAATATTGTACACCTGATAGGTATGTTACAGTGCTACTGTCATTCTAACTATAAGATCTTTTTCTACGTGTAACAAACAATAATCGTATTTGAATTTACATATTCGAAATCAGCAAAAAAAGACGCATCTACCAGTATTTTTAAATTGGCGTAGCCTTTGTATTAAACAAGACAAAATATATTTTTTCTCCATTTCAATACTTCTGTAGATACCTACATCCTTTTCCTTTATGGCGTGATAAGATGTTACATACTATTATTAATTTACGCGCATTCCTAGTCACATATAAATCTTTTTCCAAAAGAATCCTACTCACGTAAGTGATAATATATTCCTTGCGTTCTTGTGTAATATAGCCCTTTACACTCGAAAAAAAAAGTTGCAAATATTAAAAAAGAAAGTTAATTGACAAGATTTCTAGGAGTCTAAGGAAACTAAAAAAAATGTAAACAAAAATCCTGAATTTTAGATCGGTCGTCGTCGGTTGCGTTCGAAAAATGAATCCATCATTCGCTTTTAAGATTTTTTTTAAGTTACCCGCACTATTGAATACCGTAGGGTGCAAAGGGTTAAGCACCTTATGGTAGCTGTCTAATTGAGCACTGCCTACACCTTTAAAAGCAACTTTTACCCTCTCTTTCGCTCTATGTTTACCTACACTAGAGAGACAGCTGAATGCCGCTCACATGTTTGAAGTATTGTGTACACGGGTCATACCAGACTGGCCTCAAATCAGTCAGTGTCGATATCATTTAAAATGCCGTTCAAGGCCATTTCATTTATTTTGGTCAACTAGCATGAAATTACTAGCTTCGTATGCTGAAGCTATTATTATGCGGACATGTATTTGAACAAATAATGATATTTCGACTCTATTTTTAATGAACCTCGGCTGCAAGGACCATTAAAATGTATATTTATGTACAACCAGTATTGTATTACATATTGAGACGCCTCCGTGCCTCGAAAAGCAAGTTATCCTGTTAGTCCCGGCTGTCATTCGTAATGTTTGACAGTCGTTACGTGTAGTCAGAAAGTCCAAAAGTCTGACAACCAGTCTTACCAAGGGGTATCGTGTTACCCAGTAACTAGGTTGGTGAGGTCAGCTGATATGGTATGTTTATACTGGTAGCCCGTATACTTATTCTGCAGTACATAGGATTCCCGTACCTGTTAAACTAAGCCGACAGAGAAGTATATTGCTGTTATCACTTGGCATGAAGTTAAGTGAACATCCTTCACTAGAAATATTTTGTACATTCGATGTTCACTAAGCTGCCAAACCGTTAAGAACTGCATTGAGCGTTAATGTTTTTACCCCGACATCACCTATTGTCACTATATACACATACTTATAGGTACTATCTGCTGCCCGCGACATTTCTTGTTTTAACATACTACCATAGCTTCCCATTAGTGAAAGAATTTTCAGATTCGGATCTGCAGTTCCGAAGATTACCCCCTACATACAAACTCATACATTTTACCTCTTTAGAATGTTAATATGAATTACATAGCTTATCGTGTCACGAGGAAAGGAAAACCACATTTGAAAACGGAATGGGTATTAGTAACTTACTTTAATAACTAAAAACAAAACTTATTTTGGTTATATTTCCTTATTAATGAATATTAACTTAATGCACAAGTAGAAAAAGCAAATACCATATAAACTTCTTTTCGGAAGCCTATTTTTAACAGTGGCCAGTTATAAACTTTACATTGGCTAAATGCACAAACCGTGCGAAGCCAAAAGTAGAAAAAAAAAAACAGTGGCCTGTGTTATGAGCTGTCTTAAAGGCAAATAAAGTATTGAGTGCTAACCATAGATTTAGACCCTAGATAGTAGAACTCAACAAATTGTTAAACATGGTAATTTTGCTAAATGTGAAAAATAGTAACTAGCCATTAGTTATTATTTTTTTAACATTTTGGCAAACACATTTAGCTAAAATTCCACCATTAGTTACAATGTTTAACCATTGGTTGTGCTAACTACGGATTAAAAAACCGGCCCTTAATCTATGATGGTGCCAATCATGAAATAATTAGACTGTTCCCAGATCCTATATCTTACCGAGCCGTAAACTTCGTTATCTTTGTATCGGAAGCTGTTACATGATTTAGCTGTTTTGACATGTTGGTAAGTGTACCTGTGCACTTTTTTCAAAGTTCTGTAATTCTCCCACTTTCATACTATATATTACATATTTGGCATGAGTTAGTTATTAGTTATTATTACGGAGCGTTATCAATTATTTAGAAGGAAGGAAAAAACTTCTTTCAAATGACCCATTTTTTTATACTTAAAATATTACTGATGATGACGTAATTATGACTTTACTGTACCATTTACTGAAAAACCATAAAAACATAATATTTAATTTACATAGTTTTACACTTTGTTTACATTGTAAATTATTTATAGCAACTTTTTTTTTAACACAAACACTTAGTTTTTAACGCGCAATGAATACACTATTGGAACATAGTACAAACTCGCGAAAATAAATTGAAAAGAAAATACGGCGTGAAAAGGAAAAACGCGCGAAAATCATCAAACAAGACGTCTGACCTCGAGCATAGCTGACGTGCCACTGAAGGGAAACCAAACACGTGGTTCCTTATTCAACGACACACAAACGACATTCGACCTTACCACCTCATCATAAAGTTCAATCTCAAAAACAACGTTTTCAAATTCAGCTGGAGAAAATAGAAGCATGAATAAAAACATGCATTCGATCGACATCAAACCATATTTTAATATCAATAGAGTGAGTTATGACTTGGCAAGTGGCCCTCAAGTACTTTTCAAATATGGAAAAGTTGACAACTCGTGAAAATTCGTCACCGGTGGGAAGTTTCGCTCGTTAGCAGCAGCTTTTTTGAATTCGGATGGTTTTCTGAATGTGGAATACTAAACAATTGTATTACAAAGGTTTAAAGTTGACATCGCAATGGCAAATTAAAGAATGGCGTTTGATAGCTGCAAATATAAATTGGTAATATGATACAACATTATTTAGGTAATGATCTGAAAAATAATCATGAACGGTAGAATTTCAGTGTGGACTTCATTGTTTACGAGTTAATTCGTTGCAAAATACTGATTGGTCGCGATTGAGTTAAAAGCTGTCAATTGGTCAAAGGACCAGCAATATTTAGTTATTTTTTTTATTTTATTTTGTAGTTTTACTCACACAGTACTAGTACACACACACACACACACACACACACACACACACACACACACACACACACACACACACACACACACACACACACACACACACACACACAGTACTAGTATAGGTAATCTTCATATTATAGGTATACATGGTTATTGGTAAAACACCAACAACCTCTTAAGGGGTCATTGTACTCATCATTATGAACAACTTTTACTATGGGACCAAACCTGAAATCGCGAAAAAAAAATTACAGTACATTTTGACGAATTATGCGAACATAGGTATACTGAACAGCTGATATTTTTTTCAGTTCAGAAGTCAAAGTTTTTTTTCTTCTTATGTATACGTTTTCTTATGTATTCTTATGACCACGCATAACTTTTTACAGAGTAGTTCGATTTGAACGATTCTTATTTTATTCGGGAGGGTATACCTCTAAGTTGGTCCCATGTTAAATTCATTAACTTTCTTTGGGTATTTTCGTTTTTTACCACCAACTAACGATATTAAAGTTATTTCTCACTTTGCAGTGTTTTTTTTTTTTTGTAAGGCCATTGTTTTTTTTTATTGTAAAAAATTCCATCGCCGTGGTCGGGTAAATAAAATTAAAGCTAATGTTTCATAACATTGCGGTGGCCGCCACCTAGCGTCCGCAATCTACCGTCGAATGTCACTGAAACGTTGTTTACGAAAGCAATTTGTTGTGTTTCACTAGAGAGCGTTTTTTGACAGCGTGAAGTCAAACCCCGCCATCATTTTCATCACAGCGTTACGTGGCTGCTCTTCTAGGAAGCCGTAGCTTAACAAAACAAATGATCATCACGAGGAAACCACGCCAATTGAAATGCATCAATTGGCATGGTTTCCTCGTGATTCATGAGCCATTTAGTAATGTATAGAGTTTATAGTTGCCAAAGTCTAATAGTTATAGTCAGATTACACATAAATACACCGCAATTGGCGCGATTATATGTAAACACTGGTGCAATTGAAACAGATGCTCGTACTATTACAAATCTACATACTTATAGTAGAAACTAACGGCGCCCCACGGTTTCACCCGTATAAGTCTCGAATCTGTAGGAATATGGAGATAAAAAATATTCTATGTGTTAATCCAGGTTATAAGCTATCTGTATGCCAAATTTCATCAAAATCCGTTCATTAATTTTTGCGTGAATGAGTAACAAACACCCATCCATTCGCACAAACTTTTTAATATTAGTAGAATTGTGGACGCAAGGACCAATCTAGATTCTTGAGACTTTGATTTGATTATTGGGGATTTACATAATCAATCAACTCAGTCTATCGCAGGCCACAGCGGGACAGAGGCCTCTCCCAGGCTGCGCCACAACACACTGCCCTCCGCCTTCCGCATCCAGTCTCTCCCAGCTACCTTCTTAAGGTCGTCGGTCCATCGAGCTGGGGGCGTCCCACACTACACTCACCGATGCGCGGTCTCCACTCCAGGACTCGTCTGCTCCACCAGCCATCGGCCCTTCAATAAACATGGCCAGCCCACTGCCACGTCAGTTTGCTTACTCTGTAGGCGATGTGGTAACTCCGGTTCTTTTCCGGATAATTTCATTTCTGATCTTATCCTTCATCGAGAATAGCTCGCTCCATAGCGCGCTGAGCGACCTTGAATTTGTGGATCAGCCCGATTGTCAGTATAGTTGCCCGAGGGTCACGTTCAGCACCGTATGCCAAAACGGGCTGGACGCGCTGGTTGAAGACCGTAGTCTTCAAATTCTGCGGGATAGGCGACGAGAAGATTTGACGAAGTTTTCCAAACGCTGCCCAACCCAACTGGATCCTTCTATCGGCTTCTTTCTCAAAGTGGTGCCTACCGAGCTGGATTACTTCCCCTAGGTAGACATACTCCTTTACAACGACGAGAAGCGACCCTTCGATGTGGATTGGGCTCGGCATGACGTGTGAATTGTACATGACTTTCGTCTTGTCCAAATTCATGCCGAAGCCAACTCGCCGGCAGGCTCCACTCCGGCTGTGCAGCTGGTCTAACTGTTCCAGCGTCTCTGTCATTATGACAATGACAAATTTATCTACATACTGTATTTATGCGATATAATTATTCCTGGCGGATGGCCTAGAGAACTAAAAACGACCAAAAAATCTATAGGTACTTACTTAATACAAGAACTTTGATTACCTAGTCAAACAGGGTGATATTGTCCAATTCCTCTTTGTTCTTTGGAATATTATTATTCACAAGCTGATACGAAGTATTACGAAGTATTGCCACCATTTTTAAGGTTCCGTACCTCAAAAGGAAAAAAAAAACGGAACCCTTATAGGATCACTTCGTTGTCCGTCTGTCTGTCAGTCTGTCAAGACCCTTTTCTCAGGAACGCGTGGAGGTATCAAGTTGAAATTAATATCAAATACGTAGGTCTATGGTCTCTTGGAGCTCTAAAAATTGAAGCTCCAAAGTCAACGCAATAAAAAAAATGTCTATTTTGATAGGTAAATCAAAACCTATGGGGTACTTCCCGTTGACCTAAAATAATTGAGTAATTTTGCACATATTTTTTTTGTTTACAAACTTAAATGTATGGGAGAACATGTTTTTTAACTACATTGTTAAGTTTGTTTTGGGATACTTAAATTATTTTTCAGAACCCTTCATTTTGCGAAGTCCGAGCGCACTTGGCTGATTTTTTAGTATTTGACGACGAGAATTTTTAATTCCAAATAATTTTTCATAAACTTTTTCTTGTGTAGGTGCAAGTCTATCGTATGCCAGCACAATCTAATTCTAAAATATTCAAACACACAGCACACAAAATACAGCGGCACTCAAATTCGCGCAAATTCCACTTGAATGCATGCAGGTGCCGTCGAGCGTACCGCGGTATACTACACATGGTACGGAAGAATCTGCAACTCGCACATAACATAACTTCACACCTGTAGTCCCCGAAAGGTTGGCCAGAGGTGTACCTATAGTACACCCACATGTCGCCAGTTATGTTTAAGTCCCATGTAATAGAGGGCGAGCCTATTGCCATCAACTGAGCACAAATCCAGACTCCAGACTGCTACTGAGAAATTCCAGATGGACCCAATAACATCTTGCACCACCCGGGAATCGAACCGAAGACCTCATGCTCGGCAATAGCGCTTGTGACCACCAGACCAACGAAGCAGTCAATTATTTTTTTTACGAGCTAACCAAATGCGTTTTGAAAAACCATAAAAGGGGTTATTCTCAGACCATTGACATTTCATTCAGCTCGGAAAATGTGTTGTTGCCAGTGTAGGATGCTTATTACTGCAGCAATTTTGGAGTATTTAAAAAAATATATAATTTCACAATTAGGGATCATTTCCTCTATACGAGAACTACTTAACACAATTTTACTATGGAGAAGTGAACCTCTTATCCAAAATGTGCGACACGCATGCTCATCACACAGACTATCCATACACCACAAAACAAAAATAGAAAGCATTCCAGTACACACGTTTTTACGACACTATAAAATAAAACATATCTTCATTCTGACGATACATCATAAGATCAGTCTTCAGACAGACGGCCGTGTGTGATGTACGCTGACGAATTAATTTCAATCTCATGGGAGTCATAAACTATGTTTGTTTTTATAGAGGAGTTCCGGTACTGAATGGATGTATTTTTTGGTAAATAAACGAAATAGTAAAACAGTGATGTAATAATTATGATGGTATGTTCGTTTCGTGTTTCAGTGATGACGTTATCATTAGTTCTATGGATAGACAGTTATCACTACTCCGGCACACGACCAACGTCTTTCCGAGGCTCGGGGTTTTCATGCCGTCGACTTCCAAATTCTGAGCTTCTAATTGCTGCTCTCTCCGGTCGTGTCGGATTATCGTCCCACTATGAGAGTGAAGCAAAAGTGAGCGTACCTGTGTCTGATATCACCGCTATGATTGGCTTCTATGGCCGAAATTCGGTCTCGAGGACAATTTTTTTATCACTACTTGAAGCTTAAGTCTAAGCATCGTAAAACACCGTATACATTCATATTTTGCGCCCGAATATAAGAATACTTCAGTTGCAAGTGCAAAGATTATCATCAGTAAGAAGATTAGAGTGACTTACATCAAAGATTAGTCTATTAACAAGAAGATAGAGTTACTAACATTAAATAATAGTCTATCAGCAAGAAGATAGAGTGACTAACATCATCAAAGTAAGCTCTTAAATCTTAATCAAAACATAATTTATTCAAAATATTAATATTCAGCCTTTATGTCCAAAATCGCGAATTAGAAGTGGCGCAATGTCTCGGTTATTTCAACAACAAAGCGGATGTTTTCAGATTGAAGCTGTAAAAATATTTACGTTCATTCTAATGTTAGAAGAATAGTTATTATAGAGTTTATTATTAGACTTCGATTCATAAATCTGTAGGATGTCAATTACTGAGAAGTTATTAGTAGTCAAAAGCGAAAGACGGTCAGGAACAGTCTTGTGACACCACTGTCACGCGATTGGAGTGTTTCGTGCTGCTGGCAATATTTTATTTTATTAGGCTAACCTGTACCCAACCTAACCTTTGTATTTCATCTTTACGATTTGTGTGACATCCATTCTTATATTATAAATGCGAAAGTAACACTGTCTTGTCTGTCTGTTACCTCGTTATTAAATTTGATACATAGGTAGCTTGGGACCTGGAGCAGGACATACCTAACATTCTGAATATTTGTGTATAAAAAAAACAACCGACTTAAAAAAAAAGCATAAGTGAAAAAGAACGTTAATTTCGGAAGTCGGTGTCTTTTTCTGTTTTTTAGTTATTTGCCACCGACTTCCGAAATTAAAGTTATTTTTCACTTGTGCTTTTTTTTAGCCTTTTTTTGTAAAAAGTATTTTATTTTTAACTTTTTAGTTATCCTACCTACCCCACACAAATTCGTATATGTACCACTACTTGCTATGCAAACAACAGTGTCAGGAAGTATTTCATTTTTTCATTCTGCCTAGCCTTCCCAACTATATTGGGGTCGGCTTCCAGTCTAACCGGATGCAGCTGAATACCAGTATTTTACATGGAGCGACTGCCTATCTGACCTCCACAACCCAGTTACTGGGTAATACGATACAACTTGGTAAGACTGGTTGTCAGACTTTTGGGCTTCTGACGACCCGTAACGACTGTCAAAGATCCTCGAATGCCAGCCGGGACCAACGGCTTAACGTGCTTTCCGAGGCACGGAAGAGTCTCGGTATGAAAAGATGGTCACCCATCCAAGAATTATGCCATCATAAATGCACACAACGTAGATTAAACACGTATTATCGAAGCTATCTCAAAAACTCCAAAAGAAAAATAATATTTTTTATATGGGCCCACCATGTAAGCTTCTTCCACCAAATGAAAAAATAATTCTTAAAATCGGTCCACAATTGACGAAGCTATCGATGAGTATACATAAAATCATACATATAGACGAACATAAAGTATAATCTCCTTTTTTAAAGTCGGTTAAAAATAAATATGAATTACGAAATACACGCAGACGAAGTTATGGACTGCAGCTAGTCAGTTATAAAATTGTGGGTATACTATAATTATGTCAGTCTCAACATACGCATTAAAAGACTGACAGATTACTGATGAAGTTACCTCAGTCAGTGAGAGTACTGAAGCTGGTTCGAGTCTTGATGCTTCGCTCAGGCTTATGGTAGGTCGGAAGGTCCAATCCGACGGTAGTCAACTCAGATCTACGAGTATCTACGGCCACATTTCGCCCTCAGCAAATGTCTTAACATTGCCAATAAAATAAGCAGAATATTTTTCCTCAGCATGAAAAACAACTTTTCGTGTAAACACGAGCCGGGTTTCCTAATCCTTCCAACTTTCGATCTAAGTTAACGAACTAAGTAACTTATGTTGTTACATCGAATGGAATCGATTACTGTAACAAACATACAATTTTTAACAGAAGGATCACTTTTTATAGCAAGAGATATCACGCCTAAACAGGCACACATGTATTGTGGTCCAGGTGTAAGTCAATAATGCTCTTTTTTTGATACATAAGTATCAGGATATACCAACTACCAAACAAAAGTTCGAGATCCGTGATCCGAGTGGTCTTACACAAGTGGAGCTAATGATGAAGATCACAGATGGCCACCGGAACTAGTCAATACTAAGTATTTCAAGGGTTGCGATTCGATTAGGTACTTTATTGATGGTTGCTAAGTAATGCTTATGGTGATGTGGAGTTCTCCTGGTACCTACTTACCAGGAGACCTCTTCAACAATTAACGTCCCTGCATCGAGAAAAGCAATACATATTTTGTAAAAGGTGATGAGCAGTTGACATTAGAATATTGTAACTTAGATAAATTATAAAATGACCCTCTAAAAAGTGGGTTATTTTATAATTTGTGAAGAATAACTTTAATTTCGGAAGTCGGTGGCAAAAAAACTAAAATACAGATCCAAAGACACCGACTTCCGAAATTAAAGTTATTATTCACTTTGAAGTTTTATTTTGGAAGTCGGTTGTGTTTTTTTGGAAAATGTTTTTTATTGTTTCTGGGACATGCCGGTTTACTTACGATGCTTTCCTTCACCGTTTAGAGAGCAGTGGTGATGAAAATATTACACAAAGCGAAGCGCCTATACCTGGGTTCGAACGCACGACCTACAACTCGTAAGTCGCGGCCGTTACCACTGGGCCACCGCTGCTCTCAAACCCATTTGTGACAACATAATGCTAAGGGTCGCTGTCCATCTGGTGTTTCTGTAAGGAGCTTTGCTCACTGGATAATCGTCAAACCATCGCATGAGATAAGATGCTTTTGATTTATTTTTACGACATCTACTAGCCCAGCCTTGTTAAAATCAAAATCAAAAGTCATTTATTCAAACCAGGCTGAGAATCAGCACTTTTCGAACGTCAAAGTTATATAAGACAGTCCCCCAAAACGCCCGCCCTTCACCACTTCCTAATGCTTTAGGTGGGGAGAAGAAGTGGCGCAACAAACTCCCCAGCAGCACAGCTGTCTGTTCAATAGTAATTAACATTTGCATTAAGTCAGCACACGCCAATATACCTACATGGTGTAAAGTCCACTCATGACATCCTCCATAGAGGCGGGAGAATCCTCCGACCAGACGGTGTTGCGTCTGGTGGGCTACTGCCCGACGATTGATGTTCGGATATCCTAACTATATTGTGTATAATAGTATAAATACGAAAGTAAGTTTGTTTGTTTGTTACCATTTCACGTCTAAACCACTGAACCGATCATCCTGAAATTTTGCATATACGTTGTCAGGTGTACAGACACGGACATAGGGTAACTGTTATCTCGTAAAAAAGCACTGTTTCCGAGGAAAAGAACAATGACATTATGATAATAGATGGCGCCACGTGTCTTTCGAATCAAGATGGAATTATATTATTATAGAAACTTTAGTATTGTGTTAAGAGTATTTTTAAATTTTTAATTTAAGTACCTAATACATTTTGTGAGTCTAGAGTGTTAATAGACCGGTTTTTCATCCTCCTAACCATCCTAACTAATATTATAAATGCGAAAGTGTGCTTGTTTGTTTGTTGATTACGCTTTCACGCTGAAATGGCTGAATGGATTTGGATGAAATTTGACACTGGTAGGCCATGAACTGGAGAAGGACATAGGCTACTACTACCATCCTGGATGGCAGACGAAGTCGCGGGCAACAGCTAGTTGTACATATGTATGCCAGCACGCGGTAAACTGCTTGCGCAATGCAGGATATGCGTGACGTCAGGTCTTCGATGCCTAGTTCGCATGTGGCGTTGTAGATGCCGCCACATCCCAACAAAAGTTAGTAAAGTCTGGTTCTTCTGTCCGCATATTTCGTGTTATTTTTATAAACATCTATTTTTGATGGACGAAGGTCACTCTCAATAAACAATACGGTGAACAGGTGTGCGCGGTGTGTTGCGTGTGTTTAATTAATTATGTATTCTTACATGTTTCCATTGAATAATTAAAAATAATAAAATTATTCAGATTGTGATTGATTATTATTTGAATAAGGGTGCTGGGCTGCTGGCCTTGATTACGTGTTTGAGATTGACTTTCGTGGGTGTTGTATCAAAAAATTTGGTTGGATAATGTATTATCCGGTACCCTAATTGCGTAACACACTATCAATCGGAATTGGCATCATTATGAACCAAATTGCTAATCCATTGCTTCATATGTTCGAAAAATTTGTCTGCTCGACAACGCAAATCACGCAATGAATGTTGTTGAACTGTCAAAATGAAACCGATTCCGATTGATAGTGTTATGCAATTAGGGTGCTGGTTTGAAAAAACTGGTAACTAACAGTTACATTTACAAAAAAAAAAGTAGTATATGTAGTATATCAGTTATCTGGTTTCCATAGTACAAGCTCTGCTTAGTTTGGGATCAGATGACCGTGTGTGAACAATGTCCTAGGATATTATTTATTTATTTTTTTATTATTTGATATTTAAGAGTATTACCTACACTAATATACCGGGTGACTTTTTTACCGTCTTCAAAAAAATAGGGTACGAGTATAATAGGTGAACGGAGTAGAAGCCTATGTCATACCTAGTTTTTTTTTTAATATAAAAATATAATATTGAAATTCAAATCTTACGCACTACGCACCCTATGTAGTGCGTAAGATTTGAATTACGATATTTTTAACGATCTATAAAGTTTTTTCAAGATTTCTGTTTTTATTGTTCTAGTTTACTTCAAATGTGTAGTGTTTATTGATAGAACAATTTCTGTCGAAGCTATTGAAAAAAACAAGAAAACAAAAACTAGGTATGTCTTAGGCTTCTACTCAGTCCACCTATTGCACCCTATTTTTTTCGAGACGGTAAAAAAAATCATCCAGTATAAAGAGGTAAAGTTCTCTTCTTGCTTTCGTGTCGATAGTACTCTTCTGCGATCTTTTTATATTGATTGAGCTCAGTAGATGGCCACATGGATCGCGGCATCAGTGGCATTCTTTAGGTCATGCGAGATGCAGGTGGACGGGCACTTCGGACACTCCAGCAAGTGGGGCAGGGTCTGATGAGAAGCACCGCAGCCACACTGGGTGGTTAGGTGGGTCAGTAATCCTCCACTTCGACAAATTCTGCCTACTTGGATATGTAATCAATTGAGAGCTTTCCATATAGGCCACGTCAGGTCACGCCCAGGAGGCAAATGTCCCGGGGTTTAACGAAGTCGGGAGGTGGTGGATTCTTCTCTTCCCACAAACAAAAGGCCACTCACACTGTCTC
The DNA here is from genome assembly GCA_948252095.1 of Dicycla oo. Taxonomy (NCBI): domain Eukaryota; kingdom Metazoa; phylum Arthropoda; class Insecta; order Lepidoptera; family Noctuidae; genus Dicycla; species Dicycla oo. The sequence goes on from OX411733.1 coordinate 1,065,789, forward strand.
ACACACAAAACCTTATCACCGCTTGACCTTATTAGCAAACCAAAAAATGGCGGCCCTTAGCATAAGCGCGCCAATAAAAAAGCAATTTCAGTAACATAAAGCTTCCTGCATATTCAAATGATATCAACATTACTCACTCCTGACTCAACTGCTTCTCTCATTGGGTGGTTTGTCCAGAATGGTCTGAAGAGGTAAGGTTAGTAATCTCTGGAAATAGAGGTTCGATTTGGAAAGTTCTTTCACTGGCAGAAAGCAACAGTACAGTATTGGCGAGTGCCATATGGTATGTTCTATAGTACTCTAGACAACCACGCAGGCCAACTCGCGGGTAGAAGCTAGTCATTACTAAAATCAGACAAATGAAAAATTGATTATATAATTGGTTTTCCTTCCCCCTTGAGTAATCAACGTTTTACCGTATGTTAAAAGACGCAACAAATGCGATCAGTAACTCTTCAATGGCGGGAGCTTATTTCAGCCTTTTTCTAAGCCTTGACTAATCGATAAATGATAAATGATTTTTATTTCTGTAAGTAGGTTTGTACAAACACCTTTACAAGTCAATCATGTGTTTTTTTTTAAACTAGATGAGGTCGGCGTTTCCTATCTGACTACTCTGAGAAGGAAGGCCGAAACAAACTCAGAGGTCACAGTCTCTTATAAAGTCCAGACATAATCTTGGTCACTTCATGTGAAGACCATCTAGATTGGTGTCTGAAATGGTCTTTTGAGGAAAGAACCACACAGATTGAGAGGACCTGTCCAGTCAGTGCACGCATTTGTCAGTAATCGCGCAGCTCAACTCAGAACTTAAGGAGCTCAACGATTCGACGAACAATACCAAAGAAAGGACATTGGGGTAGGCCGCATAAATTACTCAAACTGCCAGACCATGATTAAAAATAACTGAGAGAAAAAATAAAACAAACAAAAAAAGCAATGACCTATATAGTCTTCACATTCACAATAAATTAAAATAATATAATACGAGTAATTCTGTGCATAGTATTCATAGTATTGTAGTGGCCACCTGAGCATGAGTTCCTGGATTCGATTCTCGGGTCGGGCAAATTGCTATTGGGTTTTTCTCTCTGGAATTTCTCAGTAGCAGCCGGGAGTCTGGATTTGTGCTCGGGTGATGGCAACAGGCTCGCCCCCTGTTACACGGGACTTAAATATAACTGGAGAAATGTGGGTGTACTATAATATAAACACCTCTGCCTAACCCTTCAGGAAATATAGGCGAGATGTTATGTGGTGTGCGTTATCGATCACAATGTTAACCTGCAGTAACTGATAACACTATCAGTAATGCTGGCCGATAAAACATATGCTCTAATATAACATGCGGATTAAGTATTACGATAAGGTAGGGGAGTTTGATTCAACAAAACTTTATACGTAAGTAGGTTTTCATCATTGACCTCAAAAATGGTCCTTTGTGAAGTTAGATTTTAAAATAAAAGTGAAGAAATCTCAGACCGTAGATGTCTATAAAAATCTCTATTTTTGACTCTTGGTGCGTGTCGGACCACGCACAATGAAGGCTCGCGTAGTTGGGATGAATATATCCCAAGAGCAAACTTAACATTGTAGTTGAAAAAAATGTTCTCCCATACATTCCAACTGCAAATGTAAGATTGTACGCACAATATTGAGAGATTTACTATGTTAATTTAAGACATAGACTTCTAATAATTTTCCTGTAATCTACAGGTACAGAACTATTTTCTGTATTTTTTTCAAAATTTTGGGCTCAGTAGTTTCGGAGATATAAATTGGCTGTGACAGAAGGACAGACAGATAGACAGACAGACACACGAGTGATCATATAAGGGGAACCCTTATATGATCACTCACTGTCTGTTTTTCCTTTTGAGGTACGGAACCCTAATAAACCCTCATATGAAAGGTTAGTTTCAGTTTCATAAAAAGTTGAGATGGATTATTCTGTGGAGCTAGAATGAATAAATATATATTATTGGGTTTCACCATCTGGAATTTCTCAGTATCAGCACAGAATACATAATAGTACAAGCATGGAATACATAATATCCCACTGAATTGGCCCGACAAATCGAGCCCGCCGCGTATTGTACCTTCACACCTAAAATGTGAATAGTTTTCACTTTGACATTTCAACAACATTCATTGCGTAATGTACGTTGTTGAGCAGACAAACTTTTCGAACTTATAAAGCAATGTATTAGCAATTTGCTTCGAAATTATTCAGATTCAGAATGATATTGCGTTACGTAATTAGCGTGCTGGTAGCAGTCCGGAGTCTGGTTTTGTGCCCGGTTGATGGCAATAGACTCGGCCCCTATTACATGACTTTACCTGGCGAAATGTGAGTGTTCAATATATACATCTCTGCCTAACCCTTCGGTGAATTCCAGCCGCGATGTTTTGTTCGAATTAATGAGTTCATATAGAATGCAGTGACACATTATATTATATCGACGGTAGATACTGTGCACAATTATTATAATTAATATATACTACATAAGTTAGATCGGGTAGTGCAAGCAAAATAATAACATTCTGTAAAACAATTACACGTGTATTTACAAAACTAACACCATTTTACAAACAAATAAAACAAGCAGTGAAAAGATACATTATTTAAATAAATGGAAATAAATTAAAATTACAGAACATCTACGTGTAAGAATGATTTAAAATTTGTTTTCTAAGAGTTTATTGGCGGTTATATTATCAGGCGAACTCTCTACGATTCTCTTTCTTTTTTTTCTCGATCTTTTTTTTTTTTGTCTTTTGAACTTCAATCAAAATGCCCATTCCTATCCCAACTATCTTGGGGTCGGCTTCCAGTCTAACTAGATGCAGCTGAATTTTTGTCTTAGTATTTTACATGGAGCGACTGCGATACCCCTTGGTAAGACTTTCGGGCTTCTGATGACCCGTAACGGCTGTCAAAGATTGACGAATGCCGAAATGTTAAAAGGTGAGGGTTAAAATTAGTTCTTCGAGTTAAAGTACCTAGTGGATTAAGGCCTGTGTTCACCAACATTCAAACCACTGGTTAGGTATTTAAACAGTTGTTTTATGTCAAATTTGAAAGCAAGTTTGACATAAACCAACTGTTTGGTTTGAATGTTGGTAAACACAGCGCTAGAGGATAAACATTTCTACGACTCCCAGCTAGATGGTGACTGGGACAAACTGGATGCAGAAGGTGGAGGAGGTGTTGATTGAATTGATTACTAGAACTAATGTTGAACTAAGAATTTGATTTCAATAGGGAATGTTACGCAAAATGGAGACAGCAGATGGCACCACTTTGACGTAAACAAAACCAACTGTCAAAAGCACGCGGCAGTTTTTCGACATTTTTCAATATTATTTCAACTTTTATTTCATCCTTGTTACTATAATTTTAGGTTAATAAAAAGGTCAAAAACATGCATATAAGAATTTTAAACCTAAGTAAGTATTTGTTTTTGTGATGTTGAACTATTTACTTTACAATATACTTTGAATGTGAATACGTTTTAACGTTTCAAGTAAATAGCACTAAAAATATTGTGTTTTTACATTAGATTTATACGCTGACTTATAAAAAATCCTTCATTGTTATAGCCTTCAGCTCTAAAATGAACAGAACGCAATCATTAATGTTTTGTGACTGTAAAATGCTTGCAACTTTGCAATTTACAATTAAAACAAGCAGTGAATAAATTAACGCTTTCCTCCTTGCATATACTACCTTTTTTTAATGGCACAACACTGATTCACTGATTAATGCATTATTACAGATTACTCCTGACCATCGGCTATAACTAAAAAAAAGTAATTTAAAAAAATGTAATCAATCAAAAAGAAATAACTCAAAATTATGAAATAACTTTTTTAGTTTTATGCCACCGACTTCCGAAATTAAAGTTATTTCATAATTTAAGTTAATTTCTTTTTGAAGTCGATTATTTTTTTTTATTACTTTTTATTTCGTAATTTTTAGCTTTAAGTAAAAATTGGAATATTTGTTTCTAATAAGTTGTTCATAGTTTTATTGTAAATGTTGCACTAGAATTTGACCAAGGTTTTGAGATGTTTTCCGTTTGACACCACACACCCTTAACTTGTATCAAGAAGCCAGGCCATCACACTTACACGTCCATATATCTTGACCAATTTTGATGAAAATTGCACTGTTACCGAAGTTGAAGTAAATGTATTCTAATAAAGAAAATTGGTCGCAATTCGATTACTAGTTTCGGAGAAATGCATGAACCAACATACATAGGTACATATAAAATTTTGTATATTTGTTTGGAAGCCCTAAAGATTATCATAATTTAAGTAAATATATTGCAGTTGCAAATATATTAAATACATAGTACGTGTACGTACTCCTTTTTTTGAAGTCGGTTAATAATATATCAGTATATAGATTGTAAACACACCGGATTTCTCATTAACCCCTTGACAGACAAAAGGTTAACAGTCAACTAACCATAGATATTTTTTTTTTATAACCGTAGATGTCAGAAGAAGCCTAAATGTCATATTTTTCTGTTTACGTTATTTATTTATTCCAATAAAGCTATCATTATAGGCTTAATTACCTAATGCGTCTAGTACGGTCTCTTAAAATGTATTTAATATTAAAATTAAAATTAGAAAGAGTTTTAACCTTTTTATTATATTTAGCCTTTTTGTTGACTAGTCAAATATGGTGCAGTGGTGCCCTTTAGCGGGATCAATTATCAGTAAGATTCCCTATTGAAGGAATGTCCACAAAGCCTGTACTCTTGCTACTTTTTATATTAGCCTACACTGTCCCACTGCTGAATATTAACTTTAATTAATATTATCACTATTAGTACTTAATAATGTTACGACTAATTATAGAAATTTAGAGTCTGCATACTTATATATTTTCAATTGTAGAACATTCGTGACCGCACCCCGTACCAAAACTTAGGAAGTGAAGAAAGACATCTAAATAAAAAAAAAAAATTGACGAAACGAAATTAGGCCGTAAAAGTAAATTTCCCTAGCCGCTAGAACACATTATACAAAAAAAAGTTATTAACTTGGGCACCACAAAGTTTTACTAAATCCTTCTAACAACGCGTAGAGAGGTATTTTTGTTCGGTTTACCCGAAAAAGTAACTAAGTTAACTTTCTCGTTTATATTTTTGGGTCCGATTTAAAATTTTCCTAACAGCATTTATTTCCAGTAGGCTAAAAACAAAATTTTCTGGTTCAACACTAGGGCCATCACCAAGCTGTTGGTAGACTCTTCACGTCACCAGCTCTTCCCTTTTTTATATTCTTGTACATGATATATTTATTTTAGTGTTAGCTTGTATATGAATATACAAAGATTAATTACAAAATCTATATTAAATTAACAATACTTACTTTAACTATGGACATTTACGAGAGAACATGTTTTTCAACTACAGTGTTAAGTTTGTTCTTGGGATAAATTCATTCCAACAACGGAACCCTTCATTGTGCATGGTCCGACACGCACTTGACCGGCTTTTTCCCATTCCCATCGACACCACACCCACCCGTAGCTCGTATTAATAAGCCAGGCCGTCACACTTACACGTATTAGTCCATTATCTTGAAAATTACTGAACCGATTTTGATGTAACTTACACTGTTCCCTAAGTTGAAGTAAATGTAAGGATTACATATAAAAATAAAATGGTCACGATCCGATTAATAGGTTCGGAGAAATGCGTGGACATACATCTATAATATTTTGTATATTTGTTTGAAAGCCCTAATAGATTATCATATGTAAATAAATATATTGCAGTTCTAATAATATTACATACATACGTGTCGAATTGATAACTCCTTTTTTTTAAGTCGTTATAAATAACAAAATTATATCCTAATACTTAACCTATTCATACACTAAAATATGGCGTCGAAAAATTCATCCGCATTGCTGTCGATTGGTAATGTACCCAAGAGACTGGCGGCATTGCCACGTTGTATGGCAATATTTAACCTCTGGCCAAGGTAAAAGCCAGCCCTTGGGTCATGGGAAGTATCAACCAGCCATTTCGCGATTTCCTTAAAGAGACCATGAGCTTGTATATTATATTTAAGAAGACCGGCTATTGATTGAAATAAATGCAAAGGTTCGATATCCTCAAAAAAAAAAAAAGTATGGTCGATTCTTACTATTGTAAGTAACTTATTTCATGTCCCCTAACTAAAAACAATTCTTAAACTCCAGGCATGCTGAAATTACAGCGAACAACTGAAACACTTCTATAAGGCTTACAGCCAATATTTCCCAAAAACTCAGCGAACTGTGAACAGGTACTAAGCCGTTAGAGGCTTTGTTAAGTCGATCGTGAAAAACTTTTATGTTAGGTTCCTATAGAATTGGTCCTTTGGCACCGACGACTTATATTAAAAAGGTATTTTAGTGTTAATCGTTTTATTCAATAAATTATATCGACAATGGGACGCACGTAATTTTGTCATACGTTTCTGCAATTTCACCAGTCCAAAGCAATTATGCCTGGTGGCAAAAATAGTTATACTGCTTTCATGCTAAAATCTTCGAAAATACCTAGTATCAGGTAACCAACACCATTGCTGGTTTCCTATATTTAACCCGTCGGTAACCTTGAACTACGGATGTTGGTAAGACCACAAGCTTCCGTCTCTGTTACAAAATTTTGCTGTTTATGAATAAAATAATTAACTCCTGGTTAAAATGGTTTCCTGGGTGGTTTGCGGTTGCCGGACTGGTGTTTTATAGTCCCTATGGTTAGTATTGTATAGTTTGATGTCTGTTTTTAATTAGTGTTTCCTACAATAAATTGATTTGATTTGAGAAGACTGAGATTAGATTCGTTCAGAAATCACGTCGAATCAAAGTATTCGATTCGTCGAGATCAAAACAAATACTGTTTATATTAAAAATAAAGTCCATTTCGTCCGTTTCTGCGCGCATTTTAATCTTCATTTTGGTGGTTCTAATATTTTCATGTCTGCGTCATGTGCGATCACACACGGTCAGTATTGCCTTGTACGAAAACTGACCTTACTGCTACAAAATAAAGACGAAAGTCATATTGTTAAGCATCAATAATCACATACAATGTATCTTTCCACTCACTTATTTCATTGTTTTTTTTTTTTTTAATTTAAAGTTGTGCTTAAATACCGAAACTTATGGATGTCTATCAATGTCTTTGATTAGGTTCATTTTATCAATGTACTGTGCGCGCAAGTCCTATTCACCGCTTGACATAATGTGAGGAATGAGACGTTAGATGGTGCGATTGACATGATTGGCAGATTTGGCCTTTGTCTATCTCCTCCGTCTCACCACCCACATACCTCAGGCGGTGAATATCACTTGCGCGTGCACTATAATAACGTCATTCAACTAACCTTAACTTTGGTTTTTATATCAGTTTGATCGATGGAAACCTATCGAGATTAATAGGTTTCTATTTAAGCGTAAAATTTCGAAGTTGTTGCATTATTTTCACAGCCCGTTCACACGTCATTAATTCACGTCGCAATGACAAAAAATCTAAGAAAGAAAATAGTTCATCAATTTTCCGTAAAAGTTTCCTTTTTACAAAAAACTTACCTATTGTGCGTGCTATATGGCACGCGTAGAAGTAAAACAAATTAAATTAGCTAGCGAAACTCTGTAGATGTGATGGGTATCGATAACTAAACATGATAAAATAAAATCAAAAAGATTGGATGTTTTTTTTTTGGAGTCAACGACCGCAGTTACTGTTGTTACTTGAAGTGTGAGTAGAGAAAATCAGTTTTATTTTATTTTATCGTGTTAGATATCGATACCCATCACGTCTGCGAAGTTTACATAATTATAAAAAAAAAAATGATTTTTAAACTGATATTTCAAGTGACTACACTACGTAATTGCGGTCGATGACCCCACACAAAACATCAATCTGCCTAGCCTTTTCCCAACTATGTTGGGGTCGGCTTCCAGTCTAACCGGATGCAGCTGAATACCAGTATTTTACATGGAGCGACTGCCTATCTGACCTCCACAACCCAGATACTGGGTAATACTTTACCCCTTGGTAAAACTGGTTGTCAGACTTTCGGGCGTCTGACATCCCGTAACGACTGTGAAAGATTCACGAATGACAGTCGGGACCAACGGCTTAACGTGCTTTCCGAGGCACGGATAAGTCTCGGTATATAAAGATGATCACCCATCTACGGACCAACCCCGGCGAGCGTAGCTTAACCTGATGAATCAACCTGAGCGGCTGTTATTACTTAGCCACGCGCTCCTCACAAAACATCATCAAATTCTTTTAATTTTTGTTTTATCATTGATTAGATATCGATACCTGTTTGTGTGATGAGCATGATCATTTGTTCTGTGTCTGGGTGTAATTTATCTATATATGTATGTATTTAGAAATATATAAGTATGTTTATCAGTTGTCTAGTACTCATAACACAAGCTCTGCTTAGCTTGAGGCTAGACGGCGTTGTGTGATAGTTGTGGAATATTATTATTATTATTATTATTATACCCACCACGTCTGCGGAGTTTCGCTAGCTAATTTAATTTGACCCTGTATGTACGTGAACGACATAGGACGAGAGGTTGATCAGAGTGACCAACAGTAACTCACTATTGTAGTTCTACACGAGCTGTGCTTAAATACAGAGAAAACTTGCGTACCTAGGTCTTTATAATTATTCTGAAGTTAGTTTTGTCCATCAAATATGTACGTATATTAGTTGCAATATTAAAACGTAAATTTTTTGAGACGTCTTCACAGTTAGTTCACAACAGTTTAAAGTTCCGTTGGAATGGCAAAAGTATATGTTCTACATATATGTATAAATTAAATATCCGTAAAAATGTTCTTCTACGAGTACAGAAGTTTCACCTATTGTGCTCAATAAGGCACGCGTAGAAGTATACGTGAACGATATAGAACGAGAAGTTGACGAGGGTGAACAATGTATCTTTCCACTCACTTGTGGTGTAGCCGAAATCATCTTCTTCTTCGGGGTCTGCCTCCTTCTCTTCTTTGCTGCGTTTTACTGCTCCAGCTGAAGCTCGGTCAATCTAGAAGATAGAGAGGAGTTAAGGAGACCTTGTGAAATTCGTAAAACTATCAGAACAACGCATTTATAAACCATTAATAAAAGGACCAGTTTTTTTTTTACTCCAGTATGAAAAGTTGGTCCATGTTCGTGGGTTATAATCTTTTGGCTGAGAGGTAACATTAGATAGAAGTCAAATATGCCCGAGCCGGAACAACATTTAATTTTAGAAATTATCTCTAAAAAAGTTTGAAATACTCGTAAAAAGCTTGATTACTTCAATGTCAAATGTCAATTAATTAAAATGAAATTCGAATAGACGACAGAAGTTCATCAATCTTGTATTGTTTTTTTCGGGAGTAACTCATTTCGTATATCTTCAGACAGTAAAGCCCATTTACAATAGTAAACATAAAGGGGCTTATACCAGTATTTGGAATAAAGGCTTCATCAAAATGTATAATGATCTGCTCTCCTGTCGTCACAACCTATCGTCTCCTATTACAGCTCATGCCGAGCAAAACATCCGCATTCAGCGACGGTTGGTTATGATGAGGCTGTCCAACATAAGGCCTGTCACACCTAAGTCCCGTCACTAGTAAAAGGCTTTTACCCTTTCACTCACCTCGACTCCTTTATCAGAATACGTCCTGCCCTGCAGCTCCCTGTCATCTTCCTCGTCACTACTATCTGAGTCGTCTGAGTACACCTGTTTAGCGGTTTCTTCTGAAGGTGTTGAGTCCACTGGCTTCTCTGGATCGCCTTCAGCTTCCTTCTCTTCATTGGCTTCTGATGTTACTGTTATCTGTACAAGAGATTAAGAGGTAATGCATGGGAACGCAGAATTTTCATTTTCGGTTCAAAAGCAGTTGGCTTCTTAGTGCAGATTTCACCAATGAAACTGAATGCGATCAGCACATAAACTACGTTTAAGAGCTGTCAGTGTCATTATTTTCTTTGAAATTTTGACACTGTTCCCCTTAAACTTAAGAGGAGGATTTTTAAAACAATAGTTAGGTTATCTTGTATGGATCTTGATGGTTGCATTATGGATGTATGGACAAGGCTGCATTTGACGGCTCATATCTCCGTGATAAATAGAGAGGCTGTTTTTGCAAAAAATCTTGTATGTCGAAATTAGTATGACTGTGTTTATAACTCATTTTTGGAAAAAGTGCCATATGGCTGCTTTCTGCTTAACTAGGTCCAACTATGAGATCCATAAATTGTTAGTAACAGGTTTGCACTTAAAACACTATTGTTAGTAACTTAAGCTAACGACGAATGGATGAGAAGACCACCCAAGAAATGGAAACTACGGTATAAGTCTTCTCACAAAGTGCCTTATTATGGCGGAAGATGTGTCCGTCGCCACAGCCTTCAGGATGCTATTGCGACTGCCTCTTATTTTTCTCGGGAGTGAGGCCGTCTTTTTGCGGATGATGGCATGAAATCCATCGGTGCGGTTTACCGCGAACATGTTTTTTTATTATTTGAGATGGGTTTGCTCTTGACTCTAGTCTAGATCAGAGGTGACAGAGACAAAGTCGAAGATGGAGTGAACTTACCCAAAAGAAGCCTGTTCGCTCTCACTTTGAAGAGATTAGGGTTGTATGAGCTCGGAAACACAGACGCAGGTAGTGAGTTCGACTCTTTTGCTGTGCGCATTATAATAGACATTTGGAAACGCTTAGTGCGAATTGGTGGAATATCAACCAGGTAGGGATGGTAACTAGCAGTGCGTCTAGATGTCCGATGGTAGAAAAGAGCCGGTGGAATCAAGTCGTGGAGTTCTTGAGCACCGAAGTACAATCTGTAGAAGACCGACAAGCAGGCAACCTTGCGGCGATGAGCCAAGCTATGGAGCTTGGCATCCATCAGTTTTACGTCGCCAATGAGCCTTTTAGCTCTGCGTTCCACCGAGTCAAGCGCAACTAGTTGGTGCTTAGTTGATCCATCCAAAGGTGGCTGCAATACTCCATGCAGGATCGGACTTACGCTTTGTAAAGGGTTAAAAGCTGTCCAGGTGTAAAGTATCGCTTCACTCTATTTAGGATGCCCAGCTTCTTGGCCACTGTTTGGGCAATGTACTCGATGGTGGCGCCGAAGTTGAGACTCTGGCTTGAACTCCATGCCTAGGAGCTCAAGCCAAGCAGTTACAGGAACAGATGTACCCCGAAAAGTAGGAGTTTGGGCGAAACGACTCCTTTCGACATCTCTGAGGCACTGCAGCAACTAGGTGTAAAGCTAAATTTGCCTTTTTTAGCCTAACTGAAAAATATGATGACAAATTTTGAACCCTTGAAACATGTAATGAATTTATAAGGAAAATCTTTGTTCATACGTCTCTCTAAGATCAGTTACAGCATTTAAAACATTTGATAGTCCTGACTTGTGTTTGACTGTCATGATTTAATGTGTAATTAAAATTTGTTGATAGCGGTAAATTGTCTATGTCGTCGTATTTATATCTTTGAAACGAACAAAAAATTCACGCCCGTCTGTATTTTAACGGGACCATACCAAGGTTAGTTGTCTTCACCTGCTATACTTTACTTTCATTTTTATAATTTAAAATCACATTTGAGTTCATACACCTAATGTCGTAAATTATCAGCTGTTGACATTAGATCCATGATCATAATTCTACACAAATGGCCGAGTCTTTTACCACACTTTTATGAGCTTCACTTGTAAATAACGATGTAATAAAATCTTGGAAGTCAATCTGGACCTGTTTCTTGTCGTATCGAAATGAAACTTTGTATGTATATAATTATAGTTCGGATGACAATACTTTAATTTGGTATCTTGGAGCTGATCTGATGATGGAGCCAGGAGGTGGCTAGTGGAACTCTTCAGGAACCCCTCAAAAGCCCCTCAAATATGGGATCATATGATCCGTTTGGACGAGTCTAATATGTTGCACTTAGTGTCGAGGCTCTGATGATGAAGCCAGGAGGCCTATGATTTAAATACGCGATTAATTGATAACCTCCTCCTTTTTTGAAAGTCGGTTAAAAAGATAATATTCGACGTCCACGCGGGCGAAGCTGTAGGCGAAAGCTAGTTATTTTATAATTTTTAGTGCATGATAAGAGCGTGGTTTTTAGGAAAAAGGACCAAGTCATGACAAAAAAAAAGAAGATCAAAGATTGACTGACCAAAACTAAGGACAAAAGCTGATCTAAACAATATTTTGATGCAAATTACTATTTTACTCGTATTTATTGTTACTCGTACCACATTTCCACACAGAGAGCAATGAATCATGAACATGGAATTAATACGTCTGGAATAGTTACCTTGATCTCATGCTGTGGTGTCTTATTGTCCTTCTGTGACGGGGCGGGGGACTTCCTGGCTGACGGGGTGGGAGACGCGGGGGGCGTAGTCGCTTCCACGTCGGAAGAGTCTGTGTTCTGTAATGATCATCTTCGTTATAACAATGTTATATACTCGTACATACGACCAGGAAATTATAAGGATTTCGTTTTTGCCCTTTGTCTACGAAACCCTAAAATCAAAGCTATGTCGTAAGTTTGTGTGCAAATAAATAATTCGCATTCATTTAGTTGGCTTCATATGTGCCGTATTGAATGACTCGCGAAAGCCTATTAGAATAAAACGTCTGTGCCAAAAAGTTTTATTGAATCAGAAGGATGGCTTCAACAGTATTGTCACTATTAGATTTTTTATCCACCAGCTACTTGCTGATAATATCACCAAAATTATTGTTAGACCTTAAAACGGGATATTTACCATGTATTTAATTGATTCGAGTTTCCGATATTTCGGTTTTATTTTATTTATTTATTTACTAATCCATGTACAGATCATTTAACCTGACTTGGTTTCCGTACCTACGTCTTTTTCGGGTGACCACTGAAAAATAGCGCTGTACTGTGGGCCCCCCATAGCACAGCATCATGCTGAGTGGAAGCCTTCTTGTCACAGTCATGGCGTGCCAGCAGCTGCCGACTTTTGTTTTGTGCTCGTGATTTGTGTGTTTTATTTTCTTTTTTTTTTTCTTTTTGTAAAACTCGAGTTAATTATATTTTTGTATGCACGTGTTTCTGTGACAAATAAAGCTATCTTTCTTTCTTTCTATATCACCAAAATTGCGTATTACCGACTGCGCATCAGCATACAGGGTTATGCTTTTCACGCGTGTCTTTGTATTTTTGTATCTATGTCATTGCATGTGGGATTCTTTATACCCTCGAAGTATCCCAACGGCTGCCAGGATGGATTTTAATACATGAGGTGTCCATCAACTCGTCTAGGTCATGCGACGCATAATCAACTGATTATGCATGACTACACACATCACATTATAGACTTATAATAATGTCTCCACTGCTGGGTCTCAGGCCTCTTCTCTTCGAGAGGGAGTGAACTGTAATCTACAACGCGGGCCCAGTGCGGGTTGTTAGCTAGCGATGGCTAAGTTATAATAGGTTAGGTTTTGTTTTTATAAAATCAAAATGGCAGATTTTAGACTTCGAAAAGTGTTCTTGTTTTGAACTTTTTAGTGGGAATTTCACCAAATGAATCTGAACGCGATCAGCACGTAAACCACGTTTAAGAGCTGTCACTGTCATTATTTTCTTTGGAATATTGACACTGACACCTCTTGAACTCGGCTTAGATGTGCTGATCGCGTTCAGTTTCATTGGTGAAATCCGCACTTATACTCTTTTTTCAAGAACCACTTTTGACGTTTATGGATTGGGACAAGTATGGCGCCCTATACAAACAGGTTTTATTACGTGTAAACGTACCCATGCAAGTAGACTCTGCACGGTGAGTGTGACACTGTCGCCAGCCGCCTTGATGAGCTGCACGGCTCGCTCATGCTGCGCCGACCTCACGCATACTCCGTCCACCTCGAGGATACGGTCGCCTGTCTGTGAGGAATAATGTGGTCAAGATAATATTCTACTAGATTTTAAGTTCATGTTATTTAGTTTAAATCGGTATTTATTTATTATGATTTTCTTTTCTTTTATAATAATATATAGAGTGACTGGTAATTAGTGATCGATACTTAAACACGTGATTGTACTCATGATAACAACAACTTTTACTATGGGACCCAACCTGAAATTGCGAAAAAAAAATCTGCTGTTCCCTATATTTATGTTCGCATAACTCGTCAAAATGTAGGGAGCTACTGATTTTTTTTTCGCCATACCTATTAATAGTCTTATTTGAAAACATTGCAAAAGCCACTTGTTAATAAAAGAGTACGGGTGCTGTTTGTGGTGACAGGTCGTCTTGCTGTTCTTGGTTTTGTTTTGTTATTAGTAATTAACTCTTTGTTTATTTTACTTCGATGGTTCTAGTTTATCATTTGTGACTTCGAGTTACGGCTATATGTAAGTGGGCACGCCCTTAATAACTGGAGGCTTTTATTTAGGTACAAAGTTCTGCTTACGTTTTTAGTTTTGTATTTTTATTTCTGTTTGACTAGTTTTCGATTTTTTTTTTGTATTGTATATTGGGTGTGCTAGCTGACTTATAGCAAATAATTTAATTTAATTTAATGATTGTGTTGCGTAATGTGTACTTATATTATTTTGCGCAGTGTTGAATAATTTTTAACTGATCAGACAGCTGTGCTGCTGGGGAGTTTGTGGCACCACTTCTTCTCCTCAGCTAAAGCACTAGGAAGTGCTGAAGGGCGGGCGTTTTGGGGGACTGTCTTATGTAATTTTGGTGTTCGAAAATTGCTGATTCTCAGCCTAGTTTGAAGAAATAGCTTTTGATTTTGAATAACCGTGGAGTTGGAATTAGAATTCGACACAGACATCATAATTGTTATCTGCGTCGAATTTTATACTTAAAGTCAATACTGATACAGTTACTTATTCAGTGAAATTTTGCACTTTGCTCGAGCGTCCGCGAGGATTCTTCCGTTTGGTGAAAACTGACCCTTACTGTCAAAACATTCAAACTCTCTTATCTGAATTTTGTTTAGACAACTAAGAGATCTTACTGCAACTGTTTGTAAGTAAATACCCATTGCAGGAAAAAGGTATTTTCTCAAACATAGAAACCACGAGCATCAATGACGCGCACGGTTGCTCCTTGCAGCTTTGTGAATTCAACGCATTATATCATCTACATGAGATCCCTTTTATTCTGCATCCATCGTTGTCGCCACCTTGAGCGGACATATCCCGTCAATACTTATCATAAATAACCTTTATGATGATTTATTAATAAATTATTCTTACTTGTAACTCTCCACAGTTCCCCGCTGGACTACCAGGCACCACATTCTTGATGAAGATGCCGAATATCGCCTTCTCTTCACCTTCGTCACCGTCGTGGTTGGAGATTATATCAACCTGTACAGAAATACAGTTTAAAATAGGGAGATCATCATTGAAATTGCTGTAGAATCTTCTATTTCTGTTTTATGTTGTCTTAGCGGTAAGAAAAAATTAGTAAAGTTTGTATTGTCTTTTAAAAAAGGTTCAGCTTTGTAAAGCTTTAAAGGACAAGTTTTAAGCAGTGTGCAATTTTTCACAGGGTGTTATAGCCTTGAATATGGACGACTTTCACAATGGGACTAACTCTGAAATCACGAAAAAATCTGATGTTTCATATAAAAGTTCAATACCTACTTGACCAAATTGTATGAAACAGCAGATTTTTTTTTTCGTGATTTCGTAGGTGGTCCTATAGTGAAAGTTGTTCATATTCATGGTTAGAATACCCTGTGAAAATTTGCGCACTGCTTAAAAACTTGTGGTGTAAGTGTATGTGTAAGTGTAAGTATATGTGCCGTTATAACGCCCGGATATCCCCTTTATTGTGGTTGGATTCTTGTCTTTGTACATCAATAATATCAATCAAGTCCATGCTTTCATGTTTCGTGTGATCTAATCCTTGTATAACCCACCTTGCCTCCGACAATGCTGACTCCTAGCGGTGCTCCGGGACTGCGCTTGAGTGTGACCTGTCTTGGTGAACCCCACCGCTGCGCCGCCAGCGCATCTGCGCGTCGCTCCGACGATACCGTCACCGTCATCGTCGGTGGGGCGAAGCTGTTGGAGTAAAAACTATTAGCGTGGTAAATGTGTGAAGGATATTTAGGGATCTATTTGAATTCACGGTGATCAACTACTGTCAACACCAACACAATCAATCTTTTTGGTTTCAACGTCGGTGACATTCTCGTAATAATTTATTCCTTCTTGACTGAGCGTCACTATGAGTTAAATGTCATTTATAACTACTTCTGAGTAAGCTCTTTTGGCCTGGCCAAAGACTATCTAGCTGTCACAACCCTAACTACCGAAAATTATCAATTTTCTAACGTTTTACCAGTTCTTGAATTTTTCCATATATTTTTACTACATATGAAAGCTTTATTCGAAGCTATATCAATAAATTATTGTAAATCTTTTCAAATCCAGGACGAAAACATCCGAAATTAAAACCATGCTCCTTTGTAGGTACATCAAACGCAGTATGAGACATATAGAAGCATATCGACCTCTACAAGGAATCTTGTAAGTGGACGACGTAACGGATAACTGTTTAAATTGGATAAGTGCGATAATATGTAACAATTGAGAAGTGCACGCTACAGCGACACCAAGTAGCGTGATACGTGATATTATAGCGAGGATACTGACGAATACTATGATCTATTTGGGAGAAGAAGTGGCGCAACAAACACCCCAGCAGCACAGCTGTCTGTTCAGATAAAAAAAATTATTCTATATAACACTGCGCATAATAATTTAGGTACATTACGCAACACAAAACATTAAATTAAATTATTTGCTATAAGTAAGCTAGCACACGCCAATATATCAAAAAAAAAAAAAAATCGAAATCCGCTGGATGGGAGAAGCACAGGACCAGTTGTTTTTGCGATGCTTGATTCCAGGCCTATATCCAGCAGAGGACGCGTTTTGTCTGAATGGTAACGAAGAATATTAATTTCACCTTTCTAAGACGAAATTGTTGTCTGTCTGTCTGCCACAGCCAATTTGCTCCCAATTTAATGTACCGATATAAGTTGAAATTTGGTTCATATATGAATTTCTGTGACCCAAACACGGACGTGTAACATAAATAAATGAGTTTGGAATAAAGGGTTACTTTTGGAGGGCAAATAAAAAAATAAAAAAGTTTAGCAAACTGTACCGTGTGACATATCAAATGAAAGAACTTACTGTGAGGGTCTAAAATATATATTTTTTTTATAATTTTAAAATGAATTAATTAATTTATAATTAACGAGTTTAAAGATATTTAAGAAAATAGACGAAAATTGACCGTTCCCCCCTCTTATCTCCGAAACTACTGAGCCGAAAATTTGAAAAAAATACAGAAAATAGTTCTATACCTATAGATTACAGAAAAACTTGTAAGAAGTCTATGGTCTTAAAATAACAAGGTAAATCTCTCAATATTGTGCGTACATCTTACATTTTCAGTAGGAATGTACACACGCACTTGGCCGGTTTTTTTTTTTTAATCAAATAGCTAGGTCATTGTTGTTGCTCTTAACCAATCTATGATTAGCAGTCTCCATGTCCAGCAAAGAACTATAATCTCTTATTGAAATGAAACATATACATTTGTCTGTTGTCTTATAGTAATTTTATTTAGATATCGCCTTCATATACGTATAATTAGTTATAATAAAATTAATGTAGGTGTACATAATAACTCACATCTGCCTTGTTAGTCTGTTGTTACCTGTTACCTTTTGTTAGTCGCCTTTCATTCACCCTCTCAACATGATCAAACCATCTAAGCATACTCTTTTCAATTTTTGTCACTACATCTTCTTTTAAACCGCACCGTTGCCATATCACATCATTCCTCAGCCACACCACACATGCATCGCAAGAAACGCATTTCCACAGCATTTATTCTACTTTCATGATTCTTTCGCCACACCCAACATTCACTTTCATACATAAGCGAAGGTACCAGCACACCATTGTGAACAGCCAGAAACGCCGGGAGGGGACGCCCTAGGAAGACATACTACCTATAGTGACCTTATTGGTGATGTTCTTCAGAAAGGTCAGGTGTGTAGTACTCGCAACCGGCGTGCGTGTATGACCAGATGTATGAACGTAAACGAGGCAAAAGGAGTATGTAAGGATCGTAGCAGGTGTCGTTCTGTTGTTTCTGCCTACCCCCAATGGGAAGAAGGCGTGGGTTTATGTATGTATGTATAATATTGTAATCTTGCCCATCCTTCTCCATAAGATACTAGTTTTTGGATGGAGCTAGAATCAATTGTGTCCAAAAGTTCCTTTTATGTGCCTATTTTGAAATAGATAATTTGACTTTAACTTTGTAACTTCAAATTAAGAAAAAGCTGGCAAAAGGACGGAGGGTCAAGTTGAATACCATTGACTTTGAAACTTCAAATTAAGAAAAAGTTGGCACAGGGAGGTAGGGTCAAGTTAAATGCCAAACATTTAATTCCGGTCCTTCGAGCCGAATAGCGGTGTGTTCGTGTAAATTGTTCCAATTTGTCGAACAAAGAGTTCAGTCTACATAGAAGTTGCTAAACGTTTCTGTCCAAATCAACTGTAGCAGGATTAGAAAAGAAAGCCGTATAGGTAAAGTGTATGAGAATCAATTGTTAGGCTTAATCCGAAAAGAGGATTGTATCAAAAGCCAGGATCAAGTGCGCTACATTGAAATGGAATTACTTGAGTACCTACAAATACCTATACAAGGTGTTAATTAAGTTCTGTTCAATGCTTAACGCTAAGACTCGAAGGTTCATTCACAATCCTAACTAATATTATAAATGCGAAAGTAAATTTCGCATGCTTAATAATAAACTGACCGATTACGGTTCAGGTCCAAAATGAGTAAAGCGTACAAAAAAATTCGTTTTAACTAAATATCTTCAAAATATAATTTCTATATCCATAATCAGTTCATCAATCATTCCTACAATACATTGTTTCATTATTATTACGCTTTTTGTCTAAGTTATATGCCATTTTGTAAGACAAGTCAGTGATTGCGATTTTTTTAGTTAGGTCAGTCTATTATTAAGCATGCGATTTGTTTGTCACCTTTTCACGCCTAAACCACTGAACCGATCATCCTGAAATTTTGCATATACGTTGTCAGATGTACAGACACGGACATAGGGTACCTTTATTCCCGAAAAAAAGTACTGCTCCCTTCTTATAATTATAGATGGCGCCACGTGTCTTTCGAATCATGATTGAACTATATTACTAAAGAAACTTTAGTAGTGTTTAAATAAGTATCTAATACATTTTGTGAGTCTAGAGTGTCGATAGGCCGGTTTTTCATCCTCCTAACTATCCTAACTAATATTATAAATGCGAAAGTGTGTTTGTTTGATGATTATACGCTAAAACGGCTAAACGGGTTTGGACGAAATTTGGCACTTGGGTAGACCATGACCCGGAGAAGCACATAGGCTACTATTCACCCTGGATCGCAGACGAAGTCGCGGGCAACAGCTAGTAGGTAATAAAGTTTTTTAATGATTTATAATATCTAGAAGACAGCCTCGTTGGTGTAGTGGTCGCAAGCGATACTACTGAGTATGAGGTACTGGGTTCGATTCGCAAGTTGGACAAAGCGTTACTGGGTTTTTCCATTAGGTATTTTGTAAGTGCAGCCGGGAGTCTAAATTAAAGCAATTTGGCTCGTCACTTATTTTGGAACCTAACCACCGCTGGCGAAATGTCCTCAACAACACTACGACAAAGAATGAAAACACTGGCAATACTCATGCATAAAAATATTTTGGGAATATCAAATAGATCCTAACATCGAAATTAAAAAGTGATTTTTTTCAAACAAACTAAACAGTAGATGGGCTGTCTATGGGTTTTGCCAATCTTTGACCAGCTATAGTAACTAAACTACTGGACATAATATTTGATGGAATTTTCGTATGCGGACTGGGAACGTCATTAACATATACGCACCCTTTACAAAGCGCAAGTCCGATCCTGCATGGAGTATTGCAGTCACCTTTGGGATGGATCAGCCAAGTACCAACTAGCCGCGCTTGACTCGGTGGAACACAGAGCTAAGAGGCTCATTGGCGACGTAAAACTGGTGGATGCCAAGCTTCATAGCTTGGCTCATCGCCGCAAGGTTGCCAGCTTGTCGGTCTTCTACAGATTGTACTTCGGAGAGTGTGTCCGAGAACTCCACGACCTCATTCCACCGGCCCCCTTCTACCATCGGACATCTAGACGCACTGCCAGTTACCATCCCTACCTGGTTGCTTTTCATACCAATTCGCATTAAGCGCTTCCAAGTGTCTTTTATAATGCGCACAGCAAAGTAGTGGAACTCACTACCTGCGTCTGTTTCCGAATGCATACAACCCTAATCTCTTCAAAGTGAGAGTGAACAGGCTTCTTCTGGGTAAGCTCACTCCATCGTCGACTTTGTCTCTGTCCCCTCTGACCTAGACTAGAGTCAAGAGCAAACCCATCACAAATAAAAAAAAAAATACGCAGTTTAATTTATTGTCGTCTCGATCTCGTGACTAAACACAGCTGCACGGGTCGATCCATCAGGTTAAGCTACGCTTGCCGGCGTTGTTCCCTGGATGGGTGACCATCTTTACATACCGAGACTCCTCCGTGCCTCGGAAATTACGTTAAGCCGTTGTTCCGTGGATCTTTGACAGTCGTAACGGGTCGTCAGAAGCCCGCCAGTCTGACCTGCAGTCTAACTAAAGAGTATCGTGTTACCCAGTAACTGGGCTGTGAAAATCAGATTCATCTGCATCTGGTTAGGCTGGAAGCCGACCCCAACCTAGTTGGGAAAAGGTTTAGCAGATGATGATGGTCGTCTCCACCTTGTATACCCACTCTGCGTACCTCTTAGGGATATTCTTTATATTCGGAAGCATCACACTAACTGTAATGCTCACTTACCCTTAGTTATAATAATAGGTTGGGGAAAAAGTTTCTTCGCATTTTTTAAGAAAATTCAAAACATTTTTTAATATAGTTTATTTACATTTAACTAAAGTATGTAGGTGCCATTTTGTTCGATAACTTTTTGCCATCTTGTAGGTAGGGACATGATCCCATTGCTATAGAAATTTTGGGACTTCTGGTCAAAATACCGCGACAAGTGGTTTTGGCAGTCCTCTCGTGATGTTAACCTGACACTGCCTAAAGAATTCTGAAGAGACCGAAACAGGTGGAAATCTGAAGGTGCAAGGTCAGGACTATACGGCGGATGCATTAACACCTCCCAGCCAAACTCTCTTAATTTTTGTTGAGTGGCTAAAGATGTGTGAGGTCTAGCGTTATCATGATGAAAAACCACACCCCTTCTGTTGATTAATTCCGGCCGCTTTCTCTCAACTTCTTGTTTTAATCTCATCAGTTGTTCGCAGTAGAGTTCAGAATCGATGGTCCTGCCTGGTGGTAACAGCTCATAATGAATAATGCCCTTCCAATCCCACCACACACACAGCATCACCTTGTTGCGAGTTAACCCGGGTTTCGCCACAGTCTGTGAAGCCTGACCGGCCTTTGACCACGACCTTTTTCGCACGTTCTTGTCATACGTGATCCACTTTTCATCACCAGTTATCAGCTTCTTCAAAAATGGTTCGGTTTCATTACGTCGTAATAAAGAATCACAAATGAGTACGCGGTTAATTAGGTTTCTTTCAGTGAGCTCGTGAGGTACCTAAATGTCGAGCTTTTTTGTGTACCCAGTTTTTTTCAAATGCGCCAAAACTGTTTTGTGGTCAATTTCCAGTTCTTCAGCTACGTCGTAACTACTGATATGCCGATCTTGCTCCACTTTTTCAAAAATGGCATCCATTTTATCCGTAATAGGGCGACCAGAGCGACGTGCATCTTTGACATCAAAATTTCCGGATTGAAAACGCTTAAACCAAATTTGTGCTACTTTCACAGACACTACACTAGGTCCATAAACATCGCAATTTTTTTTCGCGGCTTGCGTTGCATTTTTACCTTTTTTGTAGTAAAATTTTAAAATGTATCGAATTTCTTCATTAGATTCATCTTGACGGTACGAAAAACAAATGAAAATCACACATTTTCCTAATTTGAATTTGGAATTATGTTCTTTAAAATTTAAACTTTCAATGATACTAAAACCAGCCAGATACAAATAGTATAGCCAAAGAGATTTTATTACAAGTTCATACATACTATAATGCGAAAAGACTATTTCCCCAACCTAATATTAAGATAAATTTTCATCGACAACAATGAAAATATATTAGTAGAGAGGTTAACCAAACACGCAAAAAAACAAAACTGCTCCTATTATGACTGAAAGCCAGTAAATGAAACAATCAATATCCCGTCGTCAGCCATGCGATGTATTAAACGTTCGTCCATTCAAACAAATTAAAAGGAATGGATTAAATGGATACCTGTTGACTGGCCGCCAGTACTGATGGACGGTACTGGCGAGGCCGGCAGGCGGAGCGACAGTAAACAAACAAATGAACAGGTCTGTTGATACTGTAAGGTAATTTATGAAGGGCCAAAGTTGGGAGAAAATAAAATAGAACCCAATCAAAACAAGTATTGTAAATAAGTTTACTTAGTAGAAATAATCCTAGCGGAACAGAACAGGCGTGTGGTGGTGATTCAAAGGATACCTATAACTAGTGGAGTTTTGATGATTATGGATTCTGTGACGGTGACGACAAAAACCAGAATAAAGAAAAAAAATAACTGCTACAACAGAAATGTGAACATTTGAAAACATTTACGGGGAAGATAATAATAGGTCTTTACCTATGAAATTGCCGATTTATGATACCGGCCAGTGTGAAGATATTGATCTTTCATTATACTTTAGAATTCCAAATTCAAATAAATTGTATAACAGCATGATATTTAAAAAAATCCTGTTGTTTATTTGTTTTCCCGCCGTTCGATTTTTCTTTGTTATCGATGTTTCTGTAACCATGGATAAATCGAAATTGCACGCTATGTTCGAATACGAGTTCCATTGTGGCACCAACGCAACACAGACAGCACGTAATATTAACACATTATCTGCTTAATTCTTTATGCAAACGCTTCTTTATGCTACACCCTTACCGACCCTTATTTTACGATGTTTTCGAAACAATAGAGATGCACAACGAACGCACAGGTGCGGCGCGCCGCACTCGATGAAAGTTATGTAAATTGTATGGACGCGCATACGCGCCGTCCAGGACCTGGTGAACGTCCGAAAACGCGCATGTGCGTCTGCCGCGTCTAAAGATACCGCAAGTGAACGCACAGTGCGTTTTTGGTTTGATCGCTTCCGTTCTGGAAATTTTGATCTCGACAATGAGCCCCGGGCAAAAACTTGAAATCCAACGAGGCAGTGAAAAACGCCTTTAAAGAATTTATTGATTCCCATTCCCAGGATATCTATAGCAGAGGCATCAACAAACTTTCAACTGCATCGACTATATTTCTTTTTAAAAAATTGTTTGATATTTTCTATGTAAATCGGCAATTTCTTAGGTAAAGACCTAATATTTTCGCACGCTGTCACGGATTTTATAAGTACAAAATAGCCCATGCCGAGATGGAAAGAGTAGTTAGTTCTGTCAGCAAATGCCGAGTTGTTATTGGAGCTGTTGGCCAAAAATACGCTTGAAGAAAGTTTAATTTTGAACACTCTTTTGATGTGACAACTGCGATACCAAAATTGAAAATACAAACAACGCGTTTTCAAAAAATCTACATTGTTGGGAACATTGGGACATTGCAAAGCTTATAAATTCGAACTAGTTATGTTCTTGACAGTACAAGATGCATTGGAATCAATCAAACAACGACGCGAGGGCGCGCCTCATATCACATGTGTTCATAGTATATCATATCCATACTCTACTGATAGTCACACGGTACTCGATAGTACACTGTCACTGCAGGGAAAATGGTTTCATGTTATAATGAATGAATAGTTCGCTGAACTGTTCAGGAACCCGCAGCAGTCTGCAGCAGTTAAGCTATAATATGACATTACGCCGGTATTCCTCGATGGATAAGGCAGAGGTTTACCTATAGCACTTCCTAATTTCGCCTGCTATGTTTAAGTTCCATGTAATAGGGGGCGACATTTCCATCAACCGAGCAGAAATTCAGACTTCGGGCTGAAACTGAGAAATCCAGATTGGAAAACCAAATAACAGTTTGCCCGAATCTAACCCAGGACCTCATGGATTGATCCATCAGGTTAAGCTACGCTTGCCGCGGTTGGTCCGTAGATGGGTGGCCATCTTTACATACCGAGTCTCCTCCGTGCCTCGGAAAGCACTATAAGTCGTTATTCATGGATCTTTGACTGTCGTTACGGGTCGCCCAAAAGTCTGACAACCAGTCTTACCAAGGGGTATTACCCAGTAACTGGGTTGTGAAGGTCAGATAAGCAATCGCTACTCGCTCCGTGCAAAATACTAGTATTCAGCTGGATCCGGTTAGACTGGAAGTCGACCCAAACATAATAGGTTGGGGAAAAAGTTTCTTCGCATTTTTTAAGAAAATTCAAAACATTTTTTAATATAGTTTATCTACATTTAACTAAAGTATGTAGGTACCATTTTGTTCGATAACTTTTGCCATCTTGTAGGTAGGGACATGATCCCATTGCTATAGAAATTTTGGGACTTCTGGTCAAAATACCGCGACAAGTGGTTTTGGCAGTCCTCTCGTGATGTTAACCTGACACTGCCTAAAGAATTCTGAAGAGACCGAAACAGGTGGAAATCTGAAGGTGCAAGGTCAGGACTATACGGCGGATGCATTAACACCTCCCAGCCAAACTCTCTTAATTTTTGCTGAGTGGCTAAAGATGTATGAGGTCTAGCGTTATCATGATGAAAAACCACACCCCTTCTGTTGATTAATTCCGGCCGCTTTCTCTCAACTTCTTGCTTTAATCTCATCAGTTGTTTGCAGTAGAGTTCAGAATCGATGGTCCTGCCTGGTGGTAACAGCTCATAATGAATAATGCCCTTCCAATCCCACCACACACACAGCATCACCTTGTTGCGAGTTAACCCGGGTTTCGCCACAGTCTGTGAAGCCTGACCGGCCTTTGACCACGACCTTTTTCGCACGTTCTTGTCATACGTGATCCACTTTTCATCACCAGTTATCAGCTTCTTCAAAAATGGTTCGGTTTCGTTACGTCGTAATAAAGAATCACAAATGAGTACACGGTTCATTAGGTTTCTTTCAGTGAGCTCGTGAGGTACCCAAATGTCGAGCTTTTTTGTGTATTCAGTTTTTTTCAAATGCGCCAAAACTGTTTTGTGGTCAATTTCCAGTTTTTCAGCTACGTCGTAACTACTGATATGCCGATCTTGCTCCACTTTTTCAAAAATGGCATCCATTTTATCCGTAATAGGGCGACCAGAGCGACGTGCATCTTTGACATCAAAATTTCCGGATTGAAAACGCTTAAACCAAATTTGTGCTACTCTCACAGACACTACACTAGATCCATAAACATCGCAAATTTTTTTCGCGGCTTATTTTATTTTATTTATTAAGGGATAATAAACAACTACAACATATAAACAACATAAAGTTAACACAACTTAGGTAGTAATGTTGCAGTCCACTGCATTATCCGCAGATAAAACATATTTAATGATCAGTGGTAGCCACTAGACGAGCATTACCAAAATTAACAAATATTAATATTAATATTTTGAAATAAATAAATAAGATCACTATAAAGCTAGCTATAGCTCCAAAACCAAATCAGATCAGAAGCAATTTCATTCAATTAAATTATGCAATAAATTAATAATAATAATAAGTTTACAATTAAGATAAAATTTTTATAACATTAGATTTAAATGTATTTTTCGAGCATGCAAATATATCAATATCAATGAAATGTGAATTATAGGATTCCAACATTCTATGAATAGGGCAGCGTAAGCCAGAGTTTGTACGACAAGAACTAAGCGCGAACAGAGTACGTGCACGAATCTGGCGCACATGAACTGTTCGAGGGACAGAATAACACAGCTTGCTCGTCAGATCAATGGCATCAAAATGATTATGAACAATATCATAAAGTACGTTAGCCTCCAGGTATTTGCGCCGGTTCTCTAGGCTAATAAGCTTGTACTTATCAAGAAGTTGGGAGTAAGACAAATAAGTCTTAGTCCCATAACATCTGTAGTACATAGCACGGAGGTACTTGCGCTGGACCCTTTCTATTACAACCACGTACTTTTGGTAGAAGGGGTTCCAAATAGGGACCACATATTCTAACTGAGAGCGAATTAGCGACTTGTACAGATAGAGGTAGGTTGTGGCACGCTTAAATTCTGTTGAAGATCTCATCACAAATCCATACATTTTAAAAGCTCTATTGACTATGGCTTCGATATGCTGGTTTAAGGAGAGTTTGCCATCAAAGAGAACACCTAGATCCTTCACTATAGCAATATTATTTAAGGGGATACAGTTAAGATTGTAATTGAAATTAAAGATGAATTTCTTCTTGGTAAAGTGTATATAGTTACACTTGGGGATACTAAGGTGCAGCTTATTGTCAATACAGTAGGCAGTTAGTCTGTCTAGGTCCTCCTGAAATGACTGGCAGTCGTCCACAGTACATATCGCTTTAAATGCCTTCAAGTCGTCAGCGTACATCAAGAATTTACACTTTTTAAAACATTTCTTAATATCGTTGACATAAATAATAAATAATAGCGGTCCCAGAATAGAGCCCTGTGGAACTCCGGAAGTAATATTAACAGAGACAGACTGATGCCCATTAACCACAACCATTTGTGACCGGTTTTCGAGGTACGACACAAACCACCGCAACAAATTTCCGCGTATTCCATTGTAAGCAATTTTATTCAGCAGAATTTCATGATCGACCTTGTCAAAAGCCTTTTTGAAATCAGCATAGACCGCATCCACTTGCAATCCCCTATCAACACTTTCAAAAAGATAATTAGCAAATATTAACAGGTTAGATGCAGTAGATCGGCGCTTAACAAATCCATGTTGTTCAGGAATGATAATATTATGCAGAAGTGGGTAAATCTCGTTGTGAACAAGTCTTTCAAAAAGCTTTGACAAGGTCGACAGAATCGAGATGGGTCTATATTGCTCGACGTCATGCCTTGAGCCTCCCTTATGCACTGGGGTAATATAAGCTCGTTTCCACACCACCGGGAATACACCTTCATGCAGACATCTATTAAAAAGGATATAGATCGGCTCACAAATACTATCCGCCGTAGCCTTAAAAAAGGCTGCCGGAAGACCGTCAGGTCCTGCCCCCTTAGCAGGGTCCAACCGCTTCAACTCACTGAGTATCTGTGATTTATTTATATACAAATTACTTATTAGGCTACCGTTCTCTGCGGACTGCTGCGGCGGACCCCACGTGGCGAGCGTTGGTGACGCAGGCTCAAATACAGACAAGAAAAAGTCAGAAAACATATTGCAGACAACATCAGGATCACTTGACTTGACATTCTGGTACTGCATCATGGAAGGAATGCCTGACTTACTTTTACGGTTAGAAATATAGGACCAAAAATACTTTATGTTACTAGAGAGGCTATCTTCAACAGAGTTAATATAACTGGAATAACAGGTTTTACACATATGTTTGAAGATAGACCTACATTCGGAGAAGTTATTATAGTCTTTGAGATTGTTGTATTTTTTCCACTTTATCCAAAGACGTTGCTTTTTCTTAAATATTTTAACTAATTGTGGCGTAAACCAGATTGGGAAGTCAAGTGATCTAGTTCTTGCAGGGGGGACTAGTGGGCTAATTATGTCACTTAACATACTATAAAAAGCCTTCACGGCATCCTCCGATGATAGATTGTCGAACAGCGCGGACCAATTGACCTCGTCCATGTGTTTATTGATGAGATCATAGTTAGCTTTACGGAAATTATATTTATTAATCGGTT
Organism: Dicycla oo; assembly: GCA_948252095.1. Classification (NCBI taxonomy): domain Eukaryota; kingdom Metazoa; phylum Arthropoda; class Insecta; order Lepidoptera; family Noctuidae; genus Dicycla; species Dicycla oo. The sequence goes on from OX411733.1 coordinate 1,093,819, forward strand.
TTCTCTTCATCATTTGTGTAGATAGGCTAACAGGCGCAATTATAACAAAAGGGGGGTGATGGGGGTCGACTGGTAATAACGGATCTTTAAGGTGACCAGTCAAACAGCAAGTGTTCGAGATAAACAAATCCAAGGTCTTTCCTCCACTATTAAGGATGTTGTTATATTGGTGAGCATCTAGCGAAGACATGAGATGTGTCAGTTCCGAGCATATAGGGTGTGTACAAACACATGCCACACTGGCGTCATGCCCCGCCGATAGTATGCTCCACGTGATATTAGGAAGATTATAATCACCGATGATGTAAACATTCATGACGTTAGGCGCATTTAATGTGTCCTGTAAAAAGTCAAAATGAGATGAATAGACATCAGAGCTGGTCCCCGGCGGGATGTACACTGCGCTGATCACATGTATCTTATGTTTATCGTTTTTGCAAGGCAGTGCAACCATGAGGTGCTCAATACACGCCGAGGGCTTACAATGTGGGTTATTGAGAATATCGAGTGACGCCGATTGAAGTTCACGCAATATTGCAATGAGCACCCCACCCCCATCTCGCTTCCCCGCAGCGTCACGATCCCGATCACAGCGGAACACAACGTAACGAGGGTCAATAAACTCGCTATTCGCTATTTCTTAGCATTTAGCTATTTATTGCTTAGTTGCATTTTTACCTTTTTTGTAGTAAAATTTTAAAATGTATCGAGTTTCTTCATTAGATTCACTCATCTTGACGGTACGAAAAACAAATGAAAATCACACATTTTCCTAATTTGAATTTGGAATTATGTTCTTTAAAATTTAAACTTTCAATGATACCAAAACCAGCTAGATACAAATAGTATAGCCAAAGAGATTTTATTACAAGTCATACATACTATAATGCGAAAAGACTTTTTTCCCAACCTAATATTTAGGAAAAGGTAGGCAGATTGTTTGATCAATTTCTATCATCGATTATTGGAGAAAGAAGAAGGAATGCTTGTCAAGAATCGTAGCAAGTAAACTTTCAACTTAGGATTCATTCATTGAAATCACATAATTTAAAATGTAACAATCACTCAACTAAAATAACAGAGAAAGAAAGTATGTAATTTGTTCATAAGTTGCGCCACTAGACTGACTGTTTTCATTCCATACTCCAGAGAACTGCTTTTTATACACATCAAGAAAATTTATTCACATGAAATCCATAATTACTGCCACATAACAATTACAAATAAGTAATTGAAACAATTGTTTTGAAACAATCACATCACATTGTGCAGATCGCGTGGGGAAACGATTTAGCTTCATTTGTAAGACATGCCACTTCATCATTGGAATAAATGGTAGCGACACGTGAGGTGGGGTCATTATTTCCAGTTTGTAGATGCGTAGTACAGCTCTGCTGGTGTAGTTTATTTATTAATTTAAATAAAGTAAAAAAAAAACCGTACAAAGGCGGGCTTAATGCCCGAGGCTTTTTCTACCAGTCGACCTTAGGGTGATGAGAAGAGAAAACATGGCAGGTGGCACAAAAGGGATAGATAAGACGAAAATAATGATATAAAATACAAGAATAAATAGATAGATACATACGTAAACATATAAACATAATAAACTTTGTCAGGAGAAATAACGATCGAACGAGGAGAAAACGAATCCAGCACATCAGCACTGCCTGGGATGTTTCTGCCAACTTCTTACGTATATGCTCTCGTGCCTTCACTGTAGTTCTTGGTAAAAGATTGTTTACTTTTGATGATGTCTGTAAGCTGCCTAAAGTCGCCTAAGAATCGGCAAAAATCGCTTTCTATCAGACGAGATTGAGAACAAGAGCAGGCCCATTTGGCAAAAAAGAAAACAATTAAGGTAAACGCAGCTATCAACGACCCATCGGAAATCTGTAGTTATTACCGACCTATAAAAGTAATTCGAAATCTTTACGTTTCCAGAACTATTTTAGCTATAGGTAGGCAAAGTTACAGACGCGTTTATTCCTTGAGCATCGTATAATTTTACGTTAGTGTGAGTAGCTGTGCAAAAAACAGATAAAATACGTCAGTTACTGCGAGGCAGCGTGGACGCAGGACGTGTCGTACTGTTCCCTTGTTCCTTCAAGTAAGTACGTGACTTTTCTATTTAAGACATTTATACAAACAAATGACGTCTATACTTTATCTTGTATTACTAAATGTATTCATTTAAGTGTTAACTCTTGATTTCTTACGACATTTTATTAATAAAAAGTAATTTGAAACGATAAAACTTTAAATTAAAATGGGATGGTGTTAGCTTCATCAGTTTTAGTCGTTGCAGCTATCAACGACCCATAAGTCGGCAATGGCAGCAACGAAACTTTTCGTTTTATTTTTCTTTTATGCTTTTATATCACACTAACACAAGTATTTTTATAGACCAGTTTAAATCTAAGCTATCAGTCTTTATAAAAATCTATTAGCGACTAAACTTTTTTGTCTAGTTTTTACCTTTTAGCGTTGTCAATTTAACCAAAGTTATGATATTTTTCGAGGATCGTATTGAATAGTTACAGTAACAAATCATTGTTTTTGTGTTTAAAACAGTGTGCATTTGTTCATATTTTTTTGTGATATTAATCAATTATAATCTATTTTATAGTCAGAAGGTCAATTGACTTAAAATAATTATTTTTTTATGAGTCGGTAATACAATTTATGTTTATACTTACATACTTTATTACCGACCCGTGAGGGTCGGCAATAGCAACTATAAGAAGCTATTACCGATCGTATATAGATTATTTAGTTTCTCACCTACTTTTATGACATAATAGGTACCTATTAAAAAATGCTACTTATTGGCTAAAGCAACATAAAACATACAATTATATTTTTTTCCAGAAGTATGAAGCCACAAAAGCGGCGAAAAGTAAAAGAAGTCAAAGAAAAAGAAAACAAAGAAAATAATAAAAATAAAAGAAAACAAGAAATCTTAGAAAAAAGGGAACAAAAAGAATTATTGAAGAAAACAACGACCTTAAAGAAGAAAAAACCTATTAAAAAAGTGAATGCGGTTAACAAAGAAGATTCTCCTGTAGCAGGACCTAGTAAATATCAATCAGATAGCGAATCCGATTTTAATTTAATTCCAAAGGAAGCAGCAAAGCGTCGCGTGCTTTGTAACAGTGAGTTAGTAAATGAATCTAAAAAAGGACATGAACATTCTAATAGTACTTTAATTAATTATAGAGATTCTTTTGAAACAGAAACTACCGTACGTCTATTAGAGTCAGACTCTGCAAGAGAGACAGTTAAACGTCGAGTCTTATATAGCAGTGAGTCTGATGATGAATGTATTTTTTAAGTGACTTTAATGTTTCGTTAGTAAGCACCAGTTGTACCAAATCATATATGTAACTAATTAGTTGCAATTTATTTCTAAAAAGAGGTGAACCAATGACTGTGATGATTAATATTATAATTTTCAAAAAATGATTATGATCTCAGTAGCATAAGGAAATATCCTAGAGTTTGAAATCCTTAAATTAATATATATATATATATATATATTAATTATATATATATATATATTATTATTATATATATATATAATATATATATATGTGTATTAATAGTATTATGTTGATTAATTTAAAAGTTTTTAATTATTTAGTTCACAGGTATTACTAAGAAGTACTAATTTGTTTTATTAAAAATAACGATAATAAAAAAATACGAATAAGTATTTGCATTTTTATTTTGTTTTATTTTATTAAGATCGATAATCATCATCATCACTAGCTTATATACATTCCATTGCTGGAAAAAAGCCTCCTCTCATATACGATCGGGAATAGCTGCATAAAAATCGTTAATAGCTTCACAGCCGTTTTTATGGGTCGGTAATTGCAACAATCGACTAAGTCACATTGCAAATTATTTTTTACAAGATAATCCTTTATTTAAATGTATTTGATTCAGTAAATACATTTTTTATACATAACACTAGTATATAAAATGAAACTATTAATCTTTAGAGGAACCAGTATACTAAAAAAATATGGTTGATTTTAAAATTGCCTTAGGGTTAGGGGGGTCGTTAATACCTGCGTTTACCTTACATCATAATTTTAATAGTATTTAACGTTTATCGCAGAACAACGCATAATTAGGCACTTGTAAAAAATACTGGAAAAACCTTATAACAGTAGTCATCCCCATTCAAGCCATATTTAACACAGTGAATTCATCATTTTTTTGGTCTTCCCCTACTCTTATAGCCATCAAACTTTCTAAGATTTAAGATTTGATCTGGTATTTATTTCCGCAAACAGGATTTGACCACTGGTCTTCAGTTACGTGGACAAAAATGTATTTCCGTAAATATGGGATGACATTATAATTATCCACCACCTTCATCACAGGGTGCTAGTAGTATATGATTGGGCATTCTGGACCACTTTTCGCTCGGCGAAACAAGTTCGCCATCGCTCCGTTGGTCCAGAATGCCCAATCGTGAACGGTCGACTCGGTTTAGTAGTTAGTAATGCAAAATAGATAGTGGGAGTGGTACGGTTTATAAATATTAATCTAAAATAATATTTGTCATTGTTAATTGAACTGTTTCACACAATAATCATGAAATTTGTAAAACAACCACAATCGTTGAATGTCAACATAATATGTGATGAATTTTGTAAAACTGATTTCCGTCATAGTGAACTATTACCTAATTCAGTACGCTGTATAATTTGCGGACCGTCAAATTGTGGAAAAACTAATTTACTCATTAGTCTTCTTATGCACGAAAATGGTTTAAGATTTCGAAATGTTTATATTTATTCAAAAACCCTGTACCAACCTAAGTACATATTTTTAGAAAAAGTTTTGCAACGAGTACCAGGTATTTCGTTTCAGAAATATCAGGAAAATGAAGAAATACTAAGAGTTCAGGACGCAAAACCCGACTCTGTGATTATATTTGATGATGTTGCTTGTGAAAATCAAAACAATATGCGTGATTACTTTGCAATGGGAAGACACAAGTATATCGATTGTTTTTATTTAAATCAAACGTATAGTAAAATTCCTAAACAATTAATAAGAGACAACGCGAACTTAATCATACTTTTTAAACAAGACGAAATTAATTTGAAGCACATATACGAAGAACATGTCAACACTGATATGTCATGGGTTCAATTTCGTGAAATGTGTTCAAAAATATGGAACGATCCCTTCAGTTTTGTCGTGATTAATAAAGATTGCCCTAAAAATAAAGGCTGTTATAGAAATAAATTTGACACTTTTGTAGTTTTTGATTAAATCATTGTTATTTAAATCCGTTACCTTAGCTTTTCTAATTATTCTACTTACGATACTTAATCCATCACCATCTACTTCATCAACATGGAAAAATCTTTGAAAAGACAAATCATTGAAGCGACAGAAGCCGTGAAGAAAAAAGTACGAAAAATGAAGGATATTGAAATAAATAATAAAGAAGCGCTGGAATCAGTTTTCAAGCCTGTGACAGAACCCTTAAACTTAATTGCCAATGTCAGTAAACAATCTGCTTCACAAAATATCAAAGATGAAGAAATTGAAGTTCCATTTGTTGATAAAACTTTGCAGAAAGAAGTTCTCAGTGACAAAGAAAGCAATGATACAGACGATTCTGAGGTCGATAGTGACTCCTCCTATAAATCATTTGGCGAAAAGAAACAAGATTGTAACTCATCATCCTGGTCAGTTTCTCCAGAAGCGTTAGCAGATATTTCATTTGGTGTCAGATACGAACGTGGAAAGTTGATGTTGGGATCTGCTCGCATAATTGTCAATGACGAATATATCACAGTGGCAGATCGCAAGTACCGAAGTACGCCTGGATTAAAACAGTTGCTACTGAAAAAGAATGTAGATTTGAGTTTGGTCACAGATAGTGATATGCAGCATTATAAATTAATGCTACTTGATACTAATGCACATCGTCGAGATTATGATCCAAGTAAACCGATAAAAAGTAATAAGAGTGTAAAATATGTACAAATTATTAAACCGCTTTTTACACAATCCAAAGGGAAAGGACTACCCTTAACAAAAATGTGGAAGAAGAATGTAGATTTTATATATTGGGATGATCCTAATGAATTGGTAGAACGGCTAAAATTGTTAACTGCATCTCAAGATGCTGGTAACACAGGGGTAAACAACGAAATTATATCTATAATAGAGGAATTGCGTGAAAGTAATATAATAAATACATAAATCATCTGTGTTTCATTTTACTGTCAACCTTTCAAAACAATACATCTTAAAGATGAATGTAGACAAATTCGGTCATTTTATCCACAAGAGATTGCGTTTTTCAGATTTATTTGAATTTAATGATAACGCATTGTTAAAATCAGAAAGCGGGGATTTTGATTTGAAAGGATCAAGACTGAGGGGAATCCAATCTCCCGTAGATGGAGACGATGCCGTGAACAAGGATTACGTAGATCGAATAAGTGCTAATACGATACACGAATTAAATAAACTAATTGGTGCATTACGTTCTCAGCTCGCGTTAGATGCACAAAAGACAGTTCAAGCTACTTTAAAAGCAAAGATACCTGAGGCTTTGAATCATTTGGAAGATAAATTTTATACTAAAGCAGATGTTGATAAATTGCTTAAAAAACTGTAAATTATGTCAAAACAGCAAATTGTAAATGAAATACACAAAACTGCACGAAGAAATTTCCTTCGACGTTCTGTTGTTCTAAAAAGTATTGACGACTTGTGGCAAGCTGATCTTATGGACATGCAAAATCTAAGGAAATATAACAAAGGCTACAATTACATTTTAATAGTGATCGATTGCTTCTCAAAATATGCTTGGACGCAGCCGCTAATATCTAAAAATAGACTTGATGTCACTCATGCATTTGAACGAATATTACTTAACACTCATCGAAAACCTGAGAATTTACAAACTGATATGGGGACAGAGTTTTATAATAATACATTTCAAGCGCTCATGAAAACATACAAAATTAACCATTACTCATCGTTTTCTACCAAAAAAGCATCAATTGTTGAGCGACTAATTAAAACCATAAAAAATAAATTGTACAAATATTTTAGCCTTAATGGAAACTATAAGTGGCTGGGTAAACCATTAGAAGTTGTACTGGAATCGTATAATAATACAAAACATCGAACTATTAAGTTAAAACCAATCGATGTAAACAAGTCTAATGAGCAAGTAATAAAAGAAAATATTTTGAAAGCATATAAACATGTATCTATTCCATGTAAACCTAAGTTTAAAATTGGTGATTATGTTCGTATCAGCAAATACAAACACAATTTTGAGAAAGGTTATACTCCTAATTGGTCAACAGAACTTTTTACTGTAAAGAAGATTAATAATACAATACCAGTGACATACCATATACAAGATCAACGAAAGCAAGCTATATTAGGAACCTTTTATGAACAAGAACTTCAAAAATCCAACTATCCTGGTGTTTATTTGATAGAGAAAGTTTTAAAAAAGAAAGGAACAAAATTTTACGTGAAATGGTTGGGTCTTAGCAATAATGAAAATAGTTGGATTGACAAAGCTGCATTAGTGGATTGACTTAATAAGTATATAATCAATTTTTTTGGAATATTTTTCCATTGCGGTTTGTACAATGCAAGGTGGTGGACTAGTTAATAGTATAATAGAAAATCTACCGTTCGAGCTTCATTTGCCTGGATATAATTATTGCGGACCAGGAACTAAACTCCAGAAACGTTTATTACGCGGTGACCGAGGTATCAATAAGTTGGATGAAGCTTGTATGCACCACGACATTGCATACGCTAAGCACACAGACTTATCACATCGTCACAAAGCTGATTTACAACTAATGAATATGGCAAAACAAAGACTTAAATCAAAGGATGCTGGAAAAGGTGAAAAACTTAGCTCATGGCTAGTGAGCAAAGTGATGAAATCCAAACTAAAGTCTGGTGCCGGAGTTAAAACGTTTCGAAACTTTGTATCAAAAATAAAATCAAAAATTAAGAAAATTAAACACAAAGATAGTAAAGCTTTAATTAATGCTGCTTACTTAACAGCAAAAAAGATATTTCCAAAAATTCAGAAAATTCGGGTACCGCGAATCATACCTATACCAAAGACTGGAGGTATTTTGCCTTTAATTCCAATTTTTGCTGGCTTATCAGCTTTAGGCACTTTGGCTGGTGGTGCAGCGGGTATTGCAAAAACCGTTAATGATTATAAAGCAGCTCAACAAAATTTGCGAGAAACAGAACGTCATAATAAGACTATGGAAGCTTTAGCTTTGGGTAAGGGTTTATACATTAGGCCGCATAAAAATGGTAAAGGATTATTCATAGAACATCCAAAAAACTGATAAAGAAGCTACCTAATCGTCCTCTGACTAACATCGACATCCAAGAACATGCACGAGACATCCCATACTTTCGAGGAATATATATGAAGGATCAATTGCCAAGAAAGCCAAAACGGATTGAATGTGGAATTGTTAACTTAGACGATTCTAAAAATGAAGGAACGCATTGGGTAGCTTATGTTAAAGTATCCGACTATTGTGAATACTTTGATAGTTATGGAGACTTGAAACCTCCAATGGAATTAATGCGATATTTTAAGAATTGTATTGTTTATTACAACTACACAAGATATCAAAAGTTTAATACAGTAAATTGTGGTCATCTATGTTTAGAATATCTGTGGAAATTTTGGAATAAACATGTATAAAATTAATGTGTTTCTTTCATTTCAATCATTTGCAAGATGTCATTCACTTTATCGATAACCGGGAACTCGTCCACCTTATCCACGTACTATCCTAATACGTTACAACTAAATGGACAATATGAGTGTGCATTATTGCATTTCTCAACATTTAATTCTATTCCAAACATTGATGAAACGAATAACAAGTTTTACTATGGCTCCGAAATCATTGAAATACCGGAGGGAACCTATGAATTGCAAGATATCAGTGATTATTTAAAATCTGAGATAAAAGGTGCATCAATTAAACTAGATTGCAATAACAATACTTTAAAAACTACTATGTTCTGTACGAAAGATGTCAATTTTGAAAAAGAAAACACCTTTAGACGTTTGCTAGGGTTTGATAAGCAGATATTAAAAGGTAATAAATGGCATGTGTCACAGTTTCCCGTCAACATTTTACCTACGACCGTGGTCAGAATTGAATGTGATATTATAAGCGGATCGTACATAAACGGAGAACCGAGTCACATTATCCACGAATTTGCACTCAACGTGCCTCCTGGATATAGGATCATAGAAATCCCGAAGAACGCAATATACTTTCCAATCAATCAAAACAACATAAGCTGTATACATATCAGACTGTTAGATTTTAACAATCGTCTAATAAATTTACGTGGTGAAGAAGTACAGGTATATTTACATCTTAGACGAAAAAATGATTGACTACAATAAATATGAGCATCCCCAGGTCAAAAATATCAGTGCCAATTTAGCAACCAAGAAAATAAGAGCTCGCTCTAATAAAAAAATAAAATTAACCGATAATAATAAGGCATTCCTGAAAGCTATCGGTTTGTTAAAATGAATATTTTAGACGTTTTATCCGCTCCGACTTACGACAACACAGTTGAAGGCATCGAATTTCACTCCTACAAGCCCTACGTGACAAGTTTTAATAGAAACGATGAAATTCGCATTCCCATCAACCAACAGGACCTATATGTACTACCATCAGCCAGCACTCTGTATTTGGAAGGAACTGTAATTGTTAGCAAAAAGGACTCAAAAGACAAGGCTTCTAGCGTTCATTTTACGAATAATGCTCTCCTTTACTTGTTCCAAGATATAAGGTACGAGTTAAATGGAGTAGAGATTGATAAAATAAAAAATGCTGGCGTTACTACCACCATGAAGTCATTAATTTCGATGAATGAGAGTGAATCAAAGATATCTAATGCTTGGGGCTGGAACATTGAAGGTACAAAGAATATTAATGGAGGTAACTTTTCCGCATCCATACCTCTTTGTAATATCATGGGTTTTGCTGAAGATTTTAAGAAAGTGGTGATAAACAGTAAGCACGAACTAATATTATTGCGAAGTAACACAAACTTAAATGCTGTAAAACTCAACACCGGAGAGATTGTAGATGACGTGCAAATCAATAAAATTATATGGCGCGTACCACACGTTAAAGTATCTGACAAAGAAAAGATACATTTATTAAAACTGTTAGAAAAAGATCGTCCGCTCCAAATGATATTTAGAAATTGGGATCTATACGAATATCCAGCTTTACCTAAAACTACAAAACATACCTGGTCTATTAAAACTTCGTCGCAAATAGAGAAACCAAGATATATAATTATTGGTTTACAAACAAATAGAAAAAACAATGCAAGTTCTGACATGTCCCAGTTCGATCACTGTTATATTCGTGACGTTAGAGTGTATCTCAATTCAACTTACTTTCCATATGAAAATCTAAACGCTAGTTTTGCAAATAATAAAATTGCTCTAATATACGAGCAATACACTCGATTTCAACAGTCGTATTATGGCAGGCGCTCGGAACCCTTACTAAGTAAGAAACAATTTAAGGACCTAGCGCCGCTATTTGTAGTTGATTGTTCTAGACAAGCAGATAACCTCAAAACTGGTCCTGTGGTGGATGTGAGAGTGGAAATCGAGAGTGAATTGGACATACCAGATCAAACCTCTGCATACTGTCTTATATTAAATGATTGTATAATTGAGTATAAACCTTTGAGTAATATTGTAAGGAAAATATCATGAATCCCAATACCATCATATTAGATGTACAAGGATTTAAAGATCTCTGCAATAATTTTATAGTAAAGGAGTTAGCTTTTGCCACACGTGAATATACACAAACGTTTTTAATTAAACCACCGTACCAGTTCACATACTTAACAAGAGATGAAAAGAGACAAGTCGAGTGGTTGGAAAAAAATATGGGCCTACGTTGGAGCGAAGGCTATATTGATTATAGAGAATTCCAACGCATGATCGTACCATACCTAGAAAATATGAATATATATGTAAAAGGTTCAGAGAAAGTGAAGTGGATAAAAGAAATGTGTGTGAACTGTAATGTATTAGAACTTCATGAAGAAAATTGTCCCAAACTATCTGTGTTAGCTAAAAAGTACTGTGATACAAAAACTACTTTTAATTGTAATCATCATCTAAAACATTGTGCTCTTAGAAATGTGCTATGTATAAAAAAGTTTTTAAACTGGTAATTTTATAAGTTTGTAAGTTTGCTATGTGTGTATGTAATAAGGGTTTAAAAAAATAAAACAATTTTTATACAGAAAACATGCTTTTAATTTCTTAGAATTTTTATAACACCTGTATACAAAACAATAAGCACTAAAAATCTGAATATTTACACAAGACTTTTAAATATCACTATCAATTAATGATTTGGATATTTTCTTAACTAACGACTCTGTTTCGTCCATAATAAAGTCAACCGCGTCTTTAACTATGTATTGCGCTTGGATAATAACATTATTACTATTACTGTCACTATCACTGTCTGGAGAATTGTTACACATATCGATCACTGAAATTTTTATTAGTTTACTGCCTCGCCGATGATGCCTACTCATGACGAAAGATTGAGTCGAATTATGTTTCTTAGATTTGACCCTGCGTCGAGACGTAGACGTCTTTTCTTTCGGAACCTGACTGCTAGCCTCGCGATCGCATCGGATCATCTCATTAAAATCTTCTAAAGGATCCTGAGCGTACTGACTAAACATAACATCAGATCCCGCTATCTGAAACAAAGATTAAACAGAAAATTAAATAGAGGTATGACAAAAAATAACTGGGTTATTCCCGATCTCCTCCATTCCATTGTTTAGCAAACTTTTAATCCACAACACTCAGCAGAGTACAAAGCGATGCAGTGATCATTTACATCCTTACGGTATCACAAGTAATCACAAGATTCAATACATAAAATACGTACATATTTTTAACTAATGTTTAAATTTATTAATATTATTTACTTACCGAAGACATGTTTAGAATATGATGTGGCACGCAGTACGAGTATCTAAACTGAATAATATTTGTCAAATATCAAAATTATTGTAAATATCGTTAACAAACTAGCAGACACAAGTGAAGAAATTAGTGTATATTTAATAAATAATTTAATAATCAACGAGCGATAAAATGTAGGTTGCATTGTGACACCTAAATATGTAAACCATGCATTTTTGCTCGATGCTGAGGACAATGAACTTGATGATATGCAGTTTCGTATTACATTTGAGCTACAAGTACGAGTATTAACTTATTATAACATGAAACATGATTATTTACTAGTACCTCAGATAAGCCTAGTGGTGAAACTAACGAACTTCTATGCAGAAGGTCTCGGGTTCGAATTCCTACAAGCTTCTTTTTAGGGTTCCGTAGCCGAATGACAAAAAACAGAATTCTTAGATTCATCATGTCTGTCTGTCTGTCCGTCCGATCGTATGTCACAGCCACTTTTTTCCGAAACCATAATAGCTGTACTGTTGAAACTTATAAAACACTATGATAAACAAAGTTATTTTGCTGATGAAAAATGTTGTTATTTTTGTAGGTAATTGGCAGATACTGTCCCTGATCTATGCTTGCTCCTACGGAATCCTTCGTGTGTGAGTCCTACACGCACTTGTACGATTTTCTCAATTTTTTCATCTTCATTTCAAATATTAATAAATGCTAGCAAACAAAGTTGTTTTCACATTTTTAAAGTGAATAAAGGTTTTTTATCTGTTAAACAAATAAAACAAGTAAATTGATATAATAGACACATTTATTACAATATTAAAAATCTTTATTTATTTCTAAAAACTAAAGCTAAATAATATAATGCTAATTAACACTAATACATTTATTTACTTAACTAAGAAAGTTATAATATAGGACAACTCTTTATTTTATCAATACCTTATAGTAATCATTCCAAGATATAACGTGTTTCATTATTGTTTACCTAATATATATGAATGACCCCAGGCTTTCGTTGCTATTTTGTCTTTCAAAATAATTCGTTTATCATCGTTATTAGATAAGGTAATTTTATTAACACTTTGTGTAAAAATTTCATGTTTCAATGATTTAAACATTATATTTTTTCTTCTAATAACTCCACCATCCAATAAAATGCTTTCGTAGTCTGTGATATCTAAATCTCGGAGCACATATGGTTTAATTCCCTTGGCTTTTTTGATAACTGTATTTGAAGTTTTTAAAGAATAGAGCTTTGACCTCAACCCAACAAAATCAGAGATATATTTACCACCCATTTCATCTTTAAAAAGACCTGGAATTTTTTTATTGATTAGAGGTATTGCAAATTCGTTCTTATTATCATAGTTACTGCTATCGAAGTATTGCAAGAAATGGTACTTCAGATCATTATAAAAATCGTTAGTATATATTTCATACACAAAAGAATCGGTATCTGTATAACATAAGCGTACTCGATCATGATAAAAAGGTTTAATAACATTGTAATGAAAATTATACATATGGGACTTAGAAAGATCTAAAACTGTGAATCCTATGTAAATAGGTTTATCTAAGATTATTTGATCTGGTTTCATTTGTATAGCAACTAAATTTTCAGTCAATATTGTTGCACTATGAAAATAAGGATTAGCTATAAGCCTCTCAGCGGATATTGATTTGTTGGTTTTATTTGTTTTATCACTCCATTGATTAACTAAATATACGGTGACTCTCTTTTCAGTATTTTCCAACGTTTTACCAAAGACACTGTTGTTTAATAATTTAAAAAAGTCTTGCTCGAATGTACTTTTTGCTTTCTGACGTAATTGAGTGTTTAATTCTATGTATTCTTTTAAATAGGGTCTTTGTTTGAAAGTAATGACTCTGTGAATCTTTCGTAATATTAAACCATGCTCTAGACACTTTTTTAAATGAACGTAGTGTATAACATAATTGTACTTATTGTATAAATTTGCGATAAGTTTTTGTGTTTTACCACCTGGAGGAATGCACTTTTCAGGACAAAAAGGCAAGTCATTATGGTAATTGTGTAAGTGATCAGGATATAAAAGATCAACTTCTAATATATATCCCCAGTCAGCATTATCTTCGATATTTTGAACGCGTAAATTAATTAATTCGTTTTCATTAAGAAACCGAAAACTAGAATATGGCAAATACTGACACATACTATAACCATATAAATTATTACAGTCTAGATACGCTATGAAACAATCTGGCTTTACAGCATTATATTCGAGCATATATTTATGATTGGCTCTTGCATACCGATGCGAGCACATACACAAACCTCCTCTAATACCATCCTGAATCATTTTAACAATCGCCAAATCTGTCAACAGTTCTAATTGAACGCCTGTTTTAAGTAGCATTGCATCGAAAGATAGACTAGGGGTCGTTATATAAAATGCAGGGTCAAGTTTATAATATTGTTTACAAGTTTTTCTAAAATTTTGAAATATATCAGTTAGTAAGAGTACATCTGTTTTTAAGTACAGATCAGTGTATTCTCCTAAATTATTTATATTAAAACAATTCCAGACAGTTTTAGCATGATTATAATCGTCATCGCTGACGTCTTCGTTTGTCAAAGAATTGTGAAAGTAACACTTTAGCGGTAGCGCCTGTTGCTCGTAACATTTCCAATTTGTCATATAATCGTATGGATAAACACCTTTTCGTGTCAGCAAACTAAAATGTTTATTATCAGAAAAATGAGATCGAAGATTAAGAAAATCTTCTATCTGCATTGTTTTAGCTAGTTTGTCTAAACTGGTTCCTAAAAAATTATAAGAATCTAAAAATCTTAATTGTACATATTCATTATCTGCAACGGGTATAAACTTTGAAAATGATATATATTTTTCTTTGGTCTTGGGTATAATTTTTATTTGACCAGGTATTTCACCTAATTTTTTCACAAATAAATGACAATCATATCCTGACAAGTTATGAAAAAATATTGGTATGAATTTTGGTACTTTATGTTGGAGGTTACAATGTCGATGAGCTGCGCCACGGTACTTACCTGTGATGTGACAGTGATCTCTAACTCTGTCAGACCACAGCAAGTTTTCACATATATGACACTTAATTGCATTTCTAAAATCCTCATCATCTTTATCAGTAAATATCATAGGGTTGTTTTTAGTTAGTATTTTATATATTTCAATTACATCCTGAGTAAGAAACTCTATAAACTTTGTAACACAATCCTCACCGCGATAACTTCTATACCTTTTATTATCATTATCATTGAAAGAAGATACTATGTTATAAGCAAAAGCGGCTGGCGCGTGTCGCTGGGTGTATGTTGTATTAGCAGTATCAAATTCATCGTTGGAAATCGGTATTAACAGTGTTTCAAAATCGGCATAAATTACGAATGGAATGTCTTGTTTTCTTTGAAAGTTCTTAAACTTTAGCACTGATCCACTATCGGGCAAAATTGTGACAACCCCTCCACACAGATGTGTTTCAAGTTGACTAAGAGTAGGAAAAAACAATAAACAAGATTCGCAATAATATAATTTACCATGATGTTTAGAAATTTGAGTTCGAACTAAACGGGGTAAATTCTTAATAAGACAGTAATGGGAATTTGTATCATTTTCTAAATACAATAAGTGAATGCTCCTACATTTTTTATTAATTGTTTTATATAATGGTCCGATAATGGTTTTATTATTTTTCAATCCATATACAAAAATATTAATATTGGGATTATTTTTTTCAAAATTGGCTATGTCCGTGAATGTGATGGGAAATGATAAATCATTAATATTTAAAACATCCTGAAAACGAGGATATGATGTAACTCTGTCGGTATGTTGGGTTGCGGGATACAAGGCTGCCACAACACACCATAGAAAGCAGTACTTGTCGTTGTTCTTAATGTTCAAGCAAGCTTTTTTATTTTTTATAAAATTTGGTAAAGGAATATATTTGGATCCACTGAGCGGCTGATATTTATTAATATTTATTTCAAAATAGGAGTTATTCAAAAATGTCCAACCGCTATCTCTTTCCTGAAACTCTTCTATTTTTTTGAGAAGTAATGAAATTGTTGATTTAAAAATTGTATCGAAATTGTAATTTAAATTAATAATAAAGTTTTTTGTAGCAAACGATTTAATTTCTTGGTGATCGTTTTTAAACAAAAGAAAGATCAAAAATAGTTCAAAGTTAACTTTAACAGATGTGTGCCTTTTTAGTGAGTAGTCTATCAGATCCTTGACTTGTTCTCGGATTTTTATTAGAAAACTCTCTGGAAATGTATGAACTAACTCCTCAGTTGCGATAATCCTATAACTTACAATACGTCCTTTGAATGAGGAATTGATTATTTTTACATTACTACTAAAAGGAGCTACGCTATTGTTTTTATGTGTATTACTACGTAAATGACCAGACCACTGACGATTATCTACAGATACATGACATACTGTGCAGTAAGGCATTGTTATTGAATACACGAATTAGTATTGATAGACAAGGATTAATAGTTATTTCAGCGTTTAGACACAAGTATCAATATTAAATCTTGTATTATAATATGTTGTGCTTAAATATAATATATATACCTTTCATACAGATTTACAGCTTCGAAAATGCATTAGAACCACTATAAATAAAAATCTTGATCAGTTGTAGCTCCCGTTCCTCATTTGTTGTTTTATCTGTTTTGATCATATTGTATACAGCCTTATTCTGGAAATAAGATGCAAAGATTTATTAGATATGTACTTAGATTAATAATTCAACAAAAACTTAAAGTTAAGGGCACATAATATATATTTACCTGAGAATTATTTGATCTTACGCACTTGTAGAAATTATCAGATAAAAATTATGTACTTCTAAATATTTTCCTTAAGAATAAATCTTCAATCTCATCGTCTTTGTACAATTGTAAATTGTAATGCATGTGTAGCTGAAAAAGAATAAAAATATTGTTATTTAAATTATAAATAAAATAACCATTAAGTATCAAAATAGATTATTATAAATGAATTATTAAAATAATAATTACCTGTTTAATGTTCACAATTTCAATATTAAACTTGTAATATTACATATTTAGTAATAACATCCATTTACCGAAATACCTAAAACGTTTTTATAATTTAGGGAAAATTCCACAACGTCAAGCCTTCGTAATAATACCATTGCTAAGTATCAACTTTCAGCGTTTCCGATATAATGCAAAATTTGTACAATGGTGCAACCTAATTAATGTTTCGTAGGCAGCTATTTTACACAGGGCTGTCATTACGCTGCTTATATAATTACCGTTGTATGAAAATTGTAACGAAATGGTGTGTAAACCCTAAGTGTTTTCGATGCATCAGCAATTGATTCTACTTTAGTTTGCCTTAGTATTAACTTTTTGAAGGTTTAAAATACGACCAAATAAAAAAGTTCCGTCACACGCTAAAACCCAAAGATTTTAAGTATCTTTTCATGTTAGACATTTCCAGCCTTATAAGTCACTACGTTTTTCATTATGATCATTACAATTATTCCAAGTGAACTAAGTAATAGTAACTTGCGACTCCGGACTTCAGTCGTGCACTCGTGATCCGCGATCGGTAAATTGTTGTACTCAGTCAGTAAAGTCAGTGTCGTCAACCGCCATCACCAACGCCAGTTGAAGATCATCGTGCCTGCTGGCGCTGCTGACGTCTTGAAGTTGAGTAAGTCCATTACAAGTCAAGGAAGAATGTAAGTATAAAATATTCGAAACTCTTCTGACTCTAAACTTCAGAACCACCGCCCTCTTTTTAATTTATTTTATTTAAACGTATGAATCACTTTTTTGTTTCAGGTCCGATTCTGAGGGTTCATGCTATCAAACACCATCAACCATTGAACGAAAAACGAAAACTGGTCGTAAACCTACAGAAAACAATGGAAAACGCAAATCAAAATCGAACCGTCCCAGGTAAATTACATATTGTTTTACATGTTTCAGGCCTGCTTTTGACTATGGGATATATATTACATCTCGTGACGTAATATTAACATCTCGCCATACATTTTAACGCTTGGGATGTAAATATATATTTCATAGTGAAAAGCCGGTCTCATTATGTTTGTCTCATCAAGTCTCATGAGTGTAGTGATTGTTGTCGTTACTGTTAGTACTTACAAAAATAGAGCAGCAATAAGTATTTCTCAACGGATAATTCTTTAAGTGTTATACTCATCGAGATTATTGAAAAGCCTTATTAAATATCAATTCTTGACCACCCAGTTCAGTATCCAACATAATTGGGTTTGTAATAAGTAAATTAACAACGTTACATAAGTAGTTATGTTGTTTAAAAATTAAATAGTGTAATTGGTTTCGCTCGTACTATTTAAATAAATAAATTAAACAAAAGTTGTTTTGTTTTTACAGTAAAAAAGCTACGAGTGATAGCGATATATTCGGTATCAGCCAAGCCCGCGAGACAGGCGCGGAAGTCGGACAGGGATCATCAGGTCAAGCAAGCCTGTCGTCGCTGTTCGTGTACCGAGTGGCTAACGGGTGCGAGCGACGCACAGCTCACACCGAGGGCGAATATTACATCGACTGTAAGGTGTACCGAGCTGACGACGCGCGCAACACCGACTCGATGGAGCTATGGAAGAAGGCACTTGTACGAATAAAGCTCCAGGCCGACATTGACTCTCCTCAGTGGAGAAAACTGCAGGACTTTGTACGTTCTGCAGATGTTTTGTTCCCCGACAAACCTGTTTTTTACGATAAATAAATAATAAATATGGTTTTATTTCATTGAATGTTTTTTTTATTTCCCTACTATGCATACCCACACTTCATTTCACACACATCTCATACAGACACAATTAAATACGATATTATATATGTGTGTATACACAGTCGTATACATTCATACCACTGTTTAGCTAGAAAAGCACTAAACACATATCAATAGAATAACACTAAACACGTGACATCTTTACAAACCGTACCACTACCACTTTGCATTACTAACATAAACCGAGTCGACCGTTCATGATTGGGCATTCTGGACCATCGGAGCGATGGCGAACTTGTTTCGCCGAGCGAAAAGTGGTCCAGAATGCCCAATCATATACTACTGGTGCTGTCTAATTCAACAGAATTTCGTCCACTTTGATGAGGCATCGATAATATACACCTGTTCATTAGTTCTTCCGCTTAACGTAGCACAAAATTGTGTTAGCGGCATGCAGCGGACGATGCAGTTTTAGACTACTACGGGGATAAGTATATATCACTAGTGAAATCTCTTTGAGTTAATCGAGCCGTCCTGACCTACGGTACTCAGACGGTCACTCATCGAATCACAAAAATTCGCGCAGCATTCTAGGCGTATTATGAACTGAGAGAACACGAAATACCACGCTGCGCTCCAAAACGGGGATCCTAGAAATAGGCAAAAAGGCTGCCAAGCTAAAATGGGCTTGGGCGGGTCATGTCAGCCGCATGCATAGTAACTGCTGGGCAACAGTCTCCACACGGTGGGTTCCTGAGCATGGATGGCGCCACCGACGCCAGCCCAGGAAGAGGTGGCGAGATGACCTAGACACATACCGCAAGAGTTAGATCGAGGTGGCTCTGGAAAATGATGCTTGGAAGGGACGCCTTTGCTCAGCTGTGAGACAGTGTAGGCGTAAAGATAGTAACTGAAAATTGAATTAAAAAGGGAGCTCAAAAAATGTGTTAAATATGTATATATGTTATAGCCAGTTTATAAATTACCTACTGCGGGAACTCAGGCCTCTTCTGTGTGAGGTATTGAGTCTTTATCAATCTAAAAAGTAGTTGCTGCTAAATAATCATAAACGTAATCATGAATCATTATTTATCTCACTAGTTAAAATGCACAATCTTCTTTCTTTTGACAAAGAGCATCAACCAATAAAGACATCGAGAAGAATACAGCGTAGGTGGGCCGCATTTAGAAAACTGGATGATATTCTGAGATCAGCTAAAATTCCACAATGTCCTGAAGTCCCGCCTTATAACCAGTGTGTTTTTCCCACCCTGAAGTATGATGCTGAGACGTGGACGCTCAGGCAGGAGGCTGAGTACAAGCTGGGAGTTGCACAGAGAGCCATGGAGCGTTCCATGCTTGGCATCAGGCTAATAGACCGAGTTTCAAACGTCGAGATCTGAACACGTACGAAGGTATTCGACTTCGGAAAGCGTATTATGGAACTACTAAATGGAGTTGAACAGGACACCTGACAAGGCACAATGATGACAGGTGACAGAGTGGCGTCCAAGGACTGGAAGACGAGATGTCGGTCGTCCGGGGCGGCGAGATGGGCGGACGACATTGTTGCCATCGTGAGCAAAACCTGGGAGAGGCTGGCACGGGAGCATGGAGATTGGCACAAGAAAAGAGAGGCCTATGCCTAATAATTTGATTAAATACCATGGAAAAATACACCGAACAAACCATATTCGTTAAAAAATAATTCTACTGTTTGATAAGTTTGTTAAACAAAAAAAAAATGTGATTAAAAACTCATCGAATTGCGTTTTTGTGAAATATGTTCCATTCAAGGAAATAGTCTTTGAAACAATAATATTTGAACTAGCTGACCCGAGGAACGTCGTTATGTCAAAATTTCAATAATTCATACAAAATTCTTATAGAAAATGGACTTTCAGTTTTTCCGAATTTTCTAATTTTCCCAGCAACGTTTCAAACATTTTATTTCATACAAACCTTGTCCTGACAATTACAAACAACAAAAGAATAATTATCCAAATAGGTGCAACCGTTCTGAAGTGATGCGCGTACATACATTCGGCAATTTATTTTGATTTATATAGAAAAAAAATACAAGGTCCTAATATTAAATTTCTGTGAAACAAGGGGACATCCCAGACAAGATATTATTATATCTTGACTCTAACCGTTTTGTAAATTAACATGAGCTATCTAAGAGAGCCGGGTTATCTTCCTCCTCAGACACCTTTCTCTATTTCAACATCGTCATCCACAGCCCGACTTCACCCACTGCTAGGCATAGGCCTCTCTTTTCTTGTGCCAATCTCTAAACAAAAAAAAAAACAACTTCAAATAAATAACTTTAATTTTGTATGTTATTTTTCACTTTGCAGTGTTTTTTTTTTGGAAGTCGGTTGTTTTTTTTTTGCCCCACACCAATTCCTATACCACTCCTAGCTATGTAAACAATCATCAAGATACACAAAGAGGATAAAACACATATTATCGAAACTAACTCAAAAATTCCCAAGTAAAGTTAATAAAATTTATGCGGAACCACCGCGCAAGCTTCTTCTACGAAATGAAAAAAGAATTTTCAGAATTGGTCCATAATTGGCGAAAATATCTAAGAACAAACATAAATAATTCTAATTTGAAGTCGGAACAAGACGCAAATACTAACTACCCATCTGTCTATCCTTCCAAAAAAGGTCTCAAACTCAACGTACTTATTTCAATTAAACAAATTACATGAATTGTTAAGGAGTCAGTCAGAAAGAAAAGAAAGAAACGAAAGAAAGAAAACTGTTTATTCACGTGAAAGTGACGCACATAAAATACACATAAAATTGAAAAATACAACAAAACAAACATAATACATAAAATTGAAAGATGAAGCTAGTTGCTCATTATGTAGGTTTCTATGGAGAAGAACGGGCAAAAAACTCCATGCTCGTAAATTAACATTTTGTGTGTAATAGTATTGTTGATGCCGCATCTATTTCATGTCACCATAGCATTGGCTGATTACGTTGTTTTATGAACAGGCGGCCATCGCTTGTGACTCAAATTGTGATTTATTGCCCATAGCATAGTATGACAGGAAGAGTAGTTGACAGAGGTAAGTTCTACCGGGTAAAGACGGGTGAAACGTGTAAACGTGACACGCGTTGAAACTAATTCACCTCGCTGTTGTGTTCATGTTGCATTTTACGGCTCATTTGTACCTGGCATTAGTTATTTCTAACTAATGAAAGTAAGGGCCAGTATCTCGAATGAAAATGATCGCAAAATGATGACAATTGTCAAGCGCCAGATGATTGGTTGGATAATAATTAATCACAATTTTCACAGTAATTTTGCTTTAGTTTTCTTTCGAGAAACTGGGCGTAAATCTTCTTTTAAACTACCCACAACAATTTTCTATCTGTTCCTGAAAACTACAAGCCTAATCTGTAATATTGTACCTGCATAAATCATTTAAGAAAGAACTAATTTTGCTCTTCTTCACAAATTCAATAGTCATCATTGTCTTAGAAGCTCATTAGACTAAAATACATTTTAAAAGAATCTTCAAGAATAAGGTAATTATGTTCGAATGCGTTGTAATTAAGTAAAGAATTCTCTCCTATTTAATTTAAGTGACCAGTTGGTGATGACATAATCACAGAGAACGTAGGATATCAGAAATATACAAGTGCATAATACGTCACACGCCTTCATGGCAATGCATGAAATTATGAGGTAGCCAGAGAATAATAATAAAAATCTTTTACTGACATAAAACGATGTCTGAAACCACACTGTTTTACCCACCCACAGAACCGGAATTCTATTCTATTCTAATACAGCGCTATCTTGAACCTTTTAGGAAGCTTTCATAGAGTTACCATACCAATATAGTCGTTTTAAAGGGAACAAGTCGGCAGGCTATCATAGTAGCCAGGACGTATGTAACCGGAAAAACATTTAGGCTGCCATAGTAGCCTTGACGTTTGACTGGTTATGCAATGAAATTAAAATTAAAATTTCATAAAACGAAGGGAATTTAGTGCATGCATGTTCTCGAGTGGTGTGTTTGTTGTATTTGTATGTGTGGAGGGTGTGTGTGTGTGTGTGTTCGTGTGTGCGCGCGTGTGTGTGTATGTGTGTGTGTGTGTGTGTGTGCGTGTGTGTGTGTGTGTATGTGTGTGTGTGTGGGAGTGGTTGTGCTTGATGAGAATAGAATAGAATACCCGTAGTTAACTCAACCAATGGTTAAACAGTAACTAATGGTTAATTAACATATAAGCATGGTATTCATGGTAGGTATTCATGTTAAGCCTTTCACATTTATCCAAAATTCAAACATTAGTTACTATGTTTAACCATTGGTTGAGTTAACTACGGATCAAAAAACCGGCGCTAAGGGCAAAGGAGAGACATTACTACAGCACTCGAGGAACGGCGACTAGTCGGAAAAATAAATGAATATGTCTGGAAAAATATGTTTAGAAGTTTTACAATAGTGAAATGATGATATCGTCGGATCGAATCTCGATCGATAGTTCATTATAAAGCCATCTGTTGCCTATTTCCTGGTTATCTTTTAATCACTAATAATATAAATACATAAACTCACGCCTTCTATCCATGGGGGTAGGCAAAAACTACAGAACGCCACCTGCTTGATTCTTAAATACTCCTTTTGCCTCGCTTACTTTAACATATATTTTATTAGGGTTTATTGTAATTGAGTTAGAACCTCATAACTTTATTTTCTTTATTCAATTATCTAACAGTTAGTTCACAATCGACTTACCGATACAGTAACAACTATTCTTCTCCAGCCAACACTACATGTCAAACAATCCGATGGTCCCGACTCCAGCTTGGCCGAAGCTGTCGGCGAAACCATAAACTTTCGGCGAAAAGATGGCCTTTCGCCGAATATGTCGGCTAATGACGATATGTAACGTTTGCCGGCAGCGGCTTTACAATCCACAATGGAGCATTGAGGTCGCTTGGACATAACTCAATTACGGGTATTAACAATTTTCTAATAGTGATGCGACTTGTCGAGGAGTGATTTGTCGATGATGATGACGATTATGCCTTTTAGGAGTCACTACTAAAAGAGAACTTATGTTTACGAAAAGAATGACTAGTGGGTAGACCTAGGAAAACTGCTATACAGAGTGTATCAGAAATGTGTGGCCATATTTAGGCTGAGGCCGTAGGAACGCAATTTTTGAGCTGTAAATCGCTTAAAATGAGTCGTGGAATGTGTTCAACTCATTTTGCGTCGCCGTGTGGCACAAACAGGACTTTAGTACAAAACCTCTGTTTTATTTTGGGTGGGAAATTATCAAGTAACTTCTCCCGCTCTGGGCGGAGCGGGAGGGCGTGTCAAACTACTACTGACTAAAACCCACCCGTGTTCCTTCAGTTGCTTGTGCCAGGGCCACGGTAACTCTTTCAAACAACCCGCAACCCTGGCAGGCATCGGCCCCAGCTGACCCCATTATTTAGTGCTGACCATCTCTATGAGGTGCGCGTGGAACCAAATTCACCGTCGACCCGGGCCTGGTTCTTACAGGACGGTGATGAGCTACCATTGATCGCCGTCCGCAAGCCCGCGCCTACGGTGGACGGGAATCGGCTGTCAATTCCCGACGTCCAGCCCGTTTCTGACTAGGGGCGTGAGGGCGCAAAGATCGCCTCTCCCTCACGCGTTCCACTTCCTCTTTCGCGAGCATTACTGTTTCGCAGAAGGAGGTGAGGGCTTTCCATGCACTCTCACTCCATACCATGGCCTGGACTGGGGCCGAACGCGAGAGATCGCCGCCGCTGATCGCCTCCGCGCAAGCCGGGCAGACCTCCACCGTATGCTCCACCGTGTCCTCCAGGCGATCAACACAATGGTAACACCCGGTAGTTTCCTCCCGCCTTATCCGGAACCTCCCGAAGCAACTGTGTCCTGCGAGTCGGCGAGGACCTGTGTAAGGCGGAAGGCTAGGACGCCCTGGCGCGTCTGCAACCACTCGTCAAAGCAATCTGCAAGCACTTGTCACCGCAATTGTGGCGTGCCTAAGTCTAAAACCCCTAAAGTCCTGTTTGTGCCACACTGCGACGCAAATTGAGTTCATCTCATTTTATTAAAACAAAATCCGCGACTCATTTTACGTGACTCACAGCTCAAAACGTTCGTTTGGCCTCAGCCTTCAGGGTGTGGTACAGACCATCAAACTGAAAAATTTTCTCCATGGGACACACATCGTATCGCGAAAAAAAAATCAGCAGTTCCATACAAAGCTTCAATACTTACTCGAGCCATATTTATTATTGAAACTAACAGTGATCGGATAATCGGGCGCTTATATACCTAAACTTATTTTCACGAAATAATAATATGGACATTCCTTTCTGAATATATGAGTAATCCCTGGTTCCTAGGATTGCACTACTTTGTAAAAACAACTTTAACAAAATGAAAGCAGTGGTTATTTTGATTATTTTGATATCTCTATTTCATTCAAAACAAATAGAATATCAATAAAAATGATAATGTGCACAATGTGGCCAAGTAGTGGAAATTGATTTATCTATCTAACAGATTAGTGATCGAATCGACGAATTTATTGTATTTTATACAAACAAAAGGGATTCTTAAAGGCATGTCCGTATTATTCTTTCGTGGTAATACACACTCACAAACTGAATTAATTTCAACTGTTAGTGTTTTTCATTTCATTATCTTCACTGATATAAAGAAAAATCCATGAAACATCCAATTCCATATAATAAATGAGTGTACGCTACAAAGAACAAGGGATATCGACATAATCAACAGACTGATTGATGATCGCAATATTTGTTCGAAACAGACAGACATAATGAATACTTTGTTTATTAATATTGCTGATACATTGTCTGACTCCTTTCTACGTTATTGGCGTTCTGCAGTTACTTCAAGAGTACAAAGCACTGTTGATGAAAACATAAAAACGTTACAAATAATTCATTTTAATGGAATACAGCGTAAATCTTTAAGTTTTATGCGTTGGTGTGTAAACGTAGCTAAAGTAAACTGTAAAGGCTAACCAATTTAACTTGACCGACGGTGAAATAAAGAACCAAATTTTGCCATACTGAATTTGACATACCAATGACGTTTTGCTTAGAAAGTGGCGCCTCCACGACATGTCAAGATGTTTTGGTAATGTCAGATTATGTTACCGTTGAAACATCAATTTGTTGGCGGGTATTTATCTGCTCACCGGAATTTGAAGCCATGTGTATAATTGATTAACGATAGGTTGAGTCACGGTCAGTTTTCTCAAAGAAATACAGGAATAAATGTTTCTTTTTGATTCGAGCTCTTTCAGTTATTAAGTTTTTTATCAGTGTGGATGAGAAGATCGTTGGCCTTCATTCCATATTAATGCATTCCTGTTTTCTCCCTGGTTAATGATACTAGACCAAATATTTTTACAGTATATGTAATGTAAATCTACCACTGCCATGTCCCTATGTTTTGTTTTTTGGCATATTTTTTTATTATCCTAATCGTAACTAATGTTATAAATGCGAAAGTAAGTTTGTTTATTTGTTTGTTACCTTTTCACGCCTAAACCACTGAGCCGATCATCCTGAAATTTTGCATATACGTTGTCAGGTTTACAGACACGGACATAGGGTACCTTTCATCACGAAAAAAAGTACTGTTCCCGAGGAAAACAACAATAACCTTCTAATGATTATAGATGACGCCACGTGTCTTTCGAATCATGATTGAATTATATTATTAAAGAAACCATAGTAGTGTTTAAATTTAAGTACCTAATACATTGTTTGAGTCTAGAGTGTCGATAGGCCGATTTTTTATCCTCCTAACTATCCTAACTAATATTATAAATGCTAAAGTGTGTTTGTTTGTTGATTACGCTTTCACGCTACACCGGCTTAACGGATTTGGATGAACATTTGGCACTTGGGTAGACCATGACCTGGAGAAGGACATAGGCTACTATTCATCCTGGATCGCAGACGAAGTTGTGGGCAATAGATAGTTATAAATATAATTACGCCGACGTTATTATGGAAAGAACGTCCATGACCACGTGACTGCTTTTCCTCTTAAGAATTTGTGAGTGTAATCTTTTATGAACTTTTATTCACATGAAGTGACCAAGATTATGTCTGGACTTTATAAGAGACTGTGACCTCTGAGTTTGTTTCGGCCTTTCTTCTCAGAGTAGTCAGATAGGAAACGCCGACCTCATCTAGTTTAAAAAAAAATATTGACTTGTAAAAGTGTTTGTACAAACCTACTTACAGAAATAAAAATCATTTATCATTTATCATTTATGATGCAAGAAAATCATATTTATATCTAATTGTTTTTAAAACAGGTTATTACAACAATATTAACTCTAAAGATTTATAGCTGATAGAAGTACCCATATGCCCATAAAAACATTAAATTGTTTAAAAAATACAGTGATATCCACAATATAAATACTAGGAACAAACACAAATTTGTTGTACCTCCAACAAGGCTCAAGAAAATAGGTGGGTCATTCAGGTGTCAATGTATACGCTTTTATAATAAACTTCCAAGCCACGTTCAAGATCTGAGCCTTAATAAATTCAAATCATTCATTAAACGCAAGTTGTGTCAGAAAGCTTTTTATACCGTTAAAGATTGCTTGGGATTGAACTGCTCCAAATTTTATTTTATTTTTATTTTTGCATACTGAATGTTAACATGAATATTTACTTTGTAAAGTATTATATTATTTTAATTTATTGTGAATGAGAAGACTATGTAGGTCATTGCTTTTTTGTTTGTTTTATTTTTTCTCTCAGTTATTTTTAATCATGGTCTGGCAGTTTGAGTAATTTATGCGGCCTACCCCAATGTCCTTTCTTTGGTATTGTTCGTCGAATCGTTGAGCTCCTTAAGTTCTGAGTTGAGCTGCGCGATTACTGACAAATGCGTGCACTGACTGGACAGGTCCTCTCAATCTGTGTGGTTCTTTCCTCAAAAGACCATTTCAGACACCAATCTACATGGTCTTCACATGAAGTGACCAAGATTATGTCTGGACTTTATAACAGACTGTGACCTCTGAGTTTGTTTCGGCCTTTCTTCTCAGAGTAGTAAGATAGGAAACGCCGACCTCATCTAGTTTAAAAAAAAAATATGATTGACTTGTAAAAGTGTTTGTGCAAACCTACTTACAGAAATATATAAATCATTTATCATTTACCTTTCAAAACGCAGCCCGGAGTGCCCGGTTTATGACAATGGACTCGCCCCCTATTACATGGGAAATTTAGGTCTACTATAGGTACAGCTCTGTCTAACCCTTCGGGGATTACAGGCGTGATGTTATGTTATGTAGTATCTAAATTGGAAATAATTACGCGAAAGTGTTATCGTCAGCCTTCAAAACTATCGACATTGACATACAAACCAGCCCCGTGTCGCATCACTAGTGTTTTCTTTAATCCTACATAAGCTGCCGTGGGCCTGGATTTTATTTTTCATTAATTTTCTACATAACAGTTTTATTATAGGTAAGTACTTAAGCTAGAACATTGCCATTTTATTATTTATTGTCTCCAAGGAAAAACAGGTCACGCAATATTGTATAGGTAAGAAGACAATTTTGTTGAGCTCGTGGCTAAATAATAACAACCGCACGGGTTGATCGAAGGTTAAGTTACGCTTGCCGCGGATGGGTGACGATCTATTTCATATCGAAACCCCTCAGTGCCTCGGAAAACATGTTAAGCCGTTGGTCCCAGCTGTCATTCGTAGATCTTTGAGTCGCCCAAAAGTCTGATAACCAGTCTCACCAAGGGGTATCGTGTTACCTAGTAACTGCAGTGGTGGAGGTCAGATAGGCAGTTGCTCCATGTAAAATACTGGTATTCAGCTGCATCCGGTTAGACTGGATGCCGACCCTAACATAGTTGGGAAAAGACTGAGCAGATTGGAGTAGCAAATTTAGCTGGAAAAATTTAATCCTGAAAAAATACTGTTTCAGATGATAGATTGTTCCAAAGAAAGATGTGACTCGTTGCCTCATTGATCGCAAGCGTGACTGTTCAACATGGGTTCGATGGCCAGGGCAGGCAAAGGGATTTTGGGTTTTACCACCATGCATTTCAAATTAGCAGCGCGAAGTTAGATTTTTTCCCAGATTCATAACAGTGGATTCGCCCTCTATTATATGGGATTTAAACATAACTGGTGAAAGGTGTAACAGTTAACATGCACCTCTGCCTGACCCTTCGGGCGAACACAGGCGTGATGTTATGTTACATATATTAAAGTAGTATGTCGTTGTTATCTTACGTGTGACAAAGTTAATTAGGGCCAAGGAGAGTTCTCATTATTACTTGGAATTAGAAGTCACGTTTGCTTAGTTGTTTTTCTGTTGTTTTGTATACAATGTGTCTCTGGATTAAACACATGGACTAGACATGGACTAGTGTGTGTGGACATTAAATTAAAACGAGCACAGTACTAGTCCTTCGAAACATTTTAAAACACGAAGATTAGTTAGTGGGGAATTAAAAATTGCAATTTTCAAACAAAATAAAAGCAGAATCAACTGCATAAAAAGTAAACACGCTTTATCTATGAAAAGTCACTGGCGTTAGGCGTGGCGCGACGTGGGGCGCCGGCGGCGGTGCGGGGCGTAGGTAGGTACTTTAGTCGGAGAAGTCATGCAGCGGTACAAACTGACTAAGTTGCGTGTTTTTATTTAAAATCACTGATTTAATGATTAATCACATAATATTAAATCACAATCAGAATTTACATTAAATCACAATCAAATTTTGAAGTGTCCACCACTGTTCATAATGCACAGTAAGCGACATCGTCTTCTTAAATTTTCACGGTCTTATCTTAAGTCCCCATTTGCCATTATTTTAAGTTTGTCGAAGGCATTCATTACTTTAGTTTTTAAATCGTCCACAATGTTCACTTCTTGTGTGCATACACCTCGTTTTTTGCGGCCCCGAATTTTATATAAAATCACGACAATGCGCGCGCGTCTCGTCTCGTTATAGAAAAAAATAGACGCATGCTCTTTTCAAAGGGCATCGCTATGTACTAACTGACCTACTTAGCGAGAGTCCCGCGACTATTTGACGAAAAATTCCGCTCTCACGCACCCTCGCAATTGTCTATGCATAATCTACGTAAATAATATTTCTTTTTCTTTCTAATTATAGGAGTTTGTGTGACTGGGCGGGGCGCATTTGAGTGTAATCGATGACACCTTTCTCTGTCTTTCAAGCATATTGAGACGCAGATAATAAAATCATACGTTTTGCATAGGTTCTTGACCTTTCACTGTTTACCTATTATTACACATTCAGATCTACATCATGTTGAAAAATAAGAAAATGAAAAATAATTTCCTGTGGCTAAAGTATTTATTGGATTTGATTATTTTTTTGTATTCGGGTAAAGAACATGGAAAAAAACAACTCAACTAAACACAACTCTTTACGTGGTTTATAGAAATGTCAAACGTCTTGTTCCACATTGTATAGGGTGACTGGTAATTAGTGACCGATAGTACCTCTTTTAGTTACGCACTTCTGAAGCCTGGAATGCACGCTCTCGATCAAATGCCTCACGTTTTCAGCTGGAATCTCTTCCCAGGCAATTTTCAAAGCGGCAATCAGTCACTGCTGTTTGCAGACCTCTTGCTCACTCTAACCCTTCGTTTCACATGTGCTCGATTGGATTAAAGTCCGGACTGTTTGCTGGCCACGGTAAAACTTGAAGGTGAGAGTCTTTCAGCACAGACTGCGTCGCTTTAGCTGTGTGTGCACGTGCTATGTCCTGCATCAAGATGAACCCAGGACCCTTTTGCTGTACAAATGGGATCACATGAGGCCTGATGACTCCTCGACTTCGGAACCCTCATTTTAAATAGCAAGCTTAGTTTTACCGTGTAAGCTAATCCCACCCCAAATCATTATGTTAGGACCACCAAAACGGTCAATTTCATGTATGTAGACTCGACACTTTAATGCGCCGATCGTCATTAAACTATACTTTGTGTGCAAAGTCAAACCGTCGGTGAAAAGCATCATGCCCACTGATTTATGCCCCAGTCAAAGTATTGACGGGAGAAACTTAAACGATTGGTATGTTGAACCCTGGACGAAGGAATTCGAACAACTCGGGAATTTCCCGGGAAATAAGGAATTTTAATTTGTTACAAATGTATTCATAATACAATAAATACGTATAATTCACAATTTCTTAAATCCCGAGATTTAATCGTCATGTTTATCATTCCGGGATTTCATAGGAGGATCCACTCTTGTCACTTCTTTCCTCTAAGTTTAGGTGAGCATTTATACTCTACCTATTCCGACCTCTGCTAATGAGAGACAAAGCAATAAGTTTAAAAAGATTAATGAAGTCTAACCAAAATCTGTGTGTGTGTGTGTAATGTGTGTGTTGCACAGCACGGCCGAAATATCTTGGCAAGTCCGAACTTCGCGCAGAAGGCAGCGCAGTAACATTTTTTAGGAACCAAATGGTGACTTAAGGGGAATGTGAGCGAGTCAACATACGAGAAAGTTTGTAGTGCCAGTTCAGACTTGCCAAGATATTCCAGCCGTAGTGTACGGTTACTTTTTATAGTCTTTGTGTTTCGCTACTTCTGAGTTCCCAGTCTCGACATTCGTAACGATAGCTTTACGAATGAAATCGCTCGCTAAGTCCTAATGGAGTACTAAGACGGTCAAAATTGCTTGACAAGCACGAAAAAACCATTTACAGTTTCAAACCAGTTGCGGCGAGAACCGTTTTTTTATTTAATCATGTTCTCCAATTTTCCTCGTTATTCAAGGTTAATTTGAAGTGGCCAATAATTGTCTTTGAAAAAACCTAACTTTTACCATTTTGCCCGTCTAGGTACCCCATTAGGACTTAGCGAGCGATTTCAGTCGTAAAGCTATCGTTACGAGTGTCGAGACTGCCGCCCCAGGTCGGGCCGTGTAATTGGGTTTTTCTATCAAGAATTACTAAGTAGTAGCTCGGACTCTGGATTTGTCCCCGGTTGATGGCAATAGGCTCGCCACCTATTACATGACATGGGACTTGAACATAACTAGCAAGGTTTGGATGAACTACAGTATCACCTCTACCTAAACCTCCCGGGATTACAGGCGTGATGTTATGTTCTTTCTTCACAGAAACAGCCTACTGCTCTTGCTCTTCTAAAAATCACCTTCTTGACTAAATCAACCACGGGAGAGTTTTGATTCAGCGTTTGTTCCACAAGATGGAAACGCCAGCTTGTACTAGACAGAATTTCAAAAGACCAATTTACAGAAGAATTATTCATCATAAATCCTTACCTACAACTTACTAACAAAAATACATTAAACTCACGCCTTCTCCCCATGGGGGTAGGCAGAAACTACAGAACTCCACCTGCTACGATCCTTACATACTCCATTTGCCTCATTTACGGGCCTACATCTGCTCATACACCACGCCGGTTGCGAGTACAACGCACCTGACCTTTCTGAAGAATATCACCAATAAGGTCACTATATGTTTTCCTAGGGCGTCCCTTCCCGGCGTTTCCACTCACATCTGCCATGTAAATACCTTTTACTAACAAAAATATTTCGCAAAAACAAACCTTTCTATTAAACCAACCCTTCCTTCCATGTCACCGCTCGCATATCGACGAAGCAGCTCTAAATTAAACGATAAATTATTGAATACATCGCTCCCCTGAGATCAGTAGTTCATTACATTAATACCAGCGTATCCCAAGAGTGGGAGCCACTTAGCAAAATTAGTAAAATAGTAGGAATATGTGAATTATTCAGGTTCATGCGGGTAGTTTTGAAAGTGGAGTGAAAAGGCTATTTGTGTTGGGGTTGGAAGTGAAAAGGTCAGTTTATTGGATTATGTTTGTTTTGATGTGGCATATCTTGAAGTTTTTAGAATTCATGTGGCTAAAGACACTAACAGGGCTCATGGCTAAGTAATAATAGCCTCACGGATCGATCGATCAGGTTAAGCTAGGCTTGCCGCGGTCAGTCCGTGGATGGATGACTATATTTATATTATATACCGAGTCTCCTCCGTGTCTCGGAAAGCTCGTTAAGCCGTTAGACCTGGCTGTCAATCGTGGATCTTTGACAGTCGTTACGGGTCTAAACCAATCTTACCAAGGAGTATCGTTTTACCCAGTAACTGGGTTGTGGAAGTTAGATAGACATACGCTCCGTGTAAATACTGGCGGTATTCAGCTGCCATTCGGTTAGACGGAAGGTGACCGCAAAAATTGTTGGGAAAAGGCTGGGCAGGTTATGAAAGATACTAACAGCGACTATTCAGCTTGATCAGGGTCAGTGTAGGTACTTCTTTATCCGCCGGGAGGGTTGTGGAAGTAAAGGCTGAGCCGGTTTCCCATGGCCCTCCCATCACGGCGATGCGGGAACACCGCTGAGTTTTAGTGGGTATACTGCCACTCTGGCAGGGAGTCCCACATACTCCGTGTCGTCCCGCGACGAGCGGAGATGCGTAATGTCATTTCTCAGCGACAAAAAAAAAAAAAAAAAAAAAAAGGAACTTCTTTATCCGTTGTGTGAGCGAGGGCAGATGACTGTTATATTCCTAGGTTTTGATTACCCGTGCTTGATATTGGCAATTCTCAAATGCATTTTTAAAAAGTCCGTAAGTTACATTAACTAGGTAGGATTCTTTAATGATACTTAAACACATGATTGTAACATAAATGTACGGGACAGCTGATTCTTTTTTCGCGAATTAAGATTTGGCCCTATAGTAAAAGTTGTTTGTTATCATGAGCACAATCATGTGTTTCACTATCGGTCTCTAATTATTAGTCACACTATATGTAAGTGGGCACGCCCTATATGCCTAGAGGCTTTTATTTAGGTATATAGTAGAACTGTTTACTTTTTTACTTTTGTTTTTTTCTTTTCGTATATTGGTATATTGGCGTGTGCTAGCTGACTAATCATTAAATTACATATAATTTAATGATTTTGCGTACTATTGTATAGAATCAATTTTTATTTTTACTGAACAGACAGCTGTGCTGTTGGACAGTTTGTTGCGCCACTTCTTCTCCCCAGCTAAAGCACTAGGTAGAGGTTAAGGGCGGGCGTTTTGGGGGACTGTCTTCTGTAATTTTGACGTTTGAATTAAAGTGCTGATTCTCAGTCGAGTTTTAATAAATAACTTTTGATTTTGATTTTTCAAATGATTGGAACAGTCTCATGTCTTTAAAAATCAAATTATTTACATAACCTAACATCACGCCTTGTATCCCCGAAGGGTTATGCAGAGGTGCACTCATAATAGGTAGGTAACAGCCACATTCCACCAGTTATGTTTAAGTTGTGTGTATACTGTTTCGTTTCCCATCAGTATCAGCCTGGAGTCTGGATCTGTCCACGGTGGATGGCAATAGCCTCGCCCCCTGTTACATGGGATTTAAACATAACTCGCGAATAGTGGGGGTACTATAGGTGCACCTCTGCCTATCTCTTCGGGGAATGTTATACTAATTTGGCCATTGAGTAAAGTATTATCATCACTCAACAGCAATTGCAATTACTGTATTGCAGTGTATAGATACAGTATATTGTAAGTAGTATTATACCTCCATGTTCTTGATCACGTGAATTCAACAATGACTGCGAACTTGAACTTGACGACGATATTAGAGTAAGTACGTTGATAAGATCAACCTTCCCAATCAAACACAACCGAAAACCCACTTTAACACACGAGGGACAGAGTCCGATTTCATCAGTCCAATATACTTAGGACAGAGGCCGATGGCTGTTGAACGAAATAAGACTATGTAGTTGGAGTAGTAAAGTTGATTTTGGAATGAGGGTCAGTAATAAAGGTGTAAACAGTTAGACGTAAGCCCGTCCTTTCTGTGGGGCTTCATCGCATTAGGCACGAGTTGACAGGAAATCTTTTGCGGTGCACCGTATGTTTGCGTGCCATCATTATTATCTAATTACCAATTGTTACTGGCGGCTTCGCCCATGTAGACAATACTTTTTGAATCGGACTTTGTTCACAATATCAAAGTTCTTTTTTTTTTTTGCGCGGAACCCTAATTATTTTTCTAAAATAAAAGTATCCTTAGTTACTCTAACATCAGCTAGCTAACTTTCAGTGAAATTCCCGTCAAAATCGGGCCCGCCGTTTTGCCGATTTGAAGAACAAGACAGACAGACAAAAAATTTAAAAATTGTTTTTTTGTTAT
The DNA here is from genome assembly GCA_948252095.1 of Dicycla oo. NCBI lineage: Eukaryota > Metazoa > Arthropoda > Insecta > Lepidoptera > Noctuidae > Dicycla > Dicycla oo. Next base: position 1,128,927 of record OX411733.1, read on the forward strand.
AAGCACAGTATATTCTTTAGAGGTCGTTAACAGTAATTTGCTCCTTCAGTATAGAATAATCGGTCCTTTTATGCACTGTGTCTAGGTTTCTAGCAAAGCGAAAAATAAAAATTTGGAGAAAAAAAAAATCAGAATAAGCCTCCAAAAATCTGCTTTTTTTGCAAAATTTTTACTTTTGCTGTTCATAATGTACTCATAAATTGTAAAAGTAAAGAAAACATATCGATAGAAACCTCGCACATGTAATGGAGATATTAAATGACAAACATTTGTTTCACAAACTTATAAGGGTTTCTAAAAAACACGTATTTCCTGGAACAAGTTTCATAAAATTTTCGCACACTATTTTTCGTTCAATGTTATCGTGTTCTCACTTGCTTGTTAGTCAATTAGCGTTGTGCTGGATGAAACAACAAGCTTTTCGACAAAGCTCTCGTTGACGATAGACGGGCCGGGAAGGGCCATCTTATACATGTGAACATAAACTGGTTGGCAAAGAAAACATGAGATTTCTCATTGACACCAATGTTTGTAATCCTAACCAGAAAAGCCCGCTTATCTAAAACCAAATTCAGTTAGACAAGGAATTAATGAACCTATGACAAAGATCGTAGAAGATAGTCTAACTTTCCTTCGTCCTAATAATATTGCTAAGGCAAATCGTAAAACTGTTACCTATAAAGATCCGAAACAAAATTATAAAGAAAACATCACTCACCTGGGCCTCCTCGAAGACGAGGGGAACTTCAATATCCCTGCAGACTTCCTCCTATCCTTCACCATAGGAACCATCAGAAGATCTTCTTCATCAGTCTCCGAACTGCTGTCTAAGTTCACCAACGCCGGGGCCGAACCACGTCTACTCGCACTTTTAGGCACTTCCAACATCTCACGAATCACATCACAATATTTACAGGCGTTGGCTTCCGCCATGTATGCTTGAGTTATAGCATACGCATAGTTCTCCAAAAAGCACTTATGACAACCTGGTACATAGTTTGTTTCGAGGTCCGTAGATTCTTCACTAGGTTCCTGTGTTATATGTACCTTCTTATCCATTACCATCAGACTTGTTTCTGTATTTCTTTTATGTTCTGTGTGCTTGTTTTCTCTTTTGTGCTTGTGTTCATCATGTTGTTTCTTTTCTTTGTGCTTGTGTTCTATTTTGTGCTTTTTCTCTTCTTCTTCCAGTTTCTGTTGTCGTATTTCTTTCAAGCATTCAGCTTGATCATTGTAGTATTCGACACATTGTGTCCTTTCTTTTTTGGACGGCTTCGTTGGACATTTTTCTTTCTTCTTCTTTTTGTGTACGGATACGTTAAGAGGTTCTATCCTCAATGATTTCATCTGTTTTATTATATGTTCGTGGACGTACGGGTGGCTGTACGAGGCGTAGTCACCATCCGTCGCATTGGCAGGGTTCTGTTCCTTCACTATTTTGGCACTAACATCGTTGTCTTTGTTTTTAAATGCTATTTTTTCATCGTGTTTACTTAACTCTTTGATGTCAGTATCCCCGTTCATTTTACGAGCGTTTTTTACTGTACACTTCTGTGATGACGAATCTTCGTCCAAACATGTTTCGTAACCGTCAATCTCGTGATCTATATACAGAAGGGAATTATTCTCTTCCTGGACGGAAATTCGTGTAGTAGCATCGTAGAAACTGACTGGGTCTTCGTTTGGGGAATTGAGGCACTCTTTCCAACTCTCATCACTTTTTACTTTAGCTAATTCTTTATCTATTTTTACCTCATTTTCTTTCCAATACTTGTCAAAACTTATTCGTTCTAGTCCGGTGGGGGTTACTGCAAAAACCATTTCGTCTGATGTAGAAATGTCTTTACTTTGCTGTTTAGACAGACACCGTTCACCGTCTTCCTTTCTATCGGCTGATTTACTTCTGGTATCTTGAAGTTCTCTAGGAGCAACTAGGATATCATCTTCAGTAATTGTCATATCATCATCATGCTCATCTAGAGACTCGTCAGATTTTGAAAACTTCAACTCGGTTACTCCGTTAATTTTGATTTCTGTTTTAGCACTAATGATTAGATCTTGTTTAATTTTCTTACAATCTTCAAGACTAAGATCTCCTAGTGCTGATAGTTCATCGTCTTTAATAGAAGCTTCTTCAGGTTCGAGGCATATTTGTACTACCTCTAAACCTTCTCCGTATTCTTGCAGACATTCGTGAAAGGAGTCCATACCGGTGTGGTCATCAGATGCCAACGAGTTAATGCATTCCTGTGAAACATGTAGGTGTTATACGACAGTTGGTAATAAAACAACTAAGTGTAAACTACTTAAGATTTTATGATTGTTTTGAGTGAGCCAGCGTTCATCTCAATCTGGGACGTGACGAACATATGGTGAGATCATTATTGTAGATTTTTCTTTACTTTTCTATGTAGTCGTGAGTGCTCATCAAACAGTCAGTGTTAAAGTAAATGATAATTACACTAATTGTCAGCGTCGTCATTTAAAGACGTCTAGAATATTAACATGTCATGTTTAAAAGACAGGATGGTTTTTATTTGCGTATGTCATTTTATAGATTTGTAGCCACTGAGATTTTTTGTAAATATTTTTTCAAGTTTTGTAAAGGGTTTAAACGGTTATTTTGAAAAAGAAAAGGATTTGTAAGAATGAGTTACTTTAACGCCGGCTGTCGCTGAAAACCAGCTCTGTGACTGTCTCTCATTCACTCTCACAGCGTTTTGCAGCGTTTTTTTTTTATCTAATTATTGTAGCTTTTAGTATCTACTGGTAAAAAAACAACAAAACATGACTTTACAACAAAATAATATTTTGTGATTTTTTTTTAATGAGAATAGCTAAATAAATATCCTGCTACACCATAGAGTGAATTTCACATTAAAAATAGAAATGAAACACAGTGTTCATGTGCAACATATATTTAGCAACACACAACGAAGCGTAGAACATTTAACACGGACGTAAGCGACGGACATACGAGTAGTAGGTATACGAACATTTTATAACTTAGACCTTGACAGAGATGCATATCGACACTTTTGACTACATAACATAACGTCACGCCTGTAATCCTCGATGGGTTAGACAGAGGTGTACCTATAGTACACCCACATTTCACCAGTTATGTTTAAGTCCCATGTAATAGGAGGCGAGCCTATTGCCATCACCCGGGCACAAATCTCTAACACTTTGCTCGACCGGATATGTAAACCCAGGACCTTATGTTCAGCGGTAGCGCTTGCAAGCTTTAAACCAACGAGGCAGCCCTTGACAAAAATTCCCAGGAAATTTAAACTTCATTACTGTTTAAAATATCTAATTGTCTCACACCTTATCGTTTTATGACGTGCAAGCGACATTCAACCTTAAGGTCGTAATGCAACATTCAAGGTCGACTATACTGAAAAAATTTAGTGAAGAGTTATTTATTATATTATTGCAGACATTTTAAAATGTGCGTCAAAAGCGTAGATTTTGTGGATTAATCTGTTGAAAGTGGGTTTGATACTCCAACTACAGGACGTTCACAGTTACTTTACTTCTGACAGCAGCAATCCAAGAGCAACCTTATTGTAACGGAAATAAAGATCACATTGATTTTGACAGACTTGTCAGTGGCAGCAATCTAACAGCGACCTTATTGTAATGAAAATAAAGATTACTGTGATTTTCACAGTGATGCACGATCAGAGGTAAGATAATAGCTGTGAAGGGTCTGAAGTTTGTACAGCCAGGGAAATTAATCAAACAAACAACTTACCGTGTTATAGCCCTTTCATACAAGTGTTAGAGAATGACTAGCGATTTAAAAAACCGGCCGAGAGCGAGGCGGACTCGCGCATCGAGGGTTCCGTACCATAAAAAAAAAGTGTGCTATTTAGAGATATTGTTTTATTTTTTCTGTAATCTTTGCATAAACTTCTATCACATAGAATAATTTCAGATTTTACTCTGTGCGAACGTCGGAGATAAGGGGCACGATCGGTATTTTTTTTTTTTTTTTACATTTTTCATCAAAAGTCGAAACTATTCAGCTTAAAAAAAGAAAAAATGTTTGAAAATGTGCAAACAGTACTCGTTCATATGATACTCCACATGCCCTAGTAGCCCCACTTTAAATTTTGAAGATCCTTTTTGCAAATATATATATACAGTATGTTAACCAACAGAGGGCGTTCCCGTTAACCCGCAATAGTATAGCATCCATACATGCTAAAAAAAATATTACCATTCGAAAACAAAATGGTTTTTATTTTTTTTAATATTAAAATATTCACTAAAAATGTTAAATTGATACGTAAAAGAAACACTCTGTACACGCGTACTTGAAGGACGGAAACATCGCAATTTAGTTTTTATTTTTAGTGAATATTTTTATATTTTTTTGAATATTTTAGTGAATATTTTAATATTAAAAAAAAATAAAAACCATTTTGTTTTCGAATGGTAATATTTTTTTTAGCATGTATGGATGCTATACTATTGCGGGTTAACGGGAACGCCCTCTGTTGGTTAACATACTGTATATATACAATATTTCTTTCTTATTTGCAAAATAGTTAGGCAAACGTCATCTAAAACTATTCCAAGATTCAATTTGATAGCATTAGTAGTTCTTGAGATATCCAGCTGTGACAGACGGACAGACAGACAGACAGACTGGGACGCACCATAAGGGTTCCTTTTTACCATTTTGTACGGAACCATAATATACGGACAATTTCAGGAGGATCCGTAGTGGTAGCCGCGAAATTCAAAATTGAGTTTTCAAAAGAGAACAAATCTAACTTAGAGAGATGTGTTGATGATTCATATGATTATAATTACGTAAATACATATTTTTTATGGTCGCGAATCATATTTTGATCAAGATACAACCTGACACTGACCTGAAAATTGCAAAAAACTCAAGAAAATTTGAATGTCGCGGGCTACCGCTGCGGATCCACCTTAAGTAGGTAGGTAATTTGCTTATCAATTAATCTCCCTGACTGTACCTACATGAGGCAAACTGCCTCTTACAAAGCCTCTTCTGGATGAGGCGCTTAAGGCTAAGTATAATTTGGAGCGAAAAAACGCAGCTGTATTTAGGTGCATTTAGGCACCTATCCCACAGCCGGCGAGGAAGCGAGCTAACAATGCCTTCTCACTCAAGAAATGTACTATTGTAAGTCCCGTGTATTCGAAAGAGATCATTATTACCAAGGCAAGTACTCGTTTGTCGCAGCGACAAGAGCTATCAAAGAGAGTACTCGCTCAGCGATGCTCGATTGGCGGACAGAACAACACTCACTGAGAGATTCACGCTTGGTACATACGCCTGCCAGCGAGAAATCGCTCGTCGCCGTCGCGCACTCGCTGCTCGTTGGCCAACTTGTTTATAGTTGCTAGCTCTACTCGCTTCTCGGTGTGACAGGTGCCCTATACGGCGCGAAATTTTGCCGCAGATTTCCGCTCAGATTTCTCCGCAGCTTTAATTACCAAAAATGATAAGACGTTTATCTGAAGACTAAAGCTTGATGAGGTAATTAAAACATTTTTCTTTACTATATTTTTGACACAACAATAGGCCATCTGCAGTATTCATCAAAGTCAATTCAGTCTTGAATTATTCTACATATAAGCAATAACTCTTCATTACAGGTATATTCCGATTCTAGTAATGAAATAAATACTTATAAAAATAAAATCGTAACTTAGGTAGGTAACAAGTGACGAAACATAATAATGTAGTAGACAGTAACATCAAGTCAGACATTTAACAAAACATCAAATATCCGCAAAAATGGAATGTCCGAATTTATAACACAAGTTCTAACAGTCTTTATATTTCCAAATAATTTTATAAAACAATAAATATAAATATATATTTTTTATTTATAAATTATGTTCTTTTTATTTAGATATCAGTATATTTACAAAAACAATAAAACGATGCTTAACCTATGATATGTTATGAATTACCTGTAGACATTTTTTTTTTCATTTCAATCAAATCTTTGTTATAATTACTTTCAAATTGACTGTAGTTTTATAATTGTATAATTACACAAGCATAAGCGCCATTTTGTTTTATTTAAAGCTATCTTCACTTCCTTTACGAGGTACTTCACAAATCTTAGCCTGCGGGGTAATTGCGTAACACACTAACTATTGCAATGATAAATGATTTTATTTCTGTAAGTAGGTTTGTACAAACACTCTCAACAATGCCTTTCATTTTGACAAATCAAAAACATTAATTACATTATTTACGTTGTCGAGCAGACGAATTTTTCAAAAATAGGAAGCAATTGATTCGTAAGTTCTATAAAAATCCTTCGGATTTGAAAGAAAGTGTGTTACGAAATTGGGGCTGGTTATCATAGTTTCAAAGATTTGCAAAATAATTTATGCTGTCCTATGTTTTCTATTTAAGCGAAGCAAATACCTCTTGACAATTGCACTTAGTATTATTTAATTGCTTCTTGGTCTACTTGTTTTAGGCTCAATGAACTTTTCTCGTCATAATTTATTTGAAGATTCATTGGAATAAAACGATGATTTCTACAAGCTAATGTTGCTTATCACGTTTCTCGTCGTGGATCACTAGCTATGAACAATTGACATTGTCGGAAAAGGTGGTTGGAAAAGGCCGACTGATTGTATAATTCGAGTATAAAAGTGTATTTTGGAGTATGTTAGTTTGGTAGCTTTGTGATAAGCGACAGTATGGAACTGTTTCACAATATAATGAGAGTTTGACTAGAACAACTATCACATATCCGAAATTGACGGCTAACACATTTATCTACATTATTTATATATTTTACTATTTTCGCAACTACACAACCATGATACAAATAGACATCGAAATCTAAGATCACAATTATTTATTATAACATTTAGGTACTAGAGTGGGAATCATCATTTATTTTTTTGGAATTGAGCATGTAAGATGTGTGGTTACTTATTTTTACAGATTCTATTGAATTGACTAAACATTTAGACATTTCACAAAAACCACTATTTTTGTTGCTATTGCTCTATCTACATATCAAGTTTTTTTTTCAATTTTTAATGCATTAATAATATTACACACATTTATAGATATTATTATTTGACCACAGATCTGATTTGCTTTGTAATTAACACTAATTCTTTCGCAGCATTGCTCTTATTCTATAATATTACAGCTTATCCCAAGTGACATCTGAAGAGAAATAGGTGAAGATTTTTAATATTAAGATTTTAAAAACCCAATAGGGATAAAGATTTTTAGGTGCATATTACTAACAATTTGGGACAATTTAGTATATAATATTAGATTTAAGAAGTTTTAAAAGCAACATTGACCAATTTCCAAGCTCATTAGTGTTTAAAAAGTGGACGTTTCTTTAGTTACATTTGACGAAATAATTTTATTTTGCTACTTGAAACTTTTTAGTTTTATGTAAAAATGTAAAATTCCGTTTCATTGCATCAGCATGGATGGCTAATAAATAAGCCTAATGTTTTAATTTTAACTCTTCAATTTTAGTTATTAATAGTAAAAACTTTCTACCTTGCCTATTCATTATATAGCCACTCTTTTTCACATTTTTATTCTCATCCGAACTTAACTACAACTTCCATCAAGTAAGTTACATTTTCACCAAAATTCCAACAAATTGAGCTTATCACTATCAATCAGTTCTTAACCAGCACATTGGTTTGAAATTGTAAAGGAAGAAATATTTCAAGCTACTGCTTAAAATACTTTTAGGGGAATAGTTGTTAATAGTTCAGTATACAATAATAGCAAATAAACAATTTACATTTAACACAGTTATTTTTTCATATTTTTCTATGGGTTGATACCCGTTTTTTTTTCACAACAGCAAATATCAAATACTTAAACTATTATCCATCAATTTTATGTTATTAGAGCGCGGCCACACTGGGGAAACAGATTGCGGCAAACTATCAGCGAGCCATATTACTTCAACCGCGTACTTAGGCGACGTGTGAACGCTCTTTGGAAAATGGTATTGATCGCTAACTCAATCTAAACTTAGCCGCAAACCGTTTGCCTGAACCAGTCTTACGACGAACATTTAAATATCCAGTTCATCACAGTCCAATTCACCCTCGTCCTGACAGTTCCCATCTGGGACCTCGACACTGACTGTATATTTCAGCCGATCTCTTTGTCATTTCATGGTGATCTCAGCTTTTATCTTAGGAGGTACTCGGAACGGCTGCGGGTCCATAATGTCGTGAGAACATTGTAACTGGAGCTCCATTATATCTCGGTGCAAGGACATTATTAGACGCAGGATTTTTGTGAAGTACTCCAGTTTCTGTAAAGGAAGTGTTTATTTTTACTTGAGGTGTAACAAGTGAAAGAAAAAAGAAAATATTAAATAAAGAAATTGTAGTACCTACAAATGAAATTAATGAAATACCTACGCGCACATGGCGTTTAAAAGAAAACCGTTAAAAATATATGAAACAATAACAATATTCGTGTACTTATTAGCAATAAAGCATGCAAGCAATATTGTACACTAAAGGGAAATATTCCTTACACACATTTCAATAGAAACTAATTTCGTTAAAATTGCTAGAACAATCCTTAGAGCGGTAATGTCATTCCCTTTATTGTACAAGAAGAATTTGGAAGTAAGAATAGTATCGTAATAAAAATGCATGCTACGTTATAGGTAATTAATACTGCTCTAAGCAAAGACAAGCTTTAGTAAGAGAAACCGGAACTTACTTTTATTTTCCCCTCAGTGTACAATATCACGACACTTCGCGTTTAAATAAAGAACAATTATCTCTTTTCTTTTAAAAAATATATAGTTTGAAACCGTTACTGTCAATATTTATTCAAACCTCGTGACTTGATAGAAACTATGTAAAAATACCAATAGGAAAAAATATGAACAGTCACAAGATTTAAATAAATTATTTTATTATCAAAACACACACACATACTTGAAATCTTCAAGATTCCTGTACACAACAGCTTCTGTAGCCACAGATACAAAAAAGTCTTTAGAAACTTAGTAAGAATCCTTCTTTCAATTTTATATTTTTACTCATCTAGATATTTACTGCTATGCCAGATTTTATCATCGTACTGCAGCATACAAGTGGTTCTCATAAACGATATGTTATAAATCGCCAGGATAGTCTGTTGTGTATAAGAAATAATTAAAATTCTATCATTAATTAAAACTCTGTCTTACCTGACTGCTCTGTATGCTAGGTCCGTTTGCCTTCTCGCCGCCGACGACAGTGCTACAGGGTAGCGGCTTCGCTATTCCGATTGTTACTATCCCTGTAACAACAGATAATTATATTGGTAAACGTGATATGAAAAAGTGAACGACAATTTGTCAAGTTTCAGCAAATAATTTTGACCTGGGAAGGATTTTAAGATAAGGAAGTAAATGAACTAAGTATTAGCCTTTATCCTACATTTTACTGCATATTGAACGTTATGTAGAAGTACCCAAAGAGACTATTCGGATATTGGTATTTCTTAAAAAATCTGGAAAGGTTGTTCTACAACCGCAATATGATAATTATTATGTTGTTATTTAAACGCCAAGTGCGTGTCTGACTCGCGGGGTTTGCACACAAGGGGTTCCGTAGCACAGTACAATTATTTTATTTTTATTATATAATATTTGTTGTTATAGCGGCCATATTATTACACACTCTGTGAAAATTTCAACTGTCTATCTATTACGGTTCAAAAAATACACTGAAATGAGTTTTTGGGTACTACTTTATTTTAATCAACAAAATCAGACCATTCACTTCACCAACACCAAAAATCGAACAGTTTTAACTTGAGACACTACAGACTTCGCTAAAAGAAACTCTACGTTTGATAACAGATGAAGGTTCACCTGTATGTTTGTTTACACACAACTTAACAATATCAACGTAGTATTTACTGACAGATAACGACATATTAATGTCTACGTGTGATGATGAAGGAGTTATGAAGGAAATGGATGTTGCCTTCCTTCACAGTTTTAATTTGAGACTACGTTTAGTTTTATTTTCTAAACAGCGTATTTTTAGCGATTTTGTAGTATTCTGATTTAGCAATTAAATAATCATCGCTTAGGATAGTTTTTCCAAGAGCACAGGCTGGCCAAGGAGAGGACGTGGGTTCCATCCCATTGCGTTCTAATGTTAACACGAAACAAAATCATTGTTTGTTTTAAAAATAGAGGGTAGACAAAAGGCCGCGACCAGTGCAAAAAAAAACAAAAATGCAGTTTATTTTTTGTAGAAAGAGAAAAAAGAATAGAAAAATCCTCTCAATACAAAAAAAACTCTCTTTAATATGTCAACAATTTTCTCTTTACTTTTATAGCTCCTTGTAATTATCACAAAGCAAATATTTCTCTAAACAATTATCGCTAAATATCATTGAATTTGAACTTGCTAGATCGCACACGATGTGATAACATTGTAATATTTGTCAGCCACACCAATACTATGTGCAATTATCACGTTTGTTCGTTTGATGTGTAATGTCTTAAGGGGAAGATATATAAAACAATGGTTAGACCTGCTGTCTTGTATGGATCAGAATGTTGGGCCACAAAAGGATGAATGAAAGGCAATTGCATGCAGTTGAGAGTTGAGATGAAAATTCTAAGAGGGAGGTATGGTGTTACGCGAATAGATAGAATAAGAAATGAGTACGGAAGAGGAAGTTTGAAAGTGGCATCGGTATCTAAAAAATTGTGCGGAAATCGGTTGTCATGGTATGGACACGTGAAGAGGAGGAATGAGGAAAATGTCGTCAGGAAAGTTTTGAGTATGAATATCGAGAGCTATAAGAGTCGAGGAAGACCAAAGAAACGATGGATAGACTGTGTGAAAAACGATTTGGCTAGAAAGGGGATGACTACCGAGATGGTGACTAATAGATAAGTATGGAAAAAGGGAAATTTTGCGTCGACCTCAAATAAATTGGGATAAGGGCAGGAGAATGATGATTTGTTGTGTAATGTCACTGATAATGATGTTGCAAGGATTATTAGTTGATTGTTATAAATCATGAATAAGGACAGTATTTGTGACTTTTGGATAGATTACAGTAAATGCCAAGAGGAAGTTTGAAAGTGGCACCGATGACTGAAAAGTTGTGTGGAAATCGGTTGCCATAAATGGGCATGTGATGCGGAGGAATGAGGAAATGCCGTCAGTAAAGTTTGGAATGACATAAATGTCGCGAGGAATGTTTTGAGTATCACTGTGGATGACTATAAAAGTAGGAGAAGATCAAAGAAACTATGGATGGACTGTGTGGAAGACGATATGGCTAGAAAGGGCTAACGAGATGACTAATAAAGAAGTATGGAAGAAAAAGGCATGTTGCGCTGACCCTAAATAAATTTCGATATGGACTGGAGAATGATGATGAAGTTATCTATATGTATATCCGATGAGTTAGGCAACTTTATTATTATCGAGACGAGTCTCAATCAAGGCGAGTCAAGAAAATTTTACCATGCTACTTATAAGCTACTTATAAGTAATCTTTATATTCCTTTTACCTTTGGGCGCACTCTTGATAGCAGTGACCGCAACGGCGAGCGGGCTCCGCGCCACGTTGAGCCCGTTGACGCTGACCAGGCGGTCCCCCGGCTGCAGGCGCGCGTCCCGCGCCGCCGCGCCACCTGCCACCACGGAGCGCACCACTATGACGGAGCTGCCGGGCTCCGACGGGTCCTGGGGAGGTCAAAACCAATATTCAATAAGTTAAAGATAACATTACGCCTTCATCCCCAAAGGGTTAGGCAGAGGTGTACCTATAGTACCGACACCTACATTTCGCCAGTTATGTTTAAGTCCCATGTAATAGGGGATGAGTCTATTTCCATCAACCGGGCACAAATACAGACTCCGGTTGCTACTGAGAAATTTCTGGTGAAAAATCTAATAACACTGCCCGAGCTGGGAATCCAACTCAGGACCTCATGCACAGCAGTAGCGTTTGCAACCACTACACCAATGAGGCAGTCAGTAAATTAAAGATAATAAATAAAAGAAAAATTACAAACTTTTTTTATTTTTTATTAATGTTCAAAATGTATATCGCAGAGTTAAATCATTGTATGTTAAAAAAAAAACCACAGAAGCTTTTGATGGCTTGTGCGTAATGAGTGAGTGGATATGGCTAGTGAGTTCGGAAAATATTGTAAATCTAATATGCTACTAGAAACAATTCTATGTGTTCTTAAGTTTAACTTTCAAAAAATCAAAAAAGTCTTACTTATTATACTACTTATATATAACTTATTACATAATATAATACTAGCACGATGTAAAGTCATAATGGCGATGATCAATAAATTAAGATCATTAACAATTTTGCAAACACATAAGTAGGATAAAGTTTAGTTGTAGTTGAAAGCATATCAAGAAATCCTTAACAATTGGCTTTTTTATAAACAAAACGGTTTACTAAGGTTTTATGTCAAGGAAACCTATTTTATATGTTTATTTCCGAAAATGTTTTTAAAAAAAATGTTTAAAATCATACACCCTCCATAGTGGTACCTATGAAACAGACTCTTAGATTGGGGCCAATGTAAGACTCCTGTAATAGTTTTGGAAATACATAGTTTTTTTTAACCTAACACTGTAATTGAACTCAAAATTAAATATTACTCTATAAGTAAAGATATAGTAAAGATATAAAGGCATAGAGCATCTTTCAACGCAGATCCACGTATAATCGAATGACAATTTGAAGTCTTTGAATTGTTTAGAACTGTCATTTTACACGATTATAGCACTAACTAATTTAACTAACTTTCAACTTCGTAGTTAGGAGATTTCAAATTAAGTACCAAAGTAAATCCAACAGCTAAGTAATATACTCAGAAACAGATTAGAGCCAAGGATGCTACCCTGTGGCACACCATAGATAACTACAGCGTCTAATCTAATAAACAAACTCACCAAGTAATCAAGGATAGAGAACCCGAGCCCCCTATCTTCCTTCACTAGCTGGATATAGTCCACGTGATCACTCCACATCGCCAGACCGCTCAAAGGCTCCAAGGACCGCGATCGAACGCGTTCTAGATCTTCAGTGCAGAATTCTGTAAAAGATAATATTGAAATTAAGTATGTAAATATAAATATAACAGGAATCTATTAGTAAGTTCGGTTTTCAATAATGAATCTGATCGTCGTGAGTTTTATTGGTTACAGATCCAGAAAATCATTTTATTTTTAATATGTATTTCGGTGTCATTTTCCCAATAAATCGATGCGGGCAACATCAGTATTCTACGATTACTTCAGGTGATATGGTTTCTGACTATCCGTAGCAACATTATCACAATAGAAACCGGACATTTGAACGTATTTTTGACAAAGAGTATCTTTTACGCTGTTCGAAGTAGCCAGCCTGGCTGTCTGTTACCCACCAAATTAAATAGGTTGAGTAAGTTAAAATTCTATAAATTCTCACCATCATGGTCGTGTGGAGCCGACATGACAGTAGTAGCACTGCAGAGCGACGCGACGGAACTCTCCGACTTTGCCTTGATCAGGCGCTGTGGAGGAAGCAGCAGGTCTTGTAAACTCCCGCCTAGGATGTTACTCTGTAAAGAAAAAGGCATAGATTCAGTTACAAAGACGGCAAAAATGGAAGATTGATAGAAACATTTTTTTTTAAATCTATTCTATCGGGTTGGCTAATAAGTAACGAGCGTTTTAGTTTATAATTTCTAGAATTTTCGGAAAGGTTCGAGAACGTTCTGTAGCAGTGGGTATATAAAGAACGAGTCGCGCTCATGCGCGTTATTGATAGTTTAGCTGTTAGTGTGTTAAAGTTCACAAAGAAATCAGTGATATTAAAACCCACGTACGACATTGTTTATTTTATGAGTTTCAATCTGGGCATTCTGCTGCAGAAGCTACACGTAATATATGTCAAAGGATAGCTCACGATGCAGTCTCCGAAGCAACAGCAAAGCGCTGGTTCCAACGGTTCCGCAATAACGAATTTTCCTTAACCGACCAACCAAGGTCTGGGCGCCCCGTGGAAATAGATATCGGTAAATTAAAACTATTAATCGAAGAAGATCCTGGAAGAACTACACGCGATTTGGCTGTTCAGCTCGAGTGCTCTCATTGCACCATAGAAAATCATTTACATGGTTTGGGAAAGACTTACAAATACATATAGTGTTTGGGTACCCCATCAATTAAGTAAAGATCAGCTGACCTACCGAGCTGAGATTTGTGTACAACTTTTATCTTTCCGCCGCACATTTAATTGGTTAGATCATCTTGTCACTAGAGATGAAAAGTGGGTTCTCTATGTTAATCACACACGCAAGCGCCAGTGGCTGGGATGTAAAGAACAGGGAAAACCAACGTCAAAAGGTGATCTTCATCCTCGCAAGGTAATGCTTTCTGTCTGGTGCGATATACATGGAGTAATAAACTGGGAATTCCTGCCTACTAATACTACGATTACAGCAACAGTATATTGTGATCAACTCGAAAAACTGAAGCTTGACATCCATCGCAAACGTCCACAACACGACAAAATATTTTTCCTGCACGACAATGCTCAGCCGCATATTGCTAAGAGTACCAGGCTAAAACTATTGGAGCTTAATTGGGAAATAATACCCCACCCTCCATATTCGCCGGACTTAGCTCCAACTGATTTAAGCTTGTTCCGATCACTTAGTAATAATTTATGGGAAAAAAGCTTTGACGATGAATCACACTTGAAACAATACATAGATGACTTCTTCAATTCAAAACCAACGAAGTTCTATGCGGACGCCATTCACTCTTTGCCAGATCGATGGCGAATGGTAGTAGAAAACGACGGTGAATATATTATTAATGATTAACAATTATTCATTTAATAAATAAATACAAATAAAATAGTTGTATGTCGCTCATTACTTATTAGCCAATCCAATAATAATAAAGCTGAAGAGTTTGTATGTTTGAACACGCTAATCTCTGAATATACCACCCAGATTTCAAGATTCTATTTGAATTTGATAGCCCAATTTTTGTGGAAGTCTTCAGGCTATTTAACATCACGCTAGGACCCTAAGGGGCCGAGTAAAAAGAAAAAAAGTCAGATAGAAAGGTAAGCAAAAACGAAGTAAAATCGCGGGCAGGGGATGCGAAGCGATGGGGTGGGTAGGGGTGAAAAGAAATATCAGCGGACGAAACCGCGAGCAGAAGCTACTTAGTTATAAATTTTCAAAATTGACTTTGAATTGAGTATTTACTCTGTTTCAATCTCGTCCCTCAAGAAATCTGTGACAAACTTTCTACTTACGAATAACTACCTGGATACAGAACGCCTGCCTTTCTCTGATAATAACACACACTTCACACACACACACCCGAATAATCCAAATGTCAAGTAAGGAAATTGTAGTTTCTGAATTCTGCAATTATGGTCTTATGTTAACTTTGGTTAAAACAATTGTGCAAAACACTTGTTCTCCTGCAATTCTTTTGAACTATGTATGGGCTTGTACCGCTGCCCTTAATACAAGTTATTTTATGACTTAGTAAGGGTGCTGGTTGCAAAACCTACCTACCTGTGTTTGAATAAATGAATTTTGATTTGAAAAAACAATCTAGATGGCGTTATTCCTATTAGTCTTGGTTGATAAACAAAGATGGCGTTGCTAGCACGTGTAAATGATACGGTAGGCAGAATAATCGCCTAGGAGATCACAGCGTTTGTCAGATTTTAGCTTACGGAGCTTCAGATACATTATTATTAGATTTTATCACCACAAATCAAACATTTCCATGGCTCCTAAGTATACTGAGTCAACTGTACGACTTTAAAGGACTTTAAAGGAAGGCGATAAAAAGAGCGAATGGTTATTAATAAAATAATATGAAAATTGCACTGTTGATAGGCCTTATTGTATTTAATTCAGTATGATTAGTTATTTTTCTTGATTGTATTAACATTTTAAATATGACCATTCGCTCTTTTTATCGCCTTCCTTTAAAATTATTAGAAGTACAGTTGAGTCAGTATACTTAGGAGCCATCGATTTAGCATTTTAAGTTTAAACTATTTTAAGTTCATCAGAGCACGAGTCAACTACATGCTTGACAATGGAATCTATCACCCGGTTTCTGGAACGAAAATTATAGAAGCGTCAAAATTAAACAAGTCTAGTGATGCGATTGGCTGTTTCAACAAATCACAATATTTTACGCGCGTTTGTTAGCTAATTTTCATTTTGATTTTCATTCCGAAAACTGGTCGTAAGATGTAAATGTAATAGTCTTTTTATGTTATAGTCTGTTTTCCTTACCCTAGCGAACCCAGCATCAGGCAGTCGTTCATTGTTGACATACTGTTGGTCTCTCTTCCTGACCACTACCAGGATGACTGGTGACGTCACTGCTCGTAGTCTGGTTACCACCTCCACATGATGAGCACCTAGTACTCGCCAGCCGTTCACCTGAAATTAGGAAATAAGTATTTAAGTAGGTAACCCGTTAAGTCCTGTTTACAAAAAAGTTCAATTATTCATAGGACAATCGTGCAACAGCTTACAAATTTTGGCTGCTGGAAGTCAACCAACGCGATTGTCATATGTTATTATATTCAATTCAGCGTCTATGGTTATCATCCAAGGCGTTATAACAGCATACTGTGATCACAAACCAAGTAAAAAGCGAAATGACATCGGGATAATAGTACTTCATTGTGGCCTTCATTTAGAGTCAAAATTCAACAAAGCTGACAATCTGCTTGTCTTAGGTTTTGGGGCCCTCCAAATATGCCGTACAGCACGATATTAATAATATTTAAAGGATGACATACCTCAAGCAGTTCATCCCCGACCCTATACATCCCGAGTCTGGCGACGGGTCCATTGGGTGCTATCGCCCTAATGTAGTGTCTTGCTTGCACCTCCTTGCCTCCCACTACTCGCACCGTGCCTTCGAGGGAGATGCCGAGACCGCTGTCCTTCTCTTTTATTATTGTGCTGACCTGAAGAAGATATAGATAAATAAGTGAATTAACATCTTTATTGTAGGCGACATGATCCATCTCTTCGTCTCGCTCTATCACGCTACCTACACTTACCACAATATCATACTGGTACTGATGGCCCGGCCAGTCGTTCTCTTCCCGCAGTATGTCCCGCCATTTGTCTTGGATGCGTCTTGCCTCTCGCTCCGACACCTCGTCATCTCTTCCGATCACGATCTCCGCCTCCTCGGAGGGAGACATCGGCGACGGCAAGTGAGGCAGGATTTCTGATTCAGGTTCCGCTTCGATTACTGTTGATTCGTCGTACTGTGGAGGACATATATTAGATGGCATTAATATAAATTTTCAGATCAGAGGCTCGTCCAGACACCGGGTGTTAATGGCATAGCAACGCTAGTGCTTCCTCTAAAGAGGCTCTTGTCCAGCGGTGGGGCCACTAACAATCTGTTACTCACCACACTAAAGCTATACTTGGCAAGCGAGGTGACAGAAGGGCTTGGTGGTGCAATCGGAGATCTTCGCCCATCCTGAGCAGCTAACGCTTTCTGAAGCTTCTCAAACCCCGCCCCACGAAGATACCTAGAAGTTTTATTACTGAAATTAGAAAGGATTTAAGAACACAAATCTCATCATAATCGTAGAAACATGATCCTGTCATAGTCAAGTTATTTTTACGTGGACTACTTTTGTCACCAGTTGCTTAAATATTTCCAGGGATGTCACATCTTACCTCAATGCTTTCAGTCGAACTACGGGTCCCTTCGCATCCCTAAGCAAAGCCACCGCACGATGATTTGTCACTCCGTGCAGAGAAACGCCATCAACCTGTGAACCAAAACGTTACATTATTTTCGGAAGAAATTGCATTGGCCAAGGCAGGTGTGAGTACGCCGGGAGAGGACACCCTAGGAAGACATACAATAATTACCTTATTGGCGATATTCTTCAGAAAGGTCAGATGCGTAGTATTCGCTGAACTTAAACGAAGCAAAAGATGTATATAAGGATCGTAGCAGGTGGCGTCTTGTAGTTTCTGCCTACCCCCATGGGAAGAAGACGTGAGCTTATGTACTTATGTATGTAGGTAAATTGCATATATGCTGCTTGACTTACATCGATAGAATGTGCGTCATTCCTAAATGCCCCTAGGTAATTATGTCAACACCCTAATTGCGTCACACACTCAGAATGTAAATGGACAATGCAACAATATTCATCATTATTGTTCTAGAAATGAATCAATGGATTTCTTGTATGCAGTAAGAGTGCAGGTGTCATAATGGATTACACCCTGTATTATAATACTCTTTCAACTTAACTAACTGCTTCTTTCAATCCACTTGGTTCCATAGCTTCCAATTAGCAGCCCCTCCAACAATCCGTACCGAGTAGAATCTAGCATACTCGTACTCTCAGACTAAATAAAAAAACGTGCGAACAGCGATCTGTAACATCTGACACCTCACCTCGGTAATAAGCAACATGAACATATCGCACCGTGAGAAATAAAGAGACCTAACACGAAATTTGCATTTTGTGGGAAATCACAAAATTATGTTCGTATTTTAGGGAGTTTCCATTACAATATGTCATAACTTTTTCAAATGGAAATCTATTTAGATGTTTATGCTGCCTTTCAATTGGTTTAATCCAAAATGTATTAAAATATATTTAATAGTTTACAAAATACTCGTTAAAAATTCGCCAACTTTTTGAGTTCGGTCCCTTTCATTCTCACCGTGCGATATATGACCGTACCAACCTCGCGGAAAATGAGTTACTACCACCTGACGGATTCTGACGGCCAACTCAAACACCGCGCGCGCCCATTGGTCAAATCAAGTAGTGTGCTTCCTATTACACACTTCCGTCCCTTTTCACGAAATCACTCCCACAGATTGCAGGTAAGCGAGAGGAAAGATGTTACACATCAAAAACCAAGACATAGCGCTGTCAACAGTGACGTGAGGCCTCACGTTTCGGGTTTGGTAAACATGTGTGCACGAAATGAGGTCTAGTTTATTATTGTAGTTTGGTGTAAATGTGTGCGTGTGAGCGTGTATGCACAGAGCGAGGTGTAGTTTTGCGTATGCTTCACTGTATTGTTCGCAGCGCTTTGTCTTGGTTTTTTTATTTAGTCTGAGCTTGTACTACGTACTACGCCCCAACTTAGTGACCTCATTAAATTGATTAGTGAACAAAGCCTTCACTAATTACTCCGCATCTATTGAGTCGCTAATTAAGAGACTGCTTTCAACGTCTGCGGATTATTTGAGCTATTCAAAATCAAAATTCATTTATTCAAACTAGGCTGAGAGTCAGCAATTTTCGAACGTCAAAATTACATAAGACAGTCCTCCAAAACGCCCGCCCTTCACCACTTCCTAGTGCTTTAGCTGAGAAGAAGAAGTGGCGCCACAAACCCCCCAAAATCACAGCTATCTGATCAGTTAAAAAAAGAATATACTATACTATACGAGTAGTAAGCAAAATAATTTTGGTACATTACGCAACACAACACAATAAATTAAATTATTTGCCATAAGACAGCTAGCATACGCCAATTTACCAACAAAAATAAAAAACAAAACTAAAAACGTAAACCGAACTTTATACCTAAATAAAGGCACAGATAAAAGCCTCCAGGCGTAAAGGGCGTGCCCACTTACATATCTAAATCACAAATGATAAACTAGGACCATCGAAGTAAAATAAACAACGAGTTAAATTACTAATAACAAAACAAAACCAAGGTCAGCAAGACGACCTGTCACCACCAGCAGTACCCGTTCACGAGCATAACGCAAAGATCAGACATTACCCTCCTCGCCATATTTGAGGGAAGGAGGCAACCCAACCCCCGACGCTACAGCAAGCAGTGACATCTAAGGGAGCATGACGAACTTGCTGCCGGTTGCTCAGGCAAGA
Organism: Dicycla oo; assembly: GCA_948252095.1. Lineage (NCBI taxonomy): Eukaryota > Metazoa > Arthropoda > Insecta > Lepidoptera > Noctuidae > Dicycla > Dicycla oo. The sequence goes on from OX411733.1 coordinate 1,148,875, forward strand.
ATAATTATAATCAATTGTCAAGTGTGTCAAGCCACGATAGTCTATTATTTGTTGGTCCTAAACTTCGCAACTTCCACAGCGTCATCGGCGTCAATATTACATGCAATAGACCAAACACGCGTGATCAATTAATGTTTGACTATGTTGATATAAAACATCTACAATGTGGTATGGAGACATCGCTACAATGCATCGAGCACACAACTGTGTCAAGTAAAGAGGAGAATTGCTACTCATTAACATAAAGTCCATTTAGTTTGCGTTTCTTTAACGGAGAGTTATAGTTAAATGTGAATAAGAGGATGATGAGTGAGGAGAAAGTGAATGATTTTGTAACATTGATGAAGATGTGAAAAAGAGAGTGAATGCGGGACATAAAGGGAATTGAAGTGAGTTAGATACGATTGAGGAATGATGTGTTAAGACAACGTTGCCGTTTAAAAAAAGACGTAGTGATAAAAAAATGCTGAAAATAAAATAGCTTTTGTTTTACCATGAAATCTAGCCATCTCCATTTCTACAGAATAAACTTCTGAATTTTACTATTTTCTCAGCGGTCTCATTTCTCGGAGTGCTCCTGCACTTGGATAGAATGGAGACATTAAATAATGGCACAGTTTTCTGGAGTAAATCATAAGTGAAACGTGACGGCGGCGGCGCTGCGGTGGAACGAAGAATATTTTATTAGGGAAAATTCAAATGTACTGGCTTTTATAATAGGCTGAATAAAACTGAAGAGAGAGAATTGTATGTCGATAAGTAAGATTTACTTGCCCTGCTGAACTACATAAATGACGGCAATGATAATTAAACAAGGTGGCAGGAACATCGACGCGCAACTTGTTACCATGGATTCAGTACATGATTCTGGAACCCACTGCGTTGAAACTGTTCGTGGGTTATTAAAAAAAATGTTGTTTCATACATTTTAGCCGCGTAAATATTGCACTTTTGTAGGAAACAACAAAATTTTTGTAATTTCAACTTTGGAACTGTATTTTAGTTTCTTGCAAGCAACTTCGCAAATTAATGTTATTTTTAAATTTATAGTTTTTTTTTTTTTTTTTGAAGTAGGTTGTTTATTTTTTTTCGCATTTTAGTTATGGTATGCACCTCACACCAATTCGTAAACCACTACTTGATAAAACAATAGTGACAGGAAGTATATCATCAAGATAAACTAAGTGAATTAAATACGTATTATCAAAGCAAAACTTCCCAAGCAATGTTAATAAAATTCAGGGACCATCACACAAGCTTCTTCTATTAAATGAAAAAAAGGATTTTCAAAATCGGTCCACAATCGACGAAAATATCGAAATACATAAAAAAAAAAAACATACAGACGAATATATTACTCCTTTTTGAAAACGGTTAAAAATGTGAGCAGTAATTTCCTCTGTCTACTCCTTTGGGGAATACAAAGATGAAATTACATATAATAAAGTGGAATGGTACAATATTATTTCTAAAACAGCACTATAAAAATGTAAGGACATTAAAACGGAACGAGCATATAAAATGTCTCGATTAACTGTGTAATCGCCAGCCCCATGCCCCCATGGGAGAGCTCACATTTAGTATGTGATGACAGCGTCAGTGGAAGTGGGTTAAGGTCATGTTTCTTTCTTATATTTTACTATGGAATAAATATGTTATGAGATTATACATGCTCAAATTAAATTAGCTAGCGAAACACTGCAGACGTAATAGATGTTAATATCTAAAGATGACGAAACAAAAAAAAAATAACTTGATGATTTAGTTTTTGGATTTGATCCCAGGTATTGTAGTAACTTGTATGAGTTAATAAAATCAGTTTTTTTTTTTTTGTAAACTTCACATACGTGTTGCGTATCAATATCTAAATAAAAGTAAAACTGATTTTCTAAACCATAACACCAAACAAATCGAATCATGTTGTTTTCGTTTTATTATGTTGGTATATAATATGTCGAAACCCATCACTTCAGCGGAGTTTCGCTAGCTTATTTAATTTGACCCTGTAGGGAAAGAATTGCTTGAATCAACGCATGCTGTAATTCCAGAAAAACCTGTACGTTAATAGCTATTGAATTTGGGAAAAGTGAGTCTGGAAGGCGTGACACAAATCAGAGGAGCCATAGGTACTGTCAAGAGCTGAACTCCACAGGTGAAAAGTTACCATCTGACATTTATAGTTGTAAATGACAGATGGTAGGGCAATAAAGGTTTTATAATTATAAGAAATCAATACAATCTTCGGACAATCGCGCACTTCTTCAAACGATCCTAACTTGTCGTCTCTACTCGACAGACTTAAGCCCTCAAAACAAAACTTCTGGGACTACCATTTTTATTCGAAGGGTAGTTCCATCTATGAATGTCAGCCAGTAAAATATAAGGTTGCCCATTGTATGAAAACTTTACAGTACTTATTCAGCGGTGCGTGTAACTAGCCTGCCAATGATAGTGATGATAGTTTGGAAGATCAACGACATGGGATATTTTGAATAATATGCTGTATGGAATGCATCATCATCTGCCTAGTCTTTTCCCAACTATGTTGGGGTCGGCTTCCAGTCTAACTGGATGCAGCTGAATACTAGTATTCCACATAGGGTGACTGCCTATCTGACCTCCACAACCCAGTTACTGCGTAATGCAATATCCCTTGGTAAGACTGGTTGTCAGACTTTCGGGCTTCTGACGACCCGTAATTACTGTCAAAGATCCACGAATGACAGCTGGGACCATCGGCTTAATGTGCTTTCCGAGGTACGGAGGGGTCTTGGTATGTGAAGATGGATTGAGCAGGACTGAATGCACGCATGCATGTATTTGCGATTATGTTTTAAGAGTATGGTAATATAATGAGAAAAAAGCAAGAGAAAATGAAGCTCACGCTGTAATTTCGAAACAAATAAGATAGAAAAGAAATATTCACTGTAAGCCAAGAAAACATCGCTGGATAAAGTGAAATCCCGCACTTTTGGCAAACGGCAGACAGTATGGAGTGTCAACGTAATAAGAGCAAGCATATCGACATGTACTGGGCACGAAGCCAATTTTGGCACATCCCGAATTAGGGAAATTCAATTTCTTTAAAATTGCAGCCAAAACTGGGAAATTCTAATGGATTATCTAATTTTGGATGACCGACTTCAAAAAAATGGAGATTATCAATTCGACACGATGGATGTCATATTATTGGAAGTGCAATATATTCACATATGATAAACACACAATATTTTTATAGGTATTGTATGTTTGTATGTATACATCTACGGATTTCTCCGAAATTGTTAATCGAATTGTGACTTTTTTATAGGCTTTATTTACTTGAACTTAGGGAACAGTGCAAGATTCATCAAAATCGTTTCAGTAGTTTTCAAGATACGTGACGGTCTGACTTATTGATACGAGCTACGGGTGTGGGTGTCAAAAACGAGACATCAGTATAAAACCTTGGTCAAATTCTAGTGCAATATTTACATCAAAACTATCTTTTTTATTTTTATTTGAGATGGGTTTGCTCTGACTCTAGTCTAGGTCAGAGGTGACAGAGACAAAGTCGACGATGGAGTGAGCTTACCCAGAAGAAGCCTGTATACGTTCGGGAACACAGACGCAGGTAGTGAGTTCCACTCGAGAGAGAGAGAGAATATTCAATATTGTTATTTATCTTATTATAATTGTCATTTATACTTTCACTGCATGATGCACCGGTCGACGTCATTATGTCAACGCCGGCTGTCGCTAAAAACCAGCGCTGGGGCTCTGTCTCGTATGGGGTCGCGGCATTATGCTGAGCGACGACCGTTGTGCGTGAATGTGACGCATATTTTCTCCAAACTTGTTCTTTTATTATTTTATTTTGTTGTGATATTTCTTTGCGTCATGTTTATCGCAAATAAACGTATTCTCTTTCTTTTCTCTTCACTCTATATTAACTACTTATTATTTGTTATTGACCAGGATATACATATATGGATAGGGAGCGCAGGGCTTTGGCAGCCCGATGCAATACGCAGGTTTGCGCGGTGCACTGACGAGGTAAAACTGACGCTCTTCAGAGCCTACTGCCAGTCGTTTTACTTGTGCAGCTTGTGGGTTAGGTATATGCAGAAGGCTTACAACGCTCTGCGCGTGCAGTATAATAATGCGCTGAGGATATTGTTGGGGCTGCCTCGGCTTTGCAGTGCATCGGGCATGTTTGCGGAAGCGCGAGTAGACTTTCATGCCATCATGCACAAACAGTGAACGTCGATGTTGCGGCGATTCAGGGGTAGCCCTAACAGTACACACACAGGTCCACTGGCGGACAACGTTGAAAGACCATTTATCAGGCTCTGGGCTGGCAGACATGTGCCTGCACATGTTCATGTAGCCAATCAATGTATGTATTTTTAAGATATTCAGGTTACTAACATAGGCTAAGTTTATACTAAAACTATATCACTTGGTCTGAAATATTTTTTTAAAATTGAATTGAATTATTACAAACAAATATTCCAGTTTTACTTAAAACTAAAAATTACGAAATAAAAAAGTAGGTAAGTAATATAAAAAATTAAATTATATCAACTTAAAGAGAAATGAACTAAAATTTATTTTATTATGAAATTACTAACTTTTACCAGCGGCTTCGCCCGCGTGGAGATTTGAAATTATCCCACGGGAACCGTACATTTTTCCGGGGTAAAAAGTATCATATGTGCTATTCCAGACAATAATCTATCTCTGTGCTAAATTTCATCGACATGCGTACAGCCATTCAGGCGTGATTGAGAAACAAACATCCAAACATCTTCACAAACTTTCACATTTATAATAATTATTATAGTAGGATTGTAATTTCGGAAACTCCAAAACTTCCGAAATCATAATAAAATTAATTTGAGTTAATTTGTTTTTGTTGTTTTATATAATATTTCACAGTAAAACTCATATATCAGACGGAGAAAAGTTTAACCATATCGATAGCCGAAATATGAAGTAACATAAGGAACATTTTGTCAAAAATGAGTTAAATATATTTTTACCTTTGATTCAAAATTTCTTGCTATATCCATTGCTATAGTGAATTACTCGGTGACTTTGCACCATACGATTAGGGATTACGCCGCATTGCGAGATCCAGTGGGAATAAATTCAATTCCTAAGATTCCCACGGAATTAAAAATACTGCTGCAATCCGACCGCCTAGCTAAAAACTTTAGAAGAGCTGATCAACATTTCACGTTACTATATAAAACTTTTCTGACATTAATTATTGATGACAGCACATGTCGCAAACGAGGTGGAGGTGGATACGACAGTAAATTAAGCTATGCTACTAATGACGTTCCCAGTCAGCATACGAAAATTCAATTAAATACGTGTTTATTGGATTGAATTTTCTTAAGCCACTGGTTTTTTAATCAAAATTTAAAGAAAATTCTTTATTCTAATAGTGAAATTCACTAAAAAGAACCAATAACGATCCAGTGAATTTTACAATTTGAATAAAGAATTTTCTTTAAATTTTGATTAAAAATAGAAAAAAGTGTGTAATAGCGTTTTTAAAAAACCAGTATAATTTCTACATTGGAACAGAAAAAAAATTGTATCAATATGGAGCGACGACATCATTTGACACGAGAAGAGATGATAAGAGCCGTCGGAATGTTGCAAGCTGGTTCCAGGCAACGTCTGTGGCTGTCGCTCTTGACACTGCACAGAGCGTCATAAGCCGCCTCTGGACACGCTATCGTATCAAGGGCAGCGTGGCCGAGCGACATGGAGGACGATCTCGTATCACCACTCGCAGACAGGGCCGGTACATCCAAAATACTGCTCGACGGAATCATAACATGAACGCCATGATGTTGGCTAGAAGGCTTCACAGCTCTTCAGGCTTGCTGATATGCGACCAAACCATCCGAAATCGTTTACGTGAAGGGGATCTGCGTTCCCGATGGCCTGGGATGGGCTCGCGAACACAGAAACTGGGAGGATGAAGACTGACTTTGTGTTTGCTTTTCCGATGAATCTCATTTCGGTATGAGGCCGCATACAAGACGTACTCGAATTTAGAGGATCTCTGAAGAACAAAACGAACAAGGACGTTCAAGAACGTTTGAAATTTTGTCAGGAAGTTCATTCATATGGAGGGGGAACATATATGGGGTTTGGGCCGGTATTTGGATCGGTTGAAGAACCGATCTCATTTGAATCGGGGGCAAACTCAATGCTCAGATTTATGCGAAGAGGATTGTTTCAGACGTGATCATCACTTTGCGAAGCCGATTGGGTGATTCGTTTCGACGAATACACGACAAACCACGTCTACACACGGCTAGAGTCGTAAAAAGCACTCTTGTCGATGTTCGCATAAACGCTCTGCCGTGGCCTGCTCAATCGCCAGACCTCAACCCAATTGAGCACTCATGGAATATGCTCCAAAGAAGAGCTCGGCTGAGTATGGATCCACAACACCTTTTTGACTTATTAGAAAGAACGTGGGCGGCCATTCCTGAAAGTGATTTTGATTAACTGATTTTAAGCATGGATTAAGTGGACACCCAGTTTTTTTTGTTTTTAGTATAAGTACAATAATAATTTTAAAAATCCTCATTTTTGCCATTTAATTGTCACAATTTCCAAAAAATTGCAATTTTTATTAATTTTGCAAAATATAGGGATTAGTTGTTAACTTAAACATAGGAATTAAAGTAAGAAGCCAGTCTGGAAGACTAGATTTGGTAAATATTAATTGAATATTTTTTTACAGTTGATGTAGTTTTAATGTACTTGATCCCTAGACACTTTTGATGTGTATTGTATCCAATAGTTCATTCACTAGAGCTAGTCGGCTGCTCGGCAAAATCCATAGTAGGCCCATCACTACTAATTTGTTTATTTGCAAAAATCCCTTTTTTAATTTCGATGTTAGATTTATTTGTTAGTTTCAAAATATCCTGATGCATTAGTATTTTCAGTGCTTTCATTTATTGTCGAAAATTATAAAGATTCAACTTGATATGCTGAGAGGAATCCAGCTGTAAAAGCTAGTAAATAGGAATGAGCATTGCAAAATCCAAAAATGTTGTTATGCACTTTAGCAGTTGCAATACCAATTCAAACCCTTCCAATAATGAGGTCTTCTTCCACATATCCCATTGTCATCCAAATCTGACCCTGGAGATCAAAACAAGGACCTCGAGAAGACAAGTACATCGAACGATTATCTTCATATTAATATTCTTGAAGGGTGGCCGGGTACGTGACGTCATTCAAATGGGTCAAGGACACAATCTTAGGGAATCGTAATAAAGACTCGTTTGACGACGCTCTCCTTTATGATATTCCTCCTTAAAGGGATAGGACGTAAAAAGGAGATGAAAATTATATCCGTTATTTTACATACCTAGTAATTTCGTTTCTGTAATATCTGGGCCAGAATTGGAATTATTTCGATATTGGGGCGGCCTTGTGAGGGGATAGCTTGTTTTGCTTAATATTGAAGCAGAATTATCACAATATTAAAATACAAAATTAAGAAGCAGATTTTGACACAGCCAGGCTGAAGTGGGAGTGAGCCTGACACGTCGCACGAATGCACCCGGAGAGATGGGCAAAGTTCGTCACCCACTGGACGCCTGAGAGAGGACATCGCCGTCGAGGCAGACCACGTCGAAGGTGGTATCTGATTAAGTTTGCAGGGTCAACATGGTCAGAGATCGCACAAGACTGGGAGGTTTGGAAGGAAAAAGGGAACGCCATTACGCAGCAGTGGAACACAAAGTAGGCTAACCAAAAAAAAAGAAGGTGTCGAACCTCACCAGTTAATTTTTGAATGTGACAGCGAATTTCACTCAGCGACAAACTGCGCCGATTTGATGAAAGCCGAGAACGTAACTTGATGATTTTCAAATTAATTTGTACTTATTAGCCGGACTAATTCACTGTCATGAATTGATTTCAGTATGTTTATTTATAGACGGATTACACCTTAGAGAACTCTTCCCCATCTGACCTTCCTACATTAAAAAAAACCGATCAAGTGTGTGTCCGACCACGCATAATAAAGGGTTCCGTAGTTGGGATGAATTTATCCCAAAAACCAACTTAACATTGTATTTGAAAAACATGTTCTCCCATACATCGATATACGTCACGGTCAATTCTCCAACTGCTAAATATGTAAGTTTCTAATCGCAAAAAATATTCTTTTTATGTGGTAAAACTACAAATTAAGTATTTTCACACTTTTTCCTTTAGTTGTGCTGTGAGACCTTCCTCTTGCGAAATTTCATGATTTTAGAGCCGTTGTCCTAGAATCATAAAGTATCCTATAGGTTTTGATTTATTTGCGAGAGTCAAAATATGTTGCATAAAAGGCCGTGTTTTATTGCATTGACTTAGAAGCTTGAATTTTATAAATCTCGAAAAGTCCGTAGACCTACGTATTTGATAATAATTTCAACTTGATTTTTCCACGCGTTACTGAGAAAAAGGTCTTGACAGACTGACAGACCGACAGACAACGAAGTGATCCTTTAAGGATTCCGTTTTTTCTTATTGAGGCACGGAACTCCAAAAAAGAAAGTTTAAAACAAAGAAAAATTTAAAAAAAGTTTAAAAGAAAGCTTAAACTAAAAAGCGTTTATGTCGTAGTAGGGCTACGACATAAGCGCCAATTAAAAAGGTATAAAATAACATCGGTTTTTGTACAGCCGGAGTCACTTCTAACCCGCGGAACAACATCACGCTTCCAACGTTACCTCGTCTGTCAAAATTCGACAGGAAGTTTAGTAGTTATGAGGGAACAGATGAACATATATCATACAAACCTGTTAAAATCATAACCTTTCTTTGGCTTTGCCATAGTAAGGTAAAAATATATAGCCTGTGTAAAACACAGCCAAACCCGAGATACTTGAGAGCAATCAGAGCGTAAAGAAACTCAGCTGTAGAGGCTGTAGAGCTTCGTTACGAATTCATGGATCTACAACCCGGAATGTAACATCATAAAAAATAAAACACAAGACATAATAAAAAAAACTTTTTAGCAAAAAATAAAACCGACTTCCACAACAAAACACTACAAAGTGAAAAATAACTTTAATTTCGGTAGTCGGTGTCTTTAGTTTTGTATTTTCGTTTTTTGCCACCGACTTCCAAAATTAAAGTTATTTTTCACTTTGTAGTGTTTTGTTTTGGAAGTCGGTTTTATTTTTTGCTAAAAAGTTTTTATTTTTCACTTTTTAGTTGTGGAACCTACGCCACACAAATTCGAATACATAATTAAGCACAATAATTGTAGACATAGCCATGTAAATAACCGTGATAGGAAGTTATTAAAACATCATCCACATATATTATAATAAGTGGGAAAAATACACATTATTGAAGCTAACTCAAAAACTCCCCAAGCAAAGTTAATAAAATTTATATGGGACCACCTCGGATGTATACCCTTTCAAACAAAAAAAGAATTTTCCAAATCGGTCCATCCGTCTTTGAGTAATCGCGTAACAAACATACAAAAAAAAAACATACAGACGAATTGAGAACCTCCTCCTTTTGGAAGTCGGTTAAAAAACTAGCCTTCGTTTGCTTTGTGTTTTAAAGTTCCGAAACTGTAACTTAATTAAGCATTCAAGCAGAGTTCACAGAATATCTTTCTTTGAAGTCAAATTTTATGTTACATCTGCAAATCTCCACATATATGAGAATTAACACACGTTTTGTCATGACCAACTAATGGTGTTTAAATTGGCTCCAATTATTTCATCATTAATTTACCAAAATTTTGGAACAATATTTCGTTTCTCCATTCGTTTCATTCATCATTCATCATTTCAGTCATTGTTTCGTTTTTCAAAGACAGTGATTTCTTTTTCAGAGATCACCAGCTCCAGTGCTCAAGATCGATAAAAAAAAAACAGAAATAACAAAGTATTGTTTATTTGCCACAGAAATACTTGCTTATAAAAGGTAACTTAGTAGTTGATGATCTATTTACTTGAGTTATCTTTTTCTTGTTGTGGAAAAATTGTAGGATATATTATTCTACTAATACACAATTGACACGTTCCATTCCATATTCTCTTAGCCAAAGTAGACCGAATAATATTCGTTTAACATCAAACCTCGCTTTCATCTTATACAATATTTATTGCGCAAGGTTTAATCTTTGTTTCATCAGCACCATTGTGAGGCGGTCTCGGGTCGCTACTAAATATTAAAATGTTGGGATTTTCCAACAATAGACTGCTTACAAATATATTCTACTGTTGTTTTCACCTATTGTGGTTGGGTGTTGTATTAACATATACGTACAACCTTCTGTTTTGTGTTATTGGGGCGTCTACTAATATTGCTGCTGTTGGTATGAGTATTTTGGTTTTTTTTTTTTTTAATGCAGGTTTTTTTTAATTTTTGTGGTACGAAAGCTGTCTTCATTTTTAAAGTAGTTGACAACACATTATCGTGAAGTCGCATCTAGATAAGTTCTGCAAAATCATTATCATTCTCCCACCCTTATCCCAATTTATTTGGGGTCGGTGACTCGGTGCAACATGTCTTTTTCTTCCTTACTTCTACATATATCAGTTGACATCTCGGTAGTCACCCCCTTTCTATCCATATCATCTTTCACACAGTCCATCCATCGTTTCTTGATTTCTCTACGTTTCTTTCCCTACTCATGCAGCCATCTACGTTCATACTCAAAACTTTCCTCACGATATATTCCTCATTCCTCCGCATCACATGCCCATACATGGCAACTGATTTTTGAGATATTTTGAGAAGATAAAATATATGTATATATATAATAGAATATATAATAGAAATAATGTGTAACATCAAGCCTGTTCTCCCCGTTAAAGGGTTAGGCAGAGGTGTACCTAGAACATTCATATTTCGCCAGTTATGAAAATAATAGGTAAATATTTGCACAAAAATAAACATAATTATTTATATGAATTGACTATGTATATTATTATCGCAGATATAAAACTAGCTAACGAAGCTTCCAACCTCTGAGACGAAAACATTCGGTCAACACGGGCGCGGGGAGGAAGGGGTAAAGTAAAGATTGCAGATATAATGTTAAGCGACAAAATAGTACAGAAGGTCGGCTCCATACAACGAGCGAAAATGCACGCACACATAGACACGCTTCACTTAGAGTGAGTAAAAGTGTACTCGCGACCGGCATCCGGTTGTGACTGCATTGCACCCTAATTGCGTAACACAATATCAATCAGAATTTGGATCATTTTGAAGCAAATTGCTAATCCATTGTATCATATGTTCGAAAAATTTGTCGGCTCGACAACGTAAATAACGCAAATGTTGTTGAACTGTCAAAATGAAACCGATTCCGATTGGTTGGAGGTCTTTGCCAAATGTTACGCGATTTCCATCAAGAGCCACGCGCGCTCGATTTCATACCATGCCACGCCACGTCAGTGACGATGGCAACTTGTCAGACCATGTTGAGTTTTTCATTTCAATAAATTTATTATTATTATTATTTGATATTTCTCGGGACCCTGGGGTCCCGGACCTTTCGAAGGCGTACGAGGAGCCGAAGCCAACTCGCAGAGGCCCCTTAGATAGTTTTAAATGATGAGGAGGCACCAACCGAGGTTTGATTATCCCTGTATGCACTATGCAAGTGCACCCAACCCCCGGTTGGTACAGGACTATTGTTGTACGTGGAAACAAAACATATTGGGCTATGGGTTTGGGTGGCTAAAGTGGATTGGGTAACTTGAACTATGGAAGAACTATGTCCGCTGCCTGACCAATGTTATATACTCGTATTATACACGGATAAAATGGCAGGGGGTGACTTGCACACTCAATAATGGGCCCCCGGTGACGGCCGCTAGCACATAGTGACGTAGCGACAAGGGGGGCAACACTTCCTGAGGTGCTTGAGGAGTGGAGAGGTATTCCACGGCTATCAGGACAATCCCGGAAGTACGGTCAAGATCCCTACCAGCATCTTACTGGAATAATTCCTTCCTCCGAGCACGTTTGCTCTTGCGAATCTCCACTCAAGCCGGCCAATAAAGGTAAGAAAGAGGTGGGAGCTCTGTTCCTCGTCAGTGTTCACTCCAGCCGGCCAATAAAGGCAAGCCAGAGATGAGGACAAGATTTCTCCCGGGAGATAGGGTCCATGGGGTCGCTACTGCCCATCAGCTCGCCACATGCTGCCCTGCGGGTTTTTGTATCTCTCTTGGTCTGGCTCCTCATCCTAGACCCGTTCCGGCAAACTCTACCTGCACAGACCTAAAGTTTGGAGCGCGCAAGCCCCACCACGACGTCAACGTAGAGATATAGCGGTGAGGTTATTATTATTATTATTATTATGTTCGCCGGTCGCACCTGCCGTACTATTAGCTAGTACATTTGATTCACTTGTGCGCCAAATCGTCGCTCTACAATTCGCGACGCAGTGACTCGTGGCATGCTCTAAAGAACTTCTTTAATTTGTTTTCTCCGCAGTCGCTGACCCAAGACGCGTGTCGTTTGAGCGTGTAGATCGTGGCCAATGGGTGTTATCACCGTACGACCACGTGTAAGGGTACGTGCGCCTGTTTTCGCTCGTCATAAGGAGTCAGCCTTCTGTATCTATCTATTTTATGATTGCAGATATAAAGCTAAGCGAGTAATCTGATTTGACATCTAGACGACTGGAGGTCAGAGAGCCACTAATCGAGTTATAGTGAGTGCGATAGCTTCGGGAGGAACGATACTATTGGTATCGATGGAAAGAGTTGGGTAGTTTTGGATTTGGGCTTGTTTAAAGAAGGTTCTTGTTGGGAGTATTATTTTAGGTGCTACATTGAGTAGTCTATCACAAAGATAACTGATGTCACTCGGAAAGCTGCCACGCTAAAATGGAATCGAGCTGGACACGTCTGCCGCATTACGACCAATGGGCCAAACTCACGATCCAATGGGTTCCTCCCAATGGCAAGCAACAACGTGGCAGACCCAGACGGAGATGGCGGGATGAGCTGAATTCCTTCAACAAGAACTGGTACTTAGCAGCTTTAAACAGAGAGAAGTGGAATGAGAGTAGGGGCCTTTGACCTGCAGTGGGGCATCACAGGCTTTTAATAATAATTATTGAGTAGTATAATAATTATTGAGTAGCATAATAATTGTTGAGTAGTATAATAATTATTTAGTAGTATAATAATTATTGAGTAGTATAATAATTATTGAGTAGTATAATAATTATTGAGTAGTATAAGGTGTGTTTTAACAAGGGTCACGAAAACTAGAGGACAAGTCCCGAAATCACGAAATCAATCAAATCAATAGACACAACATAATTCTTCTGCTCAAGCCCTCGGTTTCTGAAATTGTCTGTTATTGAATTTAACTTGAGATTTTTTAGCTGTTGTTGTGCTAGCCAGCCAATCATAACAGTCATGTTTGACAGTCTGCCGATCTATTCTGTAAAAGTCTAACCGTGGAGTGAGTTTGAAGTGAGCTGTCATTCCATCTGACGCTGGCATTGACACGTTTGACAGCTCACTTCACCTAAGTTTTCACGGTGATATTATTCAAGAATAGATCGGCTGATGCTACGGATTGACATTATTGACAGCTCACTTCAGCAATGTTTTCAAGGTGAGGTTTTTACAGAATACCACTACTGTTTACAAATTGTGTTGATATTAAACCGTGCAATAACTACAATTCTATTAATTTTCGAAGTTGTATCAAATTTTGATCGATTAGGTTCCCAACGGGGGCGATATCACCCCCTAGTGGGCGCTAGAACTTTTCGTGTGGCACGGTTATAGTTATTTGTATATATTAATTTGTGATTATTAATAGATAAACAGACATATAAAGGGGGCGTTGGAATTTTTTTTCTTATAAAGGGCTGGTCCATAAAAGGTTGGGAACCTATTTTAACTCATTTCAAATATACTCGTTGAAATGAAAAACCTCCTTCGATAAAATCGAAGGCGGTTTTTAATCGAGGAAAACTGTTATAATTACTTGTCTTGATCCTCTGGCCATCCTTTCAAGGTATTTCGGTTTTTGCAGACGCACTACTTTCCTAACTCCATCAATCTTCTCAACAAGTCTATCTCCATCCATCACACAGTACTTCACAGTAAGACAATTACGTGCCAGGGCAAGCTGTGCGTCTTGTCACTGCGCCTAGTCGCTGCAACAAGACGCAGAGCTGGCGTATGCGTTTGCAACTAGTTGTTACGACAAACGTTGGAGCAGGAATCGATCATTTTCTTTATTCGAGAGAAACGATCGTGGTGTTCGTCTAGTTGCACTTGTCTTAAGTTCACATTCAAAGGCAAAGGCGCAATACAAACACACGTGCATCTTCCTCAGCGTTCACAGCAAGACTGACGCTGACCTGTCGCATGCTGTCGGTTCACGTGCACCGTGCGTCTCGACTCCCCTAGCCTGTCGTTGTGACTCTGCCATAAGAGTAGACTTTCAGGTTCTGATTGTCAGACTTTCAGGCTTCAGTCTACGCGTACCGACTGTCATAGACCTACGAATGATAGCCGGAACAAAACGCTTACAGCTGCTTTCCGAGGTGCCGAGAGGTCTCGGTATGAAATGGATGGTACTACATTCACGGATCGACCTCAGAAGCGTTACTTAACTTTGACCTATCGACCCGTGGGGTTTACTTATACATGAGCCCTTCTCACAAACAATGACATCGCGTGCACGTGTTAATTATGTCCCTAATAATTTCCTACCACCGTCTGTACAGGAAGTAATGTGTTGTCACGCACGTGTCGGGGCAGGAAACATGTGTCGGAAGGAAAAGGGAAGGGAAATTCAATGAGGAGTTTCGATTAATAAAATGGCAGATTGTGTGTTATAATTTTATAAAGCTATTTCAGGGCCATCCTTTAGAAATGGCCTAAATCTTATAAAGCCATTTAGAAATTCTAGGAAGTGTTGCGGGAAAGAGTAAAAAAATATTAAAGTTAGCTTACTTCAAGGTTACTTAAAGGCTATTCAAATAGTAAGAAAAAGCGGCCAAATGTGAGTCATCGTACTACCGTATAATTATTTTATTTTTATTATTTGTTGTTATAGCGGCCGTAGTAGTACTCACTCTGTGAAAATTTCAAGTGTTTATCTATTACGGCCTGTGACGACGGACTCGGCCTATGTGTGGACGGACGGACGCCGCGGATAGCGCAGCCTTAGTAAAAGGCTCCCGTTGGCGCTCTTTGGTACGGAACCCTAAAAAACCAGTTTCAGGTAATTCAAAAATACTTTGACATTTTATTTAACGTGCAAAGTATAATTTCACATCAGGAATCCCATTATCTCTTTAGCTCGAAAGCCCTGGAAAAATGTAATTTTATAATTTCGTAGGTAACCAAATTTTTGGAATTCATACCAACTTTTAAACGTAGAGCAATTTCAGGAAATTATTTAATAAACCAAATAAAATTAAGTTTCAGGGAACCAACTCTTGAAGTCTAGATACAGGACGTCTTGACGATTGCGGCAAGTTACATTGCTGTACGGAGCCAATTAGAGAACCTTAGATGTCGGAGTTTCACTACGCAACTTGAAATTGTCAACGGTTCCTTTGCAAAGTCCGTCACTTCTAAAATTTTCTAGCACAAAGTTTCATATTAATTGCCATCATAAAACTAAAGTTAGATTATATTCAGCAATTTTTTTATTTCCTTCTGTTTTTTAAATCCTTCTGTAATGGACGCAAATGCCGATTTTTGGAAACACTTGTCAGGCTAGCACAAGATACCTACGTCTTTAGGTACACGTTATGTAACAGCAAAACCATCAAAAACAGAAACACTTCTCAACTCCCAACGTGAAAAAAAACCACAACTAATAGGTATTAGACAAGCAAATCAATCAAGCCTCCGTCGCTGTACATACACGTAGCTGCGTAGGTTCCCAACTCGTGTCACAACACAACACAACACGTCGTGTCGTCCGCCGTGAATCAAGAATATCGACGTGAAACTTCAGCAGTGCATGTCGCGCCGCGTGACAAATTAGTCGCACTAATGGCTGCACGGTGTTCCCTCGTCAGCGGGTGATCGCAGCCAGTTGCAGAAGGGTTGGGAAAGTTGCTTCATTGCTTGTTGTTACGTAAGTTAATATCGGTCTGTCACTTTTACACGTAAAGTTTCTAACGCTTCAAACTAACAAAACAAAAAAAAAAACAACTTTCATAAGATAACTTTTTTGTACGTCTGTCACCACAAAGGTTTTACTCGAGATTTATAAAGCAACGTTGAATGTTGGCATGATGTTTGTCTAGGTGACGCGCACGCAGATCGTCAGTCTAAGACCTTTTTTTTAAATTTATTTGGGGATCTGTTGGATCTTGGGAAATGAAAAGTTTTATTTGACATACCCGAGGTCAGTGTTACTCAAAACGTATGCTTCAAATAATTTGTAGCTATGATACTTCGAATACATGTACTTTAAAATATGTACCTTTGCATTCATTCATCAATGACAAGACTATCCAGGAGGGAAATGCCACTCCAGCAGGCCGCACTTTTTGCAGTGCAGAGCTACACTATCAATATATTCTATTTTGCTAATCTTTGTATTTTGGTATAATGGGATTATAGCCTGGACACGGGTGTACGAGAAACGCAGGTGCTTAGGAATCACACTATATAATCACTCAGATTACAATTCAGCAGAACTTTTGAGTTAAAGCGCATACGATAATTATTAAAAAGCCGTATACGAAATTCTACCGATTTTGCTGATTTACGTGTTTTTACAGACGTGATTGTACAGTTAAAATACTGTATTTCTATAAGTTTAATGCACAACATGAAAGATCATTTCAGTTATGACCTAATGCGA
Source organism: Dicycla oo (assembly GCA_948252095.1). Taxonomy (NCBI): domain Eukaryota; kingdom Metazoa; phylum Arthropoda; class Insecta; order Lepidoptera; family Noctuidae; genus Dicycla; species Dicycla oo. Next base: position 1,165,729 of record OX411733.1, read on the forward strand.
CTTTTTATTTTGCCTCGAGCATTACAATGCGAGCTTTTTAGGTTGTTTTGAAAGATTTTTTATTGCCATTTTTTTTTTAATTTTTGCATTTTTTTTTTCCGGAAATTGATTGATTTTGGACTAAAGTTCATTCCTGTGGTTTTCATTTTATGAACTTTAAAGTTCTAAATAGCCTCTATGCTCATTTTCTTTAAAATTTTACTAAGTTAAATATTTTTTTCTCAAACATTTTAAATGTAAAAGTTAAAAAGTGATGCATTCATTATATATACGACTTTCACAAGAATACTTTGTAATTTTTTCGTACCCTTTCGACGTCAAAACGATACGTAGTGATATTCTAAACCTCTAGCAGCAAAAATTCACAAAACAGTCGTCGGTTTTAGATCGATTAGTCTAAATTATAAAAAAAGTAGCTCATTCATTAGACCATAATTTAAATGATCTTTCATGTTGTGCATTCAAACTTATATATGTACAGTATTTGAACTGTAAAATAACGTCTATAAAATCACTTAAATCAGCGAAATCGGCAAAAATTCGTATACGGCCTCTTAAATCTCCGGTCTCAGTCTCCATGCACACAAGCACGGGAATAAAGCTCCATTTACACGGTGTAAGTTTATTGCTCATAGCATACTATAACATTGAAGGGAAATTAGCTGGCACCGTCTAAACAATACGTACAGTATTGTCGCACGATACGGGCAAGTTAATTCCCGTTCATTGGTATAGGTGCAAACAGCATGTTCAATAAAATTTTACGTAGGTACAATAAAATCGCACATACCATAAAATCACATTCAATTCTGGCATATAAATTTTCCATCATTCAAACATGAGCGGCAGTTTTATTACCTAGGTGTAAAAGGTATGTGATTTTATTGAATGGCAAAACTTGAAATTATTGTATGCCATTTTATGGAAAACACACGCGTGTAAAATTCAACGTGATTTATGGCATGCAATGCTCTTGAACTTTCCAGAAACTTGCACAATGTAAATGGAGCTTTACCCAACAATATGGTCTCGGTAAATGGAATGAAAACATCAATAGTCCGTGTCGTGCTTCGTGACAAATCAACTGAGCTAATAGTTTCCGAGCAGGGAACGGTTAAGTCGCAGCTGCAATGGGAACTTCTGGTATTTATGAAAAGTCTGCAAGTGTATAGAATACCTTTTGGGTTTTTATAATTTAACACATTTTCCATGCTAATAAAATACTAAATAGAGAACCTTTAATAATAACAATATTTAAACATTTTAGTACAATCTATACTAGTTCTACGAACAATAGATAGACCTCCACAAATTTTTTTGCAACAGCTTCTTTCTTATTGTAAAACTAAATTAGTTGAATAGCCTCGTTTTAAAGAATTCTGATAATTATAAGAAGGTGGTCCCAGGTACTTCATCAATCCTTACCTAGTAGTTAAAAGGCCGATTTCACAGGTAGAAACTACTGAACGCCACTTGCTACGATCCTTACATACTGTTTTTGCTTCGTTTACGTCCATACAACAGTTTACACCACGCCGCCCTTTTTTCGTCGGTTAAAAATACGAATAGCTACAAGATTTTACTAAAAGCTATTAAGTATATACAGTTTGAATGTGATGGTGATGATGCAACATACACATCAGTAAATAAAAATTTGGGTCAAAGTAGTTGCGAGAAACATAATAAAAATTGTTCACTGTTTAACAGAGCTATATCTAATTTAAGTACAGCGTTTATTATTTTATTGCCTTCTCTCTAGCGTCGCGTCATAAACACAGTTTTGTTGTTAACTACATAACGAGGGTAGAACTTTGTCACTTGATATAGATTGAAATGGAGGAGCTTGTAAACACAGCTCTGTTTCACTTAATTCGCTTTATTAACTTGAGAGGATTCTGTGTTCCGGACGGATTTAGATCCTGGTGAAGATTAAACTTTCACCCTCCTTTTGCGCAAATAAAAAGATCATCGATCCTCCTGCCAATATGGTGATCAGGGAAAAGAAGCCGTTGCGTCCAGAGGTTTCATGGTTATTATTCATATAACTATGATGAAGAAAAGGAAGGAAGGAAGGTTAAGCTACGCTTGCTGCAGTCGGTTCGTGGATGGGTGACCAGTGACCATCCATATCGGGACCCCTCCATTCCCCGGAAAGTACGTTAAGCCGTTGGTCTCGACTGTCATTCGTATATCTTAGACAGTCGTTAGGGGTATTCAGAAACCCAAGTCTGACTACCAGTCTTACCAAAGCGTGTCGTATTACCTAGTCACTGGATTGTGAAGGTCAGATAGACAGTCACTCCATGTAAAATACCCCAACATAGTTGGCAAAAGGTCAGGCATGATGATGAAGTTTTTATTCAACCTCTTTATCGATCTACCCACACATTCATTGCTTACGTGCATTTTCTAAAGAATGGTCTATACTTTATCAAGGAACATGAGAGCATCCAATTTTTGTGTTTGAGGACACATCACATTAAATTTGTAGTGTCTCATGTTGGGCGCCATTTGATAATTGGGAGCCAACAAGACATTCATGTAAAATAAAGTAGTTTTTCTCATAGATATCATACACTCTAGGCATCCACTAAGGAAGGATTTTTGGAAATTCTACCCCTAAGGAAGGTAAAATAGGGGATGAAAGTTTGTATGAAAAATCTAATTCCTTGGATTAATAGAATTGACACTTGACGCAAATACTAATCTAATTAAATTATAAAGATTGCCATTAATAGTTTTCCTAAACTACCCGCTGAGGGGGTACTGTGGGACGTCAAAGTTTGTATGGAGGAATTTTAACGCGTGTTCCGATTAACTCGAAACTCAGTATTTATAATTAAGACCAAAAATAAATAATAATTTATATCAGGATTTTTAATTTACCCCTAACGGTGTGAAAAGGGGTAGTCAATATTACATGGGAGGATTTAACTGCGGGGCTTGATTAACTCAAAAATTGGTGTAAATGATCTTTCAGTCAATCGAAACATCTCTCATTCTGTGGAGTGAAAACAGTTATATGAAAAATCTTATTCATTTAGTGAAATAGCTTGAAACATGGCGCAAATACTTGCCCTAAGATTAGTTTTTCAAAAGTACCCCTCAAAGGGGTGTTTAGGGACGTTAAAGTTTTTATGGAAGAATTTAAAGCGTGGTCCGATTAACTCGAAATTCCATATTTATACTTTTGACAGAAAAAACAATAGTAAGTTTTTGGCTTTTTCGAAAGTCAATCCCTGAAAGGGCAAATAGGGATGATTAAATTTTTAAGGAGAGGATTTTACTGCGTGGCTGAATTAACTCAAAAAATGGTATAAGTAATCTTTGAATCAAGTTATAGGAACTTCATATTCATATTTATTTATTTGCGTTCTACAAGGTAAAAAGATGTTAACAAAAGCTTAGAGCTAAGAGCCGTTGTAGACCCTGTAAGGGCACAGCAAAATAGTTTTGTTACAGGATAAAAAATTCTTAAGATCTAATTATTGTTAAATTTAAAATTAAATCAAATTATACATTAAAAATTAAATCATTACAATCATAACAGTTAACAACAATAACATAAATAATTCAATTAGTAGTTATATAATAATTAAATAATTAAAAATATCTTATAGTCTTAGTTATCTTATAGTCTAAAATATATATTATAGTCTTTCATTCAAGTATTCCTTCACAGTATAATAGCTTTTATTTAATAGAAATACTTTTAATTTATTAACAAAGATGTTGTATTTATGCGTATTTCTTATATCTTCCGGTAACTTATTGTATATTTTTATCGACATGACATAGGTACTTGAGGAGTGCAATTTTAATCGGGATGTAGGGATGTTTAACCTATTTTTATGTCTTAAAGTAATGTTAGTTTGTATGTCTTCTCTTTTTGAATAAAATTTCGGGTATGAACGTACGAATTTACAGATTTCGAAGATGTAGATACATGGTAGAGTTAAAATTTTTTGTTCCTTAAAGTGGGGCTTACAGCTATCTGTTTGTTGAATATTTACAAGTATTCTAATAAGTTTTTTTTGTAGGGTGAATAATGTGGGTGATTCTGTGCTATTTCCCCATAATATGACTCCGTATTTTAGCCATGCATAGGCATATGCATAATATGTTACCAACGCAGTATTTATGTCTGTGGTTTTTTTGATTTCCCGAAGGGCGTATGAAAATGTTGATAATTTTACCTTTAATTTTTGTATATGTGACTTCCAGTTTATATTTATTTATAACTTTCCACACGAATTTTCAAAATTCCAGCCCTGTGGGTCAAAAGAGGAGATACATTTTATTATAAATTTTGTATTCCTTAGGTATTGACCTAAGGAATAAAAAAATTAAAATAAACTTGAAACTTGGCAATATTTGCCTCAGTAAATAATAATAAAACAACCCCTCACAGAGGATATTTTACATGGTCGAAAAATTTTAACGCGCTGTCGGATAAACACGAATCTCTGTACTAATATAGTCTGGCAGTTTGAGTACTTTATACGGCCTACCCAAATGTCCTTTCTTTGATATTGTTCGTCGAGTCGTTCAGCTCCTTAGGTACTGAGTTGAGCTATACGATTACTGACTAATGCTTGCACTGACTGGACAGGTCCATTAAAATCTGTGTGATTCTTTCCTCAAAAGACTAATCTACATGGTATTCATATGATCTGACTAAGATTATGTCTGGACTTTAAAAGAGATTTTGACCCCCTTTGCCATTTCTTCTCAGGGGTATTCAGTTAGGAAATGTCGACTACTTAATATGACGTTCAAAAGTGATACCGATATCCTGTTTACAGAATAAACTTCATTATAAATTTCATTTAATTTCAATACTTAAAGCCAAAAATAGAAAAGCACGTGTTTCAGTGTTTTTCAAAAATCATCTAAAGGAATGGAAAAGGGTAATAAAGTTTAAGGGGTGAATTTTACTGCTTGCTTCAGTTAACTCGAAAATGGGTATTCATAATGTTTGTCATACAATGGAAACGCTTTTTTAAAACAAGCCCTGTCGTGGTGAAAAGGGAGGACACAATAAAATATTATTCCTTTGATCTATAAACTAAAAAAATGGCCTGAATATTTATTTATCTAAATCTATAATAATAACAAAGCTGAAGAGTTTGATTTTGTTTGTTTGTTACGCGCTAATCTCTGGAACTGGCTACTCAGATAAAAAAAAAAAACATATTTTTACATTTGGTAGCCGAATTCTTAAGGAAGGCATATTAATTAACATCACGCTAAGATCCTTAGCAGCCGAGCAAAAAGAAAAAAGTCAGGAAGAACGCTTAGAGAAAACTAAGTAATAGCGAGGGCAGACAATGCCATGCGACAGGGATGGTCGGGGGAAGAAGAAAAATCACGCGAACGAAGTCGCGGGCAGAAGCTAGTTTTAAAAGAAAATCGAAGAATAATTTTGTACGAATTCAGAGTGATTCCCATTTGCGATATTTTTTATCTGGATATTGTCATACCTAATATGAATATTCTTTATTATAAACAATAATCTTACCTCTACGATCCTGTCGTTAACTTGTATCTTCCCGCACAGGTCAGCTGAGCTGCCCTCACTGATGCTTTTCACGAATATCCCGCTCAGTTCCTCTGTTGACAAATAAATGCAATCAATATAAACATTGGAAAATCCAGAAGTGCACGCCTTTGACACTCACTGTCCAGAGTTTGAAAATGTACACAATGATCGCTTGACAAAGTCTGTTCTTTTTATTATTTTTTTACCATTAAAATTGATTTGAGTTCCATTTGATTAAGATAATCTGCTTTAAAAAGTTATACTATCTGTAAGATTGTAAGTGATAAATAATTTTGAACACATTATCTTTTATCTTATTTTTTGTATTATTTCCATTTGCTTTGATTAATTGTGCCACCGAAAAAAATATGGATTTTTTTAGTAACGTGTAGAATACTTAATGTAACAAAGATATTTTTTATTAAAAAAAAAAAAAAAAAACTATACGGACTAGGACATTGAAATGAAATAGGCGATTAATCGTTGTAATTCTATAGCTAACAAATACAAGTCCTGTCTCTAAACGATATTTTTTCGGCAGTTATTATGACTACATACGAGTACAGAACAAAAAAAGAGTCCATACATACAGACATCCGGACGTCCAAGTAAACATGTTTTTTTCTTCAAAGTAGCAGAAATAATGTTTTTTTTTTTTTAACATAAAGTAAGTTTACTCAAATATTTTCTTGATATACGTGTACTCATATTATCCTATGAAAATATGAACGTAATAGAGTCATTCTAAGTCCGGGAAATTGCTTGGCTTTGATGTGTTAAGATTAGAGCACTTCCTCAAACGCTTCGCGTTATGCAATAGGCTCGCCCCCTATTACATGGCATTTAAACATAACTGGCAAAATGTGGGTGTACTATAGGTGCACCTCTACCTAACCTTTCGGGGATTACAGGCGTGATGTTATGTTATGTAATACCTACAAATAACTTGATTTGATTTAATTAATTTTACAAAACTAAATAAAGGATTGTTTGGAACTCCGGAGAGATGGAATTCGATCCAACCAAATTGATTATTCGACTTAATTAATTTTTCAGCACTCATAGTCGATTCCTACACCGATCGATATCTGTAGCTGAAAATGAAAACTAGCATCATTTATTTATTTTATTTTTATTTATTTAACCATTTATATACACACAAATAAACATACAAGAAGAAAGGAACAGAAAAAGTTGAACAAATGTGTTGCTTGATGAAATGGTATAACCAAAATCTTTTACAGCAGATAATTCCATACAAACATTTAAAATTAAAATAAAAACGGTTATTTGTCACTAGAAGAAATACATTAAAATATGACAGACACTCAAAGACACAATCAAACAAAAAATGTACACAACAAACAAGGAATATTGATCCTAGGTCTGTATTTTGGGGGTCATGAGATCTGTTAAAACAAAACAGCAACTTTTAGAGACGACTGTACACACACATAATTGCTCACGCTATTTATAAATGCATGGCGGTAAGTCATATGTGGAGTGGAACGAAAAGATCATGCTGTAAATAAAATATTTAAAAGATCCTGAAAAGGTAAAATTAATTAATAACAATATATAGTTTCTGGTGTTGAATTAGAAACTTTGTATGGAATCTTCTGCTGTAAAAACTGTTTTAAGAAAGAAATAAAATATGTTTAATTTGGCAGAATATGTCATAAGTACTTACAATGACACAATATAATAAAAAAAATATATTATTAAAAAAACAAAAGAGCCGCCTGCACAAACACATAGGTAACTGAAAAGAGAAAAACAAGCATTACTTATAATCTCTTCTCAAAAGTTACACCATATTTCAGATTATTGCTTCGTCCCCGCCTGCGACACTAAAAATCAATAGATTATAGGTAATGCTTGTTTTTCTCTTTTCAGTTATGGGTTTGTGCAGGCGGCTCTTTTGTTTTTTTTTTTCAATCTTTTAAGTTTTATTAATAAATACCTATATTATATACTTACACAATTTAAAAATGATTAGGCTATGGATATTTATCAATTATTGAAATAACCAATTTATTATTCCTAATTAAATTTAAACATCTAACTTATATATATACTTGTAATCCCCTTTTAATTTCCTTTATTTTGATACGATAGGTTTCGTTATTTTTTTTATTAACATATCACTATTTTGCGCCAAAAATCCGCAAGTTTTTTTTTTTTTTTTTTGTTCAAACATCTATCTAAGGACACTTGGGTTTTTAAGACTAATATAACGATATCTTAACTATCGAAATCCATTCAGCCGTTTGGTTCGTCCAAACGGCTGAATTGACGACGAGGTAATAAAGAAATTTACAAATATACAAGATACGCGCGAGAAACAATCCTTCCATGGCAGTCGGGTAAAAAACGAAGAAAGTATTATTAACTTATGAATCTAAGCACATTTTACGCTATTATCAAAGCAATGTTAGGTAGGTATAACTGCTGCCCGAGACTTCGTCAACGTTTAATTTCTTGTTTTAACATAAAACATATCCTATGACGCTCGGAAATACTGAAACTTTCCATTAGTGAAAGAATTTTTGGTATCGGATCAGTAGCTCCGAAGATTACGCGATTAAATTTGTGAGTTTGTATGATATGTACAAACTCACAAATTTTACCCATTTATAATATTAGTGTAGAATAAAGAAACTCTAATGGAGTTGGGCAGGACACGGCGTGGAGTAACGACAGAGTGGCGTACAAGGACTGGAAGACGAGATGTCGGTCGTCCGGCGGCGAGATGGGTGGACGACATTGTTGCCATTGCGGGTAAAACCTGGGTGAGGCTGGCACAGGTGCGTGGGAATTGGCTCCAGAAAAGAGTGGCCTATGCCCAGCAGTAGGCTGTGGATAAAGATGATGTTGATGATAGAATATAGGACCGTAATAAAATTTGTTTTTAAACATTGAAACAGATATCTCTGCAGTTGCTGAAACCTACATGACTCTCAAGTACCGACCTAACTTCAACTAAAAATACGATCAAAGTTCAGCCAAACATTAGGATTTACTACTCGTAGAGTGCTACGTCCCTAAGCTTTCTCCGATAGTGATCGGAGAAAGCTTAGGGACGTCACTGAAAGCTAAGTCGTCTGACTTATTTAGATAGGGGGGACTGGCGGCCATCGTTGGCAAGCTATCGACTGCTAGATAGCAGCCTAGTTTACGTTGAAAGGATAAATATGTATGTTGTGTTAATGTGTTCAGGGGAACGAATTATCAGATTCAGATTAGCTTGACGATAGTGGTAATCGTATTTGATTGGTTTGACTGTAATGGAGTCTCATCGATAGACATACCGTAGGGATTTGAATTACCGTGGTCTTTTTAGCGTCACATGAGAACTGTGGTCGAAATACAAAGTTTTAGGGTTTCGTACCTCAAAAGGAAAAAACGGAACCCTTATAGGATCACTCGTCTGTCTGTCTGTCGATTTTAGTCTTGACTTGCCAGATAGTGTCTTTGGCACGAAAATTCAACGTTGCTCGTACTTTACTGTATGGTACAATAAATTAAAATTGCAAGAAACTATGACGGCTTCTTCTTTTTTCGTATCGATAGTACCTAGTGTTTTTCTATTGTTAGGTGGCCACGTTGATTGCAGCCTCAGTGGCATTATTTAGGTCATCAAAGGTGCTTCAGGGATCAGATGATTTTTTCTTACAAATCTCGGGATCCTAGGGTCCCGGACCTTTGGAAGGCATACTGACCGAAGCCAACTCGCAGAGGCACCTTTAAATGATGAGGAGGCACTAATTATGCACTTATTATTATTATTATTGAAGGACCATTTAGGACACTTCAGCAAGTGGAATATGTTATGACCAGGAGCATCACACTCGCTCGCTCGGTGTTGGATTGGTCAGGAATCCCTCACTTTGACAAATTGTGCCTAGAGCGGCCCAGTTGGGTGAGCAATCGAATGAGAGCTTTCTTTTTGAGGCCAGTGTTCTTGGGGTTTGACGAAGTCAGAATGTGGTGGATGCTTCTCTTCCTACAATTTACTTCTATCTTTAGGTGGTTTGTCCTGGATGGCCTGCGTAGAGCGTCAAAAACTGTTACAACTACTTTAAGCCCTCGGTCAGGTCCTTGTATAATTGCAGAGGGGGATCGGAATCGGATTCTTGGTTGACGGCTTATTAGATGGAGGTATTTGTCAGGGCAACTTACCAGCCACATAGCAAAGGCAGTTGAGTTGGCTTATGAGCCATATCTTGTCACACAAAGCCATTGTGCGTAATTTGTATAAAGGATTTTAACGCCCTCAAGTCAGCATCATAATAATAATCTTTATAATTCATCTGAAAGACGTCCAATCCTGGACACCAGGTTTCCACCTAGCGCAGTCCTTGAGTACAGGCCTTGAATACCGGCTCTAAGTGTAAACAGTGTCAACATTTTAAGGGGTCATTGTACTTATTATTATGAACAAATGTTACTATGGGACCAAACCTGCAATCGCGAAAAAAAAATCAGCTGGTCAGTACATTTATGTTCGCATAATTCGTCAAAATGTAGGAAACAGCTGATTTTTTTTTTCATGATTTCAGGTTTGGTCCCATAGTAAAAGTTGTTAATAATGATGAGTACAATGGCCCCTTAAAAGGTTGACACTGTTTACACTTACACCCTGTATACAAGATGTAATTTAAATAACGCACAACATTTTAAGGGGTCATTTGACTCATCATTATGAACAATTTTTAGTATAGGACCAAATCTCAAATCGCTGAAAAAAAATCAGCTGTTCCCTACATTTTGACGGGTTATGCGAACATAATAATTAATGTAGGGAACAGCAGATTCTTTTTTCGTCATTTCAGGTTTGGTCCCATAAAAAAAGTTTTTCATAATTATGAGTACAATGACCCCTTAAGAGGTGGTGGGTTATTTAAGTTGTATAATATATGAACTCAATTGTTTCACGATCTTTGACTCACTTCGGTCACATTTGATTTCGATTCCCAGGTCAGGCAAAGGGTGATTGGGTTTTCCTGTCAGGAATTTATTAATAGTAGACCGGAGTTTGGATTTGTGCCCGGTGGATATAGGCTCGCCTCCTATTACATGGGACTTAAACATAACTGGCGACATGTAGGTGTACTATAGGTACACCTCTGTCTAACCCTTCAGGGATTACAGGCGTGATGTTGTGTTTATGTGTTGTTTTTGTTCATGTCAAAATCATTTTCATTTAATCGACATAAAAACTTCCCCTATGAATCAGACAACATTAATAGATACTATAATTTCCTCGTGGGGCTTAATTTCCAAAGCAAACCTGTTAATAATTTGTTGATTGGACTATAATACCCCGACAATGTCGGACTACCCGCACGATATTAATTTGAAAGCTTTTCATAACGTTCCCTTTACACTATCCAAGTTTTAGTGAAACGTTTTATACTTGGAATAGGTTTATTTTAATTGAACTATGGGGTTTTAAAATGTCATTATGGAGATCTGGCTCCAATTTTGTAGGACATTTAAAAATATCAATCGTATTTGTACGAAAATATTTTGTTTATTTATACAATTTTGACGTTTGGCTTTGATACTCGCAGGCGAGCGCACAGCGCGAGAAAAGACAATCTGTAAGGACAAGCGGAATGCCTTTACCCAGCAGAGAGACAGTCATCCTCTGTTTACTATGGAGGATGAGTGAACTTTACACCCGGTTCTCATACACTTTCAAGGACACGAACGAGACACTAAAGAAGTTTTCTTGTTATGATGTTTATGGCCGTTTAGTGTCCTTAAAAGCATTAACATGATTTTTTACGTATCGTAAATGGAAATAATTTTTAGTTAATTCAAATTACATCATCCTAATCACTTTATCATCATCCGGCAGATGTTCACTGCTGGACATGGGCCTTCCATATGTCGCCACATCTACATCATTTCAAATTTAAAAAAAATACATATTTATACTGCTTGATAAAAATCTGACCTTCAGACAACACACCGAATTGCCTGAACCTAATCAAAACTTTCGGCGAACCCTTTCAGCCTAAACACCGCTTGTTCTGAGGGCACATTGTTTTTCGTCCCTTCGTATACCCTCGTCTTATCTCGAGCCCTTCAATACATCAGCGCGATAAGGGTTAATTTCGCCCAGCCGCTCCTATATTAGGAAACTTCGGCGACGCGTGACCTGTGCCCGGGGGTGTACCCACGCTCTTATTGTTTATCAGCACTTGCCTACACCCGGCAACACAAGTACTGTTATTACTTTCTCGTGGACTATTGTTGACTATTATGTTTGCGTAACCACTATGTGTGTTGGATTGGGAGAGGCTTTCGTGTTCCTACAGTTTTCGGTTAGCCATTTTGTACGTAATTAGGTACGTACCGCAAAATTAAGAGTTTTCATAGTAATAATCTAGTATTAATATTCTAGGCAATCAATTCAGCTTAAATTTCATAAAAGTCATGAAGCTGAAAAGTTGTGAAAACTTTAACGATGTAAAAAATCCAGACTCATTCAATAAAGTATGAAATTGATGACTTTTACTGAAAGATCTAACTAAGATTGACTTTGACGGTAATCAAACGAGTTCAAAGAAAAATCTCATTCAGTGAAATGCGAATGAAATTGATTTTCCAGATCACAGAGCTGCGCCAAATGAACAATCACGAAAAATTCTTCCATTTTTAATTTAAGACGGGCTTTTGTAAATTGAAAATGTTTTGAGTGTGGCTATTTTTAACCGACTTCCAAAAAGGTTTTCAATTCGGATGTTCATATTTTTTTTATGTAAGTATGTTCGGGCATAACTCTGTCATATATAGACGGATTCGCTAAATTCTTTTTTTTTTTGCTTGAAAGGGTATGCTCTCGAGATGGTCCCATTGCCACGAAGTCAGAATCTGATGAGGAGATCTCAATAATAAGTATTTCAAAGGTTGCGATTCGATTAGGTACTTTAATAATGGTTGCTAAGCAATTTATGCTCGTCACAATGCATATGCTGAAGTGGAGCTAATGGTGACTTCACCATAAGTTCTAGTTCTCCTGGTTCTTACTAGGAGAACTTCTCAACAAGTAACGTCCTTGTATCGGATAAAGTAATATTTGGTAAAAAGGTGATGAGCAGTTGACATTAAGCTCACATAGATAAATTGCGAACTGACCCACTAAAAAATGAAAAATAAAACCTTTTTTACAAAAAAAAACAACCAACTTCCAAAAAAAAAACTACAAAGTGAAAAATAACTTTAGTCGGTGGCAAAAACCTAAAATACTGATCCAAAGACACCGACTTCCGAAATTAAATTTGTTTTTCACGTTGTAGCGTTTTTTTTTTTGGAAGTTGGTTGTTTTTTTTTTCGTTTTCTCATTTTTCAGGCAAATTATCCAATTTTGTTTCCTTAAAAACCTAATTCGAACTATTACGAAGAATTTTTATTTTATAGACTAATAGAATTACGTTAGAATTTTCCCGAATTTTTAAATTTTCCGGATAACTTACATTTTTCTTTCCCTAAATACCTAATTTACGAACATGTTTTATTACATATAGACTAAAAACCTTGATAACGTTACGATTTTCCCGAATTTTCCAATTTTCCGGGCAACTTTTCCAATTTTTCTTTCCCCAAAAACCTAATTCAAACTATTACGAACATTTTTTTTATTATAGACTAAATGACTTATTTTTATTTATTTTATTTTTTATTATATCCTCACTTACAACTATTTTTACAGGTATAACCCAATGCAATAGTGAAGCAAACTTAAAAACTTATTATCTAAAACTTATTACATATAATGTTATCCTTGTGAATTCACTTAGTGTACACGCAAAAACGTCTATCTCCTCTATAACTTGATTATGCTTGGGCTTCATTCTAAACAAGAAATACATACCAGGAGAGTAGAGAATACGAGGAGAATTAAAATACCATTAAGAGCCTATACAACTTCAGCTCAAATTCTAATTTCGCCCCCACTTCCGCGCCCCACCTCATTCTTTATCAGTGTGTTCTGAGCGCAAGCGACACAGCTCTCTCGTTCGAAAGCCGAAGCGAGACTGAGCGGGCGGCAGGGAATAAACTTCAAGACGCCGATAGTTTAGGTAATTTCTTTTAACGGTGAAAATAATGGTAATTAAAAAAACCACATAAGACCTGCTTTATATGTAGTTCAGTTAGTATGCAAAGTTTCATCATCTAATTTGAAGGGCGATAAGCGACAAAGCCCTTTAAATAAATTAAACAGAAGTATTTTTTGGATACCAGCGGTTTATTATTCGGTTTGGAGGTAACTTTTGAATTTTTTTCTATCAAGAAAATTTTAGGGAATCATGGTTTCGTCTTAACATTAATCCTCAACTTTATCATATATTTATTTCAAAATTAACGCTGCAGTATTTTCGACACAACGGAGGATCATGCTCAGCCATTTGAGGTAGTATAGACTCTTAAACATCCTATTGAAACATGCATTTATTCTATTTTTATATTTTATTTTACTTTATTATCTATTTGTTTAATCTGTACAAATTTTGAAACCTGTCTTGATTTCCGTATGTCATTTTCAGGTGACCACAGCTCATCATCATGCTGAGTGGAAGCCTTCTTGTCGACGAGCAGCTGCCGACTATTTCTGTCCTCGGCTCGTGATTATTATCTTTTTATTTTATTTGAGATGGGTTTGCTTATGTGTCTAGTCTAAGTCGGAGGTGACACAGATAAAGTCGACAACGGAGTCAGCTTACCCAGAAGAAGTCAGTTCACTCTCTTTGAAGAGATTATGGTTCTAAGCGTTTGGAAACACAGACGCAGGTAAAGAGTTCCACTCTTTTGCTGTGCGCATTATAAAAGACATTTGGAAATACTTAGTGCGAATTAGTGAAATAGCAACTAGGTAGGGATGGTAATTTGCAGTGCGTCCGATGGTAAAAGAGGGCCGGTGGAATGAAGTCGTGGAGTTCTTGGGCACACACACCGAAGATCTGTAGAAGACCGACAAGCAGGCAACCTTGCGGCGATGAGCCAAGCTATGAAGCTTGGCTTCCACCAGTTTTTCGTCGCCAATGAGCCTCTTAGCTCTGCTTTAAGCCGAGTTAAGCGCGGCAAGTTGGTACTTAGCTGAGCCATTCCAAAGGTGGCTGCAATACTCCATGCAAGATCGGACTTACGCTTTATAAAGGGTTTAAAGCTGTCCAGGCGTAAAGTATCGCTTCACCCTATTTAGGATGCCCAGTTTCTTGGCCGCAGTTTGGGCTTTGTATTCGATGGTGGCGCCGAATTTGAGACCAGATATCAACTCCATGCCTAGGAGCTCAAGCCGATCAATTACAAGAACAGAAAAGTAGGAGTTTCGGCATAACGACTCCTTTTAACGGCAAAGAGACACGCCTGTGATTTGATGGCATTAAAAGAGACCAGATTAACATTACCCCATTTATAGAATTATCTATTTTATTTTACTTTATAATGTTTCTTTAATATTAAAGTTAGAGATCTTTTTGTGCGCACGTGTTTCTGTGACAAATAAACCTATTTTATTGTCTTTATTTCTTTCTTAAACCAGAAGTTTTTGAGCAATAGCCACTTGGAGCGAAACTTTTGGGCCATTTCCTTGATATATGCAGACGTTACGAACATTTATTAAAACATTGTTTGATGTAGAATATTCTACAGATTTTTACAAAATGTAAGTTTCTTAAACGTTATGCTCTAAATAACATAAAGGTACAATTAGGAATATAGGAAGAATAAGAAATCGGTCATAAAACCATATCGAGGGTTCACGGGCTATTTGTATTAAGCGACATCCTGGCCGATATTGAGTTATTATCATATCTACCTGCATTAAAAAGTGAAAAACGTATAAAACAGAGATAGATACTATTGATTCTTAACCGTCGATAGGCCAATTTTTCGTAAAAATATTAATACTTTTTTACAATGTTATTTTTGAAATGCTCTCCTGTAAAGTTCCAAACATGTCGCTTAATACAAATAGCCCGTGAACCCTCGATATATAAATAGATAGAATACTCTTTAGTATGTACGCCATAAAAATTACAGATATAAACGTTGAAATTTTACATAGGATAACACTATGGGCGGTCTTATCGCTGAAAGCGGTCTTTTATAGACAACTTTTAGATGGATTTTGAAAGAGAGAAGGAGAGACAATACTGCAGGTAGTGTGTGGGGTACCATTTACATATAGCTAAAAAATATACTTATCTATATATATAAATACACTGGCCTTCAAAATTTTGTATCACACTTTTAAAATTGCAATTTCTCCTAAACTATAGAGTTTAGAAACGTCAGAGTTTTGAAACATACGTTCTATAGAATATTTTAACAACTGTCTTTGAAATTATAGTATTATACATTAATAATGTTTTAAACTTAATAAAGATGAAAACCAAAAATAAACCATCCAACAAAAACATAATATAGGTGTTAAAAAGAACTTACAACGAGTATGAACTTTTAAGACGGTAGCAACGGGTACTCGGGAAGAATATAGTATCAAGCACGAGTAATAAATATCATCAATATTTAAGTATTTTTATTTAAATTTGCTAAAAAGTTATTCATTTAAAGTGCTTTTTACCCATAGTGCCTAATTGTTTACGAACATGTTTTTCTATTCCAATTATTTCATTTCTGTTGCTGCTACCTTTGCATGAAATAATTCCTGTACTCTCTCTAATGGAAACTCTCTGCTTCCAACACATTTAATTCACAAACATAACGACCCACTGAAATGCGTCCTTTTCTTTTTAAATGCTCGTCCCTGTACCCTATTCGTTACACAGACAAACATACACAATAACCTGTTATCTGTACACCATTGCCATTGCCTCCATAGAAAACTAGGTTCATTTTTCCCTATAGAAACAACATTTTTTACCTTCAAACGAAATGTTTTCGTCAAAAAATATTTCAGCAATATTGCCTCTCTACGTATCTAGGGCAATATAAATATCAGCCCGTGCTATTCACAGGCGGTCTACTTCTGTAGATAGATAGCTATATCTAAGGTCTGTCTGTGTATTGTTTATTAAATATTCAGGCCTCAGGGTCGTGCAAAGTCAGAGGATTTATGACAACAATCTTAGAGTTGACAGAAGCAATTATTTGTAGGTCAAATGCGTTTGTAACTAAGTGACTACTGAATGTGAACTAGTGAATGTGTCTTTGTGTTAAGACACCTCAAGTTTAGTTATATTACACCATCACGTCTCTTTTCGTCGAAGGGATAGGCAGAAGTAACCCACAGTACACTCACATTTACCCATATATTCAATCAAATAAATAAATAAAAACAAAAACATATACATTAATGAAACATGGAGAAGCATTAAGAAAAATAACTCTCAAGTTGTGATTAAACTGCCATCACTGGAAACCCGATGAGCCGAACGTGATTTAGTGTTTCTCTATAAAATTATATGTAATCATGCAGACTCTTCTTACCTTCTTAGTAAGATATGTTTTAGAAGTCCACGTATTAGTGCACGTAAGAAATCTCTCTTCTACATTCCCTTTGCTAGGACTAATTATGATGCTAACACATTTATTAAAAGATGTCGTTCATATCTTATAGGTGATAGTGGATAATCCTGACTGCCTGTTCCTGGGGCACTGGACCCGTAAACACATCTGCAGGTCTGGTGCAGCGGGAGGCGGACTTAGTTATAGTTATAGGTTATAACCTTATTTAAATAAATAATAATATGACAAATTAATGGCTAATAATGAATGCGATTGTATGGATATGTTTCACCTTTCCTTCTCAAAGTTCAAGACGTCTGTTCAAGACATTCTTGCAACAAAAATATGATTTGCCACTTCAATATTGTTGTTCTTCTCATTGTTGGACTACTTAGGTATGTATTTTGTTTTAATAGTGTTCGCCGTAACTTTCAAATCAAAATTGTATTAATAATGTGTGGAAACTGTTTTGGATTATGTATTGCTATTTTGTACTATCTTCTTATTATATTGTATCTGTTTATTTCCTAAATGAAATTAAATAAAATATGAGGGGAGGCGGTAACTCCTACATTTATGAGGTAAAAAATCTCTGTTAAACAAATTTTGGTGTTGGAAGATGGCTCGCTTATCACCAACTATCCTACCTTCTCTAAACTATGTAGTTCCGTAGGATCAATACTACTGAAAATACAACACATTTATAGCTGCGGTTGTTGATATCAACAAAAAAAAAGTCTTCATTGTCTACTTATATTTGTAATTTTATTTGAAGTGTCATCTTTCAATATTAAACATTGGAGATTCTTTCATTTTGGGCTGTGTTGAAATTCTGAACACTGACACAGGTGTGAAGGTGTCAAGGGGTTTAAATTTGATTCCATGTTAATTTTATATCTCCTTTGTAACACTTTGTGTTTTGTCTTTAGTCCCGGGCCCTGACGTCAAGTATTTAATGGAAAAAATTGTGAATACGAGGCTTTTGGCTACTTTGCATCTTGTGTCTATTTTATGTATTTTTTTTTTGTTTTGTAATATGCGTTTTGTTTGTGCAAAATATATTTTTTTCTTTTCTCTTTTTTTCTCTCTTAATGCCAGTCTCTGTATTGGTGGGCTCTGCAACGAACTTTAAAATCCGTCTAATCCAATTACAAATTATTTCTAAAAGTAATATTGTCTGGGGGAAAAATACAGGTACTAAAAATATTGCTTCGTTCAGGTAAATCGATAGACAGTTTATATTGTTTATTCAGTAACATACTGACTGTCGGTTTGGCTCTAATTTAGTTGATCGCAACTTGTTTGCAACTTAGGTACTACACTACCCAACTCACATAATTTATTATTTTCATCTACTCTCTCATATTGTAAAATTCCAATAATAAACTTCAAAACGAGATTTTCACCTCTTGCTCAAAAATTCTGTCATTTTAGCGTACCAGAGCGGCGGGGATAAAATAGCATATTTTCCTCTAAGGGAAAAAGCAATTTTTAACCTTTCGCTGAACACTGTAAAAGGCTCTGAAAGTATGAAAATGGACAAACAAACTTTATACACATAACGCTGCAGCGATGGACGTTGCAAAGTCAAAAGTGTCACCGTTGTGCCCGGGCGTTGTTTGGGGTAAACTTAGGTTATTGTTAAGAATTCCTGTTTGAAAATATGTTTTGTTAACTAATACCAGGGACAAGGGCAGGAGAATGATGAATACCAACTTCTTTGATAGAGTTCGTCCTTGTTTTAACCTCAAAAACGAATCAATGTTTCTCCGGTCAAACCTAGGATCTTTGCCCTCATAGGTATTGCAAAATCATTCCTATTTTTGGAGCTCGTGGCTGAGTAATAATAGCCACACGGGTTGATCCATAAGGTTAAGCTAGGCTTGCCGGAGTTGGTCCGTGGATAGGTAACCAACTTTACATACCAAAAAGCATGTTAAACTGTTGGTCCCGGCTGTCATTCGTGGATCTTTTTCAGTCGTTATGGGTCGTTAGAAGCCTGAAAACCAGTCTTACCAAGATGTGTCGTATTATCCAGTACCTAACTGGGTTGTGGAATTCAAATAGGCAGACGCTTCTAGTAAAATACTGGTATTGAGCTGCATCCGGATAGACTGGAAGTTCCCTACATATTTGCTAAAAGGCTAGGCAGATAGATCTGTTCGGGACACTTACAAAATATGAAATTGAAGAGTGTTTTTCAGCGGTAACTTGTAAAAAGTTACAAGTTACCGCTGAAAAACACTAAAACCAAACACAAAAAAGTCCGAACAATATACCAATAACATCAATAGAAAATAAATAGTATACGATCAATTTATACAAAAAAAAATCAATCTGCCTAGCGTTTTCCCAACTATGTTGGGGTCGGCTTCCAGTCTAACCGGATGCAGCTGAATACCATTATTTTACATGGATCGACTGCCTATCTGACTTCCACAACCCAGTTACTGGGTAATACGATACCCCTTGGTAAGACTAGTTGTCAGACTTTCGAATGACAGCCGGGACCAACGGCTTACCGTGCTTTCCGAGGCACGGAGGAGCCTCGGTATGTAAAGATGGTAACCCATCCACAGACCAACTTCGGCAAGCGTAGCTTAACCTGATGGATAGACCCGTGCGGTTGTTATTACTTAGCCACGAGCTCCTCTTTAATTTATACAAACTAATAACTATTTACACGCAAATGGGTACTTTTCCGTGAGGAAGCTTTTCACCAACAAATGCTTAAGCCGAGAAACACTGGTATTGTATAAATCCAAATCATGTTCACTAGACAGTTTATTTAAACTTCTACTCACACGGATTACAAACGAATTCAGCCTGTCCGCGGACTTGGAATGAGGACAGAGAACAAGATCTTGCCATATTAGATTTTCAGCATTATTATCTCACATGTCCCCAAGTAACTACCATAGATGATCGATATACCATGACATCTGGGCCAATACTCGTACAGCAAGCTAACGAGGCGGAGAGACGTCGGCGATGTGCAAACAGCAGGGACCCGGAACCACCACAATGTTTGACGTCGTCGGTTGATTGATCCGCACCATAGCTGTGATAGCCGTGAACCCGACGTAGGTCATGCGGTATATTTTTATGAGAGGCATGAAGTACAGAAGATTATTTTTTTTAGAAGGCAGTCTTGTGTAAAATTTTCTGCTTCTAGTCCCAGCAGTTACGACTGTGCGTTGTCAATCAGTGAATAATTGAATGAATTTTAAATTACTTTTATAAAATAGAAGATCAATCAATCAATCTGCCTAACCTTTTCCCAATTATATTAGGGTCGGCTTCCAGTCTAACCGGATACAACTGAATACCAGTATTTTACATGGAGCGACTAACCTCCACAACCCGTTGGTAAGACTGGTTGTCAGACTTTCGGGCTTCTGACGACCCGTAACGACTGTCAAAGATCCACGATTGACAGCCGGGACCAACGGCTTAACGTGCTTTCCGAGACACAGAGGAGTCTCGGTATGTAAAGATGGTCACCCATCTACAAACCAACCCCGACAAGCGTAGCTTAACCTGACGGATTGAACCGTGCGGCTATTATTACTTAGCCACGAGCTCATTAATTAGAAAACAATGCAATGATAAACAGACTTACTGCAGAACTATTGTAAAAACTCAAAGATGAATCAGTTGTCGAGGTTAATAAACACGAACTCTTTCAAAGATGTTGCTATTAGTTGCCAAAAAGTATTCTCAGACAGCAATATCTAACAATAACCTAAGTTAAATAAATTAGGAGCCCAAGCAACGCCCGGCCACAACGGTGACATTTTTGACTTTGCAACGTCCATGTAAGTCTATAAAGTTGAACACTGAAAGGCTTTGAAAGTACCTATCAAAATAGACAAACATCCATTTTCATATTTCCAGTGCCGTTCATTGTTCAGTTAAAGTAAAATTCAGCGAAAGTATGGAAGCGACTAACATAAAGGCTTGCTCAGCAGTACTATTCTGCACAAACACCGTGAAAACTTAGGTGAGGCGAGCGTGGAGTGAGCTGTCAATAGTGTAAATCCCTAGCATCTGATGGAATGTCAGCTCACTTCACCTAAGTTTTCACGGTGAGATTTTTATAGAATAGACCGGCTGTTCTACTTTCAAATCTTTCTTTTCGGCCTGAAAATCGATCACCTAAGATGGCCAGAACAACAACTACGAGTACAAGCAAATCGTTGAGTCTGATTGCATATGTGGTTCTGGTTGATCTCATTTGTCATTATCATCATTCTCCTGCCCTTATCCCAATTTATTTGAGGTCGGCGCAACACGTTCTTTTACACGACTGCCCAAAAAAGGAGTGTAATGTTTCGTCCATACGTTTCTATTAGTCGTCATCTTAGAAGCCTTGTATGGTCTTATAATTCAGCACTTAAATCAAGACGTACCTTGTTCACAGACGTATCCGGCCACGGTGATGCCCAGCCCCAGCGCGGAGTCTTTGCTGAGCTCAACTTCGTAACTGAGGGTCTCGGGCTCGCCCGTGCCGCGCACTGCCATGTCCAGTGGCAACCTGGTGGATGGAGAGGACATTTAGTTTTACGGACTGATCTGTTCCAAAGTATCTGATGGAAATGTAACCAAATGGATCAGAAAACGTACTTGTGCACTTACAAATTTAGTGATTTGATTTGACGACATTCTAATTTAAAATCGGCAAAAGGTTTTCAATTAACAATTTAGTTTAATTGTACAGTAGGATCCGTTTATTTATGACTCCGCCTATATTGACCAACCGCTTAATACTTAGAGTACCTGTAGGTGCCAAGTTGGGGGTTCTAACTGTCAACATTTTACTCAATTACATTCCCATGGTTAAAGACGTGGCTCTAAAAAAAAAAAAAAAATACAAAATACAGTGATGAAAAACATTAAATTTCGACTTCTCTTACTAATCACTCATCTATACTAATATTATAGAGGTTAGATTTTTTTTGTATGTTTGTTTGCTTGTACCGAATAGGCTCCGAAACTACTGGACCGATTTTAACCATTTTTTCACCAATCGAAAGCTGAATTAGCAAGAAGTATTATGTGTTACTTCCTGGTAGTTTAGCTTTCTATTGGTGGCTATAATTTATTTAAAAAAAAAATTACAGATATGCAGCAGTGGCGAAAGCACCTTATAACACGATTCCTACTGGCTTCCCTTCAGGTGTTCAGATCAGCAACTCTACCTCTATTGAAAAATACTACTGTCAATACTGTTTAGTATTGCCAAAAATATAGTTAGACTATGAGTATTTAATTAACCATAACATTTCAAACGACAAAAATGCCAATTATTAGCTTTGAATTACAACAACAACAACAACAAAATGTTCTGAAATAACTGATGTTAAATAGCTGATGTTATTAGGAGTAACTTTTAGGGCTACTTTTATTTTAGAAAAAGAATTAGGGTTCCGCACAAGAATAAAAAAAAACCATGAAATTGTGTACAACTACCGCGGACGGGTGATGCAACGCGGCGGGGCGGGGGACGAGGGAGTTTTATTAAAATGTGGATGTTATTTTAGTATATCGTGTATCTTACGACTTCCATGCGAAAAAAGTCACGGGGCCCAGCTAGTATAATATAACATAACATCACGCATGTAATTCCCGAAGGGTTAGACATAGCTGTACCTATAGTACCCCCACATATCGCCAGTTATGTTTAAGTCCCATGTAATAGGGGGTGAGCCTATTTATTTACACGGCAAATTACTAAGTGTCATCGATTTTTTGCAAACATTTTTAACCAGAGCGTTCCAGTAACGAAACTTTCACCCTTCGCTACTGGTTAGAATTTACACTTTCATCCTAAATATCGAAAATAGCTCGTACCTCAAATAAAAGAAAAAAATATAAAAAGAAAGTATATATATAATAGGTTGGGGAAAAAGTTTCTTCGCATTTTTTAAGAAAATTCAAAACATTTTTTAATATAGTTTATTTACATTTAACTAAAGTATGTAGGTACCATTTTGTTCGATAACTTTTTGCCATCTTGTAGGTAGGGACATGATCCCATTGCTATAGAAATTTTGGGACTTCTGGTCAAAATACCGCGACAAGTGGTTTTGGCAGTCCTCTCGTGATGTTAACCTGACACTGCCTAAAGAATTCTGAAGAGACCGAAACAGGTGGAAATATGAAGGTGCAAGGTCAGGACTATACGGCGGATGCATTAACACCTCCCAGCCAAACTCTCTTAATTTTTGCTGAGTGGCTAAAGATGTGTGAGGTCTGGCGTTATCATGATGAAAAACCACACACCTTCTGTTGATTAATTCCGGCCGCTTTCTCTCAACTTCTTGCTTTAATCTCATCAGTTGTTCGTAGTAGAGTTCAGAATCGATGATCCTGCCTGGTGATAACAGCTCATAATGAATAATGCCCTTCCAAACCCACCACACACACAGCATCACCTTGTTGCGAGTTAACCCGGGTTTCGCCACAGTCTGTGAAGCCTGACCGGCCTTTGACCACGACCTTTTTCGCACGTTCTTGTCATACGTGATCCACTTTTCATCACCAGTTATCAGCTTCTTCAAAAATGGTTCGGTTTCATTACGTCGTCATAAAGAATCACAAATGAGTACACGGTTCATTAGGTTTCTTTCAGTGAGCTCGTGAGGTACCCAAATGTCGAGCTTTTTTGTGTACCCAGTTTTTTCAAATGCGCCAAAACTATTTTGTGGTCAATTTCCAGTTCTTCAGCTACGTCGTAACTACTGATATGCCGATCTTGCTCCACTTTTTCAAAAATGGCATCCATTTTATTCGTAATAGGGCGACCAGAGCGACGTGCATCTTTGACATCAAAATTTCCGGATTGAAAACGCTTAAACCAAATTTGTGCTACTCTCACAGATACTACACTAGGTCCATAAACATCGCAATTTTTTTCGCGGCTTGCGTTGCATTTTTACCTTTTTTGTAGTAAAATTTTAAAATGTATCGAATTTCTTCATTAGATTCCCTCATCTTGACGGTACGAAAAACAAATGAAAATCACACATTTTCACTAATTTGAATTTGGACTTTAAAATTTAAACTTTCAATGATACCAAAACCAGCCAGATACAAATAGTATAGCCAAAGAGATTTTATTACAAGTTCATACATACTATAATGTGAAAAGACTTTTTCCCCAACATAATATATAAGTAAAATCATTTATTCATATAAAAATTACTCTTTCTTCTTTTCCACGTGACTATTTATTCATTTATTCAAACTAGGCTGAGAATCAGCACTTTTTTAACGTTAAAATTACATATTTAAAACGCCCGTCCTTCACCACTTCCTACTGCTTTAGCTGGAAGACGAAGTAGCACAGCAAACTCCCCAGCAGGGGAGGGTACTGTTCTTCTTACCTAACAGGTGGAGGCTGCGGCTGTGACGGCGGCGGCACGAAGGCTGGTGGTCGAGGAGACGGCGCCAGAGCTCCCCGAGGTACTACTGCCACTATCGATGCCACCGGCTAGGGAAAGAAATGATGGTGATTAAGTTTAGACGAACCCAACGAAATGAGATACAAAACTACTGTTTAAAACATCGACTCATCATCGATTTCATGGTGGTAACGCCATGAAATACCGAAATAATCCAATAATAAGACAGGCCAGTTGGCGTGATTGGTTAAGGTACCACCTATCATGACCGCAGGTTGTGGGTTCGATTCCCATCCAGTACAAACATTTGTGTGCATGAACATGTCTGTTTGTCCTGAGTCTGGGTGTCATTATCTATGTAAGTATGTATTCACAAAAAAAGTAGTATATGTAGTATATCAGTTATTTGCTTTCCATAGTACAAGCTCTGCTTAGTTTGGGATCAGATGACCGTGTGAAAAGTACAAATAAAAAATCCCATCCCAATAGGCTGTGGTCTTCTATAAACGCGGTCGGCCGCTTACAGCGTCACGCCGAACGCCGCGTCACGATGCTTACTATAGAAATGTACTCTCACACGTTGACGCCGGCGTCTTTTTATTTTATTTGATATGGGTTTGCTCTTGACTTTAGTCTGGGTCAGAGGTGACAGAGACGAAGTCGACGATGGTGTGAGCTTACCCAGAAGAAGCCTGTTCGCTCTCACTTGAAGACATTAGGGTTGTATGCGCTCGGAAACACAGACGCAGGTAGTGAGTTCCACTCTTTTGCTGTGCGCATTATAAAAGACATTTGGAAGCGCTTAGTGCGAATTGGTGGAATAGCAACTAGGTAAGTATGGTAACTGGCAGTGCGTCTAGATGTCCGATGGTAAAAGAGGGCCGGTAGAATGAGGTCGTCGTCTTGGGCACACTCACCGAAGTACAATCTGTAGAAGACCGCCAAGCAGGCAACCTTGCGGCGATGAGCCAAGCTATGAAGCTTGGCATCCACCAGTTTTACGTCGCCAATGAGCCTCTTAGCTCTGCGTTCCACCGAGTCAAGCACGGGTACAATACTCCATGCAGGATTGGACTTGCGCTTTATAAAGGGCTAAAAGCTGTCCAGGCGTAAAGTATCGCTTCACCCTATTGACGTCGTACGTGGCATTGTAACGTTTTGCGTCGGGTCTCTAGATAATTCGAACCATTGCAGCGTTAGGTCGTATCAAGTGAGAAAAAAGACGAACTACGTATGTGCGTTGCGTTCAGGCGTCGATCGGAACATTGACGCTGAAGTCAGACGTCGCATATAACACGACATAGGAGACCAAAGCCTTAAAGCTTGCTTTCATTAATCAACGATGGCCTCAGCATAGGAGGCCTGCCTCACAGAAGGGCATGTAGGCGTTGACTGGAGGCTATAATTAATTAAAGCAACACAGGGAAGCGCAGATTAAGCAGCCACAAGAAAAAGGTGCACTTGCAAAGAGCATAAATTGACAATAGTGGATTCAATTCAGTGCTTTCAAACCTAATACATATACGCTTTTACTGTCAGCAGCGCATATAGTTATGGATCCTTATTGCAAATGAGTGATTCTGAAATCTGACCCCTGACCTGTTAGTCGTTCACTGTCGTCTCGTGTCTCATCAGAAATGAAATGTTTACTAAAGGTCGTTTGTCTGAAAAAGCCGAGTATATCTGACACCTGCCACTTGAGCCTTAAAATCCTGTCATCCATAATATTGTGTAAGTATATCACACAATATAATAGACGACAAGATTTTGAGGCTAAAGTGAATATAAGATGGATTCGGAAGAAATATCGAAAAACCCGACTGAAAACGGCACTGTATTAGGTGACAACGTACACAAAACTATTGGGCACAGTTCCAAAGACGTTAAAACAAAAGAATCCACACTTTTCTTCGCATGATAAACCTACTCCCTACAACTTCACCGTGTTTAGAAAAGTTCATTCAAAACTGTACCTACCTAAGAGCAATTTAAAGTTCTAAATTCTCGTGACTGCGTCAACTTTTTAAATAAACCGCCATCTTAATATTTAAGCCATCTTATTATGTAAACTTGTCCGTAAAATGACATCCTAAAGTGTAAATCATATACAAAAGAACCCATAGGAAGCAGGAACTTTTTATTTCTTCCGCTTTGAGACAAAACCTTTTTATTTTGATGGAGTTACAGTTGCCACTCTTTGTGAAGAGCAACGAGCAATTTAATTGCGTCTTGAATGCAATTTGTATAACTTATACAGAGTGAAGAGACATTTGTGTGACTCTTACGCTGCTTCGGAAATGTAATAAGACTACAGTTCGTGGAAAGCCCTTGTTCTTGTCTAGAGATAATTATTCTTAGATGAATACATGGGGTGTTTCTCGCAAGAGACTGTCAATCAATCTGCCTAGCTTTTTCCCAACTATGTTGGGGTCGGCTTCCAGTCTAACCGGACGCAGCTGAATACCAGTATTTTACATGGAGCGACTGCTTATCTGACCTCCACAACCCAGTTACTGGGTAAAACGATACGATATCCCTTGGTAAGACTGGTTGTCAGACTTTTGGTCTTTTGACGACCCATAAGGGGGCGTCCATTAATGACGTGAGGCGTTGACGGGGTGGAGGGGAGGGGTCGAGCCAAATCTCACCCCATCTCACGTGGAAGAGAGGGTGGTCTCTTCAAATATCACTTTTTTTTTCGCAAGAGACAGTGTAAAATTTCGAGAAAAGTGGACGTAATTATTATAAAAAATAAGTATTAAGTATAAAAAATATTAAGCAAATTATGTTTATTTAAATAAATTCAACACAGGCAAGCACAGATTAAGTTTTACACAAACAATACACATTTTGAAAAATCTCACGTGAGATTAAACGGGGGTGGGAGGGGGTCGAGCCAAATCTCACTAGTCAAGGGGGGAGGGGGGTCGAAAAATCGCCAAAATCGCCTCACGTGATGAACACCCCCTAAGATTGTCAAAGATCCAAGAATCTCTAAAAATCACATTTCTATTGTGTCATATATTGAACTCAGCTCAAAAAGTATTATGATCTGTTTTTGAGATGAGTTAAATAAATGCCAGAATAAAAATGTGTGTTTTAATAATTACCTATTAAATTAATATTATTTACTAGTTCACTAATTCATCACATTTTTCAAAAAAGCATCTTTTCATTTAACATTATTAAGGTCATGTGTGAGCGAGAGAGGGGACGAAATGCGACAGCCCAAAAAAAACAAGGATAGAGATAGATAGATAGCTTGTTTTTTTACCAATTGGGACTGTTACCGCGATTAGCGTGGCCTCCTGCTGGGCCAAAGTAATCTAGGTATTAAAACCGTTATCACACCGTCTCTACCAAGCCAACACCCAATCTATTCTGTAGAAATCTCATCGTGAAAACTTAGGTGAAGCGAGCTGTCAATAATGTCGGTCCCTAAAGGACGGTCCCCACTAGGGCCACGCGGCTCCGTGACACCAAGCCCGCGGCCGGCCTCGTCCAATCTGATGGCTGTTGCTCTACTTAAAAAAAGCCACGACGCGCGACGCTCTGGGTAGTGTGGACGGGCCTCGCGGCTGGTAAGTGCATTTGGTCGCACCCAAAAACGCCGTCGCCGCGGATTATTTCTTGTTTGCGCAGCGGTGCTTATTAATTGCTGCTAAAAGCACGTACTCTTCTTCGTACATCTCGAAAGCAACTGCGCAAGGCGGGCCGCGAGGCTCTTATAATGAGGACGCGTTGCAAAAAATAAAACACAAAAGCCTCGCGAGGCCGGGCCTCGGGGCTCAAAAAGTCGTGCGGCTTGCAGTGGGGATACTGCTTAAAGAACATCAGTGTAATGACAGCTGTTAAGCTCACTTCACCCAAGTTTTTACGATAAGATTTTTACAGATTAGACCGGCAGTAATCTCTCGATGTTTATCCCCACTTACCCTATGGTGCAGCCTCTCCTCAATGATGGTGGGCGGCGGTGATGGCGGAGACGTGTCCTCACATAACGCTCCGAAGCCGTCATGTCCTGCCTCTGACAGACGACGCTCCAGCTCGATCGGGTCTGTGAGGAGCCGGGATGGGACCACTGGTGCTGGAGTTGCTCCTAGAGGCTGTGGGAGAAAGAGTTGGTTAAACAAAGGTATCAGACAATGGTGATGAGTTTAATGTCTAATCGTCTCTATAAAAATTATGAAGAAAACCGATGAAAGGGATGGGAGGAGGCCAATGTTTAGCAGTGGCACTATAGGTATAAGGAACAGCGGTCGCAATACCGAACCATTTTTTCCAAACAGGTATTTTCGGAACTGACCTCAGATAAATTCCGGTATTTTCGATATTTCCGAGATCTGAAGAATTTGTAGGGAAACATTTAAGTTAGTAATTAAATACCGACTATTTATGAGCGTATAATGTTTTTAGCAATTTTTAATCAAAATAACAGTTTACAAAGTATTTTTCATATTAAAATTAAAGCCTAGAACTCTTGAGAGGGGCTGGTGGCTAAGTAATAACAGCCGCACGGGTCGGTCGATCAGGTTAAGCTACGCTTGCCGCGGTCGGTCCGTGGATGGGTGACCATCTTTACATACCGAGACCCCTTCGTGCCTCGGAAAGACTGGTTGGGAAAAGGCTAGGCAGATGATGAGTCTAGAACTGTTGAGACCAATATCAAAGTAGTCATCAACGAAGACATAGATTTAAGCACTACTTTATAAATATGTTTGTTAATCTAGTCTCAGTCAGATTGGCTACCACAGTAATTATTCACTGTTGGTACAAAATAATATAATCTCTATATAGGGTGACTGGTAATTATTGACCGTTACTTAAACACATCTGATATCGCAAAAAAAAAAAATCTGCTGTTCAATACATTTTGACGAAATACGCGAACTTAAATGTACTGAACAGCTGATTTTTATTTTCGCGATTTTAGGTTTGGTCCCATAGTAAAAGTTAATAATAATGATGAGTACAATGACCCCTTAAGAGGTTGTTGGTGTTTTACCAATAACCCTGTATATTTTGAAGAGTTATGCGAACGTAAATGTAGGGAACAGCTGATTTTTTATCGCGAATTCAGCTAAAAGTTGTTTCCCTTAGTAAAAGTTGATTGTTATCATGAGTTTAAGTATCGATCGGTCACTAATTACCAGTCACCCTATATAAAAATAAAGTTCATTGCCAAATATAGTACCTATGTAGGCGCATCACTTCACATACCTAGTTGGCATTATTTTTTCTTTCTGTATTTGTAATTAAAAGGGTTTGTATGACAGATTTTTTAGGAAATTCACCGGAAAAGTCAGAAATTTGGATGGTATTTCTGTATGAAACAGACAACACACAACTTAAATCACTGGAGATAGAGACATGAAATTCACTCGGGCGACGCCGGTCACAAACAGCTAGTTTTTAATAAAATCAGCTTCTACCATTTTGTTTGACAAGGATAAAATTTTAAAAATAATATTTCTAACCTAATCAAATTACCTACCTAAAAAAAATCACTTATAAAATCTCTAGTAAAGCTCTAATAAAAATACCTAATCTTAAATAAAACTAAAAGTACAAGCCAATTCATTAAAACATTGGTTTTCAAGGCTTGGCAAAAACAACAACGTGAACAAATCCATCGTCCATGGTAGACTTTGTCTCTGTCGCCTCCGACCTAGACTAGAGTCAAGAGCAAACCCATCTCAAATAAAAAAAAAAAAAAAACGTGACTCTATCTTGAGCGTAAATTATTACATAAGTAACCCGATGAAGAGAACATTCTCTCCGACTCTACACTTGTTGGACGAATACTTCTTAAACTGTGATAGGCCAAATCAAGGTATTTTCCTCTAGAATCTAGATCCATCGCTTTCGTAAAGGGCAATCGTCATCCTTGTCCTCGCCTGTGGGAACAGACACATCATATAATATGTGTATTCTGAATCCGAATCGTTACCGATCTTGATATCCACATTCTGCTTTCTCAGCTCAATCCGCGAAATTCAATTTTTTTGCATTTTTCACAATTTGCAGTTCAGTGTCATGTTGTATTTTGATTAAAATATGATTCACGGCAATAACAAATATGTATGTATTTACATAATTATAACCGTAATAAGCATCATTCAATACATCTTTCAGATAGATTTCTTCTAAAATGTTTTGACTTCCGAAATCATGGCTTATTTTTTTGATTTAGGTACTTAATAATATTTTTTATTTATATTATACTTCCCTATTTGAATCGGATTTTGTTCAAAATTTTACGGGTTTTAATTATTTTTCATGGAACCCTAATTCTCTTTCTAAAATAAAAGTAGCCTAAGTTATTCCTTATAACATCAGCTATCTGACAGTGAAAGCCCCGTCAAAATTAATCCAGTTTTTTCGGAGATTAGTCGGAACAAACAGACAGATAGACAGACAAAAACTTTAAAAATAGTTTTTTTTTTAAACTACCGTAGGTACCGTACCAACAGACACTTCTATTTTATTTATTTGTATAGATGAGGAGCTCGTGGCTAAGTAATAAAAGCTGCACGGGTCGATCCTTCAGGTTAAGCTACGCTTGCCTGGGTTGGTCCATGGATGGGTGACCATATTTACATACGAAGACTCCTTCGTGTCTGGGAATGCACGTTAAGCCGTTGGTCCCGGCTGTCATTCGTGGATCTTTGACAGTCGTTACGGGTCATCAGAAGCCCGAAAGTCTGACGCCTAATCATACCAAGGGGTATCGTATTACCCAGTAACTGGGTTGTGGTGGTCAGATAGGCAGTCACTCCATGTAAAATACTGGCATTCGGCTACATCTGGTTAGACTGGAAGCCGACCCCAACATAGTTGGGAAAAGACTAGGCAGATTTGTACAGGCTAGGAATAATAAGAAGCCAGAAAACCAGCTTGAAGCTAGAAGGTTGTAAAACCCATGTTGTGGCGGTTTACTAGGTAGTGGCAACTATGTGATCTTTTCGTGTGAGTCTTGGCAAAGAATAAGTTACTTGAGGGTGTCGAAAAATACGGGCTATTGAACCAAGCAGTCAGAAAAGTGTGACGATAATATATTGTAAAAATTACACCCGCCGTTTTGAGTAGAACTGATAATTCAAATGAAGCTAAATTCCTATTTTAAAGATTTTCTCAATATCATCACCACAGGAGGACATACCCAGGCTTCCCTCAATAATCACCACAAAACGTCGACACTGCGCCTCCCTTAATAGTTGTCCATAAAGTATGGCAACATAGATAGAAGTCTGCGCTTCTTGCACGCCGTCCTAGATCCTGTTACATCAGTAGAAATGACTCACTTGCTCACTTAAAGAACTGTCAAAACCATAAAAACTTAGCAACGAGTAACGAAATAAAAAAAATAATATACTTCAACCACCATCTCCTCTCTGTCCGCCCCTCGCTTTCCTTTCATCTCATCATAATTCAAAAGCAGAACATTCAAGTGAAGCCCTATGAAACCTGTCTGACGCAATTACGTCACATCCGACCGGAATTGGCGTCGCTCCGGTCTGAGACGGATGCCGTACTAATAGCTCTACATCTTCTCAATTATGAGCATCTATCTACCTGAAGAGCTGTTCTTAAGACGTCGATCTTCATTGTAGATTGAAAATGTTTTATAATGAGATGGCTTTGTACCTTTTACGTTTTTGGATGCATATAAGTGTTATTAGGGACAAAAGTCATATACACACGATACGACGTCGCATCGTGGCACATTGCATCCGACGTTATTACGGACATGTTTAAGGGCTCTATTACAGTCATTTCAACCGTGATTTTTGCGTTAAATGGCAGACTTTGGCGTTCTTATTCTGAGAAACTTCAACTTCGACAACTTTGACTTATTGGAGTGGTGGAGAATAGTGATTAGTATAGTTTATAGCGGCCTCGCTTTTTGCAATTTTTTCTTATCTCCTGGGCTGCTATACTAAAAAATTCCATATGGTAAAACCCAATAACACTTTGCCTGACCCAGGAATCGAACCCAGGACCTTTTTCTAAAACTTGCTGAAGAAAGAAAAGAAAGAAAACATTTTTATTCGGGCCATAAGTGCACACAATAACCAAATAGAAAAAAAAAAAAACAAAGAAAAAAAAAACTTTGAAGCACAGGCAACTGTGAAATACTGTAACAAGATTGGTTTCAACGCTCTAGCATACTAGTTTTTATGTTGCGCCAAAATTATTTTAAGTTGCGAAAGTCCCGCTGGATATTATACAGGGAGTTTTTTAAAACATGCGACAAAATTTAAGGGGGTGTTCTACCCATCAATATGAACAACTTTTACTATGGGACCAAACCTGAAATCGCAAAAAAAAAAATCAGCTGTTCAGTACATTTTGACTAAATAAGCGAACTTCACATAAATGTACTGAACAGCTGATTTTTTTTGCGATTTCAGGTTTGCTCCCATAGTAAAAGTTGTTCATATTGATGGGTAGAACACCCCCTTAAATTTTGTCGCATGTTTTAAAAAACACCCTGTATAATATAATTATGTCAGACCATGTCGAGTCCAAGTGCAGGCAAGGATGCATGCTTATTGAAATGCTACGTACATTTTAGTTTACCCGAGGCGTGAGGCTCGGGTAGGAAGTGCCTTAACTACGAGTGGCTTTTACTTTAAATAAACTTTGCATTTATATACGCTTCCTAGCGTAGTGCTAGCTTTGTAAATTCTTGTTCGTTAAAAAATACGGTTATTTCATAAACAAAACATCATGCCTGCAGTAATCCCCGAAAGGTTAGGCAGAGGTGTACCTATAGTACTACGTGACCAAAACAATTAGGCGCATGACAGCTATGAAGTTATTAGAACTAGGGAGGGAACACCGGAACGGTGATTGATATTGTACACGACTGTACGTCACTACGGGAAGCGCGGGGATAGGCGCGGGGTGCGGACGCCTAAACCGATTTCCTGTCATGCGCCTAATTGCTGTGGTAAATTAGTACCTACACCCAAATTTCGGCAGATGTTTAGTCCCATGTAATAGGGGGCGACCCTATTGCGATTGACCGGGCACAAATCCAGACTCCGGGCTGCTATTAAAAAATCCTGATAGAAAAACCCAATAACATTTTGTCCGACCTGGGAATCGAACCTCATCAGTAGCGCTTGCGACTAAACTCCTACTAACCAACTAATTAGACAAATTCTTCTTCGTTAGAAAATATGGTTATTTCCTACTTCTCTAGTATTTGTATTCTTTTGGGCCCTACCACCCTACTGTAGATTTTGGCTTACAGGAGTTGCAATGGTTGGGAATAGTGGAGTAACAGCAAAATTCCGTCCAAGTGCGTGTCGGACCACGCACAGTGAAGTATCCCAAGAACAAACTTAACATTGTACTTAAAAAACATGTTTTTCCATACATTCCAACTGCAAATGTAAGTAGGTACACACAATATTGAGAGATTTACCAAGTTATTTTAAAACCATAGACCTTTTGTAGGTGTTCCTGTAATCTATAGGTATATTATAGCTGTTTTCTGTATTTTTTATTTTTTATTTTAAGCCCAGCAGTTTCGGAGATAAAGGGGGAATGGTCAATTTTCATCTATTTTCTTAAATAACTTTAAAACAATTTATTTTAAATTTATCAAAGTAAGTCCTTTTATATAATATGTCACACGGTACAGTTTGCATTTTTTTTCTTATTTGTCCCCACAATTGATTCATATTCAAAATTCATTTATTTACGATGCACGTCCGAGTTTGGGTCGCAGAAATTCATAAGTGTAACAAATTTCAACTTAATTGATTTATTAGATTCGGAGCAAATTGACTGTGACAGACGGACAGACAGACACATACTGATCCTATAAGTGTTCCATTTTTTTCTTTTGAGGTACGGAGCCCTAAAAAAGCCTAATTTATCGCCATTTAATCTACATACGTACATAAACTCACGCTTACTTCCCATGGGGGTAGGCAGAAGCTACAGACCCACTTGCTAGTTGTATACCATCCGTTTTCCACGACATTGAAGTATAACCCACAATACATCTTTGACACAAAGTCACCAATAAAAC
The DNA here is from genome assembly GCA_948252095.1 of Dicycla oo. Taxonomy (NCBI): domain Eukaryota; kingdom Metazoa; phylum Arthropoda; class Insecta; order Lepidoptera; family Noctuidae; genus Dicycla; species Dicycla oo. The sequence goes on from OX411733.1 coordinate 1,200,206, forward strand.
TCATAAAAACATCTTTCCCTGAAATCAGTTTGGTAACAGAAACATCTCGAAAGCGGGAAAGTACTGCCAATGAAATATGATGCCCTCATCCGGATTGGCTATGAAAACGTTGCGTTTTATTTTATCTCGCAGTCCTTTCTCGAGGTATGAAAATATAATAATAACAAAGGTGGCGCCTTCCGATCCAAAATATACATTTCATATATTCAATCGAGTCATGGCGACGCCGTCTTTTATTCTAAATGTCGATTTTTTAAGGTTCCGTACCCAAAGGGTGCCAACGGGACCCTATTACAAGGAGTGACGGAATTAGTGCGTCAGTCTATAATAATTTAGATGGGAATATAAATCAATTTGTATTGGTAGATAGTCAGATTTTACCCTACTAATATTATAAATGTGAATGTTTGTGAAGATGTTTGAATGTTTGTTACTCAATCACACAAGAACGGCTGAAGGGAACTGGATGAAATTTAGCACAGAGATAGATTATATTCTGAAATAGCACATAGAATACTTTTTATCCCGGAAAAATGTACGGTTCTCGTGGGATAATTTCCAATGTCCACGCGGGCGAAGACGCTGACAAAAGCTAGTTCGCTATATTTTGGTTTTCCGAAGATAAACGATCGAACCTTTGAACGTTGTCGTGCTGTGCTAAGACTCCGCTGTCCGTCCGCCCCAGTGTCACAGGACTGTATCTTTTGAACCGTAATAGGTACACAATTGAAAATTTCAGTGTGTGCAAAGCTATGGCCGCTACAACAAAAAATATTAAAAATTAAGTAAAGTTGAAAATTAAAATATTTTTTACTACGGTATTTAAAAAAATGTAGTGTTAAAAATGGTACGGCGATTTGGAACCCTTCGTATGCGAGTCCTATTCGCACTTGGCCGCTTTTACCTTTGAAAAGCCACCTGGCAATTTTGAAAAGATTTTTCCGTTGAATTTACAATTAATGGCATAAATATAATGTCAGTACATAATAATATCCTAGACGTTTTCTTGGAAGAGGCTTTCAATCCTACGAAATGAGATTGTATATTTTACAAGAGATTTGAACCTTTTGGGTTAACTCAGAAGGTACAAATTTCATGTAAATTCTATATCTTTAATATCGTTTGACCTCATCACGTACCTGTTGCTTATGCTGACAAAAGTTATCTAAGGAAGTTATCAATTATTCAGTGGAGCAGTGGTAGCACCGACTTACCGACTTGTAGGTCATAAGTTCGAACGCAGCCAGGCGATTTACTTTGTGTAATTTATTTCATCCTCTTTGCTCTCAAAACGGTGAAGAAAACATGTGAGGAAACCGACATGTTCTAGAACCAACAATTAGAAGACATGTGACATCTACCAACCCGCACTGGGTCCGCGTGGTAGATTACAGCCCACTGCCTCTCACAGAGAGGAGGCCTTTAGGTATAAATTAGAAATTAGCAGCCTGTTTAAATAGGATAAGAATAACATAGTAGGCACTAATTCAATGAACCGAGTACGTGTATGACCAGATGTATCAGGGTCGTTCTACTTTTACATCGACAACGACATCATGTCCCATCCGAAAAAAATAGTTACTCTTCATAAATATTAACTTGCACAATATTATTTGTTTGCACAAAAAATTCTTGTGACAATTTTTATTAAATAATCAAAATCCATTAAATAATCTCTAACAGTTCCGTTTTTATTAATACTGCTTTAAAAAAAAAAAAATTGTGCTATAATATTCAAAAGTGTGATGGAGGTGTTGTCGGTAGAAAAGAAGAACGACCCATGAACGTAAACGAAGCAGAAGGAGTATGTTAGGATTGTACCAGATGGCGTTCTATAGTTTCTGCATACCCCCATGGGAAGAAGGCGTGAGTTTAGCTTATGTAATTCAATGAAAATAAATACCCTCACCTTTCTAATAATCTCCATTTTATTTAATGTAAAAATTAGCACACATTGTTTAATTTGAAATAATTGAATAATTACTGGTCCTTTGAAGCCACTATTTTCATAGGATCAAATGAAGGCCCAGAACAGTATTAAATTCAATAAAACAGTTCTTGTTGACAGACCAACACTGACAACCCATTTCTATTAACACTGTAATTTGAAAACATTGTAAAAGCCAATTATTTTTAAAAGAGTAACCATAAAGTTTCTTGTAGGCTCGCTCCATAGGAACAACCTGCTCTGACGTCTCTTAAGTGGGCATGTAAGGTTATGTGAGATAAAATATTTTGAATTTGAAAACGATTGGATTAACTATTATGGGACCATCCGTTAGGAAATATAGGAACCGCACAAGTATAATTATTTCCCCAACTATAATTCACATTTATAATATATCCAAGTAAAATGTATAGCTACAGTAATAAAGATCTATTGACGTAACTCCCAGCTGTTTCCCCTCTCGTACACAAATCCTGTTTATTTAAATAATATTTAAAAACACATCTATCATGATTTAATCATTTCGACATGTTATTAAATCTTTTATGAGGAATGGCGGGCGAGCCGCCCACAACGTTTCAATTCAGAGTTGAAAGATAAAAGAATAATATAAATCTTTCCGTTTTCATCTTGCTTGGGACTTCGCAATTATATTCTTGATATGAAGAATGTTTACTTTTCAAACAATACATTATCAAAGAGTTTTTTGGAACGATGTTCTTTAATTAACGTGGTCTAGAATTATAATACATTTTTTCGGACATAGATGTAATTTTTTTTTCATCTAACAAATTTCGAAATACTCTCATCCAAAAATTTATAAAGTAAATTTACTATATAACTGTAACTGAAGCATAATGTTATGTAAATTTCACTCGCATGCCTAGTTAGTTCTTATATATAAAAAATGAATGGGTAACATGTGGATAACGTTGTGAGCTACACATACACTATTAACTTTAGATACTAAGGATTTTTAATTAATAAACATTTGTGTAACTCTTTGTTTTCCCTAATAAATAAATAGAAGTAGGTAAACTAGTAGAAATCGTCACGTAACGAAAAAGCGTTATGCCCGGAAAAGTCAGTTTCAAAAGTGTCAACAGTTTTTGATTTCGGAACTAAGTAAGCTTGTGGTAGGAGTTGATGGGTAGAAAGTGTAACGCGCGTCCATAGATTTTTAGTAACATTTAAATCTGTTATTACGCCTTCAAATAATGCAAGTAAGTTATGCAAAAAGTGTATGTTAAACTGGAACGCACGCATATCAATCCTAGATGATAATATTTACGTCATCATCTGCCTAACCTTTTTCCAACTATGTTGAAATCGGCTTCCAGTCTAACCGGATGTCGCTGAATACCAGTATTCTACATGAAGCTACTGCTTATCGGACCTCCACAAACCAGTTACTGGGTAATACGATACCCCTTGGCAAGACTGGTTGTCAGACTTTCAGCCGCGATGCTTTCCGAGGCACATGTCAGGGAGGTCTTGGTATGTAAAGATGGTCACCCAACCATGGACCAACCGCAGCAAACGTAGCTGATCGACCGACCCGTGCGGCTGTTATTACTTAGCCACAATCCTCTATGATACTTAAATCGAAAACGCTTTCGAAAATCCAGCTGACTAAACTAAACGAGACCTCTCTAGCTCACACCTGGTCTATTTTAAACGTCGACCCAGTTACTTTAATTGGAGGCGGCAGTTTCTTAGCTTTTGTGCTGGGTTTGCCAATTAGCGACGAGGGCCCGGCGCCCGCGCCTTGAACTGCGAGTTATGTGAAGGAATGTTGGCAGTTCTGTGAGCAAGTTGCGTTACTTATTGACGGGATAATTATGCTGCTGGCTGTTTATAGCGGTCAAGTATCTGTAATTAAGCTCAGGCAGGTGCACTAATAGTGCACTAGTAATGGTGTCAAAGTACTAAAGTTCCGAAGTTGAACTTATCTCATCTCTTTTGGCATAGCATAGCATCTCTGTTTTTGTTTTTCAGGAGAAAACATCAAAACCCACCCGTGCTTTCGGGAAAAAACCAAGGAGTGTGCGATTTTTACCTCACTAAAACCACCCGGTGCAGCTGGTGGTCTTCATCACAACATGGAGGAGGACTTCGGGTTCTCTTAAATATGAGACCAGCTCCAGAACACCCCTGTGCATCGCTTGTTAGGACACTTCCCTGGAGAATTACATCCCTACTTAGTGGAGCAAGTGTTGTATATGTACGAGTATGTCACAATATTACCTGCATGGACTGCCGCGTGTCCGGCATGGGCATACCGCTGGAGGCCGCGGGCCTGGCCACCAGCAGTCGCACGCATGCGCCGCACTGCCGCAGTACTGCCGCCGCTTGTCGCGCGCACATCCCCACCACAGATACTGCGCCGATTCGGAGGAGCATGTCCCCGCTGCGTAGGCGGCCATCCTGTGACAATAAGGAAAGTAGATAAAAGTCAAGCATTAGTAGGCCTCCTTGCGTTAAAGCATTTCTTTGGCATCCGTGTGAAATAAATCTACAGGAGAGGCGTTGGCGTAATCTAGGTGACGCAGCCCGCTAGATTAAGTGCCATGTTCAAACTTAGTTAAGGAGCATACCTCTAAGGTGTCGGAGGAACAGATCGGTTTAAGACGCAGATATATGCCAATGGCTTTGAGTGGTTAGCTTGCGTGTTCTGTGCTGAGCTTACGCAAGGCGTCGTACGTCCAGCCAGTAATAGGACTCGCCCATTAAGGAGCGCTGTCCCAAATTAGACGCATTATTAATTTATTATATACAAAACAAAAGATATTAGATTAAAACAGGTATACGAGTATCAAAAAATCAATCATTGAATTAGCTTTAAAATGGTGAAGGTTTCATAAAAATATGCTTGATAGTTTTTTCGTGATTCTCAGTTTTTTATCCGCGTTAGACATGACTATACAAATTAATTACACTATATAATATAAATATAAGCTAAAATATTCATATACAAAGCTATTAGGAAAATGCTTTAATATAACATATGTTTTTTAGACGTTATCTTCAGTTTAAAATCATTAAAAGTCGGTTATCGTCATCTTAAGTGGATTACAGTCCAACATAACCCTCTGACGTCCCAAGTCTTAATGTACCCCCACATCAAGAAATATTTAAAAGGCTATTCCTGTGCGTGTCCCAGATAAAATATTCTTCTTCGACGTTGAATATTCAAAATTATAGTACCCAGACAGAAAGTCTGTCATTGACTAATTGTTGGTGTTTTATTTGGAAAAATATTGTGGCAAAATAAAGTCCCTCAGAAAACGTATTAAGGAAAATCTAGGACACAAAATAATAAAACATGAGCAGACCCGTACAAATTGATAAACCGACTCGAGTATTTGGAGACGATTAAATACAGAGCACAGTCTCCAAGACAAACTTATCCGGGTCACAGCTGACGAGTTCTATTCACTACTGTCCCCAGTCATCTAACGTCTGATGAAGTATAACCCCTTCAAGCATTGATCATTGTTAACAGAAACCTATGAGATGCAACTATTCGTGAACGGGCGCCGTCAGTTATTTTGGATTTGTTTGTTTATTTTGGCCTTATTCTAGACGCTTTTAACGTGCACGTCTTTTTACACAGTTATCACATACAATTATAAATTCAAAATTAATGATGTAACATTATAATTTAAAAGAGTCTCCATGGAGGTCCTTGCCCGTTCTTCTCCACAAGAATTTACTACGCTTTGGAACGGGCAACAATAGCTTCATTTTTCTGAATGACCGACTCCTTTGATAATTCAAAAGTGCCTGGTTTCAATAAAATAACTGCTTTTAGTTTGAGTTGAGAAAATAAAACGGATCCATTACAGAAACTCCCAACGAAAGTTGTGTTAAAGGAAATCCTACTATTCCTCGCCTACACAAGAGCGGGCCTAATAGCAACCTCTTTGCGTTTCACACGTGAGGTAACATACCTACCTACATACATACTGCATGTTACGGTCTCTGAGTATGCCTGGCCATAAAGAAAATGAAAAAGATAATGTTCGTTATTTGAATTTAGATGCGGAGTGTGTATTGTCAAATTATTCCATTATTTGACGAACTGTTGCTTGTTTGTGTCAGAATTCTGTGGTGTAATTCTGTGTTAATTTAATATGTAATAGTTAGTAGTAGTTAGTTAGTTAGTTTAGTAATAGTTATTTAATTTAGTATGTGTCGCAAAGTTAGATAAACTGTAATTTATTGTCTGTGATTTCTATTTATTTTTTGTACTTGGTCTACTCAATTATTGAAGCCAATAAAAAATCTCCATCGATCGTAGAAATACTATCAGCCGAACCTTCTAAGCTAGGTAAGTATGTGTGTATTATAGTTTCTTATTATTTTTTTATTACCATAAAATGTAGTAATTGGCATAATGATAACATAAAACGATTTAGTAAATCAATATAATTAATTAAATGAATAAGTAAATAAAATAAAAATATTTTATTTTCAATGAAAGCCCTACCTCCTGAGCTAGGTGGTACCTATGTTACAGGAGTCAGTGTCTTCACCCAATTTTGGAACATTAACAATTTATGCAATAAAATTAAAATATCAGAAAACGAAGGGAATTTAGTGTATGCATGCTCTTGAGTAGTGTGTGTGTGTGTGTGTGTGTGTGTGTGTGTGTGTGTGTGTGTGTGTGTGAATTAGCTTAGTGACAACAGTATGTTAAAGGTACTGACGTTGTTACATAGTGGGTTAAATTAAATTAGCTAGCGAAACTCCGCAGATGTGATAGGTATCGATATTTAACATTATAAAACAAAAATTTAATTAATTTGATTATATTTTTTGTGGGGTCGACCGCAGTTGGTGTAGTCACTAGAAAAATCAGTTTTTTTTGTGTAAATTTCACATAATTACGTGATGGGTATCGATAAACACGATAAAAACAAAAGAAAACAGATTTTATCAACTCATACTTCAGGTTGCAACACTACCAGCGGTCGTTGACCCCAAAAAAAAACATCAATTCCTTTTATTTGTATTTTTTCGTGTTTAGATAACGATACCCATCACGTCTGCACACTTAGGCTAGGTAATTTAATTTGACCCTGTGTATTACCTATAGCTACGTAAGCATATCAGTTTGCGCCCTATCGTCGTAACTCGGTTAGAGCGCCACTTACGTCTAATTAACTGCGTTGCACGTGTGCACATTACCGTGCTGTGTTAAATATATTACGTTATTATTAGGTTGTACGTTGTCTATGTAATTAATTGTATATAAAGCTCATCTCGTTGTGAGGTACATGATGACATACATATTGTATACTACGTAGCTTTCTCCGCGGCGTCCGCGGAGGTCGGAAATTTTGCCACAGGAACGTATAAAAGTATCCTATGTCCTAACTCAGGTCATGGTCTACATATGTACCAAACATAGAAATCCGTTCAGTAGTTAAGGCGTAAAAAGGTAACAGACAGACAAAGTTACTTTCGCATTTATAAATAAATAAAAATAATAATCTTTTATTGGCAGGCATCTTAAACCCATAGCGTATTAGTTACAAGTAACTTCACGCCTCGACTTCCTTCCACTTACTGAGTTAGCATAATTTTGAGTTCAACTCTTTTTGAAGTCGATTTATTTTTTTTTGTGTTATGTTTTGTAGTGGCGCGGGTAAAATCTATATAAGTACATTTTTTATTGTAATTCTAAACCAAAAATATGTTGTTTTGTACGCCATAAATGTCAAAACATGCAGATCTACCTGTTATTTTAAGACCTTGTTTATATTATTTGATGTGTACTCATGTGTTACAATAAATATATTCCATTCTGTTCTGTGGTTATAACATTCTCAGTAAACATTCTCAGTTACCGCTTACCTAAAAATCAAAATTTCTAGTCCTAGCTGGATGGATATGACGTACGTAACTTACATGTTTGACTCAATGCAATGGTGTTCCTCATCCACGCGGACCCGGTAGATGGCAAAAGGCTCGACCCCTATTTATTACAAGGAACTTAATCCCCTCAGCTGTCGCGGCCATTTTGCGCGAATTGGCGCATCTGTCGCCTGTTCTGGGTGACCTCGCGAATTATTGGCACTAGTTATTAAATTGATATATTTATTATCTAAAGTTTTGTATGAAATAAGCTCAATCTGCCTAGCCTTTTCCCAACTATGTTGGAGTCGGCTTCCAGTCTAACCGGATGCAGCTGAATATCAGTATTTTACATGGAGCGACTGCCTATCAGACCTCCACAACCCAGTTACTACCCCTTGGTAAGACTGGTTGTCAGACTTTCGGACTTCTGACGACCCGTAACGACTGTTAAAGATCCACGAATGACAGCCGGGACCAACGGCTCAACGTGCTTTCCGAGGCACGGAGGAGTCTCGGTAAGTAAATATGGTCACCCATCCACGGACCAACCTCGGCAAGCGTAGGTTAACCTGATAGACCGACCCGTGCGGCTGTTATTACTTAGCCACGAGCTCCTCTTGTATGAAAAAAGCTAACACATATAAATTATTAATACTATTTAGAAATCAGGAGCGTTATAATGGTGCGTCAACTGGTGAAATGTGGGTGTACGATAGGTACAGCTCTGCTTATCCGTTTGTGGAATACAGGCGTGGTGTTATGTTATACTGATATGTTAGGTTAGGTTCATTGTTGATTTAAAACAGTGTCCATGGAGTTTCTTGCCCTTCTTCTCCATAAGAACTTACTACGCTTTGAAATGTACAACCAGCTTCATATTTCTAACAGACCGAGTTTGATCATTCAAAATTGCCTGGTTTCAATAAGAGAAATGCTTTGAGTTTGCGGGGAAGACCAATGAAACGATGGATGGACTCTGTGAAAGACGATATGGCTAGAAAGAGAGTGACTACTGAGCTGACGACTAATAGTGAAAGGAGATGTTTCAAAATGGGCCAGGTCTGTGTAAACTACTTCAAAAAACGAGAAAAATCCAAAGAATTCGGGAAAAATAGAGATAATTCATTTAAATGTATGCTGTTGTTGTAGGGATATCAATATTTATCAATTATTTTTATCTACTTTCAACATGGCGTCTCACAGATTTAGTTACTCTGTGCATAAAAAACAATGACAGTAAACCGTAGATCGACCACTGATCATAGAAAGAGGACTGTCAGCTATCACAACAGTGTCACTTCAGTCCTCTTCTAGATGTCAAACTTCATTAATCAATCAAAATGACAGCTTACCCCATGATGGGTTTTTGTTGTGTGTTGCAATTTCAAGTGTAATTAATTGTGGTTTACCAGCAATCAAAGCCATTTTAAAGTAATTGTACAGTTGAGAACTGTTTTAAATATATTTCCCTATTATTATGTATAGTGTACACGTACCTGGCCCAAGGTTCATACATTTTGGAACATCTCCTTTGGAAGGAAAGGACATGTTGCGCCAACCCCAAATAAAATTGGGAGGAGAAGGATGATCCTTTGAGTTTGAGATAGGACTCAACATTAGACAAATGTTCAGCCTATTTCGCCAGATACTAAAAATGATTCCACTTAAACTTTCAGAAGCGCATATTGTTTTTTCGCATTAAAAGCGTATAATCTCAGAACTTACAAATTTTACAAGAGGACAGGTTTAACGATTATTAAACTTTTCCCCAATGAAATTATAAACATGTTTTTTTTATTTTTTTTATTTTATTTTAAATAGTTACACTATCTGTCTTTCAAACAATCAATAAATTTTATTAAATTTTATAGCAGGTGAAAAACAAGGTTAAAAATAAATTGTTGAACTACGTTATTTTGTCACTATATAAGAGAAAATATTTACGATACTAAACATTTCTGTATATAATATTCAGATTGTACACTTTTAATGCGAACAGAAGATATGTACTCCCAGAGTTACCTCATACAAACTTAATAGTAAAGTTACGCCACACGTTTAACTTAATCGTTCCACTTACAAGTTCACTCACAGCAGCTACCGTGTTGTTGTGTAGGTCTCTACTCAACCAGCAAAATGGGGTTGAAACCCTCGAGCCGTGGGGTCCGAGTGCTCATGGTTTGTTCAACGAAATTTCCAAACGGCTGGTTGACAGTTCCCGTGACCCAAGGACAGGCTTTTACCTTGGCCAGAGGCTAAGCATTGTCATACAACGTGGCAATGCCGCCAGTCTCTTGGGTACCAGACGACAGCGATGCGGATGAATTTTTCGACGCCATATTTTAGTTTTTTTAATAGTTTTAGTTGGTTAGGATATTATTTTTGTAACCTCATTTTTGTCTAGTTGCACCTTGTATAAAGAATAAACCAGCAAAAACGACGTATTTTTTTTTTATAATTTGCTTCAAAAAAAGAGTGGTACAGTCTGTTACAAAGTGGGATGACAACTTCGGAATAGTTTACATCTGAGATGAGTAGGTAACAATACACGATCTGATGTCCTAGCTAGGTTACTAAGTAGCCTGTGTTAAGGACAATCAGCCCTCATTTCCCGAAAATAGGACTAAAGTATTGCTTAAACTGTTACATTATTATTTATTAACAAAATTTTGTACAAGAATATGTGAGTGCGCGCACGTGTGTGTATTTGTGTATAAGTGCGCGGGCGTGTCTGTGTGTGAGTGTGGGTTGTGTGTGTATTATGAATTACTTCACTGTTATAAGAAGGGATTCGGTATCATCATAATAATTTTTAATTCCAGTCTTATACGACTTCATAAAACGGTTATATAGTGGTATTTAGTTAACCGATACTCACCTTTAATCAAAAACCAAAATAACTCAAAATTTTTATTTTGTGGGAAAACGCATTAAAAGTTTAAAAGTTTGACATTGTCTACCTTAATGGCTTCTTTTATCACGAAAAAATAAAGAAATCTCTGTCATTTTCATCATTATCGCGTCGGCTATTGGACTGAACGATTCTCCGTGCGAAATTAATTCAGTTTATAGTAAAAACTCACAATATGTAATTTTTGAGTTATTTTGGTTTTTTAATAAAGGTGCGGTGGTATAAGCGGTCACTTAAGAACGTTTATTCCGCGTGGGCTGGCATCGTCGCATTTCTACAGGTTTACGTGATTATTTTAATACATTTAAATCAAATGACTATTTTTCTTAATACACTCTATACAGGGTGTCCAGTAAATAGCACGACATACTGCAGGGGGTGATAGCTTGGGTCATTACCTATCAATACAACACAATATATGTTCAGCAAAATCTTACGGATTTACAGTTTTACAAAATTTTCCGAAATATCGAAAAATCTCTACCTTGAAACAGATTTTTAAGCATCTCGTAATGAAAAAATCCTTTTCTAGAACTTTTTTTACATCAAATTATTCGTGAATAGGTTACTCTACTCATTATAAGTTTTTTTTTTTATCAAAAACAAGAAAGTTTTGAAGAAATAGTTTTTTTTGTTAAAATTTTCACAGAACGATTTTCTTTTCGCATAACTTTAACCTACAGTGGTGAAAAAAAAACCGTAAGATTTTGCTGAACATATATTGTGTTGTATTGATAGGTAGTGACCCTAGCTATCACCCCCTGCAGTATGTCGTGCTATTTACTGGACACCCTGTATATCGTTGGCAAAAAAGCAATTTAATATAAATGTATTAAAATAATCACGAAAAACCTGTAGAAATGCAACGTTGCCAGCCCGCGCGGAATAAACGCTCTTAAGGGTCTTATTATAATCGGTATTGGACCGAGTTGGTCTTTGTACTTTTATTCAACTTGTATATAACGTTCTACGGTCATTGGCTGACTTCTCCGTAACGATTAAACGATAATATTGTTGTGTAATTTGCGCCTATTTCGCGTTTTATAAACGTTAAATTTATGTTTATACGACCAATCTTGAAAAACTAACTGCAAATGTAAAACGTTAACTAGACTATTATATAAAAAAAAACTAGCTTTAGCCCGCGGCTTTGCCCACGTGGATGTCGGAAAACTATACGTATAAACCTGCCTCTTGAATCTATTGATGAAAACCACATTAAAATCCGATCAGTACTTTTTGAGATCATCGCGAACATACAGACAGATAGACAGACGCGGAGGGGGAATTTATTTTATAATATGTACTGATTAATTTGTTAGTTGTGTAGTGTGCTAGCTAATATAATAATCTGTACCAAGAGAGAATGTTACCCATTCAAAAATTGTATCCAAGTGTTTACAGGCGTAAACGGCATAAAAAAATAATTGAATGCAAGTTTTGTCTTCAATAAAATCGCATGCTACTTAATTGTAAGTGCGTGTTGTTTAGACGATGCCAGTTAATTGCTTTTGCTTTGCCACAGGCAATAAACTTGTACCGTGTAAATGTAGCGGTATAGTCAGTACATACATGCATCGGTAACATAACGACTCCCAAACGGCCATCCCGTCTGGAAAATGCAGTTTCTTCTTGTGACTAACTGACAAACATATAGGGTGACTGGTAATTGGTGACCGAAACTTAACACATGATTGTACTCATGGTAACATACAACTTTTACTATGGGACCAACCCGACTTTGCGAAAAAAAAAAATCAGCTGTCCCATACATTCATGTTCGCATAACTCGTCAAAATGTAGGGAGCAGCTGATTATTTTTTTCGCAATTTCAGGTTGGTCCCATAGTAAAAGTTGTTTATTATTATGAGTAAAATCATATGTTTAAGTATCGGTCACTAATTACTAGTCACCCTATATACATATACAGAATGTAATAAGACCCATTCTGTCCATCAAACTACAATGTCACATTACACAAAAACAATTGCTGAGAAACGACTTTTAAGTTTGGTGTGAAAAATCACTGATTTTAATATAACGCACGCAAAATATTGTGCTTACGAGTGTCCATGGAGTTTCGTGCCCGTTCTTCTCCATAAGAAACTACTACACTTTGGAATGGGCAACTACTCAACTAGCTTCATCTATCTGAATGCCCGACCCCTTGACAATTCAGAAAGTGCCTGTCATTTGTTTATTTGAAACTAGCGCCCCGCTCCAGCTTCGTGCGGGTCATCAGGGTTTCTTAAAGTGGGGTCCGAAGCATGTGTATCAGGGGTCCGCAGTAGGTCAGTCATGTTTATTGGGAAATTGTGTAGTAAACTCAGCAGTTCTCGGCCAAGCCACGAATTCGCCGCGGCGACGATGATGCGTAATTTAGTAGATAATCACTGCGCGCTGTCTTTGATATCGGCCACTTTACACAAAAGGTTTTGGCGAGTTTTGATGTTCTTTGAGTTAAGCTTATCCCCTTCTTCTCAAGCAAGCTATGTCCGGTCTGAACATGCTTCTCATTAACTTAGTAGTTAGTGTAATGAAACTACCAATAAAAGTGATTTTTTAATATAAATAAGGGTTGTTTTCTATCTTTAAATATTCTTTGACAGGGGTCCGTGGAATTGTTTAAATTGTGAAAGTGATCCGTGACTGCAAAAAGTTTAAGAAACCCTGCCCTACAGCTAAAAAAATATAGATAAATGCGTTGAGTTTGTGTTTGATACCATTCCCATCTAATACATAATTGGTTTATATACACAACTCACTATAGAAATGTAATCAACTGAAACCCTCACGGTTTTCATTAGCTCGTCCACAGAGCACACGCGAGCACACAGAGAGTACCTTGCGCTGTTGTTTATTCTACTTTCATTTTACACAAATAAGTGCACTAATTCTTAAATTGTGTTTACTTTTTATACAATGAACTCAATGTACCTACCTACATTATCACAGTCGCTTTTAGGGAGACATTATTGCCTTAGTTATCCCTAATATATTTATTTATATAATAAAACTTTATCCACAAGACGGACTTATTGCCTGAGGCATTTTCTAAAAGTCAACCTTAGGGTGATGCAGAGAGAAAATATGGCAGGTGCAATAAAAGGGATAGGTAACTCGAAAAAGAATAAATTCGGATACATAATAAAGCATATACGTAAGTGGGCACGCCCTTTATGCCTGGAGGCTTTTATTCAGGTATAAAGTTTTATTTTGAGTTTTAGTTTGAGTATAGTTTTCGATTCTTTTTTTTTCTTGGTATATTGGCGTGTGCTAGCTGACTTATGGCCAATAATTTAATTTAATGTTTTGTGTTGATAAATGATAAATAATTTTATTTCTCTAAGTAGGTTTGTACAAACACTTTTACACGTCAATCATGTTTTTAAAAACTAGATGAGGTCAGCGTTTCCTATCTGACTACTCTGAGAAGAAAGGCCGAAACAAACTCAGAGGTCACAGTCAGTAAGATAATAAAGTCCAGACATAATCTTGGTCACTTCATGTGAGGACCATGTAGATTGGTATCTGAAATGGTCTTTTGAGGAAAGAACCACACAGATTGAAAGGACCTATCCAGTCAGTGCACGCATTTGTCAGTAATCGTGCAGCTCAACTCAGAACTTAAGGAGCTCAACGATACAACGAACAATACCAAAGAAAGGACATTAGGGTAGGCCGCATAAATTACTGAAACTGCCAGACCACGATTAAAAATAACTAAGAGAAAAAAACCGGCAAAGAGCGTGTCGGACCACGCACAATGAAGGGTTCCGTAGTTGGGATGAATCCCAAGAACAATCTTACCGAACATTGTAGTTGCAAAACATGTTCTCCCATACATTCCAACTCTAAATGTATGTTTGTACGCACAATATTGAGAAATTTACCATGTTGTTTTTAGACTATAGACTTCTTATAAGTTTTCCTTTAATCTATAGGTATTGAACTATTTTCTGCATTTTGTTTTAATTTTAGGCTTAGTACTTTCGGAGATAAGGGGGCGAATTGTCAATTTACGTTTACTTTATTAAATATCTTTAAAACGATTTATTTCAACATAATAAAAAAACTGAGACCCTCACAGTAAGCCCTTTCATTTGATATGTCACACGGTACAGTTTGCAAAATTTTTTTAAATTTTCTTATGTACCCCCAAAATTGACCCCCATATTAAAAATTCATTTATTTACGTAACACGTCCGTGTTTGGGTCACAGAAATACATATGTGTACCAAATTTCAACTTAATCGGTCCATTAGATTCGGAGCAAATTGGCTGTGCCAGACGGACAGACAGACAGACAGACTGAGACACAATATAAGGGTTTCTTTTTATCATATTGGTACAGAACCATAAAAAGCAGCATGCATATTATATATCCTCAGTAAATAGATAAGCTAGCATGCTAGCTTATCTATTTACTGAGGACGGCCGAACACCACCTATTTTAAACCCAGATAATCAGATTATAAGGACTTGGAAAAAGCTCCAAGTCCTTATCATAGACAGATCCGTATAAATTCTCAGTTGCATTTCCCTTCGCGAGTAGGTATTTGACCCAGATCTCATTCCGAACGACATTTCCACACATTAAGAGAGACGAAATGTATTCCCTCTTCCGGGCCGTTTGAAAACCCATCAATCGGATTTACACTTACATTAAAACGATTTAAAAAAGTACTTTTAGAAAGAGACAGATACAGATCACTTCGCAAAAGTTTATTATGAGAGAAGGAGATAAAGCGATGTTTATAAAGACCATTAAACAGAACATTAAGTGCTCTTAACGCTTTGGCTTTTACAGACGGTGATAAAATGTGTTTTTTTTTTCAACAGCGAATTTTCCAACTGGACTCGTAAGTGAACTCGGCTCATCGTAATTAACAAGATTAACAACAGAATGTGTCAATTGGTTTTCTTAGCGTTTGGTAGAACTCGGTAAAATACGCTAGAGTCGTGGAAAAGTACCTAATATCTATACTTAATACTAGCTTTTGCCAGCGGCTTCGCCCCCTTGGAGGTCGGATATTACCCCACGGTAACGTACTACCCCGGGATATAAGTTTAGTAGGCGCAGTTCGAGCCCACGCTGTTTGTTTTCGTGAAAACATATTATTGGAATTTTACTACTGTTTCTGATACTGCCGTAGCCATTGTATTTGCTCGACACTAGACTTAGTAGGCTCATTGCATTTCTTATAAAGTAAGCCTTCCACCGATTATAATATTTTTCATTTCTGAGCAGATTTACGGCCGATATGACATTATTTTGCTATTGTCAAATTCACATTAATTTAGAACCCTATACTGTTGTTTCTCTTTAGGTCCTGGCAGTGCTTGGTCAACTCTTCACAAAGACACCAGAATAACTGATCTAGCTAAACACGTTTTTGCGCTATACGAATTGATATTTCGACCATTGTGAAAAATAGAGGCGACCCTTTATTTTTCGGTCGAAATATCAATCATGCACGTGCACTCGTAGTGTGACGTCATAGACGTATATATCGGGCCTTAAAATTGTTATAAATATGACCTATCTTTTAAATGCTCAACCATTACTCTAGCATTAAAGTCTGTAAGTGATTAGCGGTTGAAATCTTACATGTTTTTGTCGGTCAGAAATATTGAACTTATCACCAGTACACCGAGCGAAAAGACGTTTTCACGTCAAAAAGTATCCTATGTGTTAATCCAGGTTTTTAAACTATGTATATGTGTGCCAAATTTCATCCAAATCCTATTATAAGCAAAATACTAATGATTGAAATAGGTACTATCATGAATTCATGCAAGCCTAGTCCTTTTTGCTAGGTTTACTGCTCAGAAATTGTACACAACGTGTCGTGTCATCAACAAAATACGATCTTGCAAGCATGCAACACTACCCCGGGATAAAAAGACAAGTATTCTATGTGTTAAACCCAGGTTATATACTATCTGTGTGCCGATTTTCATCCAAATCCTATTAGAAGCATAATACTAATAAAGGCAAGCAACTCCACGGTTATTCTTTTAAAAATCATAAATTAGCTTTTACAATGTTTTCTATTTCGCTGTTAATAGGTATTCTTTCTATGATTTGTAAAACTACTTTTGCAAATTGTAATGGAGTAGGTACTCGTACTTCAAACGACTCATATAAAAAACTTTTTAGCAAAAATAAAACCGACTTCCAAAACAAAACACTACAAAGTGAAAAATAACTTTAATTTCGGTAGTCGGTGTGTTTGGTTTTGTATTTTCGTTTTTTGCCACCGACTTCCGAAATTAAAGTTATTTTTCACTTTGTAGTGTTTTGTTTTGGAAGTTGGTTTTATTTTTTGCTAAAAAGATTTTATTTTTCACTTTTTAGTTGTGGAACCTACCCCACACAAACTCGAATACATATTTGAGCACAATAATTGTAGATATAGCCATGTAAATAACAGTGATAGGAAGTTATTAAAACATCATCACATCATCCACATAAAATAAGTGGGAAATATACGCATTATTGAATCTAACTCAAAAACTGCCCAAGCAAAGTTAATAAAATTTATATGGAACCATCTTGGAAGTATACCCTTTCAAACAAAAAAATAATTTTCCAAATCGGTCCATCCGTCTTTGAGTAATCGCGTAACAAACATAAAAAAAAAATACAGACGAATTGAGAACCTCCTCCTTTTGGAAGTCGGTTAAAAATATTGAAACGAGAAGTTAGGCTGGACAGTGAAGTGTTAACTCTGGCCCAAGACAAGAAGCGTTATTGCACGGACAAGAGCAGCTATGATAAAAAATGGAATTTATATTTACACGCCCTAAATTGAATTGAAACGAATATCCAATCCGACGATGAGAACGCGTAAATTCCGAGCGAAAAACGTCACACAACGTTCGAACTCAAAACGTTAAAATTGACAGCACTTTCAACATGCAAACCTGATTACTTGAAAGTATAACACAATTTTTATATCGCTCGTGTGAAATTCTTTTTTGCTAACTGTCAACTACACTCCCGGACTCTTAAATCAAGCCACCCTGCACTTTTTGTATAGAAATCTGTTACTTTTTAAATAGCCGTGAAATAAAATTCGGAATAATGACGACACCAAAATGATGGCCAGTATGTCGGGATCAAAACTGCAACTGCATTCTTTTCTTTGATTCATCATTATTTTGATGTTTTAGGCATTTACATGGTGTAAAGGACAGCCCTCCGCAGTGGTGAAATCAGTATATTATACTAAGATGACCGGTACATGAAATTATTTCAGAAACGTTATGGGAATCCAATAAAGCTGATGTATTTCTGTTTTTGTGCACAAATCAGAGCTTCTATTACTGGCTGGGAGGGGTAGGTATCTAATAGGTATGCGGTGCGTTCGATGAACTCTGTAGCTAGGCAGAAAGAGAACAGCTGATTTTACGCGTCGTTCGTTAGAGTAATTCAACATCTATTGCAGATTTTTTTTTATTTTAGCTATTTTATTTACATAAATGGAGTACTGCCGTCCAGAAAATGTAATTTAACATTAAAATAAAGGAATAGTAACTGAAAAAAACCGGTCAAGAGCGTGTCGGACCACGCACAATGAAGGGTTCCGTAGTTGGGATGATTTATCCCATGAACAAACATTGTAGTTGAAAAACATGTTCTCCCATACATTCCAACTACAAATGTCCATAGTTAAACGAAAAGAATACAACCCACATTACACCTAATGTGGGTGGTAAATAAATAGTATATTATAATATAAACAATCTAACACTAAAATAAAGTTACAAAAATAATATCCTAACCAACTAAAACTATTCAAAAAAACTAAAATATGGCGTCGAAAAATTCATCCGCATCGCTGTCATCTGGTAATGTACCCAAGAGACTGGCGGCATTGCCACGTTGTATGGCAATGCCAATGCTTAGCCTCTGGCCAAGGTAAAAGCCTGCCCTTGGGTCACGGGAAGTGTCAACCAGCCGTTGGGAGATTTCCTTGAACAAAGCATGAGCCCACGGACCCCACGGCCTGAGGGTTTCAACCCCAAACGGCTCGAAAATATAGTTACCGATAAGGTTATTATACTTCCGCCGCTTGAGGTTTTCCGCAGCCGCAGCAGCAGCGCCAGCACAGTACGCTGCGCCAGGAAGATGGGAAGGCGCAAGAGTATCGACACACGTTGCGTCCCACACTAAAGGCCTACCCACCTTCCATGGAAATAAAGACATGCCGTCCGGTCTGTTGCCATCGTCGCGTGCCAAGCCATTGGGTTCTAATACAGCTGGCACGTCGGATGATGTCATTAATGTTTGCGTGCCGCGCTAAGCGACCCGCACTCCGGCTGCAAGACAGGCCGTGGTGTCCGAGGCTGTTGACAACTTCACCACAGTGACAGCGATGAGGAGAACAACAGGGAGCTCCTAGTCGCAGAGAAGCGGCGAGGCGAAAAGTAGTATCGTCGTACATGTGGGTTGGATCCTTTTTGTTTAACTATGGATATGTAAGTTTGTACGGACAATATTGAGAGATTTACCATGTTGTTTTAAGATCATCAATTTCTT
Source organism: Dicycla oo (assembly GCA_948252095.1). NCBI lineage: Eukaryota > Metazoa > Arthropoda > Insecta > Lepidoptera > Noctuidae > Dicycla > Dicycla oo. Next base: position 1,219,478 of record OX411733.1, read on the forward strand.
ATAGATTTTCCTGTAATCTATAGGTATTGAACTAGTTTCTATATTTTTTTCAAAATTTTAGGCTCAGTACTTTCGGAGATAAGGGGGGAATGGCCAATTTTCGTCTATTTTCTTAAACAAATTTAAAACAATTTTGTTTTAAAAAAATAAAATATTTGAGACCCTCACATTAAGTTCTTTGATTTGATATGTGACACGGTACAGTTTGCAAAACTTTATTTTTTAATTTCTTGTTTGCCTGCAAAGTTGACCCCCATATTCATAATTAATTTATTTACGTTACACGTCCGTGTTTGGGTCACAGAAATACATATGTGTACCAAATTTCAACTAAATCGGTCTATTAGATTCGGAGCAAATTGGCTGTGACAGACAGACACACGAGAGATCCTATAAGGATTCCGTTTTTTTCCTTTTGAGGTACGGAACCCTAAAAACGATAAAAAAATGAAAATTTTCCTGAGAATTTTTTCTGTGGAATATGATTCAAAATAAGAAGCTGAATGCACCCAGTTAGTTTGCGGAGGGCTGTCCCTTACACCCTGTACACCTCACAAGGAATTGCACGCGGTGGCTCGATTAAGGTATCCGGGAGTATATTTGAGCGAGTAGAGTCTATTTGCGATGTTAAACTATGTCAGAGTAAAATTTATCGTTTTTAATATTTACCAAAAAAGTATTTTTTGCTTTGTTAGCAAGCCTGGCGAGGTTTCTACAACAGCGGCTTGGCCTGCTCTTTTCCCAATTTATTTGAAGCCAAAGTTTGACTATTACCAAAAAGAAAACATTATCGACAAATTAAATTAATCGTAACTGTTGTGTATCCAAAGTGTAGTATTCTTTGTCCCACTTTCTGAATACTGCTACATAAGTGAGCCATACTTTTGTGAACTTACTCCAAGCTTCCAAAAATCCAAGAAACCATAAGATATAGAAGAAACGGCTTAAGTTTCCTTAAACTAGAGCTTGGCAACAGGCCAGCAGAACACTAGTAAGATGAAAAATAATAAAACGCATAACAACCGACTGTAAAAACAAGATAATTTAAAAAACAAATACTAAGCTAGCTAACAAATACTTAGGGACATTCCTAGGTAGTGGTTAAGAAGCAATGTATTTACTGCAAAAATAGTAGAGTCGCTTAAAGCAAAAACAACGTAGTAAAAGCAAGAAATACTGAAAATTACAACTGGGATAAAAACGGAATGAAATTAACTAATATCGTCGCTTTGGAGGGCAATAGAGCTAAGCCACAATTTTCGCATAATTCAATAACGTGTTGAGAAAGAGCCATAGTTTACAGTAGTCAATAAATCTAACAGATATCATGACTGTAAGCAAGTTTTTTCAAATTTGCCTATAAACTTTATTGTCGTTTCAATAAGAGTCAAATATTCTAAGATAAATAAACGTCTGTAACTCATAAGTGTAGTTCTGTGGCTTGGCTCTATTGCCCTCCAAGGCGACGAAATCGCACGCCTAGATCAAAAGTAGCATCAACTCAAAATAGGTACCCCTTTTTTCAGGCACAGTAAAAACCGTTTTACTCGTTTTCTATTTGATCAATTTCAAATATTTTTGTATGATGTTGTAATTCATTAATGGAGATTGGTACCCAAGTGTCTTTGAAGTCAATCAGTCAATGTAGTTTTCGACGCAGAGTCCGATAATCGCAATAACTCGATTTTGGATTATTTTGAGTTGTGCTACTCTTTATCTAGGTGTGCGATATGTGAAACTCAAACACCAGTTTCATGTAGTGCTAGCTTCTGCCCGCGACTTCGCTCGCGTATAATTTCGGCCCCCGACCCACAGCGTGCGTCGCATCGTATCGCCGACCCACAGCGTGCGTCGCATCGTATCGCCTGCCCGCGCTATTACTTCATTTTTGCTTAGCGTTCTTTCTGACTTTTTTTTCTTTTTGTAGCTTATAGCCTACATCAAGAATTGGGTTGAGCCAAAATAAACGACAATAATTGAAATATGAAGCAGATTTATTTCGGTTACAACACAAGTTACACAGCGCCGATCGCACAACCATATCGAGAAGGGCGGAAGGAAGTTAGATCACACACAAGTTGACATTGACAGCTGACATCTGTCAAGAGTGACATTTTAATTTGCGTTTATAATCTATCTCTAACATTAAATGCAAAAAACAAAAATCTAATATAGAGATTAGCGCGTTCAAACCAACAAACAAAAAAGCGGCCAAGTGCGAGGCGGAATCGCACACGAAGGATTCCGTACCACCGTACAATAATTAACACATTATATGTATTTAAAAAAATCGGATCGATCCATCAGGTTAAGCTACGCTTGCCGGGGTTGGTCTGTGGATGGATGACCATCTTTTCACACCGAGACTCCTCCGTGCCTCGGAAAGCACGTTAAGCCGTTGGTCCCGGCTGTCATTCGAGGATCTTTGACAGTCGTTAGACGTCAGAAGCCCGAAAGTCTGACAACCAGTCTTACCAAGGGGTATCGTATTACCCAGTAACTAGGTTGTGGAGGTCAGATAGGCAGTCGCTCCATGTGAAATACTGGTATTCAGCTGCATCTGGTTAGACTGGTAGCCGACCCCAACATAGTTGGGAAAAGGCTAGGCAGATTGATATGTATTTAAAAAAATGCTTCTGTTTAAAAAGCACGTTTCTTGTATGGAGGACCCCCTTTAATTTTTTACTTTATTTTACTTTTATTATTTGTTGTTACAGCGGCAATAGAAATACACAATCTGTGAAAATACCCGCTGACAGACAGACGGACAGCGGAGGCTTCCGTTTGGCACAATTCGGGTACGGAACCGTAACAACAAACAAAATATTCAGCTTTATTAATAATAATAATAATAATAATAAAGCAGTGCCTCCTCATCATTTAAAATTATCTAAGGGGCCTCTGTGAGTTGGCTTCGGCTCCTCGTATGCCTTCCAAAGGTCCGGGACCCCAGGGTCCCGAGAAATATCAAAAAGTAATAATAATAATATTTATTGCATAATCAAGTGACAGCCATACAAGAATTACAATTATTAGTAAAGATAAATACATTTGGCTTCAAAATTGTGATTTTTCGGGACGGGCATGCGTTACAATGCAAGAGACTCCTGACGTTGACGCCATTACCATTTAAATCTGAAATACTACGGAGCGTGAAACTTTCGTTCCTGTTCTACAAACGCTGTGTTGGGAACGGGAAATGGGAGACATTATTGTGGAAATGATAAATGTTTAACCCCTCGCGTGTTGGCGTACATACCCTGTACGTACGAAAAAATCTTTATATTATATAATATGTTTATAAACGTATATCATATAATATACAGGGTTATTTGTAAAACACCAACTCTTAAGGGGTCATTGTACTCATCATTATGAACAACTTTTACTATGGGACCAAACCTGTAATCGCGAAAAAAAATCAGCTGTTCAGTACATTTATGTTCGCATAATTTGTCAAAATGTACTGAACAGCTGATTTTTTTTCGCGATTTCAGGTTTGGTTTCATAGTAAAAGTTGTTGAAGTACAATGACCCCTCAAGAGGTTTTTGGTGTTTTACCAATAACCCTGTATAAAAACGTAAAATACATCATCCTATGGTCTCCGCGGGCTTACAGTACTTGTGAACCTATAGGGTTCGGTTGACATTCGAGCACACATTGACATGACATATGCGGTTTTTCTATGTATATAAACGAACACCCGAGGGATTTTGTTTTAGGTGAGGACCTAATACAACATTACTAAGCATTTATCATTACCATATACAATGTGGTTTTTTTATATACCATAACTCTAGGGTATTAATTAGAAGATAATTTTGAACAACTTTTACTATGGGACCAAACCTGAAATCGCAAAGAGAAAATCAGCGGTTCCCTATCCTCAACAAAAGTTATAAAATCAGTAGCGGGAGAAATATCAACGCATCTAAGCCATCTAATTAATCTTTGCATAGAGACTGGTGTTTTTCCTGATGCACTCAAAATATCAACTGTTAAACCTAAACCTAAATATTTAAAAAGGAAAATAAAGAGCAAATGCAATTCTATAGGCCCATATCCCTCATAAGTATAATCTCGAAAATGTTCGAAAAGCATTTATATAAACAGTTATACACTTATCTCGAAAAAGAAAATATACTTGCTAATGAACAAAAGGGATTCAGAAATGGTAAAACAATAAACTTGGCAATATATGATTTTTTATGTACTATCACGCCGAAAGTAGATGCAAATATACCTGTACAAATATATCTTCTGTGACATGACACAGGCCTTCGACCATGTCCGTCACGACACGATTGAAAAATTAGAAGCATATGGAATTAGAGGTAATGTCTCTAACCTTATTCAATCTTATTTGAGCAACGGAAAACAGTTTACAGAAATTTCAGCAATAAATAAAAGAAATAAACATGAGTAATCTATAAATCAAAAGAGCGTATAGTTAAATTTGGCGTACCGCAAGGTACTGTCGTAGGCCCACTATTTTTTATACTGTACATTAATGACCTACCAAAAAGTATTGACCATCCAATGACACTTTTTGCCGATGATAGTACCATTACAATCGCTTGTCAAAATAGAGACACATACGAAGCTGACATTAACAATTCTATAAAATCTATGATACAATGGTTAGAAAACAACAACCTTAAGATGAATCTTGAAAAACAAATATTATGCATTTTGCCCAAAGATCGACCATTTCAAATGTTAAAGTGCACTACTGTGATCATAACATAGATCAAGTTGACACAACCAAATTACATGGAGTAACTATAGATACTAAATTAGATTGGAAGGCACATACGGCAGCCTTAAGCAAAAAAAAAAATTAAGTCCACATATGCACTGTATAAATTAGCCCCGATGTTAAATATTGATGCGCTGCTAACTGCCTATCACGTCTTAGTGTCCTCCAACTTAAGATACGGAGTGATTTTTTAGGGTAATTCGACAAATAAGGATGTCATTTTTAAAATCCAAAAGCTGCAAACCCTTTTTCAAAAAATATAAAATATTAACTCTTCCATCTTTGTACATTTTAGAGACCATTATATTTTTCAAATCAAACCACCACCTATTCTCCTATTCTTATTTACTCTGACATTTAATTGACAAATTTTATTATCTATGATGAGTTGATGACACTGTTCTTAGTACGTTTTAATTTTAATTTGGATGTTTAATTGTTTGAATAATTTATAATTTATATTATTTGATGTTTATGTTATAACCTACCTATTTATATTTGTACACCGTTAAGGCAAAACTTATGCGAAATTAAACCTACCTATCTGGAATTTCTCACTAGCAGCCCGGAGTCTGGATTTGTACCCGAGTGATGGCAATAGGCTCGCCCCCTATTACATGGGACTTAAACATAACTGGCGAAAGTGTACTATTATATAGGTACATCTCTATCTAACCCTTCGTGGATTACAACCGTGATGTTATGTTTGTGGTCAATCCAGCCCCTAGGTTAGCTTTAGACAAAATGTGGATAGATTTTTCACTAACAAAAGTCCAGTTTTCGGAGAACTGATAAAAATGCAACGTGGCTCATTCAGATGCATGCCAGGCCGGGACGTTCACGCGATTACCATATTAATCTGGAATACTTCAACGAGCGTGAAATTTTCTGCAAGCCTTACGTTTTACGCGAACGAGGAAAAGTAGGCAGCACTGACATGGAATCAGCTGCTTGGAATGTTACATATAGGAAAAGAAAATGTAGGAAGCACTGGCATGGAATCAGCTGCTTGGAATGTCCACATAAAGGAAAAGAAAATGTAGGAAGCACTGGCATGGAATTAGCTGCTTGAAATGTCACATAAAGGAAAAGAAATTGAAGGAATCACTGGCATGGACTCAGCTGCTTGGAATGTTACATATAGGAAAATAAAATGTAGGAAGCACTGGCACGGAATCAGCTGCTTGGAATGTTACGTATAGGAAAAGAAAATGTAGGAAGCACTGGCATGGATTAACACATATAGGAAAAGAAAATGTAGGAAGCGCTGGCATAGAATCAGCTGCTTGGAATGTCACATAAAATAAAAGATTGTCTTCTCTGGTGTGAAATCGTTCTATACAGAACATAAAAATAATAATTTTATGTAAAAGAGATCGTAACAACAGTGAATATGCTTAGAAAGGTGCAGAAAATCTACTTAATAACGTCATTTTTGTCAATGGGAAACCTATCGGGTGCACGGTTTGTTATTTTATGAAGATCCTAAATAAATTGGGATAAACGGTAGGAGAACTGTGGAGGAGCTCGTGGCTAAGTAATAACAGCCGCACGGGTCGATCCATCAGGTAAAGCTACGCTTGCCGGGGTTGGTCCGTAGATGGGTGACCATCTTTACATACCGAGACTCCTTCGTACCTCGGAAAGCATGTTAAGCCGTGGGTCCCGGCTGTCATTCGTGGATCTTTGGCAGTCAACCAGTCTTACCATACTGGTATTCAGTTGCATCCGGTTAGACTGGAAACCGACCCCAACATAGTTGGGAAAAGGCTAGGCAGATTAATTGGTAAGAGAACTCTGCGGCCATCGATCCGATGTACTAAGCAATAACGTCTGTATTTATTATCATATTTACACGACGTGCCTTACGTGGTGGTATGTTGCTTACGCTGTCATCTAGAATTAAAGTTATATTGAAAAACCTTATTTCACTATGCAAAATAAGTTATGTAATAAATTCACTAAAGGTTTTTAAATTTTTATTTGGCTAACGTCTCATGTCTAATGCTACCGTCCCAAAATAGAACAACCAGTTTCTTTTGTATTTTTATAAAAACAAACTTCTCTTATCTCAAACCAAGTATACGGTAAATTATTACTAGGATTGTATACGGTCGATATAAGCTGATATGACTGACATCTACTTTAAAAAAAAAACCAGCCAAGTGCGTGTCGGACCACGCACAATGAAGGGTTTTTAGAGTTTATCCCAAAAACCAACTTAACATTGTCGTTGAAAAACATCTTCTCCCATACATTCCAACTGGATGTTATTTTAAGACCATAGACTTATTTCTTATTTGCTGTAATATATGGGCACAGAGCTATTTAGCTATTTTCGGTATTATTATTTACATTACACGTCGGCGTTTGGGTCACAGAAATTCATACGTTTTTACCAAATTTTAACTTAATCGATCCATTAGATTCCGAGCAAATTGGCTGTGACAGACAGACAGACATACAGACATACGAGTGATCCTATAAGGGTTCCGATTTTTCCTTTTGAGGGAAGGAACCCTAAACAATACAATCTAAATAGGTTTAATAAAATAAAATATCTTCCACGAGTGATACTCTACCCAGCAAGCATCACCATCACCAGCTCACCTTCCGCAGTAAATCGAACCCCAAAACCCAACGAACTGTCCAATATTTTTCCTACAGTATAACCCATGTTCATACGATTCAAGCCAATCCTGCTAAATCATTCTAAGCCCAACAGGATCCATTATACCCATAACTTTGAGCCTACCAACCGGCTTAAGGAATACAGTAAATAATTGAGTATTTAGAGAAGAAGTAAAACTTACCCTGTCCGCCACGCCGCCTGGCAACACGCTCTTGACCACCACTCCGGAAGAGCGTCCCCCCACGATGCCGAACGCGAGCCCCGAGCCATCGTTCACCAGCTCCACCACTTCTACCTGTGCCCATTCGCCAAACACCTGCTGTGGAAGAATAGGAGGATTAGGAATTTGTCTAGAAAGGCTACTGAGATGACGACTAAAAAAGAAAGAAATACAGAAATATATTTATTGGGATTCGCACAGGAAGATCACAAACTAAACTAAACACAATCATAGAAACATCTAAAACTAAAAAAGAAAAAAAAAACAGAAAGAAGAGAATAGAGAAGTATGGAAAAAGAATACATGTTACGCCGTCCCCAAATAAATTGCGATAAGGACAAGAGAGTGATGATGATAGGAGAATTGTCAGACCAAATACCTAAGTGGGCAAAGCTAAAATGTTTGGTGATATTCTCAAAAAACCCAAAATATAATATAGCAAAATGTAGGAACGTTAACAAAGATAAAAAGGAGTATGCAAGGATATGCGCGTGATAGCATACTAATAGTTCTCTTTTTTATCTCATGGAAAAGAGGCGTGAATTTTAGTATGTGTTTATCCTTTGTATGCATTTAAGCTAAGAAATCAAGAATAGAAATCAAATTGTTCCAGGAATCTTCGAGCGCTTTTTACGCTGCAAGCTTCCAGTCAATAAAAATTAAAGTTTCCGTGAAGGAATCGCTGTCATGACGGCATCATTGAGTCTGGCTTTAAAGTAGTAAGTTTACTACAAGCAACTTTATATCTTACTGTCTTCTACGCAAGATGAAAACAAGGAGGTCAAGGAGGATGGTCAGGCAGGTTTGAACCATATAGAGTTGGAGATAGTTGAGAGATATGCTATGCGATTTTTTTTTTTGCATTCATCTACCGAGTATTTATTATAAACACTTAAGATAGGTAATATTTGTATACTAGAAAGAAAACTGTTGTTGTTTTTGAGTGTATGTTTTTAAAGTAAAAAAAATTTTTTTAGGTATTATGGTATATGGTAAGGTATTATTTTGCTATTATGACTTTAAGAAGAAGTGTCCCCTGTTCCTGACCCTGTTCTTTTTTCCTTTCTAAAACTTTTTCTAAAACTTTCTATTTCTCTTTCATTCAACATATAAACGATTTGGTGTTCATAAAGGTACTGTACGCTTATTTTATACTTTATGTAAATAAATAAAGGAATCACCTGTGTATGAAACCAGAGTCACTGAAACCGATATTGACCAAGACACAACGAGAAACACCAACACTTTACCTGAATATAGACAATAACTATCTCTATATATTAGGCTTGATTTATAATGTTCAAAAAGTGAATGCATGGTCTTTCGGGCCAGAGGTAAATGTCCAATAACGGTTCCTGCTATAAAATTATGTGGATCACCACTGAAGAGAGTGGAACATGTTTAATATCTTGGACATATGATGTCCTCTGATCTGAAGGACGATGCAGACATAGAGTGAGAACGCAGGGCGTTGTGTGTAAGGGTGAATATGATTGCCCGCAGGTTTGCTCGTTGTATCATTGAAGTGAAAGCAACATTGTTCAGAGCATACTGTACATCTTTGTACACGAGTAGCCTGTGGGTCTCATACACTCGCGGACAGTACAATGCCCTGCGTCTGCAATATAATAATGCATTCAGGGTGCTGATGGGGCTGCCCCGATTCTGCAGTGCTTCAGGGATATTCGCCGGGTCGCAAGTAGACTGATTTTATTCTACTATGCGAAAGCAATGCACATCCCTGGTGCGCAGGGTTCGGGCTAGCTCAAGCGGCATCCTGAGGGTGTTGGCGCAAAGGTTTGATTGCCAGTACCTGAACCATTGCTGTATGGTTCACATACTGAGCAATCGAGGTTTGTAATCTTGTGTTTATGTGGTCTTTTTAAGGTTAAGCTACGCTTGCCGGGGTTGGTCTGTGGATGGGTGACCATCTTTTCATACCGAGACTCCTCCGTGACTCGGAAAGCACGTTAAGCCGTTGGTCCCGGCTGTCATCCGTGGATCTTTGACAGTCGTTACGGGTTGTCAGAAGCCCGAAAGTCTGACAACCAGTCTTACCAAGGGGTATCGTATTACCCAGTAACTGAGTTGTGGAGGTCAGATAGGCAGTCGCTCCATGTAAAAAACTGGTATTCAGCTGCATCCGGTTAGACTGGAAGCCGATCCCAACATAGTTGGGAAAAGGCTAGGCAGATTGATTGCTTTTGCTTTATTTTATTTTTTTCTATATATGTTCCTTTGTTGGTCGAAATAAACGTTTATTATTATTACTTCAATTCTGACTTATGAGATAGCCGTTTACAAAAGCCGTTTGTTTATATTCTATTGTGAATGGAAACAAGCCAGCTACAATATTATTTGGTGGCTGAAATACAAGGAATCCTCGGGGAAATACTACTTCTTGCATGGTTGCTTTAGTGGAAATACACTGCAGAGTTTTGCTATTGAAGATTCATTTTACAATTAAAAGTTCATCTCGATACAATTTCCTTGGAGAAATCATATCATTTGGGAGGATTTCAAAAATCTCAAGTCGTTGAGCTTCTTAAGTTCCGAGTTGAGCTATACGATTACTGACAAATGCTTGCACTGCGTGGTTCTTTCATCAAAAGACCATTTCAGACATTTCAACATTTCAGTAATCTACGTAGTCCTCACATGATCTGACCAAGATTATGTCTGGACTTTAAAAGAGACTTTGACCCCTGAGTTTGTTTCGCCATTTATTCTCAGGGGTATTCAGATAGGATATGTCCACTCCATCTGCTTTTTTATAGGACGTGTTAAAGTGAATCCGATATCCTATTTACAGAATAAATAATTTCACTTCATTCCTTTCTTCGATTTTTCGACTAAAAGCGCTCTGAAGTTTGGGCCTAATATTATTAACTCGGCTTTCATCAGATTACTTCTTAATCTTTTACCAAGAAACACACGTATTTGAAGATGGTCAGTCCATTAGTTCCTTTAACTACTTACGACTTTGACAACATCCAGCCGACATCTTCGACCGACCACTTGAACTTTTCCCGAGAAATTTAGGTCAAGGTATCTAAGAATCTTCCTCAATAAATGACGTCACTGAATAGCGGCGCCATAGGAAATTATTAGCTACAATTAATTTAATATATCTCACCATGATGCGCTTAATTCGCCTCTTGCTGCGAGGCTGGCGCGGGCGACTTTCCGATCAGCTGACCTTCTCCGCCATCTTGGAATCTCATTGACAGCTGTCACGGAAACAGCCGAAAGTTACCGAGCGCGTTTCGGGGACTGAGGATCGTACTGCTGGCTCGCACATTATTTTAATTCACTTTACACTAGTTTATGGACTTTTTTTTGGTACTGTTGATTCGTTGTATGAAGGACGCTGAAACAAAGAAATAGTTCTTGTTAGGTTAAACTTGTAATTTATATTCAAATCGATTGATCTGAAAGTTGATGTGCCATATTGCCGGGCACTGTACCTAAAGGCTTATGAGAAATATAATATATACAGCTAATTGGTCCTTTCGATACATCCGCGAATCCTTTACATGTTATAATGACATAAAATAGGCACTTACAACTCTGTATGTACAGACCCCCATAACAATGTTAAAATATATAATACACTGCAGTAACACAATATTACTACAAAATTTCGAGAAACAAGTGCTTTATTAAAAAAATAAAAAAAAAATGCACTTGAAAGGAATTGAATATTCGTGAGCTCGACTTATGGCACAAACCACAAAAATCGGGACTATAGCAACGTATCTGTACCATACAGTCAGGAAAACGGATGGTTTCGCAGCATATCTACTACCTGTTAACTTAAAATTGTCTGTGCATTCTATAGACATAGACAATCACTGAGACTGAGCGTTCCGTATTCAATTGTGCAGTGTATACAGACTTCAGACGAGAGAGACGAAGCGAATTTGCGGCCAGTAGTTTTCTCTTTAATAGTACTAAAGGTATTGACCGCAAATTCGCTTTGTCTCTTTCTAGTCTAGAGAGTGGTCATGTGTGCAAGGCTAACGCGCAGTCTAATTCTCTAAGTCTATGGTGCTTTCAAATCACAATACTGTCAAACTACATCAGTCGTATAAAATACGACACGGCAAAATATAGTGAGGCCATCTGCTCAAAAAATAACTTCCCTGACTGTAGAAGTGTCCGTTGAGTTTCTTGCCCGTTCTTCTCCATAGGTACGTACGTGGGTGTAGTACCTACGTAGGTACCTATGGGGAAGAACGGACAACTAGCTTAGGAATCGGCAACTAGCTTCATATTTCGGACTGACCGACTCCTTTACAGTTTTATTCAAAAGTGCCTGGTGAAATGATTTAATTGAAATAAATGCTTTCAGATTGTACAGACGCCAGCACATCAAGCTACCCGAAACTGTAAAATTTTCCCAATCAACCTTGAACATAATACTTCAGCGATAAAGTTGAAAATCTATTAAAGAAATTTGACAGATTCTTCTATAGGTACTAATAAAGCTGAAGAGTTGTTTTTTTTTTTTTTTTTTTTGAGAGCTCTGTTCTCTGGAGCTGCCAGTTGGATTTGCAAATTTTGTTTTTGCATTTGTTAGCCTAATTCTTAAGGAAGGCTATCAAACTAGGAACGTTAGAAGCCGAGCAAAAATAAAAGAAGTCAGAAAAAACGCTAAGCGCAAACGAAGTAATAGCGTGGATGGGCATTGTGATGAGACGGGGTGGTTGGGAGAACAAGAAATTGGCAGAAGCCAATTATTTATATTTATCTAAATTCCTTACACCACACACCATAGTAAAAGTCAACAAAACATGCCAGCCTAACGCAACCGGCACGTGGCCACAGTAAATATTTATCTACTGTGACGTGGCGTACTCGCAAACACAGCGAGTTTGTAAACTGAGACGGAAATACGTGGCCGAAATACGGGCTCAAGTACCTTGTTATGACTTGTTATGAAAACCGATGGAAGAATAATAGACCAGCGTTGGAGCTTTAGAAAATTGTTGGTGAATTGCTTAGGATTTTAGAGAACTTTGGTATTTTGTAAGACATATCAGCATTAGTGGGACTAGTATCTCCAATTTATATTGAAGACTATAAGCAGTGCCCTGAGGTTTCATCCGCATAAGTCTCGATCCCGTGGGAATATTGGGATTAAAAGTATCCCATGTGCTAATCCAGGTTATAAACTATCTGTGTGTCAAACATCCAAATCTGTTCAGCCGTTTTTGCGTGATTGAGTAACAAACATACAAACTTTCACATTTATTATAATAGTAAGTACTTATATTAAGTAGGCATTTAAATGTTTTTATTACATTATATTTTAAGTAGTGTTAATTTTACTGTATTACCAATTTGTTTCATCTGTACATTTTTTCAACCTGACTTGGTTTCCGTACGCCATTTTCGGGTGACCACTGAAAATCAGCGCTTTGCTGTGCGTCCCCCATTGCCCTTGAATCTTTGCCTCATCATCATTGCCTTTTTTGATGGCCTACTGAAAACAAATTATTTGACTTTGATTTTGAATGTTATAAAGGCAAGTTCTCTTACGAACAGCCGATCTTAGTCAATAGTGTCAATCTCTAGCATTAAGAGCGACTAACCCGCCATACTTTTGATACAAACGCTCGTACGTGTTTATAGCGTTTTAACATATCTTTCTAAGAAATTTTTGAACTAATAGGTATTTTGTGCACTGTATCTAGGTTTCTATAAAAGCGAAAAATTAAAATTAAGAGAAACAAATTCAGTATAAGCCTCCAAAAATCTGCCTTTTTGCACAATTTTTACCTGAACTTTGGCCGTTCATAATATACTCATCAATATAACAGGCCAGCCGGCATCGTTGGTTAAGATACCACCTATCATGCCGCAGGTCGTAGGTTCGATTCCCATCCAGGACATATATTTGTGTGTATGAACATGTCTGTGTTTAATTATATTATCTATATATGTATGTATTTACAAACAAAAAAAGTAGCGTATGTAGTATATCAGTTATCTGGTTTCCATAGTACAAGCTCTGCTTAGTTTGGGATCAGATGACCGTGTCTGAAATGTCCCAGGATATTATATATTATATATTTATTTAATTGTAAAAGTAAAGAAAACATATCGATAGAAACCTCGCACATGTCATGTAATGGAGAGATTTTAAATGACAAACATTTATTTAATAAACTTGTAAGGCTTGCTAATAAACACGTATTTCCTGGAACAAGTTTCATAAAATTTCCAAACGCTATTTTTCGTTCAATGTTATCGCGCTCTCACTTGCTTGTTAGTCAACGGGCGTTGCGCTGGATGAAACAACAAGCTTTTCGACCATGCTTGCGTTGACGATAGACGGGCCGGGAAGAGCCCTCTTAAATATGGTAGTTAAATAGGATGGTGGGATGAAAGAGGTGATCTTCAAGCTCACTTCACCTAAGTTTTCACTGTAAGATTTTTACAGCGTATAATATATGCTGATATCTGCTGACAGCTGATACGGCTGAACAGCTGCACGGTACAATTAAGCTGCGCTTGCCGCAGTCGGTTCGTGGATGGGTGACCATCCATTAGATATCAAGACTCCTTCGTGCCTCGGAAAGCAAGTTAAGCCATTGGTCCCGACTGCCATTTGTAAATCTTTGACCAGTCGTTACAGGTAGTTAGAAGCAAAAAAGTCTGACAACCAGTCTTACCAAGGGGTATCAGATGTTACCCAGTAACTGGGTTGTGGAGGTCAGATAGGCAGTCGCTCCATGTAAAATACTGGTATTCAGCTGCATCCGGTTATGCTGGAAGCCGACTCCAACATGTTGGGAAAAAGCTAGGAAGATTGCAGATTGATACCGGCTGATACCATATGATATTACGCAACGACCCAACAGAAAAAGCATCTCAAGACCTCAAGTTCTGAACATTTCAAGTAAAGTATCGTGTCTAGAGAAGCCTGCACACAGAGTGAAAGGTCGCCAGCGCCCGGCGGCGCCGCTGTGACCCACTTCTTGAGGGGCGCGCCAATGGCAGGAGACACGTATCGCTTCCGATAAACTTATCTTCGTGTACTTTGCAGGGTTGAAAAAACTTGAACTGTGAGGTTATTTTGCGTAGGTGGTCCGTTATGATACGTTATGAACATCATATCACTGTTTGTTATTTGTAGATTTGTAAATTTAGTGCAAAATCATAGATTACATTGGCTAGACTAACCAATGACTATAATTCTCTTTGGCACTAACCTATTCTCATTATTCATTCAGATTTTATTTGTAGCAGCCTCAGACCAAATAAAAAATCAAGACATATGCGCAAAACTACACCTCGCTCTGTGCATACACGCTCACACGCACACATTTACACTAAACTACACCTTACTAAGTCTGGCGCCATAAGGAAAAGGACCGACAAATACTTAAATGGAGAAAAAATATGTTTTGTCCTGTTTAAAGTATAAGATACAAAGGCAGATGCGTCTTTTAATAGTAAAAAGTATTAGGTTTTCTTTAAGATTACGCCAATTTAAAAATACTGGTAGATGCGTCTTTTGTTGCTGATTCCGAATATGTACAGTCACGAACCGCGATTGTTGAGCCACTAGCATATCATCTTAACTTGGTTGTGTTACACGAATGCCGCCTGTGAAATTTGACATGTGACATTTCAAGAACGAAAACGGGCGGCATTCGTGTAACACAACCAAGTTAAGATGATAAGCTAGTGGCTCAACAATCCCGGTTCGTGACTGTACATAACTCTATTTCGAAAAAAGACGTATCTGAACGTCTTTTTGCCTTATGACGGCAGAAGTGCACAAATCATGTTTACGAGACCGGCCTCACGTGATCACGTGACGTTTCTTTTTTATTTAGTCTGAGGTAGCAGTAAAATAATAGCACTCTTACCTAAATATTAGTTACCAACTGTTCCCGGCAACTTCGTCTGCGATCCAGGATGAAAGATAGCCTTTGCTTATCCATGTGCCAAACATCCAAATCCGTTCAGCCGTTTTTGCGTGAAAACGTAACAAACAAACGAACTCACTTTCGTATCTATATTATTAGATAGGATTAGAATAGTAGGTACATATATTTTGCGACTTTCCTCACAAACTTCAATGTTTTCAGTAAAAAATAATAACATTGAAAACGAGCTACAACTTCGACGACACAATGACTAGACTACATTATTTATTTATGGCGTCGTAAACAATGGGGGTGACGACTAAAATTTTTTTTTGTCAGTCAGCTAGATTATTAAAAAAATACTAAACATGTATTTTTTTTTCTTTTTTACATGCTTTCAAAAGATTACAGCGATACATTGAGTTAAATGTGTGGCATGACGTCACGCCTTGCTATATTTTATACTGAATTATGACGTAGCCAGCCCCCACTTCCCAACTTTAACGAGCTTTATCTAAATCATTTTTTATTAATATGATAAAACAAGAAATACGTGTCTAATATTATTTTTATTATCTGACTGACTGACTAAATATAATTTCTTTTTTTTTTACACAGGCATCATCCTTATTCCCACAAAATCTGAGGTAAACATGGCCGTACATAATCGTCAGATAATTCGTCGAACCCGCAAATTAGCCTACATTAATTAACTAACAGAGACTTTTCCACCAACATCAATCCCTATATTTAATATTCATCACAGTTCCTCTACGTTACTTGTCAACGTCATAACGTACCAAAGTGGAGGTTCCTATCAGTCACGTTACATCGTCAGATTGTCTCTTCAATCCCGCAGACGTCAGACTACGTGACGGACCCACCCCACTTTCCTCTGTGTTAAAAAGACGCTGTAATCCTAAACATTGTTTTTGTAAGTCCAGTAGTATTACTTTGTGTTACCAACTCGAAACAAATGTTCAAGATATAAATCTTAAGATCGAGTGGGCTAAGTTGAGTGCTGCGGGGGGAAGTTCGCCCATTTTAGAATAGGTACCACTTTGTAGACAAGAATGTTGATAGACCGTTCACTAGCTATGTATCAGGTTGGCGGAAAAGTCTTGCACCAGGATATAAGACTTAATGAATTTATTGATAACATTGTTATTTACAATAATTAATCAGTAATGTAATCCCCAAATAACTATTACTCTGGCCCATCTAGTTGGTAGATTGTTGATGCCCTGCGCTCAGAATTCCGGAGGCTGTGTGATTGTGTTGTATGAGCTCAATTCTGAACTTAAGGAGCTCAACAACCTTTTTTTTTATTTAAGATGGGTTTGCTCTTGACTCTAGTCTAGGTTGGAGGCGTCAGAGACAGAGTCGACGATGGAGTGAGCTTACCCAGAAGAAGCCTGTTCACTCTCACTTTGAAGAGATTAGGGTTGTATGCATGCGCTTGGAAACACAAACGCAGGTAGTGACTTCCACTCTTTTGCTGTGCGCATTATAAAAGTCATTTGGAAGCGCTTAATGCGGATCGGTGGAATAGCAACTAGGTAGGGATCTACCTAGTTGCTAGTTGATTACGCACTGCCAATTACCATCCGGTAACTAATGCGTCTAAATGTCCGATGGTAGAAGGAGGCCGGAGGAATGAGGTCGTGGAGTTCTTGAGCACACTCACCGAAGTACAATCTGTAGAAGACCGACAAGCAGGCAACCTTTCGGCGATGAGCCACTTAGCCCTGCGTTCCACCGAGTCAAGCGCGGCTAGTTGGTACTTAGCTGATCCATCCCAAATGTGGCTGCAATACTCCATGCAGGATCGGACTTGCGCTTTGTAAAGGGTTAAAAGCTGTCCAGGCGTAAAGTATCGCTTCACCCTATTTAGGAACCTCAAACAGTAAAAACGAATTAAGATAAACTCATATCATTTACCTACCTACGAGCATATCAATTTGACGTTTGCAGACGTCAAAAATTAGTTAAATTTAAGAAGGATATCCTTTTGCCTCGGAAAGCACGTTAAGTCACTTACATTGGTCCCGGCTGTTATTCGTAGATCTTAGGCAGTCGTTACGGGTCATCAGAAGCCCGAAAGTCTGACAACCAGTCTTACCAAAGCGTATCGTATTACCCAGTAACTGGGTTGTGGAGGTCAGATAGGCAGTCGCTCCATGTAAAATACTGGTATTCAGCTGCATCCGGTTTGACTGAAAGCCGACTCCAACACAGTTGGGAAAATACTAGGCAGATGGATCGATGTGTAGTTAAAATTACGTGCCTAATGTCAATCTTTATACAACCTCTTAATACAAAATTATAAAAGAAATTGTAGACAATTAAATGAATTCTTTTTGAGGCCTGCTGTATACATATCAGTGACAATGTAAGTACAAACTATAGACTCCTACCTAAGTATTGAAGGTAAAACAATATTGTTAGATGGACCCCCCGCTGACTCACGATGGGGGCCCTCCAGCTGCCTCCCTTTTTATTAACACAGCAATTACCGGAATTACTCCACTCGGACAAACATATCGGTATTACAATCGATTTCAATTAGTCAAACCGATTCGATTACTGCACCCTGTAGTGAGATTAACTTCATTACAAGTAATTAAGAGAGAGGGTCGTAATTTTGACTCGGCTAATTGGATTTTTGCTCGTAGATTGGATAAAGGAGATAAATATTGCAGGGGGGTACTGTGTATCACATGGGGGACGTGTGTAAGGCACCTGTGCCACCGCCAACGATTAGTGAGAAGCGAGTAGAGCTAGCAACTAGAAAAGAGTTGGCGAGCAACGAGCAGCGAGTGTGTAGTTCGGATAGTTTTATTTCTGGGCTAATAGAATGACTGCCAGTCAATTTTTGAATAATTGATACACATTCATGCGCAAATTGATCGTCAACAAGTGCAATTGAAGCGATTGACAATATTATTACGATAAAAATTGATGGCAATTGATCAATTGCTATTGATCGTTTCGTAGACCCCTAAGTTTAGCTGGCTATTAAGTTTATTTTTACAGCCATCCTTAGCCGTGACGTCATCTCTTTTACTGACACGGGACCTACATCTATTGACGTTTCATGAGCGAGGAGATAGTCGCTTGCTCGTCGGCGGTAGGCAAGTGGCTAAATATAGTCCTGTAGTCCCTTAGAACAGGGGTCGGCAACAGGTTCACGAACCGAAAACGATGAAACGATATATATAAGTAGTTTCACATTATTTGGGCGTATAAACAGTCGCGAGTGCGCCTCACAAGAGTTACAAACTTACAAGACAAGAAACACTGTAGTTAGACATAGAGATATGGGTCGCCCGAGACGTTCGGACAGAGAGGAGGGCGAGCAACCACAAAATATTTATGTATGTGTTAATAATATGCTGCTATAAGCTGAAGTGCGGTTAGTTACACCAAAATTCCGTCTACAACCAATTTAATGCTTAGGTAAGCCTGACCTAACCTAAGCTAGTTGTAGCCGGTTAAAAGGTGGTATTGGTGTAACCGCATTTGGATTTTTAACCGACTTTATAACCGACTTTCATATCAATTCGTCGCGTACCTATATATATATATATATATATAGGTACGCGACGAATTGATTTGTATATGTATATGTACACCGATTTCTCCGTCAACTGTGGACTGATTTCGAAAATTCTTTTTTTGTTTAAAAGGGTATGCCTTCGAGGTGGTCCCATTGTCACCAAGTCAGGATCTGACGTGGGGATCCCATGGAAATCGAGGGCAACCCTCAAATTTTATAGGCACACCTATAGGAATTTGGATATTTTTTATAGTAACTGTGCATTTACTCTTGAAAAGCACTACTTGGTGAAGTACAACTGATGATGAAGACCACAGATGGCCATCGGAAGTGTTTCACGAGTTGCGATTCGATTAAGTACTTTAATGTTGTTGCTAAGCAATTTATGCTCGTCACAATACATATGGTTAAGTGGAATGGTGACTCCACCATCAGCTCCAGTTCTCCTGGTTCTTACTAGGAGAATTCCTCAACAATTATCGTCCCTACATCGCGAAAAGCAATATTTTGATATTTTGTAAAAGGTGATTAGCAAGTGTCATTAGGCTATTGCTTAGATAAATTACAATCTGTCCCACTAAAAAGTGAAAAATAAAAAACTTTTTTACAAAAAAAAAAACACTACCTACAAAGTGAAAAATAACTTTAATTTCAGAAGTCGGTGGCAAAAAGCTAAAATACAGATCGAAAGACACTGACTTCTGAAATTAAAGTTATTTTTCACTTTGTAGTGATTTTTATTTTATTTTTTGGAAGTCAGTGGTTTATGCTTTTTGGAAAAAGTTTTTTTAACCCTGGCATATAACGTAATGCGGCCCGCACTGAGTTCCTGGCAACATTTGTGGCCCTGCACTAGCATAAGGTTGCCGACCCCTGCCTTAGAATTTAAGAAGTAGATCCTATTTTTTGCGGAAAATAATTTAAATTGACCTCTGAAAATAAAAGAAATAAAAATTAATTTTATTCGTGGTGTTTTTTTTTTACATAATTTAATAGAACATCGAGAAAAGTCTACTTACAAAACTGATTTTCGAAATTATTTTACTTGACCACATTGACTACAGTACTTACCTACTGAACTTTAGTCACACATACCTATCGTAGGTAAATGGCTCTAAAGACCCCTAAAACAGGCAACCCGCGACGCGAATAGCGCCTTTACAAAAAATTGCAAAAAAGTTTTTCTACAAAAAATACCAAATGAAACCTACATCTGCATATTCAAATGTTAAGGGCGGAGTTCAGCGACTTTAAAACAACTGTTTAGATTTTTAATCAGTTCTTTCCTTAGGAAAGAACAATGGCAGAATTTGGTCTGGACTATTTTTTTGGCATCCATAGATTTCATATATATGAATCAAATTTAATTAATTTTCTACGATTTTTCAATTATTCACTCCTTCTCGTATAGGCCGGAGTTATTTTATGTTTTTAAAAGCTTATCAAATGATGTTCGAATTCGGTACATTCGAAATGTTACCATTAAAATAGTGGTGTGAGTACATACAAATAGTACGAATGCAATTTATTTGTATCAATAATTAAACGAATGTTCGATATAATCGACCGATCGATCGACCCATGTAGTTGGTTTTATTTTTAACATAATTATTGAAATACTCTATTCTTTCGTCTTTAATCAACTGACATCTTTGAGGAAATGCTTCTACTTTTAAATCCAATTAATAATGGATCAAAATATCACAGGATCGTTTCAGTGTTGTATCGATTCTTAAGAAAACCGAACCGAAACGTGCAACACTACTTTTGTCTTTGACATTGACATATTGTCTGTGGTTGTCTGTCAAGACGCTACACATATCCCGACATATATCACGGTAACAATATTATGTGTACATTGTGATTGAAAATAATATTCCTGGCAGAATAGTAATAATAGTTGAATATTGCTGTAGTTGTTTAGTTGGCCGGCGCACTGTAGGCTGCTGCGCACACACTACTACTACTTTAGTGTGGTATCTAGGATGGGCCAGACATGAAGGACATATCTCAGCACCAGCAGGTTTTCTTGATGAGATAATAATACGAGAGGAGGAATAAAATAAATATGATTAACAAAATGTGTTTTATATTTGACCTAACATTAGGTATACACCCTCAGTTTTAGTGTTTACGGGGCAAGTGCATTTTTTTTTTAAATACGCGCCCAGCTTTCGTAAACATATTACAGTTGAGTAAGTACCGAAGGTTAGAATTTATTTGGGTTTTCTCATTTTATCCGTAAATACTCTTATCCTCAGTTAGACCACACCACATTATCAATTTCTTTATGATTTAATTTCAATCTGCGATGATTTATAGATAAATTATTGTTTGACGTTCATTCATAACCTACAAATTCAAACACCGAAATCTTTTTGTTCCGGCTTTCCCAAATGAAAATAGTCTCATTTATAGATTTTAGAGCTAACGCCAAATCTTTTAACATATTTTTCATTACGGGACGCTTCAATTTGATCCCAGACAATTCTTTGTATGGAGACCTGCCATTGTTCTTTGACATAAACCAACTGTTTCAATATCTAACCAGTGGTTTGAATGTTGGTGAAAACAGGTCTAAGTCCAAATTGCATCCTCTTAAAATCATCATCATCCTCTTGTCCTTATCCCAATTTATTTGGGATCGGCTCAGCATTTCTGTTTTTTCTTCCATACTAAACTTCTCTATAGTAACTCGCTATCTCAGTAATCACTCCCCTTTATAGCCATATCACCAGTCCATCCAAAGATTCTTTAGTCTCTACCTACTCTCACAGCCATCCGCATTCATACACAAAACTGTCCTCACGTGATTTTCCCGATTCCTCCACACCACATGCCCATACCATGGTCCATGACAACCGATTTCCAGACAATTTTTCAGTTGTGTAAAATGGCATGCCTACTCTTAAATAAACAAACCGGCCAAGTGCGTGTCGGACCACGTAGAATGAAGGGTTCGGTAGTTGGGATCAATTTATCCCAACATACAATGTACAACAACATACAATATTGGGATAAATTCATCCCAACTACAAAATGTTGAAAAACATGTTCTCCCATACATTCCAATTGCAAATGTAAGTTTGTACGCACAATATTGTGATATTTACCATGTTATTTTAAGACCATAGACTTCTTATTGGTTAGGAAATGTTTTCTGTATTTTTTTTTTCAAAACTTTAGGCTAAGTAGTTTCGGGGATAATTTTCGTTTATTTTCTTAAATAACTTTAAAACACACACTCACAGTAAGCCCTTTCATTTGATATGTCATACGGTACAGTTTGTAAAACTTTTTTTTAAATATTTTTTGCCGTTACACGTCCGTGTTTGGGTCACAGAAGTGCATACGTTTGCCAAATTTCAACTTAATCGGTCGTTAGATTCGGAGCAATTTGGCTGTGATAGACGAACACACGAGTGATCCTGTAAGGGTTCCGTTTTTTTTTTTCTCTTGAGGTTGGAACCCTTAAAAACAGTTAATAAAACGTAGTTAACCACCGTTGACCGTAGTAACGTAGTAGCGATAGCAATTTCATTTTTATTACATTTTATTTACCCAGTGCAGGGCAAAGGCTTCCTTGACCTTTACCAATAATTTGCTCCCGCCATTAAAGTCGAATTTAAAAGCGGAGCAAGCGTCTATTTTATAAGAAACTTATAAGTAAGGCTAGATCGGAACGAAGGCTTTTCTAAAAACTTTCTAAAATAAAACTAAAGGCAAGGAACGAGCGATAAAAACGCATTGTGATAAGAAAATATCGACTTTTCTTTGCACTTTTGCAACAGTAATAAGGAAAATATAGAATAGAATAGAATATAATAGAATAGAATAGAATACTGTTTATTATGCACACCATACGAATTACAGATATGAATGACAATTTTTTACAGGTGCCACAATGGACGGTCTTATTGCTGAAGCTCAGCACAGAACACGCAAGCTAACTACTCAAGGCCATCGGCATATATCTGCGTCTTAATACAATTAATGATGTCATGTCTCTGTGAACTATTCCTGCATTCATACACTCATCATTCTCCTGCCCTTGTCCCAATTTATTCGCGGTCGGCGCAACATCTCTTTTTCTTCCATACTTCTCTATTAGTCGTCATCTCGGTAGTCACTCCCTTTCTAGCCATATCATCTTGTTGCATTCATACACTACCTATTAAAATCGAAAGTGGAAACTACCTGTAAAGAAATGCAATTTTCTTGTAAAAAAATCATTGATATGTTATTAATTTGCATGCATTTGCATGTTTTGTAACAAACGTAATTTGAAAATTGCTGTAACCTTGTATATACCTAAAGTTGCTTTATTGCCGCTTTTAATACTGTTGCGGTTATTATTATACCTTCATCATTATTTATAGTTATTTGCTCTTGTTTCACGATTATATTGTATAAATATATACAGGGTTATTGGTAAAATACCAACAACTTAAGGGGTCATTGTACTCATCATTATGTACAACTTTTACTATGGGACCAAACCTAAAATCGCGAAAAAAATCAGCTGTTCAGTACATTTATGTTCGCATAATTCGTCAAAATGTACTGAACAGCTAATTTCTTTTTTAGATTTCGGGTTTGGTCCCATAGTAACAGTTGTTCATGAACGACAATTATGCGCCTGTGCTAAATCGTGCAGCTTACTCCCAACAATTCAAACAGCAAACAGAAGAAGATTCGATCTACCAAGTGGGCTCTCCATCAAAATTTTACTTCTACCCAAATCCACCAGTAACGGTTCGCATCTCCCGAACTGACGTCAAAAATCCCGAAATGTAACAAAGAAAATTCAGTCAAAATCGCTTTCCCGTCGAGTTGGTTCGTTTAAATCTTCTGCGTCAATATCTGAGGACTCAAATCCGATTGACGACTGCTCGTCGGCCTCTCCGGGATTTTATAGCGGATCGGATTACTGTACAAAGCTTTTTTTGCGTTTGATATTCAGTTCGGCTACATGCGGGGAAAGGAAGTTAAACGTTGGTCTTTCCATAAATCTAATTAAATGAGGTGAAATGTGAGGAGAAATATCAGTAAAAGTGCTTGAAATGACCTTTTCTATTTTCCTTAACAAAACCACATTCTGAATGTATTCTGCCGTCGTAAAAAAAAAGGGCACAACTAACATTTAAAAAAAAATTGAGTTACATACATATTTAGAATCAGAAAAAAAAGGCTAATCTGCTCAATTTTTTGTAGATTTTTTTTTTAAATGTTAGTTGTGCCCTTTTTTCTTACGACAGCAGTATTGTTGCCTAACTTTTGCCAGCGGCTTCGAACACGTGAAGCTCGGAAATTATCCCACGGGGACGCATTCGTACTACCGGGATAAAAAGCATCCTATGTCAGCTCATAACCCAGGTCCTGCCGACGTATTCTGTAAAAAATCTCACCGTGAAAACTTAGGTCAAGTGAACGTGAAGTGAGCTGTCAATAGTGGCAATGCCTAGGATCAGGTGAAATGATAGCTCACGTCACCTGAGTTTTCACGGTGAGATGGTTACAGGTATGCTTCGTGCGAGTTTTTTTTTACGTATCGAGCGCGTTAACGTTTACGCAAAGTATGGCGCTGGGTAAGCGTAATACGTGAGAACTAAATTTTGTGAGTGTAATTTTCAAAATTTACGTCGGCGATAGTGACAATCGAATGCCTTTCGAAAGTGAGGACCGTTTCGAGCACATCGCTAACGTTTGCATGTCTAACGCGAGTGCAAGTTACGATTTTGACAGTTTTGACAGCTCGAATACGAAACACAGTCACTTGCGAGCGGGAAAAGTTGTCACTTAAAATTTTGTGGTGAGAACGTCGTGAAAGTGGTGAAATAACAAAGTAATTTAATCTAATTTCTTAGTATGAATAAAAATTACTATGGCATCTCGTATGTATTTCGCTTGGAGGATGATTGAGACCGCGAGAGCACAAGATGAGCGTAATTTAATGTCCACTGGTCGTGCCAGAGCACGTAACTCGAGCAATTCGCTAAGAGACCTTCCGGAGGCTGAATTTAAGAGAAGGCTGCCTAAGGCAGCTGTTAGGTTTTTGTGTGTTTAATAATCCCGTCAAATTCTCCCATTTCCGAATGCTCGTTATTCTATCTCGGGCAATAGTTGTTAATTTGCATAAATCTCTATGCCTTAAAAGTCACAAACTTTGTTTCACGAAGTTCACAGATTGGATCAAGTTCACGACACACCAAATTATATAAATTACACTTACTCCTCCATAAATGTCACCAGCATTTCAAATTCGGACGGGCTAGTCTTAATTTTTAACAATTTTATCAAAAAACTACGCAAATCACAACACAAACTTTCGTAAACATAAACAAATGTTATGTCCACAGAGTAGTAATGTCGTCTAACTTCGTTGTATAACCACCACTATTTAAATACCTAGGCAGTGGCTTCTGTTATGAACACAAATACAAATGTTAATTTATTTTGGCCGGTTACCACCGTTCATTCGTTCGTTCGTTTCGTTCGTTGACTAATCGTCGCTTCTCACGGTGAGTTATCGCGAAACGAATGATTGAATTATTAGGAACTCACACTTGCAAGTTAACGATTAATGATAGTCGATGCGTTTGACGTAAACTCGATTTACTCGATCGAGACGTTACTCAAATGACACTCTCACTAAGCATACAGAATAGCATTGCAGGTCTACCTATGTGCTTATCGACAGACGACAGACAGACAGAGTTACTTTCGCATTGAGAATAATAATCCTACTATATTATTATTATCCTACTACTATATCCTACTTGCACAGGCCCTTGCCAGGATTATCCATCAGCAACTTGCTTTAAAATACGGCCTTGTGGACTCTGAGGTACCTACCGTATTACAGGTATGTGCCCGACCCAGTTCTCCAGAATGACCATATCACGTTATACTGCGATCTATTATCACTGACAGGACTATTGTAGCCAATAAGCCTGATATAGGGGTAATAGATCGATCAGCGCGCCGCACAATGATAATCGATGTCACTATCTCGCATGACGAGAACCTCGTAAAGGCTGAGAAGGAGAAACAATTGAAATATCTCGACTTAGCTCACGAGGTTGTCGCTATGTTGAATGTGGACTCGGCAATCATTGTGCCAATAGTCGTTACGGTCAATGGCCTTATCGCCAAGAGCCTCGACCAACATCTCAAGAGCCTCTCGTTGGGTGGCTGGGTGAAGGGCCTGATTAAGAAGGCAGTCCTCCTTGATACGGCGCGTATAGTGAGGAGGTTCCTGTCTCTGGAGCCCTAACCACTGGTATCTTGGACCCTGTTCCCCATGCCAGTGGATTTCTATTTTTTATATTTTTAAATGTTCTTATTTTTTTATTTCAATATTTAAAACTTAATTTTATACATGTAAAAAAATAAATAAAGGATATAATATTATAAATGTGAAAGTTTGTGAAGATATCTGGATGTTTGTTACTCAATCACGCCAGAACGGATCTGGATAAAATTTAGCACACAGATAGATTATAGTCTGGAATAGCACATAGGATACTTTTTATCCCAGAAAAATGTACGGTTCCCGTGAGATAATTTCCAACATCCATGCGGGCGAAGCCGCTGGTAAAAGCCAGTAAAGTATGGATGGTGCACATTTTGAGTGCAAACGTGTTGTATGTATTAATAATAATAATAAAACGTTTAATTCAGAATCAATCCATAAAGCATAATAGTAATGAAATAGTCAGCTACACATATAAAAATTAACAAAACAAAACAAAATAATTCAATTAATAGCAAAAACAATAGAAATGAAGATATATAGTAATTATAATGATCAAATTAAATATTCAATGTCAATATTACATGTTAATAAGTCAACCAATTAATTAAATCAAATCGTACATACAAAAATTACACTAAAACAAAATAAAAATTATGTCAACATTGTCCGATGGATATACACATCCACTTATGTTGGATGGGACAGCCTGTGCGGGAAGCTATCATTGATTAATTTATTGTCAAACTTACTGTATCTACGTAGACAGTTAGAACGTGATGCGGTCTCCTATACTTGGAAGCGCACACTAATATTTGTCCCTGTTCTTGTAAACTTGCATGAAATTGTGTAGCCTCTGTTGGAGATCCAAATAAATAAATAACGCATTTTCATAAATCAATCATTTTAAAGTCACTAATGCTTATCAGAAATTAGCTTTTATCGGGTTGGCTAATAAGTAATGAGCGTTTTAGTTTAGAATTTCTAGAATTTTCGGAAAAGTTTGAGAACGTTCTGTAGCAGAGGGTATATAAAGAGCGAGTCGCGCTCATGCGCGTTATTGATAGTTTGGCTGTTAAAGTTCACAAAGAAATGAGTGATATTAAAACCCACGTACGACATTGTTTATTACATGAGTTTCAATCTGGGCATTCTGCTGCAGAAGCTACACGTAATATATGTCAAAGGATAGCTCACGATGCAGTCTCCGAAGCAACAGCAAAGCGCTGGTTCCAACGGTTCCGCAATAACGATTTTTCCTTAACCGATCAACCAAGATCTGGGCGCCCCGTGGAAATAGATATCGAGAAATTAAAACTATTAATCGAAGAAGATCCTCGAAGAACTACACGCGATTTGGCTCTTCAGCTCGAGTGCTCTCATGGCACCATAGAAAATCATTTACATGGTTTGGGAAAGACTTACAAATATAGTGTTTGGGTACCCCATCAATTAAGTAAAGATCAGCTGACCCTACCTAGCTGAGATTTATGTACAACTTTTATCTTTCCGCCGCACATTTAATTGGTTAGATCATCTTGTCACTGGAGATGATGATGGGTTCTCTATGTTAATCATACACGCAAGCGCCAGTGGCTGGGATGTAAAGAACAGGGAAAACCAACGTCAAAAGGTGTTCTTCATCCTCGCGAGGTAATGTTTTCTGTCTGGTGGGATATACATGGAGTAATAAGCTGGGAATTCCTTCCTACTAAAACTACGATTACAGCAACAGTATATTGTGATCAACTCGAAAAACTGAAGCTTGACATCCATCGCAAACGTCCACAACACCACAAAATATTTTTCCTGCACGACAATGCCCGGCCGCATATTGCTAAGAGTACCAGACTAAAACTATTGGACCTTAATTGGGAAATAATACCCCACCCTCCATATTCGTTCATATTCCCTTCATATTCTCCATATTAGACTTAGCACCAACTGATTTCAGCTTGTTCCGATCACTTAGTAATAATTTACGGGAAAAAAGCTTTGACGATGAACCACACTTGAAACAATACATAGATGACTTCTTCAATTCAAAGCCAACGAAGTTCTATGCGGACGCCATTCACTCTTTGCCAAATCGATGGCGAATGGTAGTAGAAAACGACGGTGAATATATTATTAAGATAAGATAAGATAAGATCATTTAATTTGTCCAAAACATGAGTATACACATGGCATGCAAGATGTTTCAACAAAATTATTTCACAGTCATGTTTTGACTTAACGGCGTACAAATATAAATAGGTAGGTTATAACATAAACTGCAAATAATATAAATTATTCAAACAATTAAACATCAAAATTAAAATTGTGCTAAGAACAGTGTCATCTTCTCATCATTGATAATAAAATTAGTCAGTTAAATGTCAATGTAAATAAAAATACAAAAATTAGATTAATTTGTCTTTCAGAAATTCGTCAGTGCTGTAATAGGCTTTCTCTATCAGAAGGCTTTTTAACCTACTTCTTAATTTTTCTATTGTATATTCTCTCCAATATTTTGGCAACGTATTGTAAAGGATTGGTGCCATACAGAATATACTTTTACGCATTAAAGCAGTCTTGGATCTAGGAATGCAAAGTTTGCTATTGTCGCGTTTATTCCGAATTACTTTCGCTGACAATAGGGGAAATAGGTGTGGGTTTGATTTGACAAATATAATGGTCTCTAAAATGTACAAAGATGGAAGAGTTAATATTTTTTTTTTTTTTTAAAGGGTTTACAGCTCTCGGTAACCTAAAGTCCAAACATAGTTCTCAGGCACCTCTTTTGGATTTTAAAAATGACATCTTTATTTGTCGAATTACCCCAAAAAATCACTCCATATCTTAAGTTGGAGGACACTAAGCCGTGATAGGCAGTTAGCAGCGCCAATATTTAACATCGGGGCTAATTTATACAGTGCATATGTGGACTTACTCATTTTTTTGCTTAAGGCTTCCGTATGTGCCTTCCAATCTAATTTAGTGTCTATAGTTACTCCAAGAAATTTGGTTGTGTCAACTTGATCTATGTTATGATCACAGTAGTGCACTTTAACATTTGGAATAGTCGATCTTTGGGCAAAATGCATAATATTCGTTTTTTCTAGATTAATCTTAAGGTTGTTGTTTTCTAACCATTGTATCATAGATTTTATAGAACTGTTAATGTCAGCTTCGGATGTGTCTCTATTTTGACAAGCGATTGTAATGGTACTATCATCGGCAAAAAGTGTCATTGGATGGTCAATACTTTTTGGTAGGTCATTAATGTACAGTATAAAAAATAGTGGGCCTACGACAGTACCTTGTGGTACGCCAAATTTAACTATACGCTCTTTTGATTTATAGATTACTTCATGTTTATTTCTTTTATTTATTGCTGAAATTTCTGTAAATTGTTTTCTGTTGCTCAAATAAGACTGAATAAGGCTAGAAATATTACCTCTAATGCCGTATGCTTCTAATTTTTCAATAAGTATGTCGTAACGGACATGGTCGAAGGCCTGTGTCATGTCACAGAAGATGGTACATACAGGTATATTTGCATCTACTTTCGGCATGATAGTACATAAAAAATCATATATTGCCAAGTTTATTGTTTTACCATTTCTGAATCCCTTTTGTTCATTAGCAAGTATATTTTATTTTTCGAGATAAGTGTATAACTGTTTATATAAATGCTTTTCGAATATTTTTGAGATTATACTTATGAGGGATATGGGCCTATAGAATGCATTTGCTCTTTATCTTCCTTTTTAAATAGCGGTTTAACAATTGATATTTTGAGTGCATCAGGAAAAACAGCAGTCTCTATGCAAAGATTAATTAGATGGCTTAGATGCGTTGATATTTCTCCCGCTACTGATTTTATAACTTTTGTTGATAGGCCATCATATCCTACACTATTCGTATTTTTTAAACTTTTTATGATTTTAAGTACATCGATTGGCAGACATGGGGGCAAAAAAAAAAGAATCTTATCTTTTTTGTATCATTGACGTAGTTTTGTTTCCAGATCCTGCTATAGGATTTATTTTGTCAACGAAATAATTATTGAATGCATCCGCAATGTCATGTGGGTCAGTAATAATGTCATTATTCATACGAATTTTGTCATGATACAGTATTTCGGAATGTTGAATTTTGAGTTATTTATTATTTTCCAAGTAGCTTTGGATTTATTATCTGAAGTATTTATATAGTGTAGTTATTTTGTGCCCTTTGTGTGAGTTTTACAATTCTTTTAAATAGTTTAGAGTAATGAGTAAGTTTGCTTTTATTAATTTGATTTGGTTTAAGTCGGTATTGCCACAAAAGTTGTCTTTTCTTTTTACTACATAGTTTAATACCACGTGAAACCCATTTCGGTTTTCTCATAGTATTAATTCTAACATTCCTTTCGGGAAAGCATAATTTATAAAATAATGAAAATAATATAGGTATGTCAAGAAAGGCTTTATACGCTACATTAGGATCATTACTTTTGTAAATGTCAGAAAATGATAAATTATCCAAGCAAACCTTTAAATTTTGCCATATTTTCATTGCAGTAGTCACGTCTTGTAACCTGCCAGTATTTAATGTTACACTTTTTTTGTACTGGGAACATCATTAACTGTGCTGTGTGGTCCGATAGAGCAAGCTCTAGGACTTCGACCTTACATGCTTTGCGAAAATTATGGGCAATATTATCAATACAAGTATTAGTTTTTAGGCGTGTTGGTTGATTCACTGCTAATGACTAACAATTATTCATTTAATAAATAAATACAAATAAAATAGTTGTATGCCGCTCATTACTTATTAGCCAACCCAATAATTAAAATTATTGGAACACAATCTATCCATTCCATTGTCTAATGCATGTAAGGCGTAACTGATTACCTAGGTTTTATAGCATTATTAACTCTAGATCAATCTCTGTAGTACAGGAGGCCTATGACGTCTTTCGGCTGAAATGATGTATCTCTGTAGATAAGTAACAAACTCAAACTCTTAGCGTTTGTTCAATTAAACTAATTACAGGCACTTCTAACAATTGTCAAGGGGTCGGTCAGTCAGAAAGATGAAGAAGTGTATTAGGTTCCTATGGAGAAGAATTGGCAAGAAACTATGTAATAAAACAGTACTTATGCGCCACAGACTAGGGCAGTTTTCAGAATCAGAGGAAAGTCTGGAAAAAGTTAATAAAAAGGAAAAAGGAAAAAGGACGTATCTACAGAAATATTGAAATGGAGAAAAAAAAATATTTTGTCCTGTTTATAAGATACAAAGGCAGATCATGCGACTTTTAATAGTAAGAATTATTAGTTTACGCCAATATAAAAATACTGGTAGATGCGTCTTTTTTTTTGTTCATTCCGAATATGTAAATAACTCTATTTCGAAAAAAAAAATGTACGTGCAGATACGTGTGCAGATACGTGTGCAGATACGTCCTGACCACCACAACCCAGTCACTGGATAATACGATAGTCCCTTGGTAGGACTGGCTGTCAGACTTTTATCCTTATGACTGACTAGGGCATAAAAGAGTAAAGACTACTAAGTATTACCTATTGTACGGCACCTACACCATTTATCTAAGATATTTGTATGAGAGAGAGGTCCCCATTAGTGCAGGTATCTGTAGATAGGTTACGTCATTATGTATGCATATTGAACAAGCTAATTTATGTCTCTGAAGCTTGTACAAGCCTTGTTATGTTAGGTTATGGCTGATTGATTTGACTAGATACATAAGTTGGGTGACTGCGCTTGTGTAGATCCTAATTAATAATGTTCCTAGAATACGTTAGCTCAATTGTATTATTTTTTTTATTATTTGTTATGGGTTTGCTCTTGACTCTAGTATAGGTCGGAGGTAACAGAGACAAAGTTGACGATGGAAAGTAATATAATAATAGTGCTTTATTTGAGTAAAGCTATACGGTTTCCTAGAAGAGCCACAGACTACGAGAAGTGCGGTCACAGCACTTAACGGCCGCAGTGACAGCTGTCATGAAAATGATGGGAGTTGTAAAGATTAAAATCGTTAGATTGTAATAGAATAAACTCGTGAGATTGCACAAGATAATAAGTACTTTGCACAAAAAAAATTAAGAGTCTATTTCACATCCCGTTTATAAAAGACGAGCGTCTCCTTTACGTCTCGTGATAGTAGGTCTGTACAATTGTCAACGGAGTCGATCATTCAGAAAGATGATGGTAGTTACCCATTCCAAAGCGTAGTATGTTCCTATGGAGAAGAACGGGCAAGAAGCTCCTAGGAAACTCTTTTAATTCTATTCTTACAAAATGTTAGTTACATCACTAAACACCCCTTAAAATTCATGTATGATGAAGCACTTTCTGAAGTTATATCGCTGCTTTGGTATACCTATGTTAATGTTAGGACAACGTTGAACTCAAAGGTGCATGCTGATGCTGTACTGTCCTGCTGGTATACACCACACTGTATTTGCTTGTGATTTGAACGCCACTTAATCTTCTACAGAGAGCGGCACAAAAGAAAGGACACTTACAACACTTACACTTATTGATGATGTAACCATAGAGTATTCTCCTATGCTTATCTTGGCAAAGCATCGATTTATTTTCCTACCACTTAGTAGAATAGAATAGTCTTCATTAAGTACACCATATGAATACAGATATCAAACATCTGCCTAGCCTTTTCCTAACTATGATGTATGTTGGGGGTCAGGTTCCAGTCTAACCAGATGCAGCTGAATACCAGTATTTTTCATGAAGCGTCTGCCTGTCTGACCTCCACAACCTGGGTTGTGGTACTAGTGTGGCTAGTTACTGGTAACTGGGTAAAACAAATTACAGATGTACTTATTTGTACACATTTTACATAGGGTGACACAATGGGCGGTCTTATCGCTTTGGATGGGTTAAAGTGAAAAGGAGAGAAAACACTATAGGCAAATAAATATTTTTATCAAAAAATTTGCTGTTCCCCACATTTACGTATATTCGCATAACGCGTCAAAATGTAGAGAACAGTTGAATTTTATTTCGCGATTTCTTGTTTGGTCCCATAGTAAAAATTGTTCATAATGATGAGTACAATGACCCTTTAAGAGGTCGTCACTTAAATAAATTACACCTTGTTACTACAATTATTATACTGGATGATTTTTTTTTACCGTCTTGAAAAAAATAGGGTACAATAGGTGAACGGAGTAGAAGCCTAAGACATACCTAGTTTTTTATGTTTTTTCAATAGCTTAGACAGAAATTGGTCTATCAATAAACACTACACATTTGAAGTAAACTAGAATAATAAAAACAGAAATCTGGAAAAAAAGCTTTAATAGATCGTTAAAAAATATCGAATATCGATTTTTTTTTTTTCAAAAAAGATAAACTAGGTAGGTATGTCATTGGCTTCTACTCCGTTCACCTATTATACCCTATTTTTTTCAAGACGGCAAAAATTGTCACCTAGTATAACTCTAAAAGGTGTGTCCACATCACGCATTTTAGGTCCATGACATGCATTTCAGCGTGCACTTTTGTATTCTGATGTAACTCATAGCAACAAGGCGTGCGTTATTTACTAATTAGATACAAACTGCCTTGAGAAGTTAAACAATGGGCTCGTTATGTTAATCTTATCACTGCCTTATCTGTGTGGCGTGTTTTCTACTACTAAGTATCTGGCTGCTGACTAATGCCCAGTTCCTATATTTAACGCATCTTTATTGTACATCAGTAACCAATCGTTTTTGAGTCACGAGTAACGAGCTGTTAAAGACGTTCCTAAAAAGTTTTCCGACCTCTACCTGCGATGAACAGATGTTGGTTACTCGCTGACTGAAGCCCTCCGAAGACAAAGGACAGGCATTCATTGCGTTACAATAAACGAAAGTGGTGCTTGTTTTAAGTATTAACGATAATTTGATTTGTATAATATTTTATTAAAATAATTTGGTCTGATTTTGCTAAAGAAGTAATTAAATAACATTAAAAAAAATAGGTTAGCCATTAAAAATTTACTGCCGAAGTGAACAAAACGCAACTGTGGCGAGATAATAATGAAAATAAATGACAACACTGTGTCTGTCACTCTTTAATTTATAAACAACTAGCAGCGCCCCGCGGTTTCACGCGCGTAAGTCTCAAAAAATATCCTGTGTGGATACACTCACTTCTTCACTTCACTCTTAAATGAGGGTACATTTCGACGAGTAACCGTTCGATAAAAGGCTTATCCAGCCGAAAACTAAGATGGAATTCATAAAAACCCAAAGTATTAAAATGGTCTACACTCATTTGGTAATCCCTACGATTAAAACGACGTTTTTCGTCGAAATCCGAGCTATTCTAGTCGGATAACATTTCTAGATTACTCAATTCACTATCTGAATGAGACATTTTAATTTCTTTTAACGTTAATAGCGAAAACACGTAAAACTTTAGTACGCAACCGACCAATTTCGGCTGGTGGTAAGTAAATCACTTACGCCTAGTAACTTTGACAGCTGGTTAACGTTTCAAAAATTTAATAGGAACGACATAAGCTGTCAACTCCATACATTTATCCCGACTATCCGTTATCCGTCTCCCTCCCATCCGTAGGTAGGAAGCCAGCGGTAAAGTCTCTTACGAAACGTTCTTTATAGGAACACTTTTGGGTTACGCCTCGTAGACAAAAATACCATCCGTAAGCAAAACGATTCGTTTCTCGAATATAGGAATCGGACATAAGCCGCCTGTGTGATCTCTTTCTATTTCTAAAATTTTCGCCCATTGCAACATGAATATGAAATCTAGGAAGGACTGCATATGCCAGAAGTAGACGTCATCTTAAAATACAATTAGCGAAAAATTAGGGCACGCAAAAATCACGAGACTAAGTTCTTGTGATTTTAAACTGCCCTCATTTTGCATCGTTGCCGTCGTCGTCATCTATGGTCTATGCAGTCCCCTTCTAGATTTTAAGAAATTCATATTCTCGTTTTATGGCGATGTCCTCTTTTTTATTTGACTAATTCTTAAATCTTTCCTATACATTTTACCGCTGTGCTATTTTCTGCTTCAACTGCCATGCCATCAAATTCCTATAATAATACCCACAGACTTTATATGCAAGAATCTGCAGCCAAAACCCATATTTTTTGTTGCGCGTGGAGCTAGAGTTGGTCGTCAGATGGTACCAACCCAAACAGATGTCAGATGTTCCACATCATATGGGATGGGACTAATGTAAGGCTCGCTCGTTTTTGTATAAATATATATTATATTATTTCCCTTTCATAACGACGTAGTTATATACTACTCAAAACAAAATAAGCCCCACAGAAGAACATTAACTAATTGCTAAGTAGCAAAATTTTGATGTCACGAACTCTTTGATATCTAACCTCTTTGATGTTATGCTCGAGATCAAATGCAGGCCATAATTAAAAAAATAATTGAATTTTAAATTGTTTCGATTTTCTTTAAATTTTGTTTCGATTAGCGGCTTGGTATTCTGAAAATTATCATAACTTTGTGTAGTTATCTTGTTAAAGCAACATCTTGCGTTAATATGCCACAAATACGAAGACATGGACACAATGAGCCGTTACAATGATCAAAGGAGGAAATCCGCAGCGGTCTGTGGGTTTGCAACTGGGTTTTTCTCGAAGATCTGTCCAAAATGCTTGGAATCGCTTCCAAGAGACCGGCAGTGTTGTATGAAGACCTGCACCCTAATTACGTAACACGTAATTGTCTTCTCAATACCGTAATAACGCAATGAATGTTGCTGAACTGTCAAAATGAAACCGATTCCGATTGGTAGAGTGTTACGCAATTAGATTGCAGCGGGGCAATTGCATAACACATTATCAATCGGAATCTGTTTCATTTGACAGCTCAACAACATTCATTGCGTTATTTACGTTCTCGAACAGACAAATTTGTCGAGCATAGGTATGAAGCAATGGAATAGAAATTCGCTTCAGAATGATTCAGATTCCGATTGATAATGTGTTACGCAATTAGGGTGTAGGTTAGAGTTCGCATTACAACTGTTCATCCGGCTAAGTGCCCGCCGAGAACGCACAGCGACGGTTCGTAAATTACAAAATCGCCTACGGTTGACAACAGGTACCTACTCGTGTCAGTGACTAAACATCCGGAATCGATTGCACGCAGACCAGCAAACTTCAAATCGACGAGTTGTTAAAATTCCTTAGGGCTCAACGTGCCAATCGCTAAGTTTCTCCTGTCAATACTTGGACTGGGGCATAAATCAGTGTGGCATGATGCTTTTCACCGACAAGTGTAAAGTAAATTTTTTTAATGACGATAGGTGCATTATGGTGTGGAGACGACGCGGCGAGCGATTTTCGGAAGCCTGCATACAACCCTAATCTTTTCAAAGTGAGAGTGAGCAGGCTTCTTCTGGGTAAGCTCACTCCATCGTCGACTTCGTCTCTGTCACTTCTGACCTAGACTGAGTCAAGAACAAACTGACAGAGTCCTTTTCTCGCGCTGCCAGTTAGTAAAAGATAGCGATTCGCTCATTTTAGTTTAGTTATTGAACAAGAAAATCGGCTCCAATATAACCCTATTATAGAATAGAATAGAATGCATTTATTTGTCAGAATATTGTACAAAGTTGTTATATGAATTATGTATTGCGATCATAATATTCTGCCGTTTCCGGCGTACAAAAATATAGGATCATTACATTAAAATTAACGAAAAATTAGAATTACAAATTTTGAATAAATTGAACAATAGTTGTAAAAGAGATTAATTATATAAGTCAAAATGCAATGAAGTCAAGGAGATAAAATGTGATTTATAGGCAATAATGTCAAATAATTAGGTAAATTTGTCATTTATAAAATCTTCAGTCGAGTAATAACATTTGTTTAAAAGAAAGTTAAATAATTTACATTTAAATGTTCTGAGGCTGAGGGTTTTGAAGCAATCAGGCAATTTGTTATAAACAGTAATGGACATACAGTATACATTATTAGAGAACAATTTAAGTCTACGCCTAGGAACATTAAGCATATGCACTTTGCGGCTGGGTCTGGATACAACATCGTTATACAGGTCAAATTCATGTCTGTTATGGTGTACAAAGATACAAATTTCAAAAATGTATAGTCCTGGAAGTGGCAGTATTTTAAGTTTTTTAAATAGTGGAACACAACTGTCCAGTGGGTGCGCTCCACAAATTGAGCGTATGCATTTTTTCTGAGCTCGAAACACTCTTTTAAGGTCAACCGAATTACCCCATATCATAATACCATAGCGCAAAATTGATGACACATAGCCATGGTATGCACATAGTGCCGCATTAACACTAGCCACACGTGTTAGTCTATATATAACGAATACAAATCTATCTATCTTCTTACATAAATCATCAATATGAGATTTCCAGTTACAGTTTTTGTCAATTTTTATCCCCAAGAATTTTACATAATCAACCTCTTCTATTGTCTCATTTCCGTATTGTATTTTAAGCGGTGGACGCGTACTGTTATATGTCTGGAATTGTATCATTTTTGTTTTGATAATATTAATATGAAGATTATTTTGTTCAAGCCATGTAATCATTTTATTTAATGTCATGTTTATTTCATTTTGGTACTCAACAATGTCGTCATTTTCATTTATAATACTGAGGGTCGTATCGTCAGCATATAGTATGCAATTGTGGGAAGTGACACTAGACAAGTCATTAACATATAGCAAGAATAAAAGTGGCCCTATTATGGTCCCTTGGGGAACACCGCAGTTATTTTCGCAAGACCTATATGCGAGCTTTTGATTTCCTCTTTGTCCCGAAATCTCAACACATTGCTGTCGAACCCTATTGTTACGTAGTTGTTCTATGTTGAGTACATTGTATCTACGTATATTTATGTAATACTCTGGTTTTATGCCCAGTTGATGGCAACAGGTTCACCCCCTATTACATGGGACTTCAACATAACTGGCGACATGTGGGTGTACTATAGTTACAACTCTGCCTAACCCTTCGGGAATTACAGACTTGATGTTATGTTATGTAATTGATAGGATACTCACATTGTTTGTTGGTAGGAAGATTCGATTTCCTTCAAGGGCGTATGCAGGGTTTATTAAATTTATTTGGTACAGAATATAGAAGCTATTGGAAGAAAAGCGAATAGATTTCTTAAGACGCAGATATATGCCAACGGCCTTGAATGCATAGCTTGGTTGCGTCTTCTGTGCTGAGCTCACGCATGAAA
This sequence comes from Dicycla oo, assembly GCA_948252095.1. Taxonomy (NCBI): domain Eukaryota; kingdom Metazoa; phylum Arthropoda; class Insecta; order Lepidoptera; family Noctuidae; genus Dicycla; species Dicycla oo. The sequence goes on from OX411733.1 coordinate 1,258,017, forward strand.
CAAAAGGTATTATATTAAAACACGTAAGTACACTAATAAACATCCGAATTGAGAATCTCTTCCTTTTTGAAAATCGGTTAAAAGATAAATAATAAAATTATCTTTAAAATGGTGAAAGTTCCATAAAAATACGCTTGATAGTTTTTGCGTGATTCTCATTTTTTTATCCGCGTTCGACATAAGTAACTTTACAAATTCATTACACTAAGGGCTAATTTTTCAATCGTCAGATAACTTTTATTTATGCAATAAATATGGCGGTTTGACAGCTGTTGTATAGAAAATATGTCAAACTGTCATATTTATTCTTCGGATAAAAGTTATCTGACTATTGAAAATTCAGTCTTTAGTAAGTGTTATGTACATAATTCAAATTATTCACATATTAAATTATTAAGAAAATGCTCTAATTAAACACATATTTTTTCCAAATCATTAACACTACTCGTTTAGACGTGATCATCAGTTTAAAATTATTAAAATTCGTTTATCGTCGCCTTAAATCGATGTATGGATGTTCCCCTATTATGGGACTAAAACATAACTGGCAAAATGTCGAAGCCAAGAATTCTTCCCGTCATTGTGATTATTTTTTGTAGGTACTGGATAACTGGACCATACCTGGGAACCTTCTGGTAACGGAGACATTGAACGTCAAATATCAAACTTTTTTTTTAAACTTTTTAACGAAATCGATTCTTAAATGTTATAATAACCTACGTTGCTTCCACCTATAAGAAAAAATAAAAGTTGTTTCCCAGTAAGTACAATATTTTTTGCTAATTGCAAGTAACATTAAGCAAAAAATAGTATACCTATGTATGATTTAAAAGAATGTAATTTTTTGTGATGGGTCTTTTTACACCCTATATATGTACTTACATCCCTACCTACCTCTAAGCAAAGCAGGCGCTATGCTAAGTTTTTACCCTTTTTAGGGTTCCGTACCAAAATGGTAAAAAGGAACTCTTATGATGCGACTCAGTCTGTCTGTCTGTCACAGCTAGATATCTCAAGAACTACTAATGCTATCTACTTGAATTTTGGGATAGTTTTAGATGACGTTTGCGCAATCATTTTTCATATAAGAACGAAATAAAAATGTACTTTTTTTTTTGCAACAGGGACTGAAAGGTGGTCTTAAAAAAACCGAAGTAGAGCTACTAGAGCATGTGGGGTATCATATGACAGAACGCTGTTTGCACATTCTCAAAAATATTTTCTTATTTTTTAGGCCGTATAGTTTTCGACTTTTGGTGAAAAATAAAAATACCGTTCACCCCCCTTATCTCCGAAGTTTGCATAGAGAAAAATCTGAATTTATTCTGTGTGATAGGAGTTTATGTAAAGATTACAGGAAAAATAAAACGATGTCTGTATATAGCACACTTTTTATATACGTATGTAAGTCTCAAACCCATATAAATATCGGGATAAAAAGTATCCAGTGTGTTAATCCAGGTTATAAACTATCTGTGTGCCAAATTTCAGGAATATCCGTTCAGTAGTTTTTGCGTGAAAGAGTAACAAACATCCATCCATCCTCACAAACTTTCGCATTTGCATTTATAATATCAGTAGGAGAGTAGGATAGGAAGTAGGATGGTACGGAACCCTCAGTGCGCGAGTCTGACTCGCTCTTGACCGGTTATTTTTTGTCAGTAGAGGAAGAATAAAAGACGATAGAAAAATAAGACAAAGCTTCGGAAGAATGAAAAGACCTCCAAATGGCTGTCGACGTAAGATCGAGATGATTAAATAAAATATTTTATGTCAATAAGAATCTTGAATCATTCTTGGGACAATCCACTCGCTTGCTCCTGGTAATGATATTTTCCAATACTAAACTCTCTTGCTTGCTCTTGGATACAATCGTCGCCAAAATTTAAATGACTCTAAAACCTCTTATTGAGGCAGTAGTCCCACCACCGGCGATGAACTAGTAGCGAGTAGAACTAGCAACTGAAAACGAGTTAGCGAGCAGCGAGTGAACGACGGCGCCAAGCGATTACTCGCTCGCTGGTATGCGTATGTACCAAGCGTGAGTCTCTCAGCGAGTGCTCTGTCCGCCAACCGAGCGTGTACTCTCTTTGATAGCTCTTGTCGCTGCGACAAACGAGTACTCGCGCGCGGTATGAACAGTCAATGATCAACTATTAACATATGCATCTCTTTTGTTTACAATACGTTTCTTGAGCGAGAAAACAGCCGATAGTTAGTCGCTTCCTTGCCGGCGTGGGACAACTGCCATGGTACGTAAAATCCTTCCAAAACCTTTTTGAACCATGGATTATCTAACATCTGAACGCAAGTATGCGACATGTTGAATTTTTATTTACAATTGAGAGGTGGTTTGAATTGAACTCCACTATAATAGCTAAGATAGTCTCTTCGATACCTAAACATACGATCATATTTTTAAGAAGGATTTTATTTAACCAATGCTGCCAATGCTAGGTATTATATCTCCTATGCTCTCCATTCTTCTCAGATTTTAACCTTCTTTATTCAGTATTTCCTAACATTTTTTTCGAAGTAGTCAGCTAGCTAATCGACAGTTCTTCGTCCTGCGGGCCACTCCTCAAGAAATTAAATTCATTCCCTCACTGAAAGACAACGCACAGCTTAAACCGCTGGGTCTAAAAGCATTAAATTTTGCACTAGAGTTCCTATACACAGGGACAATTTAAATTAGCTAGCTAAACTCCGCAGATATGATGGGTATGGATATCTAAATACGACAAAATAAAAAAGATTTGTGGTTTTTTTTAGGTCAATGACGGCTGGTAGTTTTGTTATTTGAAGTATGAGTTAATAAATAAGGACTACACTACGGTTGATGACCCAAAAAAACATCATCAAATTAACTTCTTTTTTGTTATACCCATCACGTCTGCGGAGTTTCGCTAGCTAATTTAATTTGACCCTGTATAGCGAAGTAGGTGAGCACTAAGACAGGATTATTTTAAATGTATCCTCTAAGGCCCACTTGCACGTTTAGTCGAATTAAATGAATGAATGTAGAGTTTGTCAACTCGGAGTTAAGTAATTAAAAATTTAACTCTTTACGCGTTGCGCCACTACAAAGTAACACCGGCTTAGTTAAACTGGCATGAGTGTTTTTTGAGTTGGGATCATTGCTGTTCAATCAACGAAACATAAAATAGAATTGCAATGTCTTTGTCCTGATATGTAACCCAATGAAAAATGAATGCGCGGAAACTGTATACCCATCTCTTTTACTCTACAATACAATACGTAACACTTTCTTGTCTTTAAATTTTATAACATAACATTTTTTTTTTAATCGTAATGTAATAAATCGATCGAGTACTTATTCGATTTAGTTTATTGAGTGACGAAAACGTCTGTTGGAAAAATATGTTTCAAGTTTTTTTTTTTTATAATTTGCATTTATTTCCAGATGAGTTCATGAATATATTGCCTGCTGATACAGCGACGAATTTTAACTTATGTCGAACAATATAAAATGCAAAATAAGTTATCAGCGGGTACCTTTTAACGTCAATTTATTTTGACATTACTTACACTAACCCAGAGTTTCGCGACTTAACTCTCCCATATCGGTGGGTTACATAATTAAAAGTTTAATCCTAAGTTTCTTTCTAAGGGCCGGTTTTTGATCCGTCGTTAACTCAACCAATTTAATAAATTTAGCCAAAATTCAAACATAGCAACTAATTGTTGAATTTTGGCTAAATGTGTAAGGCTAAACAAGAATGAGTTAACATTAATGTATTCATGATAACTCATTCATGTTAAAAAATAGTAACTAATGGCATTTTGACATTTAGCCATAATTCAACCATTATTTACCATGTTTAACCACTGGTTGAGTTAACTACGGATCAAAAAACCGGCCCTAACTCATGGTGGCGCAAGATGAATTATTTGATTAACCCTGAGTTAGCTGTTAACTCGGAGTTTTTAATGTAACCCATGAACGTATAAGTGGGCCTTAATGAGTTGAATAGGGGATGAAAGTATGTAGGTATGTTCGTTATTTTTGCCAGTGGGATATCCCATCGGAGGCACGATTTGTCATCCAAGCAAATAAACCTTCGAATAAAATAAGTTATTTCAGTAAGCGATCCCGAAATAAACTTTCTGCCCCAAAGGGATACAAAGTGCCCATAATTTTAATAACATTCGATTTGCATGTAAATGTGGGGAAATTGCCCGCGGGACTGGGTTATTCGGGGGATGAAGTATTACCGTATGCTGTTAAAACCGGCGTTACAATGACATCAAATAAATAATTGAACAATATAAACCCTTTGAAGCTTTGATGTTTAGGATGAGATAGGTAAGTATGTAGGTAAAGTAGGTATGTACCAAAGAGAATTAAGGCTAAGTCATTGGTATGTACACATATGTGGTTTTGCAGAGCCCATCGGTCAGGGCTTTAAGGAAACTGATTAACATAATATAATGCAACAAAGAGCGAACTCATGGTATTAGTAAATGCAATCCCACCAGTTATGCTGGGTCTTAGAAGACTTGAAAGATAACATTGATATAGAACGGGAGCGCAGGTCGCTGGCTGTTCGATGTGGGATGTTGGCCCACAGGTTTGCACGCTGTACGGCTCAGGTTAAGCTGACGCTTTTCAAAGCCTACTGCCAATCCTTTTCCACGTGCAGCCTGTGGGTGAACTTTACGCAAAGGCCATATAGTGACCTGCGCACACAATATAACAACACGTCCCGGGTGTTGATGGGGCTGCCGCGTTTATGTAGCGCGTCCGGCATGTTTGCCGACGCGGACGTGGATAGTTTTCAGCCATCATGCGCAACAGATGCGCATCTCTGCTACGCCGGGTTCGCCACAGCCCCAACACCATTCGTTGAGCGTTGGTTGATAGGTGGGACTCTCCGATCTTGGGGCGGTGATTACGACTGCACGCAGTCAAGTAGGCATTCCCCAGGATTGGCGTTCCTCACGCAGCTTATAATATATGTTACTAACACTAGTTTATAAGTTTACATTGTTACTAACAAATATGGAAGTAATGTTCCTGACTTCACGAGAGAAGGAGAATTCTGATATTTAAATCTTTGTGCCACATGCATGACCCATGATGAATTTTGTCAATGCAAAAAACCGGCCACGTGCGAGTCGAACTCGCGCACCGAGGGTTCTGTACTCAGTTTTTTTTTAGTTCAGATAAATGAAAATATTAAACGAAGAATATTTTTCATCGCAAAGATAACTTTGTATTACATAAGGATAGGTCTTATTGTGATTTAAAAAGTTATTTTTGCAGTTGCAGAAAATCACCCATATTTAAACAAAATACCTCATGAATCGGCCGGCGTGTTTAGTATTTATTGCTTAAGGGAGAAGCGTCAAGGTAGCCCGCGAAATTGAAATTTTCTTAAGTTTTTTGCAATTTGCAAGTCAGTATTAAGTTGTATAATGTAAATAATGTATAACTCGCGACCGTAACAAATATGTTTTTACAGAATTATAATAATTAGAATCAGTAATACCACTCCTTAAGTTAGTATAATCCTCAAATGTCAAGATTTCATGAAATAGTCATTCATTAGGATTACCTGGTCATAAAGAGTTGTATTGATCACTTTAATAATCATAATTATGTAAATACATACTTGTTACGGCCGCGAATTACATTTTGATCAATGTACAACCTAATACTAACTTGTAAATTGCAAAAATACTAAGAAAATTTGAATTTAGCGGGCTGCCCTGACGCTTTCGCCTTAAATACAGTAGATATATGGTACATGATAGGTATACCGAAATTTCAAATTCCTAACTTGTTTAGTTCTTGCGATAGAGCTCGTACAAAAATGGTCTTAAACCGATAACTTTTACGGCCCCCTATTTCCTCATTTTTGAAAATAAAAAGATATAAAAAAAATGTAACTTTATTTTATTTTTATTATTTGTTGTTAAAGCGCGCTATAGAAATAGGTACAAAATCTGTGAAAATTTCAAATACCTATTACGGTTCATGCGATACAGCCCGCTGATATACAGACGGACAGACAGCGGAGGCTTAGTAATAGGGTTCCGTTTGTCACTTTTTTGGAACCCCAAAAGCGATACCTGACAGGCTGTTTTGCGCTGCGCTGTGCGGCCTACCCAAATGTCCTTTCTTTGGTATTGTTCGTTGTATCGTTGAGCTGCACGATTACTGACAAATGCGTGCACTGACTGGACAGGTCCTCTCAATCTGTATGGTTCGTTCCTCAAAAGACAATTTCAGACACCAATCTACATGGTCTTCATATGATTTGACCAACATTACCTATGTCTGGGCTTTGAAAGAGACTATGACTTCTGAGTTTGTTTCGGCTTTTCTTCACAGAGTAGTCAGATAGGAAACGCCGACCTCATCTAGTTTTTAAGATATGATGAGTTTTTGTACAAACCTACTTACAGAAATAAAATCATTTATCATTTAGATGAACACGGGACCTCCTCCTTTATTAAGTCGGTTAAAAATAGATCTAAATTTCTAACCAAACGAGGCAGCCAAAATAAAAACAAAACGCACTCCATTACTTTCAAACCCTCAAAGAACCTCATTAAATATTTTCTTCCGTTAAGCAAAACCTTCATACGTAAAGATCTGTGGTAAAGATACTCCTTTTGTACTCAGTAAAATATTTTTAGCTGCGCGGCCACAAACGAAATTCGTGGAGCTATGTAGGTAAATTGTGACAATTAGACGGTAATCTGCAATAGAAGGCAGGTATCTACCTAATTACTGAAGGTCCTCGGCTTTCACAGAGCACGAGAAGCAGAAAGTTGAAACTGAATAAATTAGGGACAAATTGGAGAAATAGGGCTTTTTGTACAAAGAAAATGTTTTTCGTAAAGTGAAGCACAAAATTAACTGACTATTTTAAAAGCTTTTATTTATGCTCAGTTGAACGTGGTATTGTTAACAGACCCAAGTAATTGCGAATGGTGTAAGTAAAGGATGTTTTTTTTAGAAGGGAGAACTTTAAATTGAAATAAAATGTTTTTAATATTCATGAAATTGGCTTTATTTGATACCAATTTTATGCTATGTTTGAATATGATTTCGAGCATGTGGCCGCCGCGGCTGACGCGTACATGGCGTAATCTGGAGGTCAGTTTTTCACACACTCTTCGCAGTAAATCAGGCTGTATATCGGCAATAATGCATCGATGTTGGTATCGAAGTGCTCAATTTTTACTGTTTTATCGGAGTAGACATGCGACTTTACATATCCCCAGAGAAAATAAAGTAATGGCTTCAAATCGCACGAACGAGGTGGCCAGATTTCGTGAAATAAGTCGTTTGTCAAATGTTTCCTCTATTATAAAAAAGTTAAGTTTTCAGCAAACTAGGCGTTGGCGCGGCAGGCACATGAACGGAATCATGTTCAAACATTAATGCCATACAATTATCTATCATATAAGAGGGGCTCGTGGCTAAATTATAACAGTCGTACCGATTGATCGAAGGTTAAGTTACTCTTGCGCGGTCGGTTCGTGTATCGGTGACCATCCATTAAGGTTTTTACCGGCGCCAACGACCTTGCGTGTGTGGGCGGAGCTTTGTACTACTCCCCGCACCACCCGAACCTAAACATCGCGCGCGATGCTTCGCTAGGGTGTACACGATTACTACCGCGCGCGACATACAGTAATTAATAAATAACAGGCGTCTTATTACAAAAGATTTAAACACATGTTCAACGCGTATTTTATGTTTTGTTATGTATGGAGTTTGACGTTAGACATGCGTTGAACATGTTTTTAATCCTTTTGTAGTAAGACCGCAGATGTTTTTATAAATATCTACATATAAGCAGTGGCGTGCACAGAGTTTTTAGACAGGGTAGACAGAAAATTTTAAAAGCCAAAATACTTACTGCATGTTGGTTTTGGTTCGTCGTCTTGTCGATTAAATAATGACGTAGGTAATAGCCACCTCAAATATCCATACATTGACTGATTTTATAGACATATCAATTTACGGATATTCAAAGTGGCCTTTCGGCGCGTTTGTTTGATGTTCAGTATTTGTAAAATTATGTAATAGCAGTGAAACGATGGTGGTGTGAGTATAGGTACGGACGAATCTATAAAGGCACCTTCAAACAGGAGCGACTTGCATCGCGTGTCACGTCTGTTTGCAAGAGCTTTAAAGTTATTTTAAGATTTTTTTATTTGTAAATTAAATCTACACGTCTATCTTTCTGTAAGAATATCTGCAATATGGAATCGTAAAAGTTGGGAAGGCGTTTCATTTCCGTAAGAAGTTTTTTTTCTATTGAAACCATGGAAAGATCTGTAAGACGTTTCTGGCCTTGTGTATTTCTTAAGTAGGTGTGTATACGTTTTAGTGACGAGAATGACCTTTCAGTAGAAGCACTGCTCGCCGGAACTGTAACAATTAATTTTGCCAACCGCAGTACTTCGGGGAAAACTGTATTTATGTTATTTTCGTAAAAATGTTCTATGATTTTGTAAATACTAAGGTTTTTGAATTCCGCAGATTTATAAACACATTTGAGCTCATTGATTAGGCGGTCTAAGTTAAAGTTGTGTGATTTATAAACATTTACGAATTGCGTTACTAATTCAACCGGAAAATTGTCATTATAATTATTGAAATTTTCGCATGATAGTAGTCCAAAAAATTTTAACTCTTTCAGATTTTTATAACGGTCGCGACATTCGTTCGATATATTGTCTATAATTTCAATAAAAATCCGCTTATAATTTATTTTGGCGTCCACAACATTACGTTTCCGTTTTGGCGGTCCGGTTATTTTTTTTACGCTTTCAAAAATGAATTCAAACCTAGATCTAAATGATTCTAAAAAAGATTCAAACTCATAAATTTTTTTGACGCAATAAATCACATCCGACGTCTTTTTTTGCATAATTTCGTAAAGCACATCAGTTTCTGCGAATATTTCGTTAAATACATGGAGTAAAAACTGGAATTCAAAGTCTTTTAAATTGTATAATAAAGAGGAAACTTGATCTAACGTCTCGCCATCCCAGGACTCTATGTGTTCAGCCATATCCTCAAATAAATCAATTAAATGTGAAGAAGAATTGAAAATGACATTTACAGTACGCGAATTGTAAGTCCATCGAGTGTCAGCAACGCGAGGCAATTTTTTCATATCAGCCATTTTATTGTAGTGGTTTTGCCTTTTGGTACTATTATTAAAGAAATTGGCTAATGTTTTTATGCGACTGAAAAAACTTTTAGTTTCATGAATACGTTCGCACGACTTGGAAAGTATCAAATTAAGGACATGGGCGGAACACCAAACGTACTCAGCAAGAGGACACTGCTGGCGAATCATCGTCTGAACGCCGTTCCGTTCAGATGATAACACAGCAGCACCATCGTATGTCTGAGCTATTAATTTCGCCAAACAGTTAAATTCTGATAAAATCTGCAGTATGATGGCACTTAAAGTTTTCGCGGTACGGTCGGAACTTACGTCAATATATTTTATAAATCGATCAAACACTTCTGACTCACGAAAATACCTTAAAACCAGTACTAGTTGCTCTTTTCCACTTACGTCTGGTGTTTCATCGACCATCACAGCAACAAAATCAGTGGAAGCAATTTCTTGTTTTATTGTTTGAATCATTACAGACGCTACACTGGAGATTAGGTCATTTTGAATTCGATTTGATAAACCCGTAAATGAGCTAGTGCAATTTTGCAAATGGTTTTCCAAAACTCCGTCGTATTTCGCGAGCACGTCGACCAGCTCTAAATAATGTCCCCTATTCTCTGACGAAGCAGATTCGTCATGTCCACGAAAAGCGAGCTCTTGTTTCCCCAAATAGCAAACAATGTCAATAAGTCGCTGAAAAATATTTCGGTTCCGATCGACTTTCGCGTTATGTCTATCAATGTCGATTTGTATCTGTGAATTTAAACGCGTCTCAATACGATTTTTTCCAAAGGTGTGATATTTAAGGGAAGCTTCTAGGTGTTTCTCAGATTGGTCATGTTTTTTAGCTGCAGTAGGAAAGTTATGAATATCGATGTAACCGGTATCGTTCCAGACCGCTTTATTGTTTGAAAATAGTAGACAAGGGAAGCAGAACAACCTATTGCTATGTATGCAACCTGTGAGCCAATAATATGAATCATATTGTTTTGTATTGAATTTACGATTGACTTTACCTTTAGTTTGTACTAATTGCAAATCCGGTGTACAACGACCTTTTACAATCACTTGTTTTTTATCACCGAATGATAGTTTTGAAAACGCATCATTTTTTATTTTCTCTATACACACACCACCTGAACAACTTTCACAGTGAATATTATCCATTTTTCACACTATTATCGACGTTAAACTCTTTAAATACCAATTATTATGGCTCACATCACAAACCAAAACGAATCAAACAAACAATGGCCACGAAACTAGTCACAAACTCGGAGCTAGTGCAAAAAATAATACGACAAAAGGAAATAGTGTAAGCTAGGGTGCAATATAAATGAAACAATGCAACTTTTTAAAATAGTTGTATAGCTAATTTCGGTTCGGAAAACATCGGACAATTTCGTAATTTGTCGTGTTCTGAAAAAGACACTGCCTATTCTGTACGGTTGTGTGCGTTATTGTGACATTGTGTGCTACGTATTTATAGGAACGCACACCCATTCAATTCGCATGGCCACGAGAGCACACATATAAACATTTAGACTCGAATAGTTTGTGTCTTTCCCGAGGCACTTCTGGTACTCAGGTCGTCGCGGCGCTAGTGCCGCGCAATACAATACTGAACGAGCTTGCTTGGAGCGACTGTTTGTTGATTTTTTTTTGTTTATTGTTAGTAAGTAGGTACTCGTCGGACTCGTAGATAAAATAATAATAGATATCAGAACAAGATTATACTGAATTAGGTAGGGTAGGCACTGTCTTTCTGTCTTTATGAAACGCACGCCACTGCATATAAGGTATTAAAAAATTAACTTTACAATCTTTAAGGAGTGGCAACACATAAAACATCTTGTTTAGATATTTCTTTATTAGTCACATCAATCACATTCTGAAATAAAAGTACAGACGCCAGCAGGTCAACCTACCCGAAACTGTCAGATTTTCGCAATCAACCTTGAACCTAAAAGCTTTAGCAATAAAGTCTAAAATCTATTAAAGAAATCTGACAGATTGTAGTAGCTTGATGTGCTGGCGTCTGTACATTTCTACAAGTTAACAATTATACAACGTGGCGCTGCAATGGCGACATGAAATCAACACACGTATATGGTTCCACAATCTCGTTTTATAAGGATATTTTAATTTCATTAAACGTTATTATTTATTGATTTATTTATAATTTTCTAAAATAGCATCTTAGAGCAACCTGTATAGCGCAGAATGAATTTAAAAAGCGAACGAAAAAAGGGTAAGGGATTTTGAACACTATATGATATTAAATTCATGTTATGTAGGACCTGATACTCGTATGGAACCCTAGAGGTACATCTAGACGATAGCGAAAGAGCCTACTCCTCAAATAAAAATGTAGGTACTATAAGACAAGATCCTAGTGTGTGTCCAAGGATATGTTCAAGAACCAAGAATATTAGTAGCTAAAACAATCGGTATCGGTATGGGTACCTCACGAGCTCACTGAAAGAAACTTAATGAACCGTGTACTCATTTGTGATTCTTTATTACGACGTAATGAAACCGAACCATTTTTGAAGAAGCTGATAACTGGTGATGAAAAGTGGATCACGTATGACAAGAACGTGCGAAAAAGGTCGTGGTCAAAGGCCGGTCAGGCTTCACAGACTTTGGCGAAACCCGGGTTAACTCGCAACAAGGTGATGCTGTGTGTGTGGTGGGATAGGAAGGGCATTATTCATTATGAGCTGTTACCACCAGGCAGGACCATCGATTGTGAACTCTACTGGGAACAACTGATGAGATTAAAGCAAGAAGTTGAGAGAAAGCGGCCGGAATTAATCAACAGAAGGGGTGTGGTTTTTCATCATGATAACGCTAGACCTCACACATCTGTAGCCACTCAGCAAAAATTAAGATAGTTTGGCTGGGAGGTGTTAATGCATCCGCCGTATAGTCCTGACCTTGCACCTTCAGATTTCCACCTGTTTCGGTCTCTTCAGAATTCTTTAGGCAGTGTCAGGTTAACATCACGAGAGGACTGCCAAAACCTCTTGTCGCGGTATTTTGACCAGAAGTCCCAAAATTTCTATAGCAATGGGATCATGTCCCTACCTACAAGATGGCAAAAAGTTATCGAACAAAATGGTACCTACATACTTTAGTTAAATGTAAATAAACTATATTAAAAAATGTTTTGAATTTTCTTAAAAAATGCGAAGAAACTTTTTCCCCAACCTATTATAACAAAACACACTGAATACACTAACTAATATTAATAAAGTAAAAGTATTCACACAAAAAAATATAGTCACGTAACTAGGTAGATAAGATACCAAAAATTAAATGAAACTGTCCGTGTGGCTACACTATTCACAAAAAAACAATGTTTATCGAAGCGAGGAGGTCGTCACGCAAAGCAGCACAGGTCCGTCCAGCAACACGTCTCGCCCCGCACTGAGATTTTGGGCGAGAGCGGGGCGCAGCGTAAATTTGCCGCTAAGGATTTGCTTTGTAAATTAATTTAAAATAAAATAAAAATAATTTAAAAAAAGTAATAACATGAAATCATTTCTTATTATTTTGTAGAGAACTGTATAAATTTATGAACAATTTTAATGAAAATTGTAGGAGTAATATGGTAAAAACTAGAAAAAACAGACCTGTGTTTAGCTTTTTTTTTCTTTAGTTATATAAACTAAAACAGATTTCTGGACACATGAAATCACTTATTATGTACTGTAGATTATTGTATTTTTTTTTCTATCAAAAATCTGCTATAGTTACTGTAAAAAATGGACACAAAGTTACTTAGTTTCGCCGTATTTTAGGGAGGACGGGCCTTAATAATCCTGACCCCTCCGTGCCTCGGAAAGCACGTTAAGTCGTTAGTCCCAGCTGTCATCCGTAGATCTTTAACAATCGTTACGGATAGTAGACAGAAGCCCGAAAGTCTGAAAACCAGTCTTACCAAGGGGTATGGTGTTACCCAATAACTGGGTTGTGAAGGTCAGATAGACAGTCCATGTAAAGTACGGGTTATGTTACACATCTTAACCCTGCCTAACTCTTCGGAGATTACAGGCGTGTGTTTTGTGTTATGCTAAACATTTTCTACAATAAAAGTTACCATTTTGGTGCGTTCCCGCTAAACGGCTCTTAATCGAATCCGCCAGCGAGAACAGTTATGAAGAGCTGTGCTGAACGGTTATCAAACTTATCAGGTACCTATAGCTTCAATCAAAGTAATAGATGCTAGTCCTAACTATTTCCAACCGGTCGCACTATGATTGCTAACGAAGACGATAGCACCATCTATGAAGGAGCTCCCGCCAAAAGGAATTTAATTTGCAAATAGAAAATACCGAAAGCAAATAGCTTCGTTCTTGGAATCCTACTAATATTATAAATGAGTAAGTTTGTATGTTTGTTACTCAATCACGCCAGAATGGCTGAACGGATCTAGATGAAATTTGGCACAGAGATAGATTATAGTCTGGAATAGTCCATACGATAATTTTTATCCCGAAAAAATGTACGGTTCCCGTGGGCTAATTTAAGACATCCACGCGGGCGAAGTCGCTGGCAAAAGCTAGTAGATAATAAACAAAATGCTGACAGTGCTGAGTCATACAATCAATCAGAAACTTGTAATATTTGTTCGGAGACGATAGTTTTTGCCGCAGCGTGACTCTCTAATATTCGACTCATAGCATGATACCTATCTATAGTTTGTTCCAAAAGTATCAGGGAGAGTGTAAACAAATCCTTTTCAGGTTAAATTCTTACACAATCACTCACTAAACGGAATTAGTAACAAATTCATCTGTATTTAGAAGGTAACAACTTTATATCTTACCACTTTTTCCAACAATTATTGTTTTTATTATTAAATTATGATTGAAAAATCATCGACGAAAATTGAGGTTATAAAATTAATCTCAATTGTCAAATAAAATTAGATTTCGGGTTTACTCTCAATGTGTAAGTGGCACTACAAATTTTATTGGCATCCACAGGCACGTTTTCTTATTCATTTGTTTACATTTTCATCAGATACTTTCGTAATAGACTTTAAGTATGCGCAAATATCGATGAACAGCAATGCTGTTTGTTCCACGACATCCGCCAATCAAAACTTAGAGACATAAGGCGACGTGAGTAACAGACTTGTTTTTCCCGCACACCATACAAACTCGTTGTCTGTGATCGTATGGAGATATTCGTGTCTGATCACTTCATATTTATAAACTTTTCCATAGTTGCTGACTTGTCTATCTGCCAATAAAATTATACGAGGGATTTTGGTTGTCTGTCGGCCCAACTTTTCTTTTTATTTGATTCGGTAGTAAAAAAGTGATTCCTATGTTTTTATGGTAAGAGAAAACTTTATAATACATCCTGAGGTTTTTTATACATAGTTTTGATATAAGATTCACATGCCAACGCGCATACTTTGGCACTCAACATCGATATTTTTTTTGCACGCGATGTATTCCGGAATTTTGATAAAGTGTCGACGATGTAAGTACTGATACGCGCTTCAAAGATTTTCTATAAACAACTCAGAGAATGCAATTCGTCATACTAAAATTGGACCATCAATTTCACTGTGTAAAAATAAAATTGCGATGGCAAAGAACTTCACTACATTGAGACACTGTGATTCCTATTTATCATTCAATAAGCTGAGTCTCGCGGTGTACACAAAGACCTATCCCAAGTTGCTATTTCCCTGTGTCATCTTAGACTTCTTTTAGGTCATCAGTCCACCGTAGGCACATCTGACTGGTCCCAATCTTACCGTACGGACAAAGGAATCGCAATTACCATTGGCTCTTGCGAATTTATAACAGTTATAATCTATTTTCTCAACAAAATATTGACAGAAAGTGTTAAAGAAAAGTCTACGTAATAACTAATCTTGTCAATATCTTGTGTCAATAACATAAGATATTGAAAAGCCCCGATGTTCAATAATCCTTTCACATTTTTATTTACTTTTCCATTCTCTAACGAACTCAACGCACTCTCTAATAAAGCCAGTAGATATTGATGATCGCTTACACTGCTTGAGATGCATAAGATAGCTTTGAAGTCTGATCTATTGTCCCAATCTCAACTACCTACACAAAATGTATGAGCACAATTTGATTTTGATGTAGCACATCTTTTGGCTAGGTATCGGATTCGTAGATACTGCATTTTTATTAAGAAATTCTCGTTAGGGGTCCCCAAAACGATCAATTGCCATCAATTTCTATTGTAATAATATTGTTCATAGTTTCTTTTACATTTGGTGGACGATCAATTTGCGCATCAATGTGTATCAATCACGTAAAATTAGATAATTGCAATGGGTCGTTTCAGGGACCCTTTAGGTATTGTTGTTTAGTAATTTCATACGAATCTGAGGACATTATCCCAAATACAGAACACCACGGGATACGATCATCATCAGCGTTCTGTTTGGGATCGCCGCCGCTCTTCTTCTGCCACACCTACTTCTCCGTTAGCCGACATTTTAGTCGGAGTTAGGTAATTGCATACTGAGATGGCTACTCTCTAGCTACATTCTCTTTCGGCGCAATCCATCCATCGTTGTTTGGTTTTCCTCTGTTATAGCTACGTGTTACGGTAATCTTTATAGTAATTTTAATCCTAGTCATACTTTATGATTTAGATTTTTGCACTATTTATGCACGGAAGTCATTATTCGGGTCATTTCATGGTTTAAGGTTTTTGAAACCAAATGCATTTACGGAAACATCTAAAAACGATCGACTAAAGTAATTTCAAAGAGACCGCATAGATCCGTGGTAAAAGCGTTTTTGTACCAAAGTGTTGGACGCTTGCCATTGCAAACCATTAGCATTTTATTTATCTCCACTTCCTCAAGTCAGGGTCATGGGAAGATTGGCAATCTCCGATATAGAGTCTTCAACTCTATATCGGAGCCTTTTCAAGTAGTAGGCTACGTAACGCAAATGAAATGTTCAAATGCTTAGCTTTGGGAACAGCTTCGCGTGGACGAATCTATCACGATGATTTATCACGATAATCTATCACAATAATCTATCCTTATTGGTGATGTTCTTCAGAAAGGTCAGGTGCGTAGTACTCGCAACCGGCGTGTATGACCAGATATTAACGTAAACGAAGCAAAAGGAGCACCTACGTAAGGATCGTAGCAGGAGGCGTTCTGTAGTTTCTGCCTATAACTCCCAGAGGAATAAGGCGTGAGGTTATGTATAAATGTGAATTTATCACGACGGGTAATGCCGTTTTATTTAAGCCAATAGCTATACGGAGTCGGACATGTTTTATTACATTTCTCGGATCGTAAACGTCCCCTGCTAAATATGGACCACCCATGGTTTCGTAGGGAAATTCCATAACGTCACCATTTGTTTTCATTAGATACCGATTCAGGGACACTGTACTGCATATCCTCCAGATATTCTGAAAACTTTGGAAGAGGACACCACGATCTTTGCTTTGCTAGGAAACCTAACGGTTATAGATTGAGATGAGATTTTGATTTAAAAGAGTGTCCATGGAGTCTCTTGCCCGTTCTTCTCCAAATGAACGAACTACGCTTTGGAATGGACAACTGGCTTCATCTTTCCGACTCTACATTCAGGGAGTCAACTCCTTGACCATTCATAATTGCTTGATAAAATGGTTTAATTTAAAAATAAAAATAATAACAAGAAGAAGAAGTCTCCATCCGCTTTTATTAATTTCTTCTTGAAAGCTTTTCATCAACGCGAAATAGACGTGAAACAATTTTACGAATTATGAGTTGACGAGAAATGAATGCCATCTTCAACCCCCTGGGAAATTATCGGATAGATCCTTATTGCCTGCGAACTCTTTTAATATTGCTACAAAAATCTCATAATTCTGCAACTCGTCTTTATAAAAATACTTATAATAACTTGGAAAGAGAAAAGATCTTTTTGAACCCCTCTAAAAAAACAAATAACAGGCGTTTCCTCTCCTTTCTCTTAAATTCTCATTAATTAGAGTGACCGGCTACATTTCCTGCACTTCGCCATAAATCTTCGTTACTTTGAAAACTTTTATTTTTATGAGACAGCTCTTCAAGCTAAGCTGCGTGTTTGTGAGATTTTCTTGAAGGAACATTTTTAATTTATTATGGATATTTACACTGTCTTGTTGATCTAGTATGTTCGCGTCTTAATTAGCAAGGCCACGGCCGTCCATGGTTCGTTTCCCGGTATTAAGAAGCTGGCTGACCGGACGAATTCCGGGAAACTTTTCCAATGGGGAAGAAAACTGTCAATTAGTTCCGCGTAGATGGCGCTGAGTTTTATTACAAATGAACAGTCAAACTCCATAGCAATTAAACAATATTTTGTGACTTTTATCAATATAATGGGTCGTTGTCTAGCCTTTGGATGCAAAGAAATAGGCGTTGGCAAATTTCCAAGTAATATTCACATGAAGAGAAAGTGGGAAAAGGCACTGAAATTAAAAAAAAAAAAAAAACTTCTAACCTAGTGATTTTTCGAGGTTATGTGGGAAACATTTCAAGGAAACGGACTACGAGACCACTTCTAAGACGACATGTTGGTACCATACCTATTATTATTAATTATGTCTTTTTATTAATAACAGTAACAAAAACTTACAACTTGTGAAAAAATATGGTTTCCTTTCAAATAACCATACATTTTGTAACTTTACATCTTGTTTATCATTAGTATCATAAAAAAGAAAAAAAAATGAGTTAAGTTTATTTTATAACTTATAAAACCATAGTATTGTCCAGAATACGGCTATACCTACGTCGATAACAATATGTTAAATATAATGTACCTTACGACAAGTTTGGCTTTCCTTCCTTATTGCGATACTTCGCTTTTTTCAACTTCTACTTCAACTGGGCGATACGCCAGGTAGAATACATTGTGGAGCAACACAAATAGTGAAAAAAAAAACACGCAAATACTTAAAAATCGTCCACACAATGCACACGTCTTTTTATCAAAAACTTTGACTGCTGTATGTTTGTTACACAAACATACAGCGCCATCTTGCGGCGAAGTTCCGGGTAATAACCCCATTAATCTTTCCCTTAAAACCTTAAAAAAAAAACCTGCAAACCTCCGTCTCGAGCGATCTCTGGCCATGTTGGCTCTGCAAACCTCCTTGTCTCGTGCGATCTCTGGCCATGTTGGCCCTGCAAACCTCCCTGTCTCGTGCAATCTCGGGTCATGTTGGCCCTTCAAACCCCCTGTCTCGTGCGATTTTTGGCCATGTTTGGCATACAAACATTATTAGATTACGAACATTAAAAAAAACAAATCGGTCAAACCGTTCTCAAGTGATACTACGGTTGGATGTAATTTTAATCACCGCTGCGTTATCCTCTTAAGGGGTCATTGTACTCATCGTTATGAACAACTTTTACTATCAGACCTGACGTCGCGAAAAACAAATCTGCTGTTCCTACATTTTGAGATATGCGAACATAAATGTAGGGAACAGCTGATTTATTTTTCGCGATTTCAGGTTTGGTCCCATAGTAAAAGTTGTCCATAATGATGAATACAATTACCCCTTAAGAAGATAACGGTGATTAAAATTACACCCTGTATCGATTTTCAGTAGTCCAGAAATTGGATTTGTGCCCGGTAAACCCTCGACTTACGTAAGTGGCGAAATGTGGGTTTACACCTGCATCACTACCCACCTTATCGCGCGATACAAGCGTGATGGTTATGCATTTACTTCAAAAACTATGCTCTACCGCCTATCCTGCCCTCTGTGCCTCCAAAACATGCTGCCAAAGTGATCTCTGCGCTGCCACCGACGCCGTGGAAGTGACGAAGTAAAGACCAATAAGAACCTCTCTGATATATTATTATTATAGGTTAGCTATACATACATAAATGGTCCTGCCAGCGCAGCCAACAAGTACCTAAATCTTCAGCGAAAGCAATAAACTGTAAAGGCAACGATGTGCGATTTTATCTTCGTGTCGAAGCAATATTGTATTGCAAGGTTGACAAAGAGCATAGACAAAAAAGTTAAGTAGGTACCTACTATGTATTCTGCAGATATTTCTATTCTTTTGCAACATTTGTAGAATCATAATGCTTTAGGCTTTATTTTTTTGTTGAAGTTATTCCATTTTATATCGACATTGACAAGCGAAAGAATAACTCAAAGACATACATCCGCAATTCCGCACTGCGCCCGCGTTGTGGGTTACGGCCCAAACCTCACAGAGAGGAGCCCTGTGTCTAGGGAATCCAATCTCGATCTCGCGAGATCTCGAACGTCATTTCGAGACTAATAAGCTACAAGCACGTGTATTACGGACTTAAAGCTGGCACACTTAGCACACTATGGTTCATATGAAACCATTTTTATTATAATAATTAATATTAGGTTGGGGAAAAAGTCTTTTCGCATTATAGTATGTATGAACTTGTAATAAAATCTCTTTGGCTATACTATTTGTATCTGGGTGGTTTTGGTATCATTGAAAGTTTAAATTTTAAAGAACATAATTCCAAATTCAAATTAGGAAAATGTGTGATTTTCATTTGTTTTTCGTACCGTCAAGATGAGTGAATCTAATGAAGAAATTCGATACATTTTAAAATTTTACTACAAAAAAGGTAAAAAGGTAACGCAAGCCGGGAAAAAGTTTGCGATGTTTATGGACCTAGTGTAGTGTCTGTGAGAGTAGCACAAATTTGGTTTAAGCGTTTACAATCCGGAAATTTTGATGTCAAAGATGCACGTCGCTCTGGTATACGGCTATTACGGATAGAATGGATGCCATTTTTGAAAAAGTGGAGCAAGATCGGCATATCAGTAGTTACGACATAGCTGAAGAACTGGAAATTGACCACAAAACAGTTTTGGCGCATTTGAAAAAAACTGGGTTCACAAAAAAGCTCGACATTTGGGTACCTCACGAGCTCACTGAAAGAAGCCTAATTAACCGTGTACTCATTTGTGATTCTTTATTACGACGTAATGAAACCGAACCATTTTTGAAGAAGCTGATAACTGGTGATGAAAAGTGGATCACGTATGACAAGAACGTGCGAAAAAGGTCGTGGTCAAAGGCCTGTCAGGCTTCACAGACTGTGGCGAAACCCGGGTTAACTCGCAACAAGGTGATGCTGTGTGTGGTGGGATTGGAAGGGCATTATTCATTATGAGCTGTTACCACCAGGCAGGACCATCGATTCTGAACTCTACTGCGAACAACTGATGAGATTAAAGCAAGAAGTTGAGAGAAAGCGGCCGGAATTAATCAACAGAAGGGGTGTGGTTTTTCATCATGATAACGCTAGACCTCACACATCTTTAGCCACTCAGCAAAAATTAAGAGAGTTTGGCTGGGAGGTGTTAATGCATCCGCCGTACAGTCCTGACCTTGCACCTTCAGATTTCCACCTGTTTCGGTCTCTTCAGAATTCTTTAGGCAGTGTCAGGTTAACATCACGAGAGGACTGCCAAAACCACTTGTCGCGGTAATTTGACCAGAAGTCCCAAAATTTCTATAGCAATGGGATCATGTCCCTACCTACAAGATGGCAAAAAGTTATCGAACAAAATGGTACCTATATACTTTAGTTAAATGTAAATAAACTATATTAAAAAATGTTTTGAATTTTCTTAAAAAATGCGAAGAAACTTTTTCCCCAACCTATTATATTGATTGAGAAATTGGGGATTGGGGAAACTTAAGTAGTATGTATAGTATTTTTTATTTAAGTACCTAGTACATTTTGTGAGTCTAGAGTGTCGATAGACCGGTTTTTCATAATACTTAATACTATAAATGCGAAAGTGAGTTTGTTTGTTTGTTACGCTTTCACGCTGAAATCGCTTAACGGATTTGGATGAAATTTGGCACATGGGTGGACTATAACCTGGATTAGGGACATATAATACTTTTGATCCCGGTAGTGCGTTGCCGTGGGATAATTTCCGACAACCACGCGGGCGAAGCTGCGGGTAAAAGCTAGTATTACCTATTTCAAAAAGTGGGCGGAATTTCGACCGCGAACATCTCCAAAACGAGATCTCGCCTGATTTGCCGGACGACATCTCGAATGGCTAATCTCAACACCACAGTTAGCACACGAGATCTCGAGTTGCCAATCTCAACTCGAGATTACATCCCCACCTGTGTCCCAGCAGTGGGCACACTAACTGATTAGTTTATGTTCTGCTTAAGCGTAAAAATAGACCTGAAAAACATAATTATAATATGCACATCTTACCAAGTTATTGATTGGATAGTTATTGTTTCAAATTGATTGGATACTAAATAGTACAGATTCCTTTGCTTCTTCGGTACAAAATTTGTGGCAAGTCTGTTGGGTAGAAGTACCTATATGTATTATGTATGTATGACATGTATTGTATATGTAAATAGTACACCACTGACTTGCCACAGTATTGTCTCTCGTTCCCTTTTAATCCATTCCAAAGGTTGTCTTTAAAAGATCACTTTCAGCGATAAGACCGCCCCATTGTCACCCTATGTAAATTTTCAACATTTATATCTGTAATTTTTATGGTGTACTTACATAGACTTAATAAATATTATATTCTATAACGGCAGTTCTTTACAGATTAACAAGTCACGACAAACAACTCTGTGGTGTCCAGTCTCGTTGCAGCCTCAAACACCGAACGAGATAATGAGCGGTTTTCGTTTCGTGAAAAAGTTCAGCTACAAACTTGTTTTTAGTTTTACGAAATTATTTAATTGGATGACGATGACTTTACTATAACATTTCACCTTTTCAGGGTCTAGTTTGGGAAGCTCTCTTTCTCTCGCTCTCTCTGAGGTAAATCATCAACATTAATCATTCTCCTGTCCTTATCCCAATTTATTTGGGGTCGGCGCAAAATAGTTTTTTCTTTCATACTTATTAGTCGTCGTCTCGATAGTCACCCCCTTTTTAGCCATATAAGTATCATCTTTCAGACACGAGGTACCTATACCAATATAAATTCTTTTTTTAAACAATAATACTTATAGCTTCGAAACGGATGATGCATCACTAATACGCTAATTTATATTCAAGTCTAAACTCTAGCATCAAAGTTTTACGAGCAGATTTGACGTTATTAGTTTATGTTTTTCCTATAGGATACAGGACAGTTACTCCTTCCAATCATTGTTCATTTTTCAACATTTTTAAGAGCTTAAGACCACAGATCTCGACAAAACTCAAGAACCCTTTTCAAATTCAGTCATTCAAAATTCTCCCCGTAGTAGGGAGGTGATTTATATTCACACAAAAGAAACAAAGTGAGTTAAAACATCTCACTGGAGTAAGTCTAATACATTATGTATGAACATGTTCGTGTAATTTTTCCATCGTGACCCAAATAATGAGAGAAAAAAAACAGTCTTTCGTAACTCTTGAAAAGAAAAACGAAAGATCACGGGAAATGATCTTTTGTTTCCACTCATAGATTGGAGTAATTGCCCGGGTCAGTAACATAGCTAAAGAAATGTATTGGACATTAATTCGACATTTAAAAATATATGTAGGAAGAAGGCGTGAGTTTATGTCAGGTAGTACCCAACCAAAATATTGAGAAAAATATGAATGAAAATACTTTTGCTAATCAGGCAGCTATGAAAAGAAAAACACGTAGGTATACAATATTACTTTATATAAAATACTACTAAATACCCTACCCCGCAGAATTTAAAAAATAAAACACAACGGAAGCAAAAATTATCTGACTGAGCTGAATGGATTGGTACCTAGTCTGCAAAATATTAAGAGAGTCTGGAAAACATTACGTTCATTGTAGACAATTTATATTCCCGATTATATCGATTTGTAATACGTGGAAAACTCACCAAAAACAATGTGGATGCGATACTTTTCCGACCGGATACCTTTGAAGAACAACCAATTTCGAGTATAGACGCAAAATTAACTGCAACCACTGTCAAATTTCTGTTAGATTCACTAGATTTTATTCATTTTATTATTTTGCGTAACGCGATCGTGGCTCGCGTGCGTGTCGCGTGAGCCCTGGCACGGTACTGACGGTGGCGAAATGGCGGGAATCCTGTCATGCGCCCTGGGAAATCGATGCCGAATACCCGAAATTCATGCGTTATCTGTGGTCGCTTACCACGTTTCAAAAATTTTCGTGTGTTCAGCGGTTTTTCCAAATTTTTTGTCACGTTCTCACTGTTTGCATAACGGATTAGGATTTGTTCGTCGAGGCAGATGGAATAAAACGATAATAAAAAATGCAAGCCAGTCGGTTTAGTGCGGTAGAAATTTTTCACACTTCGCTGAAACTTTGACGTGTATTTTTGTAGGTATCTTTTTGTAGCGAGCGCTTTTCCCGTACGGGAATAAGTGAAACAAAATGGGTTGATGTTGTACATACATGACTTTGATTCAAAATAATGATGAAATACTTTCTGACATTAATTTAGTAAGCTACCTACAGTTAGAGCTAAGAAGATTTTAAGTCATAGGTAGTTACATTTTTGAATGATTTTGTAAATTTAATTAAGTATACTGACTTAGGGCTTTCGCGATTCAATCGTCAGATAACTTTTACTTTGGAATAAATATGGCGGTTTGACAGCTTTTGTATAGAAATGTCAAATTGTCATATTTATTCTTCGGATAAAAGTTATCGGACTATTGAAAAATCATCTGAACTGAAATTGTTAATGTCAGATTGTGCGATGGATTTTCTTTATTATCGTATTACGTATATAGGTAGATCAATGAATTGAAAGATGTACCTACTCCTTTGAGTAATTAATGTATGTATAAATGATAAATGATTTTTATTGCTGTAAGTAGGTTTGTACAAACACTTTTACAAGTCAATCATGTTTTTTTTTTTAAACTAGATGAGGGCGGCGTTTCCTATCTGACTACTCTGAGAAGAAAGGCCGAAACAAACTCAGAGGTCACAGTCTCTTATAAAGTCCAGACATAATCTTGGTCACTTCATGTGAAGACCATGTAGATTGGTGTCTGAAATGGTCTTTTGAGGAAAGAACCACACAGATTGAGAAGACCTGTCCAGTCAGTGCACGCATTTGTCAGTAATCGCGCAGCTCAACCCAGAACATAAGGAGCTCAACGATTCGACGAACAATACCAAAGAAAGGACATTGGGGTAGGCCGCATAAATTACTCAAACTGCCAGACGATGATTAAAAATAAATGAGAGAAAAAATAAAACAAACAAAAAAAGCAATGACCTACATAGTCTTCACATTCACAATAAATTAAAATAATATAATACTGTACAAAGTAAATAGTCATGTCAACATTCAGCATGCAAAAATAAAAGAATAAAATAAAATTTCGAGCAGTTCTTTCCCAAGCCTTTTTGTCCTCAATATAATCTTTAACGGTATAATAAGCTTTCTGACACAACTTGCGTTTAATGAATGATTTGAATTTATTAAGGCTCATATCTTGAACGTGGCTTGGAAGTTTATTATAAAAGCGTATACATTGACACCTGAATGAGCGACCTATTTTCTTGAGCCTTGTTGGAGGTACAACAAATTTGTGTTTGTTCCTAGTATTTATATTGTGGATATCACTGTATTTTTTAAACAATTTAATGTTTTTATGGGCATATAAAAGATTTTCAAAAATGTACTGAGAAGGCAAAGTCATTATATTAATCTCCTTAAATTTCTCTCTGAGAGATTGTCTCGGACTTAATTTATAAATGCATCGAACAGCTCTTTTCTGCAAAACAAAGATAGTCTGAATGTCGGCAGCATTTCCCCACAACAGAATACCGTACGACATTACACTATGAAAATAGCTAAAGTACACTAAACGGGCTGTCTCTATGTTAGTTAAATTACGAATTTTCCTAACAGCGTATGCTGCGGAGCTTAGCTTTTTTGACAATTCATCTATATGTGGGCCCCACTGAAGCTTAGCATCCAAAGTTAAGCCCAAGAATACTGTGCTATCTTCAGGATTCAATTCTTCGCCCTTTATCAACACGTTAGTTTTCACCTGCCTAACGTGAGGTAGCGTAAATTTAATGCATTTGGTTTTTTTTTCATTAAGGAGTAAATTATTAACATTGAACCAGTGAACTACTTTTGAGATCGCTCTGTTTAAATCGTCAGTAACCAGCTGCTGACGTTTAAGTTTAAACAAAAGTGAAGTATCATCCGCAAACAAAACTATATCATGATTATCCTTAATGAGGTAGGGCAAATCGTTAATATAAATAAGAAACAAGAAAGGACCAAGAATCGAGCCCTGTGGGACCCCCATTGTTACTATAGATCCGGGCGATCTTTTTCCATTAACGTCAACGCTCTGAATCCTATTACTCAAGTATGAAGTAAGAAGATCCAGAGCGGTGTTCCGGATCCCGTAATGGCGGAGTTTCCTGATTAACGTTTCATGAAGAACGCAATCGAATGCCTTGGACAAATCACAAAAGATGCCCAAGGCATCGCATTTGTCTTCCCATGCATTATAAATATGTCCTAAAAGTTCAACACCGGCATCAGTAGTTGAACGACCCTTTGTAAAACCGAACTGTTTGTTATGTAATAATATATGTTTATTAAAAAATCTTTGCAATTGGTCTAAAATTAATTTCTCAAAAAACTAAACGTAGGTAGTACTGAAATAGGTCTATAATTTGTGGGGTCTGATTACTACCTGATTTAAACAAAGGTATTATTTTACTATATTTCATAAGGCCAGGAAACTCCCCACAGTCGATACAGTTATTAAAGATAAGAGCTAAAGTAGGTGCTACAATGTCAATAATAGACTTAGCAACTTCAACAGAATTACCCCACAGATCTGCTGTCTTTTTTACATTTAAAGTGTGAAAGGTTTTAATTATATCTCTACAGGTAATATGTTCAAAATTAAATTCCGAATCGCAAGCATTAACATTTTCCTTAAGCAAAGACTCAGCAACAGAAGTTGATGAGTTTAGGGATTTAGTAGTTGAAACGGGAATATCTGAAAAGAAATTTTCAAAGGCCGCGGCGACTTGTGCGTCTGATTTTATTATGTTGTCATTAATAGACAGGCTGTAGTCAGCACTTCGGTTATTAGACCTTCCCGTTTCACTATTAATAATATTCCAAGTCGTTTTAATTACATTACTACTGTTTTTAATCTTCGAACTCAAATAACGCGACTTGGCCATACAACAAACTTTTTTAAATAATTTTGAATAATTTCTAACATATAAATTAAATTCAGCAGTGTTTACAAAAGACCTTTCATTGTATAGTTCATAAAGCCGTGTTCTACTTTTATGAATACCAATGGTAGCCCAATCACTGAAAGACGCGTTACTATTAACCGAGATAGTCTTGGGAATAAAGATGAGATTAAATTGTTGACAGTACATATTAAAAAAATCATCATATAGATGATTAGGATCATTATGATTAGCCAAAACTGTTAATTTATTAATGAGTTTAAAAGCTTCCAAACGACTTGTAGTTTTGGGGTTAACAATGATATCCTTTTTAGCCACTTTGTTGTTTTGGTTTTGGATAGTAATCCTTTGCCCGCAATGATCAGAATCCAGTAAATTTATAATTTCTTTATGGCTTGGAATAACATCTGTATAAATATTATCTAGGCATGTGGCACTAGTAGGGGTTATTCTTGTGGGCTCCAAAAATAGGTTTACAAGATACGTACCTAATATACTTACACCGAAAATTGTATTAGTAGGCCATTCAGGTAATGCAAAGCATTTTCACAAGCTGCCCAACTGAAACCTTCCTTTCGCTTCCATTCTGTCGTACCCTTAACCTCTGCCCACCTCTTCTAGAAATACAAGCGTGATGTTTCTAAGATTTTGTTACATCTAATTAAGTAATCAAATTGACTCGCTCACAAAAAAAAAAAAAAACGGAAAGTGCCTGTCGGACCACGCACAATGAAGGGTTCCGAAGTTAGGATGAAATAGGTATCCCAAGAACAAACTTAACTTTGTTATTGAAAAATGTTTTCCCATACCTACATCGTCACGGTCAATTCTCTAATTGCAAGTTTGTAATCGCAAATAAATATTTTTATGAGGTAAACCTACACATTAACGATTTTCGGACAGTGAGTATTTGCCATAGAAGCATTAAACACCAAAGTCTGCTTAAGCCTAAGTCAGCCTGACCAAGATTATGTCTGGACTTTAAAAGAGACTGTGACCTTTGAGTTTGTTTCAGTCTTTCTTCTCAGAGTAGTCAGAATGGAAACACCTCATTTAATTATAAACATAATTTTAATATGACGAGTAGAAGTGTTTTCTTGAACCAATTAACAGGAATAAATCGACGGCAGCAAAGTAGAAAGAGTCAACTGCACTTTTTACGAAATTCACTTTTTTACATATTAATTCGACTCAGAATTCTTTGTTTTATCATAAAATTTTACTTTTTCTGTTTAATTCTCAATCTTTACCAATATTAACTCACGTCAACGACCATTCAGCCCATAGACGCCTAATACTTGATTTAAAGCGCTTCAATACAATAATGTCCACTGCTGGGACAGACGCCTCGTCTCCATGAGAGGGAAATTTTCTGTGTGGTTTAAAATAAACCTAATTTTTGGACAATCAAAAACACGATTATACTATCATTTTTTTTTAATGTTTTGTATTTCACTTTGTAGTGTAGGTACTTTTTGGATGTCGGTTTTTTTTTTTTGGTAAAAAGTTTTTCTTAGCAACCAATTATAAGTCATTGAATCGCAACCCGATTCCCTCGATTTCCATGGGATCCCCTCATCATATTATAGGTATTCTATTGTGTGTAGGTATTTTATTATCTTTTTTTCCCTTATTGGATTTGTAGATGTCCGTAGGTGTGTCCGTGGCATCACATGCCCTATCAGAATACCAGCACTGCGGTATTTATTTAAATATTGCAGCTTTGTGCTGAGATAGGAGCCTTTTTGGCCTCGCACAGGTATTTTTAATTGTTATATTTTGTACTTATTTATTTTTATTTTTTTTTTAATGTTAATTTTGTTAGTTTACTATGCTCTTTTTTACTGTTTGTATTTCCTGTGCGTGTCCCAAATAAAATATTTTTCTTTCTTTCTTTCTTTCATCAGATTCTGACTTATTCACAATGGGCCATCTCGAGAGCATACCCTTTCAAATAAAAAAATATATATTTTTAAATCGGTTCACAATTGACGGAGAAAATTGCTTAAAAAACAAAAAAAAGTTTAATTTCTCAATTAGACTGTTTTGTTTATGTTTTTTAAGCAATTTCTCCGTCAACCTTCTTCTTTTTGGAAGTCGGTTATAAAGATCTTCAAATTTCGTATAAATATTTAGTATAGATGTTTGCTTTATCGATAGCATTGGTCATAGGATTTGGTGCATCACTACTTATGTTAATAGAGGAAAAGAGATAGCTAAAAAATTACTTTCATAAGTAAGGGACGCGAACGTGAAAGACATCAACGAGAGTCCTTGCACCTTAAGTTCACCTACAAGTATGACCAGTATAAGATGAACTCCGATAAATAATATCAGAAAATAAATCTAATTATAATTATATGCGACAGGCCAGTTGGCGTGGTTGGTTAAGATACCACCTATCATGCCACAGGTCGTGGGTTCGATTCCCATCCAGGACAAACATTTGTGTGCATGAACATGTCTGTTTGTTCTGAGTCTGGGTGTAATTATCTATATAAGTATGTATTTACAAAAAAAAAAAAAGTAGTATATGTAGTATATCAGTTATCTGGTTTCCATAGTACAAGCTCTGCTTAGTTTGGGATCAGATGACCGTGTGTGAAATGTCCCAGGATATTATTATTATTATTATTATTATTATATAACTATTAACTTACCGATGAAACGTTATGCCATCTTTCCGGAAATTCTAAGTCTGGCTGCTGTTACCACACCAACGTATTGTGCAAGGGGCTATTATAATGTTTTATTTTCAACGATTTTTTGACTAACGCGGAAGCGTTTACGGTTCACAGAAGTGGTCCACACTGAACGGAAATTGTTGAGTGGCGACCGGTATCAGATCTATAAGTCTGATGTGTTGACAGACATCGGTTGTCTGTTAACTTGCATTATTTTAGTATGCAACAACAACAGTAAGTCACGTCGGAGTTACAAATAATGGTTAAATAAGGAAAATTATTACATACTTAAGTACCTTTATTTATTATAGCAATAAACATTTAAAATCAAAATAGTTGTAGGTACCTACCTATACAATAAAATAACTGACTTAATATTAAAAATTAAATAAACAAATAGGAAGGCCATTAGTTACTTTTTTCTAGACATCTACCGTATTTTGGAAAAAAAAATACAAGTACTTGACCTTAACCATTTCCTACGTAATGCACAAAGAGAATTAAACCACTTGAGAGCTGATATACCGATGTCGTGTAGGCATACGACTCACCACTGCGGGCCAGGGGACGAATAAAATACAGCGGTTGTCATTGGTCGATGCAACAATGCCACGACGTAGTTCGAAACATAGTGATGCACAAGTCAGCTTTGCAACAATAATATCGATATCGATAAAATCGACGAGTATTAATTCTACATTGTTTTTAAACTACTTATATACTGATAGGGTGTTAACTGGGTGCAAATAAAGCCTGTAAATTATAATGTTTTTATTTTACATGTAACTTTTTTTTTCTAAAAATAAAAATAATAAACTGAAATATGTATACCTATAATAAAACATTTAAAAAAAACAGACAGAAACAGGTTCGGTGTTGCTGAACTAATAAATGGCGTCGATTCTTTAGATTCAAAGCAATCAGCTGTGAAATGCCTTGAATAAACAACGCTATATTTTTTTTGGAAATCAATTCCCTATGAACTGCATTAATCCACTTTTCTTTCAGTTCCGGAATATTTGGAAAAAACATGTAAACATTAAGTAATATTACTATTTTTACCATTAGGAAACATCGATAATTATATCGTCGATATGGACTTTGTTTCCAAGTTGTCACAACACTACAGCATTAAAGAGACTTTTCAAAAATACATCAACGCGTATACAACCAGTTTAGCTTGAGCCCTGCAATTTCTCTTTATATTTTTAAATCACACTAATATTATAAAGGCGAAAGATTGTGAGTGTGTGTGTGCGTTTGTATGTTTGTTGCTTCTTCACGCTCAAACGACTGGACTAATTTTGATGAAATTTGGCATGGACGTAGCTGACACCCTGGATTTACACATAGGCTACTATACGCGAAAGAATGTAGTGGTCCGTCGTACCGCGGGTAACACCGCAGAGCACAGCTAGTTATATTTTACTTACCGCTGAAAAGGTATGCCATCTTTCAGACGATTTTCCACACCATTTAATTGGACAGGAATTCATAATTATTTTTATTTATGCAGAAAGGTGTTAAAAGGTATCAAAATAACCACGTGTGCAGATAACAGCAGTCTATTCTGTACAAATCTCACCGTGAAAACTTAGGTGAGGTGAGCGTGGAGTGAGCTATCAATAGTGTCAATCCCTAGCATCAGGTGGAATGACAGCTCACTTCACCTAAGTTTTCACGGTGAGATTTTTACAGAATAGACCGGCTGGTCAAAACTATAAAGGCCACTCATATTGTCATCTAACAAAATAATATATGCAAGTTCATTTATGTGTCGTGAGCCGTCACCGAGTCACCCGCATGAGCAGTCAAGAGGCTGTATAGTCATTGGTAATGCCATGTTAACTAAATGTTGTAAAATAGAAGACAGCTTCGTTTTTCTATTCATTATCACAGTTCTGCGATCAAAATGCTCTCCTGTAAAATCATGATTTTGTAGATAGCCGTATATAATGTGCGGCCGTCGAAATATCATTTATCTTCCTTGGTGTTTTATGATCTTTCTGCACTTTCAAGGACAATTGAAATAAAACTCTTTCGATTGAAATCCATATTGTATTTATTTATTGTTTAATATGCATACTCAGCTCACAGCGACTACAGCTCTAATGGAAGATATAACGTAGTACACATACTTAGTCTGCGCTGCACTTGAAAATAAATCAAAAGGAACCTTAAGTCCTTTCAATTTTTATCTCTATTAACTTCATGACTGCCAAAACTTTTGACATTTTCTAATTAATATTAAAAGATGCCTTTAAAGTTTACATTTGCTTAACAATAATTTAAATTATTCTTCATATTTTCATATTGGCTCAAGCAATATTGACTTGGAGATCCTTAATATAACCAAAGAAAATTGCAACACCCCTTTTAATACATTCAGCGATACACGAGTCC
This sequence comes from Dicycla oo, assembly GCA_948252095.1. Lineage (NCBI taxonomy): Eukaryota > Metazoa > Arthropoda > Insecta > Lepidoptera > Noctuidae > Dicycla > Dicycla oo. The sequence goes on from OX411733.1 coordinate 1,289,482, forward strand.
CACCGTTTTGAGATCAACTAAAACGTCTTTTGGCGTCAGCCGTCAAGGTAAGCTAACAACGCCCGCCGTTTTATTTGTAAATAAGACACAATAAATCTTAGTATTGGGATCCATACATATAAAGATCAGCCAATATACCACGAAAGACAATTTATTCACAAAAGAAAAATAAAATAAAGTTGTTTTCTTTTTTAATAAATAGCTACACTATTTGGAATATCACAAATAAATTCGAGACGAACTATAATTGAAAATAAATAATTTTTAAGTCACGTATTTTTGTCCGTTTTAATCTCATTCCAGCTTATTAAAATATTAAAATAAATAAAACTTTGTCAATTTCTCCTTATCTTCTTCGTAACTTCGTCAAAATACTATCTCGCTTTATGAGTGTGTACGTACTATATCAAATGCAACGCAGACTATAACAATTTGTATTGAATAAATTACAATTAAAACTATAATGCGATTACAATACAACAATATCAAGTGGCCAATACTTACGGCTCGAAACTAACACAAAACTTTCACCTTCTGACCGCTAGATGGCGTTAAACGACATTAAAGTTATTTGTCTCTACTCTGCGATCACTAAGCAAAAGTTGTTATTTCAGATTCTACACGTTCTGGCAAAATAATTGGCACATCACGTAGTAATCGGTGGGCAGTACACATCGGGCCGAAATTATTATCCACTGAAAAACAAAAATGTCATCTCCCAGCCGAGATACATTTAAAATTATAATCTCATCTATTGTAACGACTATGATATAGTACATATAACTATCTAGACTATACATGTTATTTATATGTAGTCACACTCAACATCTTCAGTTTACAAATTAAACGGGAATAACACTTAAACTTTATCTAATTGTATATTACATTTCTTATAATCCAACAGATCCTTCGGTCTTCTACTAAAGTTTTATCTATTTGATAAACAGTTTTTTTACATGTACAAATAAATACTGTGTCTATAATAAAAACATTATTTACTACTATAGCTATGTATTTATACATACATACATAAACTCACGTCTTCATTCTATGCGGTAGGCAGAAACTACAGAACGCCACCTGCTGCGATCCTTACCTTACCTTTTGCTTCGGTTACGCTCATATGTATGTATGTATCTATGTATTTATTTAACTACGAAATGAAAATTGTTCATGTAGTTTTAGTCAGAAATAAAGGTACTTAATAATTGTTGAAGTTTAGAGAGTATATAAATATTGTTCGATAAAACTACTGATACATAGTGACGTCACACCAAGTGACGTTTGACGTGTATATTCGTCGCACGTTTTCAAGAACAAATTGTAAAGAACTACGGAAAGTGTATGTGGTAAGACAAAGAGTAAAAATCGAATAACAACGATCACTATTTAAAAATCCACCCAACAGTAAATGAAAGTTACCCTGTTTAGAAGACATTGTATATCTTAAAAATTGTGTCCTCAGCCTTTTTAATGATATCATTTTGTTTTAAATTTTTTTTCAAGGTTTTTGACAGATAATATGATCGTTTGCAATTATTGGTAAAAACTTAATTGTTTTTTACTTGATAAATTAATATAATTGATGAACACAAAATAAAATTAGACTAACACAAAAAAATACATAGGTACTTTTCAGAAAAAAAAATAACCTCAAAAATCTCCGACGATATTATCTGTCAAAGTGTAATCACTAATTTGCTAAGGGATCTATGAATTACAGGGTTTTTAAACGAATATCAAACTTAAATGAATGGAAACAAAGTCGAAATTAACTTCTACGTCAACGTTTGGGAGTTAGACGGATATTGGTGACGATTTTTATCAATAATTTTTTTCATACATCATTTTTTCGCACAAATTTATTTTGTTATTTACACTTAGTCATAATTATATGATTGTTTGGAAATTATGATTTTAAGGAACTATTAAGATTGGCATTTTCTATTTGATTAATATATTGCCTGATTTTCTGGCATTTTTTAAAATAATTAAAATATAACAAAATAATTTTGCGCGATTCACTAAACATCTTACACCTAAGGATGAATATATTTAATATATTAATTAAAAATCATCGAGATTGGAATTTTACGTTACAATTTAATAATTATCATTTAATATTATATTAATAGAATACACCTACACAGTAGGAAAGTTAAAGAAATGTTCATAAGTCTAATGTACCATAGGAATATTTATGTTGAACTTATGTTCCCACTGAAGATCACACGATATCCGAAATTGTTAAGAAATTGTTTACGCTAACAAATCTCTTGTCTGAAAAAGTTCTCCTATCAAATTGCAATTTACAATCAACTAGCTGACCCGACAAACGTTGTCCTGTTAAAATTTTAATCATTCATACAAAATTCCCATAGAAAATGCACTTTCACTTTTCCCGAATATTCTCATTTTTCCGGCAAGTTTTAAAACATTTTCTTTCGTACAAACCTTGTCCTGACAATTACAAACACAACGAAAAAAATATATATACTACATACACTACTTTTTTTTGTAAATACATACTTATATAGATAATTAGCCAAATAGGTGGCAACCGTTCTGAAGTGATGCGCGTACATACATTTCGGCGATTCATTTTTATATATATAGATATAGCCAACTTAAATGCAAACCTCGGAAGACTGAGATAGAATGTTTACCTATTTAAAATGATTTTGTTGTATTTGGCAAGTTGGTAGAATATTCAGCATTAATTCGGTCACGTGTGAATTTTCACCAGTCGATAGACGTACTTATGGCAACTCAGGCAATCCTATTTTAAATCTTATTTGGTAATACTGATCCATGTGTGATCCTCAGTCAAAACATATACAAGATATCGACGTTAACATATTACAATATTGGAGAATGTATTCGAGACGTAAACAAATGCACAGTACACCAAACAATATGGCTCACAGATCAAAACAGAACAGTATCGTCGGTAAACTTCACACTCATTGGTAAAATACATACGCTTACATACTACGCAATATTTTAAATTTAACGCTTTCAAAAAACTTTTTAAATCGAAGCTTTAATATTCATTGTTTTAAAATCCCTTCCCGAATGCCTATGCGCATCGGCCTGAAGTTTACAGGAGAAAAGGACTGTCGAGGCGTATTATTAGCCGATTGTTTTATATTTTAATATATTAATTAGGGAATATTTCAATATACACACATACACTTAGAGACATGGCACGGCCTGTCGACTATATCATAATATATCAGGCGAATATTGAAATCAAGAGTTACATATTTTTTATATATATTTTTAATTCGGTATTTCACCGTGCAACCAGTTTTCTTACACAATAATATAATATTAAAAACCTACTTTTAAAATATACATTAATTTTAATAATAAAATTAGTTATTTTTGGCATTGAATCGTGGGGTTACACGATTTTCGAACGTATTTACATTTAGATAAGGGTGGGTCGACATCACTGACTCGAATTGACTCAAAAACTATCAATAAACATTTATGATGGACATAAACGTGATTGATATATGTCATATTATTAATCTAAGAGATGAGAGAATGATAATTACCTTTATACAAAACACAGAGTATTTAACAAATGGAGTGTCGCACGTATCGAGGCAGAGACGACCATACGACAATAAATTGAACTGCGTATATCTTATGCCGTTCCCAGTCTGTATACGACAATTCATCAAATATGTCCAAAATGTTATTATAGCTAGTCAAAGATCGGGTAAACCCATAGTCGGCCATCACTACTAAATAGTTTGTTTGAAAAAAAAAAAAAACAACTGTTTGCGCTGTAGCATGGTGTGGGTGACATTACACGAACTGTTTATTTTCACACTTGAACATTACCGCGATTTACAATTATGATTGAATGTTTTAGCTGCACCCTAAATATCATCGTCGTAAAATACGAAGTCAATAATAACTGTAGTAAATTAAATAAATTTAGGGTAAATTTAGGCCAAAATGTTATTGTTTACAAATAAAATCAAATTGAAAGAAAAATGAAGCTATGTGTTATGCGTATAACGTAACGCCATAGACATGTTTAGTAATGGCATGTATTTTTTTATTATTTTTTTTTATTATTAATTCACAAAACTGATGTACAATCACAAATTCAATAAAGTAGTTACAACACAATAGGTATTGCTATGATAGTCGACACTTTTTTTTATAGAAAAAGAAATTTACTGTATGTATTTTTAATTTTTTGTTGTTAGACATCTATAGAGTTAAATGAAACAACAGAACACATTTTTATATAAATTTTATTCGTTTTAACTGCCTACAAACTGATATCAGAGTCAGAACCATCTCAATCCTCAGTGGATTCATCATCTGCAAAATGGTCGACGCCATACCGCGCCACATGGCAAAAATGTTACCACGAAAAATTTTTTTTTTTTTTGTTTCTGATATGAAATTTATTTTAAAATAATATGGAGTTAATACAAATCTTTAAAAAATCACATTCAAAGCCCAGTCGATATTTATAATGTTTTGTATTAAATCCATATTATTTTAAAATAAATTTCATAATAATAAGATCTATCAAAGAAAATTTTAAAATTATAATAAGGAGAACGACATTTTTTTTTTTGTTTATTGAATTGCATAATGTCCTGACCTCGTCATGCGATACTGACATCTGCCACCCGCACCATGCTACAGCGCAGTGTAATTTCGATGCTAGGATTTATTTGATAGTTTCAAAATACTCTTAAACAAGTGTTGTCATTTACTGTCGTATTGTTGTCTCCGCGTTGTATTTAGTTCACTGTGAAGCGCGGTAAGAGCGAAACGTTTGACGATGGCAAACAAGGGGTTTGCATTCCATGTATATTCTGTTGATTTTTAACACATCGATGAACTGGGTAATTCAACAGCCTGGACGAGCTATAGGAAATTAATTATTGCTAAAATAGTTATTTCTCTAAGCACAGGTTCGCACCGAATGTTGTCGTTTCCATAGTTTTTATGTTTGGCGGTCGATTTGACCTAACACTTGGCAGTGGTAACGCAATACAGCCTTACTAATAAAGATTTACACACGGCTTATACCGGAGCTATAACGGTTTTTAGAAGGGCCAAATGATTTTTGTATTTTATTATTTTCAAAAGCAGTCATTTGGTTTCTTAAATCAAATGATTTGCAAAAAAGTAGCGCAAGAAATATTTTCAAATCTGTGAAAAAACTTTTCCGTATCTGATATACACTGTAGTCATTTGCGAACCGGAATTCCGCATACGGAAAAAAGTCAGCACATATTTGTTACGCTTTTGAAGAACTTGAACTTATAATAATAAAATATCTTTACAAAGAACAACTCATACGCGACATATTAACTTTAAAGGTACCTTCTCCTAACCGTGAAACTTTCTACAAAGATATTATGAGATGTCGTCATTCAATTTCATACATCGTTAGCTTTTCCCTTCAAGCTCTCATTTCAAACAGACCGCTTTGTTCAGAGCCCAAACTTCGCAACGGAGTTTATATTTTGTTTGATACGAAAATTATCTGCTTTTGCCACGGGAAAATGTTCGAGAATATGACTGTTTTTGATGACTTGATGATCGATTTTCCTATGATACCGATTTGTGTTTTGTGATACCATTTTTTAATAGGTTTATCATACCAATTCCAATTAAAGTACGAACATAGCTATAATATTGATGTAATCGTTTCGATATAATATACTTAAGACACTATCGATATCGATATAATTTACAATCGCTATGAGCGATAATGGAATGAGATCGGAGAAATATCGACGCTGTGTAAAAATGCAATGAAATTGTCCACGAAACATGAAGTTTTAATACCATAGTTTATAGTAAGATCGACTAATATAAGGATTAGAAAGTGAACCGCTAGATCCTTAATGATGTAACTAATATTTTGTAACAATATAATTTAAAAGTGTCCATGGAGTGTCTTGCCCTTCTTCTTCGTAGATACTACTACGCTCTGGAATGGGCAACTAGCTTCATCTTTTTGAATGACCGACTACTCTTTTGACAATTCAATAGTGCCAGGAAATATTTTAATTGAAGAGTTTGAGATTGACTCTAGCTAGTATTAAGCATCCGCCCGCTTTGTCTAGAGTTCGGGGTGGTCGGTCAAGGGTGTCAACATTTTCTGTCAAATTTGCGTTTCGTCAAAGTTTATATTGCCAAAAGTGCAGTTCGTCAAATTATGCACAAAGTAAAGTTACGATTCCGAACTTAACAAACCTCTTTAACATTATCTATTATTTAATCATTTTAGAGTGTAGGTCACTTTGATTTCTACATGACATACTTGACAAAGACGTCAATTTTCCATATTTTCCTACACTTTATTGTTTTTGAGATACAAGAAAATTGATATTATTATTTCCTCCTTGCGGGATTTATTGTTTAAAGTTTTCATTTCAACGAAATGATGATCCGAGAGTGAATCAAATGATCCTGGGAAGGAACTGGAATTCATACAAACTAAAAGAAAACAAAACAATGCTATTAGGGCGAGGTTTCAGATATCATTTGAATATGACCGACGCCTAACAGGAAATCAATTTGGGGATGTGGAAACCGTTCATATTGTAATGCATCAGTGACACTATGCGAACAGAAACATAAAATTTTGAGTGTTGTTTTCCGTCCCATGAAAAGAATGAAATCGATAAAGTGATGGATAAATGTAAAAATAAAGCAAGAGAAATTTTCGTGCTCTTACAACATGTATATAATATGAAGAAGAATTTGAAAAATTAAAAAGGGAAAATCCAGATTGTCGTGTTCTAGAGTTTCGAAGCAAAAACCATACGTTACTTAGGTAAAACCATAGGGCTTGGAATGTTCAACGTACACATTTTAGCGATTTAGAAAGAGTGGTGGAAGATACCAGAAATACTCTACAGGGAGAAAATATTTAAAAAATATCTAAGAAAATGTTTGGTGATGGATTGTTTAAATCACCAAAACCAAAACAATTGTATTCGTTGCATGTCATGCCATACAAGGCGAGTGATTTTTAAATCTTGTACTATGGTACGGAACCCTTCGTGCGCGAGTCCGACTCGCACTTGGCCGATTTTTTATATATATTCCCCAACTAGGTACTCGAAAACAGCTGGACCAATGAGGAAAATTATTTGGTTTTTGACAAAAAGGCAACATTGACAAATAGACATGTTGACAATACGAGGTTTTGACGTAATGTATATATTGACGATACGCTCCATTGGCCAAAGGCACACTTTGACCAAACACACCCATGACCGACCATCCCGAATGCTATGTGTATGCGTTGGCAAATAAAACTCGATAGGAATATGTTTGTGAATATTGATTCTGCAGTAAAACACAAGCCAGAGGCCCCACCGATGTTTATGGGGCGATGGATTATTAACCTTACTGTAAAGGTGTAAAATGATTGTCTATTGTAATCTTTGTAGTACATTTCTTGCAGCAAAACTTTAGCTGTGGCAATGGTGACTGAAGGAACCTCTGAATTGTGTTGAAATGTAACCTTGTAAGATTTACATTGAAGTGACCAAATTGTTCTCTTTCTATGGAAACGAATGGCCTAACCACAGTTAAAGACACATTCAAAAACTTGTTCATTTCAGTTTAATAATTATTTTGATGACTGTTTTAAAACATGACACAGTAATATAACAATTTTAATTACTCTGTTATCTATACATTCGGTGGAACCAATATTAGTGATGTGCCCTAGTTAACAACAAGTTATCGATGAATTTACTAACATCGAAGGGAGTGTGTCGTTTGTTCGCACCATTCTTTGTCAAGATTGCAATTTTATTGCATTTCCTGTAGTGAAGGTTAGCTTAAGTTCGCTTTATGATCTAAACGAAATAGTTAATATGAAACAATTTTTCATTGGACAAGTGTCGACATTTTGTGAGGACGTCTGCCATGGGCTGATCGCTAGCGTCGCATCATAAAGCTCATTCCTGATTGGTAAGTAGTGGCAGCATGTTGCAGTGATTGGACATAATTTCAGTACTAACTACTTCGTCATATCTACGACCTTTATAACAGTTACACATCACGGAAGAAGTATTCAAATATCAAGTATTTATATTATTTAGTAGATATCAGAATAATGTCAGTAAATTTAACTTTTACGTCTATTTCCACATAGATTTAAGGAGAAAATTTATTACACAAACTGAACATTGAAATATCATAATATTTAAAACCCAACTAAATAAGCTGACAGTACCACCCTAAGAAATAATTTTGTAATGGTGTCAATATGTATTTTCTAACTTTCTATACTAAACACGCAGATCAAATAAATAATTGTTACAAAAATGACACAAAAAAAGACTTTATCCGAAATAAAATGCGATTTTTGTGAAACAAAGTATTTGTTTGAAACTACGTATCCAGTAAAGAAGAATTAAAACAATATAGATACTTGATTATGTGTATTATTACATTAACCACATATTAACGCTCGTGTACACGTCATTGTACAGTACACTGGTCTAGACTCATTGTGCTGAATTCATTGGTACCAGTTTGCTCGTCGATGTTACTTACATCGTGTAGAACAAGTAAAATTAAACAAAAATGACAATACATTTTCAGATAAACGAGCATAACAAATATACACCTTCAATCAAGTATCTATACCTCCCACATTGACCCCAAACTCAACGACGAAACATAAACACTTCCTCTTCCCATTAACTTTAAAAAAACTCGTGCACCTTGCGAAATACCGAGAGCACTCTTCATTTCTTGGCCTTGACCGTGACGTAGGCGGGCTCGGGCCCGCGCAGCAGCAGCGGCAGGCGGCGCGCTTGCTGCGCGTATTGTGCTTGCTGCGCGAGTTGCGCGTGCTGCGCGTGCGCAAGCGCGGGCTGCGGCGCCGCGTACTGCGCGTACTGCGCGGGCACGGGGGCCGCGTCTCATGTGTGCAGGGCTGAGTTGATCTCGCGGTGGATCGTGCTCTGTGGAATGAATACTCGTCATATTATACTTTTGTGGCACCAGTGACGGAAAAGTTGAAAGGAAATCGTTTGGCTTGGTATGGTACGTGATGAAGGAAAGAAACGCATGCGACTAAAAGAGTGATGAATATACATGTTGAAGGATGGAGAGGGAGAGGAGACAAAGACAAGGGAGTGAATGATAGCGTGCCGGTTGACGGGAGAGAATGGAAGAAGAAAACGTGTTGCGCCAACCTCAAGTAACGTGGGACAAAGACAGAAAGATGTTGATTTCATGTTATGCTTTGGGGACAAAAGTGTCTGACCGTTCAGACTGGTTACCTAACAAAAAATGTCAAGGCGTTAAAAATATCTTGCTCAGCTCAGGTAACTAAGTACCGCAGTCTCCAGAAAGGCACTGTTTGTCAGATCAATTAGTATACAATTATGCCCTTATATTCTGAATTTGAAGCGTTGGAGGTAAATCAGGCCATGGAGATGGTAGGTTTAAATTGCCAATTTTATTGAAAGGTTTAAATTGCTGTACGGGACAACTATAAATGATAAGAAGTGATAGAGTTTATGATGAAAAGTTTATTGGTAAAGTGCTATAGCTAATTGATACAGTGATCACTTATGATTATAATAGTGAGTACACGCGGCGGAGACCGAACGCGAACTCAAGTAAATTGCGCACGCAGTACAAAACTGCTTATTTAACGTAAAAAGATATGAATTGTACGGGTGGACCGTACAATTGCCAATTTTATTGAAAGGTTTAAATTGCCAATTTTATTGAAACATCTTTTTCTTGCAATAAGGTAAACGGTTTTCCTTTGCTTAATTAGGAGCATCTCCTTTCACCTTTAAATTAAACATGCCATCAAGATTCTCCCAAAATACACCGCAACACCCGTTTCTCTTTCCTTGACTCTATCTTCAATGTTGGGGTCAGCTTCCAGTCTAACCAGATTCAGCTGAATACCCGTAGTTTACATGGAGCGACTGCCTATCTGACCTGCACAACCCAGTTACTGGGTAATACGACACTCCTTGGTAAGACTGGTAGTCAGACTTTTGGGCTACTGATTACCTGCAACGACTGACAGCCAACTGCACGGAGGGGTCTCGGTATGTAATGAATGGACCGACCTTGGCAAGCATTGTTTAACATTGAGAATCGACCCGTGCGGCTTATTATTTAGCGACGACCGTTTCCTTCATCAGCTTCTTAGTCACGTAGGTATTATGCTAGAACTTTAAAACAGTTTGTTAACTCACCAGCTCATCAAGCTGCCTCGCCAGTTGATCGTTGAGCGCCTGTATGACCTGTCGCTGACCATCTTGAGCAGCCAGGGCCAACTCCAGCTGGCTTTGAGCGAGTTTAGCCTCTGCGTCCTGCGGATTAAGGGTGAAAGTTGTTTGATAAATAGGTGTCGGTTACGATGTGCTGTTTTTTAGCGGAACTGACAATAAAAAGGCCACGACACAAGAAAGGAGAGCAAAAACAAATGAAATCAAGCAGAAAGTTAGGGAATACTCATTTTATTTCAGGAACACGCGTCAATTTCAACCTTATGTCTATGCATAACAGTCACAAACGCGGGCACGTATTTGTACCGCCGTGAACCCACAGTAAAATAACATTTTGCGCTACCCCAAATTCTAGCTTTTGATTGTCTTACATTTTTAACTAGATGAAGCAGAAACTTTTTTATAAAAGTAAAATTCTTGTGTCACCATAGTTTTTAATTTCAGAAATGATGCTTTCTGTACAAAAGTTTACTTATTTATTTATTAAAATCTCTCTTACAACTATCATTACAGGTGTGAATCCAATGCGACAGTGCGGTCGTTTACAAATATATACTAACTTATTTACAAATTAAATATACGAATATTAGAGAAATCAGTGAGTAATTTCAGACACGATTATGACATACACTGGTTACTAAAAAGTTGGAAGAGAAAAAAATACGAAGACGAATTGAGAACCTCCTCCTTTTTTCGAAGTCGGTTAAAAAAGTAAGATGGACTTTACGAAAGCCAAGCACAATACAAGACTGAAATTATGCTTAGAATCAACGTTTAATAAAAGAGAATGAGAACAAATAAAACAGAAATAAGGATGGAAAGAAAAATAAAAGAAAGAAAATAATAAATCGAGTTTATTTGTTAGTATAAAGTTAACATAGTAAAAAAAATACAAAACGATTATAAATTATTGACATTAATATTTACAAACATGCATTAAAATAAATGATTAATAGAAAATAGTTACAGTATAACTAATAAATTAAAACACTAAAAAGATAGGGAAAAAAGTAAGTAAAGAAGTAAAAAGTGTATAGGGTGTTATAAATTGTAGCAATGATTGCTTTTGCATGAATATATTTTATACGAAACTATTCCCATTTATAGACACTACGATACTATGAAACATGGACTACTGAACGAATGGAGAACAAACAGAAATATGCAACGCATGAACATATTAAGAGGCCCACGAAGCATGCGTAGTTCATACAAATGAAATACCAAAATAATTTGTAAATCAAACATATTCATAAGGTAGTGTGTATTTATTCCGATTGTATTACAGAATATCTAGGTTCCCAAACATATATTTTGAAAGGACACTGATTTGTAGGCGAGATATGAGGAATTTAAAATTTCTATAGAAAACTTATTTTTCTCATATTTCCTGTTTAAACCAATGTTCATATTTAATATAGATTTGGGAACCTAGACATTCTGTAAACCAATCGGAATACCAGAGAGAGACACACTACCTTTAGAATAAGTTTGATTTACAAATTATTGTGGTATTTCGTTTGTATGAACTACGCATGCTCCGGGGACGACTTAAGCAAACAAATGATATTAACAAATGATTTTACCAGAACCCAGCGCAACGCTACTTTTCGATCGTACCTATTCTGTAAAGTTCACTCCGAAGTACACTCCATTCGCTCACTACTCCATGTCACGACCAGCCAGTGACGTCAGACGGCCGAGCCCGTGTAATAAAGGTTGTAACTATGACCCACCTGCTCGCTCTTCTTTGACTTGGTGATCTGTGCCAGTTCCTCATTCTTCTGTGCTAGCTCTGCTTCAAGTTGGGCAACGCGCTGTCGGAGCTGTTCTACCTCGTTGGCTTCGGCGCCTGAAACGAAATGAAAATATGATGTGGGTTATCGGGAAATTATAGTCGAGGAAACCTAAAGTCGTTGCAAGAGTAGGGGAAGACCAGAGCAACGATGGAGGGATTGTGTCAACCTTTGTTATTTGGGATTGGCGCAGCATATATATCTACTAGCTTCTGCTCGCGAATTCGACCGCGTGAAATTTTGTTTCCCTCTGACCCACCCCGTCTCCATCCACCGCATCGCCTGTTCGCGCTATCACTTCGTTGTCGCTTAGTGTTCTTTCTGACTCTTTTTTTTACACGGCTCTTAAGGTTCCTAGAGGGAAGTTAAATAGCCTGAGGAAGGCCCTCAAGAATTGGGCTATCAAATGCAAAAATATTTTTTTCAAATCTGACTTTTCCAGAGATTAGCATGATCAAACAAACAAAACAAAAAAAAAAAAAAGATAATCTTCAGCTTTATTATTGGTATAGATTGACCGTCATTAGATCGTTGATCGTTGTTGGTCGTCCGTGGTGGCCGTATCGTTGGTCGGCGTGGGTGTACTATAGGTTCCTCTGCCTAACCCCAGTAATTTTAAACTAAGTGATTTAACGATGATGATGACCTCGTTAAGAGGACTTGCTACGCCAACTCTGAATAAATTGGGAAAAGGGCAAGCTTACATTTATATATTTAAACTGCTTTGGCTAATTTCAGTGTCATAACTTATCGCTTAAACACGTAGAAGAGCAAGGACGGTTTCTGCAGTTCTTTTACCACTGACATGTGGTGGTTGACTGTACGAGCTCTAAGGTCCCGCCTTTTGTTTTCGCTGCGGCTTTCAATCAGGTTTTTCGGTAATGTCTGTTGGTAGATACAAGTCTACATCTACCCTACCTTTACCAGCGTAGTGCCTGGCACGTGCCACCTCCTCGCGGTACTGGTGCAGCTGTCGCTTCCACTCGTCCACGTTGGCAGTGCTCTCCTGGAGTGCGGCCGTCAGTCGCAGGTTGTTGCTCTTCAGGGTCGCGAGCTCGACTTCCCACTTCTTGGCGTTTGCCGAGCTGTGGGCGGGAGAAGGGAGAGGTTAATTAAAGTACATTTATAGGGCTTTTTGTCTTCATCTATTGTGAGACAGTTGAATACGGCTTTTACGAACTAAAAACACGGCCATTATGCTCAGTATTGGGGATAAAGTTCAAAGTTACAAATGACAGTCCCTACAACACTTTCTGTTGTTCCACAAACTCCCCAGCAGTCTATTACAATACATAAACTCACTACTAGGCAGAAACTATAGAACGCCACCTGCTACGACCGATCGATTGTAGTAGGTGCTCGAAACCGACGTGCGTTATGACCAGCTGATCTGGAAAAACTCACCGTGAAAACTTAGGTGAAGTGACCTGTTAATAGTGTCAGTCAAAAGCACCAGGTGGGATGACAGCTCACGTCACCTAAGTTTCCACGGAGGTTTTTAAAGAAAGACCGGCTGGTGTATAAACGCAGACGAAGCAAAAGGAATATAAGTCTATTGTTTTGTTATAAGAACTAGTTACTATACACAACAGTAATACGAAAGCAGTTTCTCAGACCTTAGAAGCACAGCCAAGCAAACAAAATCAATGACAGATGGGATAGCAAAAGTTTTGAATTTGATCGAGTATCATGAAAAGTTAGGTCCAATGTTGACGATACCTGAAACAAACTATTCATTAATGCCTCAAGTTTTCATATCCGTTTGCATACTAGTTACCGACATAGCTTGCAGGGTAAGCAAGCTGAAGTGGCAGTGGGCTGGCCATGTTTGTCGAAGGACCGGTGGCCGTGCTAACAGACGTCCTGAGGCGGCAGTCTCAACATTCGTAACGATAGCTTTACGAATGAAATCGCTCGCTAAACCCTAATGGAGTACTAAGACGGTCAAAATTGCTTGACAAGCACGAAAAAACCATTTACAGTTTCAAACCAGTTGCGGCGAGAACCGTTTTTTTTATTTAATCATGTTCTCCAATTTTCCTCGTTATTCAAGGTTCATTTGAAGTGGCCAATAATTGTCTTTGAAAAAACCTAACTATTACCATTTTGCCCATCGAGGTAGGACTTAGCGAGCGATTTCAGGAGTAAAGCTATCGTTACGAGTGTCGAGACTGCCGCCCCTGGAGTGGAGACCGTGTATCGGGAAGCGTAGTGTGAGACGCCTCCCAGCCAGATGGACCGACCACCTTAAAAAGGTGGCTGGGTGGCATGTTATGGCGCAGCCTGTGAGAGGCCTGTCCAGCAATAGGCTGAGTTGGTTGTGCACACAAGATTAATATCTTTGAAGAATTTACGGCTGACATTTACTACGAGAATCTGTACTTAATTCAATAGTGGTGGGAACTTGCGCCTTCAGTGCAAAAAATACGTGTCGTCCAATTCGTTTCCGCGAGATGGGTCGTTAATCTTTGTTGTGGGCGCTCAAATGTTTTTCTCGTTAGTGGAAGTTTCGTGAGATATATTGCGTACCAGTGGTAGTAAACCAAATCCTGTGGGATCGAATCGTTAAAAGTTATACGTTTAGAAATATATACACGTATCCTTAAATAGTGCAGTTGTGTAGTCAATAGTCATCGGTAATAGTAAGTTATGTCTTCTGGATCATACAACATCATCTGCCTAGCATTTTCCCAACTATGTTCAGATCGGCTTCCACTCTAACCGGATGCAGCTGAATACCAGTATTTTACATGGATCTACTGCTTATCTGACCTCCACAACCCAGTTACTGGGTAAGATTAGTTGTCAGACTTTCGGGCTTCTGAAGTTCTGACGAACCGTAACGACTGTCAAAGATCCAAGAATGACAGCCGGGACCAAAGGCTTAACGTGCTTTCCGAGGCACGGGGGCGTCTCCGTATGATGGTCACCCATCCACGGACAAACCGCGGCAAGCGTAGCTTAACCTGATTTATCGACCCGTGCGGTTGTTATTATTAGCCACGAGTTTTGGAATGTACTATTTTATGCCGAATCTGGTAAGTGTCACTTTTGAATTCACATATTATTATTATCATAAAAGTACGGGCGGAAAGCTTTTCACAAATACCTTCGAAATTGCGGCAAAAAGTTCAAAAGGTGTCAGTTGTATTGAAATTATAAAGCAAAATAATAAAAAAAAATACGAAACTTAGGATTTTAACATAGCTGAATGTTATTTGTTTTAATTATTTAACAAAACCAAACTGACTTGCATTCGATAATCTGATTTCAAAACGAGTCACTATTTGGTGCGGATTTTGGTCCAGAGGCATAATTGGGCCATTTTTTTTCGAAAATGAGCAAGGAGTGGCCGTTACAGTCAATGGTGATCGTTATCGGGCCATGTTGAACGAATTTTTGTTCACAAAAATTGAAGAGGATATTGGCAACATTTGGTTTCAACAGGACGGCGCTACATGCCACACAGCCGAAGCTACACTCGATGTTTTGGGCCCTGTTTTTGAAGATCGCATTATCAGCCGCAGAGCTGATGTCGTTTGGCCACCTCGGAGCTGCGATTTGACACCGTTGGACTATTATTTGTGGGGTGCCGTCAAAGATAAGTGTTACGCCGACAAGCCAGAGACAATTGACGCTTTAAAGGACAATATTCGTGAAGCCATTGGTGAAATACAGCTGCACACAATCGATAATGTGCTTAAAAATTGGACCGATCGTGTAGGCTACTGCTTGGCCAGCCGAGGCAGCCATTTGAATGAAATTATTTTTCATTATTAACCGGAAGGATTGTACTTTCAAATAAAAAAAGAAATTTGAGAAAATATTCAGTAGTTTTTTTTTATAGCATTTTCAAAAAAAAAAGTTATCTGGCGGACCCTGTAGGATGGCGGCTGCGAAAATTTTAAAATTTAATCATGGGTGTCGTTTTCGAGAGTGTTAAAGCCCGGAACCCTTATAGGATGGCGGCTGCGAAAATTTTCAAATTTAATCATGGGTGTCGTTTTCATGGTTTTCGAGTGTTAAAGCCCGGAACCCTTATAGGATGGCGGCTGCGAAAATTTTCAAATTTAATCATGGGTGTCGTTTTCATGGTTTTCGTGGGTGTTAAAGCCGACAGTGACGTTAAAATATAAATCCAAGATGGCGACTGTGAAAATTTTCAAATTTTTCATCATGGGTATCAAATTCAAATTTATTTATTTGTGACACATAGGTATAATGTTGTGGTAACATGATGTTATAAAATAAAAATAAAATATTGTATCACTATGCGCTGCCTTGCAAGGCGTACAAATTTGTTTACAACAGTAACTATAAAATTATAAAATATACTGCTAAGTAGTTGCGTTAAATATTTAGCAATAAAATAAACATAAACAGAACCATACAAATTAAGGTAACAATTAATAGCTACCTAAACTTATTAAATTAACTAAAATATATAGGTAACAAATACATCTGAGGTTATTTTTAATGAACATGACAACTTCATAAATGTATAGGGACGGGAGTGTTAATAATTTTAAATTAATAAAATATGGTTTGCAACTATCTATTTTTTGGATCATGCATACTGCACGATGACACTTTTTTTGGGCTTTAAAGGCCAATTCTCTATCCGTAGAATTACCCCAGAATATTACATCGTATCGCAGTGTGGCGGAGACATATGCATGGTATGCGGTAAGAACGGTGCTTTGATTGGCGACCTTGCTTAAATTATGTAAAGCATAGCAATATTGGTTTAGTTTTTTTATTATGTGATCAATGTGTGTTTTCCATGACATTTGATGATCTAACCAAAGCCCAAGAAATTTTGTGTTGTCAATTTTAGCAATCGTATTACCTTCATATTTAATGTCTGTATTAATAGAGTTTGTTCGCTGATTAAAATTCATGATATGGGTTTTTCCTAAATTAATTTTTAAGTTGTTATCTATTAGCCATTGAATAATTAAGCCTAAACTATTATTTATTTCAATTTCATATCTTTCTAAATTTTTTCCTATAAATATTGTAGTACAGTCATCAGCAAATAGTCATGGGGTGTTCTATGGTTTTGGGAATATCATTTATATAACATAGGAATAACAACGGTCCAAGTACACTCCCCCGGGGTACGCCGTAATTTATAGATCTTTGTTTTGATAAGTAGGTTTTTTCTGTTTTAGTTCTATGACATATTTTTACTATTTCAGTGATTTGTTTTCGGTTGACTAGATACGACTTAATTAGTTCTAGGACATTGCCTCTAATTCCAAGTTTACTTAATTTTATGAGAAGGATTTTGTGATCTTCAAAATCGAACGCCTTCGTCATATCCATGAATAACGCAGCAACTGGATTTTTTTGTCCATATTTATATCGTATTCCTTATTATACATTCCTTATTATACCGTATTCGTATCGTTTCCCTTTCAACCATGAAAACATTACCCAACATGAAAAATTTGAAAAACTTTCGCAACCGCCATCTTGGATTTACAAATAATTTCACGAAATTCTTATAATCGATTTTAACAATAAATCATTTTGTACCTTTTATGATCAGCAGGGAGTTAACAAAAATGAAACCTCCAGTTTTGAAGAAGCAGAGTTCAAACAGCCGCATACTACGCAATACGCTCGTGAGATTTTTAAAAAGATCGGGGACGTTCCGTGGCGCAAGAAACGTATAAAGTCACCACTCGTATTGACACGGCACCCGCGACTGAGAGCACCGCGACTACTCGTATCGCTTTGGTGCTTCGTTTCGACCGTTTGTACGAAGTTTCCCTACTGTCCATATTTATATGTGGCTATGACCACCACAACATGGATTCCTGAAAACGTCCAACGCATCGCGAAATACCCTTAAATATTTATTTTATTCAATTTTTTAGTATTTGTTGTTATAGCAGCAAAGAAATACATCATCTGTGAAAATTTCAACTGTCTAACTACCTATCACGGTTCATGAGATACAGCCTGGTGACAGACGGACAGCGGAGTCTTAAGTCTTAGTAATAGGGACCCATTTTACCCTTTGGGTACGGTCGACAAAACCCCCTTCCTATGGTGGTCATGATACGCGTGCAGATGGGCAATTTGCGTATTTTAAAAAGTTCACATCCAAATCTTATTCTCAATCTGCTAAAAAAACCTGTAATGGACCTATATTTTGACATGATTGTCGTTGAGATTGAATCGATCGACTTGAATTTGAACGTTTTTTAAGTACGAGAAATGGCCTTCTGATAATAAATTGAACAGAGACAGAGGGGTTTGTGGCTAAGTGACAACAGCCGCACGGGTCTATCGATCAGGTTCAGCTACGATTGCTGCGGTTTATCCGTGGATGGGTGACCAGCTTTACATATCAAGACTCCTCCTCCGTGCTTCGGAAAGCACGTTGAGTCATTGGTCCCGGTTGTCATTCGTGGATCTTTGACAGTCGTTACGGGTCGTCAGAAGCCCGAAAGTCTGACAACTAGTCTTACCAAGGGGGGTAAAGGGTATCTTATTACCCAGTAACTGGGTTGTGGAGGTTAGATAAGCAGTCGCTTATGTAATAGTAATACTGGTATTCAGCTGCATCCGGTTAAATTGGAAGCCGACCCCAACATACTTGGGAAAAAGGCTAGGCAGATGCGTAATAAATTGAACAGAAGATTTGTTCAGGCTTTCAGGAATTGAGACAAGAATGTTCTTACGTTATGAAAAGCAAGAGTACTGGACCAATCATCGAAATTAAAATCAAAAGTCAAACAAGGGTGAAATGGTGAATCAGCACTTTCGAACGTCAAAATTACACAAGACAGTCCTCCAATACGCCCGCCCTTCACCACTTCCTAGTGCTTTAGCTGGGAAGAAGGGCCGCAACATACTCCCCCCAGAAGTAATCAGTCTGACGATAAAGCATGCAATTCTATCTAATACATATCTACAAAGCAGACTTAAATAAATCGGTAGAAAAAGTTCTAAAAAACTATTCTCCTCTTGCTCCTAAAGTTTTTTGTTGTTGTATATTTTGGCACTTAACCAAAGTTGCATTACAACGTTCCCGAGGCTTTATTTGCTTGAGAGCTTGCGACGAACTTGGCCCAAGTATACACTTCTAGAATTAAACTGAAGTTTACACAGAATAAAACACTTCGTTGAACGAGACAACGATTTACAGAGGTCACTAACCAGTAAGAAATATAACCGCATATATATTGTCATGCAAAAATGATGGTAACAATATCATTTGCAAGTGATACATACATATGCATCTTGTTTTATCAATCTGTCTAACAGCACGCACATCCCACAAATACATCGACTACTGAAAATTGATCATCATCCATTTCTCGGTACTCACCTACTTGTTACATCCCAAAATATTTTTTCCCAACAAAACCGGCAATGTATTCGAATTATCTTTGGTTTATCGAATAATGGCGTATCGTCGTGGTATCGGTATTTTCACACGCACCGTCAATCTCGCACCACTTTCGATCATAAAGCACACTTATTGCGCAATAGTGCGGTGACGCGGTATCGATTATGCATGCATGGCCATCTCGACTAAGAGTCTTTACGGTTACATCACTAGGTTTACGCGGTAAAAATGCATAACATGTTATGTTTCATTAGTTCTGCAGTTTATGCGTGTCATTTAATAAATAATTTTTTTTCTAGTTTATTTTTAAACTGACTTTATTTTACTTTAAAATAGTTTGGGTAGATATTATGATTAAATGAATTCTACCAAAACCTATTTTAAGAGCGTATATTGCGCGCGGGGGCTGGGAACATCACATATCTACAGGTTTTTCGTGTTTATTTTAATACATTTAAATCAAATTACTTACTATTTCTTTTTAATACACTCTCTAGATCGTTGTTATTTATATGTATGCTATTTTTTACATTTATTTTTGTATTTACCCATAAAAATTGACATTATAAAATATTGTCAATTTGTATGAGTAAATACCAAAATAATTCTAAAAAAATAGCATACATACTTATAAATACCAACGATCTAGAGTGTATTAAAAATATGTAATTTGATTTAAATGTATTAAAATAATCACGAAAAATCTGTAGAAATGCGACGTTGCCAGCCCACGTGGAATAAACGCTCATAAGTCTTAAAATGTTATCAGCTGAAACATAATACTTAGCTACGTCACTATTTCAGCTGAAAACCTCCACTTTTGGACAAAGACCTCCATGGAATTGTATAATGATTCGATTCCGAGAGATTAATTTAAGACAAATTCGTTCGATCTATTTCCACTCCAAATATTATTCACTTATGAAAAATTAAAACTGCCCAAGCGTAAAAATATTTAAGTAAACAGTAGCAAATAATTTTTATTAATAAAAATATCTTCATCATTGCGCGGTACCTCGCTTCATAATATAAATATGTGAAGCTTTTCAGAGCAAATCTATCGCAATCACTAAAATTCCATTATTAGACGATAAACTCCGCTGTTGCTCGCTACGCTTGCTGCAAGTCGGTACTATTACATCACGTACATAGATTGCACTCGATGTACATAACTGTATTATAATAAATAATTGAGCCTATTTATTTATTTCTCAACGTGCAAGCGTAGCGTGGAGATTTGTCACTGTAGGGGGACAAGACAGAAGTACAAGAATGTTTTGTTTATGAAATTTATTAGCTCGGAGATATATCGCTGTGATGTAGTGTTGGACTGGGACATTATTGTGCTGTGTAGTCCGCACATTTTTTTCAAATTTGTCTCACGTGGCGAGTTGGTGCACATAACCTGAACAAAATCTACGACTGCTGGTTACTTTGACAAAGGACAAACCTAAAAATTAGAAAATAAGTAACTGTATGTGGGTACTGAATGTGGACTTGTGCCGTGCCCGGAAAGCACGTTAAGGCGTTGGTCCCGGCTGTCATTCTTGACAGTCGTTATGCAGTCGGAAGCGCAAAAGTCTTGACAACCAGTTTTCCCAAGAGGTATCGTGTTACCCAGTAACTGGGATAGATCAGATAGGCAGTCGCTCCATGTAAAGTAATGGTATTCAGCTGCATCCATTAGACAGGAAGCTCACCCCAACATTGTTGGGATAAGGCAGCCAGATTGATTGATTGTAAGTGGACTTGTGGACAAAGCAATTAAACCGAAATCCACCATGTTTCATAAGGACAGCACTTACACAAATTGAGCAATAGAGCGACTACAAGAAGTGGTGTCGTTTTCGCAATCAATTTGATTAAAAGCAATCCCATTTATAAGGTAGAGTCGACCAGTGATCGCCCTTTCTTTTTCACAAAACCACTGTTCTGTAATCCTGATTTAAGAGATCAACTACTCCATGGTATAATTTTCCAGTTTTAATTTTTAATACTACCCTCAACACACGCAGGCTCACACAAACCAGCTTCCAATTTCCTGGTATGCTTCCAAAAACGCTTGAAGTCCTTATCCTTGTGGTGTGTGGCTAAGATGTCTATTTTAATGTGCTCCACATTGTCTTGACAATTTTTATATTATATTTTGTCCCAAAAATATTTAAAAAAGGTTACAAGTTGGACTTCGAGCGACACTATCTACTTAACCGCAATGACGCGCATAACACAAGTACGGCACTAGGCGCGGGTGCACAGCGGGGCGGGGGTAAAACAACCCCTTCAGTCGCCCGGATGCTACAGATTGACGCGCACGTGTCACGCTCGCTCCCGTTTTGTTACATAACGCAATCTCGTCGCAAGCTGCTGTGGGCCTTACAATTGTGTTTCGGTTAATCATATGTAAGTATCGTGTAACTATGTCTTTCTCATACTCAATCGTCCAGTACACAGAAATGTACGTACACTCGCGGTTTGTGGCGATAACGTATCCCTGGCAGTGCGGCGGTACGAGGAGCAATTCGGCATCAGAGTATCGTGGAACACAATGCTTTCCGCCACACAAAGATCCAAGGGCTACGATACCTTTCAGCCTCCGACAGCCGATGATAACTCAGTCGTCTATCAATCAATTGTAAATAGTGATTAAGTCAATTATTTAAGTAGTGATGATTAACAATTTTAAACACGCCAAGACGGTTAATTGTTGAAAGATTTGTACCTATAGCCTGCTGTGGTTAAGTAAAGCGATGTTTAACACTTTTCATCCACTTTGAACTTTAACTGGTTGGCATAAGGTGCAACAAATCGCATTGACTTTTATCACTTAGGCTGCATTTACGAATAAAGTACATAATTATGAATAAAGTAATAATATCTGCCTACACTTGACCATTACGACAGTCCAAAGCCTGCAAGCTGCAAGTGTGATGGAAAATGTTAACACCAGTTAATTACAACACAATCGCTATACGGTTAGTACCTACTGCCAAATTATTATGAATGAGCGCTGCGCGACGCTCGCCCTGGAGGCGCGGCACGGGCTCTGCGTGGTGATCATGTTTTTGTACGGACAACCAGGTAACATAACATAACAAGCGTATAACTTAGTCATTTTTCGTGATACAATTTTGAAATTTTGTACATAGATTCTTTACATAAAAATATTAGACACGTGTTTCGGGTTTCGCATATACTAAAACTAATGTTGTATAACCTGATCTGCTCGGCGTCTCTCACACCCCGTCTCACTTCATTATATAAATTCCCATTATAATATTTTTTCTCGGTAATATTCCCAAGTTACAATACACTTCCAGCGGGAAATGATCCGACCAGAACACATCATAAAATACCTTAATATCAGTCACACATTGCCAAGCTGCCTCCGTAGTCAGACAGAGATCAAGCCATCGCTTACAATTATTGTGACTTTCACTAAGAAAGGT
Source organism: Dicycla oo (assembly GCA_948252095.1). Lineage (NCBI taxonomy): Eukaryota > Metazoa > Arthropoda > Insecta > Lepidoptera > Noctuidae > Dicycla > Dicycla oo. The sequence goes on from OX411733.1 coordinate 1,312,364, forward strand.
GTGCGTATCAGTCAACGTATTTAACTTCATCACGTCCGCACAGCGCCAGCTCCGCTGCGAACAGAAATCAGTTAACTCTCTAAAGAATAATTAATTTGGAGGAACGTAGAAATCCCCGAGAATTACAGCGAAAACACGCTCTTTCTCCATATCAGTGCCACCACACCATACGCTTATGGTAGGTGCAGCCACTTTTAAACTCACTAATTACGAAAATATTTTGACTAGATATGCAAATTAAAGTCTCAAAAAGGCCACTGCCAGGCTTTTGGTAATAAACCACAGCTACCTGTAAGCTTTGAATGGCGTCAGCAAATACCCACATGCCTATTACTTGTTTAGAACTTTCCTTAGGCCTTCAACGCACTATCGTCTAGCCGCAAAGCGGCGCGCCCGTATTGTCTCGGTTCTATTGCGATCCGCCGCAATGGTCAGTGCTTCTTGAAATATTACACAAGATGGACGTCGAAGAAGTTGCTGCAGTTTTTTATTTAAATATATTATCGTAGACGTCTTCGTATAAATAAAAATAAATTTTGGATACACCCTATGCTGTATTTCTGTGGAACTATGCCTGCAGGCAACTGAGGCGCCCCGCGCGGCCAGCCGCACAGTACGTAGAGGGGAAACGGCACACCGCAATACTCAACTGGCACGGTGCGCTGCAGTCTCAAGCCAACCGGAGCAGTTGACGGCCAGCCGCAAGTCAGTGCGTTGAAATTATACGATTTCACATAAAATAGACATGCGGTCTACCGCAAACGCGCACTTCATTGCGGCTAGCCGATAGTGCGTTGAAGTCCTAAAACTTCTGTTTTCTCTATCTTATGGCGCACCGGTCTACTAGATCTAATTTTCCGCCCATATTATTAACGAGCGTGAAGATCGCACGATTTCCCCGCGCATCGGGCTGCATCGGTACGAATCGCGTGCGTTATGTAAAAACGCTGTGATCGATTATTATGTGAGACAGTGAGAGTAATATAATAACTGTAAACATATATTATTATGGAGAGTTTGTACGTAGTCGCGTTCGGAACGCGTAGTAGGTCACCTAATTATCTATTAACTCATGAATGTTCTACAGATCGGCAAACTCTAGGTAGGTATTGCTACACTGTTACACAAATGACAAAAGATTCACAACTGGCGGAGAATTTATACAAAAGACGTAAATACTTTTCTTTTTCACATTTGCATAATATGTAGGGGTGACAATCATTCTGTGCAACATCAGAAATTCGCAAAGAAATTATAATTAACTAAATTAACTCGCACCTTTTTCCGATGGGGATAGCCAGACACTACAGAACGCTAAATCTATAATAATATTCTTGTATACCTACTCAAACAAGTATTATTATTCATGGATCTTATCATAGAAACAAAAATAAACCAAGAAATATTTTGCCAAAAACTACAACACCGCAGTGCATTTGATCGTACTCGTAAATTAACGTAAGAGCCGCACTACCATCGCCTTAAAAGCTCCGTGTATGAACAAAGTCAGCAGTTTTGCGGCAAAGAAAAAAGCGCCCATACAGCAAGCTTGCCAGATTAATTACAAGAGGCTGGCTAAGCGATGCTAAATTAATCATTTGTCCTGAACATTGGATCCAGGCCAACTTTTATATGAAGCTATTGGTAAAGTTGGTGCTTTCTTTAATTCTATTAATTTGGTTCAAAAAGATTAGTTAACATAGTAGTGGTTGTCATTTGCAGATCTTTAACAGTCGTTGCGGGTAGTCAGAAGTACGATTATCTGACAGTCTTTCTTACTAAGGGGTATCGTATTACCCAGGAACTGGGTTGTGAAGGTCAGATAGGCGGTAACTCCATGTAAAATACTGTTACCTACTCAATTGCAATTGTTAGACTGGAAGCCGACCCCAACATAGTTAAAAACTAGGCAGATTATGAATACTAGGTGTCTTAAAAATCAAATGATATTTAGACATAAGTATAGAAACTTGTACGAATTAATAGTAATTACCTACTTCGTAAGCTACAGTTAACGACTGGATCTCTAAATGCATGAGCAGCCTAGGATTATTGCACTTACTGTGAAACTGCCATTAGGTAGGAGTCTACTTGGCAAACGAATGGATGACCAATGAGTAACTACAGCCGTTACTGTACACCTTCAGTCTGTCTTTTCAAATGCCTAAGAAAATTAACAACGAACAGAGTCGAGTATTTGCAAGAAATCATTAAGAGGCCGTATACCAAATTTTGCCGATTTCTTACTACTTATACCACTTCTTCGATACTTATACAACGTATCTATTTTACTGTGTGTACATAAATAATAAAATAAATAAATAAGGCGCTCCCTCCTTAATCGGCAGCATTCGTAGGTAATGTAACAAAATCCAAGATTCCACTGTAACGGCCGCTAGGGCTTTGCAAGTAGACTGAGCAGGCCGTCAGCTGCTAGATGGTGCATATAGATAATTGAAACCAGCAAGACAGGTTATATTTAACTAGGTAGAAGTAACATAAAAATAATCTATAGATATCTGGGGTAGCGTCTGTAAAACAAAGCTACAGGAACTGCAAAGAATGCAGAACCGGATCATACAAAACTTCTAAAGAAACAAAACTGAATTAGAAAAATAATGGACGGATGGAATTCACACAAACGTAACATTTACCAAAAAATCTCAAATATGTAACGCAGTCTTCGTCGACCCAGCCTATTTGTACGTGACAAATTATGCTAAAAAGGATATCACATATGAAGGAGCACATTTTTATAATAACTTACCATCCTGCATAAAAAACGTAAGCCTCTTTCAGCGTTTTTAAATCAAAACTATCAAATTACATCATTGAAACCACTCACAAATAAATAATATTACCAGCCTACTATGTAGGTGAGAACGTTGAACGTAAAAACCAATTTAAAATCCAAAATAATTTAAGCCAATTGTACTGATTGTATCAGTGACCGTTACCTAGAGTAAATTTATTACATTATGTTATGTTCTCATAAAGGTGGCTCTTTTGTCTTTTTGAGAATAAAGTATTTAAACCTAAACCTAACACGGCTAGGTCGCGGTCAAAGGTTACATTACAGGCTCCCGGTGAGGGAGGGCCTTTAGGTCTATGTAATACAGCCTATTGTTAAAAGCCTTATTTAATCTCGTCAGATATAGTGCGAATTAACTTCAATTATCATCCATGCCTGTGGCAGCCAGTGGACTCTCCAACCACACGCCCTGTTGTAAATGACAGAACAAAATAAACAGCCAACAAATAAAAGAAGTTGACATAAGATTTGGCAAGATTATATTGAATAACTTGCAGAAAATAACTATTTACTCGATAAAGTAAAAGCTGATCTATGCAAAACGATCACTGAGAACGAAAAGCTAAGCAAAGAAAATAGAAAAAAATACTACAAAGCGGTACATGGAAAGAAAAACATTCGGTCCAATTATTCGACTGTAAATTATATCAAGTTAGTGGAATATGTTTACATTACAAATCGACCGATGTGTAGGAATAGATAGTAATATAATTACCCAGCTAAATGTGTATAACATAGTGTGGAGTAATGTACGCAATATAAAACTAGGAAGTGGCCAGTCGAATGGGGTTGAAACATACGGAATCTGGAAGTTGGAACGTGCACGCAGAGACCGCAAAATATCACTTATAGCCCACGGTTTCGCCCGCGGTGTGGTCGGAAATTATCCCACTGGAACGTACTTACTGCCGCGATAAAAAGTATCCTGTCCTAACTCAGGTCATGGTCTGCCTGTGTGTCAAATTTCATCGAAATCCGTTTAGTCGTTAATGCGTAAAAAGTTAACGAACAGACAGACAGAGTTTTCTTTATGCACTTTTGATCCTTTATCGACTTGGGACATCGCCTAGTAGGCACTAAAGCATCATTAATTTTGGATCACGAATGCATTTGTTGTAATAAGCTCAGTGATCCTGAACGCTACGAAATGCTCGAATCTTGCAATGATGTTTATAAATTCCTCTCTAATATTGTAAAAGCCAATTATTTTTAAAAGTGTAACCGCGGAGTTTCTTGCCGGCTCTTCTCCATAGGCCAATTGTAACCGTGCACCTAGCTTCTGACGTTTCATAAGTGCCCATGTAGATTTATGTGAAATAAAATATTTTAAATTTTGACGAACCTTCAGCCTCTTTAAGAGTAGTTAGTATCACGACAGCATCCAACACTACTACATACCATAACAAATATGAAGTTCCATACCAACCGCACCACCGTATATTTCCACACAAGTTGGCCGATAATCGTATACGCACTGAAATCGCTCGGTCAACGTTTCCGGCACGCTAATAAAATGAAGTTATTATCATCAATCTTGTTCCTCTTTACGGAATTAGTCGACGATGAAATATGATCTTGTGCACTTCCGTCGTGAATTAAGTAATTAGCGGCAATTGAAGAAACTGGAAAAATGGTATGGTGGTCTTTTCTTAAATATATTTCATAGCTGTTCGCGCGCGTTATTTAATTTTACTTTTAGCCTGAGTTGCCTCAATGCAGCGTAAAGGCCCCCTTTCTCCTTTCCACTCTTCTGTCTTGAGCTAGTGTGGAACAATCCTGTCTGTAGGCGTCAAGCTCGTCTCGCCATCTTCTCCTGACGTTAATGGATGTCGCAAATTATCCCATGGGACGTACTACCGGGATAAAAAGTATCCTATGTCCTAATCCGTTCAGTCGTTGAGGCGTGAAATTGTAACAGACAGACAGAGTTACTTTCGCATTTATAATATTAGTAAGGAGTATGGATTTTAGAGACTTGCGTGTGTAGTGGTCGAAAGACATTCACTACTACAAAAGAGCCCTATTAATAATTTTAAACGTGAGTCGTGTAGGGGAAATAGAGGTTTCAGTCAATCATCACACTTGGCAAACGAATCGGTGATCGCAATTTGACCAGACAGAAAGACTTGAAGACACTGAAATTCAGGTTGTTTTATTTTTTGTCAAAGAAACCCATTGGGTACAACCTTGTAGGTAATACTGGATTTGACTGATCAGAGAATAATATCCCAAGAATCTAGTTACTACCACATAAGTACAAGACTTTTGTAACTAAATCCTGCAGAAATCTCAAACCATCGTCCTCCCCTGCTAAGATAATCATATTGCTAAAAGGACAACAAATAGCCATTGTTTACAAGCAACACAGATAAACATTATGACAGGTACTGAATAAAAGGGTAGACGAAGAAGGAAAACGCTCGGACTTCGTAAATACCACTGAATAATAATGTTATGAGATGCTGTTCATTGTGTTCACAACCCCTGACTTGTTTGTTGTATGTCAGGGGTTGACTAGATGCAGGATTATAAATTAATTATACCAGCCTATTATTATCCTACTGTAGGACAAGAGCCATTCCTCATACAGAGAAGACACGAGCGTTGATCACCACGCTTGCTCAAGACAAGAGGGCGAATACAGACTTATAATATATTAACTGTACGTTTCCTTATTTCCTTCACCGATGTCAGTAAGGATGGATGAGCTCTATTTAATGACTCAAGGTTGAGAGGATGAGGCAAGTGTTTTTATCCCGGAAAACCAAAATAATTTACGTGGCCAAGCAGCGTGTAATTTGTCGCGATATATCATGAGTAAAAGACAAAATTAAAACATTTTGTTTTTATGGTCACTGCTTCGAAAGGAGAGGTTATTGTGATTAAATTAATGTCACTTTTGCATCTCTGTATTATATAGTTCTCAGGCAAATTTCAGCTGAAAGATATCCACTGCTTACTTACTGGATATAGGCCAGCCCAAAGTGTCACCACATCGACTGGTCCTATGCTTCTCGCATCCAATCAACTTAACGTTACATAAGTAAATAACGCATCGATAAAATTTGAGCAGAATTATAATTTAAAACCAACCAGTATGAAACGAAATCGATGAAAAGTTATGGAAAGTTAAAGGAGCTGCAAAAAAAAAAACAATTTGTAATTTTTCAATCATACGCTTGCAAACTATCATTTGATTGGCTCATATTGCAGAGGTGGGGAACTCGACATACATGTTTTGTACCTCTGCTTCATTCAGCACTGAAACAAATATTTGTAAGGCCTATATTGATTCCAGAATATCAATGGATGCGGTCTGTGTTGACGATGAAAACATCGGGCAAACCTTATAGAGAATGAAATATGAATAAACGAATTGGGTTTTCGTTGCGGCATCCACTGTTTTTGTGAAATTAATTTTGTGTAGAGAAAATAAATGAATAATGTTTCTGAAAACAGCGATATCTACTCAACATACGCTCAATTTGCTACAACGTCGACGTATCTCAAAATTATTATATTAATTAGTTAATAATACAGTTATGTGTAGGTTGTGAGAGGATACGAATCACTGTTCTACTCTTCCACTTCCGGAGTACCACAAGGATCGCACCTGGGGCCGATCTTATTTCTTATATTTGTAAATGACATTGTTTCCACAGTACGACATAGCAAATGTTCCATGTTTGCTGATGATTTAAAACTGTACAAAGAAATTAAAACGGACTTGGACGTATCGCTTCTTCAGAAGGATCTGGATGCGATACATGAATGGTGCCGGTTAAACATGATGACCCTTAACGTAAGTAAATGCTACCACATGACGTTTACGCGTAACAAATATATAGTACCTTCGTCCTATAGATTAAATGGAGTTTATCTGCAACAGGTTGACACCATCCGTGACTTAGGAGTCCTGCTTGACAGTAAACTTTCGTTCATTAAACACATCGACCTAGTCGTATCCAAAGCGACAAAAATGGCAGGTTTTGTCAAGAGAACTTGCTCGGAATTTCGGTCCATATCGACCCTAAAACTTCTTTTCAGCACGCTGGTTAGAAGTATACTGGATTACGCATCTCCGGCATGGAATCCTACATATCGCATCCATGTCAATAGGATAGAACGTATACAGAAGGCCTTCACCAGATATCTGCGCTTCAGATGTTCTAGTTGCGATCGAGACACTAGTTATCCTCAAAGACTCAATCATTTCAATATGATATCTCTGGAACAACGTAGGAGTCTCTCCGATCAGATATTTCTTTATAAAATTATCCGTAATCGGACCGATGTTCCAGAGCTATTATCTGAACTTAATGTCACTGTACCTAGGCGCACTATAACTAGATCTGTACGCAGAAATGATATATTTGCTATGTCCTCATCAAGAACAAATCTTGGTCGCAGTGCCCCCATGAACCGATTTATGGATAATTATAATATAATCCACAATAGCAGCAACATCGACATCTTTGCCGACACTTTTTGCCAATTCCGTAAAAAACTTATGATTCTCAACCATTCATAACATTTTGATCACGTTTATTGTAGTCGTCTTATCACACCAAAATTAAACTAAGGATCTAGTATTTATTAATTAATTAAGTAAATCTGACGTTGTACTTTCTTTTATATTGTCTTCCTATGTTATGTGTAGCTCTTAATTATCTCTCAATGTAACAAACAAAAAGTTAGTTTATTTTAAATCACTTTAAGATAATTGTTATAATTTTGCATGTATTTTCTATTTATGTTTAAGCTGTGTACTTCTTTAAGTGACAAATTCACCATAATAATAGATATACAATAAGTTATTTTATTTAATATGTTATTAGTGAATGAGTCGTTGGAGTACCTATATATAAATAAATAAATAAATAAATGTTGCAAAAATTGCGCAGTATGTAGTGTGCTTTATACTTAGGTAAGATTAATATTTTAACAGAAAACTATACTAACCACACTATATTTTTGTCTAAATAAGTTACCTAAAAAAATCAACGATTTGGTATAATTTTAACTTGAAACTATAAAATTGCTCTCCTGAAAAATTATATTTTTTGAGAAATATCGATCTTGTCGCAAATGAGCGATATTATAACTTAAAGTCGCTTTTCGTGTATGTCTGTGTGACTGTGTTGTTCTTCTAAAGGCGGAGACTAACTTGCAACGTTTGTTTGTAATGTATCATTTGAGGCGAGCTTAGTTACAAATCGGCGATACAGTAAACGTGGCGAACGCTTGCTTCGAGCACTTGACTCAAGCGTGCTCGCATTTTTATTCAGAATGGCGGACGCAGAGGTTGTGTGCTTCATTCATTTTATTTAGTTATTGTTGTTGGAAGATGAAAATAAAGCCAAACTGTTTTGGATGTCCAATTTGTACCAAAGAAGAAACATACACTAATAATGCTCGCATCGATGACTCGGCTCGCTGCGCTGACTACTGTAACGCGTTTAAAGGAATTCACGAAAAAGCCAACAGACGAGTGGAGCACCGCTCGCTGCATTGACTACAGTCGAGTGGAGCACCGCTCGCTGCATTGAATACAGTCGAGTGGAGCACCGCTCGCTGCATTGACTACAGTCGAGTGGAGCACCGCTCGCTGCATTGACTACAGTCGAGTGGAGCACCGCTCGCTGCATTGACTACAGTCGAGTGGAGCACCGCTCGCTGCATTGACTACAGTCGAGTGGAGCACCGCTCGCTGCATTGACTACAGTCGAGTGGAGCACCGCTCGCTGCATTGACTACAGTCGAGTGGAGCACCGCTCGCTGCATTGAATACAGTCGAGTGGAGCACCGCTCGCTGCATTGAATACAGTCGAGTGGAGCACCGCTCGCTGCATTGACTACAGTCGAGTGGAGCACCGCTCGCTGCATTGACTACAGTCGAGTGGAGCACCGCTCGCTGCATTGAATACAGTCGAGTGGAGCACCGCTCGCTGCATTGACTACAGTCGAGTGGAGCACCGCTCGCTGCATTGACTACAGTCGAGTGGAGCACCGCTCGCTGCATTGACTACAGTCGAGTGGAGCACCGCTCGCTGCATTGACTACAGTCGAGTGGAGCACCGCTCGCTGCATTGACTACAGTCGAGTGGAGCACCGCTCGCTGCATTGACTACAGTCGAGTGGAGCACCGCTCGCTGCATTGACTACAGTCGAGTGGAGCACCGCTCGCTGCATTGACTACAGTCGAGTGGAGCACCGCTCGCTGCATTGACTACAGTCGAGTGGAGCACCGCTCGCTGCATTGACTACAGTCGAGTGGAGCACCGCTCGCTGCATTGACTACAGTCGAGTGGAGCACCGCTCGCTGCATTGACTACAGTCGAGTGGAGCACCGCTCGCTGCATTGACTACAGTCGAGTGGAGCACCGCTCGCTGCATTGACTACAGTCGAGTGGAGCACCGCTCGCTGCATTGACTACAGTCGAGTGGAGCACCGCTCGCTGCATTGACTACAGTCGAGTGGAGCACCGCTCGCTGCATTGACTACAGTCGAGTGGAGCACCGCTCGCTGCATTGACTACAGTCGAGTGGAGCACCGCTCGCTGCATTGACTACAGTCGAGTGGAGCACCGCTCGCTGCATTGACTACAGTCGAGTGGAGCACCGCTCGCTGCATTGACTACAGTCGAGTGGAGCACCGCTCGCTGCATTGACTACAGTCGAGTGGAGCACCGCTCGCTGCATTGACTACAGTCGAGTGGAGCACCGCTCGCTGCATTGACTACAGTCGAGTGGAGCACCGCTCGCTGCATTGACTACAGTCGAGTGGAGCACCGCTCGCTGCATTGACTACAGTCGAGTGGAGCACCGCTCGCTGCATTGACTACAGTCGAGTGGAGCACCGCTCGCTGCATTGACTACAGTCGAGTGGAGCACCGCTCGCTGCATTGACTACTGTATCGCGCGCGTTACAAAAACTCCATACAATCAATCTGCCTAGCCTTTTCCCAACTATGTTGGGGTCGGCTTCCAGTCTAACCGGATGCAGCTGAAAACAAGTATTTTACATGGAGCGACTGCCTTTCTGACCTCCACAACCCAGTTACTGGGTAATACGATACCCCTTGGTAAGACTGGTTGTCAGACTTTTCGGGCTTCTGACGACCCGTAACGACTGTCAAAGATCCTCGAATGACAGCCGGGACCAACGGCTTAACGTGCTTTCCGAGGCACGGAGGAGACTCCGTATGAAAAGATCCATCCACAGACCAACCCCGGCAAGCGTTGCTTAACCTGATGGATCGATCGACCGTGCGGCTGTTATTACTTAGCCACGAGCTCCTCGAACAAAAACTCGATACATTACAAACAAACGTCACAAGTCAGTCTCCGCCTTAAGCTACGCAACCTATTTTGATGCGGTTCTCACCATTATTTAGGGAATTATTTATTCCGGAAGGTTTATGTGTATGATATATTAATAATATTAAACTTACATAGTTATAATAAAGAAGTCTCCATGTTACGTCGTATAAACCGAGCGAAGCAGGTGAGGGTCGCTAGTAACGTATAAATTGGAATCTTGGTCGATAAAAAAAACGGTAAGTACTGAAAGAGTTCCATAATCACTCTTAGTAATTGGTGATTGACAAAAAGACAGTTTGGTAATATTGAATAAGATGGAGGATTATTTTTGACATGTTTTTGGGTGGCTAACAAGGAGACCTTACACTCTTCGGATCACCGATTTGGCCGCAACTCTACGTATTGAAAGAGACTTTCTAGTGTCGTATATTCCTAAAGTCCTAAGGTGCACAACTCAAAAAAAAAAAACGGCCAAGAGCGAGTCGGACTCGCGCACCGAGGGTTCCGTGCCATCATAAATTAAAAAAGTGTGCTATTTGGAGATCTTCCGCCACTGGAAGACGGTTACTTCCCCTATGATGGAAATCCCAGCAAGGAAATTCTACGAACTATCGTGTTCGAAGACGTCAACGTCGCCACATACGAAACTGACTACCTAATTATCGAACGAACAATAGTAATTGCACACTTGCAATGATAGTCGCCGATAATTACGACATTACAACCGATATACATTGTGGTGTGAGGCACGCGATAGATTGAAACTGTATCATTTGTAAAGTTAATATTGTGGGTGGTTTTAATGATACGGCTAGAAAAGTTGTGATTAATGGATGACGGCTGATGAGATGTATGGTAGATTTATGAGCCGACACCAAATAAATTGGCGGAAAGGCGCCGCACGAGACGGATGATGATGATACTTCAAGAGACTTACTTTGAGAGCAGTGGTAGCCCATTGGTAACGGCCGCGACTTACGAGTTGAAAGGTAGTTTGGAACTCAGGCAGGCGCACAGATTGTACTTCGGTGAGTGTGCTCAAGAACTCCACGACCTCATTCCACCGGCCCCCTACTACCATCGGACATCTAGACGCATTGCAAGTTACCATCCCTACCTCAATGCTATTCCACCAATTCGCACTAAGTGTTTCTAAATGTCATCTTATAACGCGCACAGCAAAAGAGTGGAACTCACTACCTGCGTCAGTGTTTCCGAACGTATACAACCCTAATCTTTTCAATGTGAGAGTGAACAGGCTTCTTCTGGGTAAGCTCACTCTATCGTCGACTTTGTCGCCTCCGACCTAGACTACAGTCAAGAGCAAACCCATCTCAAATAAAAAAAGGCGTTTTACTTTGCGCAAATTATTTCATCACCACTGCTCTCAAAACGGTGAAGGAAAACATCGTGAGGAAACCAGCATGTCCTAGAACCAAAAATTCGAATTGACATCTACCAAGCCGCATTGGGCCCGCGTCACGCGCGTGGTAGATTACAGCCCACCCCCTCTTACCAAGACGAGGCCTATGTGTCCCACTGTCCCAGCTGAGGGAACATTATAGGCTGATTATGTGATACATACTTCAAGGCTAAGCATCAACTCTTGGATTGGTCGATGTGCAAGGTAAAGATGTGCTTGCTGCAGTCGATCTGTGGATGGATAATAAGAGAAGCCAACGTTAGTAAAAACCCTTTCCTACCCAAGAGTGAACTATACACCAGCTTATCGGAATATCAGTGCATATACCATTTTGATAAGCTACACACTGACACTGATGAATATTATATACAAACTGACATGAATATTTACTTTGTTAAGCATTATATTTCTTTTATTATTGTGAATGTGTGGACTATATGGGTCTTATTATTTTTTCTCAGTTATTTTCAATGATGGTCTGGACAAATGTCCTTTCTTTGGTATTTGTCTCGTCGAGTCGTTGAGCTCGACGAACAATACCTTAAGTTCTGAGTTGAGTTATACGATTACTGACAGATGCTTGCACTGACTGGACAGGTCCAATCAAATCTGTTTCTTTCCTCAAAAGACCATTTCAGCCACTAATCTACATGGGCCTCGTATGATCTGACCAAGATTATGTCTGGACGTTAAAAGAACTAACCTCCGAGTTTGTTTCGTAAATGTCGATTCCATCTAGATTTTTTTTATATGACGTATAACAGTGATCCCGATAAGTATACTATTTACAAAATAAACAATTTCATTTCATATTTTTAGTAACCTATGCACGGGAATTATCGATGTCGTTGGCAAAGATTTGGTCTTAACGAAGATATACTGCGGAAATCAGAAAGCCATTTTGTGATTTTCTATCAGAAAATTTATAACAGATAGTCATTAACTTGGTCCTGACAACCGAGCTTAGATGCTCAGAGATACCTACTAAATAATTCTACAGCCATTCCCAAATTCACGTAACCCGAGCAGAACAATTACGTTGCTCTTCGTAGAAATCGGCTGTGTTTCGTACGTACAGAAAGACAAGTCATGTTGTTATTACATAAATATTAGGCCGTACGTCAACATCTATAAATGTGTGTAATGAGATCGTTATTAAAATAATGTAGGTTAAGAGGGATCGATGGAGCAATTCTTATATCCGTATATATTTTTGTTTATTTCCGTATGGTTTCTGTGTTGGTGTAAGTTCTATTTACTCTTTCAGTATGTTGAAAACGGAAAGCAGTGGACTAATTGGTTAGACCAATGGCCAACATGCATGCAGAGCAGTTCCAATGAAGTACTGTTCGGGACTCATGACGCCATCAGTAAAATGTTGAAGCTAAGCTTTTCGTCGGTCTTATGAGCACTTACTTAGCACTTACTCGTATAATCGGGGTTAAGGCGGTGCTATATGTAAATTAGGCTGGAACTGAAGAAGTTTAAAACCTTTTTTCTCCATAACCCGTACCATAATGTCTTTAAAAAAAAATATGTTAAACTACACAATAAAACACATGTCCCCTTCACTTAGAAAAAAATAAAAAATAATTTTAAATATCATTAACATACATGAAAAGTAACCCCTGTTTTAGAAATATAAAACCTTTTTTCTTCGAAACTATTAATCGCTAGGTTTTTTTTATAGTCATCATGATATTACACAATACAATACCTAGGGAATCCTCGGCTTATTTTTTTAAATAACTTTTCTAATTACTTATAGTCATTATTTTTTACATAAATCGACACTCAATCACGTGAGCAACCCCTCTGTCGCCTATTAATTTAGTGCGGGACGAGACGCAGTGCTGAACGGACCTGTACCACTTTTTCCCGCATTTTTTCGTTGGTGACAATACCATTAGAAAGTATTGTAAACAAATACCTACCTACTTATTTTGTTGATTTTAATAGTTTTTGTGTGTGTAAATATTAGAGTAGTTTTTAGTATATAGTTAGTAATACTACATAGGAAATATTTGTGTTAATATAAGTTTATTTATAAAATCAATATGGGTGACAAAAAAGACGCACTAAGCGTAATTTGAAAATAAAATACAAGAGGAGAATAAAAAGAATGAAACGGTAAGTAATTTGAGTACCTATCTAACATTTTACTAGTAACCATCAATCAAGCGTTTTGATAAAAAGATATAGGTAGGTACGTATAAGTAATATGCGTACCTAAGCAGGTACCTACCTATCAGCTGCTTATACTTACCTAGGTACCTTTCGTCGCCAGAACGAGAAACTGTTTTCGTTTCGAATTTGCCAACGGAAATTCGTACGTGTTTAATGGCAACAAGGTATAGATTCCAAACGACCGGGCGGCATTACGACACGGCGGCACAGTAACGACATAACGAGCTATAGATTCGCATGCAGTGAATCTATAGCTTGTTACTATTAGACACGTACGAATTTACGTAGGCCGGAGTTTCGCTAGCTAATTTAATTTGACCCTGAATATGTGTCGCAGCTAACTAGTTTATCGTGTTTAGATATCTATACCCATCACGTCTGCGGAGTTTCGCTAGCTAATTTAATTTTACCCTGTATATGTGTCGCAGCTAACTAGTTTATCATATTTAGATATCGATACCCATCACGTCTGCGGAGTTTCGCTAGCTAATTTAATTTGAACCTGTATATGTGTCGCAGCTAACTAGTTCATCATGTTTAGATATCGATACCCATCACGTCTGTGGAGTTTCACTAGCTAATTTAATTTGACCCTGTATTATTACTCATCGCAATCAGATTGCTAATACAGGGTAATAATTAGGCCAGCCACATACAGTCGGAATTCCGTCCCGGAATTCCGTTTCGAAATATCGTTTCGGAATTTCGAAAGCAGCAAACCCATACAAAGTCATGCACAGACTACCATGCGTAATTTTGAATCGGAGAAAATTTCGAACGGAGGAGTACTTGTACGTGTGTGATAGATCCTTGATCTTGCATGGATTTGCTGCATTCGACAATTCCGAATCGATGTTTCGAAACGGAATTCCGACAGTATGTGGACTTTTTTTGTCCATCCTCTTTGGACCCCATGGATGTAACCTGCAGATTGCGACTCTCGGACTACAAGGGGTCGAAAAGTAACGAGGTTGGCGAGTTTCATAGGACCCTAAAGTTATAAGCAAATCAAATGACATATTTTAAAATTGGATTATCGTAACCCTTTTATAAGTAAACGTGGATGAACGTATACAATATAAGCTACAATATTTTTTAAAGCCATCAGTATTTCAACTGAATTTTATATTTTACTTTTTTAGGGGAACTGAAGAATTATCGATTGGTAGACGTATTGTAAACATCAGTCATTTTTTTAAATCACTCCAAGAAATATCAAGCCACGGACCATTGGACTGCGGTTTAAAGTCAATAGAAATCGTATCTGAACGTTTGACAGGTTTAATGAATAAATTAAAACTGAAATGTCTTTTATGTAACATGAGTTTTATAATAGAGGGAGACAACACCCCAGAAGAAATGAATTTAAACACATGTGCCGTAGCTGGGGCAATAGCAGCAGGATGTGGACATACGCAACTTCTGGAAATTACGTCAACTCTAGGACTTCCTGAGATCTCACAAAAATGATACACCTTTCATATGGATATAGTAAACAAAACGTGGGAATCTGAAGCGTTAAGATCTTTGAACGAAGCTGCTGAAGAGGAAAGATGTGCTGCCGTTGAAGAGGGTAAAGTAAATGCAAAGGGAATACCGATAATTGATGTCATTGCTGACGGATGTTCGGGAAAAAGATCATACAAGAAAAACTACTCCTCACTGTTAGGAGCAGCAGCCATACTTGGTAAACGTAGCAATAAAATAAGTTCTGCTACATTTGCGCTAGAGCAGAAAATAAAGGAATCTCGACAAACAAATCATATTTGTTATAAAAACTATACAGGTAAATATTTTATGTGTTTTACATAAAAATCCTAGTAATATTATAAGTGGAAACGTATTGCTGTTTGTTTGTTTTATAAATTAACTAAACGTAAATGGTTCGCCTTATTATTTTGAAATCAAACTAAATATCTATTATATAAAAATTGGAAGAGGTAACCCATTAGAGAACTAAAGCCGTAATATAGGTTTTGTATACTGAAAGCTACATTATTATACTTTTTGTCTTCATTTACAGGACCATCTACCGGCATGGAGTCAACGATTATTGTCGAGGGATTTAAGAAAAGAATAGAAATGCACAATTTGATATATGGCAGAATTATATCAGATGGTGACGCCAACACATATTCAAAGCTTTTGCAAGAAAGGCCGTACGAAAATTTAACAATAGAAAAAATTGAATGCCGAAACCACTTGCTGAGGATTTTTTGCAACAAACTGCAGTGTTTTACAACAGACACGAAATTTCTAATACGGTTCATAAAACTCCTAACAAAGAAAAGAATATTAACCATACGAAAAGTAGTAGTAACTGCAATTGCAAAATACAAGCATACTGATAATGCTATGCAACTCCATGCTGATATAATGCTTGCTGCAGAACATGCTTTTAGCCAACATACCACGTGCAAAGGATACTTTTGTGGCAAACTAGGCGAAATAGAAGTTATTGACAAAGACTTTCATACAAACACTCTGTGCCAAAAAATAAAATTAATATTATCACAGCTAGCGGCACACTCACGCATTTTTTGCACGATGTCGACAGCAACTCTGTAGAGAGATATCATAGCGTTGTTGCTAAACTCATAGGTGGCAAAAGGATAAACTTTGCTCAAAAATATCAATATCAGATGAGATGTAATACTGCGGCTCTATCATTTAACACAAGAAAACCTTTGAGCATCTTGCATAAATGTATTGTAGGTAGAAGTCCAAAAGGACAAATACATAAATTTGAAATGAACAGAATAAAGCGACAGATAAGACCTAAAAAATATACAAAGAAGAAAAGAAGAACATTGGAAAATCAAAACGCCTCGTCCATCAATTATGGACAGGATTGCGCGAAACCCGATATGTCAAAGGAAATGCTAGAGGAATCGAAAAGAATATTTTTGAAAAATTTAGAGAAGTATGAAGATGAAAGAATAAGAATTGAAACAGGTACAATACTTCAAAGTGAGTCAAGTGAATGGCTCGAACTAAGAAGAAATTAACTGACGGCTTCAAATTTCGGTAACGTAATTAAAAAACGCAATGACATCAGTTGTGCTAATATGGTGAAGAATTTAATTTATAAAAACCTAATAGATCACGTCAAATCGGTCAAACATGGGCTAGAAAATGAAAGTATTGCTAAAACTCAATTAGAAAACGAATGAATAATTGATTAGGCCTGCCACATACAGTCGTAATTCCGTTTCGAAATATCATTTCGGAATTTCGAAAGCAGCAAAGCCATACAAAATAAACGAAGAACTACTGTACGTGTGTGATACATCCTTGATTTTGTATGGATTTACTGCCTTCGAAAATTCCGAATCGATATTTCGGAACGGAATTCAGTCTGTGTATGTGGCCGGCCTTATTGAACTAATAAGTTCCGGGCCCACGACCGCTTGTGGCTTATAATAAATTGAACTGAGGTCACGGGTCGTATGGGGCCCACAAACCATATGGGACGCATTGTGGTTCATGGACCCCATGAACCTAATATGGCATTTGAGCTTCGCGCAAGCATATGGCCGGCAAAAAAAAAACGCAAAATAAATCAAGTGGAAAATCTGAGCAATACACAAAGTATTGCTCAGATTTTCCACTTGATTTATTTTGCGTTTTTTTTTTAATATTTGAAGTACTTAAAACAACTACTAGTAGTACTTTTAGGTATTAACTTTTATTTATGAGCGAAGTCGCGGGGAAAGCTAATAATAATAACTGTCTATATTCTGCCGCCCATTTTCTGTTTTAGTAATATTACAATGAGATCTTAGTCATTAAAAATATATATTTTCTAAAAATATAATAATTTACACAAGTGTTGTATTTGTTTTTCTACAACATACAAGTTTTTACCTAAAAATGTTCTGCACCACTGCTCTGAAATATGCAACAGGCTACCTATGCGTGCGTCGCGCGTCGTGGCTCTGTGGCAGTCAGCGGTGCAAAATAGAATATTAGTGATCGCTTCGCGCGTAATTATAATGAGGGGGTGCGCGGGGCATTCTCGGCGGTAACGCCCATTTGAGCGAGGTCAACGGCGTAATGCCAAGCCTTAAATATAATGATCACCAAAAAATACTTTAATACCCTAAGCTCTCTGCACTTCAAATTGTATTCAAACACCGAATGTAGTAAATGATCAGCAAATCTTAGCGAGAAAATTATTGCGTTAGGTTAGGTTAGGTTAACAATGATTAGTTTGGAGTCTAGGATAGCAAGATGTAAAAAATTTGGTTATAATTTCACAATAAAATGGAGGTTTAATTTTGGTGATCATTTACTATTTTGGTCAGTAAAAAGTTTTTTTTTTAATGTTATATTTACATTTTCTGGTGATAAGTTAAAAATAAGCCCTTATTATCAGCAGTGCTATTCTGTACAAATCTCACCGTGAAAACTTAGGTGAGGTAAGCGTGGAGTGAGCTGTCAATCCCTAGCATTAGGTGGAATGACAGCTCACTTCACCTAGGTTTTCACGGTGAGATTTTTACAAAATAGACCGACAAGTAATCCGTGAGATAATTGAAAGAAGTGCTCTAAAGGCTATTTGTCATAATTATCTCAACCAAAAAACTCAATTCATCATAAAATTTATATTTATGTAAACTATGACCGCATATTAGTAGCCAACCTGAAATATTACCATTTTTATGCAATGCTAAAAACATTAACATACATTTTAGAAATGTAAATGCAGACGTTATAAAACTTAGTAGTGTCGGAGATAATTCTTCAATAAATATGTAAATGAGACATTTGTATATGCCCGGGCTTCTGCGAGGAACGATGTGCTGGTTTGGCAAACCCAAAGAGAAGTAATCTTAAACAAGGTGAGTTTCTGACCGAATATCTACAGTGACTGCATATACATAGCTTGTTGGTTTACATAGATTTCCAGAAGTGTTTAATCAAAAATAAAATTTATTAAATATGCCATATCTTCAATGGCAACTTCTATAGACCCAAAACACTTAGGACACCTCGAACAGCTTCCATTTCAGCAGTCCATTTTCAAGTGCATCATCTTCCTGCCCTTGTCCCACGTTACGTGGGATCGGCGCAACACGTTTTCCTCTCCTATTCTCCTCTGTTAACCATCACGCTATCATTCACTCCATTCTCTTTCAAACATTTCTCACACAATCCATCCATCTTTTCTTTGGCCATCCTCTCCCTCTGTATTCATCAAATTTTTCTATGCATAAGGAGTTACAAATCAGACAAAGAACACAATCATACACCATCGTTACAAACAAGCATATTTACAGCCAGATATCAAACAGCGAACAAATTAATTCTGCTACGTTGAATCAACCAATAAACAACGTTTATAAATTCACAATTTATTCAGTTTAACGGAAAGCCAGTGCTGCAGTATTAAGCGGAGCATTACAGGACAAAAGCCGGGCATATTATATTTTTATTTTGAATCTTAAGAGCTTTCGATATTATAAACTTGGATATTATGAAAGGATTTGCATGTTCGTATTGCAGTGGACAGGTTGATGTTCAAATGGAATTTAAGGATTAAATGGGTTTAATGAATCGTTGGGATATGTCATTGAATGTCCTTCTTGAGAGTTCCCGCTCTAAAACATGTATGTGAGGGATACCATGGACCTAATGGGATAAACATTGGCCTTATTTGTGATGTCCTTCAAGAAGTTCAGACGATCTGAACCTTAGGTGAAGTGAGCTTGAAGTGAGTTGTCATTCCACCTGATGCTAGGGATTGACACTATTCCAAATAAATATCAAAATATTTTATTTCACATAAACCTACATGGGCATTGTGATAGGTTAGAAGGAGCACGGTTCCAGTTGGTCGATTCTTATTGATAGCTCACTTCACATAAGTTTTCATGGTGAGATATTTTCTGAATAGATGTTGTTCCCAGAAACCGTTACATGAATATGGACAAAGCAAAATGAGTATCTGTGCAAGAATCAAAACACGAAGCGACCTGTAGTTTCTGCTTGCCACAAAGGCAAAAAAGAACGTCAATTTTTTTTGCTGGGATCAGTTAAGTTTTTTCAGTAACATGAGTTTTTTATATACATACATTAACGGTACAACTTTGGAAAAAACTTTTGTAAAGGATATGAAGCTGTAAGGATAGGAAGCTGGATTGTGATTGTGAAGCTGTAAATTTTCATACAAAGAGCGATAGGTAACGTTTTGCTCCCCGTAAACATAGTCTAATTTTCATAATTTGGAAATGTTGTAGGTATAATGAAAAACTAGGTCCGTACGTTTTTAGCCGACTTTAAAAAAAAGGAGGAGGTTATCAATTCGTCGCGTGTATATATATATTATGTATGTAAGTACACCGTTTTCCCTCAAATTTTATAGGCACACTTATAGCAATTTGGATTTATAGTAACTCGTACATTTACTCTCGGAAAGCACCATTTGGTGAAGTGGAACTGATGATGAAGTCCACAGATGGCCATCGGAACTACTCAACAATAAGTATTTCACGGGTTGCGATTCGATTAAGTACCTACTTTAATAGGAGCTAATGGTGACTTCAGCATCAGCTCCCGTTCTCCTGGTTCTTACTAGGAAAACTCCCCAACAATTAACGTCCCTACATCGAGAAAAGCTATATTTTGCAAAAGGTGATGAGCAGTTGACATTAGGCTATTGTAACTTAGATAAATAACAAACTGACCTACTAAAAAGTGCAAAAAAAAACTTCAAAAATATAGATATTTAAATGCTAATAACTTATATCGTATGCAATATTTCTTTATAATAAAAAACTTTTTTAGAAAAAGAAAACACTGACTTCCAAAAACAACACTACAAAGTGAAAAATAATTTTAATTTCAGAAGTCGGTTGTAAAAACTAAAATGCAGATCCAAAGACACCGACTTCTGAAATTAAAGTTATTTTTCACTTTGTAGTGTTGTTTTTGGAAGTCAGTGGTTTTTTTTTTTTCTAAAAAAGTTTTTTTATTATAAAGAAATATTGCATAAGATAAATATCTATATTTTTAACATAAAAACTTCCTCGAGCGGTTTTATGTTTTTAAATTAAATTGAATTACTAATAAAGAAAAACGTGCAGACCTAGATTGAGGTGTACTGAATGTAATGTGACCAAAATTGTCTCATTTCGTAAAGGTTTAGAGGGGTGAAAATGTTATCGCCCGAATCAATATTTATATAAATAATTGTATGAAATGTACATACATACATTTCATACAATTATTTACATAAATATTCTTTACGCCGCGCAAGTGTTGGAGGCAATTACCTCATTGCCTCCAAGACTTGCGCCGCGTATCGGTTTTTCAATCCTCTTAAGAGTATTTCGATGCTCACGGTACATTGGCATGGATCAGAGTTAGCAATGAGTTCAATGACTACATCGCTTCTTATCAAAAAAATTTACGTTCATAGCTAAACTAGGCCCATACATACATAAACTCACGCGTTCTGCTACTAATGAAACTACAGAACGCCACCTGCTAAGATCCTTACATACTCCTTTTGTTCATTCATCTGGTCATACACGCCGTTTGCGAGTACTAACTACGCACCTTACCTTTCTGAAGAACATCACCAATAAGGTCACTGTTCTTCTAGGGCGTCCACTCCCGGTGTTTCCACTCACATCTGCCTTGTAAATACTTTTTGTTAGGCGCCTTTCATTAATCCTCTAAACATGACTTAACCATCGAAGCATACTCTGGCTCTCTTGATGCTAAATAAGACTCAGATTTTATAGACATTAAGTTATTAAGTACCTACTCTGTTACTTTGAGCACCTCACATAACTTCAATTACATTTTAGCACAGTTCTATTCAGGGGTTTTTATCTCGAACTTTAACAGAAAACCAAATAATTGGTTTTCTGTTAAAGTGGCCGTGTTTTTATTGCGTTGACTTAGAAGCTTTGATTTTTTTAGAGCTTCAAGGGACCGTAGACTTAGGCACGTATTTGATATTAATTTCAACTTGATACCTCCACGCATTACTGAGAAAAAGGGAGTAAGGGGACAGACACAGACGGGTAAAGAAGTGATCCTATAAGGGTTCCGCTTTTCCTTTTGAGGTATGGAACCTTAAAAAACGTGTTGCGTCGACCCCAAATAAATAGGGATAATGGCAGGAGTATGATGATGGCGAGTATCGTTGTTACCGTCATTCAAATTCAATTGAGAGAAATCCTATTGATTATGGTTTTTTTGGATGCAATAGCTGCGGTTAGCATATTAGTTAGCTAACGATATAAACGTTTTGATTAAATGCGTCGTAAGAAATATTTTCAGAACCAGAGAAAAGCGTTACCTACCCATTTCATGTCTAAATGAGAATCGTTCAAAAGAAACACTGAAGAAAACTCAACGGTCAAGGTCTATTTCAAGGTCATATAAAGCATAAGTATCAGATTATGTAAAGACAATGTGGTAAGGCCTGGAATGGCAATGGCTTTTCATAAAAGAGCTGGCTCAGCCAGTGGCTCGTATATATCACTAGCTTGAGCCAGCGGCTTCGCGCGCATAATTGTCGGAAATTAGAGAACGTACTAGCGGGATAAAAAGTATATGTGTTTATCCAATTTACTTATAAAAAATCTGCATTTCATCCAAATCCGTTCAGCCGTTTTTGCGTGCTTGAGTAACAAACATCCAAACATACAAGCAGATTAGTAGGATTTATCGTTAAAATTCCGACTCCCGGGAGCATACGATTTCGATTATGCTCCGTTTTCCACACATTCTCAAGCCGAAATCGAGACTCCCGTCTATTCTCTAGAAAATGTATAAGAATCGGGAGTTTATGTTATGATTAGCTTTTGTCGCCGGCGCGGCGTGGAGGTCGGAAATTATCCTACGGGAATGTCTTCCGGAATAAGAAAGTACACAAGTGTGTATCCGTGTGCCAAAGTTCCGTAACGGCCGTATTAGTGACGTCACTCGTCTCTTGAGGCAGCACTTAGTTTTCCGATGAAAACGGTTCTGTCGTAAACGGCCCCAAATTGATGGCAATCCATATACACCGTAATGTCAAACACCACCTGTTATTGCGATGACAGCCTTCATTTTGCAGAATTTTATGACGCAACTGTTCTCACAGCTTCAGGGAACTAAAATATCCTTCACACATTACAATCAGCAGGACATGTAACTTCAATCATAGGCTAAAACATCACACCATGTAACAGCCATCCCCTCTTACCATCTTCGCCGACCACCAGCTGGGGATGGTTATCAACAATGCGTGCTATAAGTTGCCGACAGCACAGAGTCGGCTACATTTGTACGAGACACCTCGAGTCACGCAGTTAACACGTTAAAATGGATTACAAACTTGTGAGTAACGTTAAATGGTGGTGGTGATTCTATTTTTAAATGTTTGCAAAAGTGTGTGTGGTGTTCATTTGTTTTTCCAAGATGGCGGATTTTTGACGTTGTGAAAGTGAGTCTGTCGGTTTGTTTGTTGTCTGTGTGGCTAAACTGCTAAAAACTAAAATGTAGCTTCCGCAAAATTTCTTCAAAATCCTTTGCGGAAAGGTAGGTTAGCCTCGTGAAGAATATATGGTACCTTTCTTGCTGTCCGCCTTTGAGGTGTGGCGGGTACTGCTAGTCATTTAAACTCTTTCAAGTGTGTATATGCAACGATAAATCTTAATGCCTATTCATGGAATAACAACTTGCAGTAAACCCCACATAACTTTCATAAAGCTTTAATTCATGACTACAGCGGAATGTAAATTTATAGTCATTTTAAAGTAGTTTGTGTTCACGTGTTTTGTGTTTGTTATTTTTCTGTATTTTCGCAAACAGAAGTACAAACTATACATTCAAACTCAAGAGAGTTTTCTTTATAAACGTTACTTTTATTTCTAGACGTTTATGTCGTTGTGGAACGCAAAAAAAATATATATTAAAATAAAGACATGAACATGTTTAAAGGTTAAAAATGTATGGTTAAGCGGTCATTAATTGATAACTTAATTACTATAAGCAATGTGAATAATAAATAATAAACCCGAAATATATAATACCATAGTTACGAAAACCAATAGTTTTCCTACTTATTTCATTTTAGCTAATCAAAATTGGACGTAGTTATGCTATAACGTTCCAATCCACACGCAGGTCGAACTGAGTAAATCGCGTTTTTTTAATTTTGTGGTACGCTTTTTTTTGGTAGCGAGTACAACTAAGTAGTATGTATCACTTCAACTAAATAAATAAACATTATTTTATTATATACTTGTCAAAATACCTAGCTTGGGCTCAAAAACTCAATTTTGACCACCTTGTGGATTGGAACGTTATAGCATAACTACGTCCAATTAGATCACATAAATTTCGGGTGTTTTTTTTTAGAGGGGAGAACTTTATTGATTGATATAAAACATAGAAAAATGTTTTTAGTATCCATGAAATTGGTTTATTTGATAGAAATTTTATGGCATATTCATATTAGAATATGATTTCGAGCATGTGGCCGCCGCGGCTAACACGTAGATACATGGAGTAATCTGGAGGTCAATTTTTCACACACTCTTCGCAGTAAATCAAGCTGTATTTCGGAAATATTGCAACGAATGTTGGTATCGAAGTGCTCAATTGTTACTGGTTTATCGGAGTAGACATGCGACTCTACATGTCATATCCCTTGAGAAAATAAAGTAATGGCTTAAGAGGATTGTGAAGTGCCGATACGCGGCGCGATTTTTGGAGGCAATTACCTACATTTCATACAATTATTTACATAAATATTGTTTCGGGCGATAACGTTTTTACTCCCCTAAACCTTTACGAAATGAGACAACTTTGATCTCATTACATTCAGTATACTTTAATCTAGGTCTGTAGGTTTTTCGTTTTTAGTAATTCAATTTAATTTAATTAAAAAAAACAAAAATGCTCGAGGATGTTTTTATGTCCAAAATATAGATATTTAGATGCTAATAACTTATATTGTATAGAATATTTCTTTATAATAAAAACGTACGGACCTAGTTTTTCATCATACCTACAACATTTCCAAAAATTATAAAAATTAGATTATGTTTACGGGGAGACAAACGTTATCTCTTTTTGTATGAAAATTTACAGCTTCACAATCCTCCTGAAATTAGTCAATCAATCTGCCTAGCCTTTTCCCAACTATGTTGGGGTCGGCTTCTAGTCTAACCGGATGCAGCTGAATATCAGTATTTTACATGGAGTGACTGCCTATCTGACTTCCTCCAGTTACTGGGTTGTGGAGGACAGATAGGCATCTGTCCTCCACAACCCAGTAACTGGATAATACGATACCCCTTAGTAAAACTGGTTGTCAGACTTTCGGGCTTCTGACGACCCGTAATGACTGTCAAAGATCCACAAATGACAGCCGGGACCAACGGCTTAACGTGCTTTCCGAGGCACGGAGGAGTCTTGGTATGTAAAGATACTCATCCACGGACCAACCCCGGCAAGCGTAGCTTAACCTGATGGATCGACCCGTGCGGCTTTTATTACTTAGCCACGAGCTCCTCTCATTCTCTTCATTTCGTGAAATTAGTAGTTCGTCAAATGTTTCCTTTAGTAAATTAAGCCCATAAAAGTTAAGTTTTCAGTAAACTAGGCGTTGGCGTCAGCCGCGAATCATATTCAAACATTAATGCCATACAATTATCTATCAAATAAAGCCAATTTCATGGATATTGAAAACATTTTTCTTCCCTTTAAAAAAAAAAAACACCCGATAATATTATGCAAGACCAAACTAAATTATGAGTGCTACAGTTAAATTTCATACCATTAAACATAATTGTTTTAAACTCAATCTAATATTACGAAGATGTGACGCAAGCGTTTCCCAGTTTCCGTGATCGGAGCAAAAACAAATAATTATAGTTAAGTTGGAACTAATAACTCATACATTACAGCACTTACTTGGTAACGCTCCAGTGAAAAATGTGCCTCGTTTTGTGAGAAAATTACTGGTTTTCACGCGAAAATTGATGGTAGTGTGGATAGTGAAATTAACTTATTAGGTACTTGTTTATTTTTCGTTTTTTATTTGGTACAACAACTGCTTGGATTTTATTATTAGCAAGCATGGCTGTATTATGAGTTTGTAAGGGCTATATTTGCGAACTTAAATGTTTCTATCGTCGATCATATTATGCTTACCAACAGGTGAGACAAGTAGTAGCCAAACGCAAGCCTATCTATACAAATAAATAAAATTGAAGTGTCTGTTTGCAATTGCTATAAAAGTACATACGGTACTTATACCAAAAAAAAAAACTTTTTTTTTTTAATATTTGTTTGTCTGTTTGTTCCGGCTAATCTCCTAAACGACTGGACCGATTTTGACGGGACTTACTGGCAGATAGCTGATGTTATACGTTTATTGCATTCCATAGTGTTTCTTAGATGTTACATAAACCTTAATAAGTACAATTATGGACTCTGATAGGGCACAGCACATCAACTTAGAAAAATAAAACATAAATATTAAAAATGAATTACATCTAAATTGAAAATAATTAATAAACAAAGAGTAATTTTAAAATATTCCAGCATTAATCAAAACATTTGCAATATATTATTCAATTAATTATAAACACATTATTTAAAAATTACAACAAAAAGGAAAGCCAAACATTATATAAGAAGTAACTGCTACTTTTATTAAAAAAAAAAAAAATTGTTAGGGTTCCTCGAAAAAAAATTAAAACCTATGATATTATGAACAACATTCGTTTCAAATAGGGAAGTTTTTGCCTGCGGCTTCGTCCGCGTGGATGTCAAAGCTAGTCAATAAAAATACAATACCATCATAACATCATTAAAATCTTCCCTAACACAATAAATCATAAGCAAAGTTACCATAAAAACTACTTACTCGATTATTATAAGACAGTGCATCAATCAATAGCAGGTACCCAAGACACGATTTAATATAAACTTCAAGCATTTTATTTTTCATCCAAGCGCCTAGTAAGTCTAAGATTAAAATTTAACATAACAAGAAAATAAAACAATGACAACTAAGAAAATATTGTCCATTTGTTAGCCAAGCTTTTAACCTATTTTCTTTGATTAACTTTCAATTTCCGCTAGGTGGTTTTCTTGCACTTCCTAGCTTGGTAGATAGTTATTTACTAGAATAAAATGTATTTCTATTTCTTCACGAATCGACATTTGAAGCTTGCAAGTAGGTTTTAGGAGTTACTCTACATTTGCTAGGTGTCGCACACAAATCAATTGCCTAGCCTTTTCTCAATTATATTGGGGTCTGCTTCCAGTCTAACCGAATGCATCTGAATACCAGTAAAATACTGGTGCCTTACACAAATCACTAAGTACACAAATTTTGGGGGTAATATAATAATACCCATCTCGAGTATCTGAGCAAGAAAATTATTAATACTTTGAATCAAATTCGGTCAAGTAGCTTTTAAGACAAGCGTGCAATAATCACATTCATTAGAGGTTCCACAGAAACAGATAACTCTCATAAACTTAGTTGAAGTCGGTTTAAAAAATATTGTTCTGATCTGTCGGCTGAACTAGCACTTCCAGAATCTGATTGATTGAAGGATTTGACAGCTGTTCAATTCTCTAGTATTCCTATTTTTCCGTGTGGTTCTTTCTTCAAAATACCATTTCAGACATGCCATTTCAGATTATGTCTCGACTTTTAAAGAGACTATAATGACCGCTGAGTTTGGTTCGGACTATCTTTTCAGAGTTGTCAGATAGGAAACGCCGACCTCATCTAGTTTTTAAAATACGTTTGACGTGTAAAAGTGTTTGTACAATCATACTTACAGAAATAATATCATTTATCATTCTCTCTTTCTAACGCCATTTCTACTTGGGCATTCATTCCACTACTGCACTGGGTTCTTCCAATATCCGGCTGTCTATCCTCAACTCACTAAGTACTGGTAACTAGGAATTATCAACAAGTGTTGGCACCGTCAGAATAAATCGCATATTAACGTCACTACCGCGCACCGTTCGTCCTTCCTGAACGCTTTCCGTCATTTTTACATTAATTCAATGAGCGCTAATTTGCGCATATTTTTATACTGTTCAGTAGGTAGGCTCATTAATGTGACTTCAATCATGTTGATTCATTCCTTACTTGTAATGTCGGTTAGTATACTATCCATGTATAAGAGGAACTTCTATTTTTACTTAGCCGTGTGCCCGATGGTATACATCGGCAAAATTGACGAACTTTCACTCACGAAAATCCTTCTTTAGCGCTCACTTTCGTTATAAAAGGAACTCTTGCGCAAAATTGCATGCTTCTAGATCTAGCAGTTTAGGTTATGCGTCGTCTGTCAGTGATTGAATTAATTACTCCAAGAATTTTATTAAGTAGAAGATTAACATCCGAAAAGAAAATCATCTTCCTATACATCTAAGGATTATCGACACGTTTGGATACTGTAGGTTAGACAGTACTAAATTTAATTTCTCACACATTTTTCTTTACCGCTGGACAGTTATAAAACATTTAGGAAGTTTGAAGGACAAGCCATATTATTGAACCCCAAGAAGCTCAAGAAGTTGTTTAAAAACAATGATTTTATCATTAGAACTTAAAACGGGATATTTACCATGTATATTAATTGATTCCGATATTAATTGAGTTTATCCGTGATCACGGCACTTGCAACAGTGCCGAAATATCGGAAACTCGAATCAATTAATGTACATGGTAAATATCCCGTTTAAGTTCTAATGATAATGTTAGTGACCATGTCGGTTTAAAAACTTATATAACAATGATGTTTGGAAAGATTTACCAAGTTTTGCGGGATTTTTCTGATAGATACAAGATATTCTTCTCGGTGACTCTTTGATCCAACATTTTGCTCAATCATTGTCCAAGCGTAAGACGTAGACAAAGCGTAAGGCGCGACACCAGTCTATGACGTAGAGACAAACCATAGTTCTCTCACCCCAATATCAGCACATCTGAGATGTATAATCTGTGAAGAAAAGTAAAAGGATGCAGATCACACCAATAGCGTCGACATCGGACAATGTATATGTGAAAATATTGCGTGTGAGCGGTACTGATGTGGGACTGCACGCGACGACAAGTGGTCGGGTGCATCAGTCTGATTCTTGCAGAGGGGTAAGCAGAGGAGGTAGTCATTTGTGCTTCAGAAATCATCACCTATTAAATAATTATCCTTACAGAGACACCACAGGCTTCCATTAATTAAAAAGACGGACTTTAAAAACGTCTTACTAAATGAATCTAAGACGCAAAATTTCGCGGTAAACAATCGTGCATTGGCGTTTTCTTCCAAATACGAAACGCCACCTGCTACGATCCTTACACATTCCTTTTGCTTCATCTTCATTTACGTTCATATCTGGTCACACACGCACGCCGGTTGCGAGTACTACGCACCTGAGCTTTCTGAAGAACATCACCAATAAGGTCACTATCAATAGCTAGTCCATCAAAACTGTTAATTACCTGTTAGATTTAATCGTGACTTTTCAATAACGAGGCGTCATCGGAACTTACTAACGGATGGCAATAACACATGAGCAATCGGCATATAATACGGAATTGAATTTTAGTATGGTTAATTGTTTTCCTGAAAAAAGAAACTCAAATAAAATAAATAAGACTGTTGTTTTCACTGTCTCAAGTTACACCCTTTTCAAACAATTGAATAAATGTTTCTGACCTTTTCAAGAAACCGTGACATAACATCAACTTGCTAAGATCCGACAGAAAATACAAAATTCCGTAGTAGGCGTTAAATGTCACCTTTTCATCCCTTTAAAATAAAATAAAAGTTTTAAAAATCTACTGTGAAGGGAAAGCACTACGGTAGCCCGTGAAATTCAAATTTTCTTACGATGTTTGTAATTTGCAGCTAATTTGGGTGTATGTTGATTAATGTATGATTCGCGACCACTTATAAATCATTAGAATCAGAAATATAACTCCTTAAACTTCATGAAACAGTCATTCAATAGATAATAGATTTATATGAACTTAGAGAGTTGTATTGATGATTTTAATGATTATAATGCTAGAATAAATACAGATCTATTACGGTAGCAAATCATATTCAAATCAACATACAAGCTGATATTGACCTGCAAATGGCAAAAAACGCAAGAAAATTTGAATTTCGCGGGCGCATTCAAATCGAAAAACTTTCTACAAGTAGCGATACTTAAATGGCTGTTAGTTAGCCACGACACTTTAGGCTGACTAGGTAATATTTTTTACCACAGACTGCATACAATATCCTCATAATACGTGCCGATACAAGAGAACAGGTTACTAGCTGGATCAAAGCTCAAAGTTCAATATAAAATAGCTCAGCCACATAATATTCCTCTCTGTGAGAGGGAGTGATTCGATATCGCGCGGGCCCAGTGCGGAATGGTGGATGGCACATGTTTTCGAAATACAGGGTGTAAAGGACATCGAGGCGTAAACTGTTACCTTCATGGTATTCTAGACCCACCAGCGTGGAATTTTTTCGTTGGTTATTTGTGTATATCCGTTCATATTTCTTGGCACATATTGAAAACGACACATATCACAAAACGCACAAACTTATAGAAAGCAGTACATCCGCAAATAGCGTGGCAATCGATAATTGTGACAGCTGGACAAAAAATATCGCATGACCAGCCACGTTCGAACGAAGAAGGAACAGATTAGCAAGTCATATGACCGAGTTCTAATCAATTTATAGGATATCCGTATACATATTTATTATATTTATAGTTCCGGAATAGGAGGTGAAAGGAACGTAAATAAATAAATAGGGGTTTTTAGAAGACCCTTTTTCACGTATCAATAATCAGCCCAGAATTTGGCTATGAGCTTGGCACCTTCAGTTCTTGTAGCGTGCAAACAACAGGACACGCTGGACACGACATGAAGTGGTCCCCTCAGTTTTGGGTTTAGCGAACATGTGTGCACTTAGTGAGGTTTAGTTTTTTATTGTAGTTTGGTGTAAATGTTGCATGCGAGCGTGTATGTACAGAGCGAGGTGTAGTTTTGCGTCACTATATTGTTCGCAGTGCTGTCTTGGTTTTTTATTTAGTTTGAGAGC
The DNA here is from genome assembly GCA_948252095.1 of Dicycla oo. Lineage (NCBI taxonomy): Eukaryota > Metazoa > Arthropoda > Insecta > Lepidoptera > Noctuidae > Dicycla > Dicycla oo. The sequence goes on from OX411733.1 coordinate 1,343,202, forward strand.
GTCCCATTGTTTGTGGATGTGGGGTGACCCTAGAACGGAAGAACGGAAAGGAAAACTTGATCTGTCATTAAAGGCAGATCTCAAGTTCAAGGAAAGTTTTTGGCATGCAGTGCTGTACGTTTTAAAAGCCCATGGGAGACGCCCTTTTCTCAGTCGTTAAATAATGGCGCCCGACACAATTTATGACGGGAGATTTTTGGCCCGTTCTTTACCATAGGAATCTACGCTTTGGCGAAACAAACTCAATTTATTCCCGAGTTCGTTTCGCCATTTCTTCTTTTAAATGACCTGTAATATTGATTCCGATATCATATTAACACAATTAACAGTTTCATTCAACTTTATGAATTGAGTGGATGATCGAAGCCTTCTGTATAGACTACTCTGCAAACACCAACTTCCATAGCTGCTGAATACATTGATAAATCCTCTTATACTCAAAGGGAACTGGACGTTACACTACATCGATGTCGACCCGCGTTGACCGGATTATCTTTGAGGCTGTGAGCCTGTGAAACAACGGCATATAGTCCCGCGAAACTGTCGCAATATGACAATACTTGGAAATATCAATGTTGCGGCACACGTGATATATTACGTGACATAACATCACGTCTGCATTCGCCGATGGATGTATATGTACCGACATTTTGCCAGTTACGTTTAAGTCCCATATAACAAAGGGCGACGAGCCATGCTAAAAACTGTTCAGACTAATCTCCCTTTTCTTTTAAAAATTATCTTTCCGAAGGATTTCCATCGTAAATATCAAAACAATTCAGTGAACTTATCATCAGATGTATCAGATGGCCCAGTGGTATCGGCCCCGACTTACGAGTTAGTTGTAGGTCGCTACTTGGAAACCAGGCAGGCACTTTACTTTGTGTAGGTACTTAATTTCATCACCACTGCTCTCAAAATGGTGAAGGAAAAAATCGAAGATATGTAACATCCACCAACCCGTAATGGGCTCGCGTGGTGGATTACGACCCACTCCCTCTCACAGAGTGGAGGTCTGTGTCCCAGTAATACGAACATTAGGGCTGATTATGCTGTATATCTATCTATCTGCCTGTAACATCCCATTGTTAGGTAATCGAGGTTTTGTATCCCCTTGTTTCTGTGACAAATAAAGCAATACTTCTTTCTTTCATTGTTGGGCAGTTTTCTCGAAACCCAATCAGTGCGGTATTGCCTTAATATTGAGTCAGTTTATTAAAACTAGTCCAACGAATTTTACTACGAGAAAATATACACCTAAGCCAACTTTACACTTTTAAACCTTCCACATCAAATGAAAGGGTGAACTTATTCTTAGCCTCGAAGAATCACAAACCACTGATGTGAACTGACCGTAATAGCAACATGCTAAGCGAAAGCGCGATACTTAACGCGCTAATTAGCGGCAATGACTCGCAAACATCGTTGTTGTAACACACAAATAACGAACGCTTTCGATGACGTATTGTGTAACTTGTATTTGATTATGTTATTTAATTTGCGTTACGTTGTTCTTCAGAGAGCTTTCTCGGATTTAAATATGTAATGCCGGTTGGATTTTGAGTTTAATAAGCTTATGGGGTATAACGGTGAATCGGCAAGTTTGATTTTGTTCAGTCATTCCTATAGTAATATGTTGGATAGGTAGAGGTGAGAAACTTTCGGCTGTCAAAAAAATTAAAAACAAATTTAGTATTCATCATTCCCCTGCGCTTGTCCCAATTTATTTGGGGTCGACGCAACATGTCTTTACCTCCATACTTCACTATTAGTCGTCATCTTGGTATTCACTCTTGCCATGCCATCATCTTTCACAAAGTCCATCCATTGTTTCTTTAGTCATCCCCTACTCTTTTAGAATTAATTGGTAAATGAAAATTAAATAATACATGATTGACCTGAGCCACATGGTAAGAAAGGCCTTACTCAGATTGCCATTAAATATTTAGCCGAGTTGATTAATTGCTTAATAATTCCTTAGCATTTTTAACTTTACAGTAACAGTTTTACACAAAAATTTAATTAACCCACAAGCCCGATTCTCATTGACAAAAATGACGAAGTTCCCTACAAACTTTCATCCCCCTTATAACTTGTTTAGGGGATGAATTTCCAAAAATCCTTTCTTAGTGCTCACTTTGATCTACCGATCTCCCTGAAGCGAAAAATCATCGATATATGTATCTTACCCGTCCTAACCTACGGTGCTTAGACGACAGTCGCAAAAGTTCTGCGTCGGGGTTTGCCAAAGAGCAATGGAGAGCAGTCTGGGCGTAAAAAGAACTGACAGAATACGAGACACCACACTGCGCTCCAAAACAGGGATCCTAGACGTAGGCAAAAAGGCTGCCGAGCTAAAATTGAATTGGGCGGGTCATGTCAGCCGCATGCATGGCAACCGCTACGCAACAGTCGCCACACGGTGGGTGCGTGAGGATAGACATTAGTTTCGTTACATAAGGAACTCTTGAGCAAAATGTATTGCTTCTAGACCCAGCGGTTCAGGCTGCGCGTTGTCTATCCAAATGCAATATCCAACCTAAAATTCCCCTCTATACCTATTCTATGATCGCACATAATCTATCTCAATAGCGCCATCTCATGTGTCAGAGGGGATTATTGGCTGTCATATCGAGTTCCTAACAGTACCTTTGCGCTTTGTAAAATCTATTCCGAGAACAACAATATTAGAATACAGGAAAGCTTTTTGACCTCGCGTAAAAATTTCAAATAACGCGATAAAAATTTGTTTAGCTTTTAATGACAAAATTGGGTCAGCAGATTAATTTTGTAAACTTTATAATTGACATAGCTTTTTGATTGTTACTTAGCAATTAAAACGTCTAAAGATAGAACTAGTTAACGGTTTTCTAATAACAATCAACGAGTCGTTAACCTTATTGGTGATTTGATTTCTTCAGAAAGGTCAGGTGTGTAGTAGGTACTCGCAACCGGCGTGCGTGTTTGACCAGATGTATGTACGTAACCGAAACAAAAAGAGTACGTACGGATCGCAGTAGGTGGCTTTCTGTAGTTTCTGCCTACCACCATGGGGAGAAGGCGTGAGTTTATGTATGTATGAATCGTTCGTATTTTAACAAGAGAATCGATAAACTATAGAAACGATGGCGTCAAGCTAACAGTCAAGCTAAGTTTTTAAGTTAGACAAGGCGTCGGTTCTGTTTCGCTAGTAAGCAACTAGGTCGCCATTTTAATAATAAGCCCCTGCATTCTATTAAAGACTGGCAGGGATCTTATTGGTTTTCAAATGTTCTTCTGATAATCCCCTGTGATAGAAAATTGCATAGAAACCCAGGACGCTGTTATCAATTCAAAATGGTGGGGAAAATGAGGGCACGATTTATTGCTGTCTAAGCGTTTATGTAAGGAATCCATACTACCGATACTAATATTATAAGCTAGTGCGATAGTAATCTCCGTCTGTCTATTCTACCTTTTCGCTTTCCGGCTGAACGGATTTGGATGAAATTTGGCACACAGGTAGACTACGACCTGGATGAGGACAAAGGATACTTTTTATCCCGGCAGTACGTTCCCGAGGGGTAATTTTCGACCTCCAGACTGTCGAAGTCGCGATCAAAAGCTAGTTAGAAATAAATATCGGTGCTAAAACTAGGAAAAATCTAGAGTTCTTTTATTAAAGAGATAGCTCTAAAGTAGACTTTAATTTTTTTCTGGGGCGTGATTCTAAATAGAGTAATTTAAGAACCCGTCTTAAATATCTTCAATTTCTTGTAAAGGTAGTAATATTTTAATGTAGTTGTAATTGTCTAACAGAATCAGGCCTTCTGGTCGACTTTCTCGTTAATATTTATTCAAGACTTAGCCTTTCCCAGATTTACATACATACATTACATACTCATATTTTATTTCGGGATATGAACTGTAGAGTACAGATAAAGTCATATAGCCCACAACCCTTTTATTAATATCTGTTCAGCCGTTTGTGGGTGATGGATTAACCAATACGTAAACATCTTAAAACCTTTCGCTTTGATACTTTTGGAATATATTTGGAGGTCATTTACGGCATCTGCTACCTTGCGTGCCTTGAGAGCAGTGGTGGCCCAGCGGTAACGGTCGCGCCCTACAACGAGTAACTATTCAGCAATATCATTTGGGGTCGGCGCAACATGTCTTTTTCTTCCATACTTCTCTATTAGATTCGTCGTCATCTCGGTAGTCACCCTCTTTCTAGCCATATCATCTTTCACAAGGTCCATCCCTCATTTCTTTGCCCTATCAGAATACCAGCGCTGCGACACTTTTAAATATTGCAGCATAATGCTAGGAGCCGTTTGGCCTCGTACGGGAATGTTGTGATCTTCCTGTGCGAATGTCAATAAATAATTTTTCTCTCTTCCTTTCTTTGGTCTTACGCGTACAGGCATCCACATTCATACACAAAACTTATCTTACATCTGCTACACTGGGTCCTAATCATAATTAATACACATTGTTACTCTATTTAGCAATTCAATTCTTCATTTTTCTTGGCCCATTGATTTCTTTTCTCAAATTATTTATCTTGCGGATGCCAGATATCCAATTTCCTGTCATTGATCGCCGGATTCTCAAAGCCTATTTTAATCTGCCGTCGACAGTTCCTATCATGAGATTTTGATTGAGTTGCTACGTTCAACTAAGTAATAATTAATCAGCCACTGGCTCACTACGTAGTGGTCCAACGAATGCAGTAACTCACATGACAAAATATCCATATACTCACACAAACGCACAAACTTCCCTCACACTTACCAACTCATTTATGTTTTTTTTTTTTTTTTATTGTATTTAAAATTAAGTTTTCGAAACAAAATTGTACTTGTTGGCTTAACTTTTAATTTCATAAATATCTGAGAGGATTAGCGCTGTAAGCTGTATTGTTTTATAATCGCGTACTAGTAATGTAGGAATACTAGACACTAACTCAAACAAGCTTATCTTCACCGCTTCTTTAAAATCGACATTCCATGTTTCCTTGGACGAACTCGCTATTTATTTTAACTTGCCTACCTACTGGTTTTGTTTACCCGATTATTTTAACACTAAATCAGGGTAATGCCTTTCGCTGTAAGACACCGAGTCTGGAGATTATTGAGTTATTATTTGAGCTTAATAAAATTATGTCCGATATTTGGTGAAGCACGTAACGGAGTAAGTTATGATTGATTTTGTTGAAAAGCAGCTGATGTTCGAACTAAACAATATGATAAAGCTCTTTAACTTAGTAGGCACCACTACAGTGGAAGGAAACGGAACTCAGGTTATTACAACTTCATGTACCTACTTAGTTTTTAAACATTTTGACGAATAAATAGTGTTTTTAGGATTCCGTACCTCAAAAGGACAAAAAGGAACCGTTGTTCCGATCACTTCGTTGTGCGTCGTCTGTCAGTCTGTCAAGAGCCTTTTTCTTAGAAGTTCAAGTTGAAATTAATATCAAGTCGAAGGTCTACGGTGTAGAGGCTTGTTTGTGGCTAAGTAATAACAGCCGCACGTGTCGATCGATCAGATTAAGCTACGCTTGCCGCGGTTGGTCCGTGGATGATTGACCATCTTTACATACCAGGACCCCTTCGTGCCTCGGAAAGCACGTTAAGCCGTTGGTCCCGGCTGTCATTCGTGGATTTTCGACAGTCGTTACGGGTCGTCAGAAGCCCTAAAGTCTGACAACCAGTCTTACCTAGTAACTTGTTGTGGAGGTCAGATAGGCAGTCACTCCATGTGAAATACTGGTATTCAGCTGCATCCGGTTAGACTGGAAGCCGTCTCCAATTTATTTGGGAAAAGGCTAGGCAGATGGACGTAGGTTTACGGTCAATAAAAAAAATACGACCATTTATGCGACATAATATGTTGATACTTGCAAGTAAATCAAAACCTATAGTGTACTTCCCGTTGATCTATAATCATGAAATTTGGCAAGAAGCAAGGTCTCACAGCACGAGTAAAGGAAAAGTCTGAAAATAGTTAATTTGTAGTTTTATCACATTCAAAAAAAAAAAGTTTGTTCTTGGAATAAACACATCCCAACAACGGAACCCTTCATTGTGCGTGGTCCGACATGCACTTGGCCGGTTTTCTTTTTGAACCAGATTACAGAAATAATTACTATTTATCATTTAAAAAAGGGAGGGGAAACAATCATAGGGCGTCAAAAAATTCATCCGCATCACTGTCAAAAAAAAGGCTGGCATCATTGTCACGTTGTATGCCAATGCTGATTATTCGGCAAAAAAATAAGCCAGCCACGTGAAGAGTCGACCAGCTAACTGCTTGGCGATGTCTCAAAAACCAAGTGGACCTTCATTATTTAGAAGTAAATAATGAAGTTGTAAAATAATAAGACTCATGCACCGTCTACTTATCTTTTACATTCATCGATTCCCCTTCAGGAAATCTTGATGCCCATCTAAAAATAATTAATCATTAATAATAAATTAAATACATTTACTCAAATCAAACTAACAACTTCACTGTCATTCAACAAGTTTGCCTTGGCTTGAACCACCATACACCATAGCCCCATATATTAAAGATGTTCGTCTCACTTCCAAGTCTATCTGTAGATCTACCTACTAGCCACTTGGCAACAGCCCTATCTGCTCCGTCGTGATAATAACACTTTCACATCGTTTCACTGCGCGCGCACCGGACATGCATGCTATTTCGCTTATGGGTGGTAAACCTCTGTATCTGATAATACTGTGTTGTAGGGACTTGCACAATTTCACCTCACTTGGAAACTTCATTTCAAGAAAATTTAATGAAGGATAAAAACTCTTTTTACAAAAAAAAAAAAACCAACAACTTCCAAAAAAAGACACTATAATTTCTGAAGTCGGCGTCTTTGGTTTTGCATTTTCGTTTTCAACCACCGACTTCCAAAATTAAGTTACTAAGATACTTACATAAAAAATTTAAGAGGGCCCTTCCCGGCCCTTCGAAAAGCTTGTTGTTTCATCCAGCGCAACGCCCGTTGACTAACAAGCAAGTGAGAACGCGATAACATTGAACTAAAAATAGTGTGCTAGGAAATACGTGTTTTTTAGCCAGCCTTACAAGTTTGTGAAATAAATGTTTGTCATTTAGAATCTCCATTACATGTGCGAGGTTTCTATCGTTATGTTTTCTTTACTTTTACAATTTATGAGTACATTATAAACGCCCAAGTTCAGGTAAAAATTGTGCAAAAAAGCAGATTTTTGGAGGCTTATACTGAATTTGTTTCTCCAAATTTTTATTTTTCGCTTTTGATAGAAACCTAGATACAGTGCATACAATACTATTAGTTCAAAAATTTCTTAGAAAGATATGTTAAAACGCTATAAACACGTACGAGCGTTTGTATGAAAAGTATGACGGGAAGGCCCCTCTTAACATATATACACCTCGACTTGAGAACTTTTTTTCATCGGTTAAAAAAAAAAGAAACGATGGATGGACATCTTTCAGATGATATGACTAGAAAAGGAGTGACTACCGAGACGACGACTAACAAAGAAGTATGGCAGAAAAAGACAAGTTGCGCCTACCCCAAATAAATTGGGACAAGGGCAGGAGAATGATGATGAATGTAAGAATGAGTCAATAATTAAGTCAAGTTGTTTAAATCTCAGCTACTGCATTTTGAGACTGATCAAAATAAATGGCAAACCCGTTTTTCATGAGTTAAAACTATCACACCCAAGTTATGATTAAGAGGCTAAAAACAGCAAGTTTACAAATGCAACCCAGACCGTGAACAATCTAAAGACTGTACAAAATATTGGTTCCATATGGGGATCACGATCGGTCCAACCGCTGAAACGAAACCAATCAAATCGTCAGGCAATGTTAGTGCAATATGTTGTCGTGACAAACCTAATCTCGAACCTATTTTGAATTTAGTCAAGCTATCTACGAGTACTATGCTGTTCAAGAACAAGACATGCTGTGGCAGTAAGCATGGGAAAGAATCGGTACCCGTATTACGTATCTAGCAGAAGCCTAACGATAGCAAAATTTGCGCAATAATTGCTTTTCAATCGCAAATCGGTACTATGTATAAGCGATACGTCATACTGATTTACGATTGACAAGCGATCGAAAAGCAATTATTGCGCAAATTTCGCTATCGTTAGGCTTCTGCAAGATACGTAATAAGCCTGCCGATTGTTGAAATATCACAAGCCAGGCGCCCGATGGGATTCCGCATCGGCAAAATGTCGAACTTCCATACAAACTTATATCCCATTTTTAACCCCTTTAGGGGATGTTTTTCAATACTTCCTTGGTGCTCATCTTCGTTACAAAAGAACTCTTGATCAAAATTTCATGCTTTTAAACCCAGCGGTTTAAGCTCTCCCGGGTCGGCGTTGTCTGTTAGTGAATGGACGAATGAATGAATTCTAAGATTTTTATTAAGTAGATCACGCCTCCAGAAAATCCAAGTACATAGTCTTCGACATATCTCATCCGAAAATACTGTTCTACTTCCAGAGAGCCCTACCCCTCCTGCTCGTGGTCGCGTCAGTGGTGGCACAGTTCGGCGACGAGTATGGCGGCTACGAGAACTACCACAAGGCGCCGGTACAGTTGCACCAACACCATCAGAGCCTGGACGATCACCACGGAGAGGAGTACGACTTGGATTACCATGTAAGTCATCATCATTGCCCTGTACTTGTCCCTATTTATTTGGGGTCGCCCCAACATGTCTTTTTCTTCCATACTTCTTTATTAGTCGTCATCTCGGTAGTCACTCCCTTTCTGGCCATATCATCTTTCACACAGTCCATCCATCGCTTCATTGATCTTCATCTTATAGCCATCATTGATGGATGGATTACCATGTAAGTAACGGCTTAAACTTCTTCTGTGCGGGTTACAGACCAAAAACTAAGCTAAGTTAGTTTAGCTTAGCTCACATAGCTGGCGTAGTTTTTCATACTTGAACCAACAGCTATGCATAGTTTGCGTTCTGCACACAAGTGTGAACTACTACGCCTATACTGTGCCTGAAGGAGGCCATGTCCAGCAGCAAGCCCACATAACGTAAAAAAAACTGTAGAGCTCAAGTCTATCAGCTAATAAAACAAATTGTTTCATCTTAATCACTAATGCTCCAAAAACTATGAATGAAAACATCGTGACGGAACTGGCAAGTTCTACAACCAAAGATTCCCTGACATGGGACATCCACCAACCCGCACTGGGCCCGCCGGGCGGTTTAGAGCCCACGCCCTCTCACGGAGGCCTCAATTCCGGTAGGGGGGAAAATTATAAAAGGCAGAAACTATAAAACCCCAAGTGCACGATCCGTACATACTCCTTATAAATTTCTATACGCATTCCTTTCTCAATGGCCTTATATCTATACTTTACAGGCGCATCCTAAGTACTCGTTCGACTACTCAGTGAAGGACCCCCACACTGGTGACCAGAAGGAACATTGGGAGACCCGAGACGGTGACAAGGTCAAAGGTAAGCACCAAACTTTACACAAAGTGTAATTGAAATAATCGAAAACCTCTTAAGGGGTCGCTTTACTACTCATTATTAACAACTTTTACAATGGGACCGATCCAGAAGTCCGAAATATACATTGCACCATACATTTATGCTAGATAACTAGAGGACAAGAAAATTATAGACCACCATGAATGCTGAAAGGGACTAATTAGAGTGATTAATTAGACCACTATCTTTCAGTGCAGAAGCTTTTCTAGTTTTTAAGTTAATCTAATCTGTGCTGGCTGAATTCTGGTCGAAGCTTAAGGGGGAGGCGTCAGAATAGCCAGCGGAATTCAAATTTTCTTACGTTTTTTGCAATTTGCACGTCAGTATTAGGTTAATTGTATGTTGATTAAAGTATTATTCGCAACCGTAACAAATATGTATTTATAGGACTATAATCATTAAAATCAGTAATACAATTCCTAAGTTAATATAATCCTCAAATGTCCAGATTTCATGAAATAGTCATTCAATAAAGAGTTGTATTGGTGACTTCCATTATTATAATTCTGTGAATACATACTTGTTACTGTCGCGAATCATATTTTGATCAACATACAACCTAATACTGACTTGCAAATTCCAAAAAACGTATAAGAAAAATTTAATTCCGCTGGCTACCCTGGCGCTTTCACCTTAAATAAAATATTAAAATCGAATCAACGACGCAAAGAAGAAAACGAGAGTAAACATAGCAACACAGTACAACAATTGTTGAGCTTAAACCGCTATAAGGGTTCTGTAGCCAAGATGAGAGGCGAGGCGACGGTTATAGAAAACTAGACTGGCCGGTGAAATAATATAATTTCAACAATATACCATTTTAAAAGTATGGCAATTTAATAAAACTATTCCATCATTCGTTGCATATACACGCCGCTATTTTATTGGCTATGCACAACTTTTAATAAGGGACCAAACTCTGAAATCGTGATTTAAAAAATCAGCTGTTCCCTACATTTATGTCCGTATAACTCGTCAAAATGTAGGGAACAGCTGTTTTTTTTTTGCGGTTTCAGGTTTGGTCGCATAGTAAAAGTTGTTCATAAATAATGATGAGTGGCAACTCCCTAGTCAATAAAAAAGCAGCGTCTATGATATTTTGTATAAAAGATCAAGTTTAATATTAGATGATCATAGGCTAACGTGATTACCATAAATATAAGCCATAAAACCGCCACTGACTAACTCAATAAAGATGAGCAATAAATTATATGAATCACGACTTAATATGCTGGTGGGGAAGCTCGTACGTCGTGTATGCCAGTAATTGAGTATCGTTTCATTATGGCAATCGATTAAGCATATACATGAGCAACTTAATTATTATTTTATGGTTTGAAGTTATTAATACATACAACTATGCTTACACAACTTAACTATGCCCATATAAGGTTATAAGTATCGATGGTAGTTTTTATAAAATTACTAGCTGTCGTTCACGACTTCGGCTGCGATCCAGGATGGAAAGTAGCCAATGTTCTTCTCCAGGTGATGGTTTACCCATGTGCCAAATTTCATCCAAATCCGTTCAGCCGTTTTAGCGTGAAAGCGTAACTAGCAAACTCACTTACGCGTTTATAATATTAGTTAGGATATGACGAGCGTCGTTGTTTCTTCGATACATCTCGGGAATTTGTTGCGCCACTTCTCCCCAGCTAAAGCACTAGGAAGTGGTGAAGGGCGGGCGTTTTGGGGGACTGTCTTATGTAATTTTGACGGTGAAACTAGATTGAATAACTAACTTTTGATTAAATTAAGTAATGGTGTAAGGGACATACAAACTGTAAGAGCTTGTCTACTCTGAAATGACGCAACAGACTACCGCAGTTACCGTAGTGTGCCTACGTATACAAAGGACATCATCCACGTTTCATACATTTTTGGTCCACTTTAAGAGGATTGTGAAGTGCCGATACGCGGCGCGAGTCTTGGAGGCAATTACCTACATTTCATGCAGTTATTTACATAAATATTGTTTCGGGCGATAACGTTTTCACCCCCCTAAACCTTTACGAAATTAACACATTTAGTACACCTTAATCTAGGTCTGTACGTTTTTCGTTTTTAGTGATTCAATTAAATTTAATTTAAAAACAAAAACGCTTGAGGAAGTTGTTTTGTCAAAAATATGATATTTAGATGCTAATAACTTATATCGTATGCAATATTTCTTTATAATAAAAACGTACTGACCTAGTTTTTCATTATACGTACAACATTTCCAAAAATTATGAAAATTAGACTATGTTTACAGGGAGAAAAACGTTATCGCTTCTTGTATGAAAATTTACAGCTTCACAATGCTCTTAATATCTGGACCAAAAATGTATGAAAAATGATAACGCCGGAGGGTCTAGAATCGTGTACTTACTAAATTCATGGTGACAGTTTGCGCGTTGATGTCCCTCCTGTATTCAGCACCCCTACCGGAAGTTTGAAGGAAATACGAGCGGCAGTACGAGTTATGTTAAATTGTTATTTTTATTATTCGATCAGAACGACGGGAAATTCTACGCAAAACATTTTATGAGTTGCGGCAAAAGTAGGCCACACTCTTTCTCGAGTTTATGAAATTACGCGCAGTCGTGGTTGCGGTGTCACGGTGTTACAGAATAGAATAGCACAGAATATAATTTATTATGTACACCATATGAATTATAGATACAAATGTAGAAATTGTGTTGAAAGCCCTCAACGGGCCTTATTAGAAGTCTAAAAGTCACCAAAGGGGCAACGGAGAGGGCTATGACTGGAGTTTCCCTACGTGATTGAACCAAGGTAACCGGCAGACCCAAAAAATTGCCAAACTTAAGTAGTAGCAGGCAGGGCACATTGTTGGCAGAACAGAAGGCCAATGGAGCCGAAAGGTTCTGGAGTAGTGACCGAGTACCGGAAGACGTAACGTTGGTAGGCCTCCCACAAGGTGGACCGATGACCTGGTGAAAGCTGCAGGAATCTGGATGTGAGAAACACAGAACCGGTTGAAGTGGCGATGCTTGAAGGAGACCTACGAGTACGTCCACCTTTGGACGTCTTTCGGCTGTAATGATGATGATGGATGACGGATGACGCTTAAGGTCCAAACACAACTCAATTTTCTGTCGTCTTTAATTCTCATGCCATCATTGTTAATATTATAGCGAGACTGAGAAGAACGTCACAAAGTATAGCCTCGTTTGAGAATTCGGGAGAATAAAGGCTGACGAAGACTGTTACGAAATAATATCCAAACTTACATAGGTATTCCTTATTTTATTTACTAGCTGACCAGCCAAACGTTATCCTTTCAAAATTTCAATAATTCATACAAAATTCCCATAGAAAATGCATATTCAGTTGTCCCGAATTTTCCAATTTTCCCGGCAACTTTTCAAACATTTTCTTTCATACAAACCTTGTCCTGACAATTACACACACAACAAAAAAAAATATCCAATTAGGTGCAGCCGTTCTGAAATGATGCGCGTACACATTCGGCAATTGATTTTTATTTATATAGATTTTTTTTTATCTTAAGGTACCTACTGTATGTCTGTCTGTTGCCTTTCACGGCTAAACCACTGAAGCGATCGTTATAAAATTTTACAGGTAGCTTGGTACCTGGAGTAGGACATGGACTACTTATCATCCTCGATATTTTTACTATAAAATTATGAAACACAATACAGCAGACAAAGTCGCGGGCAACGGATAGTCTTTTGTATACTGAATAGCTTTTACCCATGATCTATTAACTAAAGCCTCATTTATTGCAGGCACCTACACCGTCGTCGAGACTGACGGAACAAAACGCGTAGTGGAATACGAAGCCGACGACAAGAACGGTTTCAATGCCGTGGTACACAAGATCGGTACGCCGAAACATCATGAGGAGTACGAAAAACCGGCGCACGAGTACGAAGCGAAGCCGGCACATGAGCCTGTGCATTATCAGCACGACTTCGGCCATTTTGATGAAGGATTCGTGCCGATCGCTGCGGGGTATGAACATTAAATGAACATTGGCGAGTTCGCTGTAGGTAAATGTGTAAGGATGTATGAATGTTGATTTTTTTTTAAACTTGATGAATATTGATCTTTTTAGTAGCTTGCCATGTGTTTTATTGAGGGTTTTTTCTCTCAACAACCTAGTGACAAAATATGTCCAGGGAAGCTAGGAAATTGTACGTAGAAATTTTCATCGCCGAGGTTTCCAACTGTATCCACCATGGACAAAACATTATTTCCAAATGTTGTTCGTTGTTCGAAACAGTAAGATGGTTAAGAAATTATTACTTAGTTCTGTTTGTTAAATCAAACTCAAAATATTTATACTTCCAAGAATCTCTTCCAGCATCTCGAATTATTCGAAACATTTGTTCACCAAAATTGCCCTACATATTCGCAAACGCAAACATGAATTTCAGCAACATACATTCGTACACAATTTCAAGAATTTACCTGAAGCTTATTAAGGACATGTTACATCTTCTTTTCAAAGCTAATATGGCCCTTATTACGGTTCTAAATGCAATGACGGACTGACAAACGACAAACAATTTTATTGTAATCCAAATAGCTTTGCAATATCAAAACTATGGTTTTTAAATGCTTTAATATAGCTCTATTAATAAGTTAGATTATTCAGTTGTTTCTTTTTTTATAAATTATCTGAATTAAAACTGACTAAAATTACTGAAATACTTCGAAGGATTTGTATGAGGGTGATTTCGAAAAAAATTGAAAACTAACCAAACAACTTTTTACGGACCTATTCGACAAAGAATTGAATTACAAATATGTGCTCAATGTATAAATGCGTATTAGACATTTTTAATTTTAGAAAAAGTTACTCGACTTTAACATAAAGTTACTCAACTTTATCACAAAGTTATGCGACGTTAATAAAATTGTTTCGCGACTTTAACAAAAAAAGTTACACGTCTTTTGCACGTGTCAATTTTCCAAGGACAAAAATAACGTGTGATATTCGTAGCATACTCATTAAGAATATAATTAATTAGTGTGCTGTAATGAGTGGCTATCGAATTATAATTATTATTTATTAGTGACGCAGAGAGGAGTTACGTTTCGTTATAGTTAAGGTCTGACTGTTTATTGTTCTGTTTTGTAGTTTTAAGTGTTGTACAATACTCTTGCGATTGAATAAAACTTTTATTGTTGTAAATATTGTTCATATTTTTTTTTATTTCCCGTTCCATTTGACGTAAATCGATCTTTAAAAAATTCAGCCTTTCAGAGGTAAAAAAAATGCCTGTAGCCAGTAGGAGTGCAGCGAAAGCATAAAATACAAAAAAAATAATTAATAAATTAAAAACAAACAAAAACTTACCTTTTACTTGAGAAAAGTGTGAAAAGCAAACTGAATCCTACGAAACTGTAGTTTTTCGCGGTGCTCTAAATAAGCTGCTCAACAAAAAACGCAGAAAAAAAAAACCAAAATGAAAATCTGCTAGAGCGTCATCAAAGTGGCTAAGCATCGGATTCGGCCACAAACAGTCGGGCAACTATCGCGCTACTGTTGCGCAGCTTACCTTTGTGCGAGAGCGAGTTTGAGCCTGTCATTCTCATAGCGCAGTTGTTGTTCGATGGACTCAGGCGGCGGCGGGTCGCTGACGGCGGGCGGGCCGCCCCCGGTCAGCGCGCCGCGCGGCGCACGCCCCACCGTCGCGTACCCACTTTCCATTCTAAACAGGGCCTACTATCACTATCTGTCGCGCAACTGTAGCGCCACTTTTATAAATTAAAGAATGGCAAAATACGCGACCTTCTACCACATGGTGAGTGGTCACTGACTGACTATGGACATCTGCAATATCAGAGACTTAGCAAATGGTCATAGAGACAATTTCTGAAATATCTCGTGTGGCTATCGAATAAAAATGTAATGTGTGCCTGTAATATAATTACACCGGCATTGGCACCTATACTCTTCAAACTGGAACACAGCAACGTTGTATAGCAAAGAGTAGAAAGGTTCTCAAAGAGTTTCTTCGCAAAGAGTTCTACTACAACAAGCCCGCAACTGTCTCACAGCTGTGGCGCACCTAAGTCACAACTTTGGCGCAACTATCAAGCTATCTTCGAGCCGCTGTCACGCAACTGTTGCGTATCTGTAGAGCAACTGACGAAAAAAGTTCGAGCAACTGTCGACTGTCGGGTAACTGTGTCGCAACTGTGTGTCAACTTACCTCTGTGCGAGCGCGAGCTTGAGCCTGTCATTCTCGTAGCGTAACTGTTGCTCGGAGGTGTCCGGGGGAGGAGGGTCGATGATGGCGGGCGCGCCGGCCGAGGCGAGCGGCCCGCGCGGCGCGCGACCTACTGTTGCGTAGCCACCCTAGAGCAACAAAAATGTATTAGCATAGTAACCACTGTGTATGGCTGTAATGCATAACTAACGTTTTTAGGGTAATAAGCCCGCCATTTTACTAATTTCTTGGTTAGTTCGGAGTCGATCTGTGTACATCTGCTAAAAATGTCGAATTCAAGTGACGAATCAATTCATTTAACCCCGGAAATGCCAAAATGCCAACAACAGCCTCTTACCAGCTAAACCAAAAGAAAAATACTTTTTCAATATATGTTTTTTATTTCCTCGCGTGCGTAAGCTGATTTCCGCACTTGTAGCACATACTTATAACTATTTTTCTAAGTTTCGAACCTAGGGATGAGCCGCGGATGGCTGAGACATGATGATGATATTTACGGATTAATTATCAAAAGCATAATGATGCTAATGACATGCAACTCTGTATTTATACTAAATATTGTATTCGCAAATTAGTAATATGCAGTGCGAGACAATAATGACACTTGAAGGAACTTAGGCTTAAAACTTTTCAGCCTCTCTTGTAGCCTCAACAACAATTTTGTAGCTTGACTCGAAATTAAATCGATATTTGTGTAATTCTGTAACACGAGAAATTAATTATAGATATTGATGCGTCATTTGAGTACGCAGCCGGTGACATCAAAGTGATTTATGCGGTCGAGTTAAAAATGTATGAGGAAAATGATTGCGTATGCATGTTAGTGACAGCATAAGGGCCCGGTCTCACGTACATCATCCACACCACAACGACAACACGCGTACGGATGCTAATTTGTCTGAAAATGAATAATTTAGTCACACGGACCATATAAGGCCGTCAAAATCAGCCGTGACCTATAGTTTGACCAAGACCGCTATACCGCGCCGTAGGTATGTGCGCGGCCCCTGAGGCTGCGGCCAGTCCGCCGGTTGAACGCGTCCCAGAGGGTCATGGCTATTCGGCTAGTCCGGGGTTACCGCACGGTCTCCGGTGAGGCGGCGAGCCTCCTTGCCGGATTGCCGCCGTGGGATCTGGAGGCGAAAGTCCTCGCGCACGTGTGGGAGTGGCGCGAGGAGGCGAAACGCCGGGGCGTAACTCCGCTGCCGCGAGAAATCACGGTACAGCGGACAGAGCTCCGGCGGGATCTCATGGCGACATGGAGAGTGCGACTGTCGCAGCCCAGCGCTGGGCACGCCACAATTGCGGCGATAAGTCCCCTCTTTGAGGAGTGGTTAGAGAGGCGCCACGGCGTCCTCACCTTCCGCCTGACGCAGGTCCTCACCGGACACGGTTGTTTCGGGAGGTTCCTGTTTCGCATAAGGCGGGAGGAAACGCCCGGGTGTCACCATTGTGTGGATCGCCCAGAGGACACGGTGGAGCATACAGTGGAGGTCTGCCCGGCTTGGGCAGAGCACCGCCGTGTTCTCACGGAGGCGATCGGCGGCGGCGATCTCTCGCGTCCGAGCTTAGTCCAGGCCATGGTGCGGAGCGAGAGTGCATGGGAGGCCGTCACCTCCTTCTGCGAAGCGGTAATGCTCGCAAAGGCGGAGGCGGAACGCGTGAGGGAGAGGCAACCTCACGCCCTCAGTCGCCGCAGGAGACGCCCTGGGCGGCGGGAATCGATAGCCGATTCCCGGCCACCGTAGGCGCGGGCTTGCGGACGGTGAGTAGTGGGTAGCTCGCCGTCCGGTGAGGACCAGGCCCGGGTCGACGGCGCGTTGTGTTCCACGCGCGCCTCAAAGAGATGTCAGCAAGAGATGGGGTCCAATAGGGCCGATGCCGCTGGGGTCGCGGGTTGTTTGAAAAAGATACCGTGGCCCTGGCATAGGCAACTGAAGGAACACGGGTGGGTTTTAGTCAGTAAAAGTCTGACACGCCCTTCCGCTCCACCCAGAGCGGGAGAAGTTATTTGATGATTTCCCATCCACAAAAAAAAAAAAAAAAGGTATGTGCGCGGCGAAACGGGGGCAGTGCAGGCCGCTCATTCGTCAACGCTCACGACGTCCCACCGCTCATTCGCCAGCGCTGCACCCCGCCTCGCCGCGCATTCCTAAGGCGTGGTACAGCGGTCTTGGTCAAACTATACCACACCAATCGATCTACCACATCAATGCCACGTCGCAGCCACAACGCACACACAACGATCTGGCTGTCTACAAACACTAGACACAACGCAACCACAACGCAATTGCGAGAAGCTGCAGCGACACGTAACTTGCCAACTCGCTTGCCCACATTTTGTCGCTGCGATGTGGTCTGGTTGTGGTACGTGTGAACGGGCCATAAAAGCTTATTTTCAAAATATTTAAGGTGAAAGCGTCAGGGTAGCCCGCGAAATTCAAATTTTCTTACGTTTTTTACAATATTCGGTGTATGTTGTACAAAATGTGATTCGCGACCGTAAAAAGTTTGTATTTACAAAATTATAATCATTAAAGTCATCAATACAACTATTTAACACCAGGAATTAATCAATGAATGAAATCTTGACATTTGAGGATTATACTAACTCACGGAGTTGTATAATGATTATATTTCTGTAAATACATATTTTTTACGATCGCGAATCATACTTTAATCAACATACAACCTAATACTGACTTGCAAATTGCAAAAAAACGTAAGAAAATTTGAATTTCGCGGGCTACCGTGACGATTCCCCTTATTCGCCATAGAAAATTGGAAGCTTTTAAGTAAACGACAAATTTTAATCATATTTCGATTCACAGTTCAACAAAATTGCCGGACGAGTCTAATATGTTACCATCTTACTCGATTCTTTTATATTGTGTAAACATGAGTACGGTATTGACGAGACTCACATAGACATTCTCGCCTCTCGACGGATGAGAAAAATTCCTCGTGTAAAATAGACTGTACTGTTTGAGGTCCTATTAAATTCTTTTCAGATTTACCAAACAGTAACTTTGGGCTTCTGGCTAAGTCAGTAATATTTGACTTTAGTTTAAAAGTTAAAGTAGATATACTGAACCCGGAAAGCCCGGAACCCGGAAGGTCCCGACCCTGAACTCTGTGAATAGACTAAAGAGCATTATCCGTGGAATTGAGGGTATAGTTTTATCATACCTGTAGTGTGGAGGACACTGAATGGGCTCTCTGATGTACCGCCATATCCTCGGGCTCGGGTTTGGGCTGTAACAAATACATTTAAGTGAACAAACTATTTTAAAGAACAATGTCACCCGCAGGGGTCAATATCAGGTTAAGTTGCACTTGCCGCGGTCGGTCCGTGGATGTGTGACTCCGTGCCTCTGAAAGCACGTTAAGCCGTTGGTCCCGGATGTCATTCGTGATCTTAAGTTTAAAATCATTAAAAGTCGGCTATCGTCGCCTTAACTACTTTTTAAAGGGTTGTTGTATACAGACTACCGACGTTCAAAAGTAAGTACAACGAATGTTTTAAAACGATATATCGAGCTTTGCATAAAAAACGGGTTGGTTATCCTGCTTCAAGTAAATGCATTGCAATACTTAGTACATCGCTTTTTATGTTATTTCCGTTGTGTTGAGTATTGCGAATTAAGGATAACGTTACCAGCCAATACAGAACTGGCAGGTAATCGCAACCCCATTTACACAGGTCGATAAAAAACGGAGGTGACTAGTTCATTTTGCATCAGAACGTCGACCAGAACAGTTTCACGGTCAATATTAGTCACCCGCCGCATGCGACCAGTCGGCGCACGACAAAAGGCGAAACCTACTATTTGGAACTTGCGATTTTAGTCACCTTCGGCTTAGCCGAATTGCCATTTGCCGCAAGGCGAAAATCGTGCAGCTATAGTCACCTGTGTAAAGCCCGCATAAAGAGAAGAAGTTGCCGATGCGCATACAACCCGAATCTCTTCAAAGTCAGAGTGAACAGGCTTCTTCTGGGTAGACTCACTTCATCGTAGACTTTGTTTCTGTCACCTCTGACCTAGACTATATTCAAGAGCAAACCAATCTCTTACCGGCGGCTGTGCCGGAGACACGGCAGGCGGAGGCTCGTCTCCCCCCGCGGCCCTCCCAGCCAGCAGCGGGCTGGCCGTGGCGCTGGCCACCGGCGTGGCAGCACCACTGTTGCCGTTGGTCACTGACTTGCCACCCGTAGCCCCGCATTGCTGCGCTTGGATTGCTTCTTTTACTTCTTGGAATTTTTCTATGAACTGCAAGAGAAGTGGAGTGTTAATATACATACATACATAAACTCACGACTTTTCCCACGGGGGTAGGCAGAAACTAAAGAACGCCATGTGCTATGATCCTTACATACTCCTTTTACTTCGTTTACGGTTGCGAGTACTATCGCACCTAAACCTTCCTGAAGAATGGAAAAAAAATATCATCATTTTCTTGCCGTTATCCCATGTTACTTGGGGTTGGCACAGCACGTTTTCGGACAAAAAATATATACTGAGTTAAATACCGCAGTGAAGATTGCCCAACCAACAACGTTGTCAACAGAAAGGGCTGCCAAGGGTATACCGGACGCACTCAAGGTACGGCAATTCATGAAGGGTCTTTTAATACCACCCCAAAGGAACCGATTATTATACTGAGGACCCTTAAAAACCCTTCAGTCCAGTTATGGACTTTTTAAAGGGTCTCAAGTACTAAGTACGTATACCTTAAGCGTTTATATCTCATGCCTAGTAGATCCCAGGATTACCCTGCGGAATTTCAGGGACATTAATAATTGTTAAGCAGATTTACAACATATGTCAATTCGCCGTGTTATAGCGATTTCATACGACTGTCAAAAATGACAGTTGTTATTTGAATATATGGACAATTTAAAGTTAATTTGCTCAGCAATTATTAATTTTCCGAATTTACCGATGCCTCTATTTAGTATCCTGAAATGTGGCCTCCTACCTACTTAACTAAGCACTACTACTATGGGAATGCTGATGCCAACTTAACATCATATTATGAACAACCGAATCAACTGTATAGTTCGCGTCACGTAAGTTTGCCGCTCTGAAACCAGGCTTTCCGTTGCGCATGGCACGACGCGTTGCTGTTTTAGTATAGATATTGACTTAGTGTTAAGTAATCACAGTCGTGGCTGAGTAATAACAGCCGCACGGGTCGATCCATCAGGTTACCTTGCCGCGGTTGGTCTGTGGATGGGTGACCATCTTTTCATACCGAGACTCCTCCGTGCCTCGGAAATCACGTTAAGCCGTTGGTCCCGGCTGCCATTCGTGAATCTTTGACAGTCGTTACGGGTCGTCAGAAGCCCGAAAGTCTGACAACCAGTCTTACCAAGGGGTATCGTATTACCCAGTAAATGGGTTGTGGAGGTCAGATAGGCAGTCGCTCCATGAAAAATACTGGTATTCAGCTGCATCCGGTTACACTGGAAGCCGACCCCAACATAGTTGGGAAAAGGCTACGCAGATTGATTTTTGTTGTAAGAAACTCGAGTCTTTTAGTCTTCATTTAGAGACTTGAGTAAATTTTCAAGACTAGGACTCGTTAGTCACATGAGTCCGAGTCCTTTGAGTCTTCTGAGTCCTTTCGAGACTTTTAAGTTCTTTAAGTTAGACCGAGTCATGAACTTGAGTTGGTATATTAAAATAGGTAATACTGGGTGATTTTATATCGTCATCAAAATCAAATCAAAATCAAAAATCATTTATTTGCCTGAACAAGGTACAGAAAGATGGTAAATATGTAAAAAAAAAAATGCGCTCTTATTCTGCCTTTAATTTCGGCGTGCAAATATAAAATAAGTTTTACATTTTATTTAAATTTATTATTGATCATCATCAGTCATTATACAGCCATTAAAATTTGTATTATTGAATTAAGTAAGTCAATATAATAATAATATTAAAAAAAAAAACTGATAATAAAACAATAATCATAAATGTCAATAATAATCATGTCAATTATGGGAGAGATTCGTCACACAATAATAATAATAACAATAAGTTATAATTTTGATAGACCATGCAATTTTCAAAACTTACAATTTATAATCTAAAAACTCATGCACACTATAAAAGCATTTTTCAATTAAAAACCTCGTCAAATTGCTTTTAAATCTAGAAAATGGTAGCGTTTTTATCGAATTTGGTATTTTATTATACAATTTTATGCACATAATATAGCTGTTTTTACCTGTAAATGTGAGATTAGTCCTCGGTTGAAATAACTTATTAGTATACATAGATCGTGGGGCATAGTAGCTTGTCGCTTGCTTGAAAAGTCTCTTATGTTTGAAAGCAAATACACAGGATTCTAATATATACATACATGGTAGAGTCAGTATTTTATATTTCCTAAAGAATGGACGACACGACTCTATTTGCTTCAACCCAAATATAGCTCTTAGACACTTTTTTTGCATTACGAATGCTTGATCAATCTCCACACAACGACCCCACAGGATAATACCATATCTTAGAGTGGAGGTTATATAGCCATGGAAAGCCGTTATTGCGGCATTTCTAGATACTTCGCAGCTAATACGCCTCAAAGGGTATATAAAATTATTTATTTTAACACAAATGTCATTTATATGATTTTTCCATGAGCAAAATTTATCTAAATTTATTCCAAGAAACTTAACAGAGTCAGTTTCTACCAGGGCGACCCCTTTATACGATATATTTAGTGACAACGGTTTTGATCGATAAGTATGGAATTGCATAAATTTTGTTTTATTAATATTAACTTTTAAATTATTAGCCTCTAGCCACTCTATAGTTTTTTGAAGAGTACTGTTTATTCCCATCCATATTTATTAAATAAAATTTTATTTATTATAATTTTATATAAAGATTAAGAGGACTCAGTCATGAGTTCTTTTAAAAAGACTCAGTCTTTGCGTTCTTTTTGGCAGGACAAGTATTTTTACAAAAGACTCCAAATTCTGAAGGACTTGAGCTCTAAGTTTTATTTATAAGACTCTGAGTCTTCAAAAATAGCTCAAGTTTTATTAAATAAAACTCCAAGACTCGAGTTTCTTACAACACTATATTGACTACTGCGCAGTCATTTGTAGCCTACTTCAGAGCTGCAAAGTTACATGACGCGAACTATACCCGGCCACACCCGGCCGTAAATATGGCACATGCGAGTTTTGAGGGCAGCGTCTCTGTCCATCATACCTGTGGGAATGATAGTACTGTGTGAACGTGTGGTAAGCTGGCGGTGTACACGTTGCCACACAAAATCAAAAGTCATTAATACAAATTGGGCTGAGAATCAATGCTTTTTGAACGTCAAAATTACAGAGGCAGTCCCTCAAAACGCCCGCACTGCACCAATTCCTAGTGCTTTAATGCTTAGTGCTGAGAGTGCTACGAGGATCCTTTGGCGCCTAAATGACATTTACAGTTTGTCGTTGGTAAAGGTACAAAATTGTGACAGAAATTGTATTGACAACACGAGATCCCGGCGTCAGGTCGCCACGAGAGCTAGCGTTGTACCTGTGTGAAAAATTCGATGAGCCATAATTATAATCAGCGGCTTACCTTGCCAAGTTCTGGCTCCGAAGCAAATCCGAGTCCGTAAACAGTGTTAGCTCTGACGTCGCTCCACTGGCCGAACTTCTGCGACGTCTTCGTGAACGTCATATTTGCTGTAATCGTGCTGTTTATCACGGCCTGGAACAAGAATGAACATGAGTTTCTTGATTTAAATTGCCAACATCAACGTTATTGATGTCAATGTCATTTAGCTGACAACTGTGCTGGCCAGCTTAAAACTAACTTCACAACGGAATTCATCCACTAAAGGGGTTCAACAGGGGATGATAGTTTTTTGTATAGAAGTTTGTCATTTTTGCCGCTGGGAAATCATATCGGGCACACGGGTTGTTGTAATAATAATAAACAAGGGAGTAAGTTTATAACATAAACCAAGCCCTGTTATGGATACAGAATTGACCACTCCCTATTCAGCCAACGAATCATTTTTATTGGATAGCAATGATGCAAGCGGTCCATTTGATGGCAAGTGATCAACGCCATCTATCGACACATGCACTACCATACGCCTGTTACATCGGCAACCAGGTATAGAAGCCTTCTTATTACACCGGAAACCAGGTATAGAAGCTGTCTTATTACACCGGCAACCAGGTACAGAAGCTGTTTTATTACATCGGCAACCAGGTATAGAAGCTGTCTTATTACACCGAAAACCAGGTATAGAAGCTGTCTTATTACATCGGCAACCAGGTATAGAAGCTGTCTTATTACACCGGCAACCAGGTATAGAAGCTGTCTTATTACACCGGCAACCAGGTATAGAAGCTGTCTTATTACACCGGCAACCAGGTATAGAAGCTGTCTTATTACACCGACAACCAGGTATAGCAGCTGTCTTATTACACCGGCAATCAGGTATAGAAGCTGTCTTATTACACCGGCAACCAGGTAAAGAAGCTGTCTTATTACACCGGCAACTAGGTATAGAAGCTGTCTTATTACACCGGCAACCAGGTATAGAAGCTGTCTTATTACACCGGCAATCAGGTATAGAAGCTGTCTTATTACACCGGCAACCAGGTATAGAAGCTGTCTTATTACACCGGCAACCAGGTATAGAAGCTGTCTTATTACACCGGCAACCAGGTATAGAAGCTGTCTTATTACACCGGCAATCAGGTATAGAAGCTGTCTTATTACACCGGCAACCAGGTATAGAAGCTGTCTTATTACACCGGCAACCAGGTATAGACGCTGTCTTATTACACCGGCAATCAGGTATAGAAGCTGTCTTATTACACCGGCAACCAGGTATAGAAGCTGTCTTATTACACCGGCAACCAGGTATAGAAGCTGTCTTATTACACCGGCAACCAGGTATAGAAGCTGTCTTATTACTCCGGCAATCAGGTATAGAAGCTGTCTTATTACACCGGCAACCAGGTATTCACCGGCAATCAGGCCTTCTTCTTCTTAACGAATCGACGGCAAATAAGGTTGTGAAAATTCAAAATATTATGTTTCGCCCAAAATTCTGCCACGCTAACTCCGTTCACTGACGCAGCCATAAGATCCTCAAGTGCACAGGTGACGGTATGCGGCGCAAGATGGATGGTGGGCCATTGTCTGCGGAGAGACGCCGCATGTACACTTGAGGTCCGTCGTCCACCCCCATCTGTGGAGATTCTCTTCACTACGGCCGACTTGGGTTCGTAGTCTACGAGTATTTAGAAATTTCTAAATACGAGGCTATGGTAACGGGTGCCCTGGCGGAAGGCTCTCAGATGGCTCGATAAAACTTTCAGGTGGTTTAAGCAGCTCCCACAAGGGATCACGTCTTGCTGTAGAGGCGTTGCCATTAGCTGGACCCACAGTATAATGGCTTTTACCATTCAAAACAGAACTACAAATGCTATTAGGCCACTATTTTTCATCCCTCTGGTATCGAAACCAGAGACAAAGCTCAAATATCTCAAATGCCTACACTGACATCCCCGTCTGTCGTAAAGAGCGACCATAACAGTCATAATAATTATGTGTCAGGACGATAGGTACCGGTGTGTGCTGTTGATAGCATTGCAACATACCGGGCTCATGTATCCGCCTAACAGGCGTGACACTTCTCGCAATATCAATCAATACTCGTATGATATGACTGCTTGTCCCCGTTAATGGAGGATCGTGTTCACAATACAATAGTAAAATTACAACTTGATGGGATCGGAGTGAGTAAAGTCGTGAGCACTGAAACTAAATGAAAGCATGTCCAAATTGCAGAATTAACTCTTTGCAATTACCTACCAACGCAGTCGGAAGCCCGGAAATATCACAAGCAGTCTCACCAAGGGGTACCGTGTTACAAAGTGATTAGCTTGTGCAGAAGTATAACGGTATCCGTTTAGACTGGAGGCCGACTCCAACATGTTAGGGAAAAGCTAGGCAGATGATGAATTACCTAACCTACCTACAACGAAAGATGATCTGGCTTAAGTCCTTGAAGAACAGCGGGATAATTGCGTATATAAAATGGCAATCGATTGCAATTTAATGCCTTTCATTTTGACAACACAGTTACACAGCCATGATGATCGCGTTATTTACGTTGATGAGTAGACGAATTTTTCACACCTATGAAGCAATGGATGAGGCATTGTGATCGATTGCCATTTTATTTGTGTAACGCAATTGCCTCGCAGGATAAGCTCTGTTCTCTGTAAGGGTTAAGCCGAGGTGCACCACCCATATTACGCCAGTAACGTTTAATTCCCATGTAATAGGGGGCGAGATCCGCTGGATGCGGGAAGCACAGAATAGGTCATTGTTGGAGTGCTTGGAGGGCCTATGTCTAGCAGTGGACGTATTTCGGCTGAAATGATGATGAAGATGGTGGGCACTAAACCAGACTTCGGGGCTGCTACTTAGGAATTCTAAATGGAAAACCCAATAACACTTTGCCCGACCCGAGAATCGAACCATCAACCACCTCATGCTCAGCAGTAGCGCTTGCGATCACTAGACCAAAGAGATCAGTCCTGTAGATAATACCAGTACATATTTGTCTATGAATGTTTCCTAGTCCGTGCCCCATCTGCAAGATGCATTCCAAAACAAACAGATGCAAGTCTAAAACTTTGAAAATTCTATTCAAAACTTGTATTAAATTTATAACATTCACACACATACATAAAATATAACTTCTCTTACCAACAATATATATATTTGCGAGCTACAAACTGCTTCAAACGAAACTTGGAATTTATAAAAGTATAAGAGGAACTTCGATTAGAAAACTTGGTACGTTTCGACGTTTTAAACTCACGTACTTAGATACTGTCGCGAGCTCTTCAATTGCTAATATGTAAAGTTTTAAGATAATGCGTAAAACAGGCGTTTTATTCTCGTCCCAAAATGCTATGTAGGTACCTACGTATTTCTTTGATATCCTGGCAGATGAAAAGAGAGAAAGACCGGGGGGACCGCGGGGGTAAGTCAGGTTTAGTCAAAAACCAGCGACAGCCATTAGTTGTCTGGCATGTTTGCTGAACTGGGCCTATTTGGCGCAGCCGTGGCACACTATTCCCGGTAACTTCTAGAAAGATCAAGGAAGATACCTAGACAACCGTCTACAATAAAGCATGCTTAGACACATGATTTAGTGGATATGGGGTGAGAAACAATACAGAAGACCATATTACGGTTATCCGGGCATAATTCCAAACACCGATTTGCAGCTCAGAATTTTCTTTCAGTAAACCTAAAATCTGCTCGCCCTGGGCCGATACCCAGTTCTCCAATGTCATATCAAGTACAGTTTATTGGATTAAAGAGACATTCCATCTAGATACAGTCCGCGTCACATGAATAGGACCAGCATATTTTCCTTTGCTATCTAAAATATGAGACAAAATAAATATTTATATATTTATTTTGTCTCATATTGTTACGTATAAATACTCAGCGAGTCCTTGAGACAATGCTAGGAGGCAATTATGACGCGTCACTTGAATACGACCAATGAATTCCCCCCCCCCCCCCCCCCCGCGCAGCCTCAGTTGTAAAACAAAAGCAGCACAGTACGTATTGCATATATTTAAAGTGAACATCATCAAGTAGTGACGATATAATTTTTTGTTTTTTTTTTTGTTTAATATGGGTCGGAAAAGATGTTTAAATCTAGAGGGAATAGGAAAAATAAAAATTATTTGTGAAGAGGGGCTTATTCTATAAGAAAAAAGGGCGTTCACACCAGGTGATAAGTAAGTTTCTTGACGATCCTGAAAATTATGGTAAGAAATTCAAAGGCCGTACCACATTCGCTACAGCTGACAGAGAGCGCCGGGCGATATTACGCGAAGCGTCGAATTGTACGTTAAAAGCCGGACAAATAGCCCACAATGTTGGATTAATGCATCTGCGATGACTGTTCAAAGGATGTTACGCAATTGTCTACATCTAAAACGTTTGAAAATTAAGAGAAAGCCATGTTTAAAAGAATATCACTGTACGGAACGTCGCCGGATTGCTCAAAATAAAATGCATTGGACCAAAGAATGGCATAAGGTTATATTTAGTGATGAAAAAAAAAATATTTGGATGGCCGAGACGGGTATTCTTACTATTTTCATGATTTACGAAACAATGAAATAATTTTATCGCGTCGGCGATGTGACGCAGGCTCAGTAATGGTCTGCGGTGCGATATCATACAACGGACCGATTGATTTAGTGGTGAAAGTGCCTAAAGATGTTTATACGTAACATTCTTATATATTTATTTTGTCTCATATTTTAGATAGCAAAGGAAAATATGCTGGCCCTATTCATGTGACGCGGATTGTATAACCTGATGGTATGCTCTCAGACGATCATCATCTTCCTGTCCTTGTCCCATGTTATTAGGGGTCAACGCAACACGTTTTCTTCTTCCGTTCTCCCCTGTCAACTATCACACTGTCATTCACTTTATTTTCTTTGATATGCTGTCAGAAAATATAATCCCATATTCACCCCGTTCATGAATATCAAAGAACGAAACCAGAAGACTCCTTAACGCTGTTCTCTGTATCGTCAATTCCATTTGACAAACAAACGTAGTATAGCTGAACCAAAACCTGCCCCAATTAAACCTTTGTTGATTACAACTGGCAGAACGCCGACGTTTCCGAGAACACAATTTAATTTTGCTGTCCATTCCGTATAGCAAAGCTGGCCTTTGAGCTACACGACAGTGTAATCACCAAATATGAGAAGCTACAACACATATGGCATCGAAACCTACGCTCCGCAATTAGTAAAGGGAAATAATTAACTCTGCCTAGCCTATTCCCAAGGTCGGCTTCCAGTCTCACCGGATGCAGCTGAATACCAGTATTTTAAATGGAGCGACTGCCTATCTCACCTCCACAACACAGGTAATAACTACTTCAGACTTTTGGGCTTCTGAATACCCGTAACAAATGTCAAAGATCTATGAATGACAGCCGGTACCAACGGCTTAACGTGTTTGCCGAGGCACGGAGGGGTCTCGATATGTAATGGATGATCACCCATCCACGAACCGACCGTGGCAAGCGTTGCTTAACCTTCGGTTGACCCGTACGGCTGTCATCATTTAGCCACAAGGGAAATATTTAACTGATCCATTAAAAACTTATTGACCTTCTAATGATGAACACTTTTTTACTTTAATTACTTGGCTATTTAGTATTTAAGGATCCCAAAATAGGAATTATTTGAGGTTCACAACAAGAGACGCAATCATTACATAATTATATTAGTGTTCAATAATATTTTTGGTAAAGCAAAATGGGAATTATTTGAGGTTCGATTAAATACATGCCACTAGTAGTATATGAGCGGAAATCGAGAGCAGGGCTAATTGCTTGTTGATATATAAATCGATATTGAAACCGCAGCAAAGGATCCGTTAGATTTCAATATGGCTCGTAATTCTAGCCGTTTGATTTGTATACAGAAGTCCAGAATTCGGATATTTGTCATACGAAACGCGACGGTGGCAATATTTGTTCGCTTTGTCTTTTCAAGACGATCAATCAATTCGTATTAATGTATAGTGCTAGGATGAATTCGTCTTTCGGAATGCAGTATTCTACTCGCAAGTTTACAATTTATAGTAATTGATCGAATCGTTCTCATTATCGCAATTAGGTTATTGAAATGCAAAACTTGTTTTGTGAATCTCAATTCGCTCAAGTTGCATTCCACAAATGATTCGTCTTGGATTGGTATACGAGATGGTACAGACTGGTTTCATCTTCTTTGATAATAATTTATTCTAATTTTTAAAACCTCATCAAAATCCATCAAGCGGTTACATTACAAAACCTTAGCCAAATAAGGACAAGGCCGGGCGATTTAATTTTATACTATTTAGAGAACACCCCGAAAACTATTCTGGAACCTTCATTATATCGCCGTTGATACGGCAAGGCGCAGTTGTAAATAAACAGTTGTTCGGGGTTTCGGTTAAATCCGTCCACCCGGAATGCGGGTGCTTCCAAAACGAGGAATATTTACTCTGTAGTGTTGTCGTGTCGCAGAATACTGAGGGCCAATTACTACTCCAACTCAATGGCCCAAACCTCATCGTTTTGCTACATTTGTTTTCAAGATATCTACTAAAGCATTATTTAGAAACTCAACAAACTAAACCGTGTCAATAACCACATATAACGTCTCTTTAAATTAAGAGAATGAATGAATTGTTTAGACCACTCAAGCCAAATCTTCATTAGTCTGGTCTCCACCCAGAAAAGTGAACTTTAGGTAGGGCAAGCCCAGCGTAATCCTCAAATTGAGGGGCTCAAATTACCCGCTTCTGCTGAAACTTTACAAATGTCTTTAAAAATTAGCTGTATTGTAGAAATTAGGAACCATCTCACACATACCTTAGTCCCTTCAACGCTGATGATGCGGTAGAGATTCCTCGAGGAATCGTAGAAGAAGGAGACCGACACGGCGGCGGAACTGGCAGACATCCATGACCGCTTGGTCTTCGGGTCTATGTGGAACACGTGGGCCTTGCACGTGAATATCGGCTGCTCACTGTCAACAAAAAACATGGCTTTATGAATATAGTAAAAAGAGACTAAGATGTAGGTCTTTCGTGGCGTAGACTTGCGTGACGGCAGCAGCAGGATTACAAGCGCAGGAATCGTTTTACCTGATAAGTCCACAGATGCGGACACTAGTGCAGCGGATAGAAATGACCAGCTCACACCCCCGCTATGGCACAGGACGCAGCCTTATCCTGATCAAAAACGCCTATACCCAGCTAGAGTGGACACTGCGGCACTCGCTTCACATCATTGATTTAAGAACTTTTGGTCAACGCCCATCAACGCACCTTTGCTTAGGACGCTTGATATTGCCATTCCATAGTTTCGAAGTGGAGCTTGTGGCTAAGTAATAGTACGCATAACAGCCGCACGGGTCGATCCATCAGGTAAGCTACGCTTGCCGGGGTTGGTCCGTAGATGGGTGACCATCTTTACATACCGAGACTCCTCCGTGCCTCGGAAAGCACGTTAAGCTGTTGGTCCCGGCTGTCATTCGTGGATCTTTGACAGTCGTTACGGGTCGCCAGAAGCCCGAAAGTCTGACAATCAGTCTTACCAAGGGGTATCGTATTACCCAATAACTGGGTTGTGAAGGTCAGATAGGCAGTCGCTCCATGTAAAATACTGGTATTCAGCTGCATCCGGTTAGACTGGAAGCCGACCCCAACATAGTTGGGAAAAGGCTAGACAGATTGATTAGAGTTTCGAAGTGTTGTTTAGCTTAGTTCTTCTTTTCGAGTCGATGGTAAATTATTAAATGAGTTGGTCCCAAAGGTGGCCAATTGGCCAGGCCCATCGCGGCATCAGTGGCGTTTTTTGGTCCTCAGAAGTGCAAGTGTACCTATAGAAACTTTGGACACGCCAACATATGGGACATGCTTAAGTTAGGAATTTATGTTTAGCTTAGAAACTACATAAGATTTTGCTCTTTGAGTATGAATGTGGATGGCTATAAGAACGGGAAGACCCACGAAACGATGGATGGACTGTGTGAAAGATAATATGGCTAGAAAGGTATTGATTACCGAGATGACGACTAATAGAAAAGTATGGAAGAAAAAGACATGTTGCACCGACTCCAAATAAATTGGGATAAGGGCAAGCGAGTACAGAATAAATACCAAGACTGATAGGTACTATGTCAAAAAAAAATCTTACTGTGATTTCTAATCAGCTTAGTTGTTATTGTTATGATGATAGCACGTTCATAATAATATTTTTCAAGCGTAGCGGCAGTTTTTGGCAAAAATAATATGGGTCAGCCGCAACTACCGCTGAAATGAACCATCTCTCACCACCAAAGCTTGTTTAAAATTATAAATAACCGCTCCCGGAGTCGAGCAAACAAAGATTCAAGGATTCAGAACTTGGAGAAAATAATAAACATTATGTATTTATAGTGTAAACATCAGTTGAGGAGCCCTCAAGCACCGTACGAATACTCGAGTGGAAGTTGTGTATCAACAATCTGAATAGCATTGCGCAAATACATAGCTTTCAGTATTTTGATAATCGGGTTCATTTAGAAATGCTTTGAAAGGGCATGTGGCGAAATGGCCAACCAGAATTGAACCGATCAATTTTCGGAACGACGGCGACATCGAACGTTGAATGGCGACAGTTTCGTGCCTTTGAGAGGATGTTTAGCTGTCAGTTTCAATTTTCACACGATCCGACGTCTATGACAGTTGCTAATAGCGTCGGGAAATCAAAATCATGGCAATTGTTCTCCTTGTCATTTATGGATATCAGGATCCAAATGGCAATTGACTTGCCTGGTTGCCCCCGTTTACACGGAACTTATGACTGGTGAAATATGGATGTATAATTATAATTACAGCGACACACCGCTGCCTACCCTTTGCGGGGCTTACAGACGTGAACTTCATTAATTGGATCGCAGAAATCGGATGTAGTCACTCCAAGTTAAATACTAAGATGCATCTAGATACACTGAATCCAATTCCATCATAATTAGTTGATTTCCAGCTTGGAACTGACAAAATAACAAACATTGTTTCAATATTTCGTATAGTTAAACAAAAAAAAAAAACAAGAGTTTAAATAAGTTAATTTGGTGTTCGCCAAAAAGTGTTTGGTCCTCAAAATTAGGGTCAATGTCACATTATTGTCGTGCAGGTGTAGAGGTCGAGTTGTTTACAAAAACGAGTAAACTTCACAAAATGTTTTGCATTTGACTACAATCTGGCAAGACCAAAACGTGAACGAATTTTTTGAAGCATGTCTGATTTTATTGATGGCAGAATGTCGAAAAAATCCACAATGGAAATATTTGTAGGAATCTAACTAAAGAAAGTCTCAGCTTTATACGAAAATGATGATGATTGATCTAAACCTTTTGTGAACACGGGCTATTAACTTCTTACAATACATAAAGAGCTAAATAAAACATGAATTTATTCTTTCTACCACGTATAAAAGGGCAAATATGAAATAAAGTCAAATCTTACTTGTCTACATCAAAATATTCGATTTCAAAATCCATTGTAACCACTTTAACGGAATCACAAAATAACACTACGACCACTAATCATGAACACACCTTGGGTATGCTAGAATTGCTTCAAAAGCTTCAACGTACAAAGAAATTTTCACGTGAAGTAGTAGAAAATAAGGTTCGTTATGCCGTAGCAGTGTGTGTGCTGATAAATCGATAATATACGGACAGAGATATGACACAAATGACGGATTGATAAGATAACCAGCAGGAATGTTAAGTTTTGGACAGTTTGACGTCTTTATGTGCATAATCACATAAGTTTGAGGTAATCTCGAAAGTTTTGGGTCACATTTCTTTTGTGAAGTTGTAAAGCTAGCCATATATCTTCCAGTTTATTCCCGTAACTGCTATTGGGGCTTTCTTTCTCGCTGGAGACAGAACAAGATTTGAAGAATCAAGTTAGGACAATATATTGAACGCAGATTCAGAACTATCATTGTGGCAACTCTTCTGATCAGTTATGCCATAACCGATCAGTTTAACGCGAAAGCGTCAGAATAGCCCGAGAAATTAAAATTTTCCTACGTTTTTGTAATTTACAAGTCAGTTCTACGTTGATCAAAATGTAATTCGCGGCCGTAACAAGTATATATTTACATAAATATAATCAATAAAGTGATCAATACAACTCTTTAAGACCAGGTGATCCTAATGAATGACTATTTCATGAAATCTTGACATTTGAGGATTATCCTAACTTATGGAGTTGTATTACAGATTCTAATGATTATAATTCTGTAGATACATATTTGTTACGGTCGCGAAACATACTTCATTTAACATACAATTTAATACTGAATTGCAAAAAACGTAAGAAAATTTGAATTTCGCGGGCTACCCTGATGCTTCCCCCCACTTCCGCTTCTGCTTGCATATTCATACATCCATTCAAAAATTAATTAAACCTTTTTCTTAAGCCAAATACAATAAAATCTCTCGCCATTTGAACTTTGAGGCTTTGATAATTTCAATTTGTGCCGAACGTTAAATCTATAGAAGATATGGTTTGGTTCTTGCCTGGCTTACTCGTGAAAAATCATTTTTTCCAATGTGACATCTAAAAGGCTCAACCCTGAACGCTAAGAAACTTAAACAACTCTCAAATTCAAAGAAAACGAACTTTCTGAAATCCAATTCTGAACTCCTGTAACCTTTACAACAACGTTGATACCTTTCAAAGGTCATGTAATTCATAAAACATTCGTTCAGATTGCTCCTCCATGTGACAGTCCGTTCGCAAGGGGACTCGCTAAACTAAGAATGATGACCCCAAACTTACAATGTCATTTTATCCGTTCAACTTTTGGTCTAGACTACCTCGTGAATACAATCTGTAGTATTATGAAACTTTCAGAATGTTTGTAAGCGTCTTCACTTGAAGTTTGAGAATCATTCATCCATATTCTTCTTTGTAGAGATTTGAAAATTCTTTAGAATTTTTTCGTCAAATGTCAAAGTTGCCAGATTGTGTCTTATTTATTCATCTAAGCATTCTAAGCGTTTATTTGAGAACAATTTCTTGAGAAAAGGTTCAATATCTTTTCACGGTGTTTTTCATACTCACACGGATCATTGTTTATCATTCGCTTGGAGGGGTTTACTTTTTTTTTTTACTTTTTATATTGAGCAAAGGGTCAAAATAAATTTAATCATGATTTTTTATAGCTT
This sequence comes from Dicycla oo, assembly GCA_948252095.1. Taxonomy (NCBI): domain Eukaryota; kingdom Metazoa; phylum Arthropoda; class Insecta; order Lepidoptera; family Noctuidae; genus Dicycla; species Dicycla oo. The sequence continues at coordinate 1,377,753 of OX411733.1, forward strand.
ATGCAGCATTCAAACCTTACTTCATTGACAACACGTCATCATCAATTCCAAAAAGTGTTTGATCAAGATGCTTCATCAAAATCAATTAAATTATAATTTTCGATGAACTTACCAGCATCAAAAATATAAACATGCTTTCACGTAACGTAACATTCCCAGAAACGCCTCCGCTTTTCCAGTTATGTAGTAGGTCCAGGTGTAGTAGGTGTGACCAGGTCAGGCAAGTCTGAAGCTTATACATTCTACGAAGTAAAATCAATAAATACGTTGAAAGAGCAGAGTGGAAATTTTATCGGTAATTTTCAGAGTAAGTTGTGTAAATAGCAACGTGATCGGTGATGATACGTTGCTATACTTTCTTTCACAGGCGTTTCGTCGTATTATCTCAGTACGACAGTTCGATCTTTTCATTTACTGTTAGTTTAAAAATGTAAGAACCATTTTTAAAACGGCTTTATTGATCTTTAACCGACTTCCAAAAAGGAGGATGTTCAACTTTATGTATATTTTCTTTTTTTATGTATGTTCACTGATTTCTCCGTCAATTGTGAAAAAATCCTTTTTGTTTGAAAGGGTATGCTCTTGAGGTGGTCCCTTTGTCTTTAAGTCAGATTATGATGAGGGGATCCCAGGGAAATCGAGGGTAACCCTCAGATATTATGGCACACCTATAGCGATTTGGGTATTTTATAGCAACTCGTGCATTTGCTTTCGAAAAGCATCATTTGGTAAAATAGAACTGATGATGAAGACCACCGATGGCCATCGGAACTACTCAATAATAAGTACTTCACGGGTTGCGATTCCATTACTTTGCTAAGCAATATTTTGTATAAAAGGTGATGAACAGTTTACATTAGGCTATACAAGGCTATTGTAACTTAGATAAATTACAAACCGACTAAAAAGTGGAAAATAAAACACTTTTTTACAAAAAAAAAGCAACCGACTTCAAATAAAAAACACTACAATTGAAAAATAACTGTAATTTCAAATGTCGGTGGCTAAAAACAAATCCAGACACCGACTTGCGAAATTAAAGTTACTTTTCAATTTGTAGTGTTTCGTGTCTAACAGTTCGATCTTTGCAATTGCTGTTAGTTTAAGAATGTAAGAACCATTTTTAGGGTTCCGTACAAAAATGATAAAAAGGAACCCTTATGGTGCGACTCAGTATGTCTATCTGTCTGTCACAGCTGGATATCTCAAGAACTACTAATGCTATCAACTTGAAATTTGGAATAGTTTTAGATGACGCTTGACCAACTATTTTGCAAATAAAAAAAAATAGATATATATTTTTTGTAACAGGGACTGAAAGGGGGTCTTAAAAATTCGAAGTGGGGCTACTAGGGCATGTGGGGTATCATATTATTATGAAAGAACGCTGTTTGCACATTCTCAAACATTTTTTCTTTTTTAGGCCTAGTTTTCGATTTTTGATGACAAATGTAAAAAAAAAATACCATTCGCCCCTCCCCCTTATCTCCGATGTTTGCATAGAGAAAAATCTGAAATTATTCTGTGTGATAGAAGCACAGTTTTTTGTTTTTATATATGATGGTACGGAACCCTCGGTGCGCGAGTCCGACTCGCTCTTGACCGGTTTTATTTTAAAACGGCTTTATTGATCTTTTCGTGTAGGTATATTAACTTCCAAATACACGTCCCCGTATCTGCGTTGTGGAGGTCAAGTAGGCATTCGCTCTATGTAAAATACTGGTATTCAGCTGGTTAGACTGGAAGCTAATCCGACAATCATAGTTAGGAAGATGAAGATTTAGTAACTTTTAACCTACCTAACATCGAACACTAGGCAGTTTCAGACGCTCTTACGAATACTAGATGAGGCAGACAAGACTATGCCACAGCGTCTAATAAAAAAAAGTCTTAGAGTCTTAGATATTAGCCAGGCTTACTTTTGGGGCTCACATGGTCACCAGTTATTTTGCCACATCAAAAAAATATATATATTTCACAATAAACCTACATGGGACAGTTATGAAACGTCAAAAGCTAGGTGTATGGTTCCAATTAGTCGTTTCCTACGGAGAAGAGCCGGCAAGAAACTCCACGGTTATTCTTTTAATAATAATAATTGGCGTTTACTATATTTTCAAATAAAAATGTTAATAGGTATGGGAGGACATCATCATTTCAGCCAGAAATCATTTCCTGCTGCGTGTGTGCTTGTCTTTTCTGCCACTCTCCACGATTCCGTAGATACGTCTTTCGTCCAGGTTGTCAGGCAAATGCACTTTTCGTTTCGTTGTCCTGAGCTTGTCCACCATTCAGTCAAATCGGTCATCTCCACGTCTACCAAAATGTGTGGCCTCCATTTGAGCCCTGTCAGCGACGTCGTAGTATTTCGTTCGACGACAGATTTCAGTGTTACGATGTATTCATATAGAACACTGTGCACTGGTAACCGGCGCCGACTACCGTTGCCAACCATCGTGGGCGCCGACAAGCGCTGGCTTATCGGGGCCGGTTACCAGCGTTCTACATGAATGCACCCTTTACGAACTCTGTCTAGCAGGTATAATTTAATTATATTTCAGAAGAGTATATTGGGTTGGCACAAAAGTAATGAGACACTCTACAAAACTCTATACATTTCCTTTTTCAAGTTAATTGTTTTCGATAATGTTCTAGAATGTTGTAGAGCATTCTAGGAATTTGTTATGTGGGGGTATATAAAGCCGCCCTCGCGATCGGTTTAGTCAGTTTGAAGAAAAATGGACGAGCGACAAGTTCGAACACTATACTTATACGAGTACTTGTTAGGCCACAGTGCGCGGGCTGCGACTGACAACATCAACACTGCATTGGGCGCTGGAAGTACAAGCCATGCGACGGTGTCCCGATGGGTTGACCGTTTTAAATTAGGAGACAGGAGCCTTGAAAGTCAACCACGCTCTGGACGAACACGCAGTTAATGATGACGATTTACGCCGCGAACTGCAGTCGAATCCGGACTCGTGAATTAGCGGAATCACATCACTGCAGTCAGTCACCACGCCGTTGAAAACCATCTGCATGAGCTTGGGTATCGAAAAGTTTTGGCTCGGTGGGTACCGCCCATACTTACAGACGCCAGTCGTGCAGTCCGTGTTGCTATCTGTCAATCACTTTTGCTGTGACCCCGACGTAAAGAGTTTTTGTCTGATTTGATTACTGGAGATGAATCATCGATTCATTAAGAGAACGATACACGTTGTGCTTTTTGGCTGCCGCCAGAAGAAACGCCACCAACTCAACCAAAGCTGAGTCAAAAGAACCGCTTGAAAATTCTGCTTTGCTGTTTCTGGGACGCGCAAGGCATGCTGTTGTATTAACTATTACACAATAAAACTATAAACTATCTGCTGCTATCAAGAAAAAACGATGAAGACGAGTCAATGTAGTTTTACTACACGATAACGCTCGACCTCATGTCGCATCTGCCATTCGCCAACAGTTGGAGAACTTGGGCTGGGAGACGACACCCCACCCACCTTATTCCCCAGACCTCGCCCCATCAGACTATCATTTGTTTAGAGCCCTGAAACAACATTTGCGGGGTAAACAATTTAATGATTTCTCTGATGTAGAGGCGGAGTTGAACAACTTTTTCGAGGCACAGCGATCAGAGTTCTGGGCGAAAGGCATCCAAACTTTGCCGGATCGTTGGAAAGAAGTCTTAGATGCTAATGGTGATTACATCATTGACTAAGCTTTTTGTATTGTAATAATAATAAAAAACGTATATAATAATAGTATAAAACGTAAACCAAGTGACTTTTGTGCCAACCTGATATAATAATATAGTAATATATCTAGTACCTAACTAACTAATATTCTATAATGTAGAATATTGTCATTTTTTTATGAGTAAATACCAAAATAACTGTATAAAAATTCCAACGATTTATTGAGTGTAGGTACTAAGAAAAAATGTAATTTGATTTAAATGTGTTAAAATAATCACAAAAACCTGTAGAAATGCGACGTTGCCAGCCCACGCGGAATAAACGCTCTGTGAGTTTGTTTGTATGGAATTGCTGAATGGAATTGAGTGAAATTTGGCACATGCTTAGACCTGGAATTGATTAGGACATAGCGATACTTTTTATCCCGGTAGTACGATCCCATCGGATAATTTTCGACCTCCACGCGGGCGAAGACGCAGGCAAAAGCTAGCTTAGAATAAACAGAGAATCTTGTATCACAGGATGGACCAGATTACGCAAAATATATTATCACAAAAATGTGGAACACATTCCCACGTGAGTCATGTTCGTAGATTAGAGAACAATTAAAAAGATAAACAACGTAAGTACATGTACTCAGGTAATTAACATAGCTTGCATACATTTGATTATGTAGGGATACAGAATAGTTACAGAAGTTCTACTGAATCAATGCGCGCCGAGTCGCGTTGTACCTACGAAGTTAGGTAAGAAGTGGATTCAATCGATATTTGTTTAAGATATTATTCAGGCTGCCAAGTTATATGGAAGAGCCACTGATGCTACAAGTTAGATAGAAGAGCCACTATTTCTACAAGTTAGATGGAAGAGCCACTGTTTCTACAAGTTAGATAGAAGAGCCACTATTTCTACAAGTTAGATGGAAGAGCCACTGTTTCTACAAGTTAGATAGAAGAGCCACTACTTGTACAAGTTAGATGGAAGAGCCACTATTTCTACAAGTTAGATGGCAGAGCCACTATTTCCACAAGTTAGATGGAAGACGCACTATTACTACAAGTTAGATGGAAGAGCCACTATTACTACAAGTTAGATGCAAGAGCCACTATTTCTACAAGTTAGATGGAAGAGCCACTATTTTTACAAGTTAAGTGGAAGAGCCACTATTTCTACAAGTTAGATGGATGAGCCACTATTTTTACAAGTTAAGTGGAAGAGCCACTATTTCTACAAGTTAGATGGATGAGCCACTATTTCTAGAAGTTAGATGTAAGAGCCACTATTTCTACAAGTTAGATGGAAGAGCCACTATTTCTACAAATTAGATGGAAGAGCCACTATTTCTACAAGTTAGATGGAAGAGCCACTATTTTTACAAGTTAAGTGGAAGAGCCACTATTTCTACAAGTTAGATGGATGAGCCACTATTTCTAGAAGTTAGATGTAAGAGCCACTATTTCTACAAGTTAGATGGAAGAGCCACTATTTCTACAAATTAGATGGAAGAGCCACTATTTCTACAAGTTAGATGGAAGAGCCACTATTTCTACAAGTTAGATGGAAGAGCCACTATTTCTACAAGTTAGATGGAAGAGCCACTATTTCTACAAGTTAGATGGAAGAGCCACTATTTCTACAAATTAGATGGAAGAGCCACTATTTCTACAAGTTAGATGGAAGAGCCACTATTTCTACAAGTTAGATGGAAGAGCCACTATTTCTACAAATTAGATGGAAGAGCCACTATTTCTACAAGTTAGATGGAAGAGCCACTATTTCTACAAGTTAGATGGAAGAGCCACTATTTCTACAAGTTAGATGGAAGAGCCACTATTTCTACAAGTTAGATGGAAGAGCCACTATTTCTACAAGTTAGATGGATGAGCCACTATTTCTACAAATTAGATAGACACAACATAACATCACGCCTATTTTCCCCGAAGGATTAGGCAGAGGTGACCTATAGACTAGCACACCCACATTTCGCCGGTTACGTTTAAGTGCGATGTTATAGGGGGCGAACCTACTATACTACAATCGACCATCGTCAGCATATCAGCAGATAGATGGATGCGTCCCACTAACATAGGTACAATGACCGGTCGTGCTCGTGGGCTGCCCGTATCCATTGGATTCCTGCATTTCCCACGACCTTCACTAGGTGCCTACTTGTCAAATAATTAAAAATACCTAAATAGGTTGACAATAATTAATTGTACCCCAATTAAGCCTCCCACAAGGTGGACCGATGACCTGGACCCTAATTGCGTAACACACTACCGATCGGAATCTGAACCATTTTGAAACAAATTGATAATTCATTATATTCATTCATTATTCATTCAAGTCTGCTCGACAACGTAAATAACGCAATGGATGTTGTTGAACTGTCGAAATGAATCCGATTCCGATCGATAGTGTGTTACGCAATTAGAGTGCTGGTGTTGGCCACAGGAATCTGTTGGATGCGGGAAGCACAGAACCGGTCGATGTGGAGGCATATGTCCAGCTGTGGACGTCTTTCGACTGTGGTGATGATGATGAACACAAATTATTGTGAGGTGGTGAATAAATGAGACCTAGGACTAGCTTCGTTTAACCTAAACTGCATGTGGACGCGGCACTCGTTAACATGTAAACATAAATCGAACATAGAATACTCTTTCCCTCCTCTTTTCCCTTTCTTTATTTTTTCTCTTTTTCTTTTCTTATTTCTTTCTTTTGTTTTTCAGAGATCTTTTTATTTACGACGTGAATTGCACGCAATGCTTTCTGCGGTTAGACAACCGCATGGGGGCGTGGGAAAATGCTCCAGTTTGAATTTGGTTCCTGACAAATGAATGTGCGGTGCAAAAGTAAACTGAGCCTTCTGAATACATATTTATTTGTGATATGTAGGTATTAGTTACAAAGGTCAGTTCAATAAACGCTAGAGATAACAGTGTTTGTTTATATTGTAACTCTATAGGTAGTATCCGTATATGGAGTGTTTGCCATTTTGCCCTGGGGCCACAATGTTTTCATTGGAGTTAAGAAAGAGTGCCCCATATGCTTTTGGGTAGTGAGAAATAACTACAAAATAACTATGTGTATGACGAAGAGATTGTGGAGAAATATTAAACGGGCAACTAGGTTTAGAGAAGCTAAACTAAGGGTCTGATTCACTGTGTTCAGATAGGCTAGACTTTAAGTACCAGATAAATTCTAAAAAGGTAAACAATTTTGTATGAAATTGTCTGCCATATAAGTTAACCAGATTAAATAAAGAACACAGGAAATCTAAATAAATTAGGATCTGTGCCCTATACAGACATACACATAATTAAGTTCAATGATATTCCCATCTTTTAAGACTTTGCTCAGGTAGGTATTTAGAATGAAGAAGACTGCCTGCCTCTTTGATCTAGTGGTTGCAAGCCTACTGCTGAGTATGAGGTCCCGAGTTCCATTCCCAAGATGGGAATTTTTATTTGGTTTTTCCATCAGGAATTTCTCGGTAACAGCTTGGAGTCTGGATTTGTACCTGGTTGATGGCAATTGTATCCCCTATCATATGGGAATAAACATAACTGGCGAAATATGGGTGTACAGGTACATCTCCGCCTAATCCTTCGGGGATTACAGGCGTGAATGTTATGTATGTATGTAGAAGAAGAAAAATGAATTTATTGAAAGAAAAAACTTATCGAGTAGGTATCATGAATCCTCAAGTTAATACCGATACACTAGCAAGTTTAACTAGATGCAAATATGTAAGTACAAAGCTGCTTGTTGTTACAAATCTAGAGAAGCTGGTTAGTTAATGTTCTTGTCCCGCTGCATTTTTTAATAGTCATTTTTTAATGTTCATGCTTTGCTCACTGGCTATTTTCATTATTTCTTTGGCAAAAACCAAAAATGCTATGTGTCTGAATTTCAGAATACAACTAAGAACTTACATGATTGGACTCCTATTTATTTTAGAAAAGAATGAAAAGACATAATTTGTATTGGTGCCCCAACTGACTAAGCATTGACAACAAAATAACAAAATCATTAAAAGTTGTTGTCTGTTTGTTAGACATTTTAAAAATAACAAGTTCAGTAGTCAAGCTTTATTTTTCCAGGAATAAAAAGTTTTTAGTTACCAAGAAAGCCAATTTTGATAAATCGAGAATTTATATCCCTATCATCATCATTCCTTTGCCCTTATCTCAATTTATTTCCCACTATCAAAAAGAAAGTATGCCTTGCCTTATGCTATGTTGGGATCGGCTTCGAGTCTAACCGGATGAACCTGAATGCCAGTATTTTACATGGAGCCTATCTGACCTCCACAACCCAATTTATTTCCCACTATGTTGAATGAAATACTTCTTGCGAAATAGACCTGTCAATAATTTTTTTATTTTTTATTATCTGATCTTATCTCCAAACAGATTATTTATGACATGTCACATCATAAAATTGTAGTTACCACTTGAAAGTGAGTGACAAGTGTTAGCCTGCAAACAAACATGAAATAAAAGAGAATCACATTTTGTGTAATGTGTGTGAATTTCACACAGCATAAACAATACATTGTAAGTCTACAAATTGATTACAACAAGAATGTACACATGTTTGTTATTCCTTAGTACTACAGTTATTTATTAGTACTACAAAGACATGCAAAATGCAGTTTCTTTTTTATGTTATTAGATCTCCATTTTTTTATTGCATGAATACTATCTTTGACAGTATTGAGAGAATTTATCAACAATATCAATATCAATGGGTTATCTTTTATAGGTAGATAAAAGAATATATCTGGTTCAGAGGCAAAGTACCTAATCATTGATTTGTATAATATCTGAAACTTTCTTATTTTTTATTGAAGCATGTTGGACTATTATGTTGAGAATTTTCAAAACATTTTTTTTATTATTTAAAAAATACGTAGGAATGCATGTGTTTTGCTTTCCTCGAAGTATGTAAATAAAGTAGTTCGAAAGCACTATTATCGCGTAAATCAATTATATTACGAGTTCGGCGATGGATTCACGAGCGCATTGTACCAGGCAAGCATGCAGCTTAGAGATCATTCAACTATGAAAATTGTTCGATATATAAATAGGCTAAGACCGCACGACCTTAACGTCGAGGTAAAAGCACTCTATCGTATGCAATCGATGTGCAATTGCCCGTTAAAGCGTAAATGGAGTACGACACAGGCGATAGGTAATTCATTACTCGCAATCGTTTTCCTCGCTGAATATTTACGAACGGTTAATTTTTGTTTACCGACAAAAATAATTCGAAAGTTAAAGCGGGAGTCCTTTGAAGGAAAACCTAAAATATCCCTTCGCATTGGCAAAATGCATCCCCTCCCTAAAAATAATAAGGTGTCCGTGAAACCAAAATTTTCTCAAATTCGCAGACATGGTTACTGAAGACCTATATTGAAATAAATGCTGGAAATAATATAGACGAAAACTTACCCCATTGTTTCTTTTCCTGCTGTCATTTAAACACAATAATTTTAGAAAATATTTTACTTCATAATTTTCAATTTTTCACTCGCGAACTGTCACAAGCGGCGATCTGCCATAAACTAAAGATTATACACAATGTTGCCAATTGACTGAAACTGAAACGAATAAAAAGAATATTGTCTACGTCTCATACAATGAAAAATCTGTTTTTATTATTTCATTTCTCAATCCAACTGTGATTTTGATTTCTACGAAAAATTAAATTAAAGTTTTATGGAAGCTATGAATACCATGAAATAAACAAATATTTTTTACTTATTGGTAGTTCTGACATCTGTTGGAACATATCTAAATAAATTACTACTCAACGTAAGAGGGCACTTTTCGATTGGTACAGCTATTCGCCAATAGATGACATTGCCTTAAATATTTAAGTAATCGCAGTTTGATTTGCTACTCGTACATCGAATCAAAAATTAAATGCAATATAGCTAAAAATAAACTTTAATTTATTACTTTACAAAACTAATTTTAAATAAATCTGGATGTTTTTTTTAAGATCCCGTCGTTATAGTTGAATGTGTTTACAATATTTACTAGCTTCGCCCCTTGTTTCAGTTAGATTGGGAGAAATTCAAGAAAATATTACCTAGAGGGCAGGGACCTTTTGCCGCACTGAATGCATATACACGCTGATTTTTTTTTTATTGGCTAGTGAGCGGGCACGATAGTGATAGATAAGAACAACTTTTCATTATGAACAGCTTTTACTATGGGACCAACCTGAAATCGAGAAAAAAAATCTGCTGTTCCCTACATTTATGTTCGTCGTATAACTTGTCAAAAAGTAGGGAACAGCTGATTATTAGGGTTCCGTACCCAATGGGTAAAACGGGACCTTATTACTAAGACTCCGCTGTCCGTCTGTCTGTATGTCTGTCTGTATGTCTGTCACCAGGCTGTATCTCATGAACCGTTATAGTTAAACTGTTGAAATTTTCACAGGTGATGTATCTCTGTTATAACAACAAATACTTTAAAAAAACAGAATAAAATAAATATTTAAGGGGTTCCCATACAACAGAACAGACATGATTTTTTTGCCGTTTTTTGATTATGGGTACGGAACCCTTCGTGCCTTGTCCGGTTTTTCGCACTTGGCCGGTTTTTTTCGCGATTTCAGGTTTGGTCCCATAGAAGGTAAAAGTTGTTCATAATGATGAATACAACACTATCGTGGCAGCTCCCTAGCCAATAAAAAAGCAGCGTGTGGCAACAGGGCAAAAATAGTGATGGGACACAAATCATCAACACATTTTTAACAAAAATATTACATAATATGGGCTTTATAAAAACATTTGGTGCAAAATCTTTTTTGGCATTGAATGCAGAGTTTTGATTTTTTCACTTTTTTATTTCCTTCAACGCTGCTTAAGGTTGTTCGCAACTTTTGGTAGCACCCTAGACACGTCCTGCGCTTGATGCCCTTTTGTGACGCGAAATTATTAGTAATCCCAGTAATCCTCACAAAAAATGGCAAACGTGCATATCATAATTGCGTAATCACAACACTGGTCATCATGTAAACCAAGGCTGCTCAACCCCAGGCCCGCGGGCCACTAACTGGCCCGCCAACGCGTTTGAATTGGCTCACCAAAAGCTATCAGCTGGCAGCTTTTCAGAACAGATTTTAGGACTTCAAACCAGCAGGCTTACTCTTGAAAGCCAGTTCTATAAATATTTTACTTTTAGGGTTCCGTACCTCAAAAGGAAAAAAACGGAACCCTTAGAGGATCACTCGTATGTCTGTCTGTCTGTCTGTCCGTCTGCACAGCCAATTTGCTCCGAATCTAATAGACCGATTAAGTTGAAATTTGGTACACATATGTATTTCTGTGATCCAAACACGGACGTGTAACGTAAATAAATTAATTTTGAATATGGGGGTCAACTTTGGGGCAAACAAAAAAATTAAAAAAAAAAAGTTTCGCAAACTGTACCGTGTGACATATCAAATGAAAGGGCTTACTGTGAGGGTCTCAAATATATATATATTTTATAATTTTAAAATAAACCATTTTATAGTTATTTAAGAAAATAGACGAAAAGTGACGTTTCCCCCCTTATCTCCGAAAGTACCTACTGAGCCTAAAATTTTGAGAAAAATACAGAAAATAGTTTAATACCTATAGATTACAGGAAAACCTATAAGAAGTCGATGGTCTTAAAACAACATGGTAATTCTCTCAATATTGTGCGTACAAACTTACCTTTGCCCATAGTTAAATAAAAAGGATCCAACCCATATTAGGTGTATTGTGGGTTGGATCCTTTTCGTTTAACTAAGGACATTTGTAGTTGGAATGTATGGGAGAACATGTTTTTCAACTACAATGTTATGTTTGTTCTTGGGATAAATTCATTCCAATTACGGAACCCTTTATTGTGCGTGGTCCGACACGCACTTGACCGGTTTTTTTTTACAAAACATAATTATTTGCTCCAACAGTACCACCAACCATCCAATTGCTCCAACAGTGCCACCACCCATCAAATTGCTCCAACAGTGCCACCAACCATCAAATTGCTCCAACAGTGCCACCAACCATCAAATTGCTGCAACAGTGCCACCAACCATCCAATTGCTCCAACAGTGCCACCAACCATCAAATTGCTCCAACAGTACTACCAACCATCAAATTGCTCCAACAGTACTACCAACCATCAAATTGCTCCAACAGTGCCACCAACCATCAAATTGCTCCAACAGTGCCACCAACCATCACATTGCTCCAACAGTGCCACCAACCATCCAATTGCTCCAAAAGTGCCACCAACCATCAAATTGCTCCAACAGTGCCACCAACCATCAAATTGCTGCAACAGTACCACCAACCATCCAATTGCTCCAACAGTGCCACCAACCATCACATTGCTCCAACAGTGCCACCAACCATCCAATTGCTCCAAAAGTGCCACCAACCATCAAATTGCTCCAACAGTGCCACCAACCATCAAATTGCTGCAACAGTGCCACCAACCATCCAATTGCTCCAACAGTGCCACCAACCATCAAATTGCTGCAACAGTACCACCAACCATCCAATTGCTCAAACAGTGCCACCAACCATCAAATTGCTCCAACAGTGCCACCAACCATCAAATTGCTCCAACAGTGCCACCAACCATCAAATTGCTGCAACAGTGCCACCAACCATCCAATTGCTCCAACAGTGCCACCAACCATCAACTTGCTGCAACAGTGCCACCAACCATCAAATTGCTCCAACAGTGCCACCAACCATCACATTGCTCCAACAGTGCCACCAACCATCCAATTGCTCCAACAGTGCCACCAACCATCAAATTGCTCCAACAGTGCCACCAACCATCAAATTGCTCTAACAGTGCCACCAACCATCCAATTGCTCCAACAGTGCCACCAACCATCCAATTGCTCCAACAGTGCCACCAACCATCAAATTGCTCCAACAGTGCCACCAACCATCAAATTGCTGCAACAGTGCCACCAACCATCCAATTGCTCCAACAGTGCCACCAACCATCAACTTGCTGCAACAGTGCCACCAACCATCAAATTGCTCCAACAGTGCCACCAACCATCAAATTGCTCCAACAGTGCCACCAACCATCACATTGCTCCAACAGTGCCACCAACCATCCAATTGCTCCAACAGTGCCACCAACCATCAAATTGCTCCAACAGTGCCACCAACCATCAAATTGCTCTAACAGTGCCACCAACCATCCAATTGCTCCAACAGTGCCACCAACCATCAACTTGCTGCAACAGTGCCACTAACCATCAAATTGCTGCAACAGTGCCACCAACCATCAAATTGCTCCAACAGTGCCACCAACCATCAAATTGCTGCAACAGTGCCACCAACCATCAAATTGCTCCAACAGTGCCACCAACCATCACATTGCTCCAACAGTGCCACCAACCATCCAATTGCTCCAACAGTGCCACCAACCATCAAATTGCTCCAACAGTGCCACCAACCATCAAATTGCTGCAACAGTGCCACCAACCATCCAATTGCTCCAACAGTGCCACCAACCATCAACTTGCTGCAACAGTGCCACCAACCATCAAATTGCTCCAACAGTGCCACCAACCATCAAATTGCTCCAACAGTGCCACCAACCATCACATTGCTCCAACAGTGCCACCAACCATCCAATTGCTCCAACAGTGCCACCAACCATCAAATTGCTCCAACAGTGCCACCAACCATCAAATTGCTGCAACAGTGCCACCAACCATCCAATTGCTCCAACAGTGCCACCAACCATCAACTTGCTGCAACAGTGCCACCAACCATCAAATTGCTCCAACAGTGCCACCAACCATCAAATTGCTCCAACAGTGCCACCAACCATCACATTGCTCCAACAGTGCCACCAACCATCCAATTGCTCCAACAGTGTCACCAACCATCAAATTGCTCCAACAGTGCCACCAACCATCAAATTGCTGCAACAGTGCCACCAACCATCCAATTGCTCCAACAGTGCCACCAACCATCAAATTGCTCCAACAGTGCCACCAACCATCAAATTGCTGCAACAGTGCCACCAACCATCCAATTGCTCCAACAGTGCCACCAACCATCAACTTGCTGCAACAGTGCCACCAACCATCAAATTGCTCCAACAGTGCCACCAACCATCAAATTGCTCCAACAGTGCCACCAACCATCCAATTGCTCCAACAGTGCCACCAACCATCAAATTGAAATGCATTCTCAGTCATAGTTAATGCAAATAGACATTGCATAGAAAAGCGCCAGTCCTCCGGTTACACCACGAAATCAGAAGATATTTATTGTTTTATTTTATTGTTCTACTTTAAATATTATTACTAGCTATTACGCTTTGCCCGTGACTTTACCCGAGTGGATTTTGAATCTCCCTACTTATACAAACTTCAACTTCTTTATTGTGCTTGATGTGGTCTCCTTTCAGTGAAGGACAGGGACGTAGCTTCTGCCGTGCCGTATCAGCCGTATCAATTATACGAGGCCCGCAAGCTTCAGGCACAGTAGACATATATAGCCCCCGACGCGACCTGTGTAAGCAAAACTCCGTAAAATAATTATACAAAACCTTACATTCATATTGATAAGAGGAATGAGTAACCTAATGAAAATATGAAAATTAACATAATATTTGTGTATGGGCACAGATTAATACAGATGGGACACTCCACGAAATTATTTCAATAAAAAGCGACTCTTGCTACGACACAATAAAGTGCAGTTCAGGTCGCACAACGCTTATATAGCGAGCCGGCCGCGTACTTGTAGCTTCATACCTAAACTGCGGAGTGTCCCATCTATATTTGGTATTCATAAAAGTAGAACACGGCTTTATGAACTATATAATGAAAGGTCTTTTGTAAACACTGCTGAATTTAATTTATATGTTAGAAACTATTCAAAATTATTTAAAAAAGTTTGTTGTATGGCCAAGTCGCGTTATTTGAGTTCGAAGATTAAAAACAGTAGTAATGTAATTAAAACGACTTGGAATATTATTAATAGTGAAACGGGAAGGTCTAATAACCGAAGTGCTGACTACAGCCTGTCTATTAATGACAATATAATAAAATCAGACTCACAAGTCGCCGCGGCCTTTGAAAATTTCTTTTCAGATATTCCCGTTTCAACTACTAAATCCCTAAACTCATCAACTTCTGTTGCTGAGTCTTTGCTTAAGGAAAATGTTAATGCTTGCGATTCGGAATTTAATTTTGAACAAATTACCTGTAGAGACATAATTAAAACCTTTCACACTTTAAATGTAAAAAAGACAGCAGATCTGTGGGGTAATTCTGTAGAAGTTGCTAAGTCTATTATTGACATTGTAGCACCTACTTTAGCTCTTATCTTTAATAACTGTATCGACTGTGGGGAGTTTCCTGACCTCATGAAATATAGTAAAATAATACCTTTGTTTAAATCAGGTAGTACGTCAGACCCCACAAATTATAGACCTATTTCAGTACTACCTACGTTTAGTAAAATTTTTGAGAAATTAATTTTAGACCAATTGCAAAGATTTTTTAATAAACATAAATTATTACATAACAACCAGTTCGGTTTTACAAAGGGTCGTTCAACTACTGTGTTGAACTTTTAGGACATATTTATAATGCATGGGAAGACAAATGCGATGCCTTGGGCATCTTTTGTGATTTGTCCAAGGCATTCGATTGCGTTCTCCATGAAACGTTAATCAGGAAACTCATCCATTACGGGATCCGGACACCGCTCTGGATCTTCTTACTTCATACTTGAGTAATAGGATTCAGAGCGTTGACGTTAATGGAAAAAGATCGCCCGGATCTATAGTAACAATGGGGGTCCCACAGGGCTCGATTCTTGGTCCTTTCTTGTTTCTTATTTATATTAACGATTTGCCCCACCTCATAAAGGATAATCATGATATAGTTTTGTTTGCGGATGATACTTCACTTTTGTTTAAACTTAAACGTGAGCAGCTGGTTACTGACGATGTAAACAGAGCAATCTCAAAAGTAGTTCACTGGTTCAATGTTAATAATTTACACCTTAATGAAAAAAAAAACCAAATGCATTAGTTACAGGAACAGATGTACCCCGAAAAGTTGGAGTTAGGGCGAAACGACTCTTTTTAGCGGTAAAAAGATACGCCTGTGTTTTGGTGGCGTTAAAAGAGACTAGATTATCATCACCCCACTGGGAGACAAAGCTTAAGGTCAAATCAGTCCGCTCTACCATGGCCTCTCTCAAGGAACGAACTTCGGCCCCGCTGGTTTTTGCGCTGGACAAGTATCTCTCTGAAACTGTACTGTCATCTGCGTACCCAACAATACCAGGCCGAAGCCAGTCATTGATGTGCAGCAGGATAAGAGTTGCAGAGAGAACAGACCCCTGAGGAACTCCGGCATCAATAGCCATAAGGTCAGCAGAGCAGCCGTCTACAACTACTCTGATCAACCGTTCACTAAGGAAATCTGATATCCAGCTACAAAGTTCAGCTGGGATGCCATAAGCAGGAAGCTTGCTGAGCAGAGCAGCGTGCCAGACCCTGTCAAAGGCCTTCGAGATGTCAAGCGATACAGCCAGTGCTTCGCCGTATTTCTCGATGGCTTCACCACAGCAGTGCGTGACATACACAAGAAGATCGCCAGTTGACCGTCCCCTGCGAAAGCCATATTGACGGTCACTGAGGAGATTATTGTCTTCAAGGTAGATCAGCAACTTATTGTTCAGTACCCTTTCCAAAACTTTGCACAGAATGGAGGTAATGGCGATCGGACGGTAATGGGCAGGGTCTGCACGGTCGCCTTTTTTGGGCACTGGTTGTACATTTGCAAGCTTCCAGGATTTCGGCACCGTTCTTTTTTCAAGAGAGAGGCGGAACAAACGTGTCAATACAGGAGACAGTTCAGGCGCACACTGCCTCAACACTCTCGCTGGAATGCCGTCAGGCCCGCTGGCCATGTTCACGTCTAGACTGCACAATACTCTTCGGACCTCTTTAATGTGTACTGCGATCTCCGGCATCGAGGAGTCTCAATGAGGTACAGTAAGTGGTTGCTTTGAGCCAGCGTCCAGACGTGAATTGCTTGCAAAGAGAGATGCAAATAAATTTGCTTTCTCAGTTGCAGAGTGACCAGCGACCCATCAGGTTTCATCATAGGAGGTAAAGTGGGACGACAGAAATTCGTTTCAACCGCTTTAGACAGGGACCAGAACTGTTTACTACCCGGAGGGTGCGAGGCCAGCCTGGCCCCGATACGTCCGACATTGTCAAAACGTGCCCTACGTAATACCCGCTTGCAGAACTTGGCGGCAGAATTAAAGGCTCTTTTCTTCCTGAAGATAGCACAGTATTCTTGGGCTTAACTTTGGATGCTAAGCTTCAGTGGGGCCCGCATATAGATAAATTGTCAAAAAAGCTAAGCTCCGCAGCATACGCTGTTAGGAAAATTCGTAATTTAACTAACATAGAGACAGCCCGTTTAGTGTACTTTAGTTATTTTCATAGTAATGTCATACGGTATTCTGTTGTGGGGAAATGCAGCCGACATTCAGACTATCTTTGTTTTTCAGAAAAAAACTATTCGATGCATTTATAAATTAAGTCCGAGGCAATCTCTCAGGGAGAAATTTAATATAATGACTTTGCCTTCTCAGTACATTTTTGAAAATCTTTTATATGCCCATAAAAACATTAAATTGTTTAAAAAAATACAGTCCACAATATAAATACTAGGAACGTTGTACCTCCAACAAGGCTCAAGAAAATAGGTGGCTCATTCAGGTGTCAATGTATCTGGGCACGCCACAATTGCGGCTATAAGTCCCCTCTTTGAGGAGTGGTTGGAGAGGCCTCACGGCATCCTCACCTTCCACCTGACGCAGATCCTCAACGGACACGGTTGCTTCAGGAGGTTCCTGTTCCGGATAAGGCGGGAGGAAACGCCAGGGTGTTACCATTGTGTGGATCGCCCGGAGGACACGGTGGAGCATCCGGTGGAGGTCTGCCCGACCTGGGCAGAGCACCGCCGCGTCCTCGTGGAGGCGATCGGCGGCGGCGATCTCTCGCGTCCGGCCCTGGTACAGGCCATGGTACGGAGCGAGAGTGCATGGGCAGCCGTCACCTCCTTCTGCGAAGCAGTAATGCTCGCGAAAGAGGAGGCTGAACGCGTGAGGGAGAGGCAATCTTTGCGCCCTCACGCCCCTAGTCGCCGCAGGAGACGCCCTGGGCGTCGGGAATCGATAGCCGATTCCCGGCCACCGTAGGCGCGGGCTTGCGGATGGCGAGCAATGGGTAGCTCGCCATCCGGTAAGGACCAGGCCCGGGTCGATGGCGCGTTGTGTTCCACGCGCGCCTCAAAAAGATGTCAGCACTAGCTGAAGGGGTCCGCTAGGGCCGACGCCCGCCAGGGTTGCGGGTTGTTCGAAAGAGTTACCGTGGCCCTGGCACAGGCAACTGAAGGAACACGGGTGGGTTTTAGTCAGTAGAAGTCTGACACGCCCTCCCACTCCACCCAGAGCGGGAGAAGTTATTTGATGATGGGAAATCACACAAAAAAAGGTGTCAATATATACGCTTTTATAATAAACTTCCAAGCCACGTTCAAGATCTGAGCCTTAATAAAATCAAATCATTCATTAAACGCAAGTTGTGTCAGAAAGCTTTTTATACCGTTAAAGATTATATTGAGGACAAAAAGGGATGGGATTGAACTGCTCCAATTTTTTAAAATTTTTGCATACTGAATGACATGAATATTTACTTTGTAAAGTATTATATTATTTTAATTTATTGTGAATGTGAAGACTATGTAGGTCATTGCTTTTTTGTTTGTTTTATTTTTTCTCTCAGTTATTTTTAATCATGGTCTGGCAGTTTGAGTAATCTATGCGGCCTACCCCAATGTCCTTTCTTTGGTATTGTTCGTCGAATCGTTGAGCTAGTTGAGCTGCGCGATTACTGACAAATGCGTGCACTGACTGGACAGGTCCTCTCAATCTGTGTGGTTCTTTCCTCAAAAGACCATTTCAGACACCAATCTACATGGTCTTCACATGAAGTGACCAGGATTATGTCTGGACTTTATAAGAGACTGTGACCTCTGAGTTTGTTTCGCCCTTTCTTCTCAGAGTAGTCAGATAGGAAACGCCGACCTCATCTAGTTTAAAAAAAAAACATGATTGACTTGTAAAAGTGTTTGTACAAACCTACTTACAGAAATAAAAATCATTTATCATTTATTAATCTGTGGTTCTGCTTACAAAAGCCGCGTCCTTTCTAAAAGTGATCATCGCGCGAATACGCGATGTCACTTTTTGTTCGGTGAACATGAACGCGGTTTTCCGAAGAAAATGTGACATAATAGGCACGCGACGCGACGGTCGCGTTTTTATCGATTTTCTCATAACATTGATTTTTGCACATAAGTGCCCTTAAAGTATATTATTATAGGTATAATAGATATATTTCTCTAGAGATCCTAAATTAATTAATAAATACCTGTCTACCTTTCCCAGGGTTGTAATTTTTATATAGGTAAGCTTATGTATTTCCTTAGGGCTCCAGTTATTTCTCAAAATGGGTGTTTCGTCGTTTCGCACCACGAGTGGTTCGGACCGCGGTGTGAAACACCGAAGAGCTCTTAGGAATAGGCTGTTTCGGACCGCGGCGGTCCTTGGAGCGCCGAGCGGTGTGAATCGACCAATAGCTCTTAGGAATGGGGCGATTCGAACCACTATGTTTAGGTACAAGCTAATTTCAAAGTTTGTATGTACAGTCGAGTAGAAAAGTGTTTCATGAAAATAAAACAGTTACGACTTGATATTTTATTTATAATCATATTTGGACGTAGTTATGCTATAACGTTCCAATCCACAAGGTGGTCAAAATTGAGTTTTTGAGCCCAAGCTAGGTATTTTGACAAGTATATAATAAAATAATGTTTATTTATTTAGTTGAAGTGATACATACTACTTAGTTGTACTCGCTACCAAAAAAAAGCGTACCACAAAATTAAAAAAACGCGATTTACTCAGTTCGACCTGCGTGTGGATTGGAACGTTATAGCATAACTACGTCCATTTCAAAATCACAATCGCATACTAAAATGTAGTAAAAGTGGTTGAATTTAAATCACAGTTTTAGGTCCGGAGGTTTAGGCGTGGAAACGTAACAGACAGACAGACAATGATAATTTCTTATTGTAAATATTACAGTATGGATAGTTCTGTGGTTTCAGTAAAGTAACAGACTTCAATTATAGCAACTGTCTTACGATAGTTTTTCGCGTTGTTTCTATTTTTATTAGTTTACGTAAATTTTACCATAGACTGCTGAAATCTGGTTTTATTTTCTTTCTTTGCTGTGAATTTTCTTTCTCCGTAAAATCTCTAGTATATATACATACTTATATAATGGCTAAGTAATGTGCTTGGCTTGCATGGCTTGTGGCTACGTAATAATAGCGACACGGGTCGGTCGATCAGGTTAAGCTACGCTTGCCACGGTTGGTCCGTGGATGGGATCTTTACATACTCCTCCGTGCCTCGGAAAGCACGTTAAGCCGTTGGCTGTCATTCGTGGTTCTTTGACAATCGTTACGGGTCGTCAGAAGCCCGAAAGTCTGACAACCAGTCTTACCAAGGGGTATCGTATTACCCAGTAACTGGTTTGTGGAGGTCAGATAGGCAGGCGCTCCATGTAAAAACTGGTATTCAGCTGCATCCGGTTAGACTGGAAGCCGACTTCAACATAGTTGGGAAGAGGCTAGTCAGGCTAGGCAGATGATGAAGTATTTATACATATAATTGATTGAAAGGCGATGACTACCGATATGACCACTAATAGAGAGAAGTAGGTATTGAAGAAAAATACATGTTGCGTCGAGCCTCAATAGATTGGGACTTATTCCCGGAGAATGTTGATGATGACTCAAGTCATTGACCAGCGATGGACCAATGAACTTAGGGCTCATCAGTCCTCAGCCCTCACCTCACACACTGTTCCACACCACGCGACGCGGGGCCACGTCAGTGTCGCTGTGTATAGTCTGCTTAAAAAGACTGAGGTGGGTAAACTGTTCCTTAGCTGGAAAATTGCATGTTTTGCTTAACTTAGGGTCTTATTCAGCTGGAGACTGAAGAAGAATTAGGTCTAATTTTCACCACACATCACTAAATGCGTTTAACGCTAATCGAGTTTAAAACATCATTCTGTCTCTGTCATCTTCAAACGATTAAAAGAAACGGAGAGATGTTTTAAACTTGTTTAGCGGTAAACGCGTTTAGTGATGTGTGATGAAAATGAGCCTTAGTAACATACCTTAATGACATAACATTTGCATTTATGTAACGGCCGTTTATTAGGGTTCCGTACCAACATGGTAAAAAGGAACCCTTATGGTGCGACTCAGTCTGTCTGTCCGTCTGTCACAGCTGGATATCTCAAGAGCTACAAATGCTATCAACTTGAATTTTGGAATAGTTTTAGATGACGTTTGCCCTACCATTTTTTAAGCCGTATAGTTTTTGGCTTTTGAAGAAAAATGTAAAAAAAAAATACCATTCCCCCCTTATCTCCGAAGTTTGCATAGAGAAAAATCTGAAATTATTCTGTGATAGAAATGTATGTACAGATTACAGGAAAAATATAACGATGTTTCTAAATGGCACAGTTTTTTTTAATATATGATGGTACGGAACCCTCGGTGCGCGAGTCTGACTCGTTCTTGACCGGCTTTCTAATGTTTTTGGAGAGACAAATGCAATTAGATGAAACCAATCAGTTTGCGTCTGATAGGTATTTGACTATCAATAATTCAGTTGTTAAATTGTTAAGACAGTAGCAATACATAACGTGTCTCTATCTAAGTACCTACATTCTCACTTATATACTTTTGAAAATTTTGTGGCTTTCGGTTGTTTGGCAAAATAGGTAGGTTCTTAAATTTCAGATAACTATTTAGGGCCGGTTTTTTGACCCGTAGTTAACTTAACCAATGGTTAATATAGTAACTAATGGTTCAATTTTGGCTAAATGTGAAAGGCTAAACATTAATGATTTAACATGATTGTATTCATGTTAACTCATTCATGTAAAAAAAAAAGTAAATAATGACATTTTGGCAAACACGTTTAGCCAAAATTCAACCATTACTTACTATATTTAACCAATGGTTAACTACGGATCAAAAAATCGGCCTTTATAAATGAATTACTCTGTCTTACCTAACATTTGCCTTTTACTCTTAATTATATTAAAAACTTTGATAATACACTTTGTTTATTGAATAAAATAACTTTATAATAAAATAAAATAACTCTTTTCTGTACCTATGAATCAATCGAGATATCGAAAAACTATTTTTAGAGCTCATCTTTATTTAGTAATTTTTTGAGAAGGCAATTTACAGGAATAACTTAATTTTTATCAACAAATAAACAACAAGTGATAAATGATAAATGATTTTTATTTCTGTAAGTAGGTTTGTACAAACACTTTTACAAGTCAATCATGTTTTTTTTAACCGACTTCCAAAAGGAGGAGGTTCTCAATTCGTCTGTATGTTTTTTTTTTTTGTATGTTTGTTACGCGATTACTCAAAGACGGATGGACCGATTTAGAAAATTCTTTTTTTGTTTGATAGGGTATACTTCCGAGGTGGTCCCATATAAATTTTATTAACTTTGCTTGGGGAGTTTTTGAGTTATCTTCAATAATACGTATATTTCCTACTTATTTTATATGGATGATGTGATGATGTTTTAATAACTTCCTATCACTGTTATTTATATTATTGTGCTCAATTATGTATTCGAATTTGTGTGAGGTAGGTTCCACAACTAAAAAGTGAAAAATAAAAACTTTTTAGCAAAAAATAAAACCGACTTCCAAAACAAAACACTACAAAGTGAAAAATAACTTTAATTTCGGAAGTCGGTGGCAAAAACCGAAAACACAAAACCCAAGACACCGACTACCGACATTAAAGTTATTTTTCACTTTGTAGTGTTTTGTTTTGGAAGTCGGTTTTATTTTTTGCTAAAAAGTTTTTATTTTTTTTAAACTAGATGAGGTCGGCGTTTCCTATCTGACTACTCTCAGAAGAAAGGCCGAAACAAACTCAGAGGTCACAGTCTCTTATAAAGTCCAGACATAATCTTGGTCACTTCATGTGAAGACCATGTAGATTGGTGTCTGAAATGGTCTTTTGAGGAAAGAACCACACAGATTGAGAGGACCTGTCCAGTCAGTGCACGCATTTGTCAGTAATCGCGCAGCTCAACTCAGAACTTAAGGAGCTCAACGATTCGACGAACAATACCAAAGAAAGAACATTGGGGTAGGCCGCATAAATTACTCAAACTGCCAGACGATGATTAAAAATAACTGAGAGAAAAAATAAAACAAACAAAAAAAGCAATGACCTACATAATCTTCACATTCACAATAAATTAAAATAATATAATACTGTACAAAGTAAATAGTCATGTCAACATTCAGTATGCAAAAATATAAGAATAAAATAAAATTTGGAGCAGTTCATTCCCAAGCCTTTTTGTCCTCAATATAATCTTTAACGGTATAATAAGCTTTCTGACACAACTTGCGTTTAATGAATGATTTGAATTTATTAAGGCTCAGATCTTGAACGTGGCTTGGAAGTTTATTATAAAAGCGTATACATTGACACCTGAATGAGCGACCTATTTTCTTGAGCCTTGTTGGAGGTACAACAAATTTGTGTTTGTTCCTAGTAATTATATTGTGGATATCACTGTATTTTTTAAACAATTTAATGTTTTTATGGGCATATAAAAGATTTTCAAAAATGTACTGAGAAGGCAAAGTCATTATATTAATCTCCTTAAATTTCTCTCTGAGAGATTGTCTCGGACTTAATTTATAAATGCATCGAACAGCTCTTTTCTGCAAAACAAAGATAGTCTGAATGTTGGCTGCATTTCCCCACAACAGAATACCGTACGACATCACACTATGAAAATAGCTAAAGTACACTAAACGGGCTGTCTCTATGTTAGTTAAATTACGAATTTTCCTAACAGCGTATGCTGCGGAGCTTAGCTTTTTTGACAATTTATCTTATATGTGGGCCCCACTGAAGCTTAGCATCCAAAGTTAAGCCCAAGAATACTGTGCTATCTTCAGGATTCAATTCTTCGCCCTTTATCAACACGTTAGTTTTCACCTGCCTAACGTGAGGTAGCGTAAATTTAATGCATTTGGTTTTTTTTTCATTAAGGAGTAAATTATTAACATTGAACCAGTGAACTACTTTTGAGATCGCTCTGTTTACGTCGTCAGTAACCAGCTGCTTACGTTTAAGTTTAAACAAAAGTGAAGTATCATCCGCAAACAAAACTATATCATGATTATCCTTAATGAGGTAGGGCAAATCGTTAATATAAATAAGAAACAAGAAAGGACCAAGAATCGAGCCCTGTGGGACCCCCATTGTTACTATAGATCCAGGCGATCTTTTTCCATTAACGTCAACGCTCTGAATCCTATTACTCAAGTATGAAGTA
This sequence comes from Dicycla oo, assembly GCA_948252095.1. NCBI lineage: Eukaryota > Metazoa > Arthropoda > Insecta > Lepidoptera > Noctuidae > Dicycla > Dicycla oo. Next base: position 1,401,999 of record OX411733.1, read on the forward strand.
AGAAGATCCAGAGCGGTGTTCCGGATCCCGTAATGGCGGAGTTTCCTGATTAACGTTTCATGAAGAACGCAATCGAATGCCTTGGACAAATCACAAAAGATGCCCAAGGCATCGCATTTGTCTTCCCATGCATTATAAATATGTCCTAAAAGTTCAACGGTATCAGTAGGTGAACGACCCTTTGTAAAACCGAACTGCTTGTTATGTAATAATTTATGTTTATTAAAAAATCTTTACAATTGGTCTAAAATTAATTTCTCAAAAATTTTACTAAACGTAGGTAGTACTGAAATAGGTCTCTAATTTGTGGGGTCTGATGTACTACCTGATTTAAACAAAGGTATTATTTTACTATATTTCATAAGGTCAGGAAACTCCCCACAGTCGATACAGTTATTAAAGATAAGAGCTAAAGTAGGTGCTACAATGTCAATAATAGACTTAGCAACTTCAACAGAATTACCCCACAGATCTGCTGTCTTTTTTACATTTAAAGTGTGAAAGGTTTTAATTATATCTCTACAGGTAATATGTTCAAAATTAAATTCCGAATCGCAAGCATTAACATTTTCCTTAAGCAAAGACTCAGCAACAGAAGTTGATGAATTTAGGGATTTAGTAGTTGAAACGGGAATATCTGAAAATAAATTTTCAAAGGCCGCGGCGACTAGTGAGTCTGATTTTATTATGTTATCATTAATAGACAGGCTGTAGTCAGCACTTCGGTTATTAGACCTTCCCGTTTCACTATTAATAATATTCCAAGTCGTTTTAATTACATTACTACTGTTTTTAATCTTCGAACTCAAATAACGCGACTTGGCCATACAACAAACTTTTTAAAATAATTTTGAATAATTTCTATAAATTCAGCAGTGTTTACAAAAGACCTTTCATTGTATAGTTCATAAAGCCGTGTTCTACTTTTATGAATACGAATGGTAGCCCAATCACTGAAAGACGCGTTACTATTAACCGAGATAGTCTTGGGAATACAGATGAGATTAAATTGTTGACAGTACATATTAAAAAAATCATCATATAGATGATTAGGATCATTATGAGCAGTATGATTAGCCAAAACTGTTAATTTATTAATGAGTTTAACTTTAAAAGCTTCCAAACGACTTGTAGTTTTGGGGTTAACAATGATATCCTTTTTAGCCACTTTGTTGTTTTGGTTTTGGATAGTAATCCTTTGCCCGCAATGATCAGAATCCAGTAAATTTATAATTTCTTTATGGCTTGGAATAACATCTGTATAAATATTACTAGGCATGTGGCACTAGCAGGGGTTATTCTTGTGGGCTCCAAAAAAAAAGTGCAAAAAGTGCATTTTTTTAAACAAGTTTTTATTAATCTGGATACTATCTAGGGCAGAGTCCATGTCAAACGAGCACAAACTCGATAGTGTTGCGTCGTTTTATTAATGAGTTCCCATGGCCACCTTCCGGCTCCATCATCAGATCAGCTCCATATCATAATAATATTGCATTGTCATCCAATTTACATATGCATATAAAATTTCAGCTCAATCGGAAACCGGAAAGTGGGTCAAATTTAACTTGAAGGATTCGATTACAGACAGACAGACACCGTGGCAGGTGAAACTAAATAAAAGCTTGTAAAAAGATGACGTTTCTTGAAATATTATTGAGTCACCAAGATAATAAGTAGGAATTGCTAGCAGAATAACGGCCGAACCCAATAACCTATTTTTAGTAAAAGACAGATCGCTATTGATGATAGACAATATAATTCTATCAGACCATCTGTCATTACATTCCTTTCGTTCGTTCGTGTTCTTTTGTTTTTTTCTGTCTCAGATTATTGGGACGTTAAAACCATAGATAGATAAGTTTTCTATCTCCAGTATGCCAAAACTGGTGATAGATAGGTTATTTGGTTCGGCGGTTCAATTATCTAGCCTATTATAGTAATATCATAAAAAATATAAGTTTCTTAATAAAATAAATAATTCGTGAGTTCTAGAAATATGTCAAACAAACCACTAATATTCAAATGTATTTAATGCGGGCTCGTGGCTAAATAATACCAGCCGTACAGTCCGGTCTTCAAGTTTAAGCAACGCTTGACGAGGTCAGTCTGTGGATGGGTGACCATTCACTACATACCAAGACTCCCTCCACGCTTCGGAAAGCACATTAAGCAGTTGTTCCCGGCTGTCATTCGTAGATTATTGCTTAGTTTGTGGATGTATGCCAGTCGTCACGGGAAAATAGAACTGACAACCAGTCGTGCAAAGGGGTATCGTGTTACCCAGTAGTTGGGCCAGATAGGCAATTAGTCGCTCCATGTAAAATACTGGTATTCAGCGGCAACCGGTGACTGGAAGCCTACCCCAAGATAGTTGGGAAAAGGCTAGGCAGAGGATGACAAGTACCTACCGCGTTAATTCCAAGCTAAGTTCCACTTTTACAACCAAAAACAAATAACTATTGAATTAATTACCCAATTTTAATCTGGCAACACCATCTCTAGAGCTACAACTAACTATCCGTCCCTTTGTTCAGACAGTGAAAGTAAGAGTTATGTAAAAATTGTAGCAATCGTTACTTGTATGTTATCCGTTAAGGTGACGTAGTCGACCATTTTGTTTTTATTTTTGTTTATGCAAATGGCGAGATGAAAGCTCAGTAATTGGTATCTTGATGTAATTGAGCTGATGAATGTGTGTCTTGGTTTCGTAGATAAATAGAAGTGCTGATGTTTGTTATGGTAACTCTGTAAGGCTTAGGTATTTCAGCAAATAAACTTTACAGCAAAAGTTATAAGAGTTGCATTCCATAAATAAAACAACTGCACAAAGTTTTTCCTGAACTGTATTGAAATTCTACCCTGTAATATATTATATTTGATTAGAGAGAATACAGTTCTTACTGATTTTAGGGTTAATAACCATAGTCAAAAATCAGCCTAGTGATTCCCGAATCCCAAAGTTTAACAGCAACTTCGAAGGCCACATAAATAATGGACAGGTCCCAATGATTTGGTACACGCACATAACTTAGAAACTATTAAACTAATAAAACTCCCAAACATTAGCACTACGCCTTAACAAGTAAAAGATCGATATAAACGATTGTGACCGAAATTTGAGTCCCGAAAAAACCCGCAGCGGTGGCAACAGTGGTTCCGCTTAAACAGTTCAATGAACCCTGACGTAACAGAGTTAATGTGTAATTAACACTCAGGAACAAAAGTCTACTCGATCGATATTATATAGATTTAATAGCTGTTTGATTGGGGAAAAGTGGTAAAGAGTTTATGAAGCGTGGTGATTATAGCATTCATTGATAATTACCTCATTACTAACATAGTGTTAAGATATACTAACAAAATATGGACATTTAAATAGACTGAAAACAAACTGATTTTATTTTTATTTTTATTATTGCTCTCAGAACTGCAGTCAATAAGGTGACTCCGCGTAAGTATCACTGGTCAGTTTCCTCGCTCGTCAAGGAAACTGGCAAACACTGTCGAGTTCCAGTGTAATCCGCAAAATGGCGTACGAGTGAGGGAATATGACCAGTGATACGAGGACTCGATTGGCTCGCGTTTAGCATCGGACGTTGACTGGGTGATGTTAGGTGGACTAAGCGACTAACAGATATTTTATTGTCCCAATGAAGTGGAAAGCAGCAGCTACCAGCAGTGGTGGCCCAGTGGTAACGGCTGCGACTTACGTGTTGTAGGTCGTAGGTTCGAACCCAGGCAGGCGCTTTACTTTGTGTAAAGTTAAAATTATGGCTGCTTCAAAAACGATTTTTTTTCTATAAATGAATTTATAAATAATGTGTTTTAAATTATTTAATGTGACGATAATGAATATTGAATGTATTATAAAAGTTAAGATTGATAGTAATTAGTACTTAAAGTATGCCATTGGACGTAAATATACTCTTATATTGTAAAATTTTGCATGTCAAAAATCTGACTTAGACCAACACTGTATCCACAGAACAGATTGTGTTCTGTGACTTTACCAATACTTATTGCAAATAAAAAGATTATGATTATGATTAAATTATTTCATCACCCCTGCTCTCAAAACGGTGAAGGAAAACATCGCGAGGAAACCGGCATGTCCTAGAACCAAAAATTCGAAGACATGTGACATCTACCAACCCGCACTGGGCGCGCGTCACGCGCTTTGTTTATTACAGCCCACCCCCTCTCACTGAGAGGAGGTCTATGTGTCCCAGCAGAGGGAACATTACAAGCTGATTATGTTGAAGAGGTAGGACCTCACGATAAAGGCGAGCAATAACCACACTTGCTCACGAAGTGTAGACTGTCAAAAATACGACATCAAACACCGAGCCAAGAAATTGAAAGTCCATTTGTTGGTACAAATAATGATTTCCACCAGATCAACAAATTACTCAATCATTATTGTAACCTCATGTTAAAAAGCGAAGCGCTCTCTAAAAAGCGAAGCGCTATCGTATTGAGAGTGCAGGATCTATGTTTCTAATTTGCGCAAGTGTTATTGTTTTCGATGAGGAGTTTCTCAGTAGCAGCCCGGAGTCTAGATCTGTGCCCGGTTGATGGCAAAAGCTCGCCCCCTATTACACGGGACTTAATCATAACTGGCGAAATGTGGATGTGGATGCATACACCTCTCCTTAACCCTTCTAGCATTACAGGCGTGATGTTATGCATCCAGTGAAAGAAAGTTTTAAAAGATTTTAACTTGTATTTGTTCTTTTAGTATACACTTGAAATACAATGATTAATAGGGATGATGACTAAAAAATGTTTTTTGTCCGTCATGTAGATTATTAAAATATATTGGACACGTATTTTTTCTTTTTCTACGTAATCAAAAGATTACGGCGATACATTGAGTTAAAATGTGGCATGACGTCACGTCTTTGTAGATTTTATACGTAGAAGTGACGTAGCAAGCCCCCACTCCCGAACTTTAATGCGAGTTATCTAAGTCATTTTTTATTAATATGATAAAGCAAAAAATACGTATCTAATATTTTTTTATTATCTGACTGACGGACTAAATAGAATTTCTTTTTTTTTACCCAGGCAGCATCCCTATTACCTAGGTGTGTTTTCTTAAAATATTTCAAGATCACTAGAGAATTTCGTTTGAATACCTGCTTCCTCCCACTTTATACAGAACAGTTGAGCAAAATTCTAGACCCATCTTGGGTCTATTTCTTCATAGAACATTTCTTCTCTCTCTCATATACCTAACTGTATTCGCCTTCAAAGTCTAAATTTATTGCTTTACTAGCTGTTCCCTGCGACTTCGTCTGCGATTCAGGATGAAAAGTAGCTTATATCCTTCTCCAGGTGATCTACCCATGTGCCAAACATTAAACGGATTTGAATTCTTTCAAGACTTCAGCCGTTTTAGCGTGAAAGCGTAACAAACTCACTTTCGCATTCAAAATCAAAATAAGCAGTCATTTAAATTAAATAAAAATTAGGCTGAGAATTCGAACGTCAAAATTACATAAGACAGCCCCAAAACGCCCGCCCTTCACCACTTTAAACATGAAAAAATTGGTTTTATACAACAGTGCACAAAATAATTTAGGTTGCGCAATACAAAACATTAAATTAAATTAAATTATTTGCCATAAGTCAGCTAGCACATGCCAATATACCAGAAAAATAGTATTTATAATATTAGTTAGGTTTCTCAGCCACAAATCACGTAAACAAGACGTCACACACAACAACCAGCTTCGTCCATAACATACTAATTTCACTTCCCGTACGTTATCCTGCGCACGACCTCCCGATCTTTTCCTATTGCCAACATATGCCAACCTTGGGGCTCCGTAGTTGATTGTATTACAATGTTGTCCTCTTAATGAGTCGCATAGTAAGATGGTACATGTAAGGGCAATCTGCTTGAGGAAGTGTGATATCAGAGGTAATCCCTACTAGCGCTTTTGCGGAAAGGCCTTATTTATTTATACGTACTATACTTACATAAATTCACGCCTTCGTCCCATGAGGGTGGCCAGAAATTACAGAACGCCACCTGCTATGATCCTTACATACTCCTTTTGCTTCGTTCACGTTCATACATCTGGTCATACACGCACGCCGCTTGCGAGTACTACGCATGTAACCTTTCTGAAGAACATCACCAATAAGATCCCTATATGTCCTTCTAGGGCGTCCCCTCCCGGCGTTTCTACTCAAATTATTTTTATCCATGACAAATTTATTTATTCGTATCTTTCTTTGGTTGCTATATATAGGCAGCCCAGGCTTGCCGAGGTCCGTCCGTGGATGGGTGGCCATCCAATTCATACCGAGTCCCCTCCGTGATTCGGAAATCATGTTAAGTCATTAGTCCCGGTTGTCATTCTTACATCTTTATAACAGTCGTTATAGGTAGTCAGAAGCCCGAAGGTCTGACAACCAGTCTTACCAGTGTGTACCGTATTGCCCACTAACTGGGCTGTGGAGGTAAGATTGGCAGTTGTTCTATATAAATACTGTTATTGGGCTGCATCGGGTTAGACTGGAAGCCGACCCCAACGGAATAATAGGTTAGACAGATGATGATGAAATGGGCCACTAACTGCCTACTTGATTGAAATTGACTATCGCCCACACATCTTCAATCTACTTAATTAATACAAATAAATTCAATCATTCAATTACTGTCAGACACAAACATATACTCTCACACACACTGCACAGCCTAAACCGGGTCTTCCAGAAGCATTAAATTTTACACAAGAGTTCCTTTTGTAAAGAACCAAATAATTACCAATAAGTTTATAGAGGTATGAGCAACAGGGTGTAAAGTTCACTCATCCACTATAGGAAAGCATATATCGTCCCTGAACTTCTGATACCTCCTAACTAGTATTTTTGCGAAAAACTTTTTTATAATGCCAACTCCTAATTACGATTAAAATAAAAAAGAACAGAATTCTAACTGCATTTAATTATGATTTCATAAAAGACATAAATACTAACCAATTACTTTTTGGTTTACCAAAATTGTCTACGAAAAATTAATAAATTAGTTTTATGTTGCTCCTGTAAAATTTGTTTGTAGGTAGATAGAAGATCTCAGAAGTTCACGGGCGATATGCCAGTTGCGCGGTAAACTCTGCTTGTAATGCAGGTTTTGTTTGACGTCAGGTCTTTGATGCGTAGTTTGCAAGTGGCGTTGTAGATGCCGCCGCAAGAGATAAAGACTGGTGTCTGCAATTACACCGATATCCCTGCTATTCAAACCGGAACTCAACAATGTTGCTTGGCGGCTGATAACTTTATACGGGTAATACTTTCTCAGACAAAGACTTTCACACTTTACCATGGTCGTCGGAGTACAAAAATACTAAATAAACATTGACAACATTTTGGTATTATTTCAATAATCTCTATATTTATATAAATCTAGATCTCAAATCCAATTACGCATGACAAAGCAAACCATAATAATTATTAAAAACCAGCAACTGTCCACGAATTCGCTCGCGTGAATGTTCTTGGTTTACGAGTAACATAAATTTTATATCCTACTTGGCAATACTGTAGCTTCCCATTAGTGAAAAGATTTTCGGAATCGGATCTGTAGTTCCAAAGATTACCCCTTACATAAAAACTCACAAATTTTACCACTTTATAATATTAGTAGATATCAAACTTCTGTCGATCATCTTGAATCAAGCAGCCGTGCTGTTGCCGTGACAAAAAGGCTTCCAAATATTAGTGCATTTATATATTTTTCATATAAATTACATAGAAATTATACAGGGTTATTTGTAAAACACCAGCAACCTCTTAAGGGATCATTGTACTCATCATTATGAACAACTTTTACTATGGAACCAAACCTGAAATCGCAAAAAAAAATCAGCTGTTCAGTACATTTTGACGAATTATGCGAACATAAATGTACTGAACAGCTGATTTTTTTTCGCGATTTCAGGTTTGGTGTCATAGTGAAAGTTGTTCATAATGATGAGTACAATGACCCCTTAAGAGGTTGCTGGTGTTTTACAAATAACCCTATATATTATGACGTCGACCATTCAATAATATCTGCTTATGGAAGCCGTAGAGAATTCGCCGTCATACAATTTGAGTTTAATGACCTACATCTATTGCATTACGTGTTTGATCTGAAGTAAAATGGCTTTCTCTTACAATTAAACTTCAAATATTATCAATAGTTCTTTGTATCCTGTTTGAGTTTTTTTTGCTAGCTGTTAGAGTCATTAGAGCCCCCTTCTTCTATGTAGAAGGCTACATATTAGAAAATTTAAATGGTTATTTAGATTTCCTCTCAAAAAGCTACAGCGCTAAAGTCTTTGGTCTGGTCCAGCTTTATATAATCGTAACCTGACTTTGTCTTTTCTTTCTCCTTATTATTTCGTTGTTCCTTACTTTTGACGGTCATTATCATCTTCAGCTCGACTTCACCCATTGCTGGGCTGGGCATGGAACTCTCTTTCCTTGTCACAATCTCCACACTCCTGTGCCTATCGGTTTATAAAAAAAATATATTCAAAATCTTCTCATAATGTCTCTTTTATTTCATTATGCACTGCAAGGCGCAACTTCGTCCGCGTAAAACTTGTTTTAACAGAAAATATATCCTGTGGCACTCGGCAACATTGTAGATACCCTTTAGTGAAATAATTTTTGGAATCGGATCTGTAGTTCCAAAGATTATCCCCTACATACAAACTCACAAATTTTACCTCTTTACAATATTAGTATATTATGAGTCGTGCCACTATATTGATCCTGGGCCACTCCTGTCATTCATCTATCCATTGCATGTATTTCACGAATGAATGTATCAGGTTGGCACAAAAGTAATGAGACACTTGGTTTACGTTTTATATTTTTTATTATGATTACAATACAAAAAGCTTAGTCAATGATGTAATCACCATTAGCATCTAAGACTTCTTGCCAACGATCCGGCAAAGTTTGGATGCCTTTCGCCCAGAACTCTAATGGCTGTGCCTCGAAAAAGTTGTTCAACTCCGCCTCTACATCAGAGAAATCATTAAATTGTTTACCCCGCAAATGTTGTTTCAGGGCTCTAAACAAATGATAGTCTGATGGAGCGAGGTCTGGGGAATAAGGTGGGTGGGGTATCGTCTCCCAGCCTAAGTTCTCCATCTGTTGGCGAACGGCAGCGACATGAGGTCTAGCGTTATCGTGTAGTAAAACTACATTGACTCGTCTTCGTCGTTTTTCTTGATTGCAGCAGATAGTTTGGTGAGTTGGGTTGAATATTTGTCAGCGTTTATAGTTCCATTGTGTAATAGTTCATAAAACAGCATGTCTTGCGCGTCCCAGAAACAGCAAAGCAGAACTTTTAAGCGGTTCTTTTGACTCAGCTTCGGTTGTCGTTCGGTCGTTCTCTTAATGAATCCATGATTCATCTCCAGCAACCAGATCAGACAAAAACTCTTTACGTCGGGGTCGCAGCAAGTGATTGACAGATAGCAATACGGCCTGCCCGACTGGCAACTGTAAAGATGTGCCCACCGAGCTACAACTTTTCGATACCCAAGCTCATGCAGATGGTTTTCCACGGCATGGTCACTGCGGGTGGTCGTCCAGAGCGTGGCTGACTATCAAGGCTCCTGTCTCCTGATTTAAAACGGTCAAACCATCGGGACACCGTCGCATGGCTTGTACTTCCAGCGCCCAATGCAGTGTTGATGTTGTCAGTCGCAGCCCGCGCACTGTGGCCTAACAAGTACTCGTATAAGTATAGTGTTCGAACTTGTCGCTCGTCCATTGTTCTTCAAACTGACTAAGCCGATTTTTTTTTTTTAATACTGACCTATCGCAGTTTGCTCCGGGAGCATTGACTGCTTAACCGAGCGTTGGCGGGGCCAGAAGGGTCTCTCGCCGGTTTAGAAATTAAACTCTAAGTAGCACAGCTAAGGGCGTCCCATAGTGGGACTCGAACCTAGGCTTAGGGCGCTACTGTCTACTGAGCAAGTGGAGACTTGTTCCATCGGTATGTAATTATTATTAGAGGCGTTTAAAGCTACTTGCTCCGCACGGGCGGGCGGGTGCAAGGGTCGGGGGGATTGACATACTACTCGATGCCGCGGTGGTACTCGCCGGTGGGTACGGAAGTTAGGACGTCTGTCATGTGTAGTGTTTAGAGTTTTACGGACCGACTTCATACTCTCTTGGTAGAGAGTGATGTCGTCGTCTGGATCTAACATAGCTGTGACTAAACCGATCGCGAGGGCGGCTTTATATACCCCCATATTATCGAAAACAATTAACTTGAAAAAGGAAATGTATAGAGTTTCGTAGAGTGTCTCATTACTTTTGTGCCAACCCAAAATATGTCCTCCATAAATGAAAATATTTCCTGCCCAGTAAATTCTGCCTAGCCTTTTCCCAACTATGTTGGGGTCGGCTTCCAGTCTAACCGGATGCAGCTGAATACTAGTATTTTACATGGAGCGACTGCCTATCTGACCTCCACAACCCATTTACTGGATAATACGATACCCCTTGGTAAGACTGGTTGTCAGACTTTCGGGCTTCTCGGGTCGTCACGACCCGTAACGACTGCCAAAGATCCACGAATGACAGCCGGGACCAACGGCTTCACGTGCTTTTCGAGGCACGGAGGAGTCTCGGTATGTAAAGATGGTCACCCATCTACGGACCAACCCCGGCAAGCGAAGCTAAACCGGAAAAATCGACCCGTGCGGCTGTTATTACTTAGTCACGAGCTCCTCCCAGCCAGTAAATTACCTTCTTCCTGCCCAGTAAATTATTTTCTTTCCTTCCTCCTCCTTATCATAAAAATCGTCAAGCTTTTGAAGATAAAATCAATGGCCAACAAAAAACCATAGATTTGACACCTAAATAAATTACACGGCATACTTAACACTTCGATTAAACTCTTTCACTTGCCTATTTCCTCAGTTCCAACCTCGGAGTAACCCCGACCTGGTCACCTTGACCTCTCGCCACATGCCTTAACTGGCAGTTTAATATAACTCATATAATATTGCTAATGAAGCTCCGAAAATGGCCGCCATCTTTTGTCAGCCAAATAATGTTTTTATTGTAGTCAGCGAGAATTTTTTTTTTTTTTCTAAATATTCCGAGGTTAGGATGTATGTAATTAAAAGTGTTTTGTTATTAATAGGAAGTTTCCATTAGCTAATAAGAGATAATAATATGTTTTTATATGTAATTAATGTATAGTAGCAGAGTAAGTACGTAGGTATAGAGATAAGTGCGAACGACTAGTGAATGATCTATTCTTATAAAGAGGTGTTTGTGAGTTTTTAAGTAGGGGTAATCTGCGGAACTACTAATCTGAGTCCGGTGCGAGTATGGAGCAAGTGAACTTGTATATTTGGGGAGTCTGTTTACAAGGTATGGAAAGATTGATGAAGATGTGGAAAGGAGAGTAAATGCGGGAAATAAAGTGAATGGTGCTGTACATTCGATTGTGTCCAACCAGTTGGTGTCCAAAAAGGTGTGCTGGAGCCTACGCTTATGTATGGAAGTGAATGTTGGGTGTGGCAAAAAAAGTATAGCAGTACAATAAATGCTGTGGATATGCGTTCTTTGCGAAGCATGTGCGGTGTGATTGAGGTATGATGTGATATGGCAACGGTGCGGTTTAAAAGAAGATGTAGCGACAAAAATTAAAAAGAGTATGCTTAGATGGTTTGGTCACGTTGAGAAGATGAATGAAAGACGACTAACAAAAGGTATTTACATAGCAGGTGTGAGAGGAAACGTCGCCCGGGAGGGACGCTCTAGAAAGACATATTTTTATTTTTTTTTAATAAAGGGAACAGCAAACAGTTACATTATAAGAGCTTACAACTAGTTTAACAATAAACATTAGTAATAATATAACCCACAACGCTGTCCACAGGTAGACATAAGAGTTTAAAAGGAAAACAAGTGTAATCGCTAGGAGCTAAGGAGTTTTACGTGCGGTAGTTAGTTGTATCGTGGTTGCTTTAATAGTCAAGGATTACATTATAATATTAAGATATGAGCTTAGTAAGTTAGATGTTTTTCAGATAGGGTACACACAGGGGTTTTATTTAATAAAGTGGATCGGATGAGGCTTTTGAATCTACTCATTGTACAATTGAAGATGTCAATATTTTCAAAGGTTCTATTAAATGAGTCAACCATACGGCGGACAGGAGAGCGTTCGCCAGAATTAGTTCGGCAAGAGTTCACCGCAAAAAGAGTTATTGTTGAACATCTTCAGAAAGGTCAGGTGCGTAGTACTCGCAACCGGCGTGCGTGTATGACCAGATGTAAGAACATATACGAAGCAAAGGGAGTATGCAAGGATCGTAGCAGGTGGCGTTCTGTAGATTTTGCCTACCCCCATGGGAAGAAGGCGTGAGATTATGTATGTATGTATGTACCAATCCAATGAAGTTACAGGCTGGCTACAGCACTGCCGAGTGTCACAGGATATATATTTGTCGAAGTCGCGAGCTGAAGCAATTGCACATTACGGTAGAGGCCCACGTTCAGCAGTGGATGCTCTACGCTGATGTTGATACATTAAAAGTGAAAGCTCTTCGAGAAACTGCTATTATAATAGAATTGAATCGTTTTGGTAAGCTGCACGTACTACAGTTACACTGTTTCCTTTATACCAAGCAGCATTGCTATGTTCCGGATTGCAGTGTGTTATTAAATACTAAACGAAAATTAGAATTAGTGAATTACTTAAAGAACTTTATCTGAAAGCTCGACGATTAGCGAAAAGCGAGTAGATCTAGCAACTAGAAACGAGTTGGCGAACAACGAGCAGGGTTTGTCGTCTTCCTAATCGCGAAAAATTAATCAGCCATCCCATAAAGGGTCCAGTAGGTATTAAAGTTTTGTATGGGACAGTTGATAATTTTTTCGCGATTAACAAGATGTTGGTCCAATGGAGAAAGTTGTTCAGTTTGATGGTCTGTACCACACCCTTAAATAAGAATAAACCTTTTTGATACATGCTTAATATGTGACTTAAATAAAACATCTTGTTAATCCGTCTATTAATAGTATGTAAGCCCAAAGCTAAGCGACATAACAGATCCACACCATATTAGATGCTATTGTATCGACATCTCAAGTAAAAAGGTCGCCAGCGCATATTAGTCATCGAAGGTGAATTAAGGCTGTGTGCAGACCTGAGTCAATACTATCTTTTAACACGGGAACGCACTACCGGGATTAAAAGTATCTTATGTCGTAATCCAGGTCATAGTCTACCCATGTGCCAAATTTCATCCAAATCCGTTTAGCGGTTTTAGCGTGAAAGCGTAACAAACAAACAAACTCACTTTCGCATTTTGTATTCATATCATCATCTTCCTGCCCTTATCCCATGTTACTTGGGGTCGGCGCAACACGTTTTCTTCTTCCATTCTCCCCTGTCAACCGTCACGCTATCGTTCACTCCCTTCTCTTTCATATCATTCCTCACATAATCCATCCATCTTTTCTTCGGCCTTCCTCTCCCTGTGTGTCCATAACCATCTATATTCATCACTCTTTTAGTCACATGCGTTTCGTCCCTTCTCATCACATGCCCACACCAAGCCAAATGATTTCCTTTCATCTTTTCTGTCACTGGGGCCACTTTCAAACTTCCTCTTGTATACTCATTTCTTACTTTATCTATTCTCGTCACTCCACACATCCATCTCAACATTCTCATCTCAGCTGCATGCAATCTTTTGTCATCCGTGTTCTTCACGGCCCAACACTATTGTATTGTTATATGAAAAACAGGTCTATCGACACTCTAGCTAGACTCACAAAATGTATTAGGTACTTAAAAAAAACTCACACACTACTAAAGTTTCTATAATAATATAATTCAATCATGATTCGAAAGGCACGTGGTAACATCTATTATGAAAAGAACGTTATTGTTGTTTTTCTCGGCAACAGTACTTTTTTCGGGATGAAAGTGACCGTATGTCCATTTCTGTACACGTGACAACGTATATGCAAAATTTCAGGATGACCGGTTCAGTGGTTTAGGCGTTAACAAACAAACAAACAAACTTACTTTCGCATTTATAATATTAGTTAGGATTGACATTGCTGAATATTATATACAAAATGACATGAAAATTTACTTTAATTATTGTGAATGGAGCACTATGTGGGTATTTTTTTTTATCATTTACTTCTTTTGTTCTTTCTCAGTTAGGTCTAGCATTTTGAGTACTTTATGCGACCTACCCAAATGTCCTTTCTTTGGTATTGTTTGTCGAGTGGTTGAGCTCCGTTGAGCAACACGATTGTTGATAAATGATTGCAATGACTGGGCAGATCCACACAAATTTGTGTTTCTTTCCTCAAAAAACCATTTCAGACACGGATCTACATGGTCTGGACTTTAAAAGAGACTTTGACCCCTGATTTGTTTCGTAGATAGGAAATGTCGACTACATCTGGTTAATTTTTTAATATGCTTTTAATATGACTTGTAAAAGTGATTCCGATATCCTATTTACAGATTTTTTTGAATTTCTTCAACAGAACTGTGTCTGAATGAATTCTACTGAGAGAAACTTCTACGTCTTTCTTGTGCATGACCCGTAGCTGCCCTTATCCCAATTTATTTGCGGTCGGCGCAGCACCTCTTTTTTCCATGTTTCTCTATAAGCCTACATCTCAGCGTTCCTCCTTCCTTGCCGTTTCATATTTCACATATTCTATATTATTTATCTTTGGTCGGCTTCTTTTGTTCTTACCATCATACTTAGTTCTTTTCTTGTGACATGCTCCTAATTCCTCTGTATCACATATGCCTCATATCACAGGCATCGGTCACTCCTCAGCTTTTCTGTCACAGTCTTACCCACTCTCGCCACAAACTGGTCTGTTTGTAGCAGACAAAATGCTCTATTCCTTAAAATCACCGTGAAAACTGAAGTGAAGTGAGCTTGAAGTGAGCTGTCAATAGTGTCAATCCCTAGCGTCAAATGGAATGACAGCTCACTTCAAGCTCACTTCACATTTCTTTTTTCTTAGGGAAATCCTCGTGGATACCCTCCGTGAACGGAGGGTTATGTCGGAATCCTACCGATTAAATCCCCACTATTCCTTCTACTACCATAAGTCGGGAGCCCGGGAGATACCTGTGCTAGACCTCAACCCGCCATACCTAAAGGGCCCTATCACCAATTGCGGCTGACCCCACAACCGCAGGTCCTGCCATAAAGCCGCGCATGGGACAGTGCGTGCCACCTTTTTGGGTCTGACTGTTCGAGCGACGACACAGCCTCAGTTTCGCCGATCGCAGGCCCCTCGGCTGGTGATCGTTAAACGCCCTTCGGCGCCCGGCCCGACTCCTCTGCTGAAGCTCATTTCTCCTAAGTTTTCGCTTTGAGATTTATGCAGAATAGATCGTCTGTTTTGTCTTTGGTGTGCACACGGGTTAATACTTCAAGCTAGTAATAGGCAGATGGTCACACGCCGTAATAGTCACCTGTTACCCTCGACTGACTATTACACAAAACAGTAATAATAATTTACTAAACATTTTTACTTCTCTGGGTTGGTATGTATAACAGTCTTTCGTTTTCCGTATAGGATAGCGTCAGTGAAAGTACACAGGTAAGGGTTTTGTCACACAAATTTATCTGTAGCTGTCAAAAAGATGAAAATGTTCGTGCAGCAGGCGCTAAACTAAATCTAAAATAAGACATAAACATAGTTTTATAACCTGTATTTTTAACCGACTTCCAAAAAGGATGAGGTTATATGTTCGAATTATGTATGTATTTTTTTTTTTCATTTGGCGAAGTAGAACTGATGATGAAGATCACAGATGGCCATTGGAACTACTCAGTGTGTTGCACAGGTTATATGGTTGTTGTTATTATTCGATTATATGGTTGCTAAGTAATTTATGCTCGTCACAATCACAATGCGCATGGTGTAGTGAGGAAAGCAATATATTGTAAAAGGTGATGAGCAGTTGACATTATGCTATTGTAAATTACAAAGTGACCCACTAAAAAGTGAAAAATAAAAACTGTTTTACAAAAAACAAATCAACTGACTTCCAAAAATACGTACACTAGAAAGTGGAATATAACTTTAATTTCGGAATTCGGTAGCAACAAACTAAATAAAATACAAATCTAAAGACACCGACATCCGAAATTAAAGTTATTTTTCACTTTTCACTTTGTAGTGTTTTTTTTTTGGAAGTTGGTTGTTTTTTTTTTTTTTTGTTTACTTTGTTCTTATACAGTTTAGATAGGTTTTAAATAGGCACGCCTATTTAAAACCTATCTAAACTAAAAACCAAAAATTATTATTCAAAGTCAAAGTCATTTATTTGCTTTAAATGTGGTAGGTAACAATGGTGGTATGAATAAAATATTATTGTGCGATGACACATTCCGCCATATTTTGGAATGCAAATAAATATTAACAGTAGGTAAGGTGCTTATTTATATAAGCAATTATATATACCAACAGTTAAAAACATTAAATTATTTAAAGTAAATCAAACTAATATAAACAGCTAATAAAATAAATATACATTTGGCACAACATAAAAAATAACAGAACAAAATTATATCTACAATCACAGATTTCAATAATGTCTAGTCTACTAAAAAGAGGTTCAAACGCTGTCCTTCCGAGCACAATCTGATTGCGTACAAGGTGTTGCGTAATCGCTGCAGTCGTATGTGTAGAGATGCAAAGAGGAGCTACTTCCATAATTCTCTCGACAACCGTAACTCTTCCGAAGTCTGGAAGTTTCTGAAAACTGTCGGCATTGGTAAGTCTCCAGTTATTTCCAGTAATGACACTGACGTGTGTGCCCTTAACAAACACTTATCTCATCCCCCAGTTACTTTAGGTCCGCACGTCAAATCAGTTTCTTTAAATAAACTTTCCTGTTTGCAAGTGCCGCAGTGTTCTTCTTTCCAATTTAGTCCTGTGAGTGAAAATGAGGTCAAAAAATCTATTTCTGCTGTTTCCTCCTCTGCAGTTGGTAATGATAATCTTTGCTCAAGAATGATTTCTCCTATCCTCCCCACATTACTCCCCATCTTGACCCACATTTTCAATTTCTCCTTGTTTTCTTCTACAGTTCCTGAGGCCTGGAAACAAGCCCATATCATCCCCTTACCCAAAACTTCTAGCCCGGACTCACCGTCCGATTTCCGACCCATTTCTATCCTCCCTTATCTCTCTAAAGTTCTTGAGCACATTGTTCATCAGCAACTTTCTGCCTTTCTAGCTGCGAATGACCTTCTTAGTACTTTTCAATCTGGTTTTCGACCCAGTCATAGCACGGTCACTGCTCTATTGAAGGTTACTGATGACATCCGCTGAGCTATGTACCGCAAATCTCTTACCTTACTTGTACTTCTTGACTTTAGCAGTGCCTTTAACTCTGTTGATTTCGACATCCTTCTAGGGATCCTTAAATCTTTCAATTTCTCTTCTAGTACTATTGGCTGGTTTGGCTCCTATGTCAAAGGCCGGTCGCAGCGGGTTTGTCTCGACGGGTTTTTTTCTGATTGGTGCTCTCTTACTGCAGGTGTGCCTCAGGGTGGCGTCCTATCTCCTTTTCTCTTTTCCATTTACATCAACTTTATCACAAGTGTCATCTCTTCCTACTTCCATCTCTATGCTGACGATCTGCAGCTGTACAGCCATTTCTTAAGGGAAGATGCGGAAGCCACTGTGTGTGCTATGAACAGAGACCTGGATTTGATTAGTGAATGGTCGCGGTCCTTCGGACTGGAAATCAACCCTAGGAAATCCCAGGCTATAATTATTGGCGGCAGATATATGCGGAATAGGCTTGATGTTGCGTCGCTGTCTCCACTCTGTCTGAATGGAGTTCAGATTGAATACGCAAATACGGTTAAGACTTTGGACTCCTATTTATCGTGGACTGACCACGTTGCTCCAGTCAGTCGAAAAGTGCACTACACTTTTCATTCTTTAAAAAGCCTCCAGTGCTTCTTGCCCGTGAACACCAAAATCTCCCTTGCTCAAACTCTCATTCAGCCAATTATTGACTACGCAGATGCCTGTTATTTGGATGCCACCGAGGAGCTTTTGAATAAACTTGAGCGTTTACAAAATATCTGTATTCGTTTTGTTTTTAACCTTAAAAAGTTTCTAACTTTCGCAAAACTCTCAAGTGGCTCCCTATTCGACTTCGCAGGAACTCTCGCATATTGTGTCTGCTATTTAACATCCTTCACAACCCTAAAATACCTTCCTATTTGCGGGAACTCTTTTCTTATGCCCGTCCTTTTGATGTGCTTTGCAGGTCGCATCTTAGAAACCTCCTAAAATTTCCTTCCCATTCCACTGACTTCTACTCCTACTCCTTCACTGTGCACGCGGTTCGGTTCTGGAATTCACTTCCACCTGACATTAGGAACTGCCAAACTGTTGCAGTATTTAAAAGAAGAGTGAAAAAATGCTATCTTTCCATTTCGTCATAGTTATTTTAGTGATATTTATTCTAGAAGTATGTATGTATTTAAGTATTTATTATATGTTTTATTAGCTTAGTGAATAGTTTTTTTAAATTTTATGTATTTTTATTTTCTCTTTTATTCTTACACACGGTGTCTACATCTCTTTTTATCCGCTGACCTATCGCAGGTATGCTGGAAGAGATTTCTTTAGAAATAAGCATCACCTTTGTACGTAATTTTCTGTTCCTTTATTTTTGTCTGTTTATTTGTGTGTACAGTCGCGACCAAAAGTCGATGAGCAAACTCACAAAGCCATAGCTTGGCGTTTAGTTTGACTTAAGACCTTCTATTTCCAAGAACATAAACATGCATAATTATTGTCGTCAACAACTGATTGTAGTTCATAATTTCAAAGTTATAACAAGTGTAAAGATGACCTAACGGTTAATCGCGTGCAGATAGATGCGTGAATCAGTGAGCCATGAGTTCAAATCTCACGCAGTACTTGACTTTTTGTAAGTTTTTACTTGATTGGAAGTAATGGGACAGAAATATAATATTCTTTATCTTGTTCGCTTGGTCACTCATTTCGAAAAGTTAGAAAGGTAGATCATAGAAAACTAAATAAATAATTTCGATTTCAGTGAGGTAGACAACAAAAAATCCTATGAACGGTTACAATAAAACTTCTTTTATCTAGTAGGAATGTAACGTCACAATTCTCTTAAGTTTGTTAATTTTATAAATATGTAAATAAAACGAATAAACATTTTTGTTACCATTCAGCACGACTTTTTTATTTCAACCTTCCAACACCGAAAAGATAAATTAAAAATCACAAAAATAGTTAAATAATAATACAATAACTAATGTTTAACTTCTTATAAAAATAAATGGACATAAACATCTAACAAGTTTTTGCTTAAAATAGAAATATATTATTATGGTTCCAAAGAAACAAAAAACAGTCCCACATTGTGATTAAGATTCGAACTCAGACTTCATTGATCGTGAAACCATTGCTTAGCCCAAACAGCTACCAGCACATGTTATGTTTATGCAAATTTTAGCAATGCAATGGTAAGAACAGGTCGCCACTATGGCGTGTATTCTAAATGCAACAGAAATATAATGTTATTTCGCGTAGTACGACGACATGCAACAATTCATTAGTGTGTGTTATCTGCGGAATGTTGAGTGAGACATCGCTCATACACGCACACGTACTGGGTGGTGCTCGCACAGTTCATAGCAATGTAATCCTTAGCACGCTTATGGACTTTTGAGTGTTTACTGTACACAAACGGTTAAATAATATAAATAAAAAAACTTTTTAGCAAAAAATAAAACCGACTTCCAAAACAAAACACTACAAAGTGAAAAATAACTTTAATTTCGGAAGTCGGTGGCAAAAAACGAAAAAACTTTTTAGCAAAAAATAAAACCGACTTCTAAAACAAAACACTACAAAGTGAAAAATAACTTTAATTTCGGAAGTCGGTGTCTTTCGTTTTGTATTTTCGTTTTTTGCCACCGACTTCCGAAATTAAAGTTATTTTTCACTTTGTAGTGTTTTGTTTTAGAAGTCGGTTTTATTTTTTGCTATAAAGTTTTTATTTTTCACTTTTTAGTTATGAAACCTACTCCACACAAATTCGAATACATAATTGAGCACAATAATTGTAGATATAGCCATGTAAATAACAGTGATAGGAAGTTATTAAAACATCATCACATCATCCATATAAAATAAGTGGGAAATATACGCATTATTGAAGCTAACTCAAAAACTCCCCAAGCAAAGTTAATAAAATGTATATGGGACCACCTCGGAGGTATACCCTTTCAAACAAAAAAAGAATTTTCCAAATCGGTCCATCCGTCTTTGAGTAATCGCGTAACAAACATACAAAAAAAAAAAAACAAAAAAAAATACAGACGAATTGAGAACCTCCTCCTTTTGGAAGTCGGTTAAAAAATAGTCTACATACAATGCGTTCCTGTAATGACAGGACCGACAAGAAGTTTTTTTTTAGAAATTCACCTATTGAATAAAAACTATGTGAAATGAGCCACTTTTTTAGTACTGCGCAGAATTTTCTGTAAGGAAGATCAGTGATAAAATTTGGAATGGAATTATAAATAAGGGGCGCCCACGGGCTGCCATATTATACGCAACTGCGTCGGAATAGTTCGATCCTAGGAACAGGCATTTTTAATACATAGATATTGTGTGGCTTTTCATTTATTTGTATTCTTATTAGGTAAAAAAATTGATTAGCAGTAATTTTTCTTTTATGCGCCTTTCACAGTGTTACATATCCTAATACTGAATTCATCGGTCCAGCGAGCTGGGAGGTGTCTACGCCCTTCAAAAAGTAGTTGGAACAGACTGGATGCGGAAGATGGAGAACCGGGTGTTGTGGCGCAGCTTAGTGGAGGCCTAGCAGTGTGCTGCGATAGACTGAGTGGATTGATCGAATACTTACATAGTCAAAATTTTGCGAGAATCACAGAGTGAATACCTCTTCCTCCATCTGCCTAGCCTTTTCCCAACGAGGTTACATGGGTCGACTTCCATTCTATCAGGATGCAGCTGAATACTAGTATTTTACTTGGAGCGACTACCTATCTAACCTCCACAACCCAGTTACTGGGTAACACGATACCCCTTGGTCAAACTGGTTGTCAGACTATTGGGCTTCTGACGTAACAATTGTTAAAGATGTCCATATGGGACATCTTTAACAGTTACAGACCCATCCACGAATCGACCGCGACAAGCGTAGCTTAACCTCCGATCGACCCGTGCAGCTGTTATTATTTAGCCACGAGCCCCTCGAATGTTCCTTCCTATATTGTTTTATTGCAGCAGTTTGATAAATATTCAACATATTGTCTACTGCCTCGTAACTTTCTTCAATAAATTAATTAAACTCGTCATTCGTTTACAGCGATCCATTGATTGATCGTTTTGTATCGTGTCACAGAACCGATTCAACAGACTCACAAATTATCCTGAATACATAAATACATATCTGCATTCACTTCATTTTTTTGTTGTAGGTCTTAATAGCCGATATTTGAATAATGTATTCATTCTTTGGAATTAATAAATAACCATCATTTACAGACAGACCTACCTGGGAATCAAATTCAATCATTCTCATGACATTTAAGGATTTATCAAAACCAGACACGCAATTGAATTCGAAATTCAAGTACAGGAGGCATGAACCCTCCCGCAATTATTTATACATAACTAGTTGGCTCATAAGATCTGGTGGGTGGGTCCGCAGTGGTCCTGACAACATTTTAATTTCGATTTTTCGGCTGTACCTTTGGGATTCCTAATTTTCTTTTTTTCTAAACCACCAACAATTGGCAGTCATGGGAGTGAAATCTTAAATGTAAAACTATGCATAGTATTTCGCGGTGTCCCGTAAGATTTCCCCCAACCAAAAATCGTTCAACGCGCCTTAAGAAGTTTTTACTTCAAAAATATTCAAATAAGTCGAGGCATTTTCAAGCTTTTTATATATATATATATATATATATATATATATATATAGATACTGTGGTACAAACTGAACTGATGGATGGACTGTGTGAAAGATGATATGGCTAGAAAGGGGGTGACCACCGAGATGGCGACTGATAGAGAATTATGGAAGAAAAAGACATGTTGCGTCAACCTCAAATAAATTGGGACAAGGGCTGTGGGTCAAACTGAAAGCGGATAGCAACCAACACAAATTAATAAATTCTGTGACGTGAGTCTGTCCTTCTATGCGAGGATCAGAGAGAATTGGAGAGAGATATCGGGGAAAACTGATGGTGCCGCTTATGGAGTGAGGCAAGAGGAAGTATATGAAAGAGGGGCCAACGGACCATGAGACACAAACATAAAGATGACGACGTAGAATTTGGTGAAATTGTTTTATGTTCAGTTGTGACGTAAGTTAAAAAAAAAAAACCGGTATTACCGATATAGAGTAAGCAAACTGTACCTGTCTGTCGAAGGACCGATGGCCGGTGGAGCACACGAATCCTGTAGTGCTATTCTGTACAAATCTCACCGTGAAAACATAGGTGAGGTGAGCGTGGAGTGAGCTGTCAATAGTGTCAATCCCTAGCATCAGTCACCTATGTTTTCACGGTGAGATTTTTACAGAATAGATTGGCGCTATTCTCTACAAATCTCACCGTGAAAACATAGGTGAGGTGAGCGTGGAGTGAGCTGTCAATAGTGTCAATCCCTAGCATCAGTCACCTAAGTTTTCACGGTGTGATTTTTACAGAATAGTTTGGAGAGTGCAGACCGCGTATCGGCAAGCGTAGTGTGGGACGCCTCCAGCTGGATGAACTGACGACCTTAAGAAGTTGGCTGCTACAGACTGGATGCGAAAGGTGGAGGTCAGGATGTTGTGGCGCAGCCTGGGAGAGGATGTCCAGCTGTGGACTGCGACTGAGTTGATTGATTGCCACGTTAGTTACATTGTCAGCTTCTGTACTGAAAAACCTAATACCGGGCACAGTCTTGTAACGTATTTCGCATCAACGTAACGCTTTACATTATCTTTCGTCACCAACTAAAGTTAATTCAATATTGAGCAATCCGCCAGCTGCCCATAGTAGTCAGAATAAAAGTCAATTTTATCTACACATTGTCCACTAAAGAAGTACAATACGGTATATTAACAATAATTTTAATGTAAATGCACTGTTAAGTTATGTAATGTTCGTAAAACTCGCTCAGCGCGTGTTATGTAACGACGACTATTGTAAACATTAGGGTTGCCACAAAAAAAACTGCTTAAGCTACAGTTTCTAAGAAGAGCGATTCCGTCATTATTATAACGGCCGTCATGAACATCTGTCATTTTCACCAGTATTTGACATTAAGGGGGAAACGTCAGGGTAGCTCGCCAAATTCAAATTTTCTTACGTTTTTTGCAATTTGCAAGTCAGTATTAAGTTGTATGTTAAATAAATTATGATTTGCGGCCGTAACAAATATGTATTTATAGAATTATAATCATTGGAATCAGTAATACAACTCCATAAGTTAGTAAAATCCTAAAATGTCAAGATTTTATGAAATAGTCATTCATTAGGATTACCTGGATTGTATTGATCACTTTAATGATTATAATTATGTAAATAGATACTTACAAATTATACAAATTATATGTTGATCAACGTACAATCTAATACCGACTTGTAAATTGCAAAAAAACGTAAGAAAATTTGAATTTCGCGGGCTACCTTGACGCTTTCGCCTTAAAGTGTCAAAAAACGCTCTGTATTTGGACAGCCGTTGTTGTGTGACCATTCACCGCTTTTTAAGCCTCGGAAACCCTTTGGTTTTTTTTTGCTTCTTGTATTTTTCTTGCACAATCTTAACTTGGCCCTATGGTGACTGTCTCAGGAGTTTTCGACTGGCGGTTTGGAATGTTTATTAAGGTACCTCTCCATGTGGAAGGCATTACATTGTCATAAAAAATTCTTTTGAAGTTTATGAGAGTGTATGTAAGTTGGTCCCGGAAAGAAGTGGGATTCGCCCCAAAAGTCTTATTTCATTTATATTTGAGAAGAATTTTCTTAGTTGTGGATGGACGACCTTATAACCTTTCAGAACGTGAGCTTTCAATTGAAGGTGGAACTATCCCAGCTGTGGCTTGCGAATAGACGATTATTTGACCGATTTTGATTATTATTTATCAACAACACAATGTTTTGCTTTATCATGACAAATATACAGGGTCAAATTAAATTAGCTAGCGAAACTCAGCAGACGTGGTGGGTATCGATATCTAAACATGATAAAACATAAAAACTTTTTGCAAAAAAAAACCGACTTCTAAAAAAAAAATGGAAGTCGGTGGCAAAAAACGAAAATACAAAGACACCGACTTGCGAAATCACAGTTATTATTATTATTATAATTTTATATTTTTTTTTGTATAAAACTTTGTTTTTCACTTTTTATTTGTAAATTTTACATGGGACCAACTTCGAGGTCCCAATAAAACAAGGACCTTTTAAATTGGACTACTCTGTAAAAAGTTATGTATGGCCATATATACAAAACAAAATAAGTGTCTACTCGAAAACCTCCTACTCTTTTTTCGTCGGTTAAAAATAAAACAGATTTTCTCAACTCATACATCTACATTACTGCGGTCGTTGTCCCCCCCCCTCCAAAAAAAACAAAACATAAAATCTTTTTGTTTTTGTTTTACCATATTTAGACATCGATACAATCACGTCGGCAGTTTCGTAAGTTAATTTAATTTGACCGTGTATTGACCATCTCAGTACCTACTTGATTAATTGACCATACACCAAAATTCCGTGGCAAGCTGTAGATTATTCTAGTCCACACTTCGGAGACCGGATCCAGTTTGTTTACCAACAAGCTGAGGTATTCCCACAAGGAAGAAAAATCTTCATTATGACACTAATTGATTACACTTTATTACAAGTTAGGTTACTACGAGCTTCGTCATCTAATTAACGGTTACTTGCATAGATAAAAGTATTATGGCGTAAGCTACAATCGGTCACCGTTCAATTATTCCGTAGATATTCTTCTTAACATTTGCTCAAAGGCCGTAAGATACATTATTGTTAATATATCGTCCAACAAAGGATCATAGAAGGTACAAATACATTTAAAAACATCTAATTAAAAAGAATTCATTAGAAACTTTGGTTGCTCAGTATTGACAATCGAACCTCTGCGCAAATGATAAATGATTTTTATTTCTGTAAGTAGGTTTGTACAAACACTTTTACAAGTCAATCATGATTTTTTTTTAAACTAGAAGAGGTCGGCGTTTCCTATCTGACTACTCTGAGAAGAAAGGCCGAAACAAACTCAGTGGTCACAGTCTCTTATAAAGTCCAGACGTATAATCTTGGTCACTTCATGTGAAGACCATGTAGATTGGTGTCTGAAATGGTCTTTTGAGGAAAGAACCACACAGATTGAGAGGACCTGTCCAGTCAGTGCACGCATTTGTCAGTAATCGCGCAGCTCAACTCAGAACTTAAGGAGCTCAACGATTCGACGAACAATACCAAATTTACATTGGGGTAGGCCGCATAAATTACTCAAACTGCCAGACCATGATTAAAAATAACTGAGAGAAAAAATAAAACAAACAAAAAAAAAAGCAATGACCTACATAGTCTTCACATTCACAATAGATTCAAATAATATAATAAAGGGTCTTTCAAACAGGGCGGGTCGATGTTGACAGTATGTGGCGGCCATGTTGTTTTGGCCGCATCTGTCATATGCATTGTTATTTCTTCAGTTACTGATGCCAAATCACTATGGCAAGTTACACGATTGAGCAGCACGTCCAAATGATAAAACTTTATTATCAAAATGAGTGTTCGTTAGTGCAAACGTTGCGCGCGTTACGTCCATTTTATGGCAGACGCGGTGGCCCTTCAAAGTCGACTCTCCAACGTTTGGTGACCAAATTCGAGACAACTGGTTCGGTAAACAACCAACCAACACCCTTACGTCAAAGGAACGTCAGATCGGCCGAGAACATCGCTGCTTTCGGTGAGAGTGTGCAGGAGACCGGTGTCTCCTGCACACTCTCAGTCGATTTCTCGCCAAGCACAAGAACTCGGCCTTTCGCAGATTTCAACTTGGCGAATTTTGCGTCGGGACTTGGTCCTACACCCGTACAAGATCCAACTGACCCAGGAGCTCAAAGTGAATGACCATAGACAACGCCGTTTGTTCGCTGACTGGGCTACAGAACGTTTGGAAGAGGACCCCGATTTTGGCCGAAAAATCATCTTCGACGAGGCGCATTTTTAGATGAATGGTTTTATTAATAAGCATAATTGCCGTATATGGGACGACCACAACCCACATGAGGTTCACCAGGTGGTAATGCATCCACAAAAAGTTACTGTTTGGTGCGGATTTTGGTCCGGCGGCGTCATTGGTCCGTACTTCTTCGAAAACGATCATGGCGAGGCCATTACTGTCAACGGCGAGCGCTACAGATCAATGATTAACAATTTATTTTGGCCTGAATTGAACGATATGGACGTGGACAACATGTGGTTCCAACAAGACGGCGCTACGTGCCACACAGCGAGCGACACAATGGACATTCTGCATGAATGGTTCGAGGGTAGGGTTATCTCTCGCAGAGGTGACGTGAATTGGCCACCAAGATCGTGCGATTTGACCCCGCTAGACTTTTTCTTATGGAGTTTTCTCAAGTTGCAGGTCTATGCCAATAATCCGCAATCAACCGAAGCCCTGAAAGTCAACATAACGCAGGCCATCGCTCAAATTCAGCCGGATCTATGCAGTAGAGTAAATAAAAATTGGACCTCTCGGATCCGTGCCACCGTTCGAAGCCGCGGTGGACATTTAAAGGATTTCATATGTCATAAATAATGGCATAAATGGGCCTTTCAAATAAAATAATAATTTCTTTAATATCTCACATACAGCTTGTTTTATTTAATTTCAACGTCGACCCGTCCTTGTTGAAAGACCCTTTACTTTCAAATGTCAAATGCCCTTTAGACGCCGTTGGAGCTAGAAAAAATAAATTGGCTTCCAGTTTTATTAAGTATTTAGGGACTGTTGGGGGCCTACCATTCCATTCCCTTTCTACTCCTGCAGGTTTAGGCTCTTAAGAGATAAACATCAAGAGCATGGTGATCAATCATCATCGGGAACCCAATTGCTAACAATACATATTCCCGATCACCAAGATTAACAACATTTGTTCATCTATGGCAGTTCCTAACGCAATCTTTAGGAGACCACATTCAGCTGTAGAGCCTGATTAATCTTTTGGTCTTGTGTCTTGGGATCATACAAGCTTTTTTTTTTTTTTTTTTGTGATAGGTTTGCTCTTGACTCTAGTCTAGGTCAGAGGTGACAGAGACAAAGTCGACGATGGAGTGAGCTTACCCAGAAGAAGCCTGTTCACTCTCACTTTGAAGAGATTAGGGTTGTATACGTTCGGAAACACAGACGCAGGTAGTGAGTTCCACTCTTTTGCTGTGCGCATTATAAAAGACATTTGGAAGCGCTTAGTGCGAATTGGTGGAATAGCAACCAGGTAGGGATGGTAACTGGCAGTGCGTCTAGATGTCCGGTGGTAGAAGGGGGCCGGTGGAATGAGGTCGTGGAGTTCTCGGGCACACTCTCCGAAGTACAATCTGTAGAAGACCGACAAGCAGGCAACCTTGCGGCGATGAGCCAAGCAATGAAGCTTGGCATCCACCAGTTTTACGTCGCCAATGAGCCTCTTAGCTCTGCGTTCCACCGAGTCAAGCGCGGCTAGTTGGTACTTAGCTGATCCATCCCAAAGGTGACTGCAATACTCCATGCAGGATCGGACTTGCGCTTTGTAAAGGGTTAAAAGCTGTCCAGGCGTAAAGTATCGCTTCACCCTATTTAGGATGCCCAGTTTCTTGGCCGCAGTTTGGGCCTTGTACTCGATGGTGGCGCCGAAGTTGAGACCAGATGTCAACTCCATGCCTAGGAGCTCAAGTCGATCAGTTACAGGAACAGATGTACCCCGAAAAGTAGGAGTTTGGGCGAAACGACTCTTTTTAGCGGTAAAAAGACACGCCTGCGTTTTGGTGGCGTTAAAAGAGACCAGATTATCATCACCCCACTGGGAGACAAAGCTTAAGGTCAAATCTGTCCGCTCTACCATGGCCTCTCTCAAGGAACGAACTTCAGCCCCGCTGGTTTTTGCGCTGGACAAGTATCTCTCTGAAACTGTACTGTCATCTGCGTACCCAACAATACCAGGCCGAAGCAGGTCATTGATGTGCAGCAGGAAAAGAGTTGCAGAGAGAACAGACCCCTGAGGAACTCCGGCATCAATAGCCATAAGGTCAGAAGAGCAGCCATCAACAACTACTCTAATCGACCGTTCACTAAGGAAATCTGATATCCAGCTACAAAAATCAGCTGGGATTCCATAAGCAGGAAGCTTGCTGAGCAGAGCAGCGTGCCAGACCCTGTCAAAGGCCTTCGAGATGTCAAGCGATACAGCCAGTGCTTCGCCGTGTTTCTCGATGGCTTCGCCAAAGCAGTGCGTGACATACACAAGAAGATCGCCAGTTGACCGTCCCCGGCGAAAGCCATATTGACGGTCACTGAGGAGATCATTGTCTTCAAGGTAGTTCAGCAACTTATTGTTCAGTACCCTTTCCAAAACTTTGCACAGAATGGAGGTAATGGCGATCGGACGGTAATGGGCAGGGTCTGCACGGTCGCCTTTTTTGGATCTGTGAAAATCATTTGTGATCATCATCTGCCTAGCCTTATCCCAACTTGGTATGTTGAGGTCGGCTTCTAGTCTAACCAAATGCAGCTGAATACCAGTATTTTACACGTTACATGTACCTAGCGACCTCCACAACCCAGAATCAGAGAATCATTTCTCATACCGTGGTGAAAAGATTTTGAAAGTTTTTCTTTTGTAGCGGGACACACTGTAGATTAGACATGCGCAAGAGTCGACACACGTGGAGGCTTCTATTTAAACATGTTAAAACACTGCCAATACACATCTCATGGACAGCCCTATGGTTACAGTTATTCGCACCAAAGTACGATATTTTGTTTACAATTCGTATCTTAATAAATGTTAACCTTGGTCATATCTTCATCCGTATTATGTTTCTTTAATTATTGTACTTAACTAATGTATAATTTTATGCTAACTAAGTATAATGTTGTTAACAGTATTTTTCTGCTTTGTTCCGGGTTTTAAAACCGGCCTATAGCCGGCCCAGTAAAGGAACTTATGAACGCTTCTGGCAATGTTATAAGTTCTGACACAATTTAGATAGCCATTGACACGCTAAGAAGAAAATGAAGAAGGGAGAAGAGAAAAGAAGATGCATTTATTTCAAACAAACCAAATACAGGCACTTTTGAATTGTCAAGGAGTAGGTCAGTCTGAAAGATGGAGCTAGTTGCCGAGGGTTCCGAACCGTTATTATATAAAAAAAAGTGTGCTATTTAGAGGCATTGTTTTATTTTCCTGTAATCTTTACATAAAGGAGACGGGGTTTTCTGGGCCTGATTGTAATAAGTTGAGGTATGGTTTAAAAAAAGGGTTATATTTTTCTATTTCGAAATCTGAAAAATCAGCCCAATTTACAATCTGGGAATTGAGAAATACAAAAATTAAGTTTAAGGTGACGAATAAAATGAAATATCGATGAAATTATAATTGATTAACGTGACAAAGCTCATATTTAAAAAATGTGCTTTGACCAGATGATTGATTAAATTAAAATAGTTAAATCTATTAGAATTATCTTATTATATAGTTTAAACAAATTAAATATCTACATATACTAAAGATAAATCTTATAATCGATTCATGTATGTTAATCGATTATTGTATTTTTAGTCTGTGCTGACATCCATAACATTGACAGACAGCTGTGACACTCACTCACTCGTTTCGTATCGTTTAGTGCGTGTACGTTTTGAGTATGTTTCCTCCCACGTTTTATGATAATTTCCTCGACCCCTGCTTTTTTGTACGGACTTCTGATCTTACTTCTTGTACGACCCTTGCTACCATACCGGACACGGAGAACCCCGCTTATACATTGGACTTGCACTTGTTATTTTGGATATTACGACCGGCCTACCGATTGGATATTGACACCATGGTTCGTTGTGTAAATTGTGGCATAGCGACGTCGCTGTAATACACTAGGTCATCGAGCTTTAGATGACGAAATGATATTAGCAGTGATTCGTCAATGGTGTGCACCAGAATCTGTAAGTACTTACTCATTTCCTGTTTTTTTAGCTCACCAGCATCTACCATGCTGGCTATCTAGGATATCTGATATTAAAAACTTTTTCCATTGTTCAGGTAAACAGCAGTGACCATGTTTGCCAAGCATGCTGGGACTTAGCTTTTCCCCAGCTCACCGATACTGAGCTAATACTAATATCACTAGGCACATATCAAATAAAGCAGGCACGTTCTTATTTTGGTGAACATGTAAGAGGCCATGATGGCTATGTAATAGAAGTGTGCAGGGAGGTCAGCAGCAGCCTACTTCGAGAGCTGTCGGCTTCAAATACCTCATGGCTACTTAGGGGCCGCATTCAATCGAGACATATAAGTCGCAAAACTTATTTTGTTTACATTTTAGTCGACAGCTCTCGCAGAGGTAGGGTAGCAATACTAAAATTGTATTGTAACTGCATCGTAGGCAAACGGACTGTAGGCTGCTGCGCCCATGTAATTTCAATAATATGGTACCTTAGTTGGGCTAGGTACCAAGATAATATAGTACCACCTGCACAATTTTTAGATGACATTCTAATAATTATTGAAGATGAATAAAAAATACTAATGTAAAACGATTTTTACTTTTAAGTATCACCTCCTTACCTTTATTGATTTTTAAATCTTTGTTTTTCCTAACTTCCTCCCACTCTACAAATATAATTAACATCCTAAATAAAAGAAACAAATGACGTTCTCACTTCATAAATCTGCTGTTAAGTGTAGGTTGATACATAACCTCACTTTTACAAAATCTCTTATAACTCAGCTCCCAGATTGCTAAAATCCGCAAGTTTTTCAGTGATGGTCCGATAATATAGTAGCTACCAATTGACACAAATTTCATCTTTTTACATCCAGGCCCAAGATTGTATGAAAGCGTGTCCATCTCCTTTCTCGCACACAGACCAATTTCAGATTTTTGTCTACGCAAATTTCGGAATTAGAGGGGGGGGGGAGCGGTATTTTTTTTACGTTTTTCATCAAAAGTCGAAAACTGTGCTTTCATATGAACATGCCCACAACCACAAGTAGCCCCAATTCGAATTTTTCAGACCCCCTTTCAGTACCTGTTGCAAAAACAAATATTTCTTTCTTATTTGCAAAATAGTTGGGCAAACGTCATCTAAAACTATT
Organism: Dicycla oo; assembly: GCA_948252095.1. NCBI lineage: Eukaryota > Metazoa > Arthropoda > Insecta > Lepidoptera > Noctuidae > Dicycla > Dicycla oo. The sequence continues at coordinate 1,433,443 of OX411733.1, forward strand.
GCAAAATTCAAGTTGATAGCATTAGCAGTTCTTGAAATATCCAGCTGTAGCAGACGGAGTAACAGACAGACAGACAAACTGAGTCGCACCATAAGGATACCTTTCTTACCATTTTGGTACGGAACCCTAAAAAGGGGCTTCTCAAGTCGACGCGTAGGTTTTATATCAGGTTGGCATAAAAGTAATGAGACACTTGGTTTACGTTTTATATTTTTTTATTATTATTGCAAAACAAAAAGCTTAGTCAATGAAGTAAATACCATTAGCATCTAAGACTTCTTCAACGATCCGGCAAAGTTTGGATGCCATTCGCCCAAAAACTCTGACGGCTGTGCCTCGAAAAAGTTGTTTCAACTCCGCCTCTGCATCAGAGAGATCATTAAATTGTTTACCCCGCAAATATTATTTCAGGGCTCTAAACAAATGATAGTCTGATGGGACGAGGTCTGGGGAGTAAGATCGGTGGGGTATCGTCTCCCAGACCAAGTTCTCCAACTGTTCGCCAACGGCAGATGCGACATGAGGTCGAGCGTTATCGTGTAGTAAAACTACATCGACTCGTCTTCGTCGTTTTTTCTTGATAGCAGCAGATAGTTTGGTTAGCTGGGTCGAACATTTACTTATCGCGTTTATAGTTTCATTGTGTAATAGTTCATAAAACAGCATGCCTTGCGCGTCCCAGAAACAGCAAAGCAGAACTTTTAAGCGGCTCTGTTGTCTCAGCTTCGGTTGAGTTGGTGGCGTTTTTTGACGAAAATTTGCCTTATCTCCGAAACTACTGAGCCTAAAATTTTGAAAAAATACATAAAATAGTTATATACCTATAGATTACAGGAAAACATATAAGAAGTCTATGGTCTTAAAATAACATGGTAAATCCCTCGATATAGTTCGTACAAACTTACATTTGTAGTTGGAATGTATGGGAGAACATGTTTTTAAACTACAATGTTAAGTTTGTTTTTGGGATATCATCCGAACTAAGGAACCCTTCATTGTACGTGGTCCGACACGCACTTGGCCGGTTTTTTTTTTTTTTTTTGAAGTCGGTAGTATTTAATTTTTTGTAAAAAAGTTTTAAAATTAAATATTGCTTTCATTTTTATTATGAGAACAAAGTAGAAAGACGTGCACGTTAAAAGCGTCCGTAATAAAAACAAAAACAAATGGAAAAATAAAATTAAAAATACGCCGTGGCAGCTAAGAGATGACCAGATCTAAAGATCAAAGAATTTTTTCAATCCAGTCAGTCTTACAACGTATTTAGATAAGGATACAAATTAGAGTGCCACCACCATCTGCAGATCAGGTCTTTGGTAGCACCATCGCTTGAGATTCATTCAAAAAGAGAGCCAGAAAAGAGACAGTCATAGTAACATGCGCATTTGCTCTCGGAAATCACCATTTGGTGATGTGGAACTGATGATGAAAACCACAGATGGCCATCGGAACTACTCAATAATAAGTATTTCACGGCTTGCGGCTCGTCACAATGCATATGGTGAAGTGGAGTTGATGGAGACTTCGCTATCAGCTCCAGTTCTCCTGGTTCTTACTAGGAGAGCTCCTCAACAATTAACGTCACTTGTTCGGGAAAAGCAATATTTTGTAAAAAGTGATGAGAAGTTGATAACATAGATAAATTACAAACTGACCCACTAAAAAGTGAAAAATAAAAACTTTTTTACAAAAAGAAAGTACAACCAATTTAAAAAAAAAAATGTACAGTGAAAAATAACTTTAATTTCGGCAGTCGGTAGCAAAAAACTAAAATACAGATCCAAAGACACCGAGTTCCCCAATTAAAGTTATTTTTCACTTTGCAGCGTTTTTTCTTGGAAGTCGGTTATTTATTTATTTTTTTTTTTTTGAAAAAAGTTTTTTTTTAACACTTTATTTTTCTGTTAGTTGTTATGAATATGTACCATTCTGCCCAGTGTTAACTACGCTTAGACCATTGTGATTCGGGTGACTTTGCTTCTGAACTACATATATCCATTAGGCCGGCGCCACCCACCAGACCTACCGCTAATTATGTAGATGCAAAAAATAACCATTTAATTATTAATGCAAGATTAATGTCAATGTCGCTTACAGCGCTGCTTATGCCACTTTTGTAATAAGATTGATGGTTGCAACTGTATAGCCCATTGAGGAGACTCCTACGCAGGCATTGGAATTAGGCTGAGTTTACGAATTGTTTTTAAACGGTGTCAATGCGTGTGAGTAGGAGGAAAATGCGGTTAGTGCGTACGTACTGTAGTAAGTTAGGAAGGTTCCGTAGTCTATTTCAATCATCTTTGTTTCAAGTCTATGGTAATTGTAAATATAATTATAGTCAAGTTAGATGATTACTTAATATTTTACAAGCAGCCAAATTGTGCGGAAAGTGCTACTTTTTTGCACTAGTGCTTTATACTTTTCTTTTTTTTATTTTTAACTCCGTCGCGTCGTCGGCCCGGCGCAGAGTTATTATTATTTGAGAAAAGTTTTACAAATTAATCATTTAAAAAGTACAATAAAACGTATATTTAGATTTTGATCAATAAATTAATTTTATATTCTTTAAATGTTTGGCTGACCGTATATTTTGCTCGTGCCTTTTTGCGATACGACGTGGTAGCTATTTGCACATGCGCAATAGTAGATATGCTAAGCGCTCATGTATTTAAAATAAGCCCGCCATTTTCATTTTTCTTGCTCAGTTCGGGGTCGATCTGGGTAAATCTGCTAAAAATGTCGAGTTCAAGTGACGAATCAATTCATTTAATCCCGGAAAATGTTATTCAAGAAGCACACAATACCACCAACAGCCTCTTACCGGCTAAATCAAAGCAAAATACTTTTTTAAATATATATATTTTAATTTCCTCGCACAATGCATAGTAAAACGTTGTATGTAATACGTGCGTAAGATGATTTCCGCACTTGTAGTATAAATAACTATATCCTGTGCTTAAGTTGTACCTTCTTATATCATCATCTTCCTGTCCTTGCCCCACGTGGGGTTGGCGCAACACGTTTTCTCTTTCCATTCTCCCCTGTCAAGCGTCACGCTATCATTCACTCCCATCTCTTTCAAATCATTCCTCACATCATCTTTTCTTTGGCCTTCCTCTCCCCCTCCACCCATCAACATTTATATTCATCATTCTTTTAGTCATCACATTACATCAGTAATGATTTTAAAAATTACACTGAAAAAACTCGAGTATGGAACTCAAATTATTGACAGATCGACTGTCAATACACTAGTACTACTTGTAATATCTAATAGTACAATTTTCTAAGGTTAAATCAAGTCGGTGGTCTGAAAGGCAGTTTCATAATAGTTGCTGATGCTGTGATAGTTTGATATTTAGAAACAAGTATCCATTTAATTTTGCAAGCATCCGTTAACGACTCCCTATTCAGTCAATACATTATGTTGCAGATGGATTATCGAATCTGCTGTTTTAGATAACCGCTAGCTGTTTTACAAAACAGCTCCGTTATGTAGAACAGCTTAACGGCGACGCAACGTTCAGCGATTTTCCATAATTACTGAACTTTAACACGCAGAATTGCATATACGTTTTGCATTTATCAATGCAGCAAGTCAACGATTAGAGGTTATGTAAAACAGCCTGAAATGAAAAGTCAGATTTTAGTTCTAAATTTGGTCGCTTGTGGTGTTGTCTGTGTCATAAATTAACAATAATGGCGTCCGAAACAGAAATAAAAAAAACGAATAATTTCAGTGAATATGACCATAACTCAAGTGAAAACAGTGATTTTAAAGACAATTTTAATATAAAGGTATCAAAGTTTTACGAGTCAGTCCTAGCATAGTCAGCCCCACTGCTGGGACACAGGCCTCCACTCTTCGAGAGGGAGTGGGCTGTAATCTACCACGCGAGCCTTATTGCTTATTGTGACTGCAGATAAGCCATTCTGTATTACGATTAAATGTGGGTAGCAGTTTTGTTAAACGTAACGCAATCCAGTTGAACGTTGTTCAGCTGTTTTACATTACGGAGCTGTTTTGTAAAATAGCTAGCGGTTATATAAAATAGCGGATTCGACAATCCATCTGCGACATACATAAGCTCCCGACTTGTTTCCATGGGGGTAGGCAGAAACTACAGAACCTGCTACGATCCTTACATACTCCTTTTGCTTCGTTTACATCATACATCTGCTCATACACGCAAGCCGGTTGCGAGTACTACACACTTGAACTTTCTGAAGAACATCACCAATAAGGTCACTATTTATGTCCTATGCTCAGTCAATACTTGATATTAAAACCTTCAAACTATAGTTTTTCCATGTGATTTCATCGACAGAACCCTAATCTGCTCCACATAGCTTCAATAACGCATCGATCCGTAACGATTATCTAATAACTAATAACGGTTATAAAATAACTGCTATTTTTAATTGCTAACAAAAAACTAGATCGCTTCTTTAAGTAGGCAATATACGTGCATTGTAAGTAGTTATTTATTACAACAATCTTTATCTGTCTCGTTGGTGTAGTGATCACCAGCGCTACTGCTGAGCACGAGCTCCTGGATTCGAATTGCGGCTCGGGCTAAGTGATATTGGGTTTTCTATCTGGAATTTCTCAGTAGCAGCCCGCAGTCTGGATGTGTGCCCAGTTCATGGCAATAGGCTCGACCCTTAATAGTGTAAGTTGTGTGTAAGTCCCAATATGTAATCATGGGACTTACACATAACTGGCGAAATATGTGTGGGTGCATCTCATCATAGGTGCACCTCTACCTAACCCTTCGGGGATTACACGCGTCATATTACGTTATATTTAACTTGAGGCGCAAGCGCCAGGTAGCACGCGAAATTCAAATTTTCTAACGTTTTTTGCAATTTGCAGGTCAGTAACAGATTGTATGTTGATCTGAATATGATTCGCAACCGTAACATATCTGTATTTTTATACAAGTGTTTTTTTTTTAATATACCATAACTCTAGAGTATTAATGAGACCAACACTTTGAACAACTTTTACTATGGGACTAAATCTGAAATCGCGAAAAAAAAATCAGCTGTTCCATACATTTATGTTCGCAAAACTCGTTAAAATGTAGGGAACTGCTTATTTATTTTCACGATTTCATGAATGGTCCCATAGTAAAAGTTGTTCAAAATGATGGTCTCATTAATAGTATGGTATTTAAAAAAACAAAAAAACATTGTATATTACCAGCTGTTTCTGTAATTATAATATTAGTTAGGATAATCATTAAAATCATCAATACGTATCTAAGTTCATATAATCCTAATTAATGACTATTTCATGTAATCTTGACATTTGAGGATTATACAACTTTTGGAGTTGTATTGCTAATTCTAATGATTATAATTCTGTAAATACATATTTGTTACGTGCACGAATCATACTTTAATCAACATTCACCCAGACACTGAGCAGCAAATTGCAAAAATCGGAAGAGAATTTCGCGGGCCGCCATAGCGCTTTCCCCTTTAGATAGTGATCTATTGTGGAAGCTTCGTCGATGTCCACTTGTTATGTAGGAACGTAACTTTATCTTATCAAAATATGGTATTATAAAAATTATAAAAACAAATCATTAAACCTACGGTTTAGTATCATTTAAATACCATACCGTGGGAATTATATTCTAATTAAGGTATCGCTGGGCGTCTTGTCTCGTGTCAGATAGAATTAGAAAATTCTACCAGTAGTAGAAGAAGGATTTGCCAGTAAGCAAGTTTGCTGTGTGCCTTGCTTCTTTACCCAATAGGTTTTAATTTACTTGCGAGTAGCTTGCGAGTTTCAAAATATGTCGCATAAATGGCCGTATCTTTTTATTCCGTTGACTTGAAGCTTGAATTTTTTAGAGTTCTATGGGACCCTACGTTTTTAGTTTTAATTTCAACTTGATACTTTCACGCGTTCCTGAGAAAAATGGACAGAATGATAGATCGACAATGAAGTGATCCTATAAGGGTTCCGTTTCTTTTACTTTTGAGATAAAAAACCCTAAAAATCAGGAAAAAGTGTTGCAATTGAGAGATAAATCAATGAGGAAATGGGTTGAACTAGGTTTCAAATAATGCCCGCACAAATCAACTAACATTACGTTAAAAGATGCCTCGGGATATTGCAAACAACTGCACAGAATTAATATAACAATAATAGGTACACTGATTATCAGATGTAAGTTTTGTGTGAGTGAGCCCGCTTTATAAATACCAACCAAGCCGGCAAATGAACCTGGGGGTCTACTCCCTAAGCACGAAGTCCTTAGCTTCAGCCTTCGTTACGGGTGTTTCCTACCTCCGTATCACTTACGGACGGAAGAATTACTCTGGCAACACGGACACGGGAGTAGGAATAGCTGTCAAATCGTGTTGCCAGTCCGATAAAATTTAACTTGACGCTTCTTTTGACGGATCGTTATGTCAGACGGACGGACTGAGGGAGTAGAGCCCCTGATCACTACCCGGTCTCGGGACTGTTGACCTAAGCTACAAACGTAAGCACAAGTATTTCAAGTTACAAACTGTTGAATAGTTTAATTGATTACTTATCATTAACCAGTTGCTATTCTAATTGACGATTAAATACTGGCTCATTTGTCAGCTTTTTGTGATGTATCCAATCTCGTTTGTTGGAGCTGTTCTAGAGTTCTTGCACGAAGCCATTATGACACTGAAAAATAAAGTGTGTAAGTAATCACAGACTTTATATTCGACCGAACGAGCGAAGCGTCTCTGCTTCAAGTCTAGCAAAATTTGCTTTCGTCTGTCAGTTTATTGCTACTCCTCTACAAGTCGTATTTTACCACCGATCTGGACGAAACTTGGTATACAGGTTTTACGACTTTAGAGATTGTTTTTGTCGTCGGGGATTTTTGATTGGACGGGTACATCCTCCAAAAAGGGGCGAAAGGGGGACTACTGGATATCTCCGCCATTTGAGATCCGATTTCGATGGTTCTTTTTTTATTACCATTATAGTTATTTAAAACGGGAAACGTTTTAACATTAGTGGTAAGTAAATTAATTGTTGCAAAAAGTTTGTGCTCGCGAGGTCTAATGTTCGTAGAAGAAAGTTAGTAGCACTAATCAAGCATTAATCAAAAGAAGAAATTAAACGTAACTTCTCAATAAGATGTTCCTTTAATTTGTGATAAATTGATGTAGTAATTATTACTATCTACATATTAAACTAGAATAAAAAGGCAAAATACCTATGTTGGGGTGGGTAGTAAAAAATAAAAGACTGTTCTTTTTTTTAATTGTGATGGGTTTGCTCTTGACTCTAGTCTAGCTCAGAGGTGACAGAGACAAAGTTGACGATGGAGTGAGCTTACCCAGAAGAAGCCTGTTCACTCTCACTTTGAAGAGATTAGGGTTGTATGCGTTCGGAAACACAGACGCAGGTAGTGAGTTCCACTCCTCTGCCGTGCGCATTATAAAATACATTTGGAAGCGCTTAGTGCGAATTGGTGGAATAGCAACCAGGTAGGGATGGTAACTGGCAGTGCGTCTAGATGTCCGATGGTAGAAGGGGGCCGGTGGAATGAGGCCGTGGAGTTCTCGGGCACACTCTCCGAAGTACAATCTGTAGAAGACCGACAAGCAGGCAACCTTACGGCGATGAGCCAAGCTATGAAGCTTGGCATCCACCAGTTGTGATGTTTGTTCTCAAGAAATCACAAGAAATATTCCTGTCGGGGGCGGCGACCGTTTTACTTACTCATTACAGCAACTTCCAGGGCTCCAACTCAAGCATAAAAACATAACATCACGCCTGTAATTCCCGAAGCGTGAGGCAGAGTGTACCCATAGGACACTCACAGCATGATGTACGGTATGGAACCGATATATATGCAATAAATTAAACCACATACTTATTATCGCATTTGCTGAAGATATACAAAAAATTAACGAAATCAGTCCAGTAATTAGGTCAAAAAGTATAGTTATAATTTTGAGCAAATAATATGAACACTGTAGAATTGGGTCACTAGGTCAATGAGCAATGAACTGGAATCCTTGAACATGTGTGAAAACAAAAAAAAAACAATTTCGGGAAAAATGGATTGGGCACTATATTGCACCGCAGGTGGCGAGCTCGTTTGTCTAAACTCTAAACAGAGTGATTATTTTTACTGAATTTATTTTGACATTTATTTTGTTTGAAAAATTAACTTTCATAATTTACGGTTTTTAATTTAATATTTAATTTTGCTATAATTCTGTGGACTAGTATTACTTGTAGTTCAATTTATTGCACATAATGTATGTTGGTTCCATACCATGTAGGTAATAACACCGAGTTCAAAGTCTTAAACAAAAAGTTAATTCTCCAATATACTCAGTATGTAGATCAAAGCAACGAGAATACGATTGGTTTACGTAAGATATGTAATCGTTATGCAGTCGGTAACGATTGGAAACATGCGCAGGCGACGCTCTGCATGTGGGCTATCTTAACTAGCATGCAGGTAGGCGTAATTATGGTTGAACAAATTATTTTTTCAATGGTGGTGGGATACTACCTCGTTGATTCAGTTGTGTTGTGAGGTCGAGCAGTTTTCCATAATGGATTTTTAAAAAGCAGCCTGGCTTGTGTGCCTCTATGGAAACAGGGTCGCCCTTTGTTTCGATGTGATGTGATGTGTTTTAAGGGCGTACTAGTATATAATACCAAAGGACATCATCTTTTTTGGTCCTTTTTTATATTTTATATTCAATATCCTTGACACTTTTTATGAATAAAAATATTTCATTTTTTATTACAAACAAATTTTCAAGCTCAAATAAAAACATCATACTACGATTTTAGAACTTGAAACTCATATAAAAATGTCAAGAATAATGAGGTCTAACAGAATATACAACTTTAATTTGCTGGCCGGCTAAAAAAATAAGGCCAAAATGATGTCCTTTGCGTTTGCTAGTCCATCAGACAGCTCACGAAAGAAGAAAATTAGTGTGGGTCGCTGTCGCCGGATACGGTGACGAGGACGATAATGAACTGCCGATATACACTTCTGCCTATCCCTTCGGGGAATAAGTCTGGCGCGATGTTTTGAAGATGTAGCTGATTATTCTGCAGTTCCTAACACCATCAAGGTGAAGATGCTATATAAAGGATGACTGGTAATTAGTAATCGATACTTAAACACATGATTGTACTCATAATAAAAAACTACTTTTACTATGACACCAAACCTGAAATCGTGAAAAATAAAACCGCTCAAGAGCGAGTCGGACTCACGCACCGAGGGTTCCATACCATCATATATTAGGTTGGGGAAAAAGTCTTTTCGCATTATAGTATGTATGAACTTGTAATAAAATCTCTTTGGATATACTATTTGTATCTGGCTGGTTTTGGTATCACTGAAAGTTTAAATTTTAAAGAACATAATTCCAAATTCAAATTAGGAAAATGTGTGATTTTCATTTGTTTTTCGTACCGTCAAGATGAGTGAATCTAATGAAGAAATTCGATACATTTCAAAATTTTACTACAAAAAAGGTAAAAATGCAACGCAAGCCGCGAAAAAAATTTGCGATGTTTATGGACCTAGTGTAGTGTCTGTGAGAGTAGCACAAATTTGGTTTAAGCGTTTTCAATCCGAAAATTTTGATGTCAAAGATGCACGTCGCTCTGGTCGCCCTATTACGGATAAAATGGATGCCATTTTTGAAAAAGTGGAGCAAGATCGGCATATCAGTAGTTACGACATAGCTGAAGAACTGGAAATTGACCACAAAACAGTTTTAGCGCATTTGAAAAAAACTGGGTACACAAAAAAGCTCAACATTTGGGTACCTCACGAGCTCACTGAAAGAAACCTAATGAACCGTGTACTCATTTGTGATTCTTTATTACGACGTAATGAAACCGAACCATTTTTGAAGAAGCTGATAACTGGTGATGAAAAGTGGATCACGTATGACAAGAACGTGCGAAAAAGGTCGTGGTCAAAGGCCGGTCAGGCTTCACAGACTGTGGCGAAACCCGGGTTAACTCGCAACAAGGTGATGCTGTGTGTGTGGTGGGATTGGAAGGGCATTATTCATTATGAGCTGTTACCACCAGGCAGGACCATCGATTCTGAACTCTACTGCGAACAACTGATGAGATTAAAGCAAGAAGTTGAGAGAAAGCGGCCGGAATTAATCAACAGAAGGGGTGTGGTTTTTCATCATGATAACGCTAGACCTCACACATCTTTAGCCACTCAGCAAAAATTAAGAGAGTTTGGCTGGGAGGTATTAATGCATCCGCCGTATAGTCCTGACCTTGCACCTTCAGATTTCCACCTGTTTCGGTCTCTTCAGAATTCTTTAGGCAGTGTCAGGTTAACATCATGAGAGGACTGCCAAAACCACTTATTTTGACCAGAAATACCAAAATTTCTATAGCAATGGGATCATGTCCCTACCTACAAAATGGCAAAAAGTTATCGAACAAAATGGTACCTACATACTTTAGTTAAATGTAAATAAACTATATTAAAAAATGTTTTGAATTTTCTTAAAAAATGCGAAGAAACTTTTTCCCCAACCTATTATTTAAAAAAAGTGTGCTATTTAGAGACACCGACATATTTTTCCTGTAATCTTTACATAAACTTCTATGCAAACTTCGGAGATAAGGAGGGAACGGTATTTTTTTTACATTTTTCAGCAAAAGTCGAAAACTATGAGGCCTGAAAAAAAATTTTTGAGAATGTGCAAATAGCATTCTTTAATATGATACCTCACATGCCCTAGTACCTCAACTTCGAATTTTTAAGACACCCTTTCAGTTCGTGTTGCAATATATATGTGTGTGTGTGTGTGTGTATTTCTGGTTTGGCGCCATAGTAAAAGTTGTTTGTTATCATGAGTACAATCATGTATTTATGTATCGGTCACTAATTACCAGTCACCCTTTATATCATGTCACCAGACATTAATACCATCTGGTTAACACAGCCTCGTTGATCCAGGTCTAGGTGATCGCAAGGTAGCTGAGCAGGAGGCAGTATCTCATGCTCAGCAAGTTCGATTCCCAGGTCGGGCAAAGTGTTATTGGGTTTTTCCACCTGGAATTTCTCAGTGCTACTGAGAAATTCCCGTAGTCTGGATTTGTGCCCGGTTGATGGCAATAGTCTCGCCCCCTATTACAGCTGGCGAAGTGTGGGTGTACTGTAGGTGCACTTCTGCCTAATTCCTTCGGGAATTACAGGCGTGATGTTATGTTTTGTATTACGTCATTCGGTTTCCCTACTAACGATCACTATGTGAGAATATTGCCGGCTATCGTCCGTGGTAAAGGTCAATGTCATGACAACTACGCGATAGTGCAAATAACGCAATCAATCGGATGACGGGATCACAACATCTTGGATTCCAGTCGATACAATCTGTCGAGCCTTTTCCCAACTATGTTGGGGTCGGCTTCCAGTCTAACCGGATGCATCTGAATACCAGTATTTTACATGGAGCGACTGCCTATCTGACCTCCACAACCCATAGTTACTGGGTAGCACGATACCCTTTGGTAAGACTGGTTGTCAGACTTTCGGGCTTCTGACGATCCGTAACTACTGTCAAAGATCCACGAATGACAGCCGGGACCAACGGCTTAACGTGCTTTCCGAGGCACGGAGGAGTCTCGGTATGTATAGATGGTCACCTATCCATGGACCAACCCCGGCAAGCGTAGCTTAACCTGATGGATTGACCCGTCCGGCTTTTATTACTTAGCCACAAGCCAAGAATTTCAGAAATTGGATTCCAGTCGAATCTTGAATTGAAATGGAAGGGTTTATCATCTGCCTAGCCTTTTCCCAACGATGTTGGGGTCGACTTCCAGTCTAACCGGATGCAGCTGAATTCCAGTACTTTACATGGAGCCTATGTCTATCTAACCTCCACAACCCAGTTAATGGGTAAACCGATACAAATAGAAGAGCTCGTGATTATTTATTTGTAAACTCAGTTCAGTTCCATTTGATGTTGTTTTCTTTCAACTTTTAATTTGGTTTCTTGATTATTCAAACTAGTTAGGTAGGCATTATTCTTATTTATTTAATTACTGTATAATTTATTCTTCTTCTCAAGGAAATATAGATGCGAAACCCTAACGGCCCTTGAATCAAAAGGAAGTGTTTACGTAATCGCTACAGACTCCTCAATAAGCATAATGGTCTCACTCATATTCAATTAGAATTCTAATTTAATAAACATCAACAGGAAGGTAAGACTATTATAAAATAAATCAATCAACACTTCTTATAATAACTCTGACAAATATTTTACACAAATATCAAAATAACTGACATTAATAACCGTTATTATCTCAGCTATCGTTTTAATTTGCATAACTTTAAACGTTATTAACATTGAATCGATCGGTTCTGATATTCTCGTCCACTTCACCTGTTACAACACAGCTGTCAGCGTGAGAATCAATCAGTCAAGGCAAACGGATCATGAGCCAACTTTCCACGACGAAGGTCAATTAAAACAAGCAAGTTTCTCCAAAAATCTTATAATTATATATCTTTAAAATAAATCATCTCAACTTTAATATTAAAATATACAGAGGTTGTGTGACTTTATATTAATTTGACAACGCACCAAATCTATTAATACGTAAAATAAGCAATTAGAAACTATTTTGTTTAGATTCAGCACGAAGGTTCCACCAAAAAGTCACAACGTCACTTAAAATAAAAAGCGAAATAGTTGTGCCGTTACAAGCGTGTAACGTTCCTCTGCTCAATAATAAAAATAAATTAAAAAAAACGCACAAGAAAGTAGTGGGTTGCGCAACCCGGTACCTACACAATCATCACAATATACTTATATCGACAAGACTTAACTAAAAACGACCGTTAACATGAAATGGCGACTGACTTAAATTAAAAATGACTTAACTTTAAAAAAAAAGAAAAAAAAATGTTAGCCATAGCGCGTCGCGGCACTTACCAACCGGAGTAAGAGAGGCTGTTACTTTTACAGGAAATCGTTCGCAGTTAGAATGTGTGCAATTATATTACGTAATACATTCTACAAGTGTACGCGCTCTGTTACTCGGAGTTAAGGCGATGTTGCACCGCGGGCGAGGCGGAGGTAGCGCTCCACACAGCTGGTAGATGGATGCCTGCACTCGCCTACTACAAAGCGGAGAATGTTGCATGTATCTCACTTCGCAAAGCGGTCAGACAAGCTAGAATTACTCGCCTCGGTGCAGTGCAACGTCGCCCTTATAAACATCTGTCTGGTCTGAACATGTATCGCTCTCAGAGTCTACAATCGCCTGAATGTCGATTTTGCGTGATCTGTTTGTGCCCACAACTCTGACATAACTCGAAATGAAAACTCGACCGCGACGCGCGCGCATTCGCAATAAATTACGCGATTCATAAATACAATGTACTAATAAATTACATATTTAAGTGTATTACGAAACTAGACACAGCGTTCCGTGGCTTAAAACTAAATGAGCATGATCACATTGTTCAAGAAGGTAACTCAGTTGGTTCTGGAAGGAAAACTATCGCGGAACACACACGAAGCTTCCTCGTGCGAAATAGATTAAAAAACCAGCGGCCAGAACGTGAAAGGCGGTTATCCAACGTGATTAGAAAGGTGTCACGGTTGGCGGGCGCTTTCTAGCGCGAGTAGAGTGCGAGGTCCGAGATGCGGCGCTGGCGAGCTGCGGCGTGGAAGCCGCGCGTGCCGTCCGGCACCAGCGGCGCGCGCGGCTCGAAGCGCGGCGCGCAGGACAGGCGCCGGCCGCCGCACTCCGGCCCGGACACCGAGCAGCCGGACAGCCGGCGCGACAGCCAGCCGTCCGCGCTGCCGGTGCTGCCCGTGCTGGCCTGCGACGTCCGCCGGCTGCTGCTGCAGTAGAACGACACACCCGAGTCCGAGCTGTGTGAGCACGTCGATTGTCGCCGCGGCACCCACGTCTGGATCTCAGGAGACCGCGGCGCGAAGAAGCCACTTGAATTCCTCCTGTAGAACGGCGTCCCGTATCTGTAATCGTATTCAGGCTCAGAGCCACTACAACAGGACGAGTACTCGCATTCATGACGCCTTGGTGGCGCTCGACGGATGGGTGCCTTCCTCTTAGGCTCCCTAGGAACTCCGTTTAACTCGTACACTCGCATTCCATCATCTTCAGGGGTCTGTAATCGCAGCGCTTCTCTCGCAGACTCAGACTCAGTGAACTCAACTAACGCACACACACAATTAACCAAACTAGGGTTCTTGTTGAGGAACTGGCGCACGTCTGCGGGCACTGGGTTGCCGGGTCGGAGCACCCTGACGAGGGCGATCTCACCGCAGCCAGCGAACAGTCGCGACACATTCTCTACGGACGGCCGGTCGATGGGCATCCTCACAGCCACCACGGTCCTGGACGGAGTGGTCTCATCGTACGCGGGGAGCGGCTCGATCCTGCGCAATTTAGTTCCTAATTCATTAATTTCTAACTTAGTAGACCGCTTGAGTGCTTCGGCGACCACCCTCCAGTCCTTCGTCAAGTGCTTCACGCGCTTGAAGCTGGAGATCAGCTTCAGTGACACGTACCCCTCCTTGTTTCTTCGAACGTGTTTCAGTAGGAAGGCGTCCTTCGTGATGTTGGCGTCTGAGAAGTAGAACTCAACTTGTGACACGATCCTGTGCGCTAGCTCATCGTCCGGCGGTGTGTAGGGAGGTTCCTGTGCATCAGGCGCGACTTCGCAACCCGAGTCCTTGCCGCCGCCGGAGCCGGTGTCAGAGGCACTATCGGAGAGGTCGGCGTGGTCGTCGGTGGACGGGCGGCGGTCGGTGGCGATGCCCTCGTCCTCAGGCACTCCGTGGCTGGGAGGGGTCGCTCCCTCCATGTCGGTAACTGGCACACTAGACACACTATTGCATTACAGGCGACGTTGCTCGCTCGGAGGCGCGGAGTGACTGCGGGCGCGCGGCGCACACCACACTCTTTTATAATATCGGGGGGATGTGCCGGTAAGTGGCGAAGCATTCGGAAGCGATACGAGATGACATTGCCAGACTACGCGACGCTATATAGTGCACATACATGTGTTTTAATGAGGGTATTATGGAAAGAGGTTAGGTGCTGTATACATTTATGTTAGGCTGGAACACACGCAAGTTTATCACTGTTTGGGAGTGCCGCACGCGATTGGCGCACGCTCGGTGTTACGGCACAAAAATTGGCATTCTAATTCTGTTGATAATTATTCCTAATTGTTGCTGATGCGTTTGCACGAGTTGTAATATATTCGATAATTATATTTTGCCTGCTTTGTGGAAATCGTGAAGTTGTATAGTTGTGCGATGTGATCGCAAATGATGCGCATGCGCAAGGTCTAATGAACATAATGTTTTGTTAAATAATTTAACGATACGTTTAACTTTAAACGTTCTTGTTTTGTTTTGGCACATAATTAACATTGTGTTTTTATTACGTTGTTTAATCATTAAATTGAATTCAGGTTGATGACCTTCAGTTTGCGGAAAACTAAATAATATAGGACACACCGGCAATGTATCGTTGTTGGAATGTCGGCGGTTAATATAATTCTAGTACGTTTTCAGACAGAAAGCGAATACTAAACAATGTTTCAATTACAGTTTCTAGCGGCTACATTTCAGGCATCAGCGCTCTAACTAGACGAGACAAATTATATTAGTTTAAGACGCTATATTTTCATGTCTGTAAGCCGATTAATTCCTCGTAACGTCTTCGAGTTTGATTATAAACTTTAATCTTTCAATAATAATTTATTACAGTTTGATGAGATTCTAGAACTATCTACATAAGTACCAACTCTTGAAAGTATTTCCGCTCGCGCTTCGCAAGGTTTTTACAACTTGAAATGATATCGAGATATTGTTTTATTAAGTATATGTGACTTCATTATTAATGTTTTAATTGGTTTTAATACACACACCTTCCGGAATAAATACTCCAAATGATGGCGAAAATCGCATCAGACGTACTCACACAGATAGACACGAAAAGCTACTCTAATTTATAATAATGTTTAATAGAAGTTTAATTAAGTATATTTACTGAATGGACAGAATATAATGTGAAAAGTAAAATATTTTATTTTATTTATTCTGGGACAATAAACAGCTACAATATGTGTTGGAACAGAGAAAAGATAATACAAAATACATATTAACAATATTGCAGCCCACTACATTATCCGCATATTAACAAAAGGAAAAATGGTAATGAGTGATGCCACTAGATTGGTAACAAATAATTACATCATAATTATCAATAACAATTAATTACATCATGCAAAATAAAAATTCTAGTTGATTGCTTGGCAAACAGAGTAACAATTAACACTAAAAACAAATAAATAATAAAATCAAGACTATGTTACATTCCTTATAACATTATTGGTTAATGATAATTTTCATAACATCACATTTAAATTTAGATTTAAATATCAATATTAACAAAATTACAATTATAAGATTCAACCATTCGACGGATAGGGCAGCGCAAACCAGAATTAGTTCGACAGGTATTGACAGCAAATAGGGTACCTGCGCGGATACTACGTTTGGAACTACATAACTTAGATTGCTCGTGAGATCGACACAATCAAAATCACCATGAACAATACCACATAGTACAGAAGCCTCTCAGATACTTACGTCTAGATTGTAGGTTGAACTGCTTATATTTATTTAATAATTGTGAATACGACAAATACGTTTTGTGCATCTGTAATGCGTGGTTCGTAGAAACTTACGCTGGACGTTCAAAACGGGTTCTAGATAGGGACTGCATATTCTAATTTAATAAATATATGTACATATATTACTAATTTAAATAATATACGTATATTTAGGGATTAACCGTTACTGGAAAGATGAGAATATTTAATGTCACCCCAATAGAGGCATACCGAACAGTAGCATTGTTAGAATGTAATATTATAATAATTCCGTGCCTCGGAAAGCACGTTAAGCCGTTGGTCCCGGCTGTTATTCGTGGATCTTTGACATTCGTTACAGGTCGTCAGAAGCCCGAAAGTCTGACAACCAGTCTTAGGGTGTATTCAGCCGGCGCCGATATGCCAGCACTTCTGGGTGCCGATAAGCGCTGATTGTCAACGCTGGTCGGCGCAGGCAGTTCTCATACTTTTTACCAAATCAGCGCAAACCGTCTCGTTGCCAGCGTTCTACATGAATACGCCCTTACCAAGGAGTATCGTATTACCCAGTAATTGGATTGTGGAAGTCAGATAGGCGGTCGCTCCATGTAAAATGCTGGTATTGAGCTGCATCCGGTTAGACTAGAAGCTGACCCCAACATAGTTGGGAAAAGGCTGGGCGGATGATGAAGATGATGAAAGGCCTTGCATTGTTGTATACCGAACAGTAACATTGTTAGAATGTAATCGAATTAATGTTTATAATACAGTCTCCTTGCAATGTAATCAAAGATCAATTAAATGTTCGTTGACATGGGCCTTACGGTGTTTTACATTGTAATTGACAGCTTTCACAGTACTAAAGTGTGTTGGTTACTAGGTCAGTTGCTGAAAGTGGGGTCCTAGATTCTATTATCAAAATAATTAGGTACTAATTGTTTGAATATTCCTAAATATTATATTTCACATAAAGCTACATGGGCACTTATGAAACGTCAGCTAGGCGCACGGTTACAATTGGTAGTTTCGTCGTATCCTATGGAGAAGAGCCGGCGAGAAACTCCACCGTTACTTCATTGTTTTCAAATTACGGTGATAATAGATATGGGAGGACAGTGTAAACCTTGCAACAAGTACCAGGTACTAAACAAAATAGGAATGGTCTACAAATCAAAACATCTATGCGTCTACGAGGTCTACAACGTTCTCACATTCACAAAATAGAAAAGAATCGGTATAAAAAAAAAAAACTTTTTGCACAAAAATTAAACCGACGAAAAAACTGAAAAGTGAAAAATAAAAAACCTCTTAGTCTAACTAATCTCCTAAATTAATTTAGGTTAAAAATTATAAGGCGGCACCAAACAAACATTCAACGAAGATCTATCAAGCTATTATACCATTTTATACGCTTTACGTCATTAATTTGCTTCTTTGTTTGGCGCCGACTCAAAATTTGTAACTTAAATTAATTTAAAAGTTTAGTCAGACTAAAAGGTTTTTATTTTCACTTTTCAGTTTTTTCGATGGTTTAATTTTTGGAAAAAAACCGCTTTTCAATTACCTACCTTTTTGGAAGTCGGTTGCTTGTTTTTTTTTTTATATAAAAGTTTTTATTTTCACAATACCACTCACTACCTGCAAAAGAGATTAGAACATCATGCACATTATACTAAGTGGGAAAAATACGTATTATTGAAGCTAACTCAAAAACTACCCAAGCAAAGTTATATATATGGGACCAACTTCGAGGTACGAGTATACCCTCCCGAATAAAACAAAAATCTTTCAAATCGGATTACTCTATAAAAAGTTATGCGTAAGTTATGTTTTTTTTATGTGTGACACATAAAAAAATTAAATATATATATACGCGTCGAATGGAGAACCTTTTGTTTTCGTTGGTTAATAAAAAGTGGATAACATGTCCTCTAGCAATAGGCGCCTATCACATGGGACTAAACATAACCGGTCAATTGTGGTGTACTATACAAATGCACACACCTGCCTAAGCCTACTTCTAGAGGGTCTATGAATCGATCGTGGGGAACGAGACATGAAAGTTGATGTAGAAATCAAAAGTTAAAGTTTACTGACCCTTAACCGCCGCCAGGTTTATTAATAAGATTCATTATTATTATTTTCTAGCCTCCTACTAGTAGGTAAAGGTTCGTCTCATAACTTTAGAAAATATCATTTCTAAGGTTTGTAATTGTAGGAAAATTATCTATCTACTTAGTCTGTAATGTCGCACAGCTGGGCAAAGGCCTTCCTTTCCCCTTTCCACATACGTCTGTTCACTGCTATTGCGGGCCAGTCCTTTCGGTAGAAGCCAAATTCGTCCCTCCATCTTCGTTTTAAAAAATATCTGGTAGGAAAATATTTAAAAAATCACTATTACCGTGGGCGTTTGTAAAGGGCTCACCCCTTAGTATGGGAATGTCGGTTAAATCTGAATGATAGATGGACCAATACCTCTGCAGTGTTTACCCTACCTGGAAACTCATCCAACTGGAATTCCATCGAAATGGGAAAGTTTCATCCGCCAATAAAAATCTCTGAGTCTCGGAAGTAACTCTCTTTCTAGCCATCCATCGTTTCTTTGGTCTTTCCCTACTTTTACAGTCATCCACATTCATATACTCATCATCTGTTTAGCCTTTTACCAACTTTGTTGGAGTTGGCTTCCAGTCTAACCGGCTGCAGCTGAATACTTGAAGCGACTGCCTATCAGACCTCCATAACCCAGTTACTGGGTAATACGATACTCCATGGTAAGACTGGTAGTCCGTAACGACTTTAAAAGATCTACAAATAACAACCGAGACTACTTTCCGAAGCACGGAGGGGTCTGGATATAAAATGGACGGTCACCCATCCACGGACCAACCTCGGCAAGCGTAGCTTAACCTTCGATCAACAAAAGCGGCTATTTTTATTTAGCTACGAGCCCTTTCTTACATGTAATAAAAAATCTATGAGTGGCTTTTTATACTTTTATTAATCGCACTGATCTCAAAAACTACTCAACCGTTTGGGATCATTCTTTCACCGCTACAAACTTACGAACATAGTTGCGTACCAGTTACGTCATAAACTTATTGTTTTGT
The DNA here is from genome assembly GCA_948252095.1 of Dicycla oo. Classification (NCBI taxonomy): domain Eukaryota; kingdom Metazoa; phylum Arthropoda; class Insecta; order Lepidoptera; family Noctuidae; genus Dicycla; species Dicycla oo. The sequence continues at coordinate 1,453,226 of OX411733.1, forward strand.
GCACGATTATTATACCTAGTTTTTTTGTATTCCGATCGGGAAGTGAAAGAATTACGAGAGGCTGTGGCTAAGTAATAACAGCCGCACGGGTGGGTTGATCAGCTACGCTTGCCGCGGTTGTCCGTGGATGGGTGACATATTAACATACCAAGACCCTTCCATGCCTCGTAAGCACGTTCAGCCGTTGGTAACGGCTGTCATTCGTGGATCTTTTACAGTCGTTACGGTTCGTCAGAAGCCCGAAAGTCTGACCACCGGTCTTACCAAGGGTATCGTATTACCTAGTAACTGGGTTGAGGAAGTCAGATAGGTAGTCACTCCATGTAAAATACTGGTTTTCAGCTGCATCCGGTTAGACTGGAAAGCGACCCCAACATAGTTGGGAAAATGCTAGGCAGATGATGAAGTGAAATAATTAACTACTAAATTTAAAAAAAAAATGAGCCGTCGCGGTACGCCTGGGGGGTGTGACACCAACATCGAAACCATTTTATATAGAATATATGCATGAAAGGATGGTTTGTTAAAGGAAATCAATATGGCAATATAATATGGTTTATTAAAGGAAATCAATAAGTTAATAATAATAATATCCTAGGACATTGTTCACACACGGTCATCTGATCCCAAACTAAGCAGAGTTTGTGCTATGGAAACCAGATAAATGATATACTACATACACTACCTTTTTTTTTGTAAATACATACTTATATAGATAATTACACCCAGACTCAGGACAAACAGACATGAAATGTTTGTCCTGGATGAGAATCGAACCCACGACCAGCGGCAGGGCAGGTGGTATCTTAACCTACCACGCCATCTGGCCTGTCAAAATTAATTAATACTAAAATAATTTTGTAACTGCGAAAGAGTCTCATAGTTATGAGTGAACAACGTCGCCAGCAGCCGGTCTGAACCGCCGCATTTGATGTTTCACATCAAAATTTTAGTTACCTACATTATTTAGTATCCTGCAACAAAGGATAGCTCTTTTGCTAAAATATTTTAGTGTCCGCCCTTCACCACTTCCTAGTGCTATAGCTAGGAAGAAAAAGTGGCGCAACCAAGTCCCCAGCAGCACAGCTATCTGTTCAGTTAGATGACGTATGTGGTAGTATGCAAACTCTCCCGCCCACCTCGAAAACGTAACAAAGATGAACTTCCACTCAACCGCCACGTCAGTCCACGTCACCCAGAAGGCAGAATTTCATTGGCCCACAATAATATAATAAGATTACGCCGGTCACTCCATATTGTGACTCCATTTTCTAATTAAATTAAGGGAGGATTATGAGCCGGTGTCAGCAGCCAGATTATATAATCGGTAATCAAGTAGACCGTAATAACGAGCCAATTGTTGCGTAAGTTTCTTATAAGGGTTAGCAAGGGAAACTAGATACCACACAAAAACACTTCCTCTCCTAATTCGTATATATTTTATGTATATATTTATTGTATATGTAAATGACACTCCACAAACTACCTTTTTTTTTAATTTGTGATGGGTTTGCTCTTGACTGTAGTCTAGGTCAGAGGTGACAGAGACAAAGTCGACGACGGAGTGAGCTTACCCAGAAGAAGCCTGTTCACTCTCACTTTGAAGAGATTAGGGTTGTATACGTTCGGAAACACAGACGCAGGTAGTGAGTTCCACTCTTTTGCTGTGCGCAGTATAAAAGACATTTGGAAGCGCTTAGTGCGAATTAAATACCTGCAGTATTGTCTCTCCTTCTCCCTTTAATCTATCTAAAGGCTTAAATCACTTTTAGGAATAAGACTGCCCATTGTGTCACCCTATGTAAAATTTCTACATTCATATCTGTAATTTATATGGCGTGCATAATAAACAGTATTCTGTTCTACCACCACCGCTACTCCGCTGATCCGCTGTACCGCTGCAATGCTGCACCAGTCCTAACTCTGCAGCTGACCAGTGTTACAGTTCGCAAGGCGTGGACCTGTGAAACTACAGTCCTGTGCTAGGTTGACGATGATTCTTTTGATGGCAAGAGGTTATGCTGCCACCTTTACCCATAACACAAAAGAGATTGCTGATGCGTTGCTCGCTGAAGATGTCACATGCCTGTTATTCCACCGACACCCACCTGGCTCGCCCCCCAATAACTTGCGAAATGTGGGTGTTACATATGTACACAACTCTGCCCAACCCTATGAGGAATGCAGGCGTTATTTTATAATGATTGATTAATTTTTTGGCGCCTAAACGATGCCCAGTGATAACTAGACAGACGGTGGTTATCTCTTCCGAAGCAAAACGACATCACAGTTGAAACACTTTCTATCTCGAAACTTTCAACCGCTTATATTGTGCACAGTAACGCGGTGTGTCGAGGTCGCTCGCTCACACTGTGTCGTGGCCAAGATCTTGGTACATGACCTCCGAGGCGCGTCGGGAGCATACTAAACGGATTGTGCGAACATTTGCATTATTTTTGGAGCTTCTTCTATTATTACGATGTTGGAATTATTTGATCCTGGGTTTTGAATGTTTTTGTTGGTAAATATGGCGAACAAATCTTGTGTTGGGCGTTGGGCGTCGTGATTGTTCAAAATAATCAATCAATCTGCCTAGACTATTCCCAACTATGTTGGGATCGGCTTTCAGTCTAACCGGATGTAGCTGAATACCAGTATTTTACTCGTACATGGAGCGACTGCTTATCTGACCTCCACAACCCAGTAACTGGGTAAGACTGGTAATCAGACTACCTATGAGTTTAATTGAATATTTTCAATTGGGTTTTTAGAGATCATGAGAGATCAATAATTTTATTAGAAGTTAAAAAGAATTAAATGAAAAGAAAAGGGTTTATCAGACAAGCATTTTTTGACACAATTCCATGGTATATCAGTTATCTGGTTTCCATACTACAAGCTCTGCTTAGTTTGGGATCAGATAACCGTGTGTGAATAATGTCCCAGGATATTATGATATTATTGGATATGAGGAAATGCTGATATTTATTATTTGTAAGTACTCGTATTAAGTAAGTCTGTTACCGAGTACGTACTTTCATTAGGTACATAACAAACTTAGCAACAAAGTTGCGCTTCCTTATGTCCATGTAATTTCACCGGGTATGTAAAATAATAATTTAATCTGAGCATTATATCCTTTAAATCGGAATACAACAGTCAACAATGCGGCTAGGCGGCAGACATTTCAGATCAGGTGATAAGACTTCCCCGGGCCAGCACTTTCTCAATACGCTCATAACTACTTCAGTGAGAATAACACATCATCTTCCTGTCCTTGGCCCACGTTATTTAGGGTCGGCGCAACACGTGTTCTTCTTCCATTCTCTCCTGTCAACCGTCATGGTATCATTCATTCCTCCATCTTTTCTTTGGCCTTCCTCTCCATTTTTTTTTTTTTGTAAATCGTAGGTTAACCTAGGTAGTCGGCTGCTAAATCGGACTTTCTTGGGGCTGCCTCAATAAATTAAGGCCAACAGCCAGGGCATAAAACTTAAAAACTAAGCACTCGGGGTATAGACCACGGCTGGTTCGGATTAATTATATTATTTAGAGATGAATTTATAGCTAACGAATTTTTTGCTTTTAAGGGTCCGGGTGGGCTTCCTCTCCCTCTCCATCCTACAAAATTCCGACGAACTGAGAACATCATCCTTTTTTGTAGTCGGTTAATAACACAACAGGATCTAAATCAAAATTTCGTGACTTTTCAACTAATTAATCAGGCCAAAAAATGACAAGTACCTAAACAGTCCTTAATTTTACGCCATAAACTCCCGGATAGACAATAATCCCTTGTTTCAAACGTTGCGGAAAAAAACAACTGCTATAGTTAACTAATAAATCAATATAAGGCGCAAGTTAGGTGTGGTTAGGAGGAAGCCGTATTATGTAACCCAGTTCTTTTGGACCAATAATTATGTCAGGGTGAACGGCTTTGGGTTGGTGGTGTTTTGGTCCCAAGGTTTTGTTATGGAATACCTATAGAAGGATATTGGTTTCGGTGCTGTCCAATTTCTTTTCAAATAGCTACCACCTGGATCCTTCCACTCTGAAAAAAGTCTCAAAAGTCGTAGGCCATCATCAGTCAGGGCGAGTAATTGAGCTATGTAGGAACTACCGCTTTCTCAATGTAAAAATATCCTTTAAGACTCGATTCCGACTCAAACAGGATAAAGCCCGGTTTCCACCAAAGCGGAGAAGAGTGGAGAGGAGATATTGATGGAGATAATTATTTTCACATTTCCTTATTATCATGTTTAAGTCGGAATCCAGGCTTACAGGATATTTTTATATAGAGAAAGCGGTGGTCCCTACATAGCTCAATTACCAATATCTTAATACCCAACCGCTAAATGAAACTCGGAGAACATTCAATGAGTAAAGAAAAATCGTCGCTAATCCTTAAGTTGGCCTCACCAAGCACAGCTTAACCTCAGCTCGATAGATCACGGCCCACTTAGCCAAGCCCCGGGTATGCCTGCATCACTAAAGGCGACTAAGCGATTAAGAACATCGCACTAAGTTTAACTTTATCAACCTTTCATGCATGAATTAAATCCGTTACAATTGTTATTCGGATTTAATTTAGGTACAAGGCAGATGAGAGTGGAACTTTTCACAGCTATGACTTCCACAGCCGAGTTACTTGGTAATACAAGATACCCCTTCGTAAGACTGGTTGTCAGACTTTTTGGGCTCCTGACGACCCGTAACGACTGTCAAAGATCTACGAATGACACCTAAACCTCCGAGGCACGGAGGATGTAATGGATTGTCACCCATCGAGATCACCAATCCGTTAGGCAAGTGTGGTGATTATTAAAACACGCCAGTTTGAATGTCAGTGAGTCTGGATTTGTGCCCGGTTTATGAGGGGCGAGGACCCCTTATTACATGGGACAAACATAACTGTCGAAACGGGGTTGTACAGTCACGAACCGGGATTGTTGAGCCACTAGCTTATCATCTTAACTTGGTTGTGTTACACGAATGCCGCCCGTTTTTTGTTATTGAAATGTCACATGTCAAATTTCACGGGCGGCATTCGTGTAACACATCCAATTTAAGATGATGAGCTAGTGGCTCAACAATCCCGGTTAGTGACTGCACTATTAACTCTCTGACTAACCCCTTCAAAGGATACAGGCGTGATGGTATGTTATTTAGGAAGTAGCAGAAGTGCCAGAAGTGCCAGAAGCGGACATTTGACGGGTAAACCAGTTGGTGTTGCTATGCGAGTTTTGATGTTCAGGTACTTTTTAGCATCATGCGTTGCGTGACAAAAATGTAAAAGTACGTATAATTAATTTCCTTTCTAACTGCTTCTATCCGAGCTATGTTCGCTCCTACCTTATGTTTTGGCGAATATTTTACCTGACCATAAGTTAAAACTTTAAATGTTTCATAAAACTTTCATGACTAAAAGAGTGATGAATATAAATGTTGATGGGTGGAAGGGAGAGGAAGGCCAAAGAAAAGATGGATGGATTGTATGAGGAATGATATGAAGAGAAGGCAGTGAATAATAGCGTGACGGTTGACAGGGGCCAACCTCTAGTAACACGGGATAAGGGCAGGAAAATTATGATGATGATGAAATTAGAACATTATGTAGGATTTTTTTTTTTCATCATGGGAGAAATGGAGGGCTTCCGTTTATTGTGTAGAATGTATGTGCATCCAAAACCTTCGATCAACAATATTATTGATGTCCATCACGCAATAACTGATTTCAAACAAATGAACATCTTGAGATGCTTGAGCGCTTCCAAACATCCTTCATAATGCGAACAGCAAAAGAGTGGAATTCATTACCTGTGTCTGAATTCAAGAATGCATACAACCCGAATCTCTTCAAAGCTAGAGTGAACAGGCTTCTTCTGGGTAAGCTCACTCCATCGTAAACTTTGTCTCTGTCACCTCTGACCTAGACTGAGTCAAGAGCAAACCTATCTCAAATAAAAATAAAAAAAACAAGCAAAGTCGTAGCCGTGGTAGAAACCAGCTAGCTATCAAAATGATGAATGAAAGAATCATAGAGTAGTATATACTACTACATCTATGTATAAGGAACAAATCGTTGCTAAGGAACAGATATAATAATATTATAATCCTTTCAAACAAAGAGGGACCCTGGCAGAACGCCAGCTTACCAATGAAGAAGTCAACTGAAGTGCCGACTGTTAATGAGTCAACAAGATAAAAGGGACGTGAGAATGTTCCAAGGAGATGGAGGGAATATTTAATGAAATAATTATACTATTTATCGAGTTTCCAACGAACACAACATCTATTTCAGTAGGTCATCTTCGCAATGAAATAACTAGCTTTCATTGACAACTGCAGTGGTTTTTATCACCATCAATAATAATAATACTGATTCAGAAGGCAGTCCTCCTTGATACGGCGCGTATTGTGAGGAGGTTCCTGTCTCTGGAGCCCTAACCACCGGTAGCTTGGACCCTGCTCCCGCTACCGGCGGATCACTATTTTTATATTTTTAAATGTTTTTTTATAAAAATATTTAAAAATGTAATAAAATAAGTTTAGAAAATAAATAAAGATGATAATACTAATAATAATATCGTAGGACATTATTCACACACGGTCATCTGATCCCAAACTAAGCAGAGCTTGTACTATGGAAACCAGATAGCTGATATACTATATACACTACTTTTTTTTTGTAAATACACACTTATACAGGATGATTTTTAAAACATGCGACAAAATTTAAGGGGGTGTTCTATCCATCAATATGAACAACTTTTACTATGGGACCAACTAAGAATTCGCAAAAAAAAAATTACCTTCCCATGTAAAAGCACATACCCGATTGGACCATTTTGTATAAAAAGGTCGAAATTTTTTTGCGAATTCCGAGTTGGTCCCATAGTAAAAGTTGTTCATATTGATGGGTAGAACACCCCCTTAAATTTTGTCGCATGTTTTAAAAATCACCCTGTATAGATAATTACACCCAGACTCAGGACAAACAGACACATGTTCATGCACACAAATGTTTGTCCTGGATGGGAATCGAACCCACGACCTGCGGCATGATAGGACGCCATCTGGCCTGCCAATGAAGGGGTGCATTAATATAGTCCACACAAGTTGTGATTGGTACATCCTTAAATGTAACAAATGCGCGTCCGGTGTACCTTGGTCAATTTGCTCCTTTACCGCGTTTGTGACTGACTAATATTTTTACCATTAATATTGTTGTAGTAGTATATCAGCCTCCAATGTTCCCCCTGCAGGTCACAGGGCTGCTGAGACACAGGCCTCTCTGTGAGAGCAACCACGCAAATCCAGTGCGGGTGTGTAGATGTCACATGTCTTCGAATATTTTATTCTAGGACAGTTTCCTCACGATGTTTTCCTTCACCGTTACAACAATAAAATAATTTACACAAAGTGCCTGCCTGAGTTCGAACCTACGACAACGTAAGTCGCAGCCGTTTCAACTGGGCCACCACTGCTCGTGCAATACGAGAAAAGAAAATCATCAGTGAATGTAGCATTAGTAGTCTGTTCGCCAAACGCGTTGAATATGGCAAAGGATATTTTTGTAAAAGAATCCTTTTGATCAACCATTTTACAGACATTAGGAGCAGCACAATTCATTCAAGCATTTTAGCATCAGCACAATTCATAGTGTACGAAACAATACCTAGGTCTTCTTCGCTATTTATGTAAAAAATCTATAATTAACATACCTGGGTATCTGTTTATAATTAACAAATACCTGGGTATCTGTTTATAATTAACAAATACCTGGGTATCGATTTATAGTTAACAAATACATGCACATCTATTTATAATTAACAAATACCTGGGCATCTATTTATAATTAACAAATACCTGGGTATCGATTTATAGTTAACAAATACCTGGGCATCTATTTATAATTAATAATTAACAAATACTTGGGCATCTGTTTGTAATTAACAAATACCTGGGTATCTGTTTATAATTAACAAATACCTGGGATCTATTTATAATTACAAAGACCTAGCCATCTGTTTGTAATTAACAAATACCTGGGCATGTTTTTATAATTAACAAATACATGGGCATCTATTTATAATTAACAAATACCTGGGTATCGATTTATAGTTAACAAATACCTGGGCATCTCTTTATAATTAACAAATACCTGGGCATCTGATTATAATTAACTAATACCTGGGTATCTATTTATAATTAACAAATACTTGGGCATCTGTTTGTAATTAACAAATACCTGGGCATATTTTTATAATTAACAAATACATGCACATCTATTTATAATTAACAAATACCTGGGTATCTATTTATAATTAACAAATACTTGGGCATCTGTTTGTAATTAACAAATACCTGGGTATCTGTTTATAATTAACAAATACCTGAGATCTATTTATAATTACAAATACCTGGGTATCTATTTATAATTAATAAAATACCTGGGCATCTCTGAATAATTAACAAATACCTGGATATCTATTTATAATTAACTGATACCTGGGCATCTGTTTGTAATTAACAAATACCTGGGCATATTTTTATAATTAACAAATACATGCACATCTATTTATAATTAACAAATACCTGGGTATCTATTTATAATTAACAAATACTTGGGCATCTGTTTGTAATTAACAAATACCTGGGTATCTGTTTATAATTAACAAATACCTGAGATCTATTTATAATTACAAATACCTGGGTATCTATTTATAATTAATAAAATACCTGGGCATCTCTGAATAATTAACAAATACCTGGATATCTATTTATAATTAACTGATACCTGGGCATCTGTTTGTAATTAACAAATACCTGGGCATATTTTTATAATTAACAAATACATGCACATCTATTTATAATTAACAAATACCTGGGTATCTATTTATAATTAACAAATACCTGGGTATCTATTTATAATTAACAAATACCTGAGATCTATTTATAATTACAAATACCTGGGTATCTATTTATAATTAATAAAATACCTGGGCATCTCTGAATAATTAACAAATACCTGGATATCTATTTATAATTAACTGATACCTGGGCATCTGTTTGTAATTAACAAATACCTGGGCATATTTTTATAATTAACAAATACATGCACATCTATTTATAATTAACAAATACCTGGGTATCTATTTATAATTAACAAATACCTGGGTATCTATTTATAATTAACTGATACCTGGGCATCTGTTTGTAATTAACAAATACCTGGATATCTATTTATAATTAACTGATACCTGGGCATCTGTTTGTAATTAACAAATACCTGGGCATATTTTTATAATTAACAAATACATGCACATCTATTTATAATTAACAAATACCTGGGTATCTATTTATAATTAACAAATACCTGGGTATCTATTTATAATTAACAAATACCTGGGTATCTATTTATAATTAACAAATACCTGGGTATCTATTTATAATTAACAAATACCTGGGTATCTATTTATAATTAACAAATACCTGGGTATCTATTTATAATTAACAAATACCTGGGAATCTATTTATAATTATGGCCTACATTATCAGTACATATATTACTCCACATGACAGATGATCGTGGTTCATTGACAGAGCCTTGGACACTTCCTGCCTGATAATGATGATTACAGCGCATTTTCCTTCTTTGTCGACCGACGCGGAAACATTTTATATATGTGTGATAATTGCCAACTTGGTAGGGACGGCGATTTGTTTACCTAATATGGTGATTAAGGGCGAAGGCTTGTTTATGTCTTTGGATAGAACAGGGACTCGTGGCGAAATAATAACAGCCGCGCCGCATGGGTCGATCGAAGGTTAAGCTGCGCTTGCTGCAGTCGTGGATGGGTGACCATGACATATACAGGATGTTTCTGAAAGGTGTGGTCAAATTCAAATCAAACTGAACAACTTTCTCCATAGGATCACCATCATAATCGAGAAAAAAATATCAGCCAAGAGTCCTACACATTTGGGTTAAGTAGGTATTGTCGATTTTTTTTAATATATGGACCTCTCATTGTACGGATATCCTATACAATGCGATATCAGCTTATACTGGAAATGTCTGTACTGACACAGATTAATACAGATGGGACACTCCGCAAAATCATTTAAATAAAAAGCGACTCTTGCTACGACACAATAAAGTGCACAAAGCTTATTACCTACAGTTATATTCACCTACAAGTTGCCTCTCTTTCTAACGCGCAACTCTTATACCTTCTAACCGCGGCAGTCCCACTGAGTTGGCCCAGTGAGATAGGCGCCGCGTACTTGTAGCTAACCTAAACTGCGGAGTGTCCCATCTGTATTAATCTGTGGTTCTGGTGACATGTAGCCGTGAGTACCATGAAGTACAAATTTATTTCTACTGTCGATATCTACTATATACTATAGGTACCTACACCTCTCCCAAACCCTAGCAGGCGTGATGTTTTATTATGTTTATAAAATCAATACTGTGTCAAAACAATCTGACTAGCCTTTTCCCAACTATGTTGAGGTCGGCGTCCAGTCTAACCGGATGCAGATGAATACCAGTATTTTGCATGGAGCGACTGCCTATCTGACCTCCACTACCCAGTTACTGGGTAATACCACACCCCTTGGTAAGATTGATTGTCAGACTTTCGGGCTTGTGACGACCCGTAATGACTGTCAAAAATCCTCGAATGACAGCCGGGACCAACGGCTTAACGAGCTTTCCGAGGCACGGAGGAGTCTCGGTATAAAAAGATGGTCACCCATTCACAGACCAACCTCAGCAAGCGTAACTTAACCTGTGGATCGACCCGTGCGGCTGTTATAACATAGCTACGAGCTCCTCCACGAGCCCAAAATCAATACTGTGTATGCGTTCATTATTCATCCACTATTCATCCCGACTACAAAACCCTACACTGTGCGTGGTCCGACCCGCACTTGGCCGATTTTTCCTTTATAAAGAATGCGTCTACTTTCCGTCTTTTAATACTTACAGAAAAAGTTATATTTCTGCGATTGTGTTTTTTTAAGTTGATTTGACCTCCAGATTACGCCATGTACGCGTCAGCCGCGGCGGCCACATGCCCGAAATCATATTCAAACATTAATAGCATAAAATTATCTGTAAAATAAAACCAATTTCATGGATATTAAAAATATTTTTCTGCTTTGTTTAAAAAATAAAACACCCGATACAAAAACCCGATCAATTAAAGGAATACAAAAATACATTATGTAAAGTAGGTACATAGTATTTATGTTGTTGACCTTAGGTAAAATAAAAGATAACAATCGCAAAAAGATATGCCCCGGGTGAGGATCGAACTCACGACCTTAAGATTATGAGACTTACGCGCTGCCTACTGCGCTACCGAGGCTGGTGACGTGGCAACTGAAATTAACCTTCACACACTGGTATGACACTTTAGATTCCTAGGTAACAAATAACTTTTGTTTTTCTTTTAATTTCACTGTGAAGGTCAATTAAATTATAGTGAGAAAAAAGATAGGCATGCAGATGCGACGTTGCATTTATTAATAAAGCTTTCAATTGCGTAATACACTAGCAATTGGAATCCGAATCATTTTCAAGCAAATTGCTAATCCATTACTTCATACGTTCGAATAATTTGTCTGCTCAACAAGGTGTTAAATAACGCAATGAATGTTGTTGAACTGTCAAAATGCAACAGATTCCGATCGATAGTGATGCGCAATTAGGGTGCTGAATAAGATCTTAAATAAGGGACAATCTCCATATTTAGTTCAACTATAAAATGTAAGTAGCTACCTAACATAGTGCGTTGCTCGAATTCAAGCTTAAGTTTTTTATTTCCGCTGTAAATCATTCTGCTGAAAGCAATTTCGTGATCTTAAAATTAGAATATGAGACACGTCAAGAACACTTGAAAGCAAGTGTGAAACTTTCTGCAAAATACAGGGTTATTGGTAAAACACCAACAACCTCTTAAGGGGTCATTGTACTCATTATTATGAACAATTTTTACTATGGGACCAAACCTGAAATCGCGAAAAAAAATTAGCTGTTCAGTACATTTTGACTAATTATGCGAACATAAATGTATTTCAGGTTTGGTCTCATAGTAAAAGTTGTTCATAACCAATAACCCTGTATATCTTTCACATGAAATTATGTAATTAAAAAAAAATGGTACCTACACATTGACAGAAAAATACTTAAATTCAAAACTGTAACACTTACAGATACAATCAAACGTTAGATAACTGTTAGATAATTATTGCAATAGATACTTTTAACATCTTGAACACACAAAAGTTTTGTCAACAATGGGTCGAAAATTAGAAGGTAGATTAGGTACTTAGCAGGCCTAATTAGCACTCTCATCTGTAATAAGCACTTCCTCGAAACTTATGTAATTTATACGTTTAGTATGTACCTAAGTATTTGTGTTACTAAATAATAATTGGCAAGTATTACAGTTCGCGTCACGTAATTTTGCCGCTCTAAAGTAGCAGACCAGAGATGTGCTATGCAGCTATGCTGCGAGGATGTGAAAGCTAAGCTATGAAACTATGTGACCGTTTCCACTGATGCTAAGCTGTGTAGCGGAGCGAGTAAGATGTGCTGTGAAGATGCGCCGCGCCGCCGCGAGGTAGCTGTGCGGGGTACTCTGCTCTGCACATAGTTACACAACTCGCACACTCATAGCTCCCATCCAGCGGATACTTCCATATAAAAACATAGCTTAGTTGAAAACGTTTCCACTGGTGGATGTCGAACGCATCCATAGCGACGTAGCATAGCACATCTCCGGTGGAAAAGCAGCCTTATAAGTGTATAGTTTAGCTTTTTTTTTTTTTGGGTGGGAAATTATCAAATAACTTCTCCCGCTCTGGGCGTATCAGACTTCTACTGACTAAAACCCACCCGTGTTCCTTCTGTTGCCTGTGCCAGGGCCACGGTAACTCCTTCAAACAGCCCGCAACCCTGGCAGGTATCGCCCCTAGCGGACCCTATGAGTTAGTGCTGACAACTCTTTCACGCGCGCGTGGAACACAACGCGCCGTCGACCCGGGTCTAGTCCTTACCGGACGGCGATCTAGCCATTTCTCACCGTCCACAAGCCCGCGCATACGGTGGCCGGGAATCAGCTCTCGATTTCCGACGCCCAGGGCGTCTCCTACGGCAACTAGGGGCGTGAGGGCGCAAAGATTGCTTCTCCCTCGCGTATTCCGCCTCCTCCATCGCGAGCATTACTGCTTCGCAGAAGGTGGTGACGGCTTCCGATGATCTCTCGCTCAGTACCATGGCCTGGAGCAGGGCCGGCAGCGAGAGATCGCTGCCGAAGTGTGTAGTTTACCTATTATTTATAGTCTGCCACGTTGGTGTAGTGGTCGCAAGCGCTACTGCTGAGCGTGAGGTCTTGGTTCAATTCCCAGGTCGGGCAAACTTCCCAGAGGGTCATGGCCATTCGGCTAGTCCGGGGTTACCGCACGGTCTCCGGTGAGGCGGCGAGCCTCCTTGCCGGATTGCCGCCGTGGGATCTGGAGGCGAAAGTCCTCGCGCACGTGTGGGAGTGGCGCGAGGAGGCGAAACGCCGGGGCGTAACTCCGCTGCCGCGAGAAATCACGGTACAGCGGACAGAGCTCCGGCGGGATCTCATGGCGACATGGAGAGTGCGACTGTCGCAGCCCAGCGCTGGGAACGCCACAATTGCGGCGATAAGTCCTCTCTTTGAGGAGTGGTTAGAGAGGCGCCACGGCGTCCTCACCTTCCGCCTGACGCAGGTCCTCACCGGACACGGTTGTTTCGGGAGGTTCCTGTTTCGCATAAGGCGGGAGGAAATGCCCGGGTGTCACCATTGTGTGGATCGCCCAGAGGACACGGTGGAGCATACAGTGGAGGTCTGCCCGGCTTGGGCAGAGCACCGCCGTGTTCTCACGGAGGCGATCGGCGGCGGCGATCACTCGCGTCCGAGCCTGGTCCAGGCCATGGTGCGGAGCGAGAGTGCATGGGAGGCCGTCACCTCCTTCTGCGAAGCGGTAATGCTCGCGAAGGAGGAGGCGGAACGCGTGAGGGAGAGGCAGCCTCACGCCCTCAGTCGCCGCAGGAGACGCCCTGGGCGGCGGGAATCGATAGCCGATTCCCAGCCACCGTAGGCGCGGGCTTGCGGACGGTGAGTAGTGGGTAGCTCGCCATCCAGTGAGGACCAGGCCCGGGTCGACGGCGCGTTGTGTTCCACGCGCGCCTCAAAGAGATGTCAGCAAGAGATGGGGTCCAATAGGGCCGATGCCGCTGGGGTCGCGGGTTGTTTGAAAAAGATACCGTGGCCCTGGCATAGGCAACTGAAGGAACACGGGTGGGTTTTAGTCAGTAAAAGTCTGACACGCCCTTGCGCTCCACCCAGAGCGGGAGAAGTTATTTGATGATTTCCCATCCACAAAAAAAAAAAAAAGGTCGGGCAAACTGTTATTCTGTTTTTCTGTCTGGAATGTCTCAGTAGCAACCCTTTTAAAACAAAATGATTCCCTTCTTGCACCAAAATATAACATACATACAATTCATACAAACTCAAAGCATGTACAGACGCCAGCACATCAAGCTCCGAAACTATGAAATTTACCCAATCAACCTTGAACCTAACGCTTTAGCGATAAAGTTGAAAATCTATTAAAGAAATTTAACAGATTGTAGTAGCTTGATGTGCTGGCGTCTGTACATATTTCAATTAAACCATTCACAGGCAATTTTGAATGATCAATGAGGTCGGTCAGTCAGAAAGATGAAACTAGTTGCTCATTCCGAAGCGTAGTAGATTTCGATTAAACTGAAACTCCATGGAAGTGTCCATTTAGATCTTTAAATCAAATCAAAATATTGTTACAAAATAGTGTCCATTATAATAATAATAATAATTGTTTATTTTGGAACAAAAACAGATACAAACATAAAAATAGTTAAACGATGATAACTGCAAAAGTTAGTACCTAACTGTGGCGCAGCTATCAACGCGCGGCTCCTAGTGAGAGAAAAACATATTTTTAAAGGAGTAGTTTTTTTTTTAGTATGGTCATAATAGCGAGAAATTGCCGAAGTTTATCGCAAACACGTTCTATGCGATAACTCCAGTTAAACTTATCGTCTATAATTACACCAAGATATGTATGTTTACTGACAACATCTATTTGTGGACAGTTGCAATTAATCGCATTGACCGTATGCAAGCAGTCATGGTCATGGGCTATTATGTTCCGTAAGGGCAATTTTCTGAGGTATGGATATTTAATAACCAATAGTTTAGTTTTGCTTGCATTAAGTACTAAGCCAGCATCGTGACACCACCTTGTTAGAGCATCCAGGTCGAGTTAAGTGTACCAAATTTCAACTTATTCGGTCCATTAGATTCGGAGCAACTTGGCTGTGACAGATAGACAGACTGACACACGAGTGATCCTATATGGGTACCGGCTTTTCCTTTTGAGGTACGGAACCCTAAAAAATCTTCGATTACAAGTACGGGTTTTCAGACGAAATCGAATAAACAGACAACGACTTTTATCAATATCAACTTGACTACTTTACAATAACCAACAATCATTAATCATTTCACTACAAGACGAAGGCTAGTTCCACTATGAGTTATGATCTGTGTTTGATAACGTGATATCTATCAAAACAGCTGTTCCCTTGACATTAGTTATTACAAGTCAATTCGTGACCTATGCCTATGACCCAGACATTTTATACTTTTATATACACGCCAGTATACAGCATACCTTGGAAAAATCTACAAAAAACGGTGTAGCAAAGTAACCACATCAACCAACCCGCACTGTTGGGCCCGCGTAGTGGATTATCTTCGGTGCACTCCCTTTAACAGCCTCCTCGGCTTGTGTCCAAAAAAACAGTGAGAACTCGTTGGAAAAATTGATCTGCTCGACTACGTAGATAATTGAAAGTTGTTTAATTGTCAAAATAAAAGGGTTACTTATTATAAGAGTGTTACGTAAGTAGGCTAGTGTATCAACTACCTTACCATCATTCATCAATGGCTGGGCATTTAAGGTGTGCGTCCACTGGCCCGCGCCGGCCGCAACGCATGCACGGCACGCAACGTATTGGACGGATTTGCCGATTGGCATGCGTCCACTCTGTCCGAATTTTTTATTTAGTCTGAGTGTTTTTGCTGTTGTTAGTAGACGTCGTCTGTCATGGAGATTGAAGAAGGTTTATTATTATCAGTTGCTTGTTGGCAGAAGAGGAAGAACTTAAAACTAAACGTGGAATGTGGGCTCATTAAATAAACTTGAAGCAACCAATGTTTGGACAATAGATATCATTCATTATTTGTTACTGATTTACTTCATGATGAACAAAGATTTTTGATTACATTCACCTCTCAAGATCTAAATTAATGAATAAATAAATGTTTGATATACTCAAACCTTATTTGACGAAACAAAAAACTACATTTAAAAAGAGGATGACACTGACACTTCACGTTCACAGTTTTCATGGTGACGCGGTGAATTAAAAAATGCGTTGCGTGCCTGTGACGTCACAAGAAATACTTTGTGCCGTCACCGCCACGCAACGCCTTTTTTTAGTGGACACAGTGCTATATGAATTCATACAAAGCAAACCAAAATCCGTTGTGTGCCGTGCGTGCGTTGCGACTGGTGCGGACCAGTGGACGCTTACCTTTAGAATCTTCTTTTTGTAACGAAATCAGGTTTTCCTCAAACCAGATATTTTCCCTTTCAAGCAATGAATTATCTGTTGTTAGGATAAAAGCCCTTGGGACATGCCTCAATAAGTTGAAAAATAAAAAGTTCGGTTATCAGTAGATATATCTATTACTACTGATTACGTACATAAACACTCGTGTAAGTTAAAACTTTATCTTGTTTACTTATCATGTTAAATGATAAATGATTTTTATTTCTGTAAGTAGGTTTGTACAAACACTTTTACAAGTCAATCATGTTTTTTTTTTTTTAAACTAGATGAGGTCGGCGTTTCCTATCTGACTACTCTGAGAAGAAAGGCCGAAAAAAAGAGGTCACAGTCTCTTATAAAGTCCAGACATAATCTTGGTCACTTCATGTGAAGACCATGTAGATTGGTGTCTGAAATGGTCTTTTGAGGAAAGAACCACACAGATTGAGAGGACCTGTCCAGTCAGTGCACGCATTTGTCAGTAATCGCGCAGCTCAACCCAGAACTTAAGGAGCTCAACGATTCGACGAACAATACCAAAGAAAGGACATTGGGGTAGGCCGCATAAATTACTCAAACTGCCAGACGATGATTAAAAATAAATGAGAGAAAAAATAAAACAAACAAAAAAAGCAATGACCTACATAGTCTTCACATTCACAATAAATTAAAATAATATAATACTGTACAAAGTAAATAGTCATGTCAACATTCAGAATTACATAAGAAACCGCAACATTTTAGTAAGTGCTGTCTTCTTAGATGTTGATGAACATCCTTATATCCTACTCTCAGCTAAGTTGGGGGTTTTTAAGACGTGACTGAAAAATACTGAAAATCAATTTGATATTTTACGCGAAGCGAATGGAACCTTGCTGACTAGGAATCTGCTACCTACGCACCACACCGAGAAACCAACCTGTTTCTCGAAACCAAAGGGGTCAACAGACTGAACGCGGCTATCGCGATGCACTATATTTGGGCAAAGGAAAATACAGTTGTCATTTTTATAGGGTGTTGACCACGGAAATCTAATTAATAAGGTTTCCCTTTGTTTCCGGAGTAGGACGAGAAAAGCCTATAATAGTACCTCTGCGTTTAACCTGAGTTCCCAGAACATGGGTCTTTTAGTGCTTAGAACGATCACCATGGTGGTTTGAGTTGGCATTGCAGGAGTCCGACGTACCAATCTTTGAGTGCTTAGAACGATCACCGTGATGGGTTCATTTGGCATTACAGGAGTCCGACATACCAATCTTAAGTTACTAATATGAGGATCCCACAACCCTGTGGGTTCCCGCGTTGTCGAGGCGGCGGTGCTCAGTAGCCGTGGCTAAGTCACCCACGGTGAAGCGAAGAGGAACCCGAGGAGGAGCCGCTCGTCAGGGCTTTTGCCGGTAAGCCGACGACGTAGCGGCCAACAAGTAGGTTGTGGTGCCGCTTGGGCGACATCACAACTGAGGCGGGCCGCGATGTCGTATGGGAGGCATCGCGGCTGAGGGTTGGAGGTCGCGGCGGGAGAGGAGTGTCGGTATTGCGGTGCGCCGCTCTCCCTACCTTCCGCGGCATTGACGGGTCGCCACCGTTTGAGGCCGCAGGGGAGGAGGAGTATCGGTATGTTGTTGGCCGCTTTCCCTATCCTCTGCGGCTGAAAAGTGGTAGGCGGCCGGGCTACTAACCAGACCCGTCGCAGGTGGATCAAAGGTACACGTAGATACGTACGTGGGTAGACACGGGGTATTCTGGTGCCCATGTGCTGGTTTGGTCCCTGGGGAGTCCCAGAGGAGGGTCGGTGACGGACAGCCGCGGCGGTTTCGCGGTGAGTACTAACACGTGCCCGTATTCCCGCCACAAGCGGCAGAGGACGACACCGTGGAGTTTTAGAGGGTTGGAGTCCCACTACCACGGAGAGATAGTGCAGTTATGTAACTGCACTACGAGTATCTCTCCGTGGTAGTGCAGTATGCGTTACCATATCTCCACACAAAAAGAATTGGATTCCCACACAACAATTCACTGAGAGAGGTTTACCTTGTGTTCTGAAGGGCTCAAACTCAAAACATAACATAACATCACGCCTGTAATCCCCGCAGTGTTAGGCAGTTCCCCGAGGTGTTCCTATAGTACACCCACATTTCGCCAATCCAGACTCCGGGCTGCCACTGAGAATCAGATTACCATTTCCAGATGGAAAACCTAAAAGTCGAAGTCCATTCCAAATAATGGTTCGTATGGAGAAGAACGGGTAAGTAGCTCCATGACTACAACATGCATACTTGATTACCTAGCTAGGGTAACGTTATGTAATTACAAATAATTTAACCATTGTCAGCACACAGCAACATTACGTGAAGGAGTAAAATTCGTAATCCTGTCTCATGTTACCAGTAATCGATCGCGTAACGTTCCGACATGGAGAGTTGCAGACGACGATCGATCATAACCTTTTAAAGTTTGTCTTGACAAAAGTGGATTATGGTGCCTGAACAAGGATATATTGTAATGGCAAATAAAGCTTTATTATTATTATTTTTTTACATTTCTCGGGACCCTGGGGTCCCGGACCTTTGAAAGGCGTACAAGGAGCCGAAGCCAACTCGTAGAGGCCCCTTAAATAATTTTAAATGATAAGGAGGCACCAACCGACGATTATCCCTGTATGCACCCAAGGACAACCCCCGGTTGGTGCAGGACTATTGTTGTACGTGGAAACAAAACATATTGGGCTATGGGTCTGGGTGGCTAAAGTGGATTGGGTAACTTGAACTATGGAAGAACTATGTCCCCTGCCTGACCAATGTTATATATTATACACGGATAAAACGACAGGGGGTGACTTTCACACTCAATAATGGGCCCCTGGAAACGGCCGCTAGCACATAGTGACGTAGCGACAAGGGGGCAACACTTCCTGAGATGCTTGAGGAGTGGAGAGGTATTCCACGGCAATCAGGACAATCCCGGAAGTACAGTCAAGATCCCTACCAGCACCTTACTGGAATACTTCCTTCCTCCGAGCACGTTTGCTCTTGCGAATCTCGTCAGTGTTCACTCCAGCCGACCAATAAAGGCAAGCCAGAGATGAGGACAAGATTTCTCTCGGGAGATAGGGGGTCCGTGGGGTCGCTACTGCCCAACAGCTCGCCACATGCTGCCCTGCGGGTTTCTGTATCTCTCTAGGTCTGGCTCCTCATCCTAGACCCGTTCCAGCAAAGTAAACTCTACCGGCACAGACCTAAAGTTTGAAGCGCGTAAGCCCCACCACGACGTCAACGTAGAGATACAGCGGTGGGGTTATTATTATTATTATTATTGACAGAATTTTATTGCATTTTTTTTCATTTTAGCTACAGGCTAGGAAGAGCGACTTCGAACGCAGATTTAGAATACGAATGGTGAATATTTATGTACAACTATCAAGATGGGTAGATATTTCCATTCATCTGTATACAAGGACTGCTGAGTCCATCCTCTAAATTGTTTGTCATTTCTCCCCCATACGAAATGGCGAATAATGAAGCTGAATAAAAGCTTTAAGATAAAAAATATCTTTCAAGAAGTTTTATTTGCTTAAAAGTAATAACGTTCGCTTGTACGTAATTATTTAACGTTGATCCAATCGAAGACAATCAGACCATTAAATAAATTATACGAAAACCAAGTCACAACAAACATTTTCATCGCAATCTTCCTCATTCGCGTCCTTCACTCCTTAGTAACAACTTTGACACCTCGGATTCGCAAAAAATCTTCCACGGAATAACCGGAACTGGTTTTCCGTAAACAAGGACTGGCCGTACATAATGCATGAGCTACAGAGTCGGTCTGAAACTGACCTAGACCTACAGAGTGCGGGCCCGGGGGAGACGCGTGATCATACACTTATATAGAGGCTGATTTTATTTAGGTTAATTGATCTATTTAAAGAGGTTATGATGTGATACGTAATGACAGTGACGTCACTGCCTCGTTGGTCTAGTGGTCGGAAGTCCTACTGCTGCGCATGACGTCATGGCTTCGATTCACGGGTCGGACAAAGTTGTTATTCGCTTTTCCATCAGAAATTTCTCAGTAGGAGCTCGCAGTCTGGATCTGCGCCCGGGTGATGGCAACAGGCTCGCCTCCTGTTACATGGGTCTTAAACATAACTGGCGAAGTGTGGGTGTACTATAGAAACACCTCTGCCTTACCCTTCGAGGATTACTTCGAGGCGTGATGTTATGTTTTGTATGATGCTCGTTGTGGAAAGCTTGGCGCCAACTGCTCAAAAATTCAACGTCTGAAAAGTACAAGTTGCTTAATTGGATTTTGGCCGTTTTATGTTAAAGTAAAGTACAAATGTATTCATCCACATAATGTGATTGTTTTTTACAGTGGAGTAAGCTGCATGAAGCAGATACAAGATCTAAAATCAATCTGTCTAAGTCTAACCATGTTGGGGTCGGCTTCCATTCTTACTGGATGCAGCTGAATACCAGTATTTTACATGGAGCGATTTTAGCGATGCGAGCGATGAAACTCTACCGTGTGACATTTCAAATGAATGGCTTACTGCGAGGGTCACAAATGTACATTTTTTTTATAATTTTAAAATAAATTGTTTTAAAGTTATTTATGAAAATAGACGAAGATTGACCGTTGACCTTAAAAAGGGACATCACAAAAACCACCTTATCTCCGAAACTACTTAAAATTTTGAAAAAAAAAATACATAAAATAGCTCTTTACCTATTGATTACAGGAAAACTTATAAGAAGTCTAGGGTCTTAAAATAACTGGGTAAACCTCTCAATATTGTGCTTACAAACTTACATTTGCAGTTGGAATGTATGGGAGAACATGTTTTTCAACTTCAATGTTAAGTTTGTTGCCTTTGAAAAAACCGGTCAAGAGCGAGTTGGACTCGCGCACCGAGGGTTCCGTACTATCATATATTTAAAAAAAGTGTGCTATTTAGAGACACCTTTTTATTTTTCCTGTAATCTTTACATAAACTTCTATCATACAGAATAATATCAGATTTTTATCTATGCAAACTTCGGAAATAGGAACGGGAGGGGGAAACGGTTATTTTTTTTTACA
Source organism: Dicycla oo (assembly GCA_948252095.1). Taxonomy (NCBI): domain Eukaryota; kingdom Metazoa; phylum Arthropoda; class Insecta; order Lepidoptera; family Noctuidae; genus Dicycla; species Dicycla oo. The sequence continues at coordinate 1,475,010 of OX411733.1, forward strand.
TTTTTCATCAAAAGTCGAAAACTATGAGGCCTAAAAAAAATAGAAAAAATGTTTGAAAAGGTGCAAACAGTGTTCTTTCATATGATACCTCACATAGCCTAGTAAAGAGGGTCTTAAAAATTCGAAGTGGAGCCCCCACTTTACGAAAGTAAACTAAAGTGGGGGCTCCACTTCGAATTTTTAAGACCCTCTTTCAGTCTCTGTTGCAAAAAATATATATATATATATAAATATTTTTATTTCGAACTTCAAAATTACTAGTCCCCCAAAACGTCCGCCTTTCACCACCTAGTGCTTTAGCTGGGAAGAAGTGGCGCAACAAACTGTCCAGCAGCACAGCTGTCTTTTAGTTAAAAAAAAAGTTGATCTATACAATAATAGTACTTACGCAAAGTAATTTAGGTACATAACGCTACACAAAACAATCAATCTGCCTAGCCTTCTCCCAACTATGTTGGGGTCGGCTTCCAGTCTAACCGGATGCAGCTGAATACCAATATTTTACATGGAGCGACTGCCTATCTGACCTCCACAACCAAGTTACTGGGTAACGCTACACAAAACATTAAATTAAATTAGCCATAGGTCAGCTAGCACACGCCAATATAATATCATAAAAAAAGAAAACTATACTCAAGCAGAAATAAAAATACAAAACTAAAAACGTCACTTCGTTTCTTAAAGGGAAAATTATTATAAATTGTAATAAGTAACGCTTAGGTATTCATTCATTAAACCATTTACCTTAAATTAAATGTGCACTGATTAATAAATCAGATAGGTAAATCATTGTCAATCAAACGGCCACTAATTGTAATCATTTTATCAATCTATCAATCAAAGCAAGCCATTCTGAAAGTATTTACTTATGCTATAATATAATTATAGGTACTAATTAACTATGTAGGTATGCATAATAACATATTGCATTTGATAGTTTATCATTTCAATGAATTATTGCATGCTTTTGTGTCAAATTACCTGTTTAATTAATTATAATTTGTGCTGTTGTTGGTTGAACGAGAATATACTTACGGTGAGTTGCACGAAACCAACATTAATTTAACGGTGACTTTAAATTGATGCTGGCATTTTCTTTTTGATACCAAATGGAAATGGAATGGAGGGTTGATGAATGGTAAGGGTTGGCATGAATTTAAAGTCTTCGTTACACTTTTTTTTTATTATTTGAGATGGGTTTGCTCTTGATTCTAGTCTAGGTCGGAAGCGACAGAGACAAAGCCGACAATGGAATGAGCTTACCCAGAAGAATCCTGTTCACTCTCACTTTGAAGAGACTAACACTTTGTAGAAACTAATGTTCGTTTCGTGCAACTCAACGTTGTGCCCGATAGGATTTTCCATCGGCAAGAATGACTAACTTCCATATCCCTATTTAATCCTTTTAGGAGATAAGGTTCCAGAAATCCTTCCTCAGTGCTTACTTTCATTAATGTTTAAGGAACTCTTGCGCATTTCATGCTTCTAGACCCAGCTGTTAAGGCTGTGCGTTGTCTATCAAAGAATGAATGAATGAATTTAAGATTTTAATGATACGACTTACATATACGGATTTTGTTTGATTGTATAGAATCAAATGTTTCAACTGAACAGACAGCTGTGCTGCTAAAGAGTTTGTTGCGCCACTTCTTCCTCCCAGCTAAAGCACTAAGAAGTGGTGAAGGGCGGGCGTTTTGGGTAACTGTCTTTTATTATTCTGACGTTCGAAAAGTGGTGATTCTCAGCCATTTGAATAAATGACTTTTGATTTTGATTTTCACTAATCCAATATTGCACAATTTTCCTAACTTTTTGCTGACTTATGGCAATTAATTTAATTTAATTACATGTTTTGTTGCGTAATACTTTTATTATTTTGCGCAGTGCTGTATACAATCAAATTTTTAACTGAACAGACAGCTGTGCTGCTGGGGAGTTTGTTGCGCCACTTCATCTCCCCAGCTAAAGCACTAGGAAGTGGTGAAGGGCGAGCGTTTTGGGGGACTGTCCCATATGTAATTTTGACGTTCGAAAAGTGCTGATTCTCAGCCTAGTTTAAATAAATTACTTTTAACTTTAAATGAATTTAATTAATTCATTGAAGCCTAACGATATGAAAGCTATATTTGGGAGAAGCCCTTGCTATGTCTAAGTGTATTTTTGATATGTATTTATCATTATTGCCTACCGACGACCTTAAAAACGTGGCTGGGACATACAGGATGCGGAATGGGAGAGGCCTAAGCTATGTCCAGGAGTGGCCTGCGGCAGGCTGAGTGGATTTATCATACGAGTAATTAGCTTTTTATCTGAAAGACGTCCACTGCTGAATAATTCGGAATTATTATACTTATTTATTTATTTAATTGCCTTAAAACTATCCTTACAGGTCGTAACCTAATGCGATAGCCAAGTCACACACACAAAAATACATTTCAAGTTCTTAGAGATCATTGTTTGTAACATAGTGTAAACATAGTACTTTTGCGAATTCATTTCATATGTAAATAATAGGTTGGGGAAAAAGTTTCTTCGCATTTTTTAAGAAAATTCAAAACTTTTTTAATATAGTTTATTTACATTTAACTAAAGTATATAGGTACCATTTTGTTCGATAACTTTTTGCCATCTTGTAGGTAGGGACATGATCTCATTGCTATAGAAATTTTGGGACTTCTGGTCAAAATACCGCGACAAGTGGTTTTGGCAGTCCTCTCGTGATGTTAAACCTGACACTGCCTAAAGAATTCTGAAGAGACCGAAACAGGTGGAAATCTGAAGGTGCAAGGTCAGGACTATACGGCGGATGCATTAACACCTCCCAGCCAAACTCTCTTAATTTTTGCTGAGTGGCTAAAGATGTGTGAGGTCTAGCGTTATCATGATGAAAAACCACACCCCTTCTGTTGATTAATTCCGGCCGCTTTCTCTCAACTTCTTGCTTTAATCTCATCAGTTGTTCGCAGTAGAGTTCAGAATCAATGGTCCTGCCTGGTGGTAACAGCTCATAATGAATAATGCCCTTCCAATCCCACCACACACACAGCATCACCTTGTTGCGAGTTAACCCGGGTTTCGCCACAGTCTGTGAAGCCTGACCGGCCTTTGACCACGACCTTTTTCGCACGTTCTTGTCATACGTGATCCACTTTTCATCACCAGTTGTCAGCTTCTTCAAAAATGGTTCGGTTTCATTCCATCGTAATAAAGAATCACAAATGAGTACACGGTTCATTAGGTTTCTTTCAGTGAGCTCGTGAGGTACCCAAATGTCGAGCTTTTTTGTGTACCCAGTTTTTTTTCAAATGCGCCAAAACTGTTTAGTGGTCAATTTCCAGTTCTTCAGCTACGTCGTAAGTACTGATATGCCGATCTTGCTCCACTTTTTCAAAAATGGCACCCATTTCATCCGTAATAGGGCGACCAGAGCGACGTGCATCTTTGACATCAAAATTTCCGGATTGAAAACGCTTAAACCAAATTTGTGCTACTCTCACAGACACTACACTAGGTCCATAAACATCGCAAATATTTTTCGCGGCTTGCGTTGCATTTTTACCTTTTTTGTAGTAAAATTTTAAAATAAATAAATAAATAAAATAAAATAATTTAATTCGAGTATCATTGACTCATAATAGAAATAATACACTCACACAGTCACATTACATATACACACTACAAATTCAATTCAATACAAAACACAATAATAAAAATTAATTACAATTACATTAACAATTTACATTACAAAATAAGAATAAAATTAGGTTAATTAGTCGCATCAGCCTGCCACATGTCGCTGACAACAGTGGGAGATGATGGAGCAGTCAAGCCTCCCCGCGAGCGCGGCCAGCATGCTGTTAGCGCTCCCCCGCACCCGTCGCACCAGCGACGTGCCTCTCTTGCGCATAGTGGCGTGGAAGCAATCCACGCGCGCTTCCGCAAACATAGCCGATGCGCTGCAATAGCGGGGGAGCGCCAACATCATCCTGAACGCGTTGTTGAACTGGACACGAAGGGCGCCGTACGACTTTTGCGTATAGTCAGTCCACAAGCTGCACGTGTATAGTGTAGTGCAGTAGGCTCTAAAAAACGTTATTTTAACATCTTTAGAGCACCGTGCAAACCTGCGGATAACCATGTTCGCTCTGACCGACAGCGCCCTTTGCTCCCGCTCAATGTCCGCATCATCTTTCAAGGTAGGAGTCACAAAATGTCCTAAGTACTTAAAAATGTCCACCCTTTCCAAGGGTGAGCCATTCAGCTTTATAGGTGGCATTTCTAGCACTTTCCTAGTCCCACCCTGAAAAACCATACACTGACTCTTCTTTACATTATATCGCAGTCCGTAACCAGCTGCATAGTTCTCACATATACTCATCAGCCTCCTAAGTCCACAGACCGAGGCGCTCAGCAGCACCATATCGTCCGCGTAGCTGATGTTATTAAAACAGACGCCATCTATGTGACAACCAATATGTTGCTCGCTGAGCGCCTCGATCAGTCCATTCACATACAGGTTAAAAATAGAGGGAGAGCTCAACCCCCCCTGTCTCACCCCACATTCCAACCTATATGGGTCCGACAACGCGCCCTCCCACTTCACGTAGCTCACCTGATTCCCGTACCAATTCTTAAAGATGTTAATAAGTTCATACGGTATCTGGGATGATCTCATCTTGTTCCACAAGATGTCGTATGAGACCAGGTCAAAGGCTTTGGACAGGTCGAGGAAGCAAGCGTACACAGATGTTTTTCTCTCGGTATAGTATTTAACAGCACTCTTAAGACAAAATATTGCAGCTTCTGTAGACAGTCCCGGCCGAAACCCAAACTGATTATCGTGCAGCTTTATGTATTTGTTTAGTTGTGTATTAAGAATGCCGTCAAACACTTTAGCAATTATTGTAGCTAGTGAAATTAGTCTGTAGTTAGATATATCTGACAAATCCCCTGCTTTGTTTTTTACTACAGGAACTACGATAGTCCTCAACATATCAGCAGGCAGGTATGAGTGTGAAATACAAAGGTTGTAGAACATAGCCAACACCCTGCACATATGAGGCCCAGCGTGCTGTATATGTTCCACACCCAATCCGTCATGACCAGGAGATTTCCCATGGGAAATCGATTTTACCGCCATTAATACATCCCTGGCTAAGATTCTGGTATCAACATATTTCCCACTCACCCCTCCCCCCCAAGTGACGAGGATGATCCTAACGGTGACCTTACAATAAAGTTGTTTTTAAATCTATCAGCTATATCCTTCGAATCATTCGTTCCGTCAACACTCACAGGAAGACCAGGGCGTATCCCCAAACGGTTAGTAGTTTTCCAGAACCCCTTGAAATCCTTCGTGCTATGTTTAGCTGCCAGAACATCCATTTTTAACTGGTTTTCATGGTTCTGACACCATTTTAAACGTGACTTAAATATTTTTCTGGTCTCACACATTTTAGTAAACATAACACCAGTAGTAGGACTACCACACAATAGCTATTCCCAAAAACTCGCCCTGGCCGCCCCGTGACTGTCGCTCACAATTTTATTCCACCCAACAATGGTTCTAGGTGGACGTTTACTCTGCATACGCTTGCCCCCCCTCCCCTCCACCGACGCCTGTGATAGCGCAAGCACGATGTCGGAGTACATTTTGTCAATAACTGAGCTGTGAGTTGGGTCATCACAATACCGATCACTACACTTTCGAAATTCCGTCGGAAAATCAATCAAAATGTATCGAATTTCTTCATTAGATTCACTCATCTTGACGGTACGAAAAACAAATGAAAATCACACATTTTCCTAATTTGAATTTGGAATTATGTTCTTTAAAATTTAAACTTTCAATGATACCAAAACCAGCCAGATACAAATAGTATAGCCAAAGAGATTTTATTACAAGTTCATACATACTATAATGCGAAATGACTTTTTCCCCAACCTAATATATCAAATTCGACCTGAATATAATTGATGGTGCGAATTGCTCGAGTCAGAGGGGTTTTGGCTAGCAAGTTGGTCCTGGCTGATGGTACGACCAGCAGTGGCGGGGGCCGTCGCCTCCACACATAACGGTCGGGTACGTACAAGTGCAACCGCTGCAGCACTCTCGGGTTGTGCTCTATACCTCGGAGCAGCTTCACCATGTACGACACTAGTGCAAATTCCCGTCGCACCCCGAGTTGATTGTACCCCACCATACCCAGTACGAATAGAGTGGGGTCCATCAAAGGCTAAAATGTACCTCTTTTATCTGTTCTGTGATTGATATAGACGAGTACTTCGACGCCTAAGACTTGTGTCCTTCTGTTTGTGTTTTTTTTTTCATAGTTAGTTGGTTATTCATTTAATTTTGTACCTAGTGTGAATAGTTGTGTAAGAATTGTATATATGTAGATAAACAAGAAATATAATTGATTAAATGATTACAAAAGGTAGTTGCTTCCAAATGGAGAAGAATAGGCAATAATTCAATAACATTCTTTTAAAAAATATGGCTATTCTCCTTATTACCACGTTGGGTTCAATCTGCTAAAATTTATCGTATAGTCAACTCAAACTGTTTCGAAATCTTTAACGGATATTCAGTAATAAAAAACAAAAAAAAACAATATTTATTCACTGCCCATGGTATTCAGAACTAGATCAATAAATATATCTCATACAAGGCTGAGAATCAAACATGACACATGACCGTACAACCACCTTATTATCAGATCTTATTAAATTCCTTATTGACAATTAAAAACGTTTTATATTAGTTACCGAATTAATTGACTTACAAACATCCTGTAAACACTATCGCTTAGCGATAAGCGATATATCGACAACATTTAATTCACAATTCCCAAAGTGATAACAAACCTTAACACGACCGGTTAAAGTTGAATTACGGTAAACTTTCGTTTGGTAATTGAAAATGTATGTTAGTAATTCTCCACAGTGCCATTTCTGATGGTCACAGGCCACAGCGGAAGGAAATAAGGTCGCAGTGCTAGTATCGTCATGTTTTTGTGCGGCATGGTATGCCCGGGCAATGTCAGCATACGTTATCGTGACATTGAAGAAGTGAAGTCATGGGTAATGTAAGGAATACTATTGTGGATATTTAATGAGTAATGATTATGGAGAATTAGAGTAACGTGAATGGTTAATAAATGGTTTGTTTTGTGTATTTAAGTCACCCGTGACGCCCCTATACACGTGGTCGTTGTAAAAGGATGCCAAGAATACTCTTGGCATCCTTTATGGTATAGGCTGAAGCATCCTGTCTGCTAATGGTAATAACAAAATATACTGTGATCACCAATGATATATCAGTCACACCAAGGATTATCATGTTACCCAGTAACTGGGTTGTGGAGGCCCGCCGTCCGATAGACAGCCCCTCCATGTAAAATACTTCATTCGACTGCATCCTGATAGACTGGGAACCCAACTGGGAAAGGCGATCAACCAAAAGCAAATGAACGACGGCGACGATCGATTACTCGCTGGTATGCATATGATTGTATACAATACCAAGTGTTAGATTCTCAGTGAGTGTTCAGCCCGCCGAGCGAGCGCCGGCATCGCTGCTCTCCGCTCAGCGAATACTATCTTTGATAGCTCTTGTCGCTGCGATAAACAAGTACCCGCCAGCGGTGGGGACAGTCACATTTATATACAACAACTATTGTTAACATATTTGTATATACAACACAAGGGACCTAGAATATCAACGTCTATCACAGTTCGGTGTAGTAGTCGTTGGGAGGTCCATGTTCAGTTGTGGATTATTAAAGACTAGTAGTTATAAGGTCAGTCACATAGGACATAGATCCGTCTAGAATTTAAGCGCAACGTGTCCGGAATCGTAATGGTTGTTTGCGGAAAAGTGATAAGGAAAGTCAGTCGGAAATGTAAGGAACGACATACGTAATAGAGTTCATTTTACCAATACTTTGGGCGTTAAGAACATCCAATCTGAGTTCGAGGTTAAGATTGCATGCAACTAGATACCATAAGAGTTACTTTACTACCGTAAGGATTACTTTGACTCGAGGGCATAACTTGGGTCCAAATCGAGACAAATGTTAGGCACCTCCCGAAGTGTCGCGACGACAACCGAACGTCGTATGTCCTTCGGTAACTAACAGATGGCGATATAGAAGCGTACTTGCGAAACTTTCTGTGGATTTAATGACACTAAACATCTGTCTTGATTTGGGTCAAAGTTATGGCTAGAGTCAAACTAACCCGCCATTTTATCCTCCTTGTATCCTTTGGATTTTTTCTTGATTTTTTGGGAAGGTCCGTCATTGAATTCAATTAAAATTTTCAGAACTTTAAACGCTTTTTCAATTAATAATGTGCTTTCTAAATGTATTTAGTACATGACATACATCACTGACATCGGTGAACGAAAATATCATGATATGTTTGAAATCGCCAACCCGTCATAAGCAAGCGTGATGACTGGTGATCAATGCTCAGGCTTCTCTGTGTGAGAAGAAGCTTTTGCCCTGCAGTGAGACAATAACAGGCTGCTATTATATTAAATATTTTACGTCATCATAAAACAATCAGCACCAGCATAGACCATCCACAACTACCAACCAACAATCATCATCCATCTATCCTTAACTATTAACTTACCTTCGAATAATGACATTACTCTTTAAAGTGAGTTCTCTGACCAAACAACCCATGTTTTCCAAGACTAAAACAACTAAAGTCAGAGTGCATCATTTTCTAAGTAGTTGTCGGGTATTTCCAGGTTGCCCTGCACCTGAACGTTTGTTTATACAGGGGTCACTGAGTCAGGCGCGGACGTGACTTATTCAATGTTTACTTTTGGACCTATCATCTGTTTCTTGGGTATTTTGAAGTTCTTAGTCTCCTACTAAGAACTATAAAAGAGCTTCGATGAGATGAAAGGATCAAGTCTGTTCCGGGAAAATTATGCTACCATAGCTACGTGTTGCGGCCGATTGAAGAAATATTGAATTTGAAGCACTTACGACGCAGATATATATGCCAACGGCGTTGAGTGGTTGGCTTGCGTGTTCTGTGCTGAGCTCACGCAACGCGTTGTACACGTCCAACCAGTAAAACTCGCCATCAAGGAGCGCTGTCCCAAATTAGACAAATTATTTTTTTTTATACATAAAACAAAAGGTATTATTATATTAAAACACGAATACTAAAAGATAAATAATTAAATTATCTTTAAAATGGTGAAAGTACACAGTTTACAAAATTGTATTATATAATATAAACATTCAGTTATTGAGAAAATGCTCTGATTTAACATTATTATAATTAACACTATTCTCTCTGCAACTCTTTTCTTGCTGCACATCAATGACCTACTTCAGCCTGGTTTTGTTGGGTACGCGGATGACAGTACTGTTTCGGAGAGCGCAAAAACCAGCGGGGCCGAAGTTCGTTCTTTGAGAGAGGCCATGGTAGAGCGGACAGATTTGACCTTAAGCCTTGTCTCCCAGTGGAGAGATGATAATCTGGTCTCTTAACGCCACCAAAACCCAGGCGTGTCTTTTTACGGCTAAAAGGAGTCGTTTCGCTCAAACTCCCACTTTTCGGGGTACATCTGTTCCTGTAACTGATCCGCTCGAGCTCCTAGGCATGGAGTTGCCATCTAGTCCCAACTTCAGCGCTACCATCTCAAGCACAAAGCCTAAATTACGGCCAAAAAGCATCCTAAATAGACTTTACGCCTGGACAGTTTTTAACCCTTTATAAAGCGGCAATTCCGATCCTGCTGCAATACTCCATGTATTGCAGCCACCTTTGGGATGGCTCAGCTAAATACCAACTTGCTGCGCATGACTCAGTGGAACGCAGAGCTAAGAGGCTCATTGGCGACGTAAAACTGGTGGATGCCAAGCTTCACAGCTTGGCTCATCGCCGCAAGGTTGCCTGCTTGTCGGTCTTCTATAGACTGTACTTCGGTGAGTGTGCTCAGGAATTCCACAACCTCATCCCACCAGCCCCCTTCTACCATCGAACATCTAGACGCACTACAAGTTACCATCCATACCTAGTTGCCATGCCAGCACTTCGCACTAGCGCTTCCAAACATCCTTCATAAAGCGCACGGCAAAAGAGTGGAACAACCCGAATCTCTTCAAAGCTAGAGTGAACAGGCTACTTCTGGGTAAGCCCACGCCATCATAGACTTGGTATCTGTCACCTCTGACCTAGACTATAGTCAAGAGTAAACCCATCTCAAATAAAAAAAAATAATAAAAAGAACTCCTCATTTAGACGTGATCTTCAATTTAAAATCATTAAAAGTCTGTTATCGAGGGCAGGCGGCAACCATGCTCGATTGTCAACATGCTCGTGAATCTTTAAAATAAAAAGGAAGAAGCTTTAACCAAACAGGCTTTTAACCGGCTATGTATACTGGTAAGCGAAAGGTCGTTAGTTCAATCCCCACCCGTAGCAACATTACAACCCACTCAGCTCAAGAATCTCAGGCAGATTTATATCGATCTGTACAAAATCTATACTAATAAAATACATACATACATCGTAGCGAAGTCAAAACTGTGCATTGAACGTTATTTATTTTTTTTAATATTTTTTGCGAGTCTGGGAACGAATGCCGCTAACATAGTTTTCAAAACTTTTGTCTGATTGTTTGAATGTATGTTCCAGCATCACGCAAAAACTACCAGATAGATTTTGTTCTAATTTTGCACAGATATTCTTTAGTCTGGTTAGTCATAAAGGCTATAAATTATTACAGTATAATCTCACTAATCCGGCACTATTAAAACCTAGGGGTGCTGGATTATTGGAATGCTGGATTTTATAGAAAAAATCATAATAATAAAATAAAATAAAGCATTTAATAAAAAAGAAAGAAGAAAAGGGGTGAGGGACGTGTGAGCGGAGGGTGCCGAATTATTGGACGTACCGGATTACTGAAGTGCCGGATTAGTGAGACTACTGTATTGCTTTTTGTTCGTATTCTTCTATTGTTTACCTCAAATTGTCAAAAGACGAGCCAAAAGGTTTGAATATTGCAGATAGTTACAGATGAGAGCCTTTTAAATGATTAAAATCACTGAGTTTTAGGAAACTGTTTTTAACTTTTTTATGGGATGAATGCACTATGGGACATATGAAAACAGGAAGGAGGGCTGACGAAGTGAATACTTCGTTGAAAAGGTTGACTCTATGGTCGCGAGTTCTGCGAGCTTGGTTTTGCAAAAATTCACGTGCTACAGAATTCTCCGATGTTCTTCTAAAAGTTGGGGAAGTCGCCAAACCCAGCCCAAAGTCGTGTGTTTGCAGAGAAACGTCATCGAGGCGAAAATTCTAACAGGTTGTGGCATTGGCGAGACAGTATTTCTTATGCCACATATAGCATTAATTCCCCACAATTACCCATTCTAGTGACGTTCCCTGTGAGCGTATGCTACGCGATGATTATCAACAAGTCACAGGGGCAGACTGGGAGCTGAAGTTTGCGGCGACACCCGCTTCGCCCCTCAGGACAAGCTGCTTCTCACACGGACAACCATACGTCGCTTGCTCCGTACTACAAAGTTACTAGTTAACTACAAAGTTTTATAAAAATGTGGCTGTTATGGTAGTATATTGTGGTATCTTCCGACTGCCACGCGAACGAAGTCAGGGGCAGAAGCTAGTGTATAATAAAGCTGAAGAGTTTATTTGAACGCGCTAATCTCTAGAACTACCAGTCGGATTTGAAAAATTCTTACATTTGATAGCCCAATTCTCTTGAGAAAGGATATATAGGCTAAAGATATAGGATATATATTTAACATCAAACTACGACCCTAAGAAGTAGAGTAAAAAGAAAAAGAGTAAAAAAGAACGCTCTAAACGAAAACGAAGTAATAGCAATGGCGGGTATTGTGATGCATTAGTATTTTGTGGCGTGTTACGACATCCACGCGAACGAAGTCGCGGACACAAGCTAATCTAGAATATCTAGCAATTCTACAACTTCGGTCTAACCCAACCCAATCAGTCTACAATAGCACTCATAAATCAACGAACCCATTACAAGAAACAAGCAAACACAATACAAAATAATTGCCATCTTCATCCACCATTCATCATCCTCTGAAAGGCCTAAAGCACACTTTATCACAGTATCCGTCAGAGATGGCAAACCTGTGGCCGGCGCACCACTGGATACGCGACGTAAAACTATGGGTCCAATCATCCGACAGAGACCGCGCTTACTAGGCTTTTGAATCCATGGGAAACATAAAACAGTTATAAAATTCTGAAAAGGAGATATATCTTATTTATGGATCTGGCGGATATGCAATCGCTTTTAATAACACGAGGAGATTAGCTTTGCTGGATAGAAAAACATCCTAAAGTTACCCTTCCCTTTTCGTAATGTTTAATCAATCTCATAGTTACAAAATAGACGTTTGTTTTTCTTATTTCATATATTTACAATTCGCTGAGTTTGTCTTGATAAAATTATTAAATAATTACTGTTTAAATACCTACCAAATGCGAGGTAATCACTCGCGGGCCTACTTCAGTTACTTCAGGCCTACAAACGGGGTTTGTCGACGGAAGAATAGACAAAAATGACAGATTGTAGAAAGATTGACATTCCTAACATCTAAGCATGGCGATGTAGCATTTTGTCTATTCTTCCGTCGACAAAACCCGTTTCTATGGTGGTCATGCTACGTGCTACGTGTGCTGGAGCGCGAGATCATAGCGCCCAGACTGACAGAATCGTATTCGGTGCGGGATGCGGGACGAAATTTGCTAGCGCAGATTGTGTCAACTCACTTGTACAGAGGTGTGAAAAGTAGCGAAAATAATCGCGTGACTTACATCATTTCAATCAAGAAATCATTAAAACAAAAGACGCGCGCAGTTGCTGGTTGCTTCCCGGATTCGTTTCGGTGTAGCCATTATTCAGCCGAAAGACGTCCGCTGCTGGACTTATGACGTCTTCCCTTAGCATTGCCACCACACCAACCGCTCCTGTGCTTCTCGCATCCAGTGGATTCCTGCCACCTTCACCTTCAAACCCCTACTAAAATCATTTGAAAAGGTTTGACATCCCTGCCTATATGTCAGCAGGTGCAGGGATCACCGGCGGCGAGGGGGATCGAGGGGGGACAGGGGGGCGACCTGATGTGTCACTCACGATACTTTCAATGCCAAAATATAATAGGGTCAAGATCTCGTGTGTGTACTTATGTTGGTAATGTAAAGGATTTTGGTGTGGTGTGAGGTAAGGCCTGTAGCGGGGCTAAGAAATAAAATTGGCAGGACTATGTGAATGTAGAAAGGCAATGAGATATGCTACAGGAATAGGAATCAGAAAATCAGGATCCTCCTTGTAAGGTGACAACACTTTAAGCTGTACCTCAGCAATCCATATTTCAAGCGTGGTTGTTGCTTTTAAATAACAAAAGGTGCTTGTAAATGTTTTCTATTGCAATGAATAAAAGCAATGTGTAAAATGAAGCAGACAATAAAGATGGAAAATAAAGTGAGAGTCATCAAAAACTGGTTGATTGGAGCTAATGCAGCTTGACCTGTACGCTATTAAGTAAACCGTGCCTGTTTTCAATCTACACATATGCATCTACGACCACATAACAGTATATAGCAACGTGAAAACTTGGGTGAAATGAACTGTCATTCCACCTAGGTGCTAGGATTGACAGCTCACTTCACCTAAGTGTTCACGGTGAGACTTTTACAGTAATACATCGACAGATCATGAAGTTACTTCCCGCTACCGCTTGTGACTTAAAATCAACAAATTAATGAAAGGCTTAAAGTTTTCGCCGGCACTGGTCGCCGTAGGTGATCAAGTGTATGTGCCATAGGCTGCTCGTATGCTAGAGCTTTATTATTTAATCGCCGCTAAAAGTCGCCCGGTGAACTGAAGGATTTCAACAATAATTAATAAAATGCCAATTGACATTTTAGCATTTGTGGTTATTTGCTTCATTGAATTGAGATAACTTTTGAACATTCGACTTGGGTTTTAAAGACTACTAGCTTCACATATTACGTGTTACTATCCCCCCCACCTAGCCACATAATACTAAGTAGCAGGTACATCAATAGTGCATGAACTCTATGACCTCTTGTACTCCAGTATATGCGCCATGTTTTGCAACTTCTAAACGAAAGTTGACAGCATAGTTTTGCCACTTCGGTTGCTGACTGTCAGCTGTCTGCAGGAAACCATTTTGTTTTCCCCAAGATGTGCCGAAAGAATAACATAGATCGAAGATCCATTTTTCTATTCCAACATTGGATCAGCACCTCGTGGACACTGACTTACCTAAATGAAGGGTATCGATGACGATCAAAGATATACATAGGTATGTGTATAATTAGACAGTTAAACTGTGAACTCGACGAAAAATCTGCTGTCATAAGGAAAAAGACGTATCTGATATTTTTTTTGCGAAATACAGTTATTAACATATTCGGAATCAGCAAAAAAAGACGCATCTACCAGTATTGTATATATTGGCGTAACCTTAACGAAAACTTAAATTTTGTACGAAACAGCTGATTTTTATTCATGGTTTCAGAGTTGGTCCCATAGTGAAAGTTGTACATATTAAGGGGTAGAACACCTGTGAAAATTTAGCTCCTAATAAAAAAAATACCCTGTATAAACAAAGATGACAATATTTCCACATAAAAAAATGGGCTAGTTCTTCATTGACCGCCTAGGGTTGTCATTGGTAGATATCGTCTTATACTCGGTTCATATAAACAAAAACGAATCGTTTCGCTTACCAATGGTAGCATTTTTTACGTGAAATCGTCTTTTCGTTCGGTGTACTGGTGGTCAATATTTCTGACCGACAAGAACATGTAAGAATTCAACAGCTAATGGCTTAGAGACTTTTAATTGAGTAATGGTTGAGCATTTAAAAGATAGGTCATATTTCTAACAATTTTAAGGCTGGATATAATTTGCCTATGACGTCACACTGCGAGTGCACCCGCATGCGCGCGACTCTCTACGTTTCACTATGTGTCGAAATATAAATTCGTATAGCCCAAAAACGTGTTTAGCTAGATCAGTTATTCTGGTGTCTTTGTCAAGAGTTGACAAAGCACTACCAGGACATAAAGAGAAACAACAGCAATATTGGAAACAGGGTTATAGGTCGTTTCATATCTGCCGTAAATCTGATCAGACATGAAAAATATTATAATCGGTGAAAGCTTACTTTATAAGGAATGCAATGAGCCTACTAAGTCTAGTGTCGAGCAAATACAATGGCTACGGCAGTATCGGACCCCGTAGTAAAACAATAATATTTTTTCACGAAAACAAATGGCGTGGGCTCGAATAGGGATGATGCCTGGGTAAAAAAAAAGAAATTCTATTTAGTCCGTCAGTCAGATAATAAAAAAATATAAGACACGTATTTTTTGCTTTATCATATTAATAAAAAATGACTTAGATAACTCGCATTAAAGTTCGGGAGTGGGCTCGCTACGTCACTTCTACGTATAAAATCTAGCAAGACGTGACGTCATGCCACATTTTAACTCAATGTATCGGCGTAATCTTTTGATTACGTAGAAAAAGAAAAAATACGTGTCCAATATATTTTAATAATCTACATGACGGACAAAAAACATTTTTTAGTCATCATCCCTATTGCGCCTACTAAACTTTTTTATTGCCAAATTGGGCATATAAATAGATTCGTAATGTAATTTTATCTGTGATAGCTAATTCCGTATGGGAGGGTCTACTATACCTACAAAGCTATGACGTATTTGCTTCATCCGTAAGTTATAGGAATCGGCCAATAGAGATCTAGGTGAATTTTTGCACAAAAAAAAACTTTTTAACAAAAAATAAAACCGACTTCCAAATCAAAACACTACAAAGTGAAAAATAACTTTAATTTCGGTGCCTTACCGGTGGTTTTGTATTTTCGTTTTTTGCCCCGACTTCCGAAATTAAAGTTATTTTTCACTTTGTAGTGTTTTAATTTGGAAGTCGGTTGTATTTTTTGTTAAAAAGTTTTCTTTTCACTTTTTAGTGGTTCACATGTGCTTACCCCTTCATAGCGTACCGGCGTGATGTTATGTTACGAACTGGTGGAAACCTTCCGTTCCGTTCCGTTACCTATCTCCGAAGTTCTTCATCAGATCTTCACCAAATTGAAATGGAACCACTTCGAGTACTTTACTCTTCCAAAAACTACCCAAACCGCTTCAAGTGTGCCTATAAAATTTGAAGAGTTCCCTCTATTTCTCCAGGATCCCATCATCCTGACTTGATGATCATGGGACCGCCTGGAAAGTATACCCTTTCAAACAAAACAAAAAAACTCAAATCGGTCCAGCCATCTTCGAGTAACATACATAAAAAAAAAAAATAATAAAAAAAAGGTTCCGACGAATTGAGAACCTCCTCCTTTTTGAATTCGGTTAATAAAGCTTCAAGAAGCACCAAACATAAATTAATTTTGCCATTTTCCCAGTTTACATGTGTATGTACCAACCTACATACTCATAAAACAATTAAAAACGTAATCTCCTTCAGTAAACATAATAATTAATATAGTCTCACAAGGTTTTCTGCTAATATTTTGTTTATATTTTTCGCTCATACAGATTTTTTGTTGCTTCTATTATTCTATTATGTAATTAATAGGAAACTTAATTATTAATAGCGGTATCTTGTCATGTATCAGCTGTTTTTCTACGCAAGCTATTATAATCGTGATTTTAATAATATAACGATTAATTGTTCAGGCTTTGTGGAGTCATCAATCTGTTTAGCCTTTTCACAACTATGTTGGGGTCGGCTTCCAGTCTAACCGGTTGCAGCTGAATACCAGTATTTTACATGGAGCGACTACCTATTTGACCTCCACAATCCAGTTACTTTCGAGCTTCTGACGACCCGTAACGACTGTCAAAGATCCACGAATGACAGCCGGGACCAACGGCTTAACGTGCTTTCCGAGGCACGGAGGAGTCTCGGTATGAAAAGATGGTCACCCATCCACGGACCAACCCCGGCGAGCGTAGCTTAACCTGATTGATCGACCCATGCGGCTGTTATTGCTTAGCCACGAGCTCCTTGTGGAGTAACTAATTTAAAGTAGGTGGAATGTTTTACAAATCTTAAACAAAATCTTCTGTTTCCAACGAAATGGTAATATATTAGGTTGGGGAAAAAGTCTTTTCGCATTATAGTATGTATGAACTTGTAATAAAATCTCTTTGGCTATTTGTATCTGGCTGGTTTTGGTATCATTGAAAGTTTAAATTTTAAAGAACATAACGTCGTTGCGACTTTAAGACCTCTTATGTGTCACTTTTGGCAAAATCACTTTTTTACGCCAGCCGATTCTACATTTTGAAGCTCTATCGAATGCAAAAACTCTCATGTGTATACGACGTTTCAATCGTAATTTGTTTACAAACTTCAAGATCTCCAATGTTCTTGCTAATTAAAACTGATACGACGGTTTTTATCGATTTTCTCACAAAATTGATTTTTACACATAAGAGGTCTTAAAGTCGCAACGACGATAATTCCAAATTCAAATTAGGAAAATGTGTGATTTTCATTTGTTTTTCGTACCGTCAAGATGAGTGAATCTAATGAAGAAATTCGATACATTTTAAAATTTTACTACAAAAAAGGTAAAAATGCAACGCAAGCCGCGAAAAAAATTTCCGATGTTTATGAACCTAGTGTAGTGTCTGTGAGAGTAGCACAAATTTGGTTTAAGCGTTTTCAATCCGGAAATTTAGATGTCAAAGATGCACGTCGCTCTGGTCGCCCTATTACGGATAAAATGGATGCCATTTTTGAAAAAGTGGAGCAAGATCGGCATATCAGTAGTTACGACGTAGCTGAAGAACTGGAAATTGACCACAAAACAGTTTTGGCGCATTTGAAAAAAACTGGGTACACAAAAAAGCTCGACATTTGGGTACCTCACGAGCTCACTGAAAGAAACCTAATGAACCGTGTACTCATTTGTGATTCTTTATTACGACGTAATGAAACCGAACCATTTTTGAAGAAGCTGATAACTGGTGATGAAAAGTGGATCACGTATGACAAGAACGTGCGAAAAAGGTCGTGGTCAAAGGCCGGTCAGGCTTCACAGACTGTGGCGAAACCCGGGTTAACTCGCAACAAGGTGATGCTGTGTGTGTGGTGGGATTGGAAGGGCATTATTCATTATGAGCTGTTACCACCAGGCAGGACCATCGATTCTGAACTCTACTGCGAACAACTGATGAGATTAAAGCAAGAAGTTGAGAGAAAGCGGCCGGAATTAATCAACAGAAGGGGTGTGGTTTTTCATCATGATAACACTAGACCTCACACATCTTTAGCCACTCAGCAAAAATTAAGAGAGTTTGGCTGGGAGGTGTTAATGCATCCGCCGTATAGTCCTGACCTTGCACCTTCAGATTTCCACCTGTTTCGGTCTCTTCAGAATTCTTTAGGCAGTGTCAGGTTAGCATCACGAGAGGACTGCCAAAACCACTTGTCGCGGTATTTTGACCAGGAGTCCCAAAATTTCTATAGCAATGGGATCATGTCCCTACCTACAAGATGGCAAAAAGTTATCGAACAAAATGGTACCTACATACTTTAGTTAAACTATATTAAAAAATGTTTTCAATTTTCTTAAAAAATGCGAAGAAACTTTTTCCCCAACCTATTACATTACGCCTGGTTTTCTCCAGGGTTAGGCAGAGGTATAAATATTTTACACACACATTTGGCCAGATATGTTTAAGTCCAATGGAATAAGTGACGAGCCTGTTGCCATCAACCGGACACAAGTTCAGACTCCTGGCTTCTGAAAAATGCCAGATGGAAAACCAAATATGTAACACTTTGCCCGATTCGGGAATCGAAGCCAGGATCTCACGCTCAGCAATAGCGCTTGTGACCACTGGGCCAACGAGGCAAGCATCACTTTCAGAAATTGTCCTGACTGTATAAAATAACTATAGATGCACATGGTAACCCCACGTGGCCATGTATTTATGTCACTGGTTTATACAGGATGCTCGGAAATTCGACCTATTCCTTGAAAGGGGTTATACTAGAGGTCATTTGCAACAAATTAAGCCCCCAAACTAGGGATCGAAGATTAATGGTTTCCGAGTCACGGAGGTTTTTTGATTATTGTTAAAATTTTCAGACAGGTCACCAAAAACCAATAATTTAAAAATAACTACTTCTCTCAAAATGAGAAAGTTGGACTGAAAATGAACCTTACCAAGACCAAAGTAATGACCAATTCAAAGAAAGTGGACATAACCGTGAACGGAGTGATCCTAGAGTTTGTTAATGAATTTACCAACCTAGGCCAACTTATCTCTCCAAAAGACCTAATAGTAAAGGAAATAAATACAAGGATCGCCAATGGTTGGAAGAAGTTTTGGTCACTTAAGGAAATCATGAAGTCACAGGACCTAGGCATGGCACTGAAAAGAAAAACTTTCAACTCATGCATCCTTCCATGCCTAACTTACGGGTGTGAAACATGGGCACTCACCAAATCTCTAAGAGACAAACTTGCTAAATGCCAAAGAGCAATGGAGCCCAGCATTGTAGGGACAAAACGTTGAGACAGAGTCAAAAATACTGAAATCAGGATGAAAACCTAACTAACTGATATCGTTCTACTCATCGACCAACAAAAGTTGAGGTGGGCCGGACATAAATAATATATGATGCGAGACAAACAAGGAAAATGGTGTAAGGCAGTTTCAGAGTGGTACCCAAGAGATGGAAAGAGAAGCCGTGGAAGACAGTGCACAAGATCGGAGGATGACATAAACATGACTGCTGGCCCAAGGTGGAGACGGGTAACTCGGGACAGAGCACAGTGGACATTGTTAGAGGAGGCCTATGCCAAGAGGCACACTGAGATTAGAGACATTTTATAACGAATGATGCAATCGCGTACATCATCTCTGATCCCAGGATAAAGGGCTTTATTATTATTATTATTACTTCTTGTTATTTTTCTGACTGATGATGAATGAGTGATAAATTATAATCCATCCATTCCAATCCATCAGGAATTTCTCAGTATGGCACTAGACTCGCTCCCTATTACATGGGGCTTAAACATTACGGTAGGTACTATTAGGAACACCTCTGCCTAACCCTTCAGGCATTATAGGCGTGATGTTACAATGATTACCACCAATTACAATAATTGAAATTATCACATTATAAATTGTAAACTATCTTAGTTGCGGAAAAACCAGTTATTTTTTTCTCGAAATCGATTGACATACATACAGTGTGGTCGTGTGACCTCCGCCTAAAAGTGAACCGCTTTATGTCATGTGTAAGTAACTCATTTCACTGTAAATAATATGACCTCTGATTTATTCATGTGGGAATCGAGGAAAAAAATTATGTTTGTAGATTTAAGGCTAGCGCAATTTAGGAGAATTTTTGCAATGCGTTGCATTGAGGCGCGGCCCTCCCAAGTATGCACGAGCCTCAGACTAAATAAAAAACCGGCCAAGTGCGTATCGGACTACGCACAATGAAGGGTTTCGTAGTTGGGATTGGGATTTCCCAAGAACAAACTTAACATTGCAGTTGAAAAACATGTCCTCCCATACATTCCAATTGCAAATGTAAGTTTGTACGCACAATATTGAGAGGTTTATCATGTTGCTTTAAGACCATAGACTTCTTATAAGTTTTCCTATAATCTATAGGTTTTGAACTGATTTCTGATTTTTTTTTCAAATTTTAGGCTTAGTTTTTTTTTGCTATTGTTTGATTCGCTTTTAATGTTCTTTCTAGCTTAGGTTAGGTTAGGTTAACAATGATTATTTTGGAGTCTAGGATAGCAAGATGTAAAAAAAATTTGGTTATAATTTCAGAATAAAATGGAGTTTTAATTTTAGCCATCATTTATTATTTTTGCCAGTAAAAAGTGTTTTTTTTTTTAATGTTATAATTTACTTTATCTGATGATAAGTTAAACATAAGCCTTTTATTTCTCCAAAAAATTTCGAACGGACTCTAACCGAGTTGATACCTCTTATGGAATTTTCTATTCTTTATAATATTATGGTTTAGCCCTCCACTTCCACCTGGGCCATTATTTCACTAGGTCCACTTCAGAAGTAATCTTAGGTATTGTTTCTTTACCAACTTTCAGGTTTTAGTTACAAAATGACTAAAACTTTCTGCCCCGCAGCTCCTAATTAGCCCGTCCAGTGACACCTATCCCAAAAATAATCGTCCAATACAACAATAGCTCTGCGATGCGCGTACGCACAACACGCCACTATTAATAGATGCGCAATGCTATAAATATACATATCGTGTGTTTAGTTACGGTTCTGTAGTCTCTCTGAATTAAGTTTAGTTGCATGGACATGGTCATTGGTATATTGTATTATATTATTATACTTACCATCAGTAGAAAGGTATCGCCTTTCAGAGATTTAAATGTTGGTGAATTGGAATGCAGTGCATAATGATACCTTTGATATCAAATATAATTCTCCATAAAAAAGCAAGCTCATTGCACTTTGCAATTTCCTTCATCCTTTAAAAAAAAGAGTGTCAGCTGTCATTTAAAATAATCTGATCTAGATCCTAGATGTGAGCCACAGGCCTTTAGAGGATGATGTCTATCTCAGAATCACACTCGATATAACGTTTCGAACCAAGACAGACACTTTACTTTGTGTAAATTATGTCATCACCACTGCTCTCAAAACGGTGAAGGAAAAACATCGCGAGAAAACCGGCATGTCCTAGAACCTAAAATTCGAAGTCATGTGCCCACTCCCTCTCATCAAGAAGAGGCCTGTATCCCAGAAGGGGGAACATTATAGGTTGATTAGGATTACGCTATGCTTATGTTATCTGAGTCAAGTGGCAATAGGTAAAGATTTTCTCAAGAGCACTTAGCGAACGCACCTAAATGCAAAGTAATTATAACAATTTATTAGCAGATCCATACGAAGGAGATAATTTTAGGTTAATATATTCATCCTACCTAACATAGAACAAAGGATTTAAAGGACCTTGATGACTCTACCACTCCAGTCAAGAGTCTTAACTCTAGAATTGCCCTTTAAGGACTTAAGACCTTATTCCACGTAACCCAGTGAACAAGAAGCGTGTTAGAAGCAGGAAATGCAACACGGAAGCAAACATAGCATTACTGACAAGGTCTGTGGGGATGACTGCAGTTGCATACGACTCGGTAATTATTTACATCAATATTCTTATAAAGTAACACAAACTATTAAATAGTCATAATTGGAAAACGAAGAGCTAGGAGTGAACAGAAGTAACAATTGGACGAACAATCAAAAATTCAAAATACGTTTGAGTTCAAAGGTTTGACACAGGACCATCACTGTTGATGAAGAAGAGGTTAAGGTTCCGCTGGATGTGGGAAGCACAGGACATCTCGATGTGGTGACGCTTGGGGAGGCCTTTGTCGATGAGAGATGATACCTCCGGTGACCTCTTTGCAGTCCGTCCAGCTTCCAACTTTACGAACTGGCTGTTAATTAAGACGTAACTTTAATCTTCTTATTCTCAATATCTCATATAGAGGCTCCAGGGGACAGGAAAATAATAAAAAGTAGCAGTACAGACGTCAATTTTGGCAACCATTCTGCAGAACTGCCAACCAACAATTGCCAACTGCCAACTGTCTTCCAATAACTGACATCTGTCAGATTTGGTCCTTACAAAGGTATATACTTAGAAATACAATAGAAAGCTAGGGTAACGACTCCTCAACAATCTGTTTGGTTTTACATAAGCAGCATGCAAATGTGGTGCCGATTAGGAATGTGAGTCTTGTCGTAGATCAACACCAAGTAATCTAGTCGTGGCTTTCTCGAAACTTTCAAGTTTTGTTGACAAATTCCTTTATTTCGGACATAGAAACTATTACATCTACCTATTTAAAGTTTTTAATCAGCGGCTGTCAAAATTTATACTGTTTAGAATCTTTTTGGCACATGAGCACTGATTGGACAGGTGTACTCAAATCATTGTGGTTATTTCCTCAAAAGACCATCTCAGACACCAATCTGCATGGTTCAAGATTATGTCTGGACTTACAAAGAGACTGTGATCTGTAAAACCAATTTACAGAAATTTATTTGTTATATTTAGCCATCCGTAACAAATTTTTGTTTTTCTAGAAATTTTCTCGTCTTCTTAATATGCCTTCTGCTACTAATATTCTTGATAGTCTCACACAGTACATAGAAACACTTATAAAACAAACACCAGCATCTGTTGCTAATAATACGCGACCCTGCGCCTGCGCGCAGGAAGTGTTGATAACAACAACATTGCGAAAGTCTAGAGGAAGTAAGTCTAGAATTATCTCTGGTAAGGATAAAACGGTGTTATTTATAGTATTGATGGCTTTAAGGATGTTAATTGTGGGCTGTAGAGGTTTTATTGTGGGTGTTAATTGTTTATGGTTATATGTGGCGCCATGTCGTAACCATTTTAAGATTTTTCTTTCTTTTTTTTCTTTGAATGCATTTATTTCTTAGGGCTTTTAACATATTTAGTGCTGAATATAGGTCAATAGCTACACTAATTAAATTGCCGTCATCTATCTATATAAATAAAAATCAATTGCCGAATGTATGTACGTGCATCACTTCAGAACAGTTGCACCTATTTGACTAATTCTTTTTTGTTGTGTTTGTAATTGTCAGGACAAGGTTTGTATGAAAGAAAATGTTTGAAAAGTTGCCGGAAAAATGGAAAATTCGGGAAAACTGAAAATGCATTTTCTATAGGAATTTTGTATGAGTTATTGAAATTTTGACAAGACAACGTTTGTCGGGTCAGCTAGTCTATATAAATAAAAATCAATTGCCGATTGTATGTAAACGCATCACTTCAGAACGGTTGCATCTATTTGGCATTTTTTTTTTTTTGTTTATTTGTAATTGTCGGCACAAGTTTTGTGTAACAGATTTTTTTTGGAAAATTCACCGGAAATGTAGAAAATTTGGATGGTATTTTTGTATGAAAACAGACAACACACAGCCTAAAGTACTGAAGAGACAAGAAATTCACCCGGGCAACGCCGGGTACAAACAGCTAGTACTTAAGAATACCCTTGCTTGTTATTCAGATTGATGATCACAGTGTGACAGTTATTAGCTGAAGTAAATCTACTATATATCTTCTGGGCATGTTTGAAAAGGGGACAGATTATTATTTCTTGAGAACCCCTGATATAAGAGAGGCCTTTCACTCTTCACTCCCACAATACGGTTTTTCAAATAGGCAAAAATTCGAAGAAGAGTACTGATATTTTTTTTTTGACTTTTCAAAGACTATTGAGTTAACTAATGTAAATAGACAAGTAACCAATGTGGCCATACATTAATATAAATCAGTTCAAGCTTATCAACATTTACGCACAGATCACTTGTAGGCCGGAAGGAAAGGAACAAACCTTGACCGAAAGATAAACAAATTCATGGCCGCTCCGCCAAAACAAAACAAGATAATTAACCGTCTCATAAGATAATACAATAACATAATAATATTACTATCAGTAATTATAAATCCAGCATAATCTGCAATCGCTACACGATTTATTTTCGTCTCAGTGAAGCTTGAAGGGAATAGAATCTCAAAATCCTTTCATATACGCTTACAACCCAAATCTCTTCAAAGTTAGAGTGAACGAGCTGCTTCTGGGTAATCTCACTCCATCGTAGACTTTGTCTCTGTCACCTCTGACCTAGACTATAGACCATCTCAAATAAAAAAAATATGCTCAGCCATGAAGTAAAAGAAGAGAAAAATTCTGGGCTTGATTGATGTGTTCTCACTTCTTACATACAATTTAAAAAGCGGTCTTGGGAAACATGTGCAGCTCCTTCGTTGTCTGATCGACATTAACCAAACGTCTTGTCCAAAAAGCCGTCAGAAGGTGGTTCTTCACGAACACGCAATCTTTCGTTGTTGCGAAATGAGGCCTGAAGGAATCTAGAAAAGTGGAATGTCCAAAAAAATCCCGGTCGATAGGACTTCTGGGAGACCCAACTATAGCTTCACCTACGTAAATTAACTAAAACCTAATTAATTTTCTCTACAACACAACAGATTTTAGCCAGAACATAAAGTCTTGAATTTTGGAGATCAGCCATCCTGCCATGGCTTCCATCAACTTCTATAAAACGAACAACCACAGACCTGAACACACTTCCAAGAACATCATTCAGCCGAAAGACAGCTTCTACTTTACATAGGCCACCCCCAAGCGTCGCCACAACGACCGGCCCTCCAGCCGATTCCCGCCAAATCGCTAGTTTATTATAATTAGTAGCTTCTGCCCGCGACTTCGTCCAATTTCTTGTTCCCCGACCCACCCAGCCGCATTGCCGGTTCTTTCTATCTTTTGTTATTATTACTTAGCTCCTAAAAGTCCTAGCGTGATGTTAAAACCTACCCTAAATGCTTCCTTAAGTATTGAACTATCAAATATAAAACAATTTTTCAAATCCGACTGTCAGTTTCAGAGATTAACGAGTTAATAACTAACTCTTCAGCTTTATTATTAGTAAACTAGCCCTGCAACTTGGTTCGCGTGTAAGTCGTAAGATACACAATATACTAAACTAACAGCCACATTTTTTAATAGAACTCTCTCGTCCCCCGACCCGCCGCGTTCACAACTCCATGGGTTTTAATTTTGCGTGGAACCCTAATTATTTTTATTTTTCTAAAAAAAAAAAGTAGCCTAAGTTACTTCTTATAACATCAGCTATCTGCCAGTGAAAGTCCTGTCAAAGTCGGTCCAGCCGTTTAGGAGATTAGCCGGAACAAACAGAAAGACAGACAGACCGTCAGGTAGACGGACAAAAATTTTTAAAATAGATTTTTTCTTATAAGTACCGTAGGTATATACTTTCATATGCATTTAGTAAAAAGCTGTTATTTTGACATTATAAACAGCACTCCAATTTTATTTATTTGTATAGATAAGATTGTGAGCCTATTGGATGAAGGTATTCCATCTTCCCATTTCCTGTATCTTTTTCTATCTGAGACGAATCCTTTATTATATATTATAAGCCCATTTCATCTCGCCATCTCCTTCTGCAAAATTCTTATTTACTTGTCTAAAATCCAGAAAGATATTATCTAAAGTCACCAGCTGGTAACAAGTTGGTAACATATCGAACTTCGCTTGGGACAGATAAGGGCGTCATTGACACAGTAAGTGCGCGGGCGCACGACGCGACCTCTGCTTACTACCGGTGAAAGATAACCGGTAGCGACAGCAACCGAAGTAGGCCTATTGTGAAAGATTAATTTCTGTATAATTATTGGCGACGTGGACAGACTACCGGTATATATGTGGGCGATCTACAATACGGAACAGAGCGATCGTTGTCTTCTTCAAGCTGAAAGTCGTCCACTGCTGAATACTCGTATAGGTATATGCCTCTGTATTTTTATTTACATTTTTCATCAAAAGTCGAAAACTATGCGGTCTAAAAAATTGAGAATGTGTAGCCCCACTTCGAACTTTTAAGAAACCCTTTCAGTCCCAGTTGCAAAAAAAAATACATTTTTTTTTCTTATTTTTTTTTTATTTGTGATGGGTTTGCTCTTGATTCTAGTCTAGGTCGGAGGCGACAGAGACAAAGTCGACGATGGAGTGAGCTTACCCAGAAGAAGCCTGTTCACTCTCACTTTGAAGAGATTAGGGTTGTATGCGCTGGGAAACACAGACTCAGTTAGTGAGTTCCCGAGAAATCATGGCACAGCGGACAGGGCTCCGGCGGGATCTCATGGCGACATGGAGAGTGCGACTGTCGCAACCCATTGCTGCGCACGCCACAATTGCGGCGATAAGTCCCCTCTTTGAGGAGTGGTTGGAGAGGCCTCAAGGCATCCTCACCTTCCGCCTGACGCAGGTCCTCACCGGACACGGTTGCTTCGGGAGGTTCCTGTTCCGGATAAGGCGGGAGGAAACGAATGTTACCATTGTGTGGATCGCCCGGAGGCCACGGTGGAGCATACGGTGGAGGTCTGCCCGGCCTGGGCAGAGCACCGTCGCGTCCTCGCGGAGGCGGTCGGCGGCGGCGATCGCCGGTCAGAGGTCAGAGGTAACAGAGACAAAGTCGACGATGGAGTGAGCTTACCCAGAAGAAGCCTGTTCACTCTCACTTTGAAGAGATTAGGGTTGTATACGTTCGGAAACACAGACGCAGGTAGTGAGTTCCACTCTTTTGCTGTGCGCATTATAAAAGACATTTGGAAGCGCTTAGTGCGAATTGGTGGAATAGCAACCAGGTAGGGATGGTAACTGGCAGTGCGTCTAGATGTCCGATGGTAGAAGGGGGCCGGTGGAATGAGGTCGTGCGTGGAGTTCTCGGGCACACTCTCCGAAGTACAATCTGTAGAAGACGGACAAGCAGGCAACCTTGCGGCGATGAGCCAAGCTATGAAGCTTGGCATCCACCGGTTTTCCGTCGCCAATGAGCCTCTTAGTTCTGCGTTCCACCGAGGGAAATAGTTGGGCAAACGTCATCTAAAACTATTCCAAAATTCAAGTTGATAGCATTAGTAGTTCTTGAGATATCTAGCTGTGACAGACAGACAGACAGACAGACTGAGTCGCACCATAAGGGTTCCTTTTTACCATTTTGGTACGGAATTCTAAAAAGAGGGGTTACATTATTCAGCATCAAAAAGAGTATTGTACAGTATTGTAAGAGTATTTTAAATAGTGTTGATTTTTCTGCTGACGCTACATCCCGCATTAAACCGACCTTCCCCAATGTCGCTCTAGTGACAATAGCGGCATGCACCTTTCACAATTACACTACAACATTGCACACATTATACACCTTGTTCGTACCCACATAGGATCTAATATCCCACGATTCTACCGCAAGATACACGACAAACCATTTTCCAAGACAACATCGATTTTCGATCTTATTTCGAGTGCGTCAAGATTTCATTTCTTTTGAACCAACTGTATAATCAGTAGTGCATATTTTAAAGTCTTATTATGATCATTCATAATTACGACGTTGGTATAACAATAATTTTGTTAGCAAAACATGATAATCAGTTAAGGCGCTGTCACACACTATATGTAAAAGTAAAAATAAATTAAAAGTTTTACATACTTGAATACTAAAGTAAGAAGTACCTACCACATCAAAGGACAACCAAGCGGTAATACCTATTTGTATTATATATCCTTGAATTATATAAAAATAAGGTTGTCTTACTGGTTGGGATGCCTGACGAAGAAAAATTCAAACTGATACTACTTCTGCATCCAGATTACGTACTTGAAGCGTTCATATCCAGTCCCAGGAGCACCTGCCGGACGTGACCTGCAGTGGGCTATATGGAAAGCAATTAATGGACTGCGGACCCAAGTAGGCCGCTGTAAATATAATCTAGCGAAACGGGGGATTATTGAGCCAACCGACACCCAGTGCTAATGTGGTGCTCCTAACCAAGCCATATCCCATATGTTGGAGTGTTCAAAGTTTCCGAACACATGCTCTTTGAAGACTTAAAAAACGCCACTGATACCGCGCTTGGTGTGGCCACCTACAGGCAGCAACTCATCTGAGTCATTCTTCTTTTCTACCGACAACACCTCCGTCACATTTTTGAATATTATGTCACAACTATTTTGTAAAAAGTAGTGATAATAAAAATAAAGATTATTGTAATGATTGTATTGTCTAAAGATTTTTTTGTGAAAAAATATTTTGTGAAACTGAATATTTAGGAAGAAAAACGATTTATTTTTCGGAGGAGACATGTCGTTGTCAATGAAAAAGAAGAACTACCCACTTTTGCCACCGCCTCGAAAATAAGAGACTAAAAGAGGAAAACCAATCGTATGAATATGCAAAATATTGACAATAACAGAAATGAAGTTCTAAATATGCAATGCTTTCTGAGCAACATAGTTATAATGCCAAAAATGCATAAGTATTCACAAGCGAAAAACAAAACCAAAAACCGAAAAATAACAGTTATTAGTTTTCCAGTCTTTAATAAAACTGCCTCCAGTTTACCAGCAACGGCCGCCATTCAAAATTTCAAACACAACCCACCCTTAACAATATCTCCGATCACCGAATTAAGAGCAAGATTACAATCAGTACATTATCAGTCGATACAATCGCAGTACAACAAGGCTCAGCCCTCAGTTTCAGTTACTCTGTGATGTTATCCCGAGACACAAGTATTCGTGTCGTAACACTCATTAAGATTTAAAGATTTTATTAGTGTTAGTCACGATGTGAGATATGTCGTGTTTGTTTTGGGAGTTAGTTAGTAGCTCTGATAGATTTGTTTTTGTTTAGTAATGTATTGGCACTTACTTTTGTATTTTTATTTCTGCTTGAGTATAGTTTTCGATTTTCTTTTTTGGTATATTGGAGTGTGCTAGCTTACTTATAGCAAATAATTTAATTGAATGTTTTGTGTTGCGTAATGTACCTAAATTCTTATACACAGTGTTGTATAGATTCAATTTTTTTTACTGAACAGACAGCTGTGCTGCTGAGGAGTTTGTTGCGCCACTTCTTCTCCCCAGCTAAAGCACTAGGAAGTGGTGAAGGGCGGGCGTTTTGGGGGACTGTCTTATGTAATTTTGACGTTCAAAAAGGGCTGATTCTCAGCCTAGTTTGAATAAATGACTTTTGATTTTGATTTCGATTTTGACTTGTAAGATTTGTATCAATATTACAACTTGACCTCTAAACTTGGTATCTGGTTAGACATAGATAGGTTTTCGCCATAAAGCAGGAGCCCTGGTCGTCTTCAATCGAGAGGAAACTGGAACATTGGTAATTTTGCATGATACCTAGCCTCATCATCTGGCTAGATTATCCCAAACTATATTGGCGTTCCAGTATAACTGGAAGCAAATGAATACCTGCACTTTACATGGAGCAACTGCCTATCTGAACTCCACAATCCAGTTATCGGGTAACACGATACCCCTTAGTAAGGCTGGTTGTCTGACTTTCAGGCTTCTGACTATCCGGTTCAGAGAGTTGGCTAATAAACGATAGTCTAGCATGAGGTTTACTGTTTAGCGACTTAATCAGGCTTTCATAGCAACATATCCAAGGCCATGCTTTGCAGCTTGACGAAGTCTACAATAAATCTATAGTTCATTATTAACAAATCAGTCAAACAAACTCAAAATGCTCTCATCACGCATGAAACGAGCCCACTCCTTTATTGCACAACATGTCTGGCACACACACAACCACACACATGCATACATACAGGTAAATTGTGAGCACATGTCAATATGATTGTACGCACAGTGCACGACTGGCTTCATAGACTAGCGCCTGGCCGTGACTTGCGCCGGGTTTTTTTATACAGCTTAAGGCTTGATCTGTGTAGGACCTATGACATTGATGCTAATGTATGAGTTTGCTATGTTACATAATAGATATATTGAAGGCTTTTTGACTTAAGTAGTTGACTTTTTTTTTGCATTGGGCGTTTGTCATTGACTATATGAACAAATATGACAAATATGAACACGAGATAGTGTAGTCGCTGCGTTGACCCCTCGTAGACCCCTCGTAGAACCCTCGTACCACAATCGTAGAAAACTCGTACACCCCTTGCAGAGCACTCGTAGACCACTCTTATATCACTCGTACAGCGCACAGCGTAGCTTCGCTGCTGAAACCCCACGTAGACTCGAGGTCGACGTCGAGAGGATCTTAGAACCATGATACTCCGCTCGTTAACACTTCACAGATTCCTCGTAGACCGCTCATAGATCCCTCGTAGAGCCAGTGTAGACCTTTCGTAGAGCTATCGTAGGCTCCTCGTAGAGCATTCGTAGACCCCTCGTAGAACCCTCGTAGAGCCATCGTAGACCCCTCGTAGAAGCCACAAAGACCCTTGGCATAAGCCGCTTTACAATACAACCTTACATACATAGGTACAAGCTCTTTATCTAACAATACAAGTAGTGAAGATCTCGCGCACAGAATGCGTGACAGATGCACCTCAATTCAACAAGGCACGGTCACGTTCAGATGACACGAGCCTTTGCTCAAGGGCAGGCTGTGATTTTACTAAAGACATTATTTGTTTCATGGCGCATCCTACTTTGGACTTACCAGTGAAGAGAAGCCTCTTATAGAGGGAATTTTAAATACTACTTTATTGGCGATTTCAGGTCTAGCCTTCAGATTTTCCTCAAAAATATGTCTTTTATCGTATTCACTGGTTTAGATTACCCCAGAAACTTGCTTACTAAAGTCCTTTATAATTTAGTTGGGTTCGACTAGGTAACAATATAAAGTACGTACCTACAGTACGATGACGTTCAAAAGGTTCCGCATCGTTTATCTTCGGAAAAACCGAAATATAGCGAATAAAATGTGACTATCGACCAATACAAATAGAGGTTTAAAACGTTTAAAACTAAAACATAAAGAAATATTGTTGAGCGTCTTACAAAAACAACACAACATTTGTACAATAATTGTGAGAAGATTAAAAAAAAAATTGAATAATTTTGTAAAGAAATATATTATATATAATCTGAAAAGCTCAAAGCAGATGGCGCTGGCTGTTTTGGGGGTCATGCGAACTGTCAAACATTGGTCATTTCTTTGGAGCGACGAAGTTTTCACCAAAGTTAAAATAAAAATTTTGTTCCTCAAGAAAGTCAGGACACTGGTTCCCAAGCGATGAACAGTTAAGAAAAAAGTGAATTATAGCCGTTAAAAGAGACAAATACAAACCGACACAAAATTCTGAACATCTTTTTCAGGTACGTGTACGTGTTTATAAATAATTTGAATTGTATCAAATTATTTATAAACACGTACACGTACCTGCTGGATTAGATATACAGATGAAATTGAACTCATGGGTATCTTTTTAAGGGTCATTGTACTCTTCATTATGAACAACTATTACTTTGGGATCAAACCTGAAATCGCGAAAAAAAGGATAGGAAATATAAAATGTAGGGAAGAGCTATTTTTTTTGTCAGTGCAGGTGTTTCTTATGCACAGTATACCTTGCTCCATAAACATAATTAAGACTGGTTACTTACCTCTCTGTCAAGTCTTCCTTTTATACAAATACTTTTGTATTTCTATTTCGAAGTTCATTCTTCAATTCTTTTAGATAGACTCCTACTACAGTATCTATTGGTATTTTTTTTACCAGTAAACCTCGAAATTCCCCTAAATGAAATCATCACACGAAAAATAAAATTAAATTTCCTTTGAGAAAGTGAGCTATCTTGACCGGCAACCTCACTGCGCCACCCCGCGGGAGCAATGGCGAAAATCCTTGCCATTCCGTCACTCCCTGGACCAGTCACATCTAGTTCGGCAAAATTAGGTTTTCCGAAAATACACGATGGAACATTTGAATGTTATCGTACTTACCTATGTTGATTTAATACCTATCATGAAGAAGAAGAAGTATGAACAGATAAATACTAAAATAAATATAAATATCTAAAAGGTAATCATTTAATTAGAACCCATACCAACTCAATCTAAAGATAATTAAGAAGTAAAACATTTCGGATAGGAATTCCCCAAACAACTAAGACAAGCAGTAATTAATATAAACTAATTAGTCACAGTAGATACTTGTGACTAATTCGGGACAGAACTAAATAAATAACGCTGTGAACACACTATTGTATGCTAATGTCTGACGAACTGCTGTCTAGGGATGTGCTGATAGGAAATCATTATTTCATTGACGCCTAAATTGTAGGCCTCTACGAATAGGAAGGTAAGTAGCGGGGCATTGTGCCCCACTAATATGAGGGTAACTAGCGGGGCATTGTGCCCCACTAATATAAGGGTAACTAGCGGGGTATTATGCCCCCACTAATATGAAGGTAACAAGCGGGGCAGTGCGCCCCCACTAATATGAAGGTAACTAGTGGGGCAGTGCGCCCCCACTAATATGAAGGTAACTAGCGGGGCAGTGCGCCCCACTAATATGAAGATAACTAGCGGGGCAGTGCGCCCCCACTAATATGAAGGTAACTAGCGGGGCAGTGCACCCCCACTAATATGAAGGAAACTAGCGGGAAAGTGCGCCCCCACTAATATGAAGATAACTAGCGGGGCAGTGCGCCCCCACTAATATGAAGGTAACTAGCGGGACAGTGCGCCCCGCCCCCACTAATATGAAGGTAACTAGCGGGGCAGTGCGCCCCAACTAATATGAAGGTAACTAGCGGGACAGTGCGCCCTCACTAATATGAAGGTAACAAGTGGGGCAGTGCGCCCCCACTAATATGAAGGTAACTAGCGGGGCAGTGCGCCCCACTAATATGAGGGTAACTAGCGAGGCATTGGGGCCCCACGAATATGAAGGTAACTAGCGGGTCAGTGCGGTCCCACTAATATGAAGGGTAACTAGCGGGGCATTGGGGCCCCACGAATATGAAGGTAAGTAGCGGGGCAGTGCGCCCCCACTAATATGACGGTAAGTAGCGGGTCATTGTGCCCCCACTAATATGAAGGTAACTAGCGGGTCAGTGAGGTCCCACTAATATGAAGGGTAACTAGCGGGGCATTGGGGCCCCACGAATATGAAGGTAAGTAGCGGGGCAGTGCGCCCCCACTAATATGACGGTAAGTAGCGGGTCATTGTGCCCCCACTAATATGAAGGTAACTAGCGGGGCATTGTGGCCCCACGAATATGAAGGTAAGTAGCGGGGCATCGTGCCCCTGCGTTTTCGAGTAGGTCCTCTCAAAATGTTACCACTTATCGGACAAGTACAGCCCTATTTGAACGTGGTCTGAATACATTAAGCGCGGCACACACGTGCGGTTATGAGGGCACTACTCTAGTTACGTAATATATGGCACATAATAATCTCATACAACTCTACACGCTGGTACCTTACCTACTGACAGAGGTGGTCAAACTTTTGTAAAAGCTGCACAGGTGCTTGTAGACAGAGGGTAGAGAGAACGAGACTTAGCTAAGTGTCACGCAGGGGTGGTAGCACTGCCTTACTGCTTTCAAACATGCTGAATATGGAAACCAAGAAAATTTACTTCATCAACTCAGCCTATCGCAGTCCACAGCTGGACATAGGCCTCTCCCAGGCTGCGCCACAACACCCTGCCCTCCGCCTTCCGCATCCAGTCTGTCCCAGCCACTTTCTTAAGGACGTCGGTGGTCATCGTCGAGTCCATAATTCCAATAAGTTAAACGAGAACGAGAAGGATTCCAATGAGGATATGCATTAAAGATCTCTTCGGAAGAGAACATAAGTCTTCTTGCAAGAAAAGATGACTCAGACGAGAGATCAGAAAATAGAAGAATTAAGAATTGCTCAGCAAAAAAATATTCAAATATCAATATTCTTTAGGAACAGAAAACATTAGATAGGCTATAACTTTTTAAACGGACGTGAATTCAAATTCGGAACAATGACGACACCAAACTGATGGCCAGTAAGTCGGCATCAAAATTTCATACAAACTTATTGTTTGACTCAACATTATTTTGAAGTTTAAGGCCTTTATTTATACCTCACATGGAATTGCACAGTGGCTCGATTTAGGAGTCCGGGAGTTTATTTTCCTAAGTATGTCACTAATTATGAGCTACGATTATGGCGCAGACTAAGGCCGGTCAGCTAGTAAAAGCTCCACTAACTTGAAGGGTTAGACTATTGAGAGCCACTGTCCCATGCGTTGATTACTAATATTCTAGTTCATAAGTCTGACTATAGAACCGGTCTGACTCTTAGCAGGAGTTGTGAAACTATATGTCACTCATAGGTACATGTTCACATATTAAGTTCTAAGAAAGAAAGAAAGGTATTTGTCCTTCTCATTACAAGGATTTTTGTGTGTAATATAAAGCTACTAAGTAATGTTGCCCACAAAACATGTTTTGTATTGCATAGTAGTTTTCTTACAAACGTATCTATAGCTCCGAAAGTGGTTGTAAAGCCCCTTTTGAAACAGTTCATGACAAAGTGGATAGTTCCCTGGTAAAAAGCCAACCTAATCAGCTGAAAACAACATACTTTGTAGTTAGACTTTCCTAGGAAAGCATGAAAATCTGTCATTTCACCAGTATTTGATATTAAGTCAAACGGGCAGAGTTCGACTTAATGTCAAATACTTCAAATCCAAAGATTTAAATCGCTAGATTTGCCCTCACCTTAGTCACAAGAAAAAGTATCCATACTGAGAAGAGAGAGCTCACACAACAGCGTTTCCATGATAATCAAGTGAAGTCACTGCGTCACTGCGTGTCAGAGGTATCAAAACGAAACAGAAATGCGATTATCTTTTGACGCGGTAGGGTGATTCTTACGATTTAAATCTTTGCCGCTGTCACTATTTCATGACAGCCGTCACTGCGGTCCCCGCTCTTTTACGTGGCATTACATTGCGTCCGTCATCCAAAGACAGATCAAAAGTCCCATGTGCTTCTTAGTTTTACTTATAGGTACGTACTCATAGTACTAAAACAAGAAATGTCAGTGCTCCTCTTGGGGTAAACTTGCCGCTCTATTCTCAACCACTCCAACTCAACAAAATCAATGGCGATCACCAGAAAAAAGTACCGGAGAAATGATTAAACTGTCTTGGAACCCGCAATGAAAGTTAGAGGTGTGGTATTATTTATACAGGATGGAATTGACTTCATGGGCATCCTCTTAAGGGGTCATTGTAGTCACCATTATGAAAAACTTTTATTATGGGACCAAACCTGAAATCGCAAACAAAAATTAGCTGCTCCCTACATTTTGACGAGTAAAAGTTGTTCATAATGAAGAATACAACGACACCTTAAGAATTCAATGTCATCCTGGAGTACAACAGTAAAATACTCCCTTACCATAGACCAGGGAAACTGAAGAAATGATACCCTTAATAAACATTCACTCACAAAACTAATTCAAGTCTCAGTCATTGCGATATCTTTATATACTCACTAGTAACGTAAACAGCAGTTAAAGAGAAAGTAACTCTTGAAAGTAAGAAAGAAAAACAGTTTATTCACGTGAAAATAACGCACACAAAATACACATGAAAAGCGAAACACAAAATAATAAAATATAACAAACCACACTCTTATCTACACTCAAGTTTAATTTCTAAACGATGACGATGTATAAATTTTTAAATAGATATTATTTTATTTTATTTTATTTAATATGGGACAATAAACAGCTACAATATAAAAAGTATACAAGTAACAATAATATAGGCTCATAAGTAGTATTAACAATATTGCAGCCCACTACATTATCCGCATGTTAACAAAATTAAGATAATCTAAAAAGTGCCACTAGATTAGCATTACTCAGATATATAAAATAGAAAATAAATGATTATTAAAATACAATACAAGTAATTAATTATCACTAAAACTATACTCATCCGTGATCATAGAATTAGCTACAGTGCCGAAATATCGGAAACTCGAAATAATTCATACATGGTACACAGCCAACAGCAGTTCTTATAACAGTGATGACGATGTAGTTAATGTACACTTTATAAGTAATCTTGAATTAATCATTTACTTATTTTATTATTTTTTGTAAATAGATATGACATATTGATTCGATAGTTGGACGAGAATTGAGAGTATAGTGACTTTTACGACTGACACTTTTCGTTACATGAGAGAGAAGAGAGATATAACTTTCTCTCTCTCTCTTTGTCTCTTACACTAAATCTTTCTTATTCTTTATTTGATACAGTACAGAAATACTACTACTTAGTTCCCGGATTCTTACAGTCTTAGACATCTACTGGTACTCTAGCTAGTGGCTCTCGAATAGTTCTGCATTAGCTTCGCATATGCCTCAACATACCGACATGAAAAAGTCTGGAACCCTAATCGCGGAACCCACTATCAATCGGAATCAGAATCATTAATTGCTAATCCATTGCTTCATATGTTTAAAAAATGTGTCTGCTCAACAACGTAAATAATGCAAAAATGAAACCGATTCCGATTGGCAGTGTGTTACGTAATGGCCCCGTAGGACGATGTCTGTTTGATTTCTATAATGATTATCTTGTTGTAGTTGCAACATGTCCATTGTTAGTTTTCTAAATGCAACTTATCAACGCCTCGATATAAATAGCTTATGTATACATTGCAGAATTATTTGCGAAACATTCAATTAGTCCAGAGTCCAGATGGTCGTTGCTCCACTTCATTTATGCACTTGACCTTGATGAGTACGTCACTTTTTCCACTTAACTATTAAGTATCTGGTCGACTGAGCTCTCCTCAGGAGAAAATAGAGAAAACGAATTTTCCCAGAAATGAGACCTAGCTAGATAGATTTTTCGCCCCCGTGAACCCCTATATTGCAACTTCCATCGAAATCGTTAGCGCCGTTTTCGAGAACATGATTACAAACACATACATGTTTTTTTTTATTTAAGATGGGTTTGGTCTTGACTCTAGTCTAGGTCGGAGGCGACAAAGACAGAGTCGACGATGGAGGGAGCTTACTCAGAAGAAGCCGGTTCACTCTCATTTTGAAGAGATTAGGTTTGTATGCGCTCGGAAACACAGACGCAGGTAGTGAGTTCCACTCTTTTGCTGTGCGCATTATAAAAGACATTTGGAAACGCTTAGTGCGAATTGGTGGAATAGCAACTAGGTAGGGATGGTAACTGGCAGTGCGTCTAGATGTCCGATGGTAGAAGGGGGCCGGTGGAATGAGGTCATGGAGTTCTTGAGCACACTCACCGAAGTACAATCTGTAGAAGACCGACAAGCAGGCAACCTTTCGGCGATGAGCCAAGCTGTGAAGTTTGGCATCCAGCAGTTTTACATATAAGTATCTATATACAAATATCAATCAATCTGTCTAGCCTTTTCCCAACTATGTTGGGGTCGGCTTCCAGTCTAACCGGATTCAGCTGAATACCAGTATTTCACATGGAGCGACTGCCTATCTGACCTCCACAACCCAGTTGCTGGGTAATACGATACCCCTTGGTAAGACTGGTTGTCAGACTTTCGGGCTTCTGACGACCCGTAACGACTGTCAAAGATCCACGAATGACAGCCGGGACCAATGGCTTAACGTGCTTTCCGAGGCACGAAGGAATCTCGGTATGAAAAGATAGTCACCCATCCCCAGACCAACCGCGGCAAGCGTAGCTTAACCTGATGGATCCACCCGTGCAGCTGTTATTAGTTAGCCACGAGCTCCTCCATATATACAAATATACAGTATAGGTATAGGATATTACTGACATCTGCGCGCGACTTATGCAACTGTTTTCAATAAAACAAACCCTATAAAATGTACCCTATGGCACTCGGGAATAGTGTAGCTTTCTGTCAATGAAATAATTTACGAAATCAGATCAGTACTTCCAGAGATTATCTCCTACAATCAATCTTACAAACTTTACTAAAGGGTTTTGGCGGAGGTGTATATGTAGTAAGCATACCAACATTTCGCCAGTTAAGTCCCTTATCACAAGGGGCGAGCCTATTGCTACTAAACATATACAAGTCTTGGCTCTGGATCTGGCTGCTACTGACAAATTCCTAATGGGAAAACTCAATAAACCTTCGCCCAATCTGGAGATCCAATCCAGGACCTCACGCTCAGCAGTAGCACTTGCAACGACTACATCAACGAGGCAGTATCTTATATTAAACCAGCTTCTGCCCGCATGAAATGTTTTGTTTTTTGACCTATGGCGCTCGGCAATACTGCAGCTTCCAATCAGTGAAAGAATTTTCAGAATCGGATCAGTATTTCCGAAGATTATCCCCTACATAAATAAAAACTCACAATTTTTAACCTCTTTATAATATTAGATATCATAACACTGGTATTCAGCTGCATCATAACATGGAAGTCGACTCCAACATAGTTTAGGAAAGGCTCCGCAGATGATGATGATAGTAACATAACATAACACGTAACATCACACTATGTTTCCCCGAAGGGTTAGGCAGAGCTGTATCTATTATAGTACACCCACATTGCGCCAGCTATGTAAGTCCCATGTAATGGGGACGAGCCTATAGCCATCAACCGGACACAGATCCAGACTCCGGACTGCTACTGAGTAATTCCAGATGAAAAAACCCAATAACATTAGTAATTTATAAATATAATAATCAATCTTATAATATACTAAGTATAGACTAGAGATTAATTGCTTGTAAACAAATTTTGCCCAAAATGAAGATAAATCTCCATATTAATAGGTATGCTACGGTAGTTCATCACAACAATAATATTTACAATACAATGGTAATAAAAAGTCGGGAAACACGTGGCCTGATGCTAATGATATCCGCGTCTACAGTAATATTGGACGCTATAAACTTAACGACTTTTGACAAACAAATACGAGTGAGGAACTTATGTAATTATAACTTATCCAATGAGTCATCGAGAACAGTCGTCGTACATTCATATTTACGACGACTGGTTTTTGGTTACCCATTGGAAATTGGAAATTGGTGAATCAATCATTCTGAATCTTCACGATTCAGAATGATTCATGACTCAAAGTCCTTCTTACTGAATATCGTAATGTGAACTTCATACACATCATAAAAAAACGAGGTAAGGTAAGGAAAGATATCCTCGTGGACGTCCACGTCCATTAAATGTATGGAATTGTGCACGTTTCAACGTTATCGCGGACGGAAATTTAAAAGCGTCTTTACATATACTAACTTTTACCACACATTTTACTGTCCTGTGTTATCGTAATGCCGTGACGTGGACGTGGATAATCACGGTAATATCATCATATCATCTGCCCAGCCTTTTTCCAACGATATTGGGGTTAGCTTCCAATCTAACCGGATGCAGCTGAATACCAGTATTTTACATGCAGTACTGGGTAATACGATACCTCTTGGTAAGACTGGTTGTCAGACTTTCGGGTTTCTGACGACCCGTAACGACTGTCAAAGATCCACGAATGACAGCCGGGACCAACGGCTTAACGTGCTTTCCGAGGCACCAACCCCGGCAAGCGTAACCTAACCTGATCGATCGCTCCGCGCGGCTGTTATTACTTAGCTACAAGCCCCATTAAATATGTCTAGACATGCTTAGTCAGGTTTTTAGCTTTAGACAGACTTCTCTTAAAACATTAGCACCAGAGCAAATCAAATAACCTAATAATCTTAGTCAAGGAAACAACAACTAGCGTTGTAAACAATGTTATTCCAAACACTAATATCATCGCACTTATTAACTCGGTACATTTCTGGTGTTACCAAATGTAGCTGATCATACACAAAAAGACGAGGTTTTTAAAATAATTTGCATCGTTACGTGTACACTCGGCTACATATCAAGCTATACATTTTCGGTATAAGCTGACCTCTCATTGTACGGAAATCCTATACAATGCGATATTGGAAATGTATAGCTTGATAATAATTTATGTAGCCGTGTGTACCTGCATAATTTGAACGTTCTAATTAGTATCTGTCAGTTTCAGTCCACTGCAAGCTGGATTACAGGCTACAGAAGCTCATTAGGATTGAAGTTGATATTAAACGGTGTGTAGTTTGACAGCTGTCAATGTTGGTAGCTTGCACAGTTTCCTGTCAAAAACTTTGAATGAGTGAGAATTTTCTCAATTTGCAGAAAATACTCAGAAAATGCTGAATTATCTGTGGTTTTTAAGAGATTTTTAAATAGCATAGATCAGATTCAATTACAGTTCGGCCGTCGAGAGAATTCGTTCCTGACTGTCACCTG
This sequence comes from Dicycla oo, assembly GCA_948252095.1. NCBI lineage: Eukaryota > Metazoa > Arthropoda > Insecta > Lepidoptera > Noctuidae > Dicycla > Dicycla oo. The sequence continues at coordinate 1,515,813 of OX411733.1, forward strand.
TCAGTTGGACAATTTCTATTAGTAATAAGGATAAATAAAAAGCAATTGCCGAATGTATGTAAACGCATCACTTCAGAACGGTTGCACCTATTTGGATAATTATTTTTTTCTTGTGTTTGTAATTGTGAGGCCAAGGTTTATATGGCAGATATTTTTTTTTTTTTTTGAAAATTCACCGGAAAATTCGGAAATTAGACAACACACAGCCTAAACCACTACTGGAGATATAGACATCAAATACACTCAGGAGACGCCGGGCACTAACAGCTAGTTAGTAATAAGGATCAAAATCGAAAAACACAAATTCGTTAGTATAAAACTGACATGTGTCGAGAACGCATTCTCTTGACGGCCGGACTATAATCAACTGATTACCTACATGACAAAAAAAAATAGTTTAGCTTATAATACATTTAAATTCAAATCTTAACTAGTAGCTAAAAAAAATGTGTTAGAATACTGGGCCATATTGACAATACCCAAAGCTGTAAGCCATACCTTCTATGTATATCCATATTTGTATTTAAAAATAGCAACATTTTTCCAAAAACAAAAGATATTCATAACATAAATACACGCCATAAAAATAGATTACATCTTCCACTCTCACGGATCTAAATGCTTTACCATAGCCCATACTACATGGCAGTAAAAATTTTCAACAAATTACCGGAACAAATAAAAGAAGAAACCAAATTCAATAAATTTAACAGAAAATTAAAAGAATATCTAACACAAAAATGTTTTTACTCGGTCGCAGAATACCTAGAACAAAATATTTAGTAAATATGATATCTAGATAAATAATTACATATTATATTATACACAAAAAGAATGCACACATACATACTTTTAATATTGTGTTATTTTTATTTTAAAACTATTATTATGTTGCCGTGCCCTCACCGGGTTTCATGTTGGAACTTATTTTATTGTAACAACTAAATGTACACATGAATTCAATTAATAAAGAGTTTTGAGTTTCAGTTATTGTAATGGGATCGATTTTATTTAAAACGTATTCATGAATATTCATATGTTCATTAATTAATTTATATGTAATGTCAAAGGTAAGCCACACAAGGCCAAAACTGGGCAAAAATAAAAAGCTGGCAACAGTACGAGCACTTCAGGAACAGCTCGCACTTGACGGGTTGTATAAAAATCAGTTGGCGGCCTTGACCGAGATGCAGTGCGTTGTCGTCAAACGACATGTGAACACTCAGGGGTGGCACGCGAGAGTTGAGCTCCATTTACACGGTGCAAGTTTTTGGAATGTTCGAGACCAATAATCGCATCGCAAAGCACGCTCAATTTTATTGCCATTCATGAATTGCATGCAAGTATTTACACGCGTGCGATTTCGATTTCCAGAAAATGGCATACAATAATTGAATGCAAGTTTTGTCATTCAAAAAAATCGCATGCAAGTTTTGCTTCATCTAAACACAATTTGCACGTGCAACTTTATACAATTGATTCAAGTATTACCCGTATTTGTGCTGCTAAATATTTCGTTAATATATATTGAAATATATTGAACGTCTTGTTTCCTTCACTCATGTTTGAATGATAGAAAATTTTCATCATTCAGAATTGGATGCGATTTTATTGTATGTGCGATTTTATTGTACGTGCAATTTTATTGTACGTGCTGTTTACACCTATATCAGTTTTGAACGGCAACTAACAATATTGAACGTGTTGTTTAGACGGTGTCAGCCGTATAATAGCCGTATCCGCTGTCAGGTATTAAAACACTCGTGTGACAAAACACACACTCGTATTTTATTACCCCTCATTATGCAACAGTTTCAAAAACTACTATTATGGTGATTTGAATTTTCGGTTGAAGTATTCAAATAATCAAATAAAAGCATTAAATGGGGCTGACAACTATCAAAATGGCGCTAGCGTAGATCGCTCCCAAAACAGTGGTGTTTTTGTACTATTACTCGTAATATATATTTTTTGTTTAATTTATTGAAATGACGCGGTGTAGCGTACCCAATTGTTTGGAGACGGGAACCCACCATTTTTTAAAGGACTCTAAAATCAAAAACTGTGGCTGAAACCAATATGACGTGTTGATTTCGTACCAAAAAGCCAATCGAGTCACCATGAGAGGAATGTACTGTTGCTAAAGTCTCTGCAAATATAGAAATTCATGTGTAACAAGATTTAGAATCCACACCAGCTGATTCATTGATAACTAAAACACATCGTGAGCAACACAAATCCTGTTTAATATTATAAATGTGAAAGTTTCTGAAGATGTTTGGATGTTTGTTACTCAATAACGCCAGAACAGCTGAACGGATCTGGATGAAATTTAGCACAGAGATAGATTATGTTTGGAATAGCACATAGGATACTTTTTATCCCGGAAAAATATACGGTTCTCATGGGATAATTTCCAACATCCACGCGGGCGAAGCCGCTGGCAAAAGCTAGTATCAAATATTTTAAGATTCTAGATCTACAGAGCTGTTATTATATGACAATGAATAAGTAAATTTTTATATATTATATTGATATCATTAGTAAATACCATGTTAAAGAAGCGAATCCAAAAGGTGCACCTTACATTTCGATCTAATCAGTTTTCCTCCCTCGTAAAGAGGCGCCGGGTTTCTTCAACTCTTCCTCTAATTAACTCACTGCTTCCCCATGTGTGACACATATTTAAAGGCACTATTTTCATATATTTTCGTTCATAAAACGTAAAAAATAAAAACACTGTTGTAAGCATACGTACGGTCAGTCTATGACAAGGGAACTACCTATGGCAGTGCCATCTATGATTAGCTTTTACCGGCCAGCCCCATTTGTAAGTGGCACTACAAACTGGCCTCCACCGACACGGTTATACGGTACTGTAGATAAGTATTAGCTAAGTACGACTGTCCGTGCTCAGTAAGACGATCCTGAGGATCATCATTTCTTGTGTGAACTTCTAGCTTACAGGCTACTTGTTAAATGATAGTAAACTTGTGGCGCGACAACCCTACGGCCGTTCACACATGTGCAAGTAAAAGCCGAGCTTATTAGCATTAAATATTGACAGCGCACAGATTGTTTAACTTGTGACAGCTTCGTACTGTACTGGCACGCTGGGAACGGTATTTGACTGTTTATCTTGTATTGTATCAAATAGGTATTTGTTTATTTCAGTTGCAAAGATTCTAACGAATGAAGAATCTTTACCATTTATTTTTTTACAAAACAAAAAAAAAGACAATCGCCTTCCAAAAAGTTTGTCTTTGGATCTATAGTTTAGTTTTGTGCTTCCGACTTCCGAAATTAAAATAATTTTTCACTTTGTAGTGCATTTTTTTTTTGGAAGTTGGATTTTTTTGCTTAATTTTTTTTTATTTTTCACTTTTTAAGTTACGAAAACATTTTTGGATAGGTTAATAATAGGTCTATGCTTTGAATTTTTTTTTTAAATACAGCCCGCCACCTGCTATGATCCTTACATACTCCTTTTGCTTCGTATATGTTCATACATCTGGTCATACACACACGCCGGTTGCGAGTACTACGCACCTGACCGTTCTGAAGAACATCACCAACAAGGTCACTCTATATCAATCTAGGGCATACCCTCCTGGCGTTTCCACTCACATCTACCTTGTATACGTTTTCGTTAGTCGCCTTTCTTTCATTCTCTCAACATGACCAAACCATCTAAGCATACTCTTTTCAATTTTTGTCGCTACATCTTCTTTTAAACCGCACCGTTGCCATATCACATCATTCCTCAATCACACCACACATGCTTCGCAAGGAACGCCTTCCACGGCATTTATTCTACTTACATGCGTCTTTTGCCACACCCAACACTCACATCAAAACAAATCAACCAAAAAGTTTAGTAGGCGCAGTTCGAATCAGCGCCATTTGTTTTCGTAAAAACATATTATTGTTTTACTACGGTTTCCGATACTACCGTAGCCATTGTATTTGCTCGACACTAGCCTTAGTAGGCTCATTGCATTCCTTATAAAGTAAGCTTTCACCGATTATAACATTTTTCATGTCTGAGCAGATTTACGGCCGATATGAGACGACCTATAACCCTGTTTCCAATATTGCTGTTGTTTCTCTTTAGGTCCTGGTAGTATTTTGTCAACTCTTGACAAAGACACCAGAATAACTGATCTAGTTAAACACGTTTTTACGCTATACGAATTGATATTTTAAAGTAGAGGGTCAAATTATATCCGGCCATAAAATTGTTATAAACATGACCTATCTACTGAGTGCTCAACCTTTACTCTAGCATTTAAAGTCTCATAGTTATTAGCGGTTGAAATCTTACATGTTTTTGTCGGTTAGAAATATTGAACTTACCACCAAGACACCGAGCGAAAAGACGTTTTCACGACAAAAAACAACATACCTACATAAATATGTACTTACAACCCATACACACTCTCTCTCTCTCTCTATATATTCTTGCAAATAAATATATCATTCATGCATACAATTACATGGCAATAAATACAAAATAACTTAATTAATTCAATCCCAACTGACATTGATCTTTAGCAAGTATTGCCCACGCCCAGAAATAGATTATAAATATTACATACGTTTAAATTTATTTAGCCAACTATATATTTATGTAGATACGTTACTGTAGCAGTCTATAATTACGTATGCTTGTAAAATCACGCCTTCAATGAAACAGTTCCAGCAGTTACATATTTCATTGAGGCAAACACTTCTCTTCTCATAGAATCATTTCTAAGAAATAAAGAAAATACGTTTAGAAGCTGTATCCTATGATGCAAAGAAAAACAGTAACACAAAAAAAAAAACAAGTTGGGGAAAAATTTGCATCACATGCACGTAAAACGGCCATCGCTCAACATAATGCTGCGTCCCAGGGCAACAGCGCTGGTTTTCAGCGACAGCATTGACGTGGTGACAGTGTAAAGTGAAATACCAAAGAAAAATAATGACTAAAATAGTTTCGAGTAGTACTAAAAAATTATGAACAAAAATAGTCTGAATTTAACGAATTTTATTTATTTTTTAGGGTTCCGTACCTCAAAAGGAAAAAAACGGAACCCTTATGGGATCACTCGTGTGTCCGTCTGTCACAGCCAATTTGCTCCGAATTTAATGGACCAATTAAGTTGAAATTTGGTAAATGTATGAATTTTTGTGACCCAAATACGAACGTGTAACGGAAATAAATTAATTTTGAATAGGGGGGTAAATTTTGGGGGAAAGTAAGAAATAAAAAAGTTTTGCAAACTGTACCGTGTGACATATCAAATAAAAGGGTTTACTGTGAGGGTCTCAAATATAATTTTAAAATAAATCGTTTTAAAGTTATTTAAGAAAATAGACGAAAACTGACCATTCCCCTTATCTCTGAAACTATTAAGCCTAAAATTTTGAAAAAATACAGAAAATATTTCTATATCTATAAATTACAGGAAAACTTATAAGAAGTCTGTGGTCTGCGCGCGACTTATAAATAATAAATAATAATAATATCCTGGGACATTTCACACACGGTCATCTGATCCCAAACTAAGCAGAGCTACTATGGAAACCAGATAACTGATAAAAATTTAGTATTTGTATTGCGTATATTCATTTTATTAAAAACCGGCCAAGTGCGTGTCAGACTACGCACAATGAAGGGTTCCGTAGTTGGGATGAATTCTACAGTACGTAGACACTCGGCTGTAAATTTTGCACATCGATTAATAGAAAAGTTCAGCTATGTAGTGCGTCGTCTTCTCTTTCTAAAACTCAGCATCATCGGCATCATTCTCTTCCCCTTATCCCAATTTATAAGTAGGGTCAGCGCAACATGTCTTCTTCTTCCATAACCGAGCAGCCGCTCCCTTTTTAGCCATATCATCTTTCACACAGTCCATCCATCGTTTCTCTTTCTAAAGCTCGATGACATAATTATATACTCGCCGGGTGCTGTAGGGACTATACGTGAATACATGGTAATGCCGTCGTGTGAAAGATTATCTGGTCAAGGAGGTTGGTAATGGGGCTTCCTGTACTTTGTATACTGGAAGTATTTAAGTAACGTCAGTGTCGAGGCTCTGTATCCACGCTTGATATTGAAAACAGAGTTGCTATAGTGTGAAAATGTTAGAGTAATATTCGAGCCGTTAATTTTTTGTTTGACTTTTACAACTTGTGATGGTATATTTCACTAAAATTCTTGTATTCACACACATAACGTCACGCCTGTAATCCGCGAAGGGTTTGCCAGAGATACACCTAGACCTATAGTACACACACATTTCGCCAGTTATATTTATCTAAATTCCATGTAATAGGGGGCGAGCTTATTACCATCAACTGAGCACAAATCTAGGCTCCGGACTGCTACTGAGAAATTCCTGATAGAAGAACCCAACAATACATTGCCCAAACTGGGAATTGAACTCAGGACCTCATGCCTAGCAGTAGCGTTTGCGACCCCTAGATCTATGAGCCAGTAAAAATATCTCTAGCGTAATCTGAGTCGTAAGCCCCATATCCACATTGCTTGGTAACTATTATTTTTAGGTATCATTATTGGATTCGATTTTATGGCTTACTTGATGATGTTGTTTACTTTTCCATGTATATACTAATGCACTTATCACAATAACAACAGCTTTATACTTATATATAAATACTGACACGTTTGCACTAAACCTCGGCGCATGCACAACAAGATTAGAACATAACCGCACTGATGGCCACTAGGAAGAAACCTTACATTTCAATATGGGATTATAATTATACCTCGCTGCAACTGCGTTCTACGTATACAGGGTTATTGGTAAAACACCAACAACCTCTAAAGGGATCATTGTACTCATCATTATGAGCAACCTTTACTATGGGACCAAACCTGAAATCGCAAAAAAAAATCAGCTGTTCAGTACCATTTTGACGAATTATGCGAACATAAATGTACTGAACAGATGATTTTTTTTTCGCGATTTCAGGTAGGTTTTAACTATGGACATTTGTAGTTGGAATGTATGGGAGAACATGTTTTTCAACTACAATGTTAAGTTTGTTCTTGGGATAAATACATCCCAACTACGGAACCCTTCATTGTGCGTGGTGCGCCACACACTTGACCGGTTTTTTATCCTCCTAACTATAATATTATAGATGCGAAATTAAGTTTGTTTGCTTGATACCTATTCACGCCCTAAACCGCTATTCTAAATTACCGCGAGCGAAGCCGCGATCAAAAGCTAGTAAAATTATATTTTCAAACATAAAATTATTTTTGTGCCCTTCAATAATAATTGCTAAATTAGTTCTTAACACCTGGCTTCAAATAAAATCAAATCGGCCATTACTGCTACACGTACGGTACGCAAAAATAATAGTCCAATATGTATGTAAATCAATTAGGTTAATATATGCGTACGGTCAGCCGAACAGGCTGTTTTATCGGTCTGCGTTATCCGTGGCCAATCGGAGCCGAATTATCTTATATTTTGATATATGTATTATTATTGTTGGTTTTGAGTAGCGTTAGCAAAATCAATTTTTACAGACAATGTTTTTTTAGTTTCCGTAAATTAACATTGAAATCGAAGGCATTTCTTACAGTATTTTCAACCAATGTTGATCTGATCGCAATAATGTCTGTTATTTTTGAAAATCATGTCAAGTTTTCTGCCCATGCATTTCAAGAACCAACATTTTTTTTTTAATGGAAAACCAACTTGAGAAGTTCACGATTAAATAAAAATACAGTGAGTGTAATGATACTGATCCTATCAGAACTTTCAGTAAGCAATATAATCTTAACCAAACATTAGTTACAAGTAGTGTGCCTCATGGGATTTCCCAGCAGCAATTCTGTTCTTTAGGAGCCTTAGGGGATGAGTTACCAAAAAGCGATGATACAACTAACTTTTACTTAAAAAGAGAACCTTAAAGGGCTATCACCACGTTTCTATCTTGAAAAAAAAAATACGAACTGTCACCCCCTTTCAATCGATTTAGGGGATGAATTTTCGATAAATAAGAAACTCTTGCGCAAAATTTCATGCTTTTAGTTCCAGCGGTTTAGGTTGGGCGTTGCCTTTCAGTGAATGAATGAATGGATTTAAAATTATTTTTAAGTATATTAGATAGCTGTTAGCCTACTCAGTTGACGGTACGTGATTTAGTTATTTATGTTGCTGTCGGTACTAACGTGTTACTCGCACATATGCACAAGGCGAGCGACCGCGCCCTGCACATGACCAGGTTGATAGTGATGTGACTACATATCGATATTTCAATACTTCAAATTGTTCGTTCTGATGGAGGAGGAGGAGGAGCTCGTGGCTAAGTAATAATAGCCGCTCGGGTCGATCCATCAGGTTAAGCTACGCTTGCCGGGGTTGGTCTGTGGATGAGTGACCATCTTTTCATACCGAGAATCCTTCGTGCCTCGGAAAGCACGTTAAGCCGTTGGTCCCGGCTATCATTCGTGGATCTTTGACGGTCGTTACGGGTTGTCAGAAGCCCGAAAGCAACCAGTCTTACCAAGGGGTATCATATTACCCAGTAACTGGGTTGTGGAGGTCAGATAGGCAGTCGCTCCATGTAAAATACTGGTATTCAGACGCATCCGGTTAGACTGGAAGCCGACCCCAACATAGTTGTGAAAAGGCTAGGCAGATTGAAATTGTTCGTTCTGATTTTTACTGTAACGTGCGATACGTTCAATTACAGACACCAACCACAAATGCGCGAAGGCACAGACTGGGAACACCAACATTTCGAGGTGGATACCACGTAAAAAACTATTCGATAGCTTGATTCTGGCCGTATTTAAAATGTATGTAATTTTGATCTAGTATTAAGTACCTACGTTTGCAAAAGGAGCCTCGACCTTTTACTTACAAAATTTTACAAAAAAAAAAAGTAACGAATACGATTATGAAAAATGTGCTGTACGTTTTGACCACAGATATTACAATACTGTTTTGACTGTCCCTTTCAGAATCAGTGGGTCATGTCTTATGCAGGTGTGGCGAGTCATGGCAAATTATAAATTTTATTATTATTTTACGTGTTTTGACATATCTCGGGACTCTGGGTCCCGGACCTTTGGAAGACGTACGAGGGGCTGAAGCCAACTCGCAGAGGCTCCTTAGACAATTTTAATTATTATTATTTGCAAACGTAGGTGCTCGAAATAAAAGTATTTAAAATGTAAATACATTTTAAATACTTTCTATCAGAAAGAAAAATCGACAGTAAAATGTCGATATTACAATCAATCTGCCTAGCCTTGTCCCAACTATGTTGGGGTCGGCTTCCAGTCTAACCGGATGCAGCTGAATACCAGTATTTTGCATGGAGCGACTGCCTATCTGACCTCCACAACCCAGTTACTGGATAATACGATGCCCCTTGGTAAGACTGGCTGTCAGACTTTCGGGCTTCTGACGACCCGTAACGACTGTCAAAGATCCATGAATGACAGCCGGGACAAACAGCTTAACGTGCTTTCCGAGGCACGGAGGAGTTTCGGTATGTAAAGATGGTCACCCATCCACAGACCAACCTCGGCAAGCGTAGCTTAACCTGATGGATCGACCCGTGCGGCTGTTATTACTTAGCCACAAGCTCCTCAATGTCGATATTACAATGTTGTGGTTATTACATTGACTTTGTTTTATATACCTTACTGATAAGTGTTATTTGTAATGTAATATCGTAATAAATAAAATAAAATATTCTTAAGCACAGCACTAGCCGCGAATGCTTCCAGGCGACACATACTCGAACAGTCGTTGCAACACAAATGCTAGGTGACCGCCAGGTGGCGCAACAGCCAAGCCCACGCTGCTCATATCACCTCACCCAGCTACATGTGGGACAGGCAGACATACCAGTACCTACGTAACAGGGAAATATAACACAATATTCGACATAGGCTTAATGGGAAATTAAAACTTCTGTTGAAAATTAAATAAAAGAATTAAAAATCACCAATGTACTAAAAACGTTGACGGAAAACATTATGAGGATAAGTCATAGAACGAAGAAGACATACTGAGACGTGGACCACCAATCTGCAAAGGCCCGTTGGTGCATAAGAAGGCTGAGACAAAGTAGAAGGAATAGAATGATTACGTAAAATACGCTCTCAGCTCTTTCCTATTTGATGAATGGATGTGAACATCTTCCACAGGTCTGTTCGAGTCGAAATAAGGTATTCTGTTACTTCAATGATATTAGAAGAACATAGTAACCTTGAACTGATGCTGCAGCATTACCTGGAATTTGCAGGATAGCCGACTTGCTCACCAACTTACAGTAGAGGTAACGTGCTCATTGGAATAGTCTCAATGAATAGGTTATAGATAGATGGCGATCAGCGTCTGATGATGAAGTAGCAAAAAGAAATGAGAGTAAATACGTGTCGGTGTATTATTTTTCTATTTTTCTGATTACCTACTAGAGTTAATTATCTTTTTGTACGCACGTGTTTTTGTGACAAATAAACCTATTTTTCTTTCCTTTCTTTCTTTCTAGTAGGTTCCTATGGAGAAGAACCGGCAAGGACCTCCACGGACACTCTGTTAAATTAAAATATTGTTAACTTCCCAAAATCCCAGCTTCTTATGTGAAAGAAAACGTTCGTCTGAAGAATATTCCTCAATTTTTATAAAATTATCAGTATAGGTAGGCTTTTCGTAAGGCGAAACCAATCAATGAATCAAGATGTATTATCATTCGCGTACAATTGCGTACAGATAGACCGGAAACTTGCTCCTATGGACATGAGGTCAGGGTCAGGGTCGACCCTTGCGTTACCGGTAGACCTGCAGCGACCTACATCACCCTTAAGGTAAAGGACAGACTTTGTAGCAATTTATTACTATATAAAGATTGTTATCTAGGATGTAACACGTCACGGCACGGCAAAGGAGTGGAACTCACTACCTGCGTCTGTGTTCCCGAACGCATACAACCCCAATCTCTTCAAAGTTAGAGTGAACAGGCTTATTCTGGGTAAGCTCACCCCATCGTAGACTTTGTCTCTGTCACCTCTGACCTAGACTAAAGTCAAGAGCAAACCCATTACGAATAAATATATATATATATTACAGGGATTAGTAGTTTTGTCGAGTGTTTTATTATTCGTGCGAATTGAATTTAGTTTCTTAAAGTTTAAACAGCTCACATCACGTAGGTGAGACGTTGGATTAATTAAATAATTATTATAATTAGATGAGGCAGGTTACATGAGATCAGCTGGTTCACTACCTGTATCTGGTTTGTACTAATGAGACTGTCACCGTATCGTTGTGAGAAGCATTCGTTTATAATCTATTGGTATTATTTCCATTAGAATATAAACTGTCGAAAAATTGTGAAATGAGTTAGGTTAGGTTAGAACTGTGACACTACGCGGAGCCGCGGCAGCGGCCGGCGAGCGCTACTTCCAAGTTGCTCGCAGCTAGACAGCTGAAATAATACCGAAATATTAGAAGCTAACGAAGTTCAGAATTATACGCTGACAAGACCACGACACCCGTCTGGTCGGAGGATCCTCCCTTTTCTATGGAGGATGAGGAACTAGACACCCTGTTCCTCATACTTCTATTATTATATAGTCACAGATTTGCTGCTGAGGACTGGGAAGTATTACGCCACTTCTTAGAAGTTTTACAATAGTAAGTGGCGAAGGGCGGGAAATTGATAATTTTCAAACGGCTGAACAGATTTTCTTCAATCATAGCTAAAGAACACTCTCGATCATGTCACCTTTCAAATAATAAAAACAAATAACTAAATCGGTTCAGTCGTTTGGGAGCTATGATGGCACAGACAGATACACAGATATACACGTTAAACTTATAACACCCCTCTGTTTCCGTCGGGGTTGAAAATAGATCTACATACTAGTATATAAACACGAGCACAAAACAGAAATAGTCGGCAGCTGCAAGAAGACTGTGACAAGAAGGCTTCCACTCAGCATGATGCTGTGCTACGGGGGACCCACAGCACAGCGCTGAATTTCAGTGGTCACCCGAAAAATACCTTCGAAAACCAAGTCAGGTTTAATCATGATTGATAATACAAAGGTAACAATAGATAATAAACAGTAGATACTTAGAATATAAGGCAAGTATACAACCTATAGATGAATACGCTTTCGATTGGGCAACTATAGTCTCTGCCAGATAACAAAAACATAAAAACCGCTAACACCCGTCTACCGATGTATTCCAATATTTCAAAACGATACGAAAAAATTGAAAAGGCTGTGTGTGTATCAAAACAAACGTATAGTGGTAAGGGGCGTCCTTGAAGCAGTATTAGCACAGCTTATTACAGATGGGACGCTCCGCAAAATCATATTCATCTACAAATTGCCTCTTTTTCGAACGCGTAATTCTTATACCTTCTGACCGCGGCAGTCCTACTGAATTGGCCCAGTGAGATAGGCCCGCCGCGTACTTGTAGCTTCATACCAAAACTGCGGAGTGTCCCGTCTGTGTTAATCTGTGGTATAAGTGACAGTTTTTATGCCGAGCGATCTCTAACGAATAATTTTCGGGACTTTTTGGTACAAATCGGGTTAAAGACTTTTATTATTATTTTTTTTTTTTGTTATCTGGCGGAGACTATAAGCTTCATCTTTCTGACTGACCGACTCCTACCTGAAAAAGAGCCTGTCGGTAAATAGGTTTAATTAAAATAAATGCTTTAAGTTTGAGCTTCTTCTTGCCGGCTTAAAAACACGAGAAGCAAGGAAAACAGATAAGGGAACTGTATCTTCTTAAAAAAAGCGACGGGAACTATGACCCAGAAATCAGAATTTAACTTTTTCTCCATGCAATTATACAAAAAAACCGGCCAAGTGCATGTCGGACCACGCACAATGAAGGCTTCCGTAGTTGGGATGAATTTATCCCAAGAACAAACATTGTAGTTGAAAAACATGATCTCCCATACATTCCAACTGCAAATACAAGTTTGTACGCACAACATTGAGTGATTTACCATGTTATTTTAAGACCATAGACTTTTTATAAGTTTTCCTGTAATGTAGTATAGAACAATTATCTGTATTTTTTTCAAAATTTTAGGCTCAATAGTTTCGGAGATAAGGGGAATGGTTAGTTTTCGTGTATTTTCATAAATAACTTTAAAACGATTTATTTAAAATTGTATTTGTTTTTTCATTTAATATGTCACACAGTTTGCAAAACTTTTTTTTTATTTTCTTATTTGCACCCAAAATTGACTTCCATATTCAAAATTAATTTATTTCCGTTACACGTCCGTGTTTGGGTCACACAAATTCATATGTGTACCAAATTTCAACTTAATCGGTCCATTATATAGGGTGACAGGTAGTTAGTGCACTGATACTTAAACACGTGATTGTACTCATGATAACAAACAATTTTTACTATCAAACCTGAAATCGCGAAACAAAAATCTGCTGTTCAGTACATTTTGACGAATTATGCGAACTATTGTGAAATTGGATGATAAAATTATTGATGACCCCAGGGAAGTTGCAAATTTAGCTGTTATAACCACTCATTGGAGTATGGCGAAGAATATAGTTCACTTTTCTAATTAAAAAAAATTACTGATAGGGTAAATAGTGAAATGTGCTTAACGTCCGTAACTCCTGAGGAAATAATAAAAATTGTGGGGTCGATGCATAATAAAACTTCAAGCGGATATGATGACTTACCTATAAGTGTTTTAAAGCAACATATTAAAGTTCTTGCGCTACCTCTATCAGACTTTTTCAATAAGTGTTTCGATGACGGTATTTTTACGGAACAGTTTAAGATAGCGAAAGTTATTCCCTTATATAAAAAAGGTTCACAGACGGATACTAAAAATTATCGACCTATCTCAGTTTTACCAACACTCTCAAAATTTTTTGAAAAAAATTATTTAAAATTCGTCTAGTCTCTCATCTCAATAGAAATAAAGTTATAAATAGAAGACAATTTGGTTACCAAAAAGGTGTTGGAACTTCAGAAGCTATTAGCACTTTAGTTAACGACGTGGTTGAAAAACTAAACGAAAAATTGAAGGTAGCTGGAATTTTCTTAGACTTGAGCTCTGCATTTGACACTGTAAATCATACATTGTTGCTTGCAAAAATGGAACATTACGGTATAAGAGGACAGGTTCTAGCGCTTTTTCGGTCGTATTTAACTAATAGAAAAATGTATGTAGAGGTAAAACACATAAATCAGAATAATGTTCAAGAAGTTTATCATTCAAAGTTAAGAAGGGTTTTGACAGGTGTCCCACAGGGTTCTATACTGGGCCCAATCCTATTTTTAATTTTTATAAATGATTTACTTAACCTAGCAACAAAACTTACTCCTGATATAAAAATAATAGCATTTGCAGACGACACAAATGCTGTTGTTAGTGAAAGTACTGCAGAGGCTTTGAGCAGCACTATAAACACGGCTCTTGAGTCTTTTCAAACATGGTTTACAGCAAATAAGTTAATAATTAATACGAAAAAAACAAACATCATACTGTTTAAGTCTACATCACGTGATAGTGATAATCTAGACGTTAAGTTAAATGGAGACAAAATACATATTGTCGACTCAGTAAAATTTTTAGGAGTTCATATTGATTCATTATTAAGTTGGAAAAATGAACTGCAAGCCATAGACGGGTCAATATCATCAGCATGCTATGCTCTGAGGAGCCTACGAGAAGAACTTAGCATAGACATTTTAAAATCAGTTTACTTAGCACTCGTAGAGTCAAGATTGAGATACAGTATTCAACAGTGGGGAAATAGCTACAAGTATAATTCTGATAGAGCATTTGTGCTACAAAAGAGAGCAATCAGAACAATAGTTCGTATTCCTCAAATTGAGTCCTGTCAGAAACATTTTCAAAGCCTATCAATACTTACAGTACCTAGCCTTTACATACTTACAGTATATTGACTAGCCTAGCAAAACACATAAGTGATTACTTAACGCAGGACGAAAGACTTAAAAGGGAAAGCACAAGGAACCTATGTTTGAAGCATAAAGTGAACACCAAATTAAATATTGTAACACATTGTGTACAGTATCAAGCGGTTAAATTATTTAATTGCTTGCCTAAGGATATAAAACAATTGCTATATAAAACCACCTTATTTAAAAATAAACTAAAAAGCTTCTTACTGGATAAATGTTTCTATTCCGTGAATGAATTCATGACTCAAAAATAGTGTAACGGTGATTTTTTCATTTGTAGTCGAAAAATGTTTAAATTTTTGTTTTTATTTTTATAAGTAATGACATAAATTAATTTTTGCTATGACAAGATTTTAATTTTTGACGTTTTAAGAGTTTTTGGTATGACATGTACAATTTTTGACAATGGATGAATTTTAAATTGCAGTTATGATTTTTTTTTTTTTTATATGAATTAACATTTAACATTATTGATTATATAATATTTTATATGACGTGTTTTCTAAATGGTTTTATGTAATATGATTTGAATCTTTGACAACGGATGAATTTAAATTGCAATTATGATTTTTCTTTTTTAATTGAACATTGTTGATTATTTATTATTTTATATGACGTCGATTCAATCATATTACATAAAAACCATTAGTTTTTATGTAATATGATTGAATTTTGACAGCGGATTAATTTCAATTGCAGTTGTGGTTTTTCTTTTTTAAATGAATTATTATTGAAAATTGTTGATTTATTTTAATTTTATATGACCGTGTCGGTCCCGGAGAAAGAATAGGACCACCCCATCTCATCCCGTGGGTGTCGTAAGAGGCGACTAAGGGAGCTCCAGACCCAGTGCATACCATATAGCACCTTGGGTCACCCGAGTGATGGCGGGTAAACCATCAACAATCGCATTCCCAAGGAGGGTTGGTGTCAGGCAGGCGGCCGACTGTAAAACTTTGCCAAAACTCTTAGCAACATGATGAGTAAAGATATGATGCACGATAGGGCTAGGGCGTACCCCACAGGCGACGCGCAGGGGCAGCACCCGGCTCCTGTGGGAAGAGGACTAGGGTTGTTGCACCACCCCGGGCGGGGGCAACGTAAGAAGCGAGCTCGGGAAGTGAGATTGAGGTATGCAAGTTGGAATGTTGGGACGATGACTGGGAGAGCCAGAGAGTTAGCGGATGTATTAAAAATTAGGCGAATAAATGTGGCGTGTTTGCAAGAAACAAAATGGAAAGGTACGAAAGCGAGAGAAATCGGCGAAGGATATAAGTTTTTCTACTGTGGGAGTGACGGGAAAAGAAATGGCGTGGGAATAGTGTTAGACAGTAATTTGAAAGAAGGCGTGATGGAGGTAAAAAGGATTAATGATAGATTAATCGTTGTAAAAGTTATGATAGAACATGTAGTGCTGAATGTAATTAGTGTGTATGCACCGCAGGTAGGATGCGATGAAAGGGTGAAAGAGAAGTTTTGGGAGGACTTTGACACAATTTTGATGAACATTCCGGTGCATGAAGAATTGATAGTTGGAGGTGATTTTAATGGACATGTGGGAAGAATGCGAGGAGTTTATGAAAGAGTGCATGGAGGATGGGGATTTGGTAACGTCAATAACGAGGGAGAGACATTGCTGCAATCCGCTACCGCATTTGACCTGGCAGTAGCCAACACTTGGTTCCAAAAGAACGATGGACACCTAATTACGTACAAAAGTGGCAATCACAAGACGCAAATTGATTACTTTCTAGTACGACGCAAATACTTAAAGCATATCAAAGATTGCAAAGTAATACCGGGAGAAGATCTAGTCTCACAGCATAGACCCCTAATTATGGAAATGCTTGTAGAAAGAAAGCCCAAGAAAAACAAAGAGCGATCCCCTCCCAAAATAAAATGGCATATGCTGGAGAAGAATGACTATGCGAAGAAATTTAATGAGCGAGTAATGGATAAAATGATAGGTATGGGGGACATGAATGGTCGAAGTGTAAATGAATGTTGGAATGAAATGGCAGGGTATATTAGGAGTGCAGCGAAAGATATTTTGGGAGAGACGAAAGGAAAGGGTACGATAGATAGGGATACATGGTGGTGGTCGACAGAAATACAGAATGTGTTGCAGGATAAGAAGAGAAAGTTCAAGGAATGGCAGAGTGTTGCAGATGAGAATGTTAGTTTGAAAGCAGAAAAAAAGAGTGAGTATGATGCTCTAAAGAAAAAAGCCAAGAAAGCTGTGGCCATAGCAAGAGCAAAAGCCCAGGACAAGCTTTATAACACACTGGATAATCCAGCAGGCCAAAAACATCTTTACCGGCTTGCTAGAGCTAGAGAGAGAAAGACGAGAGATATTTGTAAGATAAAGTGTATAAAGGATGAAACTGGAATAGTTCTTTCGGATGATGAGAAAATTAAGGATAGGTGGAAGAGCTATTTTGAAAGACTAATAAATGAGGAGAATGGCTGGAGTGGTGTGCTTGGGCATAAACCAGTAAATGAGGGTTTAGTGAGAATGATTAGTATGGATGAAGTGAGAATAGTAATAAATGGGATGAAGAATGGTAAAGCAATAGGCCCGGATGAAATACCAGTTGAAGTATGGAAGTTATTACGAGTAGATGGATGGACGTGGTTAGCTTTATTCTTCAATAAGTTGTTGCTGGAAGAAGCCATACCTGACGAATGGTGTAACAGTTCGCTGGTGCCCATCTTTAAAAACAAAGGTGATGTGCTGGAGTGCAACAACTATAGAGGAATAAAGCTTATGTCACATAGTATGAAGGCTTGGGAGAAAGTTATTGAAAGGCGACTGAGAGAAGAGAGTGAAATTTCGCAAAACCAATTCGGTTTTATGCCTGGTCGAGGAACAACAGATGCCATCTTTGCTATCCGCCAGCTGTGCGAGAAATACAGAGGTGCGCATAAAAACTTGCACATGGTATTTGTTGACCTTGAAAAGGCATACGACCGAGTGCCTCGTGAAGTTTTGTGGTGGGCGCTGAAGGAGAAAGGTGTGCCAGGGAAGTATGTGCAGTTGATTAGAGCGATGTACAGCCGATGCAGTACCCAAGTCCGGTCTACAGTGGGCACTACTGGCAGCTTCAATGTGGCTGTTGGCTTGCACCAGGGATCAGCACTCAGCCCTTACCTCTTCGTGCTGATAATGGATGCTCTTACATCTGATATCCAGGAAGCGGCTCCTTGGTGTATGCTGTTCGCCGATGACATTGTGCTGATTGCCGAGAACGGCTTAGAGGTCCAGAGCAGATTGGAGGTGTGGTGGGAAAGACTCGAGACCGTTGGCCTGAGAGTAAGTCGGACCAAAACCGAGTATCTGTTTTGTGATTTTGGCGGCCTCTCCAGTCCTGTGCCCATATCTCTCGCCGGAACGCCCTTATCGATCTGTTCCAACTTTCGGTACCTCGGGTCGCTTGTCCAAGGAGATGGCGAAGTAGACCGAGACGTAACGCACCGGATCAACTCAGGATGGATGAAATGGCGACAGGTCACAGGAACCACTTGCGACCCACGGATGCCCCTCAAGTTAAAGGGGAAAATTTATAAGTCCGTGGTAAGGCCTGTCGTACTTTATGGGTCTGAATGCTGGGCCGTAAAGAAGACGGATGAAAAAAGATTGCATGCAGCGGAGATGAGAATGTTGAGATGGATGTGTGGAGTAACGAGAATGGATAAAGTACGAAATGATTATATAAGAGGAAGTTTGAAAGTGGCGCCAGTGACAGAAAAGTTGAAAGGAAATCGTTTGGCTTGGTATGGGCATGTGATGAGAAGGGACGAAACGCATGTGACTCAAAGAGTGATGAATATACATGTTGATGGATGGAGAGGGAGAGGAAGGCCGAAGAAAAGATGGATGGAATGTGTAAAGAATGATATGAAAGAGAAGGGAGTGAATGATAGTGTGACGGTTGACAGGGGAGAATGGAAGAAGAAAACATGTTGCGCCGACCCCAAGTAACATGGGATAAGGGCAGGAAGATGATGATGACGTGTTTTCTTAATGGTTTTTATGTAATATGATTTGATTATTTGACAACGGATGAATTGAAATTGAAGTTATGATTTTCTTTTTCAAATGAATTTAAATGATAATTGATCATTGTTTTATGTCATTGTTGGTCTATATAATTAATTAACATGAGTATATTAGTTAGTGGCTTTATTCATTTAATTTCAGATAATGACGGTATTTTTTATTAATCGACTTGTTTTTTTTCTTAATTATCCATTTTTCATGTAACACATTCAGACACAATGTAAATTGTTATCGAATAAATGAAATGAAATGAACATAAATGTACTGAACAGCTGATTTTTTTTTCGCGATTTAAAGTTTGTTCCCATAGTAAAAGTTGTTCATAATGTCATCATTATGAACAACTTTCAGTTATTAAACTGCGGACAATGACTCCTTAAGAGGTTGTTGGTGTTTTACCAATAACTCTGTATAAAAGAGTACTCTGCGGGAGTTGCATAATGAAATTTAGTACAACATTATAACACTCGTTTGGATGATATTATGGTTACTATGACAGTGGTTGTTTTAATGTTGGCAATAAGCTAACTGTTGCAGAAACTTTTATACAGGATTTATAGCATGCGTGTAGATAAAATATATTAAACTCCATCCTTTCCATAAATGTATACATAGGACAGTAGGTCACTCAGATTAGCTAGTCATACTACAATACATAGTTTGATACAATTTGGCACAGAGCGGTAGCTCATAGCTTGATTCTTGTAAAAGGACAAAGGTTTCAGGGCAGAGGGCAGACTTTGTCACTAAATATTAATTTATCTAAAAAGAACCTAGAAAAATACCCAGTGTCTCATACACACACAACTGTATGAGATAGCCACAGGCTACAGTGAACACTGGTCGTCCTCAGTCGGCTCTCGACGCCATACTTATATGATAATATGTGGCTATGATGAGGACCAATGCACCATGTCTTGTGTCGAACTTTTTTTATTTTTTACGATAGCTCTTGACACTAGTCTAGGTACCTTACCACATGACGTTGATGTAATCCTTATTGTCTTCTATAGTCGTGCGGGCAGGAGCTATATGAGATTCGAGAGTAGCCAACATGGTGGAAAATAAAATGAAAAAACAGTTTAGCTTTATGCTTCCCGCTAGACTACATTGTTGAATGACAGTAGAAAAAAAACCGGCCAAGTGCGAACTGTCTAACTATCACGGTTCATGAGATACAGACAGACAGACAGACGGACAGCGGAGTCTTAATAATAGGTTCCCGTTTTACCCTTTGAGTACGGAACCCTAAAAAGGTAAGATTAATTTGACCCTGGGAAAGATAAGTGTATGTATGTCGCAGATACTTTTAGCGATAATTAGGCCCATCTTCCTCTCTTTCATCGCGTTAACCTGAAGTTCTTCTATTTGAAATTCTTTTATCCGCTGCAAGGTTCGACACCGATCTCTCGGGCCTCGACTAGGGGGGCTCCTAAGCGCATGCTTGGAGAGGGGCCAGTTCCCACTTCGTTGGAAGACGGGGAAACTGGTCCTCATTAAGAAGCCGGGGCGCCCTGCGGACTCTCCGTCCGCTTACCGACCCATCGTGCTGCTCGACGAGGTGGGCAAGCTCTTTGAAAGAGTTATTGCAGACCGCCTCGTCGGGTGGCTGGTGCAGGAGGGGCCGGATTTGGCGGAGAGCCAGTTTGGTTTCCGCAGGGGGCGCTCTACGGTGGACGCCATCATGCGCGTGCGAGCCCTCACGACGGGGGATGCTGTGGCCCGGGGTGGGGTCGTCTTGGCGGTGTCTCTAGACATCGCCAACGCCTTCAATACCCTACCCTGGAGTTGCATCAGGGAGGCACTCCGGTATCACCGGATGCCGACCTACCTCTGTCGAGTGGTTGAGGCCTATTTGACGGATAGGGCCGTCATCTACCCTGGTCATCAGGGAGAGTGGAACCGGCGAGAGATGTCGTGCGGTGTCCCACAGGGATCGGTCCTAGGGCCGCATTTGTGGGACATCGGGTACGACTGGGTGCTGCGCGCCGACCTCCCTAGCGGCGTCGGCGTGGTATGTTACGCTGACGACACGCTGGTCGTGGCGCAGGGGAGGACGCACCAGGCGGCGGCTGAATTAGCGACACGCGGGGTTGCGATAGTCGTTGAGAGGATCCGGCAGTTGGCACTCGAGGTGGCCCTGCACAAGTCCGAGACCATGTGTTTTCATGGTCCTCGGAATGCGCCACCGTCGGGTTCCCAAATAACGGTAGGAGAGGTTCGCATCGGAGTCGAGTCGACGATGAAGTACCTGGGACTCGTCCTCGACAGCCGGTGGAACTTCGTGGAGCATTTCCGACGTTTGGCTCCCAGACTGGAGCGGGCTGGGGCTGCCTTGAAGCGGCTCCTGCCCAATCTAGGTGGTCCAAACGCCTCCTGCCGGAGGCTTTACGCGGGGGTCGTGCGGTCCATGGCCCTTTACGGGGCACCGGTGTGGGCGCGTTCCCTGAGGCTGCGGCCAGTCCGCCGGTTGAACGCGTCCCAGAGGGTCATGGCCATTCGGCTAGTCCGGGGTTACCGCACGGTCTCCGGTGAGGCGGCGAGCCTCCTTGCCGGATTGCCGCCGTGGGATCTGGAGGCGAAAGTCCTCGCGCACGTGTGGGAGTGGCGCGAGAAGGCGAAACGCCGGGGCGTAACTCCGCTGCCGCGAGAAATCACGGTACAGCGGACAGAGCTCCGGCGGGATCTCATGGCGACATGGAGAGTGCGACTGTCGCAGCCCAGCGCTGGGCACGCCACAATTGCGGCGATAAGTCCCCTCTTTGAGGAGTGGTTAGAGAGGCGCCACGGCGTCCTCACCTTCCGCCTGACGCAGGTCCTCACCGGACACGGTTGTTTCGGGAGGTTCCTATTTCGCATAAGGCGGGAGGAAACGCTCGGGTGTCACCATTGTGTGGATCGCCCAGAGGACACGGTGGAGCATACAGTGGAGGTCTGCGCGGCTTGGGCAGAGCACCGCCGTGTTCTCACGGAGGCGATCGGCGGCGGCGATCTCTCGCGTCCGAGCCTGGTCCAGGCCATGGTGCGGAGCGAGAGTGCATGGGAGGCCGTCACCTCCTTCTGCGAAGCGGTAATGCTCGCGAAGGAGGAGGCGGAACGCGTGAGGGAGAGGCAGCCTCACGCCCTCAGTCGCCGCAGGAGACGCCCTGGGCGGCGGGAATCGATAGCCGATTCCCGGCCACCGTAGGCGCGGGCTTGCGGACGGTGAGTAGTGGGTACCAGGCCCGGGTCGACGGCGCGTTGTGTTCCACGCGTGCCTCAAAGAGATGTCAGCAAAAGATGGGGTCCAATAGGGCCGATGCCGCTGGGGTCGCGGGTTGTTTGAAAAAGATACCGTGGCTCTGGCATAGGCAACTGAAGGAACACGGGTGGGTTTTAGTCAGTAAAAGTCTGACACGCCCTTCCGCTCCACCCAGAGCGGGAGAATTTATTTGATGATTTCCCATCCACAAAAAAAAAAGGGTACGACACCGATACAAACTAACTTTAAACCAAAACGTAGTTAGACTCCTTCACAGATTAAATCTAACTCTTGTATGCAACGTCAATCAAATGTTAATTACAAAATAATATCTACAATTTTTAATTTAGATATCAGAGCTGTAGGTAATTACAATATACATTCACATGAAATGTTTTTATTAATAAACAGACATCCTTCGTTAATACTGACTACATTCATTCATTCAGACCGTGAATGTACGGCTCATCCATTCATTGTATTTATCTTAGTAATATACTAACAACTATTTATATAACATCTGGTATGTTTGTCTTTCAATACAGTAATGATAATATAGCCCACAGCCTATATAAAGGCAATTCTCGCTTACTTACTGCCTGTAAGCGATTCTCACTTACTGCCTGTAAGCAATTCCCGCTTACTTACTGCCTGTGAGCAATTCTCACTTACTTACTGCCTGTAAGCAATTCTCGCTTACTTACTGCCTGTAAGAAATTCCCGCTTACTTACTGCCTGTAAGCAATTTCCGCTTACTTACTGCCTGTAAGCAATTCTCGCTTACTTACTGCCTGTAAGCAATTCTCGCTTACTTACTGCCTATAAGCAATTCCCGCTTACTTATTGTCCGTAAGTAAGCGAGTAGTACTTATAACATCATCAAAATACACAAAGTAGATTAAATAAGTACGTATTGTTCAAGCTAACTTAAAAACTACCCAAGCAAAGTTAATAAAATATATATGGGACCACCGCGTAAGTTTCCTTGCTCTACCAAATAAAAGAATAATTTTCAGAATCGGTCCCTAATCGTAGAAAATATCGATGAACATACATAAAAATAAAAAAAATAATGCAGACGAACATAGAACCTCCTCCTTTTTTGAAGTCGATTGAAAAATAGAAGCCACACTTAAAATTGTAAAAGTCACTGATTCTTACAAGGCCTTGAATCTGCTAGCTAGGATAATTTTTTCACTTTTGAAACTCTGCGAGTCTGCGACATTACAAAAAACCCTGCGCTCCAAAAACCAGAATCCCCGAACAAAGTCACAGGCAAGAACTATACTCCAAAACAATTTAATTCGCTAAGCAGATGCGCTCATAACTATCTCCTATCCTAATATAATAAGCAAGGAGATGATAAACAAAGGGCGCACCGTGGCGCCTCGCCAACCGTGTCACGGCTCCAGCACTACTCGACTAAATACTTGGTTTTATTCGGAAAACATCCGGACCTGCTTAATGACTTTATTGCCGGGAATACTGCCAGGGTTATCAGAGATGACTAGGTTTTCCAATGTCAATGGAAATAAATAAATAGCTGATTGAAAGAATGATAAATAGTATTGATACTGGTAAGCCACACAGCTGAATTCTGGGCCGACTATTTAGATTGCAATCGGCACACTAACAAAAAGAAGCGAGAAGGCGATCTTACCGTGTTGCAATAATTTCCACGACATATGTCAAGTGGAAATAAGGCAAACTGAAGTATGTAGGCTCCTAAAACAAGTAGATTTGTACAAATCTGCGGATGTCATTGTCATGTCATTTCACCCATATTCATCGTCAACTGTGCCAAGGATCTTTCTGTGCCTCTTGCCATACTATTTGAAAAATCGCTTGCTACTGGCGTGGTGCCTAAGATATGGAAGTCGGCGTATATAACACCAATACATAAAAAAGGGTCTAGGACATTGGTTGAGAATTACCGACCTATTTCGAAGCTGTGTGTGTTTGCTAAAGTGCTGGAGAAAATTGTGCACGCACAGGTTTATTCGGCACTCAAGCACAGTTTATGTGAAAGCCAGTACGGCTTTGTAAGGGGTCGGTCAACCACGTCTAATCTCATTGTCTGTAGTGACTACCTCTCTGAGTGTATGTCTCAGAGGTCCCAAGTAGATGTTATATATACTGACTACAGTAAATGTTTCGACCGGATAGATCACGTGATCCTGTTGCGTAAACTTTTATCGGTGGGCATCAGGGGTGATCTTTACCGGTGGTTCAAGTCCTATGTGGAGAATAGATATCAGACTGTAGTCCTAAATGGATACTGCTCTAAACCTATGAATGTCCCTTCGGGGGTTCCCCAAGGATCCTTGCTAGGGCCACTGCTATTTAATATTTTTATCAACGATGCCTTTTCTTCTTTCCGGTATTCAAAATTGTTACTATATGCTGATGACATGAAGATAATGAGACAAATAAATACCGTGGCAGATGCTCATTTATTACAGTCAGACCTTAATAATTTTCAAGTATATTGTAGTAATAATAAGCTGGACTTGAATGTATCCAAGTGTTATGTCTGCTCCTATACACGGAAACCTATCCCTATTGTCCATAATTACCTGCTTTTGGATACAGCACTAACTAGAGTAAACACAATCAAGGATCTTGGTGTTACCTTTGACGCTAAGCTCCTGTTTGATGCACACATAGACAATATAGTGAAGAAAGCATCAAAAGCACTAGGTTTCATTCTTCGGGTGTCCTCGGAGTTCAAAAACATAAAGACTATTAAAATATTATACTGTTCTTTTGTTCGTAGTCATTTGGAGTATGCCTCTCAAGTCTGGAACCCCAATTATAATGTCTACATAAATCGTATTGAGAGCATACACATTCAATATCGGTCTAAAACGTTTTTAATTAATTATACCTACCGTTGTAAAAAATTTCATATCCTTCCACTTTACGAAAGGCGGAAAATATCAGATCTTGTGTTTCTTTTCAAAATTGCTAATGGAACAACTGGTGTTACCGAGCTGTTAAATAAGGTCGGGCTGCGAGTGCCGTCTGCATTCTTACGTAGTTCTGATTTATTGCACACCCCAGTGGTAGTCACTATATACAGACGGAACTCATACATGGTTAGAGCGAGTCGTATGTACAATGCAACCTGCCGGGAAGCTGATATCGACATTTTTAATACTAGTGTTGCTAAATTGAGGAAGATGTTAACTAATAGTTTCTTCGAACGTTAATAGTAATTTTGCTGTTTTTTGTGTCAATTTAGTATATTTTTATTTTCCCGTTTCATGTAATTTTATACTACATGTGAAAACTTGTAATTGGCCATATTTTGTTTAAACTATTACCTACTGTATCTGTTTAGCTGTAAGTTTTCCTAAAAGAAATAAAATAAAATAAAATAAAAATAAAATTTGGTACACGTATGAATTTCTGTGACCCAGACACGGACGTGTAAAATAAATAAATAAATTTTGAGTATGAGTGTCAATTTTGGGGGCAAATAAGAAAAAAAAAAGTTATCCAAACTGTACCGTGTGACATATCAAATGTAAGGGCTTACTGTAAGGGTTGCAAATATATTTTTTGTATAAGTTTAAAATATTTTTTTAAGTTATTTAAGAAAATAGACGAAAATTGACCATACCCCCCTTATCTCCGAATATAGATTACAGGAAAACTTATAAGAAGTCTATGGTCTTAAAATAACATGGTAAATCTCTCAATATTGTGCGTACAAACTTACATTATTATGCAGTTGGAATGTATGGGAAAAATAAGAACATTGATTTAAACAGGAAATATGAGAAAAATAAGTTTTCTATAGAAATTTTAAATTCCTCATATCTCGTCTCCAAATCGAGTGTCCTTCCAAAATATATATTTGGCAACCTAGACATTCTTTAATCCAATCGGAATAAATACAGAATATGTTTACTGCTGTAACTGCGCATGCTCCGGGGCCTCTCGTGTTCATGTCGGCTTAACATAATATTTCCTTTAATAACATTGCATTTGTGTATATCACTGATAATCAAAATTCATATTTACTTCGTGTTAACACAACAAAACTTAAAAAATAAAACTTTTACTTTATCTGTATTATTTTAGTTTTTTTTCCACCGACTTCCGAAGTTAAAGCTATATTTCACTTTGTAGTGTTTTTTCTTTGGAAGTCGGTTGTTTTTTTGGAAAGTTTTTAATTTTCACTGGTCAGTTTGTAATTTATCTAAGTTACAATAGTCTAATGTCAACTGCTCATCAGATTTTTACAAAATATTGCTTTTCCCGATGCAAAGATGTTTGATGAATTATAGATTGAAGTCATCATCAGCTTCACTTCACCATATAGCATACATTGCTTAGGAACCATTATTAAAGTAAGTTCCTAATCGATCCGCAATTCGTGAAATACTTATTTTTGAGTAGTTCCGGTGGCCATCTGTGATCTTCATCATCAGTTCCACTTCACTAAATGGTGCTTTCCAAGAGCAAATGCACGAGTTACTATAAAAAATACCTAAATCGCTATAGACGTGCCTAGAGTTCCGTCGATTTCTCCAGGATCCCATCATCAGATCCTGGTTTGATGACAATGGGATCAATGAGAAAGTATACCCTTGCAAACAAAAAAAAAGAATTTTCCAAATCGGTCAAGCCGTCTTTGAGTAATCGGGGAACATACTTAAAATAAAAAATAAAAAAGATTCCGACGAACTGAAGACCTCCTTTTTTAAGTCCGAAAAAATACTAATATTTACACTAAAACTATCATCATCATCATCATTTCAGCCGAACGACGTCCACAGCTGGACGTAGGCCTCCCCCAAGTACAAAGCGTATTCAAAATTATTACGGAGGTGCATGAATAATCTACAGTCCTTGTGTAATGAAAGACACATTACTTTTTCTCGTAATAAAATTAAGGCCACGTGGGATGTTGTGAAGCGCAACATGGGTAACGAACCGTCTAGTGAATATATCAGTAAAATTATTGATGGTAGTATAACATTGACATCGGGATCTAACATTGCTAATAAATTTAATAATCACTTTGTTGACATTTCTAATAATAATGATAAAAATAATAAAACTGACATGCATAAAATAGAATTAAATGATAAAAGTATATTTGTAGAACCTATAAACGCCTCTAAAATATATCGTATCAAATATATCGTGTCTTTAAAAAACACGAAATCGGCTGGGTATGATAACATCACAACAGAGCTCGTTAAAAAAATATCTCAACATATAGCATCGCCATTGGCTCACATTGTCAATTTATCCTTAGAACAGGGCCGCTTTCCTGATAGGCTAAAACTGTCTTTGATAAAGCCGCTATACAAAAAAGGGTCAAAATCAGACGTTGACAATTACTCTTACTCCCATTATATCAAAAAAATTTGAAAAAGTTATGTACAGTCGAGTGATGAAATTTCTTATTAAACATAACATTATTGTTGATCAGCAATACGGGTTTAGACAAAATAAATCGACGTCTTTGGCAATATTTACGCTAGTGAAAGCAATGATGACGAATATTAATGACAAAATACCTACTTGTGCATTACTTTTAGACTTAAGTAAGGCGTTCGACCGTGTTGATCATACGCGGCTTCTAGAAAAACTTGAAAGATACGGTATCAGAGGTCCAGCTAAAGAATGGTTTCAATCTTATCTAACTGACAGAAAACAGGTAACGAGGATAACAAAATTAAACAAATTTAGTAACACCTTTGAAGATTTTGATTCTGAAGTACGGACTAATTGCTGTGGTGTACCACAAGGTAGTATCTTGGGGCCATTATTGTTCCTTCTTTACATAAATGATTTGCCTCAGTCAATAAAACATCAGTGTGTGTTCGCCGATGACACCACTATTATTATTAAATGTAAAAATTTACAAAAGTTTGACATTGAAATTAAGCAAACATTAAATGACATTATAAAATGGTTAGATATGAAAAAATTAAAAATAAATATTTCCAAAACTAATGTGCTTCATTGCAAAACATTTAAAAGTAAACCTGTACGCCTTAATGTTACACTTAACAATAATAATATAGAACAGGTACGTAATGCAAAGTTCCTGGGTGTAACACTTGATGAGCATTTTACTTGGAAAAATCACATCGAAATAATTTAAAAAAAAATCAATCAATTCGTATTTGCTTTAAAAAGAATCAAAAATATTACATCTTTGCGTACTGCCATAATGGTGTATCACGCATACGTCTGTTCAGTAATACGATACGGTATAGTTGTGTGGGGAAACGCTTCCGAAATGGCGAAGATTTTCATCGCCCAAAAAAAGTGTATTCGTGCAATATTCAAAATGCAGTGGTCTGACTCATGCAGGCCTATATTCAAATCGCACAATCTATTGACTGTCCCATGCATTTATATTTGCGAAATTGCCAGGTTTGTGAAGTCCAATCTTGAACTATTTGAACGGAAAGATACACAAATAAAAGGAAAATTACACATTTAGATTTTGAAATGCCCGTTCCAAAGCTAGAACTTTTTCGGCGGAGCTGCGTTTACATGGCTCCCCTAATTTACAATGCTTTGCCTAGGTGAATTACTCAACTACCCTTCAATAAATTTTGTGTTGCGTTGCGGAAGTGGTTGTTACAAAAATGTTTTTATTCGATAGATGAGTTCTTGCAAGTGTCCCTGTAAATTTTATACATTAAAGCACAGATATATTTAATTGTTAATTATGTAAAAACCTGTACTATTGCATGCTAAATATTGGCCAAATGTGTGTTACTAAATATGTTATATAAGAACTTCATGTACCTACTATATTTGATGCAATAAATGAATTGAATTGAATTGAATTGACAAGCACCGACACTTCGACCGGTTCTGTGCTTCCCCATCCAGCGGATTCCTGGGGCCTTCACAAGGACATCAGCCTGTGGGAGGTCTTCCAACGTTACGTTTTTCAGTACGCGGTCGCCACTCCAGAACCCTTCGGCCCCATCGGCCATTAAGTTTGGCAATTCTTCAGGCTATGTCGGTTACCTTGGTTCTCCTGCGGATTTATTCATTTCCCCTTTCCATTGCCGTTTGGGTGACTTTTAGCCTTCTAATAAGGTCCATTGTGAGCGAGCAGGTTTCTGTGCCGTAGGTCATCATCACTGGCAACACGCTCTGGTCAATGACTTTCGTCTTGAGACACGGCGGTATGTGAGACGAGAAGATATTGTGTACCTTCCCAAACGCTGCCCAGCCGAGTTAGATTCGACGATCGACCTCTTTCTCGAAGTTGGACCTAGGTAAAAACCGGCTAAGTGCGTGTCGGACTACGCACAATGAAAGGTTCCGTATTCGGGATGAATTTATCCGAAGAACAAACATTTTAGTTGAAAAACATGTTCCCCCACACATTCCAACTGCAAATGTAAGTTTGTACGCATAATATTGAGAGATTTACCATGTTATTTTAAGACCATACTTCTTATAAGTTTTCCTGTAATCTGTAAGTATAGAACTAATTTCCGTATTTTTTTCAAAATTTTAGGCTCAGTAGTTTGGAGATAAGGGGGAATTGGTCAATTTTCGTCTATTTTCTTAAATAACTTTAAAACAATTTATTTTAAAATTATAAAAATAATATATATTTGAGACCCTCACAGTAAGACCTTTCATTTGATATGTCTCACGGTACAGTTTGCAAAACTTTTTTTGTGTTCTTATTTGCCCCCCAAAATTACCGCACATATTCAAAATTTATTTAATTACGTTACACTTCCGTATTTGGGTCACAGAAATTTAAAAGTGTATCAAATTTCAACTTAATCGGTCCATTAGATTCGGATATAATTAGCTGTGACAGACGGACAGACAGACAGACACACGAGTGATCCTATAATATAAGGGTTCCGTTTTTCCTTTTGAGGTACGGAACCCTAAAAACTATAAAAATTAAAAACTATAAAATTGGTAATATTATAACTTATACGAGAAGTCGACCTCAACAAAGATGGCAGAATATTCTTGGTGGCAAGAATGTGCAGGAAAAATCAAACTCAATTTTTTTTTTTTTTATATAAACCTACATGGCCACATATGAAACGTCAGAAGCTAGGTGCAGGGTTACAATTGGTCGTTACCTATGGAGAAGAGCCAGCGAGAAACTCCACGGTTACTCTTTTAAAAATTGCGTAACACACACATCTATCGGAATCTGAATCATTTTGAAGGAAATTGCTAATCCATTACTTCATTTGTTCGAAAAATGTGTCTGCTCAACACCGTAAATAACGCAATGAATGTTGTTGAACTGTCAAAATGAAACCGATTCCGAATGATAGTGTATTACGCTGGTACTTAACAAAATAGGGAAAGTAGATATACCTACCCCGAAAAAGTGTTCCATGAGGAACTTACCAATCACTAATTCTAATTTTATAATATATCTTTATATATTAGGTTGGGGAAAAAGTCTTTTCGCATTATAGTATGTATGAACTTGTAATAAAATCTCTTTGGTTATACTATTTGTATCTGGCTGGTTTTGGTATCATTGAAAGTTTAAATTTTAAAGAACATAATTCCAAATTCAAATTAGGAAAATGTGTGATTTTCATTTGTTTTTCGTACCGTCAAGATGAGTGAATCTAATGAAGAAATTCGATACATTTTAAAATTTTACTACAAAAAAGGTAAAAATGCAACGCAAGCCGCGAAAAAAATTTGCGATGTTTATGGACCTAGTGTAGTGTCTGTGAGAGTAGCACAAATTTGGTTTAAGCGTTTTCAATCCGGAAATTTTAATGTCAAAGATGCACGTCGCTCTGGTCGCCCTATTACGGATAAAATGGATGCCATTTTTGAAAAAGTGGACCAAGATCGGCATATCAGTAGTTACGACGTAGCAGAAGAACTGGAAATTGACCACAAAACAGTTTTGGCGCATTTGAAAAAAACTGGGTACACAAAAAAGCTCGACATTTGGGTACCTCACGAGCTCACTGAAAGAAACCTAATGAACCGTGTACTCATTTGTGATGATGAAAAGTGGATCACGTATGACAAGAACGTGCGAAAAAGGTCGTGGTCAAAGGCCGGTCGGGCTTCACAGACTGTGGCGAAACCCGGGTTAACTCGCAACAAGGTGATGCTGTGTGTGTGGTGGGATTGGAAGGGCATTATTCATTATGAGCTGTTACCACCAGGCAGGACCATCGTTTCTGAACTCTACTGCGAACAACTGATGAGATTAAAGCAAGAAGTTGAGAGAAAGCAGCTGGAATTAATCAACAGAAGGGGTGTGGTTTTTCATCATGATAACGCTAGACCTCACACATCTTTAGCCACTCAGCAAAAATTAAGAGAGTTTTGCTGGGAGGTGTTAATGCATCCGCCGTATAGTCCTGACCTTGCACCTTCAGATTTCCACCTGTTTCGGTCTCTTCAGAATTCTTTAGGCAGTGTCAGGTTAACATCACGAGAGGACTGCCAAAACCACTTGTCGCGGTATTTTGACCAGAAGTCCCAAAATTTCTATAGCAATGGGATCATGTCCCTACCTACAAGATGGCAAAAAGTTATCGAACAAAATGGTACCTACATACTTTAGTTAAATGTAAATAAACTATATTAAAAAATGTTTTGAATTTTCTTAAAAAATGCGAAGAAACTTTTTCCCCAACCTATTATTTGTATATTAATTATTTCCAACCAAAAGAAACAGTCAAGAACCTCCTCCTTTTTGAAGTCAAAAAGGAGGAGGTTCTTGACTGTTTCTTTTTTCGTTTGTTTGTTATGCGATTACTCAAAGACGGATGGACCGATTTGGAAAATTATTATTATTTTTTTTTTTTTTGTTTGAAAGGTTGGATCCTCTTCTTAGGTGGTCCCATATAAATTTTAATAACTTTGCTTGGACAGTTTTTGAGTTAGCTTTAATATTGTGTACTTTTCTCACTTAGTTTATGTGGATGATGTTTTAATAACTTCCTAACACTGTTATTTACATAGCAGGTAGCGGTATTCGAATTTGTGTGGGGTAGATGCCACCGAACACCTACCATAAAAAATAAAACCGACAACCAAATCAAAACACTACAAAGTGAAAAATAACTTTAATTTCGGAAGTCGGTGGCAAAAAACGAAAATACAAAACCAAAGATACCGACTTCCGAAATTAAAGTTATTTTTCACTTTGTAGTGTTTTAATTTAAATTTGGAAGTCGGTTTTATTTTTTGCTAAAAAGTTTTTACATTTTAAATTATTTTAAGACTGATGTACCTACATATACGAATGTATACGTACATCAGAGGTGGGACAATCCAGACTGCCAGGCACTTCTTCTCTTGCAACCGAGCGGGTGGGCAGGTTGCGGATGGCTGCGGGACCGACTAACAAGGTCGATCCCGTACCCGGAGCATCTTAAGAGAGATCCCGGACAAGAGAAGTTCGCGAAGGTCAAATCCCTGGCTAAGGGTAACCCATGTACTTCTTCCTATGTACCTATCTCCTAATGAACCCATCATTCCTTATCCACACATCCCGTCGATCCCAATCCCTAGGCTATGGTTGCCGTGCCGAGAGCTGCATGGCTGGGGAGGGAGCCTAGTCGCGAGTGCGCCTGTTGTCTGGAATCGGGCGCCCCCCGGCACTAACAAGCCTTACTACACCGGACACTACATGCGGGGCTCAATAGTATCGACAGATTTTTTCCTCGGCTTTTCGTGGGAATCAAATGAGTTCCCACGAACGGCGAGGAAAAAATCGGAGAAGGAGTTTTCGGTTTTGTTTTTCAAATACTCAGAATCAACTCGGAGGTGGCGGTGATACTCGCCACACACCACGTCAATCGTTTCCACAAAGAGAAAAGCATGCGGCGGAATGTCGCTTAGCTACGCTGAATCTGCAGGGAGGTATGAAAGTTAAGATGGATGAGGTGTGTGATATGGTGAAGGATAAAAGAATAGATGTGTGATGTGTGAAAGAGATGAAAAGAAAGGGAGTGGACATACCCAAACACCACTATCTGGTCCGGTGTACCGGAGGCACACAGGGCCTGTCAGGGTGTGGGGGATGATGAAATGTGTGAAAGATAATGTTTGTGTGAGTCCTAAAAGATAATGTTTGTGTGAGTCCTAGAATGATATGGTAAGAACCAAGGTGGGCCTAAATAAAGACAGGGTGTCTTTATTTTGTGCATTTATGCAGCCGATATGGGAAGTTCACCTTTGGAGAGGGACGAATTTTAAGTACGCAGTATAAGGGATTTAGTAAATAGATCCAAGCATAACAATCTTCCCCAACCGAGACGATTATTATGGGTTGGGTTGGAGTGAAGAGGAATGGATACGAAAAGTATTAGGTAGTATTAGGATGATACAGATTGATTATTTTAAGAACATCGATTTTGAAAGTCGGTCAAAAACGTATACTGTATACCTATGTATTTCCTACATCTCGACCTGCCGCGTACAGCCTACATAACGTATCGCACACACAAGTACGGTCTACAGCGCAGTAGCGTCCAGACACGCTGGACTAGGGTAGGGTCAGTACACACGGATCTGCACGCAACGTGCCGCGCCCAAACATCGACACACATTCGAGAGGCGTACCGACAGCAGGGAAATTTTGCGTGTTATGTTCATTTGGTTTTTGATAGTGATTTGACTACATACGTAGGTATCTATGGCTACGGAGCGCTGCCTACCCAAATGTCCTAGTGCGGGGGGACAGACAATCAGATGGTGGAATAAGTCAAAGTCAAAGTCAAAGTTTTTTTATTTGTAAAACATAGGTGGGTGTAAAAAACAGGTCTTGTAAATATAACATGTATGGGTACACTATGTTTTGCCACTGACGGCGTACAAATATTTATAAAGTGGTTCTTATAAAAAATTACACTTAAGTATGTAAAAGAATTAAAATTAAGTAACAAAAATTATCCGCAGTAAATTACATAAAACTAATCCTAAAATAAAAATAAAAAATAAAATAGTTAACAGTTCTGCGCACAAAAATTTTAAAATTTTAATTATGAAAATAAAATAATGACAGGATTTAATTATTTAATAACCATGCAATTTGTCAAGCTTAGTTTTGCAAACTTCACTACATGGATATACAAGGTGCTATTGAGATAACTGAAAGCCGCTTAAGGGGTCATTGTACTTATCATTATGAAGAAACTTTTATTATGGGAACAACGCTGAAATCGCGATAATTACATTATACTGAGATAATCGAACATAAAGTATGGCGGCTGCAGATATTTATTTCTCTTATAGGTTTTTTTCTTTCAATTCTCGCTTCCTGACTTTTAACCCCACATGGTAGGAGTGTCAATCATCCTAACTTATTTTTCCGCTCCTGCTATCACATTAATATGCAGTCGGTACACCACACATATTGCTAAATAACCAGCGTAGATTGATATCTGCGATAAAACGGACATGCGAGTCGGTAGCTACCGACTACCTAGCTAGGCCGAGCTTTAAATATTCGCCCTGATGCGGCCTGTTCAGAGACGTTGATCATACTTGATATTATACACTCTATGATGGTGATAATCTGGTGATATGATAAAATCTACATCTAAGTGACTATGCAACCTTTAGTACGGATACTATGCAGCCCTTTAGTACGGATACTATGCAGCCCTTTAGTACAGATACTATGCAGCCCTTTAGTACGGATACTATGTAACCCTTTAGTACGGATACTATGCAGCCCTTTAGTACGGATACTATGCAGCCCTTTAGTACAGATACTATGCAGCCCTTTAG
Organism: Dicycla oo; assembly: GCA_948252095.1. NCBI lineage: Eukaryota > Metazoa > Arthropoda > Insecta > Lepidoptera > Noctuidae > Dicycla > Dicycla oo. The sequence goes on from OX411733.1 coordinate 1,550,836, forward strand.
TACGGATACTATGTAGCCCTTTAGTACGGATACTATGCAACCCTTTAGTACGGATACTATGCAGCCCTTTAGTACGGATACTATGCAGCTCTTTAGTACAGATACTATGCAGCCCTTTAGTACGGATACTATGCAGCCCTTTAGTACGGATACTATGCAACCCTTTAGTACGGATACTATGCAGCCCTTTAGTACGGATACTATGCAGCCCTTTAGTACGGATACTATGCAACCCTTTAGTACGGATACTATGCAGCCCTTTAGTACGGATACTATGCAACCCTTTAGTACGGATACTACAGATACTATGCAGCCCGTATAGATACTATGCAGCCCTTTAGTACGGATACTATGCAGCCCTTTAGTACGGATACTATGCAGCCCTTTAGTACAGATACTATGCAGCCCTTTAGTACGGATACTATGCAGCCCTTTAGTACGGATACTATGCAACCCTTTAGTACGGATACTACAGATACTATGCAGCCCTTTAGTACGGATACTATGCAGCCCTTTAGTACAGATACTATGCAGCCCTTTAGTACGGATACTATGCAGCCCTTTAGTACGGATACTATGCAGCCCTTTAGTACGGATACTATGCAACCCTTTAGTACGGATACTATGCAGCCCTTTAGTACGGATACTATGCAACCCTTTAGTACGGATACTACAGATACTATGCAGCCCGTATAGATACTATGCAGCCCTTTAGTACGGATACTTTGCAGCCCTTTAGTACGGATACTATGCAGCCCTTTAGTACAGATACTATGCAGCCCTTTAGTACGGATACTATGCAACCATTAGTAACTACAGCATTGTTTAGATTTCTACCTTACTCTGTGATAATCATGCAGGTGTCCCAGCCCTTGGTAAGCGGTCACCGCCGGCTACCATTTATTAATTTAGGATCTGCAACAAGAGATAAACACAAGACATGCCATATAAATACAGAACATAAGGGTTGGGCAGAAGTAGTAGTAGTAATAGTACACCCACATTTAACCAGTTATGTTTAAGTCCCATGTAACAGGGGACGAGCCTATTGCCATCAACCGGGCACAAATCCAGACTGCGGACTGCTACTGAGAAATCTCTGATGGAAAACCCAATAACACTTTGTCCGACCTGGGAATCGAGCCCAAGACCTCATACTCAGCAGTAGCGCTTGCGACCACTACACCAACGAGGCACACATAAATAATTGGCAACATTAGGTAAGTATAGCTCCATTCCTCCCTGCTATACTCCCGGTTCCGTGTGTCCCAGGTCCAGCAGGTGTTCCCGCAACTGTCCTCAGCTTCGTAAGCTTTTGGACGTCTCTGGTTACATTGATCTGTCCTTGGCCTTGGCTTGACCTTACACCATCGTCTAACTTTATATCCTGTTCAATATCATGTGTATCATCCCGTCACTGACATCGTTGACTTACTGTGCGAGTGCCCTTTATGGATATCTTTGGGCCGAATGCTTTTCCGTGGCCTTTAGGAACGGGAACAAAATTAAAACATACACAGCACCTTGATAACAAAAGTGGCATTATCAAAACTAAGTTTTCTAAATAACTCCATAATTGACTGACATGTTTTCAGTACAATACACGAAGTAAAGTAAGATTATTTGCTAAAATATTGATCAAAATGTTTGCGTCAAAAACATTAAATGGTCAAACTGAAAATTAAATTTTGGAATAACGTCACTTTTGTTTACAAGGTGCGACATTATATTATTATGTATCCCTTATGTATCCTGTGAACATAAACGAAGCAAAAGGAGTACCTATGTTCCTTACATAGGTACTCCTTTTGCTTCGTTTACAAGGATGCATCCTGTAGTTTCAGCCTGCCCTTTGGGAAGAGGCCGTGAGTTTATGTAATGTATGTATTATGTGTAACTAATACCTCTCAAAGGAAACAACTCCCAATTACTCCAAAAAGAGCTTAATCCGTTTACGAGTCGACCTCACGTGGTACCGATAAGGTCAGATGCGCCGGTGTCGAACTTAGCCTAAACTGACAAAGTCGTGAGGAGACTGTCACGAAGTCTCGACCAATGGGGAGCCTTGGACAGGTGCTCTGAGATGAACATATGGTGGCGAAGATATTATAGTCTAATGAATAATGTGTGTGTACTGTTATACTAAATCAAGGGGGATTTGCCAAGGTTACCCGTAAAATTCTTTATTAGGGTTCCGTACCAAAGTGGTAAAAAGGAACCCATAAGGTGCGACTCAGTCTGTCCCTCTGTCTGTCTATCACAGCTGGATATCTCAAGAACCACTAATGCTATAATATCAACTTGAAATTTGGAATAGTTTTACATGGCGTTTGCCCAACTATTTTGCAAATAAGAAAGAAATAAAAATGGATATATTTTCTCAGTGGCAGCTACTGGCTGCCACAGAGGTTGGATTTACACGGCAAATTAATGACAATAGGCTCGACCCCTATGACATGAGACTTGAACATATCTGACAAATGTGAATACATCCGCCTAACATCTCTGGCAATATAGTCGTGACGTTAAGTCTTGAGCTAAGACCTCGGGTCTTAAAGCAGTTTGACATGTAAAGTTACCTTAAGATCCCTGAAGGCCGGGTCGAAGCCGCAGGCAATGACTAGTGTTATATACACATGCACATAATATATTATGTATCAATATCGTGCAGAAAGTGTAAGCTATCTGTGTCAAGTGCAACCTGTACATATGTGTTTAAAGCTGAGTACACAACATACCTTCACAACTGACCTTTTGATCCTACCAACATTTTCTTCTTGTTCAGAATCCTTGCTATCCTTAAACAACATAACCTGTGCTTCTTGTATACTATTATACTATAATATTATAAAGAGGTAAATTTTGTGAGTTTGAATACAGGCTGTAAAGTACAGCCCTCCGCACACTGCTAGGATGAATTCAGTATATCAATTATCATACTAAGATTCTCAATTGTTTATTGCGTGTATATAGTTGGTAAGGAAATAATTACTTTAGTCACAACTATGGACTCTGTCGGGCACAGCATAGATGAAGTACGAGAGAGGAGGAAGAGCACTGGGGGTTTCATTTGGTATTATTAGTTAAGTAATCTGAACGGACGGTAAACTGAAGCAACATGAACGGTACATGAAATTATTTCAGGAACGTTATGGGAATCCAATATAAGTACCTGATTTGTTTGTTTTTGTGCACAAATCGGAGTGTCTGTTACAGCAGTGCTATTCTGTACAAAACTTAGGTGAGGTGAGCGTGGAGTGAGCTCTCAATGGTGTCAATCCCTAGCATGAATAACAGCTCACTTCACCTAAGTTTTCACGGTGAGATTTTTACAGAATAGACCGGCTGGTTGGGAAGGGTAGGTAATAGGTATGCGGTGAGTTCGATGACCTCTCTAGCTAAGCAAAAAGTGAACAGCTGATTTCACGCGTCGTTCGTTTGAGTATTTCAACATCTAGGGCTGATATTTTTTTATTTTAGCTGTTTTATTTACATAAATGGAGTGCTGCGTACAGAGAATGTGATTTTACATTGAAACAAAGGAATAGTAACCTAAAAGATCCAACCCACCCTACACCTAATGTGGATTGGATCCTTTTCGTTTAACTATGGACAAATGTAAGTTTGTACGCACAATATGGAGAGATTTACCATGTTATTTTAAGACCATAGACTTCTTATAGGTTTTCCTGTAATCTATAGCTACAGAATTATTTTCTGTATTTTTTTTTTTTTTTATTTTAAGCTCAGTAGTTTCGGAGACAAGGGGGGAATGGTCAATTTTCGTCTATTTTGTTAAATAACTTTAAAAGTTTATTTTAAAAATATATATATTTGAGACCCTCACAGTAAGCCCTTTCATTTGATATATCGCACGGTACAGTTTGCAATTATTTTTTTTTTTTCTTATTTGCCTCCTAAAATTGACCCCCATATTCAAAATTCATTAATTTACATTACACGTCCGTGTTTGGGTTACAGAAATAAGTGTACCAAATTTCAACTTAATCGGTCTATTAGATTCGGAGCAAATTGGCTGTGACAAACGGACAGACAGACTCTTCAGATCTTATAAGGGTTCCATTTTTTCCTTTTGAGGTACGGAACCCTAAAAACGATAAAAATATGAAATGTTTATGAGAAATTTTCCGGTAGAATACCTATGATTCAAAATAAGGAGCTGAATGCAGCCTGTTAGTTTGCGGAGGGCTGACCCTTACACCTGTATAGGTGGTAATCTTCGGAACTACTGATCCGAAACCGAGTGTCATAGGTTATATTTTATTTTAAAACAAGAAACACACGGACGAATTCGCGGGCACAAGCTAGTCTATGCTCAGCTTAGATGTGTCTCAGGTCTCACAGAGAGGATTGCGAGAGGGATTGGGCCGTTATCCATCACGCGAGCTCAGTGCGGGTTGGTGAATCGCACATGTCTTCATTATTTATTATTTCCAGCTTTTTCTATCGTGGATGTGCGACTAATAATAGAATAGAACACCCTTTTTTATGTACACCATACGAATTACAGATATAAAATGTAGAAATACATATATGGTGACACAATGGGCAGTCTTATCGCAAAAAAAATAATTTTAAGGGAGAAGGAGAGACAATACTATCTGTAGTCTTTGTGTGTCTAAGAGCATACATGACAGGTTTTCATTGATAGACATGCAATCAGAAGCACGAAATTGTCCCAATCGGCGGCGCAAAAAAAAGTTCCGACACCATTACGTGGGGATTTTTACCCGGCTATGGCAAAGGAGGGCTATTAATGGCTGTAATCAACAGGTTCATTGAGTTTGGAAATCATAAAAAAGACTGCTTGATTCCCGATTATGTCGATAATGATAATAATGAATAATCGATATAGGTAGGTAAGATAAGTTAGACGGAGGTCCTACTTTATTCTTAATACCTATTCTGCCGTCTTAAGGAAAAAAAGACATATCTAACATTTTGATCGAAATAGAGTTATGTAGGTACATATTCGGAATCAGCAAAAAAGACGCATCTACCAGTACGTATTTTTGTATTGGCGTAGACTTAACGAAAACCTATTAATTCTTACAAAATAAAAACTTTTTAGCTAAAAATAAAAGTTTTTATTTTTCACTTTTTAGTTGTGGAACCTACCCCACACAAATTCGAATACATAATTGAGCTCAGTAATTGTAGATATAGCCATGTAAATAACAGTGATAGGAAGTTATTTGCCACATAAAATAAGTGGGAAATATTACGCATTATCGAAGCTAACTCAAAAACTCCCAAGCAAAGTTAGTAAAATTTATATGGGACCACCTCGTAAGTAGGTACACCGTTTCAAACAAAAAAAGAATTTTCCAAATCGGTCCATCCGTCTTTGAGTAATCACGTAACAAACATACAAAAAAAAAACATACAGACGAATTGAGAACCTCCTCCTTTTTGAAGTCGGTTAAAAAGACGCATTTTGTACGATACGTATTTTGTATTTTAAATACCTAGGACAAAATATTTTTTTTTTCTCCATTGCAATTTTTCTGTAGATAAGTTCTTTTTTCCTTACGGCGGCAATATTAACTGGCAGTGTTGTGTTCGTAGTTCTAATTTAATGCGGTCCACCAGGACACTGCGCATGTGCGCACTATGGCTTGGCTGGCACATCTTCAACTTGAAACTTACTAAAGTGGCATAATATACCTACTATTCAAATCAATTCTAATTCAAAATATTTAAACTTCACTTTTAATACTTATGAAACGTCAGAAGCTAGGTGCACGGTTCCAGTTGGTCGTTTCCTATGGAGAAGAGCAGACAAGAAACTCCACAAACAAAATGAACAGTTTTATAAAATTAATTATCAACTTAAAGTAATGGTTCTGTACCAGGTTTATAGAAGCACAGCTTGACACGGCTGAGGTCATGCGCTTGAGGCGGCGCGGGCGCAAAGAGGCGAATCATTGACTCATTACTTAAGGCCCAGATATTATATAGCAAATGTGATCTTAATTACGCTGAGTTTGAGGTTCTGAATTCGATTCCCAGGTCGGGCAATGTGTTATTGGGTTCTTTCATCATTAATTTCTCAAGCAGTCCGCAGTCTGGATGTGTCCCCGGTTGATGTCAATAGGCTCGCTCCCTATTACATGGGACTTAAACATAACTGGCGACATGTAGGTGTACTGTAGGTACACCTCTGTCTAACCCTTCAGGTAAAGGACGTGATGTTATGTTATGTTGTCCAAATATATGTATGAGTGTATAGCCAGCTTTTAATGAGCCACAAATGGTAATTTTATATCGCCTCGATGGTCTAGTAGTCGCAAGCGAGCAACTGAGCTTGGAGAGCCCCGATTCAAATTCTGGGTCAGGCTCATTGACTTATATATAGGTATTACTGCGTAAGCACCGAGCTAACCGCACGACGGAATGAGGGCCAGCGCTGGCCCTAAAATGTATGCTTAGGGCCATCGCAACTCAGTCGACCGCGGTCCGCGTGCAGAAGCTTTGCTTGTAATAAAAATGCCTAGTTGCGTAGTAAAAGAGTGCAAAAATTACGATACAAAGGTTAAAAAGGAACGTGAGATATCGCATCATCGGTACGTAACCTTACATTACTTTTGTTGCAATTAAACTATTATATAAACACATTTCTAAAGCGATAATTTTACTACCGAAATCCACAATGGCGGCCATGTCGCGCGCCTATGCAACCCGGAGCTCACGTAGTTCGTATGATTTTTCTATCAGAGATGGTGCTACTTTTTGCTTGTATAAAGAAGGTTTGGGTAAAATATAATATCCTGGGACATTTTTCACACAAGGTCATCTGATCCCAAACTAAGCAGAGCTTGTACTATGGAAACCAGATAACTGATATACTACATACACTACTTTTTTTTTGTAAATACATACTTATGTATATAGATAATTACACCCAGACTCAGGACAAACAGACATGTTCATGCACACAAATGTTTGTCCTGGATGGGAATCGATCGAAAATGTTCAGATGGGCTTATCCTTCCTTTTGAAATCATTGGTCAGGCTAAAATAAGTTATTGTAAGTTTCTGTCAGGGAATTCTTAATACTCGTAGCCGCCCGGAGTTATGAAGTTGGCGCTACGACAATCCCTGCCTCGGAGACCAACAATAACTAATACTCGTAATTACAAAAACCTGGTTTTACAAAGTGTTACATTTCGTCATTCTCCTGCCCTTATCCCAATTTATTCGCGGTCGGCGCAACATCTCTTTTTCTTCCATATTTCTCTATTAGTCGTCATCTCAGTTTAGTATAGTATAGAAATAGTGCCGATTTCAAATATTATTAGGTAAATCCTCATTAGTAGCAACTAGGCCTTAACACAGGTGTATAGAAAAATCTCCCGGTCGCATATTATTGAGTTCTAACGTTTATTTTACAATGTTACAATAAGGTTTCACTTCACCTCACCATAATGTACCTATGTGTTCTGCAGAGGCGAGGTTACCGAGATATTGAGACAAAACACAATACTTAGGTAGGACTACCAACGCCAGATGAGCTTTAAACATTTGAACACTTGTTTGAAGACTACAAGACGCTATGACATTGCTATACCTGTATTAGGGCTAATCCTATATGGACCCTGTATGGGCCTTATGGCCCTGCAGAAGAATGATAATAACGTTTTTAGTGTCATACGTATTTGCTCTCGCACGCGAGATGCATTGGGCCCGCATGCGCCGCAGCGGTACCTGGGGTAATCGTAATGCACCTCGTGAAAGGAACAGACATAGCTACTACCCGTGCGTGCGACTTAATTGTGCACGTCGCGCTGTGGCTGTGACGGGACTCGTCTTTGCAAAAAAAGTTTAATTCGTAAAAAAAGTTTATTTCGTTTTTGGGGTGTTTTTGGGATCTACCTCCTAGTGGTCCACCCCGGGCAACGGCACCACGGGCTTGCCTGTGGTACGGTTGATCGATCCCACTTAGCGGTGGTAGGCTCCGCAAGGGGTCACATGGCTCGCGACCACCATCCCACCGGAGTCCGGCTCCAAGCAGCTTGCTGTATTCCGTCGGTGTGTGGGAGTGCCAGTGCCTTTGGGGGAGAATGAGATTGTCAGTTGCGCTGTTTGGAACCGGTCTTGGTCTCTGAGTCAGCTAGCCGGGTAACTCATTTCGGAGGGTAGCGGGATCCAAAGGACGGTGCCAGCCGTTGGCCGACCGCAGTCAGTAGGGGGCCCAAGTAGCACGCCAGCCACGTGCCAAAGGCTGCCCCGCCAACTCGCGAAAAATCCCGGTATGCTCCACCGTGCCAGCCGGCGACTCGACGGGGGGGGGGGGGGGTTCGGGCATCCCCGCAGTCGCCAAATGAGTCCCCCATAGGTTTGGTTGACTCTAGTGTTCCACTTGGGTCACTGAGCAGTGCCTCGACAATCGACTTTTTCCCCAACAACTCCACTCAAATGACCAAAGTTACGAAAAATAAGGGTAAACGACGGCTGCACTTCCTCCCACTGAAAGTGCACCTCACTAACATCAGGGGGTTGCTCTCTAATCTCGATCCGGTCCATCACCACCTTGAGACCGAGAAGCCGCACCTGTTTTTCCTAACGGAGACGAAGATAACAACCCTATCGGACGTGGCGTACCTCAACAGAAGATAAATATTAGTTTAGTCCTGTCAAATTAAAATATTCCATATACAAGTTTAGAAGTGATTAAAAAATTCGCTACTAAAATTAGGTCAGGCGCTCACTAATTTGACAGGACTAAACTAATATTTTTCTTCTGTCCTTTTCTTAAGGAAATAGAAAGAAAAAGATGCACTGTACTTAAATTTAGTTTAGATGGTGAACAAGGGAATCGGCGCCAGTGTCTCTTCCCATTACAGAAGCCATTGTGTCTGAACCTATGGTGTTCATACGACACGCAAAGACATGCAGAAGTTCGGTTTCATCTTGGGACAGATTACAGTCTCAGTACTACTTAGTCTGTGGACTGACTGATGCGTGCGCGTGACAAGAAGCGTCAAATTATCTACCTCCTCCTTTATGAGATCTCTTAGGGAATCGCTAAGGTAGCCCGCGACATTCTAATATTCTTACGTTTTTTGCCATTTGTAGGTCAGTATTAAGTTTAATGATGATTCAAATATAATTCGCGATCGTAACAATCATATATTTACAAAATAATAATCATTAGAATTAGTAAGTACTACAACTTCATAAGTAAGAAAAGGCCTCAAATGTCAAGATTTCATGAAATAGTCTTTCAATAGAGCTACATGAACTTAGATAACTGTATTGATGATTTTAATTGTTATAATTAATTATATGAATACAGATTTGTTACGGTCGCGAATCATAATATATTCATATCAACATACAACCTAATACCGACTTGTAAATTGCAAAATACTCAAGTTTGAATTTCGCGGGCTACCCTTTGCAGATTTCGATACCGTAGCTTACGTAGAGTGTAGAGACGCTGAGCCTCTATGAGACGTAGCCTTTTTAATTACGGATGTTTGAGGGCCTAAAAATCTTCTAATTTGCCCTCTTAGAGATAACGAACGTATTGTAATTATTAGGCATGTGGTTAAAACGAACAATCACAAATTCCAAAATAAGTAGCCCTGTAACTGAGACCAAATACTTAAAACCCTGTAATCGAAGAAAAACGAGTCCAGTGCGAAGGCACGAGGCCGCCCTTACCGCTATTATGCCAGTTACGTCACCGGCACGTTTTGACGGTCAACAACCGTATGTCGCGGTCACCGTGCTCGTTTTCATTGCGTTTCGTCTCACTTTCACTTTGTACCGATAAACTCAACGACTTACAGCGCCATCTTTTATTCAGTAGAAGAACTGTAGTTATTGCACATTATTTTGATAAGTAAAGAATAAATTTGAATGAACTTGAATGTAAATAAATGTAATATGAAATAAGAGTATTTAAATATATATGCTCTTAAATAGAAACCGCATCTCCACAGATCACTGCTTCAAAATAAATAATGACTTGAAACTATCATGATGGTAAAAGAACGCCATCTATATCCATTACAGAAGTACTATCTGTAATGTTGTATTTTAATTTTAATACAGCTACTCGTCACTAGACTTGACAGGAAAGTACTCAGATTTATCGAATCACTAGCTTGTGTCCGCGGCTTCGCCCGCCTGGGGGTCGGAAATTATCCCGCGAGAACGTACAATCGCCACTACCGGTATAAAAAGTCTCCTATGTCCTAATCCAGGTCGTGGTCTACCCATGTGCCAAATTTCTTTCGGTTAGGATAGGATATTATTGATTGTAATATCATCATCATCATCATCATTCTCTTGCATAATCATCACGTCCTAGTAATCGTACATTAAAAAAAAACAACCAGAAACATAACCCATAATTTTATATGTACAGCCAGCAGGTCAAGCTACCCGAAACTGTCAAACTTTCCTAATCAACCTTGAACCTAATGCTTTATCAATAAAGTTGAAAATCTATTAAAGATAATTGACAGATTGTAGTAGCTTGATGTGCTGGCGTCTGTATATCAGAACGTTCGGCCAATCGATCGAGGTAGAGAGCTGGCTGCTACTCCAGTTTTTAGTGACGATTTTGTGACGCATAAATATGCCATGCCAGCCAAATAATTTGTGACAGAACAATTCGAAAGTTAGAAGCATTTATGTGTGGCCGAACGGACTGATATCAGAACGTTCGGCCAACCTGAATCTCCATAACTGAGGACCTTAAAGAAACTGTTACTCACAGAACATAATCTGTTACTGGATAGAGATTTTGTGACAAACAACCACTGCTTTACTTTTATTCGTAATGCCACCGGTTATTCTATTATTTTATTAAAGTTGGTGAAAAAAAAAAAGAACGTTCCAGTTCTTGCACCAATAAAATCTATTGCATGCAACATCAGCATCATGAGTAGAAAAATCGTTGAATGTAACATTTAATTATTATGAATAAATTCCGATAAGTTCCCTTGATTCCCAATTGAGAACAAACAAAGACGGTAATCGGGAACAACGGCTTAAAATGTAATAGGTTTGTGCAACCAAAAGTTCGGGTTTCTAATGATGCTGTTGAATCAACTATCTAATCTGGAACGCAAGTACATACATAAGCGATTATAGTGCAATAATCCAAGATATCTTGGCATACGGCAAAGTAAGGAACTAAATTTTAATGTAATGGAATGACATTTGCATCAATAGTTTGCGACTGATATCAGCGCCACTCCAAAATGCCAAGTTATACCGGAAAATTCTCATTGGCATGGATGGAAACTTTTAGCCCACAGAACACTAATATTCTAGCCTCCCTGACTGAACCAGGAGGAGCCTCTGCCTGAATGACATTTCAAAAATTCTAACCTCGCGGCTAGTTGTGTTGTTAGAAACTTGTAAAAAGCAAATAATTGAAAATGACTTCAGTAATAGTGAGAAAGGAAGAAGAGATAATTAATGAATTATCTTCACACATAGAGAAAATAGCGCACGATGCTATCGAGAACCGTGGAAAGTTTTTCGTTGGATTTTCGGGTAAGATTTTGAAGGTCATCTTCATTTTATTTTATTTACAGTATAAAACAGTTGAAACGGTCTGAGAGTCGTCTTGAGGCAGTCTACATTAAATATAAGTAACGTATTTGAAGTAGGTAAGAAATACATAAAAAAAAGTGAAATATAATCGTCCATTTCGATCGCTAAAAGCCGGCCAGATACAGACCGGATCGCCGGAAGTCCAGCCAGACTGAATACCACCTGCCGTTACAGAATCTTGGTTCTGAGTTCTGGACTTTGTCATTTAGGATGTTGTCAGTAGTAGGAAATTTTCCAAGGAAAGAAACCTTATTTATTTCATCCATGCCAATCCATGGGCGGTTCTGCATTAATCAACCGGCGCCGACCTTGACGAAAGTACTCGATTACTTTTGACATCATGCAGTACTGGTAGAAGTACTTATAAATATTAAATATAGGTATGTACTATGTACCACATTTTTGTAGGTTATGTTTCACTGATAGATAACAATGCTCAATATCTATAAGTAATTAATCATCGATTTTGCTTCCTGAAATGAATGTACCACTTCCAGAACCAATATCAGGCTAGTTTTTAGTTGCGGATCAGCAATGTGGTGATTTAACTATCTGTGTGAATGTAAAGTTTGCATCATGTAAGTTTGCCGCTCTGAAGTAGGCTACAAATGACTGCTCAGAACTCAATATCTACCTATATTAAAATAGCAATGTGCCATGCCATGCACATCGGAGTCTGGTTTCAGAGCAGGAAACCTATGTGACGTGAACTATACCTAGCTTTGCCTCCAAAGGTCACAAAATGTCAAACACCAGACTATGCACTTGTAAGCTATGTCAAGACTGGTCAAGACTTGGTAGTGACCTATTTAGTCAACAATTTTTCAACATAATGTTTCCTCTTTACATTCATAAACGCCTTGACTGCCGGAAATGTGGATCTATGTGAGACATAATGGCTTTATAATTGCTTTTGTAATTACGGCATTCAACTGGTTAATAAGGCCCATATTGTAGATCAATGCTCAAGCATGAATATATATTCAGATACACAATTACTGTGAGGAGCTTGTGGCTAAGTAATAACAGCCCCAAGGGTTGATCAATCAGGTTAAGCTACGCTTGCCGCTGTTTGTCTGTGGATGGGTGACAATCTTTACATACCAAGATGCAGAAAGCACATTAAGCAATTGGTCCCAGCAGTCATTTGACAGATCTTTGACAGTTGTTAAGGTTCTTCAGAACCCCGAAAATCTGACAACCAGTCTTACCAATGGGGATTTGTATTACCCAGTAACTGGGTTGTGGAGGTAAGATAGGCAGTTGCTCCATGTAAAATACTGATATTCAGCTGCATCCGGTTAGACTGGAAGCCGACACCAACATAATTGGGAAAAGCTAGGCAGATGATGATACACAATTATTGTGATAGTTTTGGGTTGGTGCAACATCATTTTCTTCCATACTTATTACTTACTTCTCTATTAGTCATCATCTCGGTAGTCACTCCCTTTTTAGTCATATCCTCTTTGACAGAGTCCATCCATCGTTTATTTGTCTTCCCCTACTCTACTGACCTATCTAAAATTAGAAATAAATATTACATACTACGAGGAACAGCCAATATGCAAAATACGTGCATTGACGTGGAGTTGCAGATACCAGCCCATTCTAGCTATGGGGAACAGCTAGGAACTGCTACATCAACTTGCTCCTAAGATTTCAAAATGTCAGCCTTAAAAACATCACCAATGCACCATGGTTTACAAGAAACTGCGAGGTTCATGAATACTTTAACCAAAATACAGTGCATCAGGAAGCGAAAATCTGAGCATAATGTTACAGAGCACGCCTACAGAATCACCTTTGGTGATAGCGCTTACAAAACCTGATAATAAAAGGCAGCTGAAAAGGTTAGCTGTAATGGACCTTGCCAATGCTAACTAGAACATCTGCCATGAAATATACAATGTGTTTTTTTGATATACGTATTGATAACTATAGGGTATTAATGAGACCATCATTTTGAACAACTTTTACTATGGGATCAAACCTAAAATCGCAAACAAAATATCAGCAGTTCGACGCGTTTTGTTAACATAAATGTATGGGACAGCTGATTTTTTTTTCGCGATTTCAGGTTTGGTCCCATAGTAAAAGTTGTTCAAAATGATGGTCTCATTAATACCCTAAAGTTACGGAATATAAAAAAAAAACACATTGTATAGAGGGAAATCTTGCTGGAGAAACCACTGCACTATCAAATTCTACTCAAATGTTTTTGTTTCCAGGAGGTTCTTGGTTGAACAACCTTTGTGAGAGTCTGCAGAATGTTGACACAGAATGGTCTAAATGGGTGGTGGCATTCTGTGACGAGCGTGTGGTGCCCGAGAACAGTGAGGACTCAACGTTCGGCACATACAAGAGGGAACTCATACCAAAAACCAAGCTTGTGGAGAAACAGTTCATTAAGATCAAGCAGGGAGTGTCAGGTATGTTATTACTATGAAGTTTGCCATACATTTGTAGTTGGGTAACTACAGCAGTGATGAAGTTATCACATTCAATAGTTCAGTGGAAAACAACAAGAGTGTCATGCAGATCACCACTTATCAAAGCTGCTAGGTAACATTATCTAACTGGTAAATTTGTTTGATTCTGACTCCACAATCAACTGCTACAATAAACTCTATCCTCCTTATTAGGGTTCTGTTCCAAAATGGTAAATGTTATGGTGCGACTCAGTCTGTCTGTCTGTCACAGCTGGATATCTCAAGAACTACTAATGCTATCCACTTGAATTTTGGAATAGTTTTAGATGACGTTTGCCCAACTATTTTGCAAATAAGAAAGAATTTTTTTTTTTTGTAACAGGGTCTGAAGGGGGTCTTAAAAATTCGAAGTGAGGCTACTAGGGCATGTGAGGTATCATATGAAAGAGCGCTGTTTGCACATTCTCAAACATTTTTCTTCTTTTTTAGGCCGCATAGTTTTCGAGTATGGATGAAAAATGTAAAAAAAAAAATACCATTCCCTTCTTATCTCCGAAGTTTGCATAGACAAAAATCTGAAATTATTCTGTATGATAGAAGATTATGTAAAGATTACAGGAAAAATAAAACGATGTCTCTAAATAGCACACTTTTTTATATATGATACGGAACCCTCGGTGCGCGAGTCTGACTCGCCCTTGACCAGTTTTAATAAATGCTGAGTAAAGTGAAATCCATTGTTATCTCTAGAGCTGCAGAGTAACCATACATTTTGGTAAGGAACAATGGGGATTCAAAATCAAAAATCGTTTATACAAATTAAGCTGAGAATTAGCCCTTAAAACGCCCGCCCTTCACGACTTCCTATTTTAGCTAGGAATAAGTAATGCAACAAACTACCCAGCAAGCAAGATTACAGTAGGGCTTCTACTAATGACATTCAATTCTTTCCATAGCCGCGGAAGCCGCAAAAGACTACACAGAGCAGCTGACCAAAGCCTTTGGTAATGAAGACTTTGTGTTTGACCTGCTTCTCTTGGGTATGGGCCCAGACGGTCACACATGCTCCCTGTTCCCCGGGCATCCATTGCTGAATGAGACAACTCTGAGTGTGGCATCACTCACTGACTCTCCCAAGTTCCCACCAGAGAGGATCACACTGACTTACCCTATTATCAACAAAGCAAGAAACTGTATGTTCGCTGTATGTGGTTCAAGCAAGGCTGAGATGATTCAAGTAAGTGATAGCTATATGTATTATTTCTCATACTTTTAAGCCTATTAATGTTATGATGTTGAGCCACAGCCAAAAGGGACGAGTAAAAGGCGTGCAGCTGAGATGAGAATGCTACGCAAATGGATAGAATAAGAAAGATGATGTCTGAAAGTGGCACCGGTGACTGAGGAGTTGTATAGAAATAGTAGTTGGTTGTCATTAGGGGCATAAGTCGTATAATTCGAATGCCGACCATTTGACTTACCTCATATTGAGTTTCGGACTAGAGTTCGCGAGCGCGACTGCCGAGTATAAAGCCGCGAATACACTAGGGAACAACATGTCTCCCAACATGACGCAGAACGCCCAATCTACGTGACGTGGAATACGTTGCTAGCTCTCGTAGTGAAAACGAGCGCGCGCGTTGAGCTCATTTCAGACTACGCTATACTATTCTGCTATATAGTACAACATAGCTAAAAAAGCTATATATATATATATATATATAGCATTGTGTTCACTGTATGCGATATAA
The DNA here is from genome assembly GCA_948252095.1 of Dicycla oo. Lineage (NCBI taxonomy): Eukaryota > Metazoa > Arthropoda > Insecta > Lepidoptera > Noctuidae > Dicycla > Dicycla oo. The sequence continues at coordinate 1,566,617 of OX411733.1, forward strand.
TCGCAAGCAAATATGCTATATGGCAAGCTCAGTTGACCAGTCGAGGGAGGAGAGCGCCGCGCGATCATAGCATAGTGTATCGCTCAATTCCATATAGTATAGCAAAGTGTGAACGTGTTCTAAATAAAGTATGCCGAGCGATTTTGTTGTGCTATGAACTATATGCTATTATATTATAGCGTAGTCTGAAATGAGCTTTGCGCGTCAGTGCAGCGCTATTTCTCGCAGTCACTTAAATTATTAATTCTTTTCTCGTGGTAAGTAATTCCGCATCCACCACTTCCTTTTTAGATTACGTTTCGCTAAATTGCTCGAAATAAGTATACAGGGTGAATTTTTCAAGTGGGCGTGGATGGCCAAATTCGAAACAATAAGGAATAGCGAAAAGTACTCAAAGGAGTCTCGGGCTTGATTTTGATGAAAACTAAAACGGCATCATTGGATTTTTGGTAAATCAATATTTCTAGCCAGGAATCGAACCCGTTGACTTTGAAAAAAGAAAAACACTATTATTACACCATTCTATAGTGTCGCTAATAAGGATCGTAGTTTGGGAAGTAATGACATACGGCAGACTAAAGGAAAGATCTCATTTTTAACAAAATACTTTTTTTTTATTTTTCTTATGTTGCCTACCTATTAAACCTTGATATTGATTTTTCAAAAATCCAATGGTGCAGTTTTAGTTTTCATCAAAATCGAGCCCGAGACTCCTTTGAGTATTTTTCGCTATTCCTCATCGTTTCGGATTTGGCCATCCACGCCCACTTGAATAATTCTTCCTGTATACACAGCACTAATCGCCACAACCTCCTCGCGCCACATTTCTATAAACACTGACTAGTGTGGCCTGCAAAATGTCGCGCGACATTCTCTTGGGACATTCTCGTAGTGGTCGAGCACCGTGTTCCGCAATATGTCGCTCCTTTTGTCCCCTAGTGTATTGGAGGCTTAAGCTCCAAAGTTCGCTTCCAGCAGAGCAGAAGCTCTCGAAGCTCGAAGCAGAATGGTGGATGGATTTTCCATAAAGTATAAGTAGTCTAGCGCATTAAGCCCCCTCCTACTACATGGGACTCGACAAAATATTAATACTTTTGCTTACCCAGAGCCACTAGTTTTAATGTGAAATCATAATTATATTTTTGAGAATGTTGGTTAACCTAGTTGGCGACTGTCCGAGCTCTTGTTACAGACTTATAATACTTAAGATATGTTACAGAACCTGAGGAAAATGTTGTGAGAAAAGTTTCGAGTATGAATGTGTGAATGACGAAATGGGGTTGACTACCGTGATGACGACTAATAGAGTAATATGGAAGAAAAAGACTTTGTGCCGACCCCAAATAAATTGTAATGTGGGCAAGAGAATGAAACTGTTGGTAAACCTTTTTAAATAAATAAATAAGGCAACATTATAAACATGATTTTCATAATTGCAGCGTATCCTGAAAGATAACGACGAGAGTGTACCCGCACGCCGCGTGAAGCCCGTCAGTGGCGCGCTCTACTGGATCCTGGACGAACATTCCGCCAAGAACCTCCCACCACAATCCACCTAGATGCGCCAACCACGACCACGTCTATGCACTAACAAACACTAAATACAAAGCCGAGGTTGGCTTGGTGTGCATCTGTTATTTTTAATTTCTAACATTATTGCATTTAAAACTTTGACAAACAATGCGAATGAGTTTTATGAACTTATTTAGTTGATAACGCACTAATCAGCTTTTCCTTAGTTTGTCCGGTGCGTGTTCCGTTTAGGTACAGCGAGCTTATGATTTTTTAAGTTAAATATAATATTTTGGCAATTTTGCCTCTTAGTTTATATGTTACATTCCTATATATTGCTTATAATAAAGGTTTGTCTTGGCAGATCATGTTTTATTTTATCTTTATCGATTTCGAGCCTTTTTCGAGGTTCAATCTCGTGGGAAGACGATCTCGTACGAGACGTGAGAGCGCGCGACTTGATGTGCTTCTTGAGAAGCCATTTTAAATATAATAATAAATTAATAATAATATATCCAGGGACATTATTCACACACGGTCATCAGCAGTGCTATTCTGTACAAATCTCACCGTGAAAACGTAGGTGAGGTGAGCGTGGAGTGAGCTGTCAATAGTGTCAATCCCTAGCATCAGGTGGAATGACAGCTCACGTCACCTAAGTTTTCACGGTGAGATTTGTACAGAATAGACCGACTGATCCCAAACTAAGCAGAGCTTGTACTATGGAAACTAGATAACTGATATACTACATACACGTTTTTTTTTTTTAAATACATACTTATATGTATAGATAATTACACCCAGACTCAGGACAAACAGACATGTTCATGCACACAAATGTTTGTCCTGGATGGGAAATGAACCCACGACCTGCGGCATGATAGGTGGTATCTTAACCAATCACGCCATCTGGCCTGCATAGATGCAATAGATGTGCAGATGATTATTACATAACTGAATGTTGATTAAATGATTAGTTATTCCGCGTATCCACCCTAAGGGCGAGAATACACATGCCTGTAACTTGCACAAAACTATGCAAGTAGCTGGCATGCCGTGTGCCATTACGTCCTGATTGGTGAATGTTACTATGATATGGCTGCTACTTGCGTAGTTTTGTACAAGCTACAGGCTTGTGTATTCCCGCCCTAAGGTGGATACGCATACGCGAAAACGTCCGAAAATTCACGTAAAAAAACAAAAACGTAGATATTATTTTAAAAAGTAGGAGAAATCTCGCCTGTTTGCCGGGCGAGATCTCGAGTTGCCGATCTTGACTCGAGATTGCATTCCCTAGTGGCAACTATAGTCTTACCTTGGGATGGGGAAAATGGATGATTTTGTTTGAATTCAGAATCTGAGATTATTAGCAAGTTCAGTTCCTTAACAACCTACAAATAATAAACTTTTTATTACAAACTAGCTGACCCAACAGACATCCTGTACGAATTTTGCATTTTTATATAAAGGGTGTATCAGAGAGAAGTGATGAAACTTAGGGTGAGGTACAGACGATCAAACTGAACAACTTTTTCCCGGGGACCAACATCGTAATCGTGAAAAAAAAATCTGTTAGCCCTTACAAAACTTAAAAATAAATAAATAATAAAATCTGTCGTCCAATACATTTGGTCAAGTAGATTTTATTTTTCACTATTACGATGTTGGTCCCCGAGAAAAAGTTGTTCAGTTAGATGGCCTTATGTATCTCTGATACATCCTGTACCTATAGACGTTCACTCAAAAACCCAATTTAGAATACATATAGCTAAAGTACATCGTTAAATAAGTTGGCGATGGTTTGTAAATTATCTGAGACTAGCTTCTGCCCGCGACTTCGTCCGCGTGAAATCCATTGTTTCTTTAATAATAATAATAATATAATATTCCACAACTATCACACAACGCCGTCTAGCCTCAAGCTAAGCAGAGCTTGTGTTATGAGTACTAGACAACTGATAAACATACTTATATATTTCTAAATACATACATATATAGATACCTAAAGGTCTTGCCCTTTGGTCTTCCCCTGCTCGTATAGTCATCCACATCCATTAGTACCTACTCAAAACTTTCTTGACGACATTTTCCTCGATCCTCCGCATCACATGCATTGGCGTATCAAGCCTATTTTCCAGGGGGCGCCTGGCCCCTGAGATGCGATGGCCAATGTAGACGAATCGACGCCCAATATACAGTCAGTGAGCACGATTAGCACCATCATTCATAAATAGCTTTTCACCATAGATTATACACTATATTATTACACTTGTATGTACCTTGTTGCTGTGACGTACCGTTATGTTTGAACAATGAACTGTGAACAGTTACACGGATTTATCAACAGTAAGTATTACAGCCGCACACAACTGGCCACAAGATATAAGTAGTATATGACGCTGAGCATATACACTAAAAGAAATTTTAATTTGTATAATTTGATCATATATTTTCGGAATGTGAACGTGTTTATTTTGATTGATTATTACCAGAGTAGTATTAGATAATAATGTCTTAGGTTTGGAACCGAGTTCTAAAGATAAAGTCCCTAACATCACACAACACTGAAACATCAGTGCCGGTTTTAGCACTACCGGCGCTCTTGAAGAAGTGTTTAGTCTTAGCACCTAGTTTAATAAGAAGTATTTGTCAACTTTGCAGAATAGGGTGAATGCATGATGCAAGGCCGAGCGAAGCAAGATCGAAAAATTTTAGACCCCTTCTCGGATATGTCGAATTTTTCTTTTGAACTTTAGAGAATTAGGAAAACGCACGATACAAGAGCGAGCTCGTAAAATTTTAGCACCCCGTCACGCAAAGCTTAGGTTTTCTTCTGACCATTCTTATAGAATAAAGAGTACTTTGTTGACTTATGCAAAAATGCTTGAGAACTCAAAGATGAATGCCAGAGCGAGCGAAGCGAACTCAGAAACTTTTGGCATCCTGCCTCGACTAGGTTTTCTTCTGGCCATTCCTATAGAAATAGCAGTAACTTGTTTCAACTTGTGTAGAAAAGTTGGAGGGTGCGAGAGCGTGCTCGCGAGCTCGCAATTTTTTGTTCCCTACGTTTAATTTTGCATTAATGGCTTAATAATTTTTGTGACTTCAAAAGTACTGGAATGTATTATGTACCTAATAAGTTAGTAGATTATTTATTTGATTGTAATTGTTGTGTCCAGCCGAGAATTTCGACCATCCTGTGATGGGCACCAGACCTTTCTGGGCTGGGCACGCTCCCCCCCCCCCCCCCCCCCCTCATATACGCCCATGGTTACATGGCCATACCATGACAACCGATTTCCACACAACTACTTTTCAGGCCACCGGTGCCTCTTTCAGACTTCCTCTTTCTTATTCTATCTAAGTATGAGACCAGGTTGCGATCCATTGTTTTCAATTTAAACAACTGTTTAGGCAGCGCATGCAAATAATTCTGTTTTAAGAGTTATTTCTTTCCGATTTGCAAAATTGTGATAGCTCGGCTAATAAGCACTCAGGAATATACACATTAGTATACAGTCTGGCCATAAATACTGTTACAATTAAAAATAAGAAAGATTTTCATTTCAATTTGGAATCTGTCATTTTTATACGATTTTTCATTGAGTTTTCTAATTTTGGCGCCAATACATTGTACAATATTTTGCGATATTAAAATGGAGTGGGGTGATAAAGAGAACCGAATCGTTATGATTGCATTACACAAAGTTGGTAAGGAGCCAAATGCATTTTTTAAAACTCCTGTCCGAAAGCAAAACATTTTATCTCGGGAGATGAAGATAGCACCCAAAACCATGTCGCGTATTTTAAAAGATGACTTAGGACTTGCAGCCTATAAGAGACGCACTGGTCATTTTTTAACTGATAATTTAAAAAGGAAGCTTCCCAATTAGTCGACAGAGTGCAACGTGGGCATTATCCGACTTCAGTGATGGTTTGGTGGGGAGTGACTGAGCCATATTTTTTGTGAAAAAGGTATCAAAACATCGGCACAAGTGTATCAAGATACCATTCTTGAGAAGGTAGTTAAGCCCCTTAACAACACCATGTTCAATAACCAAGTATGTATGGTCCTTCCAACAAGACTCGGCGCCGGGTCATAAAGCTCGGTCCACGCAGTCTTGGTTGGAAGTGAACGTTTCGGACTTCATCAGAGCTGAAGACTGGCCGTCGTCTAGTCCCGATCTTAATCCGCTGGATTATGATTTATGGTCAGTTTTAGAGAGTACGGCTTGCTCTAAACGCCATGATAATTTGGAGTCCATAAAACAATCCATACGATTGGCAGTGAAGAATTTTCCCATGGAAAGAGTGCGTGCTTCTATTGATAACTGGCCTCGACGTTTAAAGGACTGTATTGCAGCCAATGGAGACCACTTCGAATAAGCTTTTTATATTTTAAATCGTTTTATATTTAGGTATTAAACTAACACACTATAAAAGTAATAAATATTATTTGCAATAAAAAAAAATGTTTATTCTTCGTGACAATATTTATGGCAAGACTAGGTAGATTATGAACAGCATAGATGATAGTTTTCCTGTGTGTGCAATAGGTATAAACTTATTCAGCTGGATCACTAGACCACTGGACCATAAAAAAACGGTCAATACCGAGTCGGACTCGCGTACCGAGGGTTCCGTACCATCATATAAAAAAGTGCTATTTAGAGACATCGTTTTATTTTCCTGCAATCTCTACGTAGTCGGGCCATAAGTTCTGTCACATAGGTAAAATTTCGAATTTAGAATTCAAGCCGAGGAAAATATTATGGGCATTCGAGGAATTTTGTTCATTTTCTAAAATGGAGTGGACGCGCAAAGAAGACAGTCGCAGTGATTGCATTGCATCGTTGCGGTCACGCGCCAACTGAGATTTTCAAACTGCTGAAAAATTTGAAAATTCCATTGAGATTTATTTATCGTACTATCAAACGATTCAGGGAAGATTCAAGATTAGAAGATAAACAAAGGAGCGGTCGACCTCATACTGTACGGACTCCAGCGGTCATCAAAGCAGTGAAGGCGCGAATCCAACGAAATCCTGTCCGCAAGTAAAAAATGTTGGCTCTGCAGATGGGACTCAGCAGAAGTACTGTTAAAAGGGTGTTAAATGAAAACCTAGGACTGCGTGCTTATAGAATAAAAACAGCACATCTTCTTAACGCACGGCTGAACAAAATCAGACTCGAAAGGAGGCGGGTTTTGTTAAGGCGGTACGCGGGAAAAAAATACCGCGAAGTACGTTTTTCAGACGAAAAAAATTTTAATGTTGAAGACAAAATGATAAAGTGTATGCACACTCTAGAGAAGAAACGAGCAGACGTGTGCCACGTGTTCAGCGTGGTATTCACCCTTCGGCATTCATGGTTTGGCTTGGGGTGTCCTATTTGGGTCCAACGGGGTTGTTTTTTTGTGAAAAAGGAGTGAAAACCAGTGCCCTTGTATATCAAAACATTGTGGAACCTCTTTCGCAAACAATGTTCGAAAACAAGCACTGGGTATTCCAGCAGGATTCTGGACCGGCTCATAAGGCGAAACGTACCCAAAACTGGCTCACGACCCGTGGAATCGACTTTATCAGGCATGAGGATTGGCCCTCATCCAGTCCAGACTTGAATCCCTTGGATTACAAAATATGGCAGCACTTACGAGGAGAAGGTCTGCGCTAAACCCCATCGCAACTTGAAATCACTTAAAGCATCCCTGATTAAAGCAGTCGCCGATATTGACAAGTACGTCGTGCGTGCTTCGATTGACGACTGGCCTTACAGATTGAAGGCTTGTATCGAAGCAAGAGGAGGACATTTCGAATAATTTTAATGTGGTACAAATCTCTATTTTATATATGTATTATTTTTATAATCTGTTTTTCATTTAATGTATAAATGGTTGTAGTGCGTAACTCATTGTGTCAGTTATTTAACTTTCCATAAGTGACAAAACTTATGACCAGACTACGTACAATCACGAACCGCGATTGTTGAGCCACTAGCTTATCATCTTGACTTGGTTGTGTTACACGAATGCCGCCCGTTTTTCGTTATTGAAATGTCACATGTCAAATTTCACGGGCGGCATTCGTGTAACACAACCAAGTTAAGATGATATGCTAGTGGCTCAACAATCCCTGTTCGTGACTGTACATATACTTCTACCACACAGAATAATTCCAGATTGTTCTCTATGCAAACTTCGGAGATAAGGGGGAACGGTATTTTTTTTTACATTTTTCGAAAAACTATGCGGCTTCAAAAAAAAAAGAAAATATGTTTGAGAATGTGCAAACAGCGCTCTTTCACGAATATGATACCCCATATGCCCTAGTAGTCCCATTTCGAATTTTTAAGCCCCCTTTCAGTCCGTTGCGAAAAAAAGAAAATCTTTCTTATTTGTAAAATAGTTGGGCAAACATCATCTAAAACTATTCCAAAATTCAAGTTGATAGCATTAGTAGTTCTTGAGATATCCAGCTGTGACAGACGGACAGACAGACTCGAGTCGCACCATAAGGGTTCTTTTTTACCATTTTGGTACGGAACCCTAAAAAGGATTGGAAATAGGAGTTGAAAGAGTTTCTTCAATAAAAATTTTGCAAGATTTTATTATGTTCCTAGATTTACATTACAGGATGTTACACTTTAAATACTAATATCATACAAAATTAAAACAGTTTTACCCCCATGCTATTCAAATTACCGAAACAATCAGCGAGCGAGTATTACTGTTGATGTACTTTTTTACTAAAAAAAAGTTTTTAGTCGGGAATGTTCAATCCTCATTCGTGTCAAAGGTTTACCAAACTCGTTTAGAACATAAGCACTCGGTCAATTAAAATAAAAGTCTGTAATCAAGTTCCAATATGTGTAATCCGTGATACTTTCAAATGCCCGCGAGATCATCACAACTGCATTCTTCCACATATAAAAGAGCTCGACTATTATACTCGTTACAATTACGATTATCGTCCTATGACATCTCTTTAATCATTTTTAATAATAAGTGTTAATTACAAAAAGTATGTCAACTAAATAAAAAAATTCGGCACGCATAGCGCACCAAATACCTACATACCATATACATACTTTATACATAGCACTAGAGGTAATTTTTTTTTAAACAATTGAAACCTATGATATCGGACTTAACGAATGAGATGAGACTTGCATCGACGTCGCCACGACGCTTATAAACAAATAAAATACATAATTATATTGCATCATTCAGCTACGACATGTCGCTCAAAAAAATTGAAAAAAAAAAGGGGTGTGACGGCGGCGATGCCTTTACACTATGAATTTATATAATAATGCGGTTTGTGTCGCGTGTTATTGAGCTAGGTACATCAGAGGGTAGGGCACAGGTTACGAGTACAACTGAATGATGTGCGCGCGCCGCACGCAACCGACGACAACCCCGCACACCGACAACGGCCATGCCTGCAAATATACAAAACCAGATAAATTATTGTGGAAGCCTATAACAGCACAGTTCTCCCCGCGAATAGTAAATAGAAAGGAGAAATTTTATAATTTTTATTTAAATTATCCAACCAAATTAATCAAAGCCGCGACGTTTTAAAAATTATTTTTATTGGTGCTCTTATTCAACATCGGTCGAAGAATTTATTATGTCATGAAAAAAATCACCTCTGTGGCCAACATTATTTACTAAGGGCCGGTTTTTTGATCTGTAGTTAACTCAACCAATGGTTAAACATAGTAACTAATGATTGAATTTTGGCTAAATGTGTTTGCCAAAATGCCATGCTTACTATTTTTTTAATGACTGAGTTAAAAATGAATACATTCATGTTAAAAAAAATATATGTTTAGCCTTTCACATTTAGCCATTACTGAGTACAGCCGAATAATGAAAAGGTTAGGCACCTATTTACTGTGAAGAGTTAAATTGTCATTGACACAATGTCAGTTCGAAAAGATGAAATACGTGGCGTGAAAACATTCCAATGTTTTTTTTTTTTTAAATTAGGTATTGCTAATTGCTTCACCTTTTCGTTCTCCTACTGTACTTGCCTCCCATCTAGATCTAACAGTGGATTATTACTACCACAGAATGCAATGCTTACCAGTTTATCGGCTAGTTAGGTGCCCAATAGGACTGCGAGTAACTAGGCTTGCTCGCTGCCGGCTTGCTGGATGACGCCCGACCGCCGCCCGCTCCACTCTCCTGAGATAAGGTAGTTACACGTTAATAACGTTATCATAGATAATACAGATGGGTTATGGGATAGCCAGATGTCAACAGCAATATCAAAATGTTATTATTTTTTATTCTGGATGTAGGCTAAAGTTATGACTTTTAAAAATTAATATTAAATTTAATATTGGGAATATATGTATTAACCACCACCTCAAATAATTACTTATCCGAAGCAACTATAAAAAAGTGTAAGTAAATTAAAATTTTGCCATGAATTGTTAATATTTAATTAGTAAAATGGTTTCTGAATCATAGAATTTTGTGATATATAAAAATAAAAAAGAAAACAATTATTTAAAAGCACAAAAAGTTTTTGTCAGAAGTGGGATTCGAACCCACGCCCACAGAAGTGGACTGCGACCTGAACGCAGCGCCTTAGACCGCTCGGCCATCCTGACATGTCTAACAAAGACGAAATTACGCTTCAGTATTCGATACATTCTATTTGTATTGAGAAATTATCTAAAGTTGAACTTTTAATTAACTGCAGTAAAATGACAGCTTTACCACTTTTTAACGAAATTTAAATAGTGATGTGACAAAAGAAACGATTCATTCGGTTCAAAATCGATCAATGTTAAATTGATTTTATAAAAGAGGATAAGTAGTATATTTATAATGAAATTAAGGTTAATAGAAGTTTACAATACAAAAAAAATGGAATGCTTAATTATTGTTTTGACATCACATCACATTAGTGATCGAATTGAATTTATAAAACGCATTAATTCTAATCATAAACATTTCTTTTAAATATTCTTATTTGAGGTATTTGGTGTTTTGCTAATAACCCTTAGTAAACAATAAATCTGCCTAGCCTTTTCCCAACTATGTTGGGGTCGGCTTCCAGTCTAACCGGATGCAGCTGAATACGAGTATTTTACATGGAGCGACTGCCTATCTGACCTCCACAACCCAGTTACTGGGTAATACGATACCCCTTGAAAAGACTGATTGTCAGACTTTCGGGCTTCTGACGACCCGTAACGACCGTCAAAGATCCGCGAGTGAAAGCCGGGACCAACGGCTTATCGTGCATTCCGAGGCACGGACGAGTCTCGGTATGAAAAGATGGTCACCCATCCACGGAGCAACCCCGGGAAGCGTAGCTTAACCTGATAGATCGACCCGTGCGGCTAATATTACTTAGCCACGAACGTTATTCCTATTGGAAAGTTTAATGTACTTTTTACATTTGATTTAGATCGATATCGTAATATTTTTAGAATAAAAAAATTAAACAAAAAGATGTTTTAGGAAAGTATGTACGTATTTACGCTGATTCAGAATCACAGTCGTTATATTTAATTTATTGTCATACGTTTGATTCTGTTGTCGTTTAATATCTAAAAGAGTGGCCTTTACCAGATCTAGTTCGAAGGAAATGTTTATTTGTACCTAATCGAAAAATAAAACGATGTTTCATTGCGTTTTTAAACTGTTTGCGCTGTAGCATGGTGCGGGTGACATTTAACGAACCGTTCCTTTTTACATTTGAACGTCACCGCGATTTTATTTTATTACAATCATGATTGAATATTTTAGCTGCACCCTAAATGTCATAGTCGTAAAATACGGAATCAATAATAACTGTAGTAAATTAAATAAATAAATAAATTTACCCTGCCAAAATGTTATCTCTACAATTAAAATCAAATTGAATCAAAAACGAAGCAATGTGTTACGCGTGTAACGTAACTCCATACACATGTTTAGTGATGGGAGGTATTGCTATGATGGGTAGTCGATAGGTCTATCGACATATTTTATAGAAAAAGAAGTTTGCTGTATGTATTTTTTTTTTATCGACATAAACACACCGGCACAGCGCCTTCTTTCCATGGGGGTAAGCAGAAACTGGATATCTTTACTGTGTGTTTATTAGTAAAGTGTTTCAATGTTTAGGATAGCATAAAACTAGCTTATAATTTTGGAATAGCCGTCAATCTTGAACTTTTGGCTCACAACCAGAACATAGTAAAAGAAAATATGTATTTCGCACCAGACCAACTTCATTATGTCAAGATGCAAGTATAATTACAAAGTTATCAATTGCTGTTGGAATATGGCATGGAAAAACATCGAGAGATTTATTGCGAAGTTATAAACGAGCACAAACATATAGCAGAATCAAAATAAACCTATCAAACATGTACCTAAAGCTACACACTCAATAAATTATTGACAAATATACAGGGTAGCAGGGACATCGACGCGTAGCCTGTTACCATGGATTACAGTACATTAAGGCGCGGCTCCACCGCGGTGCACGGAGAGGCTACGCACGTGTATTAAGCTTCGCTTTGTAAGAAAATGTATGTGGTTGTGTCCACTGCAACCCACGGAGAGGCTACGCATGAATTGACGTCATTGATACACGCGTGGCTTGCTCGAATAGGCGGTTACATAGCTCAACGCTGTCAACGTGGGTCTACGTTTCCACTGGAGTACACGAATAAGACCCACGACTATGTACAGCTCGGTTATCGCAGAGCAGTTTTCAGTCATACACGTTGTGGAACGGACGCGTTTCGTGTTTCTCGTATATATCGTATCGAGGTACTCATAGAATGGCATTGGTACTGACTTTGCTAGACAGTTCTTCTGACGAAAAAAAAAAGCTTGCTCGAATAAGCGGTTACGTAGCTCAACGCTGTCAGCGTGGGTCTACCCGTGCGCCGTGCCACGCTACACATAGTCGTGGGTCATATTCGTGTACTTCAGTGGAAACGTAGACCCACGTTGTCAAACAAATGAATACACGCAGCTAAAATGCGCCGCGTGTCCGTGCACAGCGTGCACTGCGGTGGAGCCGCGCCTTTATTCTGGAACCCAGCGTTGAAAAATTTCGTCGGTTATTAAAAAAAAAAAAATTGCCGTTTCCTACAAAAGTGCAATATCTACGCGGTCAGAATGTATGGCACAACAAGTTTTTTTTTTTAAATCCAGATCATGTAAGTATTGAATCCATTGTAACAGGTTGCGCGTCGATGTCCCTACCATCCTGTATAAGCGTACATTCGAAACAGATACATGCAAAAATGTGTGTAAGGCGGGTAGTAAGTCAACAGTTTAAAACTTAGAAGATAATATTATATATTATATAGCGATACAAATACATACAAGTTAACTTTTTCAATGACATGTGTTGTTGCCAAAATGAAATGGATTTTTGTTTTTGGAAATTTTATATTTTACTAGCTGACCCGACCGAACTTTCACCTTCTCCAATTTCAAGAGTTCATACAAACATTCCATGAAAATAAACCTTTTCCCAAATCTGAAAATTTTCCGGGAAACTTCCTAATTTCCTTTCCATCAAAACGGATTACTATTACGAACATTAAAAAAAATATATAAAAAAATAGCCAAATCGGTCCAGCAGTTCTCAAGTGATGCGCTTACCAACGCACAGCATTTGATTTTTATTTATATAGATAGACAAGGTCTCCAAACTTAGTCTAAGTACCTAATTAGATATTATAATTTTAGTGGCAGTAACAGGAGAAGCTGGTGGGAAGGGGAACTAGAGGGGCTCGTGGCAAAGTAATAATAACAGCCGCACTGATCAATCGATCAGGTTAAGCTGCGCTTGTTGCGATTGGTCGGTGGATGGGTATGGGTATCTTTACATATCAAGACCACGCCGTGCCTTGGAAAGACGTTAAGCCGATGGTCCCGGATGTCATTCGTGGATTTTTGACAGTCGTTACGGGTCGTCGGAAGCCCGAAAGTCTGACAAGCAGTCTTGCCAAGGGGAATCGTATTACCCAGTAACTGGGTCAGATAGGCAGTCGGTCCATATAAAATACTGGTATTCAGCTGCATAACAACACAGTTGGGAAAAGGCTATGATGATGAACTAACAGGAGAAGCTATATTGACGACTTGGTTGTTTCTTCTTGTTTCAGACACATTGGCCGGAAAAAGCAACAGTATGAGATGTAGACATCTATAGAGGAGACCTATGCCACGCAGTGGGATACAGCATAGGTTGCTAATTAATATAGGTAACAATAATTAACCGATTGCTCGATTGATTCGATTGCTCATTGAAAAGGTTAACACAGTTCAGTTAATAGGTGCATAGAATACATATAGTGAGTTAATAAATATGTATGTATGTATATATTAACTTACCCGCCTATTATGACTACTGTTCACCCGTACATCCATCTACAAACGAAAGCAAACTCTAAGAAATATAATAAAAACTTAATCAACTGAATGTATCGCATGCATAAACAAAAATATCTTGTTCTTTTATGCTCTGTTTCACAATGCGTTCTGGGATGATTCTAAACTGTTCAGTGGTTATTTCACGTTTATCGAAAGTGGATTTGTTTGCACTATAACCTGTTCCAATGTATCTGATGAAAATGTAAACAAACCCAATCAGAAAACGAACTCACGGCTACATATCAAGCTACAAATGTCCAGTATAAGCCGAACTCGCCTTGTATAGGATTACCATACAATGAGAGGTCAGCTTATGCTGGAAATGTATAGCTTGATATGTATAGTTCGCGTCACGTAAGTTTGCCGCTCTGAAACCAGGCGTTCCGATGCGCATGGCCGCCATGCCATGTTTTAGTATAGATATTGACTACTGCGCAGTCATTTGTAACCTACTTCAGAGCGGCAAACTTACATAACACGAACTATAGCCGTGTGTACCTGCGGATGACAATTTGTAGTATACATATTTATGCCTAAAATTCTAATTTTAAATCCCCTTAAGATATTTTTCGTTTTTAGTCAGTGATTACGTAAGAATTAAACCTGAACAGGGTTTGTTTACACTTTCATCTAATACTTTTGGAATAGATCATAGTCCAACACTGATTTGAAATTAATTTGTGCAAAATTTCCGATTGTAGCCATATTATGACGTGTCAGAGCCATATTTATTTCACTGCTGGAGAAGGAATGGATTTTTACAACTCTAATGGCTCCATCTCTTTTCCGCAAAGAAACAACGTTAGTTTCACACTTCAATATACAACTTCTGATTCAAAATCGACTGGCAAGACAAGCATACAGACAGACAACAAAGAAAGCTAAATATCAGCTGTCCCAGAACTCATTTTTTATGAAACAGTCTTGGAGCATAGAGGCAGTAGACGAATGCAAGTTGTACTGTCGCGCTAATCAACTGACATGAAATGTATAAAGCCGCCATCTTGAATGACAAACATGCTTTGGGATCAGGCACCTCGGCCATTACGCGACCCATTTTTTGACGAAAAAGTCTAAACAATGTTAAAGTCCATAAAAAATACAAAATTTTGAATACAGTACGGAACATTCAAAATTTCACGGTTTTTATCCCCAAATTTTGAAGAAATTTCGCAAAAATCTCATTGATTTTATAAAAGACAATATCTATCTAAAATGAAAAAAATGATTGTCCTATTGGTTGCTCAGCCTTCAGCCTATATGCTCAAAGATACATGATTCTATATAACTCTCGTGTCGATCATGCTACACTCGTGTGGTGGTAATTCGCAACGCAATCTATGCACGTTTCGATAACTTCTATTATCTACGATATAGTAGGGGTTTCTATCAAATGATTCATGAATATTGTACAAACTTATTTTTTGGGATGTTTTTGTATGTCGCATAACGATTGAGACAGACGCCGAGCGAGTACGCGCGTGGCTTTTGTGTGTTGGTAAGGTTTGTGTGTGTTTTGGTAGTTACCTGATGCTGCTGAGGCGCGTGGTGGTGCGGGTGGTGGTGCGGCGGCGCGGGGATGTACAGGTGCGACGCGCCGCCGAACGGAGGGGGCGTGCCGCTGTGGAACGACGCCTTCTCGTAACTCTGCGGCAACCGACTAGCTTAGCTACACTCTCACACACACATGTACAGACGGAGGCGTGTGGAACGACGCCTTCTCGTAACTCTGCGGCAACCGACTAGCTTAGCTACACTCTCACACACACATGTACAGACGGAGGCGTGTGGAACGACGCCTTCTCGTAACTCTGCGGCAACCGACTAGCTTAGCTACACTCTCACACACACATGTACAGACGGAGGCGTGTGGAACGACGCCTTCTCGTAACTCTGCGGCAACCGACTAGCTTAGCTACACTCTCACACACACATGTACAGACGGAGGCGTGTGGAACGACGCCTTCTCGTAACTCTGCGGCAACTGACTAGCTCAGCTACACTCTCACACACACATGTACAGACGGAGGCGTGTGGAACGACGCCTTCTCGTAACTCTGCGGCAACCAACTAGCTTAGCTACACTCTCACACACACATGTACAGACGGAGGCGCGTGGAACGACGCCTTCTCGTAACTCTGCGGCAACCGACTAGCTTAGCTACACTCTCACACACACATGTACAGACGGAGGCGTGTGGAACGACGCCTTCTCGTAACTCTGCGGCAACCGACTAGCTTAGCTACACTCTCACACACACATGTACAGACGGAGGCGTGTGGAACGACGCCTTCTCGTAACTCTGCGGCAACCGACTAGCTTAGCTACACTCTCACACACACATGTACAGACGGAGGCGTGTGGAACGACGCCTTCTCGTAACTCTGCGGCAACCGACTAGCTTAGCTACACTCTCACACACACATGTACAGACGGAGGCGTGTGGAACGACGCCTTCTCGTAACTCTGCGGCAACCGACTAGCTTAGCTACACTCTCACACACACATGTACAGACGGAGGCGTGTGGAACGACGCCTTCTCGTAACTCTGCGGCAACCGACTAGCTTAGCTACACTCTCACACACACATGTACAGACGGAGGCGTGTGGAACGACGCCTTCTCGTAACTCTGCGGCAACTGACTAGCTCAGCTACACTCTCACACACACATGTACAGACGGAGGCGTGTGGAACGACGCCTTCTCGTAACTCTGCGGCAACCAACTAGCTTAGCTACACTCTCACACACACATGTACAGACGGAGGCGCGTGGAACGACGCCTTCTCGTAACTCTGCGGCAACCGACTAGCTTAGCTACACTCTCACACACACATGTACAGACGGAGGCGTGTGGAACGACGCCTTCTCGTAACTCTGCGGCAACCAACTAGCTTAGCTACACTCTCACACACACATGTACAGACGGAGGCGCGTGGAACGACGCCTTCTCGTAACTCTGAGGCAACCGACTAGCTTAGCTACACTCTCACACACACATGTACAGACGGAGGCGTGTGGAACGACGCCTTCTCGTAACTCTGCGGCAACCGACTAGCTTAGCTACACTCTCACACACACATGTACAGACGGAGGCGTGTGGAACGACGCCTTCTCGTAACTCTGCGGCAACCAACTAGCTTAGCTACACTCTCACACACACATGTACAGACGGAGGCGCGTGGAACGACGCCTTCTCGTAACTCTGAGGCAACCGACTAGCTTAGCTACACTCTCACACACACATGTACAGACGGAGGCGTGTGGAACGACGCCTTCTCGTAACTCTGCGGCAACCGACTAGCTTAGCTACACTCTCACACACACATGTACAGACGGAGGCGTGTGGAACGACGCCTTCTCGTAACTCTGCGGCAACTGACTAGCTCAGCTACACTCTCACACACACATGTACAGACGGAGGCGCGTGGAACGACGCCTTCTCGTAACTCTGCGGCAACCAACTAGCTTAGCTACACTCTCACACACACATGTACAGACGGAGGCGCGTGGAACGACGCCTTCTCGTAACTCTGCGGCAACCGACTAGCTTAGCTACACTCTCACACACACATGTACAGACGGAGGCGCGTGGAACGACGCCTTCTCGTAACTCTGCGGCAACCGACTAGCTTAGCTACACTCTCACACACACATGTACAGACGGAGGCGCGTGGAACGACGCCTTCTCGTAACTCTGCGGCAACCAACTAGCTTAGCTACACTCTCACACACACATGTACAGACGGAGGCGCGTGGAACGACGCCTTCTCGTAACTCTGCGGCAACCGACTAGCTTAGCTACACTCTCACACACACATGTACAGACGGAGGCGTGTGGAACGACGCCTTCTCGTAACTCTGCGGCAACCGACTAGCTTAGCTACACTCTCACACACACATGTACAGACGGAGGCGTGTGGAACGACGCCTTCTCGTAACTCTGCGGCAACCAACTAGCTTAGCTACACTCTCACACACACATGTACAGACGGAGGCGTGTGGAACGACGCCTTCTCGTAACTCTGCGGCAACCGACTAGCTTAGCTACACTCTCACACACACATGTACAGACGGAGGCGTGTGGAACGACGCCTTCTCGTAACTCTGCGGCAACTGACTAGCTCAGCTACACTCTCACACACACATGTACAGACGGAGGCGTGTGGAACGACGCCTTCTCGTAACTCTGCGGCAACCAACTAGCTTAGCTACACTCTCACACACACATGTACAGACGGAGGCGCGTGGAACGACGCCTTCTCGTAACTCTGCGGCAACCGACTAGCTTAGCTACACTCTCACACACACATGTACAGACGGAGGCGCGTGGAACGACGCCTTCTCGTAACTCTGCGGCAACCAACTAGCTTAGCTACACTCTCACACACACATGTACAGACGGAGGCGCGTGGAACGACGCCTTCTCGTAACTCTGCGGCAACCGACTAGCTTAGCTACACTCTCACACACACATGTACAGACGGAGGCGTGTGGAACGACGCCTTCTCGTAACTCTGCGGCAACCAACTAGCTTAGCTACACTCTCACACACACATGTACAGACGGAGGCGTGTGGAACGACGCCTTCTCGTAACTCTGCGGCAACCGACTAGCTTAGCTACACTCTCACACACACATGTACAGACGGAGGCGTGTGGAACGACGCCTTCTCGTAACTCTGCGGCAACTGACTAGCTCAGCTACACTCTCACACACACATGTACAGACGGAGGCGTGTGGAACGACGCCTTCTCGTAACTCTGCGGCAACCAACTAGCTTAGCTACACTCTCACACACACATGTACAGACGGAGGCGCGTGGAACGACGCCTTCTCGTAACTCTGCGGCAACCGACTAGCTTAGCTACACTCTCACACACACATGTACAGACGGAGGCGCGTGGAACGACGCCTTCTCGTAACTCTGCGGCAACCAACTAGCTTAGCTACACTCTCACACACACATGTACAGACGGAGGCGCGTGGAACGACGCCTTCTCGTAACTCTGCGGCAACCGACTAGCTTAGCTACATTCTCACACACACATGTACAGACGGAGGCGCGTGGAACGACGCCTTCTCGTAACTCTGCGGCAACCAACTAGCTTAGCTACACTCTCACACACACATGTACAGACGGAGGCGCGTGGAACGACGCCTTCTCGTAACTCTGCGCCAACCGACTAGCTTAGCTACACTCTCACACACACATGTACAGACGGAGGCGTGTGGAACGACGCCTTCTCGTAACTCTGCGGCAACTGACTAGCTCAGCTACACTCTCACACACACATGTACAGACGGAGGCGTGTGGAACGACGCCTTCTCGTAACTCTGCGGCAACCGACTAGCTTAGCTACACTCTCACACACACATGTACAGACGGAGGCGTGTGGAACGACGCCTTCTCGTAACTCTGCGGCAACTGACTAGCTCAGCTACACTCTCACACACACATGTACAGACGGAGGCGTGTGGAACGACGCCTTCTCGTAACTCTGCGGCAACCAACTAGCTTAGCTACACTCTCACACACACATGTACAGACGGAGGCGCGTGGAACGACGCCTTCTCGTAACTCTGCGGCAACCAACTAGCTTAGCTACACTCTCACACACACATATACAGACGGAGGCGTGTGGAACGACGCCTTCTCGTAACTCTGCGGCAACCGAATAGCTTAGCTACACTCTCACACACACATGTACCGATGGAGGCGTGTGGAACGTCGCCTTCTCGTAACTCTGCGGCAACCGACTAGCTTAGCTACACTCTCACACACACATGTACCGATGGAGGCGTGTGGAACGTCGCCTTCTCGTAACTCTGCGGCAACCGACTAGCTTAGCTACACTCTCACACACACATATACAGACGGAGGCGTGTGGAACGACGCCTTCTCGTAACTCTGCGGCAACCGACTAGCTTAGCTACATTCTCACACACATGTACCGATGGAGGCGTGTGGAACAGCACTTTCTCATAACTCTGCGGAGAGCGACCAGCTTAGCTACAAACTCACATACAAAGCTACACTCTGTCACCGAGCCAAACCTCATGCTTCTTCTACTCATATAAAGGAAAAAACATTGCACTTTGACAAAAATTCAAACCACAACCCAAAAATAATAAAATAGGTATTTTATTAAGATGACAACCTACAAAGACATTGTACGCTTCTTGTCGCACCACACGATATCTACGCAAAACGTCATGACCGCTCTAAACATAAGACGTATACGATCGTATGTCAATGACCAAATCATAGTGATGTTAAGTGCAAAACACTAACTTTACGGATCTTTTGGCGCAAGGCCCAAATCGGAACTATGCTGCCATCTTGTTTTTGTCAAAAAAAATTGTCAAATTATTTCCGCGTAGATGGCGCTGTTACTTTCACTCAGTTGCCAATGGTGTTCCTAGCTGAAAACTTTGCCGCGAGATAACGCTAAGTGTTTTTTCTAATCGCCGATTGGTCGCTTTGTCTTCAAGATGACTTTGACAAGTGATAAAACACACAGCGATCTCTTGCGGCTAAGCTTCCGGGAAACAACCCCATCGCACAAATATTTACCAACAGAGTCATTTGAGCACCAAAAGATCCTGTAGCAGTGTATAGCTGATACCAAGTTTAGAGCGACCAAGAACTTTTACATACACAGTAAGTTTTGTTTTTACATGCAGGTTCACATACGGTCGGCCAAAAAAGTGGTCTACCAGTTTTAACAACGTTCCTCCTAACAACTGAAAATACCGCTTTGTATTCCGTATGGTTGTCTTACTGCCGGGATGTAAATTTAAACTAGGAACATAAAGTAGTCGGTACAAAATACAAAAAACAAGAAAGCAAACAAAACAGACCTAATAAATGACGTGCATACAAAGTTTAATCTTACGAGTGGTACACCACTTTTTTAGATAACTGTACTTACAAGTCACGGGCGCGACCGTTTATGACAGTTAAGTTTCAAAAATCTTCGAAGTTTCCAAATGGTTTTGTCTATCAAGACGGACTGACGGTTTTGAAGGTACGGCACTGAGCACAGTAGGCTGCTCATGCTCGGTTTCCGAGAACCTCAGATAAACTTAATAGCTATTGATTCGACACGATTTTCTATTTAAGCGAATTCCTTCCTTATGCTCTGTTTTTTGAGGTCCTAAGATAAACCCTCGACAGTAGTAATTCACTCGACTTTTAAGCTAAATTCTTCCCTAACGAAGTGTTCAGAAACACGATACCGAACCAATAATCACTATCGAAAGGATGAACTCCCGTTTTAAAACCTCGGAAACCGGGCAACAGTGCCGTAGCTATTGGCGTTGTGTTGCGACATCGCTTTGCCTGTGTTGCACTCATGCGTCGAAATCACAAAGTAACATTTAGTTCGTGGTCCAAATCAAAGCGGTGCGACGACACAACGCAACGACAACGCCCGCGTAGCCTCGCTTATATTGGTCTGTTCCAATAGTGTCTGATGAAAACGTAAACATGAATGAAGTGAGATAAAAATACAACGTATAGTATTTTTATCTCACGAATCGACATGCGCTTTACTTGTAATGTGTGTGTGTGTGTGTGTGTTATGTGGTGACGCTACTCGTCTTCACGCACACATTCACAGCGTGTTTGTACACTTGGTAAATACAGGTAAAGCGCATGACGCTTCGTGAAATAAAAACACTGTACCTGTGGAAGCCAATTTGTAGTGTCACTTACAAATTGAGTGCTTTGATTTTATTCAGGCAAGCTTAGTACTTTTTATTCGGTCTACTGATCAGAAATTGTGCACGTGAATTGTAATGCTTAAATCCGAAATTCTAATTTTGAATAATAATAAATATGTTTTTCATTGGACAAGTGAGGTTAATTTTATAAATACTCAAACATTTTTTGTGAAAAACCGGCCAAGTGAGTGGCGGATCACGCACAATTTCCGTGGTTGAATTTATCCCAAGAACAAACTTAACATTGTAGTTGAGAAACATGTTCTCCCATACATTCCAACTGCAAATGTAAGTTTGTACGCACAATATTGAGAGATTTACCTACCATGTTATTTTGAGACCACAGATTTCTTTTTTTTTTCAAGAAGTTTTCCTTTAATCTATAGATATAGAACTATTTATTTTAAAAAAAAAAAATATATATATATATATATATATTTGAGACCCTCACAGTAAGCCTTTTCATTTGATATGCCACACGTTACAGTTTGCAAAACTTTTTTTTTATTTTCTTATTTGCCCTCCAAAATTAACCCTCATATTCAAAATTCATTTATTTACGGTACACATCCGTGTTTGGGTCACTGAAATTCTCATAAGTGTACCAAATTTCAACTTAATCGGTTCATTCGATTCGGAGCAAATTGGCTGTGACAGACGGACAGACACACACAAGTGATCCTATAAGGGTTCCGTTTTTTTTTCCTTTTGAGGTACGGAACGCTAAAAAGTGATGAGATATAAAATGGAAGCCTTCTAAATAAAGATATGTTACTAATTCCGTTTAAATAGTGATTGTGTAAGAAGTTAACCTGAACAGGGTTTGTTTGTTTGTACATTCATTAGATACTTTTGGAACTGACTATAGTTTGAACATGTAGCTCTATGGTTACTGACCGTCGCGTCCGCCACGTTTACATGAGTACAGTATGTAATGGTTGACTATACTCACATTGACCTTGTTGAGAGCGACGTGCGTCTTGGCGTACATCGCGTTGGTGAGATCTGCCGTAGCGGCGCCGCCCGACTTGTTCGCGTTACCCGTGTACGGTCCACCTACATGACATACCATGATTTATTGGTTCCACTCATTAAGGCGCGCCAGGGTGGCTTCTTGCGTTTTTGTCATTTGCGGGTCAGTATCAGTTTTATGTTGATCAAAATATTATCTGCGACCGTAACAATAAAACTGTGTATGGACAGAAATATAATAATCAATACAACTCTCGAAATTCAAATTATCCTATTGAACGACCATTTCATGAAATAATGATTACCTATTTGATGTCAATAACTTTGAGAGTTGTATTAATGACTCTAACGATAATAATTATCTAAATTATTATTGGCAAATATATCGGTTAATATATATCAGTTATCTGGTTTCCATAGTACAAGCTCTGCTTAGTTTGGGATCAGATGACCGTGTGTGAATAATGTCCCAGGATGATATATTATTATTATATTCTATTTTTAAATATTTTTTTGGTAGCCTTTTAACCCACTAAGTCAGCATAAAAAAATAATATAAATAAACCACAATTCCCAGGAGGTACATATTTTTATCAACATACAACCTGACACTGACCTGCAAATTGTAAAAAAAAAAAACGTTAAGAAAATTTGAATTTCGTAGCGCTTCCCCCTTTACGGTTTTTTTTTTATAGTGAAATAAATACATAATTTATAATACACACAGTCTTCAGTCAGAAACAATAATGTACGAACGGCAGCAGGTCAAGCTACCCGAAACTGTCAAATTTTCCCAATCAACCTTCAACCTAATGCTTTTAGCGATAAAGTTGAAAATCTATTAAAGAAATTGGACAGATTGTAGTAGCTTGATGTCTGTACATGTATGAAAAAAAGGGGGGAAGGTTCACAAGGCATCAAAAAAGGGGGAAGAGCTCATAGGGCATCAAAAAAGGGGGAAAGAGCTCATTGGGCATCAAAAAAGGGGGGAAGAGCTAATAGAGCATGAAAAAAAAAACATGTTTTCTTTCTTTATTTCAAAAAGAGGGAAGAGCTCATAGGGCAGCAAAAAAGGGGGGACGAGCTCATAGGGCATCAAAAAAGGGGGAAGAGCTCATAGGGCATCAACAAAGGGGAAGAGCACAAAGGGCATAAAAAGGGGGAAGAGCTCATAGGGCGGCAAAAATGGAGGAAGAGCTCATAGGGCATCAAAAAAGGGGAAGAGCTCATAGCCCTCTTCTCTC
This sequence comes from Dicycla oo, assembly GCA_948252095.1. Classification (NCBI taxonomy): domain Eukaryota; kingdom Metazoa; phylum Arthropoda; class Insecta; order Lepidoptera; family Noctuidae; genus Dicycla; species Dicycla oo. The sequence goes on from OX411733.1 coordinate 1,590,475, forward strand.
TTGAATGGCAATGAAATGAATGAATTGAGACCAAACGAACATAGTACCACAATAAGAGCAAGAGCATTCTTTTCCTGATAATCTTGACATTTATACTCCACTGGTTTAGGTAATTAACTAAAGGCAAACAAATCGTAAAAAGGGTTTTTATAGACACTGTTGAGTATGTGTACACTGTACATAAAAAGGAAGAGCTCATAGGGCATCAAAAAAGGGGAAGAGCTCATAGCCCTCTTCTCTCTTGAATGGCAATGAAATGAATGAATTGAGACCAAACGAACATAGTACCACAATAAGAGCAAGAGCATTCTTTTCCTGATAATCTTGACATTTATACTCCACTGGTTTAGGTAATTAACTAAAGGCAAACAAATCGTAAAAAGGGTTTTTATAGACACTGTTGGGTATGTGTACACTGTACATAAAAATAGGGAAATACATTTAAAACAGTTCTCAACTGTCCAATTACTTTAAAATGGCTTTGATTGCTGGTAAACCACAATGAATTACACTTCAAATTGCAAACACAACAAAAACCCGTCATGGCGGTAAGCTGGCATTTTGATTGATTAGTGGTTTGACATGTTTAATACTCAAAAAGAGGGCTGAAGTGATAATATTGTGACAGCTGACAGTCCTCTTTCTATGGTCAATGATCGATCTATGGTTTACTGTCATTGTTTTTATGCACAGAGTAACTAAATCGGTGAGACGCCATGTTGAACGTCGATAAAAATAATTGATAAATGTCAATTCCCTAGCACAACAATATACATTTAAATGAATTATCTGCATTTTTCTCGATTCTACGGATTTTTTTTTTTTTGAGTTAGTGTACACAAACCTGGCCACTACAGCCTGGCCCATTGCTTTAACAATACAATACAATATTGATATAATAATATATAATACAATGACAGCCTGGCCCCCATTTTGAAACATCTTCTTTATAATTTATTTTTAAACTACTCTTCGTAAGTATAACTGTTTGAGCATAAACATGACATTGGCTAAATGCACAAACCGTGCGAAGCCAAAAGGAAGAAAAAAAAAAACTGTTTGAGCACAATTTTTTAGGTAGTCAGTACTGACAGGTATTACGTTTAGTCGGTTAGCCTTTGACAGCTCTCTCGTCACGTGTTTTTTTGTTTACCTTTTGTTAACAATTTAAAACAATGGAGCATAAGTAAGGATAGACCGACGAAAGAATACTCTGTACCTGTTAAAAGTGTTTACACAAAAAGAATTTGGTATAGTTGGATAGAATGTGCATTCGCTCGTTTGGTTTGAACCGACTTTTAGAAATAATTGATTGGCCAGGCCCCTAAGATTTGATTGTTTGCACGACTGTTAAGTATGGGGGTTCTGGGCTCGATCTCCAGGTCAGGCAAAAGGTTCTTGGTTTTTCCATCAGGAATTAAAAAAGCATAGAAAAAATAATACATTTATTTGCGTCGACATGACGCCCACAAAATAAAATAGTAAAACATAAATTTCAACAAATCACAAATCTTTACATCCCCAATTCCTTAGCAACAATCTGGTCAGTCATATTTTGCGCCCGGATAAGCCTACGTTCACAAGGCGTTCAACTGTACGGTATTTTATTGTAAAACTAGCTGACCCGACAGACGTAGTCCTGTTCAAATTTGATGTCTAAGAAAATTAATATTCTTCATATTTTTTTCTTTTTGTGGACTTTTCCGATGTTTTAATAGTTATTCTGCTATTCGGGACGGAGACAAATACAACAAATCATAAACCATGACAATCGGACAAGCCGTTCTCAAGTTATAAGTGTTCGAACAAACCAGACTGTGTTTTATATATACAGGATTACTTGTAATTCGACGTACTTATATCCGTCAGAGGATGATAGAAGGCCAAAATGCAACAAATCGAATCCCCCATATGTATGGCCGAAATTCAATATTTTCGAGATATGTATTTGAATTTTAAGGGTTTTTCGATATTTACCCAAAATTTGACATTTAATTCCAAATAAAAAAAAATAAAAAAAACTACGTATTTGAAAGGGTACCATTACAAATGATGTTGTAGCTGGCAGTTCAATTAAACCATGAACATAATTAATAGTACTTATAGAGGAAGCGTCAGGGTAGCTCGCGAAATTCAAATTTTCTTACGTTTTTTGCAATTTGCAAGTCAGTATTAAGTTATATGTTAAATAAAGTATGATTTCCGGCCGTAACAAATATGTTTTTACAGAATTATAATCATTAGAATCAGTATTTATATGTTAGAAACTATTCAAAATTATTTTAAAAAGTTTGTTGTATGGCCAAGTCGCGTTATTTGAGTTCGAAGATTAAAAACAGTAGTAATGTAATTAAAACGACTTGGAATATTATTAATAGTGAAACGGGAAGGTCTAATAACCGAAGTGCTGACTACAGCCTGTCTATTAATGACAATATAATAAAATCAGACTCACAAGTCGCCGCGGCCTTTGAAAATTTCTTTTCAGATATTCCCGTTTCAACTACTAAATCCCTAAACTCATCAACTTCTGTTGCCGAGTCTTTGCTTAAGGAAAATGTTAATGCTTGCGATTCGGAATTTAATTTTGAACAAATTACCTGTAGAGACATAATTAAAACCTTTCACACTTTAAATGTAAAAAAGACAGCAGATCTGTGGGGTAATTCTGTAGAAGTTGCTAAGTCTATTATTGACATTGTAGCACCTACTTTAGCTCTTATCTTTAATAACTGTATCGACTGTGGGGAGTTTCCTGACCTCATGAAATATAGTAAAATAATACCTTTGTTTAAATCAGGTAGTACATCAGACCCCACAAATTATAGACCTATTTCAGTACTACCTACGTTTAGTAAAATTTTTGAGAAATTAATTTTAGACCAATTGCAAAGATTTTTTAACACGTTCTGTGCGGCCGACACGTATGTGCGATTTTCGAACCTTCACCAAGTGCTACCGTCGCATATGCGTGTCCATACAATTTATGTACTTCCTTCGAATGCGGCGCGCCGCACCTGTGGGTTTTTTGTGGGTTTTTTGTAGCAGTGAATGTGTTAATAAACATAAATTATTACATAACAAGCAGTTCGGTTTTACAAAGGGTCGTTCAACTACTGGTGTTGAACTTTTAGGACATATTTATAATGCATGGGAAGACAAATGCGATGCCTTGGGCATCTTTTGTGATTTGTCCAAGGCATTCGATTGCGTTCTTCATGAAACGTTAATCAGGAAACTCCGCCATTACGGGATCCGGAACACCGCTCTGGATCTTCTTACTTCATACTTGAGTAATAGGATTCAGAGCGTTGACGTTAATGGAAAAAGATCGCCCGGATCTATAGTAACAATGGGGGTCCCACAGGGCTCGATTCTTGGTCCTTTCTTATTTCTTATTTATATTAACGATTTGCCCTACCTCATTAAGGATAATCATGATATAGTTTTGTTTGCGGATGATACCTTCACTTTTGTTTAAACTTAAACGTCAGCAGCTGGTTACTGACGATGTAAACAGAGCGATCTCAAAAGTAGTTCACTGGTTCAGTATTAATAATTTACTCCTTAATGAAAAAAAAACCAAATTCATTAAGTTTACACTACCTCACGTTAGGCAGGTGAAAACTAACGTGTTGATAAAGGGCGAAGAGTTTAATCCTGAAGATAGCACAGTATTCTTGGGCTTAACTTTGGATGCTAAGCTTCAGTGGGGCCCACATATAGATAAATTGTCAAAAAAGCTAAGCTCCGCAGCATACGCTGTTAGGAAAATTCGTAAATTAACCAACATAGAGACAGCCCGTTTAGTGTACTTTAGCTATTTTCATAGTATAATGTCGTACGGTATTCTGTTGTGGGGAAATGCAGCCGACATTCAGACTATCTTTGTTTTGCAGAAAAGAGCTGTTCGATGCATTTATAAATTAAGTCCGAGACAATCTCTCAGAGAGAAATTTAAGGAGATTAATATACTGACTTTGCCTTCTCAGTACATTTTTGAAAATCTTTTATATGCCCATAAAAACATTAAATTGTTTAAAAAATACAGTCATATCCACAATATAAATACTAGGAACAAACACAAATTTGTTGTACCTCCAACAAGGCTCAAGAAAATAGGTGGGTCATTCAGGTGTCAATGTATACGCTTTTATAATAAACTTCCAAGCCACGTTCAAGATCTGAGTCTTAATAAATTCAAATCATTCATTAAACGCAAGTTGTGTCAGAAAGGTTTTTATACCGTTAAAGATTATATTGAGGACAAAAAGGCTTGGGATTGAACTGCTCCAATTTTATTTTATATTATTTTTATTTTTGCATACTGAATATTGACATTAATATTTACTTTGTAAGTATTATATTATTTTACTTTATTGTGAATGTGAAGACTATGTAGGTCATTGCTTTTTTTTTTTTGTTTGTTTTATTTTTTCTCTCAGTTATTTTTAATCATGGTCTGGCAGTTTGAGTAATCTATGCGGCCTACCCCAATGTCCTTTCTTTGGTATTGTTCGTCGAATCGTTGAGCTCCTTAAGTTCTGAGTTGAGCTGCGCGATTACTGACAAATGCGTGCACTGACTGGACAGGTCCTCTCAATCTGTGTGGTTCTTTCCTCAAAAGACCATTTCAGACACCAATCTACATGGTCTTCACATGAAGTGACCAAGATTATGTCTGGACTTTATAAGAGACTGTGACCTCTGAGTTTGTTTCGGCCTTTCTTCTCAGAGTAGTCAGATACGAAACGCCGACCTCATCTAGTTTAAAAAAAAATATTGACTTGTAAAAGTGTTTGTACAAACCTACTTACAGAAATAAAAATCAATTATCATTTATCATTTATCAGTAATACAACTCCTTAAGTTAGTATAATCCTGAAATGTCAAGATTTCATGAAATAGTCATTTTTTGGGATTACCTGGTCTTAAAGAGTTGTATTGATCACTTTAATGATTCTAATTATGTAAATAGATACTTGTTACGACCGCAAATTATAATGATCAACGCACAATATAATAACGACTTCTAAATTGCTAAAAATGTAAGAAAATTTGAATTTCACGGGCTACCCTGACGCTTCCCCCTTAATTTAACAAAATAATTAAAATAATGAGCTACTGAAAAATATCTGCTGTAAAAGGAACAACAGGGTTTTTGTTACATATTGTATACTAAGCAGTATACACGATCAGATAAAGTTGACTCGATAGAATAAATTCGCAAAGTTACCTCTTTTCGAGTATTTTTTTTCCTGTATTTCCCTACTTTTTTTATATAAATATGTAATTTACATAAATAATGTTCATAGATGACTGGAGGGTTTACACACGATAGTTTTTTTAGTTTTTTTATTTACGAGGATTAAGATGAAAATTACAACGAAAAAGTGCAAGTGTTATTTTATTTACCATTTATACGTAAAGAAAACTACAGAGACAAAAGCAAATGCTTGGTGTGCTCTAATCTAAGACCCCGTATGAAGTGAACACTGGAATATTGACGTGTGACCTCAACATTTTACTATCACAATCGTACAGTACAGCGCCCTGTGTGAATGCATGGCCGCCAACAAGCTCGCCCGCTATTACATGGGACTTAAACATAACTGGTAAAATGTTGCTGCACTGTACACTTCTGCCATGAATCTCACCGTGAAAACTTAGGTGAAGTGAGCTGTCAATAGTGCCAATCCCTAGCATCATCTGCCGGGTTCGAAATTTCATTCGTCGATTCATTAATCTGGCCAAAATTTAATTTCACTTTCAGCTCTGTAACACTTGTTCATATGAAAATAGGTATTTTGGTATTTGGTATACCTACCTATTTTCATATGAGCATGTGTTACAGATCTAAAAGTCAAATTAAATTTTTGGCTGATGAATGAGTCGACGAATGAAATTTCGAAGGAACACCCCCTAGCCTTTTGCCAACTATATTGGGGTCGGCTTCCAGTCTAACCAGATGCAGCTGAATACAGTACTTTACATGGAGCGACTGGGTAATATGATGACTGGTTGTCAGACTTTTGGGCTTCTGACGACCCGTAACGACTGTCAAAGACCCACGAATGACAGCTGGGACCAACGGCTTGACGTGCTTTCCGAGGCACGGAGGGGTCTCGGTATGTAAAGGTCACCCATCCACGGACCAACCGCGGCAAGCGTAGCTTAACCTGATCGATCGAGCCGTGCGGCTGTTATTACATAACCACAAGCCACAAGTGTCAATCCCTAGCATCAGGTGGACCATCAGTTCACTTCACCTAAGTTTTCACGGCACGATTTTTACAGAAGAGGTTGGCAGGAGTGATGTTTTTTATATGCGGGTGTTTCTGAGATAATAAAACTTTTTTCTTTCCTTCTTCGTTCTTCCGTTACGAATAATACTGACCGGGTTTGTACGAGTCCTGCGCGTCGTAGGGCTGCTGCTGCGTGTAGGTGGACACCTTGCCTTGCCCGGTCACACCGCCTACTCCTCCGACTCCACCCACTCCTCCAACACCGCCCACATTTGAGCCGCCGCCATACTATAATAATAGGAAAAAGAATATTAGTTGAACAAAAAATAATCAAAAGGAGCATAGTTATTTATTTTTGCTAAGCATTGGTCACCCCTATATTCAAATCAGTACTGCATTAATATCTACAGACTTTTGGAAAGAATTATAAATAATAGGTTAATAAAATATCTAGAGGACAACAAATTACTTTACGCTGGATCGATTGTGCGTTTGTGAACCACTGCTGCAAGGTATCCGCTGCGCCTGTCACCTTGCAGCAGTGATGTCATGAAATGTTTCTGTGTTAATACATATTTTACTAACATAGTTTGTAAGTGTATAGTTACGAACACAATGAGTCTTGTTACTTAAATTAAATGATTATTATTTATTACTACACAAATTGACAAATTCTAACCTTAAATATATAATTCTTCTCCTAACTCCACCTAACCGGCTGGACCGATTTGGATGAAATTTTGTGTGTATAGTTCAATGGGTTCCTGGATGGTTTGAAAACAATTGGTACAATTGGACCCGGTAGGTGGCGCTGCTAAGGCGGTACGAAGTTCGCCGGGTCAGCTAGTAGTAATATAATTTGTCAATTTGTGTACTGCTTGGCAGGTAATTTGTTGACCTCAAGATATTTTATTAACCCATTACATATAATTCTTTTCAAAGTTTTGATTTGTAGTAACAAATCTGGATAATGACTTGCGTTGCATGGGAATTTTCCTTGATCTTGCTAAGGCTTTCGACACTATTTCCTGTTCTAAACTATTGTACAAGCTTGAAACACTTGGGATAAGAGGAATACAATTCCAACTCTTTTTTCTGATTATCTTAGCAATCGTAACCAGTGTGTAAAACTCTCGTCAGTATAAAAAAGTTCAGAACTTAAAAACTGAGGCTACGGCATTCCACAAGGCTGTATTTTGGGACCAATTTTGTTTTTAATTTACATAAATGAACTGTGCAACATGAAATTACCAGATGGTATCATAATGATACACGCAGATGACACAGCTCTATTGTTCTCGGCTAAATCACGAGAGGAGGTCTATAAATATGCTCAGAGTGGCTTTAACATTGTATCAAATTGGCTTCGTATGAATCTACTAACATTAAATAAATATAAAACCAAATATATTCTATTTAGAATGAGAAACACTAATATACCGCTTACTAAGCTTACCATTTATGCTCATAACTGTACGACAGGCGCCGATGCTGCTTGTTCGTGTCCTACTCTAGCTAAATCCGACCATATGAAATATTTAGCTGTCACGATTGACACAAATCTAAATTTCCGTAAACACATTGATTTGCAATGTACTCGAGTTCGTAAATTAATATAAATGTATATCTTTAAGAATTATGACGGACTAAAATTATGATGCGAGTCGTGCGTACTGTTTGCCGATGATATATCATTAATCTCTCTTCATCAATCTTGTAATGGCTCTTAACACCTACATGAGAAGCTAAATACAAACTTGGATGGACCATAATTTAGAAATTAACTTCTCGAAAACCAAAATTATGCAAATCAGGCCTTGCAAAAAAAAAACATTTGAATATAAATATTACGTTTGACGGAATCAATTTGGAATGCGTAGATACTTTTATTTTGTTGGGTCTAGACTTAGATATCCACATGACCTGGAAAGCGCACATACAAAAAATTAAATCAAAACTATCGAGTTTTATACAGGGTTTATTGGTAAAACACCAACAATCTCTTAAGGGGTCATTGTACTCATCATTATGAATAACTTTTACTATGGGACCAAGCCTGAAATCGCGAAAAAAAATCAGCTGTTCAGTACATTTATGTTCGCATAATTCGCCAAAATGTACTGAACAGCTGATATTTTTTTTGCGCGATTTCAGGTTGTGTCCCATAGCTCTCTTCTTCGTCAGTGTTTACTTCAGCCGGCCAATAAAGGCAAGCCAGGGGGTGAAGAACAAGACTTCTCCCGGAAGATAGGGTCCTTGGGGTCGCTACTAACCAACAGCTCGCCACATGCTGCCCTGCGGGGTTTATGCATCTCTCTTAGTCTGGCTCGTCACCCTAGACCAATAAGGGCGGCAAAGTAAACTCTACCGGCAGAGACCTTGAGTTCAGGAGCGCGCAAGCCCCACCACGACGTTAACGTAGAGATACGTGGTAGGGTTATTATTATTATTATTCGATTCCGTGCTTTTATGTTGTAATCGGCCAGAAGATAACACTACTTTGAGCTCGCGAACTGTTTTCCACAGCTGAGGAGCCTTAACCACTCGTATACCGTGATTACAGAAACAATAAAAAAGCCACTGTGTCTCGCGTGTATACAGGGTGAAATTGGATTCATGGGTATCCTCTCTGGTCATTGTACTAATAATTATAAACAACTTTTAATACGAAACCAAACTTGTAGCCGCGAAAAAAAATCCATTCGAATTTGCCTTGCTGATACCTTTTGTTAGACGCCTTTCATTCAGTCACATAATTAAGAATTATTGAGACAATGCTCTACAAAGTGGAACTTATAAATCACAGCAGTGCATATATCATTGCACGTTTGTATGGAGTCTTCTCTCTGTCGGATTACCTACTCCGGTTGCGGTTGCTTGTCATTTGGCAATACAAAATAGGCAAGCACTTCCATGATTGGTAAAAGCTCTATATTAGACGTCATCTACGCGCGTTCGTATTTCCGAAGATAGACGATGATTTCTTTGTAAAGCTCTACTGAAGTTAAGTGTAGTGCTATATCACTTGGCTTGAGTACTCACGGTGGGGTAGACTCCGTACTGGTAGGTGGTGGGTGGAGGCTGGTACGCGAAGTACGCGTAGCCGGGGGGCAGCGCGGCCGCAGGCACCTAATGGGAGTACAGTTATTACTTACACATAATCATCTTCACCAACTACAACATATTATAAATTATGTTTATCCGTTTTATGAAATCTCATGTGTTCTGTTTGGTTGACAGGATAACAACAGTATTGCACTTGGAAAGATATTTGATGACAATCTTAATAAAACAATAACTTTTCATATTCATAGAGAGACTATTAGTGACTATCTCCCAAACTCAACATCTTACACAGTCAGATAGGGCTCAAAAATTTATTGAGCCAAATCTGACCTCCATAAAGGGTAATTTTTGAGACCACTGGATCTCACTTGTACAGACGCCAGCACATCAAGTTACAACAATCTGTCAAATTTATTTAATAGATTTTCAACTTTATCGCTAAAGCATTAGGTTCAAGGTTGAAAATTTGACAGTTTTGGGTAGCTTGATGTGCTGGAGACTGCACACTGAGATTAGAGACATTTTATAACGAATGATGCAATCGCGTACATCATCTCTGATCCCAGAATAAAGGGCTTTATCATCATAAGTACGTAATACATTTTGTGAGTCTAGAGTGTCAATAGGGTTTTTCATCATCCTAAATATCCTAATATTATAAATGCGAAAGTGTGGATTTGTTTATTCGTTTATGGATCGCAGACGAAGTCGCGGGCAACTGCTGGTATATAGATAAATGACAAATGGTAGGTTACCTGTTGCGGCGAGGCGGCGTCGGTTCGGCCGAACCTCTCTCCCGCGCTGAGGCCGAACGTCGCGTCCCGCCCGCCGTAGTTCACCTCGTAGTAACCGCCCTGCTAACACATAACACACCTTTTATAATATACAGTAACAACAAAACAAAAATTCATTAATTGTAGCGATTTTAATGATTCCATTCCTTAGCGTAGGTGAAGACCAGAGGCAATTCACATATTTTTAAGGACGTTCGCATAATAATCCGTCACAATATAAAAAAAAAACCTCACAAAACGGTGAAGGAAAACATCGTGAGAAAACCCGCATGTCTGTGTTTCCGAACGCATACAACCCTAATCTCTTCAAAGTGAGAGTGAACAGGCTTCTTCTGGGTAAGCTCACTCCATCGTCGACTTTGTCTCTGTCATCTCTGACCTAGACTAGAGTCAAGAGCAAACCCATCACAAATAAAAATAAAAAAATGTCCTATAACCAAAAATTCCAAGACATGTGACATCTACATCACTCGGCCAGCGTGGTGGATTACGGCCCGCTCTCTCTCGAAAAAAGGAGGCCTGTGTCCTAGCAGTGGGAACATAATTATATGCTTATGTCCAAGTAAAAAAAAAAAAAAAACTAATTTACCTAAATTGTTGATATTGATTGTCGCTGGGATGAGATTGAATCGATTGACTTCCATGACTAGAGAATTTGAGTAGTTCTAAATTTGCCAGGTCTACTACATCTACAAGAGCACCCCCCAGCGGGATAAATAGCGAGAATCGATACCATTGACACGTTATTTAAGTACGAGAACCAGCCTTCTGGTAAAGGTCGCGAGAATCCGCTAGAAGCCGCAAGCACAGGAACGGTCGTAGTGGCGGTGCAAAGGGGAGGCACATGTCCAGCAATTGGCGTGGTTTGGCTCAATGGTGATGTTGTTTTACATGATTGTATTTTATTTTTTATTCTATTCGGGAAACTTACAGCTAACTTAACAACATGAAATTGAAGGCCATTTACAAGTTTCCACTGATATTAAACAATAAATAAAAACGGAAAACAGGTCGGTACAAAATCCTTATAACATAAATAGTACACGATCAACTAATGCAAATTAAAAATCATTTAGACGCAACTCTCCCACTCATCCGTGAGGAAGCTTATCACCAACAAATGCGCCGAGAAACACTGGCAATTAATAAATCCAAATTCAAATTTCACTACACAGTTTATAAAAATTTTTGCTCGCACGGATTAGAAACGAATTTGATTGTGCCTATAGGCGGACTTAGAATGAGGGACATGTAACAAGCTAGGTTTATGTATGTATTACAGTGAATGTCATGTAGTGGTACTCACCATGTGATGCGGTAGCGTGGAGCGCATGATCTGCTCGTCGTAGGGCGCGTAGGCCGGCGTGGCGGCCGCGCCGTACAGCGCTCCGCCCGCGTAGCCCGAGTTGTGCCCCGCTACTACTGCGGGCAAGCCAACACCCACATTATTTATCCGTCACTCGTATATGCTAAGAGACGGGTTCGTAGCGTAGCTAATGCTAGATTATTCACAATATTCACTAACGGGATAAAGCAGTGTTTTATGTCACGGGCGTTATTTTGAATACCGAGCGTAAATAAGGATTCAATTACCCCCAGCAGTGGCGGACCTAGTCACTCGGGGTCCCAGGGCGCAAAACAAAATGAGGCCCCGGTCTTCTCAGTTTGTGTAGGTATTTCTAGTAACATTTTGCAAAAATAATAATGAAAAAAAAAAACAAATTCTAAGTATAATGTGTATAATTAATTAATCTTCCTACACCGTGGGTCGTCTACCCCGCAAGATTATTATTTTCAGTGAGGTGCATTTTCATGTTATTCACGAATTTAGGACGCGGAGAGGAAGCGAGACGAGCTCAAACGTTTTTACACCCCGACGGAAATCTCAGTTACATTCTTACGAAAAGGAGTTGCAACTTATGCACTAAAATTTGAGTCGACTTGTAGACTCGTGCAGAAAGTTTCAGAATTAAGACAATGTAGGGTGCAAGAAAGAGCAAAGCAAGCCTCGAGAATTTTAGCTCACCGCCTTATTTAGGTTACATTTTTTTGACTATTCATACAGTAAGAAGTTAGTTTGTTAACGTATGTAGAAATGTTTGAGAATTTTGACACGAGCGCACGAAGCGAGCTTGCAAATTTAAGCATCTCGCAGCCCGCCTCGTAAGGTTTAGGTCAGGTTTTATTTTGACCATTCAATACACAGAAATAGAGAGTTGTAACAACAATAACAGAACGCTGTGCTCAAGCGCCCGAGCCGTGGTACCACGCTACACGTCACACTGGACGTGGCCTCCCGGCGCGCGGTCGCCCCGCCGCTCGTCGGCGGCCAGCGCCTTTATAAGCCGACCACCACCGTGCGCCCGAGCCCCCTTGGTTCGTTCGGAACGAAATCCTCCATGTCGATCTCGACATTCCCACCATCCCCCAGTTCTTGAAACGCAATTCCAAGCGTTTCTTCGACTCAGCCACCAACCATCGCAACCCTCTGGTTGTCGAGGCGGCTAGCTATGTCCCCTCTCGTATTAGTAAGGTCCGCCGCCCCAGGCTTGTCCTCTCAGATCCCGACGACCCCATAACTCTTCTCCAGGAGAGCAGTAGGGACCGTAGGAACAAAAACAAATCGACATTCCGACCTCGCCGCCGAGGTCCCTCGCGACGACCCCGTAATAATCGTCCTCCCCCCCGTCTCTTGCTCGGGTATGATGTGCCAGCTGGTGGCGTAGCTGAGCCTGTAGCTTTAAACTCCCCTGATAATAATAATTCAAATCTGATCCAGCCTGTCCCATCTTGCTGTCCTCCCCCCAGCGACGCCCTAAGCCGAGGCCCGTTCCCCACAGGGGGAGCCCTTAGCGTGTAGTCGCTTAGTCTGTAAGTTTTTGCCCCTGGCTGGAGGCTTTGAGTTTTTCTTAAGGCAGCCACAGGATAGTCCGGTTAAGTAGTCTCGACCTCTCTAGGTCAACTACGAGATGCCATTCAAAAAAAAAAAAAAAAAAGTGCGCCCGAGCAGTATTCGTTGCGCTCTCGGTCTGCTTCAACCTCTCTGGTCGGACAGCTCTGATAACCAGTACTACGCTAGTGCACGCACGGGGTCCCGCTCCCTGTACTGTACTAGACTATAATACATACATCTATGTTGTTTCTTTAACTATAATATACAACGTCTACGTTAGTTGAAAATATTGTGTTTGGTTATTTCAAGCCCGTTATAGAGTTACTTTGTCGATTTATTTACTTGAATAAGAGAAAGCAAGAGCAAACGCAGCGAGCACGGACATTTTTGCACCCTAATTTATATTTTGCATATGAACAGGGGCTCCAACTCCAAACTGCTTTGTTTGGAATTTGACTAAAAAATACTTCTACTACGGGACCCCCAGGACCGGGGGCCCAGAGAGGACCACCCCTGCCCCCCTTAGTCCGCAAGAGCCTCCGAGCGCAAAGAGGGAGTACAGAGTTACTACTACTCCTGAGCGAAGCGAGGCAGTTATGACAGAATCCTGAGAGCAGTGAGGGACTCAAACTTGCCCAAAACTAAGACACCTTTATGCGCGAGAAGAAAGTCTACATTACACACCATTTGCGAGGTCATAAGAAGCAGTTCGATTTTCTAATATAATGTAGTTTTTTGTTTTGTAAAATGTTTCATAATGTTTTTATAGTTAAGGTTCTAAATTCAAGTCACATTATTGAACAACGGGTTATAATGAAATTCAGTACAATATTATAACCCGGCTAGACCTCAGTGCTCTAATAACTTGCTTTAAGTCAGGTTTACATGTCCTATAATTTGCCACTATCAAGCAGGTGGTGTGAAAACACTAGTTAAGACCTGGAATAAACCGAAACCCGGATTTTGAAAGCTTTGTCAATATCATGTTGTAGCAGAAGTTAAATCTAGCTAGTGTCAAGTGCCTCAAACATTCACATAAGCTTTATATTAGTATTATTACAATTTCCCATTATATCAAATTGAAAAGGCTTCAATTTTAAGCGTCTACAGGGCCCGAGGGCCGTCCATGCTTCGGGCCATCAGAGTTATATGTGACTGACGGGACAGGAAAAGTTTGCGCTAAGGTAACCCGCAAAATTAAATTTTTCTTACGTTGTTTGTAATTAGCAGGGTGTTCGAAAGAGTTACCGTGGCCCTGGCACAGGCAACTGAAGGAACACGGGTGGGTTTTAGTCAGTAGAAGTCTGACACGCCCTCCCGCTCCGCCCAGAGCGGGAGAAGTTATTTGATAAGTTCCCTAGCTCTAGATAGTGGTGTGTCGTACATACCTGTGGTGGTGGCTACTTTGGCTGTGGAGGTCTGCGTCTGTGATGTGGTGCTCGTTAAACTATTGCTCGACGCCACCGAATTGTCGTACTGCTGAAATAAACGATCACAGTTGAGTACAATTACTTCAATTTGATGGTAACAAAATTAGGTGACCAATGACTTGTTAAAGGTTTCGGTACAACATAACTAGATCAAAATAATTTGATCGTGTTTGAATGAGAATTGGGTCATGTGACGGTACTTGCATGGGGGGGTTTGTTATTGATACTCACGATTTTTAAATTGAAAATCTGCTGTCAAAATTTGGGATTTTGTTTCGATTTAGAAATAAAATTGATTTCTACGTTAGAAATAAGATATACCTATTGTCCTGCGTTCTGTTAAGCAACAGATCCTCTTTAAAAAATAAATTGGGGGGAAGCGTCAGAGTAGCCCGCGAAATTAAAATTTTCTGAAGTTTTTTTGCAATATGCAAGTTGTATGTTAAATAAAGTATGATTTGCGGCCGTAACAGATATGTATTTATTGAATTATAATAATTAGAATCAATAATACAACTCCTTCAGTTAGTATAATCCTCAAATGTCAAGATGTCATGAAATAGTCTTTCATTAGGATTACCTGGTCTTAAAGAGATGTATTGATTACTTTAATGATTATAATTATGTAAATAGATACTTGTTACGACCGCAAATTACAATTGCATCAACGTAAAACCTAATACTGACTTGTAAATTGCAAAAAACGTAAGATTTGAATTTCGCGGGCTATCCTGACGCTTTCGCCTTAAAGATATCCAATGATTAAATTATTATTAACAATATAGGTAAGTACTTAATTTTGGTATTATCTAGGAAACAATTCCTGTTTTTTTCTAGTCCTAAATGGGCATTGTTCTTTCCAGCTATGTCGTGCTAGTGAATACCTGTTGCTGCGTGTCCTTGGGCTGCTGCTGCTTGGTCTGCGCGGACGGCTGGTAGGGTGTGTAGGGCGCCGCCGTGTACAGCGCACTGCCGCCGTACGGACCCGCCGATGACGACGTCTGCAAGGGAACAGTCGTTAGTGAATAACTGGAGGGAATTTGAACTCAAATGATTATAAAAGCGTTTTCATCACATACATCGACGTGAACGATGGCGCAGGGATCATCTCTGCTGAAAGAAGTCAAGTGCGTGGCGTGCCTAAGTATCGTCAGAAACTCCGAGGGTGTAACTTAATCGGGGGCCTCAGCGCTGTCATGTACGATCTCAGCCGACGCACCTGTGCGCTGTACATTGTTGTTACGAGAGTGCACAATAAGTGCTCTCATAAGCAGAGGTGTATACGTCGCGCTCGCGATTATACAAGGTTATTGGTAAAACACCAACAACCTCTTAAGGGGTCATCATGACCAAACACTGTCATGTTTTGTAAACACTGCTGAATTTAATTTATATGTTAGAAACTATTCAAAATTATTTAAAAAAGTTTGTTGTATGGCCAAGTCGCGTTATTTGAGTTCGAAGATTAAAAACAGTAGTAATGTAATTAAAACGACTTGGAATATTATTAATAGTGAAACGGGAAGGTCTAATAACCGAAGTGCTGACTACAGCCTGTCTATTAATGACAATATAATAAAATCAGACTCACAAGTCGCCGCGGCCTTTGAAAATTTCTTTTCAGATATTCCCGTTTCAACTACTAAATCCCTAAACTCATCAACTTCTGTTGCTGAGTCTTTGCTTAAGGAAAATGTTAATGCTTGCGATTCGGAATTTAATTTTGAACAAATTACCTGTAGAGACATAATTAAAACCTTTCACACTTTAAATGTAAAAAAGACAGCAGATCTGTGGGGTAATTCTGTAGAAGTTGCTAAGTCTATTATTGACATTGTAGCACCTACTTTAGCTCTTATCTTTAATAACTGTATCGACTGTGGGGAGTTTCCTGACCTCATGAAATATAGTAAAATAATACCTTTGTTTAAATCAGGTAGTACATCAGACCCCACAAATTATAGACCTATTTCAGTACTACCTACGTTTAGTAAAATTTTTGAGAAATTAATTTTAGACCAATTGCAAAGATTTTTTAATAAACATAAATTATTACATAACAAGCAGTTCGGTTTTACAAAGGGTCGTTCAACTACTGATGCCGGTGTTGAACTTTTAGGACATATTTATAATGCATGGGAAGACAAATGCGATGCCTTGGGCATCTTTTGTGATTTGTCCAAGGCATTCGATTGCGTTCTTCATGAAACGTTAATCAGGAAACTCCGCCATTACGGGATCCGGAACACCGCTCTGGATCTTCTTACTTCATACTTGAGTAATAGGATTCAGAGCGTTGACGTTAATGGAAAAAGATCGCCCGGATCTATAGTAACAATGGGGGTCCCACAGGGCTCGATTCTTGGTCCTTTCTTATTTCTTATTTATATTAACGATTTGCCCTACCTCATTAAGGATAATCATGATATAGTTTTGTTTGCGGATGATACCTTCACTTTTGTTTAAACTTAAACGTCAGCAGCTGGTTACTGACGATGTAAACAGAGCGATCTCAAAAGTAGTTCACTGGTTCAGTATTAATAATTTACTCCTTAATGAAAAAAAAACCAAATTCATTAAGTTTACACTACCTCACGTTAGGCAGGTGAAAACTAACGTGTTGATAAAGGGCGAAGAGTTTAATCCTGAAGATAGCACAGTATTCTTGGGCTTAACTTTGGATGCTAAGCTTCAGTGGGGCCCACATATAGATAAATTGTCAAAAAAGCTAAGCTCCGCAGCATACGCTGTTAGGAAAATTCGTAAATTAACCAACATAGAGACAGCCCGTTTAGTGTACTTTAGCTATTTTCATAGTATAATGTCGTACGGTATTCTGTTGTGGGGAAATGCAGCCGACATTCAGACTATCTTTGTTTTGCAGAAAAGAGCTGTTCGATGCATTTATAAATTAAGTCCGAGACAATCTCTCAGAGAGAAATTTAAGGAGATTAATATACTGACTTTGCCTTCTCAGTACATTTTTGAAAATCTTTTATATGCCCATAAAAACATTAAATTGTTTAAAAAATACAGTGATATCCACAATATAAATACTAGGAACAAACACAAATTTGTTGTACCTCCAACAAGGCTCAAGAAAATAGGTGGGTCATTCAGGTGTCAATGTATACGCTTTTATAATAAACTTCCAAGCCACGTTCAAGATCTGAGTCTTAATAAATTCAAATCATTCATTAAACGCAAGTTGTGTCAGAAAGCTTTTTGTTGATGTGATTAAGGTTCAATATTGATTGTAGGACTTCATAGAAAAAACAAACACGTCTTTACTGTATGGTGGTTTATTCCGAACTACTTTAATGAGCAAGACAGACAATTATATATTTGGACCGAACATACCGCCCACCAAAAGGGAATTTTAATTCCTTTTACAATAGAAAGTTTCAAGTTATATTTAGAACTAAATCAATCAACAAACAAGCATGCACTATAAACAATATCAATACTTTAAACAATAACAATAGGTTCATCAAATTTTAGTTAATGTATAACTAACAGATAAACAAAATAAGACGTTCCAGATAGACTACACATAAGTTTTATATTACAAAACAAATTGGGAGTCTTTAAAACACCTGTTATTATAGTCTGCATTGAACAAATACAATAGATAATACCTAACGAAATTTAAAAGAAACATTTAACATAATTATTGTAACAGAAATGATACTCAAGAACTGTTGTCGCTAATATTATTAATTGGTAGAAAACAGAGTTTGGAGATTGATCTCCTTACTGTATTTGTGCCCATTTTGATGCTATAAACCCTCGTGATTCCATCTGATCCTGGGTGTTTGTCCACAATCCGTCCTAAAGGCCACTTGCCAGGTGGTAATCCTTCTGTTTTGATAAGAACAATTTGGCCAATGTCAAACTCTTCTTGTCTTTTCTGCCACTTTGGTCTTTGCTGAAGTCTGGAGAGATACTCGCATTGCCAGCGATGCCAAAAGTTAGACAGTACTCTTTGACAGTGTTGCCATCGCGATAAGCTTGATTGGGAGATATCTTTCAGGCTTGGAGAGGGTATAGTAACTGGAGATTCTCCAATAAGGAAGTGGCCAGGTGCAAGTACATCCAAACTGTTTAAATCTGTCTCTATAACTGGGCACAGAGGACGGGAATTTAGACATGCTTCAACTTGACATAATACGGTAGTCATTTCTTCGTATGTCAAATTTGTATTCATTATCCGTTTGAGATGGAACTTCATCGACTTTACTCCGGCTTCCCAGAGGCCTCCAAAATTTGGGCTATATGCAGGTATAAAGTGCCACTGAGTGCCGTCCGCTGCCAGTAGATTGGAGATGTGGTCTCCAAATTCAAAGTTTGCTTCCTTGAACGCTTCTGCAAGTAATTTGTTCGCTCCGACGAAATTGCGACCCTGGTCACTCCACAAATCACTACATCTTCCACGACGTGATATAAAGCGCCGAAAAGCTGCTATAAAGGCTTCCGAGGTCAAATCTCCCACAAGCTCTAAATGAATCGCCTTTGTCGACATGCATATGAAGATGGCGATGTAGGATTTATTGATTTTTGCACCTCTGCCTTTGGACATAAGGACATCATAAGGACCAGCAAAATCAACGCCACTGTGAAGAAACGGCCGTGCGGGGGTTACTCGCACCTTCGGTAACTCGCCCATTAATTGCGTGCGAGATCTGGCATTCAACCTTGCGCAAACAAAACATTTATGAAGGTATGTTTTTACTGAACCCTTAACCTTCAAAATCCAGTATCTTGACCTCAGATAATTTAGCATGAGTTGTACTCCTCCATGCAGCGTCTGTTTGTGAGCATCAGCAATCAGTACGGCGGTAAGTGGATTTTTGTGGTCTAAGACTATAGGATGCAGACGATCGTGTTCTAAATAATAAGCGTTTTGTAGTCTTCCGCCCACCCTGAGTATCCGTTTAGCATCCAGATACGGATTAAGGGTCTTCAAACGGCTTGTATTTTTTACTCGATTCCTTTCTAATAAGTCTCTAATTTCTTCCTGAAATATAACATTTTGTATGATTTTTATGCAGGTCTGCAACGAGTCTTCCAGTTCATCAGTAGTGATCGGCGCATGTACAGGTTGATTTTGCCTTAACTTCAGAAATCTTTTACCATACGTGATAGTCTTTAGTAATTCTGGTAAGTCTTCGAAAGTTTCTATTTTCCTATACAAAGAATTTTCTTCGCTTTCTATTGTAAGGTAAGTATTCATGGTTTTTCTTCTTTCTAAATCAGTTTCTTTATTAATTAATGTTTCCATGTGTATTTTTTTTTGTTTCAGGTGTTCCGGACCGTGCCACCAGAGCGTGTATTTTCTCAATTCAGGAGCCAACATTCCTCTTGAGGCGACATCAGCTTCCGCAATTCATACTAATTATTATAATTAGGTAATTCATTATTATGCGAACTTCGGTTATTATTTATTAGTAATGGTTCATTGTCACTGTACAGTCAACTGCATATCATCGTCAGTGGAAATACTTGAAATATGAAAACAGTCAAACTGTGTCATGGACGTGCTGGCGGCTGTACTTATCTACTCCGTATGGTTAGATGGTCAACATTCGTCAAGAAATTAATTTTCTACCCATAGATGTTCCTTGTGGTTTGGTAGGCAGGCGCTCCATGTGAGAGGCAGGCGCTCCATGTGAGAGGCAGGCGCTCCAAGTGAGAGGCAGGCGCTCCATGTGAGAGGCAGGCGCTCCATGTGAGAGGCAGGCGCTCCAAGTGAGAGGCAGGCGCTCCATGTGAGAGGCAGGCGCTTCATGTGAGAGGCAGGCGCTCCATGTGAGAGGCAGGCGCTCCATGTGAGAGGCAGGCGCTCCATATGAGAGGCAGGCGCTCCATGTGAGAGGCAGGCGCTCCATGTGAGAGGCAGGCGCTCCATGTGAGAGGCAGGCGCTCCATGTGAGAGGCAGGCGCTCCAAGTGAGAGGCAGGCGCTCCTTCTTTTGTATTACCACGTGGAGATTGTGGGTTTTCTGTTATAAATGCAGCTTGACTATATAACGCCCTTCACTATTTCGTTTGTAGTTCTCTGTATATATTCTCTCGCACTCTTCTTCTTCTTTGGTGAGTTTTCCCTTTGTATCTATTTCAACCTCCCACATAGATTTCAAAATTTCATCTAGATCAAGGTTATGATGCATTACTAGTATCTGTGGTTCTGAAGTTTGTGCTTGTATCTTTCCAAATAAGATCCAACCCAAGCTTGTATAATGGGCACATGGGGAGCCGGGTGGACCTTTGATTATCTCAGCCTTCAAAATTTGAGCACAAACTTCTACTCCTAACAGCATGTCTACTCGCCCTGGTGAATGGAAGTTCGGATCTGCCAGGGTAAGTCCTTTTAAGTGCGGCCAGGTGTGCATTGTACCAGGGATTGTTCTAGATGGTAAGTGTGATGTTAATCGCGTTGGCATTACATATGCATTGATGATCCTTATCATACCTCGAATGAAGCTCAACTTGTATCATGTGGTTGACTGTAGTCTGTGTTGACCCAACACCAGTGATTGTCCCCTTTATATGCGATCTCTTGACTTTCAACAGTTGTGCTGCTCGCTCACTAATAAAGTTTGCTTGCGAGCCTTGGTCTATTAATGCTCGCAATATTGTAGTACGACCATCTTCATCTCTTACTTGCACTAGTGCTGTGGCAAGTAGCGCTGTTGACTTCTCCGACACAAAGTGCGTAGATACAACTCAGGATTGTCACTGTGTTCCGCATTTGGTTGTTCTTCCTCGATTTGACTATGATGTGTTTTCGCATCGTCTGACTGACCGCCGCTGGGTTGATGTAACAATGTATGATGGCGGCGGTTGCATCTTCTGCAGGACATTCGATTGCGGCATCTTCTGACAGAATGTCCTGACGTCAGACAATTGAAGCATAAATTGTTTTTCTTAATAAACTCATTGCGTTCATTCGGTTGTAACTTACTAAATTCCATGCAGTGACACAAAGAGTGCTCAGCGTTACACATACTGCATAACTTGGTTGGTGATGTAACTGATTTATCTTCCGGTAATGTGGAATGGAATGACTTCGCCTTAACATTCGTCTGCTCCCTTTTAGTTGTAGGGTTAACCATCTCCAGTGTCCGATATTTTGTTTCCAGGAAAGTTTTTAATTCTTCCCAAGATGGTAGGATATCAGTCTTTTCCTTGTAAGAATCTTCTTCCCAGGCCGTGTGTGTATCGACGTCTAACTTCTGTACAACTACGTATATAATCAGCTGATCCCAAGACTCAACGGGTATTTCTTGATTTTTCAAGTTATTTAAGCACTGAGAGCTTGTATCTAATAAATTCTTAATTTGGACAGCCGATGGAGTGGTAATTTTCTTTTGGGTAAATAACTTCTGGAGTATAGAATGAACTATTAAACGTTTGTTTCCATACCGTTGTGAAAGTGTTTTCCATGCCTGTTCATAATTAATATCAGTGACGTTAACATGCTTTAACAATTCCTTAGGTTCACCAACCAGGCTCAACTTCAGGTAATGTAACCTTTCGACGTTACATAAAGACGTGTTGTTGTGTACCAACGACGTGAACATATCTCGAAACATAGGCCAGTCATCATAGCTTCCGTTGAAAGTAGGTAACTCTATGCGTGGTAAGTTAATACGAGGCGGCGACGAGACTTCATGAGCTTGAATCTGATTGTCTGAAGATTTGGACGCCGTTAACAACATATCCTTCAAATCACCTACTAAACATGAGTATAAGTCTTCTACCAGAAAGTAATCTTCGTTTACGAAATACGGGACATCATTTCGGTTACATTTAGGCGTACACTTCACCAAGGCTTGATGTGTAGCATTAAACGTTCGCCAATATCCTTCGAGACTTTGTAGCTTCGTTTCAATATAACCTCTTGATAATCTTTGCTTCGGACATTTCTTTAAATTACTTTGTGTCTTTTGTAATAGTAAATAAGTATCTTCTAATGAATTAACTAGCTGCTGCTGTTCACTAGATAACGTAACACTCATTGTTTTGTATAGCTATTACGATATTCTTTCACTTGTAATAGTTTTAAAGCACACACAATTCACTGTTTTAAGTCAATCGTAAACTTGTTTTTAATAATTATATCGCACGTAGCACTAATGACTTGCAATAATATGTGCAAAAAAACGGCTCAGGAATGCGGCCTATTGTTCTCCGATCGCCGGGTCGTCCTTATCTATTTCTTCTAATTATCGGGCTCGATGGACCATATGTTGATGTGATTAAGGTTCAATATTGATTGTAGGACTTCATAGAAAAAACAAACACGTCTTTACTGTATGGTGGTTTATTCCGAACTACTTTAATGAGCAAGACAGACAATTATATATTTGGACCGAACACTTTTTATACCGTTAAAGATTATATTGAGGACAAAAAGGCTTGGGATTGAACTGCTCCAATTTTATTTTATATTATTTTTATTTTTGCATACTGAATGTTGACATTAATATTTACTTTGTAAGTATTATATTATTTTACTTTATTGTGAATGTGAAGACTATGTAGGTCATTGCTTTTTTTTTTTTGTTTGTTTTATTTTTTCTCTCAGTTATTTTTAATCATGGTCTGGCAGTTTGAGTAATCTATGCGGCCTACCCCAATGTCCTTTCTTTGGTATTGTTCGTCGAATCGTTGAGCTAGTTGAGCTGCGCGATTACTGACAAATGCGTGCACTGACTGGACAGGTCCTCTCAATCTGTGTGGTTCTTTCCTCAAAAGACCATTTCAGACACCAATCTACATGATCTTCACATGAAGTGACCAAGATTATGTCTGGACTTTATAAGAGACTGTGACCTCTGAGTTTGTTTCGGCCTTTCTTCTCAGAGTAGTCAGATAGGAAACGCCGACCTCATCTAGTTTAAAAAAAAATATTGACTTGTAAAAGTGTTTGTACAAACCTACTTACAGAAATAAAAATCATTTATCATTTATCATAAACCTGAAATCGCGAAAAAAAATCTGCTGTTCAGTACATTTATGTTCGCATAATTACTTCTTACTTGATGAACCCAACAAGCGCAAACCTCGGATCGTGGTTGTAGGTGTGCCGACTACTTTGGCTGAAACTGAAGTCTTCAGGTGCATTTACGAACAAAATGTAGCCGACAAGTTTCCAGCAATGCCTATGGAGTCCTTTTTGAGCTTAATTAAATTAAGCCACAAATCGGGAAAAAGAGATGCGTCGACTTGTAACTACGTCATTGAAGTTACAGCCAATATACGTAAAGCCCTATTATCCCAATCGAGACTTTTTATAAATTGGACGTCCTGCCCTGTCAGGGACTTCACCCTGGTTACCAGATGCTACAAATGCCAACAATATGGTCATGCAGCAAAAGCATGCAGAGAGCTGAAATCTACGTGTGGTCACTGCGGTGAAGAAGGACACTCGATGTCAGAGTGCGCGAAGAAAGCTGATACACCGAAATGTGCAACTTGCTCGCGCTTTAAGAAGCCCAATAACCACAAAACGGGAGATGCCGAGTGCCCTGCTAGGAAAATAGCGGAATACAGGTATATTAACTCAATCGACTACGAGGGCGCCTAGAGCGTCATAAGGCCAGACTTCCGTGTTGAATGCCTGCTGCCGACTCAACAAAACACTGCACTGGCCTACAAACCCTCGATTTTGTTGATGTCTAAACAAATTTTAGTCACCCGCTACAAAAATCGATTAATTTTGTGCAACATGGAATTTACTCCACTTACTAATTCTGCTGACGCAATGTCATAATTATTAATGTGTTTAACAAGGTTATAAAGTGCAAGAAACTATTTTAAGAATTTACGTATATTAGACTTTTTGTTATTTTTATCTTTAAGGTAAATAGTATATAAATAAACTAGGTATAAAATTATGAATTAATTCAATTTCTAATGTTTAATATTGTTAAGAATTTTATATTTCTCTAATTACCATAAAAATATATGCTCATGCCGCCTGTGATACAGGTTTATCCTAGTACAGGCACCTAACATTATATTACCTTTGTAAATTATTTCTAAGATTTTATGATAACATTTTACCAATTTTTAAAAGTAAATAAATATTTATTATTATTATTAATTCTTCAAAATGTACTGAACAGTAGATTTTTTTTGCGATTTCAGGTTTGGTCCCATAGTAAAAGTTGTTCATAATGATGAGTACAACGACCCCTTAACACATTCTCTGCTGAATTTTTTATGCAAACGCTTCTTTATGCTACACCCTTACCGACCCTTTTTTTTACGAGTTTTCGAAACAATAGAGATGCACAACGAACACACATGTGCGCCGCGCCGCACTCGAAGAAAGTTATGAAAACGCGCATGTGTGTCTGCCGCACCGAATGTGTTAAAAGGTTGTTGTTGTTTTACCAACCTGAAGTATTAGTGTTTTGTTTACGACTGCGAAAATGGACATTGAACTCATAGAATGCGTTGGGAAAGGCCCGTAAAGCCGCAGTCCCGTTTCGCCTGCTGTCTGCAGGTGACTTTTATGAGAGAGAATGTTAGTCCTTTTGTGTATTAACTAGTAACTAAAACATGTGATTACTTTATCAAAGTAATCATACATGAAGGCATTAAGTCCGCTTTGTACGGTTATAAATAATTAATATAAAGCGAGTGTGACGTACCTGGTAGGAGTTGATCATGGGCTGGTACTGCGTGAGCGTGACGCTCGACGGATACGCCGTCGCCGCCATCGCCGACGCGCCCGTTAGGGACGCGTTCGTTGAGTTCACCTGCAG
This sequence comes from Dicycla oo, assembly GCA_948252095.1. Taxonomy (NCBI): domain Eukaryota; kingdom Metazoa; phylum Arthropoda; class Insecta; order Lepidoptera; family Noctuidae; genus Dicycla; species Dicycla oo. The sequence continues at coordinate 1,615,680 of OX411733.1, forward strand.
GACAATCATTCATTACATCAATCTTCACTTACAATTACAAAATAAAAATAAAGGGGTAGCCCCATCACTAGCAGCTGCGGCCCAGTGTGAACAGCCCACGAGTGCCCACGAGTGCCCACGAGTGAAGGCGCTTTAGGTACTTTGTGTAAATACAAACAGTGAAGCAAAACATTGTGCGGATACCTTCATGTACTAGAACAAAAAAATCGAAGACGTGTGACATCTACGTGCGTGGTGGATTATAGCCTACTCCCTCTCACAGAGTGGAGGCCCGTATCCCAGCAGTGGGAACGCTATAGGCTGATTATGCATTACGCATTGCATACCAAAATTAAAAGGGCTAAGACCTGGGTTAGTTTAAAAATTTGTGGCTGCAAACCCTACATAACAAAACAGTCTATGTGGGTGAATATTCGACCTTTAAACCGCCGTCATTACCTTCCGCCAAAAGTTGATGAAGGAGAATATCGTTAATGAAATATTTCATCAATTCCCAGAATCTGCTTAAGGACCAGAATCAGGAATTGCTGAAATATTTCATTAAATATATTCTCTTTCATCAACTTTTGGCGGAAGGTAATGACGGCGGTTTAAAGGTCAAATATTCACCCATGTATGATTGAGATTAGATTGAAGCACGGAATAGAAAAAAAAACAAGTAGAACTGTGGCCACGTAGATATCCGGCGCGTGTCACGATTATGCGGAAAAAAATGTAAAATAATAACCACCTTCGTCAGTTGTAATAATCCTTAATTTTGTATGAACAACAAATAAGCTTTTTGTCTATATAAAATTAACACTTATTACAACTGGCGAAGGTTGTTATTATTTTTAAATATGTTTCCGCATAATTGTGACACGCGCCGGATAGCTGCGTGGGCCCTACCACTTGTTTTTTTCTATTCCGTGGATTGAAGAGATGATTTAGCATAATAAACATTATTTGGATTATGCTAGTTTACATTTAGAATAAGATCTTCTCGTTACCTTTATGTTGATAATAAAAATCAAAATCCTTTAAAAATCTATCAATGCAATGACCCAGCCGCATATGATAGAATATTTGAATTGAAAAATATTGAATTTGTCACCGACTTCTTCACGTTTGGTTTTACAAAGAGCATTAGCAAAAAAAAAAAAATGTTTACTATTTCAGTATGTATTGATACAATGAATAAGTAATCACGAGAAGCTGTAACTCGAATATCACGTATTCTAAAAATTAGGGTCGGCGCAACACGTTTCGCCACTCTATCATTCTCTTTCTTTCATATCATTCCTCACACAACCATCCATCTTTTCTTTGGTATTCCTCTTACTGTCCATCCATCAACATTTATATATTGTCACTGTATGATTATGAACTTCATTAGTTTATCATTTACCTCGCGAGATTATAAACTATCGAAAAATTGTTAACTGCAACAAACCTTTTACATTAACGCATTATTTTTCGAAAGTTTATAATTTATCCAAGGCAAACCGAAAAATTATGAACTGGTATCAAATTTGCATGCGACAAACACCTTGCGCTTATACTAAATAGCCAAGTAACTGCAACCAACTTAGAAGAAGCGCTCGCCGGCCGCCACCGTGGCACCGCTTGCTTCGCTCGCTCGGCTCGGGCACGGTTGGTATCAGTTCTAACCTAACCCAATTGGCGCCCTGGCTTAGTTACTGCGACCAATTCGGCTACCGCCAAGGCCTCCCTAAACAGAGACGGTTCACAATTTTACGAGAGATAAAATAGGCCAGATTGTGAATACTGTTGGTAAGTGCAGATTCGTTCACAAGTTGATAGTTTAAGGACGCGTTTGCACATCCGACAAAAATAAAGCTATTTTTAGGTAGTTTGCGATGAAATGAAACTAAATCAAACAAAACTAACAATTGCAACAAATAGATTACTTCTGTACCTCTAAATAATGGCCGTTTTTTGGTTTGAAATTTTGGTATTTGATATCGTAAAAACGATTTTCCGTTAACTCTTCACACAAAGTTGACGATATGAGGCTTAGTTCGGGATCATTTTTCTGCTATTATGTACATAATTTTGTTTCTTAAAAATACCCCAGATAAGCAGATATAATATTTTCAAAAATATGGGCAAAATATTCACAAAAATGTTACAAATAATCTCAGAAAAAAAAAAAATAACAAACCGTCTAATTTTCACATATTTTGCTGTTTGTTACACATGAATCTTCACGTGTTAAGGGTTAATCCCGCAGTTACCCTTGCGTATGTGTGTGTGTGTGTTTGAGCCGTGTCAGTGTAGTGATGCGATTCGATACCTGTTTTGAGAACGCGTCCTTAACGTATTAATTTTCGATAGTTTAAAATCTATCCAGATTATCGAAAATTACTACGTGATATTATAAACAGTGTGGTACAGCTCACAATTTATCGACAGTGCGATCTCGCGAGATAGATTATGAACTAACTAACGGTGCTCACAATAATACTGTGACATATTCATCACTCTTTTAGTCACATGTGCATTTCATCCCACCTTATTACATGCCCATACCAGGACAAACGATTCAACTATTACACACTAACGACCCGTCCTGTGTAGCATGATTTTTACAACTTGACAAAACATCCAGATTTCTTGATTATTTTATGTAAATATCAAGAGGGCTGTTGTATTTTGTCACCTCTCTCGCTCACACGGGATCAAAGGGTTTAGCCGTCCTTCCATAGGCAAACTGCCCCCGATAGGAACCTATATCGTAACCTATGCTATATTGTAGAGGGTACTAATAGTAGTTCATCGAGTAGATATTAGCTCTATATCTTAGTTAATTGAGGAGCTATTTGAAAAAAAATGTCCAGAGACGACTTTTTTTCAAAGTGATATACTGCCCTGATAAGCCGAAAAGCGCTAACTCAATCAGAGTAAGTTTTGAGAAAAACGACTTTTTGTGAATGGATTTTTCCCACCTTCAAACGGGGGTTAAAACTAATATTTTTAAAACTGTTAAAACTTATATAAACGTATTTTTGACCCTAGATATAACTGACATACCTAAATTATCCATAAATGGCACCATTATACCTATTTTGTGAGATACTGCTATTTTGATTAAAAATAAAGGCTTCAAAAATTGAGATAGTGCTTTTAGTCTTATTCTGCTCATAGAAAGTTCCATACAAAATGATGTTTTTTTCATTTTTGATGAAAATACCGAATAAATTTGTAATAAAACTTCATTTAATATTTTTTTAACAACTTTATTAAATGTAGCAGCAAATTACAAAAAAAAGTTAAAGCAATTTATTTGCTTTCTATGAAATAAAATTAATCAAAAGTTGGTAGTCCCCGCCAAAAAGACATTCTATTAGCAGGTATTAAACTGGAAAGAGATTTTAAAATATTGTTTTTTTTTGTTTGAGATATTCCTGCTGGTACTGTTTTTTTAGTTGGGGATGGAAGTTTGTCTAATTTTAAGAACTTTGTACCTACAATGCTAGCCGTAATGGGTTCATTATCGAAACCAGTTCTGTACCTAATGTCAAAACTGCCTCTGTTAACTTCCACTTCAACAATGTCACTAATGTAAGGTCGTGGTGACAACCGGGAAAGTTTGTATTGGGTCGTATAGTCTTGCCACTCATAAAAATCATCTATTGTAATTTTTTTGATATTTACATTTTTTCTAGCACTGTTTACAGCTTCGCAAAAGTCATCAAAGTCATATATTTTATTTTTGATTCGCTTCATCGCCAATTCTACTCTATGGTGAAAAGAGTCTGCAGACATAAATGTGTGTCCGGCTTCGAAGTATTTAACAATAATCTTTTCTGCATTGATCTGATCCGAATTTATAACATAGATTAAAAACGAAAAAAACGTCCAGTTTTTATTTTGAGCAGAACAATTATCCACCCAAAGTACAATATTTTTCGTATCCCGATAGAACAAAAAAAACTGATAATACGCACACTTATGATCTCATCTTTAGATCGTCCAGACAATGCTTTATGCCAAAGTACAGGATAGATACTGGATTCTTTTGAACCTTTCTTAGCTCCAATAGGCTCGAAACTTTCATTATATACAACAATCCTGCGAGTGAAAACAGTCGACTTAAACATATCGATTCTCGGTAGCATTATGACTTTTTGTAAGTCTGCGGAGTACACAATGGTATCAGCGTTGGTTAAGTTGGAATCAGATTGATATTGTTCTCTTGATCTCTTGGCTCTTTCTATATGTTTATCTTATATTTTATATTTATCTTATATATCTTTTCTAATGTTTATCTTCATGTCACGACACGCTCTATTGTGAAATGTAAGTGAGTGTAATCCTTATTGCTAAAGATATTAAAGTCAATTTTAATTACCTATTATACTTAGGTATAGCCGTATCTCAAACCTTAGCGAACTAATAATACCCACATTTACTTAGCGTAAAAGCGCTAACTCCGGAACTTTTTCGAAACATGAACTTACCGCTTATTGGCTTAAAAATTTACTTAGGTTTTTGATTAACATTTTTTAAGCGTTTCTAGCCTATGTCGGTATAAGGCTATTTGGCTTCATAAAAACGACATGCCGTCAAATCTCTTCGGAATTTAAGGAAAAATTGAGATATAAAAAAATTTCTTAGTGGTTTATTTTAATGTTTTAAATTAGATATCGCTATTTGGCTTATACCATTAGATGCGAAATTATTCTAGCTATTGAATGGTATAAAAAAAACTAAAAGGGCGTATCTCAGAGATAGCGCCTTTCGGCTTAGCAGGGCAGTATATCTCTGTTGATTTTAAAGCTAGAAAAATAAAACCAATTCCAGTGTTTATGGTACACTCTACAGTTTATTTTATATAAATTTCTATGAGCCAAGCCTAAATAAAAATATTAAAAAAATGCAAATAAATTATTTTTTTATTGATTTCTATCAGATCGAATTGAATTACCACTTTGAAAAAAATGTATAATAATTGTCTATACCTTGCCTAACAGCATGCCAAGTTTCATTAAAATCCATAAGGTGCAACATGTTGAAAAAAAATAATGAAAGTAAGTTCACAATTTTAACGGTGTGAACTTCTGGTTGTTGTTACACTTAGGTACATATAATTTAGTTGTATAGTAATCTGTGGAAACTGTTTCTGGATTGTGTTGAACTATTTGTATACATATATTTGTTATTGCATCTGTTTGTTTCCCAAATAAAATAAAATAAAATAAAAATAAAAATAGGTTCCTATCGGGGGCAGTTTGCCTATGGAAGGACGGCTAAACCCTTTTTAAGAATGTTAAATGTAAATATGCTTTTTAGAATAATGTAATCAATTGGCGAACTGATAAATTAACTTAATAGGTAATTATTAAAAACACATATATTGTGTTATCTAATTAATACACTCGGCTCAATTAGTATTATGATCTGTTTTTGAGAAGAGTTAAATAAATGCCACAATAATACTCGTAATGTGTTTTTAATAATTACATATTACATTAATATTTTGATTTTGATTTTGACATTTCTCGAGACCCAGAGGGGTGGTCCCGGACCTTTGGAAGGCGTACGAGGAGCCGAAGCTAACTCTCGCAGAGGCCCCTTAGATAATTGAGGCGTGGAACTTACAAATGGGCTAAGTGCCTAAAAAATCGGAATCTACTTTTTGCGTTCTAAAGGTGCTACGTTAGACAGCCATTTCATTTCAAACGTGCTAAGTGCCAACAACAATTTATTTTTAAAGTCAAAATTGTTGTTGGCACTTAGCACGTTTGAAATGAAATGGCTGTCTAACGTAGCACCTTTAGAACGCAAAAAGTAGATTCCGATTTTTTAGGCACTTAGCCCATTTGTAAGTTCCACGCCTCAATTGTAAATGAAGAGGAGGCACCAGCCGACGATTATCCCTGTATGCACTATGCAAGTGCACCCAAGGACAACCCCCGGTTGGTGCAGGACTATTGCAGAACATGGAAACATTAAATTAATATGATTTATTAGTTCGCCAATTTACTGCATTTTTCAAAAAAGCATCTTCTCATTTAACTTTCTTAAAAATTTGGTCCCGTGTGAGCGAGAGGTGATAATGTCCCTCATGTATTATACATATAAACCTTCCGGAATAAATTCCCTAAATTATGGTGAAAACCGCATCAAAATCCGTTTCGCAGTTTAGAAGAACAACGCGGTCACACAAATAGACACAAATAGACACAAAAGGCTACTTGAATTTATATTATGTATAGATTATTCGTAAAAACATACCTGTGGCGCATACACGTTGGCTCCGTACACGGGCGGGTGATGCGACACTGCGTGGTGTGCGTATACGTTCTGTTGGCCGACAGTCTGGAACGTAGCAAAATAATGGCAATAAGTATTATTATTGTAATATTATGGTTCATACGTGGTTGATAACCTGCCTATGTATTTCCACGCTGTCTTAACATCTTGAACTAATATTTTAAAGAGGTAAATTTGTTTACATGTTTGTAAAAGGTCTAGAAGTACTGATTCGATCACAAAAATAATTTCACTGATAGAAAGCTTACGCTATTGCCGAATGTCATATTATTATGTTAAGGCACACGAAGTCGGGGGCATAAAGAAGCTGCTAGTTATGTCTGTATTATTACGGAACCGATACCTATTTCGGCGTTTGACTGGCCTGTTGGTCTAGTGGTTAGTGGCCCTGACTGCTATGCCGGAGGTTGTGGGTTCGATTCCCACCCAGGACAAATGTTTGTGTGATGAGCATGATCATTTGTTCTGTGTCTGGGTGTAATTTATCTATATATGTATGTATTTAGAAATATATAAGTATGTTTATCAGTTGTCTAGTACTCATAACACAAGCTCTTCTTAGCTTGAGGCTACACGGCGTTGTGTGATAGTTGTGGAATATATTATATTATTATATATTACTTATTTTGTGCAGTGTATATTCTACATAATCGCTATGTATGTAATGTAATCAATGTTATGTACAGGTGTATCAGAAAGGTGTGTTCATTGACCGAGCGAGTGAAGCGACTCTGCTTCGAGTCTGGCAAAATTTATTTTCGTCTGTTAGTTTGCTATTCCTCTAAAAGTCGTATTTTACAACCTATGTGGACGAAACTTGGTATACTGGTTTTACGACTTCATATAATTTTTTTTTCATCGGAGCTTTTTTTTACCTCCTCCAAAGAGCAGCTACTGGATATCTTCGCCTTATGAGATTCAATTTCGATGGTTCTTTTTTAATTAAAATCTTTTTATTAAAAAAAAATAGTAGGTCTTTTTTGATTGACGTGCGAGATCTCAAATGACCAATCTCGACACAAGACTTAATTACCTACTACGCTTTGGAATAGGGCAACTAGCTTCAACTTTCTCACTGACCAATCTCTTTGACAATTCTAAAGCTCTCATTGAAATAAATGTTTTTTGTGTTTAGTAAGAATGTAAAGAGTGTATTCAATGTGACAGTGAGTGGTGTACTCGCTAGCTTTCCGAGGCACGACCCGTCGTCTTGACATATGTATAATAAATTATCACCGCATTTACGAACCGAGCGCGGCAAGCCTAGCTTAACCTTCTATCGAACCGTGCGGCTTGCCTTAGCTAATCTCTATGTACGGTGTGTAAGGAGTGTGTTCAGTGTGACAGTGAGTGGTGTACCTTGGGGCGGTGCTGCGGCGCGTGCGCGCTGGTCGACACGGCCAACTGCTTCATATTCGCCGAAAGCTGCGCGTCCAGCGTGTGTAATGTTACCTTAGGGTGGCGCGGCGACGTGCTGCGCAAGCGCGGGCGCATGCGCGGCGAGATGCTGTCGCCGGCCGACACGGTCAGTTGCTTCATACTCGCCAACAGCTGCGCGTCCGGCGTGTGTGGTGTTACCTTGGGGCGGCGCTGCGGCGCGTGTGGCGGCGCAGCGACGTGCTGCGCGGGCGCGGGCGCAGGCGCGGCGAGACGCTGTTGCCGGCCGACACGGTCAGTTGTTTCATACTCGCTGACCGCTGCGCGTCCAGCGTGTGTGGTGTTACCTTGGGGCGGTGCTGAGGCGCGTGCTGAGGCGCGGCGGCATGCTGCGCGGGCGCAGGCGCGGTGGCGACGCTGTCGCCAGCTGACACGGCCAGCTGCTTCATACTCGCCGACAGCTGCGCGTCCAGCGACGCTATGAGGGGAGACCATAATCAATTACAGTTCCTTATTCTGTGAGCTAATTAATAACTGACGTCACTCTGAAAGCTGCCACGCTTAAATGTAATTGGGCTGGACACATCAGCCGCATGTCAGACGATCAATGGGCCAAACTTAAGACCCAGTGGGCCGAGATGAGCTGGACTCCTTTAACAAAGATTGGCCCTGGGCAGCTCTGGACAGAGAGAGGTGGTTGAGTAGGGAAGGAGGCTTTTACCCAACACTGGTACAATAATGGCCAATAAAAAAAAAAGCTAAACAAGTGAAAATTTGAGTCCAACCGGAAAGGATTTTTTTTTCTGTCTGCTTTGCATTTTCGCCCGAAATCCAATAGGTTTTTCTTTGGTATCCCAATCATAATTGCCGTTATATAATGTTATTCTATGCAAGAAAATCAATTTTTTTTACAATAAAAAAACGGGCGGTCCTGATTTTTCTACATTATTAGTAATCATTTAGTCCTAAAGAGGTTGTAATAGCCAAACTATGTTACTGGCACTTAACACATTCACTGCTGAATTATTTGGCGAACTTGCTCCAAGTGCTGCTTTATGATACACTAAACCCTGTGCGGCAAACACTCATGTGCGCCCAAAAAACACTTCGTGTGGTGCTATGAGCGCGCAGGCGCGATTGAAGAAACTCTACCCAGTGCGGCTGGGCACATATGTGCGCCGTTACAAACTTATCCCAAGTGCGGCGAGACGCCTAGGTGTGTTTGAAAAATTTCCCATTTTTTATGAGGCATAAAACAATTACGCCAAGAACAATAGAGATGCACAAAAAACCCACAGGTCCGGCGCGCCGCATTCGAAGGAAGTACATAAATTGTATGGACACGCATATGCGCCGGTAGCACATGGTGAACGTTCGAAAATCGCACATGCGTGTCTGCCGCACAGAACGTGTTAATGAAGTGACCAAGATTATGTCTGGACTTTATAAGAGACTGTGACCTCTGAGTTTGTTTCGGCCTTTCTTCTCAGAGTAGTCAGGAAACGCCGACCTCATCTAGTTTAAAAAAAAAAAAACATGATTGACTTGTAAAAGTGTTTGTACAAACCTACTTACAGAAATAAAAATCATTTATCATCATTTATCATTTAATAAAGAGTCTAGGTATGCAAAAAAGTTAATTCCAAATTAGCAACTTTTGGTTTTAAAAATTATAATCCCTTTTTTCAGTTTGTGACTTTTTACTTACTTTTCGCGGGTTTGCGGTTAAAAGGTTATCAGGCAACTAAAACTAACTTCTCGTTATTTTTAATAGAATAATTTATGTTTGTCGCATAATGCTGCCTTATTGTGACTTAAAACATACATCTTTGTGTCGATTGTAATGGATGGATGCAGAAAAAGCAATAAGAGTAGTAAAATTATAGCGCTGCTGGAAGACGGGTGTAGCCAATGTTACGTCTCACAGCGGTTAAACTGAGTCATTCAACCGTCCAAAGAACCTGGACTCGATCCCAAGAGACAGATTCCGTTCAGAGAAGGCGAGGTTCTGAGAGGAAACATTGCACACAACCACGAGACGACCGCTTTTTAGTGAGTCAGGGGCTAAGGAAGCGCAAATGCAGTTACATAGACCTCAAAAGAAACCTTGAAGAGCACAAGTTAGCCTATGGAGCTTCGGTTGAGTTGGTGGCGTTTCTTCTGGAGGCAGCCAAAAAGCACGACGTGTATCGTTCTCGTAATGAATCCATGATTCATCTCCAGTAACCAGATCAGACAAAAACTCTTTACGTCGGGGTCGCAGCAAAAGTGATTGACAGATAGCGACACGGACTGCACGACTGGCGTCTGTAAGGATGCGCGGTACCCACCGAGCCAAAACTTTTCGATACCCAAGCTCATGCAGATGGTTTTCAACGGCGTGGTGACTGCAGTTCGCGGCGTAAATCGTCATCATTCACTGAGGGTAGACGGCCAGAGCGTGACTGACTTTCAAGGCTCCTATCTCCTGATTTAAAACGGTCAAACCATCGGGACACCGTCGCATGGCTTGTACTTCCAGCGCCCAATGCAGTGTTGATATTGTCAGCCGCAGCCCGCGCACTGTGGCCTAACAAGTACTCGTATAAGTATAGTGTTCGAACTCGTCGCTCGTCCACCAAAACCGATTTTTTTTTATAAATGGCATCTCGTAGTTGGCCTTGAGAGGCCGTGACTATTAACCGGTCAATCCTGTGGCTGCCTTACGCGAACTCAAAGCCTCCAGCCAGGGGCATAACTAAACCGATCGCGAGGGCGGCTTTATATACCCCCACATCACAAGTACCTATAATGTTCTACAACATTCTAGAATATTATCAAAAATAATTAACTTGAAAAAGGAAATGTATAGTTTTGTCTCATTACTTTTGTGCCAACCCAATATTATCCATAGAAAAGCCAATAACTGTAAGGTGTTCGTTTTTTTTTTTTTGTTCTAAAGGAGTGTATTTAATGGCATCTTAGTTAGTTTAAGCCCAGCAGATAATATAAAACTTATAAACTAAGCAACTACAGTCCGCGCGCGAACTCTGAGGAATCGAGGGCTGAGGAAGCGAGCGGTTTTCGAGCACATACTATTCTAATAGAATTATATAATAATCAACACATCCTTCGCCTCCGCGCGCCACGCATCTAATTAATTATGAAATAATTTTATGAGGATAGTGTGAGCTTGAAACCCGCCCGCTTCCTCGGAGCTCGCGCGGACTATACATGCTACGGGCAGCCCTGTGGGGTACGGACCTCGGCTTAGGACGTCGCTGGGGGAGGGAGAAGGGACAGGCTGGATGAGATCAAGCTAATTTGTATAAACGTAAATAAAGTGTTATAATGTATACTCACAGGTTGTGTTTGTGACTATGGGTTCCGCGACGGGAGCTGGCACGCTCGGCACTGGCGTCGGCTCCACTACTGATAAGCTTTCACTAAGCTGGAGAACAAAGTAATAAACACTTTATTATGATGTTTATTATACTGTATAATAAATATATTATACCGGATGTCTTTTTTGTCTTGAAAAAAAATAGGGTACAATAGGTGAACGGTGTCGAAGCCTATGGCATACCAAATTTTTTTTTTCAATAGCTTAGATAGAAATTGCTCTATCAATAAACACTACACATTTGAAGTAAACTAGAACAATAAAAAAGAAATTTTGAAAAAATTTTATAGATCGTTAAAAAATATCGAAATTCAAATCATACGCACTACGTACCCTGCGTAGTGCGTATAATTTGAATTTCGATTTCGTTTTTTTTTTTCAAAAAAATAAAAAGTAGGTATGCCATAGGCTTCTACTCCGTTCACCTATTATACCCTATTGTTTTTAAGACGGTAAAAGTCCCCCAGTATGTTATTACTATTATTTAGTAGAAGCCTATGGCATACCTAGTTTTTATTTTGTTTTTTCTATCTATCAAAAAAAAAAAATCTGTTGTTCCATACTAAAGTTTAATACCTACTGTTCTAAACTGTATTGGGATAGCTGCTTATTTTTTTCGCTAAACGTTATTCAGTTCGATGGTCTAATAAAGAACTCCTTAAAGTTTGTAAAGTTATTTTAGCTACACGATTGCTATAAATCCTCTATAAAGTTTCTGAAACCGTTAGCTTACTGTCAACATTAAAACAATCAGTGTCATAGTAACCATAATATCATCCAAACGTGTGTTATAATGTTGTACTGAATTTCATTATGCAACTCCCACAGAGTATTTTTTTATATAAAGGGTGACTGGTAATTAGTGACCGATACTTAAACACAATCATTGTACTCATGATAACAAACAACTTTTACTATGGGACCAAACCTAAAATCGCGAAAAAAAAAATCAGCTGTTCGTAAGAGTTATTAAATGCGAACATAAATGTAAGGAACAGCTGATTTTTTTTTCGCGATTTCAGGTTTGGTCCCATAGTAAAAGTTGTTTGTTATTACGAATTATGCGAACATAAATGTAGGGAACAGCTCCTTTTTTTTCGCGATTTCAGGTTCGGTCCCATAGTAAAAGTTGTTTGTTATCATGAGTACAATCACGTGTTTAAGTATCGGTGCACTAATTACCAGTCACCCTATATAGGCAACTCCTTTGCTTTTTCGATCCCTTTCTTACTCATCAAACAGCCACATTCTCACTGCTCAATTCGTGGTATCTTTATGAATTAAAAAAAAAAAGAACATTGTCTTGCACGCGCGTTACACTACCATAGCGCCATAATTTTAAAAAAAAAACAAACTTTTACATTATTTGTATTAGATACTCAGCAATTAAACTTTCCATGAAGTTACATAGCGTTCTTACAACACTGTACAACACCCTATGGTTTCAGAACCTTTTAATAGAGGATTCATAATCATGGATGTAGATACAGTTTTGTATGCAACTGTACATAATTAGGTATTAAAACACTCATGTGATACTATTATCACACTCGGCTTAAACCCACACTCGGTGTTTTACTACCCCTTGTTAAACTACAGTTGCATATAACTATTTTAAACAGCTTATATTATATTATATTATGTTTAATGACAAGCACAATATAGCAGACAGGAGAGTAATAGCAACGATACGTGTATTCATGCCACTGCCGTCGTACACTGGTCCACACCGGTAAGTGCGGTAGTGGGGCGCGTCATTCAGAGTAGTTCAGCTATAACATGAACATTGGCGTGGCAGGCAGTGGTACGTACCATACTGTTGGCGGTGGGATAGGCCTGCGTGGTGACGGGCGTGTCCACGACGGGCTCCAGCGGCGCGGGTGGCACGGGCACGGGCTCCAGCACCGGCGCGGGGGGCTGCTGCTGGGGAAAGAGATAGCCAACGTTACTATAGTTCGGCAATAATCTGTGAATGTAAGGGCGGCCCTGAGGGTCTAGACACAGTAACATTCGAAAAGCTAAAAAAATGTTTGGGGTTGACAGAAGCTAGCGAAATGGCACGTGATCTTGTAAATGTCACTTTGAAGCTATAGCGAATTTAGAAATAGAACCGCTCTGAAGCGAATACCATTTGTCTAGCTCTCTAGGCCCCTCTGCTCTTGTAAAGGTTTGAATATTTGTGTGTTCACGTTCTGTCTTGTTGTCAAGATGCCTTTTTTTTGCAAAAGCAATGTCATCCATAAAAAAACACTACAAAGTGAACAATTGAATCAATGATTTCTAAAAGGGCACTTGTCACAATGTATTATCTAAGGACAAGCGCCCTTTTAGAAATCAATGATTCAATTGGACTCGATATTTTTCCATACAAATTGCGGGAGGGCATTACACCATACATACATCCAAATAGTAAAATAAAAATCCATTAAAATGTTAACAAAGATTCGTTTTTCTTGCTAATTTTAAATAAGTAAATAAAGAAGTTAAAGACGTGTAAAATCTCCAATGGAAAACAAAGTCGGCACCGATAAAGCTCAGTACTTCACTACTACTGCACACTTCCTTCTTCTTCTTCTACTGCGCATTTTATTTATAATTGATTTATGCAGTGGTTTTTTTTGTTAACTGGATTTTCCAAAGGACTTTACGTAATTTTTTCGTTTCCCGTCGACGTCTTTTCAGTTCGGAACGGTGTTTGTGTGCTTGCGAACTAGACGTCGAGCGTGTAGACTAGCTTTTAACTCCTCATGACTGATACTATCTCTGTCGGACACGATGCCAGGTGAGACAGCGTTCTTTTTGGACACGCCCTCTAGTGAGTTCGAGCTCGCGACTAGTTCAGCCTGTGGTATACCATAAAAATGAAGCAACAATTGACTGGCACCGTCTAAACAACACGTCCAATCGTTGCACGATACGGACAAGTTACGAGTACATGCCGTTCAAACTGGTGTCAACAGCACGTATAAATCGCATTCAATTCTTTCTATCATTCAAACATGAGTGCGGTGAACAGGGTATAAGTAAAAAAAAAATCGTATGGCAGGGCAATACTTGAATCAATAAAACTGGACAAGGACGTGCAGCTCTGTGTTTAGTAAAAAACGAGGCAAAACTTGCATGAAGTAACTGCCTTGGTGTAAACAAAAGTCGCAATTATTGCAATAATAGTAATGCAATTATTTAATAGCAAAACTTGCATTCAATTATTGTATGCCATTTTCATACATACCGGCTTGGGCGTGCTGTTATCCCGGAGCGCGTCAGGCTCCAGGGCTCCGAACTGCACGTCCAGGAACAGGGCCGCTCCCTCCGCGCCGCCTGGCATCTCCACTGCTGATGACGGGATCTACCGAGCATACAGTTAGCTATAAAGAAGGATACGAATACTAAATATAAAGAGAGGTTAAAATTTGGAAGTTTCGATGAACGAAACTCCTCATCCGATTTCAAAAGTTCTTTCATTGATAGAAAGCTACACTACTGCCGAGTGCCATAGATATGTTTTATAGTATAGTTGACCTCGACGCGGACAGAGTCGCGGGCTGAAGCTAGTGAAACCAAAAGTATTGTAATGCCCATCTACATTAAACTTTGCCTAGGCATTGGCAAAGTTTAAAGTAGATGGGCATTACAATACTTTCATATCTAACCCCGCATCCTAATACAAAGCGACTACGGGCCATCGCAAGTTCGCGCGAATATTGTTCGTCACGAACTAGCGATCAAACGTACCGGAATCGAACTGATGTTCTAATAGACATTCGCGCGGTGTATTCACGCGAATAAAATATTTGATTACTAATTCGCGCGAACTTAGTTCGTACGTTTGCGCGATCAAACATACTGATACCGAACAGGTGTGCTGACATTCGCGCGAACTTTACAGAGGTTTCGCTGTTGGTATCTCTATCTAGCTCAGCAAGGTCAATTATATTGCCCGCTAATAAAAACTGCGCGTTTCTAACGTCCATTGTGAAATGTGCCTTATTGACAACACGCGACGCGACCTCGATCCTCGACAATCACATATATTAGGACACAACATTTTAACGTCAAGCAAATATGCGATTTCATTCGCGCGAAATCGCGTAATTGCGCGACGATCGCTTTAGATAGGACGCAGCCTTACTCTCTAGGACGCACTTAGCATAAAAATGCGTTGTAGCAAGGTAGCAACCTTAAGCAGCTGCCTCAATGCTGTCTGATGTAACTGATATTTAGGATTGACTAAGGGCTGATTTACCAATACTCAGATAACTTTTATTTGAAGAATAATTATGACAGTTTGACATATTTTCTATACAACAGCTGTCAAACCGCCATATTTATCCAAAAATTAGGGTCCGTCCCTCTGGGAATTATAGGTACATTAATAACATTCACAAGAATTGTCAAGTGCACAAGAGGAAAGAAACGTCTGACATTACGGTACGTCAACATCACGCCGTACGTCTAATCTGTGTTAGTTGACGTACGTAGCGTGTCAAAGGGGATGTTTAGCGGAAGCTTCACCGCGAGAGAGCGGTCTGTTTATCACTTTGAAGTCATCTTGAAGACAAAGGGACCAATCGGCGACAAGAAAAAAACACTTTCAGCAAGGAACTTCATTGACAGCCGCTGAATGAAGGTAATAAACACTTAGCGCCATCTGCGCGGAACTACTTTGGCAGTTTTCTTCCCCGTTCTTTACCACTATGTTTCTATTCGTTTCAACTTTCTATTCATATAACTTTAGATCAATATTAATGTAGTAACTGAATGTTTTGGTATGTTTCAGTGATGATGAACTAACCTTGGAAGGCGGCGGCACTCGTGCCCGCTGCGGTTTCCTCTGACTCGTGATGTCTGACGAGCTGTACACGCCGTAATTTGACGTGTACACACCTGAAAACATTACCCACAATGTTAACAAACACCAATATTGTATATTATTGCGGCCTATAACATAGAAAAGCCCCAGATAACAAATAGTATTTATTGTAAACTATTTTAATGTTTATTTTATGTATAGGCGGCGATACATATTTTTGATTTTAGTAGAAAGCCCTCGACTTTTTTTAAGGGTCAGTACAGACAGGACGGAAAAATCCTCGCGCAATTTACTAGCTCCATTGAAAATAGGACACTTTTAGCCTAGCCTGAAGTATAACATTGTATGAATCTGAATTGAATTGTGTTGTGAATTCTATTGTGAGTCGGAGCTCAATTCATACAATTTTATACTTTAGGTATAGTATACGAGTATGCTATAATAATAAATATGGCCCAATTTTTAATGAAGCCAGTAAATTGGGCTAGAATTTTTCCGTTCTGTCTGAGTTAACCTTCATTCGCTTTATCCAAGTCATTTTTCATTGATACAATACAGCAAAAAATACGTGTCTAATATTTTTTTTTGTTATATGACTGACGGACTAAATAGAATTTCTTTTTTTACCCAGGTATCATCCCTATTGCTTGTGTTAGGAGACTCGACTCTTCCTCTTAGCATTAACCATTTATTTGTATTTGAATGCGTAGATACAACAGACTCAACATAATCGTAGATATTAGTGTTAAGCCATTCAGTTACAACTATTTTACAGCCTCAAAGCTTCAGGGAGTTATATACGTGATATTTAACAAGTCGTACAGCCTTTTAGCAAAAACAGATCTAACTGTGACAGTTGGAGCGACTAAATAGCTCCTTTTGCTACTTGGCTTAGGGCGTTTGTGTACTACAAGGAATTTTACTGTCTGGCAGTCCGATTTTTTACGGTCCGATGTGGCATGAAAAAAAACGGATGATTGGCTTGTGCACTTGTCCGTCTTTACTCGGATCGGTGCGGCGCAGTTCAGGGTTGCTCTCTTTGAAACTACACGCCACGCCCACGTTATTACGCTAGAAACGATGAGTACGTCCGGAATCGGGAAAAGTAAAATGTCGTATAGTGCACAAACTAGTATATACATTTATGGCGTGCCATATCGGACCGTAAAAAATCGGACTGCCGGACAGTAAAATTCCTTGTAGTGCACAAACGAGGGATTATACGTGTGTTCTTAGAATGAGTTGAAGCAAATAAAGTTTTCTTACACACAGGTCAAATAATTGGTAAAGGGAATATAGGGAATATATAGGGTTTCATAAACATGACTTAAGCAAAGTTCTCTGCACCCTCTCGATTTCTAAAATTTTTATTTTAGTTGTCCCTCCCCAACATGGTAAATAGTATGTGAAAATCGATTGGGCCAATGATATGTATACTTGCTTCAGAAATTTCTTTGAAGCCACATGATGCAGTGTTTCAAAAGTTCATATAATTTACCTAACTCTTTTCATAATCAATTCGGCGTGCATGTGCCTGTGCCAGACACTGGTCAATCGTTCATAACACCTAGATAATTATTTAGTATGTTCTGTGTACCTGTCAATTTTTACATGTGAGCAGTCGGGGATTAGGGGTTTGGGACAGTCGTGGATCTTTATTTGGAACTCTAATGACGGCTGAGAGCTATTATACTTTGTAAAGCAGATGTAGTTAGATTTGGAGGCATTTAGTGTGAAACGAATTAAAACAACATCGTTCCGTTTCTGTTAATCTTTTGAAGATGTTTTAAATTATGTTTACCGCTAAACGAACTTAGCGATTCTTAGTGCAAGCTGGCCTAAGAATACGACCTACGTCTAGCAGTGGACTGCCACGTAGGCTAATGAATTTCGGTGAAGCAATTTTCCCGAGATGTTAATAGTTTTATAATATTGTAACTAGCGACCCGCCGCTATGTAAGATAAATAGTAGAGGTTGTCCCGGGTAGAACTAATTGTTATTGGGTTTTTCCACCTGGAATTACTCAGTAGCAGCCGGAGTCTGGATTTGTGTCCGGTTGATGGCAATAGGCTCGCTCCCTATTACATGAGACTTAAACATAACCGACGAAATGTGGATGTACTATAGGTATAACACCTCTGCCTAACCCTTCAGGGAATACAGGCGGGATGTTATTGAAAACCACATCAAAATCCGTTGCGTAGTTTAGAAAAAGTACGCGGTCACAAATACAGACACGAAAAGCGAGTTATTTTATAATATTATGTACACTACGGCCGATTTATCTTGGCAGGTCCGAACATAGGCACTAAGACGTTTCGCGCATGTTCTCTCACTCACACTCGCTTCATGTCACCATTTGGTTTCTACAAAATCTTACTGCGCAGCCTTCTGCGCGAAGTTCGGACCTGCCATGATAAATCGGCCATACTGATTTTGAGATTTAGCATGCATACTCACTGTTGTCGTGCCTCTGCGACTGCTGCGTGAGTTGCGACAGGTACTGCGACTGCGCCGCCGTCAGACTGCCCGACATACCCATTGGCTGGAATTAACAACACGTTTTTTGATTTTTGTTTGTTTCTTTCAAGTTTAATGCCAGCATTAACCTACACCTGACGTTATTTTTTTTTTCTCAAAACCGGCCAAGTGCGAGTCGGACTAGCTTACGTTGTGTTCCATACCACTGTACAATATTTAACACCATAAGTTAAAAAAAAAAACACGTTTATTATATTGTTATACCCCCTTTAATTTTTAACTTTATTTTATTTTTATGAAAATCCTAAAAGGAGAATATTTTTCTTAAATTTTAACAATCGCAAAGATAACTTTGTACTTCATAATAATACTGTGAATTACAAAGTTATTTTTTCTGTTGCAGTAAATCGCCCATATTTAAATACCTTATGAATTGGCGTTATTAGTATTTGTTGATTAAATACAGTAGATTATTATTATACAAAATTGTGAAATTCCCAACTTATTCAGTTGTTGCGATCATAGAGGTCATATAAAATGGTCTAAAAGTCACATTTCTTCCGGCACCATATTTCTTTATTTTTGAAGATAAAAAAGAAACATGCCAGAGTAAGATTTTTTTTCTTCAAAATTAATAGTTTATTGTATAGGGTGAGGGGGTGGATCATTATATATAATTTTATTATTTGTTGTTATAGTGGCAATAGAAATACACAAGCTGTGAAAATTTCATCTGTCTTCATGAGATACAGCCCACTGACAGACAGACGGACCGGACAGCAGAGGCTTAGTAATAGTGTTTCATTTGCCACCCTCCAGGTATGGAACCCTAAAAATGAACTATAATTCAATGTAAAGGGTATATCTTGTTTTACTCAAGTAACTAATATGCAAAGCGTAGTGGCAGCATTAAAACTGGTTTGTTTTTAGGATTCTGTGTAGATTTTCAAGACCACTCCAAAAATAAACTATCCTTGTATTTAGTCGTTTTTATTTGTCTAATTACTCCTCGATTTTACTCAACGACATTCAAAGAGAAGTTCGTGTGTAGCGAGGCGTCGGTCCCACGCGTTTGAGCCTGCGGACTATGCAGACACGTGTTGTGTGAGGGCGTGTGTATGTGTGAGTGTGTATATGTGTGTACCTGGTGGTGCACCTGGTGGTGGTAGGTGTCGGCAGCAGGCGGAGGCTCGGCTGCCGAGACCGGCGACTGCCGACTGCCCGAGCTTATTTGCTGTGAAAAAATATATGAAAATAAGTATACACATTATACAAACAATATGTCGTAAGACAAAATATAATATCCGGATGTCAATAAACACAACACATAACATAACATCACGCCTGTATTCCCCGAAGGGTTAAGCAGACGTGTAAATATAGAACGTACACATTAATAAAAGAAGTTCAGCTTTTTAGAGAGACTCAATGATGATTGATGAGTCGATGACTCATAAATGGGTGAAAGATTCTTGTGTGAATCCACGGAATAGAAAAAACAAGGGAAGTGCACACGCAGCTATCCCCGCATTCCCCACGTGTCACTATTATGCGGAAAAATAATATGTAAAGTAATAACAACCTTCGTCAGTTGTAATAAGACTTAATTTTGTATATAAAAAAAAACAAATAAGCTTTTCGTCAAAGTTGAATTTCTTGTTCATATAGTGTCAGAGGAGCGAGGGAAATTCGACATCAGTTTTGTCATAGCCGCGCTCGCGCTGCGCTGAATCTGGGAAAGTACCAATGTGATTTATTCAATTTATATGTATTTTCCGAGCTTGACTCTGATGTAGGAAAAACATTGTAAGAAGACCTGGACTTAATAGTTAATAACAAACATTATTCCCCCAAAGGGTTAGGCAGACGAATATTGTCGTGTCCTGTAGCAATTTGTGTAATGGGCAATATAGGTGCTACTCACATTGCTGAGTGGGTGGTGCGGGTGCGCGGGTATGTGTGCGGAGTTGTGGTACGTGTACGTGGGGATGTGCGCCTCCAGCGGACCGTTCGCGTCCGTGCCGTCCCACTCCTGTGACAAATACATACACACTTAGTCAAGAAGTCATCACAAAATTATTAAAATTCGTTCTAAATCTAAGCGTCCACCAGGCGGGCAGTATTGTAACGCAAAAATCTGCTTCAGTACGTCAACTAGAGACACGGCGGCGAGATGGAACGAAGGGAATAAAATGTTCGCCGCGTCGTTGCAGCCCAGGCCGTGATTGAAAGGAACGCGTCACTTAAGAGGATTAAAGGACCTAAACGCAAATAACACAAGTTTTATAATGCCTAAAAGTATATGATCTACTACAGTAAACAAAATTAGAAAAATGTATGATATTGTTCAGGATATATGCTAGTTAGATAGTGTGTTCAAAACATAATACAATTAATTTGATACGATAGAAAAAATCGCGAAGATACCTCTAAAAATTTCTTTTAACGATTAAAAACCATACTAATTATATGCAATCATCCAGATTTTTTGTCAGATTATTCTACAAGCAACATATTAACGTGATAGTGTTTTAATTTTTTAGTGTAATCACTAGATTTTTTGTAAATCGAAAATCTTTTGTAAAATGTCTTATCAAGTGATTATATTGGCTGTTGATTTTTCTGTTAACTGGCAAATTTTATTATAAATTTCTATGGGAAGTTGGTGACACTATTCTATGGTTTTTTATTGGCTAGGAGGCCACGATAGTACTGTACCTACTGTTCTAAACTGTATGAGCCAGCTGTTTCTTTTTTTGCGATTTGAAATGGGACCACCCACCATAGTAAAAGTTATTCAGTTCGCTTTCGTTCAAGTTTGCAAAGTTTATTTTTTGAACCTTATATCATCATCGGTCGGCTCAACATGTCCCTTTCTTCAAAAAAACTACTGAATTTAGGTAGAACAATTGGTGGCTTAAATTGTTGCATTTTAACCCTTCTATAACGTCCTGCAGGGAATACGTAGACTTACCGGTAACCCTGTACTGTATAATATGATATACGTATATGACTGATATGTATTTGTATACTCATGTTTGGGACCAATCACAAAATGAAATGTTATTGAACAGAGATATTGAATTGGTCAGGGTTTCAGAAACTGAGAATAAACTAATGAGCTATACTTACTTTGGCTTCCGTATTCTGAGGCATGGCAGAAAAATAGCGGAGTTAGCATAATTGTAGTAGGAGAAATATAGTACTAGTAACAGAAAGTAACTGTGAGATGGTGTGTGTCCAAGCGCATGTTTATAACTGTGTATGTTTTGAAACAGTTAAAAAGCTTTCTTTTTCTATGTTATTAAGACCTAGCCAATCACTAAACTGTTCTTGAAACCACACTTGGTTGTGGGGATGTAATGTAATATAATGTCTACTCACGGCCGAGTTCTGCGGCGCGTCGCCGTCGGCCGGCGCCTGCGCGCTGACGCTCGGCGTGAACACCTGCAACACATCAACCTTTATAATTATGTGACAACACTGAACCAGCACGACTAGCTTACGTACACTATACACTGTCTATAGCGAAGGGGAGCGGATACACTAGGGCTAACCCAGGATACTGTACTTGTAAGTAAAGGAATCTTTTGGCGCGTGGTTAAAATCGGAACCACATAATCAGCCTATAACGCCTCTCTGTGAGTGGGTGTGGGCCGTAATCTACCACGTGGGCCCGTGCGGGTTGCTAGATGTCACATGTCTTCGAATGTTTGGTTCTAGAACCTCACGATGTTTTTCTTCACCGTTTTTAACGGAACTAACACCGCAATCTTTTTTTTTTTTCAATATACAGGGTTATTGGTAAAACACCAACAACCTCTTAAGGGGTCATTGTACTCATCATTATGAAGAACTTTTACAATGGGACCAAACCTGAAATCGCGAAAAAAAAAATCAGCTGTTCAGTACATTTTGATGAATTATGCGAACATAAATGTACTGAACAGCTGATTTTTTTCGCGATTTCAGGTTTGGTCCCAGAGTTAAAAGTTGTTCATAATGATGAGTACAATGACCCCTTAAGAGGTTGTTGGTGTTTTACCAATAACCCTGTATTTCTGTGATAATTTCACAAATGTGTACCAACGACGCCGCCTGTTCAGGCGCCAAAAGATTCTTGTAGCACTCTACGATACTTTACGCGACGTCTTACGTCGAACGCGAAGCGGCGCGACGCGGAATCAAGTAGCAGTCGATTCCTATTGAACCTATATGGCCAAACGCACATGAGGTGCGGTGCGGCGCCGAAACCAAGCGAACGCGATCCGTCGTTTTTGAAGTGAAATCTTGTATAGGCGCGTTGACAGTTGGATTTTGCGTGTCACCGTATCGGAAAGCTTCGCAATCGCGTTCGCTTTGAATCGCCTACGTAAGACGTCCCGTTACTGTATAATATTGGGATCACATGGCAGTTTTATACTATTTGAATTTTTTTGAACTGTTTGACAACTGCACATGCTGGATAGCTTCTACCAAATTGCCTCTCGTATGTCCAACGTTATACATTTTGAAAACTTTGTCACAGTATCGAGTGTGTGGTGAAAGTATATCTTAGTGTGATCTAGTGTGTGTCGCTGCATAGTATGTGGTACCTCAACCTCGTGGTGTCCATGTAAACAAGAAGAAGATGCAAGTATTGCTGCCTTAGCGCAAGTCAACGACGCAATAATATAGTTAAAGATGAAGCGCTGCGCATGCGGCTTGTGTACTTGTGTTGTGCAGCAAGGAGTGCGATTCAATTTTATTGAATTTAAAATTCGTCAATAACTCGATTTCCAGAAAAAATCGTTTCAGCTCGTTTTGAAATTATATGCCTCACTTTTGAATTTTGAATTGTCAAAGATGAAGCTAGTTGCCTATTCTAAAGCGTAAAAAGTCCCTATAGAGAAGGCAGGCACGAAACTCCATGGTGACTCTTTTATGCATTTCATGTGGTAAGCTACTTCTATTTGAAAATAGTATGTTACTACAACGTAACATAAATTCACGCCTGTAATTCCTGCAGGGTTAGACAGAGGTGTAGCTATAGTACACCCACATTTCGCCAGCTGTGTAAGTCCCATGTAACAGGGGGCGAGCCTATTGCCATCAACCGGACACAAATCTAGACTACGGACTGCTACTGAGAAATTCCTGATGAAAAACCCAACAACACTTTGCCCGACCAAATCGAACCCAGGACCTCATTCTCAGTATTGTTAGTGCAATATTGCTCAATGTAATGCTGTGCGTCAGTGTTGTCATATGTATTGTTATGTTATATTCACCTTGGTGTCTGATAGAGATCCGGACCACTCCTCGTTGTCCCAGTCTTCTGTTGTGGGGAATGTGTCGACGATGTTACTGCCGCCTGCGCAATACAAACAAATAATGTTACGAGATAACAAGCGAGTGTTTATCACAGCTTATTGATGCTCTTCAGAAAGTTCAGGTGCGTAGTACTCGCAACCGGCGTGTGTGACCAGATGTATAAACGTAGATGAAGCAAAACGAGTATGTAAGGATCATGGTGGTATTCTATAGTTTTTGCCTCATTAATGCCCGGTTTCTGAAGAATTCTTAAACGGAGATTAAACTCTGATAACTACTGATTCGACAAAATCATCTATTTAAGCGAATTCCTTCCTCATTGCTCGGTTTTTGAGTTCCTCAGATAAACCCTCGACAGTAATTCACTCGACTTTTAAGCTATCTAAGTGTTCAAAAACACGATTTCGAACCAATAATCACTATCGAAAGGATAAACTCCGTTGAAAAACCTCAGAAACCGGACATAACTCACGTTTTCTTCCCATGCGGGTATGGGAACAAGGCGCGAATTTATGTATTTATGTATTGCTGCGCTTGTTAACATTTGTGTTTTAGCATGGCAGTAGAGGTCATTGATCCGCCTACATTTATTGTCTTTTCAAAAACCGAAATAAAGTCCGTTAACGTCTTAAAACGACATTATATCGTGATCCTTAGCATTTTTTACTAATGAAAAACGATGGGATGGGGACGACAATAAATTGAACTTCGTATATCGTATAATACACTATAGCTAGTCGGCTGATTAGCAAAACCCAATGTCAGATCATCAATTTAGATTGTTGGAAAAAAACTTTTTTTTTTTGTTTTTTGAATTTTGGCTTTATGTATTTTAAGGTTTCAAATATGCTAAGCACTAGTACTGCCAATGTTTTCATTCATTTTCGTATTGTGTTCCCTACGGGAAGGTCTTCGGGTTTTTACCAAAAGATATTAGGTCAAGCGCAATGACCGGTATTACAATGATAAAACATAATTATCATTCACTTTTCAAGACAAAACGGCGCAGTTACTGAAACTGCCGTTGAAGTTGGAGTTAAAAGGCACATGTTTACTCAATCTGTCTAGCCTTTTCCTAGCCTTTACCTAGCAATGTTGGAGGTCAGCGTCCAGTCTAACCGGATGCAGCTGTATACCAGTATTTTACATGGAGCGACTGCCTATCTGACCTCCACAGCCCAGTTACTGGTAATACGATACCCCTTGGTAAGACTGGTTGTCAGAGTTTCGGGCTTCTGATGACCTACAAAACCACTTAAAATCATATTATAGCCTAAAGGAATTTTTAACCGAGAAATAAATAAATTAATATCGACTTGAACACATTACACATACATAACTAGGTACTCTATAAAACACCAGTCCGCTACTACCTCATTCCTGTATTTTTTAGTGATTACTTTCTATTTTATTTTATCTGAAAATGTGACATATTATAATGTAAAACTAATCTATTGACATTAAATTAACTGAGATAATAATGACATTTAGGCTCATTGCAAATGACATAAATTGTAGTAAGTATGAGATTATAATGTGAAAATGATAATTTATTTATTTTATTTAGTTTATAAGAATGACATAATGTATAATAATAATTAATAAATTTTAAATTAATCTATATTAACAAATTATATTAATAATGATAGCATGTTAAATTAATTAAAACCTATCGCCTATACATTGCTGTGCCCTAGCAGGGTTCATTGTTTGGAACTATCATAATGTAACAACCTGTAAACAACATGAAATGCAATAAATGAATGATTATGATTATGACCCGAAACAACTGTCAAAGATCCACGAATGACAGCCGGGACCAACGGCTTAACGTACATTAAGAGGCACGGAGGGCTCTTGGTATGTAAAGATGGTCACTCATTCACGGACCAACCGCGGCAAAAGGCACGTGTGTAGTCTGTTCCTAAAATATCTGATGAAAATGTCAACAAATGGATCGGAAAACGTACTTGTGGATGTCCAACTTCTAGTGCTACATAAAAATAGGGAATATTACGCAAATCTGAGACAACAGATGGCGCCACTTTGACACGAGGTAAACAAAGCAAACTGTCAAAGACGCGCGGCAAAGTTTTTCGACATTTTTCAGTATTTTTTCAGCTTTGTTTCATCCTTGTTACTATAATTGTAGGCATTTGTAGGTTAAAATAATACCAAAGGTCAAAAACATGCTTAAAGAGTTTCAAAAATATTTGTTTATGTGATATTGAATTACAACATACTTTTAACATTACTTTCAAGTACATAGGACTAAAAACCATTTAAAAAATCCTTAATTCTTAGTAGTCTTTAGCTCTAAAATGATCAGAATACAACCTTTAATATTTTGTGACTGTAAAATGCTTACAAAATTGCAATTTACCAATGCTTGCGAAATTATTAAACAGCTTCATTCCTGCATATACTACCTAATGGCACAACACTGATTCACTGACTGATGCATTCTTACAGATTATTCCAGGCGGACGGCTATCACTAAAACAATGTATCAGTAGATTGTAAACACACCGGATTTCTCATTAACAGTCACCTAACCATAGATATGGGATTGGCACAAGAAAATCGAGGCCTATGACTAGCAGTGAGTGAAGTCGGGCTGTGGATGACGATGAGGAACCATAGATATTTATTTTTTATAACCACAGATGACAGAAGAGGCCTAAACTTGCATGTTTTTCTGTTTACGTTATTTATTTATGTAGAACTATCATTAAAGGTTCCATTGCCGAATGCGAAAGTACGGTCTCATAAAATGCATTTAATATTAAATTGATTAATTTAAAATTATTAAGAACTTTATCATTTTTATTTTTTACCTTTTTACTAAGCTATTGCAATGGTTAGCTCTATCGGGAAAATTTGCTAGTAAGGTTCCCTATTAAGTACTTTGATTTGATTATTTGAATACTTAAATCCGAAATACTAAGATTAAAGATGTTTTTTATTTAATAATTGATGCTATTTTTATAACTAAATTTTCATCAATGATATTTCAATTACAATTTTATCATTTTATTCAAACAATAAATGATGGAAAATCTAGTGGAATAATAAAATCAAGTAATTTATTCAAACTAGGCTGAGAATCAGCACTTTTTGAACGTCAAAATTACATAAGACAGTCCCCCAAAACGCCCGCCCTTCACCACTTCCTAGTGCTTTAGCTGAGGAGAAGTGGCGCAACAAACTCCCCATCAGTTCTTTGTATGTTGAAATTTTCTAAATCCAGATGAATGTGTTTCTAATTCCCTTGTGAATGATTCCCTATGAATTTATCCTGAATGGTTGGTTTACATTGTCATCAGATAGTTTTGGAACAGAGCATAGGCAGTAGCAGGGTGGTACATACTGGCAGGCTGCGGGTGCTCAGTCCAACAGGTGGCGGACAGGTCCCGGTCAGGGCGCGGGCGGCGCGAGCCAGCCCCGCGGGCGCCCCGGGCCCCGCCCCTTCCTCGCGTGGAGCCGCGGCCCCGCCAGCCGCCCTCCCCGCGCTCGCCTCGCTCCCCGCGCTCGCCACGCTCGCCGCGGTCGCCCCTCTCACCAGACCCGCGACCTGGAAATGGGCACAAATCAGTTGTAGAAAAGATTATAAACATCAAAGTGAGCGAGAAACCTTATTCTAAACGGAAGTTTAGAATAAGGTTTTGAGATAAGGGCCTTTCACTCTCAGTATTA
Organism: Dicycla oo; assembly: GCA_948252095.1. Classification (NCBI taxonomy): domain Eukaryota; kingdom Metazoa; phylum Arthropoda; class Insecta; order Lepidoptera; family Noctuidae; genus Dicycla; species Dicycla oo. Next base: position 1,643,022 of record OX411733.1, read on the forward strand.
AAGAACGCTGAACGGGAAACGACTCAAAGCACTAGTAATTTATTGAAGTATACATGTGAGTAAATGGACACACATTGAATAAATTCAAAGAAATGATTTATTCTGTAAATAGGATATCGGAATCTCTTGTACGTCATATTAAAAAAAAAAACTAGATGGAGTCAACATTTCCTATCTGTCTACCCCTGAGAAGAAATGGCGAATGTCGAAACAAACTAAGGGGTCAGTCTCCATATAAAGGCTGACTTTGAAAACATGCGACCGAATTTAAGGGGGTGTTTCACCCATCAATATGAATAACTTTTACTATGGGACCTTTACAGTTTCGGGTAGCTTGACCTGCTGGCGTCTGTACTTTTACATGGGTAGGTCGATTTTTTTTTTGCGAATTCTTAGGCCCTTTGCACACGGATCGTAAGCGTAGTCGTCTCGTAAGTGTATCGTCATGCCGCATTGGCGCGTAAAATCTCATATGGTTCATTGCAGCACCGCTTCGTATGGCTCTAGAAGTCTGAACGATGATACGTGCTCGTATGGCTCTCATCCTACGCGCGTATTACGATACGACTACGCTTACGATCCGTGTGCGGAGGGCCTTAGATGGTCCCATAGTAAAAGTTGCTCATATTGATAGATAGAACACCCCCATAAATTTTGTCGCATGTTTTCAAAGTCATCACCTGTAGATTAGTCTGAAATGGTCTTTTGAGGAAAAAACCACACAGATTTGAGAGCCTGTCAAGTCAGTGCACTCATTTGTCAGTTATCACGTGGCTTAAATCAGAACTTAAGAAACTCTACGATCAATACCAAAGGATATTTGGGTACAAAAAAAATCTGTTGAATAGCCAAATCAAAGTTGTTTATTTCACGCAATGTTCGAAGACCGAATTCGAAAATTGTATCCACCTGCGCGACAGCAAACACAAGGTTGTTTTTCACGCGTATGTTTGTATGTGGGATTCTTTATACCCTCGACGCACCTTAACATTTTGTGGAACACTAAACACGTAGATGTCATAACAGTAAAACTTCTATTTGTCTCGATCATTGTCCTGCAAAGTGTTAATGGCTGGATGGATTTTAATAAACATAGCGTCTATCTACTCGTCTAGGTCGTGCGATGGGTATAGGCAAGGATTGTCTTAAAATAAATGCTACCAACTGCATCAGACTGCTTGAAAATTGATCTTGTTTTGAACTTTTTAGTTGCAGTCGCATTTTTTTTTATCTTACTATACTTACTCCATTTGAAATAATATCAGACATTTAAATAAACATTTTTTAAATTGTGTTCACCCGATTTTGACTTCTATTGCGTTGGTAGCATGACAAATGTCAGCTGCAGTAAACAGTTGGTATAGTAACCACGTTTTTGCTTTTAATGCCATCCTTGTGCCTACGGAATAGAAGTCAAACTTGATTACACGGACTGTAAAAAGTTTAATTTATATGTCTAATCTTATTTCAAATAGGTTCGTCTCTTTTTTCGCTAACAGCCTAAAACATAATCATCAGTATAATATTGAATACGCACGTGGTCTGGGTCCGGAGCGGCTGCGCGGGTCGCGTGGCGGGTCCAGTTCGCCATTGCCAGCGGGGGCTGGTGGCTTCTTTTTCTTTTTCTCGCTGGTTCGCCACTCGCCCTGGAAATGTAGCAATACCATTATATTAAATGTGCAAGTAGAAACTAACATTTGAAAATAAAATCCACCATACGTTACAGTTAACAGCCCCTTTACCACCAAATATAAATAATATTAAACAGCTATCACTCGAGAAAGTAAATGTTATAACTAGAGATCGGATAACCGGATGCATACAAAGCAAACAAATAAAGCAACTATGTTGGAGTTACCTAAAGTTGAGGTGTTGGCTAATATGGCATGTGCTTTTGTATCGCAAAAATCCCAGAATTCCGGGATCGACACATTTTAGAGTTACGTTCAGGTGTTGACCAATACGGATTGCTCTTTTGTATCGATCGTAAAAATCTCGCGATACCGGAATTGATAAATTTTGTACTTTTTTACTATGGAATCCAATGCTAGCTAATGTTGTAAACTAGGTTGCCAAACTAGCATAGTAAACGTCAGAAAAAGTAAAGTTAAAAAATTTATTTAAAGTACACAAGCATACAAACAGTTATTTTCCCGGTGTCCCGGTATTTTTAAATAAATAATACCACATATTTAAGAAATCGTTTCCATACCTTGTATCCGATTAGTTGTGCATTCCCGGATTTTCTGGACACCCGGGATATTAAGAAAAAAACAATTAAGAAGGCGCTTCCATAATTTCTTAGCCAAAAATAACTTTAGGTAAATAAATATGCATCCGATTATCTGATCTCTAGTTATAATATATACACCAAAAACTTCCTTTCGTTTATAATTATAGTATCTAGATTAGTTTAGTATGAGAACTATTCATATCAATCAATCTGCCTAGCCTTTTCCCAACTAAGTTGGGGTCGGCTTCCAGTCTAACCGGATGCAGCTGAATACCAGTATTTTACATGGAGCGACTGCCTATCTGACCTCCACAACCCAGTTACTGGGTAATACGATACCCCTTGGTAAGACTGGTTGTCAGACTTTCGGGCTTCTGACGAGCCGTAACGACTATCAAAGATCACCGAATGACAGCCGGGACCAACGGCTTAACGTGCTTTCCGAGGCACGGAGGAGTCTCGGATGAAAAGATGGTCACCCATCCACAGACCAACCCCGGCAAGCGTAGCTTAACCTGATGGATCGACCCGTGCGGCTGTTATTACTTAGCCACGAACTATTCATATCGATACCATTAAAAGCACCAACAATATTATACAAGTTGCAGTACTTGTCTCCAACAAGTCTCGTGAAACACTAACTTGTCAAAAACATGTGTTTGATATAGGGCGGGATTGAAACACAAAACAGTAACACAAAGTTACTGCTAGATAGTATAATATATTACTGTACCTGTATCCGCTGGCTCTCCTCGAGCAGCAGGTTGCAGGCGGCGACCATGTCATTGTCAGAGTCATGCAGCGCTGAGCACACCTCCTCCTCAGTGCGGCACGTCATCTCCATCAGTTCTTGCACCTGACACAAACAATTCATATTTCCATTACGATGGTTCCGTCAACAGTTAACAATTATTCCAATATTATCTGATGAGAAGTGTAAACTAACCCTGTTCAGGATAAACATATATAATCACATCATCATCATTATTGTTAAGCTAAAGGGAATTAGTAACATTCATCTCTATTTTAGAAGGTATCCACTTTACATTGCACCACGTTTTACAACAATTATTGTTTGAATAAAAATCTGCCTAGCCTTTTCCCAACTATGTTGGGGTCGACTCCCAGTCTAACCAGATGCAGCTGAATACCAGTATTTTACATGGAGCGACTGCCTATTTGACCTCTACAACCCAGTATAAACTGGGTCATACGAGTATGATAGCTCTTGGTAAGACTGGTTGTCAGTTTCTGGCTTCTGACGACCCGTAAAGACTGTCAAAGATCCACGAATAACAGCCGGGACCAACGACTTAACATGCTTTACGAGGCACGGAGGAGTCTCGGTATGTAAAGACGGTCACCCACCCATGGACCAACCCCTGCAAGCGTAGCTTAACCTGATGGATGGCTGTTATTACTTAGCCATGAGCTTTTTTATTATTTTTTGAATAGCATTATTAAATTGTAAATGAAAAATCGTCGACGAAAATTTAGATGATTAAATTAACCTTAATTGCCTATAAAAAAACTTTAAGGTAATATAAAATTAGAATTTCAGGTTAAGTATTCAAATAATCAAATCAAAGCGCTCAATTTGTCAGTAACAAAAAAAGCTCATCAATGAAAAACACACAATACATTTGTTGTGATTTTCATTCATGAGCTTGCTTCCTTGTTTCTACCTCTTTTTTATGAGTGGGCCAGTTACTATAGTGTGGCCAATTACTATAGCAGTTTACTACAAATTAACTTCCACAGGTAAATTTTCTGATCGATTTGTTTACATTTACATCAGATTCTTTTGGAACAGATTATCTATACATAGTTGGGAGGGAAACGGTTAGGCAGATGATGATATACCTACAGTCCGGCTATCAAGAGAATGCGTACCTGACAACAGTCAGTTGGACAATTTCCAGTAGTGATAAGGATCAAATTCGCAAAACACATATTCGTTAGTATGAAACAACAGGTGCCAAGTACGTCAAGAACGCATTTTCTTGGCGGCCAGGCTGTAGCATCATTTCGTTAGCCTACCTACTAACAACATTGTAGCCCACATCCTAGCATCTTGCACTAACAAACTAGTGCATTGTATTTGTCTTTGTTTCTGAGTGCGCCGGATGTGAGCAATACACGCAACTACTTGTAATTTGCCCTTGGCTCTTGCATCACACAATATGGTAAGATCTGATGAGGATACCGAAATAGGAACGACTGCTTTTTAACGTAGTGTGTTTTGATTAAAGTTATTTATACTAATGTTTATGTATGTATGTAAAATTGCATATGAATTTAAGGGCTCCATACCCAAAGGGCCAACGGGACCCTATTACTAAGGCTCCGCTTTCCGTCCGTCCAATCTATCACAACGCTGTCGTTTGAACCGTAATAGGTAGACACTTGAAATTTTCACAGAATGTGTACTACTACTATGGCCGCTATAACAATAAATAAGGAAAATAAAATTAAGTTAATAATTAAAGGGGTCCCATAAAAGAAACGTGTTTTTTCGGCGTTTTTTTTAGTATTTAAAAAAGATATTGTACGGTGGTACGGAACGGAACCCCACGTATGCAAGTCCGACTCGCACGTGGTCGCTTTTTTTGCGTGCTTATTGCTTACTAAATTCTTTTCCTGTTTGTGATCTTTAATCTCGGTTGGTTCCATTGTTATTTTTGGACCATGTTGCAACTTGTTAGAAAACTTTTTAGCAAAAAATAAAACCGACTTCCAAAACAAAACAGTACAAAGTGAAAAATAATTTTAATTTCGGTAGTCGGTGTCTTTGGTTTAGTATTTTCGTTTTTTGCCACCGACTTCCGAAATTAAAGTTATTTTTCACTTTGTAGTGTTTTGTTTTGGAAGTCGGTTTTATTTTTTGCTAAAAAGTTTTTATTTTTCACTTTTTAGTTGTGGAACCTACCCCACACAAATTCGAATACATAATTGAGGACAATAATTGTAGATATAGCCATGTAAATAACAGTGATAGAAGTTATTAAAACATCATCACATCATCCACATAAAATAAGTGGGAAATATACGCATTACTGAAGCTAACTCAAAAACTCCCCAAGCAAAGTTAATCAAAATTATATGGGACCACCTCGGAAGTATACCCTTTCAAACAAAAAAAGAATTTTCCAAATCGGTCCATCCGTCTTTGAGTAATCGCGTAACAAACATACAAAAAAAAACAGACGAATTGAGAACCTCCTCCTTTTTGAAGTCGGTTGAAAATTGCCGACATAATGAAATCACTGCACTGTTATAGTTATAACCCGCACTACTTCTCTACCTACGAACAGTTAACTGACGGCGCCGTTACATACACTTTCCCACGCCGCGCCGCGGCACTTGCAAAACACATATCAAATCTATAATTGTGTTTGAAACTACTATATCCATATTAGCTTGTATGGAGAACTGATAACAATCATGTTTTACTTTTTTTACGAAATCTTTTTGTAATGGTATGGTAATAGTAGGGAGGTACAGAGTCAGCCGCCGCACCCATGGAGGAAATCCAAAGTTACAGCATGTGAAATTTGTAAAAAAAAAACTTACAAAAAAAACCTTAAAGGGCCGATTTTTAGGATCATCTTCTACCAAAAAAAAAATAGCTGTATGGAAGTGGGAATATGTAAGTCGCGTAAATTAACATAACTGTTGCAATGGCACATCAGGCTAAATTCGAAACTATGGGCAATAGGGCGAAGTGGTCAAAGGAACCATGATCTCAATTTTGAAAGAAAATAAAACGCATTTTGGTTTTTTGGTATGGTTTTCAGCCGGTATAAAATTACTTTTTCAAACTAACGCCATGCCACCGCCCGTACTATAACTTTCCATGTTAGAAGACACGTGTTTGTAGTAACGGTGACTAGGGCATCCAATCACGCAGGTTATTTGTAATCCCGGAATTTGCAGGATCGATAATTTTAGATCTCGCGAGATCTCGGTATTTGCGAGATACCGCACCTACATAATATGATATAAATGCCGCATGCTCTGCTGTGTGAGACTGCCTATAGACTGCATATAGAAAACCTCCTATTATTTGAGTGTGTTTTAAAGACAATGTAATATGGTGAAACATTTATTACTTTTATTTACGAGAATATATTAAATTGTAGTAACTTCAAGCTATCTTTAGCTGAAAATATTTTCGGAGAACATATAGTGTTTATGGTTTCGTCTGCCAGATTGCATCTAATAAGTATGGAATGCTAAATAGCCGGCAGCAGAAAAAGCCCTTTCAGCTGAATGCGAATTAAATACTTGCCCATCGAACCTCCCGATTCATACGAAGTCATTTCTCAAAATCACGAACAAACGCTAGCCGCAAGCGCGACCTCATTTCTCAGTTTGAGTTCAGCTCAGTACTCCTCATGCCATTACCACTATTACTCCTAGCGGAGTAATAGTCCCACCACTAGGTGCTACTAGTTACTCCTGGCGGAGTAATAGTCCTACTACTCATGCGCTAGCGCCTAAGGACGTCTTTATATGCTGCTCCCCAATCCAGCAAATCCCGTAGATGCCGCACACGTAATCTCGCTATTTGCAGGAGTAGACAATCATGCGGGATCCCGGTATTTCGAGATCTCGGTATACCGAGATTGGATGCCCTAACGGTGACGTATGTGCCATTTTCACCAATGAAACTGAAAGCAGTTTAGCGATAATCGATGTGTTTATTGCGTAACCTGCTTTCAAAAGCTGTCATCGTCAATATTCCGAAACAATGATAACACTGGCAGTTCTTGAACGCAGTTTAGATGTGCTCATCGCGTAACACACGCACAAGTACACAACATTAAAGTCTAAAGGCTAAATTGAACCCGCCTTTTATCCTTATTCCAAGAACGCGCTATTTCCAGCACTTTGTATAGGAAAACCTAAAAATGCAAATCTGAATTATGGTTGTGCAACGTGTTGGAAAACTTCTTTTGTTGAAGGCTTGCTTTTGCGCCGTTTCTACGAAGGTATAATAATATACCTTTTAATTAGTTATTAATTAACGCAATACTCCATTATGTTTCGAAGTTTATTAGGGTTCCGTACCTCAAAAGGAAAAAATGGAACCCTTATAGGATCACTCGTGTGTCTGTCTGTCCGTCCGTCTGTCACAGCCAATTTGCTCCGAATCTAATGAACCGATTTAGTTGAAATTTCGTACACGCTATAACTAGAAATAACAAATAATAGGACTTTTATCAGATGACAGTAGAAGCTCCCGAGTAGTATTATTTTGGTACCTGTGAAGCAACGTGACGGATAAGGGGCTCTTAAATTACGTTAAAACAGGATATTTTTGTAACATTCAGAACTAACTGTTTTTTTAACCCTTCGGAAAAGGGGAGTCATTGTATTAATGCTATTTATGATTCATGTCAGAATTTTGTTCCATGCCATACAACGAATATATATTTCGTCGTTGCGACTTTAAGACCTCTTATGTGTCACTTTTGGCAAAATCACTTTTTTACGCCAGCCGATTCTACATTTTGAAGCTCTATCGAATGCAAAAACTCTCATGTGTATACGACGTTTCAATCGTAATTTGTTTACAAACTTCAAGATCTCCAATGTTCTTGCTAATTAAAACTGATGCGACGGTTTTTATCGATTTTCTCACAAAATTGATTTTTACACATAAGAGGTCTTAAAGTCGCAACGACGATTTATTTTCGTCAAGTGTTGTCAAAATGCCAAGGGTACAAAGTGTGCCTTGCATTATAGCCTTTTTTTGCGTGGTCAAATGCTTATGCATACTGCACTACCACGGAGAGATAGTGCAGTTATGTGGGACTCCAACCCACTAAAACTCCACGGTGTCCTCCTCTGCCGCTTGTGGCGGGAACACGAGCACGCGTTAGCACTCACCGTGAACCCACCGCGGCTGTTCATCACCGGACCCTCCTCTGGGGAGTACCCCCCCATCACCGGCGCAACAGAACACATTGCACGCCGTGACCACCCCAGGGAACAAACCAGCACATGAGCGCTAGACGACCCCGTGTCTAGATAGCCTTGGTCCTCCTGCGACGGGTCAGGTCTGTGGCCCCGCCGCCTACCACTTTTCGGCCGCGGAAGGTAGGGAGAGCGGCGCACCACGGCTTTCTGGGAAAAGTCCTGACGAGCGGCCCCTCCTCGGGTTCCTCTTCGCTTCACCGTGGGTGACCAAGCCACGGCTACTGAGCGCCAAGAATCCGATACATCCTGATTATTCTTAACTAAATGTTTCTTAATTTTATCGTAATACAAGCCAACTTCCGTCGTAATTTTCAACAAATGCCAATTACATACAAGCTTCGTTTTATCTTAACAACTTCCGTTTCCATACAAAGCGATTTAAGATTGCGTCCACTGTAACGTTTCAAGAGATATTAATTGTGCCTAAAATAAAGTCCCATTCACAACATTTTCATTCCCAATCTACTGCTAAGTTTGGTATATTTAGTTTAGTTATAGTTTATTTATTTAAAAGAACAATACATGACAAGTTTCAGTGGTGTCTGTATCAATAGAATGTGACACGCTGGTTCTGGCAATCTTGCTAATAATGAAGCTCAAGAGTTTGTTTGTTTGTATGTTTGAACGCGCTAATCTCTCGAACAACCAGTCGGATTTGAAAAATTCTTTTTGCATTTGATAGCCCTATTCTTGAGGAAGGCTATATGCTTCTTAACATCACGCTAGGGCCCGTAGGAGACGTCAGAAATAACGCTAAGCAAAAACGTAGTAACGTGCGATGCGATGGGGTCACGGGCAGAAACTAGTTAATATTATTACGTTGTCCAATTATCAATCCGGCACGTATTCTATCAATTTCTAGAACCGTATAGATTTTCTAGAAACGTCCATATCGCGCATATATAAAGGCCAACATACCAGCTTTCAGAGCATTCAATACGTATAACACGACTCCAAAAATGGATACTTCTCGTAGAGACATCAGATTACTATTGCTGTACGAAATTTCGTCTAGGCCACAAAGCGACGAAAGAAGTACGATGGGCGATAATACTCTATCCTATGACACTGCAAAGCGTTGGTTCCATCGATTTAATAAAGGCAATTTCGACCTAGAAGATGAATCATACCAGAGGAAACGAATCGATTCAGATTTGTTTTTTAAATCTTATAGAAGACAATCCACGTTCTACCGTACGTGATCTTGCAGATCAGCTCGGATGCTCTCGTAGTACGGTTAGCTAACCATCAGCATGAATTGGGAATATCTTGGAAAAATGGAATGTGGGTACCACATGACTTACGCAACTTAGGGTTGATTTATGCTTACAGAACTTGTCATTACTTCTTCCCATTGATTGTTCAGTGAGAGCTCAATTATACTGTTCGCAACTTGATCGAGTGGCAGGTAAACAAGCCAAATTTATTTTTTACATGATAATGCAAGACCACATGTTGCTAAACAAACCAATGAATCTCTAACGCAAAATGCCTTATGTTTGCTGATGATTTAAAATTGTACCTTTCTGTAACCAACACTAAGAATTGTGAGGCGCTACAACATGATATTGACGCTGTGGTTGAATGGAGTATAAAAAATAAATTGTCATTTAATAACTCTAAGTGTAAAACAATAACTTTTTCCCGATCCCGTAATCCGATTAGAAATCATCATAATCTTGCTGGTTCGTCAATGGAACGTGTCTGCTCGATCCGGGATTTGGGAGTAATAATGGATAACAAATTAAGTTTTCACGAGCATATTCTTAAAACTTGCAAAGACGCTAATAAATGTCTGGGTTTCATCGTTAGATTATCATCTCAGTTTAATTCATTAGGCGCGGCCGACACGCATGCGCGTTTTCGGACGTTCACCAGGTGCTTGACGGCGCGTATGCGCGTCCATACAATTTACATAACTTTCTTCGAGTGCGGCGCGCCGCACCTGTGCGTTCGTTGTGCATCTCTATTGTTTCGAAAACATCGTAAAATAAGGGTCGGTAAGGGTGTCTACACCCAAGATATTTTTTGCACGCACCCGAGCGTTTGCCACACAGGATTAGTGTAGCATAATGAAGCGTTTGCATAAATTTCGCTAAGAATTAAGCAGTTAATGTGTTAAGAACACTTAAGCTATAAAACAAATATACAATGCCTATGTCCGTAGTAAATTAGAATATAATGCAAGAGTTTGAAGTCCTCAAGAGTCATTGTACACTATTATGATAGAAAAAAATCAACGTAAATTCTGTAGATACCTATACAAACGTCAATATGGATACTACCCCTTTCTGTATCCTTCTTTGTTCGTGTCAGGAACGGTGGGTTTAGATACACTCAAATTCAGGCGGAAATCCACACATATAATTAATTATTATTTAATATTAGTAGATAAGATAGATAGTCCCGTTCTACGAGAGTCAATAAATTTTTATGTTCCTGAGCAGTATATGCGTGGCGTTGTAAGACGACAACATAGACTCCTCTGCTACCCGCCTACATGGCGTGCTCCCCGAACCAACAACACTCGCCACTGCTAGAGCAATTAAGTTAATAAATGACTTTCTAAAATATATTCCCGAGGCTGATTTATTTTTTGACTCTCAATGGACAATCGCTAAACATGTGTAATATTATTTATTTAAATATGAAGAAATTATTGTTTCTAAGTTTATGTATAAGGTTGCTTTTTGTTTGCAAACTTTTATGTCACTCCGTTTTGTTTTTGTATTTATTAGTTGTATGTTTTTGTATTAATTATTTCATTTCACAGCTGATTACTTTGAAACTTTATTGAATTTTAGGCGTTTATTTAGTTTAGCAACATGTTTGCCTGTTTTTGACCGTTGTTTTATGTCTTATTAAATACATATTTCAGTGTAATATATTTAATTTTAAGAAAAAAATAAGTTACTTGGAAAATAAAAACTTTATAATTTACATGCTTTACTTGCACCCAGTTAACACCCTATCAGTATAGTTTTAAAAAATGTAGTATTAATACATGTCAATTTTATCGATATCGATATCATTGTTGCAAAACTGACTTGTGCATCAATATGTTTGGAACATTCGTCCTGACATTGTTGCATCGGCCAATCACAACCGCTGTATTTTCTTCGTCCCCCGGCCCGCAGTGGTGAGTCGTGTGCCTACACGAAATCGGTATATCAGCTCTCAAGTGGTTTAATTCTCTTTGTCTATAGGTATTGAACTATTTTCTATATTTTTTTTTTTTCAAATTGTTAGGCTCAGTACTTTCGGAGATAAGGGGGGGGAGGGATGGTCAATTTTCGTCTATTTTAAACAAAACTCTTGTTTTAAATTTTCTTATTTGCCCCCCAAAGTTGACCCCATATTCAAAATTTATTTTTTTACGTTACACATCCATGTTAGTCGAAGAAGTTTTAATTAAAATGTTTAATGTAATTTTGTAGAATTAGCATAGATATAAGCGATTTGGTGTAAACTGTTAAGCTTATATTTCATGAATAAATGAATATGAATGAAAAACTATTGAAGCTTGGCTGGAAAATAGTCGCACATCCTCCGTATTCGCCAGATCTTGCGCCAACAGATTACCTCCTATTCAGATCATTGGCTCATCAATTGGAAGAAAAAAAAAATGATGATGAGGCAGATTTTAAAATGGAACTGACAAGCTTCTTCAGTAAAAAGCGAAAAGAGTTTTATGAGCGTGGCATTCGCACTTTGGCTAAGCGTTGGCAATAAATCGTAAATTCTGATGGAGAATATATTATCGATAAATAATCGAACTGTCCATTCATAAATAACAATAGAAAATATTTTGTTAGTTGGCGGATTATATTTGGACAACCTAATATAAATCGGTAAAATTGATTATTTAATTGTAAGAGGTTGATCTCTGGAAGCACTGATCCGATTACAAAAAAATCTTTCATTGATAGATAGAAAGCTACACTATAGCCGCGTCCCATAGGATATGTTATATGGTGTAGTTGACTTCGACACAGATGGAAGTCGCGGGCAGAAGATAGTAAAAAATAAAACAATCTTTTAAATAGTTAATTAGTATGACAACTCACCATTCTTCGAACGTCAGATGCGTCTTCGCTTTTACGATCGATCATGTGTGCCATTCGAAGCTGTTCTGTAGTAGCCTGTCGACAAACACATAGCTTACATTACATATTACTATTACATAATAAAACAATTACATGAAAGATCATAATATTGTAAAGTTTGCTTCACAAGGAATAAGGATGCGTTTCCAGTGAAACGGAGCGATGTGCAGCAATCGACCCAGTGGAAACATACCCTAAGCCACCCTCAGTCTCCAGAACTAAATTCCTGTGTCTAGTGTAATAGATAGAAATGAGTAGCTACAACCAACGAATCACCAACCAGTAGGAAATGGAATGCTAGGTGTAGCTATTCCAAGATTTACTGCAAAAACGTTTAACTTTATCTATTGTCTATGTAAATTACTAATAAACACTGCGCTACTAATCTACATTATTAAAAGTTAAAACAACGTAGTTATATCAATACGTTGCAATACAAGTGCTCACCCACGCACTTCCCACTAACTAAGGGTTGCCACACTAAACTTTGTGGAAATTGAAATAGCGGGAATGTGGAAATGTGGATGTACAGACGCCAGCACATCAAGCTACTACAATCTGTCAAATTTCTTTAATAGATTTTCAACTTTATCGCTAAAGAATTAGGTTCAAGCTTGATTGGGAAAACTTGACAGTTTCGGGTAGCTTGGACCTGCTGGCGTCTGTACTACAGGTACACCTCTGTCTAACCCCCCGGGGATTACAGGCGTGATGTTATGTTGTGTGAATGTAATTATTTGTCTGTATTTGCAATTGCACCCACGATTTTCATTACTGTGAAAAAGTTCTCATGTGAATTTATGGTTTTTTTTTTGTGTGTTTTGGCGGCGTATGGTAGGATTTCGTTGTTTTGATCATAATTTAACATGGAATGTAAACTTATTTCAGCCAGAGCTTACGTTTTCAGCATCATGTGAAATTGCCTTTGTTTGACAGCCCTAACCGCACCCTTATTATACCGGCACCGGTCGGTAGCAAACGGTATCATGTTCTCATTATTTCGCAATTCAAATAATAACCCAAGCAAATACAGAAATCATAACAAACAACAAGAATATGATTTTGTTATGGATTGTGCCGGTTTACATAATGCTATCATCACCTGCTTTAGCCTTTTCCCAACGATTCCCACCTTCGTTTTAAGGAAAATAAAATTTCATGCTTCAAGACCCAGCTGTGCGTTGTCTACCAGTGAATTTAGCATTTTTATGAAATAGATAGTGTCAAGAGTAACGAGTAAGTCATGTAAAACCTTCTAAACTGTCCTGAATACTGGCGGCTTGCCAGCTTACCCCCCTTTCAGCTTGAATGTACTATCAAATCCCATGTATGTAAATGTAAGCTGTTCTGATTGGCTAATCAACATAACCCAATAACAAGTATAAAGCTTTGAATGCTGTACCTAGCTACATAATTATATTATTATTTACAAACAATATTTAAAACAAGTACAAGAAGTGCTATAATCATTGCAACCGACCTCTCCTTTCCCCACATTATTTTTTACTCAGATTCGTCAGTACCTAACAAAATTAGTTAGAAAGAGCCACGCGGAGTTCCATTGTAAAATTCGGCACGGCAGCCGAACAATGTCAATGACACGTCGCAGGTCACGCGTCAAGGTCGGCCGGTGTTATTGTCATATCTATGATTAAAACTTATCTGTACGCGATATCAATGCGTTCATAATATGTAAATTCTTTATGAATTTTGCTTTGTTTATGCTTTTTGACAGGTAAGAAGTTGTTACGGGTAGTCAGAAGCTCGAAATTCTGACAACCAGTCTTACAAAGGTGGGTATTACCCAGTATCTGGGTTGTGGAGGTCAAATAGGCAGTCGCTCCAAGTAAAATACTGATACTCAGCTGCATCCGGTTTGACTGGAAAGCCGACCCCAATATAGTTGGGAAAAGGTATGCAGATTGATTGAAGAACGTGGACGAAGCGAAAGGAACGTAAGAATGGATTCATTTGCGAGGATAATTCATGTGCGCATACGCACGAGGCGTAATGTTGTTTCTGCCTACCCCCATGGAGAAAATGTGTGAGTTTGTTTTGAGAATATAGGGTGTGGACTACTCCAGTTAATTCCCAATAACATGCCAAAGAACTGAATCCCACCACCATGCCATGCCACCATGAGGGTTACCGCCGCATATTGACATCTGGTGCGTATTGCATTCAGGTGAATCGCAGTGACACTGGTTGGAATAACAAAGCATCTGAAATGTCTATGTGCCTGTAATTTGCCTCTTTCCGAAGGATGGACGTTAATAGGCAACGCACTTGCGGTGCCTTTTATATTGTATTGCAGTCTTGGAGATGTCCATAGACGGCCGAGACCACTTACCATCAGTCAAACCGCCCGATGTTTGCCCCTCTCAATCAATCTGCCTAGCCTTTTGCCAACTATGTTGGGGTAGGCTTCCAGTCTAACCGGATGCAGCTGAATAGCAGCATTTTACATAGACTGCCTATCTGACCTCCACAACCCAGTTACTGGGTAATACGACACCCCTTGGTAAGACTAGTTATCAAATTTCGGGCTTCTGACTACCCGTTACGATTATCAAAGATCCACGAATGACAGCCGGGACCAACGGCGTAACGTGTTTTCCGAGGCACGGAGGAGTCTCGATATGTAAAGATAGTCAGCCATCCACGCACCTACGTCGGCAAGTGTAGTTTAATCGGCTGTTATTGCTTGCCATAAGCTCCTCGATGTTTGCCACTCTACGGCATAAAAAAAACATTGGGGTACCCAATCCAATCAAACCGGAAAAAAGGAATTCCCCTTGGCGGCTGACCTGGTATGGTGGTAGTTCAGTTCGGCAAACAAACTCCTGTACATAGAGATCTATTACCTACTAATTTGCAAAGTTGCTCACCTGTGGTTTAACCTTCTCCTTACTCTGGGTTTTGTCTGTGGTCTTCCGGGTGTCCTGTGCATGCTTGCCGTCCTTGGCGCCTCCCTTCGCACCACCTTTGGTGGCGCGCGCACCCAAACTCATCTTTAAACTATATGTACGTTATATTTACAGCCTCTATTTACAAGCAGCTGGAACAAAATAAATATGAGATTAGGCAACACACATAAGCAATACACAAACGTACAAATTGACCTGAATTGTTGGTCTAGCGGTTATGTTTTAGAAAGAAAGATGTCCAGTCTTTAATGGATCTTTCCTGCTCATCGTGCACAACCACCTGCACATTCCAGGATTTAAACGAAGTCAATGATAGACTACTTCACGTGGCTACATTCTGGTCGTACTTTCGAGTCAAATCGACTCGTAAAAAAGACGAAGAAAAAGGGCGTTATGGCTTCGCGGAATAATTTAAGCAAATCTAGTAAAAAGAAAGTTAATAGATAGTGGTAGTTTGTATACACGCGCGACAACATAAGCAAAGCTTCCTAAAACTTGGAAGTTAAATGTGCGAGTGCTTTCGGTTATTTCGTCAACTGAAACGCAAAATAATTAATTTAGAGCAATTACAGTATACTTAGACTTCTGTTTGTTCACACAGAAAATAAATTCAACAATTAAATTTAATAATGTCCAGCAGAGTATGAAGTCTTAAATTTGATAAGCCTTTTTTTTCACAGATCCCGGAATCAATGTGAAGAACTCCGGTCAAATCGAGGTTGAACTCACGACTTCGGGCCACAATATTGAGTAAACTTAACACTAGCACTGAAAGATACAATCCCACAGATTCAGTACGCACAAAAAACAATCTGAGTCAAACAAACACAATCGTAAAAAAATTATTATTTATCAATTTTCTTTCGAATAAAAACTGCGATAGCGACCAAATCTCCAGTAATTTCGTCGAAATGACGAAAATTAAGAAAAAATCTTATGTTCATTGGTTATGCAATAGCCTTGAGGGATTCTATAAGGATTCTATGATTCTTTATGAATAGCATGGAACAATAGCTTGGAACCGTTAGTCATAAGGAAGTAGGCAGGAGTACTGAACCAACTAGACAAAGCTTCAAATTTCTGGCTAGCTCGACCGACACCTTGACAATCCAAAAGTGCCTGCACTTGACAAAATTATTTCATACTAGCTGACCCGACAAACGTTGTCTTGTCAACATTTCAATAATTCATACAAAATTCCCATTGAAAATGCACTTTCAGTTTTCCCGAATTTTCCCGGCAGTTTTTCAAACATTTTCTTTCATACAAACATTGTCTTGACAGTTACAAACACAACATAAAAATAATTATCCAATTTGGTGCAGTCGTTCGGAAGTTATGCGCGTACATACATTTCGGCGATTCTTTGTTATATATCGAATTTACAAGATATCAGTCCTCAGTATGTACATCTTACTTATAAGAGAAGGGTATATTTATTCGGAAGACCAAATTCAGAAAACCACATGGTAAGACCATCATCTGCGTTGCCTTTTCCCAACAATGCTGGTGTCGGCTTCCAGTCTAACCAGATGCGGCTGAAATACTGGCAGTATTTTACGTGGAATGACTGTCTATCTGACCTCCACAACCCAGTGACTGGGTAATACTATACCCCGTGGTATGACTGGTTGGCAGACTTTCGGACTTCTGACTACGCGTAATGACTGTCAAAGATCTATTAATGACCGCCGGAACCAACACAACGGCCTAACGTGCTTTTTGAGGCATGGAGAGGTTTCAATATGTTTGATACGATAAGGGTAAGCTACGGCCTCGACAAGCGTAGATTACCCTTCGATAAACCCCTGCGGCTGTTATTATTTAGCCACTAGCCCGTGCAGATCAAAAATGATGAAAACAAATAAAATCGAAAGTAGGAGAGTAAATGGTGAAGATCAATCGTAACCGCATGAAACATAGGGCTTGTTTACGTTTACGCGTCGCGTCGTAAAAACTACTACACTAGACCGACTACTACTAACACTAGACAGAGAGATGTCTTAGCGTGGGTCTGGAGCAAGGTAATCTTATAGTTTACATACTATGCAAAAACTGAGATAGAATGTTCAGACGACCTTTGCGAAGCATTGTGCTGTAGTACCTTGTTGTCAAACTAATATCAAAGTTACTCTAACTGTAATCTAGTGAAACTAACAGTTTATTGATTTTACTACGATGGTCTTAAGTTTATATTAGGTACTTTGATATCGAGGTACATAATACAGAATTTCACATATTTTAAGTGGGCACGCCGTTTATGTGAGGCCTCATTTTTGGAATGGAATTAATCTCTAGAACTCCCAATCGGGTTTGATTTTTTTTTTGCATTTGATAGCCCAATTCTTGAGGTAGGCTATTTAACAACACGCTAGGACCCCGTAAGGAGCCGAGCAAAAAAAAAAAGTCAGAAAGTAAGCTAAAACGAAGTCATAGCGCGGGTAGGCGATGCAATGCGAGGTGTGTCAGAGGTCAGAGGAACAAGAAATTTCACGCGGACGAAGCTAGTACTAATAATAAAAGCTGAAGTGTTTGTTTGTTTGAAAACTCTAATCTCTGGATTTTTGGAACTACTGCAGTCGGATTTGAAAAATTCTTTTTTGCATATGTTAACCCAATTCTTGAGGATGGTTATGGGTATTTATTTAATAACGCTAAGACCCTTAGGAGCCGATTAAAAAGAAAAGTAAGAAAGAACGCCAAGTGAAAAAAAAACCGGTCAAGAGCGAGTCGGACTCGCGCACCGAGGGTTCCATACTATCATATATATATAAAAAAAAGTGTGCTATTTAGGATAAACTTGTGTGACACAGAATAATTTCAGATTTTTCTTTATCCAAACTTCGGAGATAAGGGGGAGAGGAAAGGTATTATTTTTAATTTTTCTTCAAGTCGAAAACCAGGCCTAAAAAAAAGAAAAAAAAATGTTTGAGAATGTGCAATCAGCGCTCTTTGATATGATACCCCACATGCCCTAGTAGCCCCACTTCGAATTTTTAAGACCCCCTTTCAGTCCCTGTTACAAAAAAAACCGTCGGGGGTTAATATGACGGTTTTAAATCCTTATCTTACCTCAAATAAAACTTAGAAGAGAAGTTGAGAGAGAATAATAGCAACATTTTCGAAAAACAGTGTTTTGAATTCACAAAATGTAAGAAAAATACGCGGGAAAGAACTCGGGAGGTCAAGGTCTTTTTAAAACTCCTTAGAAACAATTTTTTGACGGTTTGATCATGTTGAGAGGATGAGTGAAAGGCGACTAATAATATGTATTTAAAAGGCAGATTTGTGAAAACGCCGGGAGGGGATGCCCTAAAAGGACATAGTGACCATATTGGTGATGTTCTTCAGAAAGATCAGGTGCGTAGTACTCGCAACCGGCTTGCGTGTATGACCAGATGTATGAACGTAAATGAAAAGGAGTATTGTTATGTAAGGATCGTAGCAGGTGGCGTTCTGTAGTTTCTGCCATGTATGGAAGAAACAATTGTTTAAATGGCCTTATTATGAGAGCCATAGCATTTTGTTTAACATAATCAGCCCACTGCTGGGACACAGGACTCCTCTCTGTGAGAGGGACTGGGCCATAATCTACCACGCGGGCCCAGTGCGGGTTGGTAGATGTCACATGTCTTCGAATTTTTGGTTCCAGGACATGCCGGTTTCCTCACGATGTTTTCCTTCACCGTTTTAAATTATTTACACAAAGTGCTTGCCTGTGTTCGAACTCACGACCTCGTAAGTCGGGACCGATACCACTGGACCACAACTGCTCTCAGCATATTGTTTGCGTCAACAAAATACAAGAAGCATGATAACAATAATTTATAATTAATGAGCATGAGGTCCTGGGTTCGATTCCCGGGTCGGGCACGGTTATTGGGTTTTTCATCCGGAATTTCTCAGTAGCAGCCCAGAGTCTGGATTTGTGTCCGGTTTATGGCGATATGCTCGCCCCCTATTACATGGGACTTGAAACATAACTGGCGAAATATGGGTGTACTATAGTGCACTTCTGCCTAACCCTGCGGGGATTACAGGCGTGATGTTATTATATTGAACTGCAAAGGGTCAAGCTGTCAATCTATTCTCGAGAAAATACAAGTATGAAGAGCATTATGTTTACAAAAAGTTTTGTTTACAAATTGTTATCAAAGATAAGAGAAATTAGCACAATGTTGATTCAATATTTTCTTCTGTTACTGTAGGGGGAACAATCTGTCCTTATGCTATAAATTCAATGAAAGTAACTGGATTTCATAAAGTTGAGAGTTCCCACGTAATTATATGTCCAAGAGGATGATAGATAATGATGGTCACCTATAGTACACCCACATTTTACCAGTTATGTGAAGTCCCATGTAATAGGCAGTGAGCCTATTGCCATCAACCGGGCACAAAACCAGAATCTGGGGTGCTACTGAGAAATTCCAAATGGAAAAACCCATAACACCCAACCCAGAAATCGAACCCAGGACCTTATGCTCAGCGGCCACTAGACAACAAGGCAATAGTGATAAGCAGCAATAAACCAGTAGAATCTGAGTTTATGCCTGATAGAGATGTATCAAAGAAGAAGACATGCTATGCTGCATCAACCCCAATGATTTCAGATGGGGACATGACAATGATAAAGCCTAGCCATAAACCTCTAAGCTACTAAATCATGATTCAGGGATAAAATGCTGCCGCTGGGGTCGCGGGTTGTTTGAAAAAGATACCGTGGCCCTGGCATAGGCAACTGAAGGAACACGGGTGGGTTTTAGTCAGTAAAAGTCTGACACGCCCTCCCGCTCCACCCAGAGCGGGAGAAGTTATTTGATGATTTCCCATCCACAAAAAAAAAAAAAAAAAAAAAAAAAAAAAAAAAAGGGATAAAATGCTAACAAAATGTATTAAATGTCGAAACTTATATCAAAGTAGGAAGCAGATAAGGGTCTGTTGGCAAGTTTGGCTGCAAATAATTTGTTAATTACTTTGAAGTAGTGCCAATGTCTCTCTTCTATAAATGATGCTTGAATAACTGTTTAATTGTTATTTGTGGCTTCATAGCAACAAAGTCATGAAGACTTTCATCACTTTAGTGAATGGTATTTAGGAGAAGAAGAAAAAATCTCTGCCTTAGAAATCCAGCTGTGGAAAAATAAATCTTAAATCTATTTCCAAGCTGAGGAATGAGGAAAATGTTGTGAGGTAAGTTTTGAGTATGAATGTGTACAGCTACAAGAGTAGCGGAAGAGCAAAGAAACTACGGATGGACTAGCGTGTTTGGTAATTAGTGAGTAGTAGTTTTTCGCGATTTCAAGTTTGATCCTGTAGTAAAAGTTGTTTGATATCATGAATAAAATCATGTGTTTAAGTATCAGTCACTCTATAGAAGTATGGAAAAAGGCATGCAGCACTGACCCTGAAGTAGGTTAAAAAATAAATTAGGTTAAGGCGAAGAGACTGATGATTATGGTGCATCCAGATAGTGCTGAGTACAGAACATTTGCAAACAGATTGACTTTGACCAGCTGCCTCGCAGTAATTCATACTGGTTACCCAACACACTCGAGTTAATAGACAAGACGTTACACAAAGTGCTTGGTAATAGATTGATGGACGTAATTTGTGCAGCAATGCAGGCAGATGCAGATTCAATGTAATGCCTTGCGTACATTGCTGAGACTATTAGCCAATTTAGTCATGGTCTTGTTAAGGAAGTATTATACCTACTATTTGTCTATGGAACTTTCAATGAATGTAACCAAGAATACTGGGATTGGTCTTTGCCCAGCAGTGGGAAGTATACCTAATGGAAACCGTACTAATAAATGGCATTTGATAGCAAACTAAAGATATACTTAAGATATGTATGTTTACACAAGTGTTTAATTTGAACAGTTATTTCTTCAGCCAATTCACTTTCAATTGACCAAATAGCTAGGTCAAGGGCAATGCAAACTGTAAAGCATAACATTATTTGCATAATAAGAATTCCTTAATGGATAGGTCTAATTTATAATCTTATAGAAGACTGGATAATATGATTATTTATAACAGTTAAATCTCACCCCCTATTACATGGGACTTTAAACATAACTGGCGAAATGTGAGTGGGGTGTTCAGCTTTGCCTAACCCTTTGAGGATTACAGGTGTGATGTTATGTAGTTAAGGTTTATTTAGAAGCTCCATCAAGGATACTTTATAACCCTAGGGTACAGTACGGCCAATTTATCTAGGCAGGTCCGAACTTCACGCAGAAGGCTGCACAGTAAGATTAGGAACTAAATGGTGATGTGAGAGAACATGTGCGATACTTCTTAGTGCCTATGTTCAGTCCTGCCAAAACAAATTGGCCATAGCGTAACTTGTGTTTTGTTATTACCTATAATATACATATTTTTTTTTTAAACCCTTTATAGGCAAAATATTGGTCATGGTAATAATATGAGGTTTAACTGATGAAAAACAACTGTGAAATAGTAGGTGGGATATTTGATATCTTCTGAAGTAAAAATCATATGATATGAACTTTGAAATGTTAATCAATTTAAAATTAAAGCATATGCATAAATATTACAGGTCACGGACAAGAGATTTAGCAAAAACTTCTTGTTTTTTTTCAAAACGTTTAGAGGTCAATGAACTTGACTATGATTTTTTTTTAAAGATGTGAAACAAAATATGCTATAGATAGAGATTGCATAAAGCTTTATGAATATCAGGTAAATGATATGACCTTAACACTGTTCAATGTAAATATAAAGGAAATCACTGAACTTGAATTGTTCACATAAATATAGGTGAACTCATTCAATATTTTGCATGATTGCCTAATATACCTACCATATACCTACTGTGTAATTAAGGTATATGATAAACGCAATGTTTAGCAACCGGATTCCCCACCAAACAAGTTATTAACGGCAGTTTCGATAACGTTGTAGGTGTGAGAAATCAAACTACCGGCATCACTGATCACGACACGATAGCGACTAGATACATAACAACTCGTCGGATTCATTACACTAAACACCTAGAAAAAGCAATGCTATCAGATATTAGAAAAGTTCGCATACCCCGTCTGTCGTGTAAGCGGTAAAATGGTAAACAAAACAAATGGGCGGATCGCGGAAAATTCACTAATTTACCATACAAAATGCACGAAAATACTAATTGGAACACACAATTTAGCTTCCATGACGTCTAAAACAATGATTTGTGGCGAATTTTTATGTAATTTTTCGCAAAAATCGGAACAATGAATCATTGAGTGGCAGCGCAAGAGCACCGAACGAACTAAGATATTTTCGACATAATTCTACCGGAACTTCGACGGAAACCTGAGGTAGCTGGTTTTTCAAGCCATTTCAACAGCTCACGTCATCAGACTCAAGCACCGCCAAGACGAAACTCAATAGGCCAGCGGCACATGTGGGGGACGCCATTCTTGAAGCACCTTTCTTGGTATCAAAATGACAGTCTTTGTTGACGAAATAACCGTGCACAGCACAATATAACACCTCATTTGCACGCACATGATCACTCAATTTTAGCGCAACGTTAATATTTACCTTATTTCTACAATATTATCCAAAATATAACTAAATTTCTAATAAAATTTACTAATTTCCATACCTGTTAGTGCGCTCAAACGCAAGCTGGTCACGTGACTTTCGAGGGATGGGACGTGGACTTCGATGTAAATTGTAAAATTACGGAACTATTTACAAAATGGCTAGTTTTAATGCCAAAATTATTTTTATACGGTACAGCTACGTATAATGGGACAAATAATGTATAATTGGTTTCAAATGAAATATTTTTATATATATTTTGCACATATAGAACAATGTAAGAAACAAAAACCGGTAATGTGTACATCAGCAAAAGCGAGCTATGATATCCGACCCACAAACATGGTATACCATTATACCAACTCAGTATGTTTACACCAAAGCTTGCACAAGTAAAACGTAATATGGACGTCAAGTTTCATATGACCTTTGACTAAACCGTTGACTAAAGTCTGCTCAAATATATGTGTCCTGTGTTGCGGACTGGCTATTATAAGAATACGGAACAGTATTCTCATTTACTTTCGAAAACAACAGTAGCGACTCTCATTTTATTTAATATAGTAGTATAGGTACCAATAAAGGTTCAAGTAAATTGATATCGTACCCTGTGGTTTATCCGGCCTTTTAAAATAGTCTTTTCTCATGAACAGCAATCCTAACATAATAAACGTGGTAAGAAACGATAGCGTTGCACGGTGCAATTTTTGAATTGAAAACCTTTTTAGCCACGTTGAGCGATTTTTGGTAAGGGGAAACCTAATGGGCTCGCATCACTACAGCACCGTGACACTTCGACACCGCGACATGCTAAGCATACTTTTGCGTCTAAGTTTTCACTTCTGTAGAGGCAGACCCCACGACAGCCAATTTTATTTTTATTTAATGGCTGTTTATCGTGGGGATACTGCCAAGTTTCACTACTAGTAAACGCAGTAATTTTGCCATTGATTTCGAACGAAACCAAAAGAAAAACAAAACATTTCCCGCTAAATTTTACGTCAGTGTATAGAATACAAAAATATGATTTTTGTGTTCTAGTAGCGCCAGTAGCACAAACAGTAGGTAAACAAATAATGTTTTCTCATAATGTCTCATAAATCAACTCAATCTGCCTAGCCTTTTCCCAACTATGTTGGGGTCGGCTTCCAGTCTAACCGGATGCAGTTGAATACCAGTATTTTACATGGAGCGACTGCCTATCTGACCTCCACAACCCAGTTACTGGGTTGTGGAGGTACGATACCCCTTGGTAAGACTGGTTGGCAGACTTTTGGGCTTCTGACTGATCCTCGAATACCAGCCGGGACCAATGGTTTAACGTGCTTTCCGAGGCACGGAGGAGTCTCGGTATGAAAAGATGGTCACCCATCCACAGACCAACCCCGGCAAACGTAGCTTAACCTGATGGATTAATAATAATAATAATATAATATCCTAGGACATTGTTCACACACGGTCATCTGATCCCAAACTAAGCAGAGCTTGTACTATGGAAACCAGATAACTGATATACTACATACACTACTTTTTGTTTGTAAATACATACTTATATAGATAATTACACCCAGACTCAGGACAAACAGACATGTTGACATTGACCCGTGCGTCTGTTATTACATAGCCACGAGCTCCTCAAATCAACTATAGGTTATTATTTTTTTATGTTTGCTAACCTAAATGATTTGATTGATTTCTACAAAGAAAATGTAGTCGTAGTTGTATTTGAAGTGAATAAACTGTTTTTCTTTCTTTCTTTCTTGTAAGTATGTATTATTGCATGAGTGCTGCATGTAGATGTATGTACATATTACCATATTAGTTCCCTCGCGAAGTCGCAAGTCGCGATTAGAAAATTAATAAACGTTCTGTTTACTGCTTGTGCTGAAATCATCTGTCGACCTCATTTCACGTATGCAGTCCCATTCAAACTGGAGATGTATACTGGTATGCGGTTTCAGATTTTGAAGGGCCATTAGATTTTCTCAGGAAATTAAAAAAATATATTTTAATAAAAAATTAAAACATTTTATTGCGCTTTAAGTAATTATGCTGCTTATGTGATGATATTGAGGATTTTATTAATATCATCATAATGATTACAGTGGTACAGCTATCCCTATCAGGCAAAAAATGCCAAACAATGTTGAAAATTGAGAATAAGAATTTAACGACTAAGTTTACCGTAAAAATTGAATTTACCGTACGCAATCGACAAACGGAAGCCCTGCATTATTTTAGGGCGTTCCACAGGTAAGAAATTTCGTTCAAAAATTATAATTTAACAATTCAAACATTTCAAATAGTTTATCACAATAATATTGAGAAACAAACTGCGTAGAAAACAAAAAAATAAAAAAAATAAATTAAAGCTTCCAGTAATTTTGCCATTGATTTCGAACGAAAGAAACCAAAAGAAAAACAAAACATTTGCCGCTAAATTTTACGTCAGTGTATAGAATACAAAAATAGACATGGGTCGGATTAGGTAAAAACGATACCTAATCCACCTAATCCTAGTATTTAAAAATACCTAATCCATTTACCTAATCCGAATATTTATTCAATAAAGCCGCAGGCCTGTTACCGATAGTATCGTATGTGGATTGGGTAAGAAATATTCGGCATGGAGTATGGACATTCTGTTTCTGATATAATATTGTGGAACGGATTATATTTCATTTTTTATGGGCAAACGGTACTTAAAGTCAATAATATAGTTTAAACCGGGGTTCCAAGAACATGCACAGTGAAAAAGTGAGGCTTCGGTCCAAATTCTGGAACCGCCTATCGTTATAATCCACCTAATACTAGGATTGGGTGGATTAGGTATCGTTTTTACCTAATCCGATCCATGTCTATTGCTAGAGCATTAACTAGTTAGTGGTATTCTACATAGATGGCGCTGGCAGCAGTGCTAATTAAACTTGAAACTTATTCCTCGCACATTAAGGTACGGAATATCTTCTGTGTAGACTGTGTATGAATATTTTGTGCTATACCTAATCCTCGACGCTTTGGATTAGGTACGGACTCGCATCGAAAAATACCTAATCCACATACCTAATCCAATATTTATGCCTCACGTCTATACAAAAACTAATATGTTGTTTGTTTCTGTTTGATTGGATTTTTGTGTTCTCGTTGTTATTCATTCATATAAATAAATGTCTCTTCTCGAAGATATATTCTTACAAGATGAGGCGGATGAGGCACAGGAGTTGGAGAGAGTGATTGAAGGTGATGAGTTTGACGACAGACCTCGTTCTCGATCCGGGTCTCCCGACAACAGTGACGGAAATGAACCTAAAGATGATGAAGCAGGTAAATAATTCATAGTTTTCTGTGATTATGTGACACATACCACATAATTCTAATATAAAATAATGTTTGTCTGTCCTAACCTCTTTGATACTCTAGATTATTTTGCCGGCTCCGTAACCTAAGGGAAAGTAGACATTATTCGCACTGTAATAAGCTGTAATACAGTTGCTACACAACCTATCAAACGTGCAAGGCATTGGGTCTGTTTGTCTTAATATAAAAGGTATGCTTTGACATAGCTCTAGCAAAATTCTTTGCTCAGCCGAATGATCCATTTTCATTTGAGAAAAAGCATCTACTTTATTGTAAGTATACATCAATGGATGCTTGGTACACAGATATTTTTACTTTCCTCCCATCACATTATTTAAATATTGTTATCATAAGAAAATCCGAATGTTTTGGTTATGTGTTCGAGAAAATTATCAATTTCAAAGTTGTTTTTTTTTACAGAAGAAGATAAGAGACGGGTGGACCCATCATCCACTAAAACTAAGAGAGTCACAAAGAATCCTCGGTTCATATTGAACCCGGCTCGTCTCACAGGCCCAAGAGGCATACAGATCTTACCGGAACACTTTAAGGATTTTAAGTTTAAGGGTAAGTTAGGGTTGTAAAATACTTCATAGATCATTGCCAGGTTTACCATATTATGGCACAGTTTTAAACCAGGTTAGAAGGATAAGTCATATATATTATGCCTACCATAATTTGATTATGCTTATTACCACCATAAATGTATGATCCATCAGAACTACTACTATCTTCAAAGGAAAATTTCCTTCTATTATTGAAAATGAAACTCCGAATGACTGTCAAGAGCTGACTAGCTACATTGGATACTTATTAAATGAGTATATATGGCCATAATCCGCACATAAACATATTTAATTTTGACCAATAAGGTCAATCTTTTATGAAACCCCTTTACATCTCATTGCACATAAAACTATTCTGGTCTATCATTCTCTTGCTCTTAACCCAATTTATTTGGAGTCTCAAACAGTACATCGTTCAAAAAAGGTCAGAAAGAATGCTAACCAATAGCATTCTTTCTGACCTTTTTTCTTTTTGTTCGGCTTCTTACTTCACAGTTCGATCGTAGCGTCACAGATAATATAATACTACGTAATAGTGTGATGTTAAATACCCTGTAACATTCCACCAGAATTGGGCTATCAAATGCAAAAATAATTTTTCTAATCTGACTGGTAGTTCCAGAAATTAATGCATTCAAACAAACAAATAAATAAACAAACTCTTCAGCTGTATTATATTAAAGGAATGTTATATTTTGAAACTGCTAGCAATTGCCTTGCAACATGCCAGTACTTTCAAATAGGTCTTAAGATGTAGGTAAATACTGTAGAGGTCTCAAAGGACATTTACTTAATTGGGACTGATAACTAATTAAATAATAGACTATTTATGTAGTATTGCAATATATTTTATAAGACTATACAATATCTTTTTTATCTGTTAGGAGCAATTGCCCAGGAGGCACGTTTCGCTGACGTCCCTCCTATCAACCTTCCTTTTTAAAAGTGTCCATCTGAATGTCATAGACACGCCAGCCTCACATAAATTACACAGGCTAGTATGAAACCTCTACATGAGCTATGCCCACCCTTTAATAAAAGGATTCATGCAGTCTATCTCCAGACAAGACTTTTATTCATAACATGACATTCAAGCGCTCAGGCTAATCCTACCGAATGCCTATGTGAACAATTACCTAACATCAGGAATAAATTTCCCAATATGAGGTCATACTTTTGCAAAAGCAGGTTTAACCCACGATAGACGATTCGCGCAATCCTGACACCACAAGTGTCAGATAAATTAACCATTCCGTTGTGTCCAAAGTGCACTCACAAGTACTATGTTGTCCTGTTTAAACCTCATCAACCAAAAATGACAGAAAAGATTGACGAGCCTCCTATATTAATAACATGGTGTGACAGTTTACATCAACCCAGAAGGGGTTTAATAAACTAAAACAATAACACACACGCTTACACTTCATCGTACTGTATGGAGAGTATATTATTATTTTCATAATTGATTGTTCCAGGCAAAGGGCATGAGAAGGATGACTTAGACATAGTCCTAAAGAAGCTAGAACATTGGGCATACAGGCTGTACCCCAAGTTCCAGTTTGAGGACTGTCTAAAGAAGATTGAGAGTCTTGGCAAGAAGAGACCTGTCATGGTAAATTTAAGTTATTTATTATAAATAATATGTATTTATTAAGGCAAGTACCTAGCTTTGTAGATATACCTCGTCTGCTTCATGCGAATGTACGAGTATCCCGGGTGCTCGTATCATGGTAGTGATAGTTACCGTGGAGTTAGGTTGTGGTAGGGTAGTTGCTAGGACCACATTCCGAATAGTGTTGAAAATGCCGAAAAAACAAAAACAAATTGTGGTTTTTTTCACGAAAAAAAAAAACCAATTTCGACCCCTTCACAAAAACTCCCCGCACCCCCTATTAGTCGTCACGGGGGGAGTCTTACACCTCACTCCTCACGCAAAGCCGGGCCGGCACTAGCCTGGGATCGTGGAAGGCGCACAAGTTCCCATCATCCCCGGTTCAAGCATAGGAAGGGAACACCGGGGTGCTTTTTAGTCAGTAAGAGTCTGACAGACCCCTCCGCCCAAATTAGGGCAGAGGACATCCATGAGGATTTTCCAACCTGGATAAAAAAGGGTAGTTGGTAGGAGTCCGACATCCCTTAGTTCTCTTCAGACAAACGGCATTCACGAGGATTTGACCTAAACAAAAATGGGTAAATATTCCCAAAAGTTCTAGAAAATAGAGACATTTGGAAAGAGAATTCTGTAACTAACTCATAATCATCTTCCTGCCCTTGTCCGATGTTACTTAAGGTCCGCGCAACACGTTTTATTTTTACATACTCCCCTGTCAACCGTCACGCTATGGCTATGCCAAGCCTAGATGGCAAACTAACCAGGCGACTCTTACGCCTGGATAGGAATGGCCTGCGCCTGATGACGGGGACCATCACAGGACACTGCTCGCTGAACAAACACTTTTACACAATGGGCATAACGGACAGCCCTCTGTGCAGAGCTTGCATGGAGGCTGAGGAAACCGTTCCGCATGTGCTCTTCGAGTGCACAGGCGTTGCCCAGATTAGAACAGAAACCCTCGGGGCACCCAGATCTTTAACAGATGTTCTGAACAGACTAGAAGCCGTGACCAACTTCTGGAGGGAGGTGGGCTGGTTGGAATAAACCCCGACGGCCGCTATGGCTAACGCACAATGGTCCACTTGAAGGTGCGGAAAGTGCGGAAACCAAACCCAATAACATAGAACATAGAACCGTCACGCTATTATTCATTCCCTTCTCTTCATATCATTCCTCATACAATTCATCCATCTTTTCTTTGGCCTTCCTCTTCCTCTCCATCCATCAACATTTATACTTTTAGTCACATGTGTTTCCTCCCTCCTCATCACATGCCCATACCCATACATAATTATTCTTTAACCAATAATTGGTTAAAGAATAATTATTGAGCTAACAAAAAATGCTTTGAGGCAAATAAAAATTTTATTGGGATTTTGAGAAAAATAAGAAGCTGTACGAAATAATTATACTACTTTCAATGCCAGAAAGCTAATGTGTGCTGTCTGTTCGTGTTTATTAATTAACGACTTCAAAAAAAGGAGTTATAATTGTAAGATATAGCTGAACTTGTACTGACTTACATGCACAAAGCACTGCCAATATGACTAGAGCTTTTGGGCACGATAATACATGTCCACCCTTGGTTCGCACGGGTACGTTCCACATGTCGAAACATAGAAATATCTGTGCTTTATTTAAGTAGGTATAAAATAATAAGGATAATAAATAATTAACCTTAATAATGGTGAAAACCGCACCAAAATCCATTGTGTAGTTTAGGAGAACTAAGAGAAAGCCGAATGGCGTGCAATTGGAGTTGCCTATATCCAGCAGTTCTATAATAGGATTATGATGAAGGGAACCCACACACAATCACAAATAGCGTCTTTGTTTTATAGTATTTATAGATAGATGCTTTACTTAACCATTTCAGGTGCATCTTCAAAAAATCCGCACAGACCAGTTCATATCAGAAGAGACGGTTGTCCAGAAAGACTCCAGTGATGAAGAAACTCAGCCCCCTCAGGAGCAGGATGAGTTT
Organism: Dicycla oo; assembly: GCA_948252095.1. Classification (NCBI taxonomy): domain Eukaryota; kingdom Metazoa; phylum Arthropoda; class Insecta; order Lepidoptera; family Noctuidae; genus Dicycla; species Dicycla oo. The sequence continues at coordinate 1,673,358 of OX411733.1, forward strand.
GACAAGCTGCTGCAGCAGCAGATTGACCTGGCTAGGGCTACTCCAGCACCCGCGTCTGTGAAGAAAGTCATTGGTACTCCGAAAAAAGATAGGTGGGTAGCATGGGGCACAGATCTACCAATTCCTTTTCTTGCTGAATTTATTAACCGACGAAAAACAAAGGAGGAGGCTGGTATTTGGCGCCGCCTCAAAATTACTTTGGTAGCTTAGATAGACTGAAATATTTTTTTTATTTTTCGATTTTCAGTTTCTTTTTCATTGGTTATTATTATTATTTTGAAGATATTATATTTGCGTTGCTGCTATCAACCAAGTAATGTACAGAGGCCAGCAGGTCAAGCTACCAGAAACTGTCAAATTTTCCCAATCAACCTTGAACCTAATGCTTTAGCGGTAAAGTTGAAAATCTATTAAAGAAATTTGACAGATGGTAGTAGCTTGATGTCATCTGACAATATATAGGCCGGTTTCAGGCGGTTTATGCTTACTGTCGAGTCTTTACCCTTGACGCGAATTATAAAATATTTGGCACCCCTCTTCAGTACTTCGTGTGGCCCTGTGTAAGCAGGCTGAAGTGAACCACGTAGCACATCTTCCCTCAGAAATACGTGGCTACATGTGGCTAGATTTTTTTTATTTTTTATTTGTGATGGGTTTGCTCTTGACTCTAGTCTAGGTCAGAGGTGACAGAGACAAAGTCGACGATGGAGTGAGCTTACCCAGAAGAAGCCTGTTCACTCTCACTTTGAAGAGATTAGGGTTGTATACGTTCGGAAACACAGACGCAGGTAGTGAGTTCCACTCTTTTGCTGTGCGCATTATAAAAGACATTTGGAAGCGCTTAGTGCGAATTGGTGGAATAGCAACCAGGTAGGGATGGTAACTGGCAGTGCGTCTAGATGTCCGGTGGTAGAAGGGGGCCGGTGGAATGAGGTCGTGGAGTTCTCGGGCACACTCTCCGAAGTACAATCTGTAGAAGACCGACAAGCAGGCGACCTTGCAGCGATGAGCCAAGCTATGAAGCTTGGCATCCACCAGTTTTACGTCGCCAATGAGCCTCTTAGCTCTGCGTTCCACCGAGTCAAGCGCGGCTAGTTGGTACTTAGCTGATCCATCCCAAAGGTGACTGCAATACTCCATAACGGGTTAAAAGCTGTCCAGGCGTAAAGTATCGCTTCACCCTATTTAGGATGCCCAGTTTCTTGGCCGCAGTTTGGGCCTTGTATTCGATGGTGGCGCCGAAGTTGAGACCAGATGTCAACTCCATGCCTAGGAGCTCAAGTCGATCAGTTACAGGAACAGATGTACCCCGAAAAATAGGAGTTTGGGCGAAACGACTCTTTTTAGCGGTAAAAAGACACGCCTGCGTTTTGGTGGCGTTAAAAGAGACCAGATTATCATCACCCCACTGGGAGGCAAAGCTTAAGGTCAAATCTGTCCGCTCTACCATGGCCTCTCTCAAGGAACGAACTTCGGCCCCGCTGGTTTTTGCTCTGGACAAGTATCTCTCTGAAACTGTACTGTCATCTGCGTACCCAACAATACCAGGCCGAAGCAGGTCATTGATGTGCAGCAGGAAAAGAGTTGCAGAGAGAACAGACCCCTGAGGAACTCCGGCATCAATAGCCATAAGGTCAGAAGAGCAGCCATCAACAACTACTCTAATGGACCGTTCACTAAGGAAATCTGATATCCAGCTACAAAAATCAGCTGGGATGCCATAAGCAGGAAGCTTGCTGAGCAGAGCAGCGTGCCAGACCCTGTCAAAGGCCTTCGAGATGTCAAGCGATACAGCCAGTGCTTCGCCGTGTTTCTCGATGGCTTCGCCACAGCAGTGCGTGACATACACAAGAAGATCGCCAGTTGACCGCCCCCGGCGAAAGCCATATTGACGGTCACTGAGGAGATCGTTACGATCATATGGCGGCAGATATTATCACAGAAAACGACTTTGGATTTAATGGAAAGGATAATCTTTCTGATCGCGCTTGGGTCGACTGGCGTGAAGACAAAGAGGTTAATATTGAGACGCGTCAGACCAGCCAGGTAGTCGCGGGCTTGACATTTGATTAGACTATCTAGAATGGGAACAGTAGAGAAATGACGATTTAGATCGTCCAAGCCAATTGCGTTAGGAAGGTCTGAATGTCGCGATTTCCCGGTGCCTAAGTTTAGTCACGTCACGTGAGTCGGTGAAGTCTGACGGCATGTGCGTGTGGGACGCGGGCTCCGCGCTCGTGTCGCGCAACGTGTTGGGACGCTGGCAACTGGTACGTGTGATGTAGCCTAAGTTTAGTCACGTCACGTGAGTCGGTGAAGTCTGACGGCATGTGCGTGTGGGACGCGGGCTCCGCGCTCGTGTCGCGCAACGTGTTGGGACGCTGGCGACTGGTACGTGTGATGTAGCCTAAGTTTAGTCACATTACGTGAGTCAGTGAAGTCTGACGGCATGTGCGTGTGGGACGCGGGCTCCGCGCTCATGTCGCGCAACGTGTTGGGACGCTGGCAACTGGTACGTGTGATGTAGCCTAAGTTTAGTCACGTCACGTGAGTCGGTGAAGTCTGACGGCATGTGCGTGTGGGACGCGGGCTCCGCGCTCGTGTCGCGCAACGTGTTGGGACGCTGGCAACTGGTACGTGTGATGTAGCTAACTAATATAACTCCCCTCAGTCCCGTAAATTCCTGCATCTAATCGAGTCAGCCAGTCTGCATGTTTTGCCTCTCCAACCCACCCATCATAATGTAGTCGGTGATGATACTTGGATTGACCTGATACTTACCTCTAATCCTTCCCTAGTTTCCTCACATGGTCAACATACTGCTCCTGGTTTTTCCCATTACGAACTTATTTTCCTATCCATGTCCTTAAGTCCCCTAAACTTAAACCCAAAGTCCAGTACAGGCGTGCCTTTGCACGCATGAATAGTGAAAGGCTTCAACAAGATGCATCCAATATTGTCTGGTCACCTCTGGAAGTTGCTGCTTCAATTGACGAAAAAGTTAGTTTCTTCAATAATGAAGTGGTCAGGCTACACACCTAAGTGGGAAAAATACGCATTATTGAAGCTAACTCAAAAACTACCCAAGCAAAATTAATAAAAGTTATATGGGACCACATAGGACCTTTCAAACAAAAAATAATTTTCCAAATTGGTCCATCCGTCTTTGAGTAGGTAATCGCGTAACAAACATACAAAAAAAAAACATACAGTCGAATTGAGAACCTCCTCCTTTTTGAAGTCGGTTAAAAAGGGATCGCTCGGAGGAAAATTGGTCATTCTATAAGGCCGCTAGGAATCGGTGTAATCAGATGATACGCAGCGCTAAACGCCGCCACATCTTAAATAATATCACTACTTCTTCTCCTGCTGATGTCTGGAAGTTCCTTGGAACTTTAAGGCACCGGGAAATCGCGACATTCAGACCTTCCTAACGCAATTGGCTTGGACGATCTAAATCGTCATTTCTCTACTGTTCCCATTCTAGATAGTCTAATCAAATGTCAAGCCCGCGACTACCTGGCTGGTCTGACGCGTCTCAATATTAACCTCTTTGTCTTCACGCCAGTCGACCCAAGCGCGATCAGAAAGATTATCCTTTCCATTAAATCCAAAGTCGTTTTCTGTGATAATATCTGCCGCCATATGATCGTAACGATCTCCTCAGTGACCGTCAATATGGCTTTCGCCGGGGACGGTCCCCGGCGAAAGCCATATTGACGGTCACTGAGGAGATCATTGTCTTCAAGGTAGTGCAACAACTTATTGTTCAGTACCCTTTCCAAAACTTTGCACAGAATGGAGGTAATGGCGATCGGACGGTAATGGGCAGGGTCTGCACGGTCGCCTTTTTTGGGCACTGGTTGTACATTTGCAAGCTTCCAGGATTTCGGCACCGTTCTTTTTTCAAGAGAGAGGCGGAACAAACGTGTCAATACAGGAGACAGTTCAGGCGCACACTGCCTCAACACTCTCGCTGGAATGCCGTCAGGCCCGCTGGCCTTGTTCACGTCTAGACTGCACAATACTCTTCGGACCTCTTTAATGTGTACTGCGATATCCGGCATCGAGGAGTCACAATGAGGTACAGTAGGTGGTTGCTTTGAGCCAGCGTCCAGACGTGAATTGCTTGCGAAGAGAGATGCAAATAAATTTGCCTTCTCAGTTGCAGAGTGAGCCAGCGACCCATCAGGTTTCATCATAGGAGGTAAAGTGGGACGACAGAAATTCGTTTCAACCGCTTTAGACAGGGACCAGAACTGTTTACTACCCGGAGGGTGCGAAGCCAGCCTGGTCCCGATATGTCCGACATGGTCAAAACGTGCCCTACGCAAAACCCGCTTGCAGAACTTGGCGGCAGAATTAAAGGCTCTCTTCTTCGCGCGAACCCTGCGCGCTCTAACTTTGCGGTCGCGGGCCTTGACCCAGGCTTGGTAGGCAGTCTCTTTTCGGGCCTCACCGTGGGCACATTCTGCATTCAAAAAAAATCAAAAAAAAAAATCAAAATCAAAAGTCATTTATTCAAACTAGGCTGAGAATCAGCACTTTTCGAACGTCAAAATTACATAAGACAGTCCCCCAAAACGCCCGCCCTTCACCACTTCCTAGTGCTTTAGCTGAGGAGAAGAAGTGGCGCAACAAACTCCTCAGCAGCACAGCTGTCTGTTCAGTTAAATAAAAAAAATTAAAAAAAAAATATATTCTATACAACACTGTGCAAATTACATGCAAGTACATTACGCAACACAAACATTAAATTAAATTTAATTATTTGCTATAAGTCAGCTAGCACACGCCAATATACTTAAAAAAAGAAGAAAAAAATCGAAAACTATACTCAAGCAGAATCAAAATACAAAACTAAAAACGTAAGTAGAACTTTATACCTATATTAAAAGCCTCCAGTAATAAAGGGCGTGCCCACTTACATATAGCCGTAACTCGAAGTCACAGATGATAAACTAGGACCATCGAAGTAAAAAAAACGAGTTAAATTACTAATAACAAAACAAAACAAAACAAAACCAAGGTCAGCAAGACGACCAGTCACCACAAGCAGCACCCGTTCACGAGCATAACGCAAAGATCAGCCATTACCCCCCTCGCCATATTTGAGGGAAGGAGGCAACCCGACCCCCGACGTTACCGCAAGCAGTGACATCTAAGGGAGCATGACGAACCTGCTGCCGGTTGCTCAGACAAGAATAATTATGATCAATTGTCGAGGTCACTAGCTAACCACATATTGCAATACCACTCATAAAAAAAACATTGTAATGAGTAGATTATGTCAATGATAAATAAAAATAAAATTAAAATAAATTGACCTTTACAGTCAAAGAAAATAAATAATTATATGAACCCATATAACCTGTCAGTAGGTAAGCTAATTCTGGAGAAAGAACATAAACATTGTCTTAAGTTAAACACAGCGACCAACTATTCTTATCGTTTAAGTAATTAAATTATACCAAGGCCGGGATTTGTGACCGAGCGGGATGTCGGAGAATGGAATAAAATATTCCATTCCCTGCCGAATCACGTCCGCAACCGCGTCAGCACAGCGCGAGGGGTCACCCGAGGAAAAGCACACTTGCCGCCATGGATAAGACGCAAAAAAGTGCCGCATCTCATCCCAGTCTGCTGACCCGTATCGCCATACTCGCCTCGTGCCTCTAGGGCTCTCATCTGGAAGAGAGCAGGTTGATATGGATTTCACCAGACAGTGGTCAGACGTTCCCAGCGGGGCTGAGACCGATACTGAATGACTGTCCGGATCAGATGCCAGCAGAAGGTCCAAACAATTGGGTGTATGGCCGTCAACATCCGGTACCCGCGTTGCCACATTCACCATCTGGGTTAGATCTAGCGTTAAAGCAAAATTGCGCGCCTCCAACCCAGCATGGTCAGTTTTCTGGTATGGGAACAACCATTCTTTATGAGGGGCGTTGAAGTCCCCCAGAAAAATGAGCTTTGCCGTTGGGTACCGTTGCTGGGCTACGTCAGTCGACCCCACGAGGAAATTAAAGAGCGCTGTTGTCTCCTGGTCACCGCTATGCGATCGGTAGATGCCGATGTAGAGAGATTTCTCCACGCCAGTATCCACAAGTAGCCATATGGCAGAGAAACCCGATTTCTCAAAGCAACGGAGACGACGACAACAAATGTCATCGCGGACGTACACACAGACCCCAGCTTGCTTCTTGAACTTGTGTTCAAGAGAGTACCCCGGGTAGTTGAGGTACGCCACGCCCGACGGGGTTGTTATCTTCGTCTCCGTTAGGAAAAACAGGTGCGGCTTCTCGGTCTCAAGGTGGTGATGGACCGAATCGAGATTCGAGTGCAACCCCCTGATATTAGTGAGGTGCACTTTTAGTGGGAGGAAGTGCAGCCGTTGTTTTACCTTATTTTTCTTCGCTTTGTGTGTCATATTGAGTGGAGTTGTTGGGGGAAAAGTCGACTTGTCGAGGCGCCGCTCAGTGATCCAAGTGGAACACTAGAGCCAACCAAACCTACGGGGAACTCATCTGGAGACTGCGGGGACGCCCGAACCCCCCCGGATATGGCCACCGGGTCCTCCCATCCAGTCGCCGGCTGGCACGGTGGAGCATACCGGGATTTTTCGCGAGTTGGCGGGGCAGCCTTTGGCACGTGGCTGGCGTGCTACTTGGGCCCCCTACTGACTGCGGTCGGCCAACGGCTGGCACCGTGCTTCGGATCCCGCTACCCTCCAAAATGAGTTACCCGGCTAGCTGACTCAGAGACCACAACCGGTGCCAAACAGCGCAACTGACATCTTCTCCCCCAAAGGCACTGGCACTCCCACACACCGACGGAACACAGCAAGCTGCTTGGCGCCGGACTCCGGTGGGATGGTGGTCGCGAGCCAGGCGGCCCCTTGCGGAGCCTACCACCGCTAAGTGGGATCGTTCAGCCGTACCACAGGCAAGCCTGTAAGGCTAGATCTTTGTAAACGAAGATTCTGCGAGTAGAATGGTGTTGGGTCGGGACCGGTCGTACTCTCTGGGCATAGGACTTCAGTCGTGCCGTGAAATCGGTTATGTCGGTGGTATATCCAGTTACGTCGTGACCGAAAAATTCGCCAGGGAGGCGCAGTGGCTCACCGTAAACCAGCTCGGCTGATGAAGATGGCAGGTCTTCTTTGATGACACTCCTTAAGCCGAGTAGTACGAAAGGTAACGTCTCAGGCCAGTTTGCGTCAGTATGGCAGGTGATAGCTGCCTTCAACTGCCGATGAAAACGCTCAACCAAACCGTTGCACTGTGGGTGGTATGCCGTTGTCCTGCGATGATCAAAACCGATCCATTTGGACAGTTGTTGAAACAGCGCCGATTCAAACTGCCTTCCGCGGTCAGTAACAACTTGTGAAGGACAGCCGTATCGAGACACCCAACAGGATACGAACGCTTTGGCTACCGTTTCGGCGGTGATATCGGTAATTGGTACAGCTTCCGGCCATCGCGTGAAGCGATCGACGAGTGTAAGGCAATACCGATGCACTATGGCTCCCTTCCTCGTCCTTGGGCATGCGTCGGTACGGTGAACTGACCGAATGTTCGCAATCGTTGATTGACACCTATTGTACGTCTGGCCATTGGGACACCTCTCGGTATAAATTAATGGCTCCTCGCACACTATCATTAGATAACGCATAGGCACGAACCATATCACAATATTCTTCATTGGAATATTGATATCCATTGATTCTTCATTGGAATTTGAAGACGTCATTTTAGTTGATTCAACAACACGTTTACAGGACACGCAGGAAAACGTGGCACACGTCTGTTCGTCTGTTCGCTTCTTCACTAGAGTGTGCATACACTTTATTATTATTTTGTTTGTTGAAACTCTCCTCAACATTAAAAATTTTTTCGTCTGAAAAATGTATTTCGCAGTATTTTTTTCCCGCGTACCGCCTTAACAAAACCCGGCTTCTTTCGAGTCTCATTTTCTTCAGCCGTGCGTTTTAAGAAGATGTGCTGTTTTTTTTTCTATAAGCACGCAGTCCTAGGTCTTCATTTAAAAGTAGTTCTGCTTAGTCCCATCTGCAGAGCCAACATTTTTTGCTTGCGGACAGGATTTCGTTGGATTCGCGCCTTCACTGCTTTGATGACCGCTGGAGTCCGAACAGTACAAGGTCGACCGCTCCTCCTTTGTTTATCTTCTAATCTTGAATCTTCCCTGAATCGTTTGATAGTAAACGATAAATAAATCTCAGTGGAATTTTCAAATTTTTCAGCAGTTTGAAAATCTCAGTTGGCGCGTGACCGCAACGATGCAATGCAATTACTGCGACTCTGTCTTCTTTGCGCGTCCACTCCATTTTAGAAAATGAACAAAATTCCAAAAACCCTTTGTTTTTATTTTATTTAAATATTCAAATTTCGAAAACCCATAATATTTTCCTCGGCTTCATTCTAAATTCGAAATTTTTATCTATGTGACAGAACTTATGGCCCAACAACGTATAGTCATTTTACGCACAAGTTAAAATTTTAATTATTTTCATTTAAAAATTTTGCTAAAATGTGTTATGGTTTTGGGAGAGGAATGTTATATTTGGAAATTTTTCGATCGAGGTCTAAGGAATTGGGAGTTCAAAGAGCAGGAGAAACATATATGATCCAAAGTAACCTCCGCTAGACCACACTCGTATAGTGAATTGTCCCGAACATGGATCTTGTTCAGGAACACTGGGGGCTACAACAATGTCCGAGTCTTAGTCTACAAAGTAAGAAAACAGTTCTTTTAGACAAATTTGGGCATTTGAAAAATCAAGGTTTCCGCAAGATGTCTAGCTGTATAGCTGCGTAGTAGACGCCCTTGGTTTTTGAGGTCTTCCCTCCATGATTTTGACGAGTCGATTAATTTGGGTCTGGCACCTTTTCCCAAATCGTAGTTATGAGCTACGTAGAGCTTTCGATCAGTCAGATTTGATGTGGCATACTTTGCTAACGAATCAGTGCACTCATTGCCAACAATACCCGAGCGACCAGGGATCCAAACTATCTCGATGTCCAAGTCGTTTTGGGAACAATCAAATAGAAGTTCTTGATTTCGACAATGATTTGACTATGGATTTTACTTCTAAGTTAGTTTTGTTTTAAGGCATGAACTACTGCATAGTTATCATTAGTAACAACTAGGCTTCTGTCAGTACCCACGGTACCGTCAACCGCACATAACCGGCAACAATTTGACATTGACAGCGCCTTTATGTTGTAGCAGTAAAGGCGATTTTCGTATTGCAAGTGTTATCACTGAATGACGGTTGACCGTACTATTCCATTTCTACTTCTTGTTTTTTAGGAGATATTTAATCAATCATATCCTTTCTGTCCAGTTATTGGAGAATCATTTTCAGTTTTAAACTTCCTAATTTGACTTACCACTTACCCACTTCTTTCATATCTATTTCCAGATCACCATTCACAATGCCGAAAGCAACTTCCTCTCCATCCATCAGTGACGATCAAAAGGAAAGAATGATCAAAAACAGGAGACTAGCCGAAGAAAGACGACTTGCAAGACTCAAACAAAATTCTATGGACACCAGTGGTAAACAAGATAGTATTATAATAGAAGTAGATGATGAGCTAGAAACAAATGTCACAGCTAAGAAACAACATAAATCGTATGTAATCGACAGCTCAGATGATGAATGTGATGTTACTTCAGTTAACCAGTGTGTGACTGTTGATATCCATAAAGGTACAAAAAAGAGAGAAGAAAGTAATGATAAAGTTGTGTTAGAAACTGCAGAGAATCTTCACGATCTAGAAATGGAGGAATATGTTGATAAAAATAACGCTCAAGAAGTTAATCAAGATGTTGTTGAGATAATAGACGATGCTGATAAAGATATTGGCAGAAATGTAAGAGTAATTGAAGATACATCTGAAGCTCTTGAAATTATTGAGATCAATGATCAGACTGGTAGAATAATCGAAATAAATAAAGTGGTGGATGGCGCTATTGAAATAGATGATGAGAGTAATCAGGGTGCTACTGAAATTGTAGGTAAAGCAATTGATGATATTATTGAAATAAATGATCTCGTTACTACAGACATTGTCAAAGAAACTAGTATAAGTAATGTTATTGAAGTTATAAAAGAAAATGATAATACTTCAAGAGCTAATGTAAATACTAGTAATAGAGCACTTACACCTGAGTTAGTATTTAATGACAATGACAGTATTGAAAACAACAGCAAACCACTACCAAACAATGATTCCATTCAAAATAAAAACACTGAACAAGATAAAATAGGAGAAATTCAAGATGGCACAAAAGATTCTAACTCAAAAGATGTTGGTAATTTGGAAAAAGATGCTAATATGGCGGAAGAAGTAATTGAAGATATCATGGATGTAGATTTCAGTGATGATTTCTAATAAAATCATGTTTTTTGTTAATAAAGCGTATTTATTTGAATACAATGTTGTTTTGTTGAGGCTGTTCTTTAGGAAACTATCAGAAGTAAATAGCAAACCTACTGTTGATAAAGTTAAATAAAACTCCATAAACACTAAGGCCCACCTTGCACCACAAATCACTAAATGCATTTAATTCTAAACGTATTTAAAACATCGCGTTTTTTCTATAGAGATATGATGAGGAACAGGATGTAAAGTTCACTCGTCCTCCATAGTGAAGGGAGGATCCTGCTGTTGTGGGCTACTACTACCCGACGATTGATGTCGGGACGATAATTACGATAGTCGTACGGTAAACAATGCTTGCGCGGTCAGGATTGTGCGTGACGTCAGTATGTGTCCGCATGTGGCGAAGTAGATGCCGTCACATTTCTATTAATTATTATATCATTTATTTCGGACTACGCCCATAGTGTTAGTAACAATGGTCTTAAAAACTAGTGTTAGTAGGTATACAGCATTGGAGACTCCCATCTATCTGCGAATAAACTCAAGATAGTGTTGGTACCGCCACGAAGACGAGCAAGCTGAGAGGCACTTCTTTTACGTATGATGGCCGCAAAACCATCTACAGGGTTATTGGTAAAACACCAACAACTTCTTAAGGGGTCATTGTACTCATCATTATGAACAACTTTACTATGGAACCAAACCTGAAACCGCGAAAAAAATCAGCTGTTCAGTACATTTTGACGAATCGACATTTATGTTCGCATAATTCGTGAAAATGTACTGAACAGCAGATTTTTTTTTTCGCGATTTCAGGTTTGTTCCCATAGTAAAAGTTGATCATAATGATGAGTACAATGACCGCTTAAGAGGTTGTTGGTGTTTTACCAATAATCCTGTATATGCCTCTTGAAAAAATAAAGAACATAAAGGAACATTTATTTGTTATATATTTTAGAACATTCTGAGTATCCTACCAGAAAATATACACGTGGCCGGGCTGCAACGTATACGTTGCACACATCGGCAACATCTTTGACGCGCTACACCGCCATGGCAGCCCCAACAGTATCCTGAGTGCGTTATTATACTGGACACGCAGATCGCTAGTCCACAGGCCGCACGTGTAAAACGACGAGCAGAATGACCTAAACAAAGTACTCTTGACCGCCTCTGTACATCGTGCAAACCTGCGGGGTATGTTTGCGCGATGTTAATAGTTTGAAGATGACAATGATGCTTTAAAAGTTAGCGTTAAAAGCATTTAGTCGTTTGTAATGCAAGCGGGCTTAAGTGGTCGTTCCACCATGAAAATAATTATTACTTTTATACCTAGTCTTGCCATAAATATTGACACGAAGATATTTTTTTTTTATTGCAAATAATATTTATTACTTATACAGTGTGTTAGTTTAATACATAAATATAAAACAATTTAAAATATAAAAAGCTTATTCGAAGTGGTCTGCATTGGCTGCAATACAGTCCTTTAAACGTTGAGGCCAGTTATCAATAGAAGCACGCACTCTTTCCATGGGAAAATTCTTCACTGCCAATCGTATGGATTGTTTTATTGACTCCAAATTATCATGGCGTTTAGAGCAAGCCGTACTCTCTAAAACTGACCATAAATCATAATCCAGCGGATTAAGATCGGGACTAGACGACGGCCAGTCTTCAGCTCTAATGAAGTCCGAATCGTTCACTTCCAACCAAGACTGCGTGGACCGAGCTTTATGACCCGGCGCCGAGTCTTGTTGGAAGGACCATACTTGGTTATTGAACATGGTGTTGTTAAGGGGCTTAACTACCTTCTCAAGAATGGTATCTTGATACACTTGTGCCGATGTGTTGATACCTTTTTCACAAAAATATGGCTCAGTCACTCCTTCATAGCTAACACCCCACCAAACCATCACTGAAGTCGGATAATGCCCACGTTGCACTCTGTCGACTAATTGGGAAGCTTCTTTAGAACTTTGAGCATAAATACGGTCATTTTGTTTGTTAAAATGTTGCTCAATTGTAAAGATTTTCTCATCCGTAAACAAAATTTTTCTGTGACCTCCCTTTGCGTACCGCTTCAGTAGTTGTTTCGATTTTACCACCCTATTCTTTTTTAAATTATCAGTTAGAAAATGACCAGTGCGTCTCTTATAGGCTGCAAGTCCTAAGTCATCTTTTAAAATACGTGACATGGTTTTGGGTGCTATATTCATCTCCCAAGATAAAATCTTTTGCTTTCGGACAGGATTTCTTCGAATTCTTTCCCTTACTGCTTTGACCACCTTTTTAGTACGAACACTACGTGGACGGCCAGATCTTTTTCTGTCACAAACAGAGGAGGTCTCATTGTATGTACCTATTAATAGCCCGGTACACAAACATTTCACTAATACCAAGCGTATAGAGAGTTTTAAACATTGCATTTGTCTCCATACCAACTTTGTTTAATGCAATCACCGCGATTCGGTTCTCTTTATCACCCCACTCCATTTTAATATCGCAAAATATTGTATCTCAATGAACAATCGTATAAAAATGACAGATTCCAAATTCAAATGTAATACGAGTATCTTTCTTATTTTTAATTGTAACAGTATTTATGGCCAGACTGTGTATATAGTAGACAAATAATTTCTTTAGTATCTTGTTGGTTCTATAAAATAAGGGGTTGCTCAGTATAATATTTAAATGATCATTGTAATCTACAATATATTAATATATGGCTTTCGCCGGGGACGGTCAACTGGCGATCTTCTTGTGTATGTCACGCACTGCTTTGGCGAAGCCATCGAGAAACACGGCGAAGCACTGGCTGTATCGCTTGACATCTCGAAGGCCTTTGACAGGGTCTGGCACGCTGCTCTGCTCAGCAAGCTTCCTGCTTATGGCATCCCAGCTGATTTTTGTAGCTGGATATCAGATTTCCTTAGTGAACGGGCGATTAGAGTAGTTGTTGATGGCTGCTCTTCTGACCTTATGGCTATTGATGCCGGAGTTCCTCAGGGGTCTGTTCTCTCTGCAACTCTTTTCCTGCTGCACATCAATGACCTGCTTCGGCCTGGTATTGTTGGGTACGCAGATGACAGTACAGTTTCAGAGAGATACTTGTCCAGCGCAAAAACCAGCGGGGCTGAAGTTCGTTCCTTGAGAGAGGCCATGGTAGAGCGGACAGATTTGACCTTAAGCTTTGTCTCCCAGTGGGGTGATGATAATCTGGTCTCTTTTAACGCCACCAAAACGCAGGCGTGTCTTTTTACCGCTAAAAAGAGTCGTTTCGCCCTAACTCCTACTTTTCGAGGTACATCTGTTCCTGTAACTGATCGACTTGAGCTCCTAGGCATGGAGTTGACATCTGGTCTCAACTTCGGCGCCACCATCGAGTACAAGGCCCAAACTGCGGCCAAGAAACTGGGCATCCTAAATAGGGTGAAGCGATACTTTACGCCTGGACAGCTTTTAACCCTTTACAAAGCGCAAGTCCGATCCTGCATGGAGTATTGCAGTCACCTTTGGGATGGATCAGCTAAGTACCAACTAGCCGCGCTTGACTCGGTGGAACGCAGAGCTAAGAGGCTCATTGGCGACGTAAAACTGGTGGATGCCAAGCTTCATTGCTTGGCTCATCGCCGCAAGGTTGCCTGCTTGTCGGTCTTCTACAGATTGTACTTCGGAGAGTGTGCCCGAGAACTCCACGACCTCATTCCACCGGCCCCCTTCTACCACCGGACATCTAGACGCACTGCCAGTTACCATCCCTACCTGGTTGCTATTCCACCAATTCGCACTAAGCGCTTCCAAATGTCTTTTATAATGCGCACAGCAAAAGAGTGGAACTCACTACCTGCGTCTGTGTTTCCGAACGTATACAACCCTAATCTCTTCAAAGTGAGAGTGAACAGGCTTCTTCTGGGTAAGCTCACTCCATCGTCGACTTTGTCTCTGTCACCTCTGACCTAGACTAGAGTCAAGAGCAAACCCATCACAAATAAAAAAAAAAAAAAAATATATAAGTAAATTTGAAATAATTCCAGAAGTTTCTAAGTTGGATTTGGTTCTAAAACAAATATTTAGAAAAGGTTTGGAATATAATGTAAAACTCCAAGATTTAGTACAATTATTTATTTTAAAATCACAGATATAAGCTTCAAAATTAACCGTCTACATTTTATTGAAATTCACGCACGATTATAATACATTGAATCGAAAGAAATAGTTAACCCAATTCATGTCAATGTCGAATCCTTATCTTAGTCGAATCCTTATCTTAGTCTACTCCTTGACTATAAAACATTCCAGATGTTATGAGACATTTCTTTGAAAGCCACACTCCTATTTTAAAAGTTGCTTGCATGCAAGTATACCAAACTTGCATAGCCGTTACTTGTCACGCATGCAAGCACGCGTCTTGCACAGTGGAAAAACGGAGTAAGTGATACTGCAAATGTAAAAACAGAGTCATGGTAATAAAGCAGGCAGATAACTAAATATCAACACAATTAATGTAAATAGCAGATTTGAATACAATTTTTCAACAGTCAGGCGTTAATTTTGACATTTTGACGAAAATTTCTACTGAAATATACTCTGCAGAATAAAATAAAATTCTAACTAACTTTATAAGTATTGAATGCACACAACGTCATTTCCTATAGCTAAACTAATGATACATGATGAATCGCTAAACAGAATAATAATGAAATGCAGGTAAATCACAAAGCTTTAGATTCGAAACGACCAACTTATTTTATCTGTATCGTGATTTCCATCCCCACCCCAGTCCATACGAGGTGCACGAATTGCTCAGCTTTCATGCTCTGATACAATTATATCGATATTTAAAATAATTGTAGGTATCGATGCTATCGAATAATCGGAGTCGTAGTGATGATTTAATTAACCTATTATATAAAAAATATTTTAATAAAAAATTCTCGTCAATTCTATCCAAAACAACATTTTTTGTAAACAACTTTCCGAAAAAAAATATAATTATGAGTTCATGTTACAGAGAATATAATATTTTCTAATACTATCTACAGAACGGTATGCTTAAAACTGTTTGTAGATATTTTAGAAAATAATTTACATGGATTAAATAAGAAAGCATTACATTTTCTCGTAAAATATTAATATTGTGACAGATCATAGACCCAAGGAGAAATATTTTCAGATATTTAAATCTCCCATTGTGTAGCTCTGCAAAAGAACTAAAACAATCAGAGCAACTTTGTAATGCTGGTGTGCGTGACGTCTACGTCTTACACTCGCTCCGCGCCATTCTGCTTTTCTAGTGTGCGTGCCAAATGCGGCCAACAGTTGGAAGCTTATTTTTTCGACGAGTTTATAACTTTGACTATCTAGACATATATTATTTATACAGGGTTATGGGTAAAACACCAGCAACCTCTTAAGGGGTCATTGTACTCATCATTATGAACAACTTTTACTATGGGACCAAACCTGATTCAGGTTCATGATTTCAGGTTTGGTCTATATATTGTGTTGTATATATATAACAGTTGCTGGTGTTTTATCAATAACCCTGTATATTTGTCCCCCGGTTTCTGATAAAATTACAGTCAAATCTCATTTCCAGTAATGATTGATCGGCTTTTGTAGAGAAACCGGAGATAATCTTCGTCTCATAGAGACATATAAGGTTACAATAACATGCGATTTTGGTTTCCTAAGCAATCGGTGAACGGTCACACAACAACGGCTGTCCAAATACAGTATTTTGACACCTTAATGTCAAATACTGGTCAAAATGACAGATGTTCATGACGGCCACGCTCTTCTAGGAAACCGTAGCTTTACAGAGTTTTTACGGACAAACATTTTCCTTTCGGATTATTTTCATACACAGCGTAAATCAATACAGTTCCCGTCATGGCGTCATTTCACATCTTTACAGGGGGCCGTTATCTGTCTCAAAAATGACGTTTTAATGACAATTTTGTACATTTTTAATACAATTGTAAAGTTTACTAATTTAATTTTAGTAATTGCTACTCCAGATTTACAACTTATTTTCAAAGATTTGTTGAACAATCGATTTAAAAAACTAACAAGCTTGTTAAAATTGAACTGGAGAAGCGATTAAATTAGCACTTTTATTGTGGTCTTCGCCAAAAAGCGTGAACTAGTTACTATTTAATATGAATATTAAATCTATGTTTCATTACACTAAAATTACCAAGAGTATATACAAAATAATATTTGGTTTCACATCAGTACACCGAATTCCATTTTAAAACTACATTCTATTCCTTGGAATTACTGCACACATTTTTTACAAGGAAACGATAAACAAATAAAAAATCCGGAGTCACACGTCATGTAATTAAGACGAACAGTACTGATTACGTGTGACTCCGGATTTCTCTGTCTGTGTGTAATGTCTTGTTGTAGTTGGGGTGTTTGTCGTAGTTGGGTTATAGTTTTAAACTTTAATTTGTATTTAAAATATTTATTTAGATTTAGATTTTATGTATTTTTATTTTCTCTTTTATTCTTACACACGGTGTCTACATCTCTTATTATCCTCTGTCCTATCGCAGGTATGCTGGAAGAGATTTCTTTAGAAATAAGCATCACTTTTGTACGTAATTTTCAGTTCCTTTATTCTTGTCTGTCCATTTGTGTGTACATAAACGGTTAAATAAATAAATAAATAAAATAAATATTTTGGGGTTTGGGACCATTGAAGGTAAAATTCAACAGTAAATTTTGGGGCGTACTTATGTATATATAATCAATATATTTTCAGAAAGTACTCCTTAAGACGTTTCATTAGATACCAAACGCGATATATTAATCTTATTTTTTTTTTGGTAAGTAAAACTACTTCTGCTATAAGCGGCCATCTTGGATTTTAAGTGACGTCATATGCATATACCCTGCGAAACAACATGACGCTGCCAACGATACCTCGTTTGTCAAAATATGACGAGTAGTTTAGCGAGGTATGGGTGAACAGTGTACATAGCCTGTTAAAATCATAACCCTGCTTTGGCTTTGCCGTAAAAAATAAATGCTGTTCGTTGGTAAGCGCATCACTCTAGAACGACTGAGCCGAATTGGCAATCATTTTTTAAATAAATGTTTATAGACATTCAAGGTTTTGGGGAAAGAAAAATTTTAAAAGTTACCCAGAAAATTGGGTCATCTAGTTTAGGATATGTATCAGTTCAATCGTGTATCCATCTGATTAAATTATAAGGGTATTCAAATTAAATCATACAGGTGATCAAATTTTCCAGGTTTTATACACGCTTGCATACTCGTACATTCGATTTTGGTGTCAAATACACCTTTTCTGACAAACTAACCTACCCTCTCCCCCCCTCCCGCTCCCTTTTACATGGGACTTAAGCCCAACAGGCGAAATGTAGGTGTACTATAGCCACTAAATAATAGGTATCTACGCCACTACCTAATCCTTCGGGATATAGAGGCGTAATGTATATCTTCCAAGCACGACATGAGTTATTGTCGTATAACTTGTAAAAACCACATGACAATAAATACCACAAATTATTGATATTCTTTACAAAAGAGATCCCTAACTCGAGGCCTTGCCTTTTCCCAACTATGTTGGGGTCGGATTTCCAATCAAACTGGATGCAGCTGAATACCCGTACTTTACATGGAGCGACAGCCTATCTGACCTCCACAACCCAGTTACTGGGTAACACGATACCCATTGGCAAGACTGGTTGTCAGACTTTCGGGCTTCTGACAACCCGTAACGTTGTCAAAGATCCACGAAGGGCAGCCGGGACCAATGGCCCACGGAAGGATTGGCCACCCATCCACGAACCAACCGCAGCAAGCGTAACTTAACTTGATTGACCTGTGCGGTTGTTATTACTTAGCCACATGTCCCTCTTTACATACTGTTACATATTTCTCTTCAAGAGACGATTGTTTGTGTTCTATTTTAATCTTTTCACGTACCTACAGTACAAATGAGTAGACTGATTTATTTGTCATTTCAAATAATGTTTTTAACACACTTGCTCCTAAAGTGGCTCTTATTGCACCGCTATTAGGTTCATAATGCAGTGTATTTAACACGCGTGCATTTTACTTCGTATTCCCGCACTAGATCGGCAAAGTAAACTATGGCATGCCAAATTTTGCTCAATGGCATTATAATGTATTACTTAAACTGTCTCGTTCCTCGCTCCCACATTCTACAAATTTGAATTTAAAATATTTACATGCCCCGTAACTTTAATATAAGACACGCTTAAATCTTTCCGTCCAGCTTACTATGTATTTATGTCGCTAGAAAACACTTAACAGAAACAGAGATAGCATACGATTTTAATCTTTCGGCGCTGTGTCCAGGGTTGAGAATCCCAACAGCGTGCTATAATTTAGTCGTGTTAGTGAAAACGGGCATTAACGATTTAAAATTGAATTGCATTTGCCGTTTGCGTTTCGCGTAAAACGTGTACAGTAATTCATAACAATCCTTACACCAAACACGCTATAAAATAAAATTTAAATATCTCACTAATAATAATTATTATAAATACGGTTAATTTACTTTATCATTAAAGGATTTATTTTACAAAGGAAAGTGTCTCGACTCTAGCTAAAACTCTATTCCATATGTTATTTCCACTTAAACAAATATCAACTTTATACTGATGTAAATTACTCGTAAGTTGACTTTTAGGATTACATTGAAAGTCATAAAAATGTTTGAAGTTGTACTACAAACTGAATTGTGGTTATTTTTGCAAAAAAAACTCATATTATTTTAGATTCTTGGAAACGAAGGATAGAGAGAATTTTAATGTGAGAACCAACTGGCGATTTTATCGAACAGTGATTTGACAACTCGAAATTAGATTTTTTTAGGTACACTGACGCTGTCAATTTTATTGTCAAGTATCCGCATGACACGGACAGCACCTTATTTTTATTGTAGTAAGGTTGATTTTCATAGTTCAACTGTAGTTGACGGTACGTACTATTTTCCGATAGTCGTCTATTCGGAGGCGAGAAACTCTCCCCGTGTAACCACCCATTAAAACACTTAATTATTAAAATTTACAAGTGATCGTTCTTTGCTGGTATTTGCGGTTTACTCAGTGGTGGATTTACTAATACTTTTATTTTGGTAGGATTCCGTGGTCAGTATTTTTGGTGATTTTGTCGTTTCGTCTGTATTTGTGCCCGGTCGATGGCAATTTAAACATAAAGGGTGTACAACTACACCTCTGCCTAACCCTTGGGGGACAACGGCTGTATAGCCGTGATGTTACGTTTGTTTTTGTCGTTTCGCCAGATGAGCGCACACGAATTTGTTTCAAAAGCGTTTAGTAAAATCCACGACTAAGTTTGAGGCCGCATCTACCCGTGGCAAGTTTAAAACTAATAGGGTAATTAATTGTTCGGCAAATTGAACTTAAATCGTTCGTATACTCAAATCACAACTGTCAACCGTACAGTTGTATGAAATGGCTGCAGGTATCACGACAAATCGACGGAGGGTGTTAATTTGCTAAGAATTAATTACCCTGGCTGTATTTTGCCTTACATGTTTGGTGAACAAACACGGTACAAATCACGAGTTTTCGCATATAATGAAATACATAATTATATCGAGGGTTCACGGGCTATTTGTATTAAGCGACATCCTGGCCGATATTGAGTTATTATCATATCTACCTGCATTAAAAAGTGAAAAACGTAAAAAACGGAGATAGACACTATTGATTCTTAACCGTCGATAGGCCAATTTTTCGTAAAAAATTTTGATACTTTTTTACAATGTTATTTTTTCCGAATAATGCAACTTTGAAATGCTCTCCTGTAAAGTTCCAAACAAGTCGCTTAATACAAATAGCCCGTGAACCCTCGATATCATTTAAAACTGCTTCGAATTAACCTAAATGATTCATTTAGTTTGATGTTCTCTACATCCAAATGTCAGTATACCGTATCTATTAACAAGACTAGTAAAGAAAAATGTATTATTTTACACTGGTTTAAATTTTATTGTTAAAATACCCTACATTACGGTTCGCGTATTAACATTGAGACAATTTTAAAATTTATTTTTTACTGAATTTAATCCCTCATGTTTGTTTTAAGCTAAGCCATAGTGAAAGCCCCATTTGTATTTTATTCGTATTAAAAACAAATAAGCACTATAATATACGCCACCGTGCGTAGCAGTCGTGGTCACAATACGTGGGAGCGAGATGACACGATACTCAGTATAGTTTTAAGAAGTATCAAGTACTCAATTTCGCCGTCCTACTCACACGTTTTATGACCATACTCTCCGAAAGTTATGGCATTTAGTATTTCTTTGAATTTAACAAACAATTTCAAGGCAGACAATGCTGGCAATCGCAGACCTTTATTCTCTCTGCTGACAGTACTTGCTATTCCTTGGCCAGATTTGATAATTTGGAAAACTTTCAACCATCGCGCAGTTACAGTTTACAAACTCGTACCTAAAAACAAATCCCGAGTGCTCAAAATGTATCGAAAGGCGTAACTGCGTAAGAGGCATGATTTATTATTTTACCACGCAAAACTCTGCCCTATTCCAAATGACCCAAAGCCCCTATCCGATAACCTTAACCGCCCTATTCTTAGCTTTCAGCGTTTCTACACAAATTATTTTTACGTCTTCAAGACAGTAACTTCGTCTGAACCTAAAATTGTATGTTAATTCGTATCCGGGATAAGGGAGGCGAAGAAAGAAGTGAAGGTCATCCATGTGACGGCTAGCAGGGATTGTTGCGTGTTGTGGGTCGCAGGTTGGGCAGGTTGGGCCGGTTGGTCGGCTGGCTGGTTGGGTTGATTGGCCTGATTAGGTTGGTTCGGTTGATTGGCCTGATTGGGTTGGTTCGGTTGGTTGGGCCCGTTGGCTTGCTGGTTGTCAGCTACATTGACGTGGAGGTCGCGGAAGAATCCGATCTGGTGGCTGAAATTGAATAAAATTAAAATTAAAATGCCGTACGATTAATAACATAATGTCCCGTTAATATAAAAAAAAACTAGTTTTTTTTAGAAAATACAGTGGCACAGCTTATAACGGTGTCAGCAGCCACTGTGCACTGGTAGTGTAGGACTTGAAATATTACGAGTTTTGAAAACAGTTTTTTATCATGTTTAGATATTTTTTATTTGGAAAGACCATAATACAACACCAAAACAAAAGAATACTCACAGGTAGCCAGCAGCAGCCAACAGCAGGACCAGCAACAGTCTTGCCGGGCTTCCATACAAATAGACCAGCGAGAACAGTATGGCAAGTCTGGAGGCTGCGTACAGATGGTCGAGCCAGTCTCGGGCGGCTAGGGCTTCGTCGGGCTCCTCTACGGGCGCGGGGGCTTCTGCGGCGGGTGCGGGCGCTTCGGCAGGCGCCGGGACCGCGGGCGTCGCGCCAGCTGCCTGCCACCTTTAGTAGTAGGGAGATAGGACTGATTAATGATAGCAATCTTGTCGTTTTTCCCGACTGCGTGACGGCAAAGGCAGGGTTACATTTTTCACGTGTAATGTATTTAGAGCAGATGGGAGAAATGGCAACAGGAGCTGGCGAATGTTGGCTTGAAAATCAGCAAAACCAAAACTGAATATTATGTTCTGCGTTATCAGTGGATTTTGTCACTTTTCAAGTAGTCGATGGCATCAAATTTGAGATTGAACTAAAATAACTGCCAAGACCTGCAAAACTTGAAAACACGACTTTGAAAAGTGTCTATTCTAACCAAGGTTTTCTTTTTTGTACAGGGAAAGAGCGAAAATAACACACGCCGAGTTTATGCAGCGCATCTGCCACAACGCGGTAGCGATACAGACGCTAATCGCCTCCTATTAACTTGCTTGCCGCTAGTCTAGCGATGTAGCCGCGTGTTTATATCGCTGCAAAAAGTCGTGATGAACAAAGAATAACCATAGTGTTTCTATTCTTCTCCATAGGCATCTACGCTTTGGAAAAGCAACTAAATTCTCCTTTTTGACGACAACTATAATGGCGCTTAAGATTTTGTCGTGTCTTTTGAGCATCCCAGCTGATTCAAGAGCCGCGGGTTTATATCGTTGCAATAAAAACTTTTTAGCAAAAAATAAAACCGACTTCCAAAACAAAACACTACAAAGTGAAAAATAACTTTAATTTCGGTAGTCGGTGTCTTGGGTTTTGTATTTTCGTTTTTTGCCACCGACTTCCGAAATTAAAGTTATTTTTCACTTTGTAGTGTTTTGTTTTGGAAGTCGGTTTTATTTTTTGCTAAAAAGTTTTTATTTTTCACTTTTTAGTTGTGGAACCTACCCCACACAAATTCGAATACATAATTGAGCACAATAATTGTAGATATAGCCATGTAAATAACAGTGATAGGAAGTTATTAAAACACCATCACATCATCCACATAAAATAAGTGGGAAATATACGCATTATTGAAGCTAACTCAAAAACTCCCTAAGCTAAGTTAATAAAATTTATATGGGACCACCTCGGAAGTATACCCTATCAAACAAAAAAAGAATTTTCTAAATCGGTCCATCCGTCTTTGAGTAATAGCGTAACAAACATACAAAAAAAAAAAAAAAACAAAAAAAAAATACAGACGAATTGAGAACCTCCTCCTTTTGGAAGTCGGTTAAAAAGTAGCCGTGTGTAACCGCTCTAAAGAATAAGTTGTTATATAGCATTTAAGATTTTTTTGGTGTCCTTTTATTCAGCAGCCCAGTGTGCAAGAATCAGCGTGTTCCACGATCTTACTATATTACCAAATGATTTTACCTCCCCTAGGACAAAATTCTGTCTAGGGTCTATTCAAATCCTTGTTTCTACTTAAACAAATATTAACTTTGTGCCCGTAAAAAATAAGTTGCTGTTGAAAAAGTCACACACAATTTTGAAGTTGTATCGTAAACTGAACGTTATGACGTGTCGGTTTTAAAGTTATTTTTCCTAAAACTTATACGTATACATCATCCCACGCATAGCGTAATAGCAAATTGTGACATCAGTTCAAAATTCGCGTAGTAGGCATCATGCCAAATGTTATTAGCATTTGTTTACTATTTCAGGCTGACATGTGAATCAGACTATGTGTGTGTGTCTGTCAGATTATGTGTGAGTTAAGATTTCCCGGGTCAGGCAGTGTTATTGGGTTTTTTGTTGAGACATACTCAATAGCAGCGGGAAGCCAGGACATAATCAATAGCAGCGGGAAGCCAGGACATAATCAATAGCAGCGGGAAGCCAGGACATAATCAATAGCAGCGGGAAGCCAGGACATAATCAATAGCAGCGGGAAGCCAGGACATAATCAATAGCAGCGGGGAGCCAGGACATAATCAATAGCAGCGGGAAGCCAGGACATAATCAATACCAGCGGGAAGCCAGGACATAATCAATAGCAGCGGGAAGCCAGGACATAATCAATAGCAGCGGGAAGTCGGGACTTATTATATGGGAGTTAAACATAACTGGTGACATGTGGGTGTTCAATAGCCTCTGCACAACCCTTCAGGAATGTAGGCGTGTTGGCTATGTTATATGTATTATCATCATCTGCCTAGCCTTTTTCCGACTATGTTGAGGTCGGCTTTCATTTCTATCCGGATGTAGCTGAATACCAGTATTTTACATGGATCCATTACCAATTTGACCTCCACAACCCAGTGACTGGGTATACCCCTTAGTAAGACTGGTTGTCAGACTTTCGGGCTTCTGACGAGCCGTAAGGTCGTAACGACTGTCAAAGATCCAAGAATGACCGCCGGGCCGGTACCAACGGCTTAACGCGCTTTCCAAGGCCCCCCGTGTCTCGGTATGTAAAGATGGTCATCCATCCACGGACCGACCGCGGCAAGCTTAGCTTAACCTGATCGATCGACCCGTGCGGCTGTTACTACTTAGCCACGAGCCCCTCAAGCTATGTTATATTATAATATAACATTATTTTGTTATGGATATAATGCAGATGGATGAGTCTTGGCATTACGCAACGACCAAAATAGTTTTAATGAGATGACAAAACTAATACGATCCACAATATTGTCTAAAAGAAGTAAACAGGAAGTTAAAATAGATTTAGGTAGTAGCTTGGCGACTTATTCAAATGTCAAGGTTTGATGGGCACATTAATGTCTACAGAAAGTTCACTCCTAACAAGCCATCATCGGCTTTCCGAGACACGGAAGGGTTTCGGTATGTAATGGATGGTCACCCATCCGCAGGCTGACCTCGGCAAGCGTTGCTTAACCTTGAAGATCAACCCATGCAGGTCTTATTCCGTTATTTATTTTCCACTCCGAACAAGTCGTTTGTTTTTATTCTAGTAGCTAATTGTTTAGTCAGAGTGACTGCACATTCGCTACTTTCAAACTTCCCCTTAGTCATTCGTTACGCAAAATACGCGTATTGACGTGGAGTTGCGGACACCAGCCCGTATTACCTATTTATTTATTTCTTACTTTATCCAATTTCGTCACTCCACACGTCCATTCTCATCTCCGCTGCATGCTATCTTTTTTTTTATTTAGTTTCACCTGTCCCGGTGTGTCTGTAATCGAACCTTGCAAGTTAAATTTGACCTATTTTCTGGTTTCCGACTGACATGAAATTTTACATGAATGGAGACAGAAGATGGATTAAAACGACGCAACCCTATCGAGTTTGGGTTCGTTTGATTCATCTTGAAAGGACTGTGGTCCCAGATGAAATCCAGACTAATAAAAGCTTGATTTAAAAAAAAATACACTTGTGCACCCGTCTTCTTCACGGCCCAGCATTCCGATCTATACAGTATGATGAAGAACATCACCAATAAGGTCACTATATGTCCTTCTACCCCCGTCACTGAGTTTGGGCTCGTTTGATCTTGAAAGGACTGTGATCCCAGATGAAATCCAGACTAATAAAAGCTTGATTTAAAAAAAAAATACACTTGTGCATCCATCTTCTTCACGGCCCAGCATTTCGATCTATACAGTATGATGGAGAAGATCACCAATAAGGTCACTATATGTCCTTCTACCCCCGTCACCGCTCTTCGACCACTAATAACCGCATTATAATTAACTAGTCTTGATAATGAACTTCTGAACTCATATTTTTGGTGACGGTCAGTCACAAAATGACATCATGTTTATAATTTAACATTCGTTCAAAATCAATTGGTCTACACAATTAACGTATGTTTACCCAACTGTTAACAACGAACGAATGGTTATGCTAAATTGCGAGTACCATTACATTTACATGGAATAATACTTTTACTAGTTTATTGATTAACCAAAACCGAGTATATGTTCAGCGATTTGGGCGGTCTCTCCAGTTCTGGGGCCATAGCGCTTGATGGCGCGCTTCTCACAGTCTGCTCCGACTTCCGGTATCTCGGTTCACCAGTGCAAAGCGATGGCGAAGTAGATCGGACTGTTGAAGCACAAAATGAACACTGGATGGATGAAATAGCGGCAGGTCACGGGCAAAATCTGCGACTTCCGCATTCCCCTTAAACTTAAGGGGAAGATTTATAAAGCAATGATTAGACCTGCTGTCTTGAAAGAATGAATGAAACGCAATTGCATGCAGCTGAGATGAGAATGCTGAGAGGTACTACGCGAATAGATAGAATAAGAAATGAGTATATAAGTGGAAGTCTGAAAGTGACACCGGTAACTGAAAGGTTGTGCGGAAATCGGTAGTTATGGTATGGGCATGTGATGCGGAGGAATGAGGAAAATGTCGACAGGAAAGTTTTGAGTATGAATGTCGATGGCTATACAAGTAGAGGAAGGCCAAAGAAACGATGGATGGACTGTGTGAAAGATGATAATATGGCCAGAAAGGGAGTGCCTACCGAGATGGCGACTAATAGAGAAGTATGGAAGAACAAGACACGTTGCGCCGACCCCCAATAAATTGGGATCAGGACAGGAGAATGACGACTAGTTTGTTGACGCTCGTGTACTTAATGACTTTCTTATTTGTTTCGTTCTTTCTAGTTATTCAAAGTAACTAGGCTACGCAATCATGCTGACAGTAAACAGAAGTGCATTCGTGTTAAATTCAACGCGCTTTGCATCTAAAAAAAAAAAACCGGCCAAGTTAGTGTCGGACCACGCACAATGAAGGGTTCCGTGGTTGGGATGAATTTATCCCCAGAACAAACTTAACATTGTAGTTGAAAAACATGTTCTCCCATACATTCCAACTGCAAATGTAAGGTACGCACAATATTGAGAGTTTTACCATGCTATTTTAAGACCATAGGCTTCTTATAGGTTTTCCTGAAATTTAATTTTAGGCTCAGTAGTTTCGGAGATAACGGGGAATGGTCAATTTTCGTCTATTTTCTTAAATAACTTTAAAACGATTTATTTTAAAGTTATAGCAAAAAATATATTTGAGACCCTCACGGTAAGCCCTTTCATTTGATGTGTCACAAGGTACAGTTTGCAAAACTTTTCTTTTAATTTTCTTATTTGCCCCCAAAATTGACCTATATATTCAAAATTCATTTATTTACGTTACACGTCCGCGTTTGGGTCACAGAAATACATGTGTACCAAATTTTAACTTAATCGGTCCATTAGATTTGGAGCAAATTGGCCGTGACAGACGAACCGACAGACAGACACACGAGTGATACTACAAGGGTTCCCTTTTTCCTTTTGAGGCATGGAACCCTAAAAACGTGATATTTGCCGAAACCGCTCTACTTATGTGAGGATGAAATTCGCGGCTCGACCCGATCCCCCCCCCTAAACGCCTCACGTAATTAAGGGGCGAGCCTATTAACATTAAATGCGCTCAAATCCAGACTCCGGGCTATTATTGAGAAATTCCCGATGTTAAAAGCCAACAACTCTAAAACTAAAAGACTAAAGGCAAGACGTGTTAGCATATTGTTGCATACACACATCAAAAAAAGTTGGCGATCAGTTTGAAACATCGAAATCTTTTTTGTTACGGTAGACTATATTATAATTTCTTCTTCTTTTTTTTAGATTCTTTGTTTAAAAATATAGAATTAGAATATAAAACAAATTCAATTGTTTTTCTATATAAAAAGAAATTTAATCCAAGCTTACGCTCATTCAGAAATCTGACTTAGTCAATTTTAACGGATTTAAAAGTTGTGATTCAAAAATGCCAAGAGGATTATCAGAAGTTTTACGAGCAAGAATTGTAACTTTGAGGGAAGGACATTCCACGATAGAAATAGCACCCAGAGTTGCTGTATCCCAATCTTGTGTCGTGGCCAAGTTACAGCGGTACTACGGCATGGATAATTTAGCTGGCCGACCCCGCAGTGGTCTCCCAACTGTTTTGACTGCTGCTCAGAAGCGCTATATCAGATTGCTGGCAGTCCGTGAACCAACAATCAACGCTACTGCAATAAAAGAAGAAAGCAGAAGTGCGGACCGCCTCTGGACTTGGAAGTTAGCTCAGACCATTCGGAATTACTTATTATTGATAAAGTGTAAATTAAAAAAATATATATCAGCTTTTGCTAGTGATCACAAACTTTTTTGATGTGTGTATACTGCAGAGGCAAGACTTACATGTTAGCATATTGCTGCATATACTGCAGATAAGCCTGCTGCATCATCATCATATGATTGGCCAACTGCGCAGGATCATTCGGGACCGGCAGGTATCCCTCTCCAAAATTATAATTAGGATACGGGGGGACCCTCCCATAGTTATTCACGAAGGAGGTCAGATAATTCTGCATTTCTACGTTATGGTTCTGATCGTTCTGCCTTGTCTCTGGTCTGGGAGCTTCCATGACTCTTTCGGTTTGGGGCGTGGGCTCGATGACGACCCTTTGGCGAAGTCCGTCGGTGTTCAGGTCGGGAGCGGGCTGTGTCTCTATTCTCCGAGTTGGCGTGCAGACGAGATGCATGGTGTGAGCTATCTGACTCTCATATGTCCGGAGAACGTCTTTTAATATTGTGTTATCGTCTAGGAGCTGGCCGGAGTAAATTATTTTCTGTTCGTTTGTGCCCTGTAAAAGAAATGATTGTGATATAGATTTCTGATTAAAGGAGGGTATACCTACTGACACAAGGGTAACCAAAAAAAAAGGTAGGTACAGTCCGCGAGCTTTGAGGAATCGGGGGCTGAGGAAGTGGGTGGTTTTCAAGCACATACTATCCTCATAGAATAATTTCATAATTAATTAAATGCGCGCGCGCGGAAGCAAAAGGTGCACGGAGGCAGAAAGATACTGTACGTATAAATATTAATTAGATTATAGTGACATATTTAATCTAATTAGCCGTTCTATTCCCCGAAACGATGAAGTTTTACAGCCTACATTTTGAACCATCATAAATTCAATGCTGGCACGGGCACCAAGCGAAACCGCGTGGATAAACCGTGTGGGTCAGAATGACGGGTGCATTGTTGTAGAAATTAATATGTTATATATGAAAGGAATGTACCAGCAATTACTTGAATGAAATTCCTCCATGAAACAAGAAGAATTATGATAATAATAAAGTGAGCCGCAGTCCTGACAGTCAGAATGACGGGTGAATGCTGATAATGAATGTAATAGATACACATGTCAAATTTCACGGGCGGCATTCGTGTAACACAACCAAGTTAACATGATATGCTAGTGGCTCAACAATCAAGGTTCGTGACTGTACGTTGAAGGTGGAATGTACCTTCAACGTACCTCATAAAAATATATCTGATGAATATTAGGTAACCATAAGATATCTATTACATTCATTATCAGTATTCACCCATCTTTCTTACTGTCAGGACTGCGGCTCACTTTATTGTTATAATAGGGATGATACCTGGGTAAAAAAAAAGAAATTCTATTTAGTCCGTCAGTCAGATAATAAAAAAATATTAGATACGTATTTTTTGCTTTATCATATTAATAAAAAATGACTTAGATAACTCGCATTAAAGTTCGGGAGTGGGGGCTTGCTACGACACTTCTACGTATAAAATCTACCAAGACGTGACGTCATGCCACATTTTAACTCAATGTATCGCCGTAATCTTTTCATTACGTAGAAAAAGAAAAAATACGTGTCCAATATATTTTAATAATCTACATGACGGACAAAAAAACATTTTTTAGTCATCATCCCTATTGTTCTTGTTTCATGGAGATATACATTGAATTTCATTAAAGGTACATTCAAGCACATAGCTTATTTATTATAGGTACATTCCTTTCATATGTAACATATTCATTTCTGCAACAATATACCCGTCATTCTGACCCTCACGATAAACCTGTATAAAAATGCTGTATTAACCTAATAAAAGTCTTCGATAGAACACGTGCACATGATAAGACCTCTACACTATGTTATCTTTTATTCTTATCAACAAAAACACCGTTCAATACATGCTTCATTTAATATATAAATAAATACTAAATTCTTGGAGTATTGGTATGGAGGTAAAACTTTTATAGGGGATTTAAAAACTCAAGTGAACTCACTCATAGCTATAGATATATAAAGGAGATGTTCCAAAATTTATGGACCTTGGGCCAGGTACGTATACACTATACATAAAAATAGGGAAATATATTTAAAACAATTCTCAACTGTCCAATTAGTTTAAAATCTTTTTATTTTTGGTAAACCACAATTAATTACACTTGAAATTGCAACACACAACAAAAACCCGTCATGGGGGTAAGCTGTCATTTTGATTGATTAATGACGTTTGACATCTTTAATACTCAAGAAGAGGTCTGAAGTGACACCTGACAGTCCTCTTTCTATGATCAGAGGTCGATCTATGGTTTACTATCATTATTTTTATGCACAGAGTAACTAAATCGGTGAGACGCCATGTTGAAAGTAGATAAAAATAATTGATAAATATCAATTCCCTACCACAACAGTATACATGAATTATCTGTATTTTTCCCGAATTCTACGGATTTTTTTCGTTTTTTTGTGGTAGTGTACACAGACCTGGCTCATTTTGAAACATCTCTTTTAACATTAACATGTCGGTGAAGCGAACCCGTATTACTTCGATGGTCCTAGTTTATCATCTGTGACTTTGAGTTACGACTACATGTACGGCTATATGTAAGTGGGCACGCCCTTTATTACTGGAGGCTTTTATTTGGGTATAAAGTTCTGCCTACGTTTTTAGTTTTGTATTTTGTTTCTGCTTGAGTATAGTTTTCGATTTTTTTTTTTTTTTTGGTATATTGGCGTGTGCTAGCTTACTTATAGCAAATAATTTAATTTAATGTTTTGTATTGCGTAATGTACCTAAATTATTATGCGCAGTGTTATATAGAATCATTTTTTTTTTAACTGAACAGACAGCTGTGCTGCTGGGGAGTTTGTTGCGCCACTTCTTCTCCCCAGCTAAAGCACTAGGAAGTGGTGAAGGGCGGGCGTTTTGGGGGACTGTCTTATGTAATTTTGACGTTCAAAAAGTGCTGATTCTCAGCCTAGTTTGAATAAATGACTTTTGATTTTGATTTTTATGATTTTCCTCTACCAAAAATCGGTTGTATGCGCTCGGAAACACAGGACGCAGGTAGTGAGTTCCACTCTTTTGCTGTGCGCATTATAAAATACATTTGGAAACACTTAGTGCGAATTGGTGGAATTGAGAAGTTTTTAGAAGTTTTCAATTCAAAAAACTTTTACAAAAAAAAAACCGACTTAAAAATAAAATTCATTGTAAAATAACTTTAATTTCGGAAATCGTTTTCACTTTGTAGTTTTTTTTTTTGGAAGGCGATTTTTTTTCACTTTTTAGTGATGGTACCCACCCCACACAAATTCGAATAAGTACCACTAGGTACCTGCTATTGTAAATTACAGTGACAGAAAGTTACTATAACATCATCCACACAGACTTAGCTCTCGTGTACACCGATGCCGATGCCGTCACCGCGCCGACACCACCTAATCATAACCTAATCGCCACCCGATATGGGACCACCTAGAAAGTAGGGTATACTTTCAAACCATAAAACAATTTTCCAAATCGGTAGAGCCGTATTTGAGTAATCGGATAACATACATAAAAAAAAGAAAATTTAGGTGAAAAATCCATCAACCCCAATTTTTCTACCCTTAAAAACTAAAATTCACCCCATTTTAGTTTTCAATTTTCCAGGGTGGTCCCATGTAAAATTGTAACTACCCACTTCGAGGTATACCCTCCCGAATAAAACAAGAATCGCTACAATCGGACAAATCTGTGTAAAGTTATGGGTGGTCATACATATAAAAATAAAAAGTCTGTTAAAAAATAAGAATACGCGTCGACTTGCCTCCTCCTTTTTTTCGTTGGTTAAAAATAATTGAAGTCAACAAAAAGATAAATTTTATTATTATTTGTCGTCAGTGAAGCAACGGTTCGTTTCGTGGGTTTCCTAATGCCGTGTCCAAGGTTATTGTTAATCAGTCTAATCTCAATCTGATGACGTCTTTTGAATATCAAGAATTTGCCAAATAAACCTAGACGTTTCTTTCGCGGGAAATCCGGATTTACCAAACAGTACTTTTTGAGGTACGAAGAAAATGTCGTGGAGAAAGTTTAGAGTATGAAGGTGAATGACTAAGAGTAGGAGAAGACCAGAGAAACGATGGATGGACTGTGTGAAAGATGATATGGCTAGAAAGGGAGTGACTACTGAGATGACGACATAGAGAAGTATGAAAGAAGACGACACCGACCTCAAATAAACTAGGATAGCAAGAGAATGATGACGATGGTGATAACGTATTTCAGACCTTTTGTTACGTATCGATCGGCACAAACTATTTGAGCACACATATTAGTATTGGTAACAATATTAGCAGGGTAGCGGCAGGAACGACTGCCCGAGGTAGAAATAAGTCTGTAGGAGTAAAGCGATTTTTAGCAGAAACAGAAACCACAGCCTGGAAACAGCGTTCTAGTTGAGACGGCCTCATGCACCAACGAACAAGGTGGAAGAAGAAATACATATTTGGGTTAGACTGGAACCGAAAGATAGAAACGCCTGTTCACGTTACACGTCGTTTGGTAAAGAGGGGATTACGAGGAGACATAACTCACCAAAAACAGCGCTGTTTTTTTTTTTGTGAAATGGCATTTCGCAAGTCAACCTAGGAGGTTGTCGGCTGCTTAACCGGACTTTCCTGTGAGTGCCTCAATAAATTAAGACCTCCAACCAGGGCATAAAGGGTGTCACTGGGGGGAGAACAGCAAGGGACAGGCTGGATCAGATTCATAACATTATTTTGGGACGAATTTAAAGCTACAGGCTCAGTGGCGCGGGCTAACTCGAGCAAGGGTCGGGGTACAGCGCAGCGTGAGCCCTCATTTGCTTTTATAGAGGGGCCATGAGAACTTCAATAAAGAAAGAAGGAAAATCAGTTTATTTGTCACAGCAACTCGTGCATAGAGGCCATAGAGGCCTATGTCCAGTAAGGATGATTTTATTACCAGTTACTTGGCTCGGCTTAGGTTTTGGAATGCCTTAAATCTAGCAGATGGCCGACAAAAACGAGTTCATGGTAATATTATAAACGCGAAACAATTTCACGTCTAAAGGGCCTTAGCACACCTCCGCCGCGACACCATAGCAGAGAAACCGCCGTAGTTCAGTTCAACTGCTTGCGGTTTCGCCGCAGAGGTGTGCTAAGGACCTAAAAGACAGAACGGATTTCGATTAAATTGGCACATAGCTAGACCATGACTTTGGCTAGGGGACATAACATAGGATACTTTTTTTCTCGATAGTATGTTCCCGTGGGATAATTTCCAACATCCATGCGGGCGAAGCCGCGGGTAAATTGATAATGATACAAGGACCGACAATTTTAAACAGCCGCGGGAAGTGAAAGAACGCTGTTTATATGGAATTTCACTGTTATGCTTCACCAAGCTTAATGTTAGCTTGTTATTCTAACAGTACCCAGCTTTAAGGGGGATGCGATAAGGTAGCCCGCGAAATTGAAATTTCCTAACGTTTTTCGCAATTTGCAGGTCAGGTTGTATTTTGAATTTCACTGGGCTACCTTAGCGCATCCCCCTTTACGTTTTTTTGCAATTTGCAGGTCAGGTTGTATTTTGAATTTCACTGGGCTACCTTAGCGCATCCCCCTTTACGTTTTTGTGCAATTTGCAGGTCAGGTTGTATTTTGATCAAAATATGATTCACGATCGTAACAAATATGTATTTACAGAATTATTATGATTAGAATCGTCAATATATTATACAATTCTAAGTTCATATTACCTACGGATAACCACGTGATAATAATTACACGGATGACGGAAAGGCAACCGCCTTTCCGTCATCGGTGTAATTCTTCCGTGTAAATCTTGGGATAAGAATAAATCTATGCAGAGGAACGCGCCGAAATTTCGCGCATTTTTAACACGCTTTTATTAGCTGGATCTGTATCTATGTAACGGAATCGTTGAACGTGATTTTCTCCCACTTCAAAACGTCGGATTGAATTGTAACTTCACACACTTATCAAGGACTACAATATTAAGTTCAGGATCAGGATCTTCAGGATTAACATTTTTTTCCATATCTGAAAACACGGTAGTGTTTTGTGCCATGTACTAATTCGTGTACTGAAGCATATTAAAGAATAAAAAAGCAAAAATAAATAATAGTTTAAAAAACTAACTAACCAAACTAAAAAGTAGAAAATAATTCATTAAAAAGAATAGTGATTAAGAAAAAAAAAAGCTATCGTAAAAAAGCGTGGGGTGCTAGATGTCAATTGTTGTAAATATTTTATTGACAGATATTGGTAAAAGTAAAGTCATCATAAAATATCTTAAAAAGCACCTACGCTATTTTACGATATTTCACTTCTTTTTTTGAACTTATAGAAATTATTTTCATTCAGCTAGTTACACAAGCGTGTCTTTTAGTTTTTAAACTATTATTTATTCATGCATACGTTGCATTTTCTTCACAAATACAATAAAAAAATCTGTGACTTACAACATCTTTTTTTTACTGTTATTACTATAGTATATTTATCTTAGAGGTTCTAATAGGAACCTAATGACGTCGAGAGTGACCTGGTTGTAGCACCTATGCCACATTAAAAATAATACAGTTGTGTTTACTTGTGATGTTGTTATTTAACGCCACTTGTAAATATGCAAATTAATATTAAAAAAATGGAGAATTAATTAAATACAGGTAAGCTGTTGAGGAAAATGCTTAGTGATAATGTGACCAGTTGTATAAAAATATAAACTGATTTTGTCCATGTTACATTTCATAAGGCAACAACTAGAAATTAGTTGTTTTTAGGATTCGGACCACTCTGGGTGACTAAGCTAGCATCGTAGAATCAAAATATACCATTTAAAAAGACCTAAATAATATACAGTGATTGAAACAACTCCCATACTTTGTTGATTTATTTTACAGGTGTATTAAAACTGTTGGCTGAACGCATGATTAGGAGATCGATTCATTCCGGGCAGTTTAATTTTTGTTAATGTAGATGAAGCCTAGCTATCTACAATATGTCAGGAGCGTGACCTTAGCTTTTTCGGACATATGCGTTCACTTTAGCATTGTCTGGAAAGGCTTACGATACTGGACCGGGTGGAAGAAGAACGCGCTCAAGGCAGAGCAAGACAGTCAAATGTGATCAAGAAGGCTGTTGGAGGCAGCATTTACCAAGAGGTCCACACTTGAAAAACCGCATAACTTGGAGACGCGGCGTATGTGGTCGCAAACGCAATACTCGCAATCCTCAGCATTGAGGGAACGACAAAGAAGAAGGTAAATATTATTTACTATAATTATGTGCCATAACAATTGTATTTTGATAAATACGGAACATAACATAACATCAATTAATCAATCAATCTGCCTAGCCTTTTCCAAACTATGTTGGGGTCGGCTTCCAGTCTAACCGGATGCAGCTGAATACCAGTATTTTACATAGAGCGACTGCCTATCTGACCTCCACAACCTAGTTATTGGGTAATACGATACCCGTTGGTAAGACTGGTTATTAGACTTTCGGGCTTCTGACGACCCGTAACGACTGCCAAAGATCTACGAATGACAGCCGGGACCAACGGCTTAACGTGCTTTCCGAAGCACGGAGTAGTCTCGGTATGTAAAGATGGTCACCCATCTACGGACCAACCCCGGCAAGCGTAGCTTAACCTGATGGATCGACCCGTGCGGCTGTTATTACTTAGCCACGAACTCCTCCGAAATCAATTACAACCACATTTCGCCAGTTATGTTTAAATCCGATGTAATAGGGGGCCAGCCTATAGTCATCAACAAGACTCCAGACTGCTACTGAGAAATTCCTGACCTGGGAATCGAACCTCATGCTCACCTTAGTAGTAGCGCTTGCGACCACTAGACTACCGAGGCAGTCTATGGAACCTTTCTATAAAAAGTAATGTGTGTGGTATATACAGTATGTTAACCAACAGAGGGCGTTCCCGTTAACCCGCAATAGTATAGCATCCATACATGCTAAAAAAAATATTACCATTCGAAAACAAAATGGTTTTTATTTTTTTTAATATTAAAATATTCACTAAAAATGTTAAATTGATACGTAAAAGAAACACTCTGTACACGCGTACTTGAAGGACGGAAACATCGCAATTTAGTTTTTATTTTTAGTGAATATTTTTATATTTTTTTGAATATTTTAGTGAATATTTTTAGCATTTTTAGTGAATATTTTAATATTAAAAAAAATAAAAACCATTTTGTTTTCGAATGGTAATTTTTTTTTTAGCATGTATGGATGCTATACTATTGCGGGTTAACGGGAACGCCCTCTGTTGGTTAACATACTGTATAACAAACTTCACTGGCCATTAATTTTTACCATAAAATCTGCGTTTATTACTTAGTTACGTACACATTCTGATTGTGTGTGCGATTAATATTATCGCTCGATATAATTGCAGTGCATACAAGAACAAGCTCGAATCTGCCTAGCTTTTTCCCAATTATGTTGGGGTCGGCTTGCAGTCTAACCGGATGCCGCTGATTTACCAGTATTTTTATTGATCAAGCTATAGACTTACAATAGGGAAATACAAAACGTAAGGGTGCTGGCTATGGGGCTTCCCAAAGTTTGGAATTGTCACAGCACCAGTTTTTGTTCCATGACTTGAATAACAATCGTTATTCAAGTCTTGGAATCGTTAATGAAGTCGATATCACTCTTGAACGTCATAACATTTCCTATCTGACTATCACTGAGAAGAGGTGGCGAAACAAATTCAGGGGCAGTCTCTTTTAAAGTCCAGACATAATCTTCGTCAGATCATGAAAAGACCATGCAGATTAGCGTCTGAAATTATCTTTTGAGAAAAGAATCACACAGATTTTAATTGACCTGTCCAGTCAGTGCAAGCATTAGTCAGTAATCGTATAGCTCAACTCAGTACCTAAGGAGCTTAACGACTCGAGGAACAATATCAAAGAAAGGACATTTGGGTAGTTTCGAGTTAATCCGATAATGCGTTAACATTTTTACTTACTAAGTTTGACACCCCCTAAATCCTCTGTGAGGGGTTATTTTAAAAATATTTGTGTCAATCTTTATTATTTAGGTACTCAGGCAAACATTGCCAATTTTCAAGTAAAGCAAAGAAATAAGATTTTTCAAAATTATAAACTGTATCCAGTCTCTTCACCCCCACAGGGGTAGAATTTTTTAGTTAGTTTTCATAACGTGACTCAAAGATTATTTATACCATTTTTTGAGTTAATAAAGCCACGCAGTAAAATCCTCCCCTTAAAACCCGTTCAGGAATCGTCTTCCCTTCAGGGATCAACTTTCAAAAAACCCAAAAATGTATTATTATTTATTTTCTATCAAAAGTGTAAATACTGAGTTAAGAGTTAATCGGACTGCGCTTTAAAATTCTTCCATACAAATTTTAACATCCCCTTTCAGGGGTAGTTTTGAAAAACTAATAATGACAAACGTTATTTTACTTAGGCAAGTATTTACACCAATTGAATATTCGATAAAATACATGTTATACCATCTGAACATTACATCAAATGAACATTATACCTTTTGATCATTAGCACAAATGTTGTTATAGCAAATAAATATTCGACGAACTGAAAATTCTTTCAAACGATATTATACTAAGTGATGATTTTCTTAAACGTTGTTCGACCAAACAAGGGTGAACCATTTGTGTCAAGTTTCAAGTTAATTAACCAAATGAATACGATTTTTATACAAACGTACCAATGTATTCCCTGTTTTCCGTACTTGACTGAAAGATGATTTACATCGATTTTCGAGCTAATCAAGCCCCGCAGTTAAATCCTTCCTGTAAAATAGATTACCCCTTTTCACCTCGTTAGGGATAGATTTTCGAAAAACCCTGTTACACTTTATTTTGTTTATTTTTGGTCTCAAGTGTAAATGCTGAGTTCAGAATTACTCGGACCGCGCGTTAAAATTCTTCCATACAAACTTTGACACCCCCATCCCCCCTTAGGGAGTAGTTTAGGAAACTTAAAAAATTTTCAAACTTTTTAATCTACTTAGGTAAGTATTCGCGTCAAGTTTCAAGTCTAGTAACTCAAGGAATAAGATTTTTCATACAATTTTTCTTTCCCTATTTTACCCCCTTAGAGGTAGAATTTCGAAAAACCCTTTCTTAGTGGATACCTACTCTTCATAACGAACACACCCGCCAAATTTCATGTCTCTAGGACCAGCGGGTTAGGCTGTGCGTTGATGTATCAGTGAGCCAGTCAGGACTTAAGATATGATTATCATTAAAAAAGTTATGGCTAGCCAACCTTAAAAGATAGACTTATGCTATCACGGATTTTTTTTAAACTTTTTAAGAGGAACAATTCCGTCATACATGATTGTTGCGTAACTTTAACCGTTTACGCAGCGCACGCAACGGAAGCTCTCAAAAGGAATAAATTTTCCCCGTTTTTGCAACATTTTTCATTGATGTTCCGCTGCTATTGGTCGTAGCGTGATGTTATATAGCCTATAGCCTTCTTCGATAAACGGGCTATCCAGCATTAAAATAATTTTTCAATTCGAACTAGAGTAGTTCCTGAGATTAGCGCGTTCAACCAAACAAACAAACTACATAATATTATTACTAAAGGTAACTTTGATAAGCGCAAAAAAGATAAATCTTCAACTAGTAGCCCAGTCAATAATGGAGTTGTAACGTGCGTGAGCTAAGCGATTCCTTCAGAAACTTGTTCAGGATGCTTAGGAAGTGGACATACTAAAAGTTCTGATGTCGAGAATGCGAGCCGGAGTGCGTTGCGGCGGCGGCAAAGTTCCCACTTTTGGGTTATTCGTTAAAAATTTAAAATTTCAAAAACGTCTAAAACGCAACGTAGGGAGAGCAATTTTCTACAACTTTTACTCTGTACACTTTTTCCAAATTCTCAACCGTTTTCTAGCAAGGCCGTAAGGGTCCTGACAAGGATTCTTTCTCCTTGCCATCCTCAGTGGTAGGTGGTTCTTGCTGAACGGGCTCTACTTCGTCGTCCTCGTCAACAGACCGCTGCCCTAGTTCAATAGTAAGATATTTTGATTGAGGTATGAGTTGAGCTAATTCAATTCACTTGTTATTTATTTAAAATGTGGTTGATTTATGAAAATGATAATTTAGTTTAATGCTTCTGGGAGTTATTTATATTTCAATATGAATAAAATATTTTTTTTTAATAATAGTTTTAAGGCTGTTAATAGTAAGATAACCTCATGTAGAACTCAGATTTTTTTAAAGATATCTTACTATTAAACTAGGGCAGCGAGACATGCCGGCCGGAATTTCTCTTGGCAGTGAAAACACGCCGCAGAACAGTTCAGCATTGTTGGCATTGCTTTCTGGCATCCACATTTGCCACTACCACAATCCAATGGCAATGCAAAGGCAAAGTATCGTTTTCACCTCACATGCTGGTGAATCTTCTGTTGTTATTGTCACCAAGGTGTCTCCTACATGTTTTCACCCCAGGTGGCAGGTGCGCCGAAAATGCTGTTTAGCTGCGCTCTCAGTTAGTGGGAAGGGAGCTGATGTCAGGCTAAATATTTGTCACTGACCTCTTCAATGACTGGAAGCGGTACTGGATGAGGGAGGTCAGTCTTGCTGGCGTCCCATACTATTTGAGGAAGCACATCTCCCAGCCTCTTCAACCTAAATATGAGTGGAGGAGGGGTTGCAAAAGATCACTGCCACTTCCTTGATGATTTCTGACTTCAAGTACAATTTTGAGAAACCCACCTTTTTTCTTGTGAAAGTTGCAGATGTTGTGTCGCAGCTGGTAAATGAATGTACAGGATGTGTTCAAATTCATGCTGCTGCATTTCTTGGGTGGGCAGTGCAATTCTTTTGGTTTTCCCTTGGCCAGGTTTCAGCAGCAGGATGCCTGGGGTGGGAGGAGTGCAAGCTATCAAAAGGACAGAGAGGTCCACATCTTCACCAACAACAGCTACAGAACTATTGCACTGCCAAGGGAAATGCCTCAATGGCATGTCTGTTGACAAGGATGACGTTGAAGACGACAGAGCCCCTTCAACAACAACCACCCGCCACTGAGGATAAGGATGCCATGGAGAAAGAACCCTTGCCAGGACCCTCACGGCATAAGAGGATGAAAACTGAATTGGCATATGTATACAATATAATTAATAGTTTAGATGATATGAAGGAATATTTGGTAAAAACTTGTTTTTCGAAAATGTTGGTTCTCTGGAGCGTGTAGCTCGAAAACGGTTGGGCAATCAGAAATGTGTACAGAATATAATTTGTAGAAAATTTTATGACCTCAATACTCAATAATTTATTTGCATTCCACAATGTGTACTTAGGTGGTAACTTAACCTTTCATTTGGTATAGTTTGCGACATGTAAGTTTGTCACTCTGAAGTACAAATGGCTGTGCAGTAGTCAATATCTATACTAAAACAGCAGCGTGCCATTTCAGAAAGCATGGTTTCAGAGCAGCAAACTTATCGTGACACGAATTATAGAAGAAATCTTTTCCCT
This sequence comes from Dicycla oo, assembly GCA_948252095.1. NCBI lineage: Eukaryota > Metazoa > Arthropoda > Insecta > Lepidoptera > Noctuidae > Dicycla > Dicycla oo. Next base: position 1,713,795 of record OX411733.1, read on the forward strand.
AGGATGCAGCATTTTTGAGTTTTAGCGAAAAACCCAAAAATGGGAAATTACAAACACTAGATTTGAATAAAGAATGAAGTAAGCAATAAACAATAAACATTTGTGAGAAGAGGCCTATGTTCTTCATTTGGTTGTTATAGTCTATCTATAGACATGTTTTGACGATGACCTGCTTAAAATAACATTCTTAACATTTCATATTAACAATTAATGACTAGTATCTGCAGTATTTTTTGCCATTATACAATTCTTTTCTATACTGCTGACAAAAGTGCAATCAAACCTACATCATCAAAATGTATGGAACAGCTGATTTTTTTTAATAACTAACGAAAATCTTTAAACACTGGTGTCTAGAATCAAGTGCTGAATTCATGGTAACAGGTCGCATGTCAACGTCGCTTACACTGTGCGTATTCTATGTATTGGTTCATTATTTTGACATGTTATTTTTGGTCGTAAAAACTCAGTGAATGGAGAACTTCACTTGTAATAATGCCCCAGAAACTGGACATTGGTAATTCAATTTAATATAGCTATATTAACATCCCTAAATGGTTTTTACCAATATTAGCTCAATTAGCGTTTGTTGTTTGAGAATTTTTTAAGAAAAGTCCATCGGCTATGAATATTTTTAAGCTCAATTTAGGGTCAGTGGGTTGTTTAGATTATTAAAATAAAATACTAAAATTTTAGCGGCTTTGTAATATTCTAAACATATTATTGTAATCACAATACTCACAGGTTTACTAGGGTAAACTTCGGAAAGGTGTCCTTTTAACTGCCGAACCGTCCATGACGATTCACATTCGATATTTTGATCCTCAATCTGTTGATTCGGCGCCTTAACAATCAAAGTCACGTTATTCGGTATCATCTTCAATCATCCAATTGCACTATAGTATTAGATAACACTTTAAAATCCCGTGATTTCTAACACACACAGCAAATTGCTTTTCAAAGCATGAGCATTACAGATAAAACCACAAGAATTTTACACTGACGTAATAAAACGACAAAAATTCTTTTATTTATCAAGTAAGTCTGTCTTCCGAATACGTAATGACCAAATAAAACTGTTCGATGTAAATAAATACTTAGTTAAATGGGGCTCGGCACTTGTCAATTTGCCCATGAAATTATCTGTCGTTACTCCATTGGTCCAGCGTTCGATTGTGAATTTGTGACGTCAAAATATTGTTTTCAATTACTGTTTTGTGTTTGACACATAATTCTATATGGAGAAATGTCACACGGCGTGTTATTATTGGTCATCCACCAATTTAAACAAATTACAACCAATTAGAAATAATCAACCTTTTAATAAAACGTTTCTTTACATTTTTGATCAATTTATTGGTGTTTTCAAGTTTACGGCGTCAGCGGCACGGATCAAAATCCTTAACCCGTGAGAAGGCGCGCTATGAGTAATTTACTCACACAAAAATTTAAAGCAAAAATTGTAGGTGATACCGACGATTACTTGCTTTTTGTCTCACCATTGAACATGTCGTAAGGTAAACGCATTAATGATGAAATAAATACGTATTTTTAGTTATTTAGATACTTTTTATGCATATTTCACTATCATCATTCTCCTACTTACTCCTACCCTTATTACCCTTGGACGGCGCAACATGTCCTATTTTTCCATACACCTCTATTAGTCGCCATCTCGGTAGTACCCTCTTTCTAGCCATACCATTTTTTACACAGTCCATCCATCGTTTCTTTGGTCTTCCCGTACTCTTATAGCCATTGAAATTCATACTTAAAACTTTCCTCACTATATTTTGACCCATACCATGACAACCGATTTCCTCACAACTTTTCAGTTACCGGTGCCATTTTCAAACTTCCTCTTATGTATTCCTTTCTTATTCTATCCATGCGCGTAACACTACACGTCCTCTTAGTATGCTCATAGGCATATTTCATTATATTACATAATCATATCGGGTGTTTTTTTTAGAGGCGAAAACTTAAAAAGAAATAAAATACAGGAAAATGTTTTTTAATAGGTATCCATGAAAATGGCATTATTTGATAGATAATTTTATGGCATTAATGTTTGAACATGATTCCGGGCTGCCCGCTGCGGCTGAAAGCCTAGTTTACTGAAAACTTAACTTTTTTAATGGGCTTAATTTACTAAAGGAAACATTTGACAAATGACTAATTTCACGAAATCTGGCCACGTCGTTCTTTCGTGCGATTTGAAGCCATTACTTTATCTACTATCTACAGTAACTTGAATGAGCACTTGAATGCTAACATTCGATTCATTATTGCCGAAATACAGCCTCATTACTGCGAAGAGTGTGTGATTTGACCTCAAGATTACGCCATGTAGGTACGCGTCAGCTGCGGCGGCCTCATACTCGAAATCATATTCAAACCTTAATGCCACAACTTATCTATCAAATAAAGCCAATTTCATGGTTATTATAAATATTTTTCTGTGTTTTATTTCAATTTAAAGTTCTCCCCTCTAAAAAAACACCAGATATTCCGCTGATTTAAATTAGTGCTATTAATATTATACTTTTGCTGGTAACTATAATAATGTACTCTGTGCTGGTAACCCAGCCAGCCAAAATCTGTCCTCTATTCATTCTCTGCTCAGACTACTGTCTACGTTCCTACTCTATGCTCTTTGTTGGTGTCAAAATCAATCGTGTCAAAGCAAACTGTCAGTGCTGTGTCAGTGTCAGTAGATATATTATTAAAAAAATAGAAATTTAATTGAAAATCATTAATAAAAGTAGATTTAATTCATAGAAAACGCAATAAATTATTTATAGGAAATATCAATTAGTTAAATAGGGTATTCTTTGCGGTTAGAAGTGTTGTGTATACATAAAATGAAACTTTTATAACCTCTACGTCTAAGTTTACTAAGTTTGATTACAAACAAACCCGCTATCATGGGAGTTACTGTGTAAGTTGTGTTTTAAAAATGATTGATCATTATTTAAAATTCGAATCATAAAGACATCAAAATTTTTCAAACTTAGAATCACTTGCAGCAAAGAGTGGAGAGTATGCTACTGTTGCATGTCCTTACAAAGTATGGTAGATACATTAAAAACACAATATACATTTGCTGGTTGACTGGCAGATTACATTGTTGAGTTGGAGAGTTACATAAGCTGCCATAGTTGAGAAAAATGGAGAGTTACAAAAAACAACAACATGACACCTGCCCTCCCCGAAGTGTTAGGTAGAGAGAGGTGCACTATACTGCCGCCATAAGGAAAAAGGACGTATCTACAGAAATATTGAAATGGAGAAAAAAAAAAATAATATTTTGTCCTGCTTAAAGCTACAAAGGCAGATGCGTCTTTTAATAGTAAGAATTATTAGGTTTTCGTTAAGCTTACGCCAATTTAAAAATACTGGTCTTGCTGCGTCTTTTTTTGCTGATTCCGAATTTGTACTTAAATAACTATTTCGAAAAAAATGTCAGATACGTCTTTTTTCCTTATGACAGCAGTATAGTACACCCAGATTTCGTCAGTTATGTTTATTTTCCACGTAATAGGGGGAAGCATTTTGCCATCAATCCGGCACAAATCCAGACTCCAGGCTGCTACAGAGAAATTACGAATAGAAAACCCAATATCACTTTTTATCTCAAATGCTGGTGCTTCTCTAGAGATTAGTCTTGGCATTGTTACCCTTAGTAACGTCATTAACATTACACAATTTGACTTTAGTTACTTTTGCTGCTGAGCAAACATAATTTATAAATGAAATCATTTATTGTAGGCAAGTATACTCATAGGTAATACAAATAACATTTAACAAAAACCAATTACAATAATAATTTGAAAACTTCATCTCAAAGTATTTTGCTTATATTTTCAGATTGCAACAATATCCAGTTCCTGACAACAAAACAGGGACGTATGTGATAGAGCTGCTGACTAAACGAATACTTGCATTAGGAGCATCACAGCAGGGGCAGTTCTTGGTTGACTGTGAGAGCTACTTGTCACATCCACAGATGGGTTAGTAGGTGCTTAATATTTTTAATGTAAACATATAATTATGTTGTTGCACAGAGTTGCCATGTCTGTCATAATTATGTTGTTGCACAGAGTTGCCATGTCTGACATAATTGTGTTGTTGCACAGAGTTGCCGTGTCTGACATAATTATGTTGTTGCACAGAGTTGCCATGTCTGACATAATTATGTTGTTGCACAGAGTTGCCATGTCTGACATAATTATGTTGTTGCACAGAGTTGCCGTGTCTGACATAATTATGTTGTTGCACAGAGTTGCCATGTCTGACATAATTATGTTGTTGCACAGAGTTGCCATGTCTGACATAATTATGTTGTTGCACAGAGTTGCCGTGTCTGACATAATTATGTTGTTGCACAGAGTTGCCGTGTCTGACATAATTATGTTGTTGCACAGAGTTGCCATGTCTGACATAATTATGTTGTTGCACAGAGTTGCCATGTCTGACATAATTATGTTGTTGCACAGAGTTGCCATGTCTGACATAATTATGTTGTTGCACAGAGTTGCCGTGTGTGACATAATTATGTTGTTGCACAGAGTTGCCGTGTCTGACATAATTATGTTGTTGCACAGAGTTGTCATGTCTGACATAATTATGTTGTTGCACAGAGTTGCCGTGTCTGACATAATTATGTTGTTGCACAGAGTTGCCGAGTCTGACATAATTATGTTGTTGCACAGAGTAGCCGTGTCTGACATAATTATGTTGTTGCACAGAGTTGCCATGTCTGACATAATTATGTTATTGCACAGAGTTGCCATGTCTGACATAATTATGTTGTTGCACAGAGTTGCCGTGTGTGACATAATTATGTTGTTGCACAGAGTTGCCGTGTCTGACATAATTATGTTGTTGCACAGAGTTGCCGTGTCTGACATAATTATGTTGTTGCACAGAGTTGCCGTGTCTGACATAATTATGTTGTTGCACAGAGTTGCCATGTCTGACATAATTATGTTGTTGCACAGAGTTGCCGTGTCTGACATAATTATGTTGTTGCACAGAGTTGCCGTGTCTGACATAATTATGTTGTTGCACAGAGTTGCCGTGTCTGACATAATTATGTTGTTGCACAGAGTTGCCGTGTCTGACATAATTATGTTGTTGCACAGAGTTGCCGTGTCTGACATAATTATGTTGTTGCACAGAGTTGCCGTGTCTGACATAATTATGTTGTTGCACAGAGTTGCCGTATCTGACATAATTATGTTGTTGCACAGAGTTGTCGTGTCTGACATAATTATGTTGTTGCACATAGTTGCCGTGTGCCCACAGTGGTTTGTCTTGGCGACCAATCTTCAAACGGCGCTCTCCACCTACTATGCGTAGACTTGTGCATGGCTGAGCTACGATGTTACCCTTTGGGGAATAACACAGATGCACAACACTCTTCACCCTACTAAATAAATTAGTTAGAATCCTTGTAAACATCAACCAAATTTACAGCTCCAAACCTCACTACCAAAATTATAATATTAGGTTGGGGAAAAAGTCTTTTCGCATTATAGTATGTATGAACTTGTAATAAAATCTCTTTGGCTATACTATTTGTATCTGGCTGGTTTTGGTATCATTGAAAGTTTAAATTTTAAAGAACATAATTCCAAATTCAAATTAGGAAAATGTGTGATTTTCATTTGTTTTTCGTACCGTCAAGATGAGTAAATCTAATGAAGAAATTCGATACATTTTAAAATTTTACTACAAAAAAGGTAAAAATGCAACGCAAGCCGCGAAAAAAATTTGCGATGTTTATGGACCTAGTGTAGTGTCTGTGAGAGTAGCACAAATTTGGTTAAGCGTTTTCAATCCGGAAATTTTGATGTCAAAGATGCACGTCGCTCTGGTCGCCCTATTACGGATAAAATGGATGCCATTTTTGAAAAAGTGGAGCAAGATCGGCATATCAGTAGTTACGACGTAGCTGAACTGGAAATTGACCACAAAACAGTTTTGGGCATTTGAAAAAAACTGGGTACACAAAAAAGCTCGACATTTGGGTACCTCACGAGCTCACTGAAAGAAACCTAATGAACCGTGTACTCATTTGTGATTCTTTATTACGACGTAATGAAACCGAACCATTTTTGAAGAAGCTGATAACTGGTGATGAAAAGTGGATCACGTATGACAAGAACGTGCGAAAAAGGTCGTGGTCAAAGGCCGGTCAGGCTTCACAGACTGTGGCGAAACCCGGGTTAACTCGCAACAAGGTGATGCTGTGTGTGTAGTGGGATTGGAAGGGCATTATTCATTATGAGCTGTTACCACCAGGCAGGACCATCGATTCTGAACTCTACTGCGAACAACTGATGAAGTTAAAGCAAGAAGTTGAGAGAAAGCGGCCGGAATTAATCAACAGAAGGGGTGTGGTTTTTCATCATGATAACGCTAGACCTCACACATCTTTAGCCACTCAGCAAAAATTAAGAGAGTTTGGCTGGGAGGTGTTAATGCATCCGCCGTATAGTCCTGACCTTGCACCTTCAGATTTCCACCTGTTTCGGTCTTTTCAGAATTCTTTAGGCAGTGTCAGGTTAACATCACGAGAGGACTGCCAAAACCACTTGTCGCGGTATTTTGACCAGAAGTCCCAAAATTTCTATAGCAATGGGATCATGTCCCTACCTACAAGATGGCAAAAAGTTATCGAACAAAATGGCACCTACATACTTTAGTTAAATGTAAATAAACTATATTAAAAAATGTTTTGAATTTTCTTAAAAAATGCGAAGAAACTTTTTCCCCAACCTATTATATTAACTTCAATTCAAACAGTAACTAAACTTACTGCGGTTTTATTATGAGGGCAGAGTTGTTGTGAAAGTCTCTAACGAAAATATCCCGATTTAGCCGCGCCGTCGTCGTTTTTGTACTTTTTTAGTTATTAATTCCAAATTCGACACTTTTGTTATTAGGGTTCCGTACCTCAAAAGGAAAAAAACGGAACCCTTATAGGATCACTCATGTGTCTCTCCGTCTGTCTGCCCGTCTGTCACAGCCAATTTGCTCCGAATCTAATGGACCGATTTAGTTTAAATAAATTAGTTACACACATTAGTTGGTACACATAATATGTATTTCTGTGACCCAAATATGGACGTGTAGTGTAATATTAATGAATTTTGAATATGGGGGTAAATTTTGGGGGCAAATAAGATAAAAAAAATATATCATATGAAAAGGCGGGGTGAGGGTAATATATCATATGTGAGGGTTTTAAATATATATATTTTTTTGTTTTTAAAATAAACTGTTTTAAAGTTATTTAAGAAAATAGACGAAAAAAAAAAACGTAAACATGTAGATTAGGTAGTGTCTGAAATGGTGTTTTTAGCAACACACAGTTTTGACTGGAGCTGTCCAGTCAGTGCACTCTATTTTGTTAATAATTGTGTAGGTCTCTTGAGAACTTAAGGAGCACATCAAACTGTCACTGGTTTGAAAAAAAATCACCCTGAGATTGTTTCTTTGTTACCCAGTATCTCTACCCAGACTTTCATGACAGGCCAGTTGGCGTGGTTGGTTAAGATACTACCTATTATGCCGCAGGTCGTGGGTTCGATTCCCATCCAGGACAAACATTTGTGTACATGAACATGTCTGTTTGTTCTGAGTCTGGGTGTAATTATCTATATAAGTATGTATTTACAAAAAAAAGGTAGTGTATGTAGTATATCAGTTATCTGGTTTCCATAGTACAAGCTCTGCTTAGTTTGGGATCAGATGACCGTGTGTGAAATGTCCCAGGGTATTATTATTATTATTTCAAATGTTTTATAAACTGTCTTAAACTTTGATTTTGGATAAACTCATAAAGTCATAAACATGTAAAAATTTCAGGCACAACGAAGACAGTCCACATATTCCATAACTCTGAGCAGCCTGCATCTGTGTTCTCAATACTGGATACCGGGGCCAAAAACATCCACGTTATAGCAGACGGTCTGTTTGACTTGCTGATGATGAAGCTGTCCCAGCACTATACTTCTAAGAAACAGACCAAGATCGAGAGTAAGGGACCGAGGTTTGAGCTTGGTGACTTTTGCGTCAAGCTCGGTTCCGTAACGATGAATCAGAGTTTCAAAGGGATACTTGTGGAGGTTAGTGTATTGTTCATAATTGTCCATACTTAATCGAAAAAGATCCAACCCACATTACACGCTAATGTCAGGTTTTTATGAAGTAAAGGATCACAGTCAGTTGTGCTGTTGGAGAGTTGGTTGCGCCACTTCTTTTTCCCAGTTATAGGGGTTATTCCGTTTATCCACCCAAAAAACCACCCTAAGTTGGATAAATGCAAATGTTACATGTTTGCAGATGATTTGGAGCTGTACAGGGAAATTAAAAACAACAATTAACAGACTGCGACGTTCTTCTTCTTCTTCAGGAAGACTTGGATGCGTTGCAAGAATGGTGTCAACTTAATATGATGACTCTCAATGCGAGTAAATGCTATCACATGACTTTTACTCGTAACAAACAAGTACGAGCATCATTTTATGCGTTGAATGGGGTTCCTCTGCAAAAGGTTATTACCATCCGTGATTTGGGTGTTCATCTCGACAGCAAGCTAACTTTTGTCAATCATATTGAATCGATTATAGCCAAAGCGTCAAAAATGGCGGGTTTTGTGAATAGAACTTGTAAGGAGTTTCGGTCCATATCGACACTAAAAGTTTACTAAAAGTTTTGCTTTACTACACCCTTGTCTGAAGGATACTGGACTACGCATCTCCAGTTAGGAATCCCATATATCGTGTCTATATTAACAGGATTGAACGTATTCAGAGGGCCTTCACCAGGCACTTACGCTTTAGAAGCCCTAGTTGCCCTTATCACGCTAATTATTCCCAAAGGCTTAATCACTTCAATATGTTACCACTAGAACAACAAAAATCATCCATAACCTGGCGGATGTACCTGAGTTATTATCAGAAATTAATATAACTGTTCCAAGGCGTACCATAACTAGATCTACGTAAAACAAATACCTTTGCACCGTCCTTATCTAGAACCAACCTTGGTCTCATTGCCCCCTTGAGTCTACTAATGGCTAATTATAATAAAATTGATATCAGCAACAATATTGATATATTTGCTGACTCATTTTCCCAATTTCGCAGAAAACTTTAACTATTAGTTACGGATCATAACTTCATAACTTACTTTTTAGTCCCTACTGTTTACTATCTTTTTTTTTTGCCACATGTGCGGCCAGCCAATTTTGGATTGTTCTCTTGTTGCATTCGTTATCGCATTCTACTGTTTTGAATATTGAATATGAATTTTACTGTTTTTTCTTGCTTTAATCTTAATGCTTTAATTTTAATTCTAATGATAATTTTGATTTTAATTATTGATTCTAATATCGATTACGATTTTGTTTTGTTTTTGTTTCTAATTAATTTTTCTATTCTCACTAGGAGTAAAAATCTTGTTAAAACATATCGATGGCTCCTAAGTATACTGAGTCAACTGTACTTCTAATATCATTAAAGAGAGGCGATAAAAAGAGGGAATTATTATTAATAAAATAATATGAAATTTATTTTAGAGTGCTAATAGGCCTTATTATATTCAATTCATTATGAATAGCAATTTTTCTTGATTGTATTAACATTTGAAATAATATAACCATTCGCTCTTTTTATCGCCTTCCTTTAAAGTGATTAGAAGTACAGTTGACTCAGTAAACTTAGGAGCCATCGATATATTTAAGAGGCTATTGTTTATGTAAATGCTGTATACGCCTATAAGTGACTAATTCACCATAACTTAATGCGTATGTTATTCATTATTATGTCAATATTCCTAGTGAATAGGTCGTTGGTATACCTTTCAAAGTTCACCCTAGGCCTAGTTGGATAAACAGAATTTATAGGCTTAGGGTGATTCTCGTGAGGACTGGTTGGAGAGGCGCCACGGTGTCCTCACCTTCCGCCTGACGCAGGTCCTCACCGGACACGGTTGCTTCGGGAGGTTTCTTTTCCCGATAAGGCGGGAGGAAACGCTTGGGTGTTACCATTGTGAGAATCGCTCGGAGGACACGGTGGAGGTCTGCCCGGCTTGGGCAGAGCACCGCTGCGTCCTCGCGGAGGCGATCGTTGCCGGCGACCTCTCGCGTCCGGCCCTGGTCCAGGCCATGGTATGGAGCGAGAGAGCATGGGAAGCCGTCACCTCCTTCTGCGAAGCATTTAATGCTCTCGAAGGAGGAGGCGGAACGCGTGAGGGAGAGACAATCTTTGCGCCCTCACGCCCCTAGTCGCCGCAGGAGACGCCCTGGGCTTCAGGAATTAAGAGCCGATTCCCGGCCAGCGTAGGCACGGGCTTGCGGATGGCGAGCAATGGGTAGCTTGCCGTCCGGTAAAGACCAGGCCCGGGTCGACGGCGCGTTTTGTTCCACGCGCGCCTCAAAGAGATGTCAGCACTAACTGATGGGGTCCGCTAGGGCCGATGCCTGCCAGGGTTGCGGGTTGTTTGAAAGAGTTACCGTGGCTCTGGCACAGGCAACTGACGGAACACGGGTGGGTTTTAATGCGTGTCCGCGAATTCACCATAAGGCGGATCTGTTGGGGTGGATGAACGGAATAACCCAGCTAAAGCACTAGGAAGTGGTGAAGGGCGGGCGTTTTGGGGGATTGTCTTATGTAATTTTGACTTTCGAAAAAGTGCTAATACCCAGCCTAATTGAAATAAAGAAATTTTGATTTTGATCAAACGCATCGACTGCAATTAGTGGTTACAGTGTGAGACTGGTTGCACAGACTCCTTTCTCAAAAGTGGTAGCTCTACCAAAGTTATTACAGGTCCTAAATTCTTGCCTAAAATAATATGATAGATGACGTAAATACATAAAATAGAGCTGTGGTGGCCCAATGGTAACGCTCGCTATTTACGAGTAGCTCGTAGGTTCGAACCCTGACAGGCGCTTCACTTTGTGTAAATTATTTCATCACCACAGCACTCAAAAGCTCTCAAAATGGTGAACGAAAACTTCGTAAGGAAACCGGCATGTCCTAGAACCAAAAAATTCGAAGACATGTGACATCTACCACCAGCACTGGGCCCGCGTGGTGGATTACGACCCTCTTCCTATCGAAGAGAGAAGACCTGTGTGCCAGCTGTGGGAACATATAAGCTGATTATTATGATATAAAAAATGGGCAACATAAGGTTTTAAGTAGGTACTCTTTCACTTACAAGAGACCATAGACAGAATACTTTTTATATGTACACCATACAAATTACCACACCATACACCATAGGTTCCCAAAGGGGGCTGTACCGCCCCCTAGTGGGCGCTGGATCTTTTCGTGTGGCGCGATTACAGAGAGAGACAGAGAATTTTTAATTTGTGGTTATTAATGTATAATAGACAGACATATAAAATTGGTATAATTAACTATTATGTAAAGGGGCGATGGATTATTTTCTTGTAAAGGGGGCGGTAGTCCATAAAAGTTTGGGAACCTATGCCATGATGACACCTGATTTCATTTAATTAAAACCTAAAATTTTCTTTTTTTATAGGTGGAATATCGCCCATGTGTAACACCGAGCGCGGTGTGGGGTCTACTACGGGAGTTCATACAAGGTTTGCTGGGACCCTCGGTTCCTGTGCATCCAACACAGCATCTCCACAACAGGATGAACGAGATCTATACTCCGATAGATACTATCTACCAGTACCTAGAACATTTCAGTGCATACAGAAAGGTAACGGGTATGAGAAGTACGTAGCTCATAGAAATATCAAGAAAGGCGTATGTTTAAGTGAATTAGTTGTAAGTTTGGTTTTAATAAATATTTTCGAATAAAATTGTTTTTTAATGATTTTTAAAATAAGGAGGTTATTTATTTATTTTAACATAAAACGGCCAAGGCGGATTACATTAGTTAGACAAAAACATTATTTCACCTTTTGAGTACCACGGTCTTCTATAGAAGACAAACGTTTCCTTGCCCGCCACGCCACGTCTGTATTAGAAGTCAACATTTAATAATAACGCCTATTACATTATAATACATAAACAAATGCTTTGTGCGTATTTTCACTTTGGGAAAATTTGACAGTTTCGGGTAGCTTGACCTGCTGGCGTCTGTACAAGGCGCTCACTTGGCCATCGTCTCCACAAGATGCCTCCAAATGGGAGAATTAAAACTCTGTCACTGTTTTCAAAATGCTGACACTACTGGCCCGGGTTCTGGTTACTAATGATGCGATTTTCTTCTTCTCCCTAAACTAATTTTTTTATTTCACTAAGGGTCTTTATTTATATTAAAAATAGAAAACTAATACTAGGCAAAATTTTTTTCGTGCCCCAGGCGCAAGGCGTCTAGTGTTGTGGTTACTTGATTGAGTTTCTAAAGCGTTGATAGACACGACAGTTTAAAAAAAAACATTTATTTAGAATCGAATTGTAGAGTTTTGAAAAAAATGCGATCCGCAAAAGAAATGTACTTAATTTTGCTAGCTCTTACACATGTATTTACATGAATCTTTTAATACACACAAAGTGCCGTACTTTGGTTAATATTGCTCATGAGACTGCCCCGGTTCTGTAGTGCGTCAGAAATGTTTGCACAGAATCAAACTGACGGATTTCATGCGATCATCCGAAGAAAAAAATCGCATCATTAGTAACCAGAACCCGGGCCAGTAGTGTCAGCATTTTGAAAACAGTGACAGAGAGTTTTAATTCTCCCATTTTGAGGCATCTTGTGGAGACGATGGCCAAGTGAGTGCCTTGTACAGACGCCAGCAGGTCAAGCTACCCGAAACTGTCAAATTTTCCCAATCAACCTTGAACCTAATGCTATAGCGATAAAGTCGAAAATATATTAAAGAAATTTGACAGATTGTAGTAGCTGATGTGCTGGCGTCTGTACCTTACTTGGTAATCGTCTGTGCGAAATGTTTCTTATTTAAGTAGGTTACCTCTAATAATAATATTAATCACTAACACTAGTTATAAGGTATTACTAACATCATGGATCTTTGTTGTCCGACTAAATAAATGATTTGATTGAATACTGGTATCGATATTGAAAGATCTCGTCCCGCTCGCAGCACGTAAAAAAATACTTTTACGTGTTACGAGCGCCACGGTCTTGATGTGAAGACAACTGGATGACGTCAAAAGACAATATACCACTAATAGAAAACATTGAAGTGAGTAGATTATGTCAATGATAAATAAAAATAAAATTAAAACAAATTGACCTTTACAGTCAAAGAAAATAAATAATTATATGAACTCGTATTATAACCTGTCAGAAGATAAGCTAATTTTGGAGAAAGAACATACACATTATCTTAAGTTAAACACAGCGGCCAACTATTCTTATCGTTTAAGTAGTCGTTGATAGAAGAGTATGCCTAATATATGACTAGTAATTCAGTTCGGACAGTAAAAGTCAATTTATTTTAATTTTTTTTAACGACTTCAAAAAAACGAGTTATCAATTCGATACGTATGTATCAAAGAGTAGAATAACTATACAGCGCGAAATTTTAATGGTTGTTTTCCTGCGGCAGAACGATTTGCACTCAGTAGAGCTACCGATTCATGGAGTTAAATTTAAAAAATAAAAATCTTTTTGTTTTCAAATAATTGTAAAAATATGATCTCAACTCGAAAGCGTGAGAATCAATAGTAACTCACGTGCGCCCGCTCGCTACCTACCATCTTTGAAGATAGCACGCGGCGGCGCGGTACAAAGTGATGAGCGATTCGTAAATGTTTAGAGCAAAATAAACTGTCGCCCGAAGTGATACGGCATAATCTAGCCCGCAAGCACGCGGCGAGCGCTCCGCCACGCACCCCCGCCCCCCGCCGACGCGCCGGCTCTCTCACTCAGTTGTTCCGCGTCGCGTCCCCGCGACCGCCGCGCGTGTGCCACTGCGTTATCGTAATTTATAAAACAAAACACTACAAAGTGAAAAATAACTTTAATTTCGGTAGTCGGTGTCTTGGGTTTTGTATTTTCGTTTTTTGCCACCGACTTCCGAAATTAAAGTTATTTTTCACTTTGTAGTGTTTTGTTTTGGAAGTCGGTTTTATTTTTTGCTAAAAAGTTTTTATTTTTCACTTTTTAGTTGTGGAACCTACCCCACACTAATTCTAATACATAAGTGAGCACAATAATTGTAGATATAGCCATGTAAATAACAGTGATAGGAAGTTATTAAAACACCATCACATCATCCACATAAAATAAGTGGGAAATATACGCATTATTGTAGCTAACTCAAAAATTCCCCATGCAAAGTTAATAAAATTTATATGGGACCACCTCGGAAGTATACCCTTTCAAACAAAAAAAGAATTTTACAAATCGGTCCATCCGTCTTTGAGTAATCGCGTAACAAACATACAAAAAAAAAACATACAGACGAATTGAGAACCTCCTCCTTTTGGAAGTCGGTTAAAAAATGGATCGCCATTACAGTTTTTCAAATTTGGAGTACGTCGCTATGGTGCAACTGTACGCTAGGGCTAATTATAACTCCCACGCTGCCCGGAGACTTTACGCGGAGCCACATCACCTGGAGTCGCTCCGTTTTCGCGGGATTATGAACCGGTCAATGTCAATGTCACCTTATTAAAATTAAAAGACAATCTATTAAAACGTGCTCGATTGTGTGCTGAACGCAGTGGCTTGCACTTCGGACAATTACTCCGATACCGTGAAGTGTAAGTACCTACTCGTATCTTTGTAAATAACAAAAGTAAGTTAGTTAAAATCTTTGTAAATAAGTTGATTCCATTTTTTTAAATACGTCGTAAATACTTACTTCATTGTCCAATTATTCAGAAAATTATTTTTTGTAAGATATTCATAAACTTGTTTCTTAGTTTCGTGTTCAGAAAGTTGTAAGTAAAAAAACTGGCCGAGTGCGAGTCGGACTCGCACACGAAGGGTTCCGTACCACAAGGCAAAAACGCCAAAAAAAACACGTTTGTTGTATGGGAGCCCCCCTTAAATATTTATTTTAATTTTATTATTTATTATTAAAGTAAAAATACAACTGAGTATTTTGTGAATATTTCAAGTGCCTACCTGTTTCCATTATTGATATCGAGCAAAAAAGGGCAAAAAAATCGCGTTTGTTGTATGGGAGCCCCCCTTAAATATTTATTTTATTTTGTTTTTAGTATTTGTTGTTATATCGGCAACAGAAATACATAATTTGTGAAAATTTCAACTGTCTAGCTATCGCGGTTCTTGAGATACAGCCTGGTGACAGACAGACGGACGGACAGACAGCGAAGTCTTAGTAATAGGGTCCCGTTTTTACCCTTTGGGTATGGAACCCTAAAAAAGTATTTATGACGGTCCTAAGCCCGTAAAAGTATGAAGGGAAAATAGGAATAACTTAGATAAGTACCTACCTATTGTGTTTCGATAGCAAAAGAGTACGTAGTATCATATCTCAGCTGTAGGTAGCGCAAGGCTCAACGTCACGCGCAGTCGTCCGTTTGCGCTGTAGCTATACTATTGGTTCGAGATCGCGTTCGAGTTTTGTTTTTCACAAATATAAATCTGCCATTTTTTAATACTTTATTTTTTTATAAATCGATTGCACTATCAAGACAAAACCATTTCGCTTCGGGAAAACAACCATTAAAATTTCACGCTGTATAATGGTATGTATGTAATATTATCGGAACTGTGAGATATTCACATTATGATGATCTGTTAGGGCTTCCAAACAAATATACAAAATTTTATAGATGTATGTATGTTTGTCCACGCATTTCTACGAAACTATTAATCGGATCGTGACCATTCTTTTTTGTTGGCTTACATTTACTTCAACTTGGGGCATGAAGGTTTCATCAAAATCGGTTCGGTAGTTTTCAAGATAATGGACGTGAAGTCATGAAGTGTGAAGGCCTGGCTTATTGATTCGAGCTACGGGTGTGGTGTCAAAGGGAAAGCATCTCAAAACAAGGTTCTCAGTTACGGAAATAGTTAGGATGACCCAGCTTTCAACATTTATTGAGCACGATTGCTAGTAGCAATGATACTTCCTGAAGGTCTGATGATGACCAGGTAAGTGCTTGTCGGTTCTCAGTAACGGAAATAGTTAGGATGACCTAGCTTTCAACATTTATCTAATTGAGGACGGGTGCTACTACATGATACTTTCTGAAAGTCTGATAATGACCAGGTAAATGCTTATCGGTTCTCAATAACGGAAATACTTAGGATGGCCTAGCTTTCAACATTTATCTAATTGAGCACGGATGCTACCACATGATACTTTCTGAACGTCTGATGATGACCAGGTAAGTGCTTATCGGTTCTCAACAACGGAAATATATAGGGTGACCTAGCTTTCAACATTTATCTAATTGAGCACGGATGCTACCACATGATACTTTCTGAAAGTCTGATGATGACCAGGTATATGCTTATAGGTTCTCAGTAACGGAAATACTTAGGATGACCTAGCTTTCAACATTTATCTAATTGAGCACGGATGCTATCACATGATACTTTCTGAAGGTCTGATGAAGGCCAGGTAAGTGCTTATCGGTTCTCAATAACGGAAATACTTAGGATGGCCTAGCTTTCAACATTTACCTAATTGAGCACGGATGCTACCACATGATACTTTCTGAACGTCTGGTGATGACCAGGTAAGTGCTTATAGGTTATCAGTAACGGAAATACTTAGGATGACCTAGCTTTCAACATTTATCTCATTGAGCACGGATGCTACCACATGATACTTTCCGAAGGTCTGATGAAGACCAGGTAAGTGCTTATCGGTTCTCAATACGGAAATAGTTAAGATGACCCAGCTTTCAACATTTATCTAATTGAGCACGGATGCTACTACACGATACTTTCTGAAGGTCTGATGATGACCAGGTAAGTGCTTATCGGTTCTCAGTAACGGAAATAGTTAGGATGACTTAGCTTTCAACATTTATCTAATTGAGGACGGATGCTACTACATGATACTTTCTGAAGGTCTGATGAAGACCAGGTAAGTGCTTATTAATGGAAATATCGGGTTGGCTAATAAGTAATGAGCGTTTTAGTTTATAATTTCCAGAATTTTCGGAAAGGTTCGAGAACTTTCTGTAGCAGAAGGTATATAAAGAGCGAGTCGCGCTCATGCGCGTTATTGATAGTTTGGCTGTTAGTGCGTTAAAGTTCACAAAGAAATGAGTGATATTAAAACCCACGTACGACATTTTTTATTATATGAGTTTCAATCTGGGCATTCTGCTGCAGAAGCTACACGTAATATATGTCAAAGGATAGCTCACGATGCAGTCTCCGAAGCAACAGCAAAGCGCTGGTTCCAACGGTTCCGCAATAACGATTTTTCCTTAACCTTTTAAGCGCTTGGCTAAATATCAGTTGCCGTGCCCCTAGCGCGCGGCTACAAATCGACAAAATAATACCTACAATAAATAAGGAGGGGCAACCATTGTATCGATAAAAAAAAGTCATAAGTTTTTTATGTTTTATGTCACCTTTGCAAACGAGCGTACACCCTCAGATCCGTTTGCCTGACATAGAAGTGGTGATATTTGTTAGTAAAATAACATATTTTTTCTACTAAATCATTGCCACAAAAATGTTCAAAAATATCCAGTTCCGAGGAGTCGCTGCTCAAAGGTACTGAAGGTGATACCCCTGAAATAAATTCGTCAAATTTTTCTATATCAGGTACAGGTATGTCTGACGTCCAATTAATGCCTTCATTGTCCTCATATTCCTGAAAAGACAAATTAAAATTTATCGTAGGTATATTCTTTTTTATATTCATTCGGTCAAAATTACATTTCGAAACAAATGGTAGGTAGGTAGGTACTTAGGTATACAACTTTAAAAATAAAAATAAAGTTAAAAACTATAACCCAACTATGTAAAAAGGGGTCTAAAAAGGACGAAACAAGAAAATAATTTAAATAGAAATCCAGAAATGCTTAGGTATTATTTTTTACATTTTTATAGTTTTTAACTTTATTTTTTATTTAATACTTTTCCATTTCCCAATCGGGCATATACACTAGCCATGCACATAATATTTTGACTTAAACAATATGACAACGCCGGAGCACAGTAAGAGACAACGCCATACGGAACTCCGTTCGTTAAAAAGAGACAAACGCGAGTGCGAGTGCCTGTCCGACTTGGTAGGTACCGTCACAGTACCTTATTAATGGTAAGGACAATATACAACACGGTTCCAAATTTGAACAATCAATAGGATATGTAGATAAGTAGGTAATATAATAACAGAATTACATCACAATATTTAAAATACTATTTCGATTCATCAAGGAGTTAACTAAACCCAACGGAAGTCTTATTTATACCTACTGAATAATGTGCAACGAACATAAGAAGAAATTGAAATAGGTACTTACCTCTCCATCACTTCTAAATTCTTCTGTAGATTCGAATAATAATTCCTCTTCGTCGTAAACTTCTAATATTCTTATTAATTCCTCAGTAGTCGTCATTATTGAAATGTGACCATTTTATCGACAATGCACACATACCCACGAACAACATTAATGGAACTTTCCATTCGTTTGATCCGCTTGTGACGTAGGCAGCGGTCGTATTAATGCGACAGCCGCGCTAGACTAACTAGAGAAATATGTTGCAAGCATATGCGTCTAGGGATGGGAACTAACGTCAAATGTTGGCATTATACAAAGATCCTGAGGAATATTTTTCTTTAGAATAATAAGGAAAAGAATTAATAACACAAGGCAATATGTTAAATTTAACTTTATTTCGTATGACACTGTTTATTTTATGCTCAATGATGCATTATACCTGATTATTTACCTGTTTATTATTTCGTTTTTAAAATGCGTATTGCATTGTATCCCATCCCTATGGTCATATTTATGCGACACGCGCGATAGACACCGAAGAAAAGTCCAAGCTGCCAATTACTTATTTTTGTTTAAGTTTTATCAATGCTTAGAGCTATGAAACATAATTTTAAGTAATTGTTTTAGTTGTAGTAGTAGTAGTTTTAGTTGTACCACGCAGTTAATAGGACTAAAATAGAACGAAAAAATCATGCATGTTCTCTGTCGCAGAAATACGACACGAGCGGTAGGGACACGGAAATATGTGTCGCATATATGCGACACAAGCGGTTAAAAGGTTAACCGATCAACCAAGGTCTGGGCGCCCCGTGGAAATAGATATCGATAAATTAAAACTATTAACTACACGCGATTTGGCTGTTCAGCTCGAGTGCTCTCATGGCACCATAGAAAATCATTTACATGGTTTGGGAAAGACTTACAAATATAGTGTTTGGGTACCCCATCACATAAGTAAAGATCAGCTGACCTACCGAGCTGAGATTTGTGTACAACTTTTATCTTTCCGCCGCACATTTAATTGGTTAGATCATCTTGTTACTGGAGATGAAAAGTGGGTTCTCTATGTTAATCACACACGTAAGCGCCAGTGGCTGGGATGTAAAGAACAGGGAAAACTAACGTCAAAAGGTGATCTTCATCCTCGCAAGGTAATGCTTTCTGTCTGGTGCGATATACATGGAGTAATAAGCTGGGAATTCTTTCCTACTAATACTACGATTACAGCAACAGTATATTGTGATCAACTCGAAAAACTGAAGCTTGACATCCATCGCAAACGTCCACAACACGACAAAATATTTTTCCTGCACGACAATGCCCGGCCGCATATTGCTAAGAGTATCAGGCTAAAACTATTAATTGGGAAATAATACCCCACCCTCCATATTCGCCGGACTTAGCACCAACTGATTTCAGCTTGTTCCGATCACTTAGTAATAATTTACGGGAAAAAAGCTTTGATATTAACCACACTTGAAACAATACATAGATGACTTCTTCAATTCAACACCAATGAAGTTCTATGCGGACGCCATTCACTCTTTGCCAGATCGATGGCGAATGGTAGTAGAAAACGACGGTGAATATATTATTAATGATTAACAATTATTCATTTAATAAATAAATACAAACAAAATAATTGTAGGTATGTCGCTCATTACTTATTAGCCAACCCAATAGTTAGGATGATCTAGCTTTCAACATTTATATTCCTTTACTTATATTCTATTCAAATAAATAAAAACATAATGGTTCTACATAGTGCCGTCACTGAGATCCTATACCTGCCTTCAGATTCCACCATCAGGTAGGCGACATCATCGGTCATCTAGGTCTCCATCCAACGATATTCAAATGATAGCTAAATAAAAAACGATAAAAATAAACACAATAGAAATACGAGTAATGTAGGTACTTAATAGTTTTGGAGAGCTCGGCCACATTTCACCTTACATTTTAACGACTCCAAAAAAAGGAGGTATCAATTCGACACGTATGTATATTATTGGAACTGCAATATTTTGACATATGATAATCTATTAGGGCTTCCAAACAAATATACAAAATTTTATAGATGTATGTATGTTTGAACATATTATTATGTATGTTTGTCCACGAATTTCTACGAAACTATTAATCAGATCCTGACCATTATTTTTTGTTGGCTGACATTTACTTCAACTTAGAGCATGAAAGTTTCATCAAAATCGGTTAAGTAGTTTTCAAGATAATGGACTAATACGTGTAAGTGTGACGGCTTGGGTTATTGATACGAGCTACAGGTACACACCTGTAGCTCGTATCAATAACAAAGGGAAAACATCTCAAAACCGTGGTCATACTATAGTGCAATATTTATAACACCACCATTAAATAGGTAAGTACTTATTACAAACAAATATTCCAGATTTTACTAAAAACTAAAAATGACGAAATAAAAAATAATTTAAAAAAATTAAATCGACTTCAAAAAGAATCGAACTCAAAATTATGAAATAACTTTAATTTTGAAAGTCGGTGGCAAAGAACTAAAATACAGATCCCAAGACACCGACTTCCGAAATTAAAGTTATTTCATAATTTTGAGTTCGATCCTTTTTGAAGACAATTTAATTTTTTTAAATTATTTTATTATTCACATAATCTACTCATTACAATGTTTTTATGAGTGGTATTGCAATATGTGGTTAGGTGTCGAGGTCTCTTAGCTTGCCGTCCGGTAAGGACCAGGCCCGGGTCGACGGCGCGTTGTGTTCCACGCGCGCCTCAAAGAGATGTCAGCACTAGCTGAAGGGGTCCGCTAAGGCCGATGCCCGCCAGGGTTGCGGGTTGTTCGAAAGAGTTACCGTGGCCCTGGCACAGGCAACTGAAGGAACACGGGTGGGTTTTAGTCAGTAGAAGTCTGACACGCCCTCCCGCTCCACCCAGAGCGGAAGAAGTTATTTGATGATTTCCCACCCAAAAAAAAAAAAAGGTGTCGAGGTCTCTAACCTCGACAATTGATCATATTATTCTTGCCTGAGCAACCGGAAGCAAGTTCGACATGCTCCCTTAGATGTCACTGCTTGTGGTATCGTCGGGGGTCGGGTTGCCTCCTTTCCTCAAATATGGCGAGGGGGTAATGGCTGATCTTTGCATTATGCTCGTGAACGGGTGCTGCTTGTGGTGACTGGTCGTCATGCCGACCTTGGTTTTGTTATTGTTATTTAGTAATTAACTCTATTTATTACTTCGATGGTCCTAGTTTATCATTTGTGACTTCGAGTTACGGTAATTAATGATCTCTGGCCACTGATCTGAAGTAACGCCGCTGCGTAGAACGCCTTTAGTCTAGGTGGAACGATGACATTCGGGGTGGGTGGTAGTGGCTGGATCAGAGATGAGAGAAATCAAAATCAAAAATCAAAAGTCATTTATTCAAACTAGGCTGAGAATTGGCACTATTCGAACGTCAAAATTACATAAGACAGTCCCCCAAAACGCCCGCCCTTCACCACTTCTTAGTGCTTTAGCTGAGGACAAGAAGTGGTGCAACAAATTCCCCTGCAGCACAGCTGTCTGTTCAGTTAAAAAAAATATTCTATACAACACTGCGCAAAATAATACAGCTAAGTACATTACGCAACACAAACATTAAATTTAAAGGAGACGGGGATTTCTGGGCCTGATTGTAATAAGTTGAGGTATGGTTTAAAAAACGTTCTCACTTCAAAAATCAGCTGTTAATTGTAGGTTGTTACATAACCTCACTTTTACAAAATCTCTTATAACTCAGCTCTCAGATTGATAAAATCCGCAAAATTTTCAGTGATGGTCCGATAATATAGTAGCTACCGATTGACACCAATTTCATCTTTTTACATCCAGGCCCAAGATTGTATGAAAGCGTATCCGTCTCCTTTAAGAAGCCAAGAATAGAGTAAAATCTCGTGCTATTTGAAAGGCGCACAGACAACGGAGACAGATGTGCGCGAAGACGGCTCAGGGCCCGCCGCTAGAGGCGTCATTGTGAACATTTTTCGCAGAAACAAGTTTGTTAACGATACAGATGACGTATACAGGGTGTACCAGAAAGGTGTGGTAAAGACTATCAAACAGAACAACTTTCTCCATGAGACCAATATCGAAATCACGAAAAATTTATCAACTCACACCCTTAAAAGTATCACACCTTTCTGGTACGTCCTGTAGAAATGCCATGTTCTGGGGAGAGGTCTATGCAGTAGACTTATAGGCTCATGATGAATTGATTTTCATGGCAATTGCTACCTTTCAGCCGGGCCGAGTGTAGCTGTCTATTTATTTCATCTGTTTACTATTTACCACGGATTATGTATTGTTGTGACTTCAACACAGGGCAGACACTGAAATACCTTAAACTAAGGTATTTCATTGTCTAGGATGTCATGATTATTGCATCCGTTGGAATACTTAGCTAGAATAACAAACAAATAACGGGTTTCCTTTGTAATAACAACAACATACAGCACTGCAAAAGGTGATATCGTGATCATTCTGTGAGTGCTTAGAGTGAAACAGTTAGGTTCAAATGTGGGTCGCCTTCATTATTGTGCTGCAAGGTACGTAATATAATTTTTTGATTATTATTATTCTTCTGATTTAGTACCTATTATTATTTAAATTGTCTTTGACATATCTCGAGACTCTGGGGTCCCGGACCTTTGGAAGGCGTATGAGGTGCTGAAGTCAACTCGCAGAGGCACCTTAGACAATTTTAAATGATGAGGAGGCATCAGCCGACGATTATCCCTGTAGGTATGCACTATACAAGTGCACTCAAGGACAACCCCCGGTTGGCATATTGGGCTATGAGTTTGGGTGGCTATAGTGGATTGGGTAGCTTCCATAGTTATGGAAGAACTATGTCCCCAACCTGACCAAGTTAAAATAATAGTGGGTGACTCGCACACTCAATAATGGGCCCCGGAAACGGTCGCTTGCACATAGTGACAAGCGACAACGGGGCAACATGTCCTGAGGTGCTTGAGGAGTGGAGAGGTATTCCACAGCTATCAGGACAATCCCGTGTTAGTTACATTCATAAAAAAATCGGCCAAGTGCGTGTGGGACCACGAACAGTGAAGGGTTCCTTAGTTGGAAAGAAGACAGAAGAGAAAGAATTATCCCAAAGAACAAACTTAAAACATTGTAGTTGAAAAAAATGTTCTCCCATACATTCCAACTACAAATGTAAGTTTGTACGCACAATACTGAGAGATTTACCATGCTATTTTAAAACCATAGATATAAGTATAAAGTAAGTAATATTAGTTCTGTGAGGTCACTCTTGACAATTTGTGAACGGTATGCAATGGCCCATGGTACAATGTTCAAAAGAGCGAGTTGCTAGTTTTTAAGGCTGGGACGAAAACCTACCCTGTTCCTCCGATCACACTAAATGGAACCGTCCTACAGCAAGTGAGCAAATTTAAGTACTTGGGTCACTGGGTCAATGAGAACCTAAATGATGACATGGACATGGACAGGGAGCGCAGGGCATTGTCGATAAGGGGTAATATGCTTTCTCGCAGGTTTGCACGATGCTTAAGTGACGTTAAAGTCACACTATTTAAAAGCTACTGCCAAACGTTATACATACACGTGCAATCTGTGGAGCAATTACACTAGAAAGGCCTACAATGCCTTGAGCGTCCAGTATAACAACGCGTTCAGGAGTTTGTTGAAGCTTCCGTGGCGGTGCAGTGCCTCCGGCATGTTCGCCGACCACGGTACGGACGGCTTTCAAGCGGTGCTTCGCAAAAGATCGGCCTCCCTGTGGTTTAAGGTAAAGCGGAGCACCAACACGCTTTTGAACGTGGTGTCGGACGGAGTGGGCGGCCAAATTCTGAGGCATTGGTCGTCCATTCATGTCCAAACTAATAATAATAATTTTAAATTCTACTAACATAGCTTTAAGTATATCTACTAACAACAAAATTATGGACCTTATAAGTCTGAAATAAATATTATCATTTCATTTCATATAAAGAATATTTTCTGTTTTTTTTCAAAATTCACATTTAGCCAAAATTCAACCATTGCTTACTATGTTTAACCATTAGTCGTGTTAACTATGGATCAAAAAACCGGCCCTTAGGGCTATTTTTTCAATAGACAGATAAAGCTCAGTAACTTCGGAGCTTCGGAAGATAAGGGGAAATGGTCAATTTTCGTCTATTTTCTTAAATAACTTTTCAAACAATTTATTTTAAAATGACAAAAATAAATCTATTGGACATCCCCGCAGTAAGTCCTTTCATTGGATATGTCACACGGAAGGTACAATTTGAAAAACTTTTTTAAAATTTTCTTATTTGCCCCCCAAAAGTGGCCCCATATTCAAAATTGATTTATTTACGTTACATATCCGTGAATGGGTCGCATAACTCATATGTGAATCTAGTAAATTTCAACTTAATCGGTTCATTAGGTTCGGAGTAAATTGGCTGTGACAGACAGACAGACACACGAGTGATCTTATAAGCATAGGCGTATATAGGGGGGTAGGTACCAGGTGGGCCGCGCCCACCCAAGAATGGTCTGGTGCCCACCCCAGGATGTTTCGTTACCGATTCGCAATTCTAGACTGGACATTTAAATTACTTCACATAAAAAAGAAATTCAATCATATAAGTAGGTAATCTACAACCGAGAAATATAATACATTCCAATACATTGACTTTTGAAGTCAGAAAAATAATGAAATCCGCAAATACGCACACACAGTCATTATGTTTCACAGTAGCGGCGCGCGTTACGGCAGGGCGTGGTTGGGCGACCGCCCGAGGGCGCCAGGCATGGAGGTACGCCTTAGGCACCCGTTCATGTCTGGTTTCTCGTCTCGTCTGTCTTAGCTGCATTGAGTTTTGAGTTAACTCCTAAAGCCATTAGAATACCCCGTACGTACTTAATGCGAAATATAAACGTAGGGAACAAAAATTATCGAGCTTGCAAGCTCGCTCTCGCACCCTAAATTCTCTTATTTCTCCAACTTTACAACAAGTACTCTTTATTCTATCAGAATGGTTAGAGGAAAACTTAGGCATAGCGTGACGGGGTGCTAAAAATTGTCGAGCTCGCTTTGCTCGCTCTTGTATCCTGCGTTTTCCTAATTCTCTAACGTTCAAAAGAAAAATTCAAGATATGCGAGAAGGGGTCTAAAATGTTTCGAGCTTGTTACGCTCGGCCTTGCATGCATTCACCCTATTTTGCATAAGTTGACAAAGACCTCTTATTAAACTAGGTATATCAATGCACAGGAATAAAGACTAAACACTTACAGCCTTACTAATAAAGATTGACTAGCCAGCTGGCGTGGTTGGTTAAGATACCGCCTATCATGTCGCAGGTCGTGGGTTCGATTCCCATCCAGGACAAACATTTGTGTGCATAAACATGTCTGTTTGTCTTGAGTCTGGGACTGGGTGTAATTATCTATATAAGTATGTATTTACAAAAAAAAAAGTAGTGTATGTAGTATATCAGTTATCTGTATTCTATGTATTTCCATAGTATAAGCTCTGCTTAGTTTGGGATCAGATGACCGTGTGTGAAATGTCCCAGGATATACACACGACTTATACCGGAGTTATAACGCTTTTTAAAAGGGCCAAAAGTGTTCTAACTCCGGTATAACTCGGGTGTAAATCTTTATTTGTAAGGCTGTTAAGCTCTTCTTCTCCCGCGGCGCCCAGAAATAGAAAAAATAAAAATTGAAATTAATAAAAAATCGCCGCAGAAATCTCGCCCAAAACACAGGTAGTGCTCTTTGCTGAAACCAGCACTGATCTTTCACAATGTTGTGTGATGTTTGGGATTTTATTATCTTTAGAACTCGGTTCCAAACCTAAGACATTACCTATTATCTAATACTACTCTGGTAATATTCAATCAAAATAAACACGTTCACATTCCGAAAATTGATGTTCGAATTATACAAGTTAAAATTTCTTTTAGTGTTTATGCTCAGCGTCATATACTACTTATATCTTGTGGCCAGTTGTGTGCGGCTGTAATACTTACTGTTGATAAATCCGTGTAACTGTTCACAGTTCATTGTTCAAACATAACGGTACGTTACAGCAACAAGGTACATACAAGTGTAATAATATAATAGTGTATAATCTATGGTGAAAAGCTTTTTTTGAATGATGGTGCTAATCGTGCTCACTGACGTCATTGACGATCGACATTGGGTGTCGATTCGGCTACATCGGCCATCGCATCTCAGGGGCCCGACCCTCCTGGAAAATTGCGCTAGATACGCCAATGCCTATAAGGGTTCCGTTTATTACTTTTGAAGTACGGAACCCTAAAAAAAAAGAGAAAGTCGACAATAAAAAGAAAAGAAAGAAAGATTAACTTCAAACATTTTTATGAATTTTTCAATAGTGCTAGTCATTCAGAAAACAACTTAATCACATGGGCACTAAGTTAACACTACGGTACACGCGCCTCTAAAACGTTCATGAGTGCTCGCGTGGGCTTCAATTGTAGCCCATTTTAAATTGAGATATACTGAAAGATAATCGTTTAATTTTTAAAGAAAACACATTTATTATTATAAATGACATTTATTTAGTAAACTGACACAACAAAAAAAATCTTCTCTTTCTTAAACTTAAAAATATTAACAAAACTTCAGACTTCTCAAAAAATCACATAATTTTTACTTATTTGAGATCAATCAACTTTTGGTTTAGTTCTTATATATATATTTTTTAATTTTCATTACAGGAAGGACAAATTAAAATTTGGTGATCATTACATATACGTCTGTAGCATATCGAGCAAGTTTTCCTTGTGCTGCGATCGCGCATTCTGCTACAAAACGCACAGCGTGCAACCCCCCCACGAATTGGTATATTTCCTTGTTGACGAGCTTCTGACACATTCAACAATAATTTTGCTTTTGTTTTTATGCTTCTTGGAATATTATCCTGATTAATACGTTCTAAAATTAATGGTTTCACAAGCTCAAACCCCAAAGACTGAAGAAAAATGCGTCTTATAATTTTTTCATTTGAATTATTCAACTGGTGAATAACTAGACCGTTTATACAGGCAATATTCAAAAAATTAAAAAATAATGTAAGTGGCCAACGCCTACTATTTCTAGACACGTCATATTGACGACACATCCTGTCCACAATATCCACCCCACACTTTGTTTGATTATAAAATGTTATAATTTCAGGCTTTTTGGCATCGCCGGTATTAGCATCGATTGCTGCATCATGGTGCATTGTTGACAATAATAAGACTGTTTTGTTCCTTTTTGGCACATAACTGACTAGTGTACAGTCTTTCTGGAACCCAAACAAAGAGCTATTTATTTCTCGGTCCCGACTAGTCTTAAAATTTGGGGGTACTTCTGGCTTATTACTCTTCAGAGTGCCGACAACAGTAATTCTTTTTTCCAAAAGCTGCAATACCACTGGATAACTGGTGAACCAGTTATCCATCGTAACATTACGTCCCATATGTATAAGTGGTTCGAGTAATCTATTAGTGATGTCTGCCACTTTGTTGGATACATGAAATGGGCCTTCTGGTTGTTTACCACAATATACTTCAAAGTTGTAAACATACGGACATTTTGTGTCCACTACCATAAATATCTTTATTCCAAATTTTGCTGGTTTGTTGGGTAGGTACATAATAAAACGACATCGACCTCTAAATGCTACAAGTTGCTCATCCAATGTCAAGTTTTCACTTGGAGTATAATATTCTAAACAATGGAGTCTCATAGCCCCGTATGGCAGCAAGCTTATCAATTTCTTGTCTCTGAGGGCGGTCGCGGATATCATCAAATCGTACAGATCGTATTAGGAAACGAAATCGATTTATAGACATTGTGAGATAAACCAGCTCGAAGCCCGTTCCAACAGAGTTGTCCCAAAAGTCTTTAAGATTTTGACGTCCTGATCTATTGACACCGATGACTATGAGTAGCCCAACAAACGCTCTCATTTCAGTTTGAGTCGTAGGCTTCGCATCGCGTTCTCTTTGGTATTTATTCTTTATAGTATCAATATATATATTTGTACACTTTACCAGGGATTCAAAGACATCAGGGTCAAAAAATAGCTCGAAACATTGAAGGGGTGTACTGGCATTAGAAGCTGTACCTTTTAGTCCTAAAGGTCTTTGTATAATATTATGAGAACGTACCCTTGTTGTAGGAAATGGTCGTTTCCTCCATTCCGTTTCATTTCGTGACTTATAAGTAGCTAATTCTGCGAGTGGCATACTGTCGTCCAAATCACTGTTGTTTTGTCCAGCATTCTCACCATTTTCATCATTCTGATCTTCTTGCTCGGTATCAGTGTCGTGCGGAGAATGAACTATATTTTCTTCTTCTATCAAATCCTCTTCCTGTTCGCTTTCAATCAAATCTTCCTGATCTAACTCCTCTTCTAGCCATCTCAACACGTTTTCTTCCATTCTGCGTTCAACAACAAAATATCAACGAACAGTGAGGTTACAGCTTACAGTACATAAATATATTATATAATACAAAAATTAATAAGAAAATACAAATACTTACATCAATTTAAAAATAATATTTCGCTCCTAAGAAGTTCCGCCAGTGCACGCGTGGGCTACATACGTAGCCCAACAACTTTAAATCGTTAGTTTTCGCACGTGCGCCAGCGTCGATCGCTCACGCCACACTGAATGCGTCGAGCAACAACCAATCGGAGCTTAGCTAGAGACTCGAAGTTAAATCACGGGATTTCACGAAGTTATGAACAAAAACAATACCCTGGGCTACATATGTAGCCCACGCGTGTACTCTAGTGTTAATATTCTATATTTATTTAAACAGACTGTAGATTTGGTTGTCTCCTGCGGGCAACCTAACCTAACCTCTCGCTCACTTTGCTTTGTTGCAGCATGCAAAACAATATCAGTAAAAATGGACGTCGTCGATTGCGGAATCGACCACGCATTAGACGTGGCCGAGGGTGAAGTGGAGACGTCGCAGTATCCCTGGGTTGGCATACTCTTCTACACTTACTGTGAGTTCCTGTTATCTACTCCTTGCCTTCGAACCACTATTTGATTTACTATTTATCCTAAATGGCTTCAAATTAAATTATCTAGCGAAACTCCGCTGACGTAATGGGTATCGATATCTAAACATGATAAATAAAAACAGGTTTATTCTCAACTCATACTTCAAGTAACTATACTATCAGTTGTCATGGACCCAAAAAGTCGGTACTTATTGATTTTTTTTTTGTTTTACCGTGTTTAAATATACCCATCACTTCTGTGGAGTTTCGCTAGCTAATTTGATTTGAACCCGTATACAGTAGGTGTATAACTGGTGAAATTTGGGTGTGCAATACCGCTACAACAATCACAAGCGAAGTAAGACTTGCGACGTAGGTACCACAATTCCGTTTTGTGTTTAAATAAAAAAAACCGGTCAAGAGCGAGTCGGACTCGCGCACCGATGATTCCCTACCATCCAACTTCCTACTATCCTACTAATGCGAAAGTTTGTGAGGATGGATGAATGTTTGTTACTCTTTCACGCAAAACTACTGAACGGATATTCATAAAATTTGGCACATAGATAATTTATAACCTAGATTAGCACATAGGGTACTTTTTATCCCGATATTCTTACGGGTTTGAGACTTACGTGGATGAAACCGCGAACGCTCCTAGTATATCGCACGCCCAGATCAACACTGCACTAAGTCAAAATAGCTCATTTTTCAGAATGGACGAAAAACCATTATCTCATGTTATGTCAAAGTTATTGCGCATGTCCTGAATATTGCATGTGAAGAATCCAATGCGTTTCAGCATTATATAGTTCAGTCGATCCATAACGCATTAATAAAGCAAAATAATGCATTTTTTGACTTAATTCACTGTTGTGGAATGACTGAATGAATTAAAAAATAATTATTTTGAGTTACGTGCTTTTTACTGAATGATTCTGAAATAATGCACTATTATTCTACTGTTTTTTTATTGAGATTCAACATACAATAACGACTCATTTGTTTAGTTTTCAGGAAAATACCTGTTAAAAATGAAATAAAACACAAAATTTTACAAAACCAGTAGGTACTATAATATTTTTAACATAAACTAGTACTCGTTTTGGACCCGTAGTGTTAATTCAATTACGTAAAACACACAAAAACAACAAAGTTAAGAGGATTGTGAAGCTGTAAATTTTCATACAAAAAGAGATAACGTTTTTCTCCCCGTAAACATAGTCTAATTTTCATAATTTTTGGAAATGTTGTAGGTATAATGAAAAACTAAGTCCGTACGTTTTTATTATAAAGAAATATTGCATACGATATAAGTTATTAGCATCTAAATATCTATATTTTTGACATAAAAACATCCTCCAGCATTTTTATTTTTTTTAATTAAATCAAATTGAAATACTAAAAACGAAAAACGTACAGACCCAGATTAATGTGTACTGAATGTAATGAGACCAAAATTGTCTCATTTCGTAAAGGTTTAGGGGGATGAAAACGTTATCGCCCGAAACAATATTTATGTAAATAATTGTATGAAATGTAGGTAATTGCCTCCAAAAATCGCGCCGCGTATCTGCACTTCACAATCCTCTTAAAGCACAATTACACAAAACAAAAACTGTTTAAAATTTTCAGACAGTAATTAAAAAAAACGTAATCATTTTAAACTTCAACCAACATAGAATTTACTTACTTTTGAACACAACACAAGAAGTAAGTAGTTATTTCCTACTATTACAGACTGTAAGTACGACTAGGTAATGGCACATCACAAAATCTTAAAAACTACAAAAAAACTAAAATTATAATTTAAACGTCAATTATCAACCACTAAACTACTTATCTCAAGCGGTAGTTAACCACTTTCAACTTACAACGCTACGATATTAATTCGCATTAAAAACTCTAAAAACAAGACATATTTCCAAAAAGTAACAAGGAAACGTTAAACACTGCAAGCTGAGTTTACTCAAAGTATTAACTTGGACCTACTTACTATGTATAACCAGTCTATATGAGTAACAAGTCTTATATAAATCACCATGTATTACATTATCACAGGTTTTCTTATTAATACCATAATATTCACTATCTTCAAATGAAAAATAAAAAAATACTTTTAATAAAAAAAAATATATATATACTTTATAAAATGGGGAAAGCTGGTGCTGCCACCGCTGACGTCTCGGCTGATGCTGCAATGTATTTTCAACATCGTTTTCCACGCTGCTTTGTTGAACAGAAGGTCTAGTTTCTTCTGTGGTTGCTTCGATTGCCTTTTTAAGTAACAGGAGACCACGACCCCTCATCATCTGCAAATAACAATTACAAATTTAATTGATTCAACAATAGTGCATCATCGCAAAACAAAAAAGATATCTTCTTGTAAATAAAGAAAAATATAAACTGTAAATATATTTCTTTTAATTCATAATGTAAGTAACAATTCTGAGTACAAAAGAATAATTTATTGTGACTTTTAACAAAATTAGGACATAATTTATATCTACCATCAACAGTGCATCATTTCACTGATTTTCATCTTTTATGAACAATACTGAACCATTTTGGAATAATACAAAAAGTGTAACGTACCTTCGTCAACAACAGAGTACTATTTTGAAATAGTGTCAAACACGTTGTATAAGCACAGTCACCAACACCGAATTAACACAAAATAATTCAATGTTGCGTAAAGATCTGCATGCTGTTCGCTAAGGCCGACAAGTTGCAACTGGAAATAGTTTTGTGTTCGCGGTATGACTTTGGCAGCGCGTCTTCACCAACAGAGAGTTGGCGTGCCATCTGTTAGACATTTTTTTAAATATAAATACGCCTGTCTTCGTGGTATGCGCGGAAAAATTTTGCCTATTTTATTAAATAAAAAACTCGATTTTAAGATTTTTCGACATAATACAGTGTTGTTCTGGGTGTGCGATATATAAAAAAGTGTGCTATTTACAGACATCGTTTTATTTTTCCTGTAATCTTTACATACACTTCTATTACACAGAATAATTTCAGATTTTTCTCTATGCAAACTTCGGAGAAAACGGTATTTTTATTTACATTTTTCATCAAAAGTCGAAAACTAAAAAAAAAGTTTGAGAATGTGCAAACAGCGCTCTTTCATATGATACCACACATGTCCTAGTAGCCCCACTTCGAATTTTTAAGACCCCCTTTCAGTCCCTGTTGCAAAAAAAAAATATACATTTTTATTTCTTTCTTATTTGCAAAATAGTTGGGCAAACGTCATCTAAAACTATTCCAATATATAACTTGACAGCATTAGTAGTTCTTGAGATATCTAGCTGTGACAGACATACAGACAGAGTCGCACCATAAGGGTTCCTTTTTACCATTTTGGTACGGAACCCTGAAAACATTTTGTTTCTAGTCGCTTTTTCGATAGGTTTCTCTGTGAAGTCAATTGTTGTATTTTTTCAGACGGCATGGAAGGAGATAGCCGCTCTGTAACGACGGTAGTCTTGATACAGAAGGAGTTTGTTATCGCCGCCGCAGCAGACATAGGACCCATGCCTAAAAATAACTTCCGGTAACTAAAACAATTAAAGACCGCCGAAGTATGACTCCGGCTCGTGCACTAAACCCGCGGCCACGAGCTACACGCTCAAGCGACACGCGTCTTGCGTCAGAGACTGCGGAGAAAACTAATGAAAGAAGTTGTTTATAGCGTGTCAGGAGTCACCGCGACACGACTTGCGGAGAGACGGACGGAGACGCACGAACGGTCGCTTGACGCTAGTCACATCGCTCGAGGCTAAGGATTCCGTATCACTAAAGCTTCAACCGAAAACAAGCAGAAAAAGCTGAATACGACTCAGACTTGCGCGTTAAGGTTTCCGCCTTTATCGTGCGAATCCGAATCGCACTCGCTTTTTTTATTTTCCCTTTTTGTTGTTCGTCTTGTGGGAGTCCCCAATAAGTTGGTAAATACTTTCCTTACTTTCTTTGTTTTTTGTAGAAAGAACTCTCGCGTTCTCCTCGGCGAGGGATGGGACCGTCCCGGGCGCCGCGTACGCAACTATGTGATACATCCGGAGTACGGCGAGACTTACAACACAATCGCGTTGGTGCAGCTCAGCTCTCCCGTCAGAGATGGTGAGTAGCTGTTCCTTCATCCCGTCCATAACTCAAGTACAGACACCTCTAAAGCTGGGTACAGATTACTTGCAACGCAACACATCGGGCCTCGCACACGAGCGCGCTGCAACTGCGAACGTCTGTTCGGCAGTCTTTAGCCCGCCATGGAGCCGTGGAGCCATCTAAATAGTCCGTACGTTAGTGGTCCGTACGTGTAGAAGATTGTTCGCGATGTTTCAAAATCAGCTTCTTTGGTTTATCAGGTTGAAACTTTGTTCAGTTGACAATATTTTTATTTAGTGGAGATGACTATTGTTGCTGCATCCGTGATTACTTTCATACTTCATGCTACTGATTTTTACAAGCTTTTATTTAGTTTGGATGTCTGTAATCGAATCATGCAAGTTAAAGACCCACTTTCCGGTTTCCGATTGAACTGAAATTTTACATTCATAATTATGTAAGTCGGATAACAATGCAATATTATTATGACATGCAGCTGATCGGACGCAACCCTATCGAGTTTGGGCTCGATTGATTCGTCTTGACAAGGACTATAGTCCTATATTTTATCCAGACTAATAAACGCTTGTTTAAAAATAAATAAATAACACACTTGTTTTTCTTTAACGATTCTATATCCATACCTACATATAACTAAAATTGAAGTGTCTGTTTGTAATGCCAAACAGCTTTTTACTACATGCATAATAATATGAAAGTATGATATAATACGGTACCTACATATAACAAAAACCAATTTTTAAAATTTTTGTCTGTCTGTCTGTTTGTTATGGCTAATCTCCGAAACGGCTTGATCGATTTTGCCGGGATTTTGCTGGCAGATAATTGGTATTATAAAGAGTAACTTAGACTACTTTTATTTTAGAAAAAGAATTAGGATACCTCGCAAAAAAATTAAAACCTATGAAATTGTGAACAAAATCTGATTCAAATAGAGAAGTATTGACATCTACTCGGGCAACGGCTAGTAAATTAATAAAATAAATATATAATCTGCGTACGAGGCGACCACCGTAATATTGATCCACAGCATTTTAATTTTTTGTACTAAGCATGATTTTGTACCAATTCACAGTAAATCTCAAGCCTGTATGTCCGCCTCCGGATATTTTAAGAAATCCAGTATTCTACGTCATCAAAATGAAAGAAGGTAAGCTATTTATATTTATTTTGGTGTCTTACTTTGTTCTCGCAGAACGCCAGCCATTATTTAATTTAAAAAATAAAATTTCACACTACATTTAAAAAAATCTTTATTTAAAAATATAAACACGTTTCTTGTATGGAGAATTTTTAATTTTATTTTATTTTTATTATTTTTTGTTATAGCGGCCATAGTAGTACCTACTTACATACTCTGTGAAAATTTCAAGTGTCTCCTATTACGGTTCAAAAGATACAGCCCTGTGACAGACGGACGGACGGACAGCGGAGCCTTAGTAATAGGGTTCCGTTGGTACCCCTTGGGTACGCAACCCTAAGAAGTAGTTGATAATTTCGTAATGAACATTACCTACATTTTGAATATATTTGATATTATTACCTAATAAAAATAATAGTTGAAGTTCATCACCACTGCTCTCATAACGCTGAAGGAAAACATCGTGAGGAAACCGGCATGTCCTAGAACCAAAAATACGAAGACATGTGACATCTACCACCAGCACTGGGCCCGCGTGGTGGATATCGACCCACTCCCTCTCAAAGAGAGGAGGCCTGTGTCCCAGCTGTAGGAACAATATATACTGATTATGAAAGCCATACTATCGACTTACCTAGGTCTAAGATACGTAAAGATAGTTTTAAGAGGAAAATAAATAAATATAATACTTTCAGAGGTGGATGTCTTGGAAAAAGAAGTGATCAATGTGATGCATATCCCTGGGAAAATGTGCAGGGACTTCTATATAGCCGCCAATGTGAGTTCACCGTGTCTGGACGCGTCTGTCTACACGTCGACAGACGCGTCCGCGGACGTCGTCAGATCCATCAGCAGAGGGATCACCACGAGCCGACCACACGTCTGTAGGTCGTTCAGTCTGTGTTAATTCTCGACAGTCGCAACACGCACGCAACAAAACGTGGATGTTGAGACCGTAGAAATAAAAATAAAAATTACATATTAGCCATTTCAGCGAACGACATTAAAAAACTAGAAAAAAAAAACTGCAAGAAGCACACGTGCACTCTCATTCGCAACTCCGATGTACTGATGCGTCGGGTTTGTTCCTCTTACTTAGCTTCACACATGCTAAGTCAGAGAATTACACTCACGGGTTTCCTCACGATGTTTTCCTTCACCGATTTTTTTTTTGTTTTTAAGCAAGTGATAATAATAAACAATATTATTATATATAATATATAGTCGTGAGACGTGTGGACAGACGCGCGGCGCTCGCGCTGGATCCTTTTGTTGCGTGCCACAAAAACCGATAACAAACGGATTGGTGGCAGACGCATCTGGCGACGTTAAATACCTACCACAGATGAGCAAAATGTCCCCGTCTACACGTCGGCGGACGCATCCGCAGATGACATCTGCTGATGCTTCTGTCGACGTGTAGAGGAGGCTTTATACGAAACTCATGTCGTGGCGTTTGCCACTTCGAGGCCATCCATAAATTACGTCACACGTTTAATAATAATAATAATAATAATATTTATTCAAGTTATGAAGTAATACAGTAAATACAGTTTTGCTTAAATCTATGTCAAGTTCACCAGTGTTATTTGCCTGAACTAGGACATCCTGTGTTTCAGACGAGAGGAGGTAAAAAATTATTAGATAATCACTGTAATTATATAAAATAAAATAGTCATCTAATAGGTATGTAAGTAAAAATATATATATATATATATATATATATACCTTAGTATACTAACTTAGTAAACAAATTAAAAATAATAAACCAAAATAATCTTTATTTTAATACAACTAATAACTTCTCTGTATCTTCATAGGACAAATTTTGAAGAGCTACCTTGAGAATTTTCTTGCAATTTCCATAATTTAGGGAATAGATGTTTGCTTTTGAATTTAGTCTGTTATAGAGTAGTGGTCCAAGGAAAACATAAAATTTTGCTGTGAAAGCATGTCTCGTACTGTTTGTGGGGCAAACAATGTCTTTTCGTCTCTTTTTAGTAAATTCAGTGCTGTAGTAAAGGGCTGCGTGTTGTTTTAGTACAATGCTCATTATGAATAATTGTCGAACTGTTAGTACTTCACAACATTTATAGAGCAGGTTAGTGGGAAAGAGGAAAGGGCGGCCAGTAGCCACCTTGAGAATCGCTCTTTGAGCTCTTTCGATGGGTAGTAATAATGTTTTACATACTCCACCCCATGAGGTAATGCTGTACGTCAAAATAGACTGACATAGAGCAAAGTAAACTTGCCTAATTATTATTGGGTCTGCAATATATCGTAGCTTTTTGAATATGAATATCAGCTTACGAATTCTATTATTTAAAGCTTCCATATGTTGTTTGAACGTCAGGGTGTCATCAATTATAACACCCAAGTATTTAATTTTATTAGACTTATTAATATTGGGACACATAAACGGGCAATCTACAGGTACTGTACAACAATGAGCATACAACTTTGAAGGAATGTTAGAAGCTTGTTTGCGCATCGAAAACTTTATATAATTTGTCTTGTCTGCATTTAGAGTTAGTGAGTTATGCTGAAGCCATTTATTTACAACACTGAAGCCGTCTTGGGCGAGCTTGTAGACATCATGTTCCGATTCAGCCGAAAAAAGAAGAGCAGTGTCATCAGCGTAAGATATTATTGTGCCATGCTTTAGCTTTATATTACAAAGGTCATTTATGTATATCAGGAACAAAGTGGGCCCTAAAATACTTCCTTGGGGAACACCAAAAGACGTGTTTTTTTGGTCTGCGCTGAGAACACTGCCAATCTTCACGCATTGAGTACGGTCTTCTAAATAACTTTTGAAGAGTTTCAGCTGAATGCCTCTTATGCCCACTGTCTCAAGCTTGCGCAACAGAATAGGAATGGACACTGTGTCAAAAGCCTTGGCGAGGTCCAGGAAAATTCCTATTGTATGGTTACCCTTGTCAAGTTCTTGAGCAAGATAGTCAGTCAGATGATGAACAGCATCGGCAGTTGAAAGTTTAGGTCTAAATCCAAATTGTCGTTCCGACAAAATTGATTTGTCCTCCAGATATTTGAACAATCTTTTATTTATAATTTTTTCCAATATTTTAGACATAGAGGGCAGAAGAGAAATAGGTCTGTAATTTGTTACTTGCTCTTTACTGCCTGATTTATATATAGGGACAACAACTGCTTTTTTAAGGCATGCGAAAAATATAAGCCAGTGGTGGTACTAAAATTTTCCTGAACTTTTTAATTATTTTATTTGATATATTATCCCAACCAACTGCACAGTCGTCTTTCAAAGTCATGATTATACTTTCTATCTCAGACTCGTCAGTATCTAGTAGTGCAAAGGATGTTAAAGTGGAGCTACCTGTAATAGAAGTGCTCGTTAGATAAGGTGATTGACCCTGATTTTTTTCTGCCAAACATTTCCCAACATTAACAAAGAAATTATTTGCCATGTTAGCAGATGTCAGCTGCGATGAGTGCGCTTGTAATTTAGGCGTAGGGAGGGGTTAGCATTTTTTAAGGAGTCGTTGAGCTCCTTATTTTCTGAGTTCAAATGCAAATCAAATAAACCCTTAATAAAATAAAACCTTAATAGAGTATTGCATTACATCTTGGGGAGGTGCCTCCAAGACCCACCTTATTGATGTTGAGAGGGCACAGCATGCCATGCATGCCATTCGAAAAGTTGGCGTCGGTCTCCCCTTCCTATACCCGACCTTAGATCTTTTTAGGAACTGGGATTTGCTCACTGTCAGGCAAACCTTCATAATGCGTACGTTGCTTAAAGAACACTCCTTGTTGCAATACGATCCGAATTTCAATAGGGATAAGCGACGAATGGGTAGAGTGTGCCAGACACAGCCTTTTAGTTCCGCACACTCGCGTAATTTCTTCTTCTTTCTCGGACCATTCCTGTATAAAATCCTTACATAAATAAAATCCTTAATATCTATCCTCAAAATTTCAGTCACTTTATATTTGAAAACTCTAGACTATCAGGGAACTGAGAATTTATTGATCCCTCTCAGATAGACGATCTCTACTTACTCTCTATTCATCCCCTCAGCTGCTTCTACATACCATCAAGCATACCCGCACCACACTCACTCAAGCAACCTACCACATAAACTTACACATCTCTGTTAAGTATACGCTTTCTCAGGATACTCACACACACTGGTATTTCCATATTGGGCATTTTTCATAATGACCGGGCATTACGAAAAATGCCCAATATGAGAGTGCAATTTGATAAGAATTATTCAAATAATCAAATTGACCGGTTCCCCTCTATCCGCTATTGTACCCACGCCTGCGTGGCTTCACCGATTACCCCGCGGCCACGAGCTACACGCTCAAGCGACACGTGTCTTGCGTCAGAGAGCTCGCCACCACTTGCGGGGTGGCAAATGGAAACAAGTACGCGCGCGTGTCGCTTGACGCAAGTCGCTCGCCCGAGGCCATGTACGCATTACAAATATTAAAAATAGTAAGTCTGTATACTACTCGTACAAATCAATGTCGTGTTATTTTCTAGCTATACAGCCGTAAGATGCGTCCACCGTACGTAGCGTGCGCTGTTGCGACACAGTCGGACGGCGTGTGCGTGTGGGGCGCGGGATCCGCGCTCGTGTCGCGCGACGTGTGGGGACGCTGGCAACTGGTACGTGTGATGTAACTGAAGTCTAGTGACGTCACGTGTGTCGGTGAAGTCGAACGGCATGTGCGTGTGGGGCGCGGGTTCCGTGCTCGTGTCGCGCAACGTGTTGGGACGCTGGCAACTGGTACGTGTGATGTAGCCTAAGTTTAGTCACGTCACGTGAGTCGGTGAAGTCTGACGGCATGTGCGTGTGGGGCGCGGGTTCCGCGCTCATGTCGCGCGACGTGTTGGGACGCTGGCAACTGGTACGTGTGATGTAGCCTATGTTTAGTCACGTCACGTGAGTCGGTGAAGTCTGACGGCATGTGCGTGTGGGACGCGGGCTCCGCGCTCATGTCGCGCAACGTGTTGGGACGCTGGCAACTGGTACGTGTGATGTAGCCTAAGTTTAGTCACGTCACGTGAGTCGGTGAAGTCTGACGGCATGTGCGTGTGGGGCGCGGGATCCGCGCTCGTGTCGCGCGACGTGTGGGGACGCTGGCAACTGGTACGTGTGATGTAGCCTAAGTTTAGTCACGTCACGTGAGTCGGTGAAGTCTGACGGCATGTGCGTGTGGGGCGCGGGATCCGCGCTCGTGTCGCGCGACGTGTGGGGACGCTGGCAACTGGTACGTGTGATGTAGCCTAAGTTTAGTCACGTCACGTGAGTCGGTGAAGTCTGACGGCATGTGCGTGTGGGGCGCGGGATCCGCGCTCGTGTCGCGCGACGTGTGGGGACGCTGGCAACTGGTACGTGTGATGTAGCCTAAGTTTAGTCACGTCACGTGAGTCGGTGAAGTCTGACGGCATGTGCGTGTGGGGCGCGGGATCCGCGCTCGTGTCGCGCGACGTGTGGGGACGCTGGCAACTGGTACGTGTGATGTAGCCTAAGTTTAGTCACGTCACGTGAGTCGTTGAAGTCTGACGGCATGTGCGTGTGGGGCGCGGGATCCGCGCTCGTGTCGCGCGACGTGTGGGGACGCTGGCAACTGGTACGTGTGATGTAGCCTAAGTTTAGTCACGTCACGTGAGTCGGTGAAGTCTGACGGCATGTGCGTGTGGGGCGCGGGATCCGCGCTCGTGTCGCGCGACGTGTGGGGACGCTGGCAACTGGTACGTGTGATGTAGCCTAAGTTTAGTCACGTCACGTGAGTCGGTGAAGTCTGACGGCATGTGCGTGTGGGGCGCGGGATCCGCGCTCGTGTCGCGCGACGTGTGGGGACGCTGGCAACTGGTACGTGTGATGTAGCCTAAGTTTAGTCACGTCACGTGAGTCGGTGAAGTCTGACGGCATGTGCGTGTGGGGCGCGGGATCCGCGCTCGTGTCGCGCGACGTGTGGGGACGCTGGCAACTGGTACGTGTGATGTAGCCTAAGTTTAGTCACGTCACGTGAGTCGGTGAAGTCTGACGGCATGTGCGTGTGGGGCGCGGGATCCGCGCTCGTGTCGCGCGACGTGTGGGGACGCTGGCAACTGGTACGTGTGATGTAGCCTAAGTTTAGTCACGTCACGTGAGTCGGTGAAGTCTGACGGCATGTGCGTGTGGGGCGCGGGACCCGCGCTCGTGTCGCGCGACGTGTGGGGACGCTGGCAACTGGTACGTGTGATGTAGCCTATGTTTAGTCACGTCACGTGAGTCGGTGAAGTCTGACGGCATGTGCGTGTGGGGCGCGGGCTCCGCGCTCATGTCGCGCAACGTGTTGGGACGCTGGCAACAGGTACGTGTGATGTAGCCTAAGTTTAGTCACGTCACGTGAGTCGGTGAAGTCTGACGGCATGTGCGTGTGGGGCGCGGGTTCCGCGCTCGTGTCGCGCAACATGTGGGGACGCTGGCAACTGGTACGTGTGATGTAGCCAAGTTTAGTCACGTCACGTGAGTCGGTGAAGTCTGACGGCATGTGCGTGTGGGGCGCGGGCTCCGCGCTCGTGTCGCGCAACGTGTTGGGACGCTGGCAACTGGTACGTGTGATGTAGCCTAAGTTTAGTCACGTCACGTGAGTCGGTGAAGTCTGACGGCATGTGCGTGTGGGACGCGGGTTCCGCGCTCATGTCGCGCAACGTGTTGGGACGCTGGCAACTGGTACGTGTGATGTAGCCTAAGTTTAGTCACGTCACGTGAGTCGGTGAAGTCTGACGGCATGTGCGTGTGGGACGCGGGCTCCGCGCTCGTGTCGCGCAACGTGTTGGGACGCTGGCAACTGGTACGTGTGATGTAGCCTAAGTTTAGTCACGTCACGTGAGTCGGTGAAGTCTGACGGCATGTGCGTGTGGGAATTGGTCTCATAAAATAGATCAGAGAGGTACCCAAATTTATGACGCACTTTTAGATACTGAACTCGTAACATTGAATAATGGCAACCCCACTCGTATTAAAATAGTAAATAATTCAGTACAACAATCTTCTCCAGACATATCATTGGCTTCCTCAGATATAGCTTACAAATTTAATTGGGACACGCTTAATGAAACGTTTGGCAGCGACCATCTTTTGATTAAAATTTCAATGCAGGTGGATAGTCTATCCATACCTCCGGTACGCAGGAATTATAAAAAAGCCGATTGGTCTCAGTACCAAAACTTAATACAAACGCTTATGCAAGGTTTTATTATCACGGAAGACTTACAAAAATCATATGATTCATTTATTGAGTTGATTAATTTAGCTGCCGATATTCACATTCCATACATTAAAATTAACTCTGACCCCGAGAAAAATTTCACTCCGAAACCTTACTGGAATAGTTCCTTATCAAAACTAGTGGCCGAAAGACGGTTAGCGTTATCAACATTTCGACGTAACCCTACACCTTTTAATTTGGACAAGTTGCAGGAGAAAATTAGGGAAGGTCAGAGGTGTCTTCGTATAGCAAGAAGTAAGGGTTTTCAAGACTTCTGTACCTCATTAGACGGAACAACATCTCATACTGTTTTATGGAATAAAATGAAATGGTTTAAGGGATGCTATGTACCCCGATCGGGTATTAGTAAAGAGAAGGCGTTTGTATTATTACAAAACCTGGCGCCGGACTTCGTTTGTACTGATGACCCAATATTTAATTCAAATAACCCTAAGCTTGAGACACAGATTTCCTTACACGAATTGGACAAATGCTTGCGCACTAAAGATACTTCTCCTGGTAGCGATAACATTTCATATTCAATGCTATATTATTTACCGAATAATGCAAAGTTGATTTTAGTCAGGTTTTATAATATTTTTTTTTGCGATGGGTTTTGTTCCCCAGCAGTGGCGTAATATCACTATAATACCTATACCTAAGCCCGGCCGGGATCCTCAGTCTGACTCTTCGTTGCGACCTATTTCTATGATTTCCTGTGTGTGTAAAATACTACATAATATATTAATTAAAAGAGTAGAATGGTTTATTGAACATAATAACATGTTATCGGCCGAAACTATTGGTTTTCGCAGAGGGCGCTCCATTTTAGACAATTTGTCTACCTTGGTGTTGAGAATCCAACTAGGATTTTCTAAAAAACAATCAACGATCGCTTGCTTCGTTGACATTGATAATGCTTACAACAATGTAAAGGGAATTGCTCAGTTTGTTAGGGCAATTTGGCTTAACGTGAACATTAAGTATAATATTTAATGACTAGGGTTTTTAATAGTTTATGCCTCAATGAAATAAATTATAGTAATAAGATTGCAGGAGAGTGTAAAAATGGTTCATATTTAGCATGTCTAATGCTAAAACTTGTCACTGAAAAAGTTACAATTATGAGTATTTATTTTCCAAAATAAATCATTTGCCTTTATAATAATGATATTCTCTTACTTTTAATGCAGTAGTAACATATCCTAGAGTCATTTAAATGGAAAAAAATAAAACTAATATTTTTTGTTTTAATGATTTTTATTCAGAATCATAAATTAATAAAATATCATCTAAAAACTGGGCACGCGGCCTCATATTATTTTCGTGCCTTGCCCAGCTACCATATTATGGTCATAACGTGAGCACAGCAACCCACCGTTCTTCGCCCTACAAGTCAACTGCAACAATATTGAGTAATTGCTTCTCTGCCTTGCAGATTATTATTAATTATAATATACACAAAATATATTTTTCGGCTTATGTGCCTACTTTGAATTTTTCCTCGTAATAGAGTGCAATTGCCAGTTAAGGGTAAACCTTCAAGGAGGTTGCTGGCTGTCTCTGTACACACTTCAATAGTATAGGAACCGTCATTCCTGATATGCTCCCTATAATATGATCTCGCTTGCTTTAACTGATATGTTATGTATGTCAGTCTTGGGAATGATATATTACTGATGTTTACATTTATATTTACAAACTGTGATCGTCTTCTATTTAAATTATTTTGGATTACAAACTCTGCAAGTGCATTATTCATGTACAGTCTTTCGTTTACTATTTCAAGGATTTGGCTGGCATCTTCTCTATTCCTGACTCTTTGGTGAAACTTATTTATCAACGCGGCAGCCACCTTAAAATCTATGATGACATGCTTGGAAGACAAGTTAAAAAGTTCATGACGGAATATTTTAAAAGAGTGTTTAAAAATCCCATTAACCGCTTCTACAACCCACCTACATATTGTAACAGTTCTGGATTTATTTGCTGCCAACGTTGATAACTGAGTTTCACCTGCTTGTAAAGATGCAGGCATATGTACAGAATAATTACACTCTTCTAATAACGGTACACAATCTCTAAAACCCCTATCCAGAATAAAAACATCTCCTGCCTGAAAAAACTGCCTCAAAGTGTTTGCCTCAGTTCTAATTCGTTTAACATAATATTAGCATCAGATGTTGTTGCTGGATAGGGGCCTAATACATCAATAATGTATCCATCAGAGCATACCATTAGAAATGGCTTCATTAGGTTCCTGTACTTGTGCAAGGAGTATGTACTTTTTTGATACAGATAATTTGAACTCTTTTGAACATATAAATATGTACCATCAATTATAATAATTGGTTTTCTGTCTTCTCCACCAAACAAACCATTGGGGATGATTAGATTTCTTTGGGATATTTCTGACCTTGCAATATGGTTTATTCCTAAATTATGAGGAACAAAATCCTCATTTAACATGTCGCGAGCCTTGCCCATCTGTCTAGATAATGTTGAGCGTGGTACATTTAACAATGATGAAATTCTTTCATCACTATCCCCAGTTCTAAGTTTAATTAAATATGCAGCAAGACCCAACGTCCCATTATGCACCCCAGATAATCTTGGAAGGTCTGCTT
Source organism: Dicycla oo (assembly GCA_948252095.1). Lineage (NCBI taxonomy): Eukaryota > Metazoa > Arthropoda > Insecta > Lepidoptera > Noctuidae > Dicycla > Dicycla oo. The sequence continues at coordinate 1,758,409 of OX411733.1, forward strand.
ATAATTGAATAAATTGTGGTTTGGACAGTCCGATCCAGAAATGGACAATATCTTCAGACATTCCCTCTACATTATTAAAATCAAATGTTTGGTTTCGTTCTTTAATAAATGATGCAAAATCCTGAATATATTCTGCAGTAAATGAATGGTTAGGATGAGAAATGTGTGATAAAAGTTCAGCCCAGTTATTGTCTCTTAAATGAAACCCATATATTCTGCTGTTTTTAGGCACATAAAAATTAAAATCAGTAAACAACTTCACCCTTAGCCATGTCGGGATACTCAGTCGCTGTGGTGAGTCACAATCTGGACAAAAACAATGAGCTTGTGTATCAGGTGCTCGAGTATAATTCGGTAAGGTTATTTCTTCAGTCGACGCTGGTAGGTTTGCATATATTACAGCAGGAACTGGTGCTCTATCAGCTCGTTGCCAACATGGATGGCAGATGCGATCGGATCCATGAACCTAAAACAATTTTATTCATAGTTAGTGGTGTTAGAACACAAACTGACATCATTTTTATTGATTGCACATTCATTCCAATGAATATATCATAATAATATATTATTCATTAGTTATTCATTAGTGTAAATAGTATATCACACTCATTAAGAAAAACTGAAACAACTTTTCATTCAACAGATCAAGGTTTCTAAAGTGTACATTTCTTTGTTGTTCTAATATTATATTCTAAACGCAAACATAAAATACATAAAAAAATATCTGGTTGTACCTGCCGTGGTGATATCCACTCGCTAATTACATTTCTTATGTGTGTTTCTCTTTCAGAATTTGTATGCAGAACATGATATCTACTACGTAGTATTGAACATCCACAATTTACACATAATTGTCGTTGATGACCACTACTTGTACTTTGTTCATTTTCTTGAACCGCTGAATTGTTGAGAGCCAACATCCAGCACGAATGACAGATCAAGCTCTGGGCCGTAACCTGTAAATAAGACATATGCATATTTATTTTTGTTCAGTATGTATGGATAATGGTAAAGATTATTTAACAAAATATTATATAGAACATTAGCTTACCACTTGTGGAGCAGTCCATTGTCGAATTACTGATAGTATTTCAACGGGCTCCAGAGTGCGTCTCCTGCGATGCATAATATCAATGCCACAATTGACGCATCGCATTGGTTCCTAATTACAGGATTCATAGGGGCAACCAGATCGTGCGCAGGAGCGTCAGTGTTCATGCCAAGGTTGTCATTTGAAGCCGGTTCCACGTTTAACAAAATAGCGCCAGGGTCATCGTCATGAGCAGATTCAGTGTCCAAGGGTAAAGCCGGGTCTTCAATTGAAGCGGTATCGGAGTCCATTATAACAAAAACCAAAAACTTCGCAAAAGTAACCGAAATAACATTCACAATACACGGAGGCAAAGCGAATGTTTCTTGTCTAGATTTGTCATTATTGACAGTTAGTGTTGCCAGGTAATAAAAAAAATCGATTTGACAACAACCGAACTAATATTATAATCGGATGTAAATTGATTTGATAGCCAAAAACGATGAGTGTTTTGTTTGTTTTTAATGTAATTAAAGGAAAATAAATATAAAACCTTTTGAAAAATGACTTGATTACAGATTTTCGAGAAAATACATACTTTTTACTCAGATTTAGAAATCGATTATTATCTTTAATAAAATACTGAAATCACAATTATTATTAATTTGGCAACACAGAATCAGCCTCCAACCATAAAATGGCGACGCTTTTTGAACTCAATCGGCTTAAATACTTATTAAACGACTTGTTTTTACATTTACTTTCCTGCAACGAGAATCAAAAAAATATTAATTTTAGTTTTAATTATATTTTTTCGTAAAAATACTTTTTACAGAACAACATGTCCACGTTAAGCCAATAATGAACAATTCCCTTTAGAACGTTTGAAATATATATTTTAGATAGTATAGGGATAGGTAATAAAATATGTACGTACCTACGGTGTTTTTTAAAAGAGAGAAACTTAAGTATTGAGACAGGTAATAACTCAGTCATAAGTAGGAGATGTTGTTTCGGTTTGGCTCAAGGCGATCCCTTTTCCCCGCTTTTATTTAATATCTTAACAATGGAGATTTGCAAGTCAATCAATAATGTCTTTATATCACAGTACGTAGATGACTTCGTGCTATATGTAACATGTAGTAATATAGAAGAAGGAAGGTACCAATTACAATTGGCTTTAAATCAATTTGTTAATATTCTTGCTCTTGCCTGGTTAGAAATTTCAGCACTCAAAAGTAAAATTTGTATTTTTCAAAATAAATTTGTACGGGACCCTGTGTCTCTAGTTGTGGGTGGTATCTCTTTAGAAGTAGTGGACTATGTAAAATATTTAGGTATTTGGTTAGACAGGAAGTTACGATGGCCTAAACAAATAAATGAAGTAAGAGAAAAAGCGTCAAAAGTGAGTTTTAGCGGGGACAGGTTGGGGCATTCATCCAACTAATTTAAGGCGTTTATACATATCGTGTATTCGTAGCAGACTAGATTATGCAAGTTTCCTTTATGGTAATAGTTGTAAGACACATACAAGCAAGCTGGATAAAATACAGAATCAGTGTATGCGGGTAATAGGTGGGTTTATTAAAACGACACCTATACACGTTATGGAGTGCGAACTACACCTACCGCCTTTAAGTGTACGAAGACATTACCTGGCCGGAAAATATTGGTTAAAAGCGAAATCCTTTTCTAACCATAAGATTATTAAAATTTTGGACGACTTAATTCTTTTTAGTCAAAATTCTTATTGGAGGTGCAAAGAAAAGCCCATTTTATTTTTAGTTCATAGTTACCTTAAAGATACTGCTGTACATGTTAGTACACAATTAGATATGTTTGCACTTAATACCTGGGTCAGCAATGTGGATATTTCGAATATAATTAAGTTTAACATAGATGCCGTAAGTAATGCTAAAAGAAGTTATAATACGTTGGCCTTACAACAATTGTGTAATAGTTTTATTAAAAACACATTTTCAAATTATTATAAAATTTATACGGACGGTTCGAGGGAAAGTAATTGTGGCGGATTGGCTATTTATGACCCGCAAGTTGGTAGTTCAGTGAAACTACGTATTGACTCAAACATCTCCATAATGTTGATAGAATTGATAGCAATATCAGAAGCAATTTCATATATTCAATCTTTACAGCCGGGCAAATACGTTGTTCTAACAGACTCCAAGAGTGCACTACAACACATTGCTCGATGCACCTCGAATAGTCGAGGCACACCGATAGCATACAGCATCTTGGAGTCACTTTCCACATTAGCCACCAAAAATTATACAATAGTACTGCAATGGATACCTTCACACGTAGGCTTAGCAGGAAATGAAGAGGCAGACTACCTCGCTAGACAAGCATTATCTGATGGTATCCCTATGGTTTGTTTACCCTATTATACCGACGTTTTTTATATGATTAGGATTAAATGTAGAAACATGTGGAATGAATATTTTGATGAGCGCTCTCTAGTAAAAGGCATATGGTATAAAACAATCCAAAACAACTTGTCCCGTTCTCCTTGGTTTATTAATTCAGAACTGTCTAGACATACCATAGTAACGGCTATGAGGCTGCGTTCCGGACATATCCCATTGAATAGTTTTGCGTACCTAATGGGCAAAGTTGCTTCTAAGAATTGTACTGACTGTGATTTTATTGAAGACGTTTTTCATATTTTAGTGGAATGTGTTCGGAACGAAGCCGAGAGGTTATCTTTTAGGCTTGCTTACGGCATTAGCTTGCACGACACTGGTGTATGTAACAGTATTCTTGCTATCCCCTTGTCAGAGGAAGCGAGATTCGTATATAAAATGGTTGATTGTGGCCTAAAACGTAGATAAAATGTGAATATGTAAGATGTATGTAACTATGGGGATGACATGATCATGCATGATCAAATCCACTTTTTTCAATAAAGAATAAAAAAAAAATGTGCGTGTGGGACGCGGGTTCCGCGCTCATGTCGCGCAACGTGTTGGGACGCTGGCAACTGGTACGTGTGATGTAGCCTAAGTTTAGTCACGTCACGTGAGTCGGTGAAGTCTGACGGCATGTGCGTGTGGGACGCGGGCTCCGCGCTCGTGTCGCGCAACGTGTTGGGACGCTGGCAACTGGTACGTGTGATGTAGCTAACTAATATAACTCCCCTCAGTCCCGTAAATTTCTGCATCTAATCGAGTCAGCCAGTCTGCATGTTTTGCCTCTCCAACCCACCCATCATAATGTAGTCGGTGATGATACTTGGATTGACCTGATACTCACCTCTAATCCTTCCCTAGTTTCCTCACATGGTCAACATACTGCTCCTGGTTTTTCCCATTACGACCTTATTTTCCTATCCATGTCCTTAAGTCCCCTAAACTTAAACCCAAGGTCCAGTACAGGCGTGCCTTTGCACGCATGAATAGTGAAAGGCTTCAACAAGATGCATCCAATATTGTCTGGTCACCCCTGGAAGTTGCTGCTTCAATTGACGAAAAAGTTAGTTTCTTCAGTAATGAAGTGGTCAGGCTACACACCTAAGTGGGAAAAATACGCATTATTGAAGCTAACTCAAAAACTACCCAAGCAAAATTAATAAAAGTTATATGGGACCACATAGGAAGTATACCCTTTCAAACAAAAAATAATTTTCCAAATTGGTCCATCCGTCTTTGAGTAGGTAATCGCGTAACAAACATACAAAAAAAAAACATACAGTCGAATTGAGAACCTCCTCCTTTTTGAAGTCGGTTAAAAAGGGATCGCTCGGAGAAAGAAATTTTGTAAAATAAAACAGTTCATTCTAAAATAATTAATACTACAATAAAATAAGTAGTCAAATAAAAAGGAAAAACGACAATCAAATTAGTATAAAAAGATAAGATCAGTGATTTATGACATCCAATTTTCTAAGAATATTGTAATAAAATAAAAAAATAGTGTAAATAGTGTAAAAAAAAGATTAATAATATGTCATCTAATTTTCTGTGAATAATCAATAATAAAAATATAATGTCAAACATAAATAAAAAGAAAATAAAAACAAATTGTCATAAAAAGGTTCGTAATAATGTGTCATCTAATTGTAAAATAAAATGTCAAAGATAAAATTTATAATTATACTAAAGATGATATTAGGGAAAAAGTCTTTTCGCATTATAGTATGTATGAACTTGTAATAAAATCTCTTTGGCTATACTATTTGTATCTGGCTGGTTTTGGTATCATTGAAAGTTTAAATTTTAAAGAACATAATTCCAAATTCAAATTAGGAAAATGTGTGATTTTCATTTGTTTTTCGTACCGTCAAGATGAGTGAATCTAATGAAGAAATTCGATACATTTTAAAATTTTACTACAAAAAAGGTAAAAATGCAACGCAAGTCGCGAAAAAAATTTGCGATGTTTATGGACCTAGTGTAGTGTCTGTGAGAGTAGCACAAATTTGGTTTAAGCGTTTTCAATCCGGAAATTTTGATGTCAAAGATGCACGTCGCTCTGGTCGCCCTATTACGGATAAAATGGATGCCATTTTTGAAAAAGTGGAGCAAGATCGGCATATCAGTAGTTACGACGTAGCTGAAGAACTGGAAATTGACCACAAAACAGTTTTGGCGCATTTGAAAAAAACTGGGTACACAAAAAAGCTCGACATTTGGGTACCTCACGAGCTCACTTAAAGAAACCTAATGAACCGTGTACTCATTTGTGATTCTTTATTACGACGTAATGAAACCGAACCATTTTTGAAGAAGCTGATAACTGGTGATGAAAAGTGGATCACGTATGACAAGAACGTGCGAAAAAGGTCGTGGTCAAAGGCCGGTCAGGCTTCACAGACTGTGGCGAAACCCGGGTTAACTCGCAACAAGGTGATGCTGTGTGTGTGGTGGGATTGGAAGGGCATTATTCATTATGAGCTGTTACCACCAGGCAGGACAATCGATTCTGAACTCTACTGCGAACAACTGATGAGATTAAAGCAAGAAGTTGAGAGAAAGCGGCCGGAATTAATCAACAGAAGGGGTGTGGTTTTTCATCATGATAACGCCACATCTTTAGCCACTCAGCAAAAATTAAGAGAGTTTGGCTGGGAGGTGTTAATGCATCCGCCGTATAGTCCTGACCTTGTACCTTCAGATTTCCACCTGTTTCGGTCTCTTCAGAATTCTTTAGTTAGTGTCAGGTTAACATCACGAGAGGACTGCCAAAACCACTTGTCGCGGTATTTTGACCAGAAGTCCCAAAATTTCTATAGCAATGGGATCATGTCCCTACCTACAAGATGGCAAAAACTTATCGAACAGAATGGTACCTACATACTTTAGTTAAATGTAAATAAACTATATTAAAAAATGTTTTGAATTTTCTTAAAAAATGCGAAGAAACTTTTTCCCCAACCTATTATGTCATTTACTTAATAATCTATGAGTAATACAAAAATAAAACATATAAAAATTTAAAGCAAGAATAGTCAACATATAATTTAAAATTAATTCCAATCTAGAACGGTTGTCGCTTATCATCTAGGTACTCATCGACGCTGTAATAGCCCTTCCTCAATAAATATGTCTTCAATTAGTTTTTAAATAAGTTTGCGCTATTTATGCTTTTAAATTCTAAGGGAAGCTTGTTGTATAGAAATACTGATTGGTACCTAGGGCTGTGATGAACCACGTTTATTTTCGGTTGGATTGTGTTAGGAAAATCTTTCCTGCGTGTATTAACTCTAACTTGTCGTTGGTCATCAGTTTCAGATTTATGCAAGTTCTTAACAAAACAGGTTAGCAGCACCAGTATATAAAGACATGACACTGTCAAAATATTAAGTCTTATAAAATGGTCTCTGCACGAATCGGTCTGTTTTAGGCGGAGCATTGTCCTTAGGGCTCTTTTTTGAATTAAAAATGCCGAGTTGATATTGTGCTTATAGCTATTGCCCCAAAACTCAATACTGTATCTAAGCCTAGAATCCACCAAGGCAAAGTAAATCATCCTAAGCTGGGCCAAGGTCAGTTCTTCCCTCAGGCTCCTGATTGCATAGCATGCTGAGCTAATAGACTTCGTCATCTCATTCTATAAGGCCGCTAGGAATCGGTGTAATCAGATGATACGCAGCGCTAAACGCCGCCACATCTTAAATAATATCACTACTTCTTCTCCTGCCGATATCTGGAAGTTCCTTGGAACTTTAAGGCATCGGGAAATCGCGACATTCAGACCTTCCTAACACAATTGGCTTGGACGATCTAAATCGTCATTTCTCTACTGTTCCCATTCTAGATAGTCTAATCAAATGTCAAGCCCGCGACTACCTGGCTGGTCTGACGCGTCTCAATATTAACCTCTTTGTCTTCATGCCAGTCGACCCAAGCGCGATCAGAAAGATTATCCTTTCCATTAAATCCATAGTCGTTTTCTGTGATAATATCTGCCGCCATATGATCGTAACGATCTCCTCAGTGACCGTTAATATGGCTTTCGCCGGGGGCGGTCAACTGGCGATCTTCTTGTGTATATCACGCACTGCTGTGGCGAAGCCATCGAGAAACACGGCGAAGCACTGGCTGTATCGCTTGACATCTCAAAGGCCTTTGTCAGGGTCTGGCACACTGCACTGCTCAGCAAGCTTCCTGCTTATGGCATCCCAGCTGATTTTTGTAATAATTACACCCAGACACGGAACAAACAGACATGTTCATGCACACAAATGTTTGTCCTGGATGGGAATCGAACCCACAACCTGCGGCATGATAGGTGGTATCTTAACCAACCACGCCGGCTGGCTTATAATAATAATACAATAATAATAATAATATGTCGCTTATATGGCCGATTTTTTATATAGCGTTGACTTAGAAGCATAATTTTTTAGAGTTCCAAGGGAACGTATTTGATATTAATTTCAACTTGATATCTCCACGCGTTCCTGAGTAAAAAGGTCTTGACAGACTGACAGAAAGACATACAGACAGACAGACGGACAAAGAATTTTCGCACACGTGTTTGCCAAGACTATTCGAGCTCGACTGCCGAGTGCCGACCGTAGACTGTCGCAACACTCGCTCTCTCCGCCAGTCCTCGCTGCATCCCCTCCATCGACGATCGTGTCCAAGCGGTAGGGCTCGCTTGCGTTTCCAATCTTAATCATATTATTATGATTATTGTGTTGTTATGATGTTTGTGATTATTGTGTTGTGATGTTTGTAGTTTACAAAAAAAAAAAAAAAAATTGATGGCGCTTTCCACTGTACTGTGGCGCCATCCATCCCCGACATAATAATAATACAAAGAAAGGTACAAAAAAACATAGTCCGCAATAAGAGCTGTGACTTTGTCTCTCCCGCAGCTGGGTCTGGGCGTGCATGGCCCCGGCTGCGGAGCGCCCTCTCGCTTCCTGGATATGATGAGCTACTACCCCTGGGTGGAGCAAAGCCTGTCCCAGTTCAACAGGATCACCATCTCCAAGATATCCAAACAGAAATACGTGCTGCGCGGTGAGTATTCGCCAACAGTTTGGGCGAGATTCACGGTTGGAAATGTTTTACCCCATTCACAGCCTCGAGCGATGCACCTTGCGTGCGACTGGCATCAAGCGACTCGCACGCACTTCGCCTGTCTCCGTCCGTCGCTCGGCAAGTCGCGTCGCAGTGACTCGCGGCGTACTCTAAAAAACTTCTTTCATTTGTTTTCTCCGCTGTCGCTGTCGCAAGACGCGGGTCGCTTGAGCGTGTGTCTAGTAGCCGCGGGGTTAACCCTTCGAATGCCGGAACGCAGGTCTGCGCACCATTTTTTTATGCGAGTGCGCCACTCGAAAAAACACCTAATTACATTAATGTAATTAGGTGTTTTTTCGAGTACAGCTAAAATCGCGCAGACCTACGTTCCCGGCATATGAAAGGTTAAGCGAATAATGTTTACTCGAAACCACATTAAGGTTCATATTCGCATGAAACGATAAATTTGCTTAGCAAAGTCAAAATTAAGCAAACAGTCCGACAGACGCGGTCGGTTTGTGTGCCACCGATGTCGCGACGGCATCAGTGGCTCTGGCATAATATCTGTGGCCCAGGTAACGAGCCCCGTCGCGACGGCAGTAGTGGCCCAGGTAACGGGTCCCGGATTACAAGTTGTAAGCTGCATTTCACCATCACTCTTTTCTAAACGGCGAAGGAAATCATCGTGAGGAAACCGCCATTTTATACGATTGATCAAGAAAGACAGACAGCTAGCCAATCCAAGTTGCTAGTCAATTTCCTAAACAAACCGTTCCCCTGCCTGTCTATTTAAGTATGACTCGTGGCGACTATTTGAATGTATTTCTCAAATGTGATAATGTAAATTTCAGCTAGCTCGGCATACCAGAAATTCGGCGCGTGCGATCCTGAAGAAAAAATCAACTTGGTTTACAGAGAATCGATTGTATTGCGAACCGACAACAATCAGTATCAGTTCATGACCTACAATGTAAGTGCCTATGGTAATTTTTTTGGGGTCCGGACCCAAAGGTGAAAACAGGTTACTTTCGCATTTATAATAATTACTAGATGCCCGCGAAGTCGTTAACGATCTAGGTTAACTTCTCCAGGTCGTATTCTACCCATGTGCCAAATTTCATCTAAATCCGTTCAGCCGTTTTAGCGTGAAAGCGTAACAAAGAAACTCACTTTCGCGATTTTGAATATTAGTTGGATAGTCAGGATTAGTACTGATTTTAGAAAAAAATAATACTCAATACCTACTCAATCCTACAGCTATGGGGTAATTCCTGAGAAATATTATTATGCAATTTCGACAAGTTTGTCGAAAAAAAAAGAGTTGTTTTACATTTTTTACGACTACATCTTGTAACATCTACAGGAAGGCTTCTATCCTCATGTACGAAGGAGTTTTGTCCCTCCAATCCGTTCGCGTACATACGTAATATACCATAAAGTGAAACTCAACTGGTCATCCGACGGGGCTTGAGAGGTCATCATTAGTCCGTAAAAAATATAATAAAAGTACACAAATACAGGTTGACACTTATTTTAAGCGTGGAAATAGCCAGGTATGTACAAAATAATTGATCACAGGCTGCAGTTAGACGACGCGAAAAGAATCTTAAATGAAATAATTCATGTCATCAAAACGCGCCCTCATGCTAGGAAAAACCTGTGTTACAGGGGCCATCCATCCATCGATCACTAATAAACAACTAGATGCACAATGCCATACAAAAATTCTCTTAAAACGGTCGCCAATTGTCTTTACCTACTTCTAGTTGAAATAAATATACGTTAATGTAAATTCAACCATAAGTGCAATGTTTAAAGTTGTATTCACAAAGCCGTTACGACCGGTGCTTGCTAGTCAACATACATCAAAACAAATTCAACCTTACTTACAATGTTTTAAAATCAGATTTACAGTGCGAAAAAAAAAAACAATAGATTTTACGACCGAGGCTCACCGCTAGGACAAAGAAATGAGTAGAGTCGACTTGTCCAATATTTTTTTGTTTATATATTATTATAAAGGTATTTTTTTAAAGCTTTAAGCTTAATGTATTAAAAAAAGTGTACATAATAAAACACATTTTATTCTCTTCTTTGGTGTATAAGTGTAATCATTATATTATAATTTACCTGAATGGATCGATCACTAATAAAGAACTAGATACACAATCAGCGCAAAAAAGGTCCTTACCGAATGAATGCCCACTTGGACGGGTACGTTTGAATTACATTAACGTATATTTATTTCAACTACAATTACGTAAACACAATTGGCGACGAGAACTTTTGCATGGGATTGTGTTACTATAATATTTATAGAAACAGTAAACAAGTCTAATTAAACAAAAAAAAAAACAAAAAAATCATAAGTAACTTTAATAATAATAAAAAAAGAAACAATAGCGTCTCCACAAATGGAACAGAATCAACGCACATAACCCGAACAATTTAAGCGGGCATGCGATAGTATGATTACTACGTTTACCGAGAGTCTTTACAATTGAGATGCTTTATAACTCCTCCTGTTTATTACGACTTAATTAAAAAAATGTTTTTACGACGATTTCCTGAGAAAATATCAGTATTTACAATACAGTGATAACAATTATATATTGATAATATTAATAGTTACCGAAAATATGAAACTCCATCTTTTTTTTGCGTCCTGGAAGTGTGATTTTCGCACTTTTTAAACGAGCACTGAGTCGTACTTACTGTCGGAGCGTTCAAATGCTACTAGAGTAAAATTACACCAAATGTTAAATTTGGTGGACTTTCGGTGAGGACATTTTTTGCCGCTGATTGTGTATCTAGTTGTTTATTAGAGATCGATGCATCCACCCATCCAGTGTGGATGTATAGTTTACAATATAAATGTAATGTACACTTTTGTAAAAAATAAATAAACTAGACTAAGAGATTATTTTTAAGGATAAGAAACAGGGATAAGACTAATTTAAGGATAAGAAACAAGGCTTAAATAAATTAATAACGAGAAAAGGGAGTATCGATTTACGTGCCGGGCGTGTGTTGTTTGTGTGAGTGTAGCTGTGTATGTGTGAGTGTAGGTATGTTGAGTGAGTGGCTGCCTGATGTATTATGTTATGGTTTGAGTAATTCTTCCGTGTCGTCATAATTTAGGGTGAGCAGATATTCTTTAATTTTGTTTACAATGGAATTTGTTCAAACAATGGATGTTTAATGTGTTGTGTAGTTTATTGTTTTGTAATATACTTAAGTAGCGGTTATGCCGTTCTGTAAAGGCGGTATTTGAAGAAACTGGGACTAACTCGTTTGAGTCTTCTTCTGAGCGTGGGGCTTATATATCTATTGGGAGGGGTAATTTTATGTGATCGTGTGATCGCACGAAGCATATATACATTTTTTGGACTGTCAGTACCTTAAATTCCGAATAAACTTGCTGGATACCTAAATGGTTTGCTTAAGGGTCAGCTCACACCAAGACGCGACGCGACGCGACGCTGCGCGCGCACTGTAAAAGAGCGACTCAAAATAGAATTTTGTTTTCTACACGAAATGATACACATTTCATTGTGAGAATTTAGAATACGTTGCACCATGCAGCGCTGCGCCTCGTGATGCCTCGCGGCGTAGCGCGGTGCATCGCCGGTACGCGCGGCGTGCAAGAGCGGCGCTGCGCCTCACGAAGCCGCGCGACGCTGCGAGGCGCAGCCGAGGCTGCCGTGGCTACTTGTATCTACTATTTCCGTCCAGACTTCGCGTAGAATTGATAGAGTTCGGTCGAGTGCTCGAGTGAAATTGCCAAAAGTGAAAAGTGCCAAATTACGTCGTTCTCATGCGCTTGCAAATGGTAGACTGCGGTTGGACGCGGAGCGGGGCGGGAGCACGTGGCGAATGTAGACACGTTCCGCAGCGCCGCGCGGCGTCTCGCAGCGCAGCGAGGCGACGTGTTGCCAACGATTTTACTATGCGCCACGCGACGTTGCGATGCGTCTCGCGGCGGCGCGCGGCGCAGCGCGAAATCACTGGCCTCTTCCAGTAACGTCGCATCGCCTCGCGTCTCGGTGTGAGTTGACCCTAACAGGACTTTGATTACTGCACCTTGGGCTCTTTCAGCTCGTATGAGGATTGTTTTGGCTGCACCACCCCACGCAACGATACAGTAACTTTTTGTTGATTCGCATAAGGCTGTGTATACCATTTTTAGGATATCTTTATGGGCAGAAGTTCTTAACTTTGTGAACACTTCAATGAGTTTTCTAGTGCACGCAGACAGAGATTCGATGTGGGTCTTCCAGCTGAGACTCGAATCAAGGTAAAGGTCTAGATACTTGACGGAGGAGGCCCTCACAGTCTGGCATGAACACAGATTGTTACAGTCACGCTCACGCTTGTCACAAACATGGGCTTTGATTTGTAGTGTGAGGTCAGATGGAAGGGTAGAGGAATATGCCGACACATTTTTGTTTACAGTAAATTTTGTTGACAACAGAGTCTAGTTATAGAGCCAATACAGCGTCTTCCGTCGATACCCCCTTTTTTGAAGCCGTACAAGTTTTTAGCGATGATTTTATATTTGTCCAGAAAGTTGAGGAGATTTTTGTGGATGCTTCTCTACACTTGCGATGTTAAGCGGTAGAGGTTCTAAATGAAACGATTGAGTGCGGATTAAAAACTGAATATATTCTGGATTCTGTACCCTTTTATACTAGGTGTTAGTAATAATAATAACCCCACCGCTGTATGGCTACGTTGACGTCGTGGTAGGGCTTGCGCGCTCCGAACTTTAGATCTGTGCCGGTAGAGTTTACTTTGCCGGAACGGGTCTAGGATGAGGAGCCAGACCTCTTGGTCTGGCTCCTCATCCTAGACCCGTTCCGGCAGAGATACAGAAACCCGCAGGGCAGCATGTGGCGAGCTGCTGGGTAGTAGCGACCCCACAGACCCTATCTCCCGGCAGAAATCTTGTACTCATCTCTGGCTTGCCTTTATTGACCGGCTAGAGTACTGACGAGGAACAGAGCTCCTACCTCTTTCTTACCTTTATTGGCCGGCTCGAGTGGAAATTCGCAAGAGCAAACGTGATCGGAGGAAGGAAATATTCCAGTAAGGTGCTGGTAGGGATCTTGACCCTACTACCGGGGTTGTCCTGACAGCCATGTCTCCACTCCTCAAGCACCTCAGGAAGTGTTGCCCCCTTGTCGCTACGTCACTATGTGCTAGCGGCCGTTTCCGGGGGCCCATTATTGAGGGTGCAAGTCACCCTCCGCCATTTTATCCGTGTAAAATATATAACATTGGTCAGGCAGGGGACATAGTTCTTCCATAGTTCAAGTAACCCAATCCACTTTAGCCACCCAGACCCATAGCCCAATATGTTTTGTTTCCACGCACAACAATAGTCCTGCACCAACCGGGGCTTGTCCTTGGGTGCACTTGCATAGTGCATACAGGGATAATCGTCGGTTGGTGCGTCCTTATAATTTAAAATTATTTAAGGGGCCTCTGCGAGTTGGCTTCGGCTCCTCGTACGCCTTCCAAAGTTCCCGAGAAATGTAAAAAATAAATATTTTTATAATAATAATATTTTTTTTTACATATAGTATGGTATTGTCCTATTTTTATGGACAATGTTTTCTTTATTATTTTCTAGTATTTTTACATTTTCAATCATATCGCAAATAACTTTGTGCGGTCCTAAATAAACTTGGCCCAGTTTGTTTCTATGTTTACTAATAGCAATAATCCTTTTTTCTTTCTTCTTTTTTTAATAGTTATTTGTAAGTAAGTATTTTTACAGCTAAGTTATATAGTATAAAAATGCGAATATAAGAATATCTGAAATGGGTTCTTAAATAACTAGGTCCTATAAATGCGGTTAAATATAAACATGATATAGTCCACTTACGTAATTATACTCCTTTACTCGTTTATCACTGAAACACACTTGTGCACATTCCTCTTCACAAATTTTTTACTTTATTCAATTACACTCACCGAACAGCCAGTCGATTCTGTGAAAATCTCACCGTGAAAACTCTGGTGAAGTGATCTTTGAGTGAGCTGTCTATTGTAGTGTTAATCCCTAGCATCTTCTGGAATGACAACTCACTTCAAGCTCAATTCACCTAAGTTTTCACGGTGAGATTGTTACAGAATAGATCGGCTGCAGTGCTATTCTGTAAAAATCTCACCGTGAAAACTTAGGTGAAGTGAGCGTGAAGTGAGCTGTCAATAGTGTCAACCCCATAGCACCAGGTGGAATGACAGTTCACTTCAAGCTCACTTCATCTAAGTAGGTATTCACGGTGAGATTTTTACATAATAAACCGGCAGTTACATTGAAGCACGTCGTGAACGTAATGCGACTTCTGTAGCTTGCCGCTCAATCTTCTTTATCAGCTGCTTATGCAGTTTCTTGTAGATGAAGTCAAAACTGTTGTTTGACCATTATTATATTGTTACCAATCTGCATAAACCGGATCACGCTCCCATTTTACTTGCCACATCCATAAAAGTTTTCCTAATTAGTTTACTAATTGAAATTCGGCGATTGCTTTGGTGCCGTCTGGGAAGCCGATATCCAAACTATTTTCCACTAATGCCTGTGTTTCTATGTAAGCATTTTTAAAGTATGAATTTTACGTTCTTCTCGTTAGGGTTCTGTGGTCGTGCATGTCACATGTGCTCATGACACGGTAATGATGCCGATTCTGTTGTGCATAAACTGAACTTAATTTAGGCTATTGCTAACTTTTTCTCTCTAATTTATTAGAGAGAAAAAGTTAGCAATAGCCTAAATTAACAAATAGCCTTTTAACAACAATGAGACGGACGTAAATTAGAGTTGTCTGTGTGAATTAGAGATTCAACCACGAGTCAACATGGCGGACGGCATGAATTGAGTAGTTTCCTCACATTGCTTTTGTGACGTCACCATGTCTCACTACACCTCGTTTTTATGTTCATAAGGTTCAAAATATTTTTCTGTTGCATTACGTAAATATACGTCAAATCATCAAAACTGACATGCAATTGACATGCTATTATGTCTTTTAGCTAATATGTTAGTTATGTGGTCATGTTTGAAACCAATATCGATTAAAAAAAAAATGTGACAGAGTTTTTTTGTTCAGAATATTGAAAAGTGACAGACTTTTGTTCAGAATATTGCGCGTATGCCTACTCCAGTGTTATATTCTCTAAGATTTCCCTATGGCCAATTATTTATTAAGATTTACAGAAAGAAAAAGAAATGTTACAGTACGACAGCCGATGAATCATGGCCGATCTGAACATTGCGCAGAAGAAATGTTACAGTACAACGGCCGATGAATCATGGCCGATCTGAACATTGCGCAGAAGAAATGTTACAGTACGAGACGGCCGATGAATCATGGCCGATCTGAACATTGCGCAGAAGAAATGTAACAGTACGACGGCCGATGAATCATGGACGATCTGAACTTTGCGCAGAAGGCTATATATAATTTTTTAGAAACCAAATGGTGAATTGAGGCGTGTGTGTGTAAGAGAACGTGCGCGTAAGTTCGGAGAGCCTGTGCTCTGATCGGCCATGATTCATCGGCCGTATTGTACGTATATTAAAGATTCTATTGATGTCGAACCTGCTTAATCATGTATATGTATTTTGTTACCAGTTAACATTAATAGAAAATGTGGAATACACTTGTTTGACTTTGGAGCTCCAAAACGCGTCGGCGGTGTCGGAGATGAGGGTCAAGCATTACTGTCCTAGGCAAAGTTACGGAACACCGTGTTATTTCTACAAAGGTACGTCTCTCTTTTCTTCTAAAGTGCTACAAAGATCTTTCGGCGATCGACTGACGCGCGTGGCTAAATTCTTTAGGCGAACCGGCTGACGTGGGCGCGTGTACAAAATCTTTTGGCGTTCGACTGACGTGGTTGCGTGGCCAAAATCGGTACTTACGCCGCCATCTTGTTTTGTCAATACAATTTGTGTGTAAATTAGTACTTAAATGAATTCAGTGATCTCAAATGATATCCACACAGAGAACGTTGTAACATTTATCCGCAATACACTGTTAATACAAGTGTAAGTTACGTTATAGTCTAAGCCTATCTTCACGCTGGCACTTTCGCTTATTATTGTATTATATTGTACAGACGCCAGCAGGTCAACCTACCCGAAACTGTCAGATTTTCCCAATCAACCTTGAACCTAATGCTTTAGCAGTCGAAAATCTATTAAAGGAATCTGACAGATTGTAGTAGCTTGATGTGCTGGCGTCTGTACCATTGCTGACCTTTGTATAATAGAATAATCGCATGTGGTGTGTGCCTGTAATTGGGTGAGCAGTAGAACTAAGATCTATTGTAATGTATTTTCTATGTATGTATCGCTGTACCATCTGTTGGTGAACCATACATAAATAAATGCCCCCGGTCGACGTTATTCAAGTGCGAAAAGATCGTTGTAGCACGGTAAAAGATTAGGTCATATCGTACAACAAGTCTTACTCGTTACCCATACAGGGGTCTTTTCATTTTACGGCCTAAAGGCCGGAGTCCTATACAACAATGAAATGACTCATTTGGTTCGTTCCCCAGGAATGTACCACTTCACCTTTCATATTACAGAAACAATTAAAAAGCCATTGTGTCTCGCGGAGATCTATGTTCATATAAAAAGCCATTGTGTCTCGCGTAGATTTATGTTCATATAAAAAGCCATTAATAATAATATAATATCCTGGGACATTTCACACACGGTCATCTAATCCCAAATTAAGCAGAGCTTGTACTATGGAAACCAGATAACTGATATACTACATATACTATTTTTTTTTTGTTGTAAATACATACTTATATAGATAATTACACCCAGACTCAGGACAAACAGACATGTTCATGCACACAAATGTTTGTCCTGGATGGGAATCGAACCGCCACGAACTGCGACATGATAGGCGGTATCTTAACCAACCACGCCAGCTATCTCAGCTGTCGCATTGTGTCTCGAGTAGATCTACATTCTTTTGTGTCTCGCGTAGATCTTATTCCATTGTATGTCGCGTAGATCTAGGTTTCACTGTCTCGCGTAGATATACGTTCATTTAAAAAGCCATTGTGTCTCGCATAGATCTGCGTTCATATAAAAAGCCATTGTGTCACGCGTAGATCTTAGATCTACATTCCACTGTGTCTCGTGTAGATCTACGTTCCATGTATGTCGCGTAGATCTATGTTCCACTGTGTCTCGCGTAGATCTACGTTCATATACGAAGGCTTAATAGATTTCTGTTACTTTTTTTTCATATTATCGATCTACCTACATGTTGGGCTCTAAATTAAAATATTTAAACGGAATGATATCTTAAACTGAAAGGTACAGAGAGCCGGAAGAGTCTGTCATCTTACTTTATAACTTTATGGTACAGGTTCAGTGTTCGACATTGCTGTGTACCTCATGTTTTCCGACAAATGCCTCTTCGAGATATTCGCATGGGGATTCAAGAAGAACATGACTCTCATAGACATGCAGGAGTGGAGGTGGGAAGAGGGAACATATTACGAAGACTTCACTGTCCAAAAAGTAGAATATAGGGGTCCAACCTATATGACGGACTTTGGGTTCGAGCCGATCGATATTGCAATGTGGGTGCCGGAGTATGACGTTTGGACGACCACAGAACCAACAAACATCACTACAACCACGCCGATCCCCGTTGGAGGTAAAATGATTTTTATACCTATTATAATCTAACTTATTCTAATGAAGTTGAGAGGGGGGGCGCTGTTGATAACCATCTGTGTAATTGTTTTGTCATAATTTATTTATTTATTAAAGAATATCAACAGTATATAATAGGTTGGGAAAAAAGTTTCTTCGCATTTGAAAGAAAATTCAAAACATTTTTTAATATAGTTTATTTACATTTAACTAAAGTATGTAGGTACCATTTTGTTCGATAACTTTTTGCCATCTTGTAGGTAGGGACATGATCCCATTGCTATAGAAATTTTAGAACTTTGGTCAAAATACCGCGACAAGTGGTTTTGGCAGTCCTCTCGTGATGTTAACCTGACACTGCCTATAGAATTCTGAAGAGACCGAAACAGGTGGAAATCTGAAGGTGCAAGGTCAGCACTATACGGCGGATGCATTAACACCTCGCAGCCAAACTCTCTTAAATTTTGCTGAGTGGCTAAAGATGTGTGAGGTCTAGCGTTATCATGATGAAAAACCACACCCCTTCTGTTGATTAATTCCGGCCGCTTTTCTCTCAACTTCTTGCTTTAATCTCATCAGTTGTTCACAGTAGAGTTCAGAATCGATGGTCCTGCCTGGTGGTAACAGCTCATAATGAATAATGCCCTTCCAATCCCACCATACACACAGCATCACCTTGTTGCGAGTTAACCCGGGTTTCGCCACAGTCTGTGAAGCCTGACCGGCCTTTGACCACGACCTTTTTCGCACGTTCTTGTCATACGTGATCCACTTTTCATCACCAGTTATCAGCTTCTTCAAAAATGGTTCGATTTCATTACGTCGTAATAAAGAATCACAAATGAGTACACGGTTCATTAGGTTTCTTTTAGTGAGCTCGTGAGGTACCCAAATGTCGAGCTTTTTTGTGTACCCAGTTTTTTTCAAATGCGCCAAAACTGTTTTGTGGTCAATTTCCAGTTCTTCAGCTACGTCGTAACTACTGATATGCCGATCTTGCTCCACGTTTTCAAAAATGGCATCCATTTTATCCGTAATAGGGCGACCAGAGCGACGTGCATCTTTGACATCAAAATTTCCGGATTGAAAACGCTTAAACCAAATTTGTGCTACTCTCACAGACACTACACTAGGTCCATAAACATCGCAATTTTTTTTCGCGGCTTGCTTTGCATTTTTACCTTTTTTGTAGTAAAATTTTAAAATGTATCGAATTTCTTCATTAGATTCACTCATCTTGACGGTACGAAAAACAAATGAAAATCACACATTTTCCTAATTTGAATTTGGAATTATGTTCTTTAAAATTTAAACTTTCAATGATACCAAAACCGGCCAGATACAAATAGTATAGCCAAAGAGATTTTATTACAAGTTCATACATACTATAATGCGAAAAGACTTTTTCCCCAACCTAATAATAAATCAAAATCAAGTCATTTGTTGAAAATAGTCTGAGAGTCAGCACTTTTCGAACGTCCAAATTACATAAGACAGTCCCCCAAAACGCTCACCCTTCACCACTTCCTAGTGCTTTAGCTGGGGAGAAGAAGTGGCGCAACAAACACTCCAGCAGCACAGCTGTCTGTTCAGTTAAACATTTTTGTTCTATCCAACAGTGCAGAATATAATTTGGGTACATTGCGCAATTCAAAACATTAAATTAAATTAAATTATTTGCCATAAGTACACGCCAATATACCAAAAAAAAAGTTTGAAAACTATACTCAAGCAGTTACCTAATAAAAATACAAAACTAAAAACGTAAACAGAACTTTATACTTCAATAAAGCCTCCAGGCATAAAGAGCGTGCCCACTGACATATGGCTAAAGTAGCTGTAACTCGAAGTCACAAATGATAAACTGGACCATCGAAGTAAAATAATGTCAATTACTAATAACAATAACAATAAAAATATTATAATATCTCCTCAAAATAATATGGGTGATATACCTAAGTCACAGATATTACAATACAAGTGTCAATTACTTTTTCTCCATGTGTCGATTTATTTGAGGGTATAGATAATGTTACAATATTAAATTAACAAAAATACCTAGTTAAGGTCTCATCATCCAACGCCACTTGGATCAAACTCCATACTAAAATGTCCGATCTCCTTTAAGTATAATTATTTGATGTTTATGTAACAAACAACCTACCTATTTGTATTTGTACACCGTAAGGCAAAACATTTCTGTGATACATTTTAATGTCACATCTTGCATGCCATGTATATATACACATGACATATATAGAGTATTTCTTATTGTGCTACTGTTTGTTTTTCCTTAAATAAATAAATAAATAAGACTATTTATCAAAAAAAAATATGTCAAAAATACATGTATGTTCACAGTGAGTTTGCTACAAGAAATTATCATTTATTTGTCAAAAACATGTGTACTGTAAAGGTTCCATGCAATGGACCTTAACCTTATGTTGTACTGGCTGACATTCGACTACATGCGCCGGTCTAATACTTTTTTAAATAACTAAAAAAAGATAGTTCGGATGTTTTTGCCTGTCGACAGTTCCGTTTTAGCTAGGACCAAAGAGTACAATTATTAAATAGGGCACTAGGCGGTGTAATTTAAGAAAGTGCGATTATTTTATACATAATTGTAGCGTTTGAACCCTTTTAACAATATAATTTAGTATTGCAAGTATGAGTTATTATTTACCATCTGACTACGTAACCCTGTAGAAGCTCGGAACTTCCATGTAACTGGATTCTGACCTTCTACAGTACTCAAACGCATATCATGCAAGATGTTACAATAAACCTATCCTGCTCTATCTACCTATCCTGTTCTGTTTAATTATACCTGTCTACTTTGTTTTAGTGTCGAGGTCGAGGCCGACTAGACCGACTTTGTCTACTGCGTCTACGAGAAGAACGAAAAAGACACTGAGGCGAAGAACTGGGACTCGCACCCGTAGGCCTTTAACACCTACGCCTGCAACACCTGGGCTTACAACACCTGCGTCTAAAACACCTGCGCCTACAACGCCTGGGCCTACAACACCTGGGCTTACAACACCTGGGTCTACAACACCTGCGCCTACAACACACGCGCCTACAACACACGCGCCTACAACACCTGCGCCTACAACACCTGAGTCTACAACACCTGGGCCTACGGCACCTTGGCCTACAACACCTGGGCCTACAGCACCTAGGCCTACAGCACCTGGGCCTACAGCACCTGGGCCTACAGCACCTGGGCCTACAGCACCTGGGCCTACAGCACCTGGGCCTACAGCACCTGGGCCTACAGCACCTGGGCCTACAGCACCTGGACCTACAGCACCTGGGCCTACAGCACCTGGGCCTACAGCACCTGAGCATACAGCACCTGGGCCTACAGCACCTGGGCCTACAGCACCTGGGTCTACAGCACCTGGGCCTACAGCACCTGGGTCTACAGCACCTGGGCCTACAGCAATTGGGCCTACAACACCTGGGCACAATGACATAATCGGCACAATGCCGAGCAATCAAAGAACATCGGCCGGACCTACAACACCAGAGCCTATAGCACCTGGGCCTTGATGATTTTTTTTTGGATCATTAACCGCAGTGTAGTTGGAATATCAGTTTAAAAAAAAACTGTTTTTTTTTTTAACTACACGGGCGTTATAGGTTATATCTAAACACGATAAAACAAAACAAAAACAGATTTCTCAACTCGTAGTTCAAGTAACAACAATACCAGCAGTCCTTTACCCAAAAAAAAAACATCAAATCTTTTATTTTTATTTTGTCGTGTTTAGATGTCAATACTAATCACGTCTGTGGAGTTCCTCTATTAAATTGTTCAAGATGTTTTATCCGAATAATGACTACTAAGTGTAACGTCAATAAAATACGTGGGTCAGCGACAGACTGATATATTCACAAACGAAAACTAACTACCCACCACCATACAATTATGCATACCGACTGACGCCACAATAAGTACCTAAGTACTTTCATGAAAAAAAAAATGAACACAAAGGAGATTGCTCATATTCAAAATCGAGATTCGTCCAAATGCTGCCCAGGAATGGGAGGACCTACGCTGGGTTCTTAACACTAACATACATTCTCGATGTCTTTATACGAAATATTTTTAAAATCTATCCTGGGGTTCCCAATTTTTTTACCTATTTATTTTGATATCATTTTTATACATGTTTTTTTAAAGGTTTTTACACCTTTATGACCACAACTAAAAACAACACAAATAAAAGGAAAATTACACTTTTAGATTTTGAAATGCCCGTTCCAAAGCTAGAACAATTTTGGCGGAGCTGCGTTTACATGGCTCCCCTAATTTACAATGCTTTGCTTAGGTCAATTACTCAACTAGACTTTAATAAGTGTTGTGTTGCGTTGCGGAAGTGGTTGTTACAAGAGTGCTTTTATTTGGTAGATGAGTTCATGCAAAAGTGTCTCTGTAATTTTTATACATTAAAGCACAGATATATTTCATTGTTAATTATGTGAAAAATCTGTACTATCGCATGCTAAATATTGGCCAAATGTGTTACTAAATAGTTTATATAAGAACTTCATCTACCTATCATATTTGATGCAATGAATGATTTGAATTGAATAGACATTTTGTATTGAAAGTGATAGATAGGATTTATAAAAGAATCTGTAATAGCATGTATTATTTATTTGCAAATAATATTTGATCGTCGTCATTTTCATCAATGTCTCATAATGTACTGTCTAAAAAGAGGGCAAGACGTCTGATAGCATCTTGGTGCCTGCCCTACCCTAATAACCACACTAGACACATCGCATGTGCGCAACAACCAATCGTCTTTGGCCAGTGAAGCAAGAAAAGCAATAATAATTTATTGTATTTCATTCTTCATGGTTTCCGTCAATCTGTATATTTACATGGTACAATCTAGTTGATGCGTGTCTGCTTTGTATATGTGCTCGTATTAGCTGAACATTGTTGTGGGGTATGTTATATGATGCCAGATCGTTAAGCTCACGAGCATATTTTTGTAACAAAAAAGGGCCGTTGCACATTTGTTCACTATAATAGGGGGGCGAGTTTGATTTGATAAGATCCAACCGCAAATAATGTCTGGTCATCTCCTGTCAATGCCGGAAATGACTTAACAGTGTTCGCATCGACTGCGATATTTTCAAAAGCTGCTCGAATCCTGTTCAAACGTCTCGAATCAATATATCCGGCCAGATTATTGTTGACGTTTAATCTCTCTCTATGTTTATGAACTCGTGAGCATGGGCATTATCTAAGATGAAAAGCATGTGTCAATGCTGGTGCAATTTTTACATTGGAGAACATGTGGCGCATAGCCACATTAAAATATCCTTGTCGCAATATTTTGAAGTTTCGCTTAAGTTTCCCATTGACGACCTCTACTGGCCAACGAAAATGTAGTAGAAACCCTAACAAAGAAAAACTGTTCCTTACAAAAAATACCAACACTAAAAAATGTAGGTATAGCCGTGCGTGTGCAGATAAACCCACCACAAGATATTTTTTTCATTGTGTGGTTTTATAATTATCATTTGTACACTTGTTACTTATAAATAAAAGTAAAATAAAAAATCAAGTCATATTATAATAAAAGTATTATTGTAGGTTTGTATAGGTATTGTAATACCATAGAAGACTAGTAGATTTATGTACAAAAACTGTCCATTTACACAAATTGTCTTTAGTTGGGGTCATAAAAGGTGTAAAAACCTTAAAAGTACGTCAAAAAATAAAGCACATATAATAATAATAATAATAAAAAAAAAAAAAAATGTTGACGAGAGCAGCTGCAAGACGAGCACGCCTACCACCTCCGGACTCTTCGCTCGGCTCCGCCTCGCTGCCGCCGGTACCCAGCCCCACCGTGAGCGCTGTGACGACACCGGCCGCGGTAGTTGCGTCGAGCTCGAGCGACGTGTATTTTTCCCCACCGACGTCGCCAACACCTGTACGTCGGCAGGGGAGAGGCCGGCCACCGAGAAGCTTGGGACTTAGGGGCCATCCAGCCCCGAGCCGGGTCCCCGCTGCCGGTGGTTGTGTGCAGCGCATGAAATGGACTCAACAAATGAATGAGAACGTCATGCGCGCATATTACGGGGCTACAGAGGGGGGAACTAACCTCACTGCGTACCGCGATAGGATGCTGTCTCTGTTCCAGGCGCTTCAACCAGCCATCAACGTCTCGGCCCAACGACTTTCGGATCAGGTGCGGGTTATCCAACGGAATCACAGATTGGACGACGCCGCGCTTGATAGGCTGCGCTCAGAGGTACTGAGCAATCGTATCGTCCCTGTCCCGTCACAGACCGCGGTGCAACCTCTAGTCAGTGACATAACCCAACCGCGGTCTTATGTTAATGATGAGGAGGGGGGCGATGAGATTGTTACGGTAAGTAGCCAGTGTAACGAACGATTGAGGAGCGCGCTGGAGGATGCGATTCGGGAGTTTAGAACTGCCCCCGTCCAACTTAGACCACATTTACCTCGCTTGCCTATGGTGTGTGCCTTGGATTCGCTGCTTGGTTTTTATTTTGAAAGCAGCGAAGATCTCGTAGATACGCACTCGATCTTGTATTGCGCGGCTATTGCGGCGTGTCGTGTAGCCAATGTCAAATTTCCAAATTGTGACATAGCTACACGACCAAAACCCGCTGTTCCAGCCTGGCAGTGCAGGATCGAGCAGCGTATCGAGGGGACCAGGGTGCTCATCGGCAAACTATACTGCTTCAGGGAGGGCAATACTCGCCCTAGAGTGATGCGCTTTGTGAGGCGGGCGTTCTCGGGGACTGGAATCAGTCCTCAAGAATATATGTCCCGTGTCACAGAGCGCATTGACTTCCTGAAGCAGAAGGTCTGTGCATGGGCAAGCCGTATCCGTAGGTATAAGCGACGGGTTGAGCGGTATACCCAGAATCGCATATTCCAGCGTGATCAAAGGTGGGTGTATAGAGCATGGGAGCGACCTGAGCAAAATGTGGCAGACGTATGCCGCCTGGATGATGATGCCACTAGCATATTCTGGCGTAACATCTGGTCGGTGCCCGTTTGCCATACTGAGGCTGAATGGATGCGGGATGTTGAGCGTGTGTGACGCCATACCGGAGATGGAGGAAGTAATAATTACTTCCTCCGATGTAGCCAGTGCAGCCCGCCCGATACCCAACTGGAAATCTCCGGGACCGGACGGACTGCACAATTTTTGGCTTAAATGGCTGCAAAGTTCACACGCGTGCTTAGCATCGCAATTCCAGTCGGCCTTAGAGTCTGGGTCGCTGCCACAGCTCTTTACAACAGGAGTTACCCACCTGCTCCATAAGTCAGGTGATGCCACGGAACCCAAAAATTATAGGCCGATCACTTGTTTGCCGACGGTCTATAAACTTCTTACATCCATTTTGAGAGAGAAAATTAATTCTCATTTAGAAAAGAATTCTATTATGTCTGTCTCTCAAAATGGATGTAGGAATGGGTCCCGCGGCACCAAGGAGCTACTCCTCATTGACATGGCCATAAGCCAACAGGTCCGTCGATCCCGAAAGGATTTGTCGACATGTTGGATAGACTATAAGAAGGCCTTTGATTCGGTGCCACATACATGGCTCTTGAGGGTGTTAGAGTTGTACAAAATTGATACAACTCTGAGCACCTTCCTAACGACGTGTATGGGGCAGTGGAGGACGGTTCTTCGCTATCCAGGATGCCGACAAATTCAGGGGAGCAACGAACCTATTAGGATTAAGCGGGGAATATTCCAGGGCGACAGTCTGAGTCCACTGTGGTTTTGTTTAGCCTTGAACCCTCTTAGCACTCTGCTGGAGGGTACAGGGCTGGGCTGTCCTTTGCGGAGAGGGGGTCAGGTAATATCCCACCTGCTTTATATGGATGATTTGAAACTGTTTGCCACCAACAAATTGCAACTGCTGGAGTCACTAAAAGTAACTAAAACTTTTAGTGATTCCATCAGGATGGAATTTGGTGTAGATAAATGTGCAGTCATGCATGTAAAGCGGGGCGGGATTGTGGAATCTGAGGGACTACAACTCTCAGATTCTATAAACCTGAGATCACTCTCCGCAACTGATACCTACAAATACCTGGGTATGTCAGAGGGGTTAGGCATTAACGGACCTGACGTGAAACAATCGTTGCAGGAGCGCTTCTTCGGTCGCCTGAAAAAGGTACTTAATAGTTCTTTGTCAGGCGGCAACAAGGTGCGCGCCTTTAACGGTTGGGTCATGCCGGTCCTAATGTACTCCTTTGGCATACTAAAGTGGACCCAGACGGAACTAGACGCCCTGGATAGGAGAGTCCGGTCACTGTTGACCGCAAACCGGATGCATCACCCACGTTCGTCTGTCATGAGGCTGTACATTCCGCGGAAGTGCGGGGGTCGAGGTTTTTTAAATGCTAAGACCCTCCACAACCGCGAGGTGTGCAGTCTCAGAGAATATTTTCTCAAGGCTGACGTGGGTATGCACCGAGATGTGGTTGCAGTGGACAAGGGACTCACCCCGTTGTCCCTGGCTAAAGAGAACTGGCGCAAACCTGTGGTGCTTAGTACCAATGACCGCAAGGAAGTATGGCAAAGCAAGGAGCTTCACGGACGCTTTTTCCGGGCCCTTCATGGGCCCGACGTAGATTTCTTAGCGTCCGTGGCCTGGCTACGCTTCGGTAACCTCTTTGGGGAAACCGAAGGTTCAGTCTGTGCAATTATGGATGAAGTTATGCTAACGAATAACTACCGGAAGTATATAATGAAAGACGGGACGATCGACATATGTCGGGCATGCCATTGTCCCGGTGAGTCTATCAGACATATTACTTCTGGGTGTTCTCGTTTAGCTAACGGCGAGTATTTGCACAGGCATAATCAAGTAGCCAGGATTATCCATCAGCAACTTGCTCTGAAATACGGCCTTGTGGACTCTGAGGTACCGTATTACAGGTATGTGCCCGACCCAGTTCTCGAGAATGACCATGTCACGTTATACTGGGATCGATCTATTATCACTGACAGGACTATTGTAGCCAATAAGCCTGATATAGTGGTAATAGATCGATCAGTGCGCCGCACAATGATAATCGATGTCACTATCCCGCATGACGAGAACCTCGTGAAGGCTGAGAAGGAGAAACAATTGAAGTATCTCGACTTAGCCCACGAGGTTGTCGCTATGTGGAATGTGGACTCGGCAATCATCGTGCCGATAGTCGTTACGGTCAATGGCATTATCGCTAAGAGCCTCGACCAACATCTCAAGAGGCTCTCGTTGGGTGGCTGGGTGAAGGGCCTGATTCAGAAGGCAGTCCTCCTTGATACGGCGCGTATTGTGAGGAGGTTCCTGTCTCTGGGGCCCTAACCACCGGTAGCTTGGACCCTGCACCCGCTACCGGCGGATCACTATTTTTTATATTTTTAAATGTTTTTTTTTAATGTTTTTATAAAAATATTTAAAAATGTAATAAAATAAGTTTAAAAAATAATAATAATAATATCCTGGGACATTTTCACACACGGTCATCTGGCCCCAAACTAAGCAGAGCTTGTACTATGGAAACCAGATAACTGATATACTACATATATTATACTACTTTTTTTTTGTAAATACATACTTATATAGATAATTACAGCCAGACTCAGGACAAACAGACATGTTCATGCACACAAATGTTGGTCCTGGATGGGAATCGAACCCACGACCTGCGATATATATTAATATCACGCCGACCTCATCTAGTTTAAAAAAAAAAACATGATTGACTTGTAAAAGTGTTTGTACAAACCTACTTACAGAAATAAAAATCATTTATCATCATTTATCAAATAATAGATAATATCATCAAAATAAATAGGTAAAAAATTAGGAACCCCATAGATTCTAAAAATAATTTCGTATAAAAACATAGATTAGTGCCAGAAAACCAGCGCAGGTTCTCCCATTCCTGGGCAGCATTTGGACCAAAGTTGGGCAATCTCCTTTCTCGAATTTGAATGTCATTCGAAACATAGAAAGTTACTGGAGACCCAAAAAAAAAAATACATATTTTTTCCTATCATCATGTTAAGATATCGATACGATATATATATATATAGACACAGTCAAATTAAATTACCCATCACGTCTGCAGAGTTTCACTAGCTAAAGTATTGGCATAAAATGAAGCGGGACTACAGCTTAGAAAATATTGAAAAATAAAAAAAAGCATATCAAAAACCTTTCTTTTGCCGAAATATATAAGACAAATGATCCAACAGTAGCGTATAATTCTTATGAAACATTAAAATTATTTTATCACTTGTGTTTTCCACTCACTAGAATTACGTACCAGCAAATACAAAACCGAAATGGATGTCGCAGAATTAAAATCAGTAGTAAAAATAAAAGAAAATTGCTCTGGAATTATTTATATTACTTACTAAAAATATATATATATATATACCAACTATTCAAAGCTATTAAAGCGAGTTATATATCTCACTATGCGCGCTCAAAACAATTAAAAAATAAATACATCGACAAGTAAAAGTAAAACGCCATGTCAAATTATATTTTTTTATTTTATTTTATTTAAGATGGGTTTGCTCTTGACTGTAGTCTAGGTCAGAGGTGACAGAGACAAAGTCGACGATGGAGTAAGCTTACCCAGAAGAAGCCTGTTCACTCTCACTTTGAAGAGATTAGGGACAAATGCGCTCGGAAACACAGACGCAGGTAGTGAGTTCCACTCTTTTGCTGTGTGCATTATAAAAGACATTTTGGAAACGCTTAGTGCGAATGATTGGGCTGAGATTGAGATACATCCATCTCTGTAACACTACACACAACATCCGCGAATTGCGATAGTGGATTTGGGAAAAGAGAAGACGAAGGAACTGCAGGCTTAGCACGAGAACCGCTTAACCGTAGAGAAGTGTCTTGTCGACGGAAGAGTAAACAAAAATGATGTTACCGTCTGTAGACAGTACCTACGACGGCAAAAAAGTAGAAAGAGTCAACTGCACTTTTACAAAATTCACTTTTTTACGACTCAGAAGTCTTTGTTTTTTCACAGTATTATTTTCTGTTTAATTCTCATTTTTTACAAATATTAAGTCGCGCATATTATTTCAACTGCGGAGTCGCGCCCGCAGCGCCGAAGAAGATGCGATTCTCAACATTTTTTATGGAATATTTCACTTTTTGTAAGGAAAATATGAAAAATGATTACCTACATGTAGGGTTTTAGGGGGTTATGGCCTTTATAAAGGGGGGCAAAATTTTAATTATTTTTGCGATAGAACGCACCGTTTTCGAGATATACCAGCAAAACCAGAGAAACAAAAAAAATATTTTTTAGATGTAGGTATATACTTTGCGGCCGTCGAGTAGATAGTTTTCTACTGTCTTTAGCATGGCGATTAAAAAATCAAATTGTCTTCACTACCCTAGACATTTTTCTTCCGAAATAGTCCACTTATAATAGGGCTTATACAAAGATACGTAAGAAACGTAAGACAAAATGACAAATTGTAGAAGGATTTCTACGGTGCTGCAATGTCTAAAACGGAGAAACGAAATGTCACTTTGTACAGAAACGGTTATCTACTCTTCGTAGAGGTAGAGAAGTGGTCGGGATCGGGGGTATATTTATGTCTCATCTTGGATAAAAGTGATTAAAAAATCTTCCAATCCAAATGTTCAAAAAGAAACTGACTGCCCTATTAGTGGATAAGTGTTATTATTCAATTAACGATTTTTTAAATGACACTTCACTATAGATTTAATGTCCTTATTATTATTATGCTAGCTTTAAATTGTATGATTTTTTATTATATTTTTTTTTTTGACAGACTGTTTTTTCTTTTTTGTTTAGTAAATAATATTTTTTATCAATGTTTGCATGCCTATTAGGGTAGATTGTACAGGGATCGTAAAACTTTGTAAACATCTTATTGTATGTACCTACTTTCTTGGCATATAAACGATTATGATTATGATTAAAATATGACAATAACAATTCAAAAAAAAAAAAAAAAAACAATAATCATTAAAAAAAAACAGCAAAAAATTCTAAAAACACTGTTTCTTGCTTGTCCACGCCGCAGTGCTGCTAGCTGCCTGTCATTGTCAACTTCAAATGTCACAACAATGGTCTTGATGTCTTGATGCCGATTACTATGATTGATTTGTGTAAATAAATAAAACCAGTCGTATTGTATTTTCGCATTCGCATTTCTGTTTATCTATAAGCACCCTAACGACGAATCGCGCTTAGTTTATTATTACGAGTGCTTTTTATCTCTCTTCACATTAACAAAGATTCTTATGCGCGCTTTTGTTGAAACTGAACTTTCAAAGGGTAGAGCAGCTATAGAAAAATATAATTGTGTGCAGTGTTTCGCTTAGAATATCCAAAATCTAGTACGTAAGTGTAAGTGTTATTTATAATTATTTTACCTATTTACTTCTGCTTTGTAAATAATGTCCCTGGATAGTACCTGATATTTAATTTATGGAAACTCGGACTCCGCAATTCGCATGGAATTAATTAAGTTATTTAAATCATGAATAATACGTGGCAGTGTTATACCTGCCAGTAGTTTTGCTACATGAATACTGGGTGGGTCTAGGTATTTTTAGAATTAAATTCTTACTTTCACAATATTTCTCAGTAAGCGCTTTGCATTGCATTTATTTTAGAAAGAAGTTTTATTGATTTATTATGAGACTGTCGCTTTAATTCAGTGATTTAGACTAAAGGGCCTAATATTTACTTACCAGTTAGTAGTTGATGTCATGTTCTTTAAATATTATTATGTTCCATAATATGTAGGTTTACAAACTATTTAAGTTGACAGTGTCCCTTTTGTTAGATATTTTATTTATTTAATTAATGGCCTCAAATTCCTTTTTAATAATGTATACTTTATTGTACCTACATCAAGTAGTAATATTGTTTGATACATTGTAATTGGCAAAAGTGATGATGTGGAGGATAATATTCTAATAATTAAATTATAAGTGAGGTGTAGTGCTATTTATAATTGCTTTAAAAATACATAATACATCAATAGGTAGTACTGTTTTTCACATTGTCAAATATACTTGTAACTTGTTTGAGGAGCTTGTGGCTAAGTAATAACAGCCGCACGGGTCGATCCATCAGGTTAAGCTACGCTTGCCGGGGTTGGTCGTATTACCCAGTAACTGGGTTGTGGAGGTCAGATAGACAGTCGCTCCATGTGAAATACTGGTATTCAGCTGCATCCGGTTAGACTGAAAGCCGACCCCAACATAGTTGGGAAAAGGCTAGGCAGATTGATTGACTTGTAACTTGTTTGTAACAACTAAAATTTTACAAAATCTATTTTCTCATACAAATTAAATCTTAAACTCTGATCCATTGAGAGGTTTTAATATCTTTTATATTTCTTATGTCAGGTAAAAACAAACCTAGCCAGATCCTTTATTTTAGGCCACCAAGTCCTTCTCTAAAAACCATAATAATAATATTATAAAAACAAAAAAGATTTGTTTGGGCTCGTCTTTTATACAGGGTGGTGGGGATAATACAACATTATTTGAAACCACATACTGGGTATCGCATTAGTAGTACATATACCAAAAATTATCAAATTATAATCAAGGGTATAGTCGCAGGATTTTTTTTTCCTTTGACAATTTTAACACATGATGTGAATACCACGCAAGTTTCATTTAGGTCATTCACATCAAAACAATTTCATTTACCTACTTGCTAAAACAAAACTAAATGCAATGGTGCGGCTCGCTACTCGGAAATAATACAATATTGTATTGTATTGCTGATTAAATTTAAACCTAATAACCATGACAATAAAACTCTTATTATCATAAGCAAATATGTCCTAGGATATTATTTTAAACAACAATAGTTCGTAATCACTTCCGCATTCAAAAGATTTATTGTGCAAGAAAAGGAAAGAAATACATGTAGGGTTTTCCTGGAATTTGCGCCTGGTCCACTACCTAGTGCGTGACGTGCTACCCTTGTGAGAGCGTGTTTTCTTTTTTGTTTAATTTCGATTCGTAAGAGTGGTTTTTTTAACAATCATTGATTTTGTGTAAAATTGAAAATTGTTTTGTTGCAATTTCATACAGTGCAGAGCTTTAATAGTTTTACTGTTGTGTTATTGACAGATAATTCGATTGTGTATAAGTTTTAAGTGTAGTAGAGTTTGGTAGGTTACGGTACCTACCTAATGTGTAAACAATTGTGAATTTACTTGCTGTTATTTCGTCGTAAGTTTGGGGATTTATTAAAAATGAGGTTTATGCTTGTGATGTGAATACCGTAGAGGAACTGCGAGATGGCTATTAGTAGTGACTTGTTAAGGAAAGTAAGAAACAATATCACAAGACGTTGTCACATGTGTGTTAGCGTAAATGGTGGACAATTTCAGCAATTAAAAATTTAATTTAGTGTACCATGATGGACGTAAGTTTTGATTTAGTTTTTAAAACGTGAACCTACTGATAGAAAAGTCGCGCCTGCTGGCGGGCGGCAAGCGGTGAGCGGAGCGGGGATAAATGCCGTGCGCCATTTTTTTGTACACTTGTACTTACATGAATGAAACTGCGCCTAAAACGGACGAACCGGGTGCGACGTTGCCGCTCTCACGTGCAGTGCCTACCACGTCGAGGTTGGTAGACACTATTATAAAGGATGTTGTTTTAAATTCTGATTAGTTTCGCATTTAGTTTGTTTGAAAAATTAGATTTTTGAATTTTGATGTAATACCTAATTTGGTAATGGTAAAGTGTTTAGGTTGACTAGTGGGGATCGTATTTTCATTTAATGTCGTTATGTCGTCACCACCCGATATATGGGACTTGTAGTAGACTCTTTTTTTTTTGTGCAAAGTGTTTATTATCTCGAGCAATCTCACGAAGTTTCAAATCCGTGAAATAAATACTATCGGAAATAAAAAATATCAAAGTATGATAATAACCTCAACTTTTGCACTATTTTATTGCTTTTGACATACATAATTTTGACAGAAAATGTCGCTAATTTAGGGAGTATTATTTTGATTTTGAAAATAATAATAATAGACGTATCTCTACGCTGACGTCATAGTCGGGCTTGCGCGCTCCTGGACTCTAGGTCTGTGCCAGTAGAGTTTACTTTGCCGAAACAGGTCTAGGGTGAGGAGCCAGACCAAGAGAGATACATGAACCTGCAGGGCAGCATGTGGCGAGCTGTTGGGAAATAGCGACCCCACAGACCCTATCTTCCGGGAGAAGACTTTTTCCTCAAATCAGGTCAGCCTGAGTGAGCACTGACGAGAAACAGAGCACCCACCTCTTTTTTTGCCTCTATTGGCCGGCTTGAGTGAAGATTCCATACTTCTGAGATTGTCCTGATAGCCATGGGATACCTCTCCACTCCTCAAGCACCTCAGGAAGTGTTGACCCCTTGTCGGTACATCACCATATGATGGCGACCAATAAAGGCAAGAAAGAGGTGGGAGTTCTGTTCCTCGTCAGTGTTCACTCCAGCGGGCTAATAAAGACAAGCCAGAGGTAAAGAACAAGACTCCGCCCGGGCGATAGGGTCCGTGGGGTCGCTGCTGCCCAAAAGCTCGCCACTTGCTGTCCTGCGGGTTTGTGTACATCTCTCTTGGTCTGGCTCCTCATCCTTGACCTGTACTGGCAAAGTAAATTCTACTGGACAGACTTAAATTTTGGAGCGCGCAAGCCCCACTACAATGTCAATGTTCTCTACATTGACGTTGTAATGGGGCTTGCTTCGGCGGTGAGGTTATAAAATATGAACTATTACATGAATATGAGACAAGCATACACAGTAACAAGATTGACAGAAATCGTTTAAAGATATTTTGACAATATTTAGGCAGATCAACGGTTGAAGAATGTGAAGTGGTATATTGTAAAAAAAAAGAGAAAATAAGTGGTTTGGTTGTCTATACCAATTCGCCCCATCCCCTCTTATAGATAAGCCATTCTAAAAAAGAAACGCCCCTCCACCAAACGTGATTATTGCAATGTGTGACAGGAAATACTTCTTGCAACATTTGAGTGCGTGCGGCGACTTTGAAACATGGACTCGTCGCTGCTCTTAAAGGTTAACTAATAGTGCGATCAGTCAGAAAGCGCACACGCTCCCCGCCGTACATTATCATCATCATCATTTATTTATTTATTTGCAAACATGGCGTGTACGGATTGTACGGCGGGGAGCGTGTGCGCTTTGTATGGAACGTTCACTCTGTAGCGCGTTCGTGTCATTGTATACACTAGTTGGCAGACAAATCCGGCTGTTCGGCGTTTGGACAAGTCGGGTAGATACCAAAAAGTAATTTGAAACAAAAAAATATTTACTTGACTGCGAAGATGCTTTTTCGTTGTCGTTTTTGACCGTACTTTTGAGGTAAAATCGACGCGTGGTCCCACTTTCATCTCTCGCCGGTGACTGAGCAACAAATGACAAAGACCAATTCGACCGTCCCTATTAACAATGTCGGTTCTGCAGGGAGACTACTGTGTAGTCCCTACTGAACAGTGGTCTTTTTCACAGAACTGACATTGTTAATATCATAAAGATTATTTTTTATCTTTAGGGCAAACTTTGAACTGTCCTCAGTTCAAAGTTTGTTTTGACAGTGAAGAATTTTTTTTGAATTGTAATTCAATTTATGTAAAAAAGTGAATATTGGTAAAAATGTATATCCGACATTGTTAATAGGGACGGTCGAACTATGTGTATTGCGTCTATACACCTTAATTGCATGTGAGCGTATCCGCTATGGAGGGGCGTTCATTTTTAGAATGGTTTATCTATATGTACTAGTATAAAACTGTATCACAAGCGGATAGTCTTCCTCAACCGCTAGAAACAACAGATTCCCACAAGTTCCAGTTACAGGTAACACAGTGAAGCAGATTGATTACATACTGTATAGGTATAGATAAACCATTCTAAAAATGAACGCCCCTCCACAAAACTTGACGATTTTGTGGCAGTCGCTGGTAATAAAACCACACAATTTAGGAGTGATATAGTGGACTGTATTAAAATAAGTTTGCATAAAAATAGATAGGTACGTGTTACAATGGCAGGTTGCGAATGGTGACTGACTGAATTAGATTCGTCTTCGTTCACTATCACTAGAACGGAATGAGTGAAATTATTATGTATGCTTTATACAGATTTCAATGTGTGAGAGGAAATATTTATTCCAAAACTTGTGTGCGTGCGACGATTTTACTATAAACATGGATTCATCGCCGCACTTAGAGGTCAACTAATCGTGCGATCAGTCCAGGTACGAGCATTGTACGGCGGGGAGCGTGCGCTTCGTATAGCACGACACGTTCGTTCTGTTGCGCGTTCGTTTCATTTATACACTAGTTGGCCAACAAATCCGACTGTCATAATTATATCCCAGGAAGCACCTAAAGACGCCAGCACATCAAGCTACCCGAAACTGTCAAATTTTCCCAATCAACCTCGAACCTAATGCTTTATTGATAAAGTTGAAAACTTATTATTGTAACTTTTTTACATTCTTCTTCATCACAACCACAAATGAACTACTACTTGGGATATATATATGTACAGTCGCGACCAAAAGTCGATAAGCAAACTCACAAAGCAATAGCATGGCGTTTAGTTTGACTTAAGACCTTCTATTTCCAAGAACATAAACATGCATAATTATTGTCGTCAACAACTGATTGTTGTTCATAATTTCAAAGTTATAACATGTGTAAAGATGACCTAGCGGTTAAGCGCGTGCAGATAGATGCGTGAATCAGTGAGCCGTGAGTTCAAATCTCACGCAGTACTTGACTTTTTGTAAGTTTTTACTTGATTGGAAGTAATGGGACAGAAATATAATATTCTTTATCTTGTTCGCTTGGTCACTCATTTCGTAAAGTTAGAAAGGTAGGTCATAGAAAACTAAATAGGTATTGGCAATTATGTGTTATTAGAATATCCTTTCTTTGTTATGTTATTATGAATTGAGTAAGTGGGTATACAACAAAAAATCCTATGAACGGTTACAAAAAAACTTCTTTTATCTAGTAGGAATGTAACGTCACAATTCTCTTAAGTTTGTTAATTTTATAAATAAGTAAATAAAACGAATTAACATTTTTGTTACCATTCAGCACGACTTTTTTATTTAAACCTTCCAACACCGAAAAGATAAATTAAAAATCACAAAAATAGTTAAATAATAATACAATAACTAATATTTAAAAGTTTTTGCTTAAAATAGAAATATATTATTATGGTTCCAAAGAAACAAAAAACAGTCCAACATTGTGATTAAGATTCGAACTCAGACTTCATTGATCGTGAAACCATTGCTTAGCCCAAACAGCTACCAGCACATGTTATGTTTATGCGAATTTTAGCAATGCAATGGTAAGAACAGGTCGCCACTATGACGAGTATTCTAAATGCAACAGAAATATAATGTTATTTCGCGTAGTACGACGACATTCATTAGTGTGTGTTATCTGCGGAATGTTGGCTCATACACGCACACGTACTGGTTCGTGATCGCACAGTTCATAGCAATGTAATCCTTAGCATGCTTATGGACTTTTGAGCGTTTACTGTATATATATATTTTTTTTTAGAACGTCCAGAAGATCTATTATATGCTATTTCAAGGTTATCCATTGTTTACCGGACATCCTGTATATACATTGTCATCATCATCATCTTCCTGCCCTTGTCCCACGTTACGTGGGGTCGGCGCAACACGTGTCTTCTTCCATTCTCCCCAGTCAACATGCACGCTTTCATTCACTCCTTCCTCTTCTCCATTCCTCACATAATCCATCCTTCTGTTTTTGGCCTTGCTCTGGAGGATTATTCCGATCTGTCACCCTGCTTTGTCCCTTTAGAGGAACAGGTCGGAAAAAATGTTTGATATGTCCTACTGCAACTGTTAACAAATTATTCACTCCTATCTGCCCCAGATCGGAGTGAATAAAGTTCGAACTGGCCTCTCGTTGCTAACAGGGGGACAGATCAATTTTTGCCGTTCTGTTGCTTCCTCTAAGGGGACAAAGCAGGGGTGACCGATCGGAATAATTCGCTCTGGATGCTAGGCTATTAATATATTATAATATACTTGTTAAATTAGTATAATGTTGGTACTATGTAATTTACTGTTGATGAAGATAACCAAAACATTGTATATTGCTAATCTTGTTTCTGTTACCAATGCTCTTCAGTTAAAGCTTAGTTGGAAATAGAACAACAAAGTCATCAGTTCATCACATAGGCAACGTTTTAAAAACTTGTATTGAAGTATTGTGTGCAGCTTGTTTATTCTTATTTTATAATGAGCATCCTATTTGTGCAGAATAAACAATGTTTCTTTCTTTATAATATAAAGGCCTATTCAAACCTAAGCGGTAATCGCTACCGTCTGAGGTAGAGAAAACCGAGTGGGTATGCGGTAATATTACTGTTCATTCATCTGTACCGCTCTTGCCGCGAAACATTATACTAAATACCTAAGCGAAACCCGCGCGGTCTGTACCTCTACCCATAGCGGCAGCGAATACCGCTTAGGTTTGAATAGGCCTTTATTAAGATGGATTTTTTGACAGTTTTCAGAATTGACGCGTCATGTCGGACGATTTCAGTATGTAGTGACACAGTACCTGTCACAGTTACCTTCATACCTCGAACCACCTTAC
Source organism: Dicycla oo (assembly GCA_948252095.1). Classification (NCBI taxonomy): domain Eukaryota; kingdom Metazoa; phylum Arthropoda; class Insecta; order Lepidoptera; family Noctuidae; genus Dicycla; species Dicycla oo. Next base: position 1,796,351 of record OX411733.1, read on the forward strand.
CACCATAACAGTTACCTTCATACCTCGAACCACCTTACCACCATAACAGTTACCAGTACCTCAGAACCAATACCACGTTTTGACATCCATCAAGAAATAGAAATAGAAAACGTTTGACAACCGTTTAAGAAACATGACAATCTCGTAAGAGATAGAATATAGCTCTGGAAGCTATTTGTAAGCGCAAGCAGTAAGCAGAAGCTCCAGCACCCGCCGTGATCTTCACTTCAATCTTCAGGACCGCGCAGATGGAACACGTGGGCTCACGCAGTGCAGAGACGTTCACTCGACGACGGCGCTCCGGGAAAAGGACCGCGACTCGTCGAGATGTCGCTACGCCCCCGTAAGGGGGCGCGGCGTGCGGCGTCGGGGCATGGCCCCCCGACCGCGAAAGCAATACGGTGGCCCGTAACCACGGGCCCCTCATTTTGGTCGCCACTGGCGGAAGGATGTTTGGGCGTGCGGCATACACGCCCATGTAGAGAGGTGTCTGAAAATTTGTGTCTGTAGGCACGCCACGACGTTGATGCCCAACGCCGCTTGCTTCACCGATAAATCGGCGGACAACCACTACCGGGTGAGACCCCCACCTACATGGGGGAAGCCCAGCAGATGGCATCCAGCGACAGATTTACGGACTCGACGTTCCTACAGAAGGGGTGTATGGCCCCCCTCACCTCCCCGTTTTCAGGTCGAGCCGAGCCCGGGTGATGAGAAGGGACCGTGTTCTGAGTGTGTGGGCGGTATTGTACTGTGTAACACCGCCCGGTGTCTACGCGAGTCGCCCGCCCGCATAAAAAGAGCCGCGACTTCGCGTGTGAGTTGGGTGCCTGTATAGAGGTGAATGTCTGTTGTTTGCTACGTGACACGCCTATATTAACCTAGCACGCGCCACGCAACAGATGCATGTATTTGTTTGGAGTCAGTGTCACAAGTGAGCCGCGTGTAGACTGAGAGCGACTCACTCGGAAGTCCAGTCCGGTGATGGGGTCAGTCGTCCGCAACCAGGTCGCGGGGCAGGGGCCTCCTCGCGTCTGGGGGGCGCGTATGCCAGGGCGCTATCTGCTTGACATGGGGCCAAGCAGATGCGTCGGCACGCGCGAACATCCCCTTCGCGAGGCGCCGCACAAACTCATCCAGGCTCTCAATCCGGAGGTCCCTCTGAATGATATCGTTCCTCACGAAGCGAGGAGCGTCCACTATGGTCCGCAACGCCAGGTGTTGCTGCGTGCGGAGGAGCTTTCGGTTCGTCTCGCTCGTGAGGGCGAACCATGCAGGGGCGGCGTACGTCAGTATTGGGCGCACGTACAACTTGTACACGCCCAACTTGACGCGCGCCGGGATGCGGGACGAGAGCACTGGTCGAAGGAGGTTGCGGGCGACCCTACCTTGTGCGACAACATTGCGGACGTGTGACCCCATTGTGAGCCGACGGTCGATGGTGACGCCCAGGTACTTGACCCGGGGCGACCACTCGACGTCAGCTCCCTGCAGCTTCAAGGGTGGTGGGAGAGGCGCGGACCCGGTCACCATCGCCTGCGTCTTACCCACGTTGACCGACAGCCGCCACTTGGACAGCCACTCGGGAAGCAGGTTGAGCGCGCGCTGCATCTTGACCGCCGCGTACTTCGCATTAAGCGAGGTGGTAATGTACGCGGCGTCGTCGGCGTACAGCGCGAGCATCGCGTCCGGAGTGGTGGGGATGTCGTCGGTGTAACGTGAGTAACACGCCGGCGACACGCAGCTGCCCTGCGGCACACCGGCGAGCACCGGGCGGGCGCTTGACAGCGCCCCGTCGACCACCACCCTGAAAGTTCTGTTGGAGAGAAAGTTAGAGACCACCATAACAACGCGACGGGGCGCGTCCGAGGTGGCCAGCTTGTACACGAGGCCGTCGTGCCACACACGGTCGAAGGCCTTCTCCATGTCGAGGAATACTGCAACCGCGTATTCCTTTTTGTTCATGGCCGCCGAGAGGTGGTGCAGTACCCTCGACAGCTGAAGCGTCGTGCTATGTTCCGCCCGAAACCCGAACTGTTCCGGCCGTGGCGAGATATGTGGCTCGAGATGTCGCAGCAGGAGTGCTTCGAACACCTTGGAGATAGTCGGCAGCAGCGTGATTGGCCGATAGCTCTCCGGCTTCAGGATGTTTTTCCCCGCCTTGGGCAGCATAATGACGCGCCCCTCCTTCCACGAAGCAGGAAAGGTCCCCGTGCGCAGTATCCCCGTGAACAGGCGCGCCAGCGCCGCTACCGTACGGTACGGCAGGTGGCGCAGCACTGTGTTGGTGATACCGTCGGCACCGGGGGCCTTCTTCGGCTTCGTCCTTAGGATGGCGCGTCTGACTGCCCCAGGCGAGAAAAAGATGGCGTCCTCCTCGGGAGCTATCGGCGTGGCGAAGTAGTCCCCAAGGTGTTTCTCGACCGCTGCGACATGCTCGGTGTCGCTGGTCGGGTTCGGACAGAACTGACGCTCCAGGTGTTCGGCGAAGACCTCCGCCCGGTCCTCCGCTACATACTTTAGCGCCCCGTCGCTGTTTAGCAGCGGTCGCACCGGGGCTGGGGTATTCGTCAGCTGGCGGCAAAGTCGGTGCACTGACGGCCAGCTGCCTGTCGCGGCGTCAATGCGTTCCTCCCAGCCCGCGGCGGTGTGAGCCTGGAGCTCGGCCTTTACCTTCTCCGCGAGACGGTTCAATTGTGTTTTCATAGTAGGGCATCTCAGTTGTTGCCACTGCTTGCGAAGGCGCCTCTTCGCGGCGATCATTGACCTAATATGCGCCGGCAGGGGCGGCAACAGCACTCTCCCCTGCGGCTGCGTCGTCGTCGCCGCTTCTAAGGCGCTTTGGATGCAAGCAGTGACATCCTCCGCCGTCTGGTCCACGTCCGCGGCGGTAGTAATAGGCCGAGTCGGCGTGGTGGTCTCTAACTTCTCTTCAAACACTGTCCAGTCCGTTAATCGACGTGGCGCTGTGGGCTTCAGTCGGGTCGGCATACCCGATAAGACGACGAGCACGGGCTGGTGGTCTGACTGTAGCTCGTCGTCTATCACTTGTTGTGTGGCCTGACAGTGTAGCCCTCGGTGGACTACGATGTCCAGCACATCCGGTAGGTGGTTGGCAACATCCGGGTAGTGGGTTGGCGTCTCTGGGCCGGACACCGTGTAGCCGAAGGCTTCCGCGTCCGCGAAGAGCCGTCTCCCCTCGGTATTCGTTAGTGACGAGTTCCACGCTGGGTGCTTGCAATTGAAGTCCCCGGCGAGGAGGGTGGCGTGCTGTGACGCATGCAACAAGGCCCGCAGCTCGGTGTGGTCCAAGTGGGCCGCGGGCGGCTTGTAACATGCGTAGATGCTGATGTCCTCGCCGGCCACGTGCAGCTGAACACCCAGCGCGTAAAAAGTGCTGAGCGACGGCAAGGGGAGTTCCTGGTGGACGACTCTTCGCCTCACAAGTACCGCCAGGCCACGGTATCTAATGTTATGAGCCGACCGTTCATCCTTCCTATAAGCGAGGTATCCCGGGAACCTGACCCTGTCCTCGGGTCCCAGGAGCGTCTCGCTTATGAGCGCCACGTCGATGTCTTGATCCCTCAGGAGGTGGCGGAGGGGGGCGACCTTATCCCTTAGGCCGCGAGCATTCCAATGTAGCACCCTTAACGGCCTAGCCATGGTACAGGGTGAGAAGTGTGGCCAGACCGTCAAGGATGACCGTCTCGATATCTTGACCCTGCCTGATGGCCTTGATAAGGTCCATCAATAATTGTATGGCGCAGGCCGTAAACTCTTTTTTGTGAGCGCCGGCAGCGCCACCACTCTGATTTTTGGGGAACTTTCTAGGTTCCACCTGTTGCCGCCGCGACGTGCTGGCGCTGGCGTCGACAACGCCGGCGGCGGTTTTGGGTGGTTCCCCCGGTGTCCGCTGCGCTATGCCGGCGCTAGCAGTATGGTGTTGTTCCCCACTATTTTCTTGGTGTGTGGCCTGCGCCCCATCTGAGGCAGGGCCGGCCTCTGGGATCTCTTCCAGGGTCGCTTGGGGCTTGGGTTTCTTACCCTTTCCTTTTCCCCCGCGTCCCTTCTTCCTCCGCCTAGAGGAGGTGGCTTTTGTCCTGTCCGTGGGCCCGTTGGCTGCCGCCATCAGCGTCATGCCTTGGGCCTCATCTGGCCTCGTCTCTGTAGGCCTTTCTGTGGCCTCTTGGGCCCGGCGTGTGGTGGCCGTGATGGCGGCAGTCCCCGCTCGCTTGTTCCGGATCTCCGCCTGGAACACGGGGCACTTGATGTTGCACGCGGGGTGCGGGCCACCGCAGTTGACGCAGGTGGCCGGCTCGTCCCGCGGGCGCGGGCAGTCACGTGCCGCGTGCTCGCCTCCGCATCGCACACAAGCGAGCGGTCGGTGGCACTGGTGCGAACTGTGCCTGAAACGTTGGCACCTGTGGCACTGAGCGGGCCCACGTTTGCCTCTCCAGGCCTCGATCTTGACACCACGCATGTACATGAACACGGTGGTGTCATAGATGGCCCGGACGTCCGGAGTCTTCTTCAAGATGGCGTGGAATACACAGCCGGGTCGTCCTTGTGCGCCTTTGATGTGGCGCACATACTCCGGCTGGTACCCCATCGTCCGGAGTTCCTCCTCTATTTCCTGGGGGTCTGTGTCAGCCGGTAGCCCCCTGATGGCTATCTTCAGGTTGCGGTCCGCTGGTAGTGAATACGCGAACCAGGATACGCCGCTGTCCTTCTCAAGGCCAGTCAGGTAACGCTGGACCAGCCTGTACTCTTCCTCCGAGTCGGGGGTAAATCGGACCCCCGTCCCGTACGGACGAGCATTGGGAGGCCGGCCCAGCTTGGCGCTGATGGCCCTGAAGTGAGCGGCCCAGTTGGGCAGCCTCTCCACTACCAGCGGCGGGTAGCGCGGCTTCTTCCCCGGCTTCTTCGCTGCCGTCGTCTTCGTCGCTGTCGTCGTCGACGTCGTCGCCGTCGTGGCGCCGGGGGCGATACCCGTGGGTACGGAAGATGCAAAGGGGGCGGGGGGTAAGATAATGTCACTTACCCCTGTGACTTCGATGTCTGGTGTTGGCGTCGGTGGCGGCGATCGCACTGCATCGGCGAAGGTGGGCGACGCTGGTTCGCCCAGGTCCAGCCGCTTCGCCTCAATGCTTGCTTCGCCGGAACTCCGCCTGCGATGCTTCCGCCGGGGTTTGGGTTCGGCGAGTGAAAACTCGAAGCCGAATCCCGGCGGGGTGACAGCTCCTCCCACGGTGGGTCGGGCATCGGCTCGCGCTGTCGTGTCCGAGGACACGTCGTCGCGACCGGACCCGGCCGAGCCCGCCGATGCGAGCGACATGCTCGATCCCGCACGCGATGAGCATGCCGACAGCATGGCGGGAGAGTCGTAGGCGGAGGTGCGGGGGGGCGCCGGCGAAGCTGGCGCCTGCGACGCAGATGCCGGGCCCGCCAGCGAGAAGCGGGGACCGGGTGCGGCAGGCGCGGGCGGTGTCGCGAAGCGCGGCGGCGGCGCAGCGGAGCGCACGGTGGACGCGCGAGGTCGCGCAGCTGGAGCGGGTGCACTCGCGGGCGGCGCAGCGGTGCGCGCGGCTGGCGGCGCGGAGGCGCGCACGGCAGGTGGCGCAGCGGTGCGCGCGGCGGGTGGCGCGGCGGCGCGTGTGGTCGGCGACGTAATCACTCGCGCGACGGCTGGTGTAGCGCGCGCGGTCGTTGTCGCGGTCGCGGAAGCGCGTGCGGGAGCGGTCGCGCGCGCGGGTGGTAGGGCGCGGCCGGTTGTCGTCACTGATGGACCCGGGGCCTGTATCGGCACCGGGCGAAACGTAGTGGGACGGACGGGTACCTCGCGCTGTCGGCTCGTCGACGACGTCGGCGCAGCGCACGCAGGCGCCGATCTCGTCGGTGGGTCGGCAGCTACAGCGGCACTCGTTCCCCCCCCTCTTCTTTCTTCTTCTCTTCGTCCTCGTGGACCGGCCGGCGGTGCGTCGGTCGCCGCGTCACCAATGTTCGGTAGCGACGTCGCCCGATCCATCGCCGGACGGGCCTCAGGTGACCCGGCATCGCGGCCCAGCGAGCCGCGTTTGCCGGGCTTAGGCATGTTGGTGGGCGTGGCCTCCGCGACCGCGACGGTGAGCTAGCTCACCGAGCAGCACGGTGGCTCCCTCTGTGCTTACACAAGTGCCGGCTGGAACTTGTGTAAACACAGAGAAAAACAAATAAAAACGGCGGTCCGCGCGGAACAAATCTACCCTCACTAACTTTCACTTTAGATCTTGTGTAGACGGCCACGAGCTGATCCAAGGACCGCGAATTACGCGCGACCTTTATTTATAGATTCGGCGGTAATCGCGGCGGATAGTGTCGTGGCAAAACAGCGCCCCGCGCCCCGCGCGCGCCGCCTGACCTATGCCCTCTTGCTATTGGTGGATTTGTGTTAGTAGTAAGATTGTATCACATTAACTGTACTATAGTAGGTTTTTATAAATAAGGTGTTTTTTTGGAAAAATAAAGATAGAATATTCGATACCTTGATCGATCGTCGACATTATACTAGTCCGAGTTTTATTCACGACAGACGAGCCAGTACCCCTGCTCTATTAGCTACTCAAACGCTAAAGTGGTGACCCCGAGACTCCGTGAAACCAAGAACCCGTGAATCCTGAACCCTCGAACAGCATGCAGAACGTTGTGGAAGACTTCAGTGATGCTCTGGGCATTACAGCAGCGACGAACGACGTGGCAGCAGTCTCGCTTCCTGCACGACTACCACCTTTTTGGCGCCAAAACCCGCGACTATGGTTCGCGCAGTTTGAATCCGCCGTCGCTGCCAGCAAGATAAGTGAGGAGCAGAAATACCACCTCGTCGTCCCGCTACTCGGCAACAGTGACCTAGAACAAATTGGAGACATCATCCTGCACCCACCGAGCACCGGCAAGTACACTGTGCTCAAAGAACGACTCATCTCAACGTACCAGGAGTCAGACCACCGGCAGTTACAGAAGTTACTCAGCGGCCTCGAGCTCGGCGATAACAAGCCAAGCCAGCTGCTACGCAAAATGAGAGACCTCAGCGGCAAGCTACTGTCGGATGAGGCGCTGCAGGTCATGTGGCTCAACCAGCTGCCCGCGCAGGTGCGCGCCGTGCTCTCCGTCAACACCGAGTCATCGCTCGACGTGCTCGCCGCTATGGCGGACAAGATGATGGAGCATTTCGAACCCGCTACAGTCGCCGCAGTCTCCACAACAAACCATATAACGACAACAACAACAACAAGTCCAGCAGTCAACGAGGTACAGATTAACGCAATAACAACTCTGCAAATCAACATGCTCACGAAACAAATAGAAAAATTATCACTCGAAGTCGCCGAACTCCGCAACCATCAACTTGCGTCGCATCGCCGTTCCCGCCAAAACTCCGCATATCGTGGCCGCTCACGCTCACGACAGCGTACAGATAACGCCCCCAAGCCCGGCGATCCCGACTGGATGTGCCGTTACCACTACCGATTCGGCAACGGGGCACGAAAATGCGAATCGCCATGTTCCTTCACGAAGCGGGAAAACTAAAACGTGCATCGATAGTGGCGGGCGTCGATGTAAACCAAGCAAGCCGCCGCCTATGTGTGATCGACACTAAAACCAGAGAAAAGTTTCTTGTCGACACGGGAGCCGACATATCAGTACTAGCCGCACGAAACCAGAAACATTCAAGGCCGGCAGATAATTCCGGTTACAAACTTTACGCGGCAAACGGAACTGAGATTCGTACCTACGGTGAGCGCACACTTGAGCTCAACCTAGGCCTACGAAGAGGTTTCAAGTGGACATTCGTCGTCGCCGATGTGAAGACTTCATTACTGGGTGCCGACTTTCTAGTACATCACAAACTGTTAGTCGACCTGCACCAAAGAAAACTTATCGACCGTGTCACCGAGCTCAGCGTGAACGCCATAAAAGTAAATAACCAAGAAGAATCGATCCACATAATTAACCGCGACCATACCCATCACGACCTGCTGAAGAAATATCCAGATGTGCTACGACCTATGACAACCAAAACTCCCGTCAAGCATGACGTCACACATCACATCGAGACAACTGGGCCGCCTATCTACTCACGACCGCGCCCTCTACCGCCCGACAAATATAAAGCGGCAAAACTTGAGTTCGAGCGCATGATCGAGATGGGAATATGCAAGCCGTCAAACAGTCCGTGGGCAAGTCCACTTCACATAGTCAACAAGAAAGACGGATCGCTACGAGTTTGCGGCGATTACAGAAGACTCAACGCCGTGACAGTTCCGGACCGATACCCTATTCCACGCATCCAAGATTTTACATACCAACTTCACGGCAAGAAGATATACTCGAAACTCGATTTGAAAATGGCCTATTATTGGATACCTATATCAAAAGAAGACGCTCCGAAAACAGCGATAATAACACCATTCGGACTTTTCGAATTTAACAGCATGACGTTCGGTTTGCGAAACTCCGGACAAACCTTTCAACGCTTCATGCACGAGGTACTTCGAGGACTAGATGACAACGTATTCTGTTTCGTCGATGATTTACTCGTCCACTCGAGAAATAAGGAAGAACATCGCCGCCACTTAGAACAAGTACTCGAACGCCTAAATACCTACGGCGTCAGTCTTAACATTGACAAGTGCGAGTTTGAGAGGGAAAACATCGAGTTCCTCGGATAGGGTAAAACCAGGAGAGATGGACCAGCGGGTGAGACGGACCATCGTAATTTCTACCAAACTATTAAATTTATTTAGGCTGACAACACTTACGAGCTCTTGTCAACCTGTTTGCTCCGTGTAGAAAGCGAGACTATTTGATTTTCGTTCGTAAAATTAGTAAAAAACGTATTAAAAGGTTTCGGAAGCGTGTTTTTTTTGTGTAGGTGTTTAAAAAACGAAGGTATGTATAAGATATTGTATTTTTAGAATAAGAATTGACGTTTCTGTGCTAGTATGTTCATGAAATTATAAAATAACCTCAAATTTTTCGTTTGTTTATTTTGCTTTTAATATGAGAAAGTGGTCCGTCTCTCCACTCAATTTAGGAGAGATGGACCATGTTATGTATGGGTGAGATGGACCAATAGTCAACCGTTTTGTTTTGCAAATTTGAAGTGATTTTAAATTATTATTGCTACTTATTTTTTAATCCATACATTCTTAATGTGTTAATCTCTTCTTTTGTAGATAATATGCCTTTAACATATAAGAGGAAAAGTGGAGTATGTAGAGGAGAATGGACAGAAAGAGCATTAATTGATGCTTTTCAAGCTTTTTCTAATGGAATGGGTATCAATGAAGCAGCAAAAACATTTGGGATACCTAAAACTACATTTAAACGAAGACTTGCAAAAAATTCCTTGACTAAAAGCGATGTTCTCGGTCCCAGTGGTATACTGCTGCCTGAAAATGAGAAGAAGATCGTCGTACACATTAAAAAATTACAGAAAAGTGGGTTTACGCCATCAAGAGAAACAGTGCGTAAAATGGCATATAATTTAGCGGAAAGACTTCATATTAAACATAACTTTAATCACGAAAAGAAAATGGCGGGAAATGGGTGGTTACAAAGCTTTCTTAGACGAAACAATGAACTTTCAATCCGGCAGTCAGAAGGTGTCTCTGTGGCCAGGGCTAAGGGGATGAATAAAGGATATGTTGATAAGTATTTCAACCTTTTAGAAGAAGTTTTGAAAGAAAATCAACTTTTTGACAAACCTGGCTCTATTTTTAATATGGACGAGACAGGCTTGCAGCTAAATAATAAGCCGGGGAAAGTAGTTGCCGTGAAGGGATCGAAAAATGTTCCTAACATAACTGCTGGGGAAAAAGGTGAAACCATTTCGGTCATCGCTTGCTGCAGTGGAGAAGGTGTTTTTCTTCCACCCTATTGCATATTCAAGGGCAAAAATAAAAAACCTGAGTTTGAGGATGGCATGCCACCCGGCTCTGTGGTAACAATGTCACAAAAATCAGCATATGTGAATTCAGAAATATTTTTTGATTGGCTGAAGCATCATTTTTTGCCAAGGAAACCACAAGGTAAGTGCGTGTTAATCCTTGATGGACATTCTTCACACTGCAGCAATGTGGAAATGTTGGAGTTTGCTGAAGAAAACGAAATCATTTTGATTTGCTTACCCAGTCACACAACCCATTTCCTTCAGCCGCTTGATAGAACGTTTTTCAAGTCCCTGAAATGCTTTTATTATGACGAATGCAATAAATTCATTACTGCTAACCCATCAAGAAAACTATCACGCTTGCAGTTTGGAAAAATTCTGGCTTCAGCTTGGAATAAATCAGCTTCAGTGAGCAATGCAATATCAGGTTTTTCAGCAACTGGGATCATACCGTTTAATGCAAACGCCATACCAGACTATGCTTTCTTAACTCCAAGTAACCAAAACCATGACAATAACCTACAAACTAATGCTATAATTCAACATGATCAACCTACTAAAGAATCAGTCCTTTCACAGCCAGCAACCGTTCAAAAACCATCAACTAGTGAAGCTGTTTCTCCAAAGGCAACGCCTGGAAAGATTTTAGATGTGGTTTCTCCAATACCTATCATAGAAAGAACTGCAAACGTCCGTCATAGGTCAAGAAAAATAGCAGAAATTTTGAACTCTACTGAAAATATTCAGAATTTAAAAGAAAATCAATCAAGGAAAATGAAAAAAGAAAATTCTATTGAAACTAAACAGATTGTAAAAGTAACACGGAAAAATAAGGGAACTAAAAGACAAATTTCTGCAAAGAAAGAAAATAAAAGACAGAAAAAACAAAAAAATGAAGACAGTTCTGATGAAGATAGTGAACAAGAGATTATAACTCTGCGTGATAGTCCTGAATTGACTGAGTGGGATGACAACGAATGTGCAGGCTGTGGTGAAAACTATGAGGAAACCCTGAGTCAAGATGAATGGCTGCTGTGCATTATCTGTGAACGCTGGTCCCATGAAGGCTGCACCAATTATCCCGATATGTGCGACCGATGCGGAAATACGATGAAAAACGGAAGTTTTTACTTTCATTTAATTGCTTATGTTACTTGTTGATTTCGTTTTGAATGTTTATTTTTTTGTTTGGAAGTGTTAATGATTATTTTTGTTAGGACCATCTCTCCTTACTGGGTGATCCGACTCACCCGTATAGAATGGGAGAGATGGACCGAGGGTACTTTTTTTAATATTTCAATTATTTCCATAAAGATGCTATAATCGTGTGATATTAAAATAAAAAAATGTTGACTATTAATAGTTAGTTAGTTTATCACTAAATTGTTTAATAGTTATTAAGAAATAAAAAAGATATTAAAGTTGAACAAAATGTGGTCCATCTCTCCTGGTTTTACCCTACCAAGTAACATCAGAAGGTATCAAACCCACTCAAGAACGAATACAAGCCATAGTCAGCTACCCGAAACCACAAACAGTTCAAGAACTAAGAAGATTTCTGGGAATGATAAACTTCTACCGTAGTTGTTTACCTCATCAAGCTGAGTACCAACATGAATTAAATAAATATCTACACAACAGCAAGAAGAAAGACAAAACTCCGATACAATGGTCTCAAATAGCAGAAGAAGCCTTTGAGAAATGCCGACAAAGCATTCTCGAGGCAACAACATTGACGCATCCAATACCTAACGCGCCGCTATGTCTATATACCGACGCTTCGAACACTAGCATCGGCGCCGTCCTGCAACAAAAGGTTGACAACACCTGGAAACCACTGGCATTCTTCTCGAAAACCATGAGTGATACGCAGCGACGTTACAGCGTGTACGATCGCGAACTATTAGCAATGTACACAGCTGTGCAACACCTACGACGACTGATAGAGGGCAGTGACCTGACGATATTCACCGATCACAAACCGCTTACGTACTCGCTGACAAGAACGCCAAGTAGCAGCGATACACCACGAAGAGAACGCCAGCTACACTATATTAGCCAGTTCTGCTCAAAGATCGAGTACGTGCACGGTGATAACAACGAAGCGGCTGACGCCTTATCACGTATCGAAGAAATCGACTTATCACACTCCGCAATCGACTACAACCTACTCGCCGAAGATCAAGAGAATGATGAAGAGCTGAAGACCTGCATGTCCAACCCAAATCTTCGATTTGCACCTATCACATTGCCCGGAGGTCAACGACCTATCATATGTGAAACATCGACTGGCAACGTTCGCCCATACCTACCAACAACTTATCGTATCGTAGCATTCAAAGCGCAACACGAACTAAGTCACCCTGGTGTGCGAACAACAAGGAAGATAATGTCAACAAAGTTCTTTTGGCCAAGTATGAACAGAGACGTTGGTGTGTGGGCCAAGTCATGCATCGGTTGTCAGCTCGGGAAAGTGCAACGACACGTTATCAGTCCACTCGGCGAGTTTCAAAAATCAGCGCGTTTCGAACATATACACATGGACATCGTGGGACCGCTACCGCCATCTAACGACTACAGATATTTAGTGACAATAATCGACCGCTGCACTAAATGGCCCGAGGCGATACCTATTCGTGACGTCACCGCCGACACTGTTGCTAAGGCATTACATGAGGGATGGATATCGAGATTTGGCTGTCCATTACGTATAACGACGGATCAAGGAAGACAATTCGAATCGTCGTTATTCAATGCACTGATGAAGAAGTTTGGCATCACAAGAATACGAACTACTGCATACCACCCGCAAGCAAACGGCCAGGTCGAACGTTTTCATCGAACTTTGAAGGCCGCGCTCATGGCTAGAGGCGCCGGCACACACTGGAGCAACGAACTAGCGACCGTGTTACTCGGACTGCGTACAGCTCTGCGAGAAGACACGCAAGTCAGCCCGGCCCTGATGACCTATGGGTCGACACTAAGAATACCGTCAGATTTCTTCGCGCCTACACAGACGAAAAATGATGACGCAGAATTTGTTCGCCAGCTGACCGAGACAATGTCGTCACTCGCTCCTACAAGCAAGTCGCATGTCAACAACAGGAGCACGTTTGTACACAAAGACCTAGCGACGTGTACACATGTTTTCGTGCGCAACGATACCGTGCGAAGTCCATTGACCCCTCCTTACGACGGCCCGTTCAAAGTGATTCAACGAAGCAGCAAGCATTTTACCATCCAGATGCCACTTCGAACTACAGTTGTCTCAATAGACAGACTTAAACCAGCACACCTACTCAGCGAAGAAGAGTGTATTTCTCCAACAACATGCGCGCAACACCAAGCAACGCGCCCTGAGAGCACACCTACCGCGAGCGTCGAGCCGCGGCCGTCACCAACACCTAGCGCGCCGCACGACGCATACGTCACTCGATCCGGCCGCGCAGTCAAACTCAACGTACGCTTCGCTTAGGGGGGAGTGATGTAGTGACACAGTACCTGTCACAGTTACCTTCATACCTCGAACCACCTTACCACCATAACAGTTACCTTCATACCTCGAACCACCTTACCACCATAACAGTTACCAGTACCTCAGAACCAATACCACGTTTTGACATCCATCAAGAAATAGAAATAGAAAACGTTTGACAACCGTTTAAGAAACATGACAATCTCGTAAGAGATAGAATATAGCTCTGGAAGCTATTTGTAAGCGCAAGCAGTAAGCAGAAGCTCCAGCACCCGCCGTGATCTTCACTTCAATCTTCAGGACCGCGCAGATGGAACACGTGGGCTCACGCAGTGCAGAGACGTTCACTCGACGACGGCGCTCCGGGAAAAGGACCGCGAATTACGCGCGACCTTTATTTATAGATTCGGCGGTAATCGCGGCGGATAGTGTCGTGGCAAAACAGCGCCCCGCGCCCCGCGCGCGCCGCCTGACCTATGCCCTCTTGCTATTGGTGGATTTGTGTTAGTAGTAAGATTGTATCACATTAACTGTACTATAGTAGGTTTTTATAAATAAGGTGTTTTTTTGGAAAAATAAAGATAGAATATTCGATACCTTGATCGATCGTCGACATTATACTAGTCCGAGTTTTATTCACGACAGACGAGCCAGTACCCCTGCTCTATTAGCTAATCAATCGCTAAAAGTACATTGACACATGTGTCGCCCGCGCTGACCAATGAAAAACTGAGCGAGGCACTCACCCACTGGTTCAAAAAAACTTACACATTCACACATTGGGAGGTAAGTGTTGGGCCTTAGGGCCAATGCTCACGGAACTTTTTCTGACCCGCCATCGACGCTCGTTTACGCGCTTCAACCCGACTAGCGCGGCGGAAAACGTGCCGTCGCCGTCGACGCGCAGACAACGCGTACATATAAAAAACGCCATGAACACACCAGCAGGTCAAGCAACCCGAAACTGTAAAATTTTCTCAATCAACCTTGAACCTAATGCTGTAGCGATAAAGTTGAAAATCTATTAAAGAAATTTGACAGATTGTAGTAGCTTGATGTGCTGGCATCTGATTCCGATCTATACAGTACGCTGCCGTCAAAAGGAAAAATGATCTACAAAAAAGAGTATCTGACATTTTTTTCGAAATAGAGTTTTACATATTCGGAAACACAAAAAAGACGCATCTATACTGGTTTTTATATTGGATTAAACTTAACGAAAACCTAATGATTCTTACTATAAAAAGACACATCTGCCTTTGTATCTTGTACTTTAAACAGGACAAAATATTTTTTTCTCCATTTCATTATTTCTGTAGATACGTCAATTTTTCCTTACGGCCGCAGTACGGCATGTATCACGGACTTGTAGATTTCCCCTTCAACTTGAAGACATGACTACGGTACTGCTACAATATTTTTTGTTTGTTTTTATGTTCTGGAGCTTTTGTAGACTCTTTGTTATCTGAACATAAAGCCGATCTTCCTGTGAATATCAAACTTTGTTGATGATGTTTTCTAATCCTAATCGTTAATATATTATTGTAGTTTGAATGCTAAAAAATATCAAACTATTGGTTTCAGTACGTGAGCGAAATAGGCAAAGGTGACTCCTACTTAAGCGAACTGATCCGCATCAAGATCCACGGCGTCAATCAAAACAATGTTGCCAATCACATCCAAGTTATACTCAAGAACATTCCCAAAAGCGTTTCTCGAAAGCTGACATTTAGAAGCCACGAGTTCTTTAAAAACGAAATTAATTTCTATGAGAAAGTTCTACCAGCTTTACTGGCATTCCAGTCTTCGAAAGATGTGAAGGACCCTTTTAATAAGTATGCCAAGCCGTTTCTGATGTACTCCGACGGGACCAACGATGTGCTATGTCTGGAGGACGCGAACCTAGAAAATTTCGGAAGCGCTGTGCGGCAAGAAGGCATCGACTTTGAACACTGCAAGCTGACACTCAAAGTCCTGGCACAGTTCCACGCTCTGTCCTTCGCCATGAAAGACCAGAAACCCGAAGATTTCGATGAGATAAGGAGCCAAGTGGAAGAGGTGTACTATCACGATCGGCTATGGAGTTGGTATTCAAGATTTTGGAAAACGATCTCAGGAATAGCGATAGATGCGGTAGAAAAAGAGTATCCAGATTCTGTATACGTGGAAAAGATTAAAAAGTTTGCCGTCCCTGAGAGGTATCAGGACATGGTCGCTGCCGCTACTAAGTCTACAGATACGGGTGTGATCTCACATGGAGACTCATGGACGAATAATTTCCTCTACAAATACGCGGGAGATCGTCCAGTTGACGCGAAAATAATAGATTTCCAACTGTGTAGATGTGCCTCACCCGTGCTTGACTTGTCGTTCATGATATATGCGTGCACCACTCAGGACTTGAGAGAGGAACATTATGACGAGTGGTTGAAGTACTACTATGAGGTGCTGTCCACTCAGATCATTGCTCTGGGCACTGACCCCGACAAGGTGTACTCGTGGGAGGTGTTCATGAGTGAAATAAAAAAATACTCCTACTTCGGTTTGGCGTTCAGTTTCGAATCGACACCGTTCATCGTTCTGGCCCCGGAAGACGCTGTGAATATGGAAATGAAGGTAATGATTTGATTTAAATCTTGTCTATCAACAAGCCATGTGCCCAATGGGATTTCTCATCGGCAAAAATGACCTTCCGTACAAACTCCCATCCCCTATTGAACTCCTTTAGAGTTGAATTTTCAAAAATTCTTCCTTAGTGCACGTTTACATTACATAATGAACTCTTGTGATAAATGTCATGCTTCTAAACCTAGCGGTTTAGGCTGTGCCTTCTCTGTCAGTGAACGAATGAGATTCTATTAAGTAGGTAAATGACCTGCAACGGTCTACCCGCGCTGTGCCTTCCGAGTGTGTTTCGGGCTCATGGGCCATCCGTCCTGCGAGCAATGTGTCATTTGCCACTAGGGCCTTTTCACACTGATGATTTGTGAACGAGCACGCCACGAGTGCGCAACTTGATCGCCGCGTTTTCATAATATTGTACACTCGCGTGAATCGCTCTCGTTACACAAACGCGGCGACCACGTTGAACACTCGTGGCGTGATCACTGCGTATGCGTAGCGCTCACACGTAACGTTCACAAATCGCTTCGCTGGGAACGCTCGCAATTCGTCAGTGTGATAAGGCCCGGATGCGAAAAGCACAGGACGGATGTCGCGATGCTTGGGGAAGCCTGTATCCAGCGGTGGACATCGTTCGGCTGAATGATCCTGATGACGATGAATGAAGGGTGCTATAGTTCTGGTCGGTACATTGCATTCAACACGGTTTCTTGAACAACAAAGCCGACCCGAAGCAATTACCACACACTGCTTTTATTCATTCGGGTAGCGAACTCCGTTCGGATGTGTGACTTTATAATATTCGATTTTGCCGCCCAGCTTTGCCGAATCGTGTGTCCCGAATAGTGAAGAAGAGTGTGTAGCTTCCCTTAGAGTCAGTTTCCACGGCTCTTGTTTATTTCTCTACATAAGCTTCTAAACTGGCCATACTTTTACAGCAATTCGTATTTGAAATTTCAACTATAATGTAAGGGTTAGTTTCTACTAACCGGATCCTCGCAGATGCTTGAGCACTTTTTAAATTGCACTGAATAAGTGTTGGGAGATCGGACGGGTGTGGCCTAACTGGCGTCGGAGCATGACGCTTATTTTGTTTGAAAGTTCATAAAGTAAGCTTACTTTTTTGTATGGTACAAAACAACCTATCCCGTAGCTATTCACAACGGTACGATTCTTTACCGTATCGACAATGACGCTCGTTCGATAACCTAATTTCTGAACCGAAGGACTGGCAAAACGCTAATCACAGATCCGTGTGGAAGGTTTTTTTTTAACCGATTGTAAGTGTGTTTAGGGTGAACGCTACAAAATGTAGTAAATAGATAATCGTGGTAGAAAAAAGTGATACATAGATGATATTTATTGGGTATTTCATTAAGTGCAACTATAGAATGTACATCAAGGTATTAGGGACTATTAACAAAAAAAAAAGGTAAACAATGATTTTATTATTGAATTTATCTGGTTACTATTAAACTTGCTTTGTAAACTTCAACTTTCTGTCTAACCGGGAAAATAGTTTTTCTTCAATTTCAAATTAAAATTTTTAAATTCATTATTTGTTTGTGAAGAGAAGAATTTTTACAGAAAAATGGGTATAAGTATTTTATCAGTGCGTATTATCTACATCGCCACATGCGAACTACGCACCACACTGACGTCACGCAAAATCCTGCATCGCGCAATCAGATTTTACCGCGCGACTTGCATATACAGGGTGGCGATTAGGTTATCACATTAATTGAAACTACATATTCAGGACATGACTGTGGTCCTCTACGTTGAAATTTTTTGCCGGTTATTATATATAAAAAAAATGCTATTCCATACATTTTGACCACGTAGGTATTGCGCTTTTGTAGGAAACAACAGTTTTTCTTTATAATAACCAACGAAAAATTTCAACGCAGTGGGTTCCAGAATCATGTTCTGAGTACGTGGTTTCAATCAATGTGTTAACCTAATCGCCACCCTGTATACAACGTCCCGACATCAATCGTCGGGCAGTAGCCAGACACAACACCCGTCTGGTCGGAAGATCCACCCTTTTCTATGGAGCATGAGTGAACTTTACACCCTGTTCCTCATACCTCTCTATACTGGTAACCTCGAACAAGGACATTGACGCAGCCTTCGAGCAGTTAGTTCAGCGTGACGTCATCATCTTCCACAAGCTTTCGAGCGGCGAGCGCAACACCCGTCTGGTCGGAGGATCCTCCCTTTTCTTTGGAGGATGAGTGAACTTTACACCCTGTTCCTCATACCTCTCTATACTGGTAACCTCGAACAAGGACATTGACGCAGCCTTCGAGCAGTTAGTTCAGCGTGACGTCATCATCTTCCACAAGTTTTCGAGCGGCGAGCGCAACACCCGTCTGGTCGGAGGATCCTCCCTTTTCTATGTAGGATGAGTGAACTTTACAACCTGTTCCTCATACCGCTATATTTAAACAATTACAATTTTCATGCTGTTTGCTCATTTGCATGTCATAAAACGTCATTGAAAATGCATATTTGCAGAAAAGAGTGTCATTGGAGCAGCGTCAGATGCTCTTTGCATTCATGCAAGGTCATGAGGACTTTGCCCGGGGCCGTGTCTCAGGACAGGATGCAGCCCGCACCAAGAAAGTGCTGTTAGAGGAGCTGGCAGAACAGCTAAACGCATTGGAGTCGGGGTCTACAAAGACTCCGGAAAATTGACTCAGAGTAGGAAAAGGAGAAGGAGGAAAAATCTAATCGTAAATCGGTACTTATTGTTTTAGAAATTGATTACCTCTTATGAAGCTTGGCTTATCTTACGGTCACTGGGTCATCTTACTACTCGTAATCTTACTTCTATTTCAGAGTTGGCAAGACTGGAAGTCCGACACAAAGGCCAAAGCCCTAAAATTAAAAAAAGTTCAGGGCTGGCACTGGTGGTGTACCTTTTCCAGCTTATGTCCTTTGGAGGAGAACTTAGTACAGTTTTTTGGAGTGGAGATGGTGAAAGAGCTGCAGGGAGTGGTAGATCCACTGCAGGTAACTAAACTCTTTGATATTCAAAGTAGTCACTTTTTACATTTCAAAACACATACAAATATTCATATTTTATCAAAATTAGGTGTATGAAGCTCATTCCATGTCGGAAGAGAATAGTAGGGACCATGAAGAACTCCCCTCCCCCTGTTCCTCAACCCCAGGTTTCCAGACCCAATTCCCGCGATGATCCATTACATGGCATCTCCCTCGGCAAGCAGCAGCACTGGCGGACATGGCTTCTGGGATGCTCTCTATCGGAGCTGCCCTGCTACTTTAAATGACTCCGACCTCCCTAGCGGTTCGCCGACCTTCCTAGCGGAATCAGCTTGGTATGCTACGCTGCCAACACGCTGGTCCTGGGGCAGAGGAGATCGCACCAGGCGGCGGCCGAGCTAGTGATAAGCGGGGTTGCGATAATCCTCGAGAGGATCCGGCGATTGGGACTCGAGGTAGCCCTGCACAAGTCCAAGGTCATGTGTTTTCATGGTCCTCGGAACGCGCCACCGTCGGGTTCCCAAATAACGGTAGGAGAGGTTCACATCGGCGTCGAGCCCACGATGAAGTACCCGAGACTCGTACTCGACAGCCGGTGGAACTTCGTGGAGCACTTACGACGTTTGGCTCCCAGACTGGAGCGGGCCGGGGATGCCTTGAAGCGGCTATAGCCCAATCTAGGGGGTCCAAGCGCCTCCTGCCGGAGGCTCTACGTGGGGGTCGTGCGGTCCATGGCCCTTTACGGGGCACCGGTGTGGGCGCGCGTCCTTGGGGCGGCAATCAGCCCGCTGATTGAACGCGTCCCAAAGGGTCATGGCCATCCAGTTAGTCCGGGGATACCGCACGGTCTCCGGTGAGGCGGCGAGCCTCTTTGCCGGATTGCCGCCGTGGGATCTGGAAACAAGAGTCCTCGTATACATATGGGAGTAGTGCTAGGAGGGAAAATGCTGGGGCGTAACTCCGCTGCCGCGAGCAATCATGGCACAGCGGACAGAGCTCCGGCGGATCTCATGGCGACATGGAGAGTGCGACTGTCGCAACCCATTGCTGCGCACGCCACAATTGCGGCGATAAGTCCTCTCTTTGAGGAGTGGTTGGCGAGGTGCCACGGCGTCCTCACCTTCCGCCTGACGTAGATCCTTATCGGACACGGTTGCTTCGGGAGGTTCCTGTTCTGGATAATGCGGGAGGAAACGCCCGGGTGTTAACAGTTAACATTGTGTGGATCGCCCGAAGGATACGGTGGAGCATACGGTGGAGGTCTGCCCGGCTTGGGCGGAGCACCGCCGTGTCCTCGCGGAGGTGATCGGCGGCGGCGATCTCGCGTCCGACCCCGGTCCAGGCCATGGTACGGAGAGTGAGTGCATGGGAAGCAGTCACCTCCTTCTGCGAAGCAGTAATGCTCGCGAAAGAGGAACGCGGAACCGCACATGTAAGTTTATGCGTAATAAACTATTTTGATTTTAATAAAAATAACATTTCGTTGCCTTTCATTGACTTCACAAGGGAATTTAATCCACTTGCAAAGTACTTGAGAAGTATTTGGTGTCTCTGTGTCTGCGTAGTGGTCTCTGTTATGGTCTTTGAAACAGATGCCTGACCCATACTAATGAAGGCTTTCTGATAACAAGGGTGTTATCAGAAAGCCGATGGGAGGGATGCCATCATTAGTACCATAAAAGTGTAGGGCAGTTAACACCAATAATAGAGTAAGCACGTTACATGAATAAAAGCTTATTAAAACTTAAATGCATCCACATCTTTATTATATAATAGGTTGGGGAAAAAGTTTCTTCGCATTTTTTAAGAAAATTCAAAACATTTTTAATATAGTTTATTTACATTTAACTAAAGTATGTAGGTACCATTTTGTTCGATAACTTTTTGCCATCTTGTAGGTAGGGTCATGATCCCATTGCTATTTTGGGGCTTCAGGTCAAAATACCGCGACAAGTGGTTTTGGCAGTCCTCTCGTGATGTTAACCTGACACTGCCTAAAGAATTCTGAAGAGACCGAAACAGGTGGAAATCTGAAGGTGCAAGGTCAGGACTATACGGCGGATGCGTTAACACCTCCCAGCCAAACTCTCTTAATTTTTGCTGAGTGGCTAAAGATGTGTGAGGTCTAGCGTTATCATGATGAAAAACTACACCCCTTCTGTTGATTAATTCCGGCCGCTTTCTCTCAACTTCTTGCTTTAATCTCATCAGTTGTTCGCAGTAGAGTTCAGAATCGATGGTCCTGCCTGGTGGTAACAGCTCATAATGAATAATGCCCTTCCAATCCCACCACACACACAGCATCACCTTGTTGCGAGTTAACCCGGGTTTCGCCACAGTCTGCGAAGCCTGACCGGCCTTTGATCACGACCTTTTTCGCACGTTCTTGTCATACGTGATCCACTTTTCATCACCAGTTATCAGCTTCTTCAAAAATGGTTCGGTTTCATTACGTCGTAATAAAGAATCACAAATGAGTACACGGTTCATTAGGTTTCTTTCAGTGAGCTCGTGAGGTACCCAAATGTCGAGCTTTTTTGTGTACCCAGTTTTTTTCAAATGCGCCAAAACTGTTTTGTGGTCAATTTCCAGTTCTTCAGCTACGTCGTAACTACTGATATGCCGATCTTGCTCCACTTTTTCAAAAATGGCATCCATTTTATCCGTAATAGGGCGACCAGAGTGACGTGCATCTTTGACATCAAAATTTCTGGATTGAAAACGCTTAAACCAAATTTGTGCTACTCTCACAGACACTACACTAGGTCCATAAACATCGCAAACTTTTTTCGCGGCTTGCGTTGCATTTTTACCTTTTTTGTAGTAAAATTTTAAAATGTATCGAATTTCTTCATTAGATTCACTCATCTTGACGGTACGAAAATCACACATTTTCCTAATTTGAATTTGGAATTATGTTCTTTAAAATTTAAACTTTCAATGATACCAAAACCAGCCAGATACAAATAGTATAGTCAAAGAGATTTTATTACAAGTTCATACATACTATAATGCGAAAAGACTTTTTCCCCAACCTAATATTAGTGTGGGTTAGAATAGTTTGAATTTGTGCCTGGTTGACGGCAATAGTGTATTAATATAATACGTGGGTGTATTAAACCACCTCTTCGTAACCCTTTTCTAAGTGATGTTGTGTGATGACATTACTTATTATACCGTTAAAGATTATATTGAGGACAAAAAGGCTTGGGATTGAACTGCTCCAAATTTTATTTTATTCTTTTATTTTTGCATACTGAATGTTGACATGACTATTTACTTTGTAAAGTATTATATTATTTTAATTTATTGTGAATGTGAAGACTATGTAGGTCATTGCTTTTTTGTTTGTTTTATTTTTTCTCTCAGTTATTTTTAATCATCGTCTGGCAGTTTGAGTAATTTATGCGGCCTACCCCAATGTCCTTTCTTTGGTATTGTTCGTCGAATCGTTGAGCTCCTTAAGTTCTGAGTTGAGCTGCGCGATTACTGACAAATGCGTGCACTGACTGGACAGGTCCTCTCAATCTGTGTGGTTCTTTCCTCAAAAGACCATTTCAGACACCAATCTACATGGTCTTCACATGAAGTGACCAAGATTATGTCTGGACTTTATAAGAGACTGTGACCTCTGAGTTTGTTTCGGCCTTTCTTCTCAGAGTAGTCAGATAGGAAACGCCGACCTCATCTATGTAGTTTAAAAAAAAAAGACGTGGTTGACTTGTAATAGTGTTTGTACAAAGCTACTTACAGAAATAAAAATCATTTATCATTTATCATTACATTATTATGTAGTAATTTTACTTAATTTTAGTTCTATTGGGATTGCGGGTGATGAGTGCGTGTTACCAAAGTAGGGCTTCATTTCTCTGATAAGGCTATGGGCTATGGGCCATGTCAGGTGTTAGCCTGTACACAGACTGAAAGCGCAGATCTGCAAACGGATCCACCGTCCCTTAAGGTCCGATAGAGATAAGATAATTTAATTCGTCCAAAACATGAGTAAGTATACCCATGACATGCAAAATGTAACAATAAAATTATTTCACAGTCATGTTTTGCTACTTGGTAACTACAAATATAAATAGGTAGGTTATAACTAAACATCAAATAATATATTATTTGATAATTGATTTAACAATTTTTTTTTTTTTTTTTTTTTTATTTGTGATGGGTTTGCTCTTGACTCTAGTCTAGGTCAGAGGTGACAGAGACAAAGTCGACGATGGAGTGAGCTTACCCAGAAGAAGCCTGTTCACTCTCACTTTGAAGAGATTAGGGTTGTATACGTTCGGAAACACAGACGCAGGTAGTGAGTTCCACTCTTTTGCTGTGCGCATTATAAAAGACATTTGGAAGCGCTTAGTGCGAATTGGTGGAATAGCAACCAGGTAGGGATGGTAACTGGCAGTGCGTCTAGATGTCCGGTGGTAGAAGGGGGCCGGTGGAATGAGGTCGTGGAGTTCTCGGGCACACTCTCCGAAGTACAATCTGTAGAAGACCGACAAGCAGGCAACCTTGCGGCGATGAGCCAAGCAATGAAGCTTGGCATCCACCAGTTTTACGTCGCCAATGAGCCTCTTAGCTCTGCGTTCCACCGAGTCAAGCGCGGCTAGTTGGTACTTAGCTGATCCATCCCAAAGGTGACTGCAATACTCCATGCAGGATCGGACTTGCGCTTTGTAAAGGGTTAAAAGCTGTCCAGGCGTAAAGTATCGCTTCACCCTATTTAGGATGCCCAGTTTCTTGGCCGCAGTTTGGGCCTTGTACTCGATGGTGGCGCCGAAGTTGAGACCAGATGTCAACTCCATGCCTAGGAGCTCAAGTCGATCAGTTACAGGAACAGATGTACCTCGAAAAGTAGGAGTTAGGGCGAAACGACTCTTTTTAGCGGTAAAAAGACACGCCTGCGTTTTGGTGGCGTTAAAAGAGACCAGATTATCATCACCCCACTGGGAGACAAAGCTTAAGGTCAAATCTGTCCGCTCTACCATGGCCTCTCTCAAGGAACGAACTTCAGCCCCGCTGGTTTTTGCGCTGGACAAGTATCTCTCTGAAACTGTACTGTCATCTGCGTACCCAACAATACCAGGCCGAAGCAGGTCATTGATGTGCAGCAGGAAAAGAGTTGCAGAGAGAACAGACCCCTGAGGAACTCCGGCATCAATAGCCATAAGGTCAGAAGAGCAGCCATCAACAACTACTCTAATCGACCGTTCACTAAGGAAATCTGATATCCAGCTACAAAAATCAGCTGGGATGCCATAAGCAGGAAGCTTGCTGAGCAGAGCAGCGTGCCAGACCCTGTCAAAGGCCTTCGAGATGTCAAGCGATACAGCCAGTGCTTCGCCGAGTTTCTCGATGGCTTCGCCAAAGCAGTGCGTGACATACACAAGAAGATCGCCAGTTGACCGTCCCCGGCGAAAGCCATATTGACGGTCACTGAGGAGATCATTGTCTTCAAGGTAGTTCAGCAACTTATTGTTCAGTACCCTTTCCAAAACTTTGCACAGAATGGAGGTAATGGCGATCGGACGGTAATGGGCAGGGTCTGCACGGTCGCCTTTTTTGGGCACTGGTTGTACATTTGCAAGCTTCCAGGATTTCGGCACCGTTCTTTTTTCAAGAGAGAGGCGGAACAAACGTGTCAATACAGGAGACAGTTCAGGCGCACACTGCCTCAACACTCTCGCTGGAATGCCGTCAGGCCCGCTGGCCTTGTTCACGTCTAGACTGCACAATACTCTTCGGACCTCTTTAATGTGTACTGCGATCTCCGGCATCGAGGAGTCACAATGAGGTACAGTAGGTGGTTGCTTTGAGCCAGCATCCAGACGTGAATTGCTTGCGAAGAGAGATGCAAATAAATTTGCCTTCTCAGTTGCAGAGTGAGCCAGCGACCCATCAGGTTTCATCATAGGAGGTAAAGTGGGACGACAGAAATTCGTTTCAACCGCTTTAGACAGGGACCAGAACTGTTTACTACCCGGAGGGTGCGAAGCCAGCCTGGCCCCGATATGTCCGACATGGTCAAAACGTGCCCTACGCAAAACCCGCTTGCAGAACTTGGCGGCAGAATTAAAGGCTCTCTTCCTCGCGCGAACCCTGCGCGCGAGGAAGAGAGAATTAAGTAAACATCCAAATTAAAATTATAATGTACTAAGAACAGTGTCATCAACTCATCACAGATAATAAAATTAGTCAATTAAACGTCAAAGTAAATAAGAATACACAAATTAGATTAATTTATCTTTCAGAAATTCGTCTGTGCTGTAATAGGCTTTTTCTATAAGAAGGCTTTTTAACCTAGGTAGTTACTTGTTAATTTTCGTACTGTATATTCCCTCCAATATTTTGGCAACGTATTATAACGGAATGGTGCCATACAGAATATACTTTTACGCATTAAAGTGGTCCTGGATCTCTAGGAATGCAAAGTTTGCTATTGTCGCGTCTATTCAGAATTATTTTAGCTGACAATAGGGGAAATGGTGTGGGTTTGATTTGACAAATATAATGATCTCTAAAATGTATGTACAAAGATGGAAGAGTTAATATTTTATATTTTTTGAAAAAGGGTTTGCAGCTCTCGGTAACCTGAAGTCCAAACGTAGTTCCCAGGCACCTGTTTTGGATTTTAAAAATGGCATCCTTATTTGTCGAATTACCCCAAAAATCACTCCGTATCTTATGTTGGAGGACACTAAGCCGTGATAGGCAGCAGCGCATCAATATGTAACAATGTCTGCTGCCTCTGTTGATCACACGCGGCACGCCGACGCTCTCTGGATCGCACAATCACGTACTCCATCTACCCAAATAGTTGAAATCAAACTAGAACGAATTTAAGTGTTACGTATGTAACCACCTAAAATTATACAAGGTGTAACTTAAATAACGCACAACCTCTTCAGGGGTCATTGTACTCATCATTATGAACAACTTTTACTATGGGACCAAACCTGAATTCGCGAAAAAAAAATCTGCTGTTAATAGGTTGTGTGTTATTTAAGTAACACCTTCTGTAGGTAAATAAATATACTTGGATGTATGCAGCGGTCAAAATAATAATAAAACTTTACATACATTATGTATATATACTTTAGATAACGCCTAAATTACTTTATTTTTACACAATTTTTTTTCTTCTTTCTTGGCAATTGAGCCGGTGTCGACTATTCTGCCAGCGTCACGTACAGAATATTTGTTGTTCGATATAACTTATGACAGCAAATACCTGTCGGAAGAATTGATGTCTTCATATCGTATATATGAACTGTCAAAATTGTACGGTTTCGGATTTTTGAATAGCGTTTAGAGGACTTCGTCGATAACATTGGCGTTCGATAAGGCACGAAACCGTATCGTATCGTTGTGAATAGCTATGCTGGGAGAAAAAAATATCTATAGTGTATATTGAAATACACATCGAGGTATTTTCAACTATTTATTCTATTAAATCTATTTATTTTAACTTAATATGGTGTGTTTGTTTTTGTCTGTCATTTATTATGACTCGGACGCATGATCTACTACGCCAAAGTTAGAAATATATAATTACTCCTGCATTGTTGTATGGACTGTGTCTTCAAGTGGCGTTGGAACAAGAGGGTATGTTATTTATTAGTGTTTGAATAAAACTCTGTTTCTGAGATGATAATATTCAGCCTGTATTGTCTCACTGTAGGGCAAAGGCCTCCCTTTCTTTAAAGGATTCAAAAAATCAAAAAATCAAAAATCAAAAATGTTTATTTCGTTATGACACGTTATACAATGTTATACAGTTGGTGGCGTCCCCTTTTAAGCAAATAGTTGCCTGTACCAGGAGGCGCCGCTCTTTTATATCATACGAGTGTAATAAGTTACAAAACAAAAGTGTAAATGAATAATTAACAGTCTAATAATTCTAGTTTTTTTTTTAGTTTTTTCACAAGTCTGTTGGTGTGTGTGCGTGTGTGTGTGTGCGTGTAAATTATTTGAAGGATTCCTTCAAATAATTCTCTCTTCTTTTAAAGATCTCCTTTAAAGGATTTAAAAATCGAACCATTGAAAAAGAAAACATAAAATAACTGAAAACTGTATTAAACTATCGCTTTTTGTGTCAAAAAAAAAAAAAAATAAACCATAAATCATACTTTATTTTCATCAAAACTACAATAATTACCGCCCTTACGGGATAGGTACCTACATCTAATGGACATGAAGCGGCAAGAGTGAGAAAAGTCCTATCCACCGATCAGGACCGAACTCTCAGCGCGCTGAAAAAACTCGACAACTCATACATACTAACCAACCATGAAACCAGTAAGGTTCTTCTCGAGAATGACTTCCCAGACAGTAAACTCCTAGAGGACAGAACGTGGGAGGCTAAACCAGAGTGGACCCCAACGGATCAAGACTGGTCTAGAGCACACAATATACAGGGTGTCTGGTGGCAGATTTAGGTTTTCAAAATAAAATAAAATAAATACCTTTATACGTATAGTTTTAATAAAAGTGTTAAAATACAGAGTCATAATGCGGATTTTATTTTTTAAATATGATGTCATCCAAATGTCTTCCATCTTGTTGCACACACTGTTCAAAACGGAGTCTCGTATTCCGCGCCACACGCTGCAGTAAACTCGGTTCAATTGCGCCGATTTCTCGCCGAATATTTTCTTTTAAG
The DNA here is from genome assembly GCA_948252095.1 of Dicycla oo. NCBI lineage: Eukaryota > Metazoa > Arthropoda > Insecta > Lepidoptera > Noctuidae > Dicycla > Dicycla oo. Next base: position 1,824,056 of record OX411733.1, read on the forward strand.
TCCACAACAGTTCGCGGATTGTTGGTGTAGACTCGCGCTTTGAGGTAGCCCCACAAAAAAAAATCCATTGGGATTAGGTCGGGGGACCTTGGTGGCCACGGGATGTCCCCAAAGCGACTAATCAGTTTTTCAGGGAAATTTTCGCGCAACAAATCCATTGAAGCTCTGGCCGTGTGTGCAGTCGCACCATCCTGTTGAAACCACGTGTGTGATGAGAACGATGGATGAGCTCGCAGGCTCGGCAAAAAGAAATTCGAAATCGTGTGTCGATAATTCTCACTACTGACATTAGTCGAGTGGCCCCGTGCATTTTCAAAAAAAAAAAAATGGCCCAATTATCCCACTCGCGGATAAAGCGCACCAAACAGTTACCCTTGGGCAATGTAATGGTTTTTGGTGTTTCAATCGAGGATTGCGAGTTCTTAGAGCCCAGTAACGACAATTTTGCTTGTTAACGTGTCCGTTTAGATGGAAATGAGCCTCGTCACTCCAAAAAATTGAATTCGCAGTGCGAAAACGCTCCAACATGGTTTCACAAAAAAATTTGCGTGACACAAAGTCATTTTCTTTTAATTCTTGAATGTCCCTTTTCAAAATTTCATGAACAATCGCTCTTGGAAGTCCCAGTGAAGCTGCCCTTTTCCGTATTGAAAGTCGTGCATTTTCACGTAAACTCCGTTCCACCAGTGCGATGTTTTCCGGGGTCCTTGACGATCGACTAGGCCCTGGCCGTGGTGTGTTCATAGCCGAAGCAGTTGCGCGGAACCTCTCCACCCACGAACGAATTAAATTCACACTCGGTCCATCGCTTATCCGTCGAATATTGAAATGTGAACAAAACTGCCGGCGAGCGAGTACGTAAGAATCGTGGCTCTTGAAAAACGCTTCGATAGCGAATGCGCGATGCTCACCCGACCACTGCGACATCGTGACTGAGAAATCCGCACGATCAGTGGTTCTAATGACACCACCTGCACCCTCCCCCCCGCACCGTTTATAACTTTTTGAAATATTCGATTTTTAAAATGTAAATCTGCCGCCAGACACCCTGTAGTAACAAAAGACCGGATAAAGTGGGCTGTCAACACGTTTCAGCCGTACAAGTACGCAGGGCTGGATGGCCAGCCCTGCTGCAGTGGGGGTAGATTTGTGTGGGGTATATTTTGTGTCTTTCTCATGTTAGCGAAAAAAAATGCACTGTAGTGAAGTGCACTTTTTAAACAGATACTTATTCAGTGAAATTTAAAGGTGCTCGAGCATCCGCGAGGATTCTCCCGTTTGGTTGTAACTAACCTTGCATTATAGTAATTTCAAATACGAATTGCTGTAAAAGTATGGCCTGTTTATGTAGAAAAAACCGGCCGAGTGCGTGTGGGACTACGCACAATGAAGGGTTCCGTACTTAGGATGAATTTATCCCAAGAACAAACTTAACATTGTAGTTAAAAAACATGTTCTCCCATACATTCTAACTGCAAATGTCATTTTGCAAATGTTACTTATTTTAAGACCATAGACTTCTTATAGATTTTCCTGTAATCTATAGGTATAGAACTATTTCCTGTATTTGTTCCAAAATTTTAGGCTAAGTACTTTCAGAGATAAGGGGGGGAATGGTCGATTTTCGTCTATTTTCTTAAATAACTTTAAAACAATTTATTTTAAAATTATAATTAAAAAAATATAATCGAGACCCTCACAATAAGCCCTTTCATTTGATATGTCACACGGTACCGTTTGCAAAACTTTTTTTAAATTTCTTATTTGCCCCCACAAAATTGACCCCCATATTCAAAATTCATTTATTTACGGTACACATCCGTGTTTGGGTCACAGAAATACATAAGTGTACCAAATTTCAACTTAATCGGTCCATTAGATTCGGAGCAAATTGACTGTGACAGACGGACAGACACACGAGTGATCCTATAAGGGTTCTGTTTTTTTCCTTTTGAGGTATGGAACCCTAAAAATTAAATAAGAACCTTATTTACACAAAGTATGATGCGAGTTTTAATTAATTTGCTTCTATATTTTGTTACAGGGCGACCAAAAGATGAATATTGACGACGTGTGGCAGATGGGACCTTTTAAAACCAAGGAAGGGAGACTAAGGGAAGCGAACAACGTGAAACATTGTGTCGACATGGGATACATATAAAATTTATTGTTTAAACTGCGGGGTAATTGCGTAACACATAACATGACAATTGATCGCAATTCCTATCATTTTGACAGTTCAGCCTTCAAACCCATGAAGCAATGTATTAGGAATTTTCTTCAAAACCGTCGGATTGTGATTGAAAGTGTGTTACGCAATTAGGTGCTGGTTTGTAGGATGCGTACTATGGCCAATGGACGGAAGATATGGATTCAAACATTCTTCTAAAGCTGGCATAGTCACCCATCGCCATTTTGATTTGACTTTTTGAAGTTGCACCGCGCGGTAATACTGGTATAAAAAGGGGTCATTGTACTGCCTGAAATGGCGAAAAAATAATCAGCTGTTTCCTACATTTATGTTCACATACAAAATGATAAAATGTAGGGAACCGCTGATTATTTTTTCGCGTATCGGAATTTTCTATGGTAAACAGTTTTGCCTTTAGTCTAAACAGTTTTTTCAATATATATGTAGGTAAATAGTCTTGTCTTGACTGTGGTCGGCGTAACCTTGTCCAAATTCGGCCTTTTAGGGCCAGTTTCCACCAAAAGGAAAAATACTCGGAGATGCTCGAGCACTTTTTAAATTTCTCTAAATAAGTAACAGTTACTTATACAGCGAGATTTAAAAGTGCTCGAACATCGCGAGGATTTTACCGTTTGGTGGGTGCTGATCCTTACGCGCTCAGCGATATACAAGAAGCTAATACATTCCATCCAGAAGCGCGCATGTTACGCCCGTAAAACGCCTTATTACGTCATTATGACATGACAACTTTCTCCGGTTAACTAAAACACTACAGTCCTTTCAAAGTTATATTACCTCTGACAGCAGCAAAACAATAGCAACCTTATTGCTACAATAATTAAGATCATTTTAGATTGATGCAAAATCAGAAGGGGTAAAATAACTGTGAAAAGACTACTACCTATATTTGAATTCGGAATCTTAGCTCTCTGCTCGATCCGGGATCATTAAGTTTTGTGAACACAAACTCAATATCCTACATGACAAAGTTCGAATTCCATTGCAACAAAATTTTGTTAGAACCTCTTTATTATAAACGGTCAATCAAAAAACAACTTACTACTTAACACTAGAATAGATAATTAATTTATTATTTATTTATTTATTTAAGTGGCAATACTGCCAGTATTCTTAATCAATATAATATATATCGTTGGATCTCATGGCTAGGTAATAATAGCCGCACGGGTCGATCGTTCAGGTTCAGCTACGCTTGCCGCGGACGGTCCGTGGATGGGTGATGGGTGATCTTTACATACCGAGACCCCTCTGTGCCTCGGAAAGCACGCTAATGCTCAGTTCCTATAAACAAAAACGAATCGTTTTGCTTACCAATGGTAGCTTCTTTTTATTGCCAAACTGGACACATAAATAGATTCGTAAGCTAATTTTACCTGTGATAGCTACTTCCATATGGGAGCTATGAGGTCTTTGCTTCATTATTGGTAAAACACGACAAGAGTATTAATTTTAACCAATAACGGTTCGTAAATTATAGGAATCGGCCATAAGCTGTTGGACCTGGCTGTCATTCGTTGGTCCCGGCTGTCATTAGTTGGTCCCGGCTGTCATTCGTTGGTCCTGGCTGTCATTCGTTGGTCCTGGCTGTCATTCGTTGGTCCTGGCTGTCATTCGTTGGTCCCGGCTGTCATTCGTTTTCACTATGCAAAGTATGCAAATATAAGATTAAGTTTAGTAATCTATCTGTATTTATACACATTATAAATTAGTCGCTTCTCGTGCCTGTCTGTGTGACCGCGTTATTCTTATAAACTGCACAGCGAACTGTAATGCAGTTTTCAACATCATAATTATAGACAATTTATTCCGGATGGTTTATGAAGGCTGTTTCATTTTGTTACCTCTCGCTCACACGTGACCAAATTTTTAAGAAAGTTAAATGAAAAGATGCTTTTTTGAAAAATGTAAGTAATCTATCAGTGAACTAGTAAACAATATTAATTTAATAGATAATTATTAAAAACGCATTTTTATTGTGTCATTTATTTCAAAAACATCAGAAACAGATCATAATACTTTTTGAGCTGATTTCATTAGATAACACAATAGAAATGTGTTTTTAATAATTACCTATTAAATTAATATTATTTACTAGTTCGCAAATTGATTACATTTTTCAAAAAGGCATCCTTTCATTTAATAATCTTAAAAATTTGGTCACGTGTGAGCGAGAGAGGTGACAAAATGAAACAGCCGTATTAATTTTTAACCGACAAAAAGGAGGTTCTCAATCCAACTATGTTTTTTTTTTATGTATGTTACGCGATTACTGAAAGACGGATGGACCGATTTGGAAAATTCTTTTTTTGTTTGAAAGGTTCCTAGTTGGTCCCATATAAAATTTATTATTTTTGCTTGGGTAGTTTTTGAGTTAGCTTCAATTCATGCGTATTTTTCCCACTTAGTATTTATGTGGATGATGTTTTAATAACTTCTTATCACTGTTATTTACATAGCAGGTAGCGGTATTCGAATTTGTGTGGGGTAGGCACCACAACTAAAAATTGAAAAATAAAAACTTTTTAGCAAAAAATAAAACCGACTTCCAAGACGAATCACCACAAAGAAGAAGAAGAAAAAACGAAAATACTAAACCAAAGACACCGACTACCGAAATTAAAGTTATTTTTCACTGATTCGTTTTGGAAGTTGGTTTTATTTTTTGCTAAAAAGTTTTTATATTAATCTCGATGTTTTTTCAAGTCGTAAAAACAGTATCAAGCAGGGGCGGGTCGCTAGTATTTTATAATTACTTGTATTATCTAAGATTGGATATTCAAGTACTTAATGATATTGAGTTTCAAGTATAGGTACTTACTACACTTGAAAAGCCAATCGAGATAATTTACATGTATTGTATTGCCATTTAATCAACTAGGTATCTACTTTAGCGTTATCAGATAGGAATCAAGTGGTTGGGAATGTCCCCATCCTCAAGTACCTAGCCTTTTCCCAACTATATCGGGATCGGCTTCCAGTCTAACCGGATGCAGCTGAATACCAGTATTTTACATGGAGCGACTGCCAATCTGACTTCCATAACCCAGTTACTGGATACGATACCCTTTACTACAGTAGCCACGAAGACTGTGAGACCGGTTGTCACACTTTCGGGCTTTTGCTACCCATACAGATAGTGCAATCCACGAAGACGTGCCCCACTCTTCTTCCTATCTCGCTCGCACTCGCACTTGCTTGCACTTGTCCTTTCACTGTAAGCGTTTAGGAGGAAGAGTGGGGCGCGTCTTTGTGGATTGCGCTATCTGTAACTACTGTCAAAGATCTACACATGACAGCTGGGGCCAACGGTTTAACGTGCTTTCGGAGGCACGGAGGGGTCTCGATATGTAATGGATGGTCACCCCCCCATCCACGGACCGGCCTCGGAAAGCGTAGCTTAAGCTTGGAATGACGCGTGCGACTGTTAGTATGAAACCACGAGCCTCTCTAATTGGGAATGTTCCCATTTACTGTTAAATTCAGTACCATTTATAATATTATAAATAGCCACAAAAATACAGTATTAAATAAACTGGTGAATAGCTTTTCACTTTCCTATGATAATCTTGCCATGAACGCTAACACACAAAATATTATGAATACTTAAGTAGTATTATCATATACGTTGTTTTACTAAAACAATACTTTAGGCCTTATAAATAAATATGAACTATGAGTTCCTTTTCAAAGGTATGACAATAATTAAAAATAAGTAGTAAAATATTTTATCAAAATGACAACTTTCTATTAGACAATATTATCATTCCAGTGTTTTATTTTATACATATTTAAGTTTAACGTCACCACTTATACAATTTCAAATAAATAAAATATAATATGATGTATTGTTTCTATTTAAAGCGGTACCTACTCCTTTTGGTCCAAAGTGAAACACAGCAGTCAGTCATTAAAAGCTCTTTAGAACCTATGTTGCTTAACTGAACTGTGGTACGGTGCTTGGTGATAGACGGCAGAAAATAGTCCTAGCATCAATCATTTTTTGACTACACATTATTATGTACTACGTGGCCAAAACAATTAGGCGCATGACAGCTATGAAGTTAATGGAACTATGGAGGGAACACCGGAACGGTGATTGATATTATACGTATTATCATCACTGCCGAAAGCGAGTATACGACTGCACGTCACTACGGGAAGCGCGGGGATAGGTGCGGGGTGCGGGCGCCGAAACTGAGTTCCTGTCATGCGCCTAATTGTTTTGGTCACGTAGTAGTGTAACAACTACCAACCCGCACCGGGCCGCGTGGTGGATTATAGCCCACTGTCTCTCATAGGGAGGAGGCCTGTGCTCCAGCAATGGGAACGTTATCGGCTGATTTTTTTGTCATCTTATGATTACATACTTCATAGTATTTAGCAACGCAGGCTGCAAGTTTTGACCGAACGAGCGAAGCGTCTCTGCACCAAGTCCGCTTTGATTTCCTCTCAGTTTGTTGGTACTCCTCTACAGTTCGTATTTTACAACCGATCTGGACGAAACTTGGTAACAGGTTTTACGACTAGGTATTTTTTTTTGTCGTTGGGGATTTTTGATTGGAGGGGTCGTAGGTACTTCCTCCAAAAAGGGGTTTACTGGATATCTCCGCTTTATGTGATCTGATTTCGTTGGTTCTTTTTTATTTTAAAGATTTAATTTTAAGTTGGTCTCATAAAAATTTGGAGACGATCTGATGAGGATCTTCGGCGTGATGAGCAGATTACCTCCTCAAAATGCAGTAAATTGCTCACTTTTAGATTTCTACCAGTGGAATCGGCCCTCTAACTACTAGATAGGGATCGATGAGACCTGGGACCACCTTCTCATCACAAAACTAGAGAATTCTGAAAATAAATACAGAGTTCTCTTTAACGACTCTATAACGAATATTAATGTTAGTTTTACAATAAGGTCACTAGATGGAGCTACTGTGCACCGCTAGAACGCGCTGTCGTCGCTCGCCAAATATTTAGGTTCCGTCTAAGAGTTAGGGAGAAGAGTGCCCTCTTACGGTATTTTTATGCAAATATGCACAGTGGCGCTGTCTACAATTTGTATCCGAACTAACCAGTCTATAGGTCGCAGATCGAGGGTTCGATTCTGACAAACATTTGTGTGCATGAACATGTCCGTTTGTCCTGAGTCTGGGTGTAATTATCTAGTATGTTAGTTTAAACGAGTGACGTATTCAAACCCACAATGCTCATGCTTACATGATGGTGTCCGCTTGTTTCGCAGACATAAATTTAATAGAATTTCGTTTCCCAGAAAATGTTTCATATAATATTTGGTCCTTGTAACATTGCAACCTTGTAACATCGTAACATTGCCGACTTTAAATTAATTAGACAGGTCTATTTGGCTTTGTGTCAATCTATTATTACTTACTGCATAACGTCCTGGGGTGGTGCCGCTAAATCAATTTTACTGCACCTAGAACGCGCCCAAAGAGCAGTTTTAAAGGTTGCTACTTTTCGTCCTTTTAGTTTTCCTACACACCAGCTTTATGTGGCATGTAAGGTGCTAACAGTACGACAATTATTTGTTTTGAATGTATTTTTATTCCAACACACTGCACTTTATTTTAATCTAGTACCTTCAGGTAGGAGAAGAAAAGATTTGGTTTGTGCTAACACTCAGACTAAACACGCTTTTGCTAGTCGATTTTATTTGCTTTTAGGACCCTATTTGTAGAACCAGTTTAACAGAGTGTTACAGATTTATAGTTTAAGTTATAATAGGTGTAATATACTAGTCCGGGAATATTTGGCAGAACTCAAGAAAAAACTACTAGAAATTTTAAAATAAAATCTCTCTAATATATTTATGTGTCTTCCTTTACCTAATTACTAATAGTCACCACTTTATCTACTTTAATATTATTCGTTAATTTTATATCTTACATGATCTAGTTGTAAAATAATATACACAAATAATAATTACTTGTTAAGTTATTGACAATATTATATCTTCTTTTTAATTTAGCTTCTAATAAATTTATTGTTTTCTTCTTTTTAAATGTTTTATGTACCTAAATTGATTGCCTTAAACACAGGTTTTCATAAAAACCTAGATCAGGCAGGTCTACATTACAGTTAGAATTAAGTATTATTCGATTGTAATTAATGTAAACCATCATTTTTACTTTATACTTGAATAAATTTATTATTATTATTATTACTTGTATTTTTATTTCGAATATTATTGTTTCAAAGACTATTTACTTGAATGAAACATATTTCACAGAAACACAAATCAATGAATTTTTAATCACATTTTTTTGTTTAACAAACTTATCGAACAGTAGAGTTATTTTTTAAGGAATATTGTTTGTTCGGTGTATTTTTCCATGGTATTAAATCAAATTATTAGTCATATACAGTTAGTTATTACGCAATTAATAATAGTAATAAATTGTTTATTGATCTTGAAAGTACAGATGATGAGAAAAACAAAACTTAAAAATAGTAACAATCAAGATATATAAAGTTATGTAACTCCATTATTATGGTAGAACATGGTGGTGTAATTACACGGTCAGTGGCGTAACTAATATAATACCGTTCGAGGCCCATGACAAATTCATCGGATGGGCCCCCCTCCAATACAAAGAAGCTGAAGCTTGTTATTGAATAGTACTTACGCTTTAACCTGTAAGAGTTTATTAATAAATCACTACGTGAAGTAGGTACATACAAACTTTATAATTATAATTACTTGATATTCTAATAATTCACTTTAAATTAAAGATACCTAATTTAAAGTAAATATTGAACTGAAATCACAATTGTAGTTTAAGTACACAGTGTTAATTATTAAAATTCCTTTTTTCGGACTTTCTGTTCAGCAAAAGTGTTAATGACATCATCAAAGTTCACATTTCAGGTCATACAATTTTCGATGGATAGAATAGCCAATTTGCTTAACCTTTCTTTTCCCGTAGAATTTCTTAAATAAGTTTTTATCAATTTCAGTTTTGAAAATTATCGCTCGGCAGTAGCCGTAGTCACAGGAATGGTGAGAACTAACAGAAATGCAGTGCATACTTCAGGAAAGCTTGAAGATATAAAATTATTTTTTATTATTAATAAGTCAGCAAGTTCTCTTGATAGAAGATGACGTTTCTATTTCGTATCTAAAAGAGGATCGAAAACTGAGAATTTCCTTGGATAACGAGATAGACATATATTTTTTATATAGATGGACAAATGCTAAAGCTTTTTCCAATAAATAAGTATCATTCAAAATTTGCAAAGTGGCAGGTTGCAAGACAACTAAGTAGGTAACTTAAATAAATTAAAGACAAAACAATTTTTTTTTACTAAATGTGTAATAATAAATGTTGGGAGTTGGGATTCTCCTCTTACCGGGGGCCCCTTCCGCTGGGGGCCCGTGGCATTTTGCCGACTTGCCACCCTGTAGTTACGCCACTGTACACGGTACATCTGTTGACAATTTCTGATACCCTGTCTCTTAAACTAGGGTATACCTTTTTCTTAAGAGGCAGTGGACGGCCATAAAGTTTGTTCTAATATTAACTATTAATCAAATGAGAACCCTGTCGATATACCCACAATTATAATAATAATAATAATAATAATATCCTGGGACATTCCACACACGGTCGTCTGATCCCAAACTAAGCAGAGCTTGTACTATGGAAACCAGATAACTGATATACTAAATACACTACTTTTTTTTTTTTTTTGTAAATACATACTTATATATATAATTACACCCAGACTCAGGACAAACAGACATGTTCATGCACACAAATGTTTGTCCTGGATGGGAATCGAACCCACGACCTGCGGCGTGATGCACCAGCACATCAAGCTACCCGAAACTGTCAAATTTTCCCAATCAACCTTGAACCTAATTCTTTAGCGATAAAGTTGTTTAGCGATTAAAGAAATTTGACAGATTGTAGTAGCTTGATGTGCTGGCGTCTGTACAAGTTATAAATTGTACCTATAGAAAGTCTCGCAAACGTCAAAAAACAGTCTGGCCGCAAAATGAAGCAAATGAAATGATTCAATATTTATTTGATAAATATAAGAGCTTGGCAATCAGCCGTCTGCAGGGTGTCGGCTGACACCGAGTTAGACTTAAATTGTGTATGGATGAGGTACAAAATTGTCACATTGTTGCCTACTTTGTGCTTTGATTGCCTCGTTGGTTTAGAGGTTGCAAGCAAACCCTGGGTTAGGGCAGAGAGTTATTAGGTTCTTTCATTAGAAATTTCTCAATATCAGCCCGGAATCTGGATAGATTCGCCTCCTATGACATGGGTCCTAAACATGGCAGATGTTTAGTTAAAGAAAAACGATGTATTATTATGGATGAAATAAAAAAATAAAAAATAATAATTGGCGTACTTTGGGTATACCTTCTTCCTCCTTCTTCTGCTTACACCGTGCGGGGGGTAGTGCGTGATGTTATGGCCGCCTTGTTTCGAGAGTAGTGAGAGGTGGTTCGGCCCCGATTTATGAGGTTGTGTATTCGGCCTCCGGCGCGCAATAAAATAATTATAAATTAATTTATTGGAAAAAACAAGATGGCGGCGCGGCATTAGTTCCAATTTTGGCCGCGTGACAAAAGATTTTTGACTTTGGGTCGCCCATAGACGTGTTATTGAATGGTGACCAAGATTGGCAAACGGTAGGCTACCTAGTAGGCAAGTAGTAGGACCGAAGCAGCTGGGAGCGGGCAAAGGTCGATTTATAGGGTCTACCTTTTGGGTCATATTTTGCATAACAGCGGATAGCATAAACTTCATTTCGCAGAAAATCGTTTGGCATACACTCATTTATCATACATTCAAAAGTCTAATTTTTTTAAGTTAGAATCATCTTTTGGCATAAATTTCACATCCTTATTAATTAAAAAGTAGAACCATCATATCGCAGAAAGTTCACAGTCAGAATCGTCTTTTGACATACATTTCATATCAATATTAAAAGGCAACTATCATACAGGCATGCAAACCTACAAGCATGCAGCAAGAATGCAGGATACAAACATGCTAACAAGCATACACCATGCTTGCAGCAAGCATGCAGCATGCAAGCAAGCATGCAAGCAAGCATGCAGCAAGCAAACATGCATACAAGCACACACCATGCATGCAGTAAGCATGCTGCATGCAAGTAAGCATGCAGCATGCAAGCGAGCATGCAACATGCAGCAGGCATGGTTTCTGTCACGGCTGAGGGGCTGCGGCGGTCCCACGCGAGCTAATCGTCGTAGATGGTTTAACGCTTTCAAACCACCAGCTCCTCAGCTCGCGGGCCGCCTCGTCCCTCCATACCTACGTTGCTTAAATTACACTCTAGGGTTAGGGCAGACAAGACTACGTGGAGTCGGTTTTACAGCGATTCGTTTCTGTCACCAACTTTTGTAGCACAAAATATTGACTTTTTAAGACAATATCGTCGCTCTAAATAAACGTTATGCTAAACGAAATTATGCGGAATTTTAACATTGCCAAAGTTTCCAAATAAGATTCCAAATAAGATTCTGCCATCTTAAAAGTATGCCATTTTAAATTCGGACATATAAACATTCGGCCAAACAATAACTGTATTACATAATTTTTATGCCTTAAAAATATTCGTTTAAAGAAGCTTATGCCAAGTGTGTAATGCCAAATACATTTCGGAGCATCAAGATTCTGTCAGATAGAGGGAACCCTGATTTATAATTACATCCAATTTGTTTGCTGCTGGTCTATTCTGTAAAAATGTCACCGTGAAAACTTAGTCGAAGTGAGCTGTCATTCCACCCGGTGCTAGAGGGATTGACACTATTGACAGCTCACTTCACCTAAGTTTTACAAAATATATTTGGAATAGATCGGCAGATATAGATAATCACATAATAAGTAAATGTTAGGTTAATTTCTGTTGCCGCATCCAAAAATAGCTGCATCCTTGTCCAAAGAAACGGAACGTAGTCAAATTAGTCAAATGTGGAATGTCTTGCTAAATCAAGTGTAGTATATTCCTAAGCTTTGACACGCCTCGCGCCTCACGGCTCGCGTGTTGCCTCGCCTCGCAAATTTTATTACGAATTTAGTTTATTTTTCACACTTGACGGGACATGGTACCTACCTAATTTTTGTGATAACTCTCGCGATTTTTTCTTAGATTTTTTTTTTTGAGAAGGAACCGTGTTTATTGATTCTAGACTTTGTAGGTTACCTAGGGTTAAATAAAATGGTAAGTGATAGGTAAACGACTGTAAATCTGAGTGGCCTATATGGAGGCTTATTTTAGCCACAATATATAGGTATACAACATAAAATCACGCCTTCTTCCCATGGGGGTATACAGAAACTACAGAACGCCACCTGCTACGATCCTTACATACTCCTTTTGCTTCGTATATGTTCATACAGCTGTTCACACACGCACGCCGGTTGCGAGCCACAATATTACACTTTAATCGCCTCTCTTGGCAGATTAATGAAGTACTAAGTGTTCCTATAGTGCTCTTGATTAAAATCTAATCCCGCTTAACAGCCGAAGTGTTCGAGAAGGAGACAAGCAAGACTAGGACTTTATGGATCTTCTTGTAATACAACCCTGACACAAAATATAGATACCGAACTCACACCAGATTGTTTTCAAAAGAAACAATATTGCAGCATTTTACAGCCTGTGAAAACGAACGAGACATTAAAACGTTCTTTAAACATCTTAAATCTGAATGTAACTCCAGGAGAAATTGTATCTAATATTTATAAATAACGAAGTATGATACTCAGGAGAGGTACAAACAAGTGTGGAAGAATTTTTATCAATTTGTTACGGGAGCTTTCGGTAATTTAGTCTAGGAGCTCGCTCGCATAATCATCTACACGATCAAAGATGGTTATCGTTTAAGTGTTGCTGACTTTTTTTTAAGATTATGGTTGTAATTATGTATGGGAGTCCGATTATTCAATGATGATTGATGCATTCGATTGTTTATTGGGTAGGTAAATGCACACACTATCAATCGGCATCAGTTTCATTTTGACAGTTCAACAACATTCATTGTGTTATTTACGTTGTCGAGCAGACAATTTTTTTTAATATGCACTATAATTGTAAAATGTAATATGATCAGCACTTCGCTTCAAAATGATTCAGATTCCGACTGAGTGTGTTACGAAATTAGGGTGCAGTTTAATAAGGAAAGTAGCTTACTGTAGATAGTTTCGCCCCTTCTCAGCTCCAACTCTAGGTTCTGTAGATGTTTCATATTGATGATCAAAAAGTAATTTTCAGCTTAATTGTCCCACAAATGGGCAAATCTCTTTACAATTGTCCAATCAGTTAGGAACTAGTCCAAATTGTTACACCAGCGTTTCTTAGGCCTAGGCTGCCTCGGTCGATACCCGGTTTCAGGCAGCCACTGTGTAACGATCCTGACCTGGGCGAACGAATGCTGAGCGATGATGTAACGAATTTGACAATTACGTACAAAAAAATTGTGAGCATGCATACAATTTAAGCAATATTCACAAATGGGTTGTGATCATTGGTCCCTCGGTCACCGGCTGAAATTGGCGTAATTAGTCGGTAGTATTTTTTTATATTTCGTATTTAAAAAAAAGCATTCAGTGGAGAGTGGTATCTTTTTTACGGAAGACGCAATGACGATGATATTTTTTAAAGTAGCATGTCTCCCAAACTATTTTCGTCGAGTGTTCCCACGAGGCAAGCTTATAGCAATCCGGCGATGTTGTTGACAAATGTTCGGCCCGACGGGCTTTACGACCAAAACGGGCATAACTCAGGCAGAACTCAGACACATTTGCTTACAAACTTCTCATATATTTCATCTTTTTTACCGCTGCGGTGTCGCAAACGTCTTTATTGATGACATTGTGTCTGCTTAGTTTGTTGGCAATGTGATTATTGTGTTTACTTCTATTATTTCGCTAAATTTAGTTGAAAACAAAAACTCTTTTCACATTATTAGTTAGGCTAATATTACCTAGTCTTGCCGTAAATATTGTCAAGAAGAAAAAAAAAAATATTGCAAATAATATTTATTATTTTTACAGTTAATACAGTTTTCTTTTTTAATTTATTTACCATTTAAAAGTTAGTACATTTGTTTCAGCAGAATAGCATTAAAGTTAGTTAGTTTAATATAGCAGTACAGTTAGTTTAATACATAAATATAAAACAATTTAAAATATAAAAAGCTTATTCGAAGTGGTCTCCATTGGCTGCAATACAGTCCTTTAAACGTTGAGGCCAGTTATCAATAGAAGCACGCACTCTTTCAAAGGGAAAATTCTTCACTGCCAATCGTATGGATTGTTTTAGGGACTCCAAATTATCATGGCGTTTAGAGCAAGCCGTACTCTCTAAAACTGACCAAAAATCATAATCCAGTGGATTAAGATCGGGACTAGATGACGGCCAGTCTTCAGCTCTGATGAAGTCCGAAACGTTCACTTCCAACCAAGACTGCGTGGACCGAGCTTTATGACCCGGCGCCGAGTCTTGTTGGAAGGATCATACTTAGTTATTGAACATGGTGTTGTTAAGGGGCTTAACTAACTTCTCAAGAATGGTATCTTGATGCCGATGTTTTGATACCTTTTTCACAAAAATTTGGCTCAGTCACTCTTTCATAGCTCACCCCACCAAACCATCACTGAAGTCGGATAATGCCCACGTTGCACTCTGTCGACTAATTGGGAAGCTTCCTTAGAGCTTTGAGCATAAATCCGGTCATTTTGTTTGTTAAAATGTTACTCAATTGTAAAGATTTTCTCATCCGTAAAAAAATTTTTTCTGTGACCTCCCTTTGCGTACCGCTTCAGTAGTTGTTTCGATTTTACCACCCTATTCTTTTTTAAATTATCAGTTAAAAATGACCAGTGCGTCTCTTATAGGCTGCAAGTCCTAAGTCATCTTTTAAAATACGCGACATGGTTCTGGGTGCTATCTTCGTCCCCCGAGATAAAATCTTTTGCTTTCGGACAGGATTTCTTCGAATTCTTTCCCTTACTGCTTTGACCACTTTTTTTCGTACGAACACTACGTGGACGGCCAGATCTTTTTCTGTCACAAACAGAGGAGGTCTCACTGTACCTATTAATAGCCCGGTACACAAACATTTGACAATACCAAGCGTATGGAGAGTTTTAAAAATTGCATTTGTCTCCATACCAACTTTGTGTAATGCAATCACAGCAATTAGGTTCTCTTTATCACCCCACTCCATTTTAATATCGCAAAATATTGTACAATGTATTGGCGCCAAAATTAGAAAACACAATGAACAATCGTATAAAAATGACAGATTCCAAATTCAAATGTAATATCTTTTTTATTTTTTATTGTAACAGTATTTATGGCCAGCCTGTGCATATTATCACTGCAGTGGTCCAGTTGGCTCAGAAGACGATGAGAAATACAAAAAAAACAGGTTGAATTTAGACCTGCAAACGTACCGAGTACGTAGGTACTCGGTACGTTTGCATACTTTGTTCGGGTACTTATTTGTTGAACAACAAAGCCGACCCGAAGCAAATACTTTTTGATCTTTTGGATTTTGTTCGGCTCGTGCCGGTCGGCAAACTCCGTTCATCCTCTACACTCGCTGAATCATAATATATTCAGGTCGGCTCGGCACAATAGGGAATATGCATGTGATTTAAATAAGCTTCCATTTTTTTTTAAATAAACGGTTTTACTTCAGTAATAATAATAATAATAATAATCCGCGTGTTTGTCATCATATTCATATAAACGAGCGCGACGATCGTGTATTCGCGCGACATTCGCACTCGGTTAGGACACGGCCTGAACCTATTGAGGAAGAGAATTTTGTTCGGAAAAACACGCCGTCAAGCTAAGAAAACTGTCTGTCTCTCAAAATGGATGTAGGAATGGGTCCCGCGGCACCAAGGAGCTACTCCTCATTGACATGGCCATAAGCCAACAGGTCCGTCGATCCCGAAAGGATTTGTCGACATGTTGGATAGACTATAAGGCCTTTGATTCGGTGCCGCATACATGGCTCTTGAGGGTGTTAGAGTTGTACAAAATTGATACAACTCTGAGCACCTTCCTAACGACGTGTATGGGGCAGTGGAGGACGGTTCTTCGCTATCCAGGATGCCGACAAATTCAGGGGAGCAACGAACCTATTAGGATTAAGCGGGGAATATTCCAAGGCGACAGTCTGAGTCCACTGTGGTTTTGTTTAGCCTTGAACCCTCTTAGCACTCTGCTGGAGGGTACAGGGCTGGGCTGTCCTTTGCGGAGAGGGGGTCAAGTAATATCCCACCTGCTTTATATGGATGATTTGAAACTGTTTGCCACCAACAAATTGCAACTGCTGGAGTCACTAAAAGTAACTAAAACTTTTAGTGATTCTATCAGGATGGAATTTGGTGTAGATAAATGTGCAGTCATGCATGTAAAGCGGGGCGGGATTGTGGAATCTGAGGGACTACAACTCTCAGATTCTATAAACCTGAGATCACTGCAACTGATACCTACAAATACCTGGGTATGTCAGAGGGGTTAGGCATTAACGGACCTGACGTGAAACAATCGTTGCAGGAGCGCTTCTTCGGTCGCCTGAAAAAGGTACTTAATAGTTCTTTGTCAGGCGGCAACAAGGTGCGCGCCTTTAACGGTTGTGTCATGCCGGTCCTAATGTACTCCTTTGGCATACTAAAGTGGACCCAGACGGAACTAGACGCCCTGGATAGGAGAGTCCGGTCACTGTTGACCGCAAACCGGATGCATCACCCACGTTCGTCTGTCATGAGGCTGTACATTCCGCGGAAGTGCGGGGGTCGAAGTTTTTTAAATGCTAAGACCCTCCACAACCGCGAGGTGTGCAGTCTCAGAGAATATTTTCTCAAGGCTGACGTGGGTATGCACCGAGATATGGTTGCAGTGGACAAGGGACTCACCCCGTTGTCCTTGGCTAAAGAGAACTGGCGCAAACCTGTGGTGCTTAGTACCAATGACCGCAAGGAAGTATGGCAAAGCAAGGAGCTTCACGGACGCTTTTTCCGGGCCATTCATGGGCCCGACGTAGATTTCTTAGCGTCCGTGGCCTGGCTACGCTTCGGTAACCTCTTTGGGGAAACCGAAGGTTCAGTCTGTGCAATTATGGATGAAGTTATGCTAACGAATAACTACCGGAAGTATATAATGAAAGACGGGACGATCGACATATGTCGGGCATGCCATTGTCCCGGTGAGTCTATCAGACATATTACTTCTGGGTGTTCTCGTTTAGCTAACGGCGAGTATTTGCACAGGCATAATCAAGTAGCCAGGATTATCCATCAGCAACTTGCTCTGAAATACGGCCTTGTGGACTCTGAGGTACCGTATTACAGGTATGTGCCCGACCCAGTTCTCGAGAATGACCATGTCACGTTATACTGGGATCGATCTATTATCACTGACAGGACTATTGTAGCCAATAAGCCTGATATAGTGGTAATAGATCGATCAGTGCGCCGCACAATGATAATCGATGTCACTATCCCGCATGACGAGAACCCGTGAAGGCTGAGAAGGAGAAACAATTGAAGTATCTCGACTTAGCCCACGAGGTTGTCGCTATGTGGAATGTGGACTCGGCAATCATTGTGCCGATAGTCGTTACGGTCAATGGCCTTATCGCTAAGAGCCTCGACCAACATCTCAAGAGGCTCTCGTTGGGTGGCTGGGTGAAGGGCCTGATTCAGAAGGCAGTCCTCCTTGATACGGCGCGTATTGTGAGGAGGTTCCTGTCTCTGGGGCCCTAACCACCGGTAGCTTGGACCCTGCACCCGCTACCGGCGGATCACTATTTTTTATATTTTTAAATGTTTTTTTTTAATGTTTTTATAAAAATATTTACTTTAAACTTATTTTATTACATAAAATAAGTTTAAAAAATAAATAAAGGATAATAATAATAATAATTGTTTATTGATCTTGAAAGTACAGATGATGAGAAAAACAAAACTTAAAAATAGTAACAATCAAGATATATAAAGTTATGTAACTACATTATTATGGTAGAACATGGTGATGTAATTACACGGTACATCTGTTGACAATTTCTGATACCCTGTCTCTTAAACTAGGGTATACCTGTTTCTTAAGAGACAGTGGACGGCCATAAAGTTATGTTCTAATATTAACTATTAATCAAGTGAAGACCCTGTCGATCTACCCACAATTAAACAATTATCAAAAATCATAAGGAAGTAAAATTAAATAAGGTTAATAATGAACGTATTTCTTGTGTGTATGTGTATGTGCGTGCATGTGTGTATTAGTGTGTATGTGTTACGCCTCCTTCAATATATTTGATTATAATTTATTGTGCCTCCTTCAATATATTTGATTATAATTTATTTTTGAGTGAGAAATTAATTTTAAAAAGTGCAAGAAAACTTTGGGAAATTCAAATTTTTGAAAAGCATCGCCATTGTTCAGAGCGAATGTGACGTCTATGACAACAATCCGTAAGGGTTCCGTACTTGGGATGATTTTTTTAAATTTTCTTAAATAACTTTATAAATATATTTTAATATATTTATATATATATATATATATATATATATATATATATATATATATATATATATATACGAGTTTGCCAAACTTAAAAAAATAAATAAATATAAATTGACCCATATTCAAAATTCATTTATTTACGTTACACGTTCGTGTCTGGGTTACAGAAATTCATACGTGTACCAAATTTCAATTTAAACGGCCCATTAGGCTCGAAGCAAATTGGCTGTGACAGACGGACAGACAGACAGACAGCTGTGCACGAGTGATCCTATAAGGGTTCCGTTTTTCTTTTTGAGGTACGGAACCCTAAAAATACATACATATTCCTTATTGGAGCTAAGCCGAGCCGCTTTTTCTCGAACGTATATCTACATTTTGATTTTCCCGTCCATTGCCGAATTATACCCGAAAAAATAACAACTCCTTAGGCCAGAAAAGCTTTTCTAAATTTGAAATGAATATTTACCTGATTCAGATAGTATTATCCTTTAAATTATAGTCTAACGTATCTGGCATAATTGGCCGGGTATTAGAACTGGAAGTGGTCACGTTACCCGGGCATAAAGTTTGACCGGTCCGGGTGGCCGTGTTTTGCATAAACTAAAACTGGAATATTGATGGTCGCGGCGTTGTGAGTATTGTGAGGAACGACTTTAGAACGATTTTAGAACTATTTTAGAACGATTTTCGAGCTACGATTTTGATATTTTGTCAGTAATCGGTTACTCTCTCAAATTAATGATGACTAGATAATAAATGGCAGCAGAGAGTAAGATATTTATTTATTTATTTTAAATTTATTTAATTTGACAACATTGGTCCAATGGTTAGTACAAACAAAACCAAACTTATCAACTAAAGGGTTGTTATTTATTAATTACACATCATTATTATTCATCCATACCGGACGAGCAACCGGACATAGTGTCTTAATATTGGTGCATCTTGTTGCTCGGCTAGGATTTTCAAAATAGTGTTGCTGCTAGCCCTCATTCTGCTTATTAAGGATGCGCTATTTTCCTCATAACGGCATAAAAGTCGTCAGTTCGTGCTGCAGCAAACATGCTAGACGCGCTGCAGAACCGGGGCAACCCCAACAGGAGGCCGATTCTACTAATTTGCAACGTTACACGTTCAATTGTGTTTCAACAACAGTCCAGTTTCAATCGCCGTTCGATAGTTACCAAAAAAGTCATTCTACTATTCTATAAGCAAAATGGAAACTAAACTTAAACCGAATCGTAACGGGAACGTAACAGCGGGTAACCTGTGTGACCAACATTCCAAATAGTATGTTTTAATAATACCACAGAAAAAAAAGTTGAATCTTATAATATTACTAAATACGAATAAGAGCTACCAAAAGTATTTTTAATACAAAAACATATCTAGACCATACTTATACTTTTAGCCTGTATATTTTTTTGTAACTTTTCAACTTTATAAAAAATAAAAACTCAGAAGAACGTTTCGTTTTCGGCCCCAGCTTGCAAAATCTGTGAAACGAAACGTTTCAATTATGTCAAAAAGATAATGATGCGACTAAACGTCACGCTCATGTTCGGTTTTGTTAGCAGAATAGCTTTTGAGATTGTTTCGATCGATCGGTGACTGAACTGAAACGTAACCGCAGTTGGATCGTTGTTACATTAGTGGAATGCGAAAACGCTCAAAAGCCGTGGTTCAGCTGCCATTCAATTGCGATTTTTTAACAATTTTGTTAGTAGGATCGGCCCCCGGCACCCTGACGCCATTATTAAATTGCACACGCAGAGCATCTAAAGCCCTCCGCGTACAGTTGATCCACAAACTGCCCGTGTAGAACGCTTGACAATAAGCTTTAAACAGAGTTATTTTGACCTCGTTATTACGACGAGCGAATCTGTGAGCCAACATGTTGCATCTGGCTGCTAGTGCCCTGCACTCACGATCAATATCTATCTGATCTTTGAGGTCTTCAGTGACATAGTGTCCCACGTATTTAAATTGGGTGACCCTTGGAATTGGGTGTACGTCCGTTGAGGGATATTGAGGGCTCGTAATTTAGATGTTTCCCGAGAACAGCAAAGATCAGATATTCACTTTTAATTACATTGTATAACAGGCCGTGGGTTGCCGCATACCTTTCAAAGACATCCAACATCTCCCTGATTGCGCCAGCCGTTGGACCCAGCAGCACCATGTTGTCAGCGTAGCTTAAATTATTGACGCTAGCTATCTATTTTGCACCCAATTGGTCTGCTGCTGAGTTCAACGATCAACTCATTTCCATACATGTGGAAGAGCTTAGGTGAGGTTAGCCCGCCTGTCTCACCCCACACTCCAACCAGTACTCTTCAGACAGAACGTCTCCCCAACGAACTTGGTCTAACTGGTTTGGTGGGACAAACCGTGAACTCAGCTGATACACCCTTGAGAGATCGAGTAAGCAGGCATGCACGGGAGTACTTCTACGAGTATCCGACCGTCTGCTTTAAACAGAGGATAGCACTCTCAGTGAAAAGTCCAGGCCGAAACCCAAACTGTGCGTCATGTAAAGTTATCCATTTGTCAAGTTCCTTGTCAAGCAGACTGTCCAACACCAGACACGACCAGACCAAATACGAGACCCAGACGAGGGGGTCCAGAGACGAGATATATTGACAGCAGATTATTCAAACGGCAAAATACTCGCGGGTGCTCGAGCACGTTTTAAATTACACGGAATAAATAACTGTATCAATATTAGCTTTATGTATACAATTCGACGCAGATATCAAGCGTTTATCAAGCATGTTTATTGTTTAGTTAGACTTTAGACGATGCAAGTCAGTGGTTGCTTCAATGTTATTGTATGCCACAATCAAGAAACTTACTCAGCGTAATAGGGGCTTAATAAGACTTTTCAACACTTTGTCTCTGAAGTCCCATTTACACGATGCATCGAATCGTCACGTAACCAAAAAGCGTTATGCACGACTTTCTCTTTCTCTCTCTTACTCTTTCTATTCTATGAGAGTATGTGTGTGCCTGGGAGTATCGCGTAAGAAACTAAGAAGGCTTCTTGGCTCATAGACATGTGTTTTTATTCCGTCAATGAATTTTTAAATCATACTTTTTGATATTATAATAAAGATCTTAATAATGACATTAGTACTTTGACTTTATTATGTATATTATTAATTCTTGGACATTGTAATTTTTATTTTGACCTTATAAATAATGCATTTTTGATGAATCTTAACCAGTCTTATTAATTTGTCATAACTTTATATAATATTTTTATTACGTACAGACGCCAGCACATCAAGCTACTACAATCTGTCAAATTTATTAAATAGATTTCAATGTTATCGCTAAAGCATTAGGTTCAAGGTTGATTGGGAAAATTTGACAGTTTCGGGTAGCTTGATGTGCTGGCGTCTGTACCTAGTTGTTATTTGCATGCCTAGCTTACTATTTAATATTTCTACACCAGCAATGGTAGTATGTGTGAAACAATGTTTAATGTAAGATCTCAATGTACCATATACTGAGAAATAAATAAATACAAAAAAGGAGGTTCCCCGACTGCGCACGTGTTTTTTTGTGTATGGCATCTCACAGGTCAACCTAACAGGTATTCGGCTGTTTGGGCACGCCAAAATTGCGGAGATAAGTCCCCTCTTTGAGGAGTCGTTGGAGAGGCGCCACGGAATCCTCACCTTCGGCCTGACGCAGGTCCTCACCGGACACGGCTGCTTCGGGAGGTTCCTGTTCCGGATAAGGCGGGATGAAACGCCCGGGTGTTACCATTGTGTGGATCACCCGGAGGACACGGTGAAGCATTCGGTGGAGGTCTGCCCGGCTTGTGCAGATCACCGCCGCGTCCTAGCAGAGGCAATCGGCGGCAACGATCTCTCGCGTCCGGCCCTGGTCCAGGCCATGGTACGGAGCGAGAGTGCATGGGATGCCATCACCTCCTTCTGCAAAGCAGTAATGCTCGCGAAGGAGGAGGCGGAACGGGTGATGATGAGGCAATCTTTGCGCCCTCACGCCCCTAGTTGCACCTAGTTGCGCAGGAGACGCCCTGGGAATCTAGAATTGATAGCCGATTCACGGCTACCGAAGGCGCGGGCTTGCGGACGGCGAGCAATGGGTAGCTGGCCGTCCGGTACGGACCAGGCCTGGGTTGACGGCGCGTTGGGTTCCACGCGCGCCTAAAAGAGACGTCAGCACTAACTGATGGGGCCCGGTAGGGGCCCTAGCGGGCCCCATCAGTTAGTTAGTCAGTGCTGGAGATAACGGCGATGCCTGCCAGGGTCGCCGGTTGTTTGAAAGAGTTACCGTGGCCCTGACTTAGGCAACTGAAGGAACACGGGTGGGTTTTAGTCAGTAAAAGTCTGACACGCCCTCCCGCTCCACCAAGAGCAGGAGAAGTTATTTAATGATTACGCACCCAAAAAAAAATTGTCTGATGCTTAACCGGGCTACCCTGTGGATGCCTTAATAAATTAAGGCCTCCAGCCAGGGTATAAAACTAAGCGACTATACGCCAAGGGTAAGGACCCCCCACCCCCGGTCCCTGTGGGGTACGGACCTCGGCTTAGGGCGTCGCTGGGGGGAGGGCAGCAAGGGACAGGCTGGATTGGAGTGATCACAAACGATTGGAAATAATCACGAAATTATTTGGGGACGACTTCTAAGCTCCAGGCTCTATGGCGTGAACCGTATCGTCCCTCAGAATACAGGTGGTGGTTATGTTTGCGCAGATTTGGCGGTATGCTATTGAATGTTAACTATATTCCGCGACTGTACGTTGTTATGCGGGTCCTAACGCCTGGTAATTGTTGGCACAGACGGCGGCACAAGATGTTTACACGATTCGCTTTTTGGGAGATTATTCCCAGCATCGAAATGTAATAATCCTAATCCTAACTAATATTATAAATGCGAATGTGAGTTTGCTTGTTTGTTTGTTACGCTTTCGCGGCTAAACTGCTGATTCGATGGTATGGGAATACTTTGAATCCTGGGAAAGGACATAGGCTACATTTTATCAACATACTCGTACCACGCGGGCGTAGCCTTAGGTGGAAGCTAGTAATCATATAATAACAATAATTTTATTTCAGAAAGAAAATCCATAATTTGTTAGTAAACATATACGTTGGACAAATAATGGAGCAGGCAATCTAACCCCGCAATGACATTCAGGGGACTGTTCCAGCTGCCCCGGACCCTTTGCAGCAGTGACGCAGCATGCGTACTTCTGATCGCTGCGAAGCAATCAGTGTGCGCATCGGTAAACATTACTGACGCACTGCAGAAGCCTGGCAGCCCCAACAGCATCCTCATCATCATCTTCCTGCCCTTATCCCATGTTACTTGGGGTCGGCGCAACACGTTTTCTTCTTCCATTCTCCCCTGTCAACCGTCACACTAGCATTCACTCCCTTCTCTTTCATATCATTCTTCACACAATCCATCCATCTTTTCTTCGGCCTTCCTCTCCCTCTCCATCCATCAACATGTATATTCATCACTCTTTGAGTCACATGCGTTTCGCCCCTTCTCATCACATGCCCAAACCAAGCCAAATGATTTCCTTTCAACTTTTCTGTCACTGGCGCCACTTTCAAACTTCCTCTTATATAGTCATTTCTTACTTTATCCATTCTCGTCACTCCACACATCCATCTCAACATTCTCATCTCCGCTGCATGCAATCTTTTTTCATCCGTCTTCTTCACGGCCCAGCATTCAGACCCTTAAAGTACGACACGCCTTATAAATTTTCCCCTTTAACACGTTAACAGTGCAGCTACTAAATGTGAGAGGAGCCCCTCACGTGCAAACACGTTTTTGAGCAAAATTTTTTTATAGTTTATTGTTCACACGTGTATGCAAAAAAATTAAAATAAATCACACGTGTAAACTATAAAAAGGCTTCAAATTTGTATGGAGTCGTGACCCAAATGTGGTGCACGCACGTGTCAGAGTGACCTCACAGTGACCCACATGTGGTGCACGCACAGGGAACGTGTTAACTTGAGGGGCATCCGTGGGTCGCAAGTTGTTCCTGTGACCTTTCGCCATTTCATCCATCCTGAGTTGATCATCAGCATCCTGAATGAATTATTGTATTGAACAAATAATGTTGAATGTTTTTGGTGAAGATGCTGGCTGGGATGCTGGTGGAGAATGCTTGAGGGTTTTGTAACAAGGGTAGTATTCCAGCACCCCAATTGCGTAACGCACTTTTGAACACAATCCACCGGATTTTGTAGGAAATTCCTAATCCATAGCTAATGTTTGAAAATTTCGTCTGCTCGACATAAACATTCACCAAAGCTCAGTAAATTCAAGAAATTCAATTATCACTGTCAAGAAAAATTATGCCTCTACGTTTGGAAACCGTAGCTTGTCAGTACAATGCTACTAAACCAGTCACCAGCCATCAGTCAGCTACCCGATCGTCATTCTGTCGTCTAAATCACCCGTCATTCTGGCCAGCACCGGCTATCCGACGCTATCCGGTGCTATACGGTGCCCTCCGGTACCGCAGAGTATGAACAAGACGAGGCGTCTTATTCGTTCTAAAAATCTTACCGTGAAATCAGGTGAAGTGAGCTATAAGTTAAAATAAAAGCAATAGTAAAAATAAAAGTGCGGGATGTATGTCTCTTATTTACTACGCAGCATTCAAAATAAAGACAACAACGTAATTATCTAAGAAGACAAAAAAAAAAAAAACAATAAGAATGCAAAACAAAGTAGATATTTGCAATTAACTTAATAAAATTATATAGGTAATATCATATTATGACGCTAAGTAGTTTATGATCTAAGAGTGTGAATGATATCTAAGGTTTATGAATCTATGAATCTATGATTGATATGATGATATGAATCTATGATATCTAAGGTTAGCTGTTGTGAATTTGAATAACAAAAATCAATCATACAATGCAGGGAATTGTGTTCAAAATCAACTGTGACTAACTAATTGACGAATGGTTTGTTCAACGAAATCTCTTAACGGCTGCTTGACACTTCCCGTGACCTGTTACGGTAATGTTATCTACAGTATTGTGACTCGGTCATATTCTTGAAATAATTAAACACGCGATAGGGCTGCCCGCCTACAGTATTTTAATTTCATCAACGTATGTACTTGAGTTTCTGTCTAGTTTTGTGATTGTAAATATTATATTTTTTATTTAAAAAAAAATTAATTACTTGTGAATGAAATAGGAAGTGTTTAATAAAAATACATGTTGTGTGTTATGATTAGTAGATTTAATAAAAAAAAAACACCCTTATTTTAGTAAAGGAGTAGCTAAGTACATAAGTAAGTAGATAGCCTAGCCTAGGAAACTAACTACTAGTTTTTTTTTTAACGCGAGCGTAGGTAGGTACCTCATGTGTCACTTTTTCACCCTATCCACTTATTTATTTATTAATCCAGGTATTTTACTCGGTGGAAAAAGCGAAATACCTATCTATTGAAAAATGAAACAAATTACGTACTAGTAGCTACATAAAAAAAATATATAGTTTTACCTTTCGGAGTTTCCAGGTATGTAATTTAAAAAATGTTATTTCTATGTGCGTTACTGACGAATTCAAGCAATCAGAACAGCACAATATAGTCTATAACTGCTCTGTGCCATATTAAGTACTTGTACTTATTTCAATGAATATTAGTCACAAATCGCACGCTTACTGCTTACAAAATCATCACATCGTCCGTTCGTCACCGCGGCGCATTCGCGACTGTTTGGGTACCGAGTGGGTACCGATCTCGAAACGTGTAGGTATGACTCGCGTTCCGACCGTTTGTATGAAGTTAGAATACTGTAGATAACATTACCTTCGCCAGAGGCTAAGCATTGCCATACAACGTGGCAAAGCCGTCAGTCTCTGGGATACATTACCAGTAGACGGCGGCGGCGATGCGGAGAAATTTTTGGACGCCATATTTTAGTTTTTTAATAGTTTTAGTTAAGTGAAGATATTATTATTTTTAACTTAATTATTAATAAATTATTTATTACTAAATGACTAACAATATTTGTTTTATTTAAAGGCAAAAACCTGCTCAGCGCTCTGTATCTATATTGACAATCAATGGTCTAGTAACCGGGCGTCAGTAACACGAACTAAACTGATGATCGCTCCACGCCCATGTCCGGAATAATCTAGACAGATCTGTGTTCGGTACTATTGTCGACACAAACCAAAACAGGCTATATTTAGCTTAGCTAGGCGATCATTTGACGTTCAAATCCGATATACAGCGTGTACCAGAAACGTGAAATCATACAAACGACATTTTCCTTGAAGACGTTGGCGGTCGGCGCAACATGTCTTTCTTCCATACTTCTCTATTAGTCGTCATCTCGGTAGTCACCCCTTTCTAGCCAAATCATCTTTCACGCAGCCCATCCATCTTTCTTTGGTCTTACCCTACACGTATAGCTATCCACATTCATACTCAAAACTTTTCCTCCGCATTACATGCCCATACCGTGACAACCAATTTCCGCACGTTCTTACAAATACGGAAATTGCCTTTCTTGGTTCGATCCCTGGGTCGTGCTAGAATTTTAAGTATATTTTAAGTCGTGCCTAACACTTTCGTGTACGACAGTACGTAGGTGTGACGCGTGTTTGCGCAGTGACTAAGTTATAGTTTGGTGCTGGTAACTTATGCCGATAGAATGCAGGCCTGCGAACTGGGCCACCACGAATACTTTGAATTCGCTTATGTATCAGAAGACCTAAGTAGTATCGACATAAAAAAAACAGGTCAAGAGCGTGTCGGACTCGCACACTGAGGGTTCCGTACCATACTACTTTCTACTTATCCTACTTCCTACTTTCTATCCTACTATCTTACTCCTACAAATATTTTCGGGTTCGAGACTTATGCGGGTGAAAAAAAAAGTGTGCTATTTACAGACATCGTTTTATAAACTTCGGAGATAAGGGGGGGAAGGAATGGTATTTTTATTTATTATGATACCCCACATACTCTAGTAGCCCCACTTAGAATTTTTAAGACCCGCTTTCAGTCCCTGTTGCAAACAATATATAAGGTGTATCTATTCATACACGAAATCTCTAAAGGGGTCATTGTACTCATCACTATGAGCAACTTTTCAAAAAATCAGCTGTTCAGTACATGTTGACGAATTATGCGAACATAAATGTACTGAACAGCTGATTTTTTTTTGCGATTTCAGGTTTGGTCCCATAGTAAAAGTTGTTCGTAATGATCAGTACAATGACTTCTTAAGAGATTCCGTGTATGAATAGATACACCTTATATATAGATTTTTATTTCTTTCTTATTTGCAAAATAGTTGGGCAAACATCATCTAAAACTGTTCCAAAATTCAAGTTGATAGCAATAGTAGTTCTGTAGATATCTAGCTGTGACAGACAGACAGACTGAGTCGCACCATAAGGGTTCCTTTTTACCAATTTGGTACGGAACCCTAACAACAGTGATTTTATAGATGATGCAGTATTATAGATGATGCAGTATTAATAGACAATGTAAACACTATCTCATGCACATGGTAGTGAGGTAGCTGTCATTAATGTCAACTGTCAATTCACCACGAATGGCGGGAAACAGTTGAAAGTGAAGCGGTGCCTGCATGCGGCTTGGTGTGGTAATGAGTTAGTGTATTGATATAATCAGCTTAAATACGGGATCAAAAGGATTCTACAGATAGTTTATAAACAGGCGACCCACCTGCTTGTAAGTAATGAAAGTCGACCGTTGTCGTGTTATAGCCATTTCACACAGTAACTATAAAATAATGTTATTTCTGATTTGAATGTATACATACGTATATTAATATTTTCTTTATTTCATTTTCTATACATAACAAATAATATTTTTAAATATTAGAATAAAAAAGCGGCCAAGTACGTGTCGGACCACGCACAATGAAGGGTTCAGTAGTTTGGATGAATTTATCCCAAAAACAAACTTAACTTTGTAGTTGACAAACATGTTCTCCCATACATTCCAACTGCAAATGTAAGTTTGTACGCAGAATATAGAGAGATTTACCATGTTATTTTAATACCACAGACTTTTTATAGGTTTTCCTGTAAACTATAGGTTTAAACTATTTTCTGTATTTTTTTCAAAATTTTAGGCTCAGTAGTTTCGGAGATAAGGGAATGGTCAATTTTCGTTTATTTTCTTATAGAACTTTAAAACAATTTATTTTAAAATGATAGAAAAATTATATTTGAGACCCTCACAGTAAGTCCTTTCATTTGATATGTCACACGGTACAGTTTGCAAAACTTTTTTTTAAATCTTCTTACGAGTATTTGCCTCTATATTAAAAATTCATTTATTTATGTTACACGTCCGTGTTTGGGTCACAGAAGTTCATATGTGTACGAAATTTCAACATAATCGGTCCATTAAATTCGGAGCAAATTGGATGTGACAGTCGGACAGAGAGACAGACACACGAGTGATCCTATAAGTGTTCCGTTTTTCCTTTTGAGGTACGGAACCCTAAAAAGATGCCCTCCGGTATCGGGGACAGGGTCCAAGGTACCGGCAGTCAGGCTCCAGAGAGAGGAACCTCCTAACAATGCGAGCCATGTCCAGAAGTAGATCTTTCTGATTCAAGCCCTTATTCCTCCTCAGTTATTGGTCGAGGCTCTTGGCAGTTAAGCCGTTGGCTGATACGACTATCGGCACAATGATCGCTGAGTCCACATCCCATATTTCGACAGCGGACTCCACAATTCCTCATAGCATTGGGTACTTACATTTGTAGCCCTGTCATCACTACCTCGTCAGCTTAGTATGTGTCGGGCTGTGTTGACTCTGACCTTCTACAGTACTAAAACAGTCTGCGACGGGGGCAATGACATGGCAAGTACAGTGTCATCCAATATATGATTATGCTTAATGACCCACACCTGATCCGACAGTCGTTGTGGCGAAAGGTTGACAGCTGGCTCAAACTAGAGAGCATCAGAATTACCGTGTTCCGAACACGGTAGTTCCGATGCTCTCTCTTTTTCAGGTGCTTCAGATTTTTTCCCCCCTATGTAGCCGCATAGTATGTGCGCATGACGTTCTTATTAATGGACCGTGTCCATCTCATGCGCTGCACATTTCCGCCGGGAGCTGGGACCCTTTCAGAGGGAGGTCCTAAACCATCTGGCTGGTGTCCTCCCCGTCGATGAGCAGGTGGTGGCGTCGTGGGTGAGGAGAAATACTCGTTGCTCGAGCTCGACGCAACTACCGCGGCCGGTGTCGTCACAGCGCTCACAATGGGGCTGGGTACTGGCGGAGCTGAACCGGAGGTGGTGGGCGTGCTCTTCGTGTGGCTGATCTGGTCAACATTTCTCGATAATTTTCATTCTTATTTCTGTTCTTCGGTAGTTTGTAAATTCAACCATTATTTACTATGTGTAGGTAACCGTTGGTTGAGTTAACTACGATCAAAAAACCGGCCCTTAGTGAATAGTTTTTTAATTGTATTTTGTTTTCTCTTCTACTTTTACACACGTTATTTACATCTTTTATTTATCTACTTTCCTATAGCAGGTATCAATATCAAAAGGGCTTCTCCCAGGCTACGCCACAACACCGAGTCATCCACCTTCCGTATCCAGTCTGTCCTAGCCATCTTTCTTACGAAAATAATTCGTTAGAAATACGACATGCTTTGTACGTATTTTTCTGTTCCTTTCTTCTTGTCTGTTTATATGCGTGTACATATATAAACTGGTAAATAACATAACAGAACATCACACCTTGTTTCCACGAAGGGTTGGGCAGAGGTGTACCTATAGTACACCCACATGTCGCCAGTTATGTTAAAGTCCCATGTAATAGAGGGCGAGCCTACTGCCATCAACCGGACACAGATCCAAACTGCTGAGAAATTCCTTATAGAAAAATCCAATAACATTTTGGCCGACCTGGGAATCGAACCCAGGACCTCATACTCAGCAGTAGCGCTTGCGACCACTGGACCAACGAGGCAGTCAAATAAATAAATAAATATACTGATAAGATAAGATAGAGATTTATTTCTCACCACAATATAAAGGTACGTTTTCAAAATATGATCAAGAACACAAATAGTTTTATTTATACTGTGGGAGACTGGTCCCTGAGCTAGGCGTAAGGTCTGACTGACAATTGGACCTAGTTATGCAGAAAGCAGCCATATGGCACTTTTTCCAAAAAGAGTTGTAAACACAGTCATACTAATTTAGACATACAAGATTTTTTTGCAAAAACAACCATGTCGATATCTCTATTTATCACGGAGATATGAGCCGTCAAATGCAGCCTTGTCCATACATCCATAATGCAACCATCGACAGAAAAATGCTTATAACTCTGTTTGTACTTTTCCCGACATGGCTGCATAACACGGTCCAATTAAGGTTGGGAAACAATTAGCTCAACAATGAATTTCCCTGTTTTCACATACCTCTGCAGTGCCCAACGTAACGCAGATGCTGTGCTGTTACTATCCTAGAAGCAATGCTGGAATGTCTTTGTAACTACACCGTAAAAAAATTGGAAAAATTTAGGAAAAGGCTAGACAGATGATGATTCAAAAAATGTAGCGATGTGGGAAAAAGGTAGATCAACTCATCTTCGCGCTCGCAACAGAACAACAGCATCTGATTTGTTATTATACAACAACTATGCATTTTGCTGCGTCAGAAAAAATCACGGAACATAATAATTTGATAGGAAAAATGTAGTTTATTTTACGCAGGCGCCAAGCCAACATGCAGCAGTAGTGCTATTCTGTTAAGTTCATTTCGATCCTTACTTTACCGCACATTAAAAACGAATTAATTACAGGTTAATCAGCGGCCCATTTGGTGGTAAGGTCAACGACTTCTAAGGGCATCTGCCATACTAGCATCGTTAGTTAAAGAAACAAAAGTTATAGCATTTATTTGCTTTAATACAATGGTGGCGGTGAATTGTTGTGCGATGATACATTTCGCCATATTTTGAAATGTAAAGCCGTGTCTCAATCGTGTGATTTAATTAACTACAGAGGCGCCCAAGTTGTTGGTTACAAAGAGCTCAAAGCTGCCAAAGGCTGTTACCGACACTTTACGTAGATACATAATACCGTCAACATCTACCTAGCCTTTTCCTATGTTGGAGTCGGCTTCCAGTCTAACCCAATGCAGCTGAATACTAAAATTTTACATGGGGCGACTGCCTATCTGACCTCTACAACCCAATTACTGGGATTAGGATACCCCTTGGTAAGACTGGTTCTTAGACTTTTCGGCTTTTGACGACTCGTAATGACTTTCAAAGATCCACGAATGACAGCCGGGACTAACGTGCTTTAAAGCTTCACCCATCCACTGACCAACCGCGGCAAGCGTAGCTTAACCTGATCGATCGATCCGTGCGACTGTTATTACTTAGCAACAAGCCCTCATAAATAATACTGTGTTGAGCAGATAAGCCAGTCAGCAAGGTTGGTGGCGTGGCTGGCAATTTAATTACTTTCGCTGTTCGTATGGTTTATGCCTAGTTTCTGAGATACTCAAATAAATCTGCTATAGCTATTGATTTGACAATGTATAAAATCAAGCCAAATTCTACCTTAAGATAAATGCGTAGTGGTAGCCCGCGAAATTTGAAATTTCTTACGTAACAGTTTGTAGATCAGCGTCAGGTTGTATATTGATCAAAATGTGATCCACGGCTATAACAAATATGTATGTATACGTATACATAACTACATTTAACCTTATAAATCATCAATACATCTCTCTAAGTTAGATTTCGGAAATCATGACATATTAGAACAAATCTAACTAAGAGAGATGTATTGGCGATTATTATGGTTCTAATTATGTAAATATGTATTTGTTATAGTCGCGAATCATATTGATCAAGATACAACTTGACACTAAGCTGCAAATTGCAAAAAACGTAAATGAATTTCGCGGGCTACAATTGCGCTGTCACCTTTGATTGTTCAGAAACAATGTGTCTAGATATCGAATCACTAAGTAACACTTTCGAATAATTTAACTTTTTTATTTGAGATGGGTTTGCTCTTGACTATAGTGAGAGATTCGGGTTGTATGCGTTCGCGAACACAGACGCAGGTAGTGAGTTGCACTCTTTTGCCGTGCGCATTACTCAAACTCCGGTTTAGAATACCGCTGAATTCGAACATTATAGTGGAGTGTAGTCCTTCTGTGTTTATATTCCTTGTATTTCACGTAGTGCGTGTGTAGTAAGTTTTATTAGTCTATTTAGCGGGAAATTGCTTTTTCAGTGTTTCTCAGCTTGGATTATTGATTAGCACACCGAGTGCTGAGATTTCTTGGGAAATATCATTATAATCTTCTTATGTTTTTCTTTGAAAGTTTAGAGACTTGTTTTTCTCATGTGATTCTGTTTTGTTTTCACAAAACAATATTTGTCTTTTAAATTGAATCTAACCTTTGATCTTACCTTTTTTTTTTCAGTTGCTTATGCCAGGGCCACGGTATCTTTTTCAAACAACTCGCGACCCCAGCGGCATCGGCCCTATTGGACCCCATCTTTTGCTGACATCTCTTTGAGGCACGCGTGGAACACAACGCGCCGTCGACCCGGGCCTGGTCCTCACCGGACTGCGAGCTACCCACTACTCACCGTCCGCAAGCCCGCGCCTACGGTGGCCGGGAATCGGCTATCGATTCCCGCCGCCCAGGGCGTCTCCTGCGGCGACTGAGGGCGTGAGGCTGCCTCTCCCTCACGCGTTCCGCCTCCTCCTTCGCGAGCATTACCGCTACGCAGAAGGAGGTGACGGCCTCCCATGCACTCTCGCTTCGCACCATGGTCTGGACCAGGCTCGGACGCGAGAGATCGCCGCTGCCGATCGCCTCCGTGAGAACACGGCGGTGCTCTGCTCAAGCCGGGCAGACCTCCACTGTATGCTCCACCGTGTCCTAACCTTTGATCTTACCTTATATTGGGGTTTTCACGTCATTGACTGATA
Organism: Dicycla oo; assembly: GCA_948252095.1. Taxonomy (NCBI): domain Eukaryota; kingdom Metazoa; phylum Arthropoda; class Insecta; order Lepidoptera; family Noctuidae; genus Dicycla; species Dicycla oo. The sequence goes on from OX411733.1 coordinate 1,857,818, forward strand.
CCCTACTAGTTATCGTAGAATGTAGGTAGTTAGACATTTCACATCAAACCACTGTTAAGTTTTCTATATGATTGACTCAGTCAAAGCATTTAACTAAATTGTGAAAATCGAATCGTTTGCAAGCAGCTTAGCGTCCATTAGTAGGTACTGTTTTATTAAAAAAACTGTATTGTTTCTGATGCATTCTAATAGTGGTTGCGCATGAGTTTATGCCAATGCAGGTACTTAATGTAATTGTTAATTTAATGATATACTTAGTTAGTGTTATGCTTAATGAATAGTAGAACACAAAAAAAAATGCTGCAAGCAAATTTTTTTTTTTTTTTTTATTTGAGATGGGTTTGCTCTTGACTCTAGTCTAGGTCAGAGGTGACAGAGACAAAGTCAACGATGAAGTGAGCTTACCCAGAAGAAGCCTGTTCACTCTCACTTTGAAGGGATTAGGTATGCGCTCGGAATCACAGACGCTAGTAGTGAGTTCCACTCTTTTGCTGTGCGCATTATAAAAGACAATTGGAAACGCTTAGTGCGAATTGGTGGAATAGCAACTAGGTAGGGATGGTAACTGGCAGTGCGTCTTCAGGTCGTGGAGTTCTTGGGCGCACACACCGAAGTACAATCTGTAGAAGACCGACAAGCAGGCAACCTTGGGGCGATGAGCCAAGCTGTGAAGCTTGGCACCCACCAATTTTACGTCGCCAATGAGCCCCTTAGCTCTGCGTTCCACCGAGTCAAGAGCAGCTGATCCATCCCAAAGGTGGCTGCAATACTCCTTGCAGGATCGGACTTGCGCTTTATAAAGGGTTAAAAGTTTTCCAGGCGTAAAGTGCCGCTTCACCCTACTTAGGATGCCCAGTAAGCAAATTGGGGGATTATTGAGACAACCGACGCCCATTGCTAATGAGGTGCTCCTGACCAAACCATGTCCCATATGTTGTCGTGTCCAAAGTGCCCATACACCTGCACTGCTGAGGACATAAGAAACGCCACTGATGCCGCGATTGGCGTGGCCACCTACTGAGACCAATTCATCTAACATAATATCTACAATATTTTTTTCTTTGCCATCGACTCGAAAAGATTAAAGTTAAAAAAAAAGTTCAACAGTTTATTTAAGTTGTGTTGGTTTTTATTTTATTTTTTTTTTTATATGTGATGGGTTTGCTCTTGACTCTAGTCTAGGTCAGAGGTGACAGAGACAAAGTCGACGATGGAGTGAGCTTACCCAGAAGAAGCCTGTTCACTCTCACTTTGAATAGATTAGGGTTGTATACGTTCGGAAACACAGACGCAGGTAGTGAGTTCCACTCTTTTGCTGTGCGCATTATAAAAGACATTTGGAAGCGCTTAGTGCGAATTGGTGGAATAGCAACCAGGTAGGGATGGTAACTGACAGTGCGTCTAGATGTCCGGTGGTAGAAGGGGGCCGGTGGAATGAGGTCGTGGAGTTCTCGGGCACACTCTCCGAAGTACAATCTGTAGTTTTAGTTACCTTATGGTCGACCTGCACATTAGCGCTTGACGGTTACGACTGAATTTATGTTATAATACAAATTAGGTACGCATAAACGTACTTTTGTATGTAATATGAGCATTACTGGCATGTACACCTTATTTACATTAAAACAACTAGTTATAACCTGGAACTTGATGTGCTGACCAATTGGTTATCTCAATATATTTTGTTAGTAGATAGATAGAAGGAAGCTGCCCATTTTCTTAACGAAAGCCTTCAGCGTAACGATTCAACTGCCAAAATAACGTCACCGAAATTCAGCAGCTGAATTTCCGATTTTGCCCGCAAATCATCATCTGCCTAGCCTTTTTCCCAACTAGTAAATACTACTACTATGATTCCGCTTGCAATTTTTTTTTCTTAGCTTATACTGTTCCTCTGCTGGGCAAAGGGCTCCCCCAAGTCCTTCCAGGCAAACTTTTCCCACGCCACCTCGAACCAGCCCTCACGGTATGCGTAGTCCATCATCAGGTACCCATTGTGTGGAGACTTTTGCCCAGCGGTCATCGTGCATGCGGCTGACGTGACCCGCCCAATCCCATTTGAGGCTGCCAGCCTTCTTGCCTACGTCCAATATACCTGTTTTGGAAGACAGCGTGGTGTTACGAATTCTGTTCTGCCTTTTTACGCATAGGATCCTGCGTTCCATCGCTCTTTGTCAGACAGATTGCAAATACCAACATTAATAAAATTCATGAACGCTAAAGAACACAAAGTAGTTTAAATGTATGCTTAATTTTATGTAGTAGATAATTTCGAGTCATGTTACATCAGTCAGGATGGCCGAGCGGTCTAAGGCGCCAGACTCAAGGGAACTTGCTCACTGAACGTGAGTGCGAGCTGTTCTGGTCCTCTCTGAGGGCGTGGGTTCGAATCCCACTTCTGACATATTCTTTTTGTGAATTTATACGTTGGGAAATTAAGACTATAGAGTAAATGAAGAAAATAAAAACAGTCAATGCTCTTTATTGTGAATCGAAAACCATAAACGCCTTTTTTGGGGTTCCGTACCAAAATGGTAAAAAGGAACCCTTATAGTGCGACTCAGTCTGTCTGTCTGGCTGTCACAGCTGGATATCTCAAGAACTAATGCTATCAACTTGAAATTTTGTGTAGTTTTAGATGACGTTTGCCCAACTATTTTGCAAATAAGAAAGAAATAAACGAAATATTTTTTTTTGCAACAGGGACTGCAAGGGAGTCTTGAAAATCTGAGGGGGGGCCACTAGGGCATGTGGGGTATCATATGAAAGAGCACTGTTTGCACGTTCTCAAACATTTTTCTTTTTTTAGGCCGCATAGTTTTCGACTTTTGATGAAAAATGTAAAAAAAAAAATACGAAAAATCTGAAACTATTCTGTGTGATAGAAATTTATGTAAAAATTACAGGAAAAATAAAACGATGTCTCTAAATAGCACAGTTTTTTTTTAAATATTTGATGGTACGGAAGCCTCGGTGCGCGAGTCCAACTCGCTCTTGACCGGTTTGTATTTTAACATTTTTAATAGCCTTGTTGGTGTAGTGGCATCAAGCGCTACTGCTGAGCCTGAGGTCCTGGGTTCCCCGATGACGTCTGTATTCCCCGAAGGGGGGCAGAAGTGTACACCCACATGTCGCCAGTTATGTGTAAGTCCCATGTAACAGGGGCGAGTCTATTGACATCAACCGAAAAAAATCTGATGAAAAGCCTAATAGCACATTGGCCAACCTAGAAATCGAACCCAGGACCTCATTGCTCAGCAGCAGTGCTGGCAACCACTACAGTACTAAACCAACGAGGCAGTCTTGAAAGTAATTCAAATAAGTAAATTCAAGGCTTCCATAAGCCTCGGTGCGCGAGTCCAACTCGCTCTTGACCGGTTTGTATTTTAACATTTTTAATAGCCTTGTTGGTCTAGTGGCATCAAGCGCTACTGCTGAGCCTGAGGTCCTGGGTTCGATTCGTATGTCGGGCTAAGTGTTATTGGGTTTTCCATCAGGAATTTCCCAGTAGCAACTCGGAGTCTGGTTTTGTGCCCAGCTGATAGCAATAGGCTCGCCCCCATTACACGTAGCTTAATATAACTGGCGAAAAGTGGGTGTGCTATAGGTACAGTCGAGTTCTGTAATATCTGAGCATATTCATGAATCAAAACTATATAGACAATGGTAAGTTATATAAAACTCTAAACAGCTTTGCCTTACAATACATTTGTAAACAATCTGTGACATCATAAATATGTGACTACATTATATCAATAATATTGCTACAGACAAATACTAGTGAACTCGACTGTACTTCATTACACCTCTGCCCAACTCTTCAAGGAAACAAGGCGTGTTGTCATGATATCTTTCTTTTCATCGTGATCTGCATTGAAATTTTGTAGATACATATACCCTACATAGCTACCGTTTTTGAGGCTAAAATACAGTACTTTATCGAGTGCTACCGAAGCTGGCTGTCGATAAATACCGTAACGGCATATAGATTGAAATATTCCTGGAATGGCTAGAGCAACTACAAATCTCAAGTACAACTCTTAAGCAGTCACTCTCAATGCTACTTAAGACGCAGATATACGCCAATGGCCTTGAGTGGTTAGCTTGCGTGTTCTGTGCTGAGCTCACGCAACGCGTCGTACGTCGACTCAGTAATAGAACTCCCCCATCAAGGAGCACTGTTCCAAATTAGACGCATTATTAATTTATTACACATAAAACAAATGGTATTATATTAAAACACGTTTACAAAAAGACAAATAATTGAATTATCTTTAAAATGGTTGAAGGTTTCATAAAAATACGCTTGATTGTTTTTGCGTGATTCTCAGTTTTTATCCGCGTTAGACATAATTTAACAAATTAATTACACTATGTAATATAAACATATTCTAAAATATTCACATATTAAGTTATTAGACAATGCTCTAATTTGACATATATATTTTTTACAAATCATTAACACTACTCGTTTACGGCCGAATCCCGTACCCAATAACCTCTATATATCTATTACCAGTTTTGGCATACTAGAGATAGAAAAACCTATATATGGTTTTAACGTCCGCAAGACAGATAAAACAAAAGAACACGTCTGTCGTCTATTAATTAAATTACTCCGGGGTAAGGAGCACAATCCGGGAGTGCTTCAGTGCTTGCGGTTGTCTGTTCCAGACCGTTACGTGTGGAGGCGGCGGCGCCCGCCACTGCTGGCTGTGCCAACTGCCAGAACCAACCTGCTGGCCAAAGCACCTCTCACGCGAGCAATTCGTACTGTTAACGAAATTCAGAATAGGTTGGACATTTTTTCGTGTTACTTTAGTGAACTTGCAAGAGTAAGTTTATACATAATATGTTACGAGAGCAACAATTAGTGTAATGTTATGTTTATCGTTTCATTTATTGTTATGTTTATGTAAAACATATGTATGTTAATTTTCTGTGAAGATTACATTGTCAGAATTATAAGGTTGTAGTGTTTTAGTTATAAGTAATTTGGTGTTAATGTATTGTGTAGTTATTTGTAATTGTTAGTAATAGTGTTATTTAAAATGGTTAATATTATAAGTAGGCTTAGCTATCGCATTAGGTTTCTAAACCTGTAATGATAGTGAGTTAAATAAATAAATAAACACGAACGAACGTAAGGACAGATAGAATTGTGTTGTCTATCATCAATAGCAATCTGTCTTTTACTGAAGATAGGTTATTGGGTTTGGCCGTTAGACGTGACCTTCAGTTTAAAATCATTAAAAAGTCGGTTGTCGACGCCTTAATATTCACGTCAATGTTGCATGAGACAAAACTTCTTTCTTCCTTTTCCCTCTAGCAGTATTTCTTTTGTGTCTAACGTGCATATTAGAGGGTGCTCTTGACCCGAATGTGCGGTAGAATAATGAGGCGTGTGACGTCACAACCTACTGCGGGCATAGCACCTTATGTGCCGACATGCATCGCTTGCGCTTAATGAAGATTACTTTCTTACCACGACAATCTTTGGAAGAAAAACGAGAAAAAAAATCTTAATGGTCGTGCTGGAAATTCTAGTAAGCAACGCCGTGACATCACAGCGGGCCCTATCGGAATACCAGCGCTGCGACACTTATTTTTAAACGTCTCAGCATCATCAGATAAGGAGCCTGTTGGCCTCGAACAGGACTTTCTGTTTTTTTTTTTAATTTTCTTTTTATATAAATTTGTTTTTACTTACTTTTATCATTATGATTGTGTGTTTAGTTTGTGATCTTCCAGTGCGAGTCACAATAAATACTTTTTCTTTCTCTCAAGGTATAAAATCAGTATTTAAAACAGCCATAACAATAACATGACGTCTGTATTCCCCGAAGGGGGGCAGAAGTGTACACCCACATGTCGCCAGTTATGTGTAAGTCCCATTTAACTGGGGGCGAGCCTGTTGCCATCAACAGGCACAGATCCAGACTCCGGACTGCTACTGAGAAAAATCTGATGAAAAAACCCAATAGCACTTTGGCCAACCTAGAAATCGAACCCAAGAGCTCATTGCGCTGGGAACCACTACAGTACTACACCAACAAGGCAGTCTTGAAACTAAAAAAAAAAAAATAAGATAATGATCTACATAAGTAAATTCAAGAAAATGATTGCTTATCAACTTTAATTGTCCGTTTATCCAAGTCGCATCTGTCAATCTTTGACAATTAATAAAATGGAAAATTGGCGAAGTGTGTGATAAACAATTACATTCCCTAATTGTACATGGGGATCAAACGCTGTTCAATCATACTAAACAAGTGGATGAGTTGAATGTACGGACGAGGTGTGCACGATAGATGCGCGGTTCATATGTTTATTAGCCAGCGTATATTTATTAGGTTGGGGAAAAACTCTTTTCGCATTATAGTATGTATGAACTTGTAATAAAATCTCTTTGGCTATACTATTTGTATCTGGCTGGTTTTGGTATCATTGAAAGTTTAAATTTTAAAAAACATAATTCCAAATTCAAATTAGGAAAATGTGTGATTTTCATTTGTTTTTCGTACCGTCAAGATGAGTGAATCTAATGAAGAAATTCGATACATTTTAAAATTTTACTACAAAAAAGGTAAAAATGCAACGCAAGCCGCGAAAAAAATTTGCGATGTTTATGGACCTAGTGTAGTGTCTGTGAGAGTAGCACAAATTTGGTTTAAGCGTATTCAATCCGGAAATTTTGATGTCAAAGATGCACGTCGCTCTGGTCGCCCTATTACGGATAAAATGGATGCCATTTTTGAAAAAGTGGAGCAAGATCGGCATATCAGTAGTTACGACGTAGCTGAAGAACTGGAAATTGACCACAAAACAGTTTTGGCGCATTTGAAAAAAACTGGGTACACAAAAAAGCTCGACATTTGGGTACCTCACGAGCTCACTGAAAGAAACCTAATGAACCGTGTACTCATTTGTGATTCTGTATTACGACGTAATGAAACCGAACCATTTTTGAAGAAGCTGATAACTGGTGATGAAAAGTGGATCACGTATGACAAGAACGTGCGAAAAAGGTCCTGGTCAAAGGCCGGTCAGGCTTCACAGACTGTGGCGAAACCCGGGTTAACTCGCAACAAGGTGATGCTGTGTGTGTGGTGGGATTGGAAGGGCATTATTCATTATGAGCTGTTACCACCAGGCAGGACCATCGATTCTGAACTCTACTGCGAACAACTAATGAGATTAAAGCAGGAAGTTGAGAGAAAGCGGCTGGAATTAATCAACAGAAGGGGTGTGGTTTTTCATCATGATAACGCTAGACCTCACACATCTTTAGCCACTCAGCAAAAATTAAGAGAGTTTGGCTGCGAGGTGTTAATGCATCCGCCGTATAGTCCTGACCTTGCACCTTAAGATTTCCACCTGTTTCGTTCTCTTCAGAATTCTTCAGGCAGTGTCAGGTTAACATCACGAGAGGACTGCCAAAACCACTTGTCGCGGTATTTTGACCAGAAGTCCCAAAATTTGTATAGCAATGGGATCATATCCCTACCTATAAGATGGCAAAAAGTTATCGAACAAAATGGTACCTACATACTTTAGTTAAATGTAAATAAACTATATTAAAAAATGTTTTGAATTTTCTTTAAAAATGCGAAGAAACTTTTTCCCCAACCTATTATATTGTATATTATCGTGTTACCCAGTAACTGGGTTGTGGAGGTCAGATAGGTAGTCGCTCCATGTAAAATACTGGTATTCAGCTGCATCCGGTTAGACTGGAAGCCGACCCTAACATAGTTGGGAAACGGCTAAATAAATATAATATTGAAAGTTGACAACATTCCGTTCTATCAGCACCAACTCCCACGCCGGCGGACGGATGCGTTATCTATCAAAAACAAACTTAAGGCTTTTCTAGTGGAGAAATGTTATTTACTCCATTAATGATTTTCTAAATGACCAATTATAGACCTTGACATTTTGCTGATAAAATAATTTGAATTTTAACCATTTTAATTATATTGACTAAAATTACCGTTTTGATTGTATTTTCTTTGACATTTTTGTTGTATTTTGAGATTTTGATTGTATTATGTATCACATCTTATTTTTACTATTAATTTTGCTTTTATTAATTGCATTTTGACCGAATTGAATTTAATTTTATGTTGATATCGTGATCAGATTACTCTATTTTTGTAACTCTTGACTGAATTCACTTTAATCACATTGAACAATTAATCTTTATTTGATAATTGTAATTAATGTTCTTATTTTATTGCTAAACTCGCCACAAAAAATATTTCCGTTTTGACATGAGGGTGTCCCTCTTTGTCCCGCTATGTTTGTCTCTCTTTGGCATATGAAACGATATGGGCTGTCAAAACGGACCTATTTATTTTGTGGCGAGTTTAGTATCATCGTATTCATTCATATAAATTTTGCATGTCAAGTCTTAGGCTTAGTCTTATTCGTGTACCTGCATTCTACGAGTAGCAAATAAATAATTTGATTTGATTTCTTTTTTGGTTGGGAAATCATCAAATTACTTCTCCCGCTCTGGGCGGAGCGCGGGGGCGTGTCAGACTGTGCCAAGGCCACAGTAACTCTTTCAAACAACCCGTAACCCTGGCAGGCATTGGCCCTAACAGGCCCCATCAGCTAGTGTAGACATCTCGTTGAGGCGCGCGTGGCCTACATTACTGCTTTACAGAAGGAGGTGACGGCATCCCATGCACTCTCGCTCCGTATCATGGCCTGGACCAAGATCGGACGCGAGGGATCGCGGCCGCCAATCGCCTCCGCGAAGACGCAACGGTGCTCTGCCCAAGCTGGGTAGACTCCACGTGTCTTCCGAGCGATCCACACAATGGTAACACCCGGGCGTTTCCTCCGGCCTTATCCGGAACAGGAACGTCCCGAAGCAACCGTGTCCGGTGACGACAGCGTCAGGCGCAAGGTGAGGACACCGTGACGCCTCTCCAATCACTCCTCAAAGAGGTGACTAATCGCCACAATTGTGGCGTGCCTAGTACTGGGTTGCAACAGTCGCACTCTCCATGTCGCCATGAGATCCCGCGCCCATACCGGTGCCCAGTAAAGGGCCATAGACCGCACGACTCCCGCGTAGACAAACCTGCAAACCTGTGGTGGTAGTAAGCTCGATTCCCAACTATTGGTATTTTTTGAAGATCTTTTTCAGTCAGCATAAAAATCATTTGCAAATTGTACATTCATTTGAATAGTTTTATTTTTTATCATTAATTTCGGATCAGCCTAGTACAAAGTTATTGCTATTGAGGAATACCAAATTGTCGTTAATTTGATCAACTTACAACTTGTAACATGATCTCAATGACGTTAAAGGGATTGGAGGAAGAAAACAACAAAACATCTGTTTTAATATCATTTATTTTAACAAAATTACACCAAATGTTCGAAATGGGCACCACACGCTCTGCACCGCATAGTAATTGACCGTCGGACCCGACGTGCAAACCCTGCTGCATTTATTTCCTGAACAGTGATTCACTCCCTTTCACGCAGGTCCTCGACCAGATTCACTTCTGTCTTGTAAATTTTTCTTTCAAACATCCCCAGTAAAAAAATAATCTATGGATTTAGGTCCGATTATGCGGTGGCCATAGAATGGGTCCCAGACGTCCAATCCATTTTTCTGGCTAGGTGCAGTTGTTCAGGTGTTCTCGCACTTGTACGGCATTATTCAATCAAAAAAATCAATCAATCTGCCTAGCCTTTTCCCAACTATGTCCAACCGGATGCAGCTAAATACCAGTATTTAACATGGAGCGACTGCCTATCTGACCTCCACAACCCAGTTATTGGGTAATACGATACCCCTTGGTAAGACTGATTGTCAGACTTTCGGGCTTCTGACGACCCGTAACGACTGTCAAAGATCCACGAACGACAGCCGGGACCAACGGCTTAACGTGCTTTCCGAGGCACGAAGGAGTCTCGGTATGTAATGATGGTCACCCATCTACGGACCAACCCCGGCAAGCGTAGCTTAACCTGATGGATCGACCCGTGCGGCTGTTATTGCTTAGCCACAAGCTCCTCTTGTACGGCATAATTATACGGGGTATAATAAGCTCTGGCGGTTATGAGATGACCAGCCTCACCTGAAGGCGCCCGTACACGAACATGACGCGTGGATCAGCACCACCCAGCTCAACCATTTTGTAGGCATCCAAATGATCAAATACACGCGCCACCATCAACGAGACATTTAAGTGATACTTTATGCCTAACCTAATACCTTTGCTTACCCCTTCAAGGAATACTGAAGAGAAGTTATGGCATGGTTTATTATAATTACGTAGAAGAAAAATAAACCTAATAATAAGTGGATTTGAGTTTTCATAATTTACCAGTAATTGTTATAATTGTAAAATACGTGACCGGTTTTATTGCAAAAAGGAAGTTCGTTTGAAAGAAAAAAAAATCACATTTTTTATCAATAAATTCATAAAAAAATGAAGACAAGCCACAAGTTTCGAATTCCACTTTGTAAACAGCAAAAAGAAATATTTCTTAATAAAAACGAAGCGAAGAGCAAAAAAAAAAAAAATCATAATGATTCCAGTTATTTCTTATCGCGAATGCTTTCTTTGTTGATACAGAATTCACGTTTTTATAACAAAATATGAGGAGAAATTTTCTCGAAAAATTGCGAAAACAATTTCGTTTCTTATTGCTTTTACAGCTCTCAACAATATTGTGCCTTTAATATACCTACTATTGGAACGGGTTTGGACCCGTTTGAAGAGTTACAGGTTGTAGGTTCAAAACGTCGCGTTATATTCAAATATGTATTTGTAGGACACTAAGACTCCATTTGAAATAAGATTAGACCTTTAATTAAATATTTTTACAGTCCGTTCAATCGATTTTGACTTCTATTCCGTATGCATAAAGATAGCATTAAAAGCAAAAACGTGTTTACAATACCAACTGTTTACTTCAGCTGATATTTGTCATGGCACCAACGCAATAGAAGTCAAAATCTGTTGAATGGATTATAAAAAAGGTTGCCCGACCTGGGAACCAAACCTGGGAACCAAACCCAGGAACTCATAATCAGCAGTTGCGCTTACGACCACAATACAAATGAGGCAGTTTTTTTGCCGCGAAATAATGATCAACATTATCAATAGCGCTGCAATTTGCAAAAATATATCCCTTAAAAAAACATGTTGTGAGCGACCAAAAATCCGCATCTGAATCCGCAGATCGAACTCAGGCTCGCAACGCACTTTGTGCTATTTATTTCATCACTACTGCCTTCGAAACGTTGTAGAAAACATCGTGAGGAAACCGTTTTGACCTAGATCCAAACATTGTGACATTCATCAACCCGTAATCCGCGTGGCGGATTATAGCCCACTCCTCTCACTGAGGTCAGTGCCTCAGCAGTGGGAACATTATAGGCTGATTATTATCATGTGGTGCAGAGGAGTGAGGAGAATGTCGTGAGGAAAGTTTTGAGTATGAATGTCGATGGCTACAACAGTAGGGCTCTTGCCAAAGAAACGATGGATGGACTGCGTGAAAGATGATATGGCTAGAAAGGGGGTGAATACCGAGATGACGACTAATAGAGAAGTATGGAAAAAACCGGTCAAGATCGAGTCGGACTCGCGCACCGAGGGTTCCGTACCATCATATATTAAAAAAGTGTGCTATTTAGAGATATCGTTTTATTTTTCCTGTAATCTTTACATAAACTTCTATCACATAGAATAATTTCAGATTTTTCTCTATGCAAACTTCGGAGATAAGGGGGGGGGGGAGGCGGGAGAGGAACGGTATTTTTTTACGTTTTTCATCAAATGTCGAAAACTGTTAGGCCTAAAAAAAAGAAAAACATTCTGAAAATGTGCAAACAGCGCTCTTTCATATGATACCCCACATTCCCTAGTAGCCCCACTTCGAACTTTTAAGGCCCCATTTCAGTCCCTGTTGTAAAAAAAATATCTTTTTTTTTTAAATTCTTTCTTATTTGCACCATAGTTGGGCAAACGTCATCTAAAACTATTCCAAAATTCAAGTTGATAGCATTAGCAGAACCCTAATAAAGGAACATGTTGCGCCGACCTCGAATAAATTGCGATGAGGACAGGAAAATGATGATATGCATGAAATATATTTAGTAAAACCGCATCGCAAAGCCCACAGTTTCCCTGATTACATCAAAATATGTGTAAACACGCTCGAACGAGTGAATTTGTCAAATAATCACCGCGCTGATTCCAGCCGCGTCGATTATGTGGTCACCTCTAATTGAAATAGTACACCGTGCCGCTAATGTACCGAAATTAAATACACTAATTAATGTGCGAATCTAGTAAAAACACATACATGCATACATAAACTCACGCCTTCTTCCTTTGGTGAGAGGCAGAAACTACAGAACGCCACCTGCTCCGATCCTTCCATACCTCTACTCCTTTTGCTTCGTTTACGAAAAACGAAGCAAAAGGAGTTTTTCGTGTTTTAATATAAAATTCATTTATTTCAAACATAAAATAAAATAAAATTTAATTTCACAATACTGTCACAGATGAATAAAATGTCAATACAATAAAAATAAACGAATAACGCTATCAACCTAAAAAATCTACAACCAATTAAAAAGGTCACAGAATTAAAATAAAAATAAAATGTCAATGCATTTAAATTAACCGAAGATTAAAAGATAGAATTGTCATGGTCACATCATTAAAAGTTAAATTTAAAAAAAAAAAATGGTTTTAATTTAGTTTTTTAGGGTTCCGTACCTCAAAAGGAAATAAGAGAACCCTTATAGGATCACTCCTGTTTCTGTTTGTCCGTTGTCCGTCTGTCACAGTCAATTTGCTGCGAATCTAATAGACCGATTAAGTTGAAATTTGGTACACGTATGAATTTCTATATCCCAAAACGAATAAAATCTATGCCAGCTACTTTTAATGCTTGATCATGTGCCTTCATGTCATCGCGTAGCACAATTTGACTGAGAACTGGAGACACTTAAATTGAATTTGGTAATCTGATGGCATCATAAATTATTTTTATACCACGGATTATAAAAATAATTTCTCCTTGATTCACACCAGTAAAATAATGCTTGCCTCAATTACGTGTTTATGTAGAGTCTTGAAGTCTGGTTTCATTGAGGTTTCGGAGTAAAATGATCGGCACACCTTCTTTCAGGTGCAAAGTAGGAGGTGGTGCTCCAGTTGTCTCGAGGGAATTTAAGAACTCAACAGGATAATGGATTGCATCATCGACTTCTAATACAGAGTCCACCGATTCAAGTATTACTTCGGCACCGGCCAACTTTCCTAGTAAATAGCAGTTAATGATATATGGGCGGCGCGTGACAAAGTAGGTATTTATTTTTATTGGAATTGTTAATTAAGTATGGTAGTTATCTAAAAATCATGAGAAAACATTTAATAAATTACGAGTCCATTTTTGTTGTGACGAAAAATAATCAAATGAACATCACTACGTACTAAAGTTCATAGAGTATGAAACGACGAAGAATGCCCGCATACTACCCCGTTGGATAGAAAACAAGATTTCATTTGTCAATGACGTCACATCGCGAATAGGGATGATGACAATTTTTTTTTTATTTGTCCATATGTAGTGTAGTAAAAATATTGGGCACATATTTTTTCTTTTTTACGTAATCAATAGGTTACAGCGATACTTTGAGTTATAAAAACATTTTAGCAAAAAATAAAACCGACTTCCAAAACAAAACACTACAAAGTGAAAAATAACTTTAATTTCGGTAGTCGGTGTCTTTGGTTTTGTATTTTCGTTTTTTGCCACCGACTTCCGAAATGAAAGTTATTTTTCACTTTGTAGTGTTTTGTTTTGGAAGTCGGTTTTATTTTTTGCTAAAAAGTTTTTATTTTTCACTTTTTAGTTGTGGAACCTACCCCACACAAATTCGAATACCTAATTGAGCACAATAATTGTAGATATAGCCATGTAAATAACAGTGATAGGAAGTTATTAAAACATCATCACATCATCCACATAAAATAAGTGGGAAATATACGCATTATTGAAGCTAACTCAAAAACTCCCCAAGCAAAGTTAATAAAATTTATATGGGACCACCTCGGAAGTCTTGTATACCCTTTCAAACAAAAAATAATTTTTCATATCGGTCCATCCGTCTTTGAGTAATCGCGTAACAAACATTTTTTTTTTTAATTTGTGATGGGTTTGCTCTTGACTCTAGTCTAGGTCAGAGGTGACAGAGACAAAGTCGACGATGGAGTGAGCTTACCCAGAAGAAGCCTGTTCACTCTCACTTTGAAGAGATTAGGGTTGTATACGTTCGGAAACACAGACGCAGGTAGTGAGTTCCACTCTTTTGCTGTGCGCATTATAAAAGACATTTGGAAGCGCTTAGTGCGAATTGGTGGAATAGCAACCAGGTAGGGATGGTAACTGGCAGTGCGTGTAGATGTCCGGTGGTAGAAGGGGGCCGGTGGAATGAGGTCGTGGAGTTCTCGGGCACACTCTCCGAAGTACAATCTGTAGAAGACCGACAAGCAGGCAACCTTGCGCCGATGAACCAAGCTATGAAGCTTGGCATCCACCAGTTTTACGTCGCCAATGAGCCTCTTAGCTCTGCGTTCCACCGAGTCAAGCGCGGCTAGTTGGTACTTAGCTGATCCATCCCAAAGGTGACTGCAATACTCCATGCAGGATCGGACTTGCGCTTTGTAAAGGGTTAAAAGCTGTCCAGGCGTAAAGTATCGCTTCACCCTATTTAGGATGCCCAGTTTCTTGGCCGCAAAAAAAAAAAAACAAAAAAAAAAATACAGACGAATTGAGAACCTCCTCCTTTTGGAAGTCGGTTAAAAATGTGGCTTGTCGTCACGCCTTGGTAGATTTTGTACGTAGATATTAAATGCGTGTTATCTAAGTCATTTTTTATTAATATGACAAAGCAAAAAATACGTGTCTAATATTATCTGACTGACGGACTAAATAGAATTTCTTTTTTTTTACCCAGGCATCATCCCTATTCAGGCACATAAGCGCGACCTTCTATTTTTGACTATGTGTCGAAATTCCAATTCGTATAGCGCAAAAATGTGTTTAGCTAGAATGTTGATACTGGCGTCATTCTCAAGAGTTGACAAAGCACTACTAGGATCTAAAGAGAAACAAAAGAAATATCGGTCAAAATAGGGTCAAAATGCATATGAACTTGACAGTAGCAAACCATTTCAGATGTCGTCTCTTGTCGGCCGTAAATCTAGTCAGAAATTTATAAAATCCAGTCAAGGAAAGCTTGCATCATAAGGAATGCAATAAGCCTAAAAATTCCAGTGTCAAATACCTCTCACTAGGTTAGGTTAGGTTACAGCTGTAATCAAACGTTCTCACTAAAATAAACGACGCGGACTCAAACTGCGCCTACCTAATTTTATTTTTTATGTGTTAAAGATTGGAGGACTTTTTCCATTAGGCACCTACTTGTGTGTACTGTGAGAATACTCCTTGCCAAATTTCATGATTCTAGGTCTTGATTTTGATTTACCTGCGAAGTATCAAAATCAAAATGTCTCAGTAGCATTGCATGGCCCAAGGAATCATTTTTTTTATACAAACATCCACCCCTATTTCACCCATTTACGGGGGGAGTTTCCTAAAATCCTTTCTTAGCTGACGTCTCCTACTCATAATCTACCACAGCGCCAATCTTCATTTACATATGTCCATTTTTGAGATTTCGTGATTAATCAGTCAGTGAATGAATGTATGAATGAGGACCATTCGCTTTTACTCATTCATTTCATACTATCACCATCTGCCTAGCCTTTTCCCAACGATGTTGGGGTCGGCTTCCAGTCTAACCGGATGCAGCTGAATACCAGTATTTTACACGGAGCGACTGTCTATCTGATCTCCACAACTCAGTTACTGGGTAATACGATACCCCTTGGTAAGACTGGTTGTCAGACTTTCGGGAATGACAGCCGGGACCAACGGCTTAACGTGCTGGCCGAGGCACGGAGGGGTCTTGGTATGTAAAGATGGTCACCCATCCACGAACCAACCGCGGCAAGTGTAACTTAACCTGATCGATCGACCCGTGCGGCGGTTTTATCTATACCAATAAAATAATGAAGAGGAAAGATTTTTTGTTTGTTTGTACCGAATAAGCTCCGAAACCACTGGCTTGATTTTAACCATTTTTTCACCAATAGAAAGCTAAATTATCAGGAAGTAACATCGGCAATAATTTATAAAAAAAAAAAAATTGAGATATGAAGTAACGTAGACGAAGGCTCAGACGCGTCGGAAAGAAATACCTCTGTAACCTTACAAAAAGTACTAGGATTGCATGAATTCAAGATAGTAGGTATATCAATTCAAGCCACGACACGTGCACTATTTCTGAGCAGTAAACGTAACAAAAAGTACTAGGATTGCATGAATTCAAGATAGTAGGTATATCAATTCAAGCCACGACACGTGCACTATTTCTGAGCAGTAAACGTAACAAAAAGTACTAGGATTGCATGAATTCAAGATAGTAGGTATATCAATTCAAGCCACGACACGTGCACTATTTCTGAGCAGTAAACGTAACAAAAAGTACTAGGATTGCATGAATTCAAGATAGTAGGTATATCAATTCAAGCCACGACACGTGCACTATTTCTGAGCAGTAAACGTAACAAAAAGTACTAGGATTGCATGAATTCAAGATAGTAGGTATATCAATTCAAGCCACGACACGTGCACTATTTCTGAGCAGTAAACGTAACAAAAAGTACTAGGATTGCATGAATTCAAGATAGTAGGTATATCAATTCAAGCCACGACACGTGCACTATTTCTGAGCAGTAAACGTAACAAAAAGTACTAGGATTGCATGAATTCAAGATAGTAGGTATATCAATTCAAGCCACGACACGTGCACTATTTCTGAGCAGTAAACGTAACAAAAAGTACTAGGATTGCATGAATTCAAGATAGTAGGTATATCAATTCAAGCCACGACACGTGCACTATTTCTGAGCAGTAAACGTAACAAAAAGTACTAGGATTGCATGAATTCAAGATAGTAGGTATATCAATTCAAGCCACGACACGTGCACTATTTCTGAGCAGTAAACGTAACAAAAAGTACTAGGCTTGCATGAATTAACGATAATATTTGACTCATTAGTATTATGCTTCTAATAGGATTTACTATTCATCGTGGATCGCAGACGAAGTTGCCGGCAACAGCTAGTAAATAATAATATAATATAATATAATAGCTACCCAATTTTAAATAACTCTGTATACTAGGTTTGTAATATTTCAACTACACGGAGAGTATTGGCCGCCATTGAGGGCGATGCACGTCTTTGAGAGGGTTTTGTGCCTTCCCTTGTCACGTCCGTGTCGCCTCACAAAAGACTCCATACTGTGTGGAGAATACTAGCTATAGACCTAGTATAAGTATGGAACTGTAGACTGGCAGGGCTTGAGTCCTGATTTTGATCAAATTATTACCGAATGTCCGATCCAAATTCAATAATAATATACATGATTCAGATGAAAGTAAGTATAAACAAACCCTGTTCAGGTTAAATTCTTACGTGCACACTCGCTAAACGGAATCGGTAACACATTCATCTGTATTTAGAAGGTTTCAACTTTATAGTGCAAAACTTTTTCCAGCAATTATTGCTTGAATAATATAATTAAAAATTGTAGTTCAATAACCATCTACGAAAATGGAGGTTACTCAATTAACGTCAATTGTCAAATGAAATAGTATAGTTTGACCAAGACCGCTGTACCGCGCCTTAGGAATGCGCGGCGAGGCGGGGTGCAGCGCTGGCCAATGAGCAGTGGGACGCCGTGAGCATTGACGAATGAGCGGCCTGCACTGCCCCCCGTCTCGCCGCGCACATACGGCGCGGTATAGCGGTTATGTGTTTCATAGACTACTTTATCTACTCTCATACATTGGGATTGAACTCATTGAACGAGATTCAGTACGGCAAAACGTATGAATGCCGCCAAAACCCAGCACATCACCGCGCATGCGCTAAAGCGGGTGCTGTGACAGACAAGTCAAAATTGAAATAAAAACTTCTTTGTAATGCTATAAAAATAACGCTCCACGCATATTCGTTCCATTAGAAAAAAAAAAAAAAAATGGAAATTCCTCGGTGATATTAACTTATTGAATTTGATGTCATGACAAAATATTTTGTTAGAGAAAAAGTAAAGTGTTTTAACACACTCCTTTGCTAAAAAAACGGCTGGTTTTGATTTTTTTACATTATTGGTAATCATTTGGTTCTAAAGAGGTTTAAATAGCCAACCTATGTTACTGGCACTTAAATAGCCAACCTATGTTACTGGCACTTAAATAGCCAACCTATGTTACTGGCACTTAAATAGCCAACCTATGTTACTGGCACTTAAATAGCCAACCTATGTTACTGGCACTTAAATAGCCAACCTATGTTACTGGCACTTAAATAGCCAACCTATGTTACTGGCACTTAAATAGCCAACCTATGTTACTGGCACTTAAATAGCCAACCTATGTTACTGGCACTTAAATAGCCAACCTATGTTACTGGCACTTAAATAGCCAACCTATGTTACTGGCACTTAAATAGCCAACCTATGTTACTGGCACTTAAATAGCCAACCTATGTTACTGGCACTTAAATAGCCAACCTATGTTACTGGCACTTAAATAGCCAACCTATGTTACTGGCACTTAAATAGCCAACCTATGTTACTGGCACTTAAATAGCCAACCTATGTTACTGGCACTTAAAAAGAGTCTAGGTATCAAAAAAAGTTAATTCCAAATTCGTAACTTTTGTTTTAAAAATTAATAATCCCTTTTTCAGTTTTTTTACTTTTTACTTACCTACTTTTCGCGGGTTTGCGGTTAAAAGGTTATGAGGCAACTAAAACTAACTTCTCGTTATTTTTAATAGAATAATTTATGTTTGTCGCATAATCCTGCCTCATTGTGACTTAAAACAGACATAATAATAATAATAATAATAATAAGGAAGGAAGTGTTGCACCCTTGTCGTTACGTCACTATGTGCTAGCGGCCGTTTCCGGGGGCCCATTATTGAGTGTGCAAGTCACCCCCTGCCATTTTATCCGTGTATAATATATAACATTGGTCAGGCAGGGGACATAGTTCTTCCATAGTTCAAGTAACCCAATCCACTTTAGCCACCCAGACCCACAGCCCAATATGTTTTGTTTCCACGCACAACAATAGTCCTGCACCAACCGGGGGTTGTCCTTGGGTGCACTTGCATATTGCATACAGGGATAATCGTCGGTTGGTGCCTCCTTATCATTTAAAATTATTTAAGGGGCCTCTGCCAGTTGGCTTCGGCTCGTCGTACGCCTTCCAAACGTCCGGGACCCCAGGGACCCGAGAACGGTAAATAAATAATAATAATAATAACCTGGGACATAATTCACACACGGTCATCTGGTCCCAAACTAAGCAGAGCTTGTACTATGGAAACCAGATAACTGATATACTACATATATTATATTACTTTTTTTTTGTAAATACATACTTATTTGTAATTAATACTTACTTTTTTGTAAATACAGACTCAGGACAAACAGACATGTTCATGCACACAAATGTTTGTCCTGGATGGGAATCGAACGCACGACCTGCGGCGTGATAGGTGGTATCTTAACCAACCACGCCAACTGGCCTGTCGAACCATTGAACCTAAATACAAAATTTCCGATGAAATTTAGTACCACAAAACTTATGAATGCCGCCAAAACCCAGCACATCACCGCGCATGCGCTAAAGCGGGTGCTGTCACAGACAAGTCAATATTGAAATCAAAACTTCTTTGTAATGCTATAAAAATAGCGCGCCCTGCATATTCGTTCCATTAGAAAAAAATAATTGATGGAAACTCCTCGGTGATATTAACTTCTTGGATTTGATGTCATGACAAAATATTTTGTTAGAGAAAAAATGTTATAACACACTCCTTTGCAAAAAAAAAAAACGGGTGGTTATGATTTTTCTACATTATTGGTAATCATTTGGTTCTAAAGAGGTTTAAATAGCCAAACTACATATGTTACTGGCACTTAAAAAGAGTCTAGGTATCAAAAAAAGTTTTTTTCAGTTTTTGACTTTTTACTTACTTTTCGTAGGATTGTGGTTAAAAGGTTATCAGGCAACTAAAACTAAGTTCTCGTTATTTTTAGTAGAATAATTTATGTTTGTCGCATAATCCTGCCTTATTGTGACTTAAAACAGACATCTTTGTGTCGATTGTAACGACAGAAAAAGCAATAAGAGCTAGTAAAATTATAGCGCTGCTGGAAGAGGTGTGTAGCCATAGATATCCGTGGGTGTAGCCAATGTTACGTCTGACAGCGGTTAAACGTGAGACATTCAACCGTCCAAAGAACCTGGACTCGATCCCAAGAGACAGGTTCCGTTCAGAAAAGGCAAGGTTCTGGGAGAAAACGTTGCCCACAACTACGAGACGACCGCTTTTTAGTGACTTAGGTGCTGAGGAACCGCAAATGCAGTTACATAGACCTCAAAAGAAACCTTGAAGAGATACGAGAAGCACAAAGCCTATGAACAGTGAATAGGAGGCTTTTAAGTCACTCCGTGCGCACCGAGGTTCACTAGAAATTGCCTATCTTGGACACTAGGTAACTGGAGTAGCGTAATCTTCTCCGACGAGGCTGGAATTTGTCTGAATGGTGAGGACCGACGTCGGCGAGTGTTAGGAAGACCGGTGGAAAGCTATGCAGACATGTGTTTTGAAGAAATCACCCCTTATGGTGGAGGGTCCGTTATGTTTTGGGCTGGCGTAACTTCTAGCTATCGTACCGAGATAGTATTCATTGAAAATGGCTCTCTAAATGCGCAAATGTACATAACAGGAATCCTTTGTCAACATGCACAACCCGCACTGACTGTAATTGGTGAAGATACCATTTACATGGACGATAATGCTCGGCGCCCAACGTTCAGATGACGTAGATGCTTTTATGCAAGAAGTCTGTATTCATTCTTTGGATTGGCCAGCGCTGAGCTCCGACCTTAACCCCATTGACCGTGACGTCTGGGACCTCCTCAAAAGGCGAGTACGATCTGTCCAACCACTTCCACAAAACATCAGGGAGCTTAAACGTGTGATCTCGGCTGAGTGGGAACACATTCCACAGGACACCATCAAAAGCCTGGTGGAAAGCATGCGACGATTACATGCCATAATCCTTGAAGAGGAGGTCACACTCGTTATTAATTTTTATTTTTTAATGTCCTTTTATTCAAATACAATAAAAATACTCGTAGTCTTAATTTCACTATACCCATAAAAATGTCCATTTTAACACGACTCTGTGATTACATTGACTAAAACACCAATTCCAGGATTTAAGTGTTAAAAACTATATTCTCTATAAAAAATATTAATATTATCCATAGAAAAGCCAATAACTGTAAGGTGCCCGATTTTTTTTTTCAAAGGAGTGTATTGTTCTATTTTTAACGACTTCAAAAAAAGGAGTTATCAATTCTATACGTATGTATGTAATATTATTGGATCTGCGAGATATTCACATATGATGATCTATTAGGGCTTCCAAGCAAATATACAAAATTCTATAGATGTATGTTTGTATGTATGTATGTTTGTCCACGTATATCTCCGAAACTATTAATCGGATCGTAACCATTATTTTTTTGTTGACTTACGTTTACTCCAACTTAGGGCACAGTGAAAGTTTCATCAAAATCGGTTTAGTAGTTTTTCAAGATAATGGAAGATGACCAGGTAAGTGCTTATTGGTCCTCAGTAATGGAAATAGGATGACCTAGCTTTCAACATTTATCTAATTGAGCATGGGTGCTACTACATGATACTTTCTGGAGGTCTGATGATGACCAGGTAAGTGCTTATTGGTCCAATTGCAATAGTTAGGATGACCTAGCTTTCAACGTGTAAGTGTGACGGCCTGGCTTATTGATACGAGCTACGGTGTGGTGTCAAAGGGAAAACATCTCAAAACCTTGGTCAAATTCTAGTGCAATATTTATAACAAAACTATTAACTACTTATTACAATCAAATATTCCAGTTTTTACTAAAAACTAAAAATTACGAAATAAAAATAATTTAAAAAAATTTAATCGACTTCAAAAAGAAACGCACTCAAAATTATGAAATAACTTTAATTTTGGAAGTCGGTAGTAAAAAACTAAAATACAGATCCCAAGACACCGACTTCCAAAATTAAAGTTATTTCATAATTTTGAGTTCGTTTCTTTTTGAAGTCGATTTAATTTTATAAAATTGTTTTTATTAAATTTTGATATTGTGTTTATAAAGCATGTCAAAAAAAGTCGTTTTGAAATTTATAATTAAAATTTTACGACATGCGAGTAAATAAACATCTTTATGGTGATTTAAAATTAGAATTTCGGGTTTACTCGTAAGTATTCAAGTAATGTGACACATGAAAGCGCTAGTAAGTGGCACTATAAATTGGCATCTATAGATACATTTTCTGATCCCTCTGGTTTTATTTGAATTAGATACTTTTTAAAGAGAAAAACAGAAGTAATTTATGACTTTTGCAATGTTATCTGACTGATGTTTAATTCTAACTTGCGCATTACCAATTACTGCATCAACTGCGCATGACTCAACGTCATACTCAGCTAATTTCAAATTGCCCGTCCTCGTAGCCAAACAGAAATGGCCATTCTCCTTGGTTTCGGAAAATTTGATACTAAGATTATCTTCATTTTGTTTTATAACTAGCTATTCTCGTACCTCATCATCTGCATAGCTTTTTGCCAATATGTTGAGGTCGGCTACCAGTCTAACTGGATGCCGCTGAATCACAGTATTTTACATGGAGCGACTGCCTATCTGACCTCCACACCCAGTTAATGGGTAACACGATACCCTTTGGTAAGAGTGGTTGTCAGATTTTCGGGCTTCTGACTACCCGTAACAACTGTCAAAGATCTAAGAATGACATTCGGGACGAACTGCTTGAGTTGCTTTCCGAGACATAAAGAGTCTCGGTATGTAATGGATGGTCACCCATCCTCGGACCAAGCTCGGCAAGCTTTAAGCTAGTTATCATTTAGCCAGGACCCCTATTCTATTATTGATTATCAAAACTCTGTACAGATAATAAAAATAATCTTTATTCCTTACCCTACGTTCCTATTTGAAGAATTACCCTTTCCACACATCCCGAAAAAGGAAACGTATCTAAATCAAGTTGATTGAACCGAATTATGTTCAAGGAAATTGCAATAAAGTAGATTGAAGTAAATCAAGCGAGCGTCGGAGCGAAGAAGCTGATTTGTGTTTACTCATATGTTTTTAGATAGATAGGGGAATGAATGTCATTGCTGATTTTTAAAAGGTCGCGGGGATTTTCCTCCTCTCTTCCTTGTTTTTCTGCCGTTGATTTATGATTACTGACAAATGCATGCACTGACTGGACAGGTCCACTCAAATTTGAGTGGTTTTCTTTTAAAAAGAGCATCTCTAACACTAATTTGCATAGTCCTCATTTGTCGAGACCCATATGTTTATGTCAGGACTTTAAAAGAGACTGTGACCTCTGAGTTTGTTCCGGTATTTCTTAGCAGAGCGGTCGGTTAGCAAACACCAAACTAATCTGGTTTTGAAACAGAATTTATTTTTAATCTTGAACTGAATTTATGACCAAAAGTATCTGATAAAAGTATGTATGAACAAATCCTGCTCAGGTCAGGTTAGTGGTCGGTTAGCAAACACCAAACTAATCTGGTTTTAAAACATTATTTATTTTTAAGCTTGAACTGAATTTATTGTCAAAAGTATCTGATAAAAGTATGTATGAACAAATCCTGTTCAGGTTAAATTCTTACAAAATCATTCACTATAGGGAATTAGTAAGACATTCAACTGTATTTAGGAGGCTCCAACTTACTTTTATAATATTATTCAAAATCAAATAAAAAAAAATTGTTTGAAGAATATTATTAAATAGTAATTGAAAAATCATCGACGAAAATTGAGGTTACAAAAGTAACCTCAATTGTTAAATAAAAAACATCTTTATTATATTTTAAAAGTAAATTTAATTTAATATTTTACACTTTATTGTTTAAGTATTTAAATAAACAAATAAAATCGCTCAATTTGTAAGTGATATTACAAATTGGCATCGACAGGTATGTTTTCTGATCCATTTGTTCACATTTTCAGCTAATACTTTTGGAGCAAACCATACCTACGCATTTAACATATCTTGCGTCACAATCACAGCGGAACATATTATGCATATATCATTGCGATAATGTCAAAGACAACAGGCCATGTGTACAGGATGTACACAAGCGGGCAGGTCGTGAGGTGGACATCGACTGACGACGCAAAGAGATCTCATTCACGATGCGCAGGACTTGCTGACGGCAGCGACAGCAAAACAGTGCTAGTTCTCGGTTTTAAGTCTTTATAGTACGATTGCGGAATTACCGGTTCAAATAGTGAGTTGAAACGGAATTAAGGAAAAGACATTTGCGACGTCAACGCCGGCTGTCACTGAAAACCAGCCTCTACCTCGCATAGGCTCACAGCATTGTGCTGAGCTATGGCCGTTTTGCGAGGATGCGACGCATATTTTCCCCCAACTTGTTCTTTTTTGTGTTTGTGTTTTTTCGTTTCCTCGAGGAGCTCGTGGCTAAGTAATAACAGCCGCACGGTTCGATCCATCAGGTTAAACTACGCTTGCTGAGGTTGGTCTGTGGATGGGTGACCATCTTTTCATACCGAGACTCCTCCGTGCCTCGGAAAGCACGTTAAGCCGTTGGTCCCGGCTGTCATTCGTGGATCTTTGACAGTCGTTACGGGTCGTCAGAAGCCCGAAAGTCTGACAACCGGTCTTACCAAGGGGTATCGTATTACCCAGTAACTGGGTTGTGGAGGTCAGATAGGCAGTCACTCAATGTAAAATACTGGTATTCAGCTGCATCCGGTTAGACTGGAAGCCAACCCCAATATAGTTGGGAAAAGGCTAGGCAGATTGATTGATTTTGATGTTTTGACGCAAATAAACGTATTTTCTTTCTTCTTTCATCACGTCATTGTAAATTAAAAAAAGAAAATACTGGCCTAGTGCGTGTCGTACTACGCACAATGAGGGGTTCCGTAGTTAGGGTGAATTCATCCCAAAAATAATTTTAAGCTTGTAGTTGAAAAACATGTTCTCTCGTACATTCCAATTGCAAATGTAAGGTTGTACGCACAATATTGAGAGATTCACCATGTTATTTTAAGACCACAGACTTCTTATTAATTTTCCTGTAATCTATTTCTTTAGAAATTTGGGAAATAATACAAATAACAGTTCTACATATCTATATAGAACTATTATTTGTATTATTTTTGTAAATTTGTAAATTTTAGGCTTAATGGTCAATTTTCGTCAATTTTAAAATTATAAAAAATATATATTTGAGACTCTCACAGTAAGCTCCTTCATTTGAAGTCGTCACGTAAAGTCGTACAGCGTGCAAAACTTTAAACAAAAAAATATTTGTCTCCCAAAACTGAGCCGCATATTCAAAATTCCTTTTTTTTACGTAGCACGTCCTTGTTTGGTGTCACAGAAATTTATATTATTTGTACAAAATTTCAACTTAATCGGTCCATCAGATTCGGAGAAAACTGGCTGTGAGAGACGGACAGACAGATAGACACAGAGTGATCCTATAAGGGTTTTAATTTTTTTATTTTCCGTTTTTTCATTCGGCCATTATAGAATCCTAAAAAGAAACTCATACTATATAGAGAGAGACGTGCAACAAAGTATCGTGACGGTCAAAATGTTATACTTGTTTCTGTCCACTTCGTGTTCGCCAATTCTCAGAGTATAACGTATGATAAGGAACTTCGTTCAAACAACACTTTTCAACCGACTCCTAAAAAAGGACAGTTACTTTCTCAAGTTGTAATTCCAAAGATTCAACTCGACACAACTCTAAAACTCTTTTGAGAACTTAACAAAAAAGTCCTCGTTAATTTAGCAAGCAGTAGTATTCGCATAGTATTTAAAATTCAGTTTTAATCTAAAGCGAGTGTATTTTGCTGACGGTGGAAGACAACGAGTCCGCAGTAGAGATAGTGCTCTCAATAAGCGCAGTCGAGTAAAATCATAATACGGGGCGAGCGAGGCAAGCGGGGCGAGCGGGCGAGCGGGTCCAGCCGCTGGCCCAAGTCACTGGCGGAGGCGTTGTGGTATTTATATGACAGAATAGCTCCGGCCCGCAGCTTCATCCGCGGGAAATTTCTTGTTTTTAAATAAAATATATCCTACACCCAACAAATTCTGTAGCTTCCCATTAGTGAATGAATTTTCGAAATCGGATCGGTAGTTCCGTAGATTTCCCCTACATACAAACTCAGTTAGTATAGATAAATACCATGTGGAAATTGGCTGTATCTGATGGCATGAGATGCGGAGCAATGAGCGAAAAGTCGTGAGGAAGACAAAAGAAACGGTTGATGGACTGTGTGAAAAAAGTTACATGCTAGAATGGGGGTGACTACCGAGATGACGATTGATAGAGTAGTATGGAAGAGAGGGACATGTTGCGCCGATACCAAATAAATTGGGATACGGGAAAAAAGAATGATGAATAACCTTCATGAAACGTAGATGGACATTGGAGAAAGTACAGAAGCATTGAGGGTAGCCTTAGACCTTGGCGAAAATTAGGATCAATAATTTCCAGTAAGAAGATAACATAAATTGAAACCCTATATGGCAAACTAGCTGTTGCCCGCGACTTCGTCTGCGATCCAGGATGAATAGTAGCCTATGTCCTTCTCCAGGTCATAGTCAACCTAAGTGCCAAATTTCATCCAAATCCGTTCAGCCAGTTTAGTTTAGTGTGAAAGCGTAATCAAGAAATAAATAAACAAACACACTCGCTTTTATAATATTATTGTTAGGAGGAAGAAAAACCGGACTATCGACACTCCAGACTCACAAAATGTATTAATTA
This sequence comes from Dicycla oo, assembly GCA_948252095.1. Classification (NCBI taxonomy): domain Eukaryota; kingdom Metazoa; phylum Arthropoda; class Insecta; order Lepidoptera; family Noctuidae; genus Dicycla; species Dicycla oo. Next base: position 1,884,878 of record OX411733.1, read on the forward strand.
GGTACTTAAATTAAAAAAAAAAAACTCTTAACACACTACTATAGTTTCTATTATAATATAATTCAGTCACGATTTGAAAGACACGTGGCGCCATCTATTATCATAAGAACGTTATTGTTGTTTTCCTCGGGAACAGTAGTTTTTTCGGAATGAAAGGTACCTTATGTCCGTGTTTGTACACCTGACAACGTATATACAAAAATTTCAGGATGATCGGTTCAGTCGTTTAGGCGTGAACCGGTAACAAACAAACAAACAAACTTACTTACATTTATAATATTAAGGTGTTCTTGGCCTTTTTTTTACATTAGCTAGCCTGTGACTGCTTCGGCTATATACGGATATGTAGTAAATTCTAAACTATAATAGGAAAAAAACAGATTATTTATTAATGGGCCGTATAAGCTTCTCTAAATATTAACCTCAAAAAACGCGAAAAAAAACGCTACCGCTTCTCCTTTACCGCCCACCTAAAATATGAGCGGTCCTGAAGTGGACTTAGCTCTCAAAACGGAGCGAGTTCGTCGATCTATTAGATTATTTATACCGACCCTCTCGATTGTGGTCCCATCGTCCTAGTCATTCAAATACACGCTGCGTGAAGGCACTCTGGTGGATGAAAGGCATCGACTGAAAGGTAGGGATTCCTTTGCCTATTCACGATTCCGGTTTCTGTATAAAACTGTCAACGATTGTCAATTTTTTGTTTGATGAACAGAGATCGGAATAGGTAGAACATAAATACCTAAACTTCGAGGAAAGAAGTAACAAGAGCGGATCCCGGGAATTTCCCGGGAAATATGAAACTGTGAATTATTTATTTCACTTTGAATACATTCGTAACAAATTAAATATTTATAGTAAATAATAAATAATTAATAATTTCTTAACTCTCGAGATTTAATCGTCATAATTATCATTCCGGGATTATCCACTCTTGTTACTTCTTTACTCGAAGTTTAGGTATTTATGCCTTACCTATTCCAATCTCTGGTGATGAATCACGTGGTTTAGATGCTGGTTAGCATATTACTTCGTTACGGCTCGCAGGCCGAACGGAAACCTCTTGGCCCGTAAGGTGGAGCCGATGTTGGCTTGATCTAACTTGTCCTACCAGTTTTTAAAGGAATATACTATGGAAACTTTGTACTACCCGAATGGGTACCTCCTAATACTTTATTCGAAGATAAACAACAACCACAATTTAGGTGTAAAATGTCCAAAAAAATATAACATGAACCCTTTCAGTCGTTAAAAAATTCTGCAATGACGCCTCCCCGTAAAAAAGTCCAAACGTACCAAACAAAAAGAAAAGCAGAACTTCTAAATTTCAAATATTCAAGAAAATAAAAACCGTGGACAGTCATGTGTACTTTGGAAGACTCACGTATGGATGCCTCGTCTTCGATTCGGCCCACATAATCACGTTCATCCATCAGTTCCCCTTTTGCAGGTCACGGCAGCAATGCACTCATTGTGTCTCGTTTAAAGGCCTATTCAAACCTAAGCGGTATTCGCTGCCGCTATGGGTAGAGGTAATACCGCGCGGGTTTCGCTTAGGTATTTAGTATTATGTTTCGCGGCAAAAGCGGTACAGATGAATGAACAGTAATATTACCGCATACCCACTCGGTTTTCTCTACCGCAGACGGTAGCGAATACCGCTTAGGTTTGAATAGGCCTTAACGTCCGCGAACCGATTAAACACAAAAAGAAATCAATCGTGTAGTACATTCGTAGAGGGTGCTACGAGAGTGCTACGCGGTCTACGAGCGGCTACGAGAGCTACGCAGTTTAATGAAATAGTAAATAATAAATTGTTATGATAAAAATATCATTTCAGCACAGTGTACTCTTATGAAAAATTTGTCCATTTCAATTGTAGCCACGGGCACAGTATTCCAGTACAGTTATGAGCACGAACATGTATACTCTGAGCAATGTTTAAAATTGATTGTATCCTACTGTCATCATTCTCCTGCCCTTGTCCCAATTTATTTGGGGTCGGCGCAACATATCTTTTTCTTCCATACTTCTCTATGAGCCGTCATCTCGGTAGTCACTCCCTTTCTGGCCATATCATCTTTCACACAGTCCATCCATCGTTTCTTTGGTCTTCCCTTACTCGTATAGCCATCCACATTCATACTCAAAACTTTCCTGACGACCTTTTCCTCATTCCTCCGCATCACATGCCCATACAATGACAACCGATTTCCACACAACTTTTCAGTCACCGGTGTCACTTTCAGACTTCCTCTTACATACTCATTACTTATTCTATCCGTTCGCGTAATACCACACATCCCTCTTAGCATTCTCATCGCGGCTGCATGCAATTGCCTTTCATTCATTCTTTTTATAGCCCCACATTCTGATCCATACAAGACAGCAGGTCTAACTATTGTTTTATAAATCTTCCCCTTGAGTTTAAGGGGAATGCGGGAGTCGCAGATTGTTCCCGTGACCTGCCGCCATTTCATCCATCCAGTGTTAATTCTGTGCTTGCAGTCCGGTCTACTTCGCCATCGCTTTGCACAAGTGAACCAGCGATGGCGAAGTAGATTGTATCCTATTGTATTGATTATGATTTCATTTTGTTACAAACATAACATTTTGGAACCCATACTATTATAAGATAGGTCATGTCTCAAAGTTGCAATCGTTATTAGACGAGAAAAATGATTTTGAATTTTGTTATGTGTATACATATTTTTCCTGCTGACTGTACACTAGTAGGTAAATAAATGAAACACTTTCTACTAGATTCACCGCTTGCTACATGTCTTAACAGAGCTGGGGGCACCAGAATGTACTAGAAAAGTCCGTGGAAAGTATTAATTTATTCAGACCTGCATACCTGCAACTGCCACTACAGCAGCCCCCCACTACTTCAGACCCAGAATACTAATTTGTGTAACGTCAGCTGCTGGTTTATTTTGAAATTCAGGCAATTACGTGACTTGGTAGGCAATTTATGAGGAGCCGTCGTGTAGCTTTGAAACGAAAACGAACGATCGTGATTAATTAAAATGATAATTGTATGTACAAAGAAAAATAAACAAGATTTTTTTAAAGAATTCTTCGCGTTAGTAGTAAAAATAACACAATGATTTAAAAAAAAATAATAATTTGACAAACAAGTTGAAAAGTACCACAAGCTTGTGTTTTGCTTTGTTTTTTTTTTAACTTTTTTTTTTCTATTTGGTTGTTCTGTGCACTTATGGCATGTGCCGAACAAACATGTCTTCTTTCTTTCTTTCTTCCTTATGATAATAATATTATTGATAAGATTATGATTTACAACGATTTTACTGTATAGTTCGCGTCATGTAAGGTTGCCGCTCTGACGTAGGCTACAAATAAAAAGTAAAAATTATTTTTTTTCCCACAGTTATTCAATACAGACATTATTAAAATAAATGGAGTGGACTGGAGCCTAAACTAGGGCAGCCCTGTATTTCAGGACTCCAGGTCTTCCTCCCGCGGTGAGTAAGTTGGTACAATTTATTAATGAGTTATTAGTACAATTATTAGAGGTGTAATTAATATATAGTGTTTGTGTGAGTGCGTGTGCGTGTGTGTGTTGTGTTTGTGATGAGTAAGAGTACGGTTGCGCGCATCTGTGTTTGTGGGAGTATGTGATGTGGTTATGGATGAGTGAGCTTTGACTGCTCTTGAATTATTGCAGACGGAACAGAGAAGTTATTTAGAAATTATAAGTAAGGATTCCGTGTCATTGTAATTTAAATTTAGAAGATATTTTTGGATAATAGATTTATATTCATGCGAGTTTTTTGGCAATATATTTAATTAAGTTTATTATATAAAAAAGAAGCAAGGAAACATGAGTATCTCCTGAACAAAGCAGTTTTGTGTTTAGTTTATTTTATTTTATTTTATTAGTTGCCTTGCATATTCTGTTATTTCTTCGAGCAGGATATGTTAACTTAGCATCGTAAGTTAGTTTTTTATGCTTGCGAAGTGTAGTATGAAGGATGAATAGTTGCCTCACTGTCAAGACATTGCAGTCCTTATATAGGCTCATTGTGGGATAACGAAAGGGTTTTCTGAGCATTACTTTGAGTAATGACCTTTGTGCGCGTTCAACTTTTATGATTTTTGGCTTGCAGGTTCCACCCCATACCGGAATACAATAATCCGAGATTGATAAAGTAAACCGTTTTTAACATCTTCAATTTGAGTACGTTTCTGAGCTTTTGAAAAGAATCCATATCATTTCATGAAAGGGTATTTGTGTGCCGAGATATCTAATATTGGTGGTTTTTATTAGTGGTGCAGGAGCATGTTAATGACTGGGTATTTTTATAGATGTGTGCTTTTAAAGTAAAGTTATTTGGTTGTGTTATTTTATTCATCGAAAATGTTGAATATTTTGTTTTATTGACATTACATGTTAGAAGATTTTTATTTAACCACAGTGACGCCTGATGAAGTCCTTTTTCCTGATGAGGTCCTTTTCTTTGAAGCCCAAGAATCTCCCTGAAATATGAGCGCAGTGTCATCCACGTATGAAAATATTTTTCCTTTTGACGGTTCATATTGGCAAAGTTCGTTGATATATATCAGGAAGAGACCTAGGCCAAGAACACTACCTTGGGGAACTCCACAGGTGATGGGGAGGGGCCAGCTAATGTAGTCGCCTATATTCACAGATTGGTAGCTGTTGGTAAGAAAATCTTTCACGAGTTGCAGAGGTAGGCCGCGTATGCCGATCGCTTCGAGTTTCGTCAGAAGTAGGTTAATTGAAATAGTATCGAAGGCCTTGGCTAGGTCCAGAAAAACTCTGAAACATTTCCGACCCTAGTCCAAATTACTTGCTAAGAAATTTGTATGCTGTGTCGCCGCATCTACTGCAGATTTATTTGGTTGGAAACCATATTGAGAATCTGATATAATATGTTCTTGTTTTAGAAAACTCATTAGGCGTTTATTGATAAGCTTTTCAAATATCTTGGACATTGCAGGCAAGACCAAAAACGGACGATAGTTCTCGAAACTGCTTCTAGACCCACTTTTATGAATAGGATGAATTAATGAATGGTTGAAGCAGTTTGGAAAAATACTTTTGTTTATACATAGGTCGAAAATATGAGTCTATGAGGTGCTTGTTACATTTTTATGCGTTTTAGGAATGTGATAGGTACATCATATCCAGTGGCGGAGTCATTTTTAAGATTTGGAATGAACGACTCAACTTCGGTGTTATCTGTTTACGATGTACGATGTATGATGGATTTTAATCTACGATGGGTTTTAATATTACATATTATTTTAGATATATCGAAGGATTTAGTAATAGTATCTACAAGTGTTTGACCAGTACTTACAAAGAACTGATTTATCTTGTCTACGGATTGCTGGGCTTCGTGTGGCTTAGTATTTAGTAATTCTTCCGCTGGATTTTTGTTTTTAGTAGTGTTTGTGATTTTTCGTATCATTCCCGATGTTTGTTTTAGATTCTTACAATTTTCAATCGTCGAGGTTTCATGTTTCTCTTTAAACTTGTTTAGAACATCATTACAAAAGTTCCTGTACCTATGATAGGAGATCTTTAGAACTTCATTTGAAGGAGGCCTTCAGTTTTTCTGTAGGGCGTCGCGGTGGGTGATGCATCTGAGTAAACCGGTAGTAATCCATGGCTTAAGTATTTGCTTCCTATTAGGAACTTTACGAACTCTAGTGCTTATATTTAAAGCGTTTTTGACGTACTTTATAAATATGTCAATTGCATTATTTGGATCATATATATCAAGTATCCTTGATAAATCAGTATTGACAAGTGTAATGAGTGCGCAGTAGTCAATATCTGTACTAAAACTGCGCGCCATGCCATGCGCATCGGACAGCCGATTCAAAGCGGTAAACTCACGTGCCGTGAACTATAAATCTCAAAAAAGCATGTAAAACATCATGCAAATATTTTTTTCTGAAAGAAATATTAAGGGACCTCTGATAACTCATACGGGCTGTAATTTTAATCACCGTTAACCTCTTAAGCAGTCATTGTACTCATTATTATGAAAAACTTTTACTAAGGGACCAAATCTGAAATCACGGAAAAAATCTGCTAAGTATTTATGTTTGCATAATTCGTCAAAATGTGGGGAACAGCTGATTTTTTTTCAGGTTTGGTCCCATAGTTAAAAAGTTGTTCATAATAATGAGTACAATGACCCCTTAAGAGGTTAACGGTGATTAAAGTTACACCCTGTATAATGTTTCAACTCAACTAGAGACATTTTCTATCACAAAGCACATACATTTTTCCTCATCTCGGAACATTGTAGCAAAAGTTGTAAGCTGTCCTACGGAATCTTAAAACGCAGTTCGTCTTTCTTTTCTTACACCGAAACGAACAATAAAATTATTATTGACTTTTCAAACGTAAACGTTTTAAGTTAGATACCATTATATAATTTTCAGTAGCTTCGGCTTCTTCGTTCGTGCGGAAGTCGTAAGACATCACAATATATTAAAATAATAGCCACATTTCCCGTCCGCGCTATTACTTCATATTTATTTAGGGTTCTTTCTGATTTTTTTCTTCTTTTTGCTCGACTTCTAAGGGTCGTAGCGTGATGTTACATAGAGCGTTCCAACAAACAATGTACTTACAACCTTAAGGTGATGCAGAGAGAAAAAATATGGCAGGTGCAATAAATATAAAGGATAGATAACACGAAAATAACTATAAAATACACATCGACATATACATATACAGAATAATCTTTGTCAGGAGAAATAACAATCATTAGAGGAGAAAAAGAATCCAACAAATCAGCGCAGGGATGTTTCTGCCAACTTCTTACGTACATGCTCACGTATCTTCAGTTTAAAAGACAACCGATTGGTTGCCATATTATGCTTACACTTACTTTGCAAATACTGTGTTTTCCGCATTAAATTTCAATCTTGAAGTTCACGAAACTGGAAGTATTGTGCAGCACCCCTAGAAAAGTTGAGATGAATAAAACAAGGAACGTCCAAAAAAACTATTTGCCAAGTGTTTCTTACCAACAAAATCAAGTTCTTCACTTGCGCAGGCTATTATAATAGGTTGGGGAAAAACTTTCTTCGCATTTTTTAAGGAAATTCAAAACATTTTTTAATATAGTTTATTTACATTTAACTAAAGTATGTAGATACCATTTTGTTCGATAACTTTTTGCCATCTTGCAGGTAGGGACATGATCCCATTGCTATAGAAATTTTGGGACTTCTGGTCAAAATACCGCGACAAGTGGTTTTGGCAGTCCTCTCGTGATGTTAACCTGACACTGCCTAAAGAATTCTGAAGAGACCGAAACAGGTGGAAATCTGAAGGCGCAAGGTCAGGACTATATGGCGGATGCATTAACACCTCCCAGCCAAACTCTCTTAATTTTTGCTGAGTGGCTAAAGATGTGTGAGGTCTAGCGTTATCATGATGAAAAACCACACCCCTTCTGTTCATTAATTCCGGCCACTTTCTCTCAACTTCTTGCTTTAATCTCATCAGTTGTTCGCAGTAGAGTTCAGAATCGATGGTCCTGCCTGGTGGTAACAGCTCATAATGAATAATGCCCTTCCAATCCCACCACACACACAGCATCACCTTGTTGCGAGTTAACCCGGGTTTCGCCACAGTCTGTGAAGCCTGCCCGGCCTTTGCCCACGACCTTTTTCACACGTTCTTGTCATGCGTGATCCACTTTTCATCACCAGTTATCAGCTTCTTCAAAAATGGTTCGGTTTCATTACGTCGTAATAAAGAATCACAAATGAGTACACGGTTCATTAGGTTTCTTTCAGTGAGCTCGTGAGGTACCCAAATGTCGAGCTTTTTTGTGTACCCAGTTTTTTTCAAATGCGCCAAAACTGTTTTGTGGTCAATTTCCAGTTCTTCAGCTACGTCGTAACTACTGATATGCCGATCTTGCTCCACTTTTTCAAAAATGGCATCCATTTTATCCGTAATAGGGCGACCAGAGCGACGTGCATCTTTGACATCAAAATTTCCGGATTGAAAACGCTTAAACCAAATTTGTGCTACTCTCACAGACACTACACTAGGTCCATAAACATCGCAAATTTTTTTCGCGGCTTGCGTTGCATTTTTACCTTTTTTGTAGTAAAATTTTAAAATGTATCGAATTTCTTCATTAGATTCACTCATCTTGACGGTACGAAAAACAAATGAAAATCACACATTTTCCTAATTTGAATTTGGAATTCTTTAAAATTTAAACTTTCAATGATACCAAAACCAGCCAGATACAAATAGTATAGCCAAAGAGATTTTATTACAAGTTCATACATACTACATATAATGCGAAAAGACTTTTTCCCCAACCTAATATTAACTCAACCGTATTTAGCCAGTATTTACAAGCTGGCAGAATACTTTCTAGCGATTACAGTCTGTTTTAGAATAGAATATTTTTATTTCCATTAGAACATGGTACAATAATGGTATTAATAACAGGATTATGATCTGTATGTCTCGACATGTACTGTCATACAAATATTTTAAAGAAAATGAGTAAATAATAAAATTATGTACCATTACAATAACAGCGTAGACAAACATTCAGTATACCTACTATTACAACATATTTACAAACCACGGAATAGAAAAAAAAAAAATGGAAGTGGCGCGTGTCACAATTATGCGGAAACATAATTCTGTTAAATAATAACATCCTTCGTCAGTTGTCAGTCTTAATTATTTTATTATTATTATATTACGAGTATTTTAATTTATTGTGAATGTGAAGACTATGTAGGTCATTGCTTTTATTTTTTCTCTCAGTTATTTTTAATCATCGTTTGGCAGTTTGAGTAATCTATGCGGCCTACCGCAATGTCCTTTCTTTGGTATTGTTCGTCGAATCGTTGAGCTCCTTAAGTTCTGAGTTGAGCTGCGCGATTACTGACAAATGCGTGCACTGACTGGACAGGTCCTCTCAATCTGTGTGGTTCTTTCCTCAAAAGACCATTTCAGACACCAATCTACATGGTCTTCACATGAAGTGACCAAGATTATGTCTGGACTTTATAAGAGATTGTGACCTCTGAGTTTGTTTCGGCCTTTCTTCTCAGAGTAGTCAGATAGGAAACGCCGACCTCATCTAGTTTAAAAAAAAAACATGATTGACTTGTAAAAGTGTTTGTACAAACCTACTTACAGAAATAAAAATCATTTATCATTTATCATTTAATTTTGTATGAACAACAAATTCAACATTGACGAAAAGCTTATTTATTATTGTTCATACAAAATTCCATGTTCATTTCATTCTATTCCGTGTTACAAACAGTCAGTATACGTACTAGGTATTACATATTTACAAAACTATATACAAAATTGTAATTCCATATTTTTTTCCAGTCTGTAACCAGTTTTAAATCTAAACAGCATCTAATTCAATATCAGTAAAAAGTATATTGTTCTTCCTATGTCCTGATTCCTATGTCCTGGTGCCGAATCGTGAATTCTGACAGTCAGGCTGGTCCACAAATTCAAGGTCACTCAACGCGTTATGGAGCGGGCTATGCTCGGTGTTTCAGAAATGAAATTATCCGGAAAAGAACCAAAGTTACCGACATAGCTTGCAGAATAAGCAAACTGAAGTGGCAGAGGGCTGGCCATGTTTATAGATCGCCGATGGCCGGTGGAACAGACGAGTCCTGGAGTGGAGACCGCGTATTTGCAAGCGTAGTATGGGACGCCCCCCAGCTAGATGGACCGACGACATTAAGAAAGTGGCTGGGACGGCCTGGATGCGGAAGCCGTAAGCCCATGTCCAGCTGTGGCCTGCGATAGGCTGAGTTGATTGATTGATATGTCCTGAATGTACTCCGGTGTGACAGGCCGCCGTGCTTACAGAACTTTACGGACGAACACAACTTGTTTGCATATCTTGAGACACTGAGTCTAGTTCCTACTCTGTGACATACGTAACTCGAGTACCTACGTTATGTGCGCATCAGTTTTATTGATTGGAACTGTTTTCGTGTTGGTATAATGTAAGATTTTATGTATATGTCGCTGTAAATGGCGGCCGTTCAATTAGCGGTCTGAATGATATTCAGTCATAGGTTAGGATGGAACAACGATAAACCACGCGCGAGTTGGATAGGTCACAGTAACTAAGCTAGGGCACCCGTACGAATTGGGTTAGGTTAGGTTAGAACAGTGACAAATCACGTGCATGACGAGCGAGCGAAACGAGCGGTTCCGCGTCAGCGACCGGCGAGCACTACTTCCAATAGCTAGACGGTTAACTAATTCTAAGGCTAATTAAACCAGTTGGCTGCGACATATATACGTATATAACATAACATCACGCCTTGTTTCTCCGAAGGGTCAGGCAGAGGTGTATCTATAGTACACCCATATTCCGCCAGTTATGTTTAAATCCCATGTAATAGTTGGGCGAGTCTATTGCCATCAACCGGGCACAAATCCAGAATCCAGGCTGCTGCTGAGAAATCCAAACCTAATACCATTTTGCGCGACCTCGGAATCGATACCAGGACCTCATGGTCATCAGTAGTGCCTGCGACTACTACGATTTTATGTATACTGTAGGTATTAAAGATTACTTATAGAAATATATTCTTACAAGCTGTGCGCCCGATGGGTTCCCATAGGCATTTAATAACGAATTTCCAATGAAACTTTCCTAACCCCCTTAGGGGATGAACTTTCTAAAACCCTTCCTCAGTGCTCACTTTCGTTATATCTTAAGGAACTCTTGTGCAACATTTCATGTTCCAAGACCCAGCGGTTTAGGTTGTGCGTTGTCTGTTAGTCAAAGAATGAATGAAAAATTTAAGATTTTTAGAAATAACAGCAGCACGGGTCGATCCATCAGGTTAAGCAACGCTTGCCGCGGTTAGTCGGTGGATGGACCATCTTTACGTACCATGACCCCTCCTTGCCTCAGAAAGCACGTTAAGCCATTGGTCCGGGGTATAATTCGTGGATCTTTGACAGTCGTTAAGGGTCGTCAGAAGCCCGAAAGTCTGACAACCAGTCTTACCAAGGGTTATCGTATTACCTAGTTACTGGATTGTGGAGGTCGGATAGGCAGTCGCTCTATGTAAAACACTGGTATTCAGCTACATCCGGTTAGACTGGAAGCTGACCCCAACATGGTTTATCGTATTACCTAGTTACTGGATTGTGGAGGTCAGATAGGCAGTCGCTCTATGTAAACTACTGGTATTCAGCTGCATCCGGTTAGACTGGAAGCTGACCGCACATAGTTTATCGTATTACCTAGATACTGGATTGTGGAGGTCAGATAGGCAGTCACTCTATGTAAAATACTGGTATTCAGCTGCATCTGGTTAGTCTGGAAGCTGACCCCAACATAGTTGGTAAACGGCTAGCCAGATTGATTAAGTAAAAGATCTCACAAACATACATTATGGTTGTGATTATAAATAAACATTACTTATTTGATTTAGGGAAAACACTTACCTTTTGGTGTCCCTTGCTTAATTAAACTAGCAATATATAGGTATCACATTTTAAAGGAATCACTTTGTTGTCCGATCGTTATCAATTAGAAAATGATATAGTGAAACTATTTCACGAGGGCGTGTTATTGCAATTTAAGCTTTATGATTAACGACATAAAAGCTTCAAGACACGTCTTCATGAAATAGTTTAACTATACCAGGAGTTCCTCACACTCGAGCAAAAACTGGGCAAATTAACAAAAAAAAATTAACCCAAAAATAACCAAATAAAAGATGCTTCAAAGAACACAAGATAAACAATTTGTACAACGCCTTTCTGCGGGAGTAACGCGTCGAAGTCGCGCCGATGTCGCGCCGATGTCACGCCGATGTCGCACCGATGTCGTCCCGGTGCTGCGTCGCTAAAGAGAAAACGTAAACTATCGACGGGAAGCTTTCAAGTCGCTAATGATTTGTACATAGGGCTGTCAAAAGAATATTTAACTGATATAAAATATTAAACTTTTCTAATATGTGTAGTATTTAAACTGTTAGTATAACTTGTTCAATAAATAAATAAAATATTTTAATTTTTATTAAAAAAACATGCATCAATTTACATGATCATTCTCATTTGTGGCTAAGTAATAACAGCCGCACGAGTCGATCGATCAGGTTAGGTTACGCTTGCCACGGTTTGTTGGGATGGGTGGTTGGTGGGGATCTTTACATATCGAGACTCCTCCGTACCTCAGAAAGCACGTTAGCCGTTTGCCCCGGCTGTCATTCGTGGATCTTTGACAGTCGTTTCGGGTCGTCAGAAGGCCGATAGTCTGCAACCAGTCTTACCAAAGGGTATCGTATTACCCAGTTACTGGGTTGTGGAGGTCAGATAGACAGTCGCTCCATGTAAAATACTAGTAATCAGCTGCATCCGGTTAGACTGGAAGCCGACCCCAACATAGTTGGCTAGGCAGATGATGAATTCTCACTTCTTTAAACTAGCGAAAACTGCTATCCCGATATCTGCCACAAAAGGATAACAATATTTTACAATGCATTTGCTTGAAAAGAGCGTTTTACAAGCAACCAAACTGTGCGGAAACTGCCACTTTGACGCACTAGTGCTTTTTACATTTCAGTTTTTTATTTTTAAGTACAGATTAAAATTGATTTTAAATATTCATTAAATATGTTTGTCTGAACGTATATTTTGCTTGTGCCTTTTGCGATACGACGTGGCAGTTTTTTGCACATGCGCAGTACCCTGGTAGATATGCTGAGCGCGCATGTATTTAAAATAAGCTCGCCATTTTACTAATTTATTGCTGAGTCCGGAGTTGATCCGTGTAATTCTGCTAAAAATGTCGAGCTCTGACGAGCTGTGACGGGCCAAATTCTGACCATTTTACTTGTGACTTTCATATATTTTCTGCTTTATTTTGTGACAATTTGGGCATTTTTAGAGTTCCGTACCTCAAAAGGAAAAAACGGAACCCTTATAGGATCACTCGTGTGTCTGTCCGTCCGTCTGTCACAGCCAATTTGCTCTCTAATGGACCGATTAAGTTGAAAGGTAATGCATATGAATTTCTGTGACCCAAACACGAACGTGTAACATAAAAGAATTTTGAATATGAAAAAATAAAATAAAAAAGTTTTGCAAACTGTACCGTTAACATATCAAATGAAAGGGCTTACTGTGAGGGTCTCAATTTTCTTTTTTATAATTTTATAATATATTGTTTTAAAGTTATTTAAGAAAATAGACGAACATTGACCATTCCTCCCGTATCTCCTAAACTACTGAGCCTAAAATTTCGAAAAAAAAAAACGAAAATAGTTCTGTACCTATAAATTATAAGAAAATCTATAAGAAGTCTCATTCATCTTAAAATAACATGGCTAATCTCTCAATATTGTGCGTACAAACTTACATTTGCAGTTGGAATATATGGGCGAATATGTTTTTCAACTACAATGTTAAGTTGGTTCTTAAGAAAATATCATCCCAACTACGGAACCCTTCATTGTTCATGGTACACAGAATACTTTTTATTCCGATATTCCTACTGGTTCGAGACTTACGCGGGGCGCTGCTAGTCATATATATTATAAAAAAAAGTGTGCTATTTATACACATTGTTTTATTATGTAACTTCTATCACACAGAATAATTTCAAATTTTTCTCTATGCAAACTTCGGAGATAAGGGGGGTTTTCCCGAATTCTACGGATTTTTCTCTTCTTTTTGGTGTAGTGTACACAGACCTGGCCCATTTTGAAACATCTCCTTTCAAGTTGATAGCATTCGTGGCTCTTGAGATATCCAGCTGTGACAGACAGACAGACAGACTGAGTCGCACCATAAGGTTTCCTTTTTACCATTTTGGTACGGAACTCTAAAAGCTCGATAATGTGCAAACAGCGCTCTAGTCTTTTAGTAGCCCCACTTCGAATTTTGAAGACCCCTTTCAGTCCCTGTTGTAAAAAAAAAATATATTACCCGCGCGGTGAAATGTATGGAACAGATTTTTTTTTTTTATAACCAACGAACGATTTCAACGCGTTCAGAATCATATACTTAATTCATGGTAACAGGTTGCGCGTCGATGTCGCCACCCTGTATTAAATGATGTCATTTAAATATTCCTGAAAGTGCCATCCCTGGCGGTAGTTGGCTTCGTTTTAAGCATCGCGACAGTTTCAGCACCACTCACGAGTACCGCGAAGAGCCCGGGGGAGGGGAGGGGGTGGAGCTGTGGGGGGAGATAGACTGAATACTTATCAGATATTGCTTCATTATTATATTTGTAGGAATAATGAATCAGTTCGGAGTAGTGTTACATCTCGAAGGCCTTTGACAGGGTCTGGCACGCTGCTCTGCTCAGCAAGCTTCCCGCTTATGGCAGGCAACCCAGATGATTTTTCTAGCTTTTCTTAGTGAACGGTCGATCAGAGTACTTGTTGACGGCTGCTCTTCTGACCTTATGGATATTTATGCCGGAGTTCCTCAGGAGTCTGTTCTCTCTGTAACATTTTTTTTCTGTTGCACATCAATGACCTGCTTTAGCCTGGTATTGTTGGGTACGCAGATAACACCACAATTTCAGAGAGATACTTGTCCAGCGCAAAAAGCAGTGGGGCAGAAGTTCGTTACTTGAGAGAGGCCATGGTAGAGCGGCCAGATTTGACCTTAAGCCTTGTCTCGCAGTGGGGTGATGATAATCTGGTCTCTTTTAAGGCCACCAAAACACAGGCGTGTCTTTTTATCGCTAAATGGAGTCGTTTCGCCCAAATTCCTACTTTTCGAGGTACATCTGTTCCTGTGACTGATCGACTTGAGCTCCTAGGCATAGAGTTGACATTTGGTCTCAATTTCGGCACCACCATCGAATACAAGGCCCAAACTGCGGCCAAGAAACTGGGCATTCTAAATAGGGTGAAGCGATACTTTACGCCTGGACAGCTTTTGACTCTTTACAAAGCGCAAGTCCGATCCTGCATGGAGTATTGCAGTTACCTTTGGGATGGATCAGCCAAGTACCAACTAGCCGCGCTTGACTCGGTGGAACGCAGAGCTAAGAGGCTCATTGACGACGTTAAACTGGTGGATGCCAAGCTTCATAGCTTGGCTCATCGCCACACGGTTGCCTGCTTGTCGGTCTTCTACAGATTGTACTTCGGTGAGTGTGCCCAAGAGTTCCACGACCTGATTCCACCAGCCCCCTTCTATCATCGGACATCTAGACGCACTGCCAGTTCCCATCCCTACCTAGTTGCTATTCCACCAATTCGCACTAAGCGTTTCCAAATGTGTTTTATAATGCACACAGCAAAAGAGTGGAACTCACTACCTGCGTCTGGGTTTCCGAGCGCATACAACCCTAATCTCTTCAAAGTGAGAGTGAACAGGCTTCTTCTGGGTAAGCTCACTCTATCTTCGACTTTGTCTCTGTCACCTCTGACCTAGACTAGAGTCAAGAGAAAACCTAACTCAAATAAAAAGTGTTGCATCGTGTCCTGACGTCTTTAACGTTAGTTAGTAAGTTAGTTCCATGCTGAGTGTCTTGGCTTTACAAGGGCTGCAGTCTCAACATACATAGCGATCGCTTTACGACCGAATTCGGTCGCAATGTCCTAATGGGGTGTTTAGACGGTCAAAATTACTTGACAAGCACGTGACTTTTTCGTGCTTGTCAAGCAAGTTTGACCGTCTAGGGACCCCATCAGGACTTTGCGACCGAATTCGGTCGTAAAGCGATCGCTACGTATGTCGAGACTGCAGCTCCAGGTAAACTCGTTTAATTCCCCTCCCAAATACTACGAAGAATAACACAACGCCACGCCTGCATTCCCCGAAGGGTTGCATAGACTTACCTATAGTACACCTACATTTCGCCAGT
The DNA here is from genome assembly GCA_948252095.1 of Dicycla oo. Classification (NCBI taxonomy): domain Eukaryota; kingdom Metazoa; phylum Arthropoda; class Insecta; order Lepidoptera; family Noctuidae; genus Dicycla; species Dicycla oo. The sequence continues at coordinate 1,900,759 of OX411733.1, forward strand.
TATGTCGACGAACGAACGACAAAGGATTACCTACCTACAAAAACCTACCATTACTCGACTTGGGAGCAAAATCCAAGCCCTTGAACGTTCCTACCCGCTGCGCGTCAAGGCGTCAAATTATCAACGTTCAGCGCCTCCATCGAGGGCCTCTCCACGTCTCTAGACGTCGCATTATGTGTTCTCCACCATAAAAGATTTAACACTCAAGTGGATTTCGAGTTACTTACCGATTGTTCTATTTTGTATTTTAAGACTACTTCGTTGGTCTCGTGGTTGCAAGCGCTACTGTTGAGCATGAGTTCTTGGGTTCGATTCCCAGCTCGGGCAAAGTGTTTTTGAGTTTTTCAATTTGTTTGTGAGTTGTTTTTTTTGTAAGTTTGGAAGTTGGTGGTGTGAAGCAGGGTTGTTGCTGATGTATATTTGTTTCACATCAGCGGATGCTGATTTTTATGATTTACTTAAAAAAAGCAGTGGCCATTATGAATTTATACCTAAAAGTTGCACAGTTTTCCTTGGTATTGAAATAAAAGGTTGGTTCAATAATTTTGTGACTTTTAATTTAAAAAAATCTATCTATGTAATTAGTTTAGTAAATAAGTACCTTGTGGTAGTACATAATATGTAGTACCACTACATAGTCTAGGTATTTCCAATATTAATTATACGAAAGATAGATCGTATAATTAATATTGGAATTTAAATCAAGGGTAAGTTGTATTTAAAAAAAAGTAGTTGTGTTGCCTTTTCAGCTTCAAGTCTGTTCCTAGAAGGTTTGTAAATTATCCCAGCACTGCTGAATAACTGTGTTCGCTAGGAACACAAATTTTCGAGTCAATTTTGAAAGGGCACTTTAATTATGTCCATTGATTCTCCACCAGTCGAGCGGGTTTTGTGTAACTATAAGTTTTTTCTTTAATATATTATATTGCTTCAACTGCGCCTTCAGTAGCGTATCCGAGTTGTGTCCGTCGTCAGTGTTACTGCTCTCTTCGTCACTTGAATCTACCATATTTTCCAGTTCATGTCATATTTTCCACTTTATCTGCAATCACTGCTGGTTGAGGGCTGATTTGAATCTCGTACGTTTACATTATCTGGTGTGGCGGCAGATCGTGACCTTTTTGGAGGACATGGGCCGGTTTCTTCAGTATTTATTTTGAGTTGTCTTACTATTTCAATTTCAATCATTTCTAAGTCTTCTTATAAGCATTATCTACAAAATACATAGGTATTTTTGAAGCTACGATTTACTTACTTTTTGCAGTCAACTCGAAGCTTGTTGATTGTTATTTTCACTGGTTAAAAACATTTCAAACTCATCAGGATGTTTGCTCTTCAAGTGATTTTAGGTGATGTATTGGTACGCCCTTTGCGTGAATAATCTTGGTTACATAAGTTGCACTTTGCGGTTTCTTGATTCACTAATTTAAAATAGGACCATGATCCAGTTTTCAACGGGGGCGGCATTATTTTTATCACTCAACAGAGAAAAATAACTTTCACGAGCAATGACGTATTATAACGTAAGAGACATGTTTGCGTTTTTTTACAATCGCAATCACCGCGGTCGACCTCTGGATTGTTCAAAACTCGCTAGCGAACACATATGTGCGATAAGCCCCACCCCCTCTGCGGTCATGTCGCGACTCGAACTTCAGCATTAATAATCAGCATCGATCAATGCGGATGTTGATGCTGATGTTCGCAACAACCCTGGTGTGAAGCCCTCGTGGCTCGGATAGCACGTTGGCCCTGCGCCTGATCTTACAGAAATACCTAAAATAATTTATCATGAAATGTGGGTGTACTATAGGTACACCAGGAGAGAATTTAGTCATTACACCTTTGCCCAACCATTCGGGGAAACAAGGCTTTTTGTTATGGCATGATTTTCTGTAGGTAAATTAATATTATATTTAAACGCCGGTATTTTAATTATCAACAACAATCAGACTTTCAAGAACAAAAAAAAAAAACGGATGAGTATTTTTGGAAGCAGATTAATTCTGTTGCACACTACATTAAAAATAATGCCCCATTCCCTGCTTTTTAAAGTCTATAATCCAACACCTTGTTCTCTTTTTAATACCTTTTGAAAATCCGCTAGTTGATAATTGAGTGGCAGCAGTTTAACTTTTAAGCATTTAATTCGGAGTCTTGGATAAAGTAATTTCTGTATATATTAAGGTTGTATTCGGACAAATCGCAGCGAATTACTGTTGCACTCAGCGGAACGGCTTTTCCTGAATGCTTGTCATTATAAAATGGGACAAATGATATAACACTGAATTATTTTTAGGGTTCCGTAGTTAATAAGCAATGCTTATAGTTTCGACCCGTATAGTCCGTCTGTCTGTCTGTCCACGGCTTAGCTTAGAAACTCTTAGTACTAGAAAGCAGTAATTTATACATCCGCGTCAAATATGAATAATATACAATAAAAGAACATAATTATACGTATATGTGCTCGAATCTCAACCGAACCGCATAGGTTCACAACTACTGTAAGCCCGCGGTCGCCATTAGATGACGGTTTTATCGTTTATATGTAAATGATATACGTATATACATATTGATACGTTTATATACATACTGAGATTTTTCTTACGCGCACCCGTGTGTACGCGTGGCAGGGGATGCCGAATAAGTGATAAAATTATTGAACATTTTGTTATTTACGGTCCCTCAACTCCCCTACTCGTATTTCCCATGGTGTGGGGTATCTTTGGATAGGTATGGTTGTTTTTGTATACTTATATGAAAAAAATCACGGCAGTAGTATAAAGGGTTATTGGTAAAACACCAACCACCTCTTAAGGGGGCATTGTACTCATAATTATGAACAACTTTTACTATGGGAGCAAACATGAAATCGCGAAAATCAATCAGCTGTTCAGTACATTTATGTTAGCATAATTCGTCAAAATGTACTGAACAGTAGATTTTTTTTTCGCGATTTCAAAATTGGTCCCATAGTAAAAGTTATTCAGTTCGATGGTATAAAAAAAACCGGCCAAGTGGGTGTCGGACTACGCACAATGAAGGGTTCCGTAGTTGGGCTGAATCCCAAGAACAAACTTAACATTGTAGTTGAAAACATGTCCTCCTATACATTCCAACTGCAAATGTAAGTTTGTACGCACAATATTGAGAGATTTACCATGTTGTTTTAAGATCATTGACTTCTTATAAGTTTTCCTGTAATCTATAGGTATTGAACTATTTTCTGTATTTTTTTCAAAATTTTACTCTCAGTACTTTCGGAGATAAGGGGAGGGGAATGTTAAATTTTCGTCTACTTTCTTAAATAACTTTAAATTGTTTTATTTTAAAATTATAAAACAAATATATTTGAGACTCCACAGTAAGCCCTTTCATTTGATATGTCAGACGGTACAGTTTGCAAAACTTTTTTTTTGCAGACTAACACACGAGTGATCCTATAAGGGTTCCGTTTTTTCCTTTTGAGGTACGGAACCCTAAATAAACATTTGTTTTAGATAAGTTAATCCATACAGTGTGATTTAAATTAAAATTCGTGCAAATTACCCGCTTAATACAGGATCTGCATATCGGAGAAGAGATCCTATCTGCTAGTCTTCAGAATTCCGTTGCAGCTGCCACGCATTCTGCAGATCAGGGATACTGTTTTCTTGCGGATGACGGCATGAAAGCCATCAGTGTGATACAGCGCAAACATCCCCGATGCACTACAGAAGCGAGGCAGCCCCAACGTTATCCTATAGCTGTTGTTATACTGGACGCGCAGGATATCCAGCGATCTTTTGTTGTGTCTGACCCTCAGATTTCCTGTATGAAAGCTTTGACAATACGCCTTAAACAACGTTATCTTTACTTGTTCAGAGCAGTAGAAGAATCTGCGGGCCAGCATTATGTTACCTCTGACCGCTATAGCCCTGCGCTCCCTCTCAATATCCAGATCGTCTTCAAGACCTTCAGTAATTAAATGCCCCAGGGATTTAAATTTCGTGATACTATTTCTGCCGTCGTAAGAAAAAAGGGCACAACTAACATTTTTTTTTAAAAACTACAAAAAATTGAGCAGATTAGCCTTTTTTTTCTGATTCTAAATATGTATGTAACTCAATTTTTTTTTAATGTTAGTTGTGCCCTTTTTGCTTACGACGGCAGATTTATACACAAGCCATTTAGGGTAATTTTATGTGAATACTCGGGGCATCCCCGGGGCCCTAAAGACCATATATTCTGTTGTTTGGACATTGTATACAAGGACATGTGCACTAGCATAGGCCTCACATACTCTTAACAACTCTCCGAGACCTCTCACCGTCGGGCTCAGCAGCAACATGTCGTCCGCGTAGCTAATTAGTCTGTGGTAGCTAATGTTGTTGACGCAGACGCCATCTATCGAACAACCGACACGCTTGCTACTGAGCTCAACGATGAGGTCATTTATGTATAGGTTGAAAAGCTTGGGCGACATCAAACTAAAGGACTCCTTAAAGTTTGCAAAGTTAACTTTTTAACAGCTCATACTCTTTAACTTGTGAAGTCTACCAACTTATAAAATGTACTTTGGAGAAGTAAAAAAAGATAAAAAAATACATAGAAAATATTGTGCATTATAACTTTGTAATATTATTGTATAATAAGGGTTATTATAAGATTAAAACTACATCAACATACCTACTACTGCTATAATTTTACGCTTTCCTTTGCAGCTTTCTTTGCTTTTCTTTCCCAGCTTTCACGAGTCATGCGGGACCGCTATTATTATTATTTAGTAATCTTTACTCTCTAACTCATAAAGAGTACCCTCTCTCTACCCAATCGATTAGAAGTTCCTCAGACAGGGGAAGTGTCTTCTTATGACGTAAGTGAGTTATCTGATGGTCGACCAGCGGAATGTCACGTACAGATCTCGGATAAGCCACAGAGTGCACGATCCGCGGGTGTTATGCTCTATCGCGATTAATATCTATATATTTTTTTATGCTGTGTCTTTTTTATTTCTTGTTGTATTTTTAAAGTCTGTCTGTCCCAGCCTACTTGTATTTGCTCCGAATTTAATGGACCGATTAAGTTGAAATTTGGTACACGTATGAATTTCTTTGACCCAAACACGGATGTGTAACGTAAATAAATGAATTTTGAATATGGCGGTCAATTTTGGGAGCCAATAAGAAAAAAAAAAGTTTGGCAAACTGTACCTGTGACATATTAAATGAAAGGGACTCTTACTGTAAGAGTTTCAAATATACAACATCCCGACATCAACCGTCGGCCCACCAGACACAACACATATCTAGTCGGAGGATCCTCCCTTTTCTATGGAGGATGAGTGTACTTTACACCCAGTTCACTCATCCTCTATAGAAAGAAAAAGGTAAAAGACGTTGTAGATGCCGCGCTACATCACTCCCTTCCGGAGACCGGAGGTCGATAGTGGGCTGAGTCAGTGACTTGTGATTCCAGTGAGTCGGAATCGGGTGCCGCATGCTTCACGGTGAGTCGGAACTGCCTGCGGAGCTGCTGTCTGTTTTTAACTTTTACAGAAAGGTTTCAAACATTTGGACAAGTCTACTGCTGGATATCCTACCTTTCCAATCACAAGCTATTTGACTCGATCATCAACTACTTTCATTCAGTATGCTAGCATACGGAGTTTGTCGCTTCATCCAACTCGACGGCCTCCTTCACTCATCTTCTTCCTGCCCTTGTCCCATGTTACTTAGGGTCGATGCAACCCTTTTTCTTCTTCCATTGTCCTTCGTCAACCGTCATGCTATCATTCACTCCCTTTTCTTTCATATCCTTACACAATCCAACCATAGTTTCGTTTGCCTTCCTATCCCTTTACAACCATCAACATTTATATTCGTGGCGTCCTGCACTAGCTTTTAAAAACATTCCACATTTTGTGGATAATTGGCACAGGAGGAAGTCATATTCCAGGTATGATATCTTCTCTTCTACAAAGGCGACTACAAATCAGCTACGGAAAAGACCCTAAAAGATATAATAAGTTGGATGCAAAATAATAACCTAAATATAAATATTACCAAGACAAAATTAATTGAATTTATCTCTTATAATAGCAAACCTTTAGCTTTGGATATTCTGTGTAATAGTGAAAAGGTACAACAAGTGGATCAATTAAAATTTTTAGGAATTAATGTAGACAAAAATCTGAATTGGAAAAGCCATGTTCAGCATATATATCAGAAACTAGGTTCGTGTTTGCTTTAAAAAAGCTGAGACAAAATGTGTCTGTAGAAGTTGCTCTTGCAGCTTACCATGGATACGTGTCTTCGGTTCTAAGCTATGGACTAATCATGTGGGATAACTCGACCGATACCGACAGAGTTTTTAAGCTCCAAAAACGCTGCATCCGGGTGATAAACAGGGCATGGTTCTTAGACAGCTGTAACCCGCTCTTTCAAAAAATGAAAATTCTTCCACTGCCTGCATGTATATTAGAGAAATCTGCACGTTTACAAAGGCACACATGCATTATTTTAAGCAGTATACCGAGGTTATACCACGGCAGAAAAGGGCAATGTTTCGCAACCTCTTATATCATCCAACTGGACATAAAGTTATTTATAATAAAAATGTGTTCAATATGTGTATATTAATTTATAATATCATACCAAATGAATTTAATTTGTTACAGGGTAATGTTTTTAAAACAAAATTGTCAGAGTGGTTACAAAAAAAAGTGTTTCTACAGCATTAAGGAATTTCTAGACATAAAAATATTTGTTTAGAGTATTTTTTTTTTAGAATAGAATAGAATAGAATCGTTTATTTCTGAGTACATGGTACACGAAGATCTTAATATTAGAAGGAATCACATATACTACCTTCGCCGGTGTAGAAATATTAAGTGAGTAGGTATCTAATTTACAAATTCACATAATTATAGTTCATGCAATGTTAAATAAGATCAAAAAATTTAAATTAATTGTGACAGTTTTTAAATAAATATTTGTAACTTTATGGACTACGTTATTTTTATGCATACATAATTAAAAATTAGATGTTTTCAATGTCAACTATTTTATATAATGTCAATATGCAATAAAAAAGTCATCGAAGAATATTATAATAATGTCAAAAGATATTCATAAAATGTCAATATTTCTTACTACTAAAAATGTCAATATCTACTACTAATACAATGTCAATTTCCTTATGCAATGTCAATATTTTCGATTTAAAAATTCATTAACTGAATAGAAACAGTTGCCCAAAAGCCAATCGAAAATTATTTTCTTGAATTTATTAGTAGGCAACACTCTGATGTATCCAGGTAGATTATTAAAAATTTTGGTTGCCATGCAATAAGAATTTCTGCTGTATAAATGTAGTCTCTGTCTAGGTACCAGTAATTCGTTTGGATTTCGGTTCTGTACTCTTTTGGAAACGTGCTCATATAATGGGAACAAGTGAGAATATTTCTTTACGAATAAACAAACTTCATAAATGTATAGACAAGGAAGTGGAAGAACTTTTAGGGATTTAAATAAAGGTTTGCAATGCTCTAAATAATCAGCTCCATAAACTGCTCTTACACATTTTTTTTGTGCAAGGAAGGCTCTGTTTACGTCTACTGAGTTACCCCATATCACCAGTCCGTAACGTAGCACTGATGAGACATATCCGTGATATGCATTAAGAGCTGTTTCTGTATTGGCTATGCGTCTCAGTTTTCTAAGAGCAAACACAAATTTGTCCAGTCGTGTACAGACTCTTTTCACGTGCTCTTTCCAATTTAATTTGTCATCAATTACAATTCCTAAGAATAAAGTTGATGGTACTGGTTCCAATTTTGTATTAGAGTAGTGTACATTGGCAGGTTTTATCATGTTTGAATTATTGGTTTGAAACTGTACCAACTTTGTTTTTTCAATGTTAACCTGTAAATTGTTACATTCCAGCCATTTTATAGCACATAGCAGTTCGTTGTTTGTGTCAGTTTCTAAGTCTTTTCTATTCGGAGATTTTATGGTTAGAGTTGTGTCATCCGCAAATAGTGTACAATCTTGTTTTAGGTTCATGCAAAGATCATTAATATATATAATAAATAAGTAATAATTGATGAACTTATTGTAATTTAATTAATGACCTTTGTATGTAATAATAATGTGTGATAATAATATGGTCATAATGTAATAAGGTACTAATAATATAATCTGCATAATAATTATGATATTTAAAAATAATTAATTTTCACGCTTGCTTGCAGGCAGAATACTATGACTTTAAGGCTGTAATATCTTCACCTGTAAACATGTATTTTTCTAGCAAATAAACATTTTTAATTTGAATTTCTAAAATTTAATGAACGGTCTTGGATTTCAACCATTCAAGTTATGTCACATTTTTTTGGCGACTGAGGATGTCGTCTAAAAGTTGTTTGTGTTTCAGAAACAGGAATGTTACGATTACGAGAATACTACACAAATGTTTACAAGCATTTTTATTTCATATTGTACATACATACCTTACCCACTCCTAAATTGTCTACTGGTCATATATCCAGTTAGTTATTGTCTGTGATCGAGCTAATTCAAATTAAAGTTAACATAGTTTTAGTTACTGTTTTTTTTAATAATTTCTAGTATAGTTACTACATTTAACATAGGGAGTCACATGACGCGCGCTTTTAAATTGCAATGACTATAATAAGTATTTTTTTCGGGCAAAATTGAACGTGTGTCGTGTGTCGTGTGCTACAGTGAGGTAGATTATCACCATGCTTATTCTCAGTATTTGGTTAAGTTTCTCATCATGTATAAGTGAAGGTAAATATTTTATTTCACTTAAAGAGGCCTTAAACGAAATTTTGCCGATTTCGCTGATTTATGTGATGTTACAGACGTTATTTTGCAGTTAAAATACTGTATGTCTATAAGTTTTAATGCACGACATGACAGATCATTTCAAATACGATCTAATGAATGACCTGCATTTTTATTATATACACTCTCACTTTGAAGAGATTAGGGTTGTATACGTTCGGAAACACAGACGCAGGTAGTGAGTTCCACTCTTTTGCTGTGCGCTTTATAAAAGACATTTGGAAACGCTTGGTGCGAATTGGTGGATAATTTAGACTAATCAATCTAAAACTGGCGACTGTTTTGTGAATTTTTTGAGGAGCTCGTGGCTAAGTTATAACAGTCGCATGGGTCGATCCATCAGGTTAAGCTACGCTTTCCGGGGTTGGTCTGTGGATGGGTGACCATATTTACACACCGAGACTCCTCCGTGCCTCGGAAAGCACGTTAAGCCGTTGGTCCCGGCTGTCATTCGTGGATCTTTGACAGTCGTTACGGGTCGTCAGAAGCCCGAAAGTCTGACAACCAGTCTTACCAAGGGGTATCGTATTACCCAGTAACTGGGTTGTGGAGGTCAGATAGGCAGTCGTTCCATGTAAAATACTGGTATTCAGCTGCATCCGGTTAGACTGAAAGCCGACCTCAACATAGATGGGAAAGGCTAGGCAGATTGATTTTTGTTTTGTGAATTTTTGCTAATAGGTTTAGAATATCACATATTTACGAATCGTTTTGACGTCTAAAGAGTATGAAAAACAATGTATTCTTCTAAAATTTGTTTAAATAAATGTATGAAAATGAATGTACGTTGTAAATGAATGTATCACTTTTTACCACTTTCATATAAAATTTATGGATAAAAGATATTTAACTTCGTCAAATATTAGAGAAAATGGGCAAATTTCATCAAAATTAAAATAACAGAAATAAACTTCATTTCAAACTCAATCAATTTCCTGAAAAATAAAAATAAATGTAATTGGTAATAAAAAATATTTTAAAACAAGCTAAATCTCGCATTATAATACTCGACGCAAAATAAAAAGTCGCTCATTCGTTAGATCGTATTTGAAATGATCTTTCATGTCGTGCATCCAAACTTATAGAAATACAGTATTTTATCTGTAAAATCACGTAAATCAGCGAAATCTGCAAAATTTCGTATACGGCCTCATAAACCTACGTGGGCACTTACGTCAGAAGCTTAAGTTCACGATTTCAATTGGTCGTTTCCTATGGAGAAGAGTCTGCAAGAAACTCCACGTGTAATCTTATATTATGTAGTTGACCATGGTTATCATTTTCAGTAATATCCTTGTCCTGCGGTATCGACAGTTCTCCATTATCGCACGTTTACGAGGGCGTCGCCAGAATAGAGACCTATCCATGGCTTGGTGTTCTGTACTATCCTTACAGTAAGTTTTTTACACATGGTTAGGTTTAGGTTTAGGCTACCTTGAAGAAATTACCAGCACAGTTTGGCATATGCTGTATACAGGGTGTATCACAGACGAGTGATCAAACTTAAGGGTGTTGTACCACACCCTTAAGTTTGATCACTCGTCTGTTTGTTGTCCCATACAAAACTTCAATAACTACTTGACCAAATGTATGGGACGACTGATTTTTTTTTACGATTACGGTGTTGGTCCCCGGGAAAAAGTTGTTCAGTTTGATGGTCTGTACCACACCCTTAAGTTTGACCTGTATACAGCATATGCCAAACTGTGCTGCGTAACTGAAGGTAATTTCTTCAAAGTAGTCCGCGAAATTCTAAATTTGATGAAATATTTACTGCAAATCGCCTCTTCAGGAAGTAGTGTTATTTGCAGCAAATATTCAAAATAGTTTCGAGATCTACTCGTATGTTGATGTTTTAAATTATTATAAATTAATAGTTATTATATCATGTTTACCGCGCGAATGATCAACATACAACGACAAACAGCGCTGAATATACTGGGTGATTTTTTTTACCGTCTTGAAAAAATAAGGGTATAATAGTTGAACGGAGTAGAAGCCTATGGCATACCTAGTTTTTTTTTTCCAATAGCTTAGACAGAAATTGCTCTTTCAATAAACACTACACATTTGAAGTAAACTAGAACAATAAAAACAGAAATTTTGATAAAAACTAGAAATCGTTAGATCGTTAAAAAATATCGAAATTATTAAAAAAAAAAAAAAAAAACTGGGTAAGTATGTCATAGGCTTCTACTCTGTCCACCTATTATACCCTATTTTTTTCAAGACGGTAAAAATGTCACCCGGTATAAAAACATTAGAAATTTTAAACGTGGGCTTCATTGACGGATCTTGTCTACAGAGACAGTTAGGAGGTAGCCTCCTTTAAAACAACTAGCAAAATAATTATGATACATGGTCTTTTAATTTAGATAAACATAAGTTCACAACTGCGGTGGTGCTCGTTACCAGGCAGATAGTACTTGCAGCAGCCAATGAAGTCGACAAGCTACCGAAGCATAACTTCAGGTAAACATACACTTATTGATTATATCTAACTAAAAAATTACTAGCGACCCGCCTCTGTTTTGCACGGTTTTTACGATTAACAAAATATCGAGACTTAATTTAAGGGGACTACAGGACCTAAACGCAATTAAAAGTTTAATAATGGCTAAAGGTATAAGATCTACTGCAGTAAACAAAATCAGAAAAAAATAATGATATTCTTGAGGATATGTGCTAGTTAGATAGTGTGTTGAAAATATAATATAACTAATTTGATACGATAGAAAAATTCACGAAGATACCTCTAAAAATTTCTTTTAACTATTAAATACTATAATACCAATATATTAGGTTGGGGAAAAAGTCTTTTCGCATTATAGTATGAATGAACTTGTAATAAAATCTCTTTGGCTATACTATTTGTATCTGGCTGGTTTTGGTATCATTGAAAGTTTAAATTTTAAAGAACATAATTCCAAATTCAAATTAGGAAAATGTGTGATTTTCATTTGTTTTTCGTACCGTCAAGATGAGTGAATCTAATGAAGAAATTCGATACATTTTAAAATTTTACTACAAAAAAGGTAAAAATGCAACGCAAGCCGCGAAAAAAAATTGCGATGTTTATGGACCTAGTGTAGCGTCTGTGAGAGTAGCACAAATTTGGTTTAAACGTTTTCAATCCGGAAATTTTGATGTCAAAGATGCACGTCGCTCTGTTCGCCCTATTACGGATAAAATGGATGCCATTTTTGAAAAAGTGGAGCAAGATCGGCATATCAGTAGTTACGACGTAGCTGAAGAACTGGAAATTGACCACAAAACAGTTTTGGCGCATTTGAAAAAAACTGGGTACACAAAAAAGCTCGACATTTGGGTACCTCACGAGCTCACTGAAAGAAACCTAATGAACCGTGTACTCATTTGTGATTCTTTATTACGACGTAATGAAACCGAACCATTTTTGAAGAAGCTGATAACTGGTGATGAAAAGTGGATCACGTATGACAAGAACGTGCGATAAAAGGTCGTGGTCAAAGGCCGGTCAGGCTTCACAGACTGTGGCAAAACCCGGGTTAACTCGCAACAAGGCGATGCTGTGTGTGTGGTGGGATTGGAAGGGCATTATTCATTATGAGCTGTTACCACCAGGCAGGACCATCGATTCTGAACTCTACTGCGAACAACTGATGAGATTAAAGCAAGAAGTTGAGAGAAAGCGGCCGGAATTAATCAACAGAAGGGGTGTGGTTTTTCATCATGATAACGCTAGACCTCACACATCTTTAGCCACTCAGCAAAAATTAAGAGAGTTTGGCTGGGAGGTGTTAATGCATCCGCCGTATAGTCCTGACCTTGCACCTTCAGATTTCCACCTGTTTCGGTCTCTTCAGAATTCTTTAGGCAGTGTTAGGTTAACATCACGAGCGGACTGCCAAAACCACTTGTCGCGGTATTTTGACCAGAAGTCCCAAAATTTCTATAGCAATGGGATCATGTCCCTACCTACAAGATGGCAAAAAGTAATGAACAAAATGGTACCTACATACTTTAGTTAAATGTAAATAAACTATATTAAAAAATGTTTTGAAATTTCTTAAAAAATGCGAAGAAACTTTTTCCCCAACCTATTACATGCAATCATTCCGATTTTTTGTCAGCAACAAGCAACGAGTTTTAATTTTTTAGTCCGATCAATAGTTTTTTTGTAAATAGGTAATTGCTTCATATTTTGCAATAAATTACCAGCGTTGTGTCATCGGGCTTCTCTTTCTTTTGTATGCAATCCGACAGTGACCGCGCTTTAGGTTATGTAGTACCATTAAGTTTAATTTTAACCTTTCATACCGTTTATATATTTGGGTCGAGAAGCTATTGAAGTTTTGTATGGGACAGCTGATAATTTTTACGCGATTACTATGTTGGTACTATGGAGAAAGTTGTTCAGTCGGATGGTCTGTACCACGCGTCGTGGCCATATGACCACACATATCTGATGCATGCTGTATACAATCCCGTCCTTTACAAGTATTTACGTATTTACTTTATCCCTTATACTCTTTTCAACCATTTATTTTACTTTGACATAAAGACGCCTATGAAGTTTCTTATTTATTTATGGACAGGCAACCATAGACAAAAAAATGCAATACTTCATGGACGCTCTTATTTCTTTAAAATAAAATAGAAATGCAGGTGCTTATGAATCACACTATAATCACTCGAATCACACAGATTACAATTTAGCAGAACTTTTGAGTTAAAGCGCGCGCACATTCGCTCGCTGGTGGGTAGCTTACTTAACTAACTGACTATTACCATCCGAGAATTTCCTCGAGCTTGCGCGGGCGCCTTCAGACGGGCGGCCGGGTACCTTTGGATTGTCATGATATCGTTTATCTTCTGCCGTACGCTATAAATATCAATGTATTAATTTTTTTAATACTTCTTAAATAAAGTCGGTTGTAATAAACAGTCGAGTCGGTAGGTAACGCATTAAGACAGTACTAATTGATTAATTATTGTTGTGTTTATGGTTGGAATGATTATAGTTCTCTTTTGTCAGGTCTGTAGCGCGCGTAGTCATCGGTCACAACTGCACCGGGCCTTCCGTCGGCATCAGGGACTACACTTACCATCCTGACTATTCCAAGGACACTTATAGTACACTGGCTATGATCCAGCTAGAAATCGACCACGTGAAATTTGGTGAGACAACGAAATATCTTTTTCGTCTTCATGAAGGTGCTCCCTAGTCTTGTAAGATTAGTATATTGCTTACATTGAAGATGACACCTGATTGAGATCGATCATCAATATTCTTTCACAGACCTCCTTGTCATTAATAGGAAAGGAAGAGAAGGCCTAGGATGCTGCTGCAACATCCTGGGCTCTTTATATCTTTTAGGAGATTTAATGGGAAACTTCACTTTGTTGCGATTTTTATTTGTCATTCCTGCTAATTGTGTATTCTTAACGAGATAGAGGTAAATGCAGTGGGGGCTCTATGGTAACTGCCTCGACTTACGAGTTGGAGGTCGTCGGCTTACACCCAAGCAGGCTCTTATTTCATCATCACTGCTCTCAAAATGGTGAAGGAAAACATCGTAAGGAAACCGGCATGTCCTAGAACAGGGATAGCGAACCAATGTCACGCGTGCTATTGGTGGCACGTAACAAAATAATTTGGGCTCAGCATGATTTCAAGAATTTAGGCACTTACTACCATTTTATCTAGTTTGCAACAGCAGTAGTCGCGCTAATTTGGTCTTTCATTTAAATAAATATAAAGTTGGGTATTATTGTGAATAATATAACTATAGAAGGTCTATCTATTCATATAAGAAATCTCTTAAGGAGTCATTGTACTCATGATTATGAACAACTTTTACTATGAGACCAAACCTGAAATAGCGAAAAAGAATCGCATAACTCGTGAAAATATACGGAACTGCAGATTTTTTACGTGATTTCAGGTTTGGTCCCATAGTAAAAGTTGTTCATAATGTTGAGTACAATGACTCCTTAAGAGATTTCGTGTATAAATAGATAGCTTTTCTTTTGAAGTTAAGATTGATGGCACGTCATGGCCACATTCATTATTTTTTTTGGGAAAATGGCTCGTAGATGTATCGACATCTACGAGTACCAATCCGCAATGGGCCCGCGTGTTGGATTACAGCCCACTCTCTCTCGAAGGGAGGAGGCCTGTGTCCCAGCAGTTGGAATATTAGAGGCTGATTATGTAATGAGGTAGCTCTTAAACCAGTTGGGTGTAAAGCTGTGATTACCACGAAATCAAACGCCTTACTCAAGTAATGGAAGGTTGTAGTTATAAGTGTTCCATGTTAATATTTTTAAACGACTTCAATTCGTCTGTTTTTTTTTATATATTTGTTACTCGCTTACTCAAAGACGGATCGACCGATTTAGAAAATTCTTTTTTTGTTTGAAAGGGTATACTTATAAATTGTATTAATTTTGCTTAGGTAGTTTTTGAGCTTCAATAATGCGTATTTTTCCCACTTAGTTTATGTGGATGATGTTTTAATCTATGCGGATGTTTTAATAACTTCCTGTCACTGTTATTTACATAGCAGGTAGTAGTATTCGAATTTGTGTGGGGTATGTTCCACAACTAAAAAGTCGAAGTTCAAAAAATAAAACCGACTTCCAAAACAAAACACTACAAAGTGAAAAATAACTTTAATTTCGGAAGTCGGTGGCAAAAAACGAAAATACAAAACCAAAGACACCGACTTCCGAAATTAAAGTTATTTTTCACTTTGTAGTGTTTTGTTTTGGAAGTCGGTTTTATTTTTAGGTAAAAAGTTTTCTTTTTAATTTCCACGCTGTGAGTGGCGAGATACGGTTTCCTTTCTGAAATTGTAACTGTTCTGGCCTTTTAGATTGTTACATTATTTTCAGAGTTGCGCCCCATTTGTCCACCTCCGTCACACTTCACGGACGACAGTTTCTTCGCTATGGTATTATCTGACAGTTGGTATTGTTTTATTTAAGAAGTTATTAAGAGAAAATATATGTTTAGATACTTATTGTTATAGTTGACATTTACAGATGTACTTATTGATTCCATAAGTGTTGTTCTATTTTGCTAATTTTGTTCACTGTTAGTTAAATTTACTTTTGAATTATGTCAACGAGTCGGTCGGTTACACATAAGCTTGAAGCTAGTTAGAATACTCGATTACATGCGTCGGTTCCAAGCCAGCATTTAAATACCTACCTTGCACAGATCTCGAGAAGAACTTCTGTGACAGACGGACGAAAATGTGATCTTATGAAGGGTCCATTTCTCCTTTTGGTGGGTTCGAACCTTAAAATAAAGCTTGCTATGTATTATCTTCATCATCTTTTATTTTCTAGATTGTAAGCGGTCCAAGATGAGGATACACAAAATGAAGTACGTTTCTCCAGAACAATGCAAGAATTTTTACAGGCGGTCAGACGTAAGTGACTTTCCCTACAATTTCGGATTAATAATAATACATCCCATGTCGATTTCGGCTGCGGTGACTGTATTTGTTTCTGACGACTATAGGTTACGAGCGAGTACTCTGCTTTCACGTTAGAATTCAATTGTGGTAATTTTAGTTTAGGTCTCATGCTAAGGAATGAATACTGTGTCATATAGTGAGGAAATCGCCAAAGGCCAAGTGTGGTCAAGGTGGCTTCGTACTCTGTATGAGAAGCGACCTTATCGTTGTATCGGACTGTTATCGGCTGATTTTGTTTTGGGGATAGGGTGAGCGACTATATAGCCAAGCCTAGCTTAAATTAAACCCTAAGGGTTCGGAGGCTTCTGATGTAAACAATGGTTGTGGCAAGCGTGTCGTAGATTAAGTACCTCACACCTGGAAGGTTCATGTACTATATCCATAAAGCTAGTTTTCTTTTGCAGCTGGACGTGGATACCCTGTGGCCATCCCACACGGCTTGTGCCAGGAGTGTGTCGGGAGGTCACTGCGTCTGGCGGAGTGGGGCTACACTCGTGGTGAAAGTGGGGACACGCTGGAGACTAGTTAGTTTCATATCACTATCTCATCACAATCGCTTTTTCAACTCTGAGGATCGAGACGCTTTGGTATATTTCGAAAACGGGGGCCACTTGCCGGATATCTTATTCCATACTTAATAGGAATATAGAGGAGCTCGTGGCTAAGTAATAACAGCCGCACGGGTCGATCCATCAGGTTAAGCTACGCTTGCCGCGGTTGGCCCGTAGATGGGTGACCATCTTTACATACCGAGACTCCTCCGTACCTCGGAAAGCACGTTAAGCCGTTGGTCCCGGCTGTCATTCGTGGATCTTTGACAGTCGTTACGGGTCGTCAGAAGCCCAAAACTCTGACTACCAGTCTTACCAAGGGGTATCGTATTACCTAATAACTGGGTTGTGGAGGTCAGATAGGCAGTCGCTCCATGTAAAATACTGGTGTTCAGCTGCATCCGGTTAGACTGGAAGCCGACCCCAACAAAGTTGGGAAAAGCCTAGGCTGATGATGACTTAATAGAAATATATCTACTTTGCAAACTAAAAATTTTGAAATAGGTTTTCATAATGATAATGCGTTCTTCTTTTGTGTAGCGCTCCATTTCTAATAATCGGAACAATCATTAGTGACAGCTGTAAAATTTCAGAGTTACCACTTGCACGAATAAAAAATACACGAAATTTAAATAGTGCACTCTTATTGAGACACGATTTATTTATGTTGTGATCATTGAATTATATATTTAATTAACCTTCTAAATGATTAGATGGCGCTATACGTTTATGGAGCTAAGCATATTGAGGAACGGCTATTTTAGTCAATTTTGAACAATGCAATTATATTAAAGCTAAGAATAATATTCCTGTGTTTCAAAGGACAAGATTGTTTCTCCAAAATGTGTTTTTTTTATTTATTGTCCCACTGCTGGGCGAAGGCCTGCCTACTCTCTTTCCATCTGTCACTATCCAGAGCTGCCGAGGACCAATCTTTATTAAAGGAGACCAGGTCATTCCACCATTTCCGTCTGGGCCTGCCGCGATATCGTTGGCCATTAAGCAGGACCCACTGGGTCGTAAGTTTGGCCCAATGATCGTCTAACATGCGGCTGATGTGTCCAGCCCAATTCCATTTAAGCGTGGCAGCTCTCCGAGTGACGCCAGTTATTTTAGTGATGGAACGGATTGTTGTATGCTTAGCCTGGTCCATTACGTTAATACCCAGAATACTCCGGTCTATAGCTCTCTGGCAAACTCCGAGCGACGACCTCTGCTGAATTGTCAAAGACCATGTTTGAGAATTATACGTGACACCATAATGTTTTAGACTTGATAAAACAGAACTGAGCTATCACTCCATAATTCTGCTAATTAGCATATATTGTAGAAATTGTAGAAATGCCATATTCGGGTAAATATGGTCAACTCCACTGCTATCATTCTAGGTTCTCCGTATATTACAAATAATTGCGTTTAGTTATTCAGATTGAATAAAATATTTGTTTCTTGTTTTTTTTTTTTGTGCAGCATAATAAAAAAAACCGGTCAGAGCGAGTCGGTCGCGCGCACCGAGGTTTCCGTACCATCATATATAAAAATGTGCTATTTAGAGACATAGTTTTATTTTTCCTGTAATCTTTACATAAACTTCTATCATACTGAACAATTTCGGATTTTTCTCTATGTAAACTTCGGAGATAAGAGGGAGAACGGTATATTTTTTACATTTTTCATAAAAAGTCGAAATCAGAAAAATTGTAAAAAAAAAGAAAAAGGGTTTGACCATGTGCAAATAGCGCTTTTTCATATGAGTCATATAAAATCAAACCTGGTAATCTCCACTGCGTCGTTTTTTTTTATTCGGGAGATAGAAAAATGTAATAAAAAATTTGTAAATATTTAGAAATTACATTAATAATACCTTCATGCTATTTTTATTACATTTTTCTATCTCCCGAATAATTCGACGTAGTGGAGATTGCCTGGTTTGATTTTATATGACTCATATGATACCCCACATGCCTTAGTAGCCCCACTTTGAATTTTTAAGACCCCTTTTCAGTCCCTGTTGCAAAAAAAAAAAAATATTTTTATTTCTTTCTTATTAGCAAAATAGTTGGGCAAACGTCATCTAATACTATTTCAAAATTCAAGTTGATAGCATTAGTAGTTCTTGAGACATCTAGCTGTGAAATATGGACAGACAGACAGAGACAGACAGACTGAGTCGCTCCATAAGGGTTACTTTTTACCATTTTGGTACGGAACCCTAAAAAGCTAATGCATACAAAGTAAAGCCCTGTAATTGTTTTTTTTTATAATTTATGAACACTTCTGAAACTAAGAAACACCAGAACTGCCATTCTTCTTTATTGTTGCAGATTCTTTTAAACTTGTTTTACATCATGAAAAATTTTAATAGGCAATAACTTTTTAAAGAAGTACAATCTCGGACTTTTCCGGTGCATGACCCCTGGGGGTCAAGTCACATCTGTCAGCACGGAATTGCATTTTTTCATGCTCTATCCTTTTCTATCTCTCAGGATCGTCAATTGCTAGAGCAAAAAAGATAAGTGCACCCGGCGGAATGCGAACGCATCGCTGATTCCGCCGCGCGCACTCTATCTTTGCGATGCCGTGCCCACAGATGTAGCTTGACCCTAAGTCTATTATCGCTTGCCCTCGACGTCCGAACGCAGAGCTAGCCCCGCCCCCTGCACACATACACACAATTACCTGTGTTTCTACTATAAGCAACATAGTTGTATTGTGCGCGTGAGTTGAAATGTCGGTAAGGCATTTTTCATTCATTATTCCTTTTTATATTTTTGTTAATGCTATGAGAGTGGATATGCCAGCGAGAATGTATTGGGATCGCTTGACCCTATTACTAAGACTCCATTGTCCGTCTATCTGTCCGTCTGTCACCAGGCTGTATCTCATGAACCGTGACAGTTAGACAGTTGAAAATTTCACAGATGACGTATTTCTGTGGCCGCTATAACAACAAACACTAAAAAACAGAATAAAATAAATATTTAAGGGGGCTCCCATACAACAAACGAGATTTTTGGCCGTTTTTACAGAGCACGGAACCCTTCGTGCGCGAGTCCGACTAGCACATGGCCGTTTTTTTTGGTATATATCAGATATTATTATGATTAAATAATTACTATAATTTCAATAAATGCTCTAAATTTTGGTGAAAACCGTATCAAAATTCATGGTGGAGTTTAGGAAAACTAAGCTGACAAACAAAAGACACAAAAAGCAACTTTGTTTCATAACATTTAGAGATAATCTCTAAGATATTCGAACTCCAACTACAGTTGGACAAAGACTACAACGTAATACGTTCGTTCTTTCGTGTTTTCGAGAATCTGATTGGATTCAGTATGGAATGTTTGCATTCAAACCATTTGTTTACTGATGATTTCAGCTGGGCTTCGGCGTATACGGACCGGGTTGCCAATCCCCTGCCAGGTTCCTAGACTATGGCATGTACCACGAGTGGGTGCAGCGCAGCGTCGAGCGGATCGGCAGACCTGCTATCACTACTTTGGCTGACAACCACGTCGTGATGAGAAGAAGTTAGTTATAATGACAGGCCAGTTGGCGTGGTTGGTTAAGATACCGCCTATCATGTCGCTGGTCGTGGGTTCGATTCCCTTCCAGGACAAACATTTGTGTGCATGATCATGTCTGTTTGTCCTGAATCTGGGTGTAATTATCTATATAAGTATGTATTTACAAAAAAAAAAAAAGAAAAAAGTAGTATAATTATGTAGTATATCAGTTATCTGGTTTCCATAGTACAAGCTCTGCTTAGTTTGGGACCAGATGACCGTGTGTGAAAATGTCCCAGGATATTATTATTATTATTATTTTTACATTTCTCGGGACCCTGGGGTCCCGGACTTTTGGAAGGCGTACGAGGAACCGAAGCCAACTCACAGAGGCCCCTTAGATAATTTTAAATGATGAGGAGGCACCAACCGAAATTATTATTATTATAATGATGACTAGTTTTCGATGCAAACGCCTTACACACACACATGTACACACGGCTACATATTAAGCTATACATTTCCAGTATAAGCTGATCTCGCATTGTATATGATTTAATAACTTGAAATGTAGCCGTAACTTAATGTGATTTCTTCAATCTAGCTCGCGAACTTCAAATTTTATTTTTTGCAAAATCGAAATTTTATCAACATAAATACTTACCATAACACAGCGCTGCAAATAAAAAAAAACAAGTAAGAAGTTTAAAATATCGCGTGCTACCTTGACGGATACCCCTTAAGGCTCAGTTAGAGTCTGGGATTGGTCGAGTGTATTCTGAGACAACGCGAACGTTTTGTTTTCAGCAATATCCAGCGTTCAGAGGTTCGGTCCTTGCGACATGGAAGAGATGAAGCAAGAGCTCTATACTGAAACCACGTGGATCTCTAAGACCGATCAACCAGCAACGTTAATACATAATGTAAGTCCTTACCCCGCGGTCACGAGTTACACGCTCAAGCGACCAGGGCTTGAAATTTCGGTATTTTAAGGAACCATTACCATTGGCCTTGGTGTGATACCGGTACCAGACGTAATACTTGTGCTAGGTCTTTCTAATCACTATCAGTACTGTACCGGTACTAAAACCGAGAGGATCTCGTGGCTAAGTAATAAAAGCCGCACGGGTCGATCCATCAGGTTAAGCTACGCTTGCCGTGGTTGGTCTGTGCATGGGTGACCATCTTTACATACCGAAACTCCTCCGTGCCTCGGAAAGCACGTTAAGCCGTTGGTCCCGGCTGACATTTGAGGATCTTTGACAGTCGTCACGGGTCGTCAGAAACCTGAAAGTCTGACAACCAGTCTTACCAAGGGGTATCGTATTACCCAGTAACTGGGTTGTGGTGGTCAGATAGGCAGTCGCTCCACGTAAAATACTGGTATTCAGCTGCATCCGGTTAGACTGGAAGCCGACCCCAACATAGTTGGGAAAAGGCTAGGCAGATTGATTGATTGACCGGTACCAAAACCGGTACCAAACAAAATAATATATATAAACAAAGTAAAGACGATAGTTATCAGGCATTAGAATAATTACTTTGTTTTGTTGTTATACGAGGTTCCTCGTACAAATATGATATTTGTGGTACACGCCATGTACCTGAATATGGTAGCGGTACTTTTTAGGTGGAGTACCGGCACCCATGCACCCGTATGGAACCGGTAATCAGGTACCGAAATGGCAAGAGCCGCTTCGTACCGATACAGAATCTGTAGGTCTTTTGGTACTAATTCCAAGCCCTGTTTGCGGCAGTGACTGCGGTGAAAACAAATGAAGGAAGTTGTTTAGAGCATGCCACGATGCCACCGCGACAGTGATCGGCGGCGCCTTAAAAACCTAATTAAGGCTATGGCGGCCACACGAGAGGTCTTCCTTTGCAGGTGTGCATCGGCAGGTAGACCTCTGGTGGAAGCGTGTAAGGCTTACTTAGCTTTATCAATAATTTAATTACCTAGTCCATATTGATAAACACCTGTTGTGCGCTTTTATAATGTCTAACGTATCGTGGACGGACATTTAAAAGCGTCTTCATATATGTAGGAGGGTGAATATTCGAGCGTTTTAACCGCCGTCATTACCTTCCGCCAAATGTTGATGAAAGAGAATATAGTTAATGAAATATTTCATCAATTCCCAGAATCTGCTTAAGGACCAGAATCAGGAATTGCTGAAATATTTCATTAAATATATTCTCTTTCATCAACATTTGGCGGAAGGTAATGACGGCGGTTAAAACGCTCGAATATTCACCCAGGAAATGAGTAGGAAGCTGTATATTTGCCTGTTGTGTATCTGTCGCATTAAGATGGTTCTAGCCCTGATATAGTTTTGTCCCTAGGGATATAGCTATCTATTGTAATATAGTTATATGAAAACTGTCGGAGTGCCCTAATGTTGTTACTGCAACCAATTTTGACGCTGCCTTGGCACCACTCGTTTTGCTCGCTCGGCTCGCGCGTCACAATTCTAACCTAACCTATTTGGTCGGAGTGCCCTCTAATACTTTTAATCCTAGATCATGCTAGTATTATAATATTCCTAGTAAGATAGTTATGAACCTCTTTCATATACTATACTATGGTAGATAGCTATATTCCTTGGGATATAACTATGTCACGGCTACAACTAAGTTACTGCGACATATCTAAACGGTAGCGAGTGGGATACTTTATATTAATTTGATTTTGGAATAGTTGGAGAATGAGTAATTTGTTTTTTTTTTCGGCGGAACGAAGATGAGCCAAAGAGTGGTGTTTTTTTTTAATGTAAAATAAATAGTTTATAGACTTATATGTTGAATTTATTTGCCCTACCATTCCTACTTAGATTTCCATACATTTAACTTCCCTGTATTATCGTGACGCCACGTGAACGTGAACGTCCACGATAATATCGTCACGTTAGAAATTATGAATGCGCACAATGACAACAAATCTGACAGGCCAGTTGGCGTGGTTGGTTAAGATACTACCTGCCATGCCGCTGGTCGTGGGTTCGATTCCCATCCAGGACCAACATTTGTGTGCATGAACATGTCTGTTTGTCCTGAGTCTGGGATCTGTAATTATCTATATAAGTATGTATTTACAAAAAAAAAAGTAGTATATGTAGTATATCAGTTATCTGGTTTCCATAGTACAAGCTCTGCTTAGTTTGGGATCAGATGACCGTGTGTGAACAATGTCCTAGGATATTATTATTATTATATTAAATCTACATTTGATTATTTAGGTCCCTATTACAGTAGTATTTTGTATTTCTTCCCTAGGTGACAATCATCGCAGATATTGAATACTCTTGCGTGGTATTTACAGCTGAGTATGATGATTATAGCCGTAAAAAGAATAAGAAACCAAAATTGAAGGTGCGACGGTGGTGCGCGGGCTCCGCGCCCAAGGGCTTGTGCTTCGGATTTGGTTTCATGGAGATACACTTCTACATAGAAGTATTTTTCGAGAACCCAATAAACTTTCAAGTTACGGCTTATGGAAGAGAAGCTAAGTATATCCATCCCAAATTCGTGTATAAGTACTTAAACTACCATAGAGGATCTCCGACTATTTTGTCATATAATGACACTAAAGTGATATTTGAGCCGCAATTATTTGATAGCAGATATCCTGCGTATGGTAAAGGTGTGTTCTTAGAAAATAATAATAATAATTGAAGGCGCTCTTTGAGTCCACGCCGTTTGTGTTTTTTCATGAAAACAGATTGGAATTTACTACGGCTTCTGATACTCGACACTAGACTTAGTAGGCCCATTGCATCTATCTATATACAGGGTAATTGGTAAAACACCAACAACCTCTTAAGGGGTCATTGTACTCATCATTATGAACAATTTTTTCTATGGAACCAAATCTGAAATCGCGAAAAAAAATCAGTTGTTCAGTACATTTTGACGAATTATGCTAACATAAATGTACTGAACAGCAGATTTCTTTTTTTCGCGAATTCAGGTTTGGTCCCATAGTAAAAGTTATTCATAATGATGAGTACAATGACTTGGTTGTTGGTGTTTTACCAATAACCCTGTATATAAAAATGAATCGCCGAAATGTATGTACGCGCATAACTTCCAAACGACTGCGCCAAATTGGATAATTCTTTCTTTTTGTATGAAAGAAAATTTTTGAAAAGTTTCCGGGAAATTATGACAGAACAACGTTTGTCGGGTAAGCTAGTTCCTTATAAAGTAAACTTTCACCGATTATGATATTTTTCTGTTCTGAGCAGATCTTTGCTACTTGCTCCAGATTTTCTTACGGTTTCTGACACTGCCGTAGCTATTGTATTTGCTCGGCACTAGATTTTTAGGCTCATTGAATTTCTTTTGAAGCAAGCTTTCTTCGATGTACGGCCAATATGAGACGACATCTGACGTTATTTTGCTATTGTCGAATTCATATTAACGTTTTATCCTATTTCGACCAATATTTTTGTTGTATCTCATTAGTTTTTGATAGTGCTTTGTTAATTCTTAACAAAGACACCAGAATAACTGATCTAGCTAAACACGTTTTTGCACTATACGAATTGATATTTCGACACATAGTGAAAAGTAGAGGGTCGCGCGCATGCGTGTGCACTTGCTGTGTGACGTCATAGGTAAATTATATCCTGCCTTAAAATTATTATAAATAATACCTATCTTTTGAATGTTCAACTATTACTCTAGCGTTAAAAGTCTCATAGTTATTAGCGGTTGAAATCATACATGTTTTTGTCGGTTAGAAATACTGAACTTACCAGGAGTACACCGAGCGAAAAGAGATTATCACGTCAAAAAAGGGTGTTTTTGTAAATATTCGAATGCCGCTTTCAGCGGTGGATATGTCCTGATATACCAACTTCGATATCCAACGAATAAATGTATTTGTCTTTTTGTCTTTATCTTTGTCGAATAATATGACTGTATGGATTGTTATCTGAAGTAAATATAGACCACATACTTCTGCCTAATCCTACGAAGAATACAGACATGATTGGAGTAATAAAGTACTTACTTATCTGTGTCTAGTACATTTCTAATCCATGACCACTGTAAGCCCGGATATTGGTAGTTATAGATATTTGTGGATAAACCTAAAATATTATCGGTTTATTATGTTAGACTACTCCTAACCGCGCCTAAGTAAAATTTATTAGGTACAAGCAGTAGGGAAGAAATCAATTAAACAAGTACCTCCTGATACATTACAAAGTTTATTAAAGTAAAACTAAAACTATTACACAAAATCAAAATCAAACTAGGTTGAGAGTCAGCACTTCGAACGTCAAAATTACATAAGACAGTCCCCCAAAACACCCGCCCTTCACCACTTTGTAATGAGCTGAGAAGAAGAAGTGGCGCAACAAAAAATAGCACAATGGCACAGATGTTTGTTCAGTTAAAAATTTGTATTCTATACTGCAAAAATGAATATAAGTACATTACGCAACACAAAACATTAAATTAAATTATTTGCTATAAGTCAGCTAGCACACACCAATTTACAAAAAAAAAAAAAACGAAAACTATACTCAGAAATAAAAATACAAAATTAAAAACGTAAGCAGAACTTTATACCTAAATAAAGGCTCCAGTAATAAAGGGCGTGCCCACTTACATATAGCCGCATATCTAGGCCGTAACTCGAAGTCACAAATGATAAACTAGGACCATCGAAATAAATAAACAAAGAGTTAATTACTAATAACAAAACAAAACCAAGGTCGGCAAGACGACAGTCACCACAAGCAGCACCCGTTCACGAGCATAGCACAAAGATTAGCCATTACCCCCCTCGCCATATTTGAGGGAAGGAGGCAACCCGACTCCCGACGCTACCGCAAGCAGTGGCATCTAAGGGAGCATGACGAACAGGGTATCGGAGCACATTGCACACAACCTAAATGAAGGAAAATCGACAAGAATGGTGATGCTAGATATAGAAAAAGCCTTTGACCCTGTCTGGCACGAGGGACTACTTCACAAGCTTATTGTTAACGAAGTTACTTTCTGACTTGTGAAAATAGTCCAAAACCATCTATATAACCGTCATTTCAAAGTTTTCGTCGGGTGAACACTGTTCTACGGCGAATTTTATAGCATATGGTGTACCACAAGGTTCAAATTTAGGACCATTTCTCTTTATCCTGTATCTTAATGACATACCTAAGCAACCAAGAACTCATCTCGCAATATATGCTGACGACACTGCTTCTTTGGAGGATATTGATTTAATAATTGGGCGACTTCAACTAGCGCTAGGCACACTTGAAATGTATTTTTCCAGATGGTAACTAAAATTAATCTCTAGCAAAACGGAAGTTATTCTATTTACACGTAAACGATCACTACCCTGCATGAACTTTAAAAATCATTCCATACCCTTTCGGTCAAATATCTCTGTGTAGGTCTAGATAGCAAAATTAACTGGGGCGAAAACACTGATGCTCTGTCTGAACGCTATATAATAAAGCGTTAAAACGTATTCTTAACAGAAAGTCCAAGTTAAGCGCTGCCACCAAGTTACGCATTTATGCCACCCTCGTCCGACCATGTCTGGCATATGCTGTGCCAGCATGGAGTAGCCTGACTGATAAAAAAGTTGCAAGTTGTTCAAAATAAGACGGTCAAAATATCATTTAACACTGCCTTTCGTACAAATTGAAAACGATTACACGAACAAATAAAACTTCCAACAATTAAAAATTTTATCTTTAAATCAGCCAGAAAATTCTATTTATTTAAAAATCCCAAGCGTTATAGCTAATTAATTTCATCTATAGGTAAAAACAGATCTAATAACGTATTCAACAACATATAATCGATATTGTGTACCACATCACTATTTTCAAGTGAATAACAATATCTACCTACCACCGGACCGACTGTGCTACCCTCACCCGGTCGCAGTAAGCATACTCGGCGAAAAGTTACGTCATGGTAATGTTATCCACAGTATTCTATCTTCATAGAAACGGTCGGAACGCGAGTCATACCTACACGCCTCGAGTTCGGTATCCGCTCAGTACCCAAACAGTCGCGAATGCCCCGTAGTGAAGAACAGACGATGTGATGGTTTTTTAAGCAGTAAGCGTGCGATTTGTGACAAATATTCATTGAAATAAGTACAAGTACTTACTTAATATGGCAAAGAGCAGTTATAGACTATATTGTGCTGTTTTTGGTTGAAATCGTCAACAACGCACCCAGAGATAACATTTCTTAAATTACCTGGAAACTCCGAAAAGTAAGACTACTTATATTTTGTTTATATACTTACTAGTACGTAATTTGTTTCTTTTTTAATAGGTAGGTATTTCGCTTTTCCACCGAGTAAAATACCTGGATTAATAAATAAGTGGATAGGGTGAAAAAAGTGACATACGAGTGACCTACCTATCCTCGCGTTAATAAATCTAGTAGTTAGTTTCCTAGGTTAGGCTATCTATTTACTTATGTACTTAGCTACTTATTTACTAAAATAAGGGCGTTTTTTATCATTAAATCTACTAATAAAAACACAACATGTATTTTTATTGAACACTTTCTATTTCATTCAGAACGAATTTAATTTTTTTACATAAAAAATATAATATTTACAATCACAAAACAAGAAAGAAACTGAAGTACATAGGTTGATGAAATTATAATACTGTAGGCGGGCAGCCCTATCGCGTGTATACGTATCGCGCGGCTGTAGGTAATTATTTTAAGAATAGGGCCGAGTTACAATACTGTTGATAACATTACCATGGTTACGCTAATTGCCCATAGTTTCGAATTATAATTTCTTTGTTTTAACTCATCAAATTAGATAATATATTATACTATTGTAATGTTTTATCCCGCGCTTCAAACAGTCATTGTATGTATTAGTTGAATGCATTACCGTAGGTAAATAGTAGTTGTATAGCGTTTACAGTCAGTGTTACTCAGACTTTTGTCCTTTGTTCTTATAAACTTATTATAATAGGTTGGGGAAAAAATTTCTTCGCATTTTTTAAGAAAATTCAAAACATTTTTTAATATAGTTTATTTACATTTAACATAAGTATGTAGGTACCATTTTGTTCGATAACTTTTTGCCATCTTGTAGGTAGGGACATGATCCCATTGCTATAGAAATTTTGGGACTTCTGGTCAAAATACCGCGACAAGTTGTTTTGGCAGTCCTCTCGTGATGTTAACCTGACACTGCCTAAAGAATTCTAAAGAGACCGAAACAGGTGGAAATCTGAAGGTGCAAGGTCAGGACTATACGGCGGATGCATTAACACCTCCCAGCCAAACTCTCTTAATTTTTGCTGAGTGGCTAAAGATGTGTGAGGTCTAGCGTTATCATAATGAAATACCACACCCCTTCTGTTGATTAATTCCGGCCGCTTTCTCTCAACTTCTTGCTTTAATCTCATCAGTTGTTCGCAGTAGAGTTCAGAATCGATGGTCCTGCCTGGTGGTAACAGCTCATAATGAATAATGCCCTTCCAATCCCACCACACACACAGCATCACCTTGTTGCGAGTTAACCCGGGTTTCGCCACAGTCTGTGAAGCCTGACCGGCCTTTGACCACGACCTTTTTCGCACGTTCTTGTCATACATGATCCACTTTTCATCACCAGTTACCAGCTTTTTCAAAAATGGTTCGGTTTCATTACGTCGTAATAAAGAATCACAAATGAGTACACGGTTCATTAGGTTTCTTTCAGTGAGCTCGTGAGGTACCCAAATGTCGAGCTTTTTTGTGTACCCAGTTTTTTTCAAATGCGCCAAAACTGTTTTGTGGTCAATTTCCAGTTCTTCAGCTACGTCGTAACAACTGATATGCCGATCTTGCTCCACTTTTTCAAAAATGGCATCCATTTTATCCGTAATAGGGCGACCAGAGCGACGTGCATCTTTGACATCAAAATTTCCGGATTGAAAACGCTTAAACCAAATTTGTGCTACTCTCACAGACGCTACACTAGGTCCATAAACATCGCAAATTTTTTTCGCGGCTTGCGTTGCTTTTTTATCTTTTTTGTAGTAAAATTTTAAAATGTATGGAATTTCTTCATTAGATTCACTCATCTTGACGGTACGAAAAACAAATGAAAATCACACATTTTCCTAATTTGAATTTGGAATTATGTTCTTTAAAATTTAAACTTTTTAAATACCAAAACCAGCCAGATACAAATAGTATAGCCAAAGAGATTTTATTACAAGTTCATACATACTATAATGCGAAAAGACTTTTTCCCCAACCTAATATATGTTTATAGAATATGATAGTAAACTCAGTGTAAAATGTTTGTAAAGGTAAGTTAGCCTAAGAACTTGTTATTATTATGGTTGTACACAATTAGAATACGATCTTATTGTAAGTATGCACTATCTAAAAATTATTTTAATTAAAAACTTTTAAAATCAATCAAATCAATTGCCTTTCATTCCTCAGCGATCATTATAATATATTTTATAAGTTACCTCACTGACCCCACTTCTCGACGACGCTTCAAATTATGCAAATGGGAATCAAACTTGTAACTTCCCTACTACTTCACGTTCAAGTTTCATCAGTTTTCAGAGGGAAAAAGTTTTAAAACAACGATCAGGAACGTTCAACGCTCCTACAATATCTTGACGATTTTAAGACTTAGGCGGTTTTCACATGGGCACGTCACAATTGCGGCGATAAGTCCCCTCTTTGAGGAGTGGTTGGAGAGGCGTCACGGCATCCTCACCTTCCGCCTGACGCAGTCCTCACCGGTACACGGTTGCTTCGATAAGACGGGAGGAAACGCCCGGGTGTTACCATTGTGTGGATCGCCCGGAGGACACGGTGGAGCATACGTTGGAGGTCTGCCCGGCTTGGGCAGAGCACCACCGCGTCCTCGCGGAGGCGATCGGCGGCGGCGATCTCTCGCGTCCGGCCCTGCATGCATGCATGGGAAGCCGTCACCTCCTTCTGCGAAGCAGTAATGCTCGCGAAGGTGGAGGCTGAACGCGTGAGGGAGAGGCAATCTTTGCGCCCTCACGCCCCTAGTCGCCGCAGGAGACGCCCTGGGCGTCGGGAATCGATAGCCGATTCCGGCCACCGTAGGCGCAGGCTTCCGGATGGCGAGCAATGGGTAGCTCGCCGTCCGGTAAGGACCAGGCCCGGGTCGACGGCGCGTTGTGTTCCACGCGCGCCTCAAAGAGATGTTAGCGCTAGCTGAAGGGGTCCGCTAGGGCCGTAGCCCGCCAGGGTTGCGGGTTGTTCGAAAGAGTTACCGTGGCCCTGGCACAGGCAACTGAAGGAACACGGGTGGGTCTTAGTCAGTAGAAGTCTGACACGCCCTCCCGCTCCACCCAGAGCGGGAGAAGTTATTTGATGATTTCCCATCCAAAAAAAGGCGGTATTCACATGACGCGCAGTTCACCGGGCAGCGCAGAAGTCGGAGGCGGCGAAGCGGATTTTGTGGCGATGCTTACATAGAAGCACAGTAACGCTCGAGTGTATGCCATCAGAAACTCGTGAGGCGCGGGAAGTATGAACAGATAAGTACCTATTATTTAATTTTAGTTTCATTTACACCTACAACGAATTCTCATTTTGCAGTTTATTTAAAGATTTGATTTGATTTAGATAGATTGTTATTATACCAATTAATGCTGGTTTTGTTCGATCAATAAAGTCAGTCTTATTAGGCGTTGTATCAACCAATAAAAAAGAGAAAAAAAATTACAAACATTTTTAAATCGGAAGTTTTATTTTTATGTAAGAGAAAGAAGACAAAATAAACAACAACATTCTTTTCACTTTTGTGATAATGCCCCATACAAAAAAGACTTGACTTTATGTAAAGACTAAGACATATCAATATCTACACTGGGCGAGCGTGACAGGCGACTAAATTGAACCTGCATTCTGTTAATGGTGGAAAAATGACCCAGATTGGTTTTAAGCCCTTAGCGTGAAGCAACTGACCTACGAGCAAGTTTGTAAGGCATATTTTTATTTATCCGACTCAGTAACCACGGACAATCAATGTGAGTATTTATTATTTTGTACAGGAATAGATGATCCAGGACCATACGGCGATTTTTCAGATTCTACGTTTGATATGTTTCAAGCGTGAGCTGGCTAGTTAAATTTCTGACCATATTGCGGTGATATGACAATTGCCAAAGAAATCTTTTCTGCACTGATTCTAGACGACGTTTATGTATTTCGTAGCCTGTCTAATTAATGAACTCAATTCAGATGGCCTATAAATATTCTTATGTCTTCAAGCTTTCTCAATTGTGTCATGTATGGAATCACCCTAATTTTGTTTATGTCCTTTTTGACTGAATTGCGACTTCTACTATACTTAGAATGATATTTGGACGTCATGTTTCACTAAGTTACATCTAATAAGATTTTATTCTAATAAATCAATTGGTTATTATCATAGTCAGTGCGACATCGTTCCGTGTGACGTAAAAGTGTTCAACTGACTGATTGGCTGTTGAAGTACACAAAGACGCAGGATCTCTCCGCGTACAAGTCTCGAATAACCGTTTAGTGCCACATAAGCCCTTTTACAGGAGCAAAAAATAGTATTTTCACCTATAAATATGTATTTTTTTTAGTGCACGTTGTCAACTAGAGTAAAAGGAAACATTTGTGTTAAATGCTTCCTGCATTTAACACAAACAAGTGAAAATGCTCAAATTGATGCATTGAAATTTTATTTTATTTTTATTTTTGCAGACTGAATGTTGACATGAATATTTACTTTGTAAGTATTATATTATTTTAATTCATTGTGAATGTGAAGACTATGTAGGTCATTGCTTTTTTTGTTTGTTTTATTTTTTCTCTCAGTTATTTTTAATCATGGTCTGGCAGTTTGAGTAATCTATGCGGCCTACCCCAATGTCCTTTCTTTGGTATTGTTCGTCGAATCGTTGAGCTCCTTAAGTTCTGAGTTGAGCTGCGCGATTACTGACAAATGCGTGCACTGACTGGACAGGTCCTCTCAATCTGTGTGGTTCTTTCCTCAAAAGACCATTTCAGACACCAATATACATGGTCTTCACATGAAGTGACCAAGATTATGTCTGGACTTTATAAGAGACTGTGACCCTCTGAGTTTGTTTCGGCCTTTCTTCTCAGAGTAGTCAGATAGGAAACGCCGTCCTCATCTAGCTTAAAAAAAAAAAATATTGACTTGTAAAAGTGTTTGTACAAACCTACTTACAGAAATAAAAATAATTTATCATCATTTATCATTTATGACCCATATACGTAGGACCCATCGAAATATACTAAGTAATTGAAAATATTCACTTAAATGTATTTTTTCTAATTCTTTAAAACTACTTGTTTAGACGTTCTTCAGTTTAAAATAAATATAAGTCGTTTATCGTCGCCTATAATGACCGCTACAAAAATGAGTAGTATTTAACGTAGAGGTCATTGAGATGCCCGGGCTTAGCAGTGAAATGTACGATATACTACATTTATAAGTCTAAACAACACCATAATGTACTTTTATGATCTTAATAACAAAGTTTTGATGTTTATGCTGAACTTTGCTTAGTATTGAGAGTAATAAGGAAGATTTTACAATGCAGACATTTGCAAAAGTGCCATTTTCTATTGCACATACACGATCTATTAGGTTGAAATTGCCGATTTTTGATACCGGCTAGTGTGAAGATCAATATTAGAATTCCAAATTCAAATTCATTTTACAACAAACAAAAAAAAAAAAAAAACCGGCCAAGTGCGTGTAGGACCCCGCACAATGAAGGGATCTGTGGTTGGGATGATTTATCCTAAGAACAAACTTAACATTGTAGTTCAAAAACATGTTCGCCCATACATTCCAACAGCAAATGAAAGTTTGTACCCATAATATTGAGAGATTTACCATGTTATTTTAAAACCATAGACTTATTATAGGTTTTCCTGTAATCTATAGGTACAGAACTATTTTCAGTATATTTTTCAAAATTTTAGGCTCATTAGTTTCGGAGATAAGGGGAATAGTCAATTTTCGTATATTTTCATAAATAACTTTAAAACAATATATTTTAATGTTATAAAAAAATATATTTGAGACATTCACAGTAAGCCCTTTCATTTGATATGTTCCCCGGTACAGTTTGCACAACTTTTTTTTTAAATTTTCTCATTTGCCCCCAAAGGTGACCCCCATATTCAAAATGCTTTTATTTATGTTACACGTCCGTGTTTGGGTCACAGAAATTCATATGCATACCAAATTTCAACTTAGTCGGTCCATTAGATTCGGAGCAAATTGACTGTGACAGACGGACAGACGGACAGACAGACAGACAGGCAGGCAGAAATAAAGATAAACAGACAGACACACGGGTTATCCTATAAGGGTTCCGTTTTGAGGTACGGAAAAATCAGTTATTTATTTGTTTTCGCTTCTTTCGATTTTTTAGGGTTCCGTACCTCAAAAGGAAAAAACGGAACCCTTTTAGGAACACTCATGTGTCTGTCTGTCCGTCTGTCACAGCCAATTTGCGCCGAATCTAATGGACCGATTAAATTGAAATTTGGTACACGTATGTAGTTCTGTGACCCAAACACGAACGTGTAATGTAAATTAATGAATTTTGAACATTTGTGTCAATTTTGGGGGCAAATAAGAAAAAAAAAATTGCAAACTGTACCGTGCGATATATCAAATGAAAGGGCTTACTGTGAAGGTCTCAAATATATTTTTTGATAAGTTTTAAAGTTATTTAAGAAAATAGACGAAAATTTACCATTCCCCCACCTTTATCCCCGAAACTACTGAGCTTAAAATTTTGAAAAAAATACAGAAAATATTCTATAGCTATAGATTACAGGAAAACCTATAAGAAGTCTATGGTCTTAAAATAACATGGTAAATCTCTCAATATTGTGCGTACAAACTTAGATTTGTCCATAGTTAAACGAAAAAGATCCAACCCACATTAGGTGTAATGTGGGTTAGATCTTTTTCGTTTAACTATAGACATTTGTAGTTGGAATGTATGGGAGAACATGTTTTTCGACTACAATGTTTATTTATTCATTTATTAAAACTGTATGCACAAGTAAAAACAAACACCGTACAAAGGCGGACTTAATGCCCGAGGCATTTTCTACCAGTCAACCTTAGGGTGATGCAGAGAAAACATGGCAGGTGCAATATAAAGGATAGATAACACGAAAATAACTATAAAATAAAAGAATAAATATATATACATATATACATACATACAATCAGAATAAACTTTGTCAGGAGAAATAACGATCGGTAGAGGAGAAATAACAATCAGTAGAGGAGAAAAAGAATCCAACAAATCAGCGCAGAGATGTTTCTGCCAACTTCTTACGTATATGCTCACGTATCTTCACTTTAAAAGAGAACCGATTGGTTAACCAATGTTAAGTTTGTTCTTGAGTTAAATTCATCCCAACTACGGAACCCTTTGTGCGTGGTCCAACGCGCTCTTGACCGGTTTTTTCCTTTGATATTGATGCTTCTACCATGGAAAAATCGAAATTGCGCGCTATTTTCGAATACGAGTTCCGTCGAGGCACCAACGTAGCACAGGCAGCACGCAATATTAACGACGTGTATGGACAAGGTTATGCAAGTAGTTTTTGGTTTGATCGCTTCCATTCTAGAAATTTTGATCTCAACAATAAGCCCCGGGGAAAAATACCAAATCCAACGAGGCGGTGAAAAACGCCTTTAAAGAATTCATAGATTCCCGTCCCCAGGGTTTTTATAGCAGAGGAATCAACGAACTTTCATTAAAATGGCAAAAGTGCATCGACAATATTTTCTTTTTTGACTCATACATTGTTAGCTCAATACATTGTAGGTCGTGGCTAAGTAATAACAGCCGCACGGGTCGATCCATCAGGTTAAGCTGCGGTTAAGTTACGCATCTTTACATAGCTAGACTCCTCCGTGCCTCGGAAAGCACGTTAAGCCGTTGGTCCCGGCTGTCATTCGTGGATCTTTGACAGTCGTTTTGGGTCGTCAGAAGCCCGAAAGGCTGACATCCAGTCTTACCAAGAGATATCGTATTACCCAGTAACTGGGTTGTGGAGGTCAGATAGGCAGTCGCTTCATGTAAAATACGGGTATTCAGCGGCATCCGGTTAGACTGGAAGCCGACCCCAACATAGTTGGGAAAAGGCTAGGCCGATTGATTGACATTGTTTTATGAAAAACATATAGTTTATTGTTTAAGGTCATCATTCTTCTGCCCTTTTCTCTATTTTCTGTTTTATTTCGGGTTGGTAAAGCACGTCTTTCGCTTCTATACGAGCTGTATCAACCGTCATCTCCGAATTATTTTCGTTGCTTTTTTTGCATTAATATTTATGTTGATTTGCCTCTACTAACGAAACATTTCTGTCATCTTATCACTATAGTCCAATGACCATAAACCAGTCATCGGTCGGTTGTACAAATATACAGACAATTATCATAAGTAGGTAAAAAAAGTATTGTGGGATTTTTCCCACTGTACTTTTTGTAACTACTTTTGGAGTTACCCATGCTCTGTCCCTATATTTTCGTGAAGACATTGTATTATCATTAAAATTGTTCGAAGTCGACCTACCGTATATTCTGTACTGTGATTTACCACAGAACAATATTATAAGCAACATAAGTACTAAATCATGTACGCTTTTGGAAACTTTTGTTATTTTTTTTCCCCTTAACAATTTCAGAAATGGCTTCCGACTATGAGATTTATTTATTCCGTCAACATTTACTCGTGATTATTGAGAGTGTATAAGAGGAATATTTTATTGATTAAGAGCTTTTACTTATTGCTAATGTTTTCATGTATGGTATGTATCAAAAGTATCTGATGGGTGTTAACAAACCCGATTCAGGTAAAATTCTTACGCAATTACTCACTAAAGGGAATTTGTAACACTTTCATATGTATTTAGAAGGCTTTAACTTTATACCTTTCAACTTAAACCATTCGTTTTTGAATAACATCATTTAATTTTAATTGATATCATGAATGAAAATTGAGGTTATAAAATTAACCTCAATTGTCAAAAGAGAAACTACTTTAAGGTTATTAAAAACTAAAATTTCTGGTTTTGGTATTCAAATAATTAAATCAGAGCACTCAATTTGTATACAAATTGGAATACACACACAGGTATGTACGTTTTCTGATTCATTTGTTTACATTTAATTTAATTTACACATTAATTTTTACATTTAATTTTACAATAGAAAGAGGTATTGTATTATAAATGTTGGTATGTTTATAATTGTTTTAGTAGGTTAAATTATTTCTTTGTAGGTAATTTGGCTTACAAGTATTTCTTTTTAATTTGCTTGACTTATAACATCGCCTTGGATGACTCTGTAAAGGTGTTATAATTGTGTTTTAAATAAATAAATAAATAAATAAATTTTTATCAGATACTTTTGGAATAGACTTGAATTTATTATTTATTCCGTCGTTACTCTTAGATACGCATGACGAGAAACTTAGTCAAATACTTAGAATTTACATCGTCACAGCAGGCAATATTTATTTTGTCACAAGACATGGACAATAGAAATAAATGAACTGACAAAAATTTTACTTGACTGATTTAAGAAAAGAACGCGCAATGATCGTAGGGGCAGCCTTTTTTACTGGAGCTTTATTTATTATAATGAGTTCTATTTCTATCCTGAACAACTAGTAAATCAAAGTTGGCCAGATCAATAACAATACTCCTTGTACCCATGTACTATGTTGTTTACTGCATTGCGTTAATAGCATAAATACAGCTGCAATGCGAAATAGATGTGCTGGTAAACAGTTTCATAGATGGTGTAAACATCCCACTCATTTGACACAAACAACTTAGCAATTCGCCAAAATGAGAATTTTTTAATGTGCCATAACTTGAATAGTTTATTACATACATACATAAACTCACGATTTCTTCCCATGGCGGTAGGCAGAAACTACAGAACGCCACCTGCTACGATCCTTACATACTCCTTTTGCCTCGTTTACGTTCATACATCTGGTCATACACGCACGCCGGTTGCGAGTACTACGCACCTGACCTTTTTGAAGAACATCACCAATAAGGACACTACATGTCTTCCTAGGGCGTCCCCTTCCGGCGTTCCCGGTTATCTGCCTTGTAAATACTTTTTGGTAGTCGCCTTTCATTCATACACTTACTTTTAAAAATGTTTGCCACTACATCTTCTTTTAAACCGCAACGTTGACTTATCACAACATTTCTCAGCCTATCATTAATGGATAGTTTCCATTCAAGATTATTAGAAAAACGTAATTAAGGCCTCCATAGACCAAAGGTTTTTTTAATATTACAACATCACTAACTTTTTTTCATTCACTAACTATCAGCTGAAAAGTTTCATACAAAACATGCCCGGAGTCAAATGCATCAAAGGTGGTGGTATTGAAGATAACTTATCTAAACGGGAGCACCAGGGCCACCTTTCTTCGCGATGAGCGACTTGTGTATGTGAGGGATAACACCTCCGCCCGCGATGGTAGCTTTGATCAAGCTGTCGAGTTCCTCGTCACCGCTGATTGCCAGTTGCAAGTGGCGCGGAGTGATACGCTTCACCTTGAGATCTTTGGATCCCGCCAACTCCAATACCTCGACTGTGAGATATTCCAGAATAGCTGCAGAATACACGGCTGCTGTTGCATCAACACGTCCATGACTCATAGTCCTATTTTTGAAATGCCTGTGATTCATCCCCACGGGAAACTGAAGCCCAGCCCTTGCTGATCTCGATACTGCTTTGGCCTTGGCTTTACCAGAATCTTTACCCGCTTTACCGCCAGCCATTTTCAAACGTGTAACACACTATGAGCACTAATGAGCCTCTAAAACTTTTGCGCTCCTAATGCATTTTTCCTTTTTTAATAAATAAGCCTTTAGCCTTTTTAATTTTCTGGCCTTTTCTCATACTTGGTCGCAGTCACTAAGCTAAGGTACCCTGATCAAACTGGTTAGGTTAGGTTGGAGAAGTGACCATTCTCGCGGTAGCCGAATTCGTCGCAGTAACTAAGCTAGGGCACCCCAACCAAATGGGTTAGGTTAGATTAGAACTGTGACCAACCGCGCATGAGCCGAGCGAGCGAAGCGAGCGGTGCTGCGGCAGCGGCTGGCGACCGCTACATCCAAGTCGACCGCAATTACTTGGCTATTTAATATTTTTAGGACCCCAAAATTTAAAAAAAAAAATCTGCACGTAAAGACTTGTAATTGGTTTCCTGTTGACTATGGTTTCCTTTTAATAAGTTTTTTTTAGCTGTAAGTCTTCCATGTTTCAATAAATAAATACATAAAATAGGAATTATTTGAGGTTCTCAAAAAGAGGCGCAATCATTATATTAGAGGGCCCAATAAAATTTTTAGGAGCGCAAAAAGAGAATTATTAGAGGTATGATTGAATAGTACATGCCTTTTATTAATTGCGATGAAAACAGAATTATATCTAACGTAATTAGAAACAAACTAAAGTCAGCGACCATTTTAACAAATATTTCACAATTGTAGCGCGCTGCCAAGCCTATTTACAATCAGCTGAATTGTAAAATGGAATCGAATATTCTGCTAATGGCAGATTTGATGTTCGTTCTGAATTCTCTGTTCAATTTAATTGTAACTTCGTTAATAATGTTAATGCTTTTTTGTAACTTTAACTGTTTACATACTGCAGAATTATTCTAGATAAGTGTTTTTTTACAGCCGAAGTAGTAGATCGATATTTGACGCGGTCGGTTTATGGATGGGTGAGCTCATCCATTACATATCGAGACCCCTCCGTGCCTCGGAAAGCACGTTGTCTTTAGGTCCCGGCTGTCACAAAACATACATAAAATCACGCTTGGTATCCCCAAAGGGTTAGGCAGAGGCGTACCTATAGTATGCCCACATTTCACCAGTTATATTTAAGTCCCATGTAATAAGAGGCGAGTATTAAGCTATAGCAGAATAAACGAAAGACGATTTATCATCATCATCATCATTTCAGCTGATAGACGTCCACTGGTGGATATAAGCCTCCCCCAAGTACCGCCACTTCGACCGGTTCTGTGCTTCCTGCATCCATCAAGCTGCAGGAATCCGATGATTTATACTGAAAGGCAATAGAAATTGTAATTGAAATAACTGTTAGGGTTCATTTGTCTGTGGTTTTAAATTTAGATTTTATTTTTTTATACCATTAAAGATTATATTGAGGACAAAAGGGCTTGGGATTGAGCTGCTCCAAATTTTCTTTTTTCTCTTTTTTATTTTTGCATATTGAATGTTGACATGAATATTTAGTTTGTAAAGTATTATATTATTTTAATTATTGTGAATGTAAATACTATGTAGATTATTGCTTTTTTGTTTGTTTTATTTTTTCTCTCAGTCATTTTTAATCATAGTCTGGCAGTTTGAGTAATTTATGCGGACTACCCAAATGTCCTTTCTTTGGTATTGTCCGTCGAATCGTTGAGCTCCTTAAGTTCTGAGTTGAGCTGCGCGATTACTGACAAATGCGTGCACTGACTGGACAGGTCCTCTCAATCTGTGTGGTTCTTTCCTCAAAAGACCATTTCAGACACCAATCTACATGGTCTTCACATGAACTGACTAAGATTATGTCTGGACTTTATAAGAGACTTGGACCTCCGAGTTTGTTTCGGCCTTTCTTCTCAGAGTAGTCAGATAGGAAACGCCGAGCTCATCTAGTTTAAAAAAAAATATGATTGCTTTGTAAAAGTGTTTGTACAAACCTATTTACAGAAATAAAATCATTTATCATTTATCATTGTACTCATCACTAAGAACCACTTTTTTAAGAGGTTTTCAATTATTACACCTTGTATTGCCTTTAACCTCTAATTAGTGACATGGTTTTGTGGAACGTAACTCTTGATGAGCGACTTGACAATCCACTGCCGTATGCAAGTGCAATTTACGGGATGCAAGTATAAACAGTGTCAACCTTTTAAGGGGTCATTGTGCTCATAATTATTAACAACTTTTACTATGGGGCCAAACCTGAAATCGCGAAAAATTATCAGCTGTTCCCTACATTTTCAAGAATTATGCGAACATAAATGTACTGAAAAACTGATTTTTTTTTCGCAATTTCAGGTTTGGTCCCATAGTTAAAGTTGTTCATAATAATGAGTACAATGCAAACCCCTTAAAAGATTGCCACTGTTTACACTTACATACTGTATATTATATACACATTTTTTTTTATTATTTGAGATGGTTTTGCTAGTCTAGGTCAGAGGTGACAGAGAAAAAGTTTATGATGGAGTGAGCTTACCCAGAAGAAGCCTTTTCACTCTCACTTTGAAGAGATTCGGGGTGAATGCATTCGGGAACACTGACGCAGGTAGTAAGTTCCACTCTTGTCATATTTAGTCTTTATCATTTATTTATTTATTTATTTATTTATTTAGGGACAACAAACAGCAGTGTAATACTAAGTAAACATAGGTTAGAGCTTAATAATAGAGGTAACAAATACACTACTCACAACGTTATCCACATATTACTAAACAGATCTAGGTACTAGTTGTTAGAATGAACGATATCAAAATAAACAGAATAAAAGTAAACATTACTTAATTAGTAGGGTTCTGATCACTTAATATAGTAACAATTTCTTTTCTAAATATAGCCTTGCTGAGAAACATAATATCTGATGAGCCAAACTGCCTATTATAGGTGTCAACCAATCGACGCAGCGGTGAG
Source organism: Dicycla oo (assembly GCA_948252095.1). NCBI lineage: Eukaryota > Metazoa > Arthropoda > Insecta > Lepidoptera > Noctuidae > Dicycla > Dicycla oo. The sequence goes on from OX411733.1 coordinate 1,941,891, forward strand.
CGTACGCCTGAGTTGGTTCTACAAAAAGTAGTAGCAAACAAGTGTCTCGAGCGAACTTCTCGACCATGTACGGTACGAGGGATCAGGTAGCACAAACTGTTCACTAGATCAATACAGTCGACTTTATTACGACATATACTAAATAGGGTCATCATCTCAAGTAGGGTGCGTCTGGATTTTAGAGTAATAAGGTCATATTTTTGCAGTAATAATTGATAAGACATTTTCTTTTTATAGCATCTATAGTGCATTGCACGTAGGAATTTGCGTTGGATCAATTCAATAATGTCAATATACTTTTTATAGTAAGGGTTCCAAATAGGTACTGCGTATTCCAATTGTGGTCGTATTATTGACTTATATAGGTATAAGTAGGTAGAGGGACGGTGGAATTCTCTTGATGCTCTCATTACAAAACCAAACATTTTATATGCCTTGTTGACTATATTGTCTATATGAGCATCAAGGTGAAGCTTTGAGTCCAACTGTACGCCTAGATCACGAAGAGAATTAACTTTGTTCAGTGGAGTGTTTCCGAAAGAATAATTGAATTTCGTCACGTTTTTCTTCTTTGTAAACGTAATGCTATGGCATTTAGATATACTTAGGTAGAGTTTGTTAACATAACAATAGTCTCGGAAACGGTCAAGGTCTTTCTGAAATTCTAAACAGTCGGTTAAATGGCTGATGTTTTTATATATCTTCAAATCGTCTGCATACAGGAGAAACTTAGAATTTTTAATACAGTCTTTAACGTCGTTAATAAATAAAATAAACAAGAGGGGACCTAAAATTGAGCCTTGAGGAACTCCGGAAGTGACCTTAACCATGCGAGACTCATAGCCATTGATAACAACTTTCTGCGTCCTATTGGTGACATATGATACAAACCAACGCAATAAATTTCCTCTAATACCATTGAATGCAATTTTGTCAAGAAGTAGTCTGTGATCAACTTTATCGAAGGCCTTTTGGAAGTCAGTATAGACCACATCAATTTGCTGTCTACTGTCAATGCCTTCAAATAGATGTTTGGTAAAAACAAGGAGGTTACTTACGCAGGACCTACCTTTAACGAACCCATGTTGCTCTTTAATTAAGATGCTATGTAGAATAGGGTAGATCTCATTGTGCACCAGTCTTTCAAAAAGTTTGGATAGCCCTGACAACAAAGAGATTGGGCGATATGTGGAAACGTCGCTCTTAGAGCCACATTTATGAACTGGAACGATGTTCGCTTGTTTCCATACATCAGGGAAAACCCCAGAGGAAAGACATTTATTAAATAGTATGAAGAGAGGGGAGCTCAGTGTGTCACTTGTGTTTTTTAAAAAAATTGAAGGGATACCATCTGGCCCAGGTCCTTTGGAGGCATCCAGTGACTGTAGTTCTTTTCGTATTTTTTGTAATGAAAAGTGCAGATTACAAATATTTATATCACTATCAGGATTGGCGCGTGGTGGTACCCATGAAGTATGGTCAAAAGAAGATGATTCATATACTGATTGAAAAAAATTAGAGAATAAATTACAAGTGGTGACAGGGTCATCTGAGGCCTGTTGGAGATAGTGAACTGAAGCCGGAATACTATTAGTAGAGTTGCGACTAGAAACATATGACCAAAATGACTTAATATTTTTGACCACACTGTCCTCTACACTATTCATATATTTTTTAAAACATTCGTCCGCCTCCCTCTTGAATTTGGTTCTATAAATAGAAAATAGTTCGTAGTCTCTAGTGTTTCCATATTTTTTCCACTTAACCCATGCGCGAGATTTATTTTTGAATATGTGCAAAAGAGATTTAGTGAACCAGCATGGGAATTTCAGACTTTTAGGCTTATGGGTGGGTGTATGTAATTTAATAATTTTATAGATTTTTTCATAAAAAGTTGCAACTGCTTGATCGGGGGATAAGTCTTCAAGTAAGTTGTTCCAATCTACAGTTTCAATGTCGGTATTGATCTTAGAATAATCTGATTTGTAATAGTTTAGTTTGTTAGGATTTTTATGTTTAGGAATTTGTGTTGGTTTTCTAAATGGTATTTTTACGTAAAAGGAAGGATGGTGAGCATCTATTGGCAAGAGTGAGATGTTAGGATTATGAGCAACAGCATGTGTCTTACAGAAGAAAAGATCTAAAATCCGCCCATTACAGTTAGTAAGTATGTTAAATTGATTTAAGTCTAATTGTGAGCAAAAGTTTAATAGATGTAGGCTTGCATTTGAATACTTTCTATCAGAGGCACATGTCATGTACGAATTTGTACTAGTCCAGTTCAGCTCAGGTAGGTTAAAATCACCGGCAAAAATAATGTTATCTATGCAGGGATCGTCCACCAAATTCAATAACGAATTGATAAAGTTTACATAATATATATCATCCGTGGCGCTAGGTGGTATGTAAGTAGCACAAATAAGTAGGTATTTACAACTATAAGAGGGGATTTTTATTATTTTATGTTCTGGTAAAATCAATGGGGGTGACAGAGTGAGACTAGTTGGTTTTAGCTCTTTAGAGACCGCTATCAGTACGCCTCCGCCATCTTTTTTATTAGAAACAGCACGATCACGATCATGTCTGAAGACTATATAACGGGAATCAACAAATTCGTTATCAGAGATCTCTGGTGTCAACCAGGTTTCTGTTAAAATGATGATGTCGTAAGCATGCATTTATCATATAAATTATTCAGGGTGACAGGGACATCAACGCGCAACCTGTCACCATGGATTCACTACATGATTCTGGAACCCACTGCAGAATAACAAAATAGAATAAGTTACACTTTTTGCATATGGTAGCTTACCTTAGTATATATTTAGTATTAAATAACCTAGGTATTAAAGAAAAGAAAGAAAGAAAAATATGTTTATTTGTCACAGAAACACGTGCATACAAAAATATAATTAACTCGAGTTTTACAAAAAGAAAAAAAAAAAGAAAATAAAACACACAAATCACGAGCACAAAACACAAGTCAGCAGCTGCTGGCACGCCATGACTGTGACAAGAAGGCTTCCACTCAGCATGATGTTGTGCTATGGGGGACCCACAGCACAGCGCTGTTTTTCAGTGGTCACCCGAAAAGGATGAATTAAAATAAATCATTTTGATGAGAAACTTGCAAGGTACAACGTGCTTGCAACACTAAGATACTTAACTTGAGACCAAAAAATTATGGTAAAATAATAATCAAAAATTATAACAAAATTACTTTTGTCCATAAAGTTAACCCAAAAATAGACAAAAAAAAAAAAAACACAAATCACAAGTATAATTTCACAAAACTAACAGCTGTCCAACTTTGGTATTTTTTATCAGCAGTAGGTCGTATCGTAATCGTGAAAAAAAAATATCTTACTTTCCCATAGAAACTTCAACACCTACTCAACGCAAATGTATAGGACGGTTGATAGTTGCCGGTTGTTTTCGCGACTACGATGTTAGTCCCGATTATCCTGATTGTTATATTTCTTGAAATATTATTTCATCTTTAGGATCATACATTTCATTATTAGCTATTATACTTATGTTAATTATTATCTGAGACTCATTAATTAACCAACGAATTGCTTTATTTACTTTAAATTTATCATCTTCAATTGAATGATACCAAAATTTTTGGAGGAAGTTGTTCAGTTTGATGGTCCACCCCCTTTTTGACCACACCTTTCTGATACACCCTTGATAAGTAATGCGTACCTATTTATTATTATTTTTTATTAGCCATTATTATCTCACTATTGGGCAAAGGCCTCCCTACTCTCTTTATCTTTTCTGTGCCCTTTAGTCTGTGCTAAATACTTAAATGTATTTCGTTTCTTTCTTTCAAGTATAGATTGTCGCTCGGTATTTCTTCGTTTAATATACCCAGAACGTTTTAGATCAAACGACCAACTAGTATAATAAATCTAATAACATTTCTAAGGTACAGAGCAAACCACATTGCCTGGACCTCCAGAGTCGAAATGTAGCCCTTTGTACCGAGTCGGGTCGCCGCGGCTCAGACTCCAGACAATTGTATTAAATGATTACTAGCTTAGGTTCGATACAAACGAGATATGATAATCGGTGGCCGATTTTGTTCCACACATGATCTACAAAAAAAATTATACCCGTAAATCCATGATAAATATCATTAAAATCTATAATAAATTTTCAACGTTGTGTTTGGAAGTTAAATATTATTTTTTGTTTTGAATGGCATAAAAAAGGCACAATACAGTAGTAGTAGGTACTTTAAGGGTTTAGTCCCATCTCGGCGACCATAAATAAATTGAGATTTTTTTGTGGGCATGATAAATATAATAAATTCATGGGTGGACTATACCGTTTTAAGAACACTTACGTTTTGACCATATGCAGAGGGTCTTCTGAATCTCCTTTTTTTTGTGATGTGTTTGCTCTTGACTCTAGTCTAGGTCAGAGGTGACAGAGACAAAGTCGACGATGGAGTGAGCTTACCCAGAAGAAGCCTGTTCACTCGCCAATGAGCCTCTTAGCTCTGCGTTCCACCGAGTCAAGCGCGGCTAGTTGGTACTTAGCTGATCCATCCCAAAGGCGACTGCAATACTCCATGCAGGATCGGACTTGCGCTTTGTAAAGGGTTAAAAGCTGTCCAGGCGTAAAGTATCGCTTCACCCTATTTAGGATGCCCAGTTTCTTGGCCGCAGTTTGGGCCTTGTACTCGATGGTGGCGCCGAAGTTGAGACCAGATGTCAACTCCATGCCCAGGAGCTCAAGTCGATCAGTTACAGGAACAGATGTACCCCGAAAAGTAGGAGTTTGGGCGAAACGACTCTTTTTAGCGGTAAAATAAAAGCGGTCCATAGCAATGCAGTGGTATTTTTATTTTACTACCATTATTTGTCTTTCAGGACAAACTAAATATATATAGATGTATCAGAGAGGAGTGATCATATTTAAGGGTAGGGTGATACAGGCCATCAAACCGAACAACTTTTTCCCCGGGACCAATACCGTAATAGTGAAAAAAAAATCTGTCGTCCCATACATTGGGTCAAGTAGGTATTGAAGTTTTGTGGGATTTCTGATTATTTTTCACGATTACGATGTTAGTCCCAGGGAAAAAGTCGCTCAGTTTGATGGTCTGTACACACTCTTAAGTTTTATCTCTCCTCTCTGATACACCCTGTATATATTTCCCTGCCACTGATAGATTATACGCAGCAGTAGTTAAACCCACCGTCCTCACTGACGTTACTCAAAGCCATCATCATTGATTGTCAGTCCAGGGTAGTTCTTTAATCTGTACCTGTTTGACTAACAAAGGTCTTCACAACCTTTCACACCAAGAAGTTTTCACTTCAACGATTATCCAACGTACCTACAGTTGAAAGTCGTTCAAGTGTAATCGCCCTAACGATCCCCTCGTTAAGGTATTTAGGTCTCAAGTTTGATGTAAACTGATTATTTCTAATTCGATCTGAGATCTGTTGTTTACGCATTATTAGCGATATTAAGGTAAAAGGTATTAAAATGTACATTTACAGGGTGTATCAGAAAGGTGTTCTCAAAAAGGGTATGTTGGGGTCGGCTTCCAGTCTAATCGGATGCAGCTGAATACCAGTATTTTACATGGAGCGACTGCCTATCTGACCTCCACAACCCATTTATTGGGTAAAACGATACCCCTTGGTAAGACTGGTTGTCAAACTTTCGGGCTTCTGACGACCCGTAGCGACGGTCAAAGATCCAAGTATGATAGCTGGGACCAACGGCTTAACGTGCTTTCCGAGGCACGGAGTCTCAGTATGTAAAGTTGGTCACCCATCCAAGGACTGATCGCGGCAAGCGTAGCTTAACCTAATTGATCGACCCGTGCGGCTGTTACTACAGAGCCACAAGCCCCTCCAAACAGTCAAGGACTATATAAATAAAATATTTTCAGATTCTGATCACGTTTGCTAAGTGGGTACTTATAATGATACCAGCTTGTTACTATCCAACTCCAGGACAAAGGCCTCTCCTCATACTGAAAGGGGCACGAGCATTGATCACCACGCCTGCTCAAGACGGATTGCCAATTTTAGACTTATTGACTGAGCGAGAGTAGCGAGCGAAGGGTCTCTGCTTCAAGTCTGGCAAAATTTGCTTTCGTCTGTCAGTTTGTTGCTACTCCTCTATTTACAACCGATCTACGAGTATGTACCTAGATGAAACTTGGTATATGCAGGTTTAACGGCTACATAATTTTTTTTTGTCGTCGGTGATTTTTGATTGAAGGGGTACTTCCTCTGCGTGTCAGACTACGCACAGTGAAGGGTTCCGTAATTGGGATGAATCCCAAGAACAAACTTAACATTGTAGTTGAAAAACATGTTCTCCCATACATTCCAACTGAAAATGTAAGTTTGTACGCACAATATTAAGAGATTTACCTTGTTGTTTTAAGACCATAGACTTCTTGTAGGTTTTTTTTTAAGCCTCATAGTTTTCGACTTTTGATGAAAAATGTAAATAAAAATACTGTTCCCCTCCCCCCTCCTTCTCTCCGAAGTTTGCATAGAGAAAAATCTGAAATTATTCTGTGTGATAGAAGTTTATGTAAAAATTACAGGAAAAATAAAACGATGTCTGTAAATAGCACACTTTTTATATATGACTAGCAGCACCCCGCGGTTTCACCCGCGTAAGTCTCGAACCCGTAAGAATATCGGGATAAAAGTATTCTATGTGATAATCCAGGTTATAAACTTTCTGTGTGCCAAATTTTATGAATATCCGTTCAGTAGATTTTGTGTGAAAGAGTAACAAACATCCATCCATCCTCACAAACTTTCACATTTATAATATTATAGTAAGATAGGAAGTAGGATAGTAAAAAGTAGGATAAGTAGGAAGCAGGATGGTACGGAACCCTCGGTGCACGAGTGCAACTCGCTCTTGACTGTTTTTTATATTTCTATGCAGCTGATTGACATTGACACTAGACAGTTGCCGACTGCTTTTGCTTGCTCACTCGTTTCGTGTTTTCCGGTGCGTTTTCCCGATAATTTTTCATTTTCAATGACGAGTGCTTTATATTTTTACGGATTCTGACCCTGCCTACCTTGTACGACCCTTGCTTTCACACTGGACACCGAAGAGCGCTCACAAGTTTAACTTGGAATTGTTATTTTGGATTTTACCGCCGCCTTGTGGATTGGATATTGTTGATTTAATAACGATGTACCTCAGTTTGTAAGTAAATATAACCTCATCTAACCTGCATCCTGACTTTTCTAACATTCTTCACTAAAAATAATAAATATAAGTATTTAAGAAATATCTTTTGCACTTCAGGAATCAGTTGTTAGTTAAAGCAGGCCTCCGTCACTCCATGTACTTGCGCGCTATAATTACCTACCGCCCGGCCGAGCGGTCTCGGGCCGTTTGCGGACCAAATTCAGTGCGGTTTTCGCAAGCGAAGCGCACGCACGTTGTTCAATTTTAATCGTTGCATTCGATTTACCTGTCATTGACGAAAGGTAAGTGATAAACTATTACTATTTTTTGTCGTTTCAAAATTATTTTTAATAGGTATACTAAGCATCAGCTTGCCTTTCAGACACAGATGCCTGTCCTGGCTTTATTGCTGAATTACAGAACATTCCTGATTTAAACGAGTCTACGAATAGATTGTTTATCCATTTTAAAGCATTCAACAAAACATAGTCTTTTTACGGAAAGTTAAAAGTGCCAACAGATGCGTTTCATAATTATGTAAGAGAACTTGAGACTATATTTATTAATAATTTTGAAAAAAAATATGAAACAAAGGCCCTTTATGAAATTTTAAATGACATACATTTTGATTCTCCCTGCCCTTGTTTCCCAAAACAATATCTAATAAAACTTTTTATTAGATTCAGGATTTTTTCAATACTAAAATATAATAACCGAGAATTTAGAAAGGGTAAGAAATTTATAAACAAATATATAAAATAAAACACATGTAACCCTTAAAGATTTTTTTATTTTACCTACACACTGACCTCTATAAGTAATTATGTTTTATCTAGATTGCACAGTCAACACCAATTTATAAAAAAATATATTTTATAAACGATACAATTTTAAACTGCCACCTATAGTCAGAACATTTTCACAGTTCTCAATAACATAGACACAAAAAGTTATGTTAATTTAATTCGTATCGAAGAGGCAGCCCTGCGATTGCTGTGGGATCGCACGGTGCGAAGCAATCACAACTGTACGCTTGGGCATTTAGGCACATTTTAGCATGCAGCGGTTGCTGACGCGACGGAGTAGGCTATTATAGCAGTAGGTATTGAAAATTTTCTACTGAGTGAAGTATCTGTTACGTAGTAACTATTTAGTAATCTGTGGTTAAAGATTGTACCATAACCTTACTTTTACTAAATATCTAATAACTCAAGCTCTCAGACTGTCAAAACTTACAGAATTTTCAGCGAAGGACTATTATGTTGGAATCTATTATTCACATAATTTTCATCTCGGTACATCCAGGCCCAAGATTGTATGTAATGGTTTCCATCTCCTTTACATACTTAGAATATTCTTCAGTAAAATATGATACATTATGCGAAAAAAAAAATGTCACAAAATCAAGAGCCGAACTAAAGTCGTAATTTTTATGCGCTATTTCCACACCACGTTGACATTCTCGTTCTCACCGTTCACTCATTCATTATTCACTCGTTCACTCAGACCGATACTCAACATCCCAGTTTTAACCCCACTGGGTTACACGTCTATAATGCTACTAAATTGTAAATGACCGTTTCGACTTTGAGTGAACTTCGAAATTCGACTGTTTTAAATTATTCACGTTAAATTGCCTACGCAGTGGCTGTCGAGGTGTGTGGCTGTATAAGTAAATAATATATAAGGTCGAAGCGTTGAGAGCCGTGTTTGGTAACACTTAATTTGATTGCGAAGTGATTTTAAGGTGAGCGCTATTTTTTCGAATCGTTTGCGAATGATAGTTCGCTGATGTAGCTTTTATCAGCTAAGTGGTTTGCGTGAGCTTTAGGCATGTTCAATCAATACAAATAAGGTTTTATGGGTTTTCGGGCTCCGTTTATTTTTGGAAAAGTAATGCATTTATCACATATTTCAGATTCGGGTTTCAGATTTACATGTGTGGACGGCTCGTGGCTGTAGGTTCGTGGATGAGTGACCATCCATTACATATCGAGACCCCTCCGTGCCTCGGAAAGCACGTTAAGCCGTTGGTCCTGGCTGTCATTCGTAGATCTTTGACAGTCATTTCAGGTAATCAGAGGCCCATAAGTTTGACAACCAGTTTTACCAAGGGTTTTACCCTTTACTTACCCTTACTTGTTACCCAATAACAATGTGACTAGCTACGAGGCTTTGTCGTTCGAGTAACAAAACAAAACTAACCTAATCAATGAATCAACCATTTAACCATTAACCGACCGAAGTATTAGTTAAAAATATCACTCGTTTATTTAGAATAAAATGTTCCCAACAGTGAATGTGTATTATAAGACACTTGTAAGACACATAGAGCATACAATTGAATGCACGTAACGGTCGGTGCGTCGGGTTGTGGAGGTCAGATAGGCAGTCGCTCCATGTAAAATATTAGTTTTCAGCTGCATCCGGTTAGACAGGATGCCGAGCCCAATACCGTTGGAAAACGGCTAGCCAGATGATGTTGATGATATATATTATAATATTATATATGGTAACAGTTTGTGCGGCGATGTCCTTGCCACCCTGTATAGTGTACATTATAAAGAGATACATAACATATAGATAGGAGAGGGATAGGCAGAGGTGTACCTATAGTACACCCACATTTCGCCAGTTATGTTTAACCTTTTGAGCGCCACAGTCTTCTATAGAAGACAACTTTTTCCGTGCCCGCCACGCTGCGTCTTTATTAGAAGACAATATAACGTTTATTACATTAAAATACATAAATAAATGCTTTGTGCGTATTTTTACTATTGCCTAAAACCCTAAACTATTGTTTTTATTTCAATAGGGTTATATTGTTTATATTAAAAATAGAAAAATTATACTAGCCAAAATAACTTTCGTGCCCCAGGCGCTGTAGTCTTTATTAGAAGACGTCTAGTGTTGTGATTACTTGATTATGTTTGTAAAGTGTCGATAGACACGAAAGTTTAAAAAAAAACACAATTATTTCGAATCGAATTGTTGAGTTTTGAAAAAAATGCGATCCTTAAAAGGATTGTACTTAATTTTGCTAGTCCTTACCTATTTCCCTATATACCTGTATTTACACGAATCTTTTAATACACACAAAGTGCCGTACTTTGGTTAATACTGAAAACGATATTGAAAGATTCCGTCACTACTAAACCACAACGAAACTATTAAATATCCGTGCCTCGTGCGCCATTGACATAAATAAAAGACAACCTGTGACGTCATAGACGTAAGTGCCTCAAGGTCAGTATGAGATAGTGCAGCTCTGTATGTGGATTGTGTTTATTGTTATAAAAAATAGTAAAACATGAGTAAAGGTGTGGTGTAGCGGATTCAGTGGGTAGAGCAAATGAGACTAGTAGTCACTTATATAGGGTTTGTTTCTGGTGTATAAATTAAGTTCTGAAGAACTTATAAAAATCCTACAAGGTGTGGATTCGGAAGCTGAATCCGATGAATGCGAGAGTACATTAGACGAAGATTTTAAAGTAAGTGTAAATTATTTAATGTAAGAAAACTTAAAATAAATATTTTCGCTCAATAACCTAATTAGATCAGCGTAAGTAGGTACATGCGAAATTAGTATGATATATCAGAATACAGAACATACCAAAAGCTGCGTTCATACATTGAATGCGTTGCGCCGTATCCAGATTAGCGTTGAAAATGCTGAAAAAAAAAATTTTTTACAAAAAAAAAACTAATTGTGAGTTTTTCCGTTTTTTCGCTTGTTACATTGAAAAGTTAACGAAAGAATCCATTGGAAAAAAGCAGGTTTCTTTCGAATTTTTCGCTTGATGTTATGAAAAGTTTTCACGATAAAAACCAATTGTGTTGTTTTCGTATTTTTAGGGAAAAAAAACCTACAATTTGTCGTTTTGTCTTTCGTTTCTAACGATCTTTATCTAGGTCCTTTTTGTGTAGACTATTTCGGAAGAAAGTTTTCTATCCCAAACTGTGAAAATCACACTGACCACTGATAGGTACCTAATTGTCTAGGGTAGTGAAACATTGTAATCGCCATGCTAAAGATAGTGAAAACTTACTTCTCGACGGCCGCAAAGTATATATGGTTATCTACAATTTTTTTTTCTCTTGTGTTGCTTAATTCTCGAAAACGGTGTATCCTATCGCAAAAAAAAAAAAAATACCTACATGTAGAGTTTTAGTGGGCTATGGGGATTTATGAAGCTGGCAACATTTTCATTATTTTTGCGATAGGACACACCGTTTTTGAGATATAAGCAAAAGAAGAAAATAAAATTATTTTGTAGATAACCGTACCTATATACTTTGCGGCCGTCGAGTAGAAAGTTTTCTACTGTCTTTAGCATGCACATGGTGCAAATTGTCTTTACTACCCTAGACCTATATCAGTGGTCAGTGTGATTTTGACAGTTAGGAAAGAAACTTAATTCCGAAATAGTCTACATAAAAAGGAACTAGACAAAGATCGCTACAAACGAAACACAAAATACAGAAGGATTTCTACGATGCGATGTCAAAAACGGAGAAACGAAATGTCACTTTGTATAGAAAAAGTTTTCTACTCTTCGTAGGTGGTCATGCTATGCCCACTGGTATATTCAAATTCAAATTGAAGAAATTAAGAGTATCGTGGCCCAAATACATTCTACCATTACATATGGTGTGCTAATATGTCATATTAACACATATAGCTCAAAAATGGAACTAATATAAATTCATTTTGAATATTCAAATTCAGAAACATACATTCATTTAAGTCAAATAAAGAATATAATAGGTTGGGGAAAAAGTTTCTTCGCATTTTTTAAGAAAATTCAAAACATTTTTTAATATAGTTTATTTACATTTAACTAAAGTATGTAGGTACCATTTTGTTCGATAACTTTTTGCCATCTTGTAGGTAGGGACATGATCCCATTGCTATAGAAATTTTGGGACTTCTGGTCAAAATACCGCGACAAGTGGTTTTGGCAGTCCTCTCGTGATGTTAACCTGACACTGCCTAAAGAATTCTGAAGAGACCGAAACAGGTGGAAATCTGAAGGTGCAAAGTCAGGACTATACGGCGAATGCATTAACACCTCCCAACCAAACTCTCTTAATTTTTGCTGAGTGGCTAAAGATGTGTGAGGTCTAGCGTTATCATGATGAAAAACCACACCCCTTCTGTTGATTAATTCCGGCCGCTTTCTCTCAACTTCATGCTTTAATCTCATCAGTTGTTCGCAGTAGAGTTCAGAATCGATGGTCCTGCCTGGTGGTAACAGCTCATAATGAATAATGCCCTTCCAATCCCACCACACACACAGCATCACCTTGTTGCGAGTTAACCCGGGTTTCGCCACAGTCTGTGAAGCCTGACCGGCCTTTGACCACGACCTTTTTCGCACGTTCTTGTCATACGTGATCCACTTTTCATCACCAGTTATCAGCTTCTTCAAAAATGGTTCGGTTTCATTACGTCGTAATAAAGAATCACAAATGAGTACACGGTTCATTAGGTTTCTTTCAGTGAGCTCGTGAGGTATCTTTGACATCAAAATTTCCGGATTGAAAATACTTAAACCAAATTTGTGCTACTCTCACAGACACTACACTAGGTCCATAAACATCGCAAATTTTTTTCGCGGCTCGCGTTGGATTTTTACCTTTTTTGTAGTAAAATTTTAAAATGTATCGAATTTCTTCATTAGATTCATTCATCTTGACGGTACGAAAAACAAATGAAAATCACACATTTTCCTAATTTGAATTTGGAATTATGTTCTTTAAAATTTAAACTTTCAATGATACCAAAACCAGCCAGATACAAATAGTATAGCCAAAGATATTTTATTACAAGTTCATACATACTATAATGCGAAAAGACTTTTTCCCCAACCTAATATAATATTAAATGTCAAATTATGAATATAAAACAATGTCCATACTCAATAATCTAATGTCACGATTCATTAATATTGGTCCTAGATATTAAAAATTAAACTAATTATTACCTTCTGCACGATATGACATAAAGTCCTTTAAATCATAAAAACAATTTTCCTTTAACCACTCTGTCAACTTTTTTTAACACATTGAAGGCGTCTGGTAATTTATTATACACCTTTATAGCCGTTATATAAGAATTCCTTTTGTACAATTATATATTAAAAAAAAAAACATGTAAGTAACATGTATCGATAATACAATTACCCTTATCACAATAAGTAAACAATATTTTCTGTAGATACGTTATACATTTGTAGCTTGGCGTTGGGGAACACATCGCGTTCGGTACCGCTTGGCGCTCAAAAGGTTAAGTCCAGTCCAGTTATAGGGGGCGAGCCTAGTGTCAATCTCCGGGATGGTACTGAGAAATTCCAGAAAAACCTAATATCACTCAGCCCGATGTTGAAATAGAGCCCAGGACTTCATGCTCAGCAGTAGCATTTGCGACCACTGGAACAACAGGGCAATTTCTTTTCTATTATATTCTATTCTGAATCAAGGGCAACACGTTGAAACTGGTCTACCTCGTTAGCTTATAAGGATACTAGTTTTGTAATTAACTTCACCTAATTATCTAAGTTGTGGCAGGCAGTAACTTAGCCATCAAGTTAGTCCCACTTGAGTGTTGTGAGTTACCAAAAATGGTAAGTGGTATTAAGGATTTTATTACCTAAGCATAGCTACAGGTCTTTATTTTGATATGGTTTTGTTAGAGTGAAAGTTTTTTATTTGTCCCAATAGGTGTTTAACCCCTCAAGCAAGTGTTTTACGTAACATACGGTGTACGTAAGAAAAATCTTTATATAATAGGTACGAGTATATAAACGTAAAAAAAAATGACGACCGCGGGCTTACAGTAGTTGCGAAACTGTGGAGTTCGGTTGACATTCGAGCACACATTGATATGACCTATGCGGTTTTTTTTATGTATACAGGGTTATTGGTCAAACACCAACAACCTTTTTAGGGGTCATTGTACTCATCATTATTAACAACTATGGGACCAAACCTGAAATCTCAAAAAAAAATCAGCTGGTCAGTACGTTTAGGTTTATTTATTTATTTATTAAAGAACACCAACAGCGTATACATTCAACATTAGTTTAGCGTATTTAGGAGAGGTATTACTGCTAATGTATACACAAATTATAGGTGTACATAACATTTAAAGAAAAAAAAAGACATTGGACAGAAGCTGCTTATAAACTAAAAGTAAAATTTAAAATTTCAACAAAGTTATTTAACTTTAACAAAATTGAATTCCTACAACATAAAACCAAACAAAAAAAAACATAAAACAAGTTAATTAAGGGCATGAACTTAAAACACAATAATTCAGATACATAATTCTACTAACAAAAGTACTAATTACTTAATTAATAACTAATTTTTTTTTGCGATTTCCGGTTTGGTCCCATAGTAAAAGTTGTTCCTAATGATGAGTACAATGACCCCTTAGGAGGTTGTTGGTGTTTTACCAACAACCCTGTATATAACGAACAGTTGACGGGAGGCGACTTTGATTGAATGAATAATGATTCACGTATGGTAAAGTTTTTTGTTATTAAAAAGCTCTAAACTTTAGAACACGAGGACGAGACCAATATTTGTAAACTAAGACCCTTTGTACACGGCACGGTATCTTTACGGTACGGCGTACAACCGCGCCGTAGAAAAAACGTGTCTGTCAACAAGCTTCCATACTGATCCACACAACACTGACGACCGTGCTTACACACGGCGTATACGTGTGTAGGCACAGTCGTCAGTGTTGTGCGCCGCAGAAAAACGTATCTGTCAACAAGCTTCCATACTGATCCATACAACAGTGACGGAATAAACCGTAGTTTTTCATAGCAAGAAAAACGTGTGTGTACAAAGGGCCTTAGTTTGCAATAAACGTTTTGACTTTGACTTTTGTGAAAATAGGCTTCTCAATGACCATGGAATCCAAATCTTAACGGGATTTTAATTATCACTACTCAATTCAATTCAAAATAATATTTTATATCACATTAACCTACATGGGCGCATATGAAACGTCAGAAGCTGCACCGTTCCAATTGAAAACCAATTGGAACCGTGCAGCTTCTGACGTTTGGAGAAGACCTGTGGAGAGGAGCTGGCAAGAAACGGTTACTCTTTTAAAAATATTATTATGTAGGTAATTGGTTTTTATAATGTTTTCCAATTACACTGTTAAGAAAGGACTGTCAACAAGTATTAGATACTTAACTATGATCGGTTTATCCAGTTTGTTGACCTAAATATATAATATAACGAAAAAGCTAGTCACACAGATCTTAGTCCCAGGCTGACACCATCTTACATAATTCCCATTATGCAAGAATCGAAGGTTCTTAAACATTTTCAGGCATATCAAAAATACAGAAAAGAATGCAAGGACCAACACATACCTACAGTATAAGTACATGCATTTGCAATCCTCAAGTGTAACTTAAAAAAAAACCTCTTTTACTTTGAACAACACCTCAAGATGGAGTCTTTTGTTTTGGCGCGAAGCGACGAGCAAAATTCTTGATTCGCGCCTTCGGGCAATATGATGTATACTAGCTAACACCAAGATAACCTCACACTTCGAAAACATACATCCAAACGATTTTGAACGTTATTCAAGTGATGCAAGGAAAGCCAGGATGTGCATTGTTGTTAAAGTTAAATTGGTGATTTTACACAAAAGACTGATTGTGGGAAGGGAAGCTTCACAAGTGGTAGTACGTTCCTTTGTCGTAGTACTTCTAAGGTGCGTCCCCGAAAGCAGATTGTTGATTGTTTTGTGCATTTTATTTTATGCGCCTACCTTGCTCTTCTTAGAAAATATCGCCTTTTGTATCTACGAACAAATTGTAAAAAGTTGAATAGAATTGATGAAAAATTTTACGTTGGGCTGTAAAACTTTTTACAGTGTCCTCGGATTTTATAGCTGTTGTAAAGGTATTTTATGTAGCTTTTAAATATTATTTGACAAGCCATGTTATGAAATTCCTTGAATAATAACACCAAGTGAGGGTTTCCAGATGATATAATTATAATCGAAATGATTTCAAAAAATCGACCAAGTGCGTGTCGGACCATGAACAATGAAGGGTTCCATAGTTGGGATGAATGTATCGCAAGAAAAAACTTAATATTGTGGTTAAAAACATGTTCTCCCATACATTCCAACTGCAAATGTAAGTTTGTACGCTCAATATCGAGAGATTTACCATGTTATTTTAAGACCATAGACTTCATATAAGTTTTCCTGTGTTCTATAGGTATAGAACTATTTTTGGTATTTTTTTTCAAAATTTTAGGCTCAGTAGTTTCGGCGATAAGGGGGGATGGTTAACTTTTGTCTACTTTCTTAAATAACTTTAATACAATATATTGTAAATTAAAAAATATATATTTCAGATCCTCATAGTAAGCCCTTTCCAATTGATATGCCATACGGTACAGTTTGCAAAACTTTTTTTTTTAATTTTCTTATTTGCCCCCATATTCAATATTCATTTATTTACGCTATACGTCCGTGTTTTGGTCACAGAAATTCATACGTGTATCAAATTTCAGCTTAATCGTTTCATTAGATTCGGAGCAAATCGGCTGTGACAGATGGACAGACACACGAGTGATCCTATAAGGGTTCCGTTTTTTTCTTTTGAGGTACGGAACCCTAAAAAAGACTCGAAATGATTTAAGATTAAACTAGTGCATTGTATCTCGATCATCTGAAATACTGAAAAAAGAACTAAATCAAAGCGGTATCCTTTATTGTAAGTCTTATTTCTTGGAATGAACTGGATAGCAATACCTACATACTGAAAGTCTGATAAAGAAGGTAAACAGACATTATAGAGCTGATTTGACTGTCATTCTTGGACCTTTGACAGTCATTAAGGGTCGTTTGAAGCCCGAAAGTATAACAACCAGCCTTACCAAGGGTTATCGTGGTACCTAGTAGCTAGGTTGTGGAGGTCAGATAGTCAGTCGCTCCATATAAAATACTGGTATTTAGCTGCATCCGGTTAGGCTGGAAGCCGACTCCAACATAATTGAGAAAAGGCTAGGCAGATTGATTTTTATACAGCTGATTAAATTTTGTCATGTTGAAACACGTCACAAGTCAATTTTTGTAACGTTCATCAGCTCCTTCCCGATGCATCACCAATCTTGTCTGGACCCCTAACAGATGCATGTTACAATGCGCCATGGTTTACAGCACAATATTCACATCTAAGGTCAGAACCGTCCTCAGAAATCCATTGAATGCACCGGACAGATTCTCATTTACCTCACAACACATAGTCAGTACATAAACTAACCGATACTTAAGTCAGTGTGGACAGTAAGTTACACAGGCTATGTTATCAAGTTCAGGTCGGCCAAACTTACAGTGTAACAGGAACATGCTCTAACTTGTCCTGTTGCAAACGATTCATCATCATACGAAGTTTACGGTACTGGAGTGTTGGTATGTGCTAATACACTGTTATATTCGTAGAACATACTCGTAGAAAGGCCAAGTTCGCCTCTTTCATTGGCAAATGTGGATTTATAACGGCTCTTCCTACACCTTCGAGGAATACGCGTAATAATAATGATTATATTAGATTCTAATTTATTTATTTATTTATATAACGGTTTAGGACAATTACATTAGTTAAGACTTTAAAACACATTATTTACATACAATAACAAAAGTGTACAACTACTCGACAGTCATACGCTCTTCTCACAATACTCCAGATATACTGACAAGATCTTCAAAATCAAAAGTTATTTGTTCAAACTAGGCTGAGAATCAGCACTTACCGAACGTCAAAATTACATAAGACAGTCCCCCAAAACGCCCGCCCTTCACCACTTCCTAGTGCTTTAGCAGCGGAGAAGAAGTGGCGCAACAAACTCCGCAACAGCACAGCTGTCTGTTCAGTTAAATAAAAAAAAAAGTTCTATACAACACTGCGCAAATTGCATTACGCAACACAGACATTAAATTTAATTTAATATTTTTTTATAAGTCAGCTAGCACACGCCAATATACCGAAAAAAAAAAAACGAAAACTATACTCAAGCGGAAACAAAAATACAAAATTAAAAACGTAAGCAAAACTTTATACCTATATTAAAAGCCTCCAGTAATAAAGGGCGTGCCCACTTACATATAGCCGTACATGTAGTCGTAAGTTGAAGTCACTAATGATAAACTAGGACTAGTGAAGTAAAATAAACGAGTTAAATTACTAATAACAAAACAAAACCAAGGTCAGCAAGACGACCAGTTACCAAGCAGCTATTTGGCACCGCCTCAAAATTTGTAACATAAATTAATTTAGGAGTTTAGTTAGACTAAAAGGTGTTTTTATTTTTCACTTTTTAGTTTTTTTTTCGTTAGGCCGTCACCTTCACCGTCAATAAATATTTGATTCACGGCGATTGTTTAAGCAGTGGCTGCTTTGCAGTCACTGAAAGTGCTTCATTATTACTATCTTATAATGTTATATTATTCTCACCTCTTCAATATTTTAAACAATAAATAATTGTCAAGTTTTCATTCATAAATCTTTTCTGACACTTAAGATAATACTCATATATTTGACTGTATGTTGTTAAATTTGTCAAAAATCGAATGCCACATTTTTAATGCACAACAAACGCGAGAGTCGTATTTGAAAAATTATATTTTTCATCCATGCTGTTATTTTAACGCCGGTATAAATAATAAAATCAAATCCGCTCCCCGGCTGAATACGAAATAGGATACCAACAGGAATTCAGTATTCGGTATCCGACGAGTTAGAAATATTTAAGGACGACTGTTTATGTTGGGACTTGGCAAAAAATATTTGGGCCCAGTAATCATTTTTTCGGGCCTGTACTGATGTATGATTGAGCAACTTTATTTAAGAAAGAAGATAATAACGCAAATGAAAAAACGAATATGAACGTGAGAAAGATGAAAAATTCAAGGTTGATTCTGAAAACCTATAAAATAGTATTGAACCGTGTTGTGTCCAATTGTATATATTTTCTGTTAGTATTATAATGATACTCAGCATAAAAATGCGATGAAACGAAAATGCAAGAAGGTTCTGTGGAATTCTGTCTTTACCGGATTTCGTTGTTGGCACAAGTCCACACGTTTCGTACAATTCCGGTAGCTGTCGATATCAGATGTAAACTTTCACCCGGAGCCGGATCGGTGCCGGTTCAGCGCCGCGAGTCCACCGGGACCCGCTCCCTAACCCTCACACACAGAATTCGATATCCGCTAAAGGAAAATTTTTGAACAGTCAATAAGTAAAGGTTTTGTTTTACTTCGATGATGTGTTGTCGTTGTTTTTATTTCTTCCTTTTTACAAAAATAACAAGAATATTATATAAAACTCTGTAAAACTTTGGATTGGGCAGTATTGTCCAATTTTATTAAAATAAGTTTCCTAAGTAAGCCCTTAAAAAAATACTATAATTGTCTTGCAACAGATTGCAAAGTCATCCTCTTAGAGATTATCTGAACCACAAGCCCGACGGGTTTTCTTATTGGCAAACATTACGAACTTCCACACAAACTTTCCCCTATTTAACGCTTTTAGGGGCTGAATTTTAGTACAAGGTAAAAAGTACTTCTTTAGTGCTCATTTTTGCTATAGGAACTCGTGTGCAAAATTTCATGCTCGTAGAGCCAGTGGTTTAGGCTGTGCGTTGTCTGTAAGTGAATGAATGAATGAATTTTATTAAGTAGATTTTTATACCAAAAATAAAACGATTGACAATTGTCTCTTTATCCAATACATTTCGTTAAGCCTATACTCGGAAATGAAATTCGAGATCAAAAATGAAAACAAAGAAATGTCATTGTCCTCGTGACGTTTCAGAGATAGTCAACATTTCCCTAGTCATTCTAATTATTTGATTTTAAAACTTTGAAAACGTAAAGTACAAAAATAAAAACTCAAAGGGACAAATTAAATCACGACACACGTGAGAAGAAACCGAATGACAGAATTATTTTCCTATATGCTGAATGACCAAATCAAAATGGCCTAACTTGAATCGATTATTAGGATACCGCATTATTATTTACGGTTTTTTAACGATTCTCTTACCTTGGAGGAAAAACATTTTATAAATAGAAAATAATAAATGAAAGCCCAAATGTTTAGAGCTTCTTCCTTATTGCCAGTATCATAAAAATAATTTGCACGATTTTATTTCAAACAGTTATATTTTATACTTGGATTGTAGTTTACGTCACTTTAAAGCTGAAAACTGTGTGCAATATATTTTACCCGTTTAAAATTTTAATATGCCTACAATTTTAACACTATTATGACAGTACTTTTCGACGATACACGGGAGGTTATTATTTTAAATTGGCAAAACCTTTGTTTACATTTTTGATCTCGAATCCATTTCCAAGATTAATCATTTTTAAAGTATTTTGGATAATATCAAATCAACGAAAAATTTAATTGATATAATCTTTTATAAATTAGTAGCTTCTCTGAAATAAATATTTGGTTACTATAATAATCTCATAGAACTTAAAATATTCTCGGTAGTAAGAATTATATTAAGTGCCAAAATGTGAGTAAATCTAAAACTTAATCCTTAATTTTGCTCAAAACATCATTCATTATTCGACCTAACTTCTTAGAACGGACTAATTAAGTTTAGAATCTATTCTAATTATTAATTCTCCTAATCTGACTTCAACTCTATGTTCTTAAAGTTAGAGTAGTAATTTGTTTGCGAGTCTATGGCCAGTGAGGCGACATTGACGGACCGACTAATCAGAGGGTGGGATGAATTGAACTATTAATTCATTCAAATTGTATTAGAAAACGTAATTATTTGGATGCTATTGTAGGAGTAGACGACGAGCTGCTCTCGGTCTGATTGTTATGTGTTTCTGTATCTGTGAAACTAAGAAGCTTCCTATATTGGTTGTTTTGATGAATATTTAATTTTAAATAGTGACGTCGTTCGTTAGTTGGTGACCAACTAAGCCTGGTTTAGGGCGATGTTGATGATCAGTTATGAATCCAGTTTCACACTTATTAGCCTTAATTTAAGCTGAGTTTGCATTTGAATTGATATTTGACAGAAGTTACCAGTATTTTAGTAAAATAACATAGTTATCCAGGGTAGTCCGGTTTCCCCATGATGTTATCCTCAAGCCTGGGATATATAAGATTATTAATTAATTTTATTCTTTTCAGGAAGCTTACAGCTAACTTACATGGTATGAATGGCTGAATTTATTTGTGGCCCTTTTGTCTAGGTTAAATCTAAATGCAGGCGATTATTCATTTTAAGTTTGATCTGCTGTTTCAACCTCCGTACACCAGTGGGCTTAGCATGACCACTTGTCTATCTCTACAAAGAGTTGACAACGGCGCTCAATTTTAGCAAAAAACTGGAGACAGTGGCCTTAACATGACCACTTCTCTATCTCTACGAAGAGTTGACAACCTTTTCTATACAAAGTGACATTTCGTTTCTCCGTTTTTGACATCGCACCGTAGAAATCCTTCTACAATTTGTCATTTTGTCTTTCGTTCTAGCGATCTTTGTATAAGTCCTATTATAAGTAGACTATTTCGGAAGAAAGATGTCTAGGGTAGTGAAGACAATTTGCTTTTGTAAACGCCATGCTAAAAACAGTAGAAAACTTTCTACTCGACAGCCGCAAAGTATATACGGTTATCTACAAAATCATTTTTTTTCTCTTCGGTGTGCTCTATCGCAAAAATAATGAAAATTTTGCCCTTCTTTACAAAACCCATAACCTCCTAAAACTCTACATGTAGGTAATAATTTTTCATATTTTCCATACAAAAAAGTGAAAATTCCATATATTCCATATAAAACACGTTGAGAATCGCATCTTCTCCGGCGCTACGGGCTCGCCTCCGCAGTTGTATTAATATGCGTGACTTAATATTTGTAAAAATTGAGAATTTAACAGAACAACAATTCTATGAAAAACAAAGAATTCCGAGTAGAATTATATAAAAAAGCGAATTTCGTGAAAGTGCAGTTGACTCTTTCTACTTTGTTGCCGTCGTACTGTCTACACGGTAACGTCATTTTTGTCTACCATTCCGTCAACAAGACGCTTCTCTATGGTTCTCGTGCTAAGCCTGCAGGTAACTTAATAACTTTGTAGCAATTTACTCCATACATTTCGGACAACATATTACTAGGATAGCATAAGGTATACAGATCTGGGTCACAGCACAGCGGTAGTTTGCTCTCCAAACAACGCGTGTGTGTTTATGTAGTATGCCTGCTGACGGTAGCTGATAATCTTTTGAATAATATTGCCGTCTTAATTAATCGAATTTGGTGGGATTGATTCTGGCAGATGGGACAAATTTTGTAAGTCAATAATGATGAATAGCTTAGTAAATATTAGGTTGGGGAAAAAGTCTTTTCGCATTATAGTATGTATGAACTTGTAATAAAATCTCTTTGGCTATACTATTTGTATCTGGCTGGTTTTCGTATCATTGAAAGTTTAAATTTTAAAGAACATGATTCCAAATTCAAATTAGGAAAATGTGTGATTTTCATTTGTTTTTCGTACCGTCAAGATGAGTGAATCTAATGAAGAAATTCGATACATTTTAAAATTTTACTACAAAAAAGGTAAAAATGCAACGCAAGCCGCGAAAATAAATTGCGATGTTTATGGACCTAGTGTAGTGTCTGTGAGAGTAGCACAAATTTGGTTTAAGCGTTTTCAATCCGGAAATTTTGATGTCAAAGATGCACGTCGCTCTGGTCGCCCTATTACGGATAAAATGGATGCCATTTTTGAAAAAGTGGAGCAAGATCGGCATATCAGTAGTTACGACGTAGCTGAAGAACTGGAAATTGACCACAAAACAGTTTTGGCGCATTTGAAAAAAACTGGGTACACAAAAAAGCTCGACATTTGGGTACCTCACGAGCTCACTGAAAGAAACCTAATGAACCGTGTACTCATTTGTGATTCTTTATTACGACGTAATGAAACCGAACCATTTTTGAAGAAGCTGATAACTGGTGATGAAAAGTGGATCACGTATGACAAGAACGTGCGAAAAAGGTCGTGGTCAAAGGCCGGTCAGGCTTCACAGACTGTGGTGAAACCCGGGTTAACTCGCAACAAGGTGATGCTGTGTGTGTGATGGGATTGGAAGGGCATTATTCATTATGAGCTGTTACCACCAGGCAGGACCATCGATTCTGAACTCGACTGCGAAAAACTGATGAGATTAAAGCAAGAAGTTGAGAGAAAGCGATCGGAATTAATCAACAGAAGGGGTGTGGTGTTTGATCATGATAACGCTAGCCACTCAGCAAAAATTAAGAGAGTTTGGCTGGGAGGTGTTAATGCATCCGCCGTATAGTCCTGACCTTGCACCTTCAGATTTCCACCTATTTCGGTCTCTTCAGAATTCTTTAGGCAGTGTCAGGTTAACATCACGAGAGGACTGCCAAAACCACTAGTCGCGGTATTTTGACCAGAAGTCCCAAAATGTCTATAGCAATGGGATCATGTCCCTACCTACAAGATGGCAAAAAGTTATCGAACAAAATGGTCCCTACATACTTTAGTTAAATGTAAATAAAGTATATTAAAAAATATTTGAATTTTCTTAAAAAATGTGAAGAAACTTTTTCCCCAACCTATTACAAGTTTCTGACTGCAAAGCAAAATCTGTTGCTGGCTCCGATGTCATGTGATTTTCATTGGCTGTTGTTTTTCGTTCAATCAAAAGAAAGAAAAATTAAGAAAGAAAATAAATTTATTTGATCCAGGTTAAGGCACTATATACACAAAAAAAAACTTAGTCAAAGTATGTACCTAGTTGTATGAAAAGTTTATTGAAAACGTGTAAGTTAATTAGTGCTGATCATTTCAGAAATCGGGTGTAAACTGCATCTGCTACCATGCATTTTCACACAAATAGGTTTTGAGACAACATCGTCATCATCATTCTCCTGCCCTCGTCCCAATTTATTTGGGGTCGGCGTAACATGTCTTTTTCTTCCATACTTCCCTATATCCCAATTTATTTGGGGTCGGCTCGACATGTCATTTTCTTCCATACTTCTCCATATCCCAATTTATTTGGGATCGGCCCAAAATATTTTTTCTTCCATACTTCTCTATTAATCGTCATCTCGGTAGTCACTACCTTTGTAGCCATATCATCTTTCGTATTGTGTATATGTTTTAAGACAACATATGGTTTTTATAAAGCACTAGGTATCAATGAATCCGCTGGAGGCGAAAAGCACAGGACCGGTCGAAGTTGCGGTGCTTGGGGCAGACCTATTAGTATGTCCAGCAGTGGAAATTTTCGGCTGAAATAGGTTACATTACAACATTTACCTACCAGACCGAGCACAAATTGTGCGTCACGATCAGAAACACCGACTATAACCTCTGCCTGACCCTTCAGGGATAACAGGCATATTAGGTGGAAATCCCACAACACAGCCATCTAAACCTAGCTTAAAGCGTTCATTAACAATGGACTACCTACACCTAAAAGACAACGCAGAGAATGATGATAAAGAAAAGAAAGAGACATAATTATGACTCATAACCCCACGCCCTAATCCGTTCTAACTCCGATAAATTACACGAAAACATTCCTTTTTAGCAAAAGAAACCCGACCTTCAGTGAACGAACGCTGAATGAATGAAGGGAAAGCTTGTAATTACGAGATTTCTCCGCTCATTTCAGTAATGAGTCCTGCTGATTAGTGATGGATTAGGCACAACCAAGCACAAATAACGTGTCGCCGACGTATGTGCCTCTGAGCTAATAGGCAATCTTTTGAAGATTTTGGGAAGCGTTTATATTGTACGATATTTTAGTGTAATTTTTTCTTTTTATGGAACTTCTGAGCCTTCTTATCGTCGTTGTCAAATTAAAATTTGCTATGTGCAAAAATTATATATACTTTTGAAATATTGAATAAAAGATCTCCTGTAAAATTTTATATGAAGGCATATTTTAAAGAACTATATCAAATGAAAGCTATAATAATATAATAATAATAAACTTTATTTCGAGCTGAGACTCATAATATGGTTAGTAACATTGTTCTTAAAGCTAAGTGTTAGTACACAATAAAACAACTCGACACAGACTCACAATACTCACATAGGGTTAGTAACAATATTCTTAAACCTAGTGTTAGTTTACAATAATACACGCTGAGACATGTAACTGACAGCAGTGAATTATATTATATACGGACAATCCACTCTGTCAGCTATAGATATTATCGTCGATACTTAGCATTTTTTTGTTTTGTATGGTAGATAGTACGCAAAGGTCAAAAAGTAGAAATCTCAAAAAAGTGCACATAGCAGATTTTGGTTTGACAACAACGTTATTCTAGTATGTATTTTAATTTTTTCAATTTATATGTAATTTCTGAGTTTATCGTGGACATTACTGACATCGTTGAAAGAAAACATCATGAGGAAATCTGAACTTCATTGTTAATATAAGTCTGAAATCGTCAACCCGTCTTGAGCAAGCGTTTTCATCAATTCCTTCTCTCTCTGAGAAGAGGCCATTGCCTTCGTAGTGGGACAAACAGGCGTGTAATTATTGTTACTTTTTCTTCAAAATTTGTTTATGCTACTAAAACATAGCAAATAAGTTTATTTGGTTTTAATTATGTATGAATAAACACTGTGTCTTATTAAAGTTCCTAATATTATGTTTATTACTACAGATTTAGCTAGCTTTTTCCCGCAGCTTTGCCCGCGTGGATGTCTGAAAATAACCCACGGGAACGTACTGCTGGGATTAAAAGCACCCTACGTGTCAGTCCAGGTTATAAACTATCTGTGTGCTGAATTTAAACCTAATGAAGTGTTGAGTGAATACTTAGCGACATTTAATTACTCAGACACTGAACAATTGCTAAATGTAATGCGATAAGTTTATTAGTGTTAAGTCAATTTTTGTTTAAAAATATAATTATAATAATAATATTTATTCAAGTTATAAAGTAATACAGTAAATACAGTTTTGCTTAAATCTATGCCAAGTTCACTAGTGTTATTTGCCTGAACTAGGACATCCAGTGTTTCAGGCGAGAGGAGGTAAAAAAATATTAGATAATCACTGTAATTATATAAAATAAAAAGAGTCATCGAATAGGCATGTAGGTAAAACAAAAATCTTAGTATACTAACTTAGCGAACTAATTAAAAATAAAAAGTAAACCAAAACAATCTTTATTTCAATACAACTAATAACTTTTCTGTATCTTCATAGGACAAAATTTGAAGAGCTACATTGAGAGTTTTCTTGCATTTTCCATAATTTAGGTAATAGATGATGATGATGGATAATTTAGGGGATAGATAAAATTCAGCCAAATTTTATGTTTTTGTATTATGTTTCAACGCTAGCTCTATGTACAGTAACATATTGTCCACTAAAGCACTCAGCGTTGTTAAGTGACGACCTGAAACACAGGTTTGAATAAACCTACATCAGGCAGGTCGCTATTGTATTCGTTTGACCTTTAACCATTCTATTAAAGTTATATTACAGTAGATATATTTTAGACGTAGCTTAATATTTTCTCAATGATATTAATATGTTACATTGTAATGTTGTAACTGCTATGTAATTTATATGTGAACTTATGAATAAAATTATTCTAATTATTCTTTTCTAATCCGTTCAGTCGTTTTGTGTCAGTGTAACAAAGATACAAAAATACAAAAAACTATATTTTACATATGAACACAACCTCGCAGCAATTTTTTTGTTTCAAAAATATCCAATATACAGTTTTGACTTCGGTACTATCGATAGGCTCGCTCCCTATTACATGGGACTTAAACATAACTGGCGAAATGTGGGTGTACTATAGGTACACCTCAGCCTGACCCTTCGGGGAATAAAGGCGTGATGTTATGTTATTTTATACGTAGGCCAATCAAGGACACACAGGTAGGACATTCGTTTTTGCAAATCCTGGTTTAGGTTGTATAGTTTCAAGTACGTTGCTTTTATTTCCATATGAGGAAGTGTAAATTCCTATGCTAGGATGTTGAATTTTGAGTGGAAACGGTGTATTTGAGTTGGAAGTGCGCTAGACGGAGACGTTCCAATTTCCGTGAGGAAGCTTGGCCCTCGCCAGAATATTGTGAAATTCAATCACTCGTGAAATTATGGTGCATGCGCGAACAGAATATGTGTTTGGGGGTGGTGTTGATTTTGTTATTTGAAGTTATCTCAGGTTAAAGCGGAAAATCTATAAGTCCGTGATAAGGCCTATTGTATATGGATCGGAATACTGGGCAGTGAAGAAGACGGATGAGATGATGAATATTGAGATGGATGTGTGGAGTGACGAGAATGGTTATAGTAAGAAATACAGGATAGTTTGAAAGTTGCGCCAATGACAGAAAAGTTGAAAAAATATCGTTTGCCTAAGTATCTGATGAGGAGGGAGGAAACGCATGTGACTAAAAGAGTGATGAATATAAATGTTGATGGATGGACGGGGAGAGGAAGGCCAATGAAAAGATGGTTAGATTGTGTGAGGAATGATATGAAATAAAAGGGAGTGAATGATTTACAATGATCAAACTGCCCAACTGGAATTAATTATATTCGTTTGATTAGCACGAATTTATTCTTTCGTATATTATTCCTCTGGTGGTCACAAGCACTGCTGTTGAGTATCAGACCCTGAGTTTGATTCTCGGGTCGTGCAATGTGTTTTTGGAATGTCTCGGTGGCAGCCTGGAGTCTGGATCTGCGCACGGTTACATGGAACTAAACCATAACTGGCGATATTTGAGTGTACTAAAGGTACAAGAGTGATGTTATTTTATTACCTCATGTAAAAATAATCGATTCTAAGCTGATAAAGCTCATACAATCGTATCGTAGCCGTGCCGTGTAAAGAGCTGAAATAATCCCGGATTGATAGGTGACTGGCGGATGTTTTTCATGGGTCACTAATTACTATCCGTTCGCCGGACGAGGTTTTAACGACTTTTTCTTTACTTTTATGTCAAATCACGTCTCACAATCTCTCTTCTCTCGTTCTTGATCTGCCTCGTTGGTGTAATTGTCATAAGCGCAACTTTTGAACGTGGCCGAAACATATACAAGGTGTAACTTAAATAAATCACAACCTCTTAAGGGGTCATTGTACTCATCAACTTTTACTACGGGACCAAACCTGAAATCGTGACAAAAAGTCTGCTGTTCAGTGCATTTTGACGAATTATGCGAACATAAATGTACTGAACAACTGAGTTTTTTTTTTTTGCGATTTCAGGTTTAGTCCCATAGTAAAAGTTGTTCAAAATGATGAGTACAATAAGAGGTTGTGTGTTATTTAAGTTACACCTTGTATAGGTAGGTATAGCAGCGCAGGATAGCCTTTAGCAGAAGTGGTCATCGTATTTATAGTTCAGCAGCTTCAATATTATCATGACTGTGTCGGAATACAGGTTGTCTCAGAAATCAACGTCAAGCTGGAAACGGGTGACAGGCCAAGTCATGATAGTTATCAGAAAATATTAAAAAAAGTCTTGGTCATGCACTTTACAAATAATAAGTTTCAAAAGTAAATCGGAAGAACTGAGACCTTTTTTTTGTGGATGGGAAATCATCAAATAACTTCTCCCGTTCTGGGTGAAGCGGGAGGGCGTGTCAGACTTCTACTGACTAAAACTCACCCGTGTTCCTTCTGTTGCCTGTGCCGGGGCCACGGTAACTCCTTCAAACAACCCGCAACCCTGGCGGGAAAAACTGAGACCCTGTGATGAACATTAAAGTCCTGTGACTACAATTAAAAACTTGTTCGTTTTTTTTTCTGTAATGGTTACTTTAGAATCATGCTGATCTTTGCTTTTTAATGAAGTTTTTAGGCCAATCATATTTTGTAGATCTAAGATAAAACTTTCCCAATCTGTAAACTTGTTAACTAACGTCAGGTAGTTTTCTCTTAGTAATATTTTGTTACTTAATTTAAAATCATAACTGAAGAAATCCAAAAACTGAATTTTGCTTTAAACTTGCACCTAAAATTAACAAATTACTTGGTAACCCGTGGTGACCTGTTGCCAAGGTGGCGTCTCTCTTTCACTCACATTGTTAAAATTACGTGTAATTTCCATCTGTACCTTGTGAACTTAAAGAAGTCTAGGCTGCATTACCAACATTTTAACTCATTGAAATTGGCATGATATACGGTTTCATTAAAACAAAATCTATTCCTCAATTAAGAAGTAGTCTTGCAAGTGGAATCCAATCTAAATGCGCCATCTTTTAAAAGCATCTACCAAAATAACATAGAGATTTTGTTTACAGTACAGTCGGTTAAAGTTGGGTGATAATTTTGAATTATTTAAAACTGAGGCAGTATATTTTTATTTTAAACTGTAATTTACAGAAGGTTTATTCATGGTTACATTACAAAAAAAAAGTTAATATTTGTAGTAATAGGGACT
This sequence comes from Dicycla oo, assembly GCA_948252095.1. Lineage (NCBI taxonomy): Eukaryota > Metazoa > Arthropoda > Insecta > Lepidoptera > Noctuidae > Dicycla > Dicycla oo. The sequence continues at coordinate 1,971,580 of OX411733.1, forward strand.
TTAAATATCATCATAGGGTGTCGCCGTCCGGTAAGGACCAGGCCCGGGTCGACAGCGCGTTGTGTTCCACGCGCGTCAAAGAGATGTCAGCACTAGCTGAAGGGGTCCGCTAGGGCCGATGCCCGCCAGGGTTGCGGGTTGTTCGAAAGAGTTACCGTGGCCCTGGCACAGGCAACTGAAGGAACACGGGTGGGTTTTAGTCAGTAGAAGTCTGACACGTCCTCCCGCTCCACCCAGAGCGGGAGAAGTTATTTGACGATTTCCCATCCAAAAAAAAAGGGTGTCAGTTTTTCCGATTTATTTTTTTATATCAATACTTATAATTTGCAAAGTGCATGACTAAGATTGTTTTGCATATTTGTTTGGTAACTGTCACGAATTGGTCTATCACCCGTTTCCGGCTTGACGTTGATTTCTGGGACATTCTGTATAGCAGTTTGTTGTGGACGTGGTACGTCAGCGGCTTCCCTGACATTATCTGTCATCAGAAGTGTCATGTGAAAGAGTGAGTGCGTACACTACTTCAACCGACACTGTCCGATGACGTCGGATTACTAGGTGCACGCATTTACTTTCTTTTACATAATTATGTTCGATTCGATCGGCCGACGACGTGCGAGCATATTCTACTGATGAAGTTTTAGGTGTACGAATGCCGGACGCAAGTGATAAGGAATGGTTTTGTCCAAAAGGAGATTTTCAGAACAACCCGATTGCTACATTGTGACGATCAATAACTTAGTGCGTTTGTTCACCGCAACCGTCACCAGGTCGTCACCGAGAACGAGATGACGGCTCCGCAGTAATGATATATTCTTTACTATGGTCGCGTGTACACCGCACGTTCGACACACCGAGCGCCGTCATCCTGGCCGCCGAAGTTACGAGTAGCTCAGCGTGATTGCTAGAACTCGGTCCGAGATTGTGACGGAATGTTCCAGTAATAAAAACACTTTTGTTCTTATTCACACACTGCGGTTGCACCGGCGCCATACGTTCTGCTTTTGTTTTAAATATCATAACATACTGAACCGCCGATTTCGGTCACGATGTACAAACGTCTCGTTTGGTTTGGTGAATAGTTGTCACCATCCAGGTAGCGGCTGAGGTGGACAAACGCCCTCATGATGAAAAAGAAAAAACGTGAAGGACTCTTAACTTACTTATTATGGTTTAAAATCGTTCAAAAGGCCCGTGTCCTGAAGCAGTTATTAAAAATTCTAATGATAAACAAAATACAGTTTCATAGTTGTTATTTTTTAGTTTTCGAAACATTGGCGAATTGAGATGATATTACAGCCGCTTTTATAAATATCACCGTGAAAACTTAGGCGAAGTGAGCTGTCAATAGTGTCAATTCCTAGCATTAGATCTACTGGGAATAAAGAAGAATGACAGCTCTTTTCACCTAAGTTTCCACGATGAGATGTAAACCTTTTACCTTATCCTCTGTTGTCAGATGTCTACTCGATATATTGCCGTCAAAAAAAAAAAAACATGTTAAGTGAAGTATCTATTTACCCACTCAGTTCCTCTGCCATACACAGGACACAGCCAAAAATCAAGGCACACAAATAATATATCTTTCTGTAAACGTGCGCGCATTACGCCTAACTTACTTGCCATAACAAATACTAGCCCAGTTTTTTACACAAAGAAGAAAAATACACCTTATTTCAAAGAAAATGTAGTTCGTTTTTCGGTGTGGATGTATTGTTACATATGGCAATAAATTTTATACAAAATAGCGCATAACAGCGAGACGCGGGACAAAGATTAATTTTGTAGATGGGATACTTTACTTAACATTGAAAGTACTACATTAGGCCTTGAGAAACCAATCTATAGAGAGTGTTCTTATCTGTTAATATGCTGATAAGGATTGATTTTATGTGAGTGTGAATTTTAATCTATAATATAAAAATGAATCGCTGAATGTGTTGCTAAGCGCAAATCTCGAGAGCAGCTGAACCGATTTTGCTAATTCTTTTTTTAGAATATTCCTTGAAGTACGAGGATGGTTCTTACGGAGAGAAACATTTAAAAAATTGCCTGAAAAGGTCTAAAAACAACACTTTCTTATACTCCCATACAATCGATTCGTAATCATACATAAAAGTCAATTTGAACTTTAATACCATACCATAAAGTTTAAGTGTTAGTGGAGAGGTTCCGGGAAGGCAAAACAATTGAGTGACGTTAGTATTCCTGAATAGTAGTAGTCCTGACTATAGCAGAATAAGTAATAAAAAAAATAAAGAATCGACTGTTAGGCGGTACGAAGTTCGCCGGGTCAGCTATTTTAAATAGATATAAGTTCAGGCAGGGCGATGTCGTGAGGAGTTTTAAGTTTAATCTGGATGACTATAAGAATAAGGGGAAACCGAAGAAACGATGGATGGACTGTGTGAAAGATAATATGGCTAGAAAGGGAGTGCCTACCCAGATGAATCGGTGGTAAATTATGTATACAGGGTGAATTTTTCAAGTGGGCGTGGATGGCCAAATCCGTAACTATGAGGAATAGCGAAAAGTACATAAAGGCGTCTCGGGCTCGATTATGAAAACTAAAACTGCATAATTGGATATTTGAAAATCAATATCAAGGTTTAATAGGTTATAACATAAGAAAAAAAAAGTATTTTGTTAAAAATGAGCTCTTTCCTTTAGTTTGCCGTATGTCATTACTTCCCAGAATTCGATCCTTATAACCGACACTGTCGAATGGTATAATAATAGTGTGTATGGTTTTTTTTTTTTTCAAAATCAATGGGTCAAAATCCTGGCTAGAAATATTGACTTTTCATAAATCCAATGATGCAGTTTTAGTTTTCATCAAAATCGATACCGCGACTCCTTTGAGTACTTTTCGTTATTCCTCATAGTTTCGGATTTGGCCATCCACGCCCACATGAAAAATTCAGCCTGTATATAGGAAAAGTATTTTTAGTAAAATATAAAATAATTGTTAAGTATAAACAAAAAAACTAACATTTGTAAGCTTTAAGGTAACGTAGTAATCCAATTCTTTTTAATTGTTTTAATGTATTTATTTTAGTGTTTTAATTTTATTTTTTGTATGATGTTCTTGTACGCTAATTATTTATTGTACTACCGTGCTTTTCTATAATTTAGACACAGGCGGAGTCTACAATATTATGTAACAAAAACCCTGTTGTTCCTTTTAACACATGATTATACGCATGATAACTAACAACTTTTCCTATGGAACCAAACCGGAATTCACAAAAAAAAAAAAATCAGCTGTCCCATATCTCGTCAATATGTAGAACGCAGCTGATTTTTTCGCGATTTCAGTTTTCCAGGCTCTCCGTCTTAAATAAACGTTTATTATTAATATGATTAAAATGCATAGCTTTTAAAATTTAGGTACAAATTTATGTATTCAAAATCAAAATTAAAAGTCATTTATTCAAACTAGGCTGAGAATCAGCACTTTCGAACGTCAAAATTTCTCCAAAACGCCCGCCCTTCACCACTTTCTAGGGCTTTATCTGGGAAGTAGAAGTAGCGCAAAAAAATCCCCAGCAGCATAGCCGTCTTTAACTTTCGGTGTCATATCTGTTCTCCACCCTCCAAAATTTTACTCTTTGTCTCCCGGCGCCACTCGGGCGCCTCCCCGTCGCGAATAGGAAACAACATCAGGCCCCAATTCGCGGTTTTTAATGGATAACCTTTCTCCAACCAAATAAATGCGGCAAAATGTCGCGAAAGACGTTCACAAGCGCACAATAACGGGATTAGTTGATTACGAAATGCTCGCGTGGTTTCCTTTGAAGAGTTTGGTATTTAAATATTTCTTGTTGGTTAAGGCCTCGCCTTTTATGCACGAGGTTATGTGTTCAAATCCGGGCAAGTACCGATGTGACGTTTCCCAATTCATATAGTCGTTGTCCTACTCCCTGGGTACATCCAAGTACTATTACAGACTCTTAGAAAAAATTTTATACCAGTCGTATGTAAGAATGAGCTCCGTTGTTTTCTTACATAAGGCTCCGAGCTCGAATGTAATACAATGCCTGGCATATGGAGAACGAAAAGTGTTTGATGTTTGAACTTTTATCTAAGAGGTGGAAATGGAAGTTTAGGTAAGGGACAAAAATAAGAAGGAAAACAAGTTCACTAGCGCGTAATAATATCAGCCTATTATTGTTCCTCTGCAGGATAAAGGCATCTTCTGATACAGAGAAGGCGCAAGCATTGATCACCACGCTTGCTCAAGATTGGTTGGCGATTTCAGACTTATATTGATAAGTCCCTGGAGCTAAACCACCACATCTTAAAGCAATATTATTTCAATCTTATTTGAGTGTGGGACAGACATGGAGCTAGACGTCCCGTATAGCTCAGACTGAAGTAACCTTAAAATAATACTGCTTTAAGAGATGGTGGTTGGCCCCGTCTGGTTTCCTCACGATGTTTTCTTTCACCGATGTCAACATGGATAGGACAGATAGTTTATAACATGGATTAACACATGGAATACTTTTTATCCCGGTAGTACGTTTCCGTGGGTTAATTTCCGACTTCCACGCGGGCAAAGCCCCTGGCAAAAGCTAGTGATTTATAAAAAGGGTGGCCTGTTATTGTTCCATTGCGATACAAATGTCTCATAAATAGTTCTTTAGACCGAATTTTGGTCATGACGGCCAATCTCAGCGGAAACAAGAGTTTGGTGCGGATTGCACAAGTATAAGCGCAGATCAGATACAGGTACACTCTTTCTTCCCAAGCCCCGTTGGTCTCGTGGTCGCTAGCACGACTGCTGAAGATGGTCCTGGGTTCGATTCCCAGGTCGGGCAAAACTTTCGTAGATAATTGATGACATTACGCTAGCTCAATGATTACATGCTCAGCATAAAGCGCTTTTATTTTGACGGCTGGCCTAAATACACTCATCGCGTTATACTTGTCATTGTGAGCACGCGTTACACACAGCTCAGCAGATTTTATTGAACTAGATTGTCAAAATGAAGTCGATTTTGATTGTGGCTATAAATTGCGTTACATTTGTAATATACGTAGTACGTACCCTATGTCCTATCCAAAAGTGATTAGCGCGTGAGTATGCGATGCTTGCGTTCATATTATGTCCCTTTTGATCAGAAAACTGGAAAGCACCCTCTGTCGGCAGGACTACGCGTTTCAGATCGCCGAATAAAAACTAAAGTGATACATGAACGCGGCTATCGTGTTCTCGCGCTACGATCAATTCTTATTAGGTGCCGCCTTAGGATGCTGGAGGCCAACCACCACCTCTTGAAGCAGCATTATTTTAATATTACTTCAGTGTGAGAACGAGATGGACAGGACGTCTAGCTCCATCAATTTCCCACACTCAAATAAGATTAAAATAATACTGCTTTACGAGGTGATGGTGAGTACCTTTACGAAACGGCAGTGTTACAAATCAGTAGAGAAACTCATTTGGAAAATGCTTGACATTATTAATAAACTGCCTCGTTGGTCTAGTGGTAGCAAGCGCTACTGCTGAGCATGAGGTCCTGGGTTCGATTCCCAGGTCGGGCAAAGTGTTATTGGGTTTATCCATCAGGAATTTCTCAGTAGCAACCCGGAGTTTGAATTTGTCCCCGGTTGATAGCAATAGGCTCACCCTCTGTTGCATGGGACTTATGTAAGCAACTAGCGATATGTGGGTGTACTATAGTACTCCTCTGCGTATATCTTCGGGTATTACAGGCGTGATGTTATGTTCTTATTACGAAACTCAAAAAATAGTCGCAGTGGTACTTCTTTCTACTCGTACATTCAAACTTTAGAAACTACTTTCCACGTTTTTTTTTTTACTTTCAGTAGTACAGCAAAATGGTTTTACTGTGATACTATGGGTTCACTTTGGTAACAACTTTCGACTTATGAAAAACTTAATTTTATTCGGTGTGTGAACGCATCCAAAAGGATTTTATTTTTTGGTTGGCACCACTGTTAGTTTCTTTTAATATGGCGTTGTAGATATTCGGTGTGTGCCCATGCTTTCTATAATATAAAAAGCTTTTGTTGGTGTACCGGTTACTGAGAATTTTTGCGGTAATAAAAACTTTTGATGCCTCCAATAATCTATAGTTTTAAAATATACCGAATATCTACACTATCAGTGGTGCCAACCAAAAAATTAAATCCTTTTAGATGTGCTAACACACCGAATAAAATTAAATTTTTGATAAGTTGAAAGTTGCAAAGTAAACCCGTAGTATCAAAGTAACCCCATTAATTCACAGTAGGCAATTTTCTGCTTAAAAACCCACCAAGTAAGTACATGCTAAACTGCACTATAGTCGCACCTCGGCCCTGGGAACGCAAGCACCGTACACAAGCTAGTCCATTGTGCTCGTTGCACGACGTCATAATTCCGAAATACCCTCACTTTGGTAATTCATGCGCGGGGGATGTTTTACGGTTATTGAATTGAGCGACCAGTGTTGTCGCCTTTACAGGGTTTGTAAGGGATATGGACTTATATCCTCCCGAAAATTTGTGAAGAAAAAAGGAAAGTTTCTGTTTGTTGTGTTTGACGTGGTATAAGTAGGTAAGAACTAATCAATCGATTGATCTGTGGGATTGAGTTGCGCTTGCCACTACTATTTACATAATCATATCTACTTGCCATTCCACCAATTCATACTAAGCGCTTCCAAACATCCTTCATAATGCGCACGGCAAAAGAGTGGAACTCACTACCCGCGTCTGTGTTCCCGAACGCTTACAACCCCAATCTCTTCAAAGTTAGAGTGAACAGGCTTCTTCTGGGTAAGCTCACTCCATTGTAGACTTTGTCTCTGTCACCTCTGACCTAGACTAGAGTCAAGAGCAAACCTTCTCAAATAAAAAAAAATAAAAAAACTGGAACCCTCCATATCACCAGTATTGAGAACTACTTCTGATGGGCTGAACGCTGACGAAAATAAACTCCTGGATGGTAGAGGAATAAGATATACGAGATACAGCAGAGAGACTGCAGGTTAGAATATAATGACGATAAAGACAAGTCTTTAGGCAGTCGTCAAGCAACTCTAAGTCAAGGTATAAATCCATGATTCATCATCATATTCCTGCTCTTGTCCACCTTCCTTCTTCATTCTCCCCGTCACGCTATCATTAACTCCCTTCTCTTTCGTATCATTCTTCACACAATCCATTAATCTTTTCTTCGGCCTTCCTCTCCCTTTTCATTCATCAACATTTATATTCATCACTCTTTTAGTCACACATGCGTTTCCTCATCACTCAAACAAAATACGATGAAAAATACACTATATTGGGTGACTGGTAATTAGTGACCGATACCTAAACTCATGATAGTACTCACGATAACAAACAACTTTTACTAGGTATAAGAACAAACCTGACATCGCGAAAAAAATCAGTTGCTCCCTACATTTTGACGAGTTATGCGAACTCAAATGTAGGGAACAACTGACTTTTTTTTCGCGATTTCAGGTTTGGTCCCATAGTAAAAGTTATTCATAATGATGATAAATGATAAATGATTTTTATTTCTGTAAGTAGGTTTGTACAAACACTTTTATAAGTCAATATTTTTTTTTTTTAAACTAGATGAGGTCGGCGTTTCCTAACTGACTACTCTGAGAAGAAAGGCCGAAACAAACTCAGAGGTCACAGTCTCTTATAAAGTCCAGACATAATCTTGGTCACTTCATGTGAAGACCATGTAGATTGGTGTCTGAAATGGTCTTTTGAGGAAAGAACCACACAGATTGAGAGGACCTGTCCAGTCAGTGCACGCATTTGTCAGTAATCGCGCAGCTCAACTCAGAACTTAAGGAGCTCAACGATTCGACGAACAATACCAAAGAAAGAACATTGGGGTAGGCCGCATAGATTACTCAAACTGCCAGACCATGATTAAAAATAAGAGAAAAAATAAAACAAAAAAAAAAAAAAAAAATGCAATGACCTACATAGTCTTCACATTCACAATAAATAAAAATAATATAATAATTACAAAGTAAATATTCATGTCAACATTCAGTATGCAAAAATAAAAATAATATAAAATTTGGAGCAGTTCACTCCCAAGCCTTTTTGTCCTCAATATAATCTTTAACGGTATAAAAAGCTTTCTGACACAACTTGCGTTTAATGAATGATTTGAATTTATTAAGGCTCAGATTTTGAACGTGGCTTGGAAGTTTATTATAAAAGCGTATACATTGACACCTGAATGACCCACCTATTTTCTTGAGCCTTGTTGGAGGTACAACAAATTTGTGTTTGTTCCTAGTATTTATATTGTGGATATCACTGTATTTTTTAAACAATTTAATGTTTTTATGGGCATATAAAAGATTTTCAAAAATGTACTGAGAAGGCAAAGTCATTATATTGTGTTCGGTGTTGTGGTAAACAATGGCTTCGGGTATCGTTAAGTGTGTTAACTGTAATGTTGTCATAAATGAAGTGTTAGCCTTCATCTGTAATAAACTGGATGTGATGGACGAGCAAAGTATCACTCGAATTTGTGACAGTGCATTCTCAGAAAATGAAATTGTGGATGCTAAAAATTTATTGTTTGATTCAATTTCAACAACTAGGCGTAAAAAGATTAGAAAAAGACAAGGAAAAACAGTACGTGATATTGATGACATTATCTCTCTTCTAAAAGAAACGGATCCTGAAGAGATTCCCATCTTCGTCGCGCGGGATTTACACAAATTACCCCCAGTTTTGTTCGACCACGTAGATGTGACCAGTCTTCTAAAGGACCTGCTGAAGATGCGAAGTGAATTAGATCGTTTTTCTGATGAGTACGCTACAGTAAATCAACTGACGGAGGTGCGGACAGAGCTTGAATCGCTTAAAAATGCGTCAAATGTGAACAATTTCTCTCGAAATATTAACTTGAGACGGGGTGCCGGTACGTTATCAAGTTTCGAGCACGAGAGTGGGCCCATGGGGCTATCTCCAGTATGTGGCTCATACCGGTATGCAGAAAAGCATCCCAAAATGAAGCCCTCCCAGGAGCAGCGTAACATTAATAATTCACTGGGTGAGGGTATTTCGACGCTCAAACTAAACGCAGCGGTTAATGGGTCGGCACCGGTAACCGGTCAAGACGAAACAGCTGATCGCGCTCTGTCTAACACGTTGGTGACTCATGACTCATTGGCGGTCGCTGCGAGTGACGTGCAACCTGCGAGTGAGTCAGCCAATGAGCGTTCGCAATCGTGTCGAACAGTCACGAACATTAACGAATGCGCGATTGGACGAGCGCCTCGGTTACCTACGTCAGAGATGGGACACACGATCGCTCCGAATGTGCAACATGCTGTCACACAAAATCAGAAATGTTTTGCTGATATTGTACGCGATGGGCAATGGAAACCTGAATCCAAGGATGACGGGTGGATCCAGGTACAAAAAAGAAGATGTAAGAATCGCTTTATTGGGAACAGAGGGAACGCTGTGCTGGAACCTGGAATGAATTTCAAAGCGGCGGATATACAAGTCCCCATGTACATTTATAATGTGGCGAAGGAAGTGACTGTGTGTGACATAATGAATTACGTTAAAACTAAATGTAATATTAACGTAAGATTAGAAAAAATGAGAATGAAAATTGCAAAAGAATATGATGCTTATAAAGTATTTGTCCCGAAATATAAGTTGCATGTGTTTATGGAATCCAATTTTTGGCCAGAAGGAATAGCTTTTCGACGATTCATAAACTTCGAACGGCAGAATAAGGGCAGAGAACTTACTCCGAAGTTACTCTGAAGTATTGGATTTCGCTAATCAAAATCATGTATAGTTCAACTAAATTAGTTAGTTACAATTGTAAAAGTGTGAAACGGTCGGTGGACTGCATAAGACGACTTTGCAAGACGGCGGATATAATTGCCTTGCAGGAAACCTGGTTACTGCCCCACGACGTCTCATACCTGGGCAGTATCGATCAGGTTTTTGGTTTCGTTGGTAACTCGGCTGTGGATACTTCAATTGGGATACTTCGGGGAAGACCTTTTGGAGGAGTGGCGATACTCTGGAGAAAAAGTTTTTTCCCTACAGTAACAGTGTTAACGTGTACGAGTGTGCGTCTGGTTGGCATAAAAATCGAACTGTGTGATCGCTCTCTGTTAGTGTTTTCCATATACATGCCTACAGACTCGATGGATAATTTAGCGGAATTTACAGAGTGTTTAGGTGAAATTAATGCTATCATAGAAGGTAACAATGTGGAAACTGTGTTTATACTGGGTGATTTCAACGCGCATCCAGGTGAGCTTTTTGATAATGAACTTACAAACTTTTGTTCTGAACAGTTGTGGTCGTGCGTTGATAGGGAACTATTGCCGTCAGACACATACACGTTTGTTAGTGACGCACACGGGACACGGCGCTGGCTCGATCACTGCGTAGTGACTAATGCCGCGCGACTTGCTGTCAGCTCCGTGTCTGTGCTTTATGACATATACTGGTCCGACCACTATCCTATGCAACTGGAATGTGATGTAGGCTTAATAAAACCTAAGAATGTGCTAACGAATTTCAGTAATAATTCAGTCACCTGGGGTGAAAGGGATGATAACCAAATAAGTAAATACAAGAACCTATGTCATGTTAAGCTGAGAGATGTTGATTTCCCGCCAGAGATGAGTTGTTGTGCGGATAAAATGTGTTCCAATGTGGAACATAGAAGTTGTATAGATAAATTATATGATGAAGTAGTGTGTATCTTGTCAACTGCGTCTAAATGTTCAGAACATGTTAAAAAGACGCACAAACGAAGTGTAGTTGGGTGGAATAGGTACGTCAGGCAGAGTCATGAGCGGGCCAGGCTTTGTTTTCAGTTGTGGGTATTGAATAGCAAACCCTCGGTCGGACGTCTTTACAAGGACATGTATGAATCCAGGAAGCTTTTTAAGTCCCAATTGAAGTGGTGTCAAGATAACGAGCAAAAAATTAAAATGGATATCATTGCGGACCTCCACTCAAAAAAGGATTTTAAAGGTTTCTGGAAAAAGACGAATAAGTTGAATCCGAGGCCTGGTCACCCTGTGAGTGTGGCTGGCGTACACGAACCACGAGAAATAGCTAACTTGTTTAAGCAAAACTTCAAAGTTGAGTCGCATTTGAGTACGCCGTTGGAGATGCTCGATGCGGACTGTGGTGACGGGGCCCCTCAAGTCAGGTTTTCAGCCAAAGATGTGGCGAAAGTTATTAATAGTATGGTAAGAGGTAAATCACCTGGCCACGACAGCCTCAGCGTCGAGCATTTGCAACATGCGGGCTGTCACTTGCCAAGAGTACTGGCCATGTTCTATAATCTTTGTATGAGTCATTCTTACTTACCTGATAAGTTGATGTACACTGTTGTTGTGCCAATAACTAAAAATAAAACTGGAGATGCGTCTGACTTGGCAAATTACAGGCCAATCTCACTAGCCACTATTGTAGCTAAAGTATTGGACAGCCTGCTTGATCAACACCTGAGTGCGCATATCAGGCTCCATGACGCACAATTTGGATTTCGTGCTGGTTTGTCTACGGAAAGCGCAATCATGTGTCTCAAGCAGACTGTTCAATATTATAGTGATCGGAAAACACCAGTCTTTGCTTGCTTTCTAGATCTCTCGAAAGCATTTGACCTTGTGTCGTACGGGAAACTGTGGCAGAAATTGCAAAATGAGACGGATTGCAGGTCAGAGGTTATATCGATTTTCAGGTATTGGTACAACAACCAAAAGAATAGTGTGAGATGGGCAGGCTCGTTTTCGGATGTGTACAGGTTGCAGTGCGGGGTGAGGCAGGGCGGGCTGACCTCGCCTAGGCTCTTCAACCTGTACATAAACCAGCTAATCGGTGAACTCAGCAGCACCAATGTCGGGTGCTATGTTGACGGAGTTTGTGTTAATAATATTAGCTACGCTGATGACATGGTGCTGTTGAGTCCATCGATTGGGGCGTTACGTAAATTGTTACGGACATGTGAGTCTTATGCGGAGGCCCACGGGCTCAGATACAATTCAAAGAAGAGCGAACTGCTAGTGTTTAAGGCGAGTGGTAAAAGTTACTCAATAGTGCCTTCAGTCACTTTAGCCGGTACCGCCTTAAACAGAGTTACGCAATTCAAGTATCTGGGCCACTGGGTCTCTGAGGACCTCAAGGACAATGTGGACATAGAAAGGGCACGCAGGGCGTTGGCTGTTCGGTGTAACATGTTGGCCCGCAGGTTTGCGCGTTGCAGTAATGAAGTTAAAGTCACGCTTTTTAAGTCTTACTGCCAATCACTATACACGTGCAGCCTGTGGGTGAACTACACACTGGCCGCATACAGCGCCTTGCGTGTTCAGTACAATAACGCGTTTAGGGTGCTGTTGGGGCTACCGCGATTCTGCAGTGCCTCGGCTATGTTCACATTAGCGCATACGGATGGCTTTCATGCACTCATTCGGAAGCAGTGTGCATCGCTGCTGAATCGTGTTAGATCCAGCCACAACAGCATGCTAAGTGTGTTCGCGGACAGGTGGGACTCTCCACTGTTGAGACACTGGATAACCCTGCACGCTGTGAGGTGATCAGTGGACAGTTTCTCCTTTATTCTTTTTCTCCTTCATTATTTTATTATTATTATTATTTAATTTTTTCCGTGTTTGATGTATGTACTACCTATGGATGAAAGTCTGAAATAAATGATTATTATTATTATTATTATTATTATTAATCTCCTTAAATTTCTCTCTGAGAGATTGTCTCGGACTTAATTTATAAATGCATCGAACAGCTCTTTTCTGCAAAAGAAAGATAGTCTGAATGTCGGCTGCATTTCCCCACAACAGAATACCGTACGACATTACACTATGAAAATAGCTAAAGTACACTAAACGGGCTGTCTCTATGTTGGTTAAATTACGAATTTTCCTAACAGCGTATGCTGCGGAGCTTAGCTTTTTTGACAATTTATCTATATGTGGGCCCCACTGAAGCTTAGCATCCAAAGTTAAGCCCAAGAATACTGTGCTATCTTCGGGATTCAACTCTTCGCCCGATGAGTATAATCATGTGGTTAAGTTATTATTGTTATTAAAAGTCTGTGATGTCCCACTGGAGAGCAAATGTCTCCTCAGTCTCTTTTTACTTCTCTCTGTCTAGAGCTACTAAGGACCAGCTCTTGTTGAAGGAGTCTAGCTCGTTCCGCCATTCCAGTCTGGGCCTGCCACGATGTCGCTTGCCATTAAGAGGGACCCATTGGGTCGTAAGTTTGGCCCTTTCTTCGTCTGACATGCGGTAGATGTGTCCAGCCCAATTCCACTTTAGAGTGGCAGCTTTCCAAGTGATATCAGTTATCTTTGTGATGGAACGGATGGTCGTATTCCTAACCCGGTATGTTAATTTGATACCTAGATTATCTATCGGTCACTAATTACCAGTCACCCTATATATTCACGATTACTAAAACTAAATTCACTTTCAAACAGTCTGTGGTCATTTGAAGGAGGATCGAAGTGAGCTTTACATTTCAAACAACAATTCCTTGTGTGAAAGCCTGATAATATCATCTCGGTAAATAATCAGAATTTCTTTCCCACTTTATAGGAAAGTTTCCGCCGATTCCTCGCAATATTTTTATGTGAATATTTTAAAAGAAACATGGAGAACAAAGCGTCGACGACTGCTATCTTTTTTTTGTTTTCTTTAGTTTTTTTTTACTCTTGTAGTTTGTTTTATAACAGTGTTTGGCATCATACGGCGCTGATTTGTTTGAATAAAACATCACGAAAGCGGATGATTCCCGTCAGAGAATATACTGCCAATGACTTTGCCTTCCATTGGAGTCATAAAAGGGAACTCAAGGATTATGGCATGAGGATGTCTGCACTGCCCTTCGGTGCGCTAAACATCACTGGCCTGCTAAGTGTTGTTATTATTAGCAATTTTAAAGGCTACAATTGAGTTTACCACGCTGAGGGGCTCGTGGCTAAATAATAACAGCCGCACGGTTTGATTGAAGATTAAGCTACGCTTGCCGCGGTCGGTTCGTGGATGGGTGACCATATATTACATATCGAGACCCCTCCGTGCCTTGGAAATCACGTTGAGCCGTTGGTCCCAGCTGTCATTCGTAGATATTTGACAGTCGTTACGGGTAGTCATTTCCGTCTCGAGGAGAGGAGACCTGTGTCCCAGAAGTGGGTACATTATATAAATAAAATGATAAAAATAAAAATATTTTATTATCAGGCATCAAGTCCCATAGGGTGTTAGATTTTACATATTACTTAAAAACAACTATATTAGTTACATGCAGATACACTAAAAAGATAGAAAATTAAAAATTATAGGCTGTTTATTTTATGTTATGATACGCGTAGACAGAAGCCCAAAAAGTCTCGACAATCAGTTTACCAAGCGGATTTTGTTACCCAGTAACTGAGTTGTTGACATTTTTCGGACATGTTTCCCGGCGTGATAACCAGTCCATAGAACGCGTTGTCGTCCAAGGGAAAGTAGAAGGCACTAGACCGCGCGGAAAGTCACCCACGCGTTGGACTGACCAGATCAAGTCTGCCATTGGGGGTTCAGTTAACGAATGCAGTAGGATGACCTCTAACAGGCAGCGGTGGCGAAATGTCGTGAAGTGCATCACGTCTGCCCCTTCCAATACGGCTACGAGTACTTAACGATCACGACCGCTCTGTCAAGAGCGTACCGGATAAGAAGAAGAAGAAGAACTGAGTTGTGGAGGTCAGATAGGCAGTCGCTCCTTGTATACCGGTATTCAACTGCATCCGGTTAGACTGAAAGACGACACCAACTTAGTTGGGAAAAGACTAGGAGGATTGAATAGAGTTACCACGCTGGACAAAACTAAGTATTTTGATCTGATTTAAACTCACAGCCTTAGGTGCCATTGTAAGGCCTCTTTTATCAAACCAACAAGGAAGTAGCGGCATTAATATTGCATTGTTTTCCTCGGGTCAGTAATTTCCTAACATTTAGTTCAAGTTTCCTCACAACGTTTTCGTCAACCGACAGCGGTGTCTTGCCATCAATCAATCTGCTTAGCCTTTTCCCAACTTTGTCGGGAGCGGTTTCCAGTCTAAGCAAATGCAGCTAGCTGAATAGCAGTATTTTACATGGAGCGACTGCCTATATGACCTTCACATCTGACCTTCATACCAAGGCCCCTCCGTGCCTCGGAAAGCACGATAAGCCGTTGGTCCCGGCTGTCATTCGTGGATCTTTAATGATAAATGATACATGATTTTATTTCTGTAAGTATTTTTTGTACAGACGCCAGCACATCTACTACAATCTGTCAAATTTCTTTAATAGATTTTCAACTTTATCGCTAAAGCATTAGGTTCAAAGTTGATTGAGAAAATTTGACAGTTTCGGGTAGCTTGACCTGCTGGCGTCTGTACAAACACTTTTACACGTAAATCATGTTTTTTTTGTTAGTATGCAAAAATAAAAGAGAAAAACAAAAATTTGGAGCAGCTCAATCCCAAGCCTTTTTGTCCTCAATATAATCTTTAACGGTATAAAAAGCTTTCTGACACAACTTGCGTTTTATGAATGATTTGAATTTATTAAGGCTTAGGTCTTGAACGTGGCTTGGAAGTTTATTATAAAAGCGTATACATTGACACCTGAATGAGCCACCTATTTTCTTGAGCCTTGTTGAAGGTACAACGAATTTGTGTTTCGATCGAATTTGTGTGTGGATCTGTATGTTTTACATAATTTTATATTTTTATGGGCATATTATAAAATATTTTCAAAAATGTACTGAAAAGGCACAGTCATTCTATTAATCTCCTTAAATTTCTCTCTGAGAGATTGTCTCGGACTTCATTTATAAATTAATCGAACAGCTCTTTTCTGCAAAACAAAGATAGTCTGAATGTCGGCTGCATTTCCCCACAACAGAATACCGTACGACATTACATTATGAAAATAGCTAAAGTACCCTAAACGGGCTGTCTCTATGTTTGTTAAGTTACGAATTTTCCTAACAGCGTATGCTGCGGAGCTTAGCTTTTTTGAGAATTTATCTATATGTGGGCCCCACTGAAGCTCAGCATCCAAAGTTAAGCCCAAGAATACTGTGCTTTCTTCAGGATTCAATTCTTCGCCTTTATCAACACGTTACTTTTCATCTGCCTAACGTGAGGTAGCGTAAACTAAATGCATTTGTTGTTTTTTTCATTAAGAAGTAAATTTGACAGTCGTTCCGGGTCGTCAGAAGCTCTAAAGTCTGACAACCAGTCTAACCAAGGCGTATCGTATTACACAGTAACTGGGTTGCGGACGTCGGCAGTCACTCCGTGTAAAATACTGGTATTCAGCTACATCCGGTTAGACTGGAAGCCGACTCCAACATAGTTGGGAAAAAGCTAGACAGATGATGAGGTCACGCATCCACGAACGGGCCGCGGCAAGTGTGGCTTAACCTTCGATCGACCAGTGCGGCTGTTATCATTTAGCAACGAGCGGTGTCTTGTCATAATATTGCAAAGGTCATATCATTTCCCGCCAGTTTCCGATCGCCTACACGTTCCTTTATATATTGACCATCCAGTGTTTCTATTTTATATTACCTACTTTAAGATATAAAAGAAAAATATACGAATAGTATCGGTTGAAAATAGTGCAGTCCATAGATTTCTCTAGTCTCCAGAGAACCGTATATTTCAGGGAACAGACGGATTTATCAGGTAAATCTATTAATTCTAGAAAACCTATTTTCTGGGCAACTTTTACTTGTGTTGCCAGACTTCGACGGATTACCGGTAAGATACCGGTAATTCGAATGCTCTGGATCTTTAATAGAAAAGAAATAAGTTCTTTTTTTAATTTTATTTTCCTCCTCTCCATGTTTGGGTGTTTCTCTCTCTCTTCCTAATCACCCTTCTCACTGCTGAGTATCATATCCCCGTTTCAATAGTCAACGGTCTTTCTTCCTCTGTTATAATCAGTGGGTGTTTCAAACTTATCTCGGAGGAATGAAGGAAGAGACTTGTTTACGTAATAGTAGCGTCATCTATTAGCGTTTGAGATACCGTAGTCGATTTATTTAATCGATAACAGTTTGAGTCGGGGTTGTCAATGAAATGTCGCGTGTGGCGTTTGACATCTGTCAGATGCCAAGGTGAAACTTGTGTGTTAGCGACACGACTCAATTGACATTCAGAGCTTGATCGCGCCGGGTGTGCGCACTGATTCTGCTCAACCACCTGCAACATGACGGACACCGATGATATTTCGGATTTAAATGCCTCTGCATCTCCGACATATATTTTTATTTTTAGTTAATTTTTCTTTTCTCTCTCAACAGCACAATGCGATTACCAATTCGTTTCCCAAGTATTGTTATTAAATAGCAATTATATATTTCATCGGTTATTGGAAGACCAATATTAGTCGAGGGGCATTTAGTTTTATATACAAGTAACATATTATTGTGACGCTATTAACAATATATACAGTCCTTCCACAGTTATTTTAACTTTGACAGCAGCAACCCAAAAGCAACCTTATTGTAACGAAGATAAAGATCACTGTGATTCTAACAGAGTTGTTAATGTTAGCAACCTTACGACAATCTTATTACAATAACGATAAAGGTCACTGTGATTTTTACAGCGATGTAAAATCAGAGGTAATTTGTAAAATGAAATGGAATATAATGTCATTTCGTAAACCGGTTACGCACAACACTAGCCCCATAATTTACAACGGGTGCCCAGCATAGCACGTCACAGCGCTATAAAATATTCAGTGGAACGAACCGGATTTAACGCGAGCACCTCACTGCAAGCGGGATACTATCGACTGTTTATTTTACAACACTATTATAATGCGTAATTGCGGTTGGGTTGAGACAAGAGAGATAGATAAATGTTTTAAGGTTGCACTAGTCGATATTTTTTCCATACTAATTTCGGGAGGGTATTACTCTGGTTTTCGTGCTCCGTAGTATTATTACACTGTTTGACATTGGTGCCATTCTCTTGTTCATTATCTAAACTAAAATTAGAGAATCGCTATCTTTTACTAACAGGCAGCGCGAGAAAAGGACGGCTATAGCTATGAACTAAGTTAGAGATGTCAAACTCGTTTACGCCTTGCGCTTCACCGTGTGTTTAGTCGACATGTTTTTACGTGTCGTCTGAATTTGTATGGAAAAATTTGTTCCGACTAAATTTGACAGCTTTAATTTCCGTTCGTCTCTTTCTTGTTTTATTAGAGAGAAAAAGTTAGTAATAGCCTAAATTAGTTCAGTTTGTGTACCAACATAATTGTTACCATTATACATACATCTAAAGTTAAACTAGTCATCGTTTTGTCTCCTTATTAATTTTGTTTGATGCGAAACAGAATAGTAAAATAAAAAGCCAATAAAAAGTTATGTGCCAACAAATATTCGTTTTTCTTGATAGTTTTAACGCAACTTTGGCCATAAATAAGTAATAAAGGAAGTGTAAAATCTCCAAAACAAAGTCAGCACCGACAAAGATCAATTATCGAAACGTTCAATAAACTTAATTTTGTAATTGGTTTACGCAGTGCTTTTTTTTAAATCGATTTTCCAAAGCTCTTTTTGTAATTTTTTACGCGCTCGTTTTACTAATACTAGGTTTCAATTTACTACTATCAATTATTTATTATTTTACTAGAGTCTAACTGCTCATCACAGAGATACTACCTCTGTCGGACACGGTGCCAGAGGGCCTAGTCAAAGTATCATTCGATTAGCGATGACGCTAGTAGAAAACCAAAGAAGCCAAAAATGTATGTGGTGGACATAAGCTATCGCAGTGTCAGGTGATCATGTCAATGGTACTTTCAGGCTATAGTGATTGTAGAAATAGAATCGCTCCGAAGCGAATGGCCACGTCCACTAGTGACTTCGAGCCCACGACTAGTTCAACCAAATCAAGTATAAAAGTATCAAAAAGTGAAGGAAGACCAAAAATCGGCAAGTGATGAATTTATTCCCAGAACAAACTTAACATTGACCTACAGCTTCAAACATTTTTATGACTTTCATTAGTTTATATTTGTAGTGGAAATATCATCAATTAGAAATAAGGATTCAAATGTCTTTAGTTTTATAAAAAAAACCACATCTTCTCCAGCTAAATGGACCGACGACCTGAAGAAGTTGGCTGGAACAGACTGGATGCAGAAGGCGGTGGACAGGGTGTTGTAACCCAGCCTGGGAGAGGCCTATATCCAGCTGTGAGATGATTGATTGACAATGTCCTTCAACAAGCTGTTTACTGTGATACAATTTAGGCAGCGCTTCTTACAAAAAAAGTAATTAAAAAACTAAAAAAACCCGGCTGCGGTAAAACTGAAAAGCTAAAAACAAGCTCATTTTTAACCGACTTCCAAAAGGAGGAGGTTCTCAATTCGTCTGTATTTTTTTTTTTTGTATGTTTGTTACGCGATTACTCAAAGACGGATGGACCGATTTTGAAAATTCTTTTTTTGTTTGAAAGGGTATACTTCCGAGGTAGTCCCATATAAATTTATTTTATATGGATGATGTGATGATGTTTTAATAACTTCCTATCACTGTTATTTACATGGCTATATCTGCAATTATGTATTCGAATTTGTGTGGGGTAGGTTCCACAACTAAAAAGTGAAAAATAAAAACTTTTTAGCAAAAAATGAAACCGACTTCTAAAAAAAAAGTGAAAAATAACTTTAATTTCGGAAGTCGGTGGCAAAAAACGAAAATACAAAACCAAAGACACCGACTTCCGAAATTAAAGTTATTTTTCACTTTTTTTTTAGAAGTCGGTTTTATTTTTTGCTAAAAAGTTTTTATATATTAAATGAAAGTTGGAAGCAGGCAGGACCCATTTGAGTTTGAAAATATAAAAATGGAATCACTGTCCCGCCTGCTTCCAACTTATAAAATGGGCTTGTTTTTAGCTTTTAAGTTTTACCGCAGCCGGGTTTTTTAGTTCTTTAAATTACTTACTTTTTTATTTCCAGCTTTTTAGTTTACAAATGTAAAAGATTTCGCAGATGTTGTTCTTGCAGTATTGGTCGTGAGGGTTATTTATAAGCTTTTTACGATTGTTCACTTCGAATTACTTTTAATTGTCATATTTTATAAGTTGTATATATTTTTGTAATCACCTTTTAAAACCCTTCTTTTTGATATCCCACTCGATGATATTAGGAGAAAAAAAAAAATCAACTCTAAAATATGCCACCCCAAATCCGCCATTTTACTTTGTTTTTGGTTTGAAAGTAGCCAGTGACACTCGCGCTCCCAAGAGAAATCTAAAGACGTATAATTCATCCAAATCCGAACATTCGTTTAGGAGTTACGAGAGAATAAAGAAACGGACATACATACAGGTCAAACACATAACCCTCCTTTTGGGCTTGGCTAGCAGCGGACCAACCCTTAACAGACACCTCTGTTTTACAACCCTATGAATTATTAGCCACTGTCCTTCCACCAGTCCATTAGGAGAATTAACGGTAACACATAACCTCGATAATGTTGCTGGAGGCACCTTAAACTTGAGGGTTACGTATTAAAAGTGGTGGAGAAACTTTGGAAAGATTTTGTAATGTCGTGGTGATTTTAAAGTAAAAAGAGGTTATAGGCGCCGATTCCATTGTTCACAAACTAAACTAAATTTAAGTTCAGTGCATCTTTTTATTTCTATTTCTTTAAGAAAAGGATAGAAGATAAGTATTAGTTTAGTCCGGTCAAATTAGTCTGACGTAGGTAAATTGACGTATTTTTAGTAGCCAATTTTTTAATCACGTCTAAACTTTTTTAAGGAATATCTTAATTTGACAGGACTAAAATTATATTGATCGTCTGTCCTTTTCTTAATGAAATAGAAAGAAAAAAGATGCCCTGAATTTAAAATTAGTTTAGTTTGTGAACAATTGAATCGGCGCCGTTATCTATTAAATTGGTAAAACTTGGTGCATCACTGGCTTCGTCCACTTGGTATTGACTTGAATTATGTTCGGTTCTAAGACTAGTTACTTCAAAACTATGTACTTACTTAATCCATTTTAATTCAGAAATGAAACAAGTCGTCTTCTGTTTTTTTCCACCATAATGGAAGTATAACGCAAAAGGAGTGTCCTGTCTTCAAGCAGGTAAGCGTTTCTGTTTACTCCCTTGTCTCTGTTTTTCTCCGTGTGTATATGTGTATCCTTTTTTGTGTTTCCTTCATGATGAACAATATGGCTTTACTAAAGGTCGTTCGACTACAGATGCGGGTGTTGCTCTGCTGAAACATATATTTAACGCATGGGAGAACTCGCAAAATGCTATTGGAATTTTCTGTGATCTCTCCAAAGCCTTTGATTGCGTGCACCATGACACGCTTTTGCGTAAACTACATCATTACGGTGTACAAAACGAAGCTCTTAAAGTAATTAATTCATATTTACATAATAGGTTTCAATGTGTAGATGTAAATGGTGTGAAATCTTCCGGGCTACCAGTTCTGTTAGGTGTACCTCAAGGCTCAATATTGGGTCCATTCTTGTTTTTAGTGTATATCAATGACTTACCATTCTATTTAAAGGGTATCTGTGACGTTGTACTGTTTGCAGATGACACCTCTCTTATTTTTAAAGTAGACAGGAATAGACAAAATTTGACGACGTAAACAGTGCACTCTCAATGGTTACAGATTGGTTTACGATAAATAACTTAGTTCTCAATGCTAAGAAAACGAAATGTATAAAGTTTGCCTTACCGAATGTTAGAAATCTAGGACCCAACATCGTTTTAGATAAAGAAGTGCTTAAAACTGTAGACTCGGCAGTTTTTCTGGGTATAACAGTAGATGCCAAACTTCAGTGGGGCCCACATATATCAAGCCTAGCGGGAAGGCTCAGTTCAGCCGCCTACGCCGTCAGGAAAGTAAGACAATACACTGACGTTGATACAGCTCGGTTAGTCTATTTTAGTTATTTTCATAGCGTTATGTCATACGGTATTCTGCTCTGGGGCAAAGCCGCTGATATTCAAAATATATTTGTTCTTCAGAAACGAGCTGTTCGTGCTATTTACCAGCTCGGTGCCAGAATTTCTCTGAGAGATTTTTTTAAACATATTGGTATTCTCACGGTGGCATCACAATTCATCTTCGCCAACATCTTATATATTAGACAAAATATACATTTATACACTAAAAACAGTGATATTCACAATGTTAACACCAGAAATAAGGACAAATTACGTGCTCCATTTCACCGGCTTCATAAGGTTCATAACTCATTTGTTGGGCTTGGTATATCCTTTTATAACAAGCTACCCTCTTCTTTGCTAGATTTGCCTTACAATGCGTTTAAAGCCAAAGTAAAATCTAACCTTTGTTCAAAGGCATACTATTCTATCAACGATTACTTAAACGATAAGAATAGTTGGTCGCTGTGTTTAACTTAAGACAATGTTTATGTTCTTTCTCCAGAATTAGCTTACCTACTGACAGGTTATATGGGTTCATATAATTATTTATTTTCTTTGACTGTAAAGGTCAATTTATTTTAATTTTATTTTTATTTATCATTGACATAATCTACTCATTACAATGTTTTTTTATGAGTGGTATTGCAATATGTGGTTAGCTAGTGACCTCGACAATTGATCATAATTATTCTTGTCTGAGCAACCGGCAGCAGGTTCGTCATGCTCCCTTAGATGTCACTGCTTGCGGTAGCGTCGGGGGTCGGGTTGCCTCCTTCCCTCAAATATGGCGAGGGGGTAATGGCTGATCTTTGCGTTATGCTCGTGAACGCTGCTTGTGGTGACTGGTCGTCTTGCTGACCTTGGTTTTGTTTTGTTATTAGTAATTTAACTCGTTTTTTTTACTTCGATGGTCCTAGTTTATCATCTGTGACTTCGAGTTACGGCTATATGTAAGTGGGCACGCCCTTTATTACTGGAGGCTTTTAATATAGGTATAAAGTTCTACTTACGTTTTTAGTTTTGTATTTTGATTCTGCTTGAGTATAGTTTTCGATTTTTCGATTTTTTCTTCTTTTTTTAAGTATATTGGCGTGTGCTAGCTGACTTATAGCAAATAATTAAATTTAATTTAATGTTTGTGTTGCGTAATGTACTTGCATGTAATTTGCACAGTGTTGTATAGAATATATATATTTTTTAATTTTTTTTTATTTAACTGAACAGACAGCTGTGCTGCTGAGGAGTTTGTTGCGCCACTTCTTCTCCTCAGCTAAAGCACTAGGAAGTGGTGAAGGGCGGGCGTTTTGGGGGACTGTCTTATGTAATTTTGACGTTCGAAAAGTGCTGATTCTCAGCCTAGTTTGAATAAATGACTTTTGATTTTGATTGATTTTGATTTTGATATCAATAACACAAGAGTTGTAGTCTGTAGTATTTCAGTGAAGATTTTGGAGACACTTTTGTGGACGGCCTCATTTTTAGCCGGCCAAAGTTTGAAATATCGTTCCATTTTATGCGCTCAAAGATCACATTAAAAATACAATAACTTAATCATTGTAGGTACGTAATTACTTTGTCTTGCACGTTACTGACATCGGAGATGGAAAACATTGTGAGAAAACGAGACCACCACCTCTTAAAGCAGTATTATTTTAAACTTATTAGAGTGTGGGAAAGAGATGGAGCTAGACGTCTTGTATAGCTCCATCTCTTTCTCATCCTGAAGTAACCTTAAAATAATACTACTTTAAAAGGTGGTGGTTGACCCGCTGGACTTAGTTAATGAATCGCCAACCAGTCTTGACCAAGCGTGATGAGTGCCTTGTATGCGAAGAGGCATTTGCCCTGCAGTGGAACAATAGGGTAGTATTATTAAGTTTAGGTTATGATTCTGACGCTCCATGTAAAATACTGGTATTCAGCTGCATCCAGTTAGACTGAAAGTTGACCCCAACATGGGAAAAGGCTAAGTAGATGATGATGATAATTCTGACGCTACACTGCAATCAACGCACAACCAACTCAACACGCTCCAAAAAGTAAATGACAATCACAATACTCATTTCTCGAAAGTACCTCAATAGGTACTTCAGTTAAGCTACAATCATAACGCGAACCTACCCGCAGTCGAGCCGCTGAATATTTTATACAACACAGTGGCCGCTCCACAGATTTTCATGTTCCCTCCTTCAAAATTCATTCACTGCCTTTTGGCTCTTATATTAAAATCCTACTGAGGGGAGATTCGGCTTTCAAATGTTGATTCTTACTTTTAGGAGAGTAATCGCAGTGTAAACATTTGGAGATATTGCCATAGAAAAATAAATAATTTACCGAACGTGTTTAAAATCGCGAGACCTTACTAAAAGAGAGAGAAAAATAAAAAGACGGCAGGGAGGCCTTCACCATGCAGTGAGGAAAAACAGGCTCATAATAATAATAAAAAAAACCGGCCAAGTGCAACTAAAAAGAATTTATCCCAAAAACGAACTTAACATTGTAGTTGAAAACATTTTCTCCCTTAAATGATATACATCACGGACAATTCTCCAACTGCAAATTTATGATTGTAATCCCAATTTTTTTATGACTTTCCTTTACTTGTGCTGTGAGACCTTGCTTCTTGCCAAATTTCATGATTCTAAGTCAACGGAAAGTACCCTATAGGTTTTGATTTACTTGCGAATATCAAAATATGTCGCATAAAGGGCCGTATTTTTTTATTGCGTTGACTTAGAAGCTTGATTTTTTTAGAAGTCGGGACCGTAGACTTTAGGATATTAATTTCAACTTGATACCTCCACGCATTCCTAAGAAAAAGGGTCTTAACAGACTGACAGACAGACGGACGAACAACGACGTGATCCTATAAGGGTTCTATTTTTTTTTTCATTTTGTGGTACGGAACTTAAAAATAAGTTGTGTATTTGATTGAATGAAACTTTCAACTACTAATGGTGGAGAAATTGAACGCGTTCAGCACATCTACACCTCGTTCAAGAGCTGTCAGTGTCAAAATAGCTATGGAATATTGACACTGACAGCTATTGAACTCGGTTTATAAGTACTGATCGCGTTCAGTTTCATTGGTGAAATGAGCACTTAGAAGTTTAAAATAGCAATCGGGCAGAAAGCGTTCAAACTAACTTTATAGTCGACAGTTTCACGCGTAGATATGACACGGTGAAATTATACAGGTTTGGTGATTGTGAAAATGATAAAGAAAAACTTATATGCAGCTTAATCATCCCTCTTCACGAAATCTACTTGTACGTACTACACTTGACTCAGTGGAACGCAGGGATAAGAGGCTCATTGGCGACGTAAAACTGGTGGATGCCAAGCTTCATAGCTTGGCTCATCGCCGCAAGGTTGCCTGCTTGTCGGTCTTCTATAGACTGTACTTCGGTGAGTGTGGTCAGGAACTCCACAACCTCATTCCACCGGACCCCTTCTACCATCGAACATCTAGACGCACTGCAAGTTACCAGCCATACCTAGTTGCCATTGCACCAATTCGCACTAAGCGCTTCCAAACATCCTTTATAATGCGCACGGCAGAAGAGTGAAACTCACTACCTGCATTTGTGTTCCCGACCGCTTACAACAAAGTTGGAGTGAACAGGCTTCTTCTGGGTAAGCTCACTCCTTCGTAGACTTTGTCTCTGTCACCTCTGACCTAGACTAAAGTCAAGAGCTAACCCATCTCAAATAAAAAATCTAAGCAAGTAAGTACATATACACAAAAATGAACCTACATCTAACAGTTAATTTAGTTCTAATTTGAAAGACGGCGTCTTTTCCGCGAAATCTTTAGTGTGAAAGCAAAATCTGATCCAAGGAAGACTCCAACCGACGCGAGAGTCAGCCGCATTAATATCCACAGAGTAATGAAGAGAAACAGGATTCGTGACTAAATACTAACATCTGCCCGGGTCGATCGAAGGCTTAGCTACGCTTTCCGTGGTCAGTTTTTTGATTTGTGACCATTCATTACATATCGAGACCCTTCAGATCTTTGACAGTCGATAGGGGCAGTCAGAAGCAAAAAAGTCTGAGTCATATCAAATAGTTATCCAGTAACTGGGTTGTGCAGGTCAGCTAGACAGTCACTCCATGTAAAATACTGGCAATTAGCAGAATCCGGTTAGACTGGAAACTGACCCTAACATAGTTGTGAAAAGGCTAGGCAGATTGAATGGAGATAAACAGAGAGTTCGGGAACAACTTGTCCTTTTGGAAGAAGGACCAGTAACTATAGCATTATCTTTTTGATGGAAACACTGCGTTACTTGTATGGGTCTATTTCATATCAGCTTGTCATATAAATATTAAGGTAAATATTTGTGTTTTTAAAGAATTGCAAAGAACTCTATAATAAGTACCCGAAAATCACATGATTTTAGTGTTAGGGACCTATTTCTTCTAAACCTATGTCGTATTTCATCATCCATCCTTCAAAATTGTATGCATTTTATTTCAAATTAAGCATACCTGCACTTACACATACTCCCGCCTCACACACGCACACCCACTCTTCACGCATGCACACGCACGCACGCTCATCCATACACACTCACCCCACACTCACATAAAATTGTAAATAAGAATAATATAAATATTTTATGTATCTAAGGGTTTTTATTATTATTTTTTCTTTTCTTTATTTAACTATGTTAAGAATACTTTACCAATGAATTACAAATATTGGCTAGTGACTTTGCTACTGAGGGCCACTGATCTCTATGATACAGGGATACCTACCCCTAGTTTGGAGATCAGGGTTTCAATGTATTGTGCATAGCATAGGCCACCTAGTTATAAATATAACATTGTTTTAGTAAGTACTTTGGCTTTCTTCAATAAACATTTTTTTTTTAAATCTTATCTTGCTGACCAGTAGGATCACTGTAAAACAATAAGATTCATCTATCGTCATGATTAAAACCTTAGGGTGTAGATGTGTCCTCGCGTACGTGTGGGAGTGGCGCGAGGAGGCGTAACTCCGCTGCCGCGAGAAATCACGGTACAGCGGACAGAGCTCCGGCGGGATCTCATGGCGACATGGAGAGTGCGACTGTCGCAGCCCAGCGCTGGGCACGCCACAATTGCGGCGATAAGTCCCCTCTTTGAGGAGTGGTTAGAGAGGCGCCACGGCGTCCTCACCTTCCGCCTGACGCAGGTCCTTACCGGACACGGTTGTTTCGGGAGGTTCCTGTTTCGCATAAGGCGGGTGGAAACGCCCGGGTGTCACCATTGTGTGGATCGCCCAGAGGACACGGTGGAGCATACAGTGGAAGTCTGCCCGGCTTGGGCAGAGCACCGCCGTGTTCTCACGGAGGCGATCGGCGGCGGCGATCTCTCGCGTCCGAGCCTGGTCCAGGCCATGGTGCGGAGCGAGAGTGCATGGGAGGCCGTCACCTCCTTCTGCGAAGCGGTAATGCTTGCGAAGGAGGAGGCGGAACGCGTGAGGGAGAGGCAGCCTCACGCCCTCAGTCGCCGCAGGAGACGCCCTGGGCGGCGGGAATCGATAGCCGATTCCCAGCCACCGTAGGCGCGGGCTTGCGGACGGTGAGTAGTGGGTAGCTCGCCGTCCGGTGAGGACCAGGCCCGGGTCGACGGCGCGTTGTGTTCCACGCGCGCCTCAAAGAGATGTCAGCAAAAGATGGGGTCCAATAGGGCCGATGCCGCTGGGGTCGCGGGTTGTTTGAAAAAGATACCGTGGCCCTGGCATAGGCAACTGAAGGAACACGGGTGGGTTTTAGTCAGTAAAAGTCTGACACGCCCTTCCGCTCCACCCAGAGCGGGAGAAGTTATTTGATGATTTCCCATCCACAAAAAAAAAAAAAGGGTGTAGATGTGGAGCTGTAGGGCAAACTATATCCCACCACCTATCCTGCTCTTGGTGCCCTAAAAATGCAGGCATAGCAACTTCTGCGTTGTCACCGACGAGCCGTGGAAGTGACGGGGTTTTGGGCCAAGAAAATTTATTAAACTGTGTAAGAAGAAGAATAATTAAAACCTTAAGGGGGAAGCGCTAAGGTAGCCCGCAAAATTCAAATTTTCTTATGTGTTTTGCAATATGCAGGTCAGTATTAGGTTGTATGTTAATCTGAATATGAGTTGCGACCGTAAAAAATCTGTATTTATAGAATTATAATAATTAAAAACATTAATACATTTCTCTAATTTCACATTACTCTATTGAATGACTATTTCATGAAATCTTGACACTTGAGGTCTTTTCTAACTTATGAAGTTGTGTTACTGATTGTAATGATTATAATTCTGTTAATATAATGTTTGTTACGGTAGCGAATTATATTTTAATTATCATAAAACATAGTAATGACCTGCAAATTGCAAAAACGTAAGAATATTTGAATTTCGCGGCCTATCTTAGCGCTTCCCCCTTAACATTTTGACGTCAATACGTCTTTTCGCGCGGTGTACTGGTGGTAATTTCAATATTTCTGACCGACAAAAACATGTGAGATTTCAACCGCTCATAACTACGAGAATTTAAATGCTAGTCTTAGCTAATGCCAGAGTAATGGTTGAGCATATTTATAACAATTTTAAAACCGAATATAATTTGCCTATGACGTCACACTGCGAGTGCACTTGCATGCGCGCGACCCTCTACTTTTCACTATGTGTCGAAATATCAATTCGTATAGCGCAAAAACGTGTTTAGCTAGATCAGTTACTCTGGTGTCTTTGTCAAGAGTTGACAACAACAATGACAACAACAGAAATATTGGCCAAAATAGGGTTAAAATTAATATGAAGTTGGTAATAGCAAAATAATGTCAAATATCGTCTCATGTCGGCCGTAAATTTACTCAGAAATGAAAAATTATTATAATTAGTGAAAGCTTTATAAGGAATGCAATGAGTGTCGAGCAAATACAATGGCTACAGTAGTATCGGAATGCGTAATAAACTTTCAATAATATGTTTTCACGAAAACAGACAGCGCAGATTTGAGCTGCGCCTTCTAAACCTTTTTTTTTCCTAAGTAGAAAATCCGAAACACAGTTTACAAATTTCCATATTCTCTGTTCCCCGCAGCTACTCTGTACCCTTTCACATTTTAAAGCGAAAAGGTACGAGCTCTTTGTGTAGTAAGCGGCGCTTTCTCAATGGAGACGTAGTTTTCTATTTATTGCATTATAATATTTTACACAATACCGTTCTTTGAGTGAATGTTTTACGCCAGCTTGGCTTACAGTATGTTCAGATGAGAATACTTAAGTGTAGTGTGGAAAATGGAAAATTTTAATTGACATAATAGGCTGGGGAAAAAGTCTTTTTGCATTATAGTATGTATGAACTTGTAACAAAATCTCTTTGGCTATACTATTTGTATCTGGCTGGTTTTGGTATCATTGAAAGTTTAAATTTTAAAGAACATAATTCCAAATTCAAATTAGGAAAATGTGTGATTTTCATTTGTTTTTCGTACCGTCAAGATGAGTGAATCTAATGAAGAAATTCGATACATTTTAAAATTTTACTACAAAAAAGGTAAAAATGCAACGCAAGCCGCGAAAAAAATTTGCGATGTTTATGGACCTAGTGTAGTGTCTGTGGTAGTGTAGTGGTAATACATTTGGTAAGTATTTAAGTTAATATGCCGTTTCTCGTCGATAATGCCATATTATTTTGTCTCTTTTGGTCTAGTGGGCGCAAGCGTTACTGCTGAGCATTCGGTCCTGGGATAAATTCCCAGGTTGGGCACAGTGTTATTGGATTTTTCCATCTGGAAGAGGACCTGGCAGCAAAAGGGAGGCAAGTCCAAATTTCAAAAATGTCAGGTGTTAAGAAAAAAGTGTTTTAAAAAATATTGGTTACACTAATGTCTAAGAGTTATATGGTATAATATAATATAAACATACTTACATACTTTACTAAATTTTTAAGGTAAATAAATAAGTTTTTGAATTTACTATGATTTTGTAAAGTTTGGATCTGCCTCTGTTTTGCACCAAAGTTAAAGAAAAATACTACCCTATTTTGTATTATATATAATAAAAGACATCAATATAAAATATATATATATTTTTTTATTTCAACCACTATTAATCAGCACGTGAACGATTAAACAATCAAGCAAAAAGGAGGCAGGTCCGGACCTACAGTGCTATTCTGTACAAATCTCACCGTGAAAACATACTCGTAGGTGAGGTGAGCGCAGAATAGCAATACTGCTGCTTTCTTCCACTAAACGGAATAGGGTGGCAGATCCAAATTTTGTTAGAGCGCTCTTGTTTTTCGTCGGATCTGCCTCAATCATACATCAAACGATAGCCCTATTTTTTGTTAAAACTGTAGGTGAAAAAAAATAGTAACGGCAAAAATTTGGATCTGCCTCCCTTTTGCTGCAAGGTCCTCCTCAGTACCGGCTTGAAGTTTGGCTTTGTGCCCGGTTGATATTAATTGGCTTGCCCCGAATTACAAGGGATTTAAACATAATTGCATGGCGAAATGTGGGTGCCTTCTGCCTATACCTTCGGGGAATACGTCCATGACGTTATGGTATGTTTTTATACAATATAAATTTCGTGGTGATTAATAAGCCAATCATCAAGTAACGGGGCTGAATAACCTCCTCCTGTGCTTAAGTATTAAGGTTGCCAAGTCTTTTCCCAACTATGTTGAGATCCGCTTTCAGTCTAACCGGATGCAGCTTAATACCTGTATTTTACATGGAACGACTGCCTATGTGACCTTCACAACCCAGTTACTGGCTAATACGATACCCCTTGGTAAGACTGGTTGTCAGAGTTTCGGGCTTCTGATGACCCGTAACAACTGTCAAAGATCCACGAATGATAGCCGGGACCAACAGCTTATCTTTTCGAGGCACGGAGGGGTCTTGGTATGTAAAGATGGTTATTCATGGACCAACCTCGGCAAGCGTAGCTTAACACATTATCTGCTTAATTCTTTATGCAAACGCTTCTTTATGCTACACCCTTACTGACCCTTATTTTACGATGTTTTCGAAACAATAGAGATGCACAACGAACGCACAGGTGCGGCGCGCCGCACTAGAAGAAAGTTATGTAAATTGTATGGACGCGCATACGCGCCGTCAAGCACCTGGTGAACGTCCGAAAACGCGCATGTGCGTCTGCCGCGCCTAATGTATTAACCTGATCGATCGACCCGTGCGGCTGTTATTACTTAGCCACGAGCGCAATATTGCCAACAGCCTGTAATAGTTTCCTTCACTCTTGGAAAAATAATCATAATTATGTAAAATCCGACAGGCAAAGCTAGTTATAAATACTCTAACTTGTTATCTATCTCTATATCTATCTTCTATACTTCTATAGGTATAACAAAGCAGAAAAGATGGTTTGTTTGAGAAATTAAAAAAAAAATTGATAGCCCATATAGATATTCCCGAGGACAGTTCTAGGTTATTTAACATCACGCTATGACCGTTAGGAGACAAGCAAACAGTCAAAAAGAACTCTAAGCGAATACGAAGCAAAACCGCGGGAGGGCCATGCGATGTGACGCGGTGGGTCGGACGCCGAGTGAGTTTTATAAAAAAATGTGTCTTTTATTTTAGTATATATTGTGTATATAATGACTTCCATCCAGATTTATTTATTTAACTATTTATATACACACAACTATACATGTTATGGACAATGCAAAATGGAGAAGAATATTTGCAGCAAATATAAACAATGGGAACACAATGTTTGCACTAAAACGGAGCAGTTCTATGGATAAATAAATAGGTTTTTGTCGGAATTTTCAACACTGCATTCACTTTATTAACATTTAGGAAAAAGCTCAAACAATACGTGAAAAAGTCACACACGGAAACGTTTTCTATAGCCATATTGTTTTATTAAATTAAGCTGAGACGTAGTGGACATCTAATATCGCATATTTTTTAATTGTTCCCATCTAGGTATATTAATATTATTATTATAAAGAGGTAAGCTTTGTGTTTGTATGTAGGGGGTAATCTCTGAAACACCACATCCAATTTAAAAAAATATTTAATTTGATAGACAGCTGCACTGTTTTCGAGTGTTTTATGTTAGGTTCGTTGACTTCCACGTGGAGGAAGTCACAGCAAGAAGCTAGTTATAAAATCATATAGAAATTGCAACACTATGTCATTTTGTTATTAATATGGATTGTTTTAAATAATGTAATACTGTACTTCAAACCCTTTAATTTAATTTAATAATTATTTGGTCCATATATTATCTTATTTCAAATAGGATTAAACCTCCTCCTATTTAAAATTGAAATGGAATACTTCAAAAGAAACGGTCTACTATGTGACTTTGTTTAATTGTTTTTTGACATTTCTCGAGACCCTGGGGTCCCGGACCTTTGGAAGGCGTACGAGGAGCCGAAGCCAACTTGCAGAGGCCCCTTAGATAATTTTAAATGATGAGGAGGCACCAACCGACGATTATCCCTGTATGCACTATGCAAGTGCACCCAAGGACAACCCCCGGTTGGTGCAGGACTATTGTTATACGTGGAAACAAAACATATTTGGCTATGAGTCTGGGTGGCTAAAGTGGATTGGGTAACTTGAACTATGGAAGAACTATGTCCCCTGCCTGACCAATGTTATATATATCGGCGCAATTATTAAACACGTAAAAAAACGGCACATCAAAAACGAGCGAATCGCACGTGAAATGAAACGTCACGAGCTACTCATGCGACGCGTCACGCTATCAACACCCCAGTAGCAAAGTGCTTATAAAAGGCGTGCGCAGCGCGGCAGACTCCACTCCGTTCTGAATGCACGTAGCAAATTGTCACTTAGGTGCAAATTGCGCATTTATACAGCGTACATTCGCCCCATCATGACCTATGTGGGTTCAGTGTTTGCGCACGCAAAACCTCACCTCATTCATAGGATGCAGGCCCTCTAAAACCGTTTCCTCCGAAAGGCAACGGGAGCCCCTTGGTTCGTTCGGAACGAAATCCTCCACGTAGATCTCGACATTCCCACCATCTCCCAGTTCTTGAAACGCAATTCCAAGCGTTTCTTCGACTCAGCCACCAACCATCGCAACCCTCTGGTTGTCGAGGCGGCTAGCTATGTCCCCTCTCGTATTAGTAAGGTCCGCCGCCCTAGGCTTGTCCTCTCAGATCCCGACGACCCCATAACTCTTCTCTAGGAGAGCAGTAGGGACCGTAGGAACAAACACAAATCGACATTTCGACCTCGCCGCCGAGGTCACTCGTGACGACCCCGTAATAATCGGCCTCCCCCCCGTCTCTTGCTCGGGTATGAAGTGCCAGCTGGTGGCGTAGCTGAGCCAGTAGCTTTAAACTCCCCTGAAAATAATAATCATTCAAATCTGACCCAGCCTGTCCCATCTTGCTGTCCTCCCCCAGCGACGCCCTAAGCCGAGGCCCGTTCCCCACAGGGGGAGCCCTTAGCGTGTAGTCGCTTAGTCTGTAAATTTTATGCCCCTGGCTGGAGGCTTTGAGTTATCTTAAGGCAGCCACAGGATAGTCCGGTTAAGTAGTCACGGCCTCTCTAGGTCAACTACGAGATGCCATACAAAAAAAAGGGAGTGATCATTCGTTCGTTGGCATCCAAGTTGGTCGGACGTTTTTATATTATATTATTTTATATTATTTTTAAATTGATTTGATTAAATAAAAGTGTTATAAGTCATGAAGATGCTTTTACTCGTGAAGACACCCCTTCTCTTAATTATATTGTAAAAAACAGCTCGCCACATGCTGCCCTGCGGGTTTCTGTATCTCTCTTGGTCTGGCTCCTCATCCTAGACCCGTTCCGGCAAAGTAAACTCTACCGGCACAGACCTAAAGTTTGAAGCGCGCAAGCCCCACCACGACGTCAACGTAGAGATGCAGCGGTGGGGCCCCACCACGACGTCTTATTATTATTATTATCCCGCTGCCCAGAGGGGTGCAATGAGACGGGGAATGTGATATCCCTGGAACTGTTCACCAATGCGGTGAAAGACATCTTTAAGATGTTGGACTGAAGTAAATAGGGATCAACGTGATCGGTAAGTACATATCACACCTTCTCTTTACCGATGACATCGTCATCATGGCAGAGGCGCTGGAACAGTTAGACTAAAGTATCAGTTAGGCTCAGTCTGAGAGAGGCCTATGTCCAGCGCTGGAATGCGATGGGCTGAGTTGATTGATTATATATTCTGTGCCTAAGCGTGTGTACTTTAATTATTATAGGTAGAATGCGTGCCACGAAAAATTAGACTCGACCGTGCCTCCCGCGCCTTTTCCACCGCCCCTATGACGCCTGTCCCGCACACAGACCTCATACCGCTAAAGAGACCTAAAATCCTGTACTGCGCAAGTCAAACCACGTGGTGTGTCAAGTCTCATCTTTCGTGGTACGCAGTGTACTAAAGTTATTGAATTTTTTTTTTTTTTTTATAATAACCTATAATATCCTGGGACATTAGTCACACACGGTCATCTGATCCCAAACTAAGCAGAGCTTACATATACTACTTTTTTTTTTGTAAATACATACTTATATAGATAATTACACCCAGACTCAGAACAAACAGACATGTTCATGCACACAAATGTTTGTCCTGGATGGGAATCGAACCCACGACCAGCGGCGTAATAGGTGGTATCTTAACCAACCACGCCAACTGGCCTGTCAAAATATATTACACTAGCTTTAGTCCGCGGCTTCGCCCGCGTACTTGTCGGATTATCCCACGCGAACGGACTACCGGGATCAAAAGTATCCTATGTCTTAATCCACGTGTCAAATTTCATCCAAATCCGTTCAGGGGTTTAGCGTGAAAGCCTATCAAACAAACTCACTTTCGCATTTAGTATTATGAAAAATCGGTCTATATTAAAAAAAAAAAAAAAAAAACTTAATACACTATTACAGTTTCAATAATAATATAATTCAATCTTGATCCGAAAGACGTTATTTTTGTTTTCCTCGGGAACAGTACTTTTTTCAGGATGAAAGTTACCCTATGTCCGTTTATATACACGAGACAACGTATATGTAAATTTCAGAATGATCGGTTCAGTGGCTTAGGCGTGAAAAGGTAAAAAGCAAACAAATAAACTTACTTTCGCATTTATAATATTAGTACGATAATAATAAATAATAAAAATCTTTATTGATACAAAAACCTTTGCCATTGCTTGTGACTTAGGAGTCAGTGTAAGTGTATATAACTTAGCATGTATGAGGGAGAGGCAATATTTGCGCCCTCACGCTCCTAGTCGCCGCAGGAGACGCCCTGGGCGTCGGTAATCGATAGCCGACTCCCGGCCACCGTAGGCGCGGGCTTGCGGATGGCGAGCAATGGGTAGCTCGCCGTCCGGTAAGGACCAGGCCCGGGTCGACGGCGCGTTGTGTTCCACGCGCGCCTCAAAGAGATGTCAGCACTAGCTGAAGGGGTCCGCTAGGGCCGATGCCCGCCAGGGTTGCGGGTTGTTCGAAAGAGTTACCGTGGCCCTGGCACACGCAACTGAAAGAACATGGGTGCGTCTTAGTCAGCAGCAGTCTGACACGCCTTCCCGCTCCACCCTGAGCGGAAGAAGTTATTTGGTGATTTCCCATCCAAAAAAAAGGATGTAGGTTCATAAAATAAAAAGTTAAGGTATGTAGGTAAATAAATCTCATACCTAAAAAATCTGTTGCCTACATATTCACATAACTTAGCCAAACCGCACTTATAGTCTAAGTCCGATAACAGCCGTCTGTGATTAATAACCCAAGTTATCGCCAAGTTGGCGGTAACTTGGCCCCAAGTTGATACTCGACGAACTTCATTGTAAAGTTTGTCACCAACAAGCCAACTTTGTGTCGTAGTACTCGTATTTGGGAATATGTCAGTACGTCTTTTGTCTTTAATCAACGAGGTGAATTTAGATTGAAATCATGGCTAAGTATATTGCTTTGAAATACTAGGTAGATATACATACTGTAGAATTATGCATTCTACAAAACCTTTTCAAATATTTGTTTTACATTAAATACTCGTCAACTGGATCGGATATACGGACTTCGTAGATTTTTTTCTCAACTTTTTTATGAATTTTAAATGTGGGGATGTAAATCTGTTAAAATGTCTTGAATTTATCTCGTTTTTTTTTGTTCAAGCACTATAGTCCTATCTTAAATATGTAAATAACTTACTTTATCTAATCGGAGTATTCTAGTGTTCTCCTAAAAACAAATTAAGTTGTCTCCTGTTACTTTGGTATGTATTATTGTTCTGCATAAATTCTTTGGTGAACGCATTTTCGTTGCTGTAATCGATATGGTTGTTTTCTCTCTATAGACCTGGATCTGTAGTGCTCAGTCATCTTCTACGAGGAAGTCGGGCCATTTCCGCCGACCGGTACATGTTGTCGTTCGAATCATTGTATATACTAGATGATTTTTAATACCGTCTTCAAAAAAATAGGGTACAATACGTGAACGGAGTTAGAGCTTAACGTGCCTCGGAAAGCACGTTAAGCCGTTGGTCCCGGCTGTCATTCGAGGATCTTTGACAGTCGTTACGGGTCGTCAGAAGCCCGAAAGTCTGACAACCAGTCTTACCAAGGGGTATCGTATTACCCAGTAACTGGTATGTGGAGGTCAGATAGGCAGTCACTCCATGTAAAATACTGGTATTGAGCTGCATCCGGTTAGACTGGAAGCCGACCCCAACATAGTTGGGAAAAGGCTAGGCAGATTGATTTTTGAAACGTGAACGGAGTTGAAGCCTATGGCATATATAGTTTTATTTTTTGTTTTTTTCAATAGCTTAGACAGAAATTGCTCAATAAACACTACACATTTGAAGTAAACTAGAACAATAAAAACAGAAACTTTGAAAAAACATTATAGATCGTTAAAGATATCGAAATTCAAATAATTTGAATTTAGATATTATATTTTTTTCAAGACGGTAAAAAAAAGTTATCCAGTATATGAATCCTGGCGATTACTTCCTACCTATAACAGTTTTTTCGTGTAGGAAAATATCAAGCCAGAATTCTGGCTTTATAGCCTGGAGGCCTATCGCC
This sequence comes from Dicycla oo, assembly GCA_948252095.1. Lineage (NCBI taxonomy): Eukaryota > Metazoa > Arthropoda > Insecta > Lepidoptera > Noctuidae > Dicycla > Dicycla oo. Next base: position 2,008,616 of record OX411733.1, read on the forward strand.
TGGTTACAAACAGCCGCAACCCACCTGCTCGGGCTCTGCCGCGTCGTATCTGCAGCCGGCCAGTTACTGCCGAGTCTACTCCGTCACGGGGATATGATCCAAAAGTTTACGTCTCGCCCTTCGTCTAGCCTTACAGTTAAAACTCATTTTACTCTCTCTTTTTTAAGATAAACGATTTCAGTAAACGACCCTCCTTAAATAATCTTTCAATGATTTTTAACCTGAGTCGAATTTTGTTGGATAGTATTGCGTATCCTATTAGTTTAAACGGATGTACTAAGGAATTCGAATTCTGCAGGCATAAGTCGTTTGAATTAAGTACAGATTCCGAGTTTTTTTTCTATATTAAATTATATAAATAATTTTATCCGACCACTATATCCAAATTAACTGTATTTTTATTGTCCTTTTTGTAAAAGAGGATTTGGTATATTTGATATCTTGATGCTTTCTTTTATATTTTCAGTACTTTTGTTTATTTAGATAGATAGATAGATGGATCGGATTTTAATTTTTTCCGACAAAATATACGTGATTTTTAAAGTGGTGTACGAGTGACTTTTTTTTTTCAACACTACAATACATAGACCCACGCCTTCTTCCCATGCGGGATACGCAGAAACTACAGAACGCCACTTGCTACGATCCTTACATACTCCTTTTACTTCGTTTACGTTCATACATCTGGTCATACACGCACGCCGGTTGCGAGTACTACGCACCTGACCTCTGTGAAGAATAAGGTATCACCGAGAAGGTCACTATATGTCCTAAGGCTTCCCCTCTTGGCGTTTTCACACACATTTGCCTTGTAAAGACTTAAACTAGGTAGAATTATCTATTATTACGACATGAGTTTTCTGGTCAAAAATCGCTAAACTGTGAGATGAAAACTCATTGACTTTTCTAGGGGCGGTAGTTGAATGACAATATAATTTAAGGAGGAAAAGGAAAACACTTGGGAAATCCAAGCAGGATTTGACACCTGCCAAGATAATCAACGTACAAGACAGGAGGCCACGAAATTCAAAGGACATTGCTCGTCGTCCATACATAGCTCGCCTAAGATCCAACAGGGAGGTGTATTTACTTTTTGGGTTTTAGATATTCGATTGAACCTAAATTAAAACAACGGACACTTTTGAGAATTCGGAAAAAATCAAATGACTTTCGGATTTTGAGGTTATAGTTACGTCAATAAAAACATTCAGTATGTAGCAATAACTTAGCATTTATTACTAAATGTAAGTAGGATCCTACGTACTTACATTGGATTATAAATTGTAGGTAACGTTTTATTGCCATACTGCTAGGTCAGTCATAATACTCTGAACTACTGTTTCGAAAACAGCTCTGCTGCTATAATTCTCGTCATATCCCGCTGATGCAACCAACGCAAACGCAGATCGAGCACAGAATGCGCGCGCCAAGTGACATTACTATCAAATGTCAAATGTTGTCATCTGTCAATTCATCAACTGTCAGTGTAGATATTATTGCTCGTTTCAAACAGCGCTTTCAATCGAGTTTTTTGATAAGCCGTATTATGGTTCCGCGACATCATAGCGGACTGTTTGTAACTAAAAATCATTATCGTATATCAAGTGTTGAGAATACTGACGCTTGTCTGTGTCAAACTCTTATTAAGAGTGCTGTTACAAAGACTTGGCTCTATGATCTATAATATCTTTGCCTATTAAAAACCTCAAATTGAACCAAAAAATAATAACACCGAGGATTATGACAAAAGTGAATATTTTTAAAATGTTTTCGAAATTAAAAAGTGTCCGTTCTATTGAAATATTTGTAATGTATATTATTAAAAGAACTAGTAATTATAGTAAATATTTCATGCCTGTTGGTTCATAGGCCATTTTTTTTAATGTCCTTTTCTTTGTTTTTTGCAATTTGCAAGTCAGTATTAAGGCTGTATGTTCGCATTTTGATCAACATACAACCTAATACTGACTTGCAAATTTCAAAACAGGTAAGAAAATTATAATTTCATGGGCTACTCTGGCACTGTCGCCTTAAACGGAGTTTGACCTCGAATACGGAGAACTAGAAAATATAACGCATGTTTTTGTAAAATAAAGTTCAGCTATCCGATGTGTATGATCCCCAAAGTCTCACGTTGCATTACCTTCTCAGGTATTGCAACCTCGAAATAAAGATTTAATAAAATATGTAAAGATGTGAAGTCAGAAAGATGAAGCTAGTCGCCCATTCCAAAGCGTAGCAGATTCTTATGGAGAAGAATGGGCAAGAAACTCCATGGACACTCTTTTAAATCAACCCTACCTGGTTGATATTCTAAGCGCTTCCAAATGTCTTTTATAATGCGCACTGCCAAAGAGTGGAACTCACTACCTGCGTCTGTGTTTCCGAGCGCATACAACCCTAATCTCTTCAAAGTGAGAGTGAACAGGCTTCTTCTGGGTAAGCTCTCTCCATCGTCGACTTTATCTCTGTCACCTCTGACCTAGACTAGAGTCAAGAGCAAACCCATCTCAAATAAAAAAATATTATTACAAAATATTGGTATTATTATCAAAGTTACGATTACAAATCCGCATCCACAATACGGTGATTATGCTAATATCCTAGTAGGTAAAATAATGCAGGAAGACTCAAGTCCAACATTAATCCAAAACAATAATAATGAACCACAATAACCCACCGAATCCAATTTGCCGAACGCCAAACAATATGAGAGAACAAAAACGTTCGGAACCATAAATCATTGGGCTCTGGCGCCTGGCCACATAAATCAGTGACGTCATCGACCGGTATCGCAGCATCTCGAAACAATTACGGGATGTACAGATTCGTGTCACGATCCCGGCGGCCTGATCGATGCGAATATAGTGTATGAACACGATAAGAATACGAAATTAACCGAAACAGAGATAAAATAAAGTGTTGCAGAAATTGTAGGCAACATAACATTTGAAATCATGATTTAAGAAATTATTGTTATAGTTAAGATAGAACGAAACATACTATGATTTAAATTCCCAAATAAAAAAATAAATAAAAAAAGTTTCAAGCAATTTATTCAATTTTTAAAGCAAACTAAATTCAAAAGTGATGCGAAACAATTTTTTGTCTTCGTTTTCATTTGTTTTTCAGACAAAAGGGTGTCCAATGTCTTGTTTGTTCTATATTTTATGCTGAAAGTGTACATGCTGTATATTGTCAGCTGTTTATCGCGACTCACACGCGTTGTGAATATTATAAGATTTGGCGAAGGAAAAGCATTGGGGAGTAAAAAATAGATGTTAAGTTTTTATAAAACATTTTCCAAAAGTTTTTTTCTTAAATCTCCCAAGAAAAACAGCGATAGACTATAGCGAACGAAAACGAGCTGATTCCTAAAGCATCATCATTCTCCTGCCCTCGGATGCAAGGTTACAAAGACCTCGAAACTTTCGATTCTGATATAGGCGCCGATTCACAAACTAAACTTAATTTAGGCTATTGCTAACTTTTTCTCTCTAATAAAACAAGAAAGAGACGGACGTAAATTAAAGCTGTCAAATTTAGTTAATACTTATGTTTCCATACAAATTTAGATGACACGTAAACACATGTCGGCTAAAAACACGATGAAGCGCAAGGCGTAAACTAGTTTAACTTAGTTCATAGCTATAGCCGTCCTTTTCTCGCGCGGCCTGTTAGTAAAAGATAGCGATTCTCAAATTTTAGTTTAGTTATTGAACAAGAAAATCGGCACCACTGTCAGCTTTTTAAAGTATAAAGGGTCAAATTAAATTAGCTAGCGAAACTCCGCTCTCGAAATATCTAAACATGATAAAACCAAAAATAAATAAATTTGATGATGTTTTTTTGGGATAATCAACCACCGCGCACTGCACCCTCTGTACGTATAGTATAGAACTCATTTAAAATATCAGTTTAAAATCATTTTTTTTGTGTAAACTTCTCAGACATGATGTGTATCGCTATATCAACATGATATAACAGAGTTTATCAATTGACAATTCAAGTAACAACACTGCAGCTGCAGCGGCCACTGACCCTAAAAAAATCATTAAATCTTTTTATTTTTTCGTGTTTACATATTCATAACCCTTTATACCCTTAAAAGCTGTGAATACACTAACACAAATGAATTACGTAGGATCATTCGCTGTGGAGATCATCACAGGATTTAGTCAAATTGTAATAAGGCTAAAATAAATTGATGGGCGGTAAAGGTCTTGTTCCTTTAATCATCAAAAATTTCATTATGTACAGTAATACGATGAAATTTTTGAAGATCGAAATAAACGAGATCAATTAAATCCCTATCCTAAAAATGTATAACATTTAAACTTCATAACCGCATATGGCCAATAAATTATTTAATCGATCTAAAAAAAAATAAAGAGGCATCGCACATAAAAGTTTCTTCTAGTTTTTTAATTTTTTTTCATCAAAATGATATAAAGCATTTTTCCTTCTATGTTTTTATTTTGATTTGGTATTTAAAATAATTTTCCCCTCGAATTTTTATGGAGATTTGGTGAATGAATTAATTTATCCTTCCAAGATTTTCTTTCTCGATGGCCTATGAAGTGTTTTTCTCTACTTACTCTTAATGTCATTTAAATGAAACGGCACTTTTTTCTTAAATTATTGACCTTAATTCATTTAAATTAAATACAAAATAAAAACCATAAAAAAACTTGATCTACTCACAAATTTTCAAAATAATACAATAACATATAAGAAAGTTATAATCTTTCACAAAAAAAAAACTTTAAATAGCTCTGCTGAACAATTGGCCAAATGGCGCTACATTTTGTTTTTCCTTTCCAACATGGATGTATAATCTGGTGGTTGTATATCCGGATATATAGGTATTTAATATCTCCGACCAGCAATGTTTAATATAATTTGCAGGTAATAATGGCAAGTTTTTATGAGTCTAGTGACCATTCTGCACTATTTTATATTGTGAAGAGCCAACTCCTTAGTTTTTTTTTTTTTTGTAACTGCAGTTTTTTTTTAGTAGTGATTGGCATCCTCACTTGGCAACACTTGTTGTACAGCATTAATGGCTACCATCTCGTAGGCGGTTTAAAAACGTTTATTCGGAGGTTCAACTTTGATTTATGTAACTCAAAGAATTTTATATAATTATGTAGTTTGGGTTTTATTCGGTAACAAGCCATACACCACAGGAACGACGTAATCTGTTTCATTGTTTGACCCCAAATCTAAATGTACAGTATATAATTAATAAAACGAGGGTGGAGCAGTGTTACGTCCCATCGCCCAAATAAACATCATAATTGCCAGTTTCTTTTAATTGTCTGGCTGCGACTGAACAAAAACATTTGAATTTTTTCTTCTGTTCCGTCGTCGCAACATAAACAAATTTTGCCCGAAATTTCCGGAATTTAAATTTCTGATAGTTCAGTAAAAGATAATTATTTATTGGATCACAGATGGCATTTTCGCCGTTTGTACAATCCACCCTCAACACTTTTGAAATCTGATAAAGCATCGACGTAAGATCTACAATTCTCTTTCAATGAGTCAGTGTTTTTCATAGATGCTTGCTATGCTTGTATAGATCCGAAGTCTTCACACACCTCTTATTTTAAAGCACTCAAAGAAAGATAAACGTCATTTTTCATTTTATTTGAAGTTAAAATATGCTGAGACATCCGTAACACCTTGTTGATGGTTACAGATGCACTGCACTCTGTACTCTCGACGATGTGTCGCGAGATCAGAGTGCAGAGAGCAAAATAACGACAGGAAACTAATCGAGTATCTACACTTAAATAGCCATTTTATGCAAGTGGCCAATACCTAAAAAGACGCGATTACAAAAGCAGTTTATGTGTCGACGTGTAGTTATTTGGGCATTTTATGCGTCGACATTTTTATATTTCGGCTTGAATAAACTAAGACATTGGAAGACCTCGACGATATTATTTTTTTGAATTAGACATTTTTATACCTAGTAATTTATTTCTATACACTGATTCACCCTGCCCCTACGGTCCTTTGGTTGTCCTACAGCTGCAGCCTGCAAGCAAAATTGTTTTCACCTTGGAAAGGGCTGGCGTTTGTTGATAGTACGTATTACGCTTTGGAATGGAATAGGCTACTAGCTTCATTTCTTACTGACTTGATATATATATATATATATATATATTACTTCACTGGGCTAATATGGAACAAATGGATATAGCAGATAGTTACAGAGACCTTTTAAATGATTAGCATCCCGCTGCACCTTTAAGGAACTAAGCAGTCAATTCGATCTACCTAGCCTTTTCCCAACTATGTCGGGGTCGGCTTCCAGTCTAACCGGATGCAGCTGAATACCAGTATTTTACATGGAGCGACTGCCTATCTGACCTCCACAACCCAGTTACTGGGTAATACGATACCCCTTGGTAAGACTGGTTGTCAGACTTTCGGGCTTCTGACGACCCGTAACGACTGTCAAAGATCTAGAATGACAGCCGGGACCAACGGCTTAACGTGCTTTCCGAGGCACGGAGGAGTCTCGGTATGTAAAGATGGTCACCCATACACAGACCAACCTCAGTAAGCGTAGCTTAACCTGATGGATCGACCCGTGCGGCTGTTATTACTTAGCCACGAGCTCCTCTGACCTCCTATAGACCATATTCGACAAAAGCCATGCACCAACTACTATAACATTACCTATGTTGGGCATTTTTCCGATTGGATTTTTATAGTTGGACAATTATCAAGAACTCCACGACCTCATTCCACCGGCCCCTTCTACCGTCGGCATAGATATCCGGAGACATGCCTTCATTGCGGAATAGTAAGGAGTCCTAGTGCCACCACTTATCTCCCACCCAAATAATTACAACATTAACAAATAGTGTACTTACGACACACACATGTCATTTGTCTTCATGTTGAAGGTATTAGACCTATTTTTACATATATTGGGTTGGCTAATAAGTAATGAGCGACATACAACTATTTTATTTGTATTTATTTATTAAATGAATAATGATTAATCATTAATAATATATTCACTGTAGTTTTCTACTACCATTCGCCATCGATCTGGCAAAGAGTGAATGGCGTCCGCATATAACTTCGTTGGTTTTGAATTGCAGAAGTCATCTATGTATTGTTTCAAGTGTGGTTCATCGTCAAAGCTTTTTTCCCGTAAATTATTACTAAGTGATCGGAACAAGCTGAAATCAGTTGGTGCTAAGTCCGGCGAATATGGAGGGTGGGGTATTATTTCCCAATTAAGCTCCAATAGTTTTAGCCTGGTACTGTTAGCAATATGTGGCCGGGCATTGTCGTGCAGGAAAAATATTTTGTCGTGTTGTGGACGTTTGCGATGGTGTCAAGCTTCAGTTTTTCGAGTTGATCACAATATACTGTTGCTGTAATCGTAGTATTAGTAGAAAGGAATTCCTAGCTTATTACTCCATGTATATCCCACCAGACAGAAAGCATTACCTTGCGAGGATGAAGATCACTTTTTGACGTTCGTTTTCCCTGTTCTTTACATCCCAGCCACTGGCGCTTGCGTGTGTGATTAACATAGAGAACCCACTTTTCATCTCCAGTGACAAGATGATCTAACCAATTAAATGTGCGGCGGAAAGATAAAAGTTGTACACAAATCTCAGCTCGGTAGGTCAGCTGATCTTTACTTAATTGATGGGGTACCCAAACACTATATTTGCAAGTCTTTCCCAAACCATGTAAATGATTTTCTATGATGCCATGAGAGCACTCGAGCTGAACAGCCAAATCGCGTGTAGTTCTTCGAGGATCTTCTTCGATTAATAGTTTTAATTTATCGATATCTATTTCCACGGGGCGCCCAGACCTTGGTTGATCGGTTAAGGAAAAATCGTTATTGCGGAACCGTTGGAACCAGCGCTTTGCTGTTGCTTCGGAGACTGCATCGTGAGCTATCCTTTGACATATATTACGTGTAGCTTCTGCAGCAGAATGCCCAAATTGAAACTCATATAATAAACAATGTCTTACGTGGGTTTTAATATCACTCATTTCTTTGTGAACTTTAACGCACTAACAGCCAAACTATCAATAACGCGCATGAGCGCGACTCGCTCTTTATATACCCTCTCCTACAGAACGTTCTCGAACCTTTCCGAAAATTCTAGAAATTATAAACTAAAACGTTCATTACTTATTAGCCAACCCGATAATTACTACACAACTCGGCATTTTGGTTTTTTACGCATCAATACGCACTGTACGCAGTTGCAAAGCGACTGAATGAAGCGTACAGCCGCCGTTCGAACATAATACCAATTTTATAATATCGAGGCGCCACGTGCCACGCCCCCAAGGCATATCCCTCGATATCCGTGACCATCGGACATCTAGCCGCACTGCAAGTTACCATCCCTAACTTGGTGATATTCCACCAATTCGCACTAAGCGTTTCCAAATGTCAATAATGCGCACAGCAAAAGAGTGGAACTCTCTACCTGCGTCTGTGTTTCCGAACGCATAGAACCCTAATCTCTTCAAAGTGAGAGTGAACAGGCTTCTTCTGGATAAGTTCACTCCATCATCGACTTTGACTCTGTCACATCCGACCTAGACTAGAGTCAAGAGCAAACCCATCTTGGACATTTTACTTTTTGGACATTAGTCGTGCAAAGGTTGATAACCATCACGTCTTCACCAGCTAATATAATTTGAGCCTGTAGTATGACAAGCTTTATCTAGGAAATTGGCCTAGATACTAGTTGAAGAAAACATTTAATTACATACATAACAAGACGGCTGTATTCCCCGAAGAGTTGGGCAGAAGTGTACCTATAGTACACTCACATTTCACCAGTTATGTTTAAATCCCATGTAATAGGAGGCGAGCCTGTTGCCATCACCCGGACACAAGTCCAGACTCCGAACAGCTACTGAGAAATTCCTGATGGGTTTGCTCGTCCTGGGAATCGAACTCAGGACGCCATACTCAGCAGTAGCGCTTAGTGTTGCACTTCAAAATGTCCCATACAAAATGATTGAATGTCCCAACACCTCAAAAAAATATTTTGTACCGCTTCACTGTGACATACAAATGAATGAATCTCGAGCTGGCGAGTGAATGAGTGGTGACGCCTGACGATGCTGACGCGATATGAGGAGGGAGCGAGTGAAAGCAAAGCAAGCGATTGTCGTTGTCGGTCGAATTCGAATGTCGTCCTATCTTCTGTTGCAGTCGCACTTCTAGCTCGCGAACGAAGTCGCGACTCATTGAATGTGTGCGGGCTGGAGAGTAGACTCTAAAGAAGTAGTTGAGTACTTCTCGTAGGACGATTGAATGAAGTGTAAGTGTAATTTGTCTGATGGTGTCGTGTAGGTTCGGTCAATCGGTCGGTCGACGAACGGACGAATGAATTAATTATCATTCAAATTCACGTCGTAAGCTATTTACTTTATTTTAGGCACAAGTATTCGTTATACTTCTCAACTACGATGCGTTTATTGTAGTCATACATGTCCCAGTAATATGATATTCTTCCATATTAATCCTCATACTTCTAAGCTCAGCTCAGAGCTTGGTATATAGGTATGTTTTGTGTTAATTAGTTCTAGTTCAAATGAGGTGGGACAATGTCACATTATTGGTTGTTTTTATGAGTTTGTATGAGTAACACTAGTAGCGCTTACGACCACTAGACCAACGAAGCAGGAATTAATTTAGATTACATAAAACTAGATTCTGATTAAAAACACGAAGGTCACACGATCTGCCTAGCCTTTTCCCAATTATGTTGGGGTCGGCTTCCAGTCTAACCAGATGCAGCTGAATACCAGTAATTTACTTGGAGCGACTGCCTATCTGACCTCCAGAACCCAATTACTGGGTAACACGATATCCCTCGGTAAGACTGGTTATTAGATTTTCGGGCTTCGACTGTCAAAGATCCAAGAATGACAGCCGGAACCAACGGCTTGCCGTGCTTTCTGAGGCACGGAGGGGTCTCGGTATGTAATACCCATCCACGGATCGATCGTGGCAAGCGTAGCTCAACCTAATCGATCGACCTGTTATTACTTAGCCACGAAAAGGTGCGATACATAAAAAAGAAAAGGAATAAAACAAACGGAATATAGTTAAAGTACGATCTACAGCTTTTAAAGTTTTATTGCTTGATCTACAATGGCAGTACGGAGAAGTAGAAGGCTTTTAGATAACATGAGGACTGACGCAGAGTGCCGCGACTTTTGTATAGGCGACACTAGAACAAGGCTTCAGATCATAGTCAAGGAGACGACCGACAAGTGTCTATTTTATTAACCGACGAAAAAAAGGAGCTATTTCTCAAGTTAAGGCGTATATATACAGGGTTATTGGTAAAACACCAGCAACCTCTTAAGGGGTCATTGTACTCATAATTACGAACAACTTTTACTATGGGACCAAATCTGAAATCGTGAATAAAAAATCAGCTTCAGTACATTTTGACGAATTATGCTAACCGAATCTAATTTTTCGTGATTTCAGGTTTGGTCCCATAGTAAAAGTTGTTCATAATGATGAGCACAATGACCCCTTAAGAGGTTGTTGGTGTTTTACCAATAACCCTGTATTTTTTTTTATGTATGACCACGTATAACTTTTTACAAAATAGTCCGATTTAAATGTCTCTAGTTTTATTCGGGAGGGTTATACCTCGAAATTGGTCTCATCAAATCTATTAACTTTGCTTGGGTAGTTTTGAGTTAGCTTCAATAATACTTATTTTTCTCACTTACTCTATTTGGATGATGTTCTAATTTATTTTGCAGGTATTCGAATTTGTGTGGGGTAGGTATGAAAAACATTATACTCCTTTTTTGGGCAGTCGATTAAAAATAAAATCATTTTTACTAAAAAGAAACAACCGACTTCCAAGAAAAATAACTATAATTTCGGAAGTCGGTGGCAAAAAAAAATTGAAAATTATTTGATTCATTGTGAAGGGATTAAGTCCAAGAGATATATATTTTTAAATCATATTTAGAATAGTTAATCTAGCAAAGATATTTTTTATTAAAAAAACACACGGACTAGGGTATTAAAATAAAATAGGCGATCACTCGTTATAGTTCTAGAGCTAATTAAAAAACTCCATCTCGATACGATATTTTTTTCGGCAGTTTTTATGCTTCAGACATCCGGATGTCTAAGTGTTTTTTATTTTTCAAACTGTATTTTTCTTCAAAGTGGCAGAACAAACGTTTATAAAAAAAACATAAAATGAGTTTCTCATCTTAACATACGTCTACTTATATTGTATTATTCTATGGATGAAATATTAACGTAATATCACAGTCTAAAAATCATACAGTCGTCTAACGAAGACGTCTAGACAGGACAATCTTGCGGGGTGTGAGGGGCGAGACGCGGGTAAGCCGATCCCGAACTGCGAACAAAACGATGTCAGTAGTTCGGGATACGTCATTCAGGGCCGACAAGTGTTTATTTTTTATTTAAAATGGTGCATGCAAAGTGTGCTGTGAGTGATTGCAAGTCTTCATCTTACATAAATAAAGATCTGCGGTTTCATCAGCTTCCACGCACAGAAGTAAGGTAAATAAATCTGTTTTGTTATTGTAGAGTACATAAATAATTTTATTTGTAATGTCGTGCCACGTTGATAACGCTAATAAAATGGTCGACCGGCGCACGGTAAAAAAAAATGTTAATAGGTTATCGCACATGGCTTCCATCTGTTTGGAAATCCTACTAATATTATAAATGTGAAAGTGTTTGTTTGTATGTTCCGTGTCAAGATGGTGGACTTTTTTATTATTTACTAAGGGTGAATTTCGAGATGGTAGACCTAATTTTGTAATAGATATCAGTACTTATACTGACCAATGATAATGACGTCATGAATCTGACGCCATATTGTAGTGGTGAGATGAAATATGGCATCGATTTATTGACATCATTAGCAATTACTGTTATAATTTTTGAAATATTTCTTTTTCATTGACTACACTTACGAGTACTTAAGCTAATTAAAACGATGATAAAGAGATTTAAAAACAACTGTCACGGCCAAAATTCAAGCCGTGGCCTTTGCCGAACCGTGATGTTACACTGACAACTGAGTTATTTATTTATTTAAAAACTTCACTTAAACAAGATTACAGTACAGTAAGTGTCACAGTAATTATCAAGTCTGCATTAGTTCAGTTTTTTAATCTCTTTGTATACGCCTCATCTGCTTTTTTATTGTCATACTCAACTCCTTAATAATAGTATGCAGTAAAAAGCGGGTTAAAAATTGTTTTCATTATTATATCAATGTGTAATATTGTTTTATTATGATACTACTATCAGTATTGATCTGCAATAAATAAATAATTTTGTAAATATTGTTTATTTGTGACAACCCCGGCCGATGCGTTACTGTCTAGACGATGTCGGCATTTTACACAAGATCAAAGGCGTCGTCCTACTGTATGATTTTTATACTGTGGTAATATAGTCATTTTAAGGCCAGCAAATTGCTTGGTCTTAACGTGTTAAGAGTAGAGTACTACCTCAAAAGCTTCGCGTTATGAGGCGTGCTATATAGAATACAATAAAGATTATGAATATACCTATATATACCTATGTGTATATGCCAAACCAAAGACGCCGACTTCCGAAATCAAAGTTTTATTTCACTTTGCAGTGTTCTTTTTTGGAAGTCGGTTTTTTTTGTGTAAACGTTCTTCCAATTTGATATTTATAGAATAGGAAAATGTCGTGAGCAAAGTTTTGAGTATGAATTTGAAGGGTTATTAGAGTAGGGGAAAGCCAAAGAAACGATTGATAGACTGTGTGAAAAATAATATAGCTAGAAAGGGAGATACTACTGAGATGACGGACTGGTAGAGAAATATGGAAGAAAACGACAAGTTAGTAGACCGAAAACGACAAGAGAATGATGATGATGATGATAGGTGTAATCTTGTAATGCTGGTGCAAGGATAGGTCTACTATGACTGATCGTAGTGACTTTGTCAAAATCACAGCGGCTAGCTACAAATGTAAAGAATTAAGGAGAAGACTTTTTCAACCTCATGACAAAGTCAATAAAACAAAATAGGTATTATAGGAAAACCAGACAGTATTTATTACACAATTCAATCTATTATTATTATAGCTTTGACAAATCTCGGGACCCCAGAGTCCTGGACCTTGCGAAGGCGTACGAGGGGCCGAAGCCGACACGCAGAGGCCGCTTAGACAATTTAAAATGATGAAGAGGCACCAACTGACGATTATCCCTGTATGCACTATGCAAGTGCTCCCAAGGACAACCCCCGGTTGGTGGTATTACAGAACGTGAAAACAAAACATATTGGGCTATAGGTTTGAGTGGCTAAAGTGGGTTGGGTCACTTGAACTATGGAAGAACTAGGTCCCCTGCCTGACCAATGTTATATAATTATACATGCATAAAATGACAGGGTTTGATTTGCACACTCAATAACGGGCCCCTGGAAACAGTCGCTAGTACATAGTGACGTAGCCACAAGGGGCAACATTTCCTGAGGTGCTTGAAGAGTAGAGAGGTATTCCACGGCTTTCAGGACAATCCTGGAAGTACGGTCAAGATCCCTACCATCATCCTACTGGAATACTTCCTACCTCTGAATACATTTGTTCTTGCGAATCTCCACTCAAGCCAGCCAATAAAGGCAAGAAAGAGGTGGGGGTTCTGTTTCTCAACAGTGTTAACTCCAGCCGGCCAATAAAGGCAAGCCAGGGGTGAAGAACAAGAATTCTGCCGAGAGATAGGGTCCGTGGGGTCGCTACTGCCAAACAGCTCGCCACATGCTGCCCTGCGGGTTTGTGTATCTCCGTTGGTCTGGCTCCTCACCCTAGACCTGTTCCGGCAAATAAAACTCTACTGGCACAGACCTAAAGTTCGGAACGCGCTAGCCTGATACAACAACGTAGAGATACGGCGGTGGTTGTTATTATTATTTATATGCAAACTATTTGCTGCCAAAAGTAGCTAGGTTTTTCATGGTAACTAATATTATAAACTAGCTGTTGCCTGCGACTTCGTCTGCGAATCCAGGATGAGTAGTAGCCTATGTCCTTCTCCGGGTCATGGTTTACCCAAGTGCCAAATTTCATCCAAATCCGTTCAGCCGTTTTAGCGTGAAAGCGTAATCAACAAACATACAAACACACTTTCGCATTTATAATATTAGTTAAAATAGTTAGGAGGATGAAAAACCGGTCCACCTAGACTCATAAAATGTATTAGGTGCTTAAATAAAAAAAAAAATCTCTTAACACACTACTAAAGTTTCTACAATAATATTATTCAATCATGATTCTAGACACGTGGCGCCATCTATATTATCATAAGAACGTTATTGTTGTTTTCCTCGGGAACAGTACTTTTTTCGGGGTGAAAGATAGCCTGTGTCCGTGTCTGTACACCTAACAACGTATATGCTAAATTTCAGAATAATCGGTTCAGTGGTTTAGGCGTGAAACGGTAACAAACAAACCAACTTACTTTCGCATTTATGAGTTAGGATGCGAAAGTGAGTTCGTTTGTTTGTTTGTTACGCTTTCATGTTAAAATGGCTGAACGGATTTGGCTAAGTTACGGCAAAGCTAATATACTAGCTTTTGTCCGCGGCTTCGCCTGCGTGGATGTCGGGAATTATCCCACGGGAACGTACCTACTACCGAGATAAAAGTATCCTATGCCTAATCCAGGTCATGGTCTACCCATTTCATCCAAATCTCTTTAGCCTTTATTACGTGAAAGTGTAAAAAACAAGCAACAAACTCACTTTCCCATTTATCATATTAGTTAGGATAGGATTTTGATTTTGACTATTCGAAATCTAATATATTGAGTATCTGGTATTCTGAGATCGAGCCGAAAAGTTCTTCTAAGTACTACAAGCAGAGGCCTACAAGGTTAAGGTTCTATGTGAAATAAAAACCTCCAAAATGTGATTATATCTTAGTAGGGTCATGTATTGTACCTATGGACATTTCAGACTATCTCCAAAATGGCCTCACACTGCACACAACACCGATAGCGTCTCGCCACTCGACGCGCACACATGGGGCTTAAACATAACTGGCGAAATGTGGGTGTACGACAGGTACACCTCTGCCTAACCCTTCGAGGATTACAAGCGTGATGTTATGTTATGTATAAATAAAATATGTATCACCATATTTTATTTCAACACCGAGCTTTTCCGGAGATTTCATACTTGAAAGACCGTATGTTCGTTGTAATTGTAATGTACGAGTAAATATGCCAACATATTTAAAATGTACAGTATTTTTAACCGACTTCAAAAAATGTTTGTATGTCCACGATTTTCTCAAAAACTAACGAACCAATTTTAATGATTCTTTCACTTACGTGACCTACATACTTTCAGGAAGGTTTTAATATATAATATATTAGGTAATTATTCTTATGTGCGAAGTTATATGCATAAATGTACTGCACCTTCGGCATTTCTATGCGAATGTTGATGATTATTTTTCTTTTCGTTCGTCTTGGGCTTATGTAATTGTATATTCAAATAAAAATGTAAAAATAAATATACTTTAAAAAAGTAAAAACCGACTTCAGAAACCAAAAACGATTAAAATAACTTTAATAAAAAACTTAAGAACTTCTGAAGTCAAATATGTCGCATAAATGGCCGTATTTTATTATTGCGTTGCCTTAGAAGATTGATTTTTTGAGAGCTTCAAGGGATTATAGACCTACGTATTTGATATTAATTTCAATTTGATACCTCAGCGTGTTCCTGAGAAAAAGGGTCTTGACAGATTGACAGACGGACAACGAAGTGATCTTATAAGGATTCCGTTTTTTTCCTTTTGAGGTACCTACGGAACCCTAAAAAATAAGAACAGTAATTTTTAATACCTAAGTCATTTAAAATTACCGGACTTTAAATGTTCAAAGTACTTAATTTTGTTTAATCTAGTGGTAAAAAATAGTGAGTTTATATGTATGGGGGTAATCTGACGAACTAGGTACTGATCCGATTCCAAAGATTCTTCACTAATAGGAAGCTAAAGTATTGCCGAGTGTCATAGGATATATTTTTTGCAAAAACAAGAAATTCCACACGGACGAAGTGTCGGGCAAAAACTAGTCTAGTTTATAATTCCAGCAAATGCTAATTAGAAAACTAATCACCCGACTAAAATGAACTTGCACACATACTGCCGCTTCAGAATGAATAGCACCACTTAACCAATAGATAGATAAATCAATTAACTTTCGCGGCTTAGTTGGAACATAAAGCGAGCATTCAGTGCGCTAGCTCCGGGCCTAAGTCACATAATAAATACCTATATAAGAGAGCGGGAGGGCCGATCCTCGCGACGTATTCGCGCTGCACCAAGCCAAATAGAATTTTTGGCAGAACTGCTAAAGAGTTGATAATACCACCATTAAAAATATTTTATACGATTCCAAATAATACAGTAACTCTCTGTGAAGTAGCTCGTCTGACACAACTCCATGGAGTTTCTAACCCGTTCTTCTCCATAGGTACTATCGACAAAACGGACTCTTTTACATCTTAAAGTTGCTTTTTGTATACACTGATTCACCCTGCCCCAACGGTCCTTTGGTTGTCCTACAGCTGCAGCCTGCAAGCAAAATTGTTTTCATATTGGAAAGGGCTGGCGTTTGTTGATAGTACGTATTACGCTTTGGAATGGAATAGGCTACTAGCTTCATTTCTTACTGACTTGATATATATATATATATAGATATATATATATATATATATATATATATATATATATATATATATATATATATATATATATATATATATATATATATATATATATATATAGATATATATATATATATATATATATATATATTCCATTACTTCACTGGGCTGATATGGAACAAATGGATATAGCTGATAGAGTTACAGAGACCTTTTAAATGATTATCATCCCGCTGTACCTTTAAGGAACTAAGCAGTCAATTCGATCTGCCTAGCCTTTTCCCAACTATGTTGGGGTCGGCTTCCAGTCTAACCGGATGCAGCTGAATACCAGTATTTTACATGGAGCGACTGCCTATCTGACCTCCACAACCCAGTTACTGGGTAATACGACACCCTTGGTAAGACTGGTTGTCAGACTTTCGGGCTTCTGACGACCCGTAACGACTGTCAAAGATCCACGAATGACAGCCGAGACCAACGGCTTAACGTGCTTTCCGAGGCACGGAGGAGTCTCGGTATGAAAAGATGGTCTTACCCGTCCACGGACCAACCCCGGCAAGCGTAGCTTAACCTTATGGATCGACTAGTGTGGCTGTTATTACTTAGCCACGAGCTATAGCTAGAGGAACTAAGCAGTCAATTATGACATTAATATAAGAACGGCTAGTTTAGTCAACTTTTAACAAAGCAAATAGCTTAAAGGTACGGCGACTGCTTTGCAGACCTAAGTTCGGTTCCCAACTAATATTTCTTCTTTTTTAGGGTTCCTTACCTCAAAAGGAAAAAAAACGGAACCCTTATAGGATCACTTCGCTGTCCGTGTGTCTTTCTTTCATACTGTATGTCTTTCTGTCAAGACCCTTTTTCTCAGGAATGCGTGTTCATATGAAGTTGAAATTAATATCAAATACGGAGGTCTATGGAGTCTTGGAGCTCTCAAAAACTCAAGCTTCTAAGTCAACGCATTAAAAAGAAATACGGCTATTTATGCGACAGGCCAGTTTGCGACGTTGGTTAAGGTATCACCTATCATGCCGCAGGTCGTGGGTTCGATATCCATCCAGGACAAACATTTGTGTGCATGAACCTGTCTGTTTGTCCTGAGTGTAGGTGTATATAATATGTATGTATTTACAAAAAAAAAAGTAGTATATACACATGATATCAGTTATCTGGTTTCCATAGTCCAAGCTCAGCTTAATTTGGGATCAGATGACCGTGTGTAAATAATGTCCCAGGTTAGTATATTATTATAATATTTTGACACTCGCAAGTTCTCACAGCACAAGTAAAGGAAAAAGTCCGAAAATAGTTATTTTGTAATATGCAGTTGGAGAATAGACCGTGACGTAGGTATTACAATTAATGGCAGAACATGTTTTTCAACTACAATGTAAAGATGGTCACCCATCCACGGACCAACAGCAGACCGAAGCTATTTGTTAATAATATTAATTATAATCTAGTAGCTTTTGCCCGAATCTTCACCCACGTAGCGATCGGAATTTTTCCCAAGGGAAGATACTACCGAGATAAAAATTATCCTATGACCTTATTCAGGTCATGGTCTATCCATGTGCCATCGAAATCCGTTCAGACGTTTTAGCGTGAAAGCGTTACAAACAAACAAACAAACTCACTTTCGCATTTGTAATATTAGTTAAGATAGGATTGCAAAGACTTTGTCTAAAAGTTCTTAAAGCTAGGTGTTCCAATTAAAAATTACAACAATAAACTAATTTATATTAAAACGGAAAATAAATTAATAATTAATATCTGTTCAATGATTTATTAAAGTTACCTTTATTAAGAATTTGTTCCTAATTAAATTCATTGTAAAGTACAGCTGAGAGACTTAGCAGATAATCTGTGTTTTCTGGAAATGCCTAGCTATACGTATACCCGAGTTGCTTTCGCATGGCAATAACGGTCATTGACCCACTTAAATTTTCTAGCATACTTTATTTAAAAAACTAAAATAAGTCCGTTAACGTCCTCAATCGTGATCTTCAACATAGTGCTATAACGAAAAACCATACATAGTTTATTGTTTGGGTTAATAGGGAAAGGTGTTGGAGAAAGGGCAATGACCGCTAGTGCCATGTTAAAGCGACTCGGGTATAGCAAGAGACGTAGATGACTTCAATATTAAAATATGCTAATACTTTAATGGGTACTGAGTAGATTATTAAACATTAATATTATTTCCTAAGTTTCCCAACTTTTATTGGCGTAGTACTTATTAAAAGTAGAAGGATTTAACCGCTTAGTCTACGTTTAGCTTTTAGTCTTATACCTAACTTACATGAAAACGTTGCTTACGAATACGTTTTGAAGTAATTTGTGGACGTAGGCGATTGAAGGCTGAAGTATATCTATACTCGTAATTTGGATGCCCTTTTCAATTATTAAATATATGTGACACCGCTGTGTTTAAACTCGTGTGACTATCGCTTGTGACGTCTGTTACACTCACCGGCGGCGATTTGAAATAATTAAAATTTTAATGTCTTCCTAGACATAATAGTAGTTTATGAAACTGTTGCATAATGAGGGGTATTATATGCAGTTTCATACACTACTTTATCTACACGCATGCAATAATTAGTTTATTTATTTATTTTTTCCAAAAACTTAGTACTATTTTACAATGGTAATGTGGCAACAATTTCAATAAGTAGTAGTAGTAGTAAGTAAGTTACATATTCAAATGAAAAACCAAAAGTAGCAAAAACTAAACAAACAATAATAGCTCCGAAACCATAGTAACATGGATTACGTTACTATGGTTACGGAGCTATCATCGCTCAACCGCGCATGGGCCCTAGCGCGATCCCCCTATACAATGATAAAAATCGAATTAAAAACTCATTGGTTGATCCGAAGTGTACTTATAGAAAAACGTTATTTTATAGCATTATGTTGTTAAGAAATCTGTATCATAATAACACTTTTTAATTTTGTTTGAGTTGTATGTACAGACGCCAGCAGGTCAACCTACCCGAAACTGTCAGATTTTCCCAATCAACCTTGAACCTTAATATCTTAGCAATAAAGTCGAAAATCTATTAAAGAAATCTGACAGATTGTAGTAGCTTGATGTGCTGGCGTCTGTACATGCATAAAGTCTGTCATTATGGTAAGTACTATTTTTAAATTCATAATCAGAACTTTACAAAATAAGTGTAGTTAAAAGCTATTTAATTTTACAAGATTTCCGTTTAGCCACTTTCAGCATGGGAAATTAAATAATATGGAAAGTATTACCAAGGATTTGAAATAATTACGAAAATAAAGGTCTCACTACAGAAATTATGAATAGATCTATACCCTCCGCTTACAATATTTATCATTCCTACACACAAGAATTGACAATATTCTACATTTGTTTACTGTGGTTTAGCTATCACCAAAAAATATTTCACCCTTCTACCATCGGACATCTACACGCACTGCCAGTTACCATCCCTACCTGGTTGCTATTCCACAAATTCGCACTAAGCGCTTCCAAATGTCTTTTATAATGCGTACAGCAAAGGAATGGAACTCACTAACTGCGTCTGTGTTTCCGAACGCATACAACCCAAATCTCTTCAAAGTGAGAGTGAACCGGCTTCTTCTGGGTAAGCTCACTCCATCGTCGACTTTGTCTCTGTCACCTCTGACCTAGACTAGAGTCAAGAGCAAACCCATCACAAAAAAAAAAAAAATCGAGCAGATGGTATCATCATCTCCACACACATCCCGTGCCATATGCCCGCTGGTTGCATTCGCAATGCGCCGCGCCATTAGATTTACAACGCGCCGACTAGGCGACCTACATACCTATTACATAATGTATCTGCGCCCATATACCGGAGATATGGCCTTATGCAACCTTGGGCCGGGATTTATTGTTTTATAACTATGGAAAACTTTTGCTGGGGTGAAGAATGGTGGTGGATGGAATGAGGTTGGGTTATGGAAAGCCACACGAACCACGTGACATACCTAATGATTTTTTTTATGACTGTGAATCTGAGTATCATATAAAAATTAGAATACATGACTTAATATAAGTCTCTGGTGGATTTGAGTTCTTTTGAAGTGGCATACAAAATATCCTGCAGATTGGGTAGCATAATGTGACAGGTCGCTGAGCTCCCCCCTAAAGTAGGGTTTAACTATACGATGACTATTCCATGCATGCCGTCTATCGAGACAGCTCTACTCACAGCTGCAACGACTCTTTCTTCAAAACGTCCTTCCAGACCTGGCCCTGCATTGTTTGACTCACACATTGTAATAATATATTTTTTGGACTACAAAAGAGACCATGATCTCTGACTTTAATTCGGAATTTCTTCTCAGGGACCAATCAGTGAGAAATGACGGCGCCGTCCGTTTTAAAAATTTGACCAAATTGACTTGTAAAAGTGTCTCTTACAGATTTTGAAGTGAAAACTTCTTTATGCGCATTGAACGATTTTTGGTAGGCGGAAATGTTACGGGTTCGCGTCACCAAGTCAACGTAACATGCTTTGCATAGTTTTACGTTTAAGTTTTCACTTCTGTCGGAAGTTCCCCTGACTGCCAATTCTTTTTCCCATTGTAGATTTTTTAGCAAAGAGCGGGTTGCCTCAAATTTAGGCGATATAAAGGTGATTAAAAGATTATGAAGGAAAGTTTACGGGGAAATAAAAGTAAAAGTTTTAACACCAACATGTCTGCCGAGCTTCGATATCAAGGGGTATCGTGTTTCAAATTTCTTCAAAATATCATTTCTGTATCAATAATCAGTTCATGAAATATTCCTACAATATATTATTTTACTATTATTATGCCTTTTGACTGAGTTATAAGCCATTTTGACAAGTCATGATTGCGATTGTTTTAGTTACGTCAGTCAGTCAGTCTATTATTAAGCGTGCGACATGCAAAGCAGCCAAAAGCCTCGTATTCAAGCAGTCTATAAGTTAACAATGGGGAGGAAAACTAACTTTTTATCACGATAGATGGCGCACAATCGACTGTACGTTGTTTTGATATATTAGCTGTCAAATCGTATGGATTTTTGCAATCTAATAAGTTTAGCTTTCCTATTTTCCGTAATTTTGTCCAAAATGCCACAATGTAGTGTGTTAACTTGTAAAATCAGAGTACATTTGTTTCCTAAAGAAAGTAATGGCAGACAACAATTGGCGGGAATTGACGTTACGTATTAAAAACTTTAAGGCAAGTAGTACTGCACCATTATCTGCTATGCATTTCACAGAAGAGGATTAGATTAGTAATGAAGCCGTCCTTTAGGCTGGGTACTATATCTATAAAACAAAATAATCAAGATTATTATCTAATAAAATAAAATTATTGTCATCAAAATAAAAGTGTCATAAAATATACTATATTAACTAATCTATGTAGTAAAGAATTCTTCTAAAGATTTAATCAACCAATATAGGTACTTAGTTTTCAAAATATTCCTTTATTACCTGTCTGTTAATCATTGGTAAAGGAGTATCTGTATTTATGTCTCTGAATGTATCAGAAGGTGGACATAGGTATGCGGAGTCTTCTTGGATGTCGCAGTCAGCACCAAAGTTTTGGTTTCGACATATAAGTAATTTATAAAACAAAAAATAGGAATAGTCCGTGGCTTATGGAACAAGGCTCACAAACAATCATAACCTTAAATATTTTAAGTGTTTTCCTTTTAATCAAATCGGCCTTTTTGTCGGCAGTTGCAGCGTTCCTTTTACGGAGCTCAACTTTTAGTTGACGCACAGTCATAATCGCGTACATATTATAGTAGAATTACATTTTAAAATCTCATAAATAGCAGTCACACTACTGTCACGAAAGGTAAACAAGGTACGGTCGACTACAGCGACATCTACACACAGCTTTGAGTGTGGCTCCTCATTCAATGACTTTGCTGAATTAAATATGACTGGTCCGAAAAGGGAGTGACGGAATTAGAGCATCAATCTATAATAATTTAGGTGGGAATACAAATCAATTTCAATTGGTCGATGTTCACATTTTATATTCGCAATATTTAGTTTTTTTCCGAAGATAAACGACCGAAACTTAGAACGTTTTCGTACTGTACGTTTAGCGCACGCTGTAGTATGGTTCCCTTTTCTTGAAATTTAAGCCAGTAACGAAAGGAGCTCCGAAAACATACGGTATCTCATAATTTTCCAGTTGTCCAACTGGGCACAAATCCAGCCTCTGGACTGATACTGAGTGAGAAATTACAGATGGAAAAACCAGTAACACTTTTCCCGACCCGGGAATTGAAGCCGGTCCTGGCTTCAATTCCCGGGTCAGCTCAGCAACAGCTTGCAACCAGTGGGCTTAGCATGACCACTTCTCTATCTCTACGAAGAGTAGACAACCTTTTCTATACAAAGTGACATTTCGTTTCTCCGTTTTTGACATCGCACCGTAGAAATCCTTCTACAATTTGTCATTTTGTATTTCGTTTCTAGTGATCTTTGTCTAGGTCCATGGTCCATTTTATTGTAGACTATTTCGGAAGAAATTTATCTAGGTTAGTGAAGACAATTTGATTTTGTAATCGCCATGCTAAAGAGAGTAGAAAACTTAGAAACTCGACGGCCGCAAAGTATATACGGTTATCTACAAAATCATTTCTTTTCCCTTTTTTTTGCTTATAAGTATCTTGAAAACGGTGTGTCCTATCGCAAAAATGATGAAATTTTTTAACCCCCTAAAACTCTACATGAAGGTAATAATTTTTCATATTTTCTATAAAAGTGAAAAAAATCCATATATTTCAAGTTGATAATTGCATCTTCTCCGACGCTACGGGCTCGCCTCTCCAGTTGTATTTATATGCGTGACTTAATATTTGTAAAAATTGATAAATTAACAGAAAAAAAAATCTCTATGACAAAACAAACAATTCTGAGTCGAATTATGTAAAAAAGTGAATTTCGTGAAAGTGCAGTTGACTCTTTCTACTTTGTTGCCGTCGTACTGTCTACACGGTAACGTCATTTTGGTCTAGTCTTCCGTCGACAAGACGCTTCTCTATGGTTCTCGCGCTAAGCCAGCTGTAGACCAAAGAGACAGTCACTCTATTACAGGGGACTTTAATATAACTGCCGAAATGTGGGTGTACTATAGCTACTCACTCTCTGAAATACAGGCGTGTGTTCCTTTTATTATTTTATAAAATTCCATAAGAGACTTTCCTACCGTTGTATTTGGTATTTTACTAATTTCAGCGCAAATATTAACTTCTCGACGTTTTTAGTAACGCATTGCAAACAAAAACAGAGCAAGCATCTATAGTTCACAAGTTTGTATTCAAGCGATATTTTTATGATACCTACAGAGAATATTATGAAAACTTGAACAAGGGATGTCACCCAATTTTTACTGTATTTTATGAAGAGTGGTCTGGTTTAAAAAAAAACTGGCCAAGTGCATGTCGGACTACGCACAATGAAGGGTTCCGTAGTGGGATGAATCCCAAGAACTATCTTAACACTGTAGTTGAAAAACATGTTCTCCCATACATTCCAACTGCAAATGTAAGTTTGTACGCACAATATTGAGAGATTTGCCATGTTGTTTTAAGACCATAGACTTCTTATAAGTTTTCCTGTAATCTATAGCACTAACTATTTTCTGTATTTTAGGCTCAGTATTTTCGGAGATAAGGGGAGAATGGTCAATTTTCATCTACTTTCTTAAATAACTTTAAACTGATTTGTTTGAAAATTATAAAAAAATTTATTTGAGACCCTTACAGTAAGCTTTTTCATTTGATATGTCACACGGTACAGTTTGCAAAACTTTTTTTTTTTGCCCCCTAAAATTGACCCTTTTATCAAAATTCATTTTTTTACGTTACACGTCGGTGTTTGGGTACCAAATTTAACAAATTTCAACTTAATCGGTCAGACACACGAGTGATCCTATAAGGGTTCCCTTTTGTTCCTTTTGAGGTACGGAACCCTAAAAAGTTTAGAATTCGAATTATTTCACACTAGCGACCCGTCCCTGCTTCGCACGATTTTTGCTACTTGACAAAACGTCGAGATTTCTTTATAACTTGTAAGTTTAATTTATATTTTTTTTAAATTAATAGTAAGTACATGTAAATCTTCTCGAATAAATTCTCTAAATAATGTAAACCGCATCAAAATCCGTTGCGTAGTTAAGAAGAATAACGCGGTCACATAGACACACGAAAAGCGACTTTAATTCATTATAATAATGTATAGAAACCATTGGACACGTATGAAACGTCAGAAGCTAGGTGCACGGTTCCAATTGGTCGTTTCCTATGGAGAAGAGCCGGCAAGAAACTCCACCGTTCTTCTTTTAAAAATAATTGGCTTTTACAATATTTTCAAATTACACTGTTATACAGGTTGAAATAGTGTAGGTGGTGATAGCTTTGGTCAAGCTCTCCCAAAATAAAAAATAAAAACATATGTTCCGCAAAATCTTGTACATTTTTAGGGTTCCGTACCAAAATGGTAAAAAGGAGCCCTTATGGTGCGACTCAGTTTGTCTGTCACAGCTGGATATCTCCAGAACTACTAATGCTATCAACTTGAATTTTGGAATAGTTTTAGATGATGTTGCCCAACTATTTTTCAAATAAGAAACATGGATAAGAAAGATGGTATATATTTTTTTGCAACAGGGTCTGAAAGGGGGTCTTTAAAAATTCGCTAGGACATGTGTGGTATCATATGAAAGAATATTGTTTGCACATTCTCAAACATTTTTTAAATTTTTTAGACCACATAGTTTTCGACTTTTGATGAATGTAAAAAAAATACCGTTACCCCCTTATCTCTGAAGTTTACATAGAGAAAAATCTGATAGTATTCTGTGTGATAGAAGTAAAAATAAAACGATGTCTCTAAATAGCACACTTTTTTATATATGATAGTATGGTACCCTCGGTGCGCGAGTCCGACTCGCTCTTGACTGGTTTTTATTTTTTCGTCACCACTCTCAGTATTAACAAAAAATATTTGAGGAAAACTCAAATAATAGTGAATTTATGTTGAATTTATAAGTTTTTTTATGGAGAATCAATGGTATTACGGATAGAGTAACTATTTAATAATATGGTGATGGAAAAAGTTTTTAATAAAAATATTTTATTTACACATGGGAGTGAAAAAAATTACGCATGGCGGTTATTTTGATTTTTTTTTTTTTTTTGAAAATCTTGTACTATCAATACTTAACTCGGAAACTATAAGATTTTGCGGAAAGTAAGTTTTGTTAGTTTGGGCAGGCTTGACCACAGCTATCACCTACAGTATGTTGGTCGATTTCTGGGACACACTGTAGGTATGGTAGGCCTGTCAACATGTACCTACTATGATTGCCTATAATGATCCTAGAGCTGAAAAATCCACTTTTGTAAAGAGAGAACATATTTTTTTGCCTAATAAAATCCCTGATTATGAAAATATACTGTTCAAACTGTTGTCTGTTGTATTAAGTTATGCAAAAAAAAAAAAAAAAATACCACAATCATTACACACCAGTTCACACCAGAATATTTCGTTTATTTTTGTTTTTTTTTTAACCAGACAAAATGTGCGGCAACCCTAACTAATTCATTCATTAATATTAAGAGCAATTATACTGTCGGAGGTAAGACCATTGCTCTACCGCGAGACAAAGGCAGAACTATACAGAACGGATCACTCCGTCTCTCTCTAGCATAGAGCGTTCATAACTCCTGAAGTTTCTAGCGTCTTTAAGTGTTACTATTCATGGCGAAATGCCTATAAAATTGATTGATATTCCAATAAAATTGTTTGGCTGTGCCTCGCATAGTTTCAGTGAGAAATGGGGCCGGGATAGCGGCGGCAGTCACATATTCCTCCTTATCGCAAATATTCCGAAAATTAGGGAAATAATTTTCGAGTTTCAGTACTAAGACTGGTCATGATTTTTGGTTTGTGATGTCGATAGGTGAAGAGCTAGATTTCATTTAGTTGAGTAAGATTATCATGGCTTCTCATTATCTGCCTAGCTTTTTCCTGACGATGTTGGGGTCGACTTCCAGTCTAACCGGATGCAGCTGACTACCAATAATTTATATGGAGCGACTGCCTATCTGACCTCCACAACCCAGTTACTGGGTAACACGATACCCCTTGGTAAGACTGGTTGTCAGACTTTCCTGTCAAAGATCCACGAATGACAGCCGGGACCAACTTAACGTGCTTTCCGAGGCACGGAGGAGTCTCGGTATGAAAAGATGGTCAACCATCCACGAACCGACCTCGGCAAGCGTAGCTTAACCTGATGGATCGACCCGTGCGGCTGTTATTACTTAGCCACGAGCAAAACAACTGCATTCTTGTTATTATTTGGAATGTGCCCAACTAGCTGTAGTGTTTGTAGGGATTAAAACTTGCTGCAATTAGAGCTGGCTGCACTCAGAACGTGCTTTGTGCCATCCCACTGGATTATGGTTAAGAACCTTGTGCTGTGGCTTTACTTACGTTCTCAGACTAAATAAAAAATTTTGGTAGGCGCCGTTTGTTTTCGTGAAAACAGATTGAAATTTTACTACGGTTCCCGATACTGACGTAACCATTGTATAATATCTGCTCGACACTAGACTTCGTTGTATTCCGTATAAAGTAAGCTTTCACTGATGTTTTTCAGTTCTGAGCAGCTATGGCCGATATGGGACGACATCTTAAGATGCCTCAGAAGCATGCGTAGTTCATACAAACGAAATACCAAAATATTTTTTTAAAACAAACATTTTCAAAAGGTAGTGTGTATTTATTCCGATTGGATTACAGAATATCTAGGTTCCCAAACATATATTTTGAAAGGACACTGATTTGAAGACGAGATAATATGAGGAATTTCAAATTTCTTTAGAAATTTATTTTTCTCATATTTCCTGTTTAAATATTTTTTATTTAATATATATTTAGGAACCTAGATATTCTGTAATCCAATCGGAGGTACCTTTAGAATATCTTTGATTTACAAATTATTTTGGTATTTCTTTTGTATGAACTACGAATGCTCCGAGGGCGTTTTAAACATTTTTGCTATTTGCAACAGATTTTCTTACGGTGTCTGACAATGCAAGCTTTCTTTGATTGCGGTTTTTTTTTCATTTTTAAGCAGATTTATGGCCGATATGAGACGACATTTGACATTATTTTGTTATTGTCAACTTCATATTCATTTTTAATCCTATTTTTTCCAATATTTCTATTCCTTCTCTTTAGGGATTGGGAGTTCTTTATCAACTCTTGACAAATACACTAGAATAACTGATTTAGCTAAACACGTTTTTGCGCTATACGAATATTTCGGCATATAGTGAAAAGTAGAGGTTCGCGCGCATGCGCGTGCACTTGCAGTGTGACTTCACACGCAAATTATATCCTTAAAATTGTTATAAATATAAGCTATCTTTTGAATGCTCAACCATTACTCTAGCATTAAAAGTCTCGTAGTTATGAGCGGTTGAAATCTTACATGTTTTTGTCGGTCAGAAATACCACCAGTACACTTGCTGTACACCGAGCGAAAACACATTTGTCATGTCAAAAAACCCAGACATAGCGCTGCGAACAATACTATGAAGCATGTTACAAAACTACACCTCGCTCTGTGCATACACGCTCACATGCGCAAATTTACACTAAACTACACCTCGTTACGTGCCCATCTCTGTCGCGTCCGACCTAGACTAGAGTCAAGATGAGGCCGTGAGGCCTCAGGTCACTGTTGACAGCGTCTGATTTGGTTTTTAATTTAGTCTAAGCCTGCATTCTGATTTTTGGGGATGTCAGCGTCCTGACTTTCACGGAACTGATGGAAAGCTAGAGAGCTTGAAGACTATATTTTTGTTATAGGTACGAGTAGGTTAATCGCAGTTCTGCTGAAGAACATGGACTATGTCGGTGTAATATCTTGTTATTTTTGACTTTATTAAGATACGAGTACAACGTGATAATAATATGTTTATATTATGGAGAGATAGATGCTCATAAATCAATCAAGCTGGCTAGCCGTTTCCCAACTATGTTGGGGTCGGCTTTCAGTCTATCCTCTAATCGATACGGTTGAATACCAGTATTTTACATGGAGCGACTGCCTATCTGACCTCCATGTAACTGGGTATATAATACGATACCCCCTGGTAAGTGGAATTCGTTGCGGTACCTCTTCTTCCCAGCTAAAGCACTAGGAAGTGGTGAAGGGCGGGCGTTTTAGAGGACTGTCTTATGTAATTTTGACGTTCGAAAAGTCCTGATTCTGAGCCTGAATAAATGACTTTTGATTTGATTTGTCTTTCAGGCTTCTGACGACCCGTAATGACTGACAAAGATCCACGAATGACAGCCAGGATCAATGGCTTAACGTGTTTTGTGAGGCACGGAGGAGTCTCGATATGTAAATATGGTCTCCTATCCACGGACCTACCTCGGCAAGCGTAGCTTAACCTGATGGATCGACCTGCTCATGAATACGAATCAGAATTATCAAACGGTATAAATATAATCATTATCAGCAGACCACAGCTGGACATAGGCCTCTAGGCTCACAAACCTTTGAGTCCCTCTCAACTACAAACATCAAAAAAGTCTAAGCAACACGCATCATTTACAGAAACTGCATGTTTTAGTAGTCGATATTTTATTTGTTTCTTTACAAAGTAGATTGGTATACAATAATTTTGTTCTCGAAACATAATACTGGCTGATTTTAAAAATAGAAACTTTTCGATTGTGTTTTGTTTTCATTAAAATAAAAGCTAATTATTTTCCCCGATTTCATGCGTATTCGTTGCTTGATAAATTTGGTATTTATCTCACTTTTAACATTTTGAGATATACAGTTTTTGAAATAATTGAGTGGTGTGTAATTTTTTTATGTCATAGTAGATACAGCGACGCCATTAGACTTCTGATGAAATGCAGAGAGTTGTAGGAATGCTACAAGCGGGAAGAAATCAGTCCCAGAGGAGCGTGATTTGTCGTCTTTGGCAGCGTTAAGTTAATACAGGGGATCCTGCTGAGCAGCACCCAGGACGTGGAAGCAGTACAACTGCTCGACAGGACCGACACATACAACTGACTGCAAGATGTCAGCCGATGTTAACCGCCCGGGCGATAGGTTTAAAGCTACAATTCTCAAGCGGTGTTGTTGTTAGCCACCAAACCGTGAGAATAGGCTGCAAGAATACTTCCTACGAGCACGACACCCAATTATCTGCCCACCTATACGCCATGGGAATCGCGCCCGTCGAAACGAATGGTGGTGGAACACTTGAGATGGACCCAGGAACAATGGGATAAAATTTTATTTGGCGATGAGTCCCGGTTTGGATTTAGGCCTGATACGAGAACGGTCGGTGCGTCCAAGAAGTGCACCCTTACAGTGGCGCCACAGTGATGTATGTGCGGGTATTATGAAGAGCAGACGAACTGAGCTCGTTTTTGTAGATGGCAATATGAACTGAAAATTACGTTAAAGATGTCACCCATTTGCACAAAGTCTTGTCTCAGATTTCACGCTGATGCATGACAATGCGCATTCGAACCCAGCTCGGAGAACCAGAGAGTACTTGGCAATGGAAAACATATTGTCGTGGCCTGCACAATCGCCAGACCTCAATCCCATCAAGTACGCATGGGACATGCTCCAGGGACGTGCTCTAGAGAACCTGGACGGAGTGTCGACAACCCAACAACTGAAAGACTTGTTAAAATTCCATTGGGGGCGATTGCCGCAGGATCAGATAAACAATCTTATAAATTCAATTGAAAATCGTTGTGGGCAAGTTTTAAACAACAGAGGCGGTCACACTTTGTATTGAAGTACCAAATAATAATAAAAAAAATGTCGTTATTTAATTTTGTAAAACATGAAAAGTTTAATTTCGTTTTAACTTTATTTTATACTACGTATGTCACGGTACACATATTGTTAATTATTGTGATTAAATGAACAATTGAATGAAGGATTTTGATGCCTTACTCACTAATGCATCAAAATGCTTAGTTATTATTTATAAAATAAATATAAATATATTACAAAGGTGAAAATCGTTCAAAAGTTCAAAACCCTACATGTTGCTTAGACTTTTTTGATGTGTGTATTTGCAACTAGCTTTGTATTAGCAACAGAGGAGCTCGTGGCTAAGTAATAACAGCCGCACGGGTCAATCCATCAGGTTAAGCTACACTTGCCGGGGTTGGTCCATAGATGGGTGACCATCTTTACATACCGAGCCTCCTTCGTGCCTCGAAAAGCACGTTAAGCCGTTGGTCCCGGCTGTCATTCGTGGATCTTTAGCAGTCGTTACGGGTCGTCAGACGCCCGAAACTCTGACAACTAGTCTTACCAAGGGGTATCGTATTACCCAATAACTGGGTTGTGGAGGTCAGATAGGCAGTCGTTCCATGTAAAATACGGGTATTCAGCTGCATCCAGTTAGACTGGAAGCTGACTCCAACAGAGTTGGGAAAAGGCTAGGCAGATTGATTTTTTTGTATTTGCAACTAGCCACTCTACAAAGAACGTCGCTCCAACTAGCCTCTACTAGCTCTTCGTACTTTACCGATTCACCGTATTTATTCAAGAACATGTCTATCCCAATGGCCACTGATTATTCGGCTAATGTCACTTGTCAGGTATCTTCATCCTAAACCACTCTAGATTTCTATCCAACAGTACTTCCAACGCTTAAGATATGAGCGTGGTAATTGGAGGTGCATCACCACAACAGTATCAGGGTGCCAGCAAGCGGTATCCGAGCACAAAGGTGCTCCGGTATGCCTGCGTTTGTGGCCTAAAATACATGGCTTAAAGCTGTTGGCTGGTTAAGTCACAAGCGACGAGAACAACACAAGTTAAATCTAAATTCTGCATGAAAATCTGGATTTCAGCTAGTCTTTCAATATACTTATATCTTTGCCCTCGGACAGTCAAACTTGCGATCATTTGCTGACTGGTATTTTTTTTAGCTACGGTATGATATTCTACTTTGTTTTGTCTTACCTGAAAAGAGACTATATGACCAGAATATTTCATTTCATTTATTCATAAAACAATTTACATTGTGTTGAATAATACATGCAACTTACTCATACATATAATGAACTATGAATTATTAATTGACATTTTAAGTGATATTTATTTATTTATTTATAGAAGACTAGCGTCACCCCGCGGTTTCACCCACGAAAGTGTCGAACCCATAGAAATATTGGGATAAAAATTACCTGATGTATAAACCCAGGTTTTAAACTGGTGCGTGCCAAATTTCATCAAAATCCGTTCAGAAGTTTGTGCGTGAAAGAGTAACAAACATCCATCAATCCTCACAAACTTTCGCGTTTATAATATTAATTGGTTAAGATACCACCTATCATGCCGCAGGTCGTGGGTTCGATTCCCATCCAGGACAAACATTTGTGTGCATGAACATGTCTGTTTGTTCTGAGTCTGGGTGTAATTATCTATATAAGTATGTATTTACAAAAAAAAAAGTAGTATTATGTAGTATATCAGTTATCTGATTTCCATAGTACAAGCTCTGCTTAGTTTGGGATCAGATGACCGTGTGTGAATAATGTCCCAGGTTATTATTATTATCTCCTTTATTTATTTTTTAAACTTATTTTATTACATTTTTAAATATTTTTATAAAAACATTAAAAAAAAAAACATTTAAAAATATAAAAAATAGTAATCCGCCGGTAGCGGGTGCAGGGTCCAAGCTACCGGTGGTTAGGGCCCCAGAGACAGGAACCTCCTCACAATACGCGCCGTATCAAGGAGGACTGCCTTCTGAATCAGGCCCTTCACCCAGCCACCCAACGAGAGCCTCTTGAGATGTTGGTCGAGGCTCTTAGCGATAAGGCCATTGACCGTAACGACTATCGGCACAATGATTGCCGAGTCCACATTCCACATAGCGACAACCTCGTGGGCTAAGTCGAGATACTTCAATTGTTTCTCCTTCTCAGCCTTCACGAGGTTCTCGTCATGCGGGATAGTGACATCGATTATCATTGTGCGGCGCACTGATCGATCTATTACCACTATATCAGGCTTATTGGCTACAATAGTCCTGTCAGTGATAATAGATCGATCCCAGTATAACGTGACATGGTCATTCTCGAGAACTGGGTCGGGCACATACCTGTAATACGGTACCTCAGAGTCCACAAGGCCGTATTTCAGAGCAAGTTGCTGATGGATAATCCTGGCTACTTGATTATGCCTGTGCAAATACTCGCCGTTAGCTAAACGAGAACACCCAGAAGTAATATGTCTGATAGACTCACCGGGACAATGGCATGCCCGACATATGTCGATCGTCCCGTCTTTCATTATATACTTCCGGTAGTTATTCGTTAGCATAACTTCATCCATAATCGCACAGACTGAACCTTCGGTTTCCCCAAAGAGGTCACCGAAGCGTAGCCAGGCCACGGACGCTAAGAAATTTACGTCGGGCCCATGAAGGGCCCGGAAAAAGCGTCCGTGAAGCTCCTTGCTTTGCCATACTTCCTTGCGGTCGTTGGTACTAAGCACCACAGGTATGCGCCAGCTCTCTTTAGCCAAGGACAACGGGGTGAGTCCCTTGTCCACTGCAACTACATCTCGGTGCATACCCACGTCAGCCTTGAGAAAATATCCTCTGAGACTGCACACCTCGCGGTTGTGGAGGGTCTTAGCATTTAAAAAACCTCGACCCCCGCACTTCCGCGGAATGTACAGCCTCATGACAGACGAACGTGGGTGATGCATCCGGTTTGCAGTCAGCAGTGACCGGACTCTCCTATCCAGGGCGTCTAGTTCCGTCTGGGTCCACTTTAGTATGCCAAAGGAGTACATCAGGACCGGCATGACCCAACCGTTAAAGGCGCGCACCTTGTTGCCGCCGGACAAAGAACTATTAAGTACCTTTTTCAGGCGACCGAAGAAGCGCTCCTGCAACGATTGTTTCATGTCAGGTCCGTTAATGCCTAACCCCTCTGACATACCCAGGTATTTGTAGGTATCAGTTGCGGAGAGTGATCTCACGTTTATAGAATCTGAGAGTTGTAGTCCCTCAGATTCCACAATCCCGCCCCGCTTTACATGCATGACTGCACATTTATCTACACCAAATTCCATCCTGATGGAATCACTAAAAGCTTTAGTTACTTTTAGTGACTCCAGCAGTTGCAATTTGTTGGTGGCAAACAGTTTCAAATCATCCATATAAAGCAGGTGGGATATTACCTGACCCCCTCTCCGCAAAGGACAGCCCAGCCCTGTACCCTCCAGCAGAGTGCTAAGAGGGTTCAAGGCTAAACAAAACCACAGTGGACTCAGACTGTCGCCCTGGAATATTCCCCGCTTAATCATAATAGGTTCGTTGCTCCCCTGAATTTGTCGGCATCCTGGATAGCGAAGAACCGTCCTCCACTGCCCCATACACGTCGTTAAGAAGGTGCTCAGAGTTGTATCAATTTTGTACAACTCTAACACCCTCAAGAGCCATGTATGCGGCACCGAATCAAAGGCCTTCTTATAGTCTATCCAACATGTCGACAAATCCTTTCGGGATCGACGGACCTGTTGGCTTATGGCCATGTCAATGAGGAGTAGCTCCTTGGTGCCGCGGGACCCATTCCTACATCCATTTTGAGAGACAGACATAACAGAATTCTTTTCTAAATGAGAATTAATTTTCTCTCTCAAAATGGATGTAAGAAGTTTATAGACCGTCGGCAAACAAGTGATCGGCCTATAATTTTTGGGTTCCGTGGCATCACCTGACTTATGGAGCAGGTGAGTAACTCCTGTTGTAAAGAGCTGTGGCAGTGACCCAGACTCTAAGGCCGACTGGAATTGCGATGCTAAGCACGCGTGTGAACTTTGCAGCCATTTAAGCCAAAAATTGTGCAGTCCGTCCGGTCCCGGAGATTTCCAGTTCGGTATCGGGCGGGCTGCACTGGCTACATCGGAGGAAGTAATTATTACTTCCTCCATCTCCGGTATGGCGTCACACACGCGCTCAACATCCCGCATCCATTCAGCCTCAGTATGGCAAACGGGCACCGACCAGATGTTACGCCAGAATATGCTAGTGGCATCATCATCCGGGCGGCATACGTCTGCCACATTTTGCTCAGGTCGCTCCCATGCTCTATACACACACCTTTGATCACGCTGGAATATGCGATTCTGGGTATACCGCTCAACCCGTCGCTTATACCTACGGATACGGCTTGCCCATGCACAGACCTTCTGCTTCAGGAAGTCAATGCGCTCTGTGACACGGGACATATATTCTTGAGGACTGATTCCAGTCCCCGAGAACGCCCGCCTCACAAAGCGCATCACTCTAGGGCGAGTATTGCCCTCCCTGAAGCAGTATAGTTTGCCGATGAGCACCCTGGTCCCCTCGATACGCTGCTCGATCCTGCACTGCCAGGCTGGAACAGCGGGTTTTGGTCGTGTAGCTATGTCACAATTTGGAAATTTGACATTGGCTACACGACACGCCGCAATAGCCGCGCAATACAAGATCGAGTGCGTATCTACGAGATCTTCGCTGCTTTCAAAATAAAAACCAAGCAGCGAATCCAAGGCACACACCATCGCCCTATTCGTTCTGTGCATAGGCAAACGAGGTAAATGTGGTCTAAGTTGGACAGGGGCAGTTCTAAACTCCCGAATCGCATCCTCCAGCGCGCTCCTCAATCGTTCGTTACACTGGCTACTTACCGTAACAATCTCCTCGCCCCCCTCCTCATCATTAACATAAGACCGCGGTTGGGTTATGTCACTGACTAGAGGTTGCACCGCGGTCTGTGATGGGACAGGGACGATACGATTGCTCAGTACCTCTGAGCGCAGCCTATCAAGCGCGGCGTCGTCCAATCTGTGATTCCGTTGGATAACCCGCACCTGATCCGAAAGTCGTTGGGCCGAGACGTTGATGGCTGGTTGAAGCGCCTGGAACAGAGACAGCATCCTATCGCGGTACGCAGTGAGGTTAGTTCCCCCCTCTGTAGCCCCGTAATATGCGCGCATGACGTTCTCATTCATTTGTTGAGTCCATTTCATGCGCTGCACACAACCACCGGCAGCGGGGACCCGGCTCGGGGCTGGATGGCCCCTAAGTCCCAAGCTTCTCGGTGGCCGGCCTCTCCCCTGCCGACGTACAGGTGTTGGCGACGTCGGCGGGGAAAAATACTCGTCGCTCGAGCTCGACGCAACTACCGCGGCCGGTGTCGTCACAGCGCTCACGGTGGGGCTGGGTACCGGCGGCAGCGAGGCGGAGCCGAGCGAAGAGTCCGGAGGTGGTAGGCGTGCTCGTCTTGCAGCTGCTCTCGTCAACATTTTTTTATTTTCATTTGGGTTTGTATTGTTTTATCGGAGGTGACATGACAAATGTCACCTCCGATTTGGCAGTTTTTTATGTATTTTGTACATTTTGGTAATTGCTGTATTTAAATTATCTTGATTATTTTTTCTTGCAGTGGCGTGTGGGTTTTTCTCAGGAAATAAAATAAAAAAACTGCGACTAATATTAAACTGAAAATAATATAAAACTGAAAATATATGAAAATAAATTTTGACGTGTTGACGTTGGTGTTTACGAATTATTATTATTATTATTAATTTATTATTATTATTATTATTTAAGTATAGTGCTAAATAGTTATAATAGAATGTCACAGTTTTAAGTATAATGTCAAACAGGTTTAAAATATAATGTCGCCCAGGTTTAAAAATATAATGTCAAAACAGGTTTAAAATGTTATGTCAAACAAGATTAAAATATAATGTCACCCAGGTTTAAAATATAATGTCAAACAGATTTTGAAAGTAAATCATTTATTATTGTGTAAAATAACGTAGTTCCGATATATTATACAGACATTTTTCTAATAAAAAGGCTTTTGTTTTAAACAAGTGGGTGTTATAAATCAGGATCTTTAGCTCAGAAGGCAACTTATTAAATATATAAATGCTCTACTTTATTAAGTTTTGGTGCTATTAGTTGCTTTAAAAAATTTCTTCGCGTGCTTTCTATAGATAAAGATACTCATCAACGTACTTAACCTACTCACCGACAAGTGACATCGCGGCAGGCCCATACGGAGATGGCGGGATGAGCTGGATTCCTTCAAAAACTTAGGTGAGGTAAGCGTGAAGTGAGCTGTCAATAATGTCAATTCCTAGCATCAGGTGGAATGACAGCTCACTTCAAGCTCACTTCACTTAAGTTTTCACGGTGTGATTCTTGCAGAATAGGCTGGCTGGTCCTTAGCAGCTTTAAACAGAGTGTGAAAAGAGACTAGGGAGCCCTTTGCCCTGCAGTAAGACATCACAAGCTTTTAATAGTAAGGCAGGGGCCATAGTCTTTCCATAGCTCTAGATAACCGTTTCACTTTAGCCACCCAAACCCATACCGGATACCCGGACTTTACATACAAGTTCACAAATGTTACCTCTTTATAATATTTGTAAAGATTATACACCCAGCAAATAAATCTAACTGCTACACCATAAAAATAAAAAGGTGACAAGCTCATAGGGCATCAAAAAATTCGTCCGCATCGCTGTCAATGGTAAAAGTGCCCAAAAGGCTGGCAGCATTGCCACGTTGGATAGCAATGCTGATTCTTTGGGCTAAAAATAGGCCAGCCCTCTGGTCCCGTGAAGAGTCGACCAACCGCTTAGCGATGTCCCGAAATACTCGATGAGCACTCGGACCCCAAGGGGTATGGGTAGGCCTTTGGTGTGGGATGCAACCTGTCTCGACACGCTCGCGCCATCCCATCTTCTTAGCACGGCGGGTTGTGCTGGGGCGGCTGCTGCAGGAGCAGAAAACCTGAAACGGCGCAAATATAGCAACCTTATTGGGAGCTATATGTTTGAGCCGTTTGGGTTTGAAACTGCTACACCTGAATATAAATGAAACTGCAGACTGGTAATGAAGCCCTGGGATTTACCCAGGGCTTCATTATCAAATCAAATCAAATCAAATCAAATCAAATCACTTTTATTTGTTAACACAGGTAAAGAAATACAGATCTTGAGTTTGGTGAATAGAACGCTATGTTATGCCAGGAGGCGTACAAATATGGTGTGCATCTAGCTCAATATTACGAATTTAAATTTCACAGAAAAAAAAAAGATGTTTGAAAATCATGCATAGTTAAAATTTCAAAATAAATTGAACAGGAACTTTAAAACACCAACGGTTCGACAATTATATATTCTACGCGCAGTCAGGCGAAAACACGCGACTCTTCCATACAGCGTAGATAACAGCCCGATAGTAAGAAGACCCAAACCGGCTTGTCCCACTACACATACAAAAACTACATTTGCCAGACGTCACTACCCTTACCTAAGTGCCCTTATATACAATAAAATACATCAAAAACTTAACATACATGTACTAAACACACACAAAACTAAAAAAATAACTAAAGAATTCCTCCTCACCCTAGACTATGATGAAACAGAAGCACTGATGAAACCACTATACAAATAAATAATCATTAGTATCACGAACACTAACACACCCACAGACACACACATGACACACTTCATGCACTCACACACACATCACACACTCATATACACATCACACTCATACACTTCCCTCATTACACCAATAGCACACGCGCTTGCTCGCACACTATTGCAGCTGTTACACGTTTTAGCTTCTCGAATTTTGTACAATAATCTTAACGGACGAATGGATGGCCCCTATAACACAGGACTTTCCTAGCATCGGGGTCATTATTCACAAATATTGAGCACAAATGTAATATCATAATAATGTAACATGCATTGTATTTCTTCTTTTTGCTAAGAATAAATTATTATTATTATTATTATTATTAATTATATAATATGTATTATTTAAAAATTGAATGATGTCAGATTTAAATGATGAATTATTTATTTATAAATGTAAGTCAGAATAATTGAAAATGTCAAAAATATGATTAAATATCAATATTAATAATAAATTTCAATTTAAAATTAATTTGACTGGCCTGTTGGTCTAGTGGTTAGTGGCCCTGACTGCTATGCCGGAGGTCGTGGGTTCGATTCCCACCCAGGACAAATGTTTGTGTGATGAGCATGATCATTTGTTCTGTGTCTGGGTGTAATTTATCTATATATGTATGTATTTAGAAATATATAAGTATGTTTATCAGTTGTCTAGTACTCATAACACAAGCTCTGCTTAGCTTGAGGCTAGACGGCGTTGTGTGATAGTTGTGGAATATTATTATTATTATTATTATTATTATTAATTCATCATTTTTTTTTTTTTTTTCATATAACATAGAAACAAAACATTATATTGAGCCATCATTGAAAAATTCATCCAGTGTGTAGTAACATTGGTCACTAAGCAAGTTATTAAGTGCCTTTTTGAATTTTATTAATGGCATATTTTAAAATTTATAAGGTATAAACTGTAAGGAAGAAATACCTCCAGATACAATACAATGCTTACTCTAGAAATACTATTTAATATCCAGACCTTTGCTGTCATTAAAATAACATATTTTTGTCCCCCAAGTAATCTTTGACATCATAATAACATTTATTTATTAAGAATGTTTGTAATTTCTTTTTAAATTGGAGAATAGGTAATTGTTTTATGTCATCAGGCAATTTATTATAAATCAACGATGTCATGCATAAAATACTTTTATTTAATAGTGCCGTTTTACCATAGGGTATTTCTACCTCTAGTCTTTTTTTATCTCTTAACTTTTGATAATAGCTTTTGAATGCAGTCTTATAGTACTCTGGATTCGATTTTACAAAAATATTAGCTTCATAGATGTACAGCGAGGGTAATGTGAGAATTTTGAGATTTTTGAAGTGAGGTTGACAGCTTGTTGTACTATCTATTTGGCACATTGCTCTGATGCATTTCTTTTGTGCTTTAAATATAATTTCCTTGTCTACCGAATTTCCCCAGAATATTAAGCCATATCTGAGTAATGGTGCAACAAGTCCGTGATAGGCCGTCAAGACGGCTTCTTTACTAACTAAATAGGAGAGTTTGTATAGAGCGAATGAAGATTTGTTAATTCTTTTACAGAGGTTGTTTAAATGGGTTGTCCATGACAGTCTGTGGTCAATATCAATTCCCAGGAATCTTGTGCTTGTTACCGGTTCTACTCTCTGCCCATTGTAATGTACATTAATACTTTTTTGTTGAGTTCTTTGGTGAAAGTGCATGTTTCAGCTTTATGTTTGTTCTCGGATGTGTGGGTCAGGAACTTCAGCAGGGACTCTTCAATGATTGATATATTGTATTATAACAATTGATTTAATCTTATATAGGTACAATAGAAAATATTTAGATTGTAAAGCGACTATCTAGTACAACGCGCTGTCGATGCAGTGTCCGTCGCACACGGCGGCCGCGGGCCGCGCAGACCTCCGCTCCCCCGTGCTTGCCTTCCCCGCGCTTGGTCATCAGCTGTTGTGTAGGTGCGTGTCACGATGTAGACGCGTGAACATGGCCCCCGCCTTGGAAGCACCCGCTTCCAATGAAGTGCAGTGGTGTCATGGAATTGCTCAGGAACGTCCATCCTCACCGTCGCGTAGTAGGGGACATAGCCTAGTGTAGGCCCGTCGGATCAGTCCAGTCGCTGTTTTGATGTCAGCAACTCTGGAGATACCGTCGTTTCCGGTGAAGGTGCTGGTAACTCTGCCGAGGCGCCACTTGAGTGGTGGCAAGTTATCCTCTTTTATGAGTACAAGGGTATTAGGTTGAATGTCTTCTTCCTTATTCTTCCATTTGGTCCTCATCTGAAGCTCAGAAATATATTCCTTCGCCCATCTCTGCCAGAAGTGTTGTCTCAGTTGTTCCACTCTTGCGTAGCGTGACAGCCGTAGCGTTGGCGTAGACGTGAGATCGTCAGAGGCTGCTGCAGTGAGTGGTCGACCGATGAGGAAATGCGCTGGCGTCAGTGGGAGTGAATCGGTGGGATCAGAGGACAGTGGGGATAAAGGACGTGAGTTCAGGATGGACTCGATTAGTGCTAATGTTGTACTGAACTCTTCGTAAGTTAAACGTGCGTTACCCACCACTCGACGGAGATGGTATTTGCACGACTTTACCCCGGCCTCCCATAGGCCACCGAAATGAGGCGTGTACGGCGGAATAAATGAGAACCTAATATTTTGTTCAGCCGTATAATTGATAATAGAATTATAGTTATTATTTAAGAACGAACTAAATTCTTTAGAGGCTCCTACAAAGTTTTTCCCATTATCAGAGAATATCTGTGCAGGTTTACCCCGTCTAGCTATAAACCTTTTTAAAGTGAGTATGTAAGCTTCGGTGGTGAGACTGGTGACTAATTCCAAATGAATGGCTTTTGTGGAGAAATATATGAACAGGCAAATATAGCCTTTTTCTAGTTTCGCTCCTTTTCCTTTACGGGTAAGTATGGACAGTGGTCCAGCGTAGTCTACACCGCAACGATAGAACGGAAACTCTGACTCTAATCTCTCCACTGGTAAGTTACCCATCTGAGTTTTTATTGTTTTGCCTTTTATGCGAGTACAAACAACACATCTACGGGTTATTTTCCTACATAAATTCCTACCACCTATTGGCCACCACCTTTCTCGTAAAGTGGATAAAAGTAGTTGAGGCCCAGCGTGAAATAAACGTTGGTGCTCGTATTTAAATAAAAGTAATGTGAAGTTATGTTTGCTAGACAATAACACAGGATGTACTTTATCGAAGCAAAAATCAAGAGAATTTTTAATTCTACCTCCGACCCTAATTAAGCCGTTTTCATCTAAAAACAAATTAAGACCGGATAAATTACGATTAGATTTTACTGGTAAATTATTTTTTAAACATTCATATTCACCGGGAAAAGATTCCATTTGTGACAATCGAGATAGGATAGCCATTGAGCTATTTAACTCCATAACTGATAACGCGCCGAGAGCTCGGTTTGATTTTAATTTGATTCGCGTGTTTGAAATAAAACGCAACACATACGCCATTGTGCGTTTTAATCGATTTAAAGAAGAAAATCTATCGAATAATTTTAAGTTTGTGTCTACTTGACATTCCATTGAAACAGTATTGAATTTAAGCTCGGGCAATTCATAAAAATTAGTATTGCGACAGACAGACGTAAGACTTTTTTCCCAACTTGAGTTAGGTTCACGTAAACAACTCGGACCGTGCCACCATAAATCGGATGTTTGGAGCACATCTATAAAGGCACCGCGCGAAAGTAAGTCTGCTGGATTTTGTTTACCATTTATGTGTAACCATGAACAACCTTCAGTGAGTTCAGTGATTTCTACGACCCTATTCTGAACAAACGGTTTTAAAGAACTCGGTGTAATGTTCAGCCAGCCTAATACTGTTGTTGAGTCAGACCATAAATAAACTTTATAAAAGTTAATCTTAAGCGCCTTAATTATTCGATTATACAATCTAGCACCTAGCAATGCACCACACAACTCAAGACGCGGAATACTAACCGGTTTTATAGGAGCTACTTTGCCTTTCGCACATAATAGACGGACAGATAAGCCGAGTGAGTCACTATCAGTAGTATCAATATAGGCGCGTATGTATGCGCAGGCACCGTAAGCGCTTTGCGAGGCGTCGCAAAAAATGTGAAGTTCAACTTGTTTGTTATGGTCGCGTGTATTGTCTATAACATGACGAGGGACCCGTATCGTATTTAAACAATTTAATTTATGAATGAAATGTTTCCAATTTAACTCAATATCTTGTGGAATAGGGTCGTCCCAGTCAATTTTACATAACCATAGTTTTTGTAATATAACCTTTGCGATAATGATTGTCGGTGCTAACAGGCCTAATGGGTCATAGATTTGTGAAACGATCGATAAAATACTTCTCTTAGTTATGACCGTATCCTTTTGATCTTCAAGTTTTGTTGTAAAATGCAGTTCATCGCTCGTGCTAAACCAACCTAACCCTAACGTTTTATTTTGACAGTTTTCTCCTAACGACAGTTCTTTTGATGAACTATTTGCGGTGTTCATGTATGAAGGGTCATGATTAAATACCCATTTACGTAACATAAAACATCCCGAACTTAAGACTTTAAAAACACCGTCACATATATTTGTTAATGTGGTTTTGTTATCATGACCCGTAATGAGGTCATCTACGTAAATATCTTCCTTGATTACTTGCGAGATGACGTCATCATTGCATTCTTCAGCGAGCTGTCTAATGCATCGCATGCTGAGGAACGGCGCCGACGTAGTGCCGTAAGTCACCGTGTTAAGCTGGTATATACCGAGCGGATCTGAAGGATTTTCTCTCCACAAAATACACTGCAAATTACGTTGGTCAGGTTGTATAAGTACCTGCCTAAACATCTTTTCGACGTCGGCACAAGCAATGTACCTGTGTTGCCTAAATCGCAATAAAATTGCAAATATGTCATTTTGCAATATAGGGCCTGATAATTGAATATCATTTAACGATTTGCCACTGGTTGATTTTGCGCTTGCGTCGAACACTACTCTTAGTTTAGTGGTGCTACTGTTTTCCCTAAAGACACCGTGATGCGGTAGAAAATAAGTAGGGGAAGAGTATGAATTAATGCGACTCATATGCCCCAGGTCTAGATATTCTTGCAAAAAGTTGCAGTATAGTTTTTTGTACTCGGGTGCGCGCGCTAGCCTACGTTCGAGTGATCGGAACCGGTTTTCAGCTAACGTAAATGTATCACCTAATGAGTCAGCTGACTCATTTAACGGA
Organism: Dicycla oo; assembly: GCA_948252095.1. NCBI lineage: Eukaryota > Metazoa > Arthropoda > Insecta > Lepidoptera > Noctuidae > Dicycla > Dicycla oo. Next base: position 2,052,165 of record OX411733.1, read on the forward strand.
ATGCGCACAGAAAATCGACCCTTATCATCGCGTAACGTAGTACTAGAAAATAAATTTTCGCATGCACGTTCGTTTTTTGAATAATTATTAGTGGGAACTGTAATTTCTTCTAACTCCCAAAATCTTTTAAGTTGTATATCAAGCGTTTGTGTAAAATTACACCGAATCTGATTAATGCGCAAATTCTTTGTTTGAATTGGACCTGATATAATCCACCCCAGCTTTGTGTTCTGGAGACAAGGTCCTGCAGGTAACCTAATTAACCCTTCATTTAATAATTCCCAGAATAAATCTGCACCGATGAGTAGCTGAATATCATGAGGCGAATAAAAATTGGGATCGGCTAACGTTATATTATCCGGAATGTTAAAGTTAATATTTAAGTTAAGCGAGGGTAACTGTGCAGTAATATGAGGCAAAACTAAACATTTTATGCGCTTATTGTAATTGTTAGCTTTGGACCTTATTTGAATTTCACATGATTGCGTGGACTGTGTGACGCAATGTCCTACGCCTGTGATTTGAACAGTGGACTGTAACATTTTAGTATGTAGTTTTTTGCATAAAGGCTCAGCGATAAAACATTGCTGACTCCCACTATCGAGTAATGCGCGAATAGTGTGGTATTTATTATTGTTGTCGGCGATCTCAACTAATGCCGTGGACAACAAGACAGGCTGCAATGTTAAAGAAAGACAGCTATCGTCTTGTCTGTTGTCCGCGCGAGTTACCGAATGCAACGACGCGGTCTGTGAATTGTCTGCAACAGGCTCATTCCCCGACGTTGCTTGCGACGATTCATTGGGCGTTTTAGTGCCACAATGGAGTAATGAATTATGCTTTGAATTACATTGTTTGCAAGGTCCAAACCAACAGTTTGACGCGATATGCCCGACCCGCAAACAATTGTGACAAAGCTTCTTTTCATCGATGAATTTAGACTTACCTTCTACCGATAAATTTAAGAACTTATTACACGAATAAAGCGCGTGATTAGCCTCACACATGTTACAAACGCGAGAACGCCTTGAGGTTCTAGATGCCTTGTTATTATTATTGTTATGGCTTTTATTTAATTGCGTAGCAACATAACTATGAGTACTGTTATTATTGACTTGATTCGACAGCGGTTTTTTTGAATTATTTTCGGCTATTTTATTGTTAGAAACTTTAGTCATCTCAAGCATGTCTGCTCGATTTTTAAGGAATTTAAGGAAATCATCTAATGTAGGTTTAATGTATGTACTCTGTGAATTATTTAAATTCCCTTTATAATTTTCCCACTCTCTTTCTGTAGACACATCTAACTTCGACCCTATAAAGAAAATTACTATGGAATCCCATGACTCAGTGGGCTCACCTAGTATTTTTAGCGCTCGAAGATTTCTCAAAATACTATCCATTAATTTCCTAATTTGAGCTGAAGACTCTTTGCTCATTGGCTGCATAGCAAATAAAGCTTTAAAGTGATTGTGCAACAATAAACGATTATTATTATAGCGATTCTCAAGCAAATCCCAGGCAATACAATAATTCTCAGCGGAAAACTCTAATGATTTAATTACTTGTAAAGCGTTACCAGTGAGAGCGGAGCGTAGATAATGGAATTTTTGTATTTCATCTATGTCTTTTGAACTATGAATAAGCGATAAATATGTGTCTTTGAACTCCAACCACTGATCATAAGTGCCGTCAAAGGAGGGTAGCTTAATAGTAGGTAGTTTAATTGAAATGGAAGATTTAGAAGCTATTTCCCGTGATTCATTAGAATCATTTTGATTTAACAAGCATTTGGCATTAGCAACAGTGGAATAATACCGATTCTCAAAAGACTCCCTTTCCTCCAATTCTACTTCTAACTGGCTATCCAACGCAAGGAGATCGATTTCATCTTGAATTTCCGAAAAATTAATCAATAACGTTTCGACCCTTTGCAAACGAACTTGTATTTCGGCCTGCTGAGCACTACCTACAGTACTATTTTCTAAAGAATTAATATACTTCACAAATAAAGACAATTTACTTTTAACAATACCTCTTTTTTTGACTAAATCTTTAATTACGTTAACTGTTATTTCCTCACACTCCACTGTAAGGGATTGCCGTTTTTTCGTCATTTCGGTAGCTATGAAGGACAAAGGAAAGTACGTACTTACAATTTGAAAAATACTCGTTGACCTTATTTTCTGACGAGAAGTGGGTAAGCGCAGGCGATCACCGTGTCACACGTAACGGGCACTGTAATTTTGATATTAATAGGTATTAAAATTAGCACTATTCGTTATTAAGGGTTAGGAAATTGGAACGAAGTTACTGTCCTCTGAATTGCGCTGATCTTCTTGTAATCATCCGGCTCTTAAGGACCATTATGTTTCAGCTTTATGTTTGTTCTCGGATGTGTGGGTCAGGAACTTCAGCAGGGACTCTTCAATGATTGATATATTGTATTATAACAATTGATTTAATCTTATATAGGTACAATAGAAAATATTTAGATTGTAAAGCGACTATCTAGTACAACGCGCTGTCGATGCAGTGTCCGTCGCACACGGCGGCCGCGGGCCGCGCAGACCTCCGCTCCCCCGTGCTTGCCTTCCCCGCGCTTGGTCATCAGCTGTTGTGTAGGTGCGTGTCACGATGTAGACGCGTGAACAGTGCATTATATTTGTTTTGCCCATATTTATTTTCAGATTATTGTTTATTAACCATTTAATTATTATACTTATTGTTTCATTGATTTTATTTTCGTAGTCGTTTTGTTCGTCACATTGTATTATTACCGTGCTGTCATCTGCGAACAGTACCATTGGTTCCTTAATATGTCTGGGGTTATCAGTCTGTAGTTTAGTTTCGTCATTAACTTGCACCACACATGATTGTCCCGTACGCTGCCTTGCAATAGTCTACAAAGACATTCTATTCTAGGGCTGAGAAGAAAATAGCTTTTAATTAGTATAAGACGATACTTCTCATACCACGCCTGGTTACTACAATACACATTACTACATTCATTGAGGTTTTTTTTCGTTTTGTGTAACTTCTTCATTTCCACAATAGTTCCTTCCCTTTAGTTAGAGGACAAATTTTCAAAAATCCACCTTTGTTACTCCTTTGGAACTCTTGTGCTAAGTTGCATGCTTCTTGACCTAGCAGCTTAGGCTATTCGTCCTATTAATATTATAAACGCGAAAGTTTGTGAGGATGGATGGATGTTTGTTACTCTTTCACGCACAAACTTCTGAACGGATTTTGATGAAATTTGGCACGCACCAGTTTAAAACCTGGATTTATACAACAGGTAATTTTTATCCCAATATTTCTATGGGTTCGACACTTTCGTGGGTGAAACCGTGGGGCGATGCTAGTCTTCTATAAACGCCGTCGGCCACGTACAGCGTCACGCCATACGCCACGTCGCGTCTATAGTTATTTCGAACGATTCTAGTGTCAGGTCGTGTCAAGCGTAAAACGTCACTACAAAATGGCGGGATTTAATAATGAAAAAGACGAACTACCTATTTACTGCCGATGCTGTGTGTTGTGTTCAGATGTCTATCGAAACGCTGAAGTCAGAGGTCGCATATAGTATAAAATATGAGACCATTTTGGCTATGTGTTGTCGGTCATCGAATGAATAAATCCTAACTTGAAAGTGGTTTCAGTTCAAATGCCCTGAAGTCTCAGTGTGGAGTTTGAAGTATTTCCCACACGGCAGTAATTCTGTCTTCAATACACATCTCTCCTTACTGTCATAGGAAAACTTTTATCTATTATGAAAAAGAGGGTGAAAAAAAAAAACCTTATTACAAAAAAACAACCAACTTCCAAAAAAAAAAAAAACACTACAAAGTGAAAAAAACTTTAATTTCAGAAGTCGGTGTTTATGGATCTGTATTTTAGTTTTTTGCCACCGTCTTCAGAATTTTTTTTCCACTTTATAGTGTTTTTTTGGAAGTCGTTTGATGTTTTTTTTTGTAAAAATGTTTTTTATTTTTTACTTTTTAGTGGGTCGGTTTGTAATTTTATCTAACTTATAATAGCCTAATGTTACCTTTTACAAAATATTGCTTTTCCCGATGCAGGGACGTTAATTGTTGAGGGGTTCTCCTGGTACATCACCATCAGCTCCACTTATTGTTATACCATATGCATTGTGACGAGCATACATTTCTTAGCAACCATATCAGAGTAATCGAATCGTAACCCATGAAATACTTACTATTGAATATAGAATAGAATAGAATAATTTATTCATAAGTTCACATATATAAATTATAAATTACGTAGAAGTTACAACATTACAAAGTTACATATTAATATCAGTAAGAAAATATTAAGCTACGTCTAAAATAAATCTAGTGTATATAACTTAAATAGAATGGTTAAAGGTCTAATAAATACAATAGCGACCTGCCTGATGTAGGTTTATTCAAACCTGTGTTTCAGGCCATCACTTAACAGCGCTGAGTGCTTTAGTGGACAATATGTTACTGTACATAGAGCTAGAGTTGATACATAATAAATAGAAATAGACTTAACACTAATAAACTTATTGCATTACTTCTAGCAATTTTTCAGTGTCTGAGTAATTAAAAGTCGCTAAGTATTCACTCAACACTTCACTACATTTTTTACAATTTACACTATATATACTTAGAGACTTATTGATTTTATTATATAAAAACGGACCTAAAAATACATAAAATTTATTTATAAAAGTATGTCTAGTTTGAGGTTTTATGCAAACCAAGTCTTTTCTTCTCTTATCTATAGGTATTGGGATATAAGTAAGTTTTCTATGCTGGAGTAGTACTATTTTCAATATAAATAGTTGTCGCACGGTTAAAACTTTACATGCCATGTAAAGCTCGTGTGTGGGAAATCTAAATGGGCGAAAGGTGGCTACCTTAAGGATAGCTCTCTGCGCACGTTCTAATGGCAGTAGGATTGATTTAGCAGCCCCACCCCATGAAGTTATACAATAAGTGAGAATGGATTGGCACAAAGCTAAATAAACCTGTTTAATTAATTTGTAGTCTGATATATATCGTAAATTCTTAAAAATGTATATTAATTTACGCATTCGAGTGCATAATAAATCAATGTGTTTACGGAAATTCAGATTTGTGTCAATCGTTACACCAAGATATTTCATATGATCGGTTTTTGCTAAAGTAGGACAATTACATACATTGTCAGCACACGGGCTGCACTTATGCGCATAAATGTTTATGTTAGTAGTTGGTTGGTTAGTATTTCTAATAGTAAATAAAATGTGTTTGGTTTTCTCTGCATTTAGTGTTAGTAGATGTTCATGTAGCCAATTAGATACTATATTAAAACCATTCTGGGCTTGTTTATACACCTCATCTCGAGATTTGTCTGAAAATAATAGAGCTGTGTCATCTGCATATGAGATTATGACACCGTTTTGGAGTGACAAGCTGCACAGGTCATTTATATATACTAGGAATAACGTAGGACCCAAAATACTACCTTGTGGTATTCCGTAATTACTATTTCGAAGCTCGGAACTGACGTACTGACCAATTTTGACACATTGTTCACGGTCACTAAGATAATCAGAAAGTAGTGAAAGCGTTGTTCCTCTTATTCCGAGTGTTTCAAGCTTGTGCAATAATAAAGGACACGAAATTGTGTCAAAGGCCTTGGCGAGGTCTAGGAAGATCCCAATGGAGTGCATGCCCTTATCCAAATTAGTTGTTATATAATCCGTCAATTCATGTACTGCTTGATTAGTTGATTTTTTGGGCCTAAAACCAAATTGTCTATCTGAAAGTAATTTGTTATCTTCTAGGTATTTCATTAATCTAATATTGATGATTTTCTCTAGGATTTTGGACAGCCCGGTTAAAACTGAAATGGGTCTGTAGTTATTAACACATTTTTTGTCACCAGATTTATATACAGGAGTAACCAATGCTTTTTTAAGCGGCTTAGGGAATATACCATTAGTTAAGCATAACTGAAAAATATGAGTTAGCGGCGGAGCAAGTAGGTGTTTGAAATGTTTAAGTATGTTGTTTGATATATTGTCCCACCCAACAGCGCACACGTCCTTTAATCCCGAAATAATTGTTAATACTTCATCGACATCCGTATCTAGTAAGACAAACGATTTGAGTGTAGGGAATGTTTTAGGTTGGTTTTGAGGGACAGAACTTCTAGATTTTAAGGTATTTTCTGCTAAAGTTTTGCCTACGTTAGAAAAATAGAAATTAATTTTATTTGTTGATTCGATTGGGTTGTTCTCTATTGTCAATAAGTCAAGTGGAGGTTCCGGTTGTTTTGTGCTAAATGTACTTGTTTTTATAAATTTCCAAATAAGTTTACTATTTTTGCCTGCTTTCTGTAGTTCATTTCTATCGTATTCATTTTTTATTTTTTTCAGAAGATTGTTGCAGAAGTTTCTATATCTTCTATACGTAATGGAAAGTATTTCATTATCAGGCTCAAGTTTGCATTTTATGTGTAGTTTGTCTCTATGCCTAATACACCGAACAAGTCCGGGTGTAATCCATGTTTTAATGCATTTATACTTCCTTGGCGTTACTTTAGCGAGAGTATGTTTTATTATTGCATAGTGAAGTGAATTTATAAAATAATTCATAGAAATATTTGCATCAGTAGAATTATAAACTGGGTCAAAATTAATATTACGTATGTCTTTTTCGAGATGTGTCATGTTGACTTTAGTATAGCTACGTAAACAATTTTTCCTGGGTAAAGAAACTTGTAATGTTAGTAAAACTGCTTGGTGATCAGTAAGCGAAGAGTTAGTAACAAATGTTTTGGTTGGGTTTTTTGTTTTTATAATGAAATGATCTAAGCATGAACCGCTTTGATGCGTGGGATGGTAATGGGCTGGCAAGAGTCCGTGGAATGAGCAGATATTAAGATAGTTATGTGCATGTGTATCCATTTTCCCGGAAGCAATGTTGATATTGATGTCACCCATTAATATTATATGTTTAAAAGTTGTAAGACTTTGTAACTGTACGTTTAGTGAATCTAAGAAATTGGCAACATTTTGAGAAGGAGGTCTGTATATAGCCATAACTACCGTATCTGAATTAATTTTAATGAGTAAGCAATTACTATTTTGTAGCAATGGTTCTTCTACAATTGTACATAAACTATTGTTAACAAATACAACTAAACCATCATTCTGGTTGATGTTTCTGTTGGTTTTATGCGAAACATATCCGTCTAATGATGGTATAACAGCTGTTTGGTTTGACAGCCAACATTCTGTTAGGACGATAATGTCGCAACTTATACCCAGGTTCTGTAGCAATATTTCAAAACCATTTATATTTCGATTTATGCTGCGAATATTTTGTGTGAGTAGGGTCAGCGGTTTCTCTCCCACGGGGAAAAGGTGTTTACACTCATCAACATTACAATTTATAACTTCAGATACAGAAAACTGATCTAGGTCACTAAGTAATTGATCAGTCATGATAAATACAAAACTAACAAATATAAACAAACAAAAACTACTACTAGTGTGCTTAATAGATAGGTTAATAGGTAGCGCTCTTAGGCGCCTTCATAATCTATGGAATGAATATAGTTGTCCTCGGCATATTTTCGTGCTGGACAATTTACATCACCAGTTTTATGATCCGCTTTTCTTTTAAAACGTTTGCACGTCGCACAGTTAGGTGGAGTGGATTTTGTACTGCATTCCTTGAAAGAGTGGCCACTCTCTCCGCAGTGATTGCACGTCGGACTAGTTTCACGGCAGAACTTGGCCGCGTGACCGAACTGCTGGCAGTTAAAACACCGTGTAACGATCGTGAAATCTCGTACTGGGCATGACGTCCAATTTATGAATATTCGCCCTTGATTCACTAGGATCTTCCTGATGCTAGCCGGCACTTCTAGTATGTAATTGCACGTAGGGAGGTCTCTTTTACCAGATTTATGGCTCAGTTTAATTTGTTCTTCAAAGGACTCACGAGTAGTATTGGTCATCTTATCTGAGAGGTTTTGCTCATAAATGCAGTCAAAAACCTCCTTATCAGTCAGGGCTACCGGGACACCAATAACAGCGATTCTTGGGCGCCGTTTCGATGGTTCTTCAACCTTAAGGCCCGAAGAAGCGAGTTTTTCTAAACTTCTGAGCTTTTGAATGTCCTCTTTGGAGTCGGTACTAATAAGAACACCTCCATTTTTTACTTTCTTAAGGCCACGAACATGTAGTTTAAGTTCCCCGGGCGAAATAATTTTCTGTACGAGAGACTTGGTATCGTCACTAGATTTGGTCTTGTCGCTGGGATATATGGCAACTGAGCTTAAATTTGCTGGGCGCACAAAGTTATCCGACCCTTTTTTGACCACATTAGCGTAAGAAAAGGGTTCTGAAGGATTTGACATGCCTTCAACTACTTCTTTGAACTGTTGGAGAGAGTTCGCGACGTTCTGTTGTTGCTGTAAGTGCTGAATGGTACTATGGGCTTGAATGGTTTTTTGCTTTAAGGCTTGATATAAAACAGCCATCTGAGATGCGCCATTTGAGACACTACGGCAAAGATTGGCTACACGAACTTTTTGTTCCGCGATCATTTTTCCCTCAGCGACTAAATTGCATACTTCACTTAGGATTTTTTCTATGGACCCCATCCATTTCTGGACCTCCGGTGTAGAAATAACTTCAGTCGGCAGCTCATTCTCCAAGGGAGGTGGTGGATTTGGGTCTATAGGCTGGAAGTCTTGAGCTGGTGTCGGCGGAGGACTTCGTCGTAATAGTTGGCTACGGCCAAACGGGCTAGATCCTGTGTTAGACATATCTAACACAGAAACACTATTTGTCTTTAAAAATACTTTAGCTCATTCTTGCACAAAGTCTGTAACCTCGTAATAATCACTCGCGACACACTTATATCACTGACGACGCAAATAACAATATTATTTGTAATTAATTAATAGTATCATAATAAGCTAAGCAAGACACGTCCGCACAGTCAAGCGACGATCGCTCGAAAAAAAAACTATGATATGTAGTTCCTGTGGCCACCTGTGGTCTTTATCATCAGTTCCACTTCACCAAATGGTGCTTTGCGAAAGCAGATGCACAAGTTACTATAAAAAATACCGAGCTCGGTGTGCCTATAATATTGGAAAAGTTCCCTCGATTTCTCCAGGATCCCATCATCAGATACTGACCTGATGACAATGGGACCCCCTTTCAAATAAAAAAGAATTTTTCAAATCAGTCCAACTGTCTCTGAGTAATCGGGGAACATACATAAAAAAAAAGAAAGATTCCGATTAACTGAGAACCTCCTCTTTTTTTAAAGTCGGTTACAAATGATTCCGTACTTTAGCTTTGACAACCGTTTAGTCAATTTGCAAGTTTAAGAGCTGATTTTAAAAGAATATTGTAGAAAGGTAGTTTAGAATCGGAAAATCGTGCTCGAGCATACGCAACAATTTTTCAGTTTTGTGGAAACCGACCCTTAGATCCCTTTATGATCGTGATCGTACGAATTGAGTACGCACACTGAATACGGTTTTCTCCGTCAAATAGCAGTATTCCGTTGATATTGCATTCGTGAAGTCTTCTTTGGAGCGTGATGAATAATCTGTATCTTCAAGATAATAATTCGCTTATAACTCGGAGACTGCGGCGGGCGGTGTCGTCGCTGTCGTAGAACTGAATGGGTGCGAGAAATATATTTAAAAAGCCATTAATTTGGTGAATTTTATCATATAATGTATGCAATAATTTGAATCACTCTGATCTCACAAACATTTTTGTCCGTAAACCAAGTATATATTTTTTTTTACATATTTCTTCAATTTTTAACGCACGAAAGTGTTTTAAAATCCCAACAGGTTCGGATTGTTTTCGGACGTCGGAACTATACGTAGGACTAACTCATACTCAGTCTGCGCGCTCTCTTAGTACTTGTAAGGTCGCGATCGTTCGTGCGTATTCGTACGTGTTCGCACGAGTAAAATTCGTACGATAACGCGTCCAAAGTGCGCACGGCCTTAAGCTATGGTGAATCGGCCGGATGACTTCTCTACCATGTGAAATATGTGTAAAATAATTATCTCTGCCTACCCCTTCAGGGTACACAGATGTAGGAATCAGTTTTTAAACCATATATTATGAATTGAAACTTGTGATTGATGTGAATTCTTTTTGTTTATAAATATAAAAATCATCTACCACCTATCATGCAGCAGGTCGTGGGTTCGATTCCCATCCAGGATAAACATTTGTGTGCATGAACATGTCTGTTTGTTCTGAGTCTGGGTGTAATTATCTATATAAGTATGTATTTACAAAAAAAAAGTAGTATGTAGTATATCCTGCTTTCCATAGTAGGTACAAGCTCTGCTTAGTTTGGGATCAGATGACCGTGTGTGAATAATGTCCCAGGTTATTATTATTATTATCTTTCTGACTTCAACAAAAAATGGCTATTAGTTTAAAACTGGTCATTATTTTTTTTTTTGCGCCCCTACTGTCTTTCAATCAGCATGTTACCGGCTACATTACACTAATATTTCAGCAAAATTCGCAGAATGGCTTTTTTCTAAAATTTTGTGCTTTTATCCAGAAAAATACTATACACTTTACACACTCAGTTTATTATCCCTAGTTATTCTATAATCAAGTTAGAACTCGATTAGAGAATAGGGTAGGGCCTAACACACGATAACCCGATCATCCTAAACTGAAACTCGATAAACACGTGTGTACGAAAGCTATAACAATGTTTGTGACAACTTAGTTGAGCTTATTTGCATGTGTGTCGACCCTGGGAATATCATTACTGTCCGGGAGAGAAGTCGATAATTTATACCTGTAGTAAATTTATGTAGTAAAGGTAGATATTATCGACTCCTCTGCTGGGAGCGCTGGTGTTAGCTATCGTTTATGTCGAAGATTCTTCTGGGTAAGCTCATTCCATCGTAGACTTTGTCTCTGACACCTCTGCAGCAAACACATCTCGAAGAAAAAAAAACCGGTTAAGAGCGAGTCGGACTGGCGCACCGAGGGTTTCGCATGTACCATCATATATGTATATATAAAAGTGTGCTATTTAGAGACATCGTTTTATTTTTCCTGTAATCTTTACATAAACATCAATCACACAGAATAATTTCCGATTTTTCTCTATGCAAACTTCGGAGATAAGGGATAAGGGGGGTAATGGTATTTTTTTTGATTTTTCATCTAAAGCCAAAAGTATGCAGCCTAAAAAAAAAAAAAATGTTTGAGAATGTGCAAACAGCGCTCTTTCATATGATATCCCACATGCCCTAGTAGCCCCACTTCAAGTTTTTAATAACCGCTTTCAAAACGTCCCTGTTGCAAAAAAAAAAATCTTATTGCGAATAGTTGGGCAAACGTCATCTAAAACTATTCCAAAATTCAAGTTGATAGCATTAGTAGTTGTTGAGATATCCAGCTGTGACAGACTGAGTCGCACCATAAGAGTTCCTTTTTACCATTTTGCTACGGAACCCTATAAAGATGGGTAGAACGTATTCTCAATCTTTATTAATGATGTTACAATATATTTAAAAAGTGTAAAAAGTGATGGACACTTTTTTAAATATATTGTGGAGTATCTTGCCGTTCTTCTCCATAGGAATCTACTTCGCTTTTACACTAATCTACCACGCTCTTATATCGATGCACATTACGGTGCATGCATGGTGCACGCTGTTATATCGATGCACATTAGAATAACAAAGGTCATTTATTCACTTTTAATTATTTGTTATACATGGTATAACAGGCCGTGGGTTGCCGCATACCTTTCACAGACGTTAAGCATCTCCCTGCATCCTCTCTCTCTCTCCTTATATCGATGCACATTAGAACAGCAACGATCAGGTATTCACTTTTAATTATTTGTTATACAATGGTATAACAGGCCGTGGGTTGCCACATACCTTTCACAGACGTTAAGCATCTCCCTGCATCCTCTCTCTCTCCTTATATCGATGCACATTAGAACAGCAACGATCAGGTATTCACTTTTAATTATTTGTTATACAATGGTATAACAGGCCGTGGGTTGCCACATACCTTTCACAGACGTTAAGCATCTCCCTGCATCCTCTCTCTCTCTCCTTATATCGATGCACATTATGACAGCAACGATCAGGCATTCACTTTTAATTATTTGTTATACAATGGTATAACAGGCCGTGGGTTGCCGCATACCTTTCACAGACGTTAAGCATCTCCCTGCATCCTCTCTCTCTCCTTATATCGATGCACATTAGAACAGCAACGATCAGGCATTCACTTTTAATTATTTGTTATACAATGGTATAACAGGCCGTGGGTTGCCGCATACCTTTCACAGACGTTAAGCATCTCCCTGCATCCTCTCTCTCTCTCCTTATATCGATGCACATTATGACAGCAACGATCAGGCATTCACTTTTAATTATTTGTTATACAATGGTATAACAGGCCGTGGGTTGCCGCATACCTTTCACAGACGTTAAGCATCTCCCTGCATCCTCTCTCTCTCCTTATATCGATGCACATTAGAACAGCAACGATCAGGCATTCACTTTTAATTATTTGTTATACAATGGTATAACAGGCCGTGGGTTGCCGCATACCTTTCACAGACGTTAAGCATCTGCCTGTATCCTCTCTCTCTCCTTATATGAATGCACATTAGGGTGCAGGCCGGGTGCTCGCTCTTATATTTCAACACATTAGAATTTTTCACATTAAAAGTATCTGATGAAAATAGAAAATAAAGAAATAAGAATAAAGTCAATACATTTATCTTGAAAAGCACTTAGAGAGCTGCCACGCTAATGTGGAAATGGGCTGGACACATTTTCCGCATCTCAGACGACCAATGGGTCAAACATACGCCACAATGAGTCCCTCGACATCTCGGCAGGTCCAGACAGAGATGGCGGGACGAGCTAGACTCCTTCAACAAGAACTGGTCCTTAGCAGCACCAGACAGAGAGAAGTAGAAAGAGAGTAGGGAGGCCTTTGCCTTGCAGTGGAACATCACAGGCTTTTAATAATAATAATAATAACCCCACCGCTGTATCTCTACGTTGACGTCGTGGTGGGGCCCCACCGCTGTATCTCTACGTTGACGTCATGGTGGGGCCCCACCGCTGTATCTCTACGTTGACGTCGTGGTGGGGCCCCACCGCTGTATCTCTACGTTGACGTCGTGGTGGGGCCCCACCGCTGTATCTCTACGTTGACGTCGTGGTGGGGCCCCACCGCTGTATCTCTACGTTGACGTCGTGGTGGGGCCCGACCGCTGTATCTCTACATTGACGTCGTGGTGGGGCCCCACCGCTGTATCTCTACGTTGACGTCGTGGTGGGCCCCACCGCTGTATCTCTACGTTGACGTCGTGGTGGAGCCCCACCGCTGTATCTCTACGTTGACGTCGTGGTGGGGCCCCACCGCTGTATCTCTACGTTGACGTCGTGGTGGGGCTTGCGTGCTCCAAACTTTAGGTCTGTGCTGGTAGAGTTTACTTTGCCGGAACGGGTCTAGGATGAGGAGCCAGACTAAGAGAGATACAGAAACCCGCAGGGCAGCATGTGGCGAGCTGTTGGGCAGTAGCGACCCCACGGACCCTATCTCCCGAGAGAAATCTTGTCCTCATCTCTGGCTTGCCTTTATTGGCCGGCTGGAGTGAACAGTGACGAGGAACAGAGCTCCCACCTCTTTTTTGCCTTTATTGGCCGGCTTGAGTGGAGATTCGCAAGAGCAGACGTGGTCGGAGGAAGGAAGTATTCCATTAAGGTGCTGGTAGGGATCTTGACCGTACTTCCGGGATTGTCCTGACAGCAATGGAATACCTCTCCACTCCTCAAGCATCTCAGGAAGTGTTGCTCCCTTGTCGCAAACACTTGTCGTATAGATATTACCAAAAGAAAGACCCACTTTTCTACAACGTTTTGAAAAAAAAGTAATTTATAGCTTTGCTAGTTTTTTTTAATGATTTTTTTCATTGAGCACTATGCGAAGTGATTGAAAAAAACAAAAATTGGTCATAACTTTTGAACCGTAAAAAATTGCACCAACATTGTCAGGGTTAAAAAGTTTGGAAATGACCTTGCCCACGCCCCTATTCGATTTGATCTATACTTCTAGGGACACTCTGTATAACATTGGTCAGGCAGGGGACATAGTTCTTCCATAGTTCAAGTAACCCAATCCACTTTAGCCACCTAGACCCATAGCCCAATATGTTTGTTTCCACGCACAACAATAGTCCTGCACCAACCGGGGGTTGTCCTTGGGTGCACTTGCATAGTGCATACAGGGATAATCCCGAGTACTCCCGAGAAATGTAAAAAAAAAAAAAAATTATCTTGATCCATTTTGCCGCGTACTGAGCACACGTACAACCGTTTCCACTTAACGCACGCTGAGGCGTCTTTGAGCATTGCCATTTACCGACATAATTTGGCTCGCTGCGCAGCCGCCTCGTTTGGTTCAAGTCGCGGCAAGCCTTGACTCGCGGCACGGTCTCCACTAGATCTGCCTTGGGTCGAGGTAGCCGCTCGGCCCGAGGCTGCCTCAAATGGATATCCAGCTTTAAAGTTGTTCGCTTATGAGTTTATCGAAGTAACGTTATACTACGGCAGAAATATCTTGGCGAGTCTGAACATAGGCACTACGAACATTCGCGCATGTTCTCTCACTCACACGCACCTCATGTCACCGTTTGGTTCCTAAAAAATGATTCTGCGCAGCCGTTTACGTGAATTTCAGGCTAGCCAAGATATTTCGATCGTAGTGTACATCGATCGAACTAAAGTGCGTCGATGTAACAATCATCGCAGTATCGTAGTATCAGGGCAAAGTATTCGGATTGATGAAATTAATTCTAACAAACAAGCTGACTCGTCGATCTAGTGGTCGCAAGCGCTACAGTCCTACTGCTGAGCTTGAGGTTCTGGGTTCGATTCCCAGGTAGATCAAAGTGTTATTGGGTTACTTCATCAGGAATTTCTCAGTAGCAGCCTGGAGTCTGGATTTATGCCTGGTTGATGGCAATAGGCTCGCCCCCTGTTACATGGGATTTTGATGTTATTCATACAGATCGTTTCTTACGAAGATAAAGACGTTCTGGATATTGAACGAGTGTGATCTTGGTATGCGAAAACTCACAATTTTCTTGTCTTGTTTGTTAAGTATCCCAAAAAGATAGTAAAGAAAGATACATTGTGATCTATATTTAATTTGGCTAGCCTATTCCCAACTTTGTTGACCCGAACACAGTTGAGAAAAGGCTAGGCAGACTGAATAAGAGACGATCACTTCGGCTTCCAGTCTAACCGAATGCAGCTAGATTTACCTATATGAAGCAACCTCCACAACAAAGGGTAACACCATACTTCTTGGTAAGACTGGTTGACAGATTTTCAGGCTTCTGACTGCTGGTCATCTCTTATTGTGACGTACATTTCAAACAATCCTATTACTAACTCACTCATTTAATGCTCAAAAACAAAAGAAATGCAATTTCACAAAACCTTTGTGTGAACATTTTGTTCTATCTACACAATCACTATGCAATACGGTATGACGCAATCAGGCCGGATTCATTAGTCCAATCAGAGTTAACGCAGCGATGCGCGCCACCCAGCCAGCCAATCAGAGGAGTTATGGTTGTGACGTCACCGGAGAATAGTGATGCGCTTGTTGGAAAGGGGACGTTCATGCGATTTGAATTTGGAGAATTCAGTTAAAGATGGCGGATGGAATAAAGTGGATTTGAAAAGTTTGTTTGACTAGTTTATCGTTTATTATTCGATTCAATATTGTTTCAAATACTTTCTTCATTGGTTTTGGAGCCATTGCATTTTATTTAAAGAGTTTTGTTGACCTTATTGGTGACGTTCTTCAGAAATGTCAGGTGTCTAGTACTCGCAACCGGCGTGCTTGTATGACCAGATGTTTGAACGTAAACGAGGCAAAAGGAGTAGGTATCTAAGGATCGTGGCAGGTGGCGTTCTGTAGTTTCTTCCTACCCCCATGGGAAAAAGGCGTGAGTTTATGTATGTATGTTTGTAGTTATTTTGCTAGTGACTGCTTTTCTCGAGTAAGTGACCTTTTAGTTTGGCTGGGGCGAAAGTACAGTCATCATCAAAAGTAAATTATTGTACAAACTGTAATATGTATGAAAACTTGCTGATATAATAGCATTATTGATGGACACTGAATTTTGGGTAGGCTTTTAAGTATAACACCCAAAAAAAATTTTTTTTTTCGAAATATTCGAAAACTTTTGACTACACGAGGGAGAGGTAGTCAAATTCCCCCATGATTGATCTTCTGTCCACTGGAATTTGAGCCTTTGAAGAGATAGTTATTCAGAAGTTTCTGACTGGTATTTCTACGAAGGCCATAAATAAAACTCAAGTGTGAGTAACTTATTCATATAATATATTTTTATTTGAAAATTCTTGGTACAATGTACAATTTGGACTTATTCTCTGAGACTTACAAATTATAATTGTTACATTTTTAATATTACTGTTAGGTTTACAATATAATAAGTACGCAGAACAATACAGTTTTTATACAAGCCTATTGTCTACTTTGACATGTACAATAAAACCTTATTATTTTTCAACTCTGTCAATAACGTCTGCGAGTAGGGGAAGACCAAAAAAACAAAGAAACGATGGATGGACTTTGTGAAAGTTGATATGGCTAGAAAGGGGATGACTACCGAGATGACGACTAATAGACAAGTTATGTTGTGCCGACCACAAATAAATTGGGACAAGGGCGGGAAAATTATGAAATAACGTATACGTAACTACGCAAGTTGCAGTAGTAACTTGCGTAAAGAAAGATTTTATCTTGCATCGCCTCCAAGCTACTTGCAAGATGGAGAAGTCCCCACACATAACATCATTTTGTTGGTAGGCATCTAATATTTTATTCGATTTTCCACGATCTGCACAGATTTAATTTTTCAGTCAAAGCATTGACTACAATAACACTGAGCAACGGAATTGACGTAGTTAACATAACAATATAGTGCTACAAGTTTCTTTTGACCCGTGGGCAAAATCGGAACTAACGCCGTCATCATGTTTTTTCAATACATTTCACAAACAATTTGCACAAAAATGTTTACCAGCAGCGCCGGGCCCCTGACAACGTCATTTGAGCGCCAAAACGTCCTTGTAGCGTCTCTTTTTGCACTTTTCCCTGGACTGTCTGGAAAAGTGTCCATAAAAGCAGGACATTAAAAAAAAGCTTAGGTACGCAGAACATTGTAAGACTCTATGTAAAGATAGTGTCAAATTAGACATTAGGCTGAAGATAGACGCTTAAGGTAAGTACAGACGCCAGCACATCAAGCTACTACAATGTGTCAGATTTCTTTAATAGATTTTCGACTTTATTGCTAAAGCATTAGGTTCAAGGTTGATTGGGAAAATCTGACAGCTTCGGGTAGGTTGACTTGCTGGCGTCTGTACGATCAGCGACATAAACAAGATTTTTTTTTTTCCATAAATATGGCAGTATTTTATTGATATGAAGTATCTTACATGAGCTTGTACAAAAAATTACATAAATTATTTATTAAAAACTGGAAATAAACACGCAGGTACAATACGTTGGTAAAAAGTTAAAAAAAAAACTAACATTTTCGCACATTCAATAAGTTTAAAAAAAAAAAACTTATTTGTTTATTACATTAAGTTATAATGTCCACATACATTTATTTTAAAGTACCTACTTAACTATACTGAAAGTTGCGTACTTAAAACTAAAACATTTACTTAATTGTCTTAGAGAATTTGTGAGCCTTTATAACCTAATTTACAAATGGGTTTTTACTGCTCAACGTATCCTTTCTTTTAACTTCCTTTCTTCTTCATCATGTTTAATGAATCAAAGCCGTTGTTTTCAGCTTAGTTAATTAAAAAAAAAGTTAATTTAGATTTAGAAGATAAGATTTAGTAATAAAAACCCACACGTAAAAATGCCAAATACTTTGGAACAATGTTTGCATAGCTATATAGTTTCAATTATATACAAATTGGGTTAATGCCACTAACAATTGACAGTAAATTGTTTATCTAAACATAATTATTATATGCTTCGTAATTCATAATACTGCACCGAGGTTTTACTAAAAACGTATTAATTCCCTTGTAGGGAAGACGGTGACAAAGATAGGTCACAATAACTAGGAAATCTGGAAATGAGTCTTCATCTCAGTTTTAGTGAGCTTTTTAATTGTAATTTAGTAAAGGAAAGAAATTAAACTGTTAATTTTTTACTAAAACCCAATCCAAGAAAGGGTTTGATAACAATTTTTTATGCGTTCGCATACTTATTTACATTTTTAAATGTAGGTATAAGCGAATCGTATTGCTTTATAATTTTCATGAGAAATGTTTTTCCTACACAATTATAAATTTCATGTGTCCAATATACATACATGTTTGTTCCTATAAACGAATCTATCTACGACCGTGAGGAAAATATATGAGAACAACATATAAATCAGCACTTTATTTTGACCATGACTGTACTTTCATACACTTTGCTTTTTTTTTCTTTTGGCAATTTTTGCTAAATATTTTTTCCCTAATTTTTTATTGATTAAATTATTAATTTTGTGCTTTATCATATCATATAGGAGCCAAGCGTAGCGTAGAGTGCTCAATAATATTAATAATAGTAATATTCCATAATATATATTTACATTATTTTTATATAGTACAAAACATTTTTACTAAATATTTTGTTTACTACTTACATGATCAATTCGAGGGCTATACTTTTGAAATAATTTACATTTTATATATATTCAATATCAACCATTTTGTATGGTCAGCTGTGCTTCACGACTAGAACTATCGTGCTTACAATTAGCTGTCTCTCTTTCACGCTCGCTTGTAATTCTATCTTTCTCTCACACAACCTATCTATCGGCTCATCGAAGGAGATTAGATTCTGGAAGTACATTGTCATCAAATCAATTGTTTGAACGAAATTAAGAAAATCTGAAGAGACCCTTTCCTGAAAAGAATGGAAAGTATTCTTTCAAAAGAACGGGGTCTTGAAGCCAAAGAACGAAGTAGTTTAGTACGGGTCCTTTCATTCTAGTCACACGGAAAATTTTGTTATGACCCGAACGAAACTGAGCCACGCGCGAAATGGTTCATTTTGCCGTTGATCAAACCTTCGCTGGTATAACAGGCAGGATTGCCGGTTTATGAATTTAACAGCGGGTCTGAACGTAAAATGTCGAACAGTCGAGTTACTGCACTAAGTACCTTTTGTTAATGTGCCCGTTCTGCCTCAGGGAAAAGGCTTAATTAAGTTGATAATTAATTAACAAAAATATTTCTGACCTTTTGATCAGATAAAATTAACACAACTGACAGGCTTGCTTCATTATAAGAATTAAGTAGGTACAAATTGTGTTGTTTTAATACATTATTTATTACTTCTTCATAAAGTATTTTGATAGAATTACATTCATCAGATATTAAAACTAATTCAATTGTGTGTACGTCACTTCACTTACTGTCAAAATACTGCCTCTAAAAAGTTTATTTCGAATTTCACTAGAAAGCGTTCATTCAAATCTGAATGTCGGAGACGGATTTTATTCATTCATTCGAATTTCAATCAACAAGAATTTGTTCTTTTTTCCGTTCGCGTCTTTTAATTTTATGAATTTGCACACTAAAGACAAGGTTTGAAATTGGAACATGATTTTAGGCTCGACTCACACTTTTAATTCGAAACCCGCTGGAGTCTCGAATGTTCGTAAATATTAATGAACATACGAAGTTTTGGTTCACTCTCGCTCAGAAATCGATCAGCAGGTACCTAAATATTTTACTTGTCAGGGCTCGGACTAGTTCAGACGGCAGCCATTTTACAATCGAAATCGAACGCGTTTAAATTTTGAACTGGGGTGTGATGACAACATTTAAGTGGGCCGTTAATAATTCAGTAGAAGTTTGGGTCGAGCCTATGATATATGGCATTATCTGTAGTTGAATTTGAAATGACTAATCTACAACTGCCATTTAGGGCGGGGTCAGACAAACGTAATGCGGTAATTGCGTCGGCCAAAATGAGTAGAATATTCATTATTTAAGTTCGACAGAATCAGAAAATGGTTCAACTCATTTAACTCGATAGTTGTGTAAATCGTTTTATTGAATGAAACCAGAACTCATTCGTTCATACAGCCTTTACCTTTAAATTAGCTCATTCATTATCATTCCATTAATTTTTTAATTCATAACCGTCATTCAGATTCGAGACCGTTAATTTCAAACGACGGGCTCCGAACTTGAACCCGCCAATGATTGCGTTCAATCGGAGCACGTTTTGCAGCAATGCTGTCTGTATCGCTTTAGAGCGCACATGTTCATAGCTCTTACGTTCTCGCAGAACCGGGAACTGTCCCGACAGATGCCGTCTGTGAAGGAAACATTCGTTAGTGATGGTAAAGAATTGAACGACACGATTGTTGTTATCTATAGGTCTAGAAACTACGGTTTCTCAGAAGAGCGGTGACCGCTAAATAGCGTCTGCAATTTTTTGAATTGAAAATTTTGAAAGTGGTTAATTTTCCTAAAGAGCATTTTTTGAGCCGTTATGTGGCGGCCACCAATCTTTTAGGAAAACGAAGCTTTACAGAAGAAAGTAGTGTCAAATTGACCCGGCTTGTAAGGTCAGAGTTGAAATAATAGGAACGGATATACTGTATAAAATTATTAGAAAAACTAAGAAAATTTAACTAAACAGAATTTTTAACATGGAGTATACTTGGTTATTGCTAATATGTCGGCAATCCATTAAGAGGATGTAGGAGAGGTAATTTGCAACCAAATGACCCCTTATGACCACTATGCAAATGTCAACCATTTTCGAGTTATTGGACATTTTATATTTTTTTGAAGGTATATACAACTTTGAAAAATTTGTACAAAAAAACCAAAGCATGAAATATTTTTTTATTTTATTATTATTACCTGCTTGCTAACACCTACATAATAATCAACTAAAAAATGACAATTATCTTTAATAGTTTTTAAATCAGAGCTACGAGTCGTTACAATTTTCATAATTTCGAGCAGGTTTTTTTATTTTAAAATGATCGATTTCTGCAAAAAATGGTTGACATTTGCATATGAGTCGTAAGGGGTCATTTGGTTGCAAATGACCCCCCCAACAATAATAAAACATCCCCTTAATGGATTGGCGACATAATTATTACCAATAACCATTTAGAAAAAATAAGATTAGTTTCACGCAGGAAATTTTCAAAATAATAAGTATTGAGTATTTATTGAACAGTTTACAGGGATGCCGATGGCTCAGGATAGAAGTACTAAATATAACAATGGTGCCTTCTCATGCACTAAATAATAGCAATATAATGGAATACAATGTATCAAAGCTGTAATAAAGCGTGTAATAGGCCATAGTTCCATTTTTTTTTGGCTTAAAGACCTCATTAGTACACCAAAGGCTTACAAAACTAGACCCTGGAATACGTACAGCTAAATTAAATTAAGCAAATAAAACTACAGCACAATTTAGGCCCACATTTACACCACAAATCACTTAACATATTTAGCGCTAAACGAGTTTAAAACATCGTTCTATTTCTATCAAGTTACTTAGTAGGACAGAGACGATTTGATGCTTTAAATTATATTTACGGTTAAACGTATTCAGTGATTTATGGTATAAATGGGCCTTAAAAAAAGCCAAGCTAACCTCTAATCTTCCCGCCATTACCTTTATTAACACAGGCATGTACTTGGCAGGGCCGGCTGACGCCGGGGCGCGGGAGTCCCTCACAAGCCGCGGCCGCGCTGTGCTCCCTGCCGCGGCGTCGGGCCGCTGTCATGGCGCGCCACACGCAGCGCAGGGCCCGGTGCTGGCGACCCACAGAGGAGCAGGGGCCTACACACTAAGGAAAATGGATGGTTATGTTAAGATTATTAAAATGGAGGTTTCTAGGACTCTGTTATAACATACAATATAACATCACGCTTGTAATCCCCAAAGGGTTAGGCAGAGGTGTACCCACAGTACAGCCACATTTTTCCAGTTATATGATAAGGACTTTCTTAGTTCTATCACGTCCGTGTGATAATGAAAAATAGTTGTAGGGCTGCGTGCCTTAGACCGAAATATACTAATTTTATGTATAGTGCACGCGCAATTTCAAGTCACCGGGCCGCCTGAGGTGTGTGAGCGGTGAGACGGGGGAGGTAGACAAAGGTGAAGCCAACTCAGTCTGTCAATCTTGTCAATCGCGCCCTCCCCCGTCTCACCGCTCAAATACCTAAGGCGGTGACTAGCATTTGTGCGCACACTATAGTGCCTCTGTGTTAGCAACATTGAGACCTCATTAGCAATTTGAATTCAGAACTAAGCACTTTATTGTTGTTTTGTTTTGATTTGAACAACAATAAAGTACTTCGTTCTGAATTCAAATTAATAGGCACGATAAATCTAATAATTGATTGATATGGAAATCAGCATTCGTTTGTATTCAGAAATGCGATGATTGCCGAGAGACGTTCAGAAAATAGTTGCACTGTACATATATCATGCGATTGCAAAAATTACATTCTCTTAGCGTTGTGTTAAAAGCGATGGCCCAAAAAAAAACCCAGGACCGGCGCAAAAGTTTTGTATCTCAGATTTTAGAGAATATTTAAAAATAATATTTAAAACTATCACTATCTCTCTAAAGGGTGGCTAACATTCTTTTCTCTTTTGCTCGAAATGTTTTGTAGGCGTTCTTATTAAAACTCATTTACCGACCAAAATATTTATTATGCTATAGTTCGTTAACTGTTTACAAACAAGCATACTGATACAAAACCTATAATAAGCATAGGTACAGGTTATTATTATAATCTAACTCTTTAGTCATAGTATAGTACATAACGTAAAGTCTTAATCGATGATGCGTCGGTAACTTGACACGTACAGAATCCGCGCGGTATTTAATTTTCGTAACGTCATTTTTTTCGTCATATTTTACTTTTTTTTTCAAGTTTGTTTTCTTTTCAGCCAGCAATTATTATTACAGTCGCATGTCGTCAGGGTATATAATATATGTTCTGTGTCGCAGTCATCCGCTAGCGTTTGATGTATACTTTGCTGTGTATTACAATTTCATCTAATTGATTTTGATCAATTTAATACTTATATTACTTTGTTTATGTATGCCTACCCCTGTGGTTTTGAGATAATCTTGAATGCGATTGCGATTACACAATAATTGCAAATAATTATACATATTTTGGTCCACACAAATGAGATTTTAATAGGAACGCCTACAAAACTTCTCGAGCAAAAAAATAATGTTAGCCACCCGATACAGCGATAGTGATATTATGGAATATTATTTTTAAATATCCTCTAAAATCTGGAACACAAAACTTTTGCGCCGGGCCTGGGTATTTTTTGTATGGGGCTTGGGCCAGCTCCTTTGTGACTTCGTTGTTTTTTGGAATTACTATATAATTGTTTTTGGACTTCACAGTCGTGAGGGGTATCGATATCTCAAAACGATAGAACAGATTTTATTAACTCACACTTCAAGTAACACTACCAGCGGTCATTGGGCCCAAAAAATAATAATCAAATCTTTTTTATTTTGTTGTGTTTATCAATACCCATAACGTCCGCGGGGTTTCGCTAGTTAATTTAATTTGACCCTGTATATAAGGTCTATCAATTCATACACGAAATCTCTTAGGGGCCATTTGACTCATGATTTCAGGTTTGGTCCCATAGTAAAACTTGTTCACACTTTTATTATGGGACCAAGCCTGAAATCTGTTCCCTGTTTATATAACTCGTCAAAATGTAGGGAACAGCTGATTTTTTTCGCGATTTCAGGATTGGTTCCATAGTAAAAGTATGAACAACTTTTAACTATGGGACCAAACCTGAAATGATGAGTCAAATGATCTCTTAAGAGATTTCGTGTATGAACAGATAGACCTTATACAAGATGTAACTTAAATAAAGCACAACCTCTTAAACGGAACAACTTTTACTACCATAAAAATCAGCTGTTCAGTACATTCTGACGAATTATGCGAACATAAATGTACCAACTGAACAGCAGATTTTTTTTTGTTCGCAATTTCGGGTTTGCTCCATAATGATAAAAGTTGTTCACAATGATGAGTACAATGACACCTTAAGAGGTTGTGCGTTATTAAAGTGACACCTTGTATAGTTATAACAATAGTATGTTCACACAAGATAATCACAGACAGCTCTAGGTTCAACGAAAAGTGACTATTCTTCTTTATGTCATGGAGCAGGACTTGGGGAGGCGTTTACGCAGCAATGCAGCCGATACTGTCCATCGGCTGATAAAAAATAAATATAGCATGGCTAGCTGACCAGGGCACCCGACGTAGGTACATATATTTTAAGTAAAGCATCACAACACTGTAAGGGAATCCATCAGAGAAGATAAGTTTTAGAACGCATTCATATACTAATGACAACATCCAAAATTAATTTCTCATAAGAACCAAACTTTGTCCAACTAGAGATACAGGAAATCACCCACTAAGTCAACTACCCAGAAACCGATTGAACTAATGGGCTTAAAAGTGAACGAACATCGGCTATAATGTAGCGAGTAGAAAGGATATAATAGTTTCATTATAAACTTTTCAATGCAGGAACAGCTTGTTAATAGTTCTTCAGTTCGCTGCGAGATCCCGAGAGTAAGCTATTACATCGAACTTCTTTACATAACAATATTATTGGACATTATGAGTTAGCATTGTTTGAATTCCTTTTTAAATGTTTTGAAGGTAAAAGGCTGAGGTTCTTGTAGGAATGAGCATGTCTGAAAGTGGCACAGGTGACTGAAAAGTTGTGTCGAAATCGGTTTTTATGGTATGGGCATATGAAGCGGAAGAATGAGGAAACTGTAGTGAGGAAATGTTTGAGTGTGTGAAAAATGATATGGCTAGAAAGAGGATGACTTCTGAGATGACGACAAATAAAGAAGTATAGAAGAAGAAGACAGGCCT
Source organism: Dicycla oo (assembly GCA_948252095.1). Taxonomy (NCBI): domain Eukaryota; kingdom Metazoa; phylum Arthropoda; class Insecta; order Lepidoptera; family Noctuidae; genus Dicycla; species Dicycla oo. The sequence goes on from OX411733.1 coordinate 2,077,248, forward strand.
CGCCGACCCCAAGTAAATTGGCATAAGGACAAAATAATGATGCAGTGGTAGAAAGACTAGGTTCTAAGATTTCACAAACAAAAGAAGCCATGGGTGGTTTTTAGGGACTTGAATCATAACTAGCGATATGGGGGTGTAAATCTCTTTTGTTCTCTATATTATTATCTCTATAGCGTTTTTTTTGCGATGAATAGCAACGGTTTCCCTATTTGGAAATGACCTTTCCGCTTACATATTAAGAGCTATAGTGACGTCAGTCTAGTCTCACCTTACTCCAAGGCCCAACTGCCCAGGCGGCTCTGCACGGGCTAGCATCCCTCTTCGTCTTCTCTGGCCTCGTGGTGGAATCACACGCAGCTTCCAGCAGAGACGTGCCATTCTCCGCCACGCATTCCACGCGACGGCGGACTATGGCTGGTTGTGATAAAAGAGGATGAAAATGATGTATTGAATTATAAGGGGCGCTTAGAATACAGATTTTCGAAAAGTCACATTGGTAAAGAAGAGTCATCGTCGATTTCTGTTAAATATTATTTAGTTGGCCAGTTATAAAGCTAAAGCTTTAGACATTAAGTGGGATAATTTGTTTAAGCAGGATTAATGTTGCTTTTACCTAGTTGTTTTTCACACTTGTCAGAGAGCTTTCCTTACTGGGTACAATTTTGTATGTTAACCTAAACTATAGGACTACATGCGAGCCATACACAACGCAAAAAAACTCTTCTCTCCATCTTCTGTTAAGCAAGATACGCAGTCAATTAGACGGACTGCAGTCACTGTCTACAGTCAATTAGCAGCAGTCATACTGACTTTTTTGTCATGTCACTCACCAGCTCCACTGCTAAGACACTTGGGCACGGACCAGGGTGCAGTCTTCCAATCCGCGCAGTTCTCTCCGACACACTCCCGCACTACGGTAGGAGGCGTACCTCCTCGAGACAAACACTCTTCTGTCTCTACTGTAGTCGTACTGTTGTCTTTTTTGTGCTGTTCGAGAATCAAATTGAATGTCAGCAAGATTTGGTGTGGTGGTTTTTATTTTATATAAAAAAAAAACATAGTAATTACTGGTGAAGTTAAGTAGATTAATTTAACTGAATCCAATAATGACTAGAAATAGAGTTTCCAACTAGGTTTTATATCAATAATTAATTTATGAATCAGTAATATTCGTCAGCTTATCACATGAATTGTACTGATTAGTTAAAATTGTTACAAACCTGGCAAACAGCTCCTCTAATCTGATGACCAGTTTTTCCGCAGAGAGCACTGCATGGGGACCAGTCCGTTGTCATCCAAACGTACTCGTGAGCGTCCAGAGCTTCAAACCTAAACAACAAAATATTGCTTTAATCTCGGAAATGAAATTCGAGATCAAAAATGTAAACAAAGAAATGTCATTGTCAAAGGACGTTTCAGGGATAGTCAACATTTCCCTAGTCATTCTAATTATTATAATAGGTATTACCTATGAAGTTGCCGTTTTACAATACTGGCCATTTAAAACGTAATTTTTGTATGGATGGCAATAAATTCAAATGAATTTCATTTTAAAAATTTTGATTTCTATTTTCAAATTCAGTCATTTTTTTATTGATTAGTGTTTTGTTTTCACTACATTTGTATCTTTTTTATCAATATGGACACGATAAAAATACGAGTAATTATAGAATACGAGTTCTGTCGCGGTAGCAATGCCGCAAAATTGGCTCGCAACATTAAATACGTACGCACGACTTGTTATTGGTTTGAATGCTTCCGACATGGAAATTTTGATCTATAAAATGAGCCCCGTGGTCACCCGAAAACTAAAGTCAGCAACGACGAATTAAAGGCGATAGTGGAAGCTGACGATACTCAATCTACGTGAATCAATACCTCAATCTGAGTGAGCAGCAGCTTTCAACGTTAGCATCAAAACAATATTGGTCCATTTGCATCAAATTAGCAAGGTAAAAAACTTGATAAGTGGGTGCTGCACGAACTGAACGATCGCCACCGCGACGAACGCGTTGAGGTATGCCTTGCGTTGCTTAACAGACACAGAAACGAAGGGATTTTGAAACGCATTGTGACTTGCGATGAAAAACGGATTCTTTTTAAAATCGTAAGCTGTCATTATGTTAGTTAGACTTTGATTCAGTGCCACAAATGAAAATTTACCCCTAAAAAGTTATGCTCACTGTTTGGTGATCTAGTGCTGGTATAATTCATCACAGCTTCTTACCAAATGGCACCAGCATTACTGCGGATGTGTACTGTGAGGAACTTGAACACAATGATGGAGAAGCTTACAAATCTCCGGCCAATCTTGGTTAATCGCTCATCCCCGCTGCTCCTACACGACAATGCTCGACCTCATATGACACAACAGACGGTCTCTAAGCTACAAGACCTAGGGTTGGAAGTGTTACGTCGTAAACCGTTCTCACCAGGCCTTACGCGGACAAAGTTCTACTTTTTCCAAAATTTGGACAACTCCTTGGCAGGGAAAATGGCAACAAACTCTTCAATGCATTTGAAGAGTTTGTTGGCTCCCGTACACCTGACTTCTTCAACCATTGAAAAATGACCACTGCGCTGGCAGAGCTGCATCGACAGCATGGGTATATATTTTGATTGACAGAAATTAAAAATATTTATACCGGATGAATTTTTTCACCGTCTTGAAAAAATCGGGCACAATAGGTGAACGGAGTAGAAGCCTATGGCATACCTAGTTTTTTTTTGTTTTTTTTTCAATAGCTTAGACATAAACTACTCTTTCAATAAACACTGCACATTTGAAGTGAACTAGAACAATAAAAACAGAATATTTGAAAAAACTTTATAGATCGTTAAAAAATATCGAAATTCAAATCATACGCACTACGCACCCTGCGCGCGTAGTGCGTATGGTTTGAATTTCGATGATATTTTTTTTTTTTTTAAACTAGGTATGTCATTGATAGGCTTCTACTCCGTTCACCTATAATACACTATTATTTTCAAGACGGTAAAAAAATCACCCAGTATAAAAATTACTTTAAGTTTTTACATACTAAACGGCAATTTTATAGCTAATAATATTAATTGATTTTGATTTTGAAATTTATAAAACGTAATTTACAGCATACAAAAACTTAACAATTAATAAAAAGTCAGAGGGACAAATTCAATCACGACAAAAGTCAGAAGCCGAGTAACAGTACCTATTACTTTACTTTCCTCTATGCCGAATGACCAAAACAAAATGGCGACTAGTAGAAACGCCCCACTTGAATCGAATATTAGGATATCGCAATATTATCTACGATGTTTTAACGATTCTCTTGTCTAGAAGGAAAAAAAATTCTATATAGAAAATAATAAGTGAAAATCCAAATGTTTAGAGCTTCTGCCTTATTGCACATTTTATTTCAAACACTTATAATTCTATAAAGCTGAAAACTGGGTGCAATATTATATTTTACTTGTTTAAGACATGCCTACAATTTTAACACTATATTATAGTACTTTTAGACAAACTGCACAATTGAGGTTATACTATTTAAATGAGCAATATTTGTATACATACATTTGTAATGGCGAAAACGGCTCTAACGATTTCGATGAAAGTTGTAATATAGGGGTTTATGGGGGCGAAAAATCGATCTAGACAGGTCTCATTTCTGGGGGAAAAAATGTTTTCTCTACTTTCACCCGAGCAGAGCTCGGTCGACCAGACTTATTTTAAATTGGCAACACCTTTGTTTACATTTTTGATCTCGAATTTCATTTCCGAGTTTACCATTGTCAATAATTATGTCTGTTGAGTGTTAATTGTATATATAATTATAATCTAGTTCTGTGTCATAAACTGCATGATATTGGATAATCTATATTTTTACATTGTTTAAAGTTGTATGGTGTTGTTGTTGTTGTGTTGTTTTAAGTAAAATAATAACAATAGTTCTGTTGTAAACGTAAAAAGAATCTTTGTATAAATCTTTTACTAAGCAAATTTTTGTGAACTACGAGTAGCAGATAGCCTTACCTGTGTTCTGTTGTAGTTTCATCCAAATCTTGAAGACTTTCGACGGGAACATTTCTAATACCGTTTCTATTGTAATCCTCATTTACAATAATGATATCAGAGTCATCATCTTCAGGGAAAACTAACTGTTTGTCTTCCAGATTGAAAAAATGTGATTTAGTGGGAACCCCGTAGTTTTGATACATGATGACAGAGTCCACAGTCCTTTGGCCTCTCGAGTTGCTAGTCTGAAAATTCCAAAACATCTGAACATATCAATTAAAAATGTTCTAAGTTATCGGAATGATTTTTATTTGCAAGCCACAGTAACAGTAGTTTGATAGTAATGTAGTTAAATTCAATTTGTATTCAAGGCAAGAAAATATCGATAAAAGTCAACAGTTTTTTAATTGAGATGAGCTACATTTGTACAAAAACTAAATGAACGTTTTGTGTTAGTAATATCTCGTTAATACTAATACGATGTCTGTGAATTAATTTATTTTGAAATCATGAAGAAAAAAGAAAATGATGTATGAGTGAAACAATGCTTCCCAATTAAAATGTTTAGTATACTATCATCTGAGCCAACCAAATAGTCGGATGGTAAAAAAGCGATTCAATTCTGTATGTTTAAAAATACGAGATAAAAATTTGCCATTTTACTCGAAAAATATTAACATGATATACGAGTATATCTTTGTTAGTGATTTAAACAGATTTGTCCGACTACAAGATTACACAGACGTTCTGTAAATTCTTTTCTACGAAAACCTAAAATTATGTCCAAAAATTCAAAGAAAATCACCAAAAATGTAATCATAACAACCAGAACACGTGCAATGCATGCCACCTAAATCTCCATCTACCCTCAGTTTTGGGAACTTCTCACCTGAAGCTGCATAACTATGTAATGCAGGCAAGGCAGTACCCTGGATGCACTGCTTCTTTTGGGCGGTAACATCTGGGAGGAGACGGCACTCTTCTTCAATACAGAACGTTCCAAGCAGCGTGCGGGCAAGTTTTGTTAGGTTGAGCTTAGGTTTGTGTTGATAAATTGTCTTTTGAGAGTGATTTACTGGGTAAGTCAAATAACGTAGGGGATGTCGGGACTTTCAATATACTTATTGATAACGTTGGTAAAAATAAAGTGACGAAGCCTGTTATATGAGTAAAGATTAGTGAAGACAGTTAAAAGGATATAATGTAAATGTTTGACTCTAATAAAATGTGATTGACCAATAATCTCTCCCAAAACATCTTAAGGGGGAAGCGCCAGGGTAGCCCCCGAAATTCAAATTTTCTTACGTTTTTTGCAATTTGCAAGTCAGTGTTAAGTTGTTTGTTGATTAATTTACGACCGAAAAAAATATTACGGAATTATAATAATTAGAATCAGTAATACAACTCCGTAAGTTAGTGTAATCCTCAAATGTCAAGATTTCATGAAATAATCTAATGAATAATAGGATTACCTGGTCTTAAAGAGTTGTATTGATGACTTTAACGTTTATAAATTTGTAAATACATTCTTGTTACGGTCGTGAATCATATTTTGATCTACAAACATCTTAGCACTATTGCAAAAAACGTAAGAAAATTTGAATTTCGCGGGTTACCCTGGCACTTTCGCCTTAAGGATTGAGATAATAACTCAGGTAACAAAGTGCTTTATACAGTAACCATAAAACATTATTATGACGAATTTATGCGTACGATAAGTAAGTCATCTTACAACAACATCATCAATATATAACAACTTTATGTCAGTCGTAAAATCGGTTGTAAATTTTATTACTGTCATTACGCAGTAGAGACAGGCCGAAGATTATCGGTTTGTGATTATAAATTACTGATTTTAAGTTGAACGTCGTTAGAAAACGATTTTGTGTGATCATTGATAGTAGATGGAAAGTCCGTTTATGATCTAAGTTTTCGGTTGTACTTTGACATTATTTTTAAATATTTTATTTTTGAAAGCCAATGTTTGTTAGTATTTTCGGACTAGGCTGTTAATTACCACGGTTAACTGAGTTTTACATGACTTTCATATCACCTCAATATTTTAAATTCAATTCAGAGTCAGGCTTGTCAAATTATCTGTTGTCTATTTGTTAGAGACTATAATATTTCTCAGTATTTTTGAACCCTATCAGATTACAGTATTTAGATATTATTAGTTAAATTTCTCAGAAGATTTATCAACACAATGTTCTTAGAAGTCTTAGATTATATTATAATTGTTGTGACCTTACCTCGTGTTCATCATACATGTCTCGTTCTTGTGAGTTGAAGCTCGGTGACGCTTTAGTGCTTGTCGTTGCTGTGTTGCCATATAGGGCGTCTCGGACTTTGTCTATTTTTCCTGTCAAAGAATAAGATAAAACATTATTGAACAACTTTATTATAACTGTTAGTATGATGACTACTTAGCTAAAATGTATAAGAATTTTATTGCTTTTGATACATGCCAATATTTTTTGGAACGAAGTTCCTTAACGCAGCTTGCGGTGGAAGTTGACTGGTAGAAATCGTCACGTAAGAAAAAAGTGATATGCCTTTCTCTCTCTGTCTCTTTCTATTATATACGTGTATTTGTGCGTACGAGTATCGAGATTCAAGTAGATGAGCGTAGTGCACAGCTGTTTTTTTTTCATTTAGTTACTCTCAAACGTTGTTAATTGATTAGATAAATTAAACCCTGCCTACCTGTCTGCCTGCTTGGCCTGCTATTTAATACCTAATATACTGGAAGCTTACCCCAAAATAGTTGGGAAAAGGCTAGACAGATGATGATTTAATAGGTAATATACAGCGAAATGCTTGCATACTGCCATGTCTCACATACGTATGTCAAACATGGGCCTTAACTGAACTACAACAAAATAAATTAAGTATATGTCAGAATGCGATAGAGAGAAGCGTATTGGGAATAAGAAGAAGGGATAAAATACAATTAAAAAGATCAAAGGAAAGACTAAGTTTGGAAAAGTTCAATCAATATGCAGAAAATTAAAATGGCATTGGACAGGACATATGCTGAGAGAACAGAAAGAGAAATGGACCAGAATAATAATGGAATGGTACCCTAGAGAAAGCAAAAGAAGTAGAGGAAGACAGCCAAAATGATGGGAAGACGACTTGAAGCAAGTAGCTGGGCCAGAATGGTTACGTACAGCAAAGGACAGAAACAAATGGAAATCCTTAGAGGAGGCCTTTGTCGAAAGACAAGCTGTTATAAGCCGAATGCCGAGAATATGTTTTAGTTTAAGTTAATTTATAGTTTCTTACCTATATTGTTATCATTTTCTTTTAAAAAGCTATGTTTAGTTAATTAAGTTGAAATCTAACAGCAATAAAGGCTTATTTATTTATTTATTTTATATACAGCGAAATTAACTTGGTCCCACGACACATCCCGTTATTTTTTTTCTAAAGTTATGTTTCTTGTTGAAAATTACTTATGCATTGCTAAAATGGACTTGATGGAAAAAATAATTAAATTTTTAGATAAACATTGAAACGTAGCATTATTTTTAGTGCTTGCCATCTGCTTCTTTAATTAAACAGGCAATTCCAACACAGAAAAAAAACTAAGGATAGCAGAAAAATTACAAAATATTTTTATCCAAACTGCAGCAAACAAATTAAGAAATAGGTTAACAATTTTTAAACAGGGCTTTAAAATTTTCAAATGTACGAAAAATTAAGACTTTAATTCGAAATTTATCTAGTGTTTGCAAGGCACTCGAGAAGCACCGCAGTGTCGGGTCTTAATAAATTAGTTGCAGGTTGCAGTACTGTGTATATAATATAGATTTAAAGGAAAACGAAGTTAATGCGCATCGAGTTGAATACATTTTAATAGAATTTGCAATAATATTAGTTGCAAACAGAACGAAGCAAAACAACAGTAACGGTTTAAAGTTGTCAAATTATGTAGTTAACATGTTTCGTTTCTGCGTGTTTTTAGGTGGTACTTCCATTTTAATTGAGGTGACGCCTTAACTTTTACGGAAGTTTTAATTTCATCTCGTTTGGCAGTTTTATTTCTTTAGTTACTGTCTTTTACATGTTTTTTAGTTATATTTTTATTAATTCACTCAAGTCAATGAATAACACATGAAAATAGATGTAATATTATAATTCAAAGATTAAGATTAGGTAGCTGTTTCATTAGGTTACCTTTCTGCCTATTCTTATAATTCTTCCTGGAGTCCCCCGGACGCTGTTCATGTGATTGATCATCTGAAGTGCCTCCAATCATTGCCCGGTATCGTCCGTCTGCTCTGCTGTTGATAAAGATTTCAATCAAAGCTGTATCATTTGAATCATCATCTGGATCAATTTTGAAACACTTATCTTACCTATCTGAAAGCGGTGATGACGGTTCATCCAAAGCCTTATGCCTCTCAATCTCTTCGCTAGAGGGAAACTCGCCTGGCCTTGGTTTGACCAGCAAAGTCAGGTTAGCACTGGATCTACCAGCTACGCAGGTGTATACTCCGTGGTCTCGGAGTGAGAGGGAGTTTATTCGGAGAGCACCCTGAATTAAAAGATGTGAATGTAGAATGTGTTTTAAAACTGGTGTATAAGCCTTCTTGAACCGAAACATAGTTAGTAGAGCATCAAATTATCAGATAAATCGAATGCGGAAATTCGATAAGAAATAAACAAAAATATCCTAACAGAAAAAAGACAAATAATAAACGACAAGAAGACTGATACACAAACAAAAAATTATTATTACTGTTATTTTCTTAAAGTTCTATAGTACACTATTACTTAATAACCTTAGATTTTAAAGTACCATACGAAGTCAAACATATTCTTAGTAAAAGCTTTACGTTTCTATGAGCATGTCCCAAAACTTTCTCAGCCGCGTACGGGCATAACTCTCTGGCACAGTTTTGAATGCTTTGCAAAAACTATTTTATTTTTATCACACTGACTTACAGAAACTTACACTCGCTCATAAAACAGCTTTACAGAGAGATAAAATTTAACAATTTAAACTTTAAATTATACAAAAATAAACTTACCTTTCTTGAAATTTTATACTTCTTAGATTTGCTAATGATCTGGTGGTCTTTCGCCCATTGTATCTTGGTCCTATTGTACCCTTTCACTGGGCATTTGATCTTCACTTGAGTGCCGTAGAATATTGTCGCTGAACCACCTACCTTAACTGTCACCTGTGCAATAGAATACATTATAATTCTCGTGAGTACTTCTCGAAGTACTTAAGCTAGTCTTCATTTCTTCAAGATTGCAAAGACAACAAGAATTTAACAAGGTGTTACTACAAGTTAAGTCCAATTAACTCTAAACAAAGAAACGGTTCGTCGTAAAATCATTGTAGGATTTAAATTTCTAAAGAACATCTCTCACTCCTTTGCAAAAAAAAAACGAGCGGTTTTGTTTTCCCTACATTATTGGTTGGTTGGTGGTACTCTTTAGAACTAAATGATTACCTAATCATTTAGTTCTATAATAGCCAAACTATGTTACTAACACTTAATAAAGAGTCTGGGTATGAAAAAACGTTAATTCCAAATTCGATTCTTTTGTTTTTTAAATAATAGTCCCTATTTCAGTTTGTGACTTTTTACTTACTTTTCGCGGGTTTGCGGTTAACAGGTTATCAGGCAACTAAAATTTAAACTTTTCGTTATTTTTAGTGGAATAATTTATGTTTGTCGCATAATCCTGCCATAGTGTAACTTAAAACAAATATCTTTGTGTCGATTGTAATAGCAAAAAAAGCAATAAGAGCTAGTAAAATTATGGCGCTGCTGGAAGAGGGGTGTAGCTGAAGTTACGTCTCATCATCATTCTCCTGCCCTTGTCCCAATTTATTTGGGGTCGGCGCAACATGTCTTTTTCTTCCATACTTCTCTATTAGTCGTCATCTCAGTAGTCACTCCCTTTCTGGCCATATCATCTTTCACACAGTCCATCCATCGTTTCTTTGGTCTTCCCTTACTCGTATAGCCCTCCACGTTCATACTCAACACATTCCTGACGACATTTTCCTCATTCCTCCGCATCACATGCCCATACCATGACAACCGATTTCCACACAACTTTTCAGTCACCGGTGTCACTTTCAGACTTCCTCTTACATACTCATTACTTATTCTATCCATTCGCGTAATACCACACATCCCTCTTAGCATTCTCATCGCTGCTGCATGCAATTGCCTTTCATTCATTCTTTTTATAGCCCCACATTCTGATCCATACAAGACAGCAGTTCTAACCATTGTTTTATAAATCTTCCCCTTGAGTTTAACAGCGGTTAAACTTGATTCAAAACAAACAAAACAGTCTCACAGCGGTTAAACTTGATTCGTTCAACCGTCCAAAGAACCTGGACTCATAAAAATGTCCATTTTAACACGACTCTCTGTTTACATTGACTAAAACACCGATTCCGTGATTTAAGTGTTAAAAATTATATTCTCATTGATAATAAGAAATTTCTAGTTATTAATGCTAATGACATACCAAAAATATTAATATTATCCATAGAAAAGCCAATGACTGTAAGGTGGCCGTTTTTTTTTTTTTTGCAAAGGAGTGTATGTTATTTTAGAACAGTTATTAGACCATTTCTTTTGTAAAGTTCTGTGTGTAGAATTGTAATTGAATAATTCTTTCCCAATTTTCCTTAGATTCCCTCGAGAGTAAGGGAACCTCAACAACCAGTCCTTACTTTTTTCTTCTTCGGATCATGTTGAATATAAGACGAGTTAGCCAGCGATATCTCTGGTGAAGCAGTGTCTAAGAGACATGGCCTTGAGTTGCAGGACTTTGTGGCTGCAGGACGCGCGGAGCTGCAGAGTGAGGCAGGACGTTCCACCACGTGGGATTGAGCCATTATCTGCTTACACTCCACCTGGTATGAGAAAATGATAGGTACGGTACCATTATAATATTACTTGAGTCCCGCCCGCGCCCCCGCCTTGCACGATTTTAATGACCTGACAAAACACCGAGCTTTCTTGATTATATGTAAGTAAAAAAATAAACATGTTTATTGCAATTACATACAATTTAAATAAATAAATAATAAATAATATCCTGGGACATTGTTCACACACGGTCATCTGATCCCAAACTAAGCAGAGCTTGTACTATGGTAACCAGATAACTGATATACTACATATACTACTGTTTTTTTTGTAAATACATACTTATATAGATAATTACACCCAGACTCAGGACAAACAGACATGTTCATGCACACAAATGTTTGTCCTGGATGGGAATCGAACCCACGACCAGCGGCATGGCAGGTAGTATCTTAACCAACCACGCCAACTGGCCTGTCAAAATATAACACACAATGAGTTGGAGATCACCTTTTAAGCAAGAAGATGCTTGTGCTAGGTGAACTCCGCTCTTCCACTATCATAAATAACAGGTATGCAATTGATGAACTGATCCAAGAATAAGAAAAATTAAATAAAAATAATCTAATTTAAATAAATCAGAAAAATAAAGGAAATAAAAATAAGAAGGAAGGAGCGCACTTGTGTGATGTATGAGAGTAGGTTATGTTGTGTGCGTGAGTAATGGCGTGAGTGAGTTGTGTAAATGGATTGCTGTAGTGTAGGTTGATTTTTAATTGCATTTACTTTAGTTGTGTTTATTAGTTGTAGGTGTTCGTTTAGGTTTAGGTTCAGGTTTGGGTTAGCACTGCGACAATGTCGGAAGAAGCCAGGCACAGCTTCCTCCACTAACAATATAAGTTTATTATTAATTTATTATACACATTAACCATTCGAAATAAATTTTCTAAATTATGGTGAAAACCACATAAAAATCCGTTTCGTAGTTTAGAAGGACAACGCAGTCACACAGAGAGACATGAAGAGCGAATTTAATTCATATTATTACGTATATAAATTCGACGTCGCGGCTGGCCCAGGCGGAGATGGCGGGGTGAGCTGGACTTCTTTAATAAAGATTAGTCCTTGGCATTGCTGGACAGAGAGAGGGAGAAGAAGAGTAGGAAGGCCTTTGTCCAGCAGTGGAAAATAAAGGCTAATAATAAATAATAAATAATAATAGATTACGAACCTCTCTTTGTTTTATCCCTCCCCCGCAAGTCTTGGAGCACTTGGACCACTCTCCGGAGTGCCACCTGACGGGGCAATCCAACACGTTGCAGTACTGACGGTCAGGAGGCGGTGGTTGAGGACACATGCTGTTCGGTACCACCACCGTGTTTGTACCACCTCGGGTTACCTGGGGAATGAAGGGTTTATTTTAGGTAAGACCCTGATATCTGAAATATTGACAAGCAAAACGATTTGAAGAAAATTAAACTGGATACGTAACAGTCCCTTAGAGTTTTTGCAATAAATTATTTCTTTCATACAAGTTTATTAGCAAAACTCCCGTTACAGCCATTTCGTTTAAAATTGTTCCGTATCTATTAATCTAAACAGCTGGTTCATTTAAAACGATTCACGGAAAGATACTGTTTCTCGCCATTCACATAAAGAACATTTCAAGAACCAATTTTAAAAGTTTGTAGTTCCTTTGAATAAACTATATGTGTAGTGCAACGTCTCATCGTCAGTTAATTCCAATAAAATGAAGTAGGCGTATAGCTATCATTACCGACTCTAACTCCTGGTTTCTGATTTGAGTATTTCTCAAACTCTTTTTTTTTATTTGTGTATAATGTATGTGTTCGAAAAGAGCGTTTTCCAAGCAGCCAAACTGTGCGGAAAGTGTGCCACTTTTCGCACAAGTGCTTTTTACTTTTCAGTGTTTTTTTTCTCCGTCGTCAGCCCGACGCAGTTTTAATTATTTGAGGAAAATTTTACAAATTGATCAAGTACAGATTATTATTCATATAAAAGGTACAATAAAACTAATACTTCATTAAACGATAACATTTTCAATATATATTTTTTATTTCCTCGCACAATGCATAGTAAAACGTTGTATGATAAGCGTGCGGAAGATGATTTCCGTCCCGTGTCGACTTATGCACTCGCTCGCTTCGCTCGCTCTTGTCAATAAAAATGCTGCTTGTCGGAAATCACCTACTGTCCGCACTTGTAGCATAAATAACTATTTTAGCATTACTAAAGGTGAAAGCCGAAAAAATTCTTTGCAAAAAACGTAAGAAGATTTTAGTGGGTTTTATGGAAAGAATCACGTTTTGTAGACACTGCTAGCGTGGTGATTTGGTGATTTGTCTTTTTGTCTTATTGCTTGCTTTTATTTTCTACAATATTTGTACATCTTCACGGCAAAACATAGCGCCCATATAATTAACCTTTATGTAAATACCTATGTTTCACAAATAAATATTCTGATTCTGATTCCAATGCTCATGCCTTCTCTGTATGAGAAGAGGCGTTTGCTCTGCAATGTGGGACAGTAATAGGCTGGTATTATTTAATGCTAAAATAGAATTATCAACTCAGAATAATAATAATAATAATAATAATAATAAAACATTTATTGTCAGGCTACAATGGCCCATAGATACATACCTTACAAACTAACATATATAAAGTATAAAACAAAAACGTGTGTTAATAAATATAGCTTAAAACTATGTTAGTAGCTTCACTTCACTCGCTTGTCCTTGAGCTGTCCTGTGGCACTTGTCCGCGGAAGCGACGGAACACCACGTCCTGCGGCCAGAAGTCTTCTTCCATGACAACGGGCAGGTAACAGTTCGGTACTCGCACCACGAACGCCTTGAAATTGACGTTGCGGCGCGACTCCGAAGCCGGGTGTATGCCGCAAACTCACATGAATGGCCAGTAATCTTACCTCGTGTATACACGTGACCTCTCGCGTCTGAATGCCGATGCCGCACGACTTGGTGCACTGCGAGAATTCTGTGAAATTCCACCTGACAAAGAACATATCAGGATTAGTGCACTTTCAACTGGAGTTCGTTATAACGCTTTATGTGTGTTGCTTTGAGAGTACCATTGTAGTGTAGCCGGGTAGTGTTACCTGATCTTTATTGTGGATTGTTATTAGCGTACCTACAGTCCTACATGGTGTTTTGAGTATGGTGTTGGTAAATGTAGAGATAAATGTGTTGCAGCTGGCTGAAGGGGAAATCGACCAAACTTATACCTCTGTTCTGTTAAAAACTCACCGTAAAAATTGAGGTGAAGTGAGCTTGAAGTAAGCTGTCATGCCAAATGGTCACTATTGTCAGTTCGAGCTCCTTGATCTAAGTTTTTTCGGTGCGAATTTTAAAGAATAGATCGGCTGGTATAAGTAACTGGTTAGCCCTAGCTAGGCCGCTAGCGTGGAAAAATATTTTAAAATTAGAAACATTGTTTAAATAATTTTCTATTCCACTGAAAATGCATTAATACTTATTTCATGTCAGTGCTCCAACCTCATTTTTAGAATAATCGCACTGGCCAGTACGACTGCATGAAAAAAACATTGTATTTAGATTATTTAAACTGTTTTCGCAGATCACTAATATGTAGCAAGCTAGCTGTTTTTCTTGCGTTTTGCTCGCTGTATGTTTCGCTAGGCAACAAAGTTATTCTGCGTCTCGTACCTTTGAAGCCCTCGATACGCTCAGGACATAAGAGAACTACCTTACAAAACAATTCTGCGTGGTTTAAGAAAAAAATGTTGATATCGCATAGTTTTTATTCAATCGGCGAATTTCTCAACAAAAAAATCATGTCAGTCCTACAACTTCAGGAATACATTAAAATCACTTTTATTTATTTAAGCTACTTTGGTAAGTTAGCTACCTGGTCGCTAACTACTTGCCCTTCTTATTAAATACCTCTGTAATGTGTGTTTAAAATTTTAATTCAACTTGGTATTATTGACTTGAATAAATTGTTCTTTTCGTTCATAGAATTCTTAACGCTAAAAACTTGAATTTAATGCCTCAAAATTGCTATAAATTTGTCTTTAACACATTATCTGCTTAATTCTTTATGCAAACGCTTCTTTATGCTACACCCTTACCGACCCTTATTTTACGATGTTTTCGAAACAATAGAGATGCACAACGAACGCACAGGTGCGGCGCGCCGCACTCGAAGAAAGTTATGTAAATTGTATGGACGCGCATACGCGCCGTCAAGCACCTGGTGAACGTCCGAAAACGCGCATGTGCGTCTGCCGCGCCTAATGTATTCATTAAATGTTACTATTGGACTGACTAACATCTTCCAAGACTGAATCTTCAGAGTTCCTGGCAGGAGCAGTGGAATATGTCCAGCAAAACGAAAGACCGTTTTTTTATACAGTGCAACCGACCATAAAACCAAAACCGTGGTTTTCGTTCACAAAAAAATTGCCATCACCGCATAGTCACATCTTGCGAATACAATTTGAATACTTAGTATTTCTATACAAAAACATTCAAAAGTCACGCAAAAAGTTATGGCGGTAAAAAGATATTGTTGGCTAGATGATTTGGTACACGTGGAAGTTAGGATATTTTTTTAAGAAAAATATTGTTTTTTGTATTTCTAGGAAAGTGGACCTTATTACGATTTTTTTAAATTTAATTGCTCCTGAAATACTACAAACAAAACAAAAATACAGGGTCCATTTTGATGATCATTTGAATAAATATTTATATTCTGTAGTACCTAAAGGGAGTTTGGCACGTGGAAGATTTAAAGGAAAAATCTCTGAAAAGTTAAAAATACTGCGTTGTCTTGTGAAAGTTTTATTAGTAATTCTTATCTAATTGTCTTCTACAACGTAAACATCACGCTTGTTATCCCCGAAGAGCTTGGCAGAGATGTACCTATAGTATTACACTCACATTTCGCCAGTTATGTTTAAAACCCATGTAATAGGGAGCGAGCCTGTTACCATCAAGCGGGCACAAATCCAGACTCCAGAACTGCTACTGAGAAATTCCAGATGGAAAAACCCAATAAATCTGCCTGACCCGTGAATTGAGCCCAGGACCAAATTGAAATTGGAAATTGTCTTCTAATAAGTAGGTGCGTATTTCACCTCTACCTCATTGGGCTAGTGGTTGCAAGCGCTACTGCTGATCATGTGGTCTTGGGTTCAATTCCCAAGTCGTGGTCGGGCAAAGTGTTATTGAAATTCCTGATGCAAAATTAGGAATTTCAATTGTCCCCGGTTGATGGCTATAGGCTCGCCCCCTATTACAAGGGACTTAAACATAGCTGGCGAAGTGGGTGTACTATAGGTGCTCCTCTGCCTAACCCTTCGGGGATTACAGGCGTGATGTTTTGTTGCACTAAATAATTTGTAAACATACCTGGGTGGACAAGGATGGTCATTGCAAGTCCTGACTCGGTTCTCAGGTTTAGTGAGCGGATCGCACATGTATGGAGATGCATTCTTCCCATCTTCATCTCTTACGCATTGGATGATGAGCTCCTGCAAATAATTGTTATGACGTCATACGCTCGGAGACAATATACGTACGTAGGTGAAATTAGGGGAATTAATTGTTTCTTAAATTAACTCATCATCTGCCTATCCTTTTCCCAATTATGTTGGGTTCGGCTTCCAGTCTAACTGGATGCAGGTGAATACCAGTTTTTTAGATGGAGCGACTGCCTAACTGACCTCCAAGAACCAGTTACTGGTTACATTGCCCGTTGGTAAGACTGGTTGTCAGACTTTCGGCTTCTGACGACCCGTCACAACTGTCAAAGATCTAAGAATAACAGCCGGGACCAACGGCTTAACGTGCTTTCCGAGGCACGGGAGTCTCCGTATGTAAAGATGGTAACTCATCCACGGACCGGCCGCGGCAAGCGTAGCTTAACCTAATCGATCGACCCATGCTATTATTAGTTAGCCACGAGCCCCTCTGTTTATTTTTTTTATTTTTTATTGTTTACCAACTCAAGTAATCCGTATGTACAAATCACAATAATTGTATGAAACGGCTGTAGTACCTACGGTAAATTATTGTAGTGTATGAATTTGATGAACCATTCCTGGCTGTACATTTATATTTCTGACTTGGCTACTTGACCGTGCTTATATTTATATAAGTACTGCTATATAAAGCCTTATAAGTATATAAAGGCTTATAAACCTTTTATCAGAAACAAGCGTCAGCCCGCGACTTCGTCCACGTGATTTTATTTAACTTTTGCTCGGCTGTCAAGTGTACATAGTAGCCTGATGAAATTCTTCAGCTTTATTATATTATTATAGATAAATGAACCAAGTTGACTGGGAGCTGCACCCTCATTGCGTAACACGCTATCAATCGGAATCGGCTTCATTTTGACAGTTCAACAACATTAATTGCGTTATTTACGTTGTCGAGCAGACGAATTTTTCCAACATATGAATTCAAATTTAAATTGTACACAGGTAAAAATATGGTGTTACAGTTTATAAAATGAAGTACATCTATGACCCGAATTTAGGCATACAATAATTTAAAGACTTTTGCAACATTATATTATTCAATAATTTAGCATTAATTAATACACACAGTCAGTAATAATAAATAATAATAATCAATAATTTAAAAAGAGTCAATAATTTAATAGTAATTGATATAGTAGTCAATAATTTGTTAATATTTAAAACAATGGACAATAACTTGATTACTAACATCTTTTGAATGAAGTAATGCATTAGCAATTTGCTTCAAAATGATTCAGATTCCGATCGATAGTGCATGCAACTAGGGTGCTGATTACACGTAAACAACACTCATGAATTCAGAACGCGTTTATAGTAGAACCAGGGACCGGCCGGATACTCGTTGAAATGGTTTTTGAAGGGGTTTTTTTAAGCGCTTCAAAAAAAATCCCTATCATACATGTTACATCTTCGAACGGGTGTAGTTAACCCGTTACGAACGGTTTACCCTTTCAACACCCTGTAACACTGTAACAGGGTAAGCCATTCCAATTCACTGCACTGCATTGTAATATGCACTGTAATACGCACTGTTTACAATTGATATTAGTTTGAAAATTGCATGACCACGACCGCACGTGACATCGTACCGCGCCCGGCGGTCCGCCAATCTTGCGTGTACCGACTTGTAAACATGGAAAAATAACTATTGTCTATATGATCTTATAGTTAAATTTTGCTCGTCACACATGCTAAACATTGTAATAATATTTATTTTTTCGTGTCTATACTTGTTTATTTTCATCATTCGTCATTTGATTCGGAACTCGGACGGAACTACTCAAGCTGCTACTAGCAACTACTAGCTCAAGTTTATTAGGTAACCCAGGGTAACACGAAAAGAAGCTTTTCGAGAAGGTAACCTCTTCAAAGGCTTAAGTCATTGAAGGGGTTAACGTGGTTGCCTTAATAAAGGTGTTAACCATTTCGCTGGGTTTCGAGGATGTAACTGGAACAAACGGTAACACTGCGATATGAGTTACCCCATGTACGGGTTACCCTGTCCAAAGGCTTAACTCTTAAGCGGGGTTGTCCGGTCCCTGAGTAGAACTAACAAAATTGAATTACCGTAGTGATATAATGTCCTAGTAACTAGATACTGAGGCGTTGACATGTGACCCAGACTTTATAGATAAATTATTATCGCACATAAAAGTCAATCTATATATTAATTACTAGTTTGATGCCCGTGACTTCGTCTGTTTTCATTTCATTGTTTTTTAAATATCTAGGGCGACCAGTGGCATATGCTCTCCTTCTTCAGTTACCAACCTACCTATCTGTAAAATTTCATAACAATCGGTTCAGTGATTTTAGCGTGAACAGGTAACAGACATCCCGACAGAGTTATTTTCGCATTTGTAGTATTAAAGTGAATGTACGTATATTATAAACGCAGAAAGGTATTAAAACTAAGCCCTCTTATAGCTAGAGTACATTACCTGGACTCCACTAAGACAAGAGGCGCTGCAGCTTGTGTATCCTTTTTCCTTCCAAGAGTAAGACTTTCCTGGGGATCCAGGTGCCACCCTGATGTTACTGGAAGTTCCAAATGTAAGTAATCTGCTGTTGAAAACAAACAACGATCATTATCATAAGATACTTACTTACAGAAGGTTGACTAGCTAGATAGACAAGCACAGGGTAAAATTAAATTAGCTAGCAAAATCCCCCAGACGTGATGGGTATCGATATCTAGAGACGATAAATAAAAAAATTGGCAGTCATCCCCATGACTCCGCGTTTAAGTTTTCACTTCTTTCGGCAGTCCCCACTGTTAACAGAAGTGAAAACTTAAACGTAAAACTATGCTTAGCATGTCGCAGTATCGAGGTGTTGCAGTGACGCGGTGACGCGAACCCGTGAGATTTCCTCCCAACAAAAACAGCTCAATACGCCTAAAGAAGTTTATATTGGTTTGAGTTCATTTATTTCTAAAGATTACAAATCGCTTGTACAGAAATAAATACAAAAAATTACTTGATTTATATATTTTTGTTGTCCAGGAGTAGTAAGAGCTTTGTTTCACTTCAAAATTCTAAGCTCTTAACATGCTCACGCGCGGTAAACGAGACGCTATAGAAGCTTTATTGCTATGACGGCTGTAGCCATCTAGTGTCCTTTGAAAGTGTTATAACGGCCATAGCCATATTCTTCCTTGAAAATGTTAATTTCAAGTAACTGCAGGTGATTATGGGGGCCATCGACCGTTGGCAGTATAATTAGAAAAAAAAAATCTCGTCACTAGATATTGATACCCATCACACCTGCGGATTATCACTAGCTAATTTAATGTGATCCTCCGTAATCTTAAAAAAAACCAAAGAAAAAAATGGTAGCTAGTGAATTTAATGCCAGTTTCGCCATTTAGATAGAAAAGAAGGATAAGTCACTGAAGTCCAATTATATTTTCCTTACATCCGATAGCAATATAGCTAACATTCAAAAGTGTATCGAGAAACGTAATCTAAACAAATATTTACGTATTGATATTGGCTTATCAGAAGATACGGAACTTATCGCATGATTAATACTCAATGAGCAGTCAGTGATAGCAGAACTAGTGACAGAGAAAATGTCTTTAGAAGTCCATTTAAGTGAACCAGATGATTTCAACTGTCTAGAACTTCACAGTTCAATAAAAGATATTGCTCTCGCTAACGGGATCCAAGATTTCGAGTATAATGTGGATTGTATTAGTGGTAAAAAAGCAAATTATATAGCGAATGTATTTCGAGTGGAGATTAGAGAGACAGATAGTGACAAAAGTAATATCAGTGTTATTGTTAAGACTTTAGTGAATACGGAAAGGCAGGTTCTGTTCCACAAACTACATGAAAGAGAAGTGATCGCGTACAACAAAGTGATAAGCAAGTTCAAGGACTTACAAAATGTTTTGTATGAACACGAAAGATTGGAACTCTCTGATTGTTTATTTTCAAACATCGAAAGTTCCAACGAGATAATTATTTTGGATGATTTGGGGACAAAGGGATATGAAATCGATGGCAAACTGGCGAAATATGAAAACCTGGGAATTAAAGAAATTGGTGTGGCACTCGGTGAATTGGCAAAATTCCATGCTTTATCGTTTGTATTTAAAACTAAAGAACCCGTAAGATTCGATGAAGTCACGTCTGAATTTCACGATCTTTTGTACCAGAATCACTTTTTGGACAAAACCAAATTGAGGAACTATTTCTTCGAATCATTTGAAATGTCTTTAAGACAGATTACCGATGAAGAGGCGAAGAAGAAACTAGAGTCAATAGATGTCAAGCTGTTGGGCCTGTTGCAAATGTATACAAAACCAAGAAAAACTAACGTTCTATGTCACGGAGACTGTTGGGTCAACAATATGCTGTTCAAACACGAGGTGAGTAATCTGTAGCTTATTTTAGACTAGCAAGAACAATTCAAAAGTTTACAAAACTAATTCAAATGTAATCGATCTGAATTGTACCTTATGCATAATTAAATAATATATATTATAGTAAGATTTTAATCTTTTAACACGATTTTGTTTCATCAGCTAGATAACAGCTGTGAGACAGCTTGTGTTTGTAGATTCTATTAAATGTAATTACTAAGTTTGTAAGTATCTCGCTTAAAGACGTATAAGATTTAATCTACGTCCAGGTTACTTATTCATTTAAACGAAGTGAGTAATTATCGTTAATCCAATTAAAATACTCTATTTGACATATTATATTTACAATATCTTTTTTTGGGTTCCGGATCTCAAAAGGGAAAAACGGACCCTTATAGGTTAACTCGTGTGTTTGTCTGTCTGTCTGTCCGCCTGTCACAGTAAAATTGAATGTAATAATAATAATAATAATAACCCCACCGCTGTATCTCTACGTTGACGTCGTGGTGGGGCTGGCGCGCTCCGAACTTTAGGTCTGTGCCGATAGAATTTACTGTGCCGGAACGGGTCTAGGATGAGGAACCAGACCAAGAGAGATACAGAAACCCGCAGGGCAGTATGTGGCGAGCTGTTGGGAAGTAGCGACCCCACGGACACTATCTCCCGGGAGAATTCTCATCCTCATCTCTGGCTTGCCTTAATTGGCCGGCTAGAGTGAACACTTACGAGGAACAGAGCTCCCACCTCTTTTTTGCCTTTATTGGCCGGCTTGAGTGGAAATTCGCAAGAGCAAACGTGCTCGGAGGAAGGAAGTATTCCAGTAAGGTGCTGGTAGGGATCTTGACCATACTTCTGGGATTGTCCTGAGAGCCGTGGAATACTTCTCCACCCCTCAAGCACCTCAGGAAGGCCCCCTTGTCGCTACGTCACTATGTGCTAGCGGCCGTTTCCGGGAGGCCATTAACGAGTGTGCAAATTACCCCCTGCCATTTTATCCATGTAAACATTAGTCAGGCAGGGGGCATAGTACTTCCATAGTTCAAGATACCCAATCCACTTTAGCCACCCAAACCCATAGCCCAATATGTTTTGTTTCCACGTACAATAATAGTCCTGCACCAACCGGGGGTTGTCGTTGGGTGCACTTGCATAGTGTAGATAGGGATAATCGTCGGTTGGTGCCTCCTCATCATATAAAATAATCTAAGGGGCCTCTGCGAGTTGGCTTCGGCCCCTCGTATGCCTTCCAAAGGTCCGGGACCCCAGGGTCCCGAGATTTATAGTAACCTGGGACATTTCAAACATGGTCATCTGATCCCAAACTAAGCAGAGCTTGTACTGTGGAAACCAGATAACTGATATACTACATACACTACTTTTCTTTTGTAAATACATACTTATATAGATAATTACACCCAGACTCAGAACAAACAGACGTTCATGCATACAAATGATTGTCCTGGATGGGAATAGAACCCACGACTTGCGGCATGATAGGTGGTATCTTAACCGGGGTACTATATCGGGGTTACTTTTGGGGCAAATAAGAAAAAATAAATAAAAATGTTTTGCAAACTGTGCCTTGTTACATATCAAATGAAAGGGCTTACTGTGAGAGTCTAAAATATATATATTTTTTCATTTTAAAATATGTTTTTTTAAAGTTATTAAAGAAAATATACAAAAAATTACCATTTCTCCTAAACTACCGAGCATAAAATTTTGGAAAAAAGTTACAGAAACTACTTTAAATTACAGGAAAACTTATAAGAAGACTATGGTCTTAAAATAACATGGTAACTCTCTAAATATTGTACGTACAAACTTACATTTGTAGTTGGAATGTATGGGAGTACATGTTTTTCAACTATAATTGTTCTTGAGATAAATTCACCCCAACTATGGAACCCTTGATTGTACGTGGTCCGACACGCACTTGGCCGGTTGTTTATCATTGTATGCAATCTAATCAAACTGCTTCATTTTGTCCTTGCACCTGACTTATTAAATCAAAATTTAAACAGGCTGGCCAACAAGACGTGAGTCATTCCATAAACGCTTCAAATGTATTATTTTGTTCACAGACCGGAAAAATATGCTTCATAGACTTTCAAGCAATGAGATACGCAAATCCAGTCACAGACATCATGTATTTTCTATACATATGCACCGATTCAGCATTCAGATCTGAACACTTAGATCTGCTCAAAATGATATACTATGACAATCTAAAAGTATTTTTGAACAAATTCGATATACAAGCCGAATCTGTTTACAAAAGAGAGGATTTCAATGCAGATATAGAAGAGTTTAAACCATATGGTTTGTTGATAGCAATGATTGAGCTAAGGATTGTATCAATGGCTGCTGAAGATGATTCAATACTGAAAGGTTCGAGAATAGACCTGAGTATGGATCTACCGGAGAATCCTGAAGAGAATGAACTGTTAAAGTTTAGAGTGAATGATGTTGTTAAAGAGTCAGTTGCAAATGGAGTACTGGATAAGCTTATAGAGAAATTAAATGTTTGAGAATATATGTGATTGTTTTATTTACTGTAGTAAATTAGAAACACCGCACATTATAGACAGACCTCTACCCAACCCTTCGGGGAAATAAGGCGTGATGTTTTGTTTATATTGTAAAAATGAAAGAAGACAGTAGGGTTTTTTTTACAATTTTGTTGCAAATGGAATCATTTGCCTTTCAAAAAGTACGAGTACTTCGATAATATTATCGAATGATGATATGACAGTTTTTTTTTTTAAATTCTTATTAATTATTAAAACCTTTGATTCACTTTTGCTTCTAAAAATGTAACTGAGGAACGAAAAGTGATTATTCGAAATTTACCCAAGTGTTTTTTTTCTACTAGACCCCTTGGTTTCTATACATCCTTGGCATGTTTTCGTATCAAAACGTGTTAAAATGCTAGTGATAAAATGATAAAATATCAAGTTCAAAAAATGACAATTCGTTGAAATATCAACAAATTATATCGTTTTGAAACAAACTTGACTGACCTTCAACAGTAATTCTCATTATTCACAAAAAAAGCAAACATGTAATTTATCACTTTTTATTCCTAACCTCCTTAAGTATCATGATTAGCTACTAATTAATTTATGATTAACTCACCTATCACCACCACTATAAGATGGCACACTGGAATCTCCAAACGAAGTTCCATAAGCCATAGAACAAGGTTCCATGACACATCGCTCAGTGTCCTCAGCAGGTTTAGGTCCCAAGCATTTACTGTCGGGCAGCTTCGCAATAGTTCTGCTGAACTCTAAGAATATCTTGCAATGGACCTCTTTCTTTCTCCAACCTTCGCCACAGGTGACACTGCAGGGTCCCCAGTCATCGTCTTTGATGTAGCTGTTTGAAAAAAGAATTTGTAAATTGACGTAAAAGAGTTTTTAATGTTTGGATTTGGCACAGTAATTTGGGTTTGGACGAGTTTTTCTCGTTTAATATCGTATGTTGTAACGTAACGCTAAGAAAATAATTTGTTTTCTTTATATGTTATTTTTATCTCTCAAAAGAAAGTTTAGGCAATCATGGGAATAAGCTGCTTATGAATGAATTTCATTTAAAGGTTGAATTCAAAACTATCCTTGATGAAAATATGATTGCTTTACAAAGTTATTTGATATTTATATTAAAAAGTTAATTAAATTTGTACCTTCTACGTAGACGCTAGACGGTAAGTTATTATTAAACTCTTACAAACCCTAAATTACTGTGCCAGAAATAGCCCAACCTTACAAAATTCGCCCAGAATTTAAAGGAAAACGTCTATTCTATCTATTGTAGATTCACACGGGGACATTATAGGTCGACATGCGAGGTGCTAAGGGCAGCTATAGATCTTAAATAATTTCGGGCTGGTATATGTAAAAGTATGCACCAGTGTTAAATGTAATTTAAATCACCCAATACCTGCAAATTCGACCACAGTAAAAATTTGAAAAATCAATTTGTGTGTATAAATTTTGTGTTAAATGTTTGTGCCAATTGGTAAAAGTGTAAGCGAGGAAACGTTGCAAGACAAACGGTTCGTGTATTATATTATGTGCAAGGAAATATAAATCTTATGTGCAGTGCATAGAGTAGAAAAATAGAAATCAGAGCAGAGTAAAGTTGAGATGATGTGTGCGATGGGTCGGGGTTAGTGTGAGTTGAAATATACTGTGCATACAAATTAGTTCATCAATAGTTGAGTGGGTAGTTTGAAGAAAAGTCATCTGTAGTGTGTTCTTTTAATATTTACAGAAGGGATGTTACGGATTTTATGTGATTCAGTTTTATAATAAGATTTCTTCATATCTGCCATCGGCTTGGGATTTTTTTGTTGCTACGTGCTTCGAAGCAGTGCCAAACACATTATATGTTTTCTTATTTTATACTGTTTTTTCTGGTGATCTACTAGGGCTTTTTCATATTAAGATTATGTGTGATTTTTATTTGTTACAATTTCAATTAGTTAGAATTATTTTTCTCACTGAATATAACGATCATTTAAATACATTGTATTCTTGGGGTTTAATTTAATAGCATCAAAACTTAATATTATTAGAAAGCCTTAAACAGAGCATTATTCTGTTTTAGAAGCCATAATATTATTATATATCATCAAACCGAAGGCGTGCTACTCTAATTGTTCGGGTCATCATGATTCGTTACAGCCGGGCGTATAAAGTATGTATTTGATTTTTGGGCACCCTGGGGATATGGAAGTTCCCAAAAGGTGGCAAATGGACCCATTTACTAAGCCTCAGCTGTCTGTCCGTCTGTCTGTCAGCGGGCTGTATCTCAAGACAGTTGAAATTTTCACTGACTGTGTATTTCTATTGCTGGTACAATAACAAGTAATAAAAATAAAACAAAGTTAAAAATTTAAGAGGGTCCCCATCAAGGAATGTTTTTTTTTAAAGTAACGTTTTTTTAATATGTAGTGTTAAATATAGTGGTACGGAACCCTTCGTGTGCGAATTCGACTGCCTGCTGTACATTTGTGAAGAACCCCTAATTGTGTGCAATGTATTTACAAATATCGATAACTTACTTAGGTACGTATAATACAGTTATATATAATAGTTTGACTGGTAAATAGTGACCGATACTTAAACACATGATTGTACTCATGATAACAAACAACTTTTACTATCGGGCCAAGCCTGGAATCGCGACAAAAAAATCAGCTGCTCTCTACATTTTGAAGAGTTATGCGAACATGAATAGTAAAAGTTGTTTGTTATCATGAGTACAATCATATGTTAAAGTATCGGTCACTAATTACCAGTCACCCTATACAGTGAATATTTATTTACATACAGAAATATAATTATAACGGTCAAATATATTGTAGTGTGCTAAACAGCAGTGAACCTAGGTTAAAGTATTTATTTTCAGCAATCATCACTATATCAGGCCCACCACCACTGCGAATAGCATTACATCTTACTCCAGTGCTATACAGGACGTATAGCTCCATCTCTTTCCCACACTGATGTAAAAATAAATACATAATACAGTTCCAAGAGGTGGTCGTAGTCACCTAGATAGAGTTGAATTTCAAGAAGATGCTATTAACAAATTAAAAATCAGCTCACATCCAAATGATGAATAATCATGAAGGTAATCTTTAATTTACTGTATAATGTATTTGCTTTATGGCACTCAAGCAAACTTATTGAACTTTAATGTATCAGAACAAGAAGATAATCTTTGATCGCTAGCTACGAAGATGCCAGTAATGCTCTGGGCCTGCAGTCTCGACACAGATAGCGATCGCTTTACGGCCGAATTCAGTCACAGTCCTAATGAGGTCCCTAGACGGTCAAAATTGCTAGCTAAGCACGAAAAATCACGTACTTGTCAACAATTTCGACCGTCTAACTACCCCATTTGGGCTTTGCGACCGCATTCGGTCGTAAAGCGGATAGCGATCGCTAGACTGCAGGCCCTGGTCAAACTGACGCAAATCCCGCGCTCGAGTTCGCTTGCGCCGATTGTATTAGTTAACTTGCATTGAAGAAGGAGTTCAGAATTGTGTGAAAGTCGCATGAATTTCTAACCACTGAGGCCGAGGTATCACACCTCTGCTACAAAACCGCATGATGTTCCGTTCGCGAATCGAGTAGCGGAACATCGTGCGTGTCAGTTGAATTGAACTACTGTGGATTCGCTGGTGGAGGTGTGCTAAGGCCCTAAAACAATCGACTTGTGCAGTCAAGTGTAACATTCTGCGCAGTGTTCGCTTCAGTTTGAACAGATAGGAATGACAGAACAAGCCAGGCCGCGTCCTATCAAAAGTGATCGTCGCGTTCATTATTTATTATTTATTTATTAACTCATCATCACTATCATTACAGGAATTTCCTAATTCAATCATTACAATTAATATAATTACAGTTTTATTATTTACCATAACATGTTCTGTACATCGTGGTTTTTATAAACTCAATCAGAGAACAAGGAAAATGATCTATGCTGTCTGCTACGTCATTAAGTACACGAAACACAATACCACTCATCACCACATTGTCACACACATGTGACACTATATCACTATGTCATGTGTTACTTTTTTGTTCAGAAACATGAACGCGTGCTCGCGCCGTCAGAGGGCGTTTTTTAGTTTTTCGAACATAATATGAACTCTACGATTGCGTATTTGCTTTTGAATAGGACGCGGGATTAACCATGAAAGACGGCAAATCTAACTCATTGAGTATGTTGAACAATCGTAGGCAGAACCGTAAGACTTGATAACCCTATGTTACAGATAATACGATTCAGAAATCATTCTAGAAAGATTTTCCTAAATATTTCTTTTTAATATTTCCGGTTCATTAGATATTCATACTGGAATATAGAATCAAGTTTTTTCTAAATGAACAGACAGCCGTGTTGCTGGGGAGTTTGTTGCGCCACTTCTTTTCCCCAGCTAAACCACTAGGAAGTGGTGAAAGGCGGGCGTTTTGGAGAACTGTCTTATGTAATTTTGACGTTCGAAAAATACTGATTCTTAGCCTAGTTCGAATAAATGACTGTTGATTTGATTTTGAATAATCGTTCAAGTTTGCTTGAGTGAACTTATGTCCATAACCTACATTTTAAATATTAATAATACCTTCTTGAACCGTAACATCCCGATTCTTAACGTTACAGATTACTACACATTCTAGACATCCCAGGAAGGGTCAAGTTTCCATAAACACTCAAGGTGGGTTCTAAGACAAACAATAGGAAACATAAAATATAACATATATCAAAAATCGTCTTTAATTCTTTATAGGGCGAGGTGATGATGAAAATTGGCAGCATTCACGCAATCTTTGTATGACATTACGGATCATTTTCTGTTCAAAACATGAAATTAAAATAATACGACATCAGAAGGATATTACAATTTGAATTCTTTCTTTCTTGTTTAACCCCGCGTTCAAAGCAAAAGCGATTGTCGCACTAATACATGATCGTCGCACTCATATGTCCCTTTTGTTCGGAAAACCGTAAGGCGCCCTCTGGAGATGCAGCCACGCGTTCCAGTTCATCGAACAAAAGTGACATAAAAACGTGACGTTCGCGTATCCATGTGACGATCGCTTGTGGTTAGAACGGGCCCCAATGCTACTTACTAAATCTTGCAGCTTCTGCATTTATTTACTTCAAAGTTGTAGAGCTAGCAAATAATCCATGTCTGATTGATAATATTGAATGCCAAATCATAATTCCACCCTATAAAATCGAAATTAAAGACGTTTTTGAAACACACAAGCCAAAAATCAAGACTACTGCAACAGGATTCGTTGAAGGGTCAGGTAATGTCATTCCTTGTAAAAAATGTGTAGATGTTTGAAGTGAAACCTTAAAAATTTTTGTTTTAGGTACAATACCTTACATACAACCAGCCACACGCAAAGAATATTTTGTAATTGCTGAAAAGACAACAACAAAATACTCTGAGCTTGGATATTGAGCAATGGATTCAGAAAATATTGATCTTTATATTGTTGGGAATAAAATTGATATTGTTATGACACATGCTGCGTTAGGCGTTGTTAAAAAAATGTATGTTTTGAAAAGGTCTGATAAAAACTAGAAAATTCTTATAGTGTGGAGGCAGACGTCGTTACAGCTGATGATTTAACAAAATAATATGAAACCAAATTATTGTTTAGAAAATTCTATAGCTTTTTTTTTTAGAAGAAAAGAAAGATTGAACAACAATCCTTATGTAAATGTTAGTATGTGGTGTTACACGAATGAATAGAATAAGAAATGAGTATATAAGAGGAAGTCTGAAAGTGGCACCGGTGAAAAATCATCAGTGGCATCGGTGAAAAGTTGTGCGGAAATCGGTTGTCATGGTATGAGCATGTGATGCGAAGGAATGAGAAAAATATCGTGAGGAAAGTTTTGAGTATGAATGTTGATGGCTATAAGAGCAGGGGAAGACCAAATAACTGCCGGCTGTCGCTGAAAACCAGCGCTGAGGCTCTGTCTCGTATGGGGTCGCGGCATTATGCTGAGCGACGGCCGTTTTGCGTGAATGTGACGCATATTTTCCCCAAACTTGTTCTTTGTTTTATTTTGTTATTTTATTTCTTTGCGCCATGTTTATCGCAAATAAACGTATTTTCTTTCTTTCTTTCTTTCTTTCTTTCTTCTTTCTTTCTTAAACTATGTTAGACTGTGTGAAAGTTGATATGGCTAGAAAGAAGTGACTACCGAGATGACGACTAATATAGAAATATGGAATAAAGGGACATGTCGCACCGACCCCACACAAATTGGGATAAGGGCAGGGGAATGATGATGATGATGTTGAAAACTTAAATTGTTATGAAGAGAAGTTTCTCGGTTTTCTCAAGTTTATAAGGATCTCTCACCACGAGCCCGAAGCTAGAATTGTTGAAACTCACATAATTGAACTTGGATCATAGATTTAGAAACTTTGTGTTACTTTGCCTACGCATTTTCCTTTACGGTTAAAACTTTATATACAAGGAGTCATTGTACTCATCATTATGAACATCTTTTACTATGGGAACAAACCAGAAATCGCCAAAATATAATCAGCTGTTTGTTACACTATGTTCTAAGTTATTAAAATTACTGACTACCCCTTAAGAGGTTGTCAGTAATTTTAATTTCACCTTGTATATAGAACTAATGTCTTGTTTATTCAAGTAAGTTTGGTAAGATTTTGTGATTATTGTATTTGTAGTCCGATACATTTTCTAAGTAAAAGATCAACAAAATTGAAAGGAATTTAGTAACGAAAACCTAGAAATACCGGAATAATATTTTAGAAGTAGTTTAGAAGTAGTATCTTCAAGTAATTCTGAACTGATTCTAAAATCAAAAGCTTACAATTTATAAAGATAAGTTGAAAGATAAGTATCTACTTACCTTTCTCGAAGAAATAAGACATTAAAATTAATATGGCTGACTTTTGATCTAAAGTTATAAACGAACATAAGACTTTCTCAGTACTGAACAGAAAACTTTTAATAGCCCCTTTCAAGATCATTCCATTCGAATGTTCATACACTGATTGAAATAAAAGTTATTCCCATATTTTGTACCTACACATTTAAACTGAATTCATAATTTTATAACTTATCATTAACAAGTATACATTTAAAAATGACATCTGTTTCGTCTTCAACAAGATTGATTTTCATTTGTGATGATTTTGACGTCATTATTTGCCTCCACACCATACAATTCTACTCAACTCAACATTACTTACGTGGCTTCTACCGGGACATCGGGTTCGCCAATCAGACGCTCTGCTTTCGCCTGGGGCATCGGGTACGGCTGTATTAGTGGCTGAGTGTGGTAAACTACTCCTGGCAGAAGCTCTTCTATTTCGTCCTGTTGGTAAAACTGTGAGTTATATTTTAAATACAAGGTCAAGGTCAGACTACTTCAAATGGTTTAGGAAGAATTTGGAAACATTTTACTGTAATTAATAATGATGAAGATGAAAAACTTTTGAGCAAAGTCAATTTAAAAAAAAACCGGTCAAGAGCGAGTTGGACTTGCGCACCGAGTTTCCGTGCCATTATATTATATAAAAAAGTGTGCTATTTAGAGACATCATTTTATTTTCCTGTAATCTTTACATAAACTTCTATCACACAGAATAATTTCAGATTTTTCTCTATGCAAACTTCGGAAATAAGGGCCCCGGGGATCGGTATTTTTATTTACATTTTTCATCAAAAGTCCAAAATTATGCCTAAAAAAATGAAAAAAAGTGTTTATGAATGTGCAAACGGCGCTCTTTCATATGATATCCCACATGCCCTAGAAGCCCCACTTCGAATTTTTAAGACAACCTTTCAGTCCCTGTTGCAAAAAAAAAAAATACATTTTTATTTCTTTCTCATTTGCAAAATAGTTGGGCACATGTCATTTACAACTATTCCAAAATTCAAGTAGATAGCCTTAGTAGTTCTTGAGATATCTAGCTGTGACAGACAGACAGACAGACAGGCTGAGTCGCACCATAAGGTTTCCTTTTTACCATTTTGGTACGGAACCCTAATAGGTAGTCCTAGACAGCTCCTAAAATCAAATGAAAACGACATAGCTTCATAATTGCAATGCCGAACGTAAAACTTTTGCGATCAGTGCTCGTGATTTAGTAATCAACTTCTCCATCATGAAAGAACACAGCACATAAAATAAATCAAACAGATTCAATGAAGCGACTCAATGCTCCATTTTACGTTAGGAATTACAAGAGACCTAAGACCACTTGAGTGAGACGATTAGCATAATCTATGAATGATTCTTACCTCTGGTTCATCAGATTCCCTATACGCTGGACAGCTGATACCAGTAGAACAAGGTCGAGATATCTCTGGTCTGGATGCAGGATCACATCCACCTCCCGAGGGTGTACACTCCACGCCACGAACCTGGACACCTTCACCACAGGATACTGAGCACTGGACAGAGAAAGATCTTAATTTTAATGATAATATGGATATAACTGATGCATCAAATTAGTATCTTGTGGATATGGGAGTAGTTTTCTAAACTAAATGATCTGGTTTGATGTGATGCATTGGTTTGACGGTGACGTTATTAAAAATACTTGGCAGTTCTAGTTTGTTTTTGGCTGTGCTGAAATGAGCGCGACCGCCATCTTGCATCATCTGCGCATGGTATTTTCCTGACATGATATCTTAATTTTGCATTCTGCTCATCGAATCACGCCTACGCGCAACCTGGCCAAAAAGATTGGGGACTACTGTACATTGTTTCAAAATCAATGACGTGTACCGTGTCGTGGACGTCTGTGTATATGTGTCACTTGACGTGTGTATGTATGTGTGTGTGTGTGTGACGTGTACTCGTATAACCTGTCGATCTGTTGTGTAAAAATCTCAACGTAAAAACTAGGGTGAATTGAGATTGTCAATAGAATCCATCCCTAGCATTAGGTGGAATGGCAGCTGACTTCAAGCTCACTTCACCTAAGTTTCCACGATAAGATTTTTACAGAAAAGACCGGTTGGAAGGTCAGGTTTTGCCATCACGCAGAGAGCAAATGTGGCCATCAATGCTTGTCCTGTCTGTGTATGAGAAAAAGTTTTCGTTCAATATAATAGTCGAATTATTTGGGCGTAAAATCATAACCTTTGTTAGTTCTACATACGGTCTTGTAGTCGCCAACCATTATGAATTTGACACTCAAAGTCAACTTTGAAAGTCAAACATCGTCAAGCTCAAACTATGCAGTCAATATCGTGTAGCCACACAAATTAATGAGCCACACAATATTGTAATCACGAACCAACCTAGCTCAAATACCCCCGTCTAAACTGTACGCTAACAAGCTTCAAGTTTACCTAAGTTTCGAAACTTTGCGTCAGTGCGGACAAATTAAAAAGACAGGGTGAACTTTCTTTAATTGGAGGTAAGGACTTCTTTTAGATTTTGAGAGGTTTTGAGTTTTACTAGTATGGAATCGTTTTGTTTTTGTTTGGTCCTACAAGGCGGGGTTGTTTCTAAAGTTGAGAAAGTTAACTGTAGGTTGTAGTTCAAATTGTGACGATTGCCAGAAACTGTTTTTATTGTAGGTTGCCAAGTCCCATTTTGATATGCGCTAAAATATGAGAGATATTTTACTTGTGAAGTCGGAAATGAGTTGTATACATAAACTCACCGCCTTCTTCCCATGGGGGTAGGCAGAAATGACATAACGCCACCTACTACGATCCTTATGTACTCTATCAGTTGTTATTAACAGAATATTTTCACATCGGATACAGTCTACCGGTGGTATCATTTGCCATAGCATAATACTAAATAATCTCGTGGCTATAGTTTGCGTCATGTAAGTGTGCCACTCTGATACGGCTGCAATGATATTAAAACAGCAGCGCGCTATGCCATGCGCATCGGAAAGCCTGTTTTCAGAGAAATAACAGACGCATGGGTCGATCCATCAGGTTAAACTACGCTTGCCGGGGTTGGTCCATTGATGGGTGACCATCTTTACATACCGAGACTCATCCGTGCCTCGGAAAACACGTGAATCTATTGGCCCCGGCTGTAGATGTTTAACAGTCGTTACGGGTCGTCAGAAGCTCGAAAGTCTGACAGTCTTCCCTGTAACTGGGTTATGGAGGTCAGATAGGCAGTCGCTCCATATAAAATACTGGTATTCAGTTGCATCCGGTTAAACTGGCTAGGCAGGTTGAAGTAAACAGACTTGCTGAGGCCATTATTATTTCTATTTAGCCTTTTTGGCCTCGCACAGGGATTTTTTATTGTTATATTTTGTATTTATTTTGTTTAATTTTTTTAATGTTAATTTTGTTAGTTTCCTATGCTCTTTTTTACTGTTTGTATTTCCTGTGCGTGTCACAAATAAAGTATTTTTCTTTCTTTCTTTCTATAATTATAATAAATGTATCTATTCCATTTTCAAGTACAAACTATAATCCTTATCTTTACTTTCTGCTGCAAAAGGTCAAATGAATCCAAGGACATCCAAGGTGACGTCACAAAACTTTAGTATGGATACAAAATCGCCAACAATGTATGTAACACGTTCGTAAGAAATTGCATCTCCCGGCACTTTACGTAAGTACAGCAGCGCAATAAAGTTTCGCAGTACATATTGTGAGAATAGAATAGTTTATCGACGACATGAGCTGCTCACTGTACACTTTGTAGCGGATTTGTTAGACTTGTGTGTACTTTGGATTTGCTATAAATATGAGTTAAAGTACTGCGAAGAGTAGGTAAGCTATTGTTTATAGCATCTCGTGTACAGTACCTATGCCTTTTCTGATGGTATAGGAGACCAAAAACGTTTTTATATATAAAAAAAAAACAAGTGACTTCCAAAAAAATCTAGTGAAAAATAACTTTAATTTCAGAAGTCAATGTCTTTGGTTTTGTATTTTCGATTTTTGCCTCCGACTTCCGAAATTAAAGTAGTATTTTTTAGTCAGTTGTTTTTTTTTTTTTTTTTGTTAATAAGAGTAGCCTAAGTTACTTCTTATAACATCAGCTATGTGCCAGTGAAAATCCTGTCAAAATCAGTCCAGCCGTGTCGGTGATTAGCCGGAAGAAACAGACAGACAAATATATATTTTTTTATAAGTATTGCATAATTTCATTGCATTTAGTAAAAAACTGTTATTTTAACATTACAAACAGACTCTTAAATTTTATTTATTTGTAATGTATCAATGTTGCTAATCAGGGTGCTTATTAGATACAATCAATGTTGCTTACCCCTGACCAAGGTCCCGCCAGCCACACAGGACAGTCATGTTGACTGCACGGCTGAGTCGACCGCGGCGCTGGAGACACGCAGCCTGGTTCTGCATTTGCACCTAAAAAAACCACATTCGTTAGAGCATCAGTAAATACAGGGTTGTCCAAATAGTGATATCAAAAAGAAAAATTTGAATTCTTCATACCCAGCCATACCATATTCGAAAATACCCTATGTTCCGCGATTTTTTATAGTTTTTTTCGAGTTATTTTTGATATTATTTAGGGTTTTCTGCCGGTGGAGCTTCAAAAATTTGTATCTTTTTTTGTAGTGTGTATTTTTCAGATTCTTTTTGTCACATGATTGTCTTGAATGCTACCTTCATGTACGGTTTATAGGTATGAGATATTCAGATTTTCCTTTTTATTTGGACCAACCTGTGTAGGCATTATTCGTTTATAGTTTGACAAAGACCGCTGTACCGCGACTTAGGAATGTGCGGCGAGGCGAGGTGCAGAGCTGGCGAATGAGCGGTGGGACGCCGCCGTGAGCGTTGACGAATGAGCGCCCTGCACTGCCTCCCGTCTCGCCGCACACATACCTATTCCGCGGTACAGCGGTTATGGTCAAGCTATAGCACATCGTGGTATGACTAGCAGGACAGGTTTCCCAGTATGACAAAGGTCAAAATAACTTGACAACCCATAATTTTATCTTCTTGTACCTAACAGCACACGAAGACGAAATGAAGAAAAGAAATGGTAAGTACTTTGTCTTCTTGTAAACTCACCAGGTTCATAAGTGTCAGTCTTGGTGACGTTGGCAGATCTCGCACAGAGCACGCGTCGAGATCGCACGCCACCGCCGCATGTCACACTGCAAGCCGACCATTCTCCGACGTACCATCTGCGGGGGAAACTCAGGACATAATAAAGAAAATTAAATTTGAAGAGCCCGAAGATTTGATCTATTTTTGTAGAGTTGAAACCAAAATGAGAGAAAAAAACTTTGGCATATTCTTGAGCAAAATGAATCATCATCTTCCTGCCCTTATCCCATGTTACTTGGGGTCAGCGCAACACATTTTCTTCTTCCATTCTCCTCTGTCAACCGTCACGCTATCATTCACTCCCTTCTCTTTCATATCATTCTTCACACAATCCATCCATCTTTTCTTCGACCTTCCTCTCCCTCTCCATCCATCAACATGTATATTCATTATTCTTTGAGTCACATGCGTTTCGTCCCTTCTCATCACATGCCCATACCAAGCCAAACGATTTGCTTTCAACTTTTCTGTCACTGGCGCCACTTTCAAACTTCCTCTTATATACTCATTTCTTACTTTATCCATTCTCGTCACTCCACACATCCATCTCAACATTCTCTTCTCCGCAATGCAATCTTTTTTCATTCATTTTGCTCAACCCCCTTCCCCCCTTTTCCCCTTTAACTTGAGGGGCATCCGTGCGTCGCAAGTTGTTCCTGTGACCTGTCGTCATTTCATCCATCCTGAGTTGATCATCCTTGAGCAAAATGGATGTGTATCCGTAAAAAAAAACGCAATACAATATATATGATTTGTAGTGTAGAACTTACTTGAAAGGACACGGATGCGTGTTACACCTGACGACAGATGCCTGCGGCTTGCTGGAAGCGTCACACAGCTGTTCAGGAGCGTCAGACCCCGTGAGGCGGTCACGACATACTGCTAGGGACATCTTGTAGCCTGCAACAATATACGTAGATACATTTAGCACCAATGTAAATATTATACAAGGGCAGAAGACAAACAAGACTTTCATGATAGTCACAGTGGAGGAACTACACCTTAGTGCCAAGATTCAGTTTAAAAACCCTGATCTAGTCATCAGTAAATCTGGTGACAAATCTCGTACTGTGTTAAATTCATGTATGATTAAATACATACATTTGCGGGAACGCTTTTCCTATGCCCGTTCTTTTGATATGCTATGCAGGTCGCATCTTAGAAACCTCCTTAACTTTCCTTCCCATTCCACCGACTTGTACCCCTACTCCTTCACTGTGCACGCGGTTCGGTTGTGGAATTCACTTCCACCTGACATTAGGGACTGCCAAACTGTTGCAGTATTTAAAAGAGAAGAGTGAAAGAACACTATATTTCCATTTCGTCATAGTTATTAGTTATTTTAGTGATATTTATTCTAGAAGTATTTAAGTATTTATTATATGTTTTATTTGCTAAGTTATTCGTTTTTTTTTTTATATTTTTATGTATTTTATTTTCTCTTCATTTTTTTTTACTATGGAGTGGTAATATGCTACTTCATATTTAGAATTTAACTTTGATTTTATACCTTGCACTAAGTAACAAGTCTTCCAGTTAAATACATTGGTATTTCGACAAGATTTGCCCAATATACAATCTAATTGATACTTGGTTGGTATTTGAACTTTCAAACTCGCTAGACCGCTAGTCAAACGCCTTGGAGTTTCAAACGTTTGAAGCTTAATCCAATGACGATTCGGACGTTAGCAATATTAAGTCCTTCATTAAAACTAGATGATATAAATTGCAGCTTGACTTTGTATTTTATAGGGTTAGGGTCAAATATTTAAAAGAACCATTTTCTTGTGTAGGATGAAACTCATCATCATTGTCTTACTGCCATCTCATCCCATGTTACCCAGGTAACATAGGATAAGGGCAGGAAGATGACCTCAAGGTCAGCGCAACATGATACTCAAGTAACATAGGATAAGGGCAGGAAGATGACCCCAAGGTCAGCGCAACACGTTACCCAAGTAACATGGGATAAGGGCAGGAAGATTACCCCAAGCTCAGCGCAACATGTTACTCAAGTAATATGGGATAAGGGCAGGAAGATGACCCCAAGATCAGCGCAACACGTTACCCAAGTAACATGGGATAAGGGCAGGAAGATGACCCCAAGGTCAGCGCAACATGTTACTCAAGTAACATGGGATAAGGGCAGGAAGATGACCCCAAGATCAGCGCAACACGTTACCCAAGTAACATGGGATAAGGGCAGGAAGATGACCCCAAGATCAGCGCAACATGTTACTCAAGTAACATGGGATAAGGGCAGGAAGATGACCCCAAGATCAGCGCAACACGTTACCCAAGTAACATGGGATAAGGGCAGGAAGATGACCCCAAGGTCAGCGCAACATGATACTCAAGTAACATAGGATAAGGGCAGCAAGATGACCCCAAGGTCAGCGCAACACGTTACCTAAGTAACATGGGATAAGGGCAGGAAGATGACCCCAAGAT
Source organism: Dicycla oo (assembly GCA_948252095.1). Classification (NCBI taxonomy): domain Eukaryota; kingdom Metazoa; phylum Arthropoda; class Insecta; order Lepidoptera; family Noctuidae; genus Dicycla; species Dicycla oo. Next base: position 2,115,061 of record OX411733.1, read on the forward strand.
CAGCGCAACACGTTACCCAAGTAACATGGGATAAGGGCAGGAAGATGACCCCAAGGTCAGCGCAACATGTTACTCAAGTAATATGGGATAAGGGCAGGAAGATGACCCCAAGATCAGCGCAACACGTTACCCAAGTAACATGGGATAAGGGCAGGAAGATGACCTCAAGGTCAGCGCAACATGATACCCAAGTAACATAGGATAAGGGCAGGAAGATGACCCCAAGGTCAGCGCAACACGTTACCCAAGTAACGTGGGATAAGGGCAGGAAGATTACCCCAAGCTCAGCGCAACATGTTACTCAAGTAACATGGGATAAGGGCAGGAAGATGACCCCAAGATCAGCGCAACACGTTACCCAAGTAACATGGGATAAGGGCAGGAAGATGACCCCAAGGTCAGCGCAACATGTTACTCAAGTAACATGGGATAAGGGCAGGAAGATGACCCCAAGCTCAGCGTAACACGTTACTCAAGTAACATGGGATAAGGGTAGGAAGATGACCCCAAGGTCAGCGCAACATGTTACCCAAGTAACATGGGATAAGGGCAGGAACATGACCCCAAGGTCAGCGCAACATGTTACTCAAGTAACATGGGATAAGGGTAGGAAGATGACCCCAAGGTCAGCGCAACATGTTACCCAAGTAACATGGGATAAGGGCAGGAAGATGACCCCAAGGTCAGCGCAACATGTTACTCAAGTAATATGGGATAAGGGCAGGAAGATGACCCCAAGATCAGCGCAACACGTTACCCAAGTAACATGGGATAAGGGCAGGAAGATGACCTCAAGGTCAGCGCAACATGATACCCAAGTAACATAGGATAAGGGCAGGAAGATGACCCCAAGGTCAGCGCAACACGTTACCCAAGTAACGTGGGATAAGGGCAGGAAGATTACCCCAAGCTCAGCGCAACATGTTACTCAAGTAACATGGGATAAGGGCAGGAAGATGACCCCAAGATCAGCGCAACACGTTACCCAAGTAACATGGGATAAGGGCAGGAAGATGACCCCAAGGTCAGCGCAACATGTTACTCAAGTAACATGGGATAAGGGCAGGAAGATGACCCCAAGCTCAGCGTAACACGTTACTCAAGTAACATGGGATAAGGGTAGGAAGATGACCCCAAGGTCAGCGCAACATGTTACCCAAGTAACATGGGATAAGGGCAGGAACATGACCCCAAGGTCAGCGCAACATGTTACTCAAGTAACATGGGATAAGGGTAGGAAGATGACCCCAAGGTCAGCGCAACATGTTACCCAAGTAACATGGGATAAGGGCAGGAAGATGACCCCAAAGTCAGCACAACATGTCTTCTTCTTCCATGCACGTTTTAATTTTTACTAACATGAAATTAAACAGGGAAGCCTAAAATGCAGAATCTTTTAAAAAATTAAATTATCTTTGTTGAATTACCTTTTGGCACAAACACAATCCTCTTTTTAGTTATTCCAGCAACTTTTTGTGTCTCTATTTGTCCAAATTTAATATTTTCGCGTCGAAATTAAAATACAGCCTGCTTCGTTGCCCTCAATTTCCCTCGAGGTCAGAAAAATATAGACTAAAATTACCTTCTATCATAGGTACGTCGGTACATATTTACGCTTGTATATTATTTCGGCTCGTTACTGACAAAAGGCCCGGTGTAAATTTCAGCTCTTTTGCCTAAATTCCAGCTCAAAGGGTATTTTATACTCCCCTTAACACAAAATTAGGACGTCCAAAGTTGTATTTGTCCAAGTAGATGATAATATATTCAAGAGTCAAGGCGAAGTATCCTTTCAAATTAAATTTGTGAAACCTGAGATCGACAGCTTTTATTCCTTGAATGGAATTCAAAGTTGAGCCGTGTCGTGTATTCAATTTCGGAGCCCAATTGAACAGCGTTGACTTTATTTTAGTTTGTTCTAACAAATATAATTAGTATTTGAGTCGTAGGAATGTAAAATGCTGATACACAAAATTAAATCAACCATAGAAAATTCAATAACTTACAATACAATTTTACGTAAAGGACAACCACATTTTTGTCACAATATAAATCGGATTTATGTACAGACGCCAGCAGGTCAAGCTACCCAAAACTATCAAATTTTCCCAATCAACCTTGAACCTAATGTTTTAGCGTTAAAGTTGAAAATCTATTAAATAAATCTGACAGATTGTAGTAGCTTGATGTGCTGGCGTCTGTACATAGGCAAACAAAACCAAAATTAAAATCCATTTATTCAAACTAGGCTGAGAATCAGCACTTTTCGAACGTCAAAATTACATAAGACAGTCCCCCGAAACGCTCGCCCTGCACCACTTCCTAGTGCTTTAGCTGGGGGGGAAGAAGTGGCGCAATACCCCCCAGCAGCACAGCTATATGTTCAGTTAAAAAAAATATATATGTTCTATACAACACAAAGCTTCACTCCTGAAAAAAATACCACCGTTATTTTTATGTGTCGACAATAAAAAGAAAAACACAACCCTAAGTAAGTATAAATTTCTATAAGTAAACAGGAACCACTTTAAAAACCACAACATTTGCCTAAAATGTAATTCTATACCACCAATAAAGTCCGTGGATAGGCAGTCTGCTACCGCGGGGAAAAGTACAAAAACGTAATTATTTTTCCATTTACGAAACACGAAACGTTCATTTGGAAGATGAAATTAGAAAAAACATTCGAGCAAGTTTGTTTCGGTAAGGTTCCGTGGCAAAGCTTATTTTTGGGCTGATTGGGGAAATCGAAAACATAATACAGGGCGTAATTTAAATCACAGTTATCCTCTTAAGGGATCATTGTACCCATTCATCATTATGTACAACTTTTTTACCAAACCTGAAATCGCGAAAAATAATCAGCTGTGCCATATATTTTGACGAGATATGCGAACATAAATGTAGGGAACCGCTGATTTTTAACATCATGCTAGAACAAATTAGGAGCCGAGCAAAAAAAAAGTCAGAAAAGAATAAAAGCGCAGGCAGGCGATGCGATGCGACGGGGTGAGTCGGGGGTACTAAAAATAAATTTAACGAAGAAGCTCGTAACGTATATAAAATTAATTAAACATTTGGTAAATGCAGCTATTAACGACCCATCGAAAATCCGCAGCTATTACCGATCGTTTCCATTAATTTGCAATTCTTACGCTACTGGCTCGATTTTTTAATTGTTTTTTTAATTTTTTTTTGTTGTTATGGGTTTGCTCTTGACTCTAGTCTAGGTCAGAGGTAACAGAGACAAAGTCGACGATGGAGTGAGCTTACCCAGAAGAAGCCTGTTCACTCTCACTTTGAAGAGGTTAGGGTTGTATGCGTTCGGAAACACAGACGCAGGTAGTGAGTTCCACTCCTTTGCTGTTTCATTGAGCATCGCAAAAACTTACAATGTGTGCGTGAGTGTGCGTGGCATCTCGGGAAAGAAACAAAATTATTTCGTTTCTTTCACGACATCGAGCTCGCCGGCCATGTAGAACAAATCTTTGTTTCTACAGAGCACATGCAAAATTTGCTTAAGATTTTTTACAGAAATATACTAAACCTACACTTGTTCTGTATTACCTATTAAATGTGTTCATTTAAGTGTTAAAGTAATTTAATAGGGAAAAAAATAGAGCGGCAATAGCTTCAATAATTTTAATAGTGGCAACTATTGCCGACACATGGGTCGCTAATTGCCTTGCATATTATATTAAGTTTTAACTATTCCCTGTCGACACGTGACCGTAAAACAATTATTTTAATATGACATTTTAATCTCAAACAATCAGCCGTTGTTAGCAAAGCAGCACCATTAGCGACCTAAACTATTTCGTCTAGTTTACTCGTTTTACCGTTTTATGTTTACTACGTATTATAAAAATTCATTCATTATTATTGTAAAGGAGCATTATTAAATTACCTTTCTTTTTACCATAATGTGGGCATTAAATAATATTATTTGCTAAATCATACATAAACTACTACATGGGGGTAAGCAGAAACTACGGAACGCCACCTGCTACGAACCTAACATACTCCTTACTCTGATAAAGTTAAGAAAAATCAAATAAATACATTTTGCCTAGTTTTTGTGAGTCAGTGAAACATTTTCATATTTGTACATACGGTCGGTAATACCAACGATTGACTTGTTTACTTATTTTTTTTTTTTCAGAAAATCGTTTATTTTGGGCATTTAAGGTAATAAATATACACTAGACCAGCAAGAGTTTCATATAAAAACAAAACATTGGGTGTGAAGGTAATCACCACTCTTAATAATTTATCATCGATTTATAAAATTATCTTAACAGGGTCGGTAATAGTTACCTACCTTAGGAGACTAACAAAAATGATCAAAATCCACACAATGAAACTGAATTCCATTCAAAAAGATGGTCCTAATTCCATTATCGTTCAAGTGCTCGGGGCCCCTAAAAGAATAACAAAAAAAAAAAAAAGAATTGAGTATAGGTCTTACAGTATTTAAATTTACATTAAGCGAGTTTGGAAAACAAAATTACTGAACATTACTGCTGTGGTCAATTTACATTAGGAACGTTGCAATTATTTGACCAAGCCGACCAAAACGAGTTTTAAGGTTTTCAAGAATTGAATGAAAAGATGGAAAAGAAAAACCTAGAATTTTGTTTAGCAGCTTAATAAATTTGTTGATTGTTTGTGTCAATCAGTTACACCCACTGAACTGCCGTGAATTGACAATAAAGTGTATCTAAAAACAAGAGTATTATTAAAAAAATAAATCAAGCTTTTATTAGTCTGGATATCATCTAGGACCAGAGTCCTTGTCAAGACGAATCAAATGAACCCAAACTTGATAGGGTTGCGTCGTTTTGCTACTGAATTCCCGATGACCACCTTCCGGCTCCATCATCAGATTAGCTCCGCGTCATAATAATATTGCATTATCATTCGATTACAGACAGACATACACCAGGACAGGTGAAACTTAATAAAAGTTTGTGATAACAACTATCAGTTTTACAAAATCGCGATTTTCTGTTTTCTTAGGAAATTGGCCATAAAATCTAACGGGTCCGCCATCTAACTTTTTTTTTCCACCCAGTGCTTATTTCGTGAATGGTAACACTTAGCTCATGTCTGATTTGACAGATAATTAGTTTTATCCTTCCGCTGAACGAATATGGTAATATTGCTGCTGTGGCAGAAAGTGTGCGTGAAGCGCCATCAACATCAATTTACCGTCGTTCTCAACAATTGAACATTTCGGAGACATCATTGAGACGAATTTTGCATAAAGACCTTGGTATGACGCCATACAAAGTCCAAATGGTTCAGGAGTTGAAGCCAACTGACCATCCAATGCGTTTTCGCTTCGCTAAGTGGGCCTGCGATCGAAGATCGCATTATCAGCCGCAGAGCTGATGTCGTTTGGCCACCTCGGAGCTGCGATTTCACACCGTTGGACTAATATTTGTGGGGTGCCGTCGAAGATAAGTATTAAGCCGACAAGCCAGAGACAATTGACGCTTTAAAGGACAATATTCGTGAAGCCATTGTTGAAATACAGCTGCACACAATCGATAATGTGCTTAAAAATTGGACCGATCGTGTAGGCTACTGCATGGCTAGCCGAGGCAGCCATTTGAATGAAATTATTTTTCATTATTAACCTTTCAATTCATTATTAGAAAATATTCAATAGTTTTTTTTATAGCATTTAAAAAAAAAAGTTATCTGGCGGACCCGATATGTGATGGATTTCTTTGAATATGAGATATAATATATCTTTGTTGGATTAGTATCTGAAAATCCTTAGTGAGAAAGAACCTTAACATCTAGATACTTTTTATCAAAATGGACTAGATGAAGTCAATTGTTTCATTACCGAGTTCATCGTCTTGAGTACCGAACAAAACGTCACAGATTTAAATGTCTACCACGTCATCGGCCAGGGAGACCTGGAAGGCTTTGAAAATTGTTGATTTCATTGGTTTTGACAAGGTCTTATCGAATTTTCACTTTGCCACCTCGTTTCTTTTCGTAAAATAGCGCCTGAAAACGAAAATTTATCGACAATATAGACTCATATGACATGGCGGCGCGAGCAGCAAAGACACGGGGTGACAAAGTAAAATTCGAAAAGAGCACGTCGAAGTAAAACAATCTCCAATTTTCTATACTCCCGGAAAACTCTCCAGGAACCTCCCAGAAAACCCCTTTTATGAGCACCAAATGGCTGTCCCTACTAACAGTAGATCTACACAGTCCTACACCCTAATTGGGGTCTACACCTTAAGTCCGTCCGTCTTTCAGCCCATCTTACATAACAATCCGTCAAAACAAATGTCAAGTTCAATATATCGAACGGGCAAAAACACACAGAGAGTATTTTGTTGACCGTCCGAAAAAATCAAAACACATCGGGAGTAATCCTTAGAGAGAAAATATATTACCTCGAGATTAATACCAGAATGTCACAATGCATTAGAACGAATAACGGTATCTAACCGCAACACAGTGATACTGCAATGGATAAAAGGACACAGTGGGTCACTAGGTAACGACGCAGCTGACGAACTAGTTAGGAGAGTATCCAGCACGTCAGGCTGTGGACCCGAACCAATTGTACCCATCCCTTTCAACCAACTCATACATACATCCACACCACCCACACACTTCTCACACCCCACACACCTCACACATCCCACACACATCACACACCACACACACTCGATACACCTTACACACCCCACGCACATCACACACTTCGCACACCCAACACACCTATATTAATTTATTCATTCTGTTTATTACTCTAGCCATAAAAATTTAAATTGTAAGATGTACAAACAGCCAAAGGTATGGAAGTGCGGAGTGTCCTAACACAGGCGTCATCGTGCTTATAAGGAGACTCCAATCGAAACTAATGTAAACGAGTTGGTACAGAAATAAACATTTTTATTATTATTAAAAAAAAAAAAACTACGCAGGTGGCTACAGGAGTTCATCCACACACAAGCGGAGATTTGGTGATCCTCAACACCGAGCTGCAGGTAGTCCAGGGAGGTTATGCCATCCTTAGATGGTAGGCTAACCAGGCGTTTATTACACCCTGGACAGGAACGGTCTGCGCCGGGACCATCATTTTTGTGTGCCTTTTAGTCTGTGCTAAATAAATGCATGTATGCATGTGCTTTCTTTCTATTTTCTTTCATCACAGGACACTGCTCACTAAACAAACACTTCCACACAATGGGCATAACGGACAGCCCTCTGTGCAGAGCTTGCATGGAGGCTGAGGAAACCGTCATGCATGTGCTCTTTGAATGCCCAGGCGTTACCCAATTAGAATAGAAACCCTCGGGGCATCCAGATCTTTCATAGGTGTTCTGAACAGACCAGCCAGTCTATTCTGTAAAAATCTCACCGTGAAAACGTAGGTGAAGTGAGCTTGAAGAGAGCTAACATTCCACCTGATGCTAGGGATTGACACTATTGACAGCTCACTTCACGCTCACCTCACCTTAGTTTGCACCGTGAGATTTGTACAGAATAGTACTGCAGAAGCCATGATTAACTTTTAGAGGGAGGTGGGCTGGTTGGAATAACCACCGACGCCCGCCATGGCTCACGTACAATGGTCCACTTGAAGGACTAAGTGCAGAAACCAAGCCCACCAACATAAAGCACTGAACACATCGGGAGTAGGGACAACTGTCAAATCGTGTTGTTATTGAGTTTTCGGTCGAAATACTAACCAATCATCCGTCCGTTGGTGATATGGAGTAGGAAACGCCCCTAAACAAAAGCCGAAACTACGGACTTCGTGCTTCGGGAGTAGACCCTCAGCTTTTTAGTATCTTTATGTCTACTTTTGTGATCGTATTAACCCCTTAATTTTGATTGTGTGTTTTCCGTATGGTTTGATAACATGCATAGGGAATTTACAAAAGGGAAATATTTAACTGATCCTCTAAAACGTATTGACCTTCTAATGACGGTTACTTTTTTAAAATTATTGAACCTCTAAAAACTTTTTGTGTTAAAAAAAATGAGCCTCTTTTTAACTTTCTAATCTTTTCTCAAATTGGTCGCAATAACTAAGCTAAGGTACCCTGACTAAACGGTAGGTTAGGTTAGCACTGTGGCCAACCGCTCACTAGCCGAGAGAGTGAAGCGAGCGGTTCCGCGGCAGCGGCCACCGAGCGCTACAACAAAGTTGGCCCCAGTTACTAGGCCATTTAGGACTCCAAAATTGGTATTATTTGCGGTTCACAAAAAGAGACACATAATGATTTTATACGTGTTCAATAATATTTAGCGCAAATTTGGAATTATTAGAGGTTCGATTTAAAAACATGCCTTTACAAAATCACTCCGATACTTTTTACCAGTCGATTAGGAGACTTAGCCCTGCTATTAGCCGGCTATATATTACCTATTTAAAATTCGCTTTCCTCGTACATTCATAAATTACGATGCATAATAAAACACGGATACATTATTACGTTCTACTTTCATTCGTAGGTTGAAGCCAATAAAATAAAAGTAAATTGTTACCAATAAAATAAAACGTAAATGTTCGTTTTATTTGAACGTAGCGTCGCCGCGTTGGAAGCGATCATTGTGACCTTTGAATGTAACCTACAAATAGGTTATTTTGGTTTTTATGTGCGTATGTTGTGACGTTTTAAAAGTATGGTTTTACTTTTAATTGTTTGCCGAACAGACCGCCCACACATTGGAATTAGTCATATCATCATCACGCCGCCTATTGACAAAGACTGTGTTTTAAGTGAAAATAATTTTAAAGCGCCCTTTGCGCTCTTTCCGATCATTGAACGAAACTGAATTGTCTCGCTCGGGTCGGTAACGTTGAATCGGGTATAGGTACTTGACTACAGTCGGTCGGTGACGCTGAATCGCGTATACTCGACGCTCAATCACGTATATTCGGCGCTGAATCGCGTATACTCTGCTCCAGTCGGTCAGTGACGCTGAATCGCGTAAAATCGGCGCTGAATCGCGTACACTTAGTGCTGAATCGTGTATACTCGGCGCTGAATCGCGTATACTCTGCTCCAGTCGGTCAGTGACGCTGAATTGCGTATACTTGGCGCTGAATCGCATACACTCGTCGCTGATTCGCGTATACTTGCCGCTGAATAGAGTATACTCGGCGCTGAATCACTCAGCTGCAGTCATAAGTTTTTACTTCTATCGTGTTGGTCTTTTTGTGGATGGAATCTCGCAGGTCAACCTAGGAGGTCGTCGGGTGCTTAACCAAGCTATATCGCTAGATTCTCACGTGCCCTGGTTTTTAAAGTGTTCATGAATGAAGTATACACCTACATTACCGTATCTCGGCAAGTACGTTAATCCTTTGATCCCAGCTGCCATTCGTGGATCTTTGACAGACGTTGAGGGTAGTCAGAAACCCGAAAGTCTGACAACCAGCCTTCTTCTTCTTCATGTCGTTGGCACGACAGCATTTCTTATCTTGTCGGCTCAAAACTTCGTCACTTGCACGGCATCGTCGGTGGCAGCGCAGAGATCACTTTGGCTGCATGTTTTGGGACACAGAGGGCAGGATAAGAGGTGGAGCATTGTTTGCGCCATAGCTCCATATCCACACCCTGCTGCCGTTCTGCCGTGGTAGCGCCACTTTACCAGTCTTATCAAGAGGTATCGTGCTATCCAGTAACTGGGTTGAGGAGGCAGTCGTTCCATGTAAAATACTGGTATTCAGTTGCATCTGGTTAGAACGGAAGCCGACCCCAACATTTTTGGAAAAAGGCTAGGCAGATGACTTCGCCACGAAAAGATTGTCGCAGCGATATTAATATTGAAAGCAAACCACCATACATGAATGTACATACAACCATACACATAATCAAACTACAAATTTCTTTTAGAATTATGTAATTTAAGGTTACGCTTGTCGGTTATTCTTCAATACAAACGTAGTTTGGTGATTTCTTGTCTGTTTGATGGTATAAGTTAAATTCAAAACTAAAAATTATATCAATTTTTCTTGTCATTATCTAGGTCTATATGGAAGCAGAAATGGGAAAAAAAATTGGTTTGGAAGTTACGGGCGTCGAAACTTCCATATTTCAACACTAATTTTAACGCACCTTTGGGCATGAATAAAGTATGAAAATGGCAAAATTGTTACTGTGCTGGGATAGATATTTTTTTCAAGAATTCAATTAATTTTATTTTGTATAAATACATTTAGCAGTTTTTTTTCATAATATCTATACGCCCAAAGGCTTGTTAATGAAATTTTACGCGCTCGTTTTCGTTATAAATCATCGTCTATCGTCTAAATAAATAAAACTAAATAAGTGTATAAACTAAATATCATGAATATTAGTCACGCCAACAACGAGTTCGAGCCGCCGACTAGTGCAACCTTAATGACACGACGTTCTTTATCACCGACTGGCACTCGAAATAATTATTTCAGCCGCTACATAGGTACATTCAATCAACAAACAATCAACCTAGTCTATCGCAGTACTCTGCTGGATATAGGTATCTCCCAGGCTGTTCCACACCACCCTGTTCTCCGCCTTTCGCATCCAGTCTGTGACAACTTTTTAAGGAGGTCGGTGCAACCAGAGGGGTGGGTGGCGTCGAATCCTACACTACGCTTAGGTACTAATACTCGTCACTTCTCCACTCCAGGACTCGTCTGCTCCACCGGCCATCGGTCCTTCGATAAACATGGCCGGCCCGCAGCCACTTCAGTTTGCTTACTCTACAAGCTATGTCGGATCTTTTCCAGATAACTTCATTTCTGATTTTATCCTTCAAAGAAACACAACATAGGTTCATTAACCTCTACATTTTCTTGAATCACGCTCCTCCAGCTAAAATAAAAAGCCTGATAAAATAACGTCTATGCTAATCAACGATTAAGACTCGAGCTCCAGAAAACTTCTTTTGAATACATAAATATGTAAATACATCCATTTAGTCTTGAGATTCTGTTGAATATCAAATTGAAAGTGTACGCATTCTATCTGCAAAGCTTCGTATATTGGTGGGAGCAAAAAGAGATTGGATTTGTATACTGAAGTTAAGCAGCAGGAAAAACAGATTGCTTTTTAAACTTAAAAAAGGAGATTATCAATTTTTCTTTTTTATGTAATATTATTGGTACTGCAATATAATCACATATGATAAAATCTATTAGGGCTTCCAAACAAATATACAACATTTTATAGGAATGAAAAAAAAATTGACTTCAAAAAGAAATTAACTCAAAATTATGAAATAACTTTAATTTCGGAAGTCTGTGGCAAAAAACTAAAGTACAGATCCCAAGACACCGACTTCCGAAATTAAAGTTATTTCATAATTTTGAGTTAATTTATTTTTGAAGTCGATTTACAACAAGCTAAAGCAAGACATGATATACTTCGACAATGAAATCAACTTTCGGGTGGATACGGCTAACGAAAGAAATAAGTTCAAAAAGGCTTCAAATGAGAACTACAAGAAACCCGAAACGGATAGCAATGAGACCTCAGACGAAGAAATTGGAAACAGCAACGTGTAATACAGCATAGCAGTGACATAAATAAAGTCGAAAACGCAGTTTAACCACCAAAAATTCACCGGGGAAGCTGGACTAGAAGCAGCCTGGCGGCGACGTCGTAAAAAGAGCCCATCCATAATTATATCACCCGTCTCTCCACTATTCCAAGGCTTGCTCAAGGGTGCATACTCGGTAGGCTCTTTATCCCCTCCATATCCTAAGGGCCTGTCTACCCTACCATTATCGCGCCCCCCGGTCTACTCCTTGATATGCAATAGTCTCTGTTGCACCATGTAACATGAGACAACAGGGGCTAGTGTGAATCTTTGGGTTCATTCGATTAATCGAGTCTGGTCAAACCACGCTGGGGTCGGTGCATTTCATTCATTCATTCATTCAATTTATTTTTGAAGTCGATTTAAATATTTTAAATTCCTTTTTTTGTTTTCTGAAAAATCTATTCAGCTTCTCTGCTTGTGAATGACTAATATCGTTTGCAGTAAGAATAGACTATCGTTGTATGTGTGTATATTTTTATAGTTGACATTAAAGACCCGAATCTTTTTGGTTCCTTAGATTTAGGAAGACGGAGAAACCCGTAGTCACTCCATCACTACTGTTTGTTTGAAAATATCACTTGTTTTAATTTAGATGTTAGGATTTATCTGATAGTTTCAAAATACTCGTCTGTCCTTCTAGTAGGTATTCGAAATTTATAATTCACCTTTTCTATATTTTAATTTAATTTAAAAACTAACCTACTTATTTTTATTTTATTTTTTTATTTTGTATTTTTATACTCAATTGCAATTTCATGTTTAATGATAAGTGGAAGAGCGGAGTCGCCTAGCACAAGCAATGTCTTGTTTAAGGGAGAAGCGTCAGGGTAGCTCGTGAAATTAAAATTTTGTTACGTTTTTGCAATTTGCAAGTCAGTATTAAGTTGTATGTTAACTAAAGTATGATTCGCGGCCGTACCAAATATGTATTACCAGAATTATAGTCATTAAAATCAGTAATACAACTCCTTCAGTTAGTATAATCCTCAAATGTCTAGATTTCATGAAATAGTCATTCATTAGGATTACCTGGTCTTAGAGTTGTATCAATCACTTTAATGATTATAATTATGAAAATACATACTTGTTATGGTCGCTAAAATATAGGTACGTACATTTTGATCAATGTACAACCTAATACTGACTTGTAAATTGCAAAAAACTTAAGAAAATTTGAATTTCTCGGGTGATTTCTAAATTTTGTTTGTAAATGCATGTTGTAATTGAAATAAACATTTTTATTTTTTAACATTGCCAGTGTTTTCATTTAGTGTCGTATTTGCGTCTCTACATTATAAAAACTTTTCATTCGGTACCTATTTGGTTTGCTTTCTAAAAAGATTCTCAGCTTATAAATTATGCTCAAGTTTGATTGAAGTTAATCAGTTTTGTTTCTATTATAGGCAAATAATAAATTAAAATTGGGTCTCTGTCTCATTAAATAAAATTAGCGCTAAACAATATCATATTCCTGTGAATCATTTGAAGATAGGCGTTGTAATTAATAAAAAAAATAGTATTTAGGGCAAATTCACAGCATGTCATTACAGCGGGCCCTAACTGGAAGAGAGTGATAATTTTAGTTTGTGTGAAATAAAGGCGGAACACTAAAATGTGAATAAAGTATAATGACGGCAAACTGACAACGACAAAAAGGCATCCAACTTAAAAAAAATCCAAAGGAGGCTAAATTATGCATGGAGTACCATGGAGGCGACATTATGCAGGGAGTCCCATAATTAATAGATAAACTTAAAATAGCATGTATTAGACCTTATAACCATTCTAAAAGACTAAAAAAATATATCCCAAATATGTAGTACTTACCTAAGATACGACTTTTTAGAAAAAAATGCTTTGCTATTCCTATTCACACTATTTAATATCTCTCTCTGGTCATAGTCAACGTACAATATTATTATAACAACGAGTAACCGATGGAATTCATTCATTTGTGGTCGTGATGTCAAAAGGTTAATATTTCTTTTCTAAAAAGTCTTAGGTAGGAACTACTTGGGATACTTATATATATATATATATATTTAGACCGGTCATAAGGTCTATTATATGGTATTTCAAGGTTACCCATTAATTACAGGACACCCTGTATGTGAGTACTACAAGTGTACAATGCTAATCTTGGCGACGAGGCTAGAGTATAATATAACTAGGGCAAGGTGGCCTTAAAATAATTGAGGCTACTTTTTTGATCAGTAATAAATCGCGTTAACGTTCATTACAAATCCTGGATTTCAGTACCCGTTAACCCTAACAATGAAATCCTTATCGGCATCAAAACACCGCGAAAATTATCTCCAGTCCAACACCCCAAAAAGTCACAACCATTCATTTAGTCTTGACCGTCGTTTCTCAACCCTTTAACCGACAAAGGGGTCTGACAGACCCCATTAATCATTACGACACTGACACCTAATTAACAATTGAAACGTCTGAAGGTCTGTAAGATCGTCTCGGGTCAGTGGGCAAGAGGTAATCTAGTGGAGGGTTAGGTCTGCGATATAACGCTTCTTCGGTTATATATAGTAGGCGTGCTATGTTCAACACCTTAAGAGTGAATTAGAGACTAAATTTTGTTATGTGGAGAGGTAAAAGAGGCCTTCCTATTAGGAATTACAAGCTTCAAAATAGTTAAGCTGGATGGTGCTAATCCATGCGTCATGTTCGAGAACGGGCGCTGTCAGTTGGAACTGGTCATCTCTTAGCTGTCACGGCTTATTTTAATTATTTTTTTGCTTCTTTTTGCTACTCTGGACGCTTATAACGTCTTTTTTTACATCGTTCTTACATTTAAATGTATAACTTTTTTTAAATACTGAACATACAGCTGTGCTGTTGGGGAGATTGTAGCGCGTAATTTCTCATACTTAATATCTTAGGTTAGCCATACATATGCTTAGGCATATGTATGCCTAACCTAAGGGTTAGCCCTTCGGGGATCACAGGCGAGATGTCTTTTATAGGCAGGCATAGTGTATTGACATTTTGTGATATTTTGTGAGGAATAGCTGTGGAAATTGAATTAGCATTGGGACGCTTCTGTAGTCAGTAGATGTCCACTCATAGTTTAATTACTTGTGATAATATTATGAGCTTTTTTTTTGCTTTGGACTGTAACTTTTTTTATCTATAATTTTCAAACTGTCCTTGAGAAGAGCTCTTGGCTAAAAACAGGCGCACGGGTCGATCCATCAGGTTAACCTACACTTGCTTGGGTTGATCCGTGGATGGGTGACCACCTTTACATACCGAGAAGGAGTCTCACGTAGGAGCCGTGCGTTGAAAAACGCCTGACATTCGTGGATCTTTGACAGTCGTTAAGGGGTATCGTATTATCCAATTACTGGGTTGTGGAGCTCAGATAGGCAGTCGCTCCATGTAAAATACTGGTATTCAGCTGCATCCTGTTAGACTGGAGGCCAACCCTAACATAGTTGGGAAAATGCTATGCAGATTGATTTTTCTAATTGTCCGTGGTAATAATAGTAACATACTGGTCCTCAAGTTTCCAAATATATTATGTGTTTGACGTTGGCTCTATCTTTCTAACAATGAACTACCCCATTCACCCATTAATTGAAGGTGGCAACCACCTACATCTCTGCCTACTCCCACGCGGTTTACCAGCTTCGGTATTATATAAGCCCAGTTGGTAACAGAAACAAATGACTCCGGCGCACAATTCCGCTGTGTTAATACTTATCTCAGATTCATCTTTCAAGGGTTCTTAATTAGAATCGCCCGATGAGAATTTCGCTAGCGTAATGGGAAGAGGAGACGAGCGACTTTTTTTATTGTAGATGCGATTAGTCGAGACAAGCAGAAATGTGAAATAAACAACTTGGCTGTCAGAGGCAATAGTGTAGATACATCTGTTGTTTGAATACAAATTCACTTTCTTCTAATTTATAGGGCGACTGGTACCTGTAATCGCGAAAAAAAAAAACAGCTGTTGTCTACATTTTGGCGAGTTATGCGAGTATAAAAGTAGAGAATAGCAGATCTTTATTTTTCGCGCTTTCCGGTTTAGTCCCATAGTAAAAATTGTTTGTTATCATGAGTACAATCATTTGTTTAAGTATCGGTCACTACATCGTGGAATACGTGCGCCAGAAGACAAGGTACATGCCGCGGGTGCAGTTACTGGAGTCGCGCCGCAACGTCAATTTCAAGGCGTTCGTGGTGCGAGTACCGAACTGTTACCTGCCCGTCGTCATGGAAGAAGACTTCTGGCCGCAGGACGTGGTGTTCCGTCGCTTCCGCGGACAAGTGCCACAGGACAGCTCGAGGACAAGCGAGTGAAGTGAAGTGCTACTAACATAGTTTTAAGCTATATTTATTAACACAAGTTTTGTTTTATACTTCATATATGTTAGTTTGTAAGGTATGTATCTATGGGCCATTGTAGCCTGATAATAAATGATTTATTATTATTATTATTATTAATTACCAGTCACTATATAGGTCATAATAAAGCGGAAGAGTTTGTTTGTTTGTTTGAATGCGCTAATCTCTGAAACTACCAGTCGGATTTGAAAAATTCTTTTTGCACTGGATAGCGCAATTCTTGAGGAAGGCTTTAGGTTATTTAACATCACGTTAGGACCCTTTAGAGCTGAACAAAAAGAAAGAACGTTAAGCGAAAACGAAGTAATAGCGCAAACAGAAGTTAGTATACTAATAATCACAATATAAAGGAGGTGTTTTCAAAGAAAACCGAAACGGACCAGAGGGCCTGGATAATGTATAATCCTGTCAGCGATAACTGATCATCGGCCTAGCCTTTACCCAACTATGTTGGGGTTGGCTTCCGGACTAAACGAATGCAGCTGAATACCAGTATTTTACATGGAGCGACTGCCTATCTGACCTCCACAACCATGTGACTGGATAATACGATACCCCTTGGTAAAACTGGTTGTCAGACTTTCGGGCTTAGGGGCCAGTTCCCACTTCGTTGGAAGACGGGGAAACTGGTCCTCATTAAGAAGCCGGGGCGCCCTGCGGACTCTCCGTCCGCTTACCGACCCATCGTGCTGCTCGACGAGGTGGGCAAGCTCTTTGAAAGAGTTATTGCAGACCGCCTCGTCGGGTGGCTGGTGCAGGAGGGGCCGGATTTGGCGGAGAGCCAGTTTGGTTTCCGCAGGGGGCGCTCTACGGTGGACGCCATCATGCGCGTGCGAGCCCTCACGACGGGGGATGCTGTGGCCCGGGGTGGGGTCGTCTTGGCGGTGTCTCTAGACATCGCCAACGCCTTCAATACCCTGCCCTGGAGTTGCATCAGGGAGGCACTCCGGTATCACCGGATGCCGACCTACCTCTGTCGAGTGGTTGAGGCCTATTTGACGGATAGGGCCGTCATCTACCCCGGTCATCAGGGAGAGTGGAACCGGCGAGAGATGTCGTGCGGTGTCCCACAGGGATCGGTCCTGGGGCCGCATTTGTGGGACATCGGGTACGACTGGGTGCTGCGCGCCGACCTCCCTAGCGGCGTCAGCGTGGTATGTTACGCTGACGACACGCTGGTCCTGGCGCAGGGGTCGTCGCACCAGGCGGCGGCTGAATTAGCGACACGCGGGGTTGCGATAGTCGTTGCGAGGATCCGGCAGTTGGGACTCGAGGTGGCCCTGCACAAGTCCGAGGCCATGTGTTTTCATGGTCCTCGGAATGCGCCACCGTCGGGTTCCCAAATAACGGTAGGAGGGGTTCGCATTGGAGTCGAGTCGACGATGAAGTACCTGGGACTCGTCCTCGACAGCCGGTGGAACTTTGTGGAGCATTTCCGACGTTTGGCTCCCAGACTGGAGCGGGCTGGGGCTGCCTTGAAGCGGCTCCTGCCCAATCTAGGTGGTTCAAACGCCTCCTGCCGGAGGCTTTACGCGGGGGTCGTGCGGTCCATGGCCCTTTACGGGGCACCGGTGTGGGCGCGTTCCCTGAGGCTGCGGCCAGTCCGCCGGTTGAACGCGTCCCAGAGGGTCATGGCCATTCGGCTAGTCCGGGGTTACCGCACGGTCTCCGGTGAGGCGGCGAGCCTCCTTGCCGGATTGCCGCCGTGGGATCTGGAGGCGAAAGTCCTCGCGCACGTGTGGGAGTGGCGCGAGGGGGCGAAACGCCGGGGCGTAACTCCGCTGCCGCGAGAAATCACGGTACAGCGGACAGAGCTCCGGCGGGATCTCATGGCGACATGGAGAGTGCGACTGTCGCAGCCCAGCGCTGGGCACGCCACAATTGCGGCGATAAGTCCCCTCTTTGAGGAGTGGTTAGAGAGGCGCCACGGCGTCCTCACCTTCCGCCTGACGCAGGTCCTTACCGGACACGGTTGTTTCGGGAGGTTCCTGTTTCGCATAAGGCGGGAGGAAACGCCCGGGTGTCACCATTGTGTGGATCGCCCAGAGGACACGGTGGAGCATACAGTGGAGGTTTGCCCGGCTTGGGCAGAGCACCGCCGTGTTCTCACGGAGGCGATCGGCGGCGGCGATCTCTCGCGTCCGAGCCTAGTTCAGGCCATGGTGCGGAGCGAGAGTGCATGGGAGGCCGTCACCTCCTTCTGCGAAGCGGTAATGCTTGCGAAGGAAGAGGCGGAACGCGTGAGGGAGAGGCAGCCTCACGCCCTCAGTCGCCGCAGGAGACGCCCTGGGCGGCGGGAATCGATAGCCGATTCCCAGCCACCGTAGGCGCGGGCTTGCGGACGGTGAGTAGTGGGTAGCTCGCCGTCCGGTGAGGACCAGGCCCGGGTCGACGGCGCGTTGTGTTCCACGCGCGCCTCAAAGAGATGTCAGCAAAAGATGGGGTCCAATAGGGCCGATGCCGCTGGGGTCGCGGGTTGTTTGAAAAAGATACCGTGGCCCTGGCATAGGCAACTGAAGGAACACGGGTGGGTTTTAGTCAGTAAAAGTCTGACACGCCCTTCCGCTCCACCCAGAGCGGGAGAAGTTATTTGATGATTTCCCATCCACAAAAAAAAAAAAAAGACTTTCGGGCTTCTGACGACCCGTAACGACTGTCAAAGATCCACGAATGGCAGCCGGGACCTTGGATTCATTTGACCTTTTGCAGCAGAATGTAAAGATAAGGATTATAGTTTGTACTTGTAAAAGGAATAGACACACACATTTATTATAATTATAGAATTAATAATGGCCTCAGCAAGTCTGTTTACCTCAACCTGCCTAGCCTGTTCCCAACTATGTTGGGGTCTGCTTCCAGCTTTCACCGGATGCAACTGAATACCAGTAATTTATATGGAGCGACTGCCAATCTGACCTCCATAACCCAGTTACAGGGTAATTACAACACCCCTTGGTAAGACTGGTCGGCAGATTTCGGACTTCTGACGACCCGTAACGACTGTCAAAGATCCTCGAATGACAGCCGGGACCAACGGCTTAACGTGTTTTCCGAGGCACGGAGGAGTCTCGTTATGAAAATATGGTCACCCATCCACAGACCAACCCCGGCAAGCGTAGCTTAACCTGATGGATCGACCCGTGCGGCTGTTATTACATAACCACGAGTTCCTCTTCGATATTTAAGTACATCAAGTTCCACAAAAAACGGGACCAACAACAACTTTTCTTTGTATCGGATTGACATAAGACGTAAGGTCTGTACTGACAAGCTTCCTGTTGATAGTTGTCGTAGAAATACGAAATGCTGTTAGGTAATTTATTTGCCATTTTGTTATTTATCTAGGCTGTTTTGTTTTGGTAACTCTCTTTAATGCAAGAAGTTGTATATATCATATGTACAAGCTAACATTAAAATATACATATTATGTACAAGTAGATATACAGAGTGTTATACACTGGCAACCTTTTAAGGGTTCAATGTACTCATCATTATGAACAACTTTTACTGCAGCTAAAAACATGTCGACTAAAAACACGGTTATAGTTCATAGCTATAGCTGTCCTTTTCTCGCGCTGCCTGTTAGTAAATGATAGCGATTCTCTAATTTTAGTATAGTTCGCACCTTGATAACAAAAGTGGCATTATCAAAATTATGTTTTCTAAATAACTCCATAATTTACTGTCATGTTTTCAGTACTTACCTACATAATTTAAAAGTAAGATAGTCAAACTGATAAGTGAAACTAATTGCAGTCTTTTATTTCAATATTATTTGCTAAGATATTGACCCAAATGCTACATCAAAAACGTTAAATGGACATACTGAAAAATAAAAATTTTTGTATAACGCCACTTTTGTTTTCAAGGTGCGAGTTATTGAACAAGAGAATCGGCACCAATATTTACACTAAACCGCAGCGCGTCATGCCATGCGCATCGGAAAGCCTGGTTTCAGAGCGGCAAACTCAGGTGACGCGAACTGTATATAATCACTCAATCAAAACGCAATGACTCACCAACAATCTGCCAACAAAATCGCCCGTCTACACCGCACCACTTAAGGAACTGTTGCGCAGAGACAAAAGGAATTCGCTGTCTGATTTATCGTAAGCTTCGAGTAATGGCGGATTTCCAGATATAAATTACAGGCAAACCCAGAGGCCGACAATTAACAATGCTGCCCTCACTAATGTATCGAAGAGATTTGGATACAACGTTCTGTGTGAATTCTGGGAGTGTAATTCGTTCTTGAGACGCGAGACGCCCTTTAAATTGTGTTGGAGTTTAATTGATATTCTTGATTAAAATTGAAAATAGCCCTGTGTTTTATTAAAATAGTCTCTACTTTGCATTTTGAACATGGTAGGAACTATTCTGCTCCAATACTTACCGCTATGTTTATGTTTGGTTATTTATTTGTGCACAATTTATTACCTTAAATACTGGGTGACTTTTTTACCGTCTTGAAAAAAATAGGGTATAATAGGTGAACGGAGTAGAAGCCTATGGCATACCTAGTTTTTCTTTTTTGAATATCTAAATTCAAATATACGCATTACGCACCCTGGGTAGTGCGTATGATTTGAATTTCGATATTTTTTAACGATCTATAAAGTTGTTTCAAAAATTCTGTTTTTGTTGTTCTAGTTTACTTCAAATGTGTAGTGTAGATCAATTTCTGTCTAAGCTATTGAACAAAAAAAAAAAAAAAAAAAAAACTAGGTCTGCCATAGGCTTACTCCGTTCACCTAATTTTACCCTATTTTTTTTTTCAAGATGGTAAAAAAACATCCACTATAATTTTGACATTACAATTGCCCGGATGACTTTTATTAGTATCTTAAAAAAATAGGGTATAATAGGTGAACGGAGTCGTAGACAGAGAATGCTATAGACAAATTGATATCTTTTGACGTACGAGTATTCACACAAGAAAAAGAGCAACTTACTCCGATGTCGTGTGAAGAAATGAAACGGAACGATGAGATTTTTTGTTTCACGGCGCGTGTCGCGGTTTAGCATAGTACTTATATAAACAAAGTTTGACAGTTAAACATGCAGCTAGCTATTGTCTTGATTTATTACAGTTTTTTAAGTGTTATACATTAAATAATTAATGTTATATTTTGTTGTGAACAATTTACACATAAATATTTCAACATTTAAAAAAAGCCATGCACCATGCATTGTAGCGTTAAAGGGTGTAAAAGTGATAGTGGAACGAAAATGCCAGACTTGTCATTTCATTCGTAAGTATACCACTCTTTATCAATTACTAGGCTTTCAATAACATTTTATTGTATTCATGCATTGTGTATAATGTACCCTAGACGTAAATTCATCTATAATAAAGCACAAAAATAACAATTATTAATTCTAACCTAAGAAATTGGGTGTTGCCAACTTTTATTTATATTTTTACCCACAATTATGGGAAATATGTATTCTGCAGTGTGTATTAATTGTATATCTGAAAGACAATGGCTTGTTGCAGTTTTCCTGAACATGATCATTTACGTCATTAAAGGACTGTAGCTACAGGGCGTACAGATTGGACACCTAAACCGTCATCAAAAATCTGCAGCAGACATTATGAAAAAAAAAATGTTAATCAAAAAGAAGCTAAACTTACACTGCTATTACCTAATGCTGTACAGCATTAAATTCTGGTATTTCAGTTAATAACATATTAAGTTTCGATCCAGGCTTTATAAGATTTTTATTTATGTTTAGTGTTTTTAAAACTATGTCCAATTAATTACCTCTTGTGAAACTATTATTTTTTGCATTTTATGAGCAATAAATAACTGAGACAGGCTTTTCTTAAACTCTGAACGTGATTCAAGTTTTAATATTGATCTAGAGCATAAAATACTTTTTTCTGTAATCAACATCTTCCTACACCTATTTTGCATTAAGGTCTTGTTAAAGATAATTATTCCATCATCTTCCTCCATAAGTTTACATGAAGAATCAAATATGGAAATTGAAAATAATTTAAGCATTCTTGTAAGTACAGTATATAAAGTATATTATAATAATTATTGTACAGACGCTAGCACATCAAGCTACTTCAGTCTGTCTAATTTATTTAAGACGCCTCCGGAGCATGCGTAGTTCATACAAACGAAATACCAAAATAATTTGTAAATCAAACATATTCTAAAGGTAGTGTGTATTTATTCCGATTGGATTACAGAATATCTAGGTTCCCAAATATGACACTAGGTAACTGGAGTAGCATACTCTTCTCCGATGAGGCTCAAATTTATCTGAATGGTGAGAACCGACGTCGGCGAGTGTTACGAAGACCAGAGGAACGCTATGCCGACGTGTGTTTTGAAGAAATCACCCCTTATGGTGGAGGGTCCGTTATGTTTTGGGCGGGCGTAACTTTTAAAGATAGTATTCATTGAAAATGGCTCACTAAATGCGCTAAGGTAGCTTGTACCAGTATTTTACATGAAGCGACTGCCTATCTGATCTGCATAAACCAGTTACTGGGTAATATGATAGCCCTTGGCCTTGATACTGGTAGCCAGACTTTCGGGATTCTGATTAACCGTAACGACTGTCAAAGATCCACTAATGACAGCCGGGACCACCGGCATAACTTGCTTTTCGAGACAAGGACCCAAAAGATCTAAAATTGGTTGGGGACAAGCATGTTAAAAAATCATGTAGAGTCAAAAATGTAAACGATGTACAGTCAACGTCTAGAAGTCCACTTACACCGCAATGACCATTATCGCCTGCGCTATACGGGCTGCCAAAGTTGCCAATGTGTAGTATTGTCGTATTGTCAAAGGTTCTTATAGAAGAAGGTCATAATTACAACTAATATTGCTATGCCATAGTTTTGTGAGATTGCTAGTCGACTTCTGACTGTTATAGTACATGCGACGCTGCTGGTGATTATACAGAAGGTCATAGGCAGCGATAATCACTGACCATCACGTAGCCTGCTTGTTTGTCAATGAGAAAAAGTTTATTAAGCGCAGTTCGAGACCGCGCCGTTTGTTTTTGTGAAAACATATTATTGGAATTTTACTACGGTTTCCGATACTACCGTAGCCATTGTATTTGCTGGACACTAGAGTTTAGTAGGCTCATTGCATTCCTTATAAAGTAAGCTTTCACCGAGTATAATATTTTTCATTTCAGAGCAGATTTACGGCCGATATGAGACGACATCTGACTTTATTTTATTATTTATTTATTTTAGGATCTCCAACAAAATATATAAGTA
This sequence comes from Dicycla oo, assembly GCA_948252095.1. Lineage (NCBI taxonomy): Eukaryota > Metazoa > Arthropoda > Insecta > Lepidoptera > Noctuidae > Dicycla > Dicycla oo. The sequence goes on from OX411733.1 coordinate 2,138,258, forward strand.
TACTAAACATTGCATGAAGTTAATGGACGACAAAGTGTTTGGTAGGTGTACTCCTTCACTTACAGGAGACCACAGCGTGCACAATAAAATGAACAACTAACAAATTAAATACCTAATACATAATAAAAGAAAACGTCGTTATCAAACCAAAATCTGCTATGTGCACTTTTTGAGATTTTTACTTTTTGACATTTGCGTATCGTTCATTTCCCTAACTACCGTATAAAAAAAAAACTGCTAAGTGCCTATCATCGCTGTACGACGATCTACGACCTTTTATAAAATATGCTATGTGCAAGAGCTACCTTTTTATGACATTTTTTTTTTTATATTTCTAAAGTATAATTTTTGCACATAGCAGATTTTGGTTTGACCGTTGTCAAACGAAAAGAAAAAATACCAACTCAACTTCATATTCATTTTAACCCTATTTCGGCCAATATTTCAGTTGTTTTTCTTCAGGTCCAGCTCTTTGCCAACCCTTGACAAAGACACTAGGATAACTGATCTAGCTAAACAAGTTTTTGCGCTATACGAATTGATATTTTGACACATAGTGAAAAGTAGAGGGTCGCGCGCATAGGCGTGCACTCGCAGTGTGACGTCACAGTTAAATTATATCCGGCCGTAAAATTGTTATAAATATGACCTATCTTTGAATGCTCAACCTTTACTCTAGCATTTAAAGTCTCGTAGTTATTAGCGGTTGAAATCTTACATGTTTTTGTCCGTCAGAAATATTGAAGTTATCACCAGTACATCGAGCAAAAAGACGTTTTCACGTCAAAATAAAACATGTAAACTTACCTCCACCACAAGTAGCTGAACACAGTGAGCCCGGCGTCGCCAGCCAGTGGTACCGAGGTCTTGAGCAGGAGGAACCATCACCTCCGCAGACTCCACACTCGTCTACACGACGAGTTGATCCCACTCGTAGATCGCAGCCGACGCGCTGGGGACAAGAGTTTAGGGTTAGATTTAAACTAATCTATATTTCTATACTAATATTATAAAGGGGTAAAATTTGTTTGTATGTAGAGGGTAATCTCTGGAACTACCAGTCGGATTTGAAAAACTCTTTATGAATTTGATAGCTCAATTTTTGAGGAAGGTTAAGGACTATTTAACATCGCGCTATGACCCTTAGGAGCCGATCAAAAAGAAAAAAAGTGGCGGGCGGGCGATGCGATGCACGCTGTAGAACGGGGAGCAAGAAATTTCACCCAGACGAAGTCGCAAGCAGAAGCAAGTTCTTAATATAGACTGCTACGTTGGCCTAGTGGTCGCAAGCGCTACTGTTGAGCATGGGGTCCTGGGTTCGATTACCTGGTTGGGCAAAGTGTTATCGAGTTTTCTATCAGGAATTTCTCAGTAGCAGCCTGGAGTCTGGATTAATGCTTGATGGGAATAGGCTCGCCATCTATTACAGAACTGACGAAATGTGGATATACTAGTACACCTCTACCTAACCCTTCCAGGATTACAGGTGTGATGTTATGTTAAGGTTTCAGAAGTAATTCTTAGTGTACAGCAACAACTTATAATGTTTATAGAAAAATAATTTTCATTCTTCAACTTTCACACCGTTGGACAGAAATCAACCCTTCCCCATACTTACTCTTTCACACAGACATATGAAATTCGATATTTAAGTCAATCAATCTGCCTAGCCTTTTTCCCAAGTATATTGGGGTCGGCTTCCAGTCTAATCGGATGCAGCTGAATACCAGTATTTTACATGGAGCGACTGCCTACCTGACCTCCACAAACCAGTTACTGGGTAATACGATACCCCTTGGTAAGATTGGTTGTCAGACTTTCGGGCTTCTGACGACCCGTAACGACTGTCAAAGATCCTCGAATGACAGCCTTGACCAACGGCTTAACGTGCTTTCCGAGGCACGGAGGAGTCTCGGTATGAAAAGATGGTCACCCATCCACAGACCAATCCCGGCAAGCGTAGCTTAATCTGATGGATCGACCCGTGCGACTGTTATTAAATAGCCACGAGTTCCTCTTCGATATTTAAGTAAATCTCAAAATGTATATTCTTAATTAGAACTAGAAGAAGGTCCTCTGCATTCAAAGACCAAATGAATTTATGACAAGGACCAAGATTTTTGACATACTGTCGTATTAAAAGTACCGCCCACCCTCAATGAATATTCCAAAAGGACGGCTGCCCCATTTCACAACCTAGTAAGGACTTAAAACGGAATACAGGAGAGCACAAAAACGTAAATAGGGTCATCTTTTGAAAAGTATTTATGTAGGTTTCGATGATTAAATATATCTGCTTATTTGTGAGTTTTCAACGCTGTGTTTTTCTATTTGGTAGGGACCTAGTAGGTTAGCAAAATTATGCAATAAAACGATTTTTTTTTTAAATGTCCTGTACTAGATTTTGAAATGGGGCAGCCGAGGATATACGCAACCCAACGATCTGTCACCCAGAGAGCAATTTCCATAGTCATATACGACTTTACATAATTATGAAATACACCCTTATTGCTAGCTATTACAGTTTATTTTCATTTAAAACTAAATTGGCAATAAACATACATTATTTTGCAGCTGCAATGAGTTTTATTGCGTTTGTAATAAGACAGGTAATTGCTTGCACAGTCAGGTGTTTTGTAAAAGCTATAGTATAAAACCTAGCGGGCATTCATTACCTACTTGGAATAATTGAATTAAACGAATAATACACTTAAATTCCTATCATTAAATTTGGGGAAAGCAGTTTTGTTCATTCTAGTAACCTTTATAGTTAAAATATTGAGTATTGATATTCGTATTAAGAACAGGAAGTTGCATCAGTCTTTTAGGTTCGTACGTTAAGGGGGAAGTTCCAAATAGCTCGGTAAATTAAATTTTTCTTTGGTTTTTTTTTTTTTTGCAATTTGCAAGTCAGTATTAGGTTATATTTTGATAAAATTCGCGATCGTAACATATATGTATGTACAAAATTATAATCATTAGAATCAGTAATAAAACTCCTTAAATGGTATAAGGGTGATTCTTTGACGGTGTAGCTTTTTGTAAACACAAACGTGATCAGTATAAATTATCAGTTGTCTGCCTTCCACTAGATTCTGGAAATATTGGATCGCTAAGTATATCGCTAGCTAGTAATTCTCTATCATACGTCGAATATTTTAGTTCTGTCTTTGAATAATAATAACTTATAATCTTAAATGTCAAGATTTCATACAATAGTTATTCATTAGGATTATATGAATATAGAGAGTTGTATTGATGATTTTAATTATTATCTATAATATAAAAATGAATCGCTGAATGCTAAGCGCAAATCTCGAGAGCAGCTGAACCGATTTTGCTAATTCTTTTTTTAGAATATTCCTTGAAGTACGAGGATGGTTCTTACGGGGAGAAAATATTAAAAAAATGGCTGAAAAGGTCTAAAAACAACACTTTTCTATACTCCCATACAATAGATTCGTAATAATACTTAAAAGTCAATTTGAACTTTAATACCATACCGTAAAGTTTAAGTGTTAGTGGAGAGGTTCCGGGAAGGCAAAACAAACAAAAAATATCGTGTACCATAAAGTACTACAATAAAAATGAAAATTAATTTAGAATAAGTAAAAATAAAATGAAATATAATAAGTAGGTATAAGAAATCTGAAATTGTAATTTTCAGTGTGATTTTTTAGTGACTATTAAAAGAATTTTAGGTGGTTTATAATTTTTATATTTTTACATAATGTAATTGTTGACTTTTCTTTTTTTATCTTACTAGCTGACCCGGCCGTCCTGAATATAGCAGAATAAGTATTTAAAAAAAATTTATTAAAGAATCGACTGGTAGGCGGTACGAAGTTCGCCGGGTCAGCTAGTAATTCTATAAATACAGATCTATTACGGTCGCAAATCATATTCAGATCAACATACAATCTGATACTGACCTGCAAATTGCAAAAAAAAAAAACGTAAGAAAATTTGAATTTCGCGGGCTACCTGGAGCTTTCGCCTTAACATTTTATAATTTAATTGAACTGCTGATCACTAAACCCGCCACATAATGGCCGCAGTGACGGCTGTCATAAAAATGAAGGCAGTGGGGTTTGATTTTACGGTGTTAAAAACCCTCTCTAGTAAGGACACACTTTCATAAGTAACGTTTCAGTGATGTCATTCACCGGTATATTGCGGACACCATGTGGCGGCTACCGCTCTTCTTGGAAAGCGTAGCTTTACTACATTTCTTGCGTTGACGTTCTACAATTTAATTGAGACAGCTGATCACTAATCAAATCATATTCCTACGTTCCAAAAAGGTTGTTCTTAAAAACAAAATTATAATTTTATTCAAATTTAAAATTATAATGTTAAAAGCTTAACCAAATACCGATACAAATCAGATAATACAATCAAGAACACCGATACCGCTTATAAGCTTTCGACACCCACTCATTCCTGAAGCAGGTACAAATCTCTACCCATACATTCATTCAGAATAAATCCAGAAAATCAGTTTGAACCACATTTTGAACAATAAATTACACAGATATGTACCTCCTGGGTGTCTCATCGTTTATTCAGACCTCTGAATTCGGGGATCGCATTCGTACAGTCTCGGCGAATTTTGCGATTATCATAATAAAGTAGATTGATGCTATCCTTTTCTGGTTTTCTCGGTTTATTCGTGTTAGAAAGAGGTGGCATTAGGTTGTTATTGAGCTTTTAAAATATAGGGGATTTGATACTTTTATTTGTTAGTCCTGGTTGAGATATATTGGAGTGTGGAATGGAGCGTCCAAAGATGGGCAGTTAGGTGCTCGTGTTTTATTAATCGGCGAAGGGTTCTTGTGTTTTTTCGTCGTAGGCAAAGAAGTATGGAGTTATGAATTTGTTGAGTGTATGCGGGATTTGTTTTTGGAGTTTATACTTACAAAAGGGAAAGCAAACCACTAAGATTTTCAGTCTCCAAACGCTCATCTTAAAACCAAATACTTGCTTATTTATTTATTTATTTATTTATTGTTAATTAAAACGGTAGCACCAATTACATTAATTAACATAAGATTGAAACAAGTAGGGTAAATTCAAATATTTCAAATATTAACATATAGAGGACACCCTAGCATACTTACTCTCACAAAACATCAGACATACACGCATAATTCTACTCCATTCATCAGCAAACAGATGTGCTTAAAGTTATTATATTCCAAGTACTATTTGTTTTATTTTATTTTATTATACATGTACAACCCATTTGACCTGACTTGGTTTCCGTACGTATTTTTCGGGTAACAACTGAAAATAAGCGCTGTGCTGTGGGGTCTCCCATAGCACAGCATCATGCTGAGTGAAGGCCTTCTTGTCACAGTCATGACGTGCCAGCAGCTGCCGACTTTTGTTTTGTGCTCGTGATTTGTATGTCGATCTATTTTCTTTTATTTTTATTTTTTTGTAAAACTCGAGTAGATTATCTTTTTGTATGCACGTGTTTCTGTGACAAATAAACTTATTTTTCTTTCTTTCTTTCTTTTTAATAAGGAACTGATTTGCAACCAAATGACTCCATATGACCCATATGCAAATGTTAACCATTTTCGAGTAATTTGACATTTTATATTTTTTTAAGATATCTGCAGTATGCAACTTTGAAAATTTATATAAAAAAACAATGCATATTTTTGTTCATTATTATTATCTGCTTGCTAACACCTCAATACATAATAATCAACCATAAAATGACAATAATCTTTAACAGTTTTTAAATCAGGGCTAGAATTCTTTACAATTTTCATAATATTGAGCAGGCTTTTTGATTAACATGGTCGATTTACTGAATGAGTAATGAAGATCATTTGGTTGCAAATGACCTCTCCTCTCATCCCCTTAGTGTACGGCCTGAGTGGACACTCGACTCGAGCGTCCGGCGTGGCGGGGCGAGCGACGTTCGTATTAAACACAATCATGCAAACACTCGCGAGTGTCCTGAGTGACGGCCGAGCGGCGCTCGGTGAACGCTCTTCGCCGCTTGCACGCAACGCTGAACGCCCCGCTGGACACCTTTTCACTCGGGCCGTACACATAATGGATTGCCGACATATTCTCTCATTTAGACTACATATTGACAGCTTGGTTACAAAGAGTGCGCAGATTAATTTTTGTTTTTAAAAAATTGCGAGCAATTGCAGATAAAAAACTAATGTTACAGGTTTACTTGGCCCTAGGTCAATCTGTAATACAGTAATGTATTACTTCATGGGGTGGAGCACCAAAATCTTACTTACTACCTCTTGAAAGAGCACAGAGAGCAATTTTAAAAGTAGCAAACTTCCATCCCTTTCTCTATCCTACAGATCTGCTATACAAATCCTGTAACGTGCTGACTTTAAAACAGCATACCATGCTCTCCTATAACACTGAAAGTACTAATAAGAGACGGAATGATATTGTATGTGAGTCAAATGCATCCTTTTTTTTTTTTTTTTTTGTGGATGGGAAATCATCAAATAACTTCTCCCGCTCTGGGTGGAGCGGAAGGGCGTGTCAGACTTTTACTGACTAAAACCCACCCGTGTTCCTTCAGTTGCCTGTGCCAGGGCCACGGTATCTTTTTCAAACAACCCGCGACCCCAGCGGCATCGGCCCTATTGGACCCCATCTTTTGCTGACATCTCTTTGAGGCGCGCGTGGAACACAACGCGCCGTCGACCCGGGCCTGGTCCTCACCGGACGGCGAGCTACCCACTACTCACCGTCCGCAAGCCCGCGCCTACGGTGGCTGGGAATCGGCTATCGATTCCCGCCGCCCAGGGCGTCTCCTGCGGCGACTGAGGGCGTGAGGCTGCCTCTCCCTCACGCGTTCCGCCTCCTCCTTCGCGAGCATTACCGCCTCGCAGAAGGAGGTGACGGCCTCCCATGCACTCTCGCTCCGCACCATGGCCTGGATCAGGCTCGGACGCGAGAGATCGCCGCCGCCGATCGCCTCCGTGAGAACACGGCGGTGCTCTGCCCAAGCCGGGCATACCTCCACTGTATGCTCCACCGTGTCCTCTGGGCGATCCACACAATGGTGACACCCGGGCGTTTCCTCCCGCCTTATGCGAAACAGGAACCTCCCGAAACAACCGTGTCCGGTGAGGACCTGCGTCAGGCGGAAGGTGAGGACGCCGTGGCGCCTCTCTAACCACTCCTCAAAGAGGGGACTTATCGCCGCAATTGTGGCGTGCCCAGTCAAATGCATCCTCTAAATATGTTTTTGTAAATAGATTTTATACAATTTAGGCCCATTTCTGTACAATAAATTAAATAGGAAATTAAGTATGTATAAATTAAATAATTACAACTGCAAAAAGATTATTCAGCAATTTTTACTTGGCATATCATACAGTGAAACAGAGGATTTACTTGTTGTATGTAAATAAAACATGTTAGTCTTTTAGTTTCTATTTTAGTCTTCTCCGTTGTTAATTTTATATTTTTAAATTTTAAGCACCTTTCTAGCCTGAAATATAGGTTCTACCTAGTTCAGGCAAATGAGCAACTGCGCCCTCTATAATTTTTAAGTTATGTTATTGTAAATCTGCACCATTTTTATAAATAAACGATATTATTATTATATTAGCAATAACCCTGTACCTATATGCGTGCTAAGAATCAGCACTTTACGAACGTCAAAACTATTGTACAGACGCCAGCACATCAAGCTACTACAATCTGTCAGATTTCTTTAATAGATTTTCGACTTTATTGCTAAAGCATTAGGTTCAAGGTTGATTAGGAAAATCTGACAGTTTCGGGTAGGTTGACCTGCTGGCGTCTGTACACAAGGCAGGCAGTCCCCCAAAACACCCACTCTTCTCCACTTCCTAGTGCTTTAGCTGGCAAGAAAAAATGTTGCAACAAACTCGTCAGTAGCGCTTCTTTTTCTGTTCAGTTAGAAAAACTTGATCCTGTACTGTATGCAAAATAACTTACATAAAACATAAAATTAAAATACCAACAGTAGGATATTATTGGGCATTCTACCCCACCTTCCGTTCCATCGACTCACTCCGTTCGCCTCGTCACTCTCGGTGGAGTAGAATGCCCAATAATATAAATGAAATCCACTGGTTCGGCGCCTATTCCACCCGATGGAATGATCATCTCCGTCACTCTCGGTGCAGTAAAATGTCTAATACTGGTTCGGCGCCTATTCCACCCGATGAAACGGAAGGTGGAGTATGAATTCCTACATAGTGCAGTAAAGTACTGGTTCGGCGCCTATTCCACTAGGTTGAAACATTTGATTGAGTTAGCGACAATGAGTTATAAATGTCGATGTAATACATTAATTGACTCATTATTAATATAACCGTTTCAAGGAGTCGTCATGAAATTTGTAAAACAACCGCAATCGTTACATGTAAACAAACTTTGTATTCAGTCTCAGGAGACTGGTTTTCGCCATGGAGAATTATTACCTAAATCGGTACGATGCATCATTTGCGGACCGTCAAATTGTGGAAAAACTAATTTATTAATCGGTCTTCTTATACACGAGAATGGTTTAAGATTTCAAAATGTTTATGTTTATTCGAAAACCTTGCAACAGCCCAAGTACGTTTTTTTAGAAAAAGTCTTGCAACGGGTACCAGGCATTTCATTTCAGAAATATCATGAAAATGAGCAAGTACTGAGTGTTCAGACCGCAAAACCGAATTCTGTAATTATATTTGACGATGTTGCTTGTGAAAATCAAAGTGGTATGCGTGATTATTTTGCTATGGGGAGACACAAGTTCATCGATTGTTTTTATCTAAATCAGACGTATAGTAAAATCCCTAAGCAGTTAGTAAGAGACAACGCAAACCTAATCATACTTTTTAAACAAGATGAAAGAAATATGAGACATGTTTATGAAGAACACGTCAACACTGACATGACATGGCTTGAATTTCGTGAAATGTGTTCAAAAATATGGAGTGAGCCCTTCAGTTATGTTGTAATTAATAAAGATTGTGCAAAAAATAAAGGATGTTATAGAAATAAATTTGACACGTTTGTAATTTTTGATTAAGAGCACGAGTATATATTAAGACGTCACCGTTGAATTTACATTACTCTACAAACAGAGCTTAACCGGTTACAATACATTTAACAATTATGGAAAAATCTTTAAAGAGACAAATTGTTGATGCTGCAGCAGCTGTAAAGAAGAAGGTGCGAAAAATGCGAGATGTTGAGAATGAGAGTAAGCAAGCCTTGGAAACAGTTTTTAAACCTGTAACAGAGCCTCTCAACCAAATTGCTACAGCCAGTATGCAAACTCCTTTGCTGTATAGTAATGAAGATGAAGAATCTAAAGATCTGATAAGAGACGAAACGTTGCAAAAAGTCGCAATTGGTAGTGATGTAGAGGAGTCTGACACCAACAGTGAATCTTCGTATAAATCAGTTGAAAAAAGTGAAGGTCGTGATACATCATCCTGGTCAGTGTCTTCAGAAGCGTTAACAGACATTCCATTTGGTGTCAGAGTAGAACGCGGAAAATTGATGTTAGGTTCTGCTCATATAACAATCGACGATAGTTATATCATTGTGGCTGGTCATAAATACAAACATACGCCTGGTTTAAAACAACTACTGCTTAAGAAAGATATTGATTTAAGTTTGGTTACTGAAAATGACTTGCAATATTATAAGAAAATGTTACTTGATACAAATGCACATCGTCGTGATAATGACCCAAGTAAACCAATAAAAAGTAATAAGGGACAAAAATATTTACAAGTTATTAAACCTCTTTTTAATCTGCAAAGTACGCTTCAGGGTCATCATTCGAAAGGTAAAGGACTACCATTAACAAAAATCTGGAAAAATAACGTAGATTTTGTGTATTGGGATGATCCTAATCAATTGGTGGAAAGGTTAAAGTTATTAATAGCATCTCGAGATGCCGGCAACACAGGATTAGATAATGAAATAATATCCATTATTGAAGAATTACGTGAAAGTAAACTTATAAATAAATAGGTGTAAAATTAACTATTGTTTAGTTCATCATCAGCCTTTACATAAAGTACACCTTAAACATGAATATAGATAAATTTGGACATTTTATTCATAAAAGAATGCGTTTGTCAGAACTGATTAATTTCAATGATAACGCGTTGTTAAAATCAGAAAGTGGAGATTTTGATTTAAAGTCTTCTAGATTGAGAGGAATTAGACATCCATTAGAATCAGACGATGCTGTGAACAAGGATTATGTAGATCGAATGTGTGCTGATACGATAAAACAATTTAATAAGCTGATTGCATCATTGCGTGCTCAAATCATATTAGATGCACAAAAGTCTATTCAGACTACTTTAAAAGTAAAGGAACCTGAGGTTTTGATTCATTTGGAAGAGAAGTTTTACTCCAAAGCAGATATAGACAAATTACTTGAAAATCTCAGTAATGGCAAAACAACAAATAGTAAATGAAATACACAAAGCGGCACGAAGAAACTTCCTTCGACGTTCTGTTATTCTCAAAGGGATCGATGATTTGTGGCAAGCAGATCTAATGGACATGCAAAACCTAAGAAAGTATAACAAAGGTTACAATTTCATTTTAGTGGTGATTGACTGCTTCTCAAAGTATGCCTGGGCAGAACCGTTAAAATCTAAAAATAAATCTGAAGTAACTCGAGCTTTTGAACGAATACTACTAAGCAGCAATAAAAATCCTGTTAATTTACAAACTGATATGGGCACAGAGTTTTATAACATCACATTCCAAACGCTAATGAAGAAGTACCGCATAAACCATTACTCATCTTTCTCTACTAAAAAAGCTTCAATTGTAGAGCGACTAATTAAAACTGTTAAAAATAATTTGTACAAATATTTTAATCTCGTTGGAAATTATAAGTGGTTAGGAACACCTTTAGAAGATTTATTTAATACATATAATAACACAAAACATCGTACTATTAAAATTAAACCGAATGATGTTAATAAATCGAATGAACCCATCGTAAAAGAGAATATTAAAAACATATGTAATCATGTATCCATCCAGCGGAAGCCTAAGTTCAAAAAAGGTGACTGTGTTCGTATCAGTAAATACAAACACAATTTCGAGAAAGGTTATACTCCTAATTGGTCAACTGAACTCTTTACGATAAAAAAGATTAATAAAACTATACCAGTAACATACCACATAGAAGATCAACGAAAGCAAGATATATTAGGAACTTTTTACGAGCAAGAACTTCAAAAATCTAACTATCCTGGTGTTTATTTAGTAGAAAAAATACTTAAAAAGAAAGGAAAGAAACTATTCGTTAAATGGTTAGGTCTCAATAATGATGAAAACAGTTGGATTGATAAATCCTCATTAATAAATTAAGATATAAAAGAAATACTTTGTGAAATTTGTATCATTATTATTTAAGTAATGCAAGGTGGTGGACTAGTTAACAGTATAATTAATAATCTACCGTTCGAAGCTCATTTGCCTGGATACAATTATTGCGGACCAGGAACTAAACTTCATAAACGTTTGTTGCGAGGCGATCGAGGTGTGAATAAACTAGACGAAGCTTGTATGCACCACGATATAGCATATGAAAATCATACAGATTTACCTAATCGTCACAAAGCCGACTTACAGCTTTTGAACATGGCTAAACAGAGACTAAAATCAAAAGATGCAGGAAAAGGTGAAAAATTAAGCTCATGGTTAGTAAGCAAAGTCATGAAAGCCAAATTGAAATCTGGTTCTGGTGCCAAAACATTTAAAAGTTTAGTATCAAAAATAAAATCTAAAATAAAAAAGCTAAAACCCAAGGATAGTAAGTCTTTAATAAACTTGGCTTACTTAGCTGCAAAAAAGTTATGCCCCAAATTACACCAAATCAGAGTACCGAGAGTGATCCCCATACCGAAGACTGGTGGAGTTCTACCTTTAATTCCAATTTTTGCTGGCTTATCAGCTTTAGGAGCTTTAGCTGGTGGTGCAGCTGGAATTGCAAAAACGGTGAATGATTATAAATCTGCTCAACAAAACTTGCGAGAGACGGAACGACATAATAGAACTATGGAGGGTTTAGCAGTGGGTAAGGGTTTATACATAAAACCTTATAAAAACGGTAAAGGATTGTTTATAAAATCAACAAAAAACTGAACAAGAAGCTACCAAATCGCGCACTAACTAATGTAGACATCCAATACTACGCAAGAGACATCCCATATTTCCGAGGAGTATATATGAAAGATCAATTGCCAAGGAAGCCGAAACGTATGGAATGTGGTATTGTTAACTTAGACGATTCTAAAAACGAAGGAACGCATTGGGTAGCTTATGTAAAAGTATATGACTATTGTGATTATTTTGATAGCTATGGAAATTTAAAACCTCCATTAGAACTGTTACGATATTTTAAGAATTCTAAAGTTTCATATAACTACACAAGATATCAAAAATTTAACACTGTGAACTGTGGTCATTTATGTTTAAAATATTTGAGGACTTTTTGGAATAAAAATGTATAAAATAAATGATTTTATTTTATTTCAATCATTTGCAAGATGTCACTCACTTTGTCGATAACTGGAAACTCATCAATTTTATCTACGTACTATCCTAATACGTTGCAACTAAATGGAGAATATGAGTGTGCTTTATTGCATTTTTCAACATTTAATTCTATACCAAATATTGATAAAAGTAATAACAAGTTCTATTATGGTTCAAACGAAGTTATTGAAATACCGGAAGGCACCTATGAATTGCAAGATATTTATGATTATTTAAAATCCGAAATAAAAGATGCCTCAATTAAATTACAATGCAATAACAATACTTTAAAAACTGCCATATATTGTTCAAAAGACGTTAATTTAAAGAAAGAATACTCTTTCAGTAGACTGTTAGGGTTTGATAAGCAGGTCTTAAAAGCAAATAAATGGCATGTGTCACAGCATCCAGTCAACATTTTACCGACGACTGTGGTAAGGATCGAATGTGACATTGTGAACGGCTCTTACATAAACGGTGAACCAAGTCACATAATTCATGAATTCGCACTCGACGTACCACCTGGTTACAGAATCATAGAAATCCCGAAGAACGCAATATATTTTCCAATCAATCAAAACAACATAAGCTGCATACATATCCGACTACTAGATATAAACAATCGCTTAATTAACTTGCGTGGTGAAGAAGTACAGCTGTATTTACATCTTAGAAGAAAAAATGATTGACTACAATAAATATATGTCTCAACAAATTAAAAATACCAGTTCTACTCAAGCTACCTACCAAATAAGACGTCGTTCTAAGAGCAAAATAAAATTAACTAAAGACAATAAGATATTTCTCAAAGCGATCGGATTGTTAAAATGAATATCTTAGACGTTTTATCCACTCCGACTTACGACAACAGTATAGAAGGAATCGAATTTCATTCGTACAAACCTTATGTAACAAGTTTCAACAGGAACGATGAAATACGCATACCTATCAACCAACAGGATCTTTACATATTACCATCAGCCAGCACTCTGTATTTGGAAGGAACCGTTATCGTTAGCAAAAAAGATTCAAAAGAGCAAGCTACTAGTGTTAATTTTACGAACAATGGACTACTCTTCTTGTTCCAAGATATTAGGTACGAACTAAACGGAGTGGAGATTGATAAAATAAAAAATGCTGGTATAACTACAACCATGAAATCGTTAATATCAATGAATGAGAATGAATCAAAAGTAGCTAGAGCTTGGGGTTGGAGTATCGATGGTATAAAAAATATTAATGGGGGAAGTTTTTCTGCGTCTATACCACTTCGGAATATCATCGGTTTCGCAGAAGATTTTAAAAAAGTTGTAATAAATAGTAGACATGAACTAATATTGTTACGAAGCAACACTAATTTGAACGCTGTAAAATTGAATACCGGAGAAATAGTGGAAGACATTCAAATCAATAAAATCATATGGCGCGTACCCCATGTGAAAGTATCGGACAAAGAAAAAATAAGTTTATTAAAACTGTTGGAAAAAGATCGACCGCTCCAGATGATATTTAGAAACTGGGATCTATACGAATATCCCACTTTACCTAGAACTACAAAGCACACCTGGTCTATCAAAACATCATCTCAAATAGAAAAACCGCGATATGTAATAATCGGACTACAAACAAGTAGAAAAAATAATGCAAGTTCTGACATGTCGCAGTTTGATCACTGCTATGTTCGTGATGTTCGAGTGTACCTTAATTCAACATATTTCCCGTATGAAAGCCTCAATGTGAACTTCGCTAATAACAGAATTGCTTTATTATACGAGCAATACATCAGATTTCAGCAGTCGTATTACGACCGTTGTTCGGAGTCTTTATTAAGCGAGAAACAATTTAAAGAATTAGCACCGTTGTTTGTTATCGATTGCTCTAGACAGATCGATAATCTGAAGACTGGACCAGTTGTGGATGTAAGGGTAGAAATTGAGAGTGATTCAGAAATACCAGATCAAACTTCAGCATACTGTCTCATTCTTAACGATTGCATTGTTGAATACAAGCCATTAAGCAACACAGTGAAGAAGTTATCATGAACGCGGATATTATCATTGTCGAACTCCAAGGATTTAAATATTTAGACAATAATTTTATTGTCAAAGAAGTGGCTATCGTAAGTAATGAGCACACACAGACGTTCTTGGTTAAACCACCGCATACGTTTTATTACTTAACTCAAGAAGAAAAGAAGCAGGTGCGGTGGTTGGAAAGAAATCGTGGAATTTTCTGGAGTGAGGGCTTTATAGACTACAGAGAGTTTCAACATGTCATCGTACCGTATTTAGAAAATAAAAAAATTATTACAAAGGGTTTGGAAAAGATTAAGTGGATTAAAGAGTTATGTGCAAACTGTGAAGTGATTGATATAGGTGAGAAAGGGTGTCCTAATTTCGCGACATTAAAAAAAAAGTTCTGTAAAAATAAAACTGATTTTAATTGTGTGAACCATAAAGTGAATTGTGCATTAAATAATGCGGTGTGTATTAGAAAATGGTATCTTGATAATAATATGTCTATATTTAATCTATTTTAAATTATTTTGTAATGTTCAGTTAATAAAAATGATTATGTACATAAGGTTGTTTTATTTAATAATATAATCTGGGTAACCTACATAACAAACTTAAAATTAGCTCTAATAAAATGAATTTAATTGAGTAAGTATTCTATTAATTTTAAAATATTGAAAACATAATTAAAACCTATAATGAGAACATTTCTTTAGAGCTAATTTAAAGTGGGAGTATGTTTATAACGTCAATAAAAGATAATTTAAATTATAAATATATTATTTATTTAGTTTTCACATTATTTACAATTACAAACTAAATACACTTGTCCTTGTTATTTAATATTTTATGTATGTACATGAAACTTATCTACTATGAACTATGATGTATTTTGAGAATTTTAATACACTACTACATTAACAAATAAATTATTTTATTTCTTCTAACTTATTCTCTCTAATTACAATAAAACTTACACCTTAGATATTTCATTTATTTATACATTAAACTTACATATTAACTAAAAACCTTAACTAAGAACCTAACTAAGGGCTTAAAGTTTTCTTAATATTTTATTTTTTATTTACAAATTGTGATGATCTATGTGGAATCATTTTATTACACTAACAGATTAACAAATGAATTTATAATATCAATATTAAACTAATTATTTATTTCTACTGAATATACAAACTAGGTAGATACATTACTTACTTACTAATAATAATCATCACCACAAAGTTTCTTTGAAATTTTATTTATCAATGATTGTGTCTCTTCCATAACATTGTCCACCGGTTCACTAACTACATATTGTGCACTTAACAATACCACGTTCTCATTATCACTTGAACTTGCAACACTTGCTTCTTGTCGCTCACTGATGTCTAATACTTGTATCTGGATCAGTCGTAAACCTTTTTTCTTTTCGTTGTTTATAACGAACGATTGACTTATAGAATGTTCAGGTGCCTTCCGTTTTAAACCCTCCCGTCTTGGTCTAGGCTTTTTGTTGGTTGGTTCAGGTCTTTGTTGCTCTGGAACATGCCAGCTTAAACTTGGAGTTGGCCAACCTTGACCATATTGTGAGAAGATAAAATCAGGAGAATCGCACATTATTGATGATCTGAAACAAACAAAGTTATAATTATTGATAACAATTATGTTTAACAGCTTATGAAATAATTTTATAAATACGTATAAGCTTGTGCAATACTTACAATTTGTTTTGTTTTTATTCAACGTGATATGACCGCTCCGGCCGACTGTGTAATGATAGAATGATGTTCTACACAATAATATTACTGTGGAACGTGACAAATATGTAATTAGACTCCATAAAACCATACGCTGTGAATCAATTTCATGTTTCAACATGTCCGAGCACCTGTTCGGTGTCAAATTCTACAATGCGCGTGCGAACTTCGAGGCACGAGTCCTTTGTCATCAAAAATGAACATTATATGTTTATCAAGTTGGAACCTGTGTGCTTTGTAATCAATCAGGAATGGAAATAAAACAGATATAATTATAACCATTAAATACTATTTATTTATTTACTACCAATATAAGAAAACTTATCACATAGCGACATGGCATTTCATACAAACTTAAGTCCGAAGTTTTGGAAATGAATAATATGATTTAATAAAACTTGATACGTCTAAGCAGGATACGTCACAAAAAGTTAGTAGATTATATTTTAGGAATTTTACGAAATGCAGTGTCGCGTAAATGCTCTTAAAACTAATTAAGTACTTACTAAGTTCTAAAGTTTATACATATTTTGTTATAAGTAACAGTTAAAATAATAATATCTATTTGAGGTACCAAGAAACTTTAAATTTTTACAATTACATTACACATTATTTGACCTTACTTTAGGTAATTATCATTACATTTGAACGTTATCTAAATACATTGTAAAAAATGTATCTACTGTAATTACTTACATTAAAAATAATGGCAATTCATTACTTAAATATAGTTGCATTACCCCAAGCTAAAGTAGATACCTTATCAATCGATAACAACCGCTTATCATCATTGCTTGAAAGTGCTACTTTATTTACATCCTGAGTGAAAATTTCATGTTTTATCGACTTAAACAAAACATTTTTTTTGCGAATGACGTTACAATTGTACAAAACGTTTTTATAATCTAACATATTTAAATCTTTCGTAACACATTTTTTTATACCTTTTGCTTTCTTTATTGTTTTGTCTAAAGTTTTAATACAATAAAGCTTTGAGCGCAGTCCTACGAATTCTTTGATAATTTTACCACCCATTTCATCTTTAAATAACCCTGGAACCTTCTTATTAATAATTGGTAAGTTAAATTCGTTGTTTAAGTCGTAGTTGCTGGTATCAAAATATTTTAGAAAATGTTCATTGATATCTTGATAAATGTCATCAGTATTTACATCATAAACCAAACTATCCGTATCAGTATAACACAATTCAATTCGGTTACCATAAAAAGGCTTTATGATTGAATAATGGAAGTCATACATGTGACTCTTAGATAATTCCAATACAGTAAATCCTATATATATTGGTTTATTAAGAATAACGCGAGAAGGCTTCATTTGGATTGCCACTAGATCATCAGAAAATACTGAGGCGCTATGAAAATATGGACTGCCGATCAATTTCTCAGCACAAGTAGTCTTTTTTGTTTTATTGTTCAAGTCACACCACTTGTTTGCTAACTTAACATCTATTCGATGCTCATTATTTTCCAGAGTCTTTCCAAAAATACTATTGTTCAATAATTTGAAAAAATCTTGTTCAAACGTTGACTCTGCTTTTTGACGTAACTGGGTGTTAATATCAATATATTGTTTTAAAAAACAGCTTTGCTTGAAAACAATTGCACGATGAATCCTTCGTAATACCAATCCGTGTTGCAAGCATTTTTTTAAATGTATGTAATGAATAATATAGTGGTATTTGTCATACAAATTCGGTATTAATTTTTTATTCTTACCACCGGGTGGGACGAATTTTTCTGAGCAAAATGGAAAGTCATTATGTTCAATGTGCAATGTTGTAGGATATAATAAATCAACTTCAAGAATATAACCGTTTTCCGCAGTATCGCTTATATCTATTAAGTTCAACTGCAAATCATCTATTTCCTGTCTACTCATGAATCTAAAATCCGAATGAGGCAAATATTGACACATGCTATAGCCATATAAATTGTTACAATCTAAATAAATAATAAATGAATTCGGAAGGGATGGGTCGTAAGAATCCAAGTATTTATGATTGGCTTGGGCATGTCTTCTGGAACACATACAAATACCTCCTCTAATACCTGTTTGTATCATCCTATAAATTTGAACATCACTTATCAATTCTAATTTAATTCTAGTTTTCAAAAGCATTGCATCGAATGATAGACTTGGTGCTGTAAGATAGAACGCGGGATCCAGATTGTAATGTCGTTTACATGTTTTTCTAAAACTTTCAAACACGTCTGTAAGCAAAAGAACGTCGGTTTTAAGGTATAAATCTGTATACATACCCATGTTACGAATATTAAATACTGACCAAACGGACTGAGCGTGTTCATAGTCTTCATCAGTAATTGACTCATTAGTTAAAGAGTTAAAAAAAAATTTTTTGGAGGGTAAACACGTATCTTCGTAAAGTTTCCATTGAGACATATAGTCGTACGGATAAACTCCTTTACGGGTAAGTAGATCGAATTGTGTTTTTTCGGGAAAATAAAATTTTAATTGTTTAAATTCTTGTTTTTTCATTGTACTAACCAACTTTTCTAAGCTTGTTCCTAAAAACTTGAAAGAATCTACAAATCGTACCTGTATGCTTTCATTATCGGAAATCGGAATATACTTCGTGAAAGAAATATAATTTTCTTTTGTTTTAGGTATGACTTTAATAGATCCTGGAGCTTTACCTAATTCTTTTATGAAAAGGTGGCAATCATAACCCGATAAATTATGAAAAAATACAGGCAGAAACTTAGGCATTTTATATTGTAGGTTACAGTAACTGTGAGCTGCGCCACGATATTTACCAGTCAAATGACAATGATCGCGAACCCTATCACCAAACAAGAAATTCTCGCAAATATGACATGTATCAGAGTTTTCAAAGTCGAGAGCATTCTCATTCGTGTAAATCATAGGAATGGTATTATTTAAAATTCTATAAAGCTTTTTAGCGTCTTTATAGATAGACTTCACAAATTTCGAAACGCAATCCAAACCACGATACGAAACGTAACGATTATAGGTTTCATCTAGAGTGCATGTAATATGATAAGCGAAAGCGATGGGCACATGTCGCTGTCTCGTAACGGTGCTCGCCTGAGTTGGGTCAGGTTCGCAGGAGTCGTACCGCTCTAGCATTGTTTCAAAATCTGCATATATAACGAATGGCACAAATTGCTTTCTACCATAATTTTCAAACTGAATGAAAGAACCCTTTGGAGGTAGTTCAGTAGCAACTCCTCCACAACTGTGTGAATTCAGATCATCACATGAATCAAAGAACATTAAACAAACATCACAAAAGTATAATTTACTGTGGTGTCTTGTTATTTGATTTTTAACAAGACGAGGTAAATCCTTAATGAGACAGTAATGTGATAAATCATCTTTTTCTAAGTAAAGTAAATGAATCACTTTTCTCTTCAAAGATTTTGGTTTATAAAACGGTCCAATCACGGAATTATTTTTAAAGCCATATATATATATACAAATTTCAGGGTTATTTAATTCGAATCGAGCAATATCTGAGAAACTCAATGGAAATTGAATGTCTTTTATATTTAACACGCTTTGAAAATGGGGGTAAGATGATACTCTTTCAGGATGAGTTTTAGCTGGATATAAAGCAGCAACAACTGACCATAAAAAGCAATAATTATCTTTATTATGAATATTAATACATGCTTTTTTTGATTTAATTGATGTCGGCAACTCGATAAAGCTTGAGCCGCGCAAAGGTTGGTATTTGTTAACATTAACTTCCAAATACGAACTGTTTAAAAATGTCCACCCACTGTCACGATCTTGAAATTCTTCTATCTTTTTTTTCAACGTGTTTCTAACCTGAGATGCTAATGAATCATAATCATAATTCTGATGTACTACATAATTCTTTGTAGCAAATGATTTCATCTCCTGACTATCATTTTTAACCATCAAAAACAAAGCAAAATATTCAAAATTAATTTTTAGACAGATATGATCCTTAAGAGATTTGTTTATTAATGTCTTGATTTTTTCTTGACTGTTATTAAAAAACGAATCTAAAGAATAATTTTCATTAGTATCAATAATTCTATAAGAAGCTATACGATTTAGAAATGCAGAATGAATTAATTCAACACCTTCGCAAACGTATGAAATATTTTTATTTTTATGATCGGTACTGCGTAGATGACCTGTCCAATGACTGCGCTCAACAGATATGTTACAAACAGTGCAGAAAGGCATTCTATCGTAATTAATTACTTGCTAAGTTTAAAAATAAAGATTTATTTTGGATGCCCCAAATTTAAATTTTAAATGAATAATGTAACTTATTTAAAATGTATCTTATCACTATAAATACGGGCTCTGAGTCATCGAACAACTCGTGAGCCTTATGCATGAATTTTTGTAGTGAGTTCCACTGCGAGTTACCTTTATCCAGTTGCAGTTTTAATCTTTATTTTGGATGCCTCAAATTAAAATTTTAAATTAATAGTGTAACTTATTTAAAATGTATCTTATCGCTATAATATACCGGCTCTGAGTCATTGAACAACTCGTGAGCCTTATGCATGAATTTTTGTAGTGAGTTCCACTGCGAGCTACCTTTATCCAATTGCAGTTTTAATGCAACTTGGGACTTCTTCCAACGCTCCTCAGGAGCAGTGGAGATGATGTCTTCTTTATGGTACACCTTCAGTTCCACAAAGAAGGCACCCCTTAGATCCGCTGTCCGTCGTACCTTCCCGTTGGCGACGCGGGACAGCAAGGATGAACCTAACTCCGACTGCGGAGGAAGGCCATCTAAGTCTTCCAAACCGAAAAGATCGGTGCTCCCTGGTTTCTTGTTACTGTAAACAAATTAAATTTTATTTTAATAATCTAGAAGAAACACTTTTCTAGATACAAACTTATGATGAGAGAAAAATAAGTATGTACTTAAAATTATTTTTGCAAATCAAAGTTCTCTATTGAAATCTACTTTATATTAGAATATGTGAAAGTAATAACTTAGAAAATAAAAATAGTCATAAACTACCTTGATCCTAATTCCACGACCGAGGAAGCTTTGCGCTTTGTTGTTTTTTTCGTAGGCTGGCTCTTGCTCGGCACGACCTTTGTAGCAGTCGGCGGGCTCTTTATGTAGTCGGACACACGGGAAACGTCGGAATCAGACCTAAAACACAAGATAAAAAGTACTTAATATTTTATATAACAAAACAAATAACCGTTTAAGGTCTTTTTTTGAGATACAATAATCAATTTATGACAGGATGAGAACAGTTACATCAGCCGGCAGGCAGAAACCAGGTCCGTAGCTAAGTAACAGTCACTATGGATAGATAGAACATGATAATTACAACAGCCGGCAGGCAAAAACCAGGTCCGTAGCTGAGTAGCAATCACGATGGATAGATATAACATGTTAATTACAACAGCCGGCAGGCAAAAACCAGGTCCGTAGCTGTGCATTATGACTACAAATTTAAAATTAAGAAGTACTCACTTACATGTTTTAAAGTTGATTTTAAAGTACTGCTAGTACTACTTGTCACTTTGAAGATTCTGGAGCGAATGTAATTTATTGATTGAAATTAATTCGTTTATATTCACAAAAAATACAATTTAAGCATAAAATAGATCGTTTCAATTTTAAACTCTAAGTACATGTCTTACAGTTGTATAAAAAAATATGTCGTTTATGTCATATTGAACCATATTGATCGCATACCAATTTCGCTAAATTGCAATTTGTTCATGAGAACCGCAAAATAAAGCCGACAAAGTGAACCCGATCCCTGTTATTCTTTATGACTCAATACTGAATTAATATGTATAATTAATTGAATAATTGTTGTATGTTTGTTGAGAATTTTTATCATCACAATTACGTTTATGCGAGAGGTGAAACTCGTAGGTAGATCGCGTCGTTGAAAGTAAATTTTGTGAGCATAGTTGACTCAAGAAGTAAGTAGGTAGTTGAAAATAATCGTAACTATTTTGATAATAAACCATTTTGTAATACGCACAAACCAATCCGTGTGGTTGTTGATGTTAAGTTGCAGTTAAACTCGGGACTAATATTATAATCACATAAAATACTACTGTGGAATAAGTTCATTTAAAAATACTCACAAATAAAATTTTAATTCGTATTATTAAATAATCACTTAAACCCACAATTAAAGAATCCAAGAAACTGTATCGTGTGGGAATCGAACACACATGTCTGAGTTATGGTTTTATAGTTGTCTAATTTATCGATAATAACTTTAGTTTTACTTTAGCATAGGTACTATTATAATGCTCCCAAATAATCTTGTTGTGCACAGGGTTCTCTTTTATCTAAGTTAAAATCGCGCTCGATCGAAGTGGGTAATGGTTCAACCAATAATACATGTTGTACTTGATAAAAAATATATCATATAAATATTCATATAAATAAGATTATATAATCTTATTACCTAGAAGAATGAAACACAATAACTTAGAAGCGATTACAAACTTCAAATATAAATACGAAAACAATATTTAGGAAGTTCTATAAAAGACGAATTCAGTGAAGATTTATTAAGAATAAGAAGGTATAAGTATTATTTTATTATAGTTTATATAAACTAGATTACAACAAATCTAGGTAAGACATAGTAGGTATGTGAAGTACCTAGACAATTCTGTATAAACCTAAATTTAATTAAATACTACAACGTGAACGACGATCATGTTACATTCAACATTATAATTCTTTTAACACACACACATACCTACTCAAGATGCAATGAAGTTCAAAACTGCTTAGACTGCATGTTGCAAGATTGCAGCCTTGCACATATAAAATACCATTTACACTACGTGGTTACAACTGTCTGATGAAAGCGTTCAGGATAAAGAACGGTGCGGTGACGCCGGACAGTACGTGTGTACTGTTTTGAGAACGACTGTGAAAACGTGTTGCACACGCAGCATACACAGTATTACTTGTTTTTATTAGGCTGACTAACTGATCACGGTTTCCGACGCTGCCGTCAGGCGGTTCGCAACTGAGAACGGCGCGGGTATCGTCGAGTGTAAAGGTACCTTGCTAACTGCTGGTGTCGATTACAAAGCGATATATTGTTAGTTAGTAACAGTTAGTAGGGAAGTGGAGCAAGGTAGTGCTCTCTGTTTGAATTAATTAAATTAAAATTTGGATGTCCTCGAGCCAATCTGGTCACAGAAAATAGAATGTGTGGGTGCCTCCGGGTATGCACTATTTCTTACTTTTGTGGAGATACATGAGACAATCTGTCCTGGATTTTAGTTTAATGTAGGGTAACTTAAAGTTCAGATGATCCTCGAGCCAATCTGGTCACTTAAGCGGAGTAAGTGTGTAGCCTATTAAGGTTATGAGCTACCTCTAATTTTGTGGAGAGACATGTGACAATCTGTCCTGAATTTTAGGCTACCAGTTCAAGTAGCGAGCACCCTTATTTGTTAATAAGTAAACTAGTGTCGACTGAATGACTTAATTAAAATAACGGTAACGCGGTAAGTTAATATTGAGTTTTAGAAATAAAGTGTTCCTCTCACTGTGGCCAAGACACCTTTAGCCGTCATCGATCCTATGAGTCTGTGGGATCGGCGGTGAGAAAACCATTTCCTGTGTACATTGCACGACGTACACAAACCCCTATTCCTACCCAAGTTCCGTCTGTTCCCGTAGGTCTCCTGGTAACAGACTTCCCTCACGTAAAACCAACGTAACCTACGTTTGGTGTGGTTTGTATGGTAGGCTAGGGCGTTAGGATAACTAGGGGGCTACATAGCCACATCGTACGCACTTAGAATAACGGCCGTACTAAGCTGTAAGTCACGGTGCGCACTTTTGGTGTGGAATAGGCGCCGAACCAGTATTTTACTGCACTATGTAGGAATTCATACTCCACCTTCCGTTTCATCGGGTGGAATAGGTGCCGAACCAGTATTAGACATTTTACTGCACCGAGAGTGACGGAGATGATCATTCCATCGGGTGGAATAGGCGCCGAACCAGTGGATTTCATTTATATTATTGGGCATTCTACTCCACCGAGAGTGACGAGGCGAACGGAGTGAGCCGATGGAACGGAAGGTGGGGTAGAATGCCCAATAATATCCTACTACCAACAACTATTAAAATGTACTTAAGAATTTCTAACAAATAATAATAATAATAATAATAAAAAAAATTTAGACTAATCAAGATCATGGCATATGGAGAAGCTAAAACTTGATCTACCAAACTTCAAAAACACACACACATATGAAACTGCAAACTTTGCCTTCAGTGCCGAAGGAACACGCCCTTAACATAAAACCATTGACCAATCAAGCCGACGTAAAACTTCGCAAATAAGTATTCGTAACGTACCGCACGGGATTATGTAAATTCCACTCCAGAAGTTTCCACTTAAATTATATATGAAATTATGCAAAATACGTTCAAGAGACGTCGAGTTCCGAATCACAGTTGTATCACTTTTTGAGTGGTTTTGCCTCCAAAATACTTCGTTCTTCAACATCGAAAGAATTTGGGGGTTTTGCAAAATGGCTTCCACGGAAACTTGGACCGTTCGAGGTAGTTTTCAAAGTTTTCAAAAAATCGTTGATAGGTCCAAAGTATTTTTTTCATCGATATGGTCTAACATCTTAGACCCTTCCATAAAAACTTTGTACTTGACTTAGGAAGTTGGTGATTTTCTGTCTTTAAGTCAAAAATATTTCCTTTCCTGAAAGTCTAGGTCGTTCTGAACTATGAATACAGAATTTGTGGAAAAAGTATATATTCAAGCTCCTTGTGGAGCCATAAACTGTTTGATTTACTTTTATGTTATATTCAAGATTCGAGGAATGCTTTCGAGTGGTGCGACGAACCGAAAACATTGCTGAAAGTGATCTTATTAAATGTAACGTAGTGTTTATTTTGTTTTTTATAAGGCCGCAAAACTATTTATTTTTCATTTTTAATCACTACATATTATAAAACAAAATCAAATCAAAATCAAAAGTCATTTATTCAAACTAGGCTGAGAATCAGCACTTTTCGAACGTCAAAATTACATAAGACAGTCCCCCAAAACGCCCGCCCTTCACAAAGTCCCCTGCCACGTCTGTCTGTTTGTATGTTCGCGATGATCTCAAAAACTTCTGAATGGATTTTAATGTGGTTTTCTTCAATAGATAGATTGATTCTAGAGGCAGGTTTATACGTATAGTTTTCCGAAATCCACGCGGGTGAAGCTGCGGGTAAAAGCTAGTGAGAATATAATCAAAAAACAGATCCTTACATACTGTAAGGATCGTAGCACGTGGCGTTCTCTAGTTTCTGCCTACCCCCATGGGAAGAGGGCTTGAGTTTATGCGTGTGTGTGTCACGCCTGTATTCGCTGAAGGTGAAGTCAGAGGATCATGCAGACATACATTTGGCCAGGTCTTTCTGAGTTTTGGACATTACTGACAGAGATGAAGGAATACATCGTGAGGAAACCTGCACCGAAATGCGTAACACACTATTGATTCGAATCTGAATAATTTTAAAGCAAATTGCTAATCCATTCCTTTATAATGTTCGAAATTTTTGTCTGCTCAACAACGTAAATAACGCAATGGACGTTGTTGAACTGTCAAAATGAAACCGATTCCGATTGATAGTGTTACGCAATTACGTACTGGACTCATAGTTAATATAAGTCTGAAATCGCCAACTTCTCTGAAGCAAGCGTGGTGAACAATGCTCGTGTCTTCTCCGTATGAGAAGATGCCTTGTCCCTGCAGTGGGAGATGGGGATAATAATAGGCTGGTATTATTATTATTATGTAATAAGTCCCATGTAATAGGGGCGATCCTAATGCCATTATCTGGCTCAAGACTCCGGGCTGTTTGTGATTACTAGACCGACGAGGGCATAATGCAACTTTTTTTCTACATCTATTATCATCATCATCATCTGTTCAGCCTTTTCCCAACTACGTTGGTGTCGGCTTCTAGTTTAATCTGATGCAGCTGAATACCAGTATTTTACATGGAGTGACTGCCTATCTGACTTTCCACAAGCCAGTAATACGATACCCCTTGGTAAGTCTCGTTGTCAGACTTTCGGGCTTCTAAGGACCCGTAACGATTGTCAAAGTTCCACGAATGACAGCTGGGACCAACAGCTTAACGTGCTTTCCGAGACATGGAGGGGCCTTGGTATGTAATGGTGGTCAGGGCCACTATTCCTCGGACCGCCTTGTCAATCGACACGAGCGGCTGTTATTACTTAGCCACGGGCTGGTTCTTCATCAGTAATATTCACAGTATTGATTGCTACATTTTTTTCTAGCTTTCTACAATGACACCTTTTACTTACTAAAATCTCTGCCTAATCAATTAATTTCAAGCCATCAACATATAAGACAGCCTCTTACAGTATCAGTATATTTTCCTCTGCCAGAATAACAAAAAGATGTTCAAGGATAAGACTGAAGCCATGAACTAAGTCGTGATTGTGAGCTGGAGCCGCGCCAACGAGACTTTCTTATAGTTAACTTAAGATCAGATGTGCTATAGACGTAAAGAGATAGCTTTTTTGTTTTGCTGTGGTAAACACGGACATGAAGTATGAATTAGTTGATGTTAGTTTTATGTGAATTAAAGAGGGATTTACGAGTACGTAGATAGTAATTTATAGGTTAGAGTGAGCTCAGTCCACCAGCACTCTAATGGCGTAACACACTATCAATTGGAATCTGAATCATATGTTCAAAAAATTTATCTGCTCGACAACGTAAATAACGCAATGAATGTTTTTGAACTGTCAAAATTAAACCGATTCCGATTGATAGTGTGGTTCAGTAAATGATTATATAACAGTTCTTATGGAGCAAACTCAGAGGAGCTCCTGGCTATGTAATAACAGCCGCACGGGTCGATCCATCAGGTTAGCCTTTTCCCAACTATGTTGGGGTCGGCTTCCAGTCTAACCGGATGCAGCTGAATACCAGTATTTTACATGGAGCGACTGCCTATCTGACCTCCACAACCCAGTTATTGGGTAATAAATCGTCGACTTTGTCTCTGTCACCTCTGACCTAGACTAGAGTCAAGAGCAAACCCATCACAAATAAAAAAATACGATATCCCTTGGTAAGGCTGGTTGTCAGACTTTCGGGCTTCTGACGACCCGTAACGACTGCCAAAGATCCACGAATGACAGCCGGGACCAACGGCTTAACGTGCTTTCCACGGCACGGAGGAGTCTCGGTATGTACAGATGGTCACCCATCTACGGACCAACCCCGGCAAACCTGATGGATCGACTCTTGCGGCTCTTATTATTTACCCATGAGCTCTCTCTCTCTCTCAGTCATTCAAGAATACGATATTTTAAAATCTAAACTCAATCCGTTGTCAATTAGAGGATTATATTGGAAACATGCTGGTCCTGCTCCATAGGACAATCTAGAGTGTAGAGAAAATCAAAATGGTTGCTAATTTAATTGTATAATTTGTTGTTTTTATGATATTGATTTTACATTCTGTGATTACTTTAACTCACACACAAACTTATTATTTGTTGAAATTTGTTGTTTACAAATGCCAAACAAAAAACATAACCCTCCTTTCTTGGCTTCGCCGCAGTCGGATAAATATTGTGAAGCCT
This sequence comes from Dicycla oo, assembly GCA_948252095.1. NCBI lineage: Eukaryota > Metazoa > Arthropoda > Insecta > Lepidoptera > Noctuidae > Dicycla > Dicycla oo. The sequence goes on from OX411733.1 coordinate 2,166,209, forward strand.
TTTAAAAGAGTACCAGTGACCACTAGAATATATTCTATTTTCTAGTTATTTTTGACGTACAATTGTACCTTTTACTACGTGACCAAAATAAAACAATTAGGCGCATGACAGCTATGAAGTTATTGGAACTAGGGATGGAACACCGGAACGGTGATTGATATTGTACGTATTATCATCACTGCCGAAAGCGAGTATACGACTGCGCGTCACTACGGGAAGCGCGGGGATAGGTGCGGGGTATAGACGCCGAATCTGTATTTCTGTCATGCGCCTAATTGTTTTGGTCAAGTAGTATGTGCCTATTTCAAATAAACGATTTAACTATGACTTTCAATTGCAGGGAGACTTCAATGATTTTCCGAAAACCTGATAAACGGGTTTGGGCAAAAAATTCTAAACAAGGCGTCCTTTCAGAGCTAAACAAAACAGAAAAAACTACAGTGTATTGAAACCTCGTGACACAATGGCGGATGAGACCTGACATCATCAGGGAATGGGGACGCGAAATAATAAGGCTCCTGTTTTGGTACAAGCTGGATACTGTAGCGAAGGTTAGTATTTAGTTAAGTGAGGTATACTTGTGGATTACTGCGAGCAGACCGTACAGACCATGCGATAGAGTAAGAATCATAATCATAATTCTCCTGCCCTATACCAATTTATTTGGAAACCCCGCAACATATCTCTTTTTTTTTAATACGTTACAAAAGCTCTGTTTTTATTTATTTAAGTAACCAACTATGTTACAGAATAATAATGTACTTCTCTTTGTATGAAAGATGATGTGGCTTGTTTGGGGGCGACCTTTCAAGCCATATCATCTTTCACACATGCTATCGATCGTTTTCAGGGTTCCATACTGAGGTACTGAGGTAAAAGGAAAAAAACGGAACCTTTATAGGATCAGTCGTGTGTCTGTCTGTCTGTCCGTCTGTCACAGTCAATTTTATCCGAATTTAATGGACCGATTAAGTCGAAATTTGGTACACATAATTATGATTTTCTGTGATTACATATGATTTATATGATGTTCTGTGTGTTTTGCAAACTGTACCGTGTATTAAATGAAAGGGCCTACTGTGAGGGTCTCAAATAGATATTTTTTGGTAATTTTAAAATAAATACTTTTTTTAAGAATAGTTATTTAAGGAAATAGACAAAAAATGACCATTCGCACCCTTATCTCTGAAATTATTGAGCCTAAAATTTTGAAAAACAAAAATACAGAAAATAGTTCTATACCTATAGATTACAGGAAAACCTATAAGAAGTCTATGGTCTTAAAATAACATGGTAAATCTATCAATATTGTGCGTACAGCCTTACGATACAGTTGCAGTTTGATTTTATAGTAGGACATATTTTTCAACTACAATGTTATGTTAGTTCTTGGGGTAAATTCATCCCAACTACGGAACCCTTCATTGTGCGAGGTCCGACACGCACTTGGCCAGTTTTTTGATCTTCCCCTACTCTTATAGCAAATGAGAAGAATAATATTATAACAAAATATTGAGCCACTATCGCCAGAAATAATAAAGAAATACTGTACTAGAGCCTCACTTACAAAAACTTTGCTATAGATAGAGTATAATGGAGCAGATGACTCTTTTAACTAAAATAGTAGATGGACCGGCAAACGAAGCATCGATACAATTATCAGTATACAAAGACTCTAGTAGCACGTGGTACATCTGTAGGGATTGTACCACTTGCTACTAGAGTTCAATATTTGCGTTTTGGTGAGTGAATTTTGAGTTCTACAACCAGGAGAATGAAGGAAAATGGAGTGAATGATAATGTGAAGGCAGACGGGGAAGAATGTAAGAGAAAAATACATAGTGACAATCCAACCAAAGTAATAATAGAAGACAGGTACTTTTATTATCTACCAAGATTTTCTATTTTTTCGCTCGTGATAAATTCCTCTATCAATTGATCGTCTCGATTTTATTGTAGGTAGGTTTATATAATTATTATTGAATAATATCCTGGGACATTATTCACACACGATCATCTGTTCCCAAACTAAGCAGAGCTTGTACTATGGAAACCAGGTAGCTGATATACTACATATACATACTTTTTTTTTTGTAAATACATAGCTAAAGAGATAATTACACCCAGTCTCATGACAAACAGACAAGTTCATGCACACAAATGTTTGTCCTGGGTGGGAATCGAACCCACGATCTGCGGCATGATAGGTGGTATCTTAACCAACCACGCCATCTGTAATCATTTAATGTATTTTATTTTATTTATTGTACTTAAGGCGAAAGCTCCAGGTACCCCGCGAAATTCAAATTATCTTGCGTTTTTTTGCAATTTGCAGGTCCGTATCAGGTTGTATATTGATTTGAATAGGATTCGTGACCGTAACAAATCTTTATTTATAGAATTATAATTATTAAAATCATTAAGGAGCTCGTGGCTAAGTAATAACAGCCGCTCGGGTCGATCCATCAGGTTAAGCTACGCTTGCCGGGGTTGGTCTGTGGATGGGTGACCATCTTTTCATACCGAGACTCCTTCGTGCCTCGGAAAGCACGTTAAGCCGTTGGTCCCGGCTGTCATTCGTGGATCTTTGACGGTCGTTACGGGTTGTCAGAAGCCCGAAAGTCTGACAACCAGTCTTACCAAGGGGTATCATATTACCCAGTAACTGGGTTGTGGAGGTCAGATAGGCAGTCGCTCCATGTAAAATACTGGTATTCAGCTGCATCCGGTTAGACTGGAAGCCGACCCCAACATAGTTGGGAAAAGGCTGGGCAGATTGAATTATTAAAATCATCAATACAACTCTCTAACTTCATATAATCCTAATGAATGACTATTTCTTGAAATCTTGATATTTAGGATTATACTAAGTTAAGTGGTTGTATTACTGTTTCTAATGATTATAATTTTGTCAGATTGTTACGATCGCGAATCATAATTTAATCAACAAACAACCGAATACTGACTTGCAAATTGCAAAAAAAAAACGTAAGAAAAATTGAGTATCGCGGGCTACCTGGAGCTTCACCCTTAATGAATTTTACTAACTTTTTATATACTATCGATGTATTTGTGATTGGATATGGTGCCTGAATTAAAAAAAATATATTACTACGTAAGAATCTAAGTTAAATAATTTTATCTTCACCGCTAGCTCTTACAACTGGCATCACATTGAGTAGCGCGGGGCCTCGGTGCGCCTTTGTCCTAGGCACGACGTTTGCTCCCGTTTTTAAAATTAAAACTTTGCGGCCCGGAATGTTAAGCTCGTGTACACTGCTAATATTTCGTTTTGCCAATCATGTACTAGCTTTGTATTTCGGAGTATTAAAAATAAACGTAAAAATAGCCTGTGCTGTTATTGTGTGATGTGAGCAATCTGCCTATGAGTGGGGGCCCATGTGCTTCTTTCTATTACATTTTGAGACAAAATACTGGATATTCTTTGTTTTAGGTAGGTACATATTAATGAAGACATCACCGTGATGTCTGCAGATGTACTTTTTTGTTATTTAACAGTATTTATTCATTGAATTGCTTGTAGAGTTGCATCATTTTCTAACAAATATACACACAAAACTCAAGCCTTCTTCCCATGGGGATAGGCAGAAACTACAGAAAGCTACCTGCTACGATCCTTACATACTCCTTTTGCCTAGTTTACGTTCATACATCTGGTCATACACGCCGGTTGCGAGTACTACGCACCTGACCTTTCTGAAGAACATCACCAATAAGGTCACTATATGTCTTCCTAGGGCGTCCCCTCCCGGCGTTTCCACTTACATCTGCCTAGTAAATACCTCTTGTTAGTCGTCTTTCATTCATCCTCTCAACATGATCATACCATCTAGCATACTCTTGTTTTTTCTTTGTTTATGCGGCCTACTCAAATGTCATTTCTTTGGTATTGTTCGTCGAATCGTTGAGCTTCTTAAGTTCTGAGTTGAGCTGCGCGATTACTGACAAATGCGTGCACTGACTGGACAGGTCCTCTCAATCTGTGTGGAAAAGACCATTTCAGACACCAATCTACATTGTCTTCAATTAAACTGACCAAGATTATGTCTGGACTTTATAAGAGACTGTGACAGCTGAGTTTGTTTCGGCCTTTCTTCTCAGAGTAGTCAGATAGGAAACACAGACCTCATCTAGTTAAAAAAAAAAAACATGATTGACGTGTAAAAGTGATTGAACGAAAATACTTACAGAAATAAAATCATTTATCATTTCAATTTTTGTAACTACTTCTTCTTTAATCATTCGTTTATTCGTACTGTTTATTTTATTTAACTTTATTACCTATTTGTTAAATCTGTACAAATTGTTAAACCTGACTTGATTTCCGTACGTCATTTTCGAGTGACCACTGGAAATCAGCGCTGTGCTGTGGCTCGGCCATAGCACAGCATCATGCTGAGTTAAAGCTTTCTTGTCACAGTCATGATGTGCAGCTGCCGACTATTTATGTTCTATGCTCGTGATGTTCTATTCGCTCTCTCACGCATTCGTTTTTGTACATACTTCCTAGCGTCCATAACGCATTGCATTTTTTCGTCTATGGTTGCCTGTCATTAAATAAGGAACTCCATAGCGTCCATAACGTATTGCACTTTTTCGTCTATTAGGTCCATTATACCGCATTTACACATGCATGCCCGTGATTCGGCTCGCCATTCGACGAATTGTTTGACGAGATATTCGTGTAGCTAAAGGATCACTCGTGTAGCCTACATTTCATTCCACTTTGACTCGTGTCCAAAAAACCGCTCCCGACGAGAACGTCACGAGCGGCGACGCGAATCATGAGGTGTTCGTGCCCCGACTCGCCGCTCGCCTCGTCACTCGAGCGAATGTGTAGACGCATTTACACATTTGTGCGAATCGCGAGGCAAACGGCGAGCCGAATTACGAACACGCATAATATATGTAAACTAACTCGTAACTCGTAAACTCGTGTCTCGCCACACGATTCGCGCGCTCGCGTTGGGAGTGGTTTTTCGGCCGCGAATCAAAGGCCACAAATGGCGAACACGAACTAACTTTTTACACATTCGCCTGCATTCAGTTGACAGCTAGCGCGCGACCCAACAGGACGTGTAGACAAAATAGAGTGGAGTGAAGTGCGAATTTTAGAATTCCTAGAACTTTATCAAAAGGAAGAGCTCATTTAGAACCCAAAACATCGCAATCATAGAAATATACATAAACAAAAAATAAACGATGCATGGAACCGTATATCAACTGATATGGGATTGCCAGTCAGCAACTTGACACGCTATCATCTACCATCGTCTGCGTCGACGGTTCTTTTTTACTTTTTTACGCAGGATATCTAAATAATTGTATAAACTCAATAGATGTAGCGCGCATGCCGCCATTATTTTCACGTCCTCCATGTTCGTGTGTGAATGTCAAAATAATTCTCCCCGCGAATGTGCGAACGGTAGTTCGCGATAGCACTCGTATACGAATGTTCGTCAAGTGACGAGGCGAATGGCGAACACGATTGTGTAAATGCGGTGTGTAGGTAAATACGGCTTGATGGTTGCCTTCCAATAAATAAAGAACTTCACAGACGTGCTTATTGTCTAAAGTAAATTAATGGTTCCAAATAGAGGCAACCTGATTTTATGATGATCTAAAACTGTCAACACACATAGTGAACAAGCATGGTGATCGATTCTCGTTTCTTCTTTCTTTGAGAATAAGCTTTTACCTTTCAGTGCGATATATTTTTTTTTTTGTTTAGCTTATACTGTATTATATATAATATTATATTATTGCTCGCGCCAGTCCTCGCGGTACGGCTCCATGTCTTCCCGCCATCTCATTGTCATAATTACTGGCCAGTAATATTGTAATGAAATAAGTAACTTATTTTCTTAGTATACGAGTATCTTCTTGCAGATTTTGCTTAGGGAGCTCCTTTAGCGAGCTTAGAGACGGTTAGGAGATTGCAATCACGGGGTCAGACCACTGCGTCCACTAGTATTCTGATAACATTGTGCAAGGAAAATGTAATTTTAGAGTTTCTTGCAAAGATTCACTGCATATCGTGACAAATACAAAAAAAAAAAAAAAAACAATAGTGACAATTACACAAACTACACATGAAGAAAGTGTTTATTTTATTATATCAATAGCTGACACATCAGATGCTGTCCTGTCAAAATTTTAATTTCGATTTTTCGGCTGCTCCCTTGGGTTTTTCCTAATTTTACTAATGAGGGGAACGAACAAACAAAAAAAAAAAAACAAATCGTTCGAGCCATTTTCGAGTTTTCGCCAGACTAGCACGGCAATTGATTTTTATATACAAGAAAGAAGAAGATAGATTATATAAGAAAGTGAAACGGACTTATGTAAAGTACAAATCAATACTATTCTAAGTTTTATATTATGTATCCCGTAAAAAATTTAATGAGATTAAAATTGCATAGTCTTATAAGCTAGATTATAATTAAGTAATTATTAAGAACCTGGTTACTTTTAATAAAAGATAAAAGTATGATTGAGAAATGCTACCTTTAATTATTTAGAAAGACACCACGATTATTTTCCTACAGAAAGTGATAATCTGGAATGACAAGAGCCATTTTAGGCGATGTCATGTTCAAAAATACTATAACAACAAAAAGTATTAAAGACCACATTTTAAAAGAAAGCGAATTCTCTAACTATACAAAATCTCTTCAATACAAAGTAAAATCTCCACGAAGAACGGTGATTGTTGAAGAAAAAGAAATACCTACCTTTCATTATTTTAGTCCAACTTTCAATACGACTGCAGTAAGAAGAGAATAGATTAAAGTATTCCTTTATTTTCACTTCAGCTTGATGGAAAAAGAAAAAAAAAAAACATTTCAATGAATATTTATTTTCTGTGTTCCAACAAAAAATGCTTGTAAAGCATTGTTCTTTACTGGGGACCTGAGCACAGAATATAATTATATACAGAAGGCTAACTTACAGAAAGAAATAAAGATAATGTATTTATTGGGGCTCGTACATGAAAATCACAAACTACTAAACACATAATCATATTTATAGAAAAAAAAAGAAGAAAAAAAAAACAGAGAATCCCACACCAGGCCAAAATGCTCCTATCTGTGCATGATGCTGTGACATTTATTTTTGCTCTGCGCAAAGCTGGTATTCTGATAGGGTGTTTCATACAACGAGCGAAAACGCACGCACACATAGACAAGCTTCTACGAACAGCGAGTGCACGCGCGACAGGCAATCAATCTGCCTAGCCTTTTTCCAACTATGTATGGTGGGGTCGGCTTCCAGTCTAACCTGATGCAGCTGAGTATTTTACATGGAGCGACTGCCTATCTGACCTCCACACTGGGTAATACGATACCTTTGGTAAGACTGGTTGTCAGACTTTCGGGTTTCTGACGACCTGTAACGACTATCAAATATTCACGAATGATAACTGGGACCAACGGCTTAATGTGCTTTCATGGAGGATTCTCGGTATGAAAAGATGGTCACTCATCCACGGACCAACCCCGCCAAGAGTAGCTAAAGCTGATGGAACGACCCGTGTGGCCGTTTAAGATCGCCGTACGTACGCGTCTATGTGTGGCTGCACCTGTTTTCACTCGTAGCATGGTATGACCTTCTGTGCTTATCTACTCTGTAACTCCGGCGCCTGGGTAGGAAACGTGGAAGCAATATTGTTATTAGAATTATAAATTCTTGTTTAACGTGCAATAATGGTGATGGTTTACGCTCTGTGGAAAGTTTGTATCTTCGTGAATGTTTGTTTCTTTAAAATGTTGGGTAGTGGAACGGTAAGCATGTATATAATTTATGCTGCATCTAGCGTGGGATGAGCTGCATTCGAGTTAATTAGAAAGTAAAGAAATAAAGTTAGGACTTCCAATCCTTATTGAGATATTAAATGTAAAATGTATCTATGAGTTGAGAAATCAAAATAACGCCATTAAGCTCATTTTTTTTTTTGTAATTAGTACGTCGGGTACGATTTTTTATCAGACTGCAACTCACAGTTTTTCTAGTACTCAGAGTACCAAGAAAATTCTAAGTACAAAGTAGTAAAAAAAAAGAAAATAAAAAAGATGACAATCTTAAAACGAAAGCAAAAGATGCATTCAAAGATCTTCCAAAGAAATGTACAACACTATGCCAAGCTAAAACCGAATCCAAGTGTTTCGCAGACGAGTTGATTAAGCAAAAATATGTAGCAAGTTCAGTACAATCAGACGGCGGCGACGAATTTGCATACAACCGTCTAACAGTCTAAACTGTTACTGGTGAATTTGATTATAATTACCATTCCGGTTTGACAAAACACTGGCAAGTTTGTGTCTGGCACTTTCGATGTTAGAATTGTGGAGATGGTGTTTTGGGATAAGTTATGATCTATTTAGCATTGCTGATAGTTTGGGTGTAAGAACTTGTGTATTTAATAATCCGGCTCGAAGGACCATGTAGAAGGTTGGAAGATAGTCAGTGATAATGTTGTCTTTATGGTAAAATAAATGTATGTAACGGTCCAAAGATTGAATAATATTAAAGAGTGTACTAATTGCTCAACTAATATTAATTAATGAAGTTAGGTAAAAATGTACAGGTGGAGGTACAGACGCCAGCACATCAAGCTACTACAATCTGTCAGATTTCTTTAATAGATTTTTGACTTTATTGCTAAATTATTAGGTTCAAGGTTGATTGGGAAAATCTGACAGTTTCGGGTAGGTTGACCTGCTGGCGTCTGTACATTGAATATTTTCGTTCACTTAGACATGTGCTTTCAACAAGCTAACAGTCTACACCGGTTGCGTTGCTGTGGTTCAAGGGGCAGCCAGATAGAAACACATGCGATTACGTAATTTATATTTGTATTACTGATAGAATCAAACTTTTTCTAACACTATAATTTGTACCATTTCTTATCAATATATCATTAAATTTTATTATCATAATCACGATCTTTCAAAATCAATAAATAAATTTCTTCATTCAAACAACGGACTTTAACCAGTCGCCTGTAGGTATTTACCAAGTGATTAATAAACCATTTTATTCATACTCCATAATCCAATCGTAGATAATTAATTATTGCCAAAAGCAATGCTGTAGTAGCTCTTCAGGCATTTGTTTATAAACAAAAGGGCACTTCACTCCTTTCAATATTGAAAATCAAAACTTCGGTAGAGACCATTTATAAAATCAGTTTGAGAGGTTTCGTGAATGAAATAAGTGGTGAAGTGTTGGTAGATATGGCTAGAAAGTTTGGCGGATTTCGGGGCTGGATACTTTTATATACTCACAGTGATTGCTTTGTGTATTACTTTGAGTTTGTTTGTGTAGGTTTTTAACGTGGTCTGAAATAAGAGTTGAATTTCATGCTAGTTAGAATAAAGTTATTGTGTTTTGGAGTGTCGTGACTACTTTGTGCCTCAGATAGCCTGTTAAGCCGTTGGTTTCGGCTGTCATTCGTAGATCTTTGACAGTCGTTACCGGTCGTCGGAAACCCAAGTCTGAGAACCAGTCTTACCCCTTGTATTCAGTTAACCAGTACTGGGTTGTGGAATTTTAGATAGACAGGCACTACTACTAAAATACTGGTATTCAGCTGCACCGGTTAGACCGCGAAGCCGACCCCAACATAGTTGGGAAAATGCTAGGCAGATTGATTTTACTGTCCCATTGCAGGGCAGAGGCCTCTTCTCATACAGAGAAGACATGAGCATTGATCGCCACGCTTACTCAAAACAGGTTGGTGATTTCAGACTTATATACAAGTGCTATAAGTCCAAGTTTCCTCACGATGTTTTCCTTCACCGATATCAATGATGTCTAAGATAAACTTAGAATGTGAATTGCTACTGAATAAATTAATTGAATTGATGACGACAGAGGATTCGATGAATTGTCCGCGCTTGACTCGGTGGAACGCAGACCTAAGAGGCTCATTGGCGACGTAAAACTGGTGGATGCCAAGCTTAGCTCATCGCCGCAAGGTTGCCTGCTTGTCGGTCTTCTACAGATTGTACTTCGGAGAGTGTGCCCAAGAACTCCACGACTTCATTCCACCGGCCCCCTTCTACCATCGGACATCTAGACGCACTGCAAGCTACCATCCCTACCTAGTTGATATTCCACCAATTCGCACTAAGCGCTTCCAAATGTCTTTTATAATACCTGCGTCTGTGTTCCCGAACGCATACAACCCTAAGGCTTTTTCTGGGTAAGCTCACTCTTTCGTCGACTTTGTCTTTGTCACCTTTGACCTAGACTAGCAAACCCATCACAAATAAAAAAAAATAAAAAATGTTTGGACACTTAAAGATCTGTGTGTTCGAAACTGGAATCTGTCGGTGAAAATCTTTGAATAGCTGCTACAGCTGAAAGGCGTCGAACTGTTCGCTTTCAGTGCTAATATTCACTAGATACTTGGCACAAAATAGTAGAACTGGAAAACCGTTCAGTTTTACTTTTTCAATACAAAAGGTTTACTTTTAGTAAATGTTGTAAATTAACAAGAAAATATTATGTAGGTACTAGCTTCCACCCGCGACTTCGTAAGCGTGGAAGTCGTAAGACACAACAATATGTTTTTATAAAACTTAGATAAATATTGGGTGCAATCCCGTGCTTCACCTAGGTTCTCCACCTGGGTGAAGCATAAGGACCATGAGGTCCCGTGCTCCAACTGATCAGAACAGTCACGTAATTAAGAAAAATACATAATCTATATATACATAAAAGGAAAGCGTGACTGAGTGACTGACTGACTGCCTATCAACACACAGCTCAAACTTCTGAACGGATTTGGGCTGAAATTTGGCAAACGGATAGTTATTATAACGTAAGCATGCGCTAAGAAGCGATTTTTGGAAATTCGACCTTTAAGGGGGTGAAAATAGAGGATGAAAGTTTGTATGGAAAATCGCGTCAGAAAGAAATACCTCTGTAATCTTACAAAAAGTACTAGGATTGTATGAATTCAAGATAAAGTTGTGCACAATTTCCGAGCAGTAAATCTAACAAAAACTACTAGGCGAGCATGATATAACTAAAATATTTGAATCTTTTGAGTATTATGTTTCTAATAGGATTTAGATGTAATTTGGCATACAGATAGTTTTTAATATGGATTAACACATAGAGTACTTTTTATCCCGGTAGTCCGTTCCCGTAGGATATTTTCACAACTACGTGGGCGAAGCCGCGGGCAAAAGCTATTTGTACAGACGCCAGCACATCAAGCTACTACAATCTGTCAGATTTCTTTAATAGATTTTCGACTTTATTGCTAAAGCATTAGGTTCAAGGTTGATTGGGAAAATCTGACAGTTTCGGGTAGGTTGACCTGCTGGCGTCTGTACATATAAATTCACTGCTTTTCAATAATTGTTTAGATCTTTTGAATCATATAGGCAAAACAATTTACCGCATCAGTTGAAGCAAGGGATCTTATGGTCCCCGTGCTTCACCCAGGTGGAGAATCTAGGTGAAGCACGGGTCCGGACACAAATTATTTAATAAAATATATATTGAATGTACAGTTTTGACTTCGCTTAATTATGTAAAGAGTGCACGAAATAATATTTAAGATTAAGTGGACTTAGGATCTTGTGGCTAAGTTATAACAGCCGCACGGGTCGATCAGGTTAAGCTATGTGACCATCTTTACATACCGAGACTCCTCCGTGCTTCAGAAAGAACATTTATTTAGCCGTTGGTTCCGACTGTCATTTGTGGATCTTTGACGGTCGTTACGGGTCGTCAGAAGCCCGAATGTCTGACAACCAGTCTTACCTACCAGTAGGTAACGTATTATCGATTGCAATAAACTGTGATTAAAATATCAATACTTTGATTGTGTCTATTTTAAGAGTTATTATATTTTATCTCACATTGGTACGAACTGTAGGTAATAAGAATAATTACGAATAGTTATTGGTCAGTAAATATGGTGGTAGTGGTCGACGAGAACGAGATAGTAGCAGTACACACATACATATATTTACAATGGCCGCTTGTCCGCCGCACGTCCGTCACCCAAGCGCTGACATCCCGGCCGAAATTTCGACTTGTTCGACTCGGATCGAGATTGTGACAGGCCTATGTGTCGGCAAAACGAAACACGTGTGATCTTGTCCAAACACTGCCGTCGCATCGGCAGCGTTCGCCCGGATTTTGTTTTGTCTCTCATAACATACTGAACCGTCGAGTTTGGTCGCGGTAGACGCGGTCGCCGTCACCGTGACGTCACGTTCGGTTTGAATAATCGTCCCGTTAATGCCTATGGTGGACAAACGCTTTAACACGTGGTATTTCATCGCACAATGCACCTTCATTATTCGATCGCATACGTTTTATATTTCTAGAACATATACATTCTAGAATCCGATACGCCTGTATGTAAAACAAGAACTCCATAAAACTCCAACGCAAAGCCGTAGAAAAAGGGTATACATATATTCATATTTCAGAATAAAGTCGATACGTCTCCAAGTAAAATCCCGAAGATACGGAATAAACGCAAGACGATACCTTATTGATAGTCCAAGAGGAAGCCAGGAAAAGTCGCCGAAATATACGAAGGGCAGAAGTCAGGAAACTCGGTAACTAATACATTACAATCTGCTTAGATTTTCGGGTGAGATCTACAAATTGAATTTAGCAATTTGACGCCCCTATCGCATTATCGATAAGGTACAAAATTCAACTGGAATTTAGTTTTGAAGGTGTAAAAATAAGGTGGCGAGATGGACGGATGGTTATCACACCGTAGGGTTTGATATAAAAGCGTTGATGGGATTAAAACTAAAGAAGTAAGCAATGATGCTTTTCATTGGCGTGTGCTAGCTGACTTAGGGCAAATAATTTAATTTAATGTTTTGTGTGGACTTGCCCGACCAGCACAGACAGCTCAACATGAAGTGTCAACATTTGAAGAGTGCAGTGACACCCACAAACTAGCTTTGAATCAAATTACAGAACTGAAACATAAATTGTGTAAAGCCCAAAAGGCACCATCTCCCACGTTTTGTATTGCGTAATGTACCAAAATTATTTTGTTTGCTAATGTTTTTTTTTTTTTAACTAAACAGACAGCTGTATTGCTGGGGAGTTTGTTGCGCCACTTCTCCCCAGCGAAAGCACTAGGAAGTGGTACCTAAAGGGCGGGCGTTTTGGGGGACTGTTTTATGTAATTTTGACGTTCGAAAAGTGCTGATTCTCAGTCTAGTTTGAATAAATGACTTTTGATTTGATTTGATTTATCTTAAACTGATGATTTTATTAAATCAATCTGACTTTTGGTTTGGCCTGGAAGCCCTACATATGGAATGTGTAAAATTGGGCAAACAATAAAATGAGAGAATCCGGTGAAACAAATAGTCATGAAATGCTTACTTGCCGATCTATTCTGTAGAAACCTCACTATGAAAACTTAGGTGAAGTGAGCTATCATTCCAGCTCACTTCACTTATATTAAGTACTGTGAGAGAAATTTATAAAAGTTTTGTTAGATGATTTATTTTATTTTCCCTTTGTAATGTGTATATATAGGTGTGTGTTTAATGTTTAATTTTTGTAATTGGTTTTAAACCGTCTTAATTAAATAAAATAAATAAATAATATTAGGTATATCACGAAATAATAATATAATTATAATAGTATACCGCGGAGTTAGAGGTACACGACCTCAAAAGCCATTAAAACTTACCTAACTTCAAAAACACCTAAATACTGTTAACGCTGCCTTCCAAAATTACCAAGAATTACTGCAAAATCCACTTAAGTCTGGTGAAATATTTACAATTTTGATACTAATCTATCTACACAGAGGTTATTTAGCAAGTCAAATAGATTACCTCAATGAAAATAAACCTTGTACGGTACTAACAATAAAATTAATTACAATTATCATGGAGAGGACGCGAGAGGTTCCTGAGAAGAATATTCTCGTTTTATTTCAACAAAACGAGAATATATTTATTTACTTCAGTAAATTGTAAATATGGACGAGACTGAAATTGTGTAAGTCTGTGCGTAGTTTTATCTTTCTAAAATAATTCTGAATGTCGAAAGTTTATTAATTTCCGTCATGTTTACGAATATTTTGTAATGAAAAGGGTTTCGGTTTCTAGATGAATTTGAATGTGAAAGAAGAAATTTTGATGGTATCGAAATTCATTGAAGTATGATGCATAAATGTCTTACATTTCCGTGGAAGAAATCGAGCAGCCTTATGTAGCGAAAACTGCTTATGTGTTGCATTCTGAGTAAAGTAACTTATTGTTTCTTTTCAAGTTATTGTTCTTAGAGTTAGTTAATCACAATCAAGTGGTATGGACAATTGTTAACTTTTAACTTACTGTTTAAAGTTTTTTTCTAGTCTTTTTCTAACCGCTAAATGCACATGGGATGAAATTCATCCCACTTTTTTTATTAAGTAGTGGTTAGTGGGAGTAAAGTCATCCCACGCAAATCTGCTTTTGGTTTGAACCTTGTTCCACCACTATTAAGGAGTCCTTTCTAATTCCATACATTTAGTTTGATGCACTATCTATTTCCGAGGAATTTGAGGTACGCCAACCCTCTATGCGACTAGTTAATCGTCTATGGAAAGATTATTTTTAGTTTGTAGTTGCAAATCTTTTTGTAAATAAAAGGTTTTTGTTCAAACTGGAATGCTTGTAATTAATGAAAATTGTATTAAAGTAAATGGTTTTATTTATGTTTCGTGCTAAGAATAAACACACCATGCATTTTAAACCATAAAACATATAGGTCATTGCTTGTTTTTTTTACTAGAATCATTTCTTTGAAAGTGTAACTAAAAATTGTTTTGTTATTTTTAAAAACCAATTTTGAAAATGAAAACAAGTCATACTTTCAAACGAAACGTACATTACTAAAGCCCTACTCACTAGCATTCTAACAAACATTTAACGGTTACAAAATTCCAAGAAGCTATGATGCAAATCGGTTTTGTTTACAAGATTACCGCGGGGCTGAATTACATAATCGGGTGGGGCGGTTAGCTGTTTTCCCAGCGCGTGGGTGTACAATGCGGTTCAGCACAGCGGTTAATATTATGAAGGGTAGTATTTAAACGCAAATCAAATAAAAAAAACCTTTTGTATCCAAAAATAATACGAATTCCAATAAAAATGACTGATTGCACAGCAAAATACTCAACTCAAAATATAACTACATAAGCAACCATTTATAGTCGTGGCGCACCGCTATTTATCTTAAAGTAAAGCTTTTTTATTAATGCATAGCTAATAATGACTAGCACACATTAAACCTTTTACTATTCTTATTCTTGAGAAAAACAAATGATTGTAACTTATCTTTCGTGCCCTTCGCTCGCTCTTGCATCCTGTGTAAAGGGTTTAAAGTAACCTAACCAAACCTAACCTCGGGGTTAATATTAGTCGCCATATCATTTTGCTGAGTGTATTATGTATGTACGCTCTGGTTAATTTGCTGTGCGTTCAGTATTTTTGACGTTAAAAAAGTATATAAATGATGGAAATAAATTGATAGGTGATTATTTGTTTGATGTGCAATTAATAATATCCCTATTATAAACAGGTAAAATGTATGAGTTTGTATATAGGGGGTAATCTTCGGAACTACTGATCCGATTCCGAAAACTATTTCACAAATGGGAAGCTACGGTTATAGGATATCGCACGCTTAGTAATAGACTGACCTAACTAAAAAAATGGCTATCATGACTTGTCTTACAGAATGGCTAATAACTCAGACAAAAAGCATAATAATAATGAAATAATGTATTGTAGGAATAATTGATGAACTGATTATTGATACAGAAATTATATTTTGAAGAAATTTAGTTAAAACGAATTTCTTTGTACGGTTAACTCATTTTGGACCTGAACCGTAATCGGTCAGTTTACTATTAAGCGTGCGATATATTTTATGTTAAAACCAGAAATTCCGGGGGCAGATGCTAGTGCTTAATAACTGCATGGTCTCCTCAAACTCCTCAACACAAAAATATTTGTTACACACCGGTGTAAATCTTCATCGAAAGGTAAACCTTTCGGACCTCGGGTCCCGTGTCAATACTTAAATCAACACTCTTCCGGATCAGTCACAATATTCAAATCTGTCGGGTCCCGACCTTCGCAAACAAACTTAGATTTTGTTTTATTGTATTATTAGATGGTGACCCTTTTATTTTGATTCGGGTTTCCTGCTAATACGAAAAAGGGTGTTGCAAAAAGGCTCATGACGGGTAAATATATATTTTTTGCTGTTATTAAAAAAAAATATAGGACTGAAATATTCATCTGCCAGGTTATATTAAGCAATTTTGTTCATGATTATTCGTTAGGGATGATTTTTTTAAAGGAGATGTTCCAAAATGTATGGACCTAGGGCCAGGTAGGTGTACACTATACATAAAATAGGGAAATATATTTAAAACAGTTCTCAACTGTCCAATTACTTCAAAATGTCTTTGTTTGCTGGTAAACCACAACTAATTACGCTTGAAATTGCAAAACATCTAGACTTTTGGGGGTAAGCTGTCATTTTGATTGATTAATGACGTTTGACATCTTTAATACTCAAGAAGAGGACTGAAGTAACACTGTTGTGACAGCTGACAGTCCTCTTTCTATTATCAGTGGTCAATATATGGTTTACTGTCATTGTTTTTTTGCACAGAGTAACTAAATCGGTGAGACGCCATGTTGAAAGTAGATAAAAATTATTGATAACTATCAATTCCCTACCACAACAGTATACATTTAAATGAATTATCTGTATTTTTCCCGAATTCTACGGATTTTTCTCGTTTTTTTGAGGTAGTGTACACAGATCTGGCCCATTTTGAAACATCTCCTTTAAGACATTTTATAGCTGATACATTAAATACAAAATTTTCTAACAATGCATTCAGAAAATTCTAAGTCGTGTTATGAATACAAATAGAAAATTGTGTTAAAAAGTTTTTCAGACACATGTCCTCCGGGCAAGCAGTTATTTCAGAATCGAGTTAAACCCACATTTCCACGAGTTATAATCTAGTTTTATATTTAGATTTAGCTTCATATATCTGTAGTTCTTTGGGGGCCTTAATAATACTAAAACCACCTGGTGATATAAATATCAGCATGTACAGGCACGGAAATTAATTTAACTAGGTATTATAAATGCGAAAGTGAGTTTGTTTGTTTGTTACGCTTTCACGCTAAAACGGCTGAATGGATTTGGATGAAATTTGGAAAATGATTAGATCATGACCTAGAAAAGCACATAGACTACTTTTCATCCTGGATCGTAGACGAAGTCGCAGGCAACAGCCAGTAGTTTATAAAATTGAGACACTTCGTAATTTTGCTGTGTTATAGCCACTTATTACAACTGTCAAAGATGGACCAGTTGTAATTTAAATATACAGACAATTTAAGTTAGTTTAGTATATTCTAAACGAAACCACTGTACCGCGCTTTAAAGATGCGCTGAGAGGCGGGGAGTGGGATGCTGTGAGTATTGACGGTGGACTGACAGAGCGGAGTGGCCTGCCCCTCTCCCCCCTCCGTCTCGCCACGCACATGATACTAAAAGCGCGGTACAGCGGTTTCGGTCGAACTATAGTAAATTTGTTAAACAATAAACCCTAACTTTACGTCCGGCGCGCTCTGAGCTTTCTGTCCCAAAAACACCCAAAAGTCGAGTTTGTGTGCAGAAATAACTCAAAACAAATGAAAATTTGTTTTTTTATAAACCAACTTGACTGCTGAAAAGCAAACTTATAACTAAATAATTAGACCTGTGCTTCATACAAATTACATTAAAAACTGCCACAATAACATTATAACGTGTTGCGAACCCAATTTGTTGTTTCAACACGGTATTTTAGCGGTGTGTTCGCACAAAAACAGCCTATTTATTCTCGTGTCCGCTGGCATAGCATAACTAACTGAATTACTGCACTGTGGTGTTATAACCGGCGGTGGTACAAAGTAGAGGAAACGGTGATATATCGGGTGTAATAAAAATAAAAATTAAATTGACTTCAAAAAGAAACGAACTCAAAATTATGAAACAATTTAATTTCGGAAGTCGGTGTCTTGGGATCTGTATTTTAGTTTTTTATCACCGAGTTCTAAAATTAAAGTTATTTCATAATTTTGAGTTCGTTTCTTTTTGAGGTCGATTTAATGTTGTTAAATTATTTTTTATTTCGTAATTTTTAGTTTTTAATCAAAACTGGAATATTTGTTTGTAATAAGTATTTAATAGTTTTGTTATAAATATTTCATTAGAATTTGACCAAGGTTTTGAGATGTTTTCCGTATACCATACCCGTAGCTCGTATCAATAAGCCAGGCCGTCACACTTACACGTATTAGTCTATTATCTTGAAAAGTACTGAACCGGTTTCGATGAAACTTTCACTGTGCCCTAAGTTGAAGTAAATGTAAGCCAACCAAAAAAGAATGGTCTCGATCTGATTAATAGTTTCGGAGAAATGCGTAGACAAACATACATACATATAAACAAACATCTATAAAATTTTGTATATTTGTTTTGAAGCCCTAATAGATCATCATAATTATGTGAATATCTCGCAGTTCCAATAATATTACATACATACGTATCGAATTGATAACTCATTTTTTTGAAGTCGTTAAAAAGGCACTTTCCGAAGCCGAAAGCCACATATTCAACTATCCGATTACTTTAAAATGACTTTATTTGCTGTTAAACCACAATTGCACACTTGAAATTGCAACACACAACAAAAACCCGCCATAGGGGTAAGCTGTAATTTTGATTGATTAATGACGTTTAACATGTTTAATACTCAAGAAGAGGACTGAAGTGATACTGTTGTGACAGCTGACAGTCCTCTTTTTATGATCTGTGGTCGATCTATGTTTTACTGTCATTGTTTTTATGCACAGAGTGACTAAATCGGTGAGACGCCATGTTGAAAGTCGATACAAATAATTGATAAATATCAAATCTCTACCGTAACAGTATAGATTTAAATTAATTATCTGTATTTTTCCCGAATTCTACAGATTTTTCTCTTTTTTTTTTTGAAGTAGTGTACACAGGCCTGGCCCATTTGGAAACATCTCCTTTTCGATTTTTCTTAACAAATTATGCATTTGAAGTTACAAAAAAGGCAATGAATATCAAATGCACACTACCACAAGCTACGCATACGCGTACACGGCCGTTTGCCTGTGGCTGCGTTACATTGCGTCAATTGCGTGCAATAAAAAAATGTTGTTTATCTTTATACCTAAAAATAAAAGTCGTTTCCCAGCTATAAGCTATAAGCTACTTAGTTAGATATACAGTATGAGTAGTTGACGGCTTTGTGATGTCACTTAGTGTACAGACGCCAGCACATCAAGCTACTACAATCTGTCAGATTTCTTTAATAGATTTTCGACTTTATTGCTAAAGCATTAGTTTCAATGTTGATTGGGAAAATCTGACAGTTTCGGGTAGGTTGACCTGCTGGCGTCTGTACGTAATACTAGCTTTTGCCCGCGACTTCGCCCACGTGATGGTTGTCGGAAATTATCCCACGGGAACACACTACCGAGATCAAAAGTATCCTATGTCCTAATCCAGGTCATAGTCTACCCATGTGCCAAATTTCATCCAAATCCATTCAGTGGTTTTAGCGTGAAAGCATAACAAACAAACAAACTTACTTTCGCATTTATAGTATTACAAGCTTTTGCCAGCAACCTTCTATCGGGATGAAAAGTATCCTATGTCCTCAATCCAGGTTATAAATTATCTGTATACCAAATTTCATCCAAATCCGTTAAGCCGTTTTTGCGTGATTGAGTAACAAACATCCAAACATACAAACTTTCACATTTATAATATTAGTAGGATGAAAAACCGGTCTATCGATACTCTAGACTCACAAAATGTATCAGATACTTAAATAAATAAAAAAAAAACTCTTAATAGACTATTAAAGTTCCTATAATAATATAATTCAATCATGATTCGAAAGACACGTGGTGCCATCTATTATGACAGGCCAGTTAGCGTGGTTGGTTAAGATGAAGACCACCTATCACGCCG
Source organism: Dicycla oo (assembly GCA_948252095.1). NCBI lineage: Eukaryota > Metazoa > Arthropoda > Insecta > Lepidoptera > Noctuidae > Dicycla > Dicycla oo. The sequence goes on from OX411733.1 coordinate 2,186,309, forward strand.
CAGGTCGTGGGTTCGATTCCCATCCAGGGCAAACATTTGTGTGCATGAACATGTCTGTTTGTCCTGAGTCTGGGTGTAATTATCTATATAAGTATGTATTTACAAAAAAAAAAAGTAGTATATGTAGTATATCAGTTATCTGGTTTCCATAGTACAAACTCTGCTTAGTTTGGGACCGTCTCGACCGTGTGTGAAAAATGTCCCAGGATATTATATTATGATAAGAAAATTATAGTTGTTTTTCTAGGGAACAGTATTTTTTTCGGGATGACAGGTACCCTATGTCCGTTTCTGTACACGTGACAACGTATATTCAAATTTCAGGATGATCAGTTCAGTGGTTTAGGCATGACAAGGTAACAAACAAAATGCCTCGCTGGTCTAGTGGTCGCAAGCGCTACTGCTGAGCAAGTGGTCCTGGGTTCGATTCCCAGGTCGGGAAAAGTGTTTGGGAATTTCTCAGCAGCTCGGAGTCTGGATTTGTGCCCGGTTGATGGATAACTGGCGAAATATGGGTGTAGGTACATCTCTGCTTAACCCTTCGGGGACACATGGCGTGTTGTGATGTTATAAAGTCATATAATAGGTTGGGGAAAAAGTTTCTTCGCATTTTTTAAGAAAATTCAAAATATTTTTTAATATAGTTTATTTACATTTAACTAAAGTATGTAGGTACCATTTTGTTCGATAACTTTTTGCCATCTTGTAGGTAGGGACATGATCCCATTGCTATAGAAATTTTGGGACTTCTGGTCAAAATACCGCGACAAGTGGTTTTGGCAGTCCTCTCGTGATGTTAACCTGACACTGCCTAAGGAATTCTGAAGAGACCGAAACAGGTGGAAATCTGAAGGTGCAAGGTCAGGACTATACGGCGGATGCATTAACACCTCCCAGCCAAACTCTCTTAATTTTTGCTGAGTGGCTAAAGATGTGTGAGGTCTAGCGTTATCATGATGAAAAACCACACCCCTTCGGTTGATTAATTCCGGCCGCTTTCCCTCAACTTCTTGCTTTAGTCTCATCAGTTGTTCGCAGTAGAGTTCAGAATCGATGGTCCTGCCTGGTGGTAACAGCTCATAATGAATAATGCCCTTCCAATCCCACCACACACACAGCATCACCTTGTTGCGAGTTAACCCGGGTTTCGCCACAGTCTGTGAAGCCTGACCGGCCTTTGACCACGACCTTTTTCGCACGTTCTTGTCATACGTGATCCACTTTTCATCACCAGTTATCAGCTTCTTCAAAAATGGTTCGCTTTCATTACGTCGTAATAAAGAATCACAAATGAGTACACGGTTCATTAGGTTTCTTTCAATGAGCTCGTGAGGTACCCAAATGTCGAGCTTTTCTGTGTACCCAGTTTTTTTCAAATGCGCCAAAACTGTTTTGTGGTCAATTTCCAGTTCTTCAGCTACGTCGTAACTACTGATATGCCGATCTTGCTCCACTTTTGCAGAAATGGCATCCATTTTATCCGTAATAGGGCGAACAGAGCGACGTGCATCTTTGACATCAAAATTTCCGGATTGAAAACGCTTAAACCAAATTTGTGCTACTCTCACAGACACTACACTAGGTCCATAAACATCGCAATTTTTTTCGCGGCTTGCGTTGCATTTTTACCTTTTTTGTAGTAAAATTTTAAATGTATCGATTTTCTTCATTAGATTCACTCATCTTGACGGTACGAAAAACAAATGAAAATCACACATTTTCCTAATTTGAATTTGGAATTATGTTCTTTAAAATTTAAACTTTCAATGATACCAAAACCAGCCAGATACAAATAGTATAGCCAAAGAGATTTTATTACAAGTTCATACATACTATAATGCGAAAAGACTTTTTCCCCAACCTAATATGTACCTTTATCCATTTTGGAGAAGGAATTTACCATGCGTACTCAACTACCGACTAAGAGGGTCACAAATTTGTAGCATGTACAGACGCCAGCACATCAAGCTACAACAATCTGTCAAATTTATTTAATAGATTTTCAACTTTATTGCTAAAGCATTAGGTTCAAGGTTGATTGGGAAAATTTGACAGTTTTGGGTAGCTTGACCTGCTGGCGTCTGTACAAACTTGACCTAACTTTCTTCTTTGGAGAAATCTGATCTAGTCTGTATTCATGGAATATCTACTTCACTACCCGCTACCTCTCTTAGCTTACTCCAAACTGTAGAGCAGTCATTAAATATTCACCACACAGCGCACCACACTGAAAGCTAGACATGTCTGCCGCTGATAACGACTTATACTTTTACCTTAGAGATGGATGGCGTCCTGCTATCACTGCTTTCACTTAAATGATGCAACTTATATTATATTTATGATACCCTAGCTGACGTTGTCCTGTCAAAAAGTCAATTTAGATTTTTCGGCTGTTCCTTTGAGTTTTTCCTAATTATCTTTTTTACTACACCACCCCAGTAGTAAGACGAACAAAACTGAAAAACCGTCCAAGTGCGTGTCAGACCACGCACAATGAAGGGGTCATTGTGCGTGGTCCGGATGAATTTACCCCAAGAACAAACTTAACATTGTAGTTGAAAAACATGTTCTCCCATACATTCCAACTGCAAATTTTAATGTAATTTGTACGCACAATATTGAGAGATTTACCATGTTACTTTAAGACGATAGACTTCTTATAAGTTTTCCTGTAATGTGTAGGTATAGAACTATTTTCTGGATTTTTTTTTCAAAATTTTAGGTTCAACAGTGCTATTCTGTACAAATCTCACCTTGAACACATAGGTGAGGTGAACGTGGAGTGAGCTGTCAATAGTGTCAATCCCTAGCATAAAGTGGAATGACAGCTCTATTTAAACTCACTTCACCAAGTTTTCACGGTGAGATGTTTACAGAATAGACAGGCAGTAGTTTCGGAGATAAGGGGAATTGGTCAATTTTCGTCTATTTTCTTAAATAAATTGAAAACTATCTATTTTAAATAATAATAATAGGTTTGGTGCCTCCTCATCATTTCAAACTATCACTGTCACTATCACATACTGAGATATGTAAAATAATAATAATAATGATAATAATGTATTTATTAATCAACACATTGTAGTACAGACGCCAGCACATCAAGCTTCTACAATCTGTCAGATTTATTTAATAGATTTTTGACTTTATCGCTAAAGTATTAGGTTCAAGGTTGATTGGGAAAATTTGACAGTTTCGGGTAGCTTGACCTGCTGGCCTCTGTACATTATGACAATTTACAGAATCGTTTATAGTGTACAAATACTACACTAAAATGGTGGGTGAGGAAAATTATAAAAAATATATAATTGAGACCCTCACAGTAAGCCCTTTTATTTGCTATATCATATGCAAAACTTTTTTTTTAATGTTCTTATTTGCCCGCAAAATTTACTCTCATAATCAAAATTCATTTATTTACGTTACACATCATTATTTGGGTCACAGAAATTCATACGTGTACCAAATTTCAACTTAATCGGTCCAAATTGAATCGGAGCAAATTGGCTGTGACAGACGGACAGACAAACACACGAGTGATCCTATAAGGGTTCCGTTTTTTTTCTTTTGAGGTACGGAACCCTAAAAAAGAAATCAAATTGGTCGAGACTTTAATGCACGGCAATTTATTTTTTAACCGACTTCCAAAAGGAGGAGGTTCTCAATTCGTCTATATGTTTTTTTTTTTTTTTTGTATGTTTGTTACGCGATTACTCAAAGACGGATGGACCGATTTGGAAAATTCTTTTTTGTTTGAAAGGGTATACTTCCGAGGTGGTCCCATATAAATTTTATTAACTTTGCTCGAGAAGTTTTTGAGTTAGCTTCAATAATGCGTATATTTCCCACTTATTTTATATGGATGTTGTGATGGTGTTTAATAACTTCCTATCACTGTTATTTACATGCCTATATCTACAATTATTGTGCTCAATTATGTATTCGAATTTGTGTGGGGTAGGTTCCACAACTAAAAAGTGAAAAATAAAAACTTTTTAGCAAAAAATAAAACCGACTTCTAAAACAAAACACTACAAAGTGAAAAATAACTTTAATTTCGGAAGACGGTGGCAAAAAACGAAAATACAAAACCAAAGACACCGATTTCCGAAATTAAAGTTATTTTTCACTTTGTAGTGTTTTGTTTTAGAAGTCGGTTTTATTTTTTGCTAAAAAGTTTTTATATAAAATATAGATACAGAGAAGGCACGTGTCATACGAGTAGATAACGGACTTATTCTTTTAACTAAAAGATTGGGTTCGTGGCTGAGAGCCCCAATCTCGCATGTACTTACACGTCCTGGAGGGCCACGATTTCGAGAATTTTTCTTTCTATTGTTTTCAACTTGTACCGTCAACATAAAAAATGCGTCAAAGTATTGTGTGTTTGGTTTTTATATTTATATTTGGTTTATATCGTCGGCTTATTGCAAGAGCTCATTAAGTGACCAAAATGAAATGATGACAAATCAATTAATGATTTTTTAAAATCTTAAACATACAATAATGATGTTAAATACAATAGGAGCAAAGAAAAAAAATTTTGTAGTTAACGAGTTCTTGCTATTGCAAGACCCGACGATATGGTGGTTCCAAAAATGGAAAATACGTGAACTTAAGGACGAAAGTAATTTGATTTAAAAATTTTGTGAGACATAGAATCCTAATTTCAATATTATCAACTTAACTGTCCCTATACAATACAATTTACAACTACCCCAAGTCCATCGTGTTTTCTTTTTTGCTAGGTTAATAACATTCACATTCTCGTATGTAAATATAATTCATAAAAATAATTGGTGTTTTTTTTTTATTTTATTGATTTTATTTATTTGCCAAAATTGTATAAAGAAATGAGTCACCTGTGACTCTTGAACTTATTCCAAAAGTTCTCCGTGAGTCATATGTGACTCATTGGACAGTTAAGTTGTTATTATATACTTTAACTAGAAAAAATATCCATGTATTGATATATCGATATTAAATATCAAGTATCAAAAATGTATCAAATACGATATAATTATATCCAAAAGCAACACCGTTGTTAGGTTGTCACCACTGATTAAAACCGCTGGAATTCAGAGCCGTACAAAAGAAGACTTCAATCAATCTGCCTAGCCTTTTCCCAACTATGTTGGGGTCAGCTTCCAGTCTAACCGGATGCAGGTGAATACCAGTATTTTATATGGAGCGACTGCCTATCTGACCTCCACAACCCAGTTATTGGGTAATACGATACCCCTTGGTAACACTGATTGTCAGACTTTCGGGCTTCTCACGACTCGTAACGACTGTCAAATATCTACGAATGACAGCTGGGACCAACGGCTTAACGTGCTTTCCGAGGCACGGAGGAGTCTCGGTATGTAAAGATGGTCACCCATCTACGGACCAACCCCAGCAAGCGTAACTTAACCTGATGGATCGACCCGTGCGGCTGTTATTACTTAGCCTAAAGAAGACTTATTTTTAACAATGTTTTATTAATTTATGATTGAACGTCAGGTCAGAAACGATGTTCCTCTTCTGGTATTTATATGAACAAAAAACAATCGCAACAGAATTTCTTACAGTACAATCTGGGTCCTTATTATGAACTATTAACGCCATCATGATTCCGTTGCGAAAAAGGGATGGTGGCTCCGTCTCTCTCTGGCACTGGAAAAATTATGCCATTAAAAGGCCGGAAAACCTGATCGGAACCAACCACCAACAGAGGTCACGTTGGATGCATCCACCAAACTGGATTTCAGTCTACACGGTAGTGTGGTTGGATCAACTTGTCAGTGTATAAGTGGAGTTTAACCTACGCTACGTTTCGAAACATGGAACCCAATCTTTCAAAACATCAAAAAATTGGCATAATGCCAGCGGTAACAGCTATAAGTTCATGTGAGGAAGAAAAACCGGTCAAGTGCGTGTCAGACCACGCACAATGAAGGGTTCCGTAGTAGGGATGAATTTATCCCAAGAACAAACTTAACATTGTAGTTGAAAAACATGTTCTCCATACATTCCAACTAAAAAAGTCCATAGTTAAACGAAAAAGATCCAACCCACATTGCACCTAATGTGGGTTGGTTTCGTTTGATTATGGACAAATGTAAGTTTGTACGTAGATTTACCATGTTATTTTAAGACCATAGACTTCTTATAGGTTTTCCTGTAATCTATAGCTATAGAATTATTTTCTGTATTTAAAAAAAAAAATTAAGGTCAGTAGTTTCGGAGATAAAGGGGGGAATGGTCAATTTTCGTATATTTATAACAGTTTATTTTAAAATTATAAAAAAATATATATATAGGCTAGGCAGATTGATTGGAGTACCCTCGCAGTAAGCCCTTTCATTTTATATATCGCACAGTACAGTTTGAAAATATATATTTTAAATTTTCTTATTACACTACACGTTCATGTTTGGGTCACAGAAATACATACGTGTACCAAATTTCAACTTAATCGGCCCATTAGATTCGGAGCAAATTGGCTGTGACAGACGGACATACAGACAGACACATGAGTGATCCTATAAGTGTTCCGATTTTTCCTTTTGAGGTACGGAACCCTAAAAAGGAAGAAAAAACAAATGGATCAAACGGTAGCTAAAGGAGAGAAAAGCATTGAGTCACATAAATATTTAAAAAATAAGTCACAACACAAGGCACCGTGGCGGTCGACGTTCAGGATGCAAATGGCACAACTCAATGACTTCTATTTGCCCTTGGTACAGAGGGAAGCACCGACAACCAAGGTGGTTGGAAGGTCGCTCAGTTGATAAACCAAATAGTGACATCAACCTACGTCTGCACAGTTAATTTTAACATCAACTCAACCAAGGTGACCTCTGTTGGTGGTTGGTCCCGATCGTTCATAATACGGCCTCTGATCTATCTAAATCCGATCTATATAACTTACTTTATATTATTTTAATATGTGACTAACGAATAGCCCCGGCTATTCGTTACGTTACACGTACTATTGTTGTAATCAGGTTGAATGCACTAAAACAGCGTGAGCACTCAGTCAGTGAGTTTCAAGAAAACTCCCCTGACAGAAAACAAATTGGAACTACGCTGTACCTACATAAGACACATTTGCACCGGAGCTCTTCACACGTTCCAAAGAAATATATGCGTACGTATTATCACTACATTTGTTCCTACTCTGTGGTTATTCATATAGATAAGTGTGTATACATATGTGTGGGTATGAACACTCACAAATGGTAGGTACAGTTGAAAAAAAGTTAGGTGCACAGGCAGATGCAGTACGATAACGTTCAAAGGTTCCATCGTTTATCTTCAGAAAACCGAAATATAGCTTGACGCATTAATTCCGTCACTTCCTTGGGGCTCATTTACGGAGACGCGGCGCGTCGTGCGTCGCGTGTCGTCGGCCAGCGTTACGAGTATTCACACGCGCAAACACAAACATGAACACAAAACATGAAGACGTGGGGCGTGCGATGTCGCGGGCCTCGCCGCGGGTGTCGCTACGTTTTAACCGAGAACAGAGAAAGGCACAAATAGCTAGCCCCAACGCTGCGTGCGCCGCCGCGATAAACGTCGCGTGCGACGCGGCGAAGCCACCCGCGGGCTCCGCCTGCATTTCAAGCAAATGCGTGTAAAATCGCTTCTCCGTAAACGCTTTCTTACAACGCCATATATTTGAATTTAGTACGGGCCGCGCCGCCCTACGCGACGCGCCACGCCCCGCGTCTCCGTAAATGAGGCCTTATTGGGCCAGTCAGTTACATTTAATTCGGCAAAATTAACGATGGAAACTTTAAACGTTGTCGTACTGTCCGTCATGTCAAGAATATGAATGACATCGTCCATCTGAGATCGAGATCTATAAACGTTACTTAGCACTTTCTTAGGCTAACCGTTATTTCTGTTGCTGTCAAACTACAAGTGCAAGAAAGAGACGGGAACATGACCAAGTCAAAGCATGACCTAAGTAAAGTTTATACTATAAGGGATAGCCCTCCGCAGACCGATATGGTGAATGTATTATACAGGATGTTTGGCGCATGGACCGACACAATTTTTCCAGGGGTTTGGGAGGTCATTAGCTAGGTTCTACCCATACAACCTTTGTCCCAAATGTCACGGTTGGTTAAATATGTTTTTTTTTAATGAAAAAAATACCCAACCAAAAGAATTGGTTTACCAGACAGAAGTGCCCACTAGGGAAGTTCTAATTGAACGAATAACCGGCGCGTTCCAAACTATGAAAGAAGAAATGTGACTACGTACAACGACAGTTGAAATAAGAAACAGATGTCGTGCATGCATTCGAAATGGAGGAGGTCAATTTGAACAAGATTTATAACTTTTTTTAACTACGAGTAGCCTAGTCTGTCTCACTGCTGGGCAAAGGTCTCCCCCATTTCTTTCCATCTCTCCCGGTGTTAATACCTCCTTTTTTATAACTTTACTTTAATAAAAACATAATAACCTTAATAAGTCTTTTCTTAACCCTGACTCTCCTAACTAGTGTTTTGACTACATAATTAATAATTTCTATGACATGTAGCATACCGCTAGAAAAGGTATCAATTATAGAACTTTTTAAAATAAAGCTAAGTTCAAAATGGCTCTTTGTTTTTTTTAACGAATTCAGAAGTTGTAAAATTTCATACATTCAATAAAAAATTAAACTTTGGAAGCTTGTAAGGAATTTTCTTGAAACCAGTTGTATCAAACAAAGATGTATTTGGATTTAAATGACTTTGGAGAATACAACAAAATTTATTTTGTGCCACTACACCCACAAACAAAAAAGTTATTTCGAATTAAGGGAAAAATTTTGGGTATTTTTTTCATTAAAAAAAAAAAACATATTTAACCAACCGTGACATTTGGGACAAAGGGTGTATGGGTAGAACCTAGCTAATGACCTCCAAAATCCCTGAAAAAATTGTGTTGGTCCATGCGCCAAACACCCTGTATATATGACCGGTACATGAAATTATTTCAGGAACGTTATGGGAATCCAATAAACCTGATTTGTTTGTGTTGTTGTGCACAAATTGGAGCATCAGGTTGGGCAATATGCGGTGAGGTCAATGAACTCTGTAGCTTGGCCGAAAGTGAACAGCTGATTTAACGCGTTGTTCGTTAGAGTATTTCAACATCCATTTCAGATTTATTTTTTATTTTAGCGGTTTTACTTACATAAATGGAGTGCTGCGTACGAATGATGTGATTTTACATTGAATTAAAGAAATAATAACTGAAAAAACGATTTAGGAAAAAAAGGAAACTTTACTCAGAATTTTTCCGGTGGAATATGATTCAAAATCTTTATCATTTGCCTAGCCTTTTTTTAAATCAAAATAAGGAGCTGAATAAACCCTGTTAGTTAGCAGAGGCCTGTCCCTTACACCTTGTAGATCTCCGTCTGAGCGTGCCTTAAATAAAGGCCGGGTCACTTCAAACCACTTGGCAAGCACTTGCTGATGAACTTGTAATGCAGGAAACTCTAAGTGAGATGACACAACAAAAGCCATCCTGATCCATTAAGTGTACAATTGGTTGACACTTCCCATGACCCAAGGGCTGGCTTTTACCTTGGCCAGAGGCTAAGCATTGCCATACAGCGTGGCAATGCCGCCAGTCACTTGCGTACATTACCAGTCGACAGCGATGCGGAGAAATTTTTCGACGCCATAATATTTTAGTTTTTTAATAGTTTTAGTTCGGTTAGGATATTATATTTTTTAAGTATTTATATTTGTTAATAATGTAATTAAGATTTATCACGATTCGTTTCGTGCAAGAACTGATCCCGTTTTGGTGTATGCCTCTAAGTTTCTGATTCTTTACTTATAATGCACGTAATTTTATGGTTATTGCCAGCGTTAAGTAAAGATGTTTATTTCTTGCCTATATACCAAGCACTTTTGTCGACTGTATCCAACGTTGTCACGCTCGCGCTCCAAATGCGAGGGGACGTGTTAAAAGAAGCGTGTTTATTGTTTATTGGCGCTTTGCGGTAAACACCTGTTAAGGGACGGTTTTAGCACGCGAGCTCTTGATAAAAATAACACCGTTTTCTTGGCCATATGTCGCCGGCGCTGCTTTATCTGACGCTTGTTATGATTTTTTTAGGTTTTAAATCCATGTTGTTACATACACCCTGTTATGAAAATATCGTATGGGCAAAGACGTGTATTTGCCAAGAAACTAAACGAATGAAACCTATAATTATGTAACGTTTAAAACATAAAGCATAAAGATAAATATTATGGCCATTCTTTTTTCCAAGATGGCGGTAAGATGATCAGTTTCTTGCATTTCGAGACACTAAATAATCCTACTAATATTATAAATGTTTGTGAAAATGTTTGGAAACTTGTTACTCAATCACGCCAGAACGGCTGAACGGATCTGGATGCAATTTAGCACATAGGATACTTTTTATTCTGAAAAAATGTACGGTTCCTTTGGGATAATTTCCAACATCCACGCTGGCGAAGCCGCTGGCAAAAGCTAGTATTATGTAAAACGAAGCCAGCTAATTATGAGTAGGTCTACCCAAGAATGAGTAAGAACACCTATTCAATGTTAAATAATCTAAGATTTCCTCTGTGCGTTATAAAGCCACATTTCAGTTTCCCATCTTGTTCTCGCATGGAAACCTCACATTAAGCCGCACTTAGAAACGAGCCGTATTCACGGGACGTTTTTGAGATGACACGTCTGTACCACAGCATAAAAATATGAAGTAGGCCCACTTTGTACTCTTACTCCAAATGAGTTTAAGGAAATAATATTTTCTTCAGATTTCATGTCTTCTTCCGCTTTGTGGAGCAAATAGTCTCAATGAGTGGCGATTCGTAATACACTACAGTCAAAACGGATGCCTTTACACCTTAAAGTTGCTTTTTATATACCTACACTGATTCACCCTGTCCCTATGGTTCTTTGGAGGTTCTACAAATAACAGCTTGCAAGCAAAATTGTTTCGAAATTGGAAAAGCCTAGCGTTTGTCAATAATACGTTCTGTGCACCCACTCTTATCACTTACTCAGTCAGTCTTATTTATTTATGTATTCACTTCAGACAACAATATGGTCCATTTTGTTAGTAAATACCTTATCACTAGTGTTACTAGTACAGAATCAAGGAAAAGAATAACAAGGAGAAGAGTAGTAGGTGGCTGAGGCTGGATGTGCAGAGAACGATAAAGCAAGGATAAGCTACCTGACCATTTTCCCCACATAGTGCCTCAGAAAAGGGGAGTAAGGACAAGGGGGGTATGGGTGGGATATTGTTATCGAAATATTCTTATAATTTTTAGAAGCTCTACCACCTGCACTAATCGGAAGATTGCCAAGGAGTAAAGGTACTGTTACACATGTCATGCTCTAGAATAGCATGATAAAATGCGTGCTATTGAGTATGCTCAGTACGAGCATGCTTATGAGCAGTTTACATTTGCTAGCAATAGGCATGCTAGTTTTAAGTACTCGTATGCTCCTGAATAAGCATGCTCAAAGCAAACATTTCAAATACACATGCCATTTTATAGCGTGCTTTTTCGCTCTCTGTCAGTTCAAACGAAGTCATGGACAATCAAACAGCTATCCGTATGGAGCTGAATAAGATCATCATTTCCTGGCGATGCAATGCATCCAGAAGCTTATATCAGTTTGGCAAAAAAAGAAACCTGAAAACCTGTTGCGAACGACTGATCGATACTAGCTTGCTCAATAAGCAAACCTGTTTAGATGCGCTTAAAGCACGCCCCCTTCCACCCGCGCCGCAGGTAGCATGCTCAAAAATCGCACGCCTGTCGATTTTTAAGCAAACTCGAAATGAGCATGCTGATTTTGAGCAACATTCCGTCACACATGCTACTAAGTAGCAACTGCTCAATAGAAGCATGCTTTCATGCTCGAAATGAGCATGTGTAACTGTACCTTAAAGTCAGGCGAATTAATTGTTAAGCAAATTAGCTACCAACTGAAATTCCGTATGTACGAATTACAACTTATTCTTTAATAGCAGTCGTAGGAAATTACTATAACACAGCAAATTTACTGACGTAGTCAAAATCAAAATCTAAAGTCATTTATTCAAACTAGGCTGAGAATCAGCACTTTTTGAACGTCAAAATTACATATAGTTCTCCAAAACGTCCGCACTTCACCACTTCCCAGTGCTTTAGCTGGGAAAAAGAAGTGGCGCAACAAACTCCCCAGTAATACGGCTGTCTGTTCAGTTAAAAATTTGACTCTATACAACACTGCGCATAATAATTTAGATACATTACGCAACACATAACATTAAATTATTTGCTATAAGTAAAATAGCACACGCCAATATACCAAAAACAAATCGAACTCAATACTCAAAAAAAAAAAAATACAAAACTAAATAAAAGCGTTAGCAGAACTTTAACCTTAATAAAAGGCTTCAGTAATAAAGGGCGTGCCCACTTACATATATCCGTATATGAAGTCGTAACTAGTAATTGTCAATTATTAATATTAAGTATAAAAAAACTAGTGTCAATTTGCTTAACTATTAAATTCTGATTGTATATTTTTTTCTTTCCAATACCTACCGAAATATTACAAAATTCACAAAACACACCACACGTTCACATTTCCACATTTAAATCTAAAGGTAACGACAACAGTTTGAGTTAGTTTTAGTGGTACCGAAATCCTTTGAACCAGAATGCAGGAGGTTGGTACTTCCCCAAATGTAAATTTTAGAAACTATTACTGAATATTCCGATATTATTTTATAAATTTCAGAGAATTGATCTACTGGATATGTAATTTTCTGTGTCAGCCCAGACACATGAAACGTGTAATTCTGTTGAAATATTAATATATGCGCGGTCTAGTCGAGGTAACCGCGTAATGCTTGAGTAATATCAATCTTGGAAAATTATTGCTGAAGCAATTTCTTTATTATTATAATGTCTAGTAGAAAATGTAGGAATGTAAAGCTAGGAGAGAGGATTTCTGCCCTAAATCTCCGCCGGGAATACATTGGGCTAGCATAATCAGGTAATAATGTTACCACTGCTGAGACACAGGGCTCCTCTCTTCGAGGAGGGCGGGACCAGTGCGGGATGGTAGATGTCACATGTCTTCGAATTTTTGGTACTAGGACATGCCGGTTCCTCACGATGTTTTCCTTCATCGTTTTGAGAGCAGTGGTGTTGAAATTATTTACACAAAGTAAACTCGTAAGTCGGGGCCGTTATCACTGGGCCACCCTGCTCTTAAATACTGGCTGTAATTTTAAACACAGTTAAGGGGTCATTGTACTCATGAATATGAAAAACTTTTACTATGGGACCAAACCTGAAATCATGCTTTTCCTTACATTTTGACGAGTTATGCGGACATAAATGTTGGGAACAGGGGATTTTTTTTTTAAAGATAAAGCAAGCTTACTAAGTTAAGCTTGCTTTTATAACCAAGCTCGCACTCTCACGATATTTTCCTACACCATAAGCAATAATGTCTTTAGACCTTGAAACAACATATCATAACATCATGCCTGTAATCCCTGAAGAGTTAGGCAGAGTACCTATAGTACACCCACATTTCGCCAGCTATGTTTAAGCCCCATGTAATAGGGGGTGAGCCTGTTGCCATCCACCGTGAATTCTAGGCTACTACTGAGCTATTCTAAATGGAAAAACCCAATAACATTTTGACCGACCAGGGAATCGAACCCAGGGCCGCAAGCTCAGCAGTAGCGCTTGTAACCACTAGACTAACAAGGGAGTCCTAGACCAAGTAGGTAAATATGTACTATCCGTAAAAAATCTCATAATTTTGATCCTATATTTTAGTAGGAAAATCAGCTGGCAGCTTTCCGAGTGACATCAGCCCTCAGCCGCACGGGTCGATCCACCAGGTTGAGCTACGCTTGCCGGGGTTGGTCCGTAGATGGGTTACCATCTTTACATACTGAGAGTCCTCCGTGCCTCGGAAATCACGTTAAACCGTTGATCCTGTCATTCGTGGATCTTTGACAGTCGTTATGGGTCGTCAGAAGTCCGAAATCTGACAACCAGTCTTACCAAGGGGGGGGGGGGGGTATTACCCAGTAACTGGGTTGTGGAGGTCAGATAGGCAGTCGCTCCATGTAAAATACTGGTATTCAGCTGCATCCGGTTAGACTGGAAGTCGACCCTAACATACATAGTTGGGAAAAGCCTAGGCAGATTGATTGATTATGTTTTGTAGGAAAATATCGCTCTTGATTTTCGGAATGTGTCAACATGATTTTAAACATGATTATAATTGCCAGCACCACATAACACACTTTCTTTCACAATTCGAAAGAATTCGAAGGAAATTCCTAATCCATTGCTTCATTATGTTTGAAAAATTAGTCTCCTCGACAATGTAAATGACGCAATGAATTTTGCCGAATTGTCACAATGAAAGACATTGCAATTATTGTTCGTGTGGTAGGTAATTACCCTGCTAGTTCTGAACAAAAACAAGAAGTAATCGTATAAAATTACACTAAAACCACAGCTTCACAATATAACTGGACATAACCGAACCAGATGCGGTTGGAACCTGACTATGGCCTGACCTCGACAACTCAATTATTGACGGATACCAATGTCCTAAGGTTACACTGGCTGATAGATTGAGAGTTTGTAGCTACAGACGAATATCATAGGTATGTAGGTAGGTACCTCTAGAGTTTATAGCCGTACAGAGATATGCAACCTACTTAATGGTAAACTTGTCTCGCTAAGCAGGAAAAAAATAAATACTTGAAGGACGAATTGAAAAACCTGAAAGTTTGGGGTTCATATTAATATACTTGCTAAAATACCTATAATGGATACTTTAGCTAGATTAATGCTAGTTCGTCTAAACCTGATAGAGGAAGGAGGCTGGGGAAAACCTCAAGCGGCGTAAGTACCTTATTGGTATTTATATTTTCGAGCCATTCGGGGATGAAACCCTCGGGCCGTGGGGTCCGAGTGCTCATGGCCTCTTTAAGGAAATCTCGAAACGGTTGGTTGACAATTCCCGTGACCCATGGCCAGGCTTTTACCTTGGCCAGAGGCTAAGCATTGCCATACAATCTGGTAATGCCGCTAGTCTCATGGGTACATTACCAGTCGACAGAGATGCGAAAGAATTTTTCGACGCCATATTTTAGTTTTTTTTTTTTTTCGTAACCATTTTTGTTCCACTGAAGGACAATGGCCTCGCTACTCTCTCCCCCTCTCTCTGTCAAGAGCTGCCAAGGACCAATCTTTATTAAAGAAGTCCAGCTCATCCCACCATCTCAGCCTGGGCCTGCCGCGATGTAGCTTGCTATTAATCAGGACCCACTGGGTCTTAAGTTTGGCCCACTGATCGTCTGACATGCGGCTGATGTGTCCAGCCCAATTCTATTGAAGCGTGGCAGCTCTCCGAGTGAGTCAGTTATTTTAGTGATGGAACAGATTGTTATATATTTATCCCAAACCACAAGTTTGACGCCCAGAATACTCTCTGCTGAATTGTCAAGGACCATGTTTGAGAACCATACGTGAGGATTGGAAGAATACACACGTCGATGAGTCTTCACATGAGGGACAGAGGAAAATCGCCCTTCATTAGATTATTCAGGGCCGAAAAGTGTATGTTATTATTTACGTAAATATTATTTTAATTGTGAATAAAAAGGTAATCATGGATAATTTAAAATCAACGACATTTAGAATATTTAGAACTGTTTTTAAATAGTGGGGATGGTTCTAAAATTGCAAATCTTCATTAATAGTAATAATGGTGGCAAAAAAAAATATCATGCAAAATCAAGGCTACTGACTGTATACATAGAGTGTTTTTTGGTTGGAGTTTATTTTGTCATGGTGCTTTTGCATTTATTTTTCAGAGCAAAATCTATCAGTCAGCCACAGATTCGTTTCATAATGTACAAATCGATTAACCTGTCTGCGCCACCAACCGCTGATGCACAAAAGCGTTTAATATTGATAATTAAAACAAACAATGGAATATCAAAACAAATGCATGATGATTGCGTTAAAATCTATGAACCAACATTGAATAATGAATGCCGACCGAAACAAGAGGATTTTATTATGCTGTCTATCGAATTAATTGATTTATTTCAATACGTAATTATGAATATCATAGCGCTCATTATTATTTTGTGGTTGTTCTCTTTAACATGTGGCCATGCTGCTAGTCTTCTGGTCTTGTTTCTGGATGATAGCGATGCTGACGAATGCTTCGATTCCTAAGTGTCTTGTCCCTAACTGTTTTTTGTGAGGGTTCCGTATATCAAAAGCAAAAAACGGAACCCCTACAGGATTTTTCCCTCCGAATCTAATGGACCGATTGGAAATATGAATTTCCGTGACCCAAACACGGATGTGTAAAATAAATAAATGAATTTTGTATACAGGGGTCACTTTTGGGGCTCAAATAAGAAGATAAAAGAAAGTTTTACAAATTGTACCGTGCCAGTAGTTTAACCCCTCAACTAACTGAAAAACCCCATATCAAGATCATGTCAATGTGTGCTCGAATGTCAGCCGAACCCCATAGGTTCACAATTACTGCAAGCCCGCGGTCGCCATTGGATAATGTTTTTTGTTACGTATTTATATACCTATTGTGTAAAGATTTCAAATTTATTTCTTATGCGCACTTGGTGTGCGCCAGACGTTTGTTAATTTTACCTTGTATATCAATTAAAGCCATTACGAAGTTCATTTACTTGTCAATTTTTAATAACTATTACCCTAGTCTGCCTCCCATTTATCTGTTGATTGCATATTCACATCTATCTGTACGCGTATAGGCCTGGAATCTACTGAATTTAATAGAATATTTTATTTTGTTAGGTCCTATGAAAGTCATTTATTAGATAGCTATGTATTGTGGTGGAGAGGAATTTGTTATTGTTTAAGACTGGAAGCCGACCGGGAAAAGACTAGTCAGATAGATTGATTTTGTAATTTATTTTAAAATTCAGAATACGTGCTTAGATTGACCACTAGCGGCCATTTTATTTATGTTTTACTTTAGAAATAACCCTCCAGATCGAATTTAGGCCATGGCGACCAATCTCAAGGGAGACCAGGCTTCGGCGCTGGAGATACACTCTCTCTTCCTTTACTCTCATAGTCCGATGGGAGGGCAATCCGACATGACCGGAGGATCGGATCAGGCGCAGGAACAACGGCTTAACGTGCTTTACGAGACACGGAGGTATCACACCACCAACTTTACCCAAACTCCGGGCTCTCACTAAGAAATTGCTAATGGAAAAATCCAATAACGCTTTATTTTAATCGAACCCAGGACATCACGCTCAGCAGTCGACGAGTCCACGAGACCAACGGGAAACCTGAGTTCCTTTTAACCAACATGTTGGTAAAATCAAAGTTACTAAAGAAAAATATGCGTTACCTAATATACGTCCAACCCTTACCTTTGAATCAAGCCCTGTTTGAACCAACATATTACATGTTGGTGCGTCCCAACTCTCGCACGTTCAGAATGGCTTCTGACAGCTTTTCAGCGGCCATCGGCTCCTACCTTCGTTTATATCATATTTAGGGTAACGAACTCGGAATTTCAAGATAATGTTCGTTAGTGGGGCTTTGTTGAAAGGTAGTGATTATATTTGATGAGTTATATTTGATGTGTTGTAGATTTGACTGTGCTTTTGAAAATTGGAAATACTAAACACCGACTTCCGAAATTAACGTTATTTTTCACTTTGTAGTGTTTTAGTAACTCTAGTTTTATTGTAATCAGAATTATAATAGGCTGCTCTATTTGATGGTTTATTATTTATTATATTTTATAGTTATATGTGGTGCTTTTGAATTTTTTATCATTATCACAACAAAAATAATACAATAGAATACAATATTGTTTGTCCACAGATCGTAGTGGTCGTGGCCGCCTACTGCGGAAGGACCCTAAAACCAATGGACCAGTCCTTTCAAATTCCTCTGCTCGAAGCAAAAGAAAGACCAACAGTTTCCAGGGCGCAGATATAACGATAATATTCACGCCTATTAAAAACAACCTAGAAAGAAACTTCTCAAACACAATACTAACCTGACACCTCCCATCGATGCACATATCCAGACTGCCCAGCCGACATCTGGTGCCATCAGACACCCTGGCTGCCAGCACTGCTACCACCACCCGGTCCTCGTCATCCAGAGAGACGGTCTGTGAAGGAAGTTGTAAGTTAGTACCTATGAGATATGGAACAAGCTTGTTATATTCTGCCAAGCGTAATGATTGATAGAAATGCAACCTTGTGAAACACCATGGCATCGTCAAGTAGAAATACTAGGAACAAACACAAATTTGTTGTACATCCAACAAGGCTCAAGAAAATAGGTGGCTCATTCAGGTGTCGTACGTTAATACTCTTACGTATACGCTTTTATAATAAACTTCTAAGCCACGTTCAAGACTTGAGCCTTAATAAATTCAAATCATTCATTAAACGCAAGTTGTGTCAGAAAGCTTTTTATACCGTTAAAGATTATATTGAGGACAAAAGGCTTGGGATGAACTGCTCCAAATTTTCTTTTTTCTCTTTTTATTTTTGCATACTGAATGTTGACATGAATATTTACTTTGTAAAGTATTATATTATTTGAATTATTGTGAATGTGAAGACTATGTAGGTCATTGCTTTTTTGTTTGTTTTATTTTTTCTCTTAGTTATTTTTAATCATGATCTGGCAGTTTGAGTAATTTATGCGGCCTACCCCAATGTCCTTTCTTTGGTATTGTTCGTCGAATCGTTGAGCTCATTAAGTTCTGAGTTGAGCTGCGCGATTACTGACAAATGCGTGCACTGACTGGACAGGTCCTCTCAATCTGTGTGGTTCTTTCCTCAAAAGACCATTACATACACCAATCTACATGGTCTGCACATGAAGTGACCAAGATTATGTCTGGACTTTATAAGAGACTGTGACCTCTGAGTTTGTTTCGGCCTTTCTTCTCAGAGTAGTCAGATAGGAAACGCCGACCTCATCTAGTTTAAAAAAAAAAAAAGATTGACTTGTAAAAGTGTTTGTACAAACCTACTTACAGAAATAAAAATCATTTATCATTCATCATCCTAAAGAATGCCACTGATGTCGCAACATGGCTACCTACTAGGCTCACACAATATAAAGAAGTATTCGACTTCGCAGGAACTCTCGCATATTGTGTCTGCTATTTAACATCCTTCACAACCCTAAAACATCTTCTATTTGCGGGAACGCTTTTCTTATGCCCGTCCTTTTGATGTGCTTTGCAGGTCGCATCTTAGAAACCTCCTAAAATTTCCTTCCCATTCCACTGAATTCTACTTCTACGCCTTCACTGTGTACGCGGTTCGGTTGTGGAATTCACTTCCACCTGACATTAGGGACTGCCAAACTGTTGCAGTATTTAAAAGAAGAGTGAAAGAACACTATCTTTCCATTTCGTCATAGTTATTAGTTATTTTAGTGATTAATTAATTGTAGAAGTATGTATGTATTTATGTATTTATTATATGTTTTATTTGCTTAGTAAATTGTTTTTTAGATTTTATGTATTTTTATTTTCTCTTTTATTCTCACCCACCGTGTCTACATCTCTTTTTATCCTCTGTCCTATCGCAGGTATGCTGGAAGAGATTTGTTTAGAAATAAGCATCACCTTTGTACGTAATTTTCTGTTCCTTTATTCTTGTCTGTTTATTTGTGTGTTACGTAAACGGTTAAATAAATAAATAAAGAAGTCAAATCAAAGTACTCTGGACACGACAAAAAGAAGAAGATCCTTCATCATCATCATCATCAGTTCAGCCGAAAGACAACCATTGCTGGGCATATGCCTCCCCAAAGCACCGCCACTGTGACAGGTTCTGTGCTTCCCGCATCCAGCGGATTCCTGCTGCCTTAACAAGGTCATTGGTCCAGATTGTGGGAGGCCCAACACTACGTCTTCCGGTACGCGGTCGCCACTCCAGAACTTTTCGGCTCTATCGGCCATCTGTTCTGCGAGCAATGTGCCCTGCCCACTGTTACTTGAGTTTGGCAATCTTCGGGCTATGTCGGTTACCTTGGTTCTCCTGCGGATCTTTTCGTTTCTGATTCGTCCACGTAGAGAAACTCCAAGCATAGCCCTCTCCATTACCCTTTGGCCTTTTGGGTGACTTTTAGCCTTCTAATAAGGCCCATCGTGAGCGACCACGTTTCAGTGCTGTAGGTCATCACTGGCAACACGCACAGGTCAAAGACTTTCATCTTGAGACACTGCGGTATGTGAGATGAGAAGATATTGCGTACCTTCCCAAACGCTGCCCAGCTGAGTCGGATTCGACAATTGGCCTTTTTCTCGAAGTTGGACCTACCTAACTGGATAGTATCTAATTTCTGATTCGATCATGTAAAGAAACACCAAGCATATCCCTCTCCATTGCCTTTTGGCCTTCTAATGAGGCCCATTGTAAGCGACCACGTTTCAGTGCCGAAGGTCCTTGCGACCATTAAAATGTGATCATCAGACATAATTATCGTAGTAGAAACAACGCCTTGTGTGCTTCAGATTTCAGAATAGTACATTATAGATTTCACATCAGTCATGGCCATACCGTAACAACAAGACTGAATTCCCCGCAATCTGACTGTGTTAGATGTGTAGGCAATAGGGTCGAACTTTACATGACCGGCATCTTAATTAGCGATATTTCACCACTTGTTTATATATAATTCACCGCCGGGGTGTCAGCAATTTTAGAACCCAATGGCTTGGCACGCGACGAAGGAAAGAGGCCAGACGGAATGACGATGATGCTTGGAAGGTGCCTTTTGGGCACTTTTCCTACTGACAGCGATGCGGACGTTTCTTTTTAGGCACAATGAGCTCTTCCCTTTTTAGGGTTCCGTGCCCAAAGGGTAAACGGGATCCTATTACTAAGACTCCGCTGTCCGTCTGTCACCAGGCTGTATCTCATGAACCGTGATAGTTAGTCAGTTGAAATGCTCACAGATGATGTATTTCTGTTGCCGCTATAACAACAAATACTAAAAAACGGAATAAAATAAATATATATTTTTTTAATTTGTGATGGGTTTGCTCTTGACTCTAGTCTAGGTCAGAGGTGACAGCGACAAAGTCGACGATGTAGGGAGCTTACCCAGAAGAAGCCTGTTCACTCTCACTTTGAAGAGATTAGGGTTGTATGCGTTCGGAAACACAGACGCAGGTAGTGAGTTGCACTCCTTTGCTGTGCGCATTATAAAAGACATTTGGAAACGCTTAGTGCGAATTGGTGAAACAGCAACCAGGTAGGGATGGTAACTGGCAGTGCGTCTAGATGTCCGATGGTAGAAGGGGGCCAGTGGAATGAGGTCGTGGAGTTCTCGGGCACACTCTCCGAAGTGCAATCTGTAGAAGACCGACAAGCTGGCAACCTTGCGGCGATGAGCCAAGCTATGAAGCTTGGCATCCACCAGTTTTACGTCGCCAATGAGCCTCTTAGCTCTGCGTTCCACCGAGACAAGTGCGGCTAGTTGGTACTTGGCTGATCCATCCCAAAGGTGACTGCAATACTCCATGCAGGATCGGACTTGCGCTTTGTAAAGTGTTAAAAGCTGTCCAGGCGTAAAGTATCGCTTCACCCTATTTAGGATGCCCAGTTTCTTGGCCGCAGTTTGGGCCTTGTATTCGATGGCGCCGAAGTTGAGACCAGATGTCAACTCCATGCCTAGGAGCTCAAGTCGATCAGTTACAGGAACAGATGTACCCCGAAAAGTAGGAGTTTGGGCGAAACGACTCTTTTTAGCGGTAAAAAGACACGCCTGTGTTTTGGTGGCGTTAAAAGAGACCAGATTATCATCACCCCACTAGAAGACAAAGCTTAAGGTCAAATCTGTCCGCTCTACCATGGCCTCTCTCAAGGAGCGAACTTCAGCCCGCTGGTTTTTGCGCTGGACACGTATCTCTCTGAAACTATACTGTCATCCCAACAATTCCAGGCCGAAGCAGGTCATTAATGTGCAGCAGGAAAAGAATTGCAGAGAGAACAGACCCCTGAGGAACTCCGGCATCAATAGCCATAAGCTCAGAAGAGCAGCCGTCAACAACTACTCTAATCGAACGTTCACTAAGGAAACCTGATATCCAGCTACAAAAATCAGCTGGGATGCCATAAGCAGGAAGCTTGCTGAGCAGCTGCGTGCCAGACCCTGTCAAAGGCCTTCAAGATGTCAAGCGATACAGCCAGTGCTTCGCCGTGTTTCTTTATGGCTTCGCCACAGCAGTGCGTGACATACACAAGAAAAAAAGCTCTCATACAACAGACGTGATTTTTTTTTGCCGTTTTTATAGATAATGATACGGAACCCTTCATGCGCGAGTCCGACTCGCACTTGGCCGGTTTTTATATACTTTTACATATTATTATCATTATTATAAAGTAGGTTTTTGCTCTATTCTAAAATTATCGATATAGGTAACCATGAGCATTATCTGCCAAAAATGTTCCCACACCTGGGACACAGGCCTCTCGGTGAGAGGGAGTGGGCTGTAGTCCACCACGCGGGCCCAGTACGGGTTGGTAGATGTCACATGTCTTTGATATTTTTAGTTCTAGGACATGTGGCTCACAATGTATTCCTTCTCTGTTTTGAGACTGCTCTCAAAACAGCCGCGATGCCGCGGCTGAGACGGGAGAGGAGTGCTGGTATTGCGGTGCGCCGCTCTCCTTACATTCCGCGGCCCTGACGGGGTCACCACCGTCTGATAGCGGAGGCGGTGGGGCCGCAGGGAAGAAAGAGTGTTGTTATGGCGTTGGCCGCTCTCCTTAACCTCTGCGGCCGAAAAGTGGCAGGCGACGGGGCCACTAACTTGATCCGTCGCAGAGGGACAAAAGGTGCAAGACACGGGGTCGTGTGGCGCCCATGTGCTCGTTTGGTCCCTGCGGTGGTCACGGCATGCAATATGCTCTGGTGCAACGTGATGGAGGGTCTGGTGACGGACAGCCGCGGCGGGTTCGCGG
This sequence comes from Dicycla oo, assembly GCA_948252095.1. NCBI lineage: Eukaryota > Metazoa > Arthropoda > Insecta > Lepidoptera > Noctuidae > Dicycla > Dicycla oo. Next base: position 2,209,344 of record OX411733.1, read on the forward strand.
ATGAGTGCTAACGCGTGCCGGTATTCCCGCCACAAGCGGCAGAGGAGGACACCGTGGACTTTTAGTGAGTTGGAGTCCCACATAACTGCACTAGCTCCCTCTGGTAGTGCAGTATGCGTGAGCAGTTCTCCACGCAAAAAGAATGTTGGAACCTCTGACCTACAACTCGTAAGTCGCAGCCGTTACCACTGGGATACCACTGATATACAAGGTGTAACATAAATAACGCACAACCTCTTAAGGGGTCATTATGAACAACTTTTACTATGGGACCAAACCTGAAATCGTAAAAAAGAATTAGCTGTTCAGTACATTTATGTTCGCATAATTCGTCAAAATATACTGAACAGCTGATTTTTTTCCGTGTTTTCAGGTTTGGTCCCTTAATAAAAGTTGTTCATAATGATGAGGGCAATGACCCCTTACGAGGTTGAGCGTTATTTATGTTACACCTTGTATAACTAAAACAACCACGATATAACTATAATCATCGAAAACAGCAGATGGATTGGTGATATTAGTTTATTGAAAGACTCTGCTGTTCGTCTTTTTGACATAATCGCCCATTTAGTTGCCAATTACGATACCCAAGCTTCTTCTGGGTAAGCTCACTCCATCGTCGACTTTGTCTGTGTCACCTCTGACCTAGACTAGAGTCAAGAGCAAACCCATCTCAAATAAAAAAAAAATTAAAAAACCCAAAGGAAAAGATGAGGTGGCCTATGCCACTTACCTTCATGAGTTATTTGAACAGTCGTCGAAACTCTATACGTATATCTTGTAACCGAATTCATTTACTTTAGTCCTAGAACCTCTTGAAACATCTAGAGGTCATCTCTTCTCTGAATACCGAAGGCTGCCCTTAAATCTAGTTAAAATTTCCTCAGACAGTCTCTAACTTTATTTTTAAACTTGTCTAGCATTTTCAAGTTGCTTTCAGCTTTCCATTATGTATTTAAGTTTCTCAACTGGAGTGGAGAAGATTTTGACAGTTTTAAGTTTCTATTTTAGAATTGCTTTATTTCAATGCAATGCAATGCAAATTGACCTCAGTGCGTTAACGCAAAATAAAACTGATACGTGGTATCCGATATCAATTTTCCGTTTTATTCATTCTCATTTTCAAATTAATTATTTATTGTGAAAGGCCCAACGAAATACCTATTCAAAGAGATGGAATTATTTAAAACCTAAAATGCGAAATTGCTATCCGTAATATGCAAAAAAAAAATCGGGGGGGCTGTGTCAGGAATGCAGCCACAGTGGAGTACGTGTGCATGCCAGTGTGTAATATTCACTAGTGCTTGTACTCTGCAGTACAGACCCTGTTCCAGCCAGGACCCACCGGGCCTCTCACGGGCCCATAGATGACAGGCCGACAAAACCGGCTATCCGGGCTAGAACAAATCGGACGCGATACGCGCCAGCTAACCCTAACTTATACCTAAACTTACCTCTGCTTCGAGTCGATATCACTCCGTGACCACTCGCAAGTTTTGAATTAGTGTAGGTATGTGTATTATGAGTGTTTGTGAACCTTGCGATGGCCTCGCAGCAGGATCCAGGCTCTCCAAGACGACCCGTCTTCCTCAGCTCGCCGACCGACCACGCCTTGTTCACACCACTTCTCGTGCAACTTATAGTCCAAACACAAGGCCTCGGTGCTCCGTAGTAGCACACCCGATACGAGGCAAAACCGTACCGATTTCTAGTATCTAAATTCTCGGGCGCCCGCGCAATAACTCCCAAAAAAGTCTAACCTCAAAGCGCGCGCATACTCTCAACCCGGTTCCACAATTACGACTCATTTTTATGACGCGCACAGCGCCTACTACCGTCCCGCTCGTCCCGCATAGTGGCATCTCGCTTGCGCTGCCGACCGAACACGACAGCGGCCGAACCCACACGGCGCGGTAGTATCTGTACTAAAGGCTTGATTTCAAACAATCACCCCCCCCGGACCGACCCGTTGTCGGTCCGCTCAAACTCCCGGTAGTCGGGATAACGTTGAAACCGCCCGTCTAAGGATCGAGTCCCTCACCTGTACGTCTGCGATCCGTGGTGACCCAGCCTTGCCCGTAATCAGGTTAACAATGCGCCCCCGTCGCCAACACAACGGTGATAGGTTAGCATCCTTAACCAGTACGAGGTCTCCAACGCAGGGTGGGGTCGTCCTGTCCGTCCACTTAACGCGTTGCTGTAGAATATGCAAATACTCCAGCGACCATCGCTTCCAAAAATTTTGACTCATTTGCTGTAACATCTGATACCGTGACAACCGGTACAACTTTACATCTGTATACGGATATTCCGGCAAGGCGTTAAGTGGTTGGCCAATTAAAAAATGGCCTGGGGTAATGGCCTCAAGGTCATTCGGGTCAGCGCTCAACGGGCATAAAGGTCGCGAGTTTAAGACCGCCTCAATTTTGCAAAACACCGTAGACAACTCCTCAAAGGTGAGGATCGTTGAGCCGATGACCCGATACAGGTGAGTCTTGGAAGACTTAACTACTGCCTCGAAAATTCCACCCCAGTGGGGGCATCCAGGTGGACTAAAATACCACGAAATGCCCCGACTGGCGAGGCCCGTGACAATCTCTCGCTCATTTTGGCTCAAAAACAATAAAATTTCCTTTAAGCAACGGTCGGCGCCCTTGAAGTTGGTACCACAGTCCGACCGAATCAGTGACGGTATTCCCCTTCGAGAAACGAATCTATCCAACGCTGCCAGAAAGGCCTCCGTAGAGAGATCGGCTACCATTTCTAAATGAACTGCCTTGGTTGCCAGACACACGAAGACGCACAAATATGCTTTAACCGACTTTGCGTTTCGAAGGTGTGACGTCTTGACCATGAAAGGCCCCGCGAAATCTGTTCCTACGCCAGCAAATGGCCGAGCCTCCGTGACTCGTTCGGGCGGGAGATCTCCCATTTGTGGCTGCATTGTGGCTGCCTTGAGTCGGTAACAAGGCAAGCAACGAAACAACGCTCCGTATTACTCTCCGTGCCGATAAAATCCAGAATTCATGCTGCAAAATGCCCAGAAGGGTGTTACAGCCTGCGTGTGAATTCCTGGTGTGACGGTCCCGAACCAACAACTCCACCAAAGCTCCCTTCTTGGGGAGAATTAGAGGATGTCGCGCTGCATAGGGCAAGTCGGCATTCCGTAGTCGTCCTCCCACCCGGAGCATTCCGTGCTCATCGATGAACGGGTTGAGGCGGATAAGACCTTTTTTCAATCGACCTGCGCCAGACCTCAAGACCCTAATTTCGTCCTGGAACTCAATCCCCTGAACGACCTTCACCCAAAGTTAGAGAGCCCTTTGTTGTTCCTCAGGTCCCATTACAGGCGACACGTTTCGCTGCGCGACAGGGCTTCGACAATTATGACAGAAACGCATTATCCATCCCGTGACTCTAAGTAGCTTCCCCAGTGAGCTATATCGATCCAAAAGAGTGTGGTCTGCGGTAGCGGGCTCCACTGTAGTCATATTGAGCCTCAAGCCTTGGTCCGGGGGTAATGAATGCCGACCGCACTCATTAAATGGCCACTCCGCATGTGGCCGTTCCAACCATTGTGGCCCCCACCAAAGAGAATATTCAACCAAAGCAGGCGCCCGACAGCCGCGTGAGGCGCAGTCAGCCGGATTAAACTCGCCTGGAACGTGTCTCCAGACCAGAGGAGTCTCTGAATTATTTATTTGTGAGACTCGGTTGGCCACAAATACCTCGAGCGTGTGGACCGAAGTCTGCAGCCAGCACAACACGATTCGGCTGTCAGTCCATGCATAAACCGTCTCGTTCAGATCCACCGTACCACGCAAATTCTGCACCACATGGTTCAGGAGCCGCGTCAGGAGGGCTGCACCCGCCAATTCCATCTTCGGAATCGTCCAACGGGTCCGAACAGGCGCAACCTTGCTCTTGGCCAGGACCAAGCGTACAATTCCCACACCAGCGGTCTCACCTGTTCTCAGGTAGACTGCGACCGCGTACCTCTTCTCCGACGCATCACAAAACCCGTGCAGGGTGACCCTGACTCCTGCCTGCGGGAGCAGTTTGCGCGGGATCTCAATCTCCGAGATCTGTGGTAAGGCGGTGACGAATGCCGACCACTCCCGAGCCAGCTCCTCTGTGAGCTGATCATCCCAACCTAGTTGAGCCAACCAAAGCTTCTGAATGAAGCACTTTGCCATGAACGTGACCGGCGCGATCCAACCGGTTGGATCGAATGTTCGGGCGATGGTCGAAAGGACCGATCGCTTGGTCCAGGTCTTTGACAGCAACTCGGCCTCACAATTGTACGTGAAGACATCCTGACTCGGTCGATACTGGACCCCTAAAATTGCCAACGCATGAAGATTTTCCGAGTCTTCAAACAAATGCGGGTCTTGTTGGTACTCAGCTGGAAGTCCCGCCAGCACCTCTGGGCAGTTTGACAGCCACTTCCTGAGTTCATAGCCACCAGAGGCCATGAGCGCCACCAATTCATCCCTCAAGATGAGCGCCTGCTCAATACTATCTGAGCCCGTACAAATGTCATCTACATAGACGTCCCTATCAATGACAGCAGCCGCGCGGGGAAAGCGAAGCCGTTCCTGTTCAGCCAGTTCTCGTAGCGTACGCATGGCTACATACGGGCTGGGCTTTAATCCGTACGTGTTTGTGTTGAGCTCATACGTGACCATCGGTTCTTCTGGGCTCTCTCGCCACAATATCAGTTGGAACCGACGGTCGTCTGGATGGATCTCCGTTTGGCGAAACATCATCCTCACGTCCGTAACGAAGACAACCTGGTGTCTCCTGAAGTCCGTTAGAATGTCTGCAATGTCTCTGGTCAACTTAGGACCAGCATGGAGACATTGATTCAGGGACACTCCGCTAGATGTCTCCGCGCTCCCGTCGAACACGACCCTAATCTTGGAGTCAGGTGTCTTCAGGACTGCATGATGAGGTAAAACGTAGTGCTCCTCATGACGACAGTCGACCCTGGACACCGACATGTGGCCCAACGCCAGGTATTCGCGCATGAACTCCACATACTTCTGTCGGAAGTTGGAGTCCCGTTTCATGCGCCTTTCCATTGCCACTAACCGTTTCTCTGCCAGACTCCAAGAGCTCCCCAGCGGAGGTCGAGTTGATAGAAACGGCAACCGCGTCATAAATCTACCTGATGGGAGGCGCACCGTGTTACATTGATAAAATATCTCGCACTCCTCGTCAAGCGGGCTAGTCCTAGGAGCGGTGGGTGGCTCTTCCGTTGCCCAGAACCTTTGCAGGACGTCTGATAAAACGCTGCCATAATATATTGAGCTATAATCCGTTGCGTCCTGTAGTCCCCGTACTGGGCCCAATAACGCGTATCCTCCTGCGGTACGCATGGCCACAACCCCGTTTGGTTGTAGCTCCCGCTTGCCGCTTCGTAGCAGCTTCCCGAGGACGTCAGACCCAAGCAAAACGTCCACCCGTCCGGGGATCGCAAAGTGGGGATCGGCCAACTCCAACCCATTGGTCAACCCTTTTACCGCCGGCGGTAACCGTGTCTGAGGGAGGACCCCTACCACTTCGTCCAAAACAATCACCGTGGCATTCACCCGCGTGACCGATGCTGAGTCACCCATTTCAAACAGGAGTGTAGTCTGACCCCTGAGGTGAGGCACCCGATTGCCACCTATACCTACGGCGCCATCCCGTGATGGCTCTAAAGTAAGGCCCAGCTTGTCCACTAGACGGCTAGACACAATACAACCTTGTGCCCCTGAATCCAAAAGTGCTCTCACGTGCAACGGCTGTCCATCAGTACCCCAGACAGTAATCCTAGCTGTCGGTAATAATACTGTCACTGGCGGGGTGGGCACTACCGATGAACAGGCCACTGATTGCTAACAGGAGCCACCTCCCTCCTCTCCTGCCGGAGGGGGAGCAAGTCCCTGACCCGTGTACGGGTCCCAACCCGGGTAGTACACCCCTCGACCCATCGGAGACATGCGCGTCGGTCGGAAGTAGCCCACTGGCATCCTTCCAAACGGCGGTGGACGCGCCATCAACCGAGGGCGCTCTGCAAGGGGCGGGGAGAAGCGACTACTCGGGGGTAGCAGCGTGTTCCCCAGCGCGGTCGAGTAGGTCGCATAACCCGGCTCCGCATGTATTGCCTCCGGGCACCCGCGCGTGTCTCGGCGCCGATCCCCCCCCCGCGGAGGAGACGGCTGCATCGGGTTATGCTCCGGATTTCTCGTTGATCCACCTCCCCGAGGGGGAGACGACCGCTGATCCCTGGTTGCCCCACCCCCCCTACGGGGGGGTGACCGACCACCCGAAGCTGGCTTAGGAGAGGGGGGGTGACCTCCCGACGAGGCTCCGTGCACCTCCCCCCTCTCCGCCAGGCATAGGAGCTCATGATGGGCCCCCCCGCATATCCGACAGTTGGTGGTCTTGCTGCACTCACGCACAAAGTGGGTACCCAAGCAGCGGAAGCACAAGTAGCGCTGCTTGACCACTCCTCTGCGCCTATGCACCCGTTGCGCCTTAAAGTTCGCGCACGCGGTGAGACCGTGTCCCCCCTCCCGACAGAAGGGGCACACTTCCGATTGGAGGGCGTTGTATTTCTGCCCCCCCCGCCGGGGCTCAACCGGCTTGGGCCCGCTAGTACGTCGGGTTGACGGGGGAGGGTGCGACGTGGTTGCCCCTTGGCAATCCGCCCGCCTGCACTCGCCTTCTAAAAACACCCTCAAATTATCATAGCTCGGGAGGTGGTCCGTTGACTCGCCACCATGTGACTGTTCAAACCGCGCCACTACGTCGCTCGGCAATTTCCGTAGAACCCTATTAACAACGATATACTTATTGTCCCCTAACGACAACTTAAGTCGATCTAACGTGTTAACCGCTACCGTGACCGGATTAAGGATTTTCGACCTTATTTCGTACACGTTAGAAACCTTCGAGATTCCAAAGATTTTATCAATGAGCCCATCAATAATCAATCGCCGATTATCGTATCGGTCGATTAATAGGCCCCATGCCGTTTCATAGCTAGCGTCCGTAATTTCCAAATGGGTCAAAATGTCGTGAGGCTCACCGGACAGCCTACCCATTAACTGTGCCATTTTATACGTGGGCGAGAGGTCCGTACGCGAATGCACGACACTATTAAAAATATCGCGAAATCTCGGCCAATCGGCATACACGCCGCTAAATTCTGGTACGTTAACTGGCGGCAAAGGCGCCATAATACCTACGCCCGCCGGCCTACCTATTTCACGAATATCGCCTTTTCGCGACCGCTCAATGTTGGCTGCTGCCTGAATAATGCTCATCGACATTTCACCACACTGGTCCACATTACCCCGTACTACCGCCTGAACATCCTTTTCTACCGACGTCGGGTCCTCGTCTTCAAGACGGGCTAAGTATTCGGCGTGATATTTTAAAACGGCGTCATATCTTTCGTCTACTTGCCGAGCGCGCGTCAACAACGCGTCTTCGCGGTCTGAACGACCAACCAACGTAACCGCTGTCGAAAACCATCTTAACTCAGATTCAATTCTGGCCGCGATAGTCTTAATTACCGACGGAGCCATTGTACCAACTTCAATACACGCAATTATGCAACAATACAAATAACTTATGGTATACGATACTAAACAATAATAATTTATTTGTTGAGTGAATAAATTTACGACGCAACTCTGCTACACCTACAATGCAATAATGGATGTATGTTTCTGCGTAACCAAACGTAAATAACAAATTATCCACTCAACCAATATTCCCAGTCTATAAGTATTATTATCTTAGTGCAAAACTTAACTTGTAATGTACAATGGAATGTGAGTCAATATCGGTCTACCTTCAATTGAAATTATGAACACAAATTTTATCAAAGTAAATTAGTTGGTACCCAATGTACCTACTAATTTTACAAAGTGGGTAAAAACCACGCTCTGCTACCAGAAATATGTTCCAGCCAGGACCCACCGGGCCTCTCACGGGCCCATAGATGACAGGCCGACAAAACCGGCTATCCGGGCTAGAACAAATCGGACGCGATACGCGCCAGCTAACCCTAACTTATACCTAAACTTACCTCTGCTTCGAGTCGATATCACTCCGTGACCACTCGCAAGTTTTGAATTAGTGTAGGTATGTGTATTATGAGTGTTTGTGAACCTTGCGATGGCGTCGCAGCAGGATCCAGGCTCTCCAAGACGACCCGTCTTCCTCAGCTCGCCGACCGACCACGCCTTGTTCACACCACTTCTCGTGCAACTTATAGTCCAAACACAAGGCCTCGGTGCTCCGTAGTAGCACACCCGATACGAGGCAAAACCGTACCGATTTCTAGTATCTAAATTCTCGGGCGCCCGCGCAATAACTCCCAAAAAAGTCTAACCTCAAAGCGCGCGCATACTCTCAACCCGGTTCCACAATTACGACTCATTTTTATGACGCGCACAGCGCCTACTACCGTCCCGCTCGTCCCGCATAGTGGCATCTCGCTTGCGCTGCCGACCGAACACGACAGCGGCCGAACCCACACGGCGCGGTAGTATCTGTACTAAAGGCTTGATTTCAAACAGACCCTGATACAGATAATCAAACAAATACATATACACAAGTAACATTTATTTACATATTTTATTCAAACATAAGCTTACGTTAAAGTTTAGTCAAATACAGGAAGGCTTCTTAATTTTGTTATTGTTTCGATTATTTATAAAAAAAGCATTTTAAAATATTAAAAATAGCGGTCGCCTGTGTTGGGAACAGGCTCCAAGCTACCGGTGGTTAAGGCTCCAGAGACAGGAATCTACTGACGATGCGAGCCGTATCAAGAGTACTGCCTTCTGAATCAGGCCCTTGATTCATCCGCCTATCGAGAGCCTCGAGAGATGTTGGTCGAGGCTTTCGGCCATCAGGCTATTACGACACTTACGACAATCGGCACAATGACAGCCGAGCTCACATTCCACATGTCAACAACCTCGTGTGCTAAGTAATCAGGCGCACGCGCTGCTCTAACTGTGGCCTTGTACTGTTACTGTCGCGTATAGCCTGGCTTCTTCTGGAGGATGTCGATGAGTTGGTTTCATTCTCTGCCACCATTACTTATGCCGCTTGAACCCGCTGCTCTCGCATGGCTATGGTTCCTGAGCTTGGCTCAATCTAACGCGTTCCCTGTGGAGACGAACACGTTCCGCCGAGTTCAAACAGGGTCGTCGAAGGAATTATCACAAAGCCAACGACCATACAGCCCAAAGCAAACTGTAGGTCGATCGAAAATGGCCAACCCGCACCGTAATTGCGTAACACACCAAGGTCAGTTGGGGCAAGTGGAAATCTCTCTCTCCGAGCCAGCAATGGTTGGAGTATTTTTGTAAGTCCTAACATGCCATTCAATCTTTTTAAATGAGAATAATATTTAGGGCCTATATAAATAAAAAAAAATGTGTGTCAGCTCCGACGCACGACTAGAGTTTACTCCTTATGTACGATTGTCTTTGAATATAATGAATAGATGACTGCTACAATGAATACTGGCCGAAAATAAAACACAAAAACGTGACAACGCTACACTTGAATTTCACTCCTCATATTTTTTCCGTACCGGGGGCCTTATATGAAAATCGATTCTGAACTCCAAAAAAAAACATTCTGAACTTTTCTGTTCGGCGTCTTCACTGTGTCTGTAGCTGCTAGGTAGTGGCTGATGGTGAGACATTAAAGAAAATACGAAACTTGTTGGTAAAATAGACCACTAGGACGGAATGCGCGGGCGCGCGTTTTTTACGCATGTACGTAATGTTCACGTGATTTTTGGACACTGATCGTTGATCTATTGCAATGGCGGCCGCAGCGGTAGGCGGGGTGAGGGCTTCGCGCTTCAACCAATGAGAGCGCCTGTATACAGTCCGTTCTTGTTGGTCTTCGATTTATTTTAAAAATATTTAACACAGACGTAATAAGAAACATACTTAATTTTAGAAGTATACATGGGTACTTAAATACTAAAAGTTAAAAACTACTACAGTTTAAAAAGACGGGCGGACCGCGACACCATCGGCAACAGTGTCTTTTCTTCAGAATATCAAAGAACTATTTTACAAGGATGTTCTTTTAATGTTTGAAGTGAAAACTCCTTTAGGCGCGTTGAGCGATTTTTGGTAGGCGGAAATATTACGGGTTCCGCACCGCGTCACCACGTCACCGTACATGCTTTGCATAGTTTTACGTTTAAGTTTTCACTTCTGTCGGCAGTTCCCCTGACTGCCAATTTAAAAAAATTAAATATATCAAATACCTACAAAGCTGACTGTACTAAACCCACTAGTTACTATTGATGTTATTCGCTAAAAATAATACAAAACAACCGTACACTACAGCTGTAATGTTACTCTACGGTTTTAACGGTACCAACGTTGTTGCTTAGCAAATCTTTTCTCCGTCATACGCACCAGCACATCAGTGTGCAAAGCTCAGCGTCATCTCTGTACGCGCGCCAGTTGCACAGCTCCTCAGACTCTCCTCCAGGAGGTGTCGTCGTCACGCGGGTGTTACCATTGTGTGATAGGTAGAGGCAAACTTTGCGCCCTCACGCCCCTAGTCGGCGCAGGAGACGCCCTGGGCATCGGGAATCGAGAGCCAATTCCCGGCCACCGTAGGCGCGGGCTTGCAGGACGGCGAGCAATGGTTAGCTCGCCGTCCGATAACGACCAGGCACGGGTCGATGCCGCGTTGTGTTCCACGCCTCAAAGAGATGTCAGCACTAGCTGATCACCTGAACACTGCTAGGGCCGATGCCTGCCAGGGTTGCGGGTTGTTTGAAAGAGTTACCGTGGCCCTGGCACAGGTAACTGAAGGAACACAGGTGGGTTTTAGTTAGTAAAAGTCTGACATGCCCTCCTTCTCCACCCAGAGCGGGAAAAGTTATTCAATGATTTCCCACCCAAAAAAAAAAAAAAGAAAGGGGGTGTTGTCGTACGCGCTACACTGTTGCTACCCTGGTGCTTTGGCCTTAATGCTTTGAAGGCAGCAGTGAGACACAATGGAAGTTTTATTGTTATTATGCTATAACCGTATCCTTCAAAGCGTTTAAGGGTTATGCGCTAAGGTGGCCCATAGGTTTTTTCAATTTGCAGGTCTGTGTCAGGTTGAATGTCGATCGTAACAAATACGTATTTACAAAATTACAATCATTAGAATCACTGAGAGATTCGTATCTCTAAGTTATAATTGGCTTCAAATGTCATGATTTCATGAAATAGTCATACGCACCGGTTCAGGACTCTGCCCCGAATGCTGCGGCACGCCCCGGCACGTCAGCGCGCACGGCTCCGCGTCATCTCTGTGCGCGCGCCAGTGGAACAGCTCTCCCCCATAAGGAGTGTCGTCGTGCGCGCTACACTGTTGTTCGCGCCAAATGTCGTCTTCTAGCAGGGATATATTTCCGCGGCATGGCTGTGGAAGAAGGTTCTTATTTAGTCAAAAATATATGGGTACAGTCGGTATGAAAGCGTTGATCATTCCTAAAACCTATGATACGAGTGGCGTTGTCATCAAAATACACAAAGTCCATGGAGTTTCTTGCCCGTTCTTCTCCATAGAAGTCTTCTCATACTACCACACGTAGGTACGTGTAAGCGTACGCGTACGCGTAGGTACGCGTACGCGTACGCTGCGCCGTTAGCCTGGGTTCGCGTTACATTGCGCGCAATAAAAAATAACTGTTTTTTATATCTAACAATAAAAGTCGTTTCCCAGTAATAATTTTTGCGCAAAGCTACTTAGTAAAGTATGCATAGTTGACGGATTTAAAGTAATGGTTAATATCTCAGTAAATGAAACTGAAATTTAATTCCAGGGACATGATCTGACCAAGATTATGTCTGGACTTTAAAAGAGATTCTGACCCCTGAGTTTGTTTCACCATTTCTTCTAAGCGGTAGTCGTTAGTAGTTAGGAAATATTGACTTCATCTAGCTTTTTTAATATGACGTGTAAAAGGAGCTGGTGGCTAAGTAATAACAGCCGCACGGGTCGATCCATCAGGTTAAGCTACGCTTGCCGAGGTTGGTCTGTGGATGGGTGACCATCTTTCATACCGAGACTCCTCCGTGCCTCGGAAAGCACGTTAAGCCGTTGGTCCCGGCTGTCATTTGTGGATCTTTGACAGTCGTTACGGGTCGTCAGAAGCCCGAAAGTCTGACAACCAGTCTTACCAAGGGGTATCGTATTACCCAGTAACTGGGTTGTGGAGGTCAGATAGGCAGTCGCTCCATGTAAAATACTGGTATTCAGCTGCATCCGGTTAGGCTGGAAGCCGACACCAACATAGTTGGGAAAAGGCTAGGCAGATTGATTGTGTAAAAGTGAGTCCGATATCCTATTTAAAGAATAAACAATTTTTTTATTAGAATAATCAATCAATCAATCAAATAATTTATTTGCTATAAATATGGTACAAAAGTTGTTATAGTAGTTACAGACCAAGACATATTTCACCTAAGTTACAGGTATTCAAATATGGAAGAATATAAAGATAATAATAATAAAGATACGAATTAATGAACATTGGTTAAAATATACCTAATTGAAGTTTACATTATTAATTATATTACAATGACAAAATAGATTAAAATTAAACATGAAATAAAATTATGCATCCTTAAAGAAATTGTAGTAACATGAACTTTTCTCCAAAAAATCTTTTACTGAGTAAAAGCTTTCCTCAATCAACCAGTCCCGTAAAACACGACAGAACTTGTTATATGGTAATTCAGAAATATACTTGGGTAGGGAGTTGTAGATAAGTGGAGCTATATACGCACAGTTACGTCTAAACCGTTCTAATTTAGGGACCAGCATTTTGAGGGGTAATCGCGTTACCAACCGCTTATTTTTATTATCATTACCCTCGAAAAGGAAAGGATGAGCGTCAATTAAATTTAATTTCTTAAATGAAGTTCAATTGATAAATAATAGTTTTTACTCCAGCCAGAAGCAACGGTTCATAATTATAGTGTTTATATGTCAAGAAGCGACATGCGCTATACTTGTGGTTACCAAGTATACAAATAGGTTGTGAATGTGTGCGTTAGCGCAGGAGTAGCGTTGAAATTCCAAAAAAACAAATTGTGGCATTTTTCGATTTTTTTTCACGAAAAAACTAATTTCGACCTCTTTACAAACACTCGCACCCTCCCTCCCCCCTCCCCCTATACTAAGTACGTATTTGAAAAAAAAAACAACGTATTTCGTTGTCCCCATTTCTTTCATATTTTCGGATTTTTTCGGTTTTATTGGAAAAAAAAAACACGAAATATTATGTACTGGCCAATTTTCTTGAAACTTTCGAATAAAACATTGAAAAAAACAACGGTACCTACTCGAAAGAAACGGAAATTTTCCCTGTTTTTTTCAACGCCACGCTGGAGCTCTCGATACCGTCCGAGACAACGGTGAAGTCGGCGTGTGTGTGTGTGTTATGTGGTGACGCTATTCGTCTTCACGCACACATTCACAGCATATTTGTACACTTGGTTAACACAAGTAAAACGCGTGTTCTTCGTAAGATAAAAATACCATTGTGAAGGAGTAGTCCACCTACATCCAACTGCGTGAAGCGGTACAGGAATCCTTGGGATTTAATTCCAGGCAAGTAGGTCATAATCTAACCACACCACAGCCGTTTTAGAGGCCACACGCCACAAAGTAATTTTACTACAAGCTCTAATTATTCTAGCTCTTGTAGCAATAATTATAGTTCCGATTAAAAACATAATTATAATGAAGTTCTAACAATACACATGTGCCTAAGACCATATATAATAATTGTATAATGTATCTGTACATTTGATACGGCGGTATTTTTTGATCAAAATGAATTTGAACACATATTGTTACAAATGATATATTTTTAAATTACTACACACATTATTCGAATTTCATTCGGCTCGTGCCGATCGGCTAACTCTATTTGGCATCTACCCCCCTGAATTATGTTCGGCCCTGCTCGGCATAATTGTGCTAAGCCACAGCATAGGTACTAATATACTTATATGCAAAACATAGGTACATCGAATATACATGTCAGAGCGTCAGGAGCGTCGAAACGTCAAGTAGAGTATTTGGGTGAGGTCAATATAGGAAGTGGCAACACTGGGTTGAAGTGACAACACTGGGTTGACGGCTGTCAATTTTCGGTTGACATTTGATGTTTTTGAAGTGTGTGAAAGTGAAGGTTAGACGTCAGCGTTGACGGAACGGACTTTTCAAATCAAGTCAAATAAAATCTTTTTATTATGATAGGTTATACAGACAGATGTTAGGTAAATTACGATATACAGATAAATCGACGCGCTTGCGAGCGACTGCCTTTGCCATTCTGTATTGAACTCACCGCGTTTCCATATTGTAATCTGATTGCATCTATCTAATCAAGTGATATTTTTGTAATCAGTTAACTTTAGTGCATTAATAGACGGGTTTTTTGACTGTTGCCTTTCGGTTACCCAACTTGTCCGACCATTTTGATAACGAAGAAATTGAAATGCCTTCGATATACATAGGCAGTTATTACTATGTTCGATTTTGCCACCCGGTTATCCCAAATCATATAAACCCAAACAAATGTAGCATCCTCAATGATCAATGATGATGATGATGTGATTGATGAAGCGAATGATGACCTTACGTCACTGAGTATTCCTAACACATGATTAACTATAACAAAGGTTGAACGTATCAGATTGTTGAAAAGTTGTCATTACAGTGGAATTAGGTTCCTGAAAGAAAACCGCTTCGTTTGCTATCGTAGAAGAAAATCTAGAACACGTACACTATCGGACTTCAAGGCGGGGCGCCGCGACTTAGAGCTGGGGTCATGTTCGGATATTTGCGGATATCTTCGGATATATATGTGTATATATGTCGGAGGAAGTGAATGGAGAGTTGATGGTTAGTTGCGTACGATTAATAAATTATAAGATTCATTGGTGATAACTTGTTACCTATGTCTTAATTTAATTTGATTTGATTTATTACATTTTAATATTGTGTAAAACCTAACAAATTTATTAAAAGTCATTGCATTGTAAAACGTCCAATCATAGCAGAGGATAGACCTAGAGTGGGGTCGAGACGCCATCTTACCGTTCGCCGGGTGGAGCAATGGCTCATTCTTGTAACGGTGGTTGATCGAGGTGGATCATAAGTGGTGAAGTGAGATCGCGAACCTGCTGCTCCTTTATAGTTAAAATTGCCTAGTGATTTAAATTGTAGAGCCTTAATAAAATAGTGTTTTGTGCTCGCATATCCCATTGACGTCCACTAGACCCGACGTGAACACTAAAGACGATGTCGTAGAGAATGTTGCTTCCCCGACATATATATTTTTTTATTGGAATAGTTTTTTTATTTTGGTCATAGTATTTAAAAAGCACGCAAGTCTTTCGTGAAGATTTGTATCGTAGGTATTAAACTTTTTAAATACTCAGTGTATACAGCGTCATAGACAGTTTTTTGGCACCGACTTCCGAAATTAAAGTTATTTCATAATTTTGAGTTAATTTCTTTTTGAAGTCGATTTCTTGTTTTAAATTATTTTTTTATTTAACCGTTTTTAGTTTTTAGTCAAAACTGGCATATTTGTTTGTAATAAGTAGTTAATAGTTTTGTTATAAACATTGCACTAGAATTTGACCAACGTTTTGAGATGTTTTTCCTTTGACACCACACCCGTAGCTCGTACCAATAAGCCAGGTCGTTACACTTACACGTATTAGTTCATTATCTTGAAAACTACTGAAACGTTTCTGATCAAACTTGCACTGTTACCTAAGTTGAAGTAAATGTAAGCCAATAAAAATAAAATGGTAACGATCTGATTAATAGCTTTGGAGAAATGTGAGAACAAATATACATACATACATTTATAAAATTTTGTATATTTGTTTGGAAGTCCTAAAAGATTATCATATGTGAATATATTGCAGTTCCAATAATTTTACATACATACGTGTCGAATTGATAACCTCCTTTTTTTGAAGTTGGTTAAAAATATTTTGTACAGTACCAACAAATTGATATCTTTTGAAGTGGTATTTATGTCCAACATTTTGTTTCAATATAAAAAATCATATATGAAAATTAAAATTGGAATCCCTCTCAATCTATTGAAAGAATTTGAATATACAATTTGATATGCACAAAGTAAGGTTTTCTCATTTCGGAATAATTTCGATAAAATACGCTTGAAATTATGTGGCCAGCGGGTGGTGCGGCTGTCAAACGTGACACCTTAATTCGTTTTCTAGGTTAGAATAAGTTTTAAATAAGGTTTTTGTCAATAATACCTTTTTGTAACTGTTCGAAGTTGCATATATAACATAACATCATGCCTGTAATCCCTGCAGGGTTAGGCAGAGGTGTACTTATAGTACACAAGTTGCACAGAGTACTTATTGTTAGATAAATCATTTATGTCCCAGTATAATAATTATACCAGCCTATTATTGTCTCACTGCAGGGAAAAGGCTCTGACAGCTTCTGCTTGTGACTTCGTTCACGTGAAGTTTTTCATTTTAACATATAATATTGCCTATGACAACACTCAGCGATAATGTAGCTTCCCATTTGTGAAAAAAATTTCCGAAAGTTCCGAAGATTATCCCCTCATACAAACTCGCTTCTATCTCTAATATAATATTAGTATAGATTTTTCGTAGAATATACTCTTACATAACCTCAGAACAGGCTCTTCATTTATTGCACGCAAGCTGTTAATGTATACAATCATAGATTAAAGCTTAAGTGTTCATTATTTGACCTCAGTCTGCCAATATATGCGATAAGTTTTATATTTATTTTTAAAAGCCGATGCGTGAAATTTTGGCACTTATCATATTTCTGAGTAATGCAATGTATCGAGTCATTAGCTTACTCCAAAAGGAAAACAAATGCGTTTAATAAAGTACTATCGATACTGGCTATTTAAGTTTCAATAACTTGTATTAAATTTTAATTAATTTGCATGTTTTCGATTACTTTCACTTACGGATTTAATCGACATTCAAATTGGGATAAAATAAATATTGACTGTCCATTAATGTGTGTCCAATACTGTGAAAAGTAAATATCAAATGACCTGGTTATTAAACCTTCTTTAAATAAAAAATAACAAAGCAACATACATTTTTTTCGGATATTGAGATATATCTGCCATTTCGGTTACATCCCTATGATGAAGCGATGTAGCCAGCTCTTACGAAACATCAAAGGTAATGCCTTTTTATTAGAAAATATACCTACATCTTAGGATTTAATTAATGTAACTACATAATTATTGAGTTAGTACTCGTAGTAACCAATAAGATTTAGACAGATGTCATTCGTGTGACTTTGACAGTCGTTACGGGCCGTCAGAAGCCCGAAAGTCTGACAACCAGCTTTACCGATTAGTAACTGGGTTGTGGAGGTCAGATAGGCAGTCGCTCCATGTAAAATACTGGTATTCAGCTGCATCCGGTTATACTGGAAGCTGACCCCAACATGGTTGGGAAAAGGCAGGCAGATAATGAATAAGATTGCTGTCTTTGGTTTTGTTTTGTTATTAGTAATTAACGTTGTTTATATTACTTCGATGGTCCTAGTTTATCATTTGTGACTTCGAGTTTCAGCTTCATATACAATCTTCATATATGTAAGTGGGCACATCCTTTATTACTGGAGGCCTTTATTTAGGTATAAAGTTCTGCTTAAGTTTTTAGTTTTGTATTTTTATTTCTGCTTGAGTATAGTTTTCGATTATTATTTTTGTTTTTTTTTTTTTTTTTGGTATATTGGTGTGTGCTAGCTTACGTATAGCAAATAATTTAATTTAATGTTTTGTGTTGCGTAATGTACCTAAATTATTATGCGCAGTGTTGTATACATTCATTTTTTTTTAACTGTAAAGACAGCTGTGCTGCTGGGGAGTTTGTTGCGCCACTTCTTCTCCCCAGCTAAAGCACTAGGAAGTGGTGAAGGGCGGGCGTTTTGGGGGACTGTCTTATGTAATTTTGACGTTCAAAAAGTGCTGATTCTCAGCCTAGTTTGAATAAATGACTTTTTATTTTGATTGTCACTGATTTAAAGCGGCAGTTGTTTATTGTAGTTTTGGTAAGTTAAAAATTACAAAATGCATGTTTACTAACAAGTTTGGCAGTAAAAACTGAGCAGAGTAGTATATATAAAAATAAGTCATAACAAATATTTAAATGGGTATTTAAATAAGGGTAAAGCTCTGAAAAAAAAATGAGCTAACTTAAAATATGAAATTTACTGCTTTTTATACTAATTTTCCGCCAACTTATATGCGAATACAAATAAAGAAACGACTGAATAAAAAACTGAAAATTCCGAAAAATCAATGCAGCATTTGCTGACGTAATATTTTTCCTCCAGCTTAAATTGCATTTTCCGTTTTCAGTAGTAACATAACCTCAAAACACTCAACGTGGCACAGTCGAGGGAGGTCTGGTCGACGGAGCCCCGCTTGGCGGAGCTCCTACTTCTGAGTGGTTTATAAAACATAACCTAAGCTGTCCGAGTCGGGGTGCCCCAAGTACAGAGCTCGCTTTGCTCGCTGTTGCATCCAAATTCTCCTAGTAGCAGTAGTAACATTGCTTACTCGTATTGTACACACATACAATCAGTGGGGCTACTGTGGGGATTCGGAGCAGTCGGACCGAGAGGGCCGACCGGTAGGTAGTTATTGTCATTATAATTGAGAGTTAAAAAAGTTATTCTATAACAAATAGTAGAAATTAAGCTGGTTTCTATACACATAGAGGTTAAAAAACGATTATTATAGCAGAACATATGTTTTCGGAAATATAGTATTTCATTTTAATACAGCTTTGTTAGTATTACGAGTATGGTCGACCACAGATCTTTGGAAGTTAATTTGTTTTTCGGAAGCTTTATTATTTCACATTAAATAAACAGACAGACCAGATTGACAGGCCATCTGGCGTGGTTGGTTACACCGCCGCATAGGCGGTGTAACCGCCTATCACGCCGCAGGTCGTGGGTTCGATTCCCATCCAGGACAAACATTTGTGTGCATGAACATGTCTGTTTGTCCTGAGTCTAGGTGTAATTATCTATATAAGTATGTATTTACAAAAAAAAAAGTAGTATATCAGTTATCTGGTTTCCATAGTAGTCTGGTTTCCAGGATATTATTATTAATTAAGCAGTAAAATGACTGAACGGCCAGTTACGTGTGGGTAGTTAACAAATCGGAATTAGTCGATAAGAAATTTAACTTGGAAGTACTGCTCGCTAGCCGCTGCCGCAACACCGCTCGGTTCGCTCGCTCGGTTCGCGCGCGGTTGGTCATAGTTCTAATTTAACCCATTTGGTCGGGGTGCCCTGGCTTAGTTACAGCGGCTAATTTGGCTTGCGCGTGATTGATCACAGTTCTAACCTAACCTAAGAACTGCCGTACTGCTAGTATTTGTCTAACTGCCCATTCCAATATTTTTACTGGCCGTTCATTGATTACATAAATTACTTGAGTATTTTTGTACTGAAATTGTAGGATGAAATACCCGATCAATTTTCTTTTGACGTGAAAACGTCTTTTCGCTCGGTGTACTGGTGGTAGGTTCAATATTTCTGACCGACAAAATCATGTAAGATTTCAACCGCTAATAATTACGAGACTTTAAATGCTAGAGTAATATTTGAGTATTTAAAAGATAGGCCATATTTGTAACAATTTGAAGGCCGGATATAATTGGTCTATGACGTCACACTACGAGAACACGCGCATGCACGCGACTCTCTACTCACCTTATGTCGAAATATCAATTCGTATAGCGCAAAAACATGTTTAGGTAGATCAATTATTCTGAAGTTTTTATCAAGGTTTGACAAAGCACTACCAGGACCTAAAGAGAAACAATGGAAGTATTGACCAACATAGGGTAAAAAAAAAAATATGAAGTTGACAATAGCTAAATATTAACAGATGTCGTCTCATATCGGCCGTAAATCTGCTCGGAAAGAAAAAATATTATAATCGATGAAAGCTTACTTTATAAGGAATGCAATGAGTCTACTAAGTCTAGTGTCGAGCAAATACAATGGCTACGACAGTATCGGAAACCGTAGTAAAATTTCAATAATTATGTTTTCACGAAAACAGATGGCGCGGATTCGAACAGCGCCTACTAAACCTTTTTTTATTACTGTTCATATTTTACTGTCACACTGATTGAACCGCCGAAAAATTAAATGACTGCCCGTTAATTTTTTCAACTGATCATAATAACCTCCCTAATGTTTAAAGAACAGTCGTAAAAATTAGTACTCAATCAGATTTGTTATTGATTAAATTTTTAAGGATAATATTGAAATCATGATGATCATCATCATCATTGCAGCCGCAAGACGTCCACAGCTGAATATAGGCCTCCTTCAGGCACCGCCACTTCGACCGGTTCTGTGTTTCCCGCATCCAGCGGATTCCTGTGCACTTCACAAGGTCATCAGCCCACCTTGTGGGAGGCCTTCCAACGTTACGTCTTCCAGTACGCGGTCGCCACTCTAGAACCTTTCGGCTCCATCGGCCATCTGTTCTGCGAGTAATGTGGCCTGCCCAATGATACTTGAGTTTGGCAATCTTCGGGCTATGTCGGTTACCTTGGTTCTCCTGCGGATCTCTTCATTTTTGATTCGATCACGTAGGGAAACTCCAAGCATAGCCCTCTCCATTGCGGTTTGGGTGACTTTTAGCCTTCTAATAAGGCCCATTGCGAGCGACCACGTTTCAGTGCCGTGGGTCATCACTGGCAACACGCTCTGGTCAATGACTTTCGTCTTGAGACACTGCGGTATGTGAGACGCGAAGATATTCCGTAGCTTCCCGAACACTGCCCAGTCGAGTCGGATTTGACGATGACCTCTTTCTCGAAGTTGGACCCTAACTGGACAGTTTGTCCTTGGTAAACATACTCGTCCACAACATCGAGTGTAGCGCTTCCTAGTTTTTAGCTGTTTTTTTTTTTTTTTCGCGATTTCAAAGTTGTTTTCATAGTAAAGGTTATTTAGTTCGATGGTCTGATTACGCGAATAGATAGAATAATAATATAATAATAATAATAATAATATTCCACAACTATCACACAACGCCGTCTAGCCTCAAGCTAAGCAGGAATAAGAAATGAGTATGTAAGAGGAAGTCTGAAAGTGACACCGGTGACTGAAAAGTTGTGTGGAAATCGGTTGTCATGGTATGGGCATGTGATGCGGAGGAATGAGGAAAATGTCGTCAGGAAAGTGTTGAGTATGAACGTGGATGGCTATACGAGTAAGGGAAGACCAAAGAAACGATGGATGGACTGTGTGAAAGATGATATGGCCAGAAAGGGTTTGACTACCGAGATGATGACTAATAGAGAAGTATGGAAGAAAAAGACATGTTGCGCCGACCCCAAATAAACTGGGACAAGGGCAGGAGAATGATGATGGTCTAAAGCACTCCCTTAATGTTTGTAAAGCAAATTTTTTAACACTTTACATAAATACGTAAGGTGGCAGACCTACCATACGCCGATTACCTAATTCACATGTATTACTGTGTGTGTACTGTAATTGTGTCTTATATTTTTTTTGGTATTTATATATTTATTATCTATGTGTATCTTATCTATGTGTGTATTTTTTATTATTGTATGTGGATTTATGTCTAGAAAAAAAGATTTAATTTCATTTCATTTCAATACGACAATAAATGAAAACACTGGCTAAACTACTATATGAAATAAATCCTAAAAAAAAAAAGTGTTTTTTTTAACTAACTAAAAATAGTAGTAATAGGGCGACTATGGATTTTGCCAATCTTTGACCAGCTATAGTGACTTAAATATTGCATTGTAACTTTTACCCGTGGCTTCGCCCGCATGGATGTCGGAATATAACTTACGGGAAATTACTACAGGGATTAAAAGTACCCTATTTGTTAATCCAGGTGAACAATGTATTAATTCCGTAATACCTTGTTTTCATATACCTAAGTAACTCTAGTGGTTTACGCGGCGCACGCCAGTAAAGTTCCCAGTCGAAATGATTTTTTTCCGACATCTTCAACAATCATCGTCATATTTCGGAAAATTTACACAAAACCTTAACAAATTATACACTTAAACCTTCCTCATGAATCACTCCATCCATTGGTGAAAACCGTATGAAAATCTGTTTGGTAGTTTTTCAATTTATCGCGTTCTAACTGACAGACAGACGCAGCGGGGGGACTTTGTTTAGTTAAAATTATGCCGGTCACGCTCTAATAACTTTTGACCGAGTGGACCCATTTTAATAAAATAAAGACTAAATGTTACCTCAAGATAACAACTATGATTACATTTCCAACCCCTTAAATCTCTTAAAAAGTGGTACCCACACAAACAATTTAATGTTATTTGTGAGTTTTAAAAACATCCCTTATTTTACCCTCTTAGGGGATGATTTTTCAAAGACAATGATCCACATAATTCTTTAATTTCCTACCAAAAGCATAAATTTGAAGTTTCATATCCCTAACTTAAAAAATGCTGGGTTTCCCATACAAACTTTCATCCCCTATAACGCTCCCTCCATTTAGGATTATTTTTAAGAAAAAATGTAGCCTATGTTCCCGGGATGCCATCGCCTTGCCAAATTTTTATCGAAATCCGTTCAGCAGTTTAGGCGTGAAAAGGTAACATACAGACAGTCACAAAGACACAGTTACTTTCGAATTTTTTATATTAGTATGGATTTATTTGGTACCTATAGAATTTTTATTTATTTAACCGTTTATATACACACAAATGAACAGTCATGAATAAAGGAATTAAAATTTACGTACAAAGGTGATGCTTACTTCTAAAGAAATCTCTTCCAGCATACCTGCGATAGGACAGAGGATAAAAAGAGATGTAGACACCGTGTGTAAGAATAAAAGAGAAAATAAAAATACATAAAATCTAAAAAAAACAATTCACTAAGCAAATAAAACATATAATAAATACTTAAATACTTATAGAATAAATAACTATGACGAAATGGAAAGATAGTGTTCTTTCACTCTTCTTTTAAATACTGCAACAGTTTGGCAGTCCCTAATGTCAGGTGGAAGTGAATTCCACAACCGAACCGCGTGCACAGTGAAGGAGTAGAAGTAGAAGTCAGTGGAATGGGAAGGAAATTTTTTTGTTTCTAAAATGTGACCTGCAAAGCACATCAGAAGGACGGGCATAAGAAAAGCGTTCCCGCAAATAGGAAGGTGTTTTAGGGTTGTGAAGGATGTTAAATAGCAGACACAATATGCGAGAGTTCCTGCGAAGTCGAATAGGGAGCCACTTGAGTGTCTTGCGAAAGTTAGAAACGTGATCGTACTTGTTAAGGTTAAAAACAAAACGAATACAGATATTTTGTGAACGCTCAAGTTTATTCAAAAGCTCCTCGGTGGCATCCAAATAACAGGCATCTGCGTAGTCAATAATTTTTGTACTGGGAACGTCATTCGATGCAAAGTTTATTTATTACCGGATTGCTTTGTATAGATTAACTGACATAAAATTAAATATTTTACATTACATAGCATTACGCCTGTGATCCCCGAAGGGTTAAGCAGAGATGTACGTTTTGTAAAAGATCTATACTAATAATGATAAACGGACTGCAGTAACAGAGTATACTCTGTGTATTTTTTAACTTCTCTGTATAATATATATTTTAAAATATATCAATGCATTCGCATAGATATAAAAGATATAATATTACTAAAATATATCAGAGTACAACTGGAGTTCGTTTATCATGATTAGTACAGGCCTATAGATCTCGAGAAAGTAAAGGTCTCACATCCGGGAACTTTTACAGTACCTTTTACACCCGGGCACAAATATATTCCACAATATAAATACTAGGAACAAACACAATTTTTTTGTACCTCCAACCAGGCTCCAGGAAATAGGTGGCTCATTCAGGTGTCAATGTATACGCTTTTATAATAAACTTCCAAGCTACGTTCAAGATCTATGCCTTAATAAATTCAAATCATTCATTAAACGCAAGTTATGACAGAAAGCTTTTTATACCGTTAAAGATTATATTGAGGACAAAAAGGTTTGGGATTGACTGCTCCAAGTTTTCTTTTTTCTCTTTTTATCTTTGCATACTGAATGTTGACATGAATATTTACTTTGTAAAGTATTATATTATTTTAATTTATTGTGAATGTGAAGACTATGTAGGTCATTGCTTTTTTTGTTTGTATTATTTTTTCTCTCAGTTATTTTTAATCATGGTCTGGCAGTTTGAGTAATTTATGCGGCCTACCCAAATGTCCTTTCTTTGGTATTGTTCGTCGAATCGTTGAGCTCCTTAAGTGTTGAGTTGAGCTGCGCGATTACTGACAAATGCATGCACTGACTGGACAGGTCCTCTCAATCTGTGTGGTTTTTTCCTCGAAAGACCATTTCAGACACCAATCTACATGGTCTTCACATGAAGTGACCAAGATTATGTCTGGACTTTATAAGAGACTGTGACCTCTGAGTTTGTTTCGGCCTTTCTTCTCAGAGTAGTCAGATAGGAAACGCCGACCTCAACTAGTTTTAAAAAAAAAACATGATGACTTGTAAAAGTGTTTGTATAAACCTACTTACAGAAATAAAAATCATTTATCATTAAATCCAAACTCCAAGATACTAATAAGAAATTCCAGATAGAAAAACTCAATAACACTTAGCCCGACCTGGGAATGGTACTCAGAACCTCAGGCTCAACAGTAACGCTTGCGACCTCTAAAACGACGAGGCAGTCTATTCAATATTTTAATTCGACAGCAAAGTCCACCATTGTTCACAGCTAAACATTGAATCACGTTTTATCCTCCATTCGCAATACACCATCAATATTTCTCACCGCAATTCAAAAATCTCAAAAAGCTTTAAAAGCCTAAATCCCATTGAAGCAGCTGCCACTCACACCGCAGCGTAATTTGCATTCACTGAAAAGGATATTGTAGTCCGAACCACTCACGAACTTAATCGGCTCTTCTTTGGAAGGGATGGAAGGGAGGGAGGTACGCGTATAGAATGATAATGAGTTGCTCGCTACGGTTTTATTGACTCCCGGCGTTTTTTAAATCTGATTGGTTGCTTTCGACGTTCTTTTTTCGAGATAATTTTGTATGTTTGAGTTCAAACTTTGTTGATTCTTTTTATCTTGTTAAGCGAATAGAATTTATCTTAATAAAATGTATTATTTATATTGGTAGGTACTGTCCTAAATTCTGTAAATACTTTGTGAACGTTATTGAGTTTTCGTAGAGGTAACCTTCAATTAGATTGATTGTAGTCAATGACATCAAAATATATTTACACAAAGACGCATAAACATAATAGGGGCCACTTAATGTGTTGCATGAGCAATTACCGTTATGATATCACGCTTTCGAAAACGGCTCTAACATCATTCTGCTGCCCTTGTCCCAATTTATTTGGGATAGGCGCAACATGTCTTTTTCTTCCATACTTCTCTATTAGTCATCATCTCGGTAGTCACTCCCTTTCTGGCCATATCATCTTTCACACAGTCCATCCATCGTTTCTTTGGTCTTACCTTACTCGTATAGCCCTCCACGTTCATACTCAACATTTTCCTGACGACATTTTCCTCATTCCTCCGCATCACATGCCCATACCATGACAACCGATTTCCACACAACTTTTCAGTCACCGGTGTCACTTTCAGACTTCCTCTTACATACTCATTTCTTTTTCTATACATTCGCGTAATACCACAAAATGGCTCTAACGATTTCCATGAAAGTTGCAATATAGGTCTACGGGGGCGTCAAAATCAATCTAGCTAATTATATATATATATATATATATATATATATATATATATATATATATCTATCTGGTTTCGGCTTTATATACGGCTATATGTAAGTGGGCACGCCCTTAATTACTGGAGGCTTTTATTTAGGTATAAAGTTCTGCTTACGTTTTTAGTTTTGTATTTTTATTTCTGCTTGAGTATAGTTTTCGATTTTTTATTGGTATATTGGCGTGTGCTAGCTTACTTATAGCAAATAATTTAATTTTTTGTGTGGCGTGATAACTAAATTATTATGCGTAGTGTTGTATAGACTATTTTTTTTAATTGAACAGACAGCTGTGTTGCTGGGGAGTTTATTGCGCCACTTCTTCTCCCCAGCTCAAGCTCTAGGAAGTGGTGAAGGGCGGGCGTTTCGGAGGACTGTCTTATGTAATTTTGATGTTCAAAAAGTGCAGATTCTCAGCCTAGTTTGAATAAATGACTTTTGATTTGATTTTGATTTCTGGGAAAATTCGTTTTCTCTATTTTCACCCGAGCTGAGCTCGGTCGATCAGGTACTGTGTTATATGTACTAGTGCTTCAGTGTTACGCATCAGATTTTACTTGTAAAGCTCCTTGTTCTGCCGTCTTGCAGCATCGCGAGTCAGGCAACTACAAGAGCAACAACAACGCCAAGGGACATATTAGTTTCGCCTTTGAGTGGCAGGAGGGATGGAGGAGTCTCGGTGTGAAAAGATGGTCATCTATCCACGGACCAACCCCGGATTTGTGCCCGGTTGGTGACAATGCCATGATCAGCCTTAATGCTCCCACTGATGGAACACAGGCCTCCTCTATGTGAGAGCGTCCACGCGGTCCTAGTGCGGGTTAGTGGATGTCATGTCTTCGAATTTTTGGTTTTAGGATATGGCGGTTTCCTCACGAAGTTTTCATTCACCAATTTGAGAGCAAGATGGCAATAGGCTCGCCCCCTATTACAAGGGACTTAAACATAGCTGGCGAAATGTGGGTGTACTAGCGGTACATTTCAGCCTAACCCTTCGGGGATTATATGCGTGATGTTATGTGTATGTTATCAGCCTGAAACTGTCTCACTGCAGCACAAAATAGCATTATGGCTAGTTTACACAGTGCGAACTGGCGTGCGAGTCAGCCTACCGAGTAGCTGCAGTGCAACAACTCGCACTGTGTGAACGTATCTTACGAGTTACTCGCACTTGCAAGTTGGACAGTAATTCGCAGGCGAGTAACTTTAACATTTTTTGTTTTCGTGCGAGCTGGCGTGCGAGTGGCCTACCAAGTAGCTGCAGTGCAGCAACTCGTACTGTGTAAAAAGCCAAGGCAAGCTGAGCTACTGACATGCGAGTACACAGTGCGAGCAGCTGTCTACTGTCAGCAGCTCGCATTGTGGAAATCAACCATTATTTTACCACGCTTGCTCTCCGCGTGGTATTGGCGATTTCAGACCAATTTATTCCCTACATTTATCTTATAGCCTCAGTGACTGTAGCAACTTTGTAAATTTAAATTTGCAAATGGAGTGTCGTTGGTATTAAAATTTATCGTTAACATAAAAGTTGATTACAGTTTTTGCTGGTAGCCTGGACATAATGGCGCGATCGTTATCCAGAATACATGAGCTTTGTTGTTATATTGATAGTAAGTTTGAATGGTGACGACATGGACTTGTAACAAAATGTATACCTACAGCGCCGAGTAATCTTCAATTTAGGGACAGTGTTTTGTTTAACCGTATCGAGAACCGTACGTGATCCTTAAATGGCTTAGCATGATGAGGATCATTAATGCTTCAGTATTTTAATAGTGAAGCATTAATTTTGAAATAAATATATGGTAAAGTTGAGGATTAATGTTAAGAACTATGTGTGACGAAAACACGATTCCATAAAATTTTCTCGATAGAAAAAAAATTCCAAAGTTATCTCCAAACCGATCAATAAACCGCTGGTATTAACCCGTATGCGCTCAACTTTTTTTTTCGTAAAAACTGTTATTATTTTTTGTTTTATTCTAAGTACAATAAGCATAAAAATGAGGTTTTCAGAAAATTTAATAATAAAAAAAATACCATTTTGGAAATTTTGACCGCTCCAATTTTGGGGCGCTGAGCACGGCAGATCACGCCCATTACACTTTCATATTTTTTAAAATTTCGATTGATTTAGAGGGTTAATATTAATAAAATATCTGTTATAGAAGTTGTAAAGAAATTTTAATTATATCTAAAGAACATTTATTATATATTAGTGTTTATTCTGTTAGTATTTATCATTTATTTAGGAGTGGAAAATTTCAAAACAATTAGTATGACAGCCGACATCACATTTTCGGCATTTCTTCGTAGTATTTTTGTGGCATTGGGCACAACGTATCTGAGTTGCACTGGAAATAATTAGATGATCAGCCCCATCTAGACGTACATCATCTGGCACCCTCCTTTTCCTAGACGGCTTCATAGGACGGCCTAAAGAGCGAACCGACGCATATCTTCCTAGATAAGTTGTAACCACAGATATGATAAAGGCTAGGAAATCAAGATACCCCTTCTCTTGTCCAGCTGATGACAACCTGTACAACTGATAAGCATTATTCATGGAAGCGTTCAAGGGCCACATGAGAAGTTGCCAATACCATTTTTTCTTATTTATGCTAATACGGTAGCAGCCTATGTTTTGATCTAGACGATCTACTCCGCCCATATATTTATTATACATTTGAACACAAAAGGGCTGTTGAATCGAGATTTTCTTTTTTTCAGCACTGGACCATCTCTGTGCGGATCCAACTGGAGAAGCACCTTCACAGGTCGAAGCTACGGTAACGACGTTATTGTCGTTGTATCGTACTAGAGATACGCCTGATGTTTCATCAACGATTTGGTCGTAGCTCCCACGCTGTTTTTTCTTCATGTTGGCGATTGATTCCAGCGGAGCATTTTCGATCCTATTGGCCCGTATTGTTCCTGTCCCCTGATGACCAAAATCCTTCAAAGTGGTGAGCAATCTAAAAGATGTAAAAAAATTGTCTATGTAAACATGAACTGGGAAACCTGTAGGCAATTTGTCGACTAAGTTCGTAACGACAGATCCTCCAACACCTAGATCGGGATTAGTGTTGCCTGTACTGGCCCCTTGATAAGGTATGGCTTGTATAAGATATCCTAGGCGTGTAGCCATGCACCAGCATTTGAATCCGAAACGTATGGGTTTTCCATGAATGTGCTGTTTTGTACTATGATGACCATAGTACGGAATCATTGATTCGTCGATGCTAACTTCGTTATACTGTGGCCAATACTTCATCCATTTTTCGTTTAGTTTATCCCATAAAGGTCTCACTTTTGTGAACTTGTCCTGGACATCTAAAGCTGTGTTATCAGAAACATGCATAAATCGAAGGATTTGTTCAAATCGAGATCTAGACATTGCATTAGCTACGCCAGGGTGATAAGTATCGATTCCGGTGTCCCAATACATGCGGTTCCTAGCTTGAACATTATATCCACTAAGTAAAAATATTGCAAAGACGAGGCGAATTTCTTCTTTGGTAACATCAAATGGTTTTCCTTCGAAAACAGCATACCTTCTTGAATTTTCTACTAACAAATTCACAACTTCATCATCGTAAAATAATTCAAAAAAAATCAGTAGGTGACCTATTAGTATCTATAAAGTCAGGACGATGCCATTCTCTTCTTTGATATTCAGGTAAATCATTTTTTTTCCACTTTCTTTTTTCTACAATCTTCTTTTTTCTTTTTGGCGCAGAAGTGGATGCGATCTCCGAAAGGGGTGTGTTGTCATCATCACTTGAGTCTAGCCCTAAAACTTCTGTTTGTAATAGTGGACCCGATTTGCGTACACATTCAAGCTGCGCCTGGGCTCGTAGTTGATTACCTGTCAGGTGATTGAGGTCACCTACAAGCGCATCTTCCTCATCACTATCACAGTCACTCAACATATGGTTGCTGGGCGGGCATGTGTAGATAGTGCCCTCAACAATGTCATCTTCCGTCTCCAATATGTCGATAATTTCTGCCAAACTCAACCTAAAACAACATAATCAATATAAAAATGTAACATGTAAAGTACTAATATAACTGGCAGATTCTATAAACAATGTAAATAAGTTATAACACATAACTATGAAGTTTGAAATCAACATGCAAGTACGCGCTCAATGCCCCAATAATGGGGCGCTATAAATGATGCCTCTAAAAAACTAAATCTCAACAGAAAGAATCGAATTTAATCACAAAACTAACTAAATATAAACTAATACATATAAAAAACTGCTTTACACGGTTTTATTTATAAAAAAAATAATAATAAACTTACTTTTTACTCCCCGCCATCGTGTACACCACAATTGCACGTTTTACTTTTCAAAATGTCGGGTAGAATGGCGCCAAAACTTTGACGTTTATTTTTTTGTATGAAGATGCAATGTAAAAAAAGCGAACAGTACCGTTCAAAAATCAAATCTCAGTTTATGGTCGACACAGGTAATAAATAACTTGCCGTTTTAAAAATGGGGCGGTGAGCACATATGGGTTAATAAAATACTTCAAATTAGTTCATGAAACTTTGCATAATAACTGAACTATCTATAAAGAAGGTCTTATGTTTTTTTTTTTTAATTTTTCATTATTTTCACCATAAAAAGAAATTACCTAAAATCTTATCGGCGTCTTAAAGTTTGTTCCCTGCCGCCCGACACCCCCGCACACACCCGCTCAGTCTCGCTTCGGCTTTCGAACGGGAGAGTTATGTCGCTTGCGCTCAGAACACACTAATATGAACACACTGATAAAGAGTGAAGTGGGGGCGAAATTAGAATTTGAGCTGAGGTTGTATAGGCTCTTATACACTTTTCTTTACAACTATATGTAAAACCGAAGAATTTCGTGCAAAGCGGGACAATTTGGTAGACATTTTTGTGTCCTGCATATCAGGACGAGCACGGTGTTCCATGATGTACGACGTGCGTATAATGGTGGCCATACACGCTACGGTCCACCGAGAGTCTACCTTTGCAGATGTACTTCCGCAGGTAGACCTCTCCGGTGGACCGTAGCGTGTATGGATGATGTAACAATCAAATGGTAGTCATGATATACTATAATGGTAGTAATGCACGCCATTGTGTGGTTTCTAATGAGTTTAGGGGTCCACAGTCTAAATAGCAGCCCTTTTAGTTTCGTCATGGTTATGATCTGTCCATCCATATGTTACACACTTCTAAAATTTAGTTTTAGGGCCTTAGCACACATCCGCCGCGAAATCATAGCAGCGAAACCGTAGTAGTTCAATTCATGATGACTCGCATGATGTCCCGCTACTGAAGTAGAGGTACATCAGCGGAACATCTTGCGGTTTCGCGGCGGAGGTGTGCTACGGCCCTTAATCCTTCATTATAAAATACTATCCATTAATTTTCTAGTACAACAAGATTAGCATTTAGAAAATGATTAAATAAAGTTCCATTCTCTGTCTTGTAATAAACAATAGTGCTAACGAGCTTCTGATGGCGCTAATTTCGTTAAAAGGGTCTTACCCTCTAACTTAATTTTGTTTTCAGCTACAGAGAAACGCGATACAGCACTTTTTTAATATTGCTTGATTAAAAAGTAAATTGTGGCTTTCTAGAGATATTATGTTCCTTTATAAATTCTTTACTGAAAATTAATTATTTAATTAAATAATCTTTTATTTTTATCCGCCACGCGACTATTACCCACTATATTAAAAATCCAATCTCCGTTGATGTCTCATAGTAACACAGGGCTTATTTTAATGACCAAAATAATAGTTTTTTTTGTCTGTAATTAACAAAATACTGAAAAAAAAAAAAGAATAATGTCATTCCAAGGGCCTAAGCAAATATGCTACTTTTAGCATTCGCGGTCAGCGATTAATCCTTCTATCTATAAAAATCGATGTGTGTATACGAGTATATATTCGTTCCCTAAGGACTCCAAAATTTGATGAAATTTTCAGGTAACCTTCAAATTAGGCCAGTGGGTGATCCAGTGAAGTTTAGTAGCGATTGGGCTACCCGTGCGAAGCTGGGGCTGGACGCTAGTCTGTTAGAATTTTTTGAAGTTTGTTACAGCGCTGCAGCGGCTGGATTTACACTCCGCACTCATTTGGATGCTAGCTACAATGATTTACTGCAAAGACTGGCGAAACTGCGCCACATAACTGATGAAGACTGTATCTACATGGCCCAGTGGTTAAGTCCTCGCTTCTCATGCACGAGGTTGTGGGTTTAAATCCGGGCTAGTTACAATGTGACTTTTTCAATTCATATTATATTTTGCACTTTCTGGTTAATCTTGCAAACTGAAGGAAAATATCGTGAGGAAACCTGGAATTATTATTAATGTAAGTCTGAAATCACAAACCCGTCTTGTGCAAGCATGGTGATCAATGCTCGTGCCTTCTGGTGATGATGAGAAGAGACCTTCGCACCTGTCCTGCAGCGGGACAATAATAGGCTAGTATTATTGTTAAGGGGGAAGCGTCAGGGTAGCCCGCGAAATTCAAATTTTCTTACGTTTTTTGCAATTTACAAGTCGGTATTATATTGTACGTTGATCAAATTATAGTTTGCGGTCGTAACAAGTATCTATTTACATAATTAGAATCATTAAAGTGATCAATATAACTCTTTAAGACCAGTTAATCCCAAAAAATGACTATTTCATGAAATCTTGACATTTTAGGATTATACTAACTTAAGAATTTGTATTACTGATTATATTGTATATAATTCTATAAAAACATATTTGTATAATACTGAATTGCAAATTGCAAAAAACGTAAGAAAATTTGAATTTCGCGAGTTACCCTGACGCTTCCTCTTTAAAGAGGGCTCGTGGCTAAGTAATAACAGCCGCTCGGGTCGATCGATCAGATTAAGCTACGCTTGCCGCGGTTGGGCCGTGGATGGGTGACCATCTTTACATACCAAGACCTCTTCGTGCCTCGGAAAGCACCTAAGCTATTGGTCCCGGCTGTCATTCGTAGATCTTTGACAGTCGTTACGGGTCGTCAGAAGCCCGAATGTCTAACAGCCAGTCACGTAATCAGTATCGTATTACCCAGTAACTCGGTTGTGGAGGTTAGATAGGCAGTCGCTCCATTTAAGATCAGTATCAGTATCCGTATTCAGTTGCATCCAGTTAGGCTGGACGCTGACTGATGATGATGATGATTAGTATTGATAAAGAAGCAAAATCACTGATCATCCATACTAAAAAAAGCATAGGCCTATGGCATGGGCACTTGTCCCACCGCCAACGATGAGCGAGAAGCGAGTAGAGCTAGAAACTAGAAACGAGTTGGCGAAAAACGAGCAGTGAGTGAACGACTGCGACAAGCGATTACTCGCTGGTATGCGTATGTACCAAGCGTGAGTCTCTCAGCGAGTGCTCTGTCCGTCAACCGAGCGTGTACTCTCTTTGATAGCTCTTGTCGCTTTAGTTTGACGAACGAAGTAGGAAAAAGGGTATCTGGTATAAAACTATACAATATTATCAGCCTCTTCAAATACCGTGGTTTGCTATCAAGGAGATGAGTAGGTCTCACATTGTTCTGCTTCATAGATTACGCTCTGGTCACCCATCCCGCAAGTTTGGTTATTTGATGAATAAAGTTAATTCACCCAATTGCGAATCATGCGGAACGATTGAAGATGCTCACCATGTACTTATGGAGTGTACTAAGACGAAGAGGGAAAGACAGATACTGTTGAGAGCAGTAGGAGTTGATAAATATGATATTGGTCCATACGTGGAGATTTTGGCGCGGCCTTCGCCTGAGATAGCAGACCTACTGTATTTGTAGATGTAGTTTAGAATAGTTTAAGTTATGATGAGGCTGACTTGCCACTGTAGATAAAAGCCTCTTATAAAAATTTAGAATAATAAAAAAAAAAAGCTCTTGTCGCTGCGACAAACGAGTACTCGCGCGCGGTGTGAGTCAGCGATCAACTATTTATGTATGCATTTCTTTTGTTTACACAGAATGTATATTCATTGTACGTTTCTTGGGCTATAAAATAGCCGATAGTTAGTCGCTTCCTCGCCGGCAGTGGAACAACTGCCAGGCCCTTACTTCAAAAAACAATAGCCGATCTATCTTTGGAACTGCGCTCGTAGGTGCTCGTACTCAAACAATACAAACATTAGAAGATGACTCTCAGCAACTCGTCGTGAACAACGTGCGGGATACAATAAGACAACTGCCAACAAGTTAGCTGATCTTATAGCGAAGTTGGTCGGTTACAGCCGCGTGATCCGCGACCGACTCAGACAATGCTAGGATTGAATCTACGTGATTGTGTTTAGTTTCTTTCTTGGTGATTTATTATTGAGTAGCTGGGAGGAGCGAGTGAAGTTTGGTGAATCCTTTTGTGATGAAAGGCTTAATGTATTCTTTTCTAGGTTATAAGCTAAGCGAGGTTAAGAAGAAACCTGGTGACCTTTTTCTACGTCCAATACCTTAAATCGATGCCATAATTCACAATTGTACTAACTACATAATTGAAAATTTTGAGGAGCGAGTTTTAGAGTTTTTTAAAATTAACTTTAGACGTGAACAATACGAACACAAAGTAATTAAAATAATAAAACAATTATGAATGTATTCATAAGACTAGTCCTTTAACTCTATCAAATCTAAATATTGTAATATTAGTTTAACCATAGCATTTAAAAATAGCTAAATAAACATACAACCCCCCCATTTAATACATTGACACTAAAATTGAATATGTTAACAGGCATTCAGTGAAAAACTCAAAAATATTCAGCTTTAACAGGCTGGTTTAATGTCCATGAAGAAGGATAATATATATAGGTGTGGGTATTGCATTAAAAAGACAATTAATAATAAACAGTGCTCATACTTTTAGCAGCACCAAAAAGTTTGAGCAGATAATATTGCAAATGTATTTAATACATTTGTGTTTTGAAATTTGAGAAACTTAAAATCAGTTAAAGTAGGTATATCGTGAAAATCAAAATCAAAAGTATTTTATTCAAACTAGGCTGAGAATCAGCACTTTTCGGACATCCAAATTACATAAGACAGTCCCCCAAAACGCCCGCCCTGCACCGATTCCTAGTGCTTTAGCTGGGGAGAAGAAGTGACGCAACAAACTCCCCAGCAGCACAGCTGTCTGTTCAGTTAAAAAATATATATATATATTCTATACAACACTGCGCAAAATAATATATCTAAGTACATTACGCAACACAAGCATTAAATTAAATTTAATTATTTGCTATAAGTCAGCTAGCACACGCCAATAAAGGTACCAAAAAAAAAAAGAAGAAAAAAAAAATCGAAAACTATACTCAAGCAGAAACAAAAATACAAGTCACTTGTTTGGATTTACAATAATAAAGGACATTAGTATAATATAATATTCATGGAACGTTCATGGAACTTATAATAATAATAATAATAGGCGAAGGGCCTGATTCAGAAGGCAGTCCTCCTTGATACGGCGCGTATTGTGAGGAGGTTCCTGTCTCTGGGGTCCTAACCACCGGTAGCTTGGACCCTGTTCCCCATGCCGGTGGATTTCTATTTTTTATATTTTTAAATGTTTTTTTTTAATTGTAATATTTAAAAATATAACTTATATGTAAAAATAATTGAATAAAGGAGATAATAATAATAATAATAACCTGGGACATTATTCACACACGGTCATCTGATCCCAAACTAAGCAGAGCTTGTACTATGGAAACCAGATAACTGATATACTACATATACTAATTTTTTTTTTTGTAAATACATACTTATATGTATAGATAATTATACCCAGACTCAGAACAAACAGACATATTCATGCACACAAATGTTTGTCCTGGATGGGAATCGAACCCACGACCTGCGGCATGATAGGTGCTATCTTAACCAACCACGCCAACTGGCCTGTCACTTACTTATTTTAATACAACTGCGACCTATGTTTTCGGTAGAAAGAGACGTACGCGCAAAAGAAAGAGTGACATTTAGTGTATTTGGCACTAAAAAAAGTGAAAATTATAAATTTTGTAGTTAGCACTTGTGAACTAAGGCATCGAAGTGATGTTGGCAATTTTTGTTTAGCATTTAATGAAACACAAAATTCTTGCCTTGCCTTGGAACACAAGGATCTTCCGAGTGTACTGTTTTGACTAAGTAATGATTGAATGCAACTGCTATACGCCATGTAGCTAATATTGAGGAAACTTACATCTAACCAATTTGAAAACAAAATCCCGTACACACGATGACCACATCTGTTAGCAAGCGTTACTACAGCAGCCGAGCGCTGCAAGCAAGAATAGTCATTACGGTGTATTCATGTAAGCCATAAGGCATTGCTCTATGCGATGACAGTGCATCTCTCCTCTCACTCAAAGGCGAAACTAATATGTCCGTTGGGGTTGTCATCCACTGGTTGCCTGACTAGCGATGCTGCAAGACGGCAGAACAAGGAGCTTTACAAGTAAAACCTGATGCGTAACACTGAAGCACTAGTACATATAAAACTACACAGTACCTGGTCGACCGAGCTCTGCTTGGGTGAAAATAGAGAATACGGATTTTCCCAGGTAAAACACATCGATTTTTCGCCTCCGTGGAATTATATTACAACTTTCATCGAAATCGTTAGAGCCGTTTCCGAGAACGTGATTACAAATATATCGCGCCCTTAATCAAAAAAAGAAATAACTCGAAATTTACATATTTTGAGATTTTACCATAAAGTGAATTAACTTCGCACGGAGAAGACGTTCAGTCCAACAGCCGACTCGATACGATGAATATGACAGATTTCTTCTTTTTTTTTGTGACAAATTGAAGCCATTAGGTAGACAATGTCAAACTTTTAATGCATTTTCCCAGAAAATAGAAATTATGAGTTATTTCTATTTTTGATTAAAGGTGCGATATACGAGTATACAAAATATTGCTCGTTTCATAGTATAGATTATACAACTGCTGTCAGACCGTGTCATACATCAGCTTCAGTACACTTCAGTATTACAACTTCCTCGCTAAGTCATTCTATTAATCACGTTGAAACCAAAGTTTCTTCGCATGCTCGCTCACCGAGAATAATGCTTCAATAGGGCATCATATTGAAAAGTTAACGTTTCAAATAGTTATTATTATGTTAGCGTTGTGTAGTTCAAATAAATTAATAGTTTAGAATTTATAATTGAATATTACCTCGACTCAGCGGCGATGGAAGCGATCGCTTCGTAGTTATAGT
This sequence comes from Dicycla oo, assembly GCA_948252095.1. Classification (NCBI taxonomy): domain Eukaryota; kingdom Metazoa; phylum Arthropoda; class Insecta; order Lepidoptera; family Noctuidae; genus Dicycla; species Dicycla oo. The sequence continues at coordinate 2,246,526 of OX411733.1, forward strand.
TCGATGATAGTTTTAAGTGTTTTAATATCCTTTTACCTTTAGTTATGCAAGCGGGATTAATGGATAGACTTCTTTTAAATTGTTCTGTTAGTAGATACTCTACAAGATCCAGGATTGGATGCAGAATGCAGCACTCAAACATCCCGACCGCAAAAATATGTTCTGGATGATTGATTTATAGGTACTTTTTTCAAAAGTACAAAAAAAACTGGCCAAGTGCAAGTCGGATTCGCGTACGAAGGGTTCCGTACCATTATCTTTAAAAACGGCAAAAAATAACATGTCTGTTGTATGGTAGCCCCCTTAAATATTTATTTTATTCTGTTTTTTAGTATTTGTTGTTATAGCGTCATCATCATCATCAATCATCTGTGAAAATACCAACTGTCTAACTATCACGGGTCTTGAGATACAGCCTTGTGACAGACGGACAGCGGAGTCTTAGTAATAGGGTCCCGTTTTACCCTTTGGGTACGAAACCCTAAAAAGTGAAAACACCAATTTATTTTAGGTTATCTGTATTATGATACAAAACAACCATTCATGACATTTATTTTTTAAAGATTATTTCTTTAAAATGTTGGCCAACTGCAGTTAATTTTATTTTAATCGTTTTGTACTGTTCGTCTGTTTTGTTTGGTTTTGTTTAGTATTGTTAACATGGTCCATTCTGAAGTTCCAATTATGAGAACAATTCGGTGCACAGATAATTTATAGCTTCGGACCGTTGAATTGGCAGCGTATATCGTGTAAAATCTCACCTCTAGGCTTTTTCTTTGGGGCTATGTAAATTCCAAAGTCTACATGGAGAACTCGAGTACGATTGAGGAATTTGAAGCCAAAATCACTAGCGATATTCGCCAAATACCACTCGAAATGCTAGGCAGTGTCCAGAAAATTGTAACTTCAGAATGGACTATGTTAGCCGCAGTTACGGCCTACATTTGAAAGAATCATAAGTATCTTTAAAAAATAAATGTCATGAACATTTAACTTTGTTATTAGTAATTAACTCTTTATTTATTTTACTTCGATGGTCCTAGTTTATCATTTGTTACCGAGTTACGGCTATATGTAAGTGGGCACGCCCTTTATTCAAATTCTGTTTACGTTTTTATTTTTGTATTTTTAATAACTGCTTGAGTATAGTTTTCTTTTTTTTTTGGTATACTGGCGTGTGCTAGCTGACTTATGGCAAATAATTTAATTTAATGTTTTGTATTGCGCAATGTACAGTCATGAACCGGGATTGTGGAGCCACTTGCTTATCATCTTAACTTGGTTGTGTTACACGAATACCGAACGTTTTTCGTTATTGAAATATCACATGTCAAATTTCACGGGCAGCGTTCGAGTAACACAACCAAGTTCAGATGATAAGCAAGTGGCTCCACAATCCCGGTTCATGACTGTACCTAAATTAGTTTGTGAATCAAATTTTTAACTGAACAGACAGCTGTGCTGCTGAGGAGTTTGTTGCGCCACTTCTTCTCCCCAGCTAAAGCACTAGGTAGTGGTGCAGGCCGGGCGTTTTGGGGGACTGTCTTATGTAATGTTGACGTTCGATAAATGTTGATTCTCAGCCTAGTTTGAATGACTTTGATTTTGATTTTTTGTATGATAATAAAGATATTCCAATAAACTTGGTGTTTTCTTTTTTTTACACATACACACAGAAGATCATAATCATAATCATAATTGTTTATTTGCCAAGAAAGTAGGTACAGACGCCAGCACATCAAGCTACTACAATTTGTCAGATTTCTTTAATAGATTTTCGACTTTATTGCTAAAGCATTAGCTTCAAGGTTGATTGGGAAAAACTGACAGTTTCGGGTAGGTTGACTTGCTGGCGTCTGTACATAAAATAAGATGTTTACAAAGTTTTGCGATCCCCGTACAATCTACCCTAATAGGCATGCAAACATTGAAAATAACATTTACTAAATAAAAAAAAAGTCAGTCAAATAAAAATTGTCAAAAAAATTAATAAAAAACATAATAAAAATCATACAATTTAAAGCTAGCATAATAATAATAAGGAAATTAAATCTAAAGTGCCATTTAAAAAGACAAAGATGCGATTATTGTGATGCAAGAAGTAACTCAATCCTATATTCCGCTGCATTCTGCATACAAACCTTATATTCTTGGTACATGTATCTAAATCAACGTCTTATAAGTACTGAATAAATATCTTAAATTCGTTCATTTACTGGCAGACAACGCCCAGCCTAAACCCATGATTTTATGTGCAAGAGTTCCTTAAACAAGGACTTATGAAAATTCATCCCTTGAAGGGGTTAAATAATTAATGAAAGTTTGTGTGTGTTCGTGTGGTTTGTGTGGGTATCGTATGACCCAGTAACTGGAATGTGGAGATCAGGTAGGCAGTCGGTCCATGTAAAATACTGGTAGCTGCATCCAGTCTGACTGCAAGCCGAACCCAACATAGTTGATAAAAGGCTAAGCAGATGATGTTGACTGAAACGATCCATTTATCATAACGGGAACCAAGCATTTTCTTCTCTTACAAAACAACAGTTCAAAAAAATCATTTTATTCAGAAGCATGCGTCCTGCGTTTATTTAATAACATACGAGACTGTACTGACAATGTATCGCCCGAATCGTACACTTGGGGACAATGTGACCGGCACACAATTGTTTTTGTGAATTTTGTATGTGTGTGAGGTAGTCTGATTTATAGGAGCGACGTATTCGTAATCTTTTGTATAGTTTTATTGTTAAAGTGGACATGTTTTCGCTTATTGTAGAGTTTAGAAAGAGAGGACTATGTGTGTTTGAGACTAATTTTATTGTAAATTATTTAGGTATATTTTCTAAAACGGATCAATATTATCTGTAGGGTAATTGCGTATCACACTTACAATCAATGGCGATGGCTTTCATTTTGACGTTCAACACATTCATTATGTTATTAACCGTATTGGGCAGACGAGTTTTTCAAACATATGAAGCAATGGATTGGCAATTTCCTTCAAAATCTTATGGATTGTGCTTAAATGTGTTACACAATTAAGTTGCTGGTTAATTTCATGGAAAAGGAATAATTTAGTAAATTACGCGATGAGTGGGTCTTACAATTAAAGAATAGTTACTTATTATGGTATTAACAATTAAAATTTAAAAAAAGTGTTACTGAATTTAATAACAGTATTTCTTATAATAGGTTAATGTATTGTACTACCATTAACAGAAAACTAATAACTGATATTCTATTCTAATGAATCATATTATAATTATTATTCATAGTTACTGTAACATCACACGAAATAATTAACAGTTGTCTGATAAAAATATAATTATTATTTAGAAAATCTAAAACGGAGACACACAACATAATTATTTAATTCCAATCTTACCCAATCATAATGTCGAAAATCAACTAACTTACGAAGAAAATCAAGTTCTTATTTACATTTTAATGGGAGTACTTATAATCAATTTTACCAACCGAAAAATCCCTAAAACTACACCCGAAAACCTTAATCCATCCACACACTGACTAATCATTTAAGCGCGCCACAAACGAACGGAACGGCGAGCTAAACAGTTTCATTAAGTTAACGCCCCATTTATTTCGGCCGCCAGTGTACGGACGTAATTATCAGGAGTCGAATGTGACACTTTGATTGCGCGCTACGATATCGAGTAATGCGTTGTTTGTTGCTGTTGTGTTGGTGAAATAAGTTAATATTGATTTAGGGCCTGCGCCCACTGACGACACGGCAAGGAATTTTTATGCGGCTATAACTTAATACTAGGGATGCATCGATACGCCTTTTTACTGATACGGTACGAATACCGGTACTCTTATAAAAATATGTGCGATACCGATACGCTTATTGAAATTAAAAATAAAACACAATTTGACTTATTTTCTTACAACTAAAATGACAAATAAAGACTTAGAATGAGATTGTTAGTTATTAAAATTAATATTTAAGGTTAATAGTGTTAGTATTTAAAATTAACATTAATAAGTTTTTGTTAAAAAAAAACCGGTCAAGTGCGTGTCGGACCACGCACAATGAAGGGTTCCGTCGTTGGGATGAATTTATCTCAAGAACAAACATAACATTGTAGTTAAAAAACATGTTCTCCCATACATTCCAACTACAAAATGTCCATAGTTAAACGAAAAAGGATGCAACCCACATTAAACCTAATGTGGGTTGGATCCTTTTTGTTTAACTATGGACAAATGTAAGTTTGTACGCTCAATTTTGAGAGATTTACCATGTTATTTTAAGACCATAGACTTCATTACTTAGGTTTTCCTGTAATCTATAGCTTTAGAACTATTTGGAATGGGAATGGGGGGAAAGTTAAATTCCCCCTTTATTTCCGGAATGGTAAGTCGACTATTTTCTTAAATAACTTTAAAACAGTTTATTTTAAAATGATAAAAAAATCTATTTGAGACCCTCATAGTAAGCCTTTGATATATTGCACGGTACAGTTTACATTTTTTTTTTCTTATTTGCACCCCAAAATTGACCCCATATTCAAATTTTATTAATTTACATTACACGCCCGTGTTTGGGTCACAGAAATACATACGTAAATATACATAAATTGATGGCTTGGAAACCAGGAATCGGCGGAAAGCGTTGGTTTTCCAGGGCCTTGCAGAAGTCGAGAACGAAGACAGCACAGCAGTAATTCTGGGCGTTCTCAATACCAAGCTTGCCCTCAAGAATCTCTCAGCATCCTCAATTAAAACCTGTCACAGACTGGGAGCCCAAAGTAAGGAGCATCACAGGCCTATCCTCGTTAGGTTTGCCAGTGTGGACGTCAAGGCCTCAGTTTGGAAGGCAAAGACGGGGTTGAAAGGCTCCAAAATATCTATAAAGGAGTTCTTGACCAGAGCCCGGCAATCTGTCTTTGTAAAGGCGCGGGAGCACTTCAGTATGCGGTCGTGCTGGACTCAAGACGGCGTCATCGTCATAAAGGCATCTGATGGTAGTCGGCACAAGGTTACAGCCATCGACGAGCTGAAGCCCTTGATCGCCAAGTATCCTAAGGTAGCGGCTGCGACTCCAACAACCAGATAAAGACGTGTCAACGCTGCAGGGAGCCTGAAAAATACAAAACGTAATTATAATGAGAATGTTTACTTTGCCTTGTTGTTGTTTCTAATCGGTACTTTCATAGATTCGTAATCCTTATTTACCTTTCTGTAGTTGTCCCGTCTCATAATACTTTCCTTTGTTTTGTGCACCAACTGTTTACGTAACTTCTGTTATTCAATTATTGTTTTTTGTTATTGGCTTTTTGATACCCTCAACAGTGTTTGTTTTTCAACCTCATTTTGTTTTTTTTTTTGTTTTTGGTTGTGAAATGTAAACGTCAGCTTCAGCTTGTCAATTTGACGTTAGTATTTGACGTTGACATTCAAGTAAACGTTCTGAAATATAATAATATATAACTTAACCGAAATTGTGTTTGCGTCAGTGCTTTTCGCTCACAGTAATAATATTACTAACGTTTCGTTCCATATTTCATTACATTTCCTAAATCTGCAGTTGGATGTGCCATTTCTTTACATTTTTTTTTTTTTTTTTTTCTTCTTAACTTTTTTGTCTTTGTTTTTTTATATTCTTGGAAGCAACAGTTTTAGCCTTTCCTCCAGTAGAGTACCTATGCAAAAATGAGAACTCAGGTTTTGTTATGTGTTTAATTGAGAGCTGAATACCATGTTTGTTTAATTGTTTTTAGTGTTCGTGTTAGCTGGCGGGTGGTGCAGTGACCTGCACCTGTTAGTTGCTCTGTTTTTAGTAATAGCATAATTTATTATATATAATATATATATATTATTTATTTATTACAGCATAACTACCTATTTATATTTATGTCAGACAATGAGTCTTACTTTTCTGCCAACCAATCTACTGCTTCTTCTAGCGAAGAAAGTTTCTGTTCTTTCAGCTACACCCTGGGAGACTTTTTGCAACAAAATTTCAATCACCAGTCAAATCGGTTGGTGAATGTGTGTCACATTAACGCTCAAAGTGTTCCAAGCCACTACAGCGAGCTGTACGACGCGTTCAATAACAGCAATATCCACGCCATCCTGATCTCTGAAACTTGGCTCAAACCGCATCTCCTGTCCACCACTTACCCACTTACTGGTTTCGTTCTTATACGGAACGATCGGATTGGTAAAGGAGGGGGTGGTGTGGCCATATATCTTCGCAGTGACTTTCCTTATAAAATACTTTCTACTTCCTCTTCACATTATTCTGCTTCTGCTGAGTTTATTTTCCTTGAAGTCTGTGTCAAAGGAGCTAAAACTATTATTGGTGTTGTCTACTGTCCCCCCAATGTTGATTACTTCACTGAATTCGAATCGGTACTTGAATCTTTGGGTTCGGAGTATGCACATCACATTATCATGGGTGATTTCAACACAAACCTCCTTGCCCAAAACTCCCCTCGATCCCGTAAGCTTCTCCATCTTATCGAGTCGGCTAGTCTGCACGTGTTGCCGCTCAAACCTACTCATCATAACCCTGTCGGCGATGACACCTGGCTTGACGTGATCCTCACTTCGAATCCTTCACTCGTTTCCTCCCATGGTCAACATGACGCTCCTGGCTTTTCTCATCATGACCTGATATTCCTTTCATATATCCTGAAACCTCCCAAACCTAAACCCAAGGTTCTGTACAGGCGCTGTTTTGCTCGGATGAATGTCGATAAGCTCAAGGAAGATGCATCTGTGGTCGATTGGGAGCCTATGATGCAAGCCGTTTCAGTTGACGACAAGGTTGCCATTTTCAATGATGTTATAATCAATCTTTATGACATCCATGCTCCCGTCAAAAAAGTTAAGTTAAAACGCCCCCCTGCACCATGGATGTCAAGAGGAATACAAATGGCAATGCGACGTAGGGACCGCGCGTTCCGTAAATTTAAAAGAGATCGAACAGACGAGAACTGGACATTATTCAAGGCTGCACGGAATAGATGCAATCAGATGATACGCAATGCTAAACGCCGCCACATTCTGGACACTATAAGCTCTTCTTCCTCTGCCGATATTTGGAAATTTCTTGGAACTCTGGGTATCGGCAAATCGCGACATTTAGACCCTCCTAATTCAGTTGACTTAGACGATCTCAACCGGCATTTCTGCACTGTTTCAACCATGGATCGTCAAACCAAGCTACAAACTCTGTCTCTTATTTCTGGTCTAACGCGTCCTCATATTAATCCTTTCAGTTTCATTCCAGTTGAACCGGGAGAGATCAGAAAGTTCATTCTCTCCATCAAATCAAAAGCGGTGGGATGTGACAATATCACCCGTGATATGATCATTACTATTCTGGATCATCTCCTGCCCGCGATTACCCATATTATAAATTATTCCCTATACACCGGAGTATTCCCTATCCTGTGGCGCAAAGCCTATGTTCGTCCACTACCTAAGGTTTCTAATCCCTCTCTTCCTACCGACTTTCGTCCAATTTCTATCCTTCCGTTCCTGTCCAAAGTGCTTGAGGCCTGTGTCCACAAACAATTCTCTAACTTCGTACATCGCAACTCACTCATTAGTCCTCTACAGTCTGGGTTCAGGCCTGGGCACAGCACTGTTTCCGCCCTCCTTAAAGTGACTGGCGATATAAGGGCAGGACTGGAAGACACCAAGGTTACTGCTCTAGTGTTGGTTGATTTCTCGAATGCCTTTAATACCGTCAGTCACGACATCCTGTTAGCCATTCTGTCATATGTTATGGTCTCTCCCGAAGCACTGGAATGGTTCTCCTCTTACTTTCAGGAACGTCAGCAGTCTATTCGTGTTGGGGATTCTTCTTCATGCTGGTGTGATTTGGAAACTGGCGTTCCTCAGGGCGGTATACTTTCTCCTCTTCTGTTCTCTATTTTTATTAATCTTCTAACTTCCGAACTTCAGTGTGCGTATCATCTGTATGCAGATGACTTGCAGTTGTACTGTCAAGGGAAGGTTGATGAATTACCTGATGTTATCGACAAATTAAATAGGGACTTGATAGCTATAAAATCCTGGGCTGATAGATTTGGTGTAGCTGTAAACCCCACGAAGTGTCAGGCGATCATCATTGGCAGTCCTCGTGGTATTAGCAAAGTGGTGGGTATAACCTTGCCGCCAGTTCTCTTCAATGGAACGATCGTTCCTTTTAGCACTGACGTGAAGGACCTTGGCTTACACATTGATAGTACCCTGAATTGGCGTACTCAAGTCGCTAGGGTAAGCCAGAAGGTTACTGGAACGCTGCGGGCTCTGTACCGGCTGAAAAATTTATTACCATCGAGTACGAAGACAATGCTTGTACAGTCCTTAATTTTTCCTATCATCGATTATTGTGATGTGTGCTATTATGACCTGAATGCAGATCTCCTCGACAAACTTGACCGTCTTCTCAATAACTGCATTCGATTCGTTTTCAATCTGCGTAAATACGATCATGTCTCCGCGCATCGGTCGCTTCTACAGTGGTTGCCCATACGCCAGCGCCGACAGCAAAGGGCGCTGACCACCTTGTTTTCATTTCTTGACTCTCCCTCTTCCCCTAGTTACCTAGCTTCCCATTTTCAATACATTTGCGCCAACCACAATAGAAATTTACGTTCATCTCACAATCGTATTCTTCAATGTCCCACCCACCGCACAGACTTCATTCACTCTTCCTTCTTCGTTCAGTCTATCTCTCTGTGGAATGCACTCCCCCAGGAAATCAGGATGGCAACCGACCGATTATCCTTTAAAGTTAAGGTTCGCGACCACATTCGCAAGAAGCTGGTAGTATCATCACAACGGTAATGTTTCCCAAAGGTTTGTCTTATTTGTTTTAGTATATTTATGTCTATTTATTGTGTTTATATTTATATATAGTTAGGTGTATATATTATATTTATATGTATCTATATCTTTATATTTAAATATATATCTATTCCTCATATCTCGCTGTTGCACCTACCACTGTTTGTCTCTGCATCACCCAAAGGTCGACTGGTAGAAAATGCCTATGGCATTAAGTCCGCCTCTGTACATTTTGTGTGCTTAAAGTATTAAATAAATAAATAAATAAATAAATAAATACGTGTACCAAATTTCAACTTAATCGGTTTATTATATTCGGAGCAAATTGGCTGTGACAGACGGGCAGACAGACAGACACATGAGTGATCCTATTAGGGTTCCATTTTTTCCTTTTGAGGTACGGAACCCTAAAATATATATTCTCAAGTTTTGAGTTAAGCGATTTTGCGAGTCTGTTTGAATGAGAGCTGAGCTGCGATGCAAAATAGTCTCTCAGATGCAACAGAACTCAATTGGAAACTAAAGTATTTGTGCGCCATTTTTTTTTTCAAGTTTGGATATAAGGCGTCATTGTTAACTAATAGCTACCTAATAACAGCCGCACGGGTCGATCCATCAGGTTAAGCTGATCTGGTGATCCAGGGGGGTGATCCGGGGTTGGTCTGTAGATGGGTGACCATCTTTTCATACCGAGATTCTTCCGTGCCTCGGAAAGCACGCTAAGCCGTTAGTCCCGGCTGTCATTCGTGAATCTTTGACAGTCGTTACGGGTCGTCAGAAGCCCGAAAGTCTGACAACCCGTCTTACCAAGGGGTTTCGTATTACCCAGTAACTGGGTTGTGGAGGTCAGATAGGCAGTCGCTCCATACTCGCTAGTCCATAGTCGCTACATACTGGTATTCAGCTGCATCCGGTTAGACTGGAAGCGGACCCCAACATAGTTGGGAAAAGGCTAGGCAGATTGATTGATTGATTGATTGATATAAGACGTCATTGTTCGTGCCTCGTTTGCAAAAAAATTAATGAAACAGCATGCTCGTTTACATTTTACTACGTATTTTGAAGCGCGAAATTTGAAAAGTATCGTTGTAAAGGCAATACAAATATCGCCGATATACTGGCATCGATATCGGTATCGAATGCACCCCTCCTTAATAGTATGACAATAAAATTTAAATTTCAATGATAATGCCTGAGAACGTCGCGGCTGTCTAAGGATACCGCGGCATCGTTGCCGCCAATTTGCGCAGGCCCATAGTGTTGAGGGGCGGTGACCGTTGACACGTCCAGTATCTAACGGCCGTACCCTGGGACAGTCTCCCACGTTTTTGACGTATGTTCCCTTACTTACTCCGCTGGTGACACACGTCACCACGCTCCCCTGGAAGCGTACGTAGTGGTGGGTACAACCCACTAGGCGGACCTCGGAGGGATGATCAGCGAAGAGGCGGTGAAATAAAATGCAGGATTTTCTTGATTCTTGCTTGTAGATTTCGGCTTGTTCTTGTTGTTGTTGCCTCTTCGACGGCTGAGCTGTGACTGACTTTTGCGACCAAATGTCGCTTAATTTATACCCGGTGAGGCCGGCCTTCGTTACCTTAAAGAGAACCGCGTATTTTAGATCTCTTTTGCTTGTATTTTTCACTAAGCCGAAATCTTTAAGCCTTTATTTTATAAACCTTTCATGATACAATTTTACAGTTTGTTATTGTTTATCCTTCCTTATATAGTCCTTATGCTAATTAGACATTAATTTACAACTTAACTATAAACAATAAAAAAATCCTAGAACATTAACTTGTAAAAATTGCGACTTTACGTGTTTTCATTATACAAAATCCCTTATAATTTCTAAACTAACTGTCCGATTTTCATAATTCAAACGGTATACATAGTTTTATGACTAAACCTATCTTTTAAAACAAAAATTATCAAAATCTATCCATAAACAAAAAAGGGAGTTTTCAAGTTACGTAATTTTACTTGAACTAATTTATTCTTATAAGAATCCTTTCAAAAACAGTCTTATTGGTTTATAGTACAAAAACTAATAACAAATCTAACTTAAATAACTAACTAGAAACATAGAAAACACAAAATAAATCACTTTAAAAGTTTCTAAGTTAATAACAATATTCTCACATCATTTTTGCGTAGCGGTCCCGGCGCTACTTGCGCCCATGTGCCTAGATAGGGTCTCGTCGCCGACATTCTCCCCCTCGTGCGCAGCACCATCCTCCTGGCTCGGCGAAACTCCCGGCACCAACAGCACCACTCTTGAAGTGGGTCTTCGCAGCACTCCTCCTCGCGTCTCGACGTCGACGATTCTGGTTCGCCCGTCTGGTCCCGGATACACCTGCTGGATTCTGCCGCGTGGCCAGGTGCATCTTGGCAGGCTGTGGTCGACGATCAGAACGATGTCTCCGATGCGTAGGTCTGTGGCGCTGCTTCTTCCCGTCGTCTTCCTCGGCAGTAGAGTGGGCAGGTATTCTCGCAGCCAGCGTTGCCAAAAGTGGTCGGCAAGTCGCTGCGTCGTCTTCCAGGTGTGCCTGCCCACGAGCTCGTCGTCTTTGAAGCTGCCGATTCTCGCTGCGCCGCAGGATCGCCCGAGGAGGAAGTGGTTAGGAGTGAGTGCTTCCTCTTCAAGGCTCTCGGAGAGATGGGTGAGAGGCCGAGAATTGACTATGTGCTCGGCCTCAAGTAGGAGGGTGTGGAGTACCTCCTCTCGTGGATGTCTTTCGTTGAGTGTGGCGTTCAGTGCGGTTTTTATTGATCGCACCAAACGCTCCCATGCGCCGCCCATGTTAGGTGCACCAGGAGGGATGAATGCCCACTGCACGCCGATCTTGTCTGCTTCTGAGATGAGGTCTTCTTTATTCATGTCATCTAAAGCTTCTTTCAGTTCTTTATTTGCGCCGACGAAGTTGGTTCCGTTGTCGGAGTAGATGATCTTCGGCATTCCTCTTCTCGCGGCGAATCGTCGCAGCGCCATGATCATACTGTCGGTGGAGAGTGAAGGAGTGAGCTCAATGTGCACAGCTCTTGTGGTTAAGCATGTGAATAGAGCACCCCATCTCTTCTCTTGACGTCTTCCCACGGTGATCGTCATTGGGCCGAAGTAATCCACTCCGGTGCACGTAAAGGGAGGGTTGCTGTGCATCAGTCTCTCCTTGGGTAAGTTGCCCGTCGGTAGTTCTTGTGGTTTTGCCTTCTTCGTTTTGCACCACTGACATTGATGCTGAACTGCCTTGATTGCTGACCTCAACCCTAGTACCCAGTAGCGTTGTCGCACTTCGTTCATCACTGTTGCGTGGTTTCCGTGGTTGAAACGGCAGTGGAACTCTTCAATGATGAGTCGTGTTATTCTTTCCTTGCTGTCGAGCACGATGGGTCGCTTGTAGTCTCTGGTTACGCCCTGTATCGCGTCGATTCTTCCTTTTAAACGCAGGAGACCTTCTTCCATCACTATGTCGAGCTTCTTTAACTTGCTGTTGCCTTCTAGCTGTTTCCCTTGCTCTAGTCGCTTGATGTCTTCTCTGAAACTTCTCTGTTGACTTCCCTTTAGCAGCAGGGTTTCAGCTTGTTCCAGCAGCTCTGTGGTTAGTGGTATGTAGTTTCTTTCTGGCCTCTTTGGAGACGAATGTTGTTTCTCGACTGTTTTCGTCTTCTTTCCTTTCGTCCTTTTCCAGGTGGGATCTTCTTTACTGACGTTGACCTTCTCTTTTGTTCTGCAGAGTTGTATGAACTGCAGTACCCTTGCGGTGGCTCGCCAAAGTCTCGTCCAAGACGAAAACCTCTCAGGATCTGGTGATGGATGAGTTGTGATTGCTGTTGCTGCGACGTCCGTTATCTTTTCTTCGCCGGTGGTTTCCTTTTTGAATGTTCTTGCTTCAGGCCAGTGAGTTTCTTCCTTCCTTAAGAATTCTGGGCCGTTGTACCATCGGTGATCGTAATTAAAGTTCTCTGGCACGTCGCGCGTTGAGTCATCTGCAGGTTTCTGTGTCGTAGGCACCCATCTCCAATCTTGAGGCTTGGTGAGATCTTCTATTTCGGCCAAGCGATGAGCCACGAACGTTTTGAAGGTTCTCGGGTCCGTCTTGATCCAGGAGAGCACAATACTGGAGTCTGTCCAGAATGTTTTCCTTACTGCCTTCAGATCCATTTCTTCTTCTACTGAATGGGCTAGTCTGCTTCCAAGGAGGGCCGCCTGTAGCTCCAGTCTTGGGATCGATACCGGCTTCAACGGAGTGACTCGTACTTTCGCTGCCACTAAGCTGACGTGGTATGTTCCGTTCGCATCTTCTGTTCTCCAGTAGACTGTAGCTGCATACGCCGTTTCGCTCGCATCTGTGAACGTGTGCAGCTCCCCCTCGGTGCGATGTGGCGCCAGGCATCTTGGAATCTGAAGATCTTGTAACAGCTTCATGTTCTCGAGATATACTTTCCATGCTTCGTATTCCCTTTTTTCTATTTCTTCGTCCCAACCGACGCCGCTCCGCCATATGTTCTGAAGCAGCTTCTTGCCTTGGATGAGGACTGGTGACGCTAATCCCAATGGGTCGAAGGTAGACATAACGGCACTGGTGACTTCCCTCTTCGTAGGCACCTTGAATCCCTTAGCTATTTCTTCCGGAGTGTTCCGGAGGTTTGCCCTGAAGCCGATGGAGTCCCTTTCTGTGAACCAGCGTAGTCCTAGTGTCTTTTCTTCTTTTTCACCAAGGTTTACTTCCGTTTTTTCGATTGTTTCAGTCTTTATGTCTTGCAGCAGCTCAGGTCTGTTTGATGCCCATGCCCTGAGTTCGAAACCTGCCTTCTTGTGTATGAAGTCCACCTGCGCTGTTATCCTTCTGAAGTCTTCTTCTGAATGGAAGCTGTGCAAGTAGTCGTCCATGTAATGATTCAGCTCGACTGCCCTTGTCGCCTCTGGATACTGTTCCTTGTAGTCCGCTGCGTTTCGGTTTTTTACGTAGATGGCCATGCTTGGAGATGATGTTGCGCCGAAAATAACTGATGTCATTCTGTACTTCTTAGGCGGCACGTCGCGATGATCTCCGCGCCACAAGAACCTTAGGCTGTCTCTATCTTCTGGTCTGATGCGAACTTGTAGAAACATCTCCTTGATGTCGGCCGCTACTGCTAAAGGTCCTTGTCGAAACCTCACTAGTACACCGAAGAGCGATTGTAGTAGATCTGGTCCAGGCAGTAGAGCGTCGTTGAGGCTTTTCCCTTTCGACTTGGCTGCTGCGTCGAAGACGATCCTTATCTTCTTCTTTAATGGATGAACTACGGAGAAATGAGGGAGGAACCATAACTTCTTGGAATCTTCTGGTTCGTCAGGTGCTTCTTCTGCATATTTGTTGTCGATTAGATGCTGGATCTGCTTGCCATATTCCGTCTTCAAATGAGGATCCTTGTCTATCTTCTTTTCGATGTTGATTAATCGGTTCTTGGCAGACGTGTAGCTTTCTGGCATTCGTTCTTCTTCATTCTTCCATAGAAGTCCAGCTTCGAATCGACCATCTTCAAGTCTTCTGCAGGTTTTCTCTAGGATGGTGAGTGCTCTTCCTTCTGAATCTGTAGTGGGTCTTCTTGGTTGCACACCAAGTGCCTCGATCGCGAAGTGTTCCTTGATGGCTTGATGCATCTCTTCTTCTGGCGTGCTGACATGTAGACATGTGTTCAGGAAGTGTACTGGTCTTGCACCTCCGCTGTCTGACCCGTGGAGCACCCATCCAAGTCCTGTTCTTGAAGCAACTGGTTCCCCTGGTTTCCCTCTTCTTACTTCTTGAGTCACAATTAGCTCCCAATTGTCTTGACCAATGAGCAATTGTGGTGACTCCCCTTCGTAATATAGAGAGTCGGCGATCTTCTTTAAGTGCTGATAATCTTGAATCTTCTTTTTGTCTAGGAATTGTGGAGTGAGCTTCAAATCGTTGATTGTGCGGACTCTCTTCAGTGTCTTCTTGTTCTCCTGATGAACCCCTTTTACCATAAGGTCCAGCATCTGAGAATCCTTATTCCTTATCAACCTTCCTCCCACTGTTTCAATTACCAGTTCTTCCTTGCTTCCTTGTGCGCCGACTTCTTGTGCCACCTTCTCATCCAGAAGTGACACGGTTGACCCTTCATCCAGAAGGGCTAATATTTTCTTTGATCCTTTTGTCCCGAAGACTTCTACTGGAACTATCTTCAGGTATGCTTTCGTATTGTTGACTGCGTTCACTGATGTCGTGACGCTCACCGCCTCTTGTGGTCTCTCGCTCTTCTTTTCCTCCGAGGTCCTTTCTTCTGACTCGACGTGCAGCAGATGATGATGCCACCTCTTGCATTCTTTGCACGGTGGTTTTCTGCAGCTCTCCTTCCTGTGTTTCCCTTGAAGACATTTGAAGCAGACGCGACTCTTCTTTACTGTTGCCCACCGATCTTGCACCGACATCTTCTGGAACTTCTGACATTCGACGAGAAAATGTTCACCCTCACATATAGGGCAAGTCTTCTCTTGTTGTCTTGAATCCTTTTCTTTGAAGTTCTTTTCTTTCGTTGAATGTGCTGCTTGTCGATTGGTCTTCTTGAACCCGCTTCTTTCTTCTGAAGTCGCGAAGGCTCCACATTTGTCCGCTTCTATGTTCAGGAACTTGGATACTAGCGTCAGGTCGGAGAAGTCGCCTTCTTCTGATGCTGCAGTGAAGTCATACCATCGGAACTTGAGAACCGTCGGCATCTTGTCCACGATTTGTTTCACCATTTCAGGTGAATGCAGGTACTGTGATTTCTTCAGTCCTTTTATTGCTGCTACGCTGTTGTTGATTTGGCTCGCGAAGACGCAAATGTCCCTTGGATTTTCTGAAATCTTCGGTAGCGCCTTGACCTTATCCAATTCTGCCAAAACCAGCGCATCAGGTCTTCCATATCTTCTTCTGAGGGCTTGCATTACTTCTGACGGAGAGGCTTCGGAGTACAACAGGCTCTTGATAGCTTCTCTTGCGTTGCCCTTCAGCGCTCTTCTTAAGCGCGCCATATTCTGGACTTCGTTGAACATTGGTGCTGTATCTTCATAAACAACCTTGAAGGCCAACCACTCGCTGCTGTTGCCGTCGAAGTAGGGTAGCTCGTGGATGTAGCTTGGCTGTGCTGCTGGTCCTCCTCTTGTGGAAAAGGCTTCTTTCAAGGCAGTCGCCAACGCTTGAATCTCGATCGTAGCTCCTTTCGTTGAAGAGTTCTCTTCAGGCTTCACCTTCTGTGGCTCTTCTGCAGTGTGTTGACCTCGCTGCTCTGGTTGTTTCTTGTTGCCATCTTCTAATACTGATGACTCGATCCAGTTCCGCACCTGGGCTGTTCTGTCTTCCTGGTCTTCATCATCCACGGAGTCCTCATCTTCACATTGTGTCATCTCCAGTCTGACTCGGGCTAGCTTCGCCGCAGCCTGTGCTTGTTTCAGTTCCAGGCGTGCTAATTCTTCTCTGGCTTCCAGCTCGCGTCTTCTGGCCAAGGAGCTCGTGGTCCTGGTAGACCTGGCACGACGACTGACCCCCTTCGGCTTTAGGGTCGTGGTTGAACCATGGACACCCTCTTCCGGGACATCTTCTGGGGTTTTCTTAGTCGTCTCCTTTCGTGTGGCATCTTCCTTCTTCTGTTCACTCTTGGATGACGCCGTGGTCACAGTTTCAGCCGTGGTTCCTTCCGTAGTCGTTGTACCCGAAGAAGTGTTGGTGCCTGATGATCCTGTAGTTTCTGATGATGCTGACGCTGACGCAGACGTGACCCCTTCTGACCCTGACGCTTCTACTGTCGCGTCCACATTGGTAGGACGGGACGGGGGGCGTAAGGGGGCATCCTTCTGCGACCTGGTTACTGGCATCTTGCAGTCTTCTTAATCTTCTGGCTTCTTCTTGCAGGGATCCGTTTCTCGAAGGACCAATTGTTGAGGGGCGGTGACCGTTGACACGTCCAGTATCTAACGGCCGTACCCTGGGACAGTCTCCCACGTTTTTGACGTATGTTCCCTTACTTACTCCGCTGGTGACACACGTCACCACGCTCCCCTGGAAGCGTACGTAGTGGTGGGTACAACCCACTAGGCGGACCTCGGAGGGATGATCAGCGAAGAGGCGGTGAAATAAAATGCAGGATTTTCTTGATTCTTGCTTGTAGATTTCGGCTTGTTCTTGTTGTTGTTGCCTCTTCGACGGCTGAGCTGTGACTGACTTTTGCGACCAAATGTCGCTTAATTTATATCCGGTGAGGCCGGCCTTCGTTACCTTAAAGAGAACCGCGTATTTTAGATCTCTTTTGCTTGTATTTTTCACTAAGCCGAAATCTTTAAGCCTTTATTTTATAAACCTTTCATGATACAATTTTACAGTTTGTTATTGTTTATCCTTCCTTATATAGTCCTTATGCTAATTAGACATTAATTTACAACTTAACTATAAACAATAAAAAAATCCTAGAACATTAACTTGTAAAAATTGCGACTTTACGTGTTTTCATTATACAAAATCCCTTATAATTTCTAAACTAACTGTCCGATTTTCATAATTCAAACGGTATACATAGTTTTATGACTAAACCTATCTTTTAAAACAAAAATTATCAAAATCTATCCATAAACAAAAAAGTGAGTTTTCAAGTTACGTAATTTTACTTGAACTAATTTATTCTTATAAGAATCCTTTCAAAAACAGTCTTATTGGTTTATAGTACAAAAACTAATAACAAATCTAACTTAAATAACTAACTAGAAACATAGAAAACACAAAATAAATCACTTTAAAAGTTTCTAAGTTAATAACAATATTCTCACATCATTTTTGCGTAGCGGTCCCGGCGCTACTTGCGCCCATGTGCCTAGATAGGGTCTCGTCGCCGACACATAGGATTATAACACAATTTTTATTTAAACAATATTTTACATGAACAATCACTATTTGTATTGGCATATTTTTGCCAATCAATCAAAGAAGTTCAGCCCAACTCCATCAATTGGTGGACAAAGGCATCTACTAGGTTACCCAACACCCGGTTATCAGTACCCCACATCCAGTCAGTCCCAACTAACTTGTGAATTGGTTGTGGTATATAGGTACCATAGACATAGGAAATATGAAATCTGTTTTTTTGTTTGTTTGAACGAGCTAATCTGAGCTCTGGAACTGCCAGTTGGATTTGAAAAAAATCTTTTGTATTTAACAGCCCAATTGTTGAGGAAGCCTATAGCCTATCTAAAATCATGGTGGGATCCTTAGGAGCCGAGCAAAACGAAAAAATGACAAAAATAACGCTTAGCAAAAACGAAGTAGGTAATCATGTGGGCAGGCGATGCGATGCGATGCGATGGGGTATGTCGGGGGAATAAGAAATTTCACGCGGACGAAGACGCGGGCAGAAGTTAGTATTTTATATTTCTATGATACTTATCTACGCAGTGATTATCGTAATTAATTTCGCGACTGGCACAATTCAAATTGCCTTTGACACGCTACTGAATACTTTTTTTTTTAAATAATAATAACCGCATTCTCATACGCAAGTCAATTATTATCTCATGCTCTCTCTGTCAGTTTAAGAAATGTAGAAGTGACAGAAAGTACTTCTTAAAATCAAGAGAACTTTTTAGGTTCGGGGCGAAAGTAACACAATCTCATCTGCATGTTACAGGTACCCAGCCCACCCATGCACCCAGCGGGCGACGAACAAGTGCGGAGCTGCCGCGACACGCCTCTGTCACACAGCTACCATTCGCTCTTAAGTACTAGGGCATCAGAACCTCTCCTGCATGTTACAGATCTTGTACCGCACTGGCTCGCCCGTACACCCAGCGGGCGACGAACGAGTGCGGAGCTACCGCGACACGCCTTCGTCATATAGCCACCATTCGCTCTTAAGTAATAGGGCATCAGAACCTCACCTGCATGTTAAAGATTTTGTATCGAACTGGCTCGCCCGTACACCCAGCGGGCGACGAACGAGTGCGGAGCTACCGCGACACGCCTTCGTCATATAGCCACCATTCGCTCTTAAGTACTAGGGCATCAGAACCTCACCTGCATGTTAAAGATTTTGTATCGAACTGGCTCGCCCGTACACCCAGCGGGCGACGAACGAGTGCGGAGCTACCGCGACACGCCTTCGTCATATAGCCACCATTCGCTCTTAAGTACTAGGGCATCAGAACCTCACCTGCATGTTAAAGATTTTGTATCGAACTGGCTCGCCCGTACACCCAGCGGGCGACGAACAAGTGCGGAGCTGCCGCGACACGCCTTCGTCATATAGCCAGCATTCGCTCTTAAGTACTAGGGCATCAGAACCTCACCTGCATGTTACAGATTTTGTACCGAACTGGCTCGCCCGTACACCCAGCGGGCGACGAACAAATGCGGAGCTGCCGCGACACGCCTTCGTCATATAGCCACCATTCGCTCTTAAGTACTAGGGCATCAGAACCTCACCTGCATGTTAAAGATTTTGTATCGAACTGGCTCGCCCGTACACCCACCGGGCGACGAACAAGTGCGGAGCTGCCGCGACACGCCTTCGTCATATAGCCACCATTCGCTCTTAAGTACTAGGGCATCAGAACATCACCTGCATGTTAAAGATTTTGTATCGAACTGGCTCGCCCGTACACCCAGCGGGCGACGAACGAGTGCGGAGCTACCGCGACACGCCTTCGTCATATAGCCACCATTCGCTCTTAAGTACTAGGGCATCAGAACCTCACCTGCATGTTAAAGATTTTGTATTGAACTGGCTCGCCCGTACACCCAGCGGGCGACGAACAAGTGCGGAGCTACCGCGACACGCCTTCGTCATATAGCCACCATTCGCTCTTAAGTACTAGGGCATCAGAACCTCACCTGCATGTTAAAGATTTTGTATCGAACTGGCTCGCCCGTACACCCACCGGGCGACGAACAAGTGCGGAGCTGCCGCGACACGCCTTCGTCATATAGCCACCATTCGCTCTTAAGTACTAGGGCATCAGAACCTCACCTGCATGTTAAAGATTTTGTATCGAACTGGCTCGCCCGTACACCCAGCGGGCGACGAACAAGTGCGGAGCTGCCGCGACACGCCTTCGTCATATAGCCACCATTCGCTCTTAAGTACTAGGGCATCAGAACCTCACCTGCATGTTACAGATTTTGTACCGAACTGGCTCGCCCCTGCACCCAGCTGGTGACGAACAAGTCCTGAGTTGTCTCGACACGCCCCCGTCGCACGTTCGTGAACACAGCGACCATTCGCTCCATTGCGACCAACCACCGCGATCCTGTGGAAGAGATTCATTTTGTTAATAAATTAATGGCGAAAACTTCAACAGTTAGATTGATTCCGTTATATTAGTTTGGGGAAAAAGTCTTTTCGCATTAAAGTATGTATGAACTTGTAATAAAATCTCTTTGGCTATACTATTTGTATCTGGCTGGTTTTGGTATCATTGAAAGTTTAAATTTTAAAGAACATAATTCCAAATTCAAATTAGGAAAATGTGTGATTTTCATTTGTTTTTCGTACCGTCAAGATGAGTGAATCTAATGAAGAAATTCGATACATTTTAAAATTTTACTAGGTATTCAACAAGGTGATGCTGTGTGTGTGGTGGGATTGGAAGGGCATTATTCATTATGAGCCGTTACCACCAGGCAGGACCATCGATTCTGAACTCTACTGTGAACAACTGATGAGATTAAAGCAAGAAGTTGAGAGAAAGCGGCCGGAATTAATCAACAGAAGGGGTGTGGTTTTTCATCATGATAACGCTAGACCTCACACATCTTTAGCCACTCAGCAAAAATTAAGAGAGTTTGGCTGGGAGGTGTTAATGCATCCGCCGTATAGTCCTGACCTTGCACCTTCAGATTTCCACCTGTTTCGATCTCTTCAGAATTCTTTAGTCAGTGTCAGGTTAACATCACGAGAGGACTGCCAAAACCACTTGTCGCGGTATTTTGACCAGAAGTCCCAAAATTTCTATAGCAATGGGATCATGTCCCTACCTACAAGATGGCAAAAAGTTATCGAATCAAATGGTACCTACATACTTTAGTTAAATGTAAATAAACTATATTAAAAAATGTTTTGAATTTTCTTAAAAAATGCGAAGAAACTTTTTCCCCAACCTATTATGATGAGTTTCAAATAGTAGTACGTTACATTGTGTAACGTATCTGGATCAAGGATCTGTTTCCACTAATTTACAAACCAGTGGTTTGTCGGTTGTGTGTTTTTGACATATTCTGATATGCTTCTAACAGGTGGGGCAAAAATAATGACATAATGTGAATGTGCCATAATTTTTGCAAATGGCGTCATAATTTCATTTTGATTTGATACTTATGTTGTGAACAGATAGAGAATTAGCGACACACACCGCTCAGACAATGACAGTGTAGCATAACGAATTCTAAAGCTAGATATTAATTATCTGTGCGATTTTTATATTTAATCTGTAACATTACTACTTTCACCTCCCTTGCACTTGCTACTTGTACTTGCTAGAAACTCACTCCTTTTTCTGCCATAACCACAAGCCTGTATAGCTCCCCGAAATTGGGTAAGTACTCATAGTGTCCTTAGGAGAATCTGTATATTACTGTAACTGTGTTTTATCTTGTGTTCATTCTAAATAACGATCTTGTAAACCACTGTGATGTTGATTTTCCTCTCCAATGACCCATTTCCTTGTCTTGGGGCTACGGACTCGTCTGGTTAGAAAACTACGCACATCACAGAGGCTAACCGGATCTTCCTCTGAGCTCACGGACGCACCCTTGCGTGGTTCCAGGGTTCACGGCTTCGGATACTTCACAGCTTCGGATACTTCGCTACTAAGGATACAATCACCGCTCCGGCTAGACCACACCTTTGGCTAGACTACCGGCCATAACCTCTACGGCAGCCTACGCGCCAGACGCGGCTCTCTACCCGGCAACTACGCGCCAGAAGCGGCTCTCTACCAGGCCGGCACCCTACGCGCCAGAAGCGGCTCTCTACCAGGCCGGCACCCTACGTACCAGACGCGGCTCTATACCCGGCAACTACGCATCAGTCACGGCCCTCTAACCGGTGACTAAGGCCGAACACGCCGAGCCACCGCAGCGCCAGCCAGACGGTCCACCCAGGGCAGTACCCTTCCACTTTTTATAACCCGACAGCGAAAAACCTTACAACTAGAATCTACGACCCTCTTCTGTAACTTGCGGCTTAACCTAAAATTAAACTCTGTTTTAAGTGACACTTGAGTCTCATTCTCTACCTACTAAACCCCTATGCCACAACAGAGAGCCGTGCGAGCCGCGCGTGCGGGCCGTGTAATCTCCCGTTTTGGCAATTTGAACTGGCCGGCAAGATCGCCAGATCTGACGGCGCCAAATTTCTTCCTTTGGGGCTTTTTTGTAATCTTGCGTTTACCAACTCAAACCACAAAACTTGCAAATCTTGAAAGCCAATATTGAACAAGTTATCACCAAACCGTAGCCAGATTTAACCAGGTTCAGTCTCGCACATAATTTTTACGGTTTCCTGGGTCCATATTTATATAATAAAATGAACAAGCAGCTGTTAATTTATCCTCTTTATAGGTCAGAGTGCAAGAAAAAAGTTTGCTCGTGGCTTCAAGACATTGATTACAGTGCAACAGAACGTTTATTAAAACCATTAAGGTAACGTTTGCCAGCATGGAACGATATACAATTAACACACACTTACCCATCACACCATCTCCCATACACACACACCCACACACACACACACACACACACACACACACACACACACACACACTCACTCATTCCCAAATCAAACGTTAAGCCATTTTTACTTTAGTTTTTAATTTCCCATATAGTTACACTTCACTTTTGTTATTAATTTGTAATAGTGTTTTATTATGTACAACCTGTATGTTAGGTTAATACAGTCATAGGTCATTCATGAGTTGTCCGATGGCGGTAAGCCTGGTGATCTGTAATACAGGTTTTACCTACAACAGACACCAGTCTCTATTAAGTGTTACCTTGACTTTGTACTGTGTTTGTGATTACGAGAGAAATAAAAGATTATTATTATTATTATTATTATTATTAGATTAATTCAAAATGCCGTAAAACGAGAACAAATGTCCATCAACTAAGGAGGTGGCCATTTGACCGAAATAATTTAATAATTTTTGTCATTTTCAACAAAATGGCAGCCATTTCACATTATGACATTACGTTTGTCCTACTTTGTACAAAATGTGTCTCAAACACAATCGACAGAAGATCAAATTCTGGTAACGTTTGTAAATTAGTAGAATCACGGCCCCGATGTACTGTTATATTATATTATTTGCAGATTAACAAAATTAGCAACTATTGCGGAATAATATATTTTTGTAACTTTTCATGGATTTTATTTCCAAATCAAATCGTCCAGTGGCAAACACACAAAGTAACATAAAAAAAAATCAATACGATTTTTATGATTTAGGTCCTAAAAAATAATGGTTGTCACAATGTTAGGTCTTACAAAGTACTCCAACCGTCGCTGGCCACAGCGAGTCTATAAGTATCATTAATAAACTTTAAGAAGTATTAGTATTTTCGCAAATTACGGGCAGCAATCTTGTATTTTTGGTCATAAATAATTCCACCTTTTGGAATATTTCGTTGGGTCTCCCATAATATAATTTAATTTGAAAAAGAGAATGAAACAATGGAAAACGTTGTCAATACAGATATCATGTGATTACTGGCATGCTTTTTGATTTTGATTTTGCTGTACAAGTTTCTGAAGCGACGCGACGATCTAAGTAATAGATGATTCATCATCTGCATGTCCTTGTTCCAAGTATGTTGGCTTCGGCTTCCAGTCTAACTGGATGCCGCTGAATACTAGTATTTTACATTGAGCGACTGACCTTCACAACCCAGTTACTGGGAAACACGATACATCTTGGTAAGACTGGTTGTCAGACTTTTGGGCTTCTGACCACTTGTAGCGACTGTCCAAGATCTATCTATGAATGAATAACTGCCGAGACCAATGCCTTAATGTTCTGATGCACAGAGGGTTCTCGGTATGTAATGGATGGTCACCCATCCGCGAACTGACCGGCGCAAGCGTAGCCCCGTGTGACTGTTATAATTTAGCCATGTTGAGCAAATACCTGTGTCATTAAAGAAACTACTAACTTGATCACCAAATAGTGTTTAAATGTCTTTGCTCTTTTACTTGTTTGATAAAACACCAAGAAGGGACAAGGGCAGGAGAATGATAAAAGACTAAGAAGGGACAAGGGCAGGAGAATGATAAAAGACTAAGAAGGGACAAGGGCAGGAGAATGATAAAAGACTAAGAAGGGACAAGGGCAGGATAATGATAAAAGACTAAGAAGGGACAAGGGCAGGAGAATGATAAAAGACTAAGAAGGGACAAGGGCAGGAGAATGATAAAAGACTAAGAAGGGACAAGGGCAGGATAATGATAAAAGACTAAGAAGGGACAAGGGCAGGATAATGATAAAAGACTAAGAAGGGACAAGGGCAGGAGAATGATAAAAGACTAAGAAGGGACAAGGGCAGGATAATGATAAAAGACTAAGAAGGGACAAGGGCAGGAGAATGATAAAAGACCAAGAAGGGACAAGGGCAGGAGAATGATAAAAGACCAAGAAGGGACAAGTGCAGGAGAATGATAAAAGACCAAGAAGAGACAAGGACAGGAGAATGATAAAAGACCAAGAAGAGACAAGGACAGGAGAATGATAAAAGACCAAGAAGGGACAAGGGCAGGAGAATGATAAAAGACCAAGAAAGGACAAGGGCAGGAGAATGATAAAAGACCAAGAAGGGAGAAGGGCAGGAGAATGATAAAAGACCAAGAAGTCCGGTTTGTAGCGCGAGTTCCTTTCTCTATTATTTGAATGAAAATGTAATGAACAATGTTCGTAACATTGAAAAGATTCACTACTAAAACCATATTAGTTCCAGGTTTCGAACCTAAAACCAGAAGCTTCAGAAGAACTTCTGTAAACCTACTCCACTAGATCATCCTAGGTAGTTTAACCGGATGCAACTGTGTACCAGTATTTTACACGGAGCGACTGCCTATTGGACCTCCACAACCCAGTTACTGGGTAACACGATACCCCTTGGTAAGCCTGGTTCAGACCTACCTCACTAGGCACCACTTCTTCTCACGGCCGTTCTTGTAACACAAACAAATACCTACATATATACATAGAAAGTAATAACATGTAAACTAAATCCTACATTATACGCAATACCCTTTATTCACAGCGAGGAGATTCGGTGTACAGTCAACAACAGAAGCGGAGTGATCGGCTGTCACGGTACACTCGACGATAATTGCATGCGATGTGACAGTGCGATGCTCATGATTGGAAACATACGGGAGGGGATTGTAATGGCAGACGCTTGAGTTTGTTTAATTTCAATAATTATAATAAATATGTTGGGGTCGGCTTCCGGATGCAGCTGAATACCAGTATTTTACATTGAGCCCCACAACTCAGTTACTTGGTAAAACGATACCACTTGGTAAGACCGGTTATCAGACTTTCGGGCTTTTTTCGATTTACTTCTTTTAGCGCTAGTTTCGTAGCGATAAGCAAACAGCGAGCGATTAGCGAATGATTTTTTAGATAATACCGATTTTTAAAATGTTAAGAGATTGACCGCGCGATGATTGCGCGATAATTGCTGATTGCTATTTTTTACTTAATAAGCCTGCCGATTATGCTCCTTCGGAACTTAACTCCGCCGAATCTGTGTAATGGAACCCGGCTCAATGTCGTGTCTTTGCATAGAAACATAATCGAGACGCAAAGTCTAACAGGTTGTGGCGTTGGCGAGACAGTCTTTATGCCGCGTATACCACTAATGCCCCACAACTACCCCTTCCAGTTCCCTGTGAGCGTATGCTTCGCGATGACTATCAACAAGTCACAGGGGCAGACTGCGAGGATGAAGGCTGCGGGTGTCAACCTCAGGACAAGCTGCTGCGCACTCGGGCAACTGTACGTCGCTTGCTTCCGCGTCACTAGTCCTGAGTCTCTGTATATTTTGGCTGTTGAGGACAAAATTGCAAACGTACTATACAGAGAAGTTTTATAAAAATGTGGCCGTTATTGTAGTATATCGTGGTGTCTTACGACTTCCACGCGACCGAAGTCGCGGGCAGAAGCTAGTATTCAAAAAAATGTCGTGTAACATTTTACTGCCGTTTAGTATCTACCCATAAAGGATTCCTACCAGTGAATTTTCGATATCAATCTGCCTAGCCTTTTCCCAACTATGTTGGGGTCGGCTTCCAGTCTAACCGGATGCAGCTGAATAGCAGTATTTTACATGGAGCGACTGCCTATCTGACCTCCACAACCCAGTTACTGGGTAATACGATACCCCTTGGTAAGACTGGTTATCAGACTTTCGGGCTTCTGACGACCCGTAACGACTGTCAAAGATCCACGAAAGACAGACGGGACCAACGGCTTAACGTGCTTTCCGAGGCACGGAGGAGTCTCGGTATGAAAAGATGATCACCCATCCACAGACCAACCCCGGCAAGCATAGCTTAACCTGATGGATCGACCCGTGAGGCTGTTATTACTTAGCCACGAGCTCCTCGTATAATTATAGAAATTGGTAGTGGTGATTGTGATAAAATATAACAATCTTACTTTAACATTACCCTCATTTTAGACTCGGCTACAGTCGGGGAAAAAACATACAATAAAGCATCCAACAATAATTGTTATCTGCAACCGCTGCGACGTTTTTAAATACTCCTCACGGCTGTATGTTTCCATAATTTGGCCGGATTACTTGAATCGGAAAATTCGATAAAAGTATCGGTTCCCACTGACAGTATTGACTCGGCTCGACAGGATTCTGTTAAACCCTTCTGCATCAGTCTGTAGCTAAACGAAGCTGTAGGAACATAGAAAACCAATTTATCTATTGAAGTATTTTTATACTTTTTATTAGGATCGCGTTTTTATGGAAATAAAAGTCCACTGCAAAATAAATGGGTTTAGCTTGTGTAGATCTCATACAGACCTATTATAGCACTAAGTGTGAGAATTGTAATAAACTGACAGTTGAGGCGTATATATATATATATTTTTTTTTTTTTTATTTGTGATGGGTTTGCTCTTGACTCTAGTCTAGGTCAGAGGTGACAGAGACAAAGTCGACGATGGAGTGAGCTTACCCAGAAGAAGCCTGTTCACTCTCACTTTGAAGAGATTAGGGTTGTATACGTTTGGAAACACAGACGCAGGTAGTGAGTTCCACTCTTTTGCTGTGCGCATTATAAAAGACATTTGGAAGCGCTTAGTGCGAATTGGTGGAATAGCAAGGTGGTAGAAGGGGGCCGGTGGAATGAGGTCGTGGAGTTCTTGGGCACACTCTCCGAAGTACAATCTGTAGAAGACCGACAAGCAGGCAACCTTGCGGCGATGAGCCAAGCTATGAAGCTTGGCATCCACCAGTTTTACGTCGCCAATGAGCCTCTTAGCTCTGCGTTCCACCGAGTCAAGCGCGGCTAGTTGGTACTTAGCTGATCCATCCCAAAGGTGACTGCAATACTCCATGCAGGATCGGACTTGCGCTTTGTAAAGGGTTAAAAGCTGTCCAGGCGTAAAGTATCGCTTCACCCTATTTAGGATGCCCAGTTTCTTGGCCGCAGTTTGGGCCTTGTACTCGATGGTGGCGCCGAAGTTGAGACCAGATGTCAACTCCATGCCTAGGAGCTCAAGTCGATCAGTTACAGGAACAGATGTACCCCGAAAAGTAGGAGTTTGGGCGAAACGACTCTTTTTAGCGGTAAAAATATACAAGAAAAACTTTGGTGTAGTTTTCCTTTAAAATCAATTAACATGGGATCCTGGGTTCGACTTCGTGGTTGGGTAAACTGCAATTTGGTTTTCCATCAGAAATGTATCAGAAGCAGCCCTAAGACTGAATTCATACCAGCTCCATGGCAGTCTCGCTCCATGTTACATGGAACTTAGGTACTTGGACTGGAAAATGTAAGTTTTCTTTACACTTTAGCTTATAATGTTCCCACTTGACACAGGCCTCCTGTGAGAGGGAGTCGACTGTATTCTGCCACGCGAGCTCAGTGCGGGTTGATAGATGTCACATCTTCAAGTTTTTGGGTCTAGGAAAATCCAGTTTCCTCACGATGTTTTCCTTCACCGTTTTGAGACCAGTGGTGATGAAATTATTTACACAAAGTAAAGCGCCTGCCTGGCTTCGAACACATGACCTGCTAACTCGTAAGTCGCGGCCGTTATCACTGGGCCACCACTGAACTGCTTTTTACTCTATTTTTTACACATCTTCGGGTAAAATAAGCAATTTGATAAATTATGTGTTACCATTGCTATCACTTATCTATTTACCCTACTTTGGTGGTTATAAAATCTTTCTTTATTTCAGCATGGAAGACTTACAGCTAAAAAAAAAAAACTTAACAAGAAAAAGGAGAATAATAGCCAACAGAAACCCAAGAAACACAAGTCTTTGCGTTTAGACTTATAATAGAATTAGTGTTGGGAGCATACACACAGTAACATAATACATATTATAATAGTTAAAATTATTTATGTGACCATTTGGTTTGCAATTAATAAAAGGAAAAAATTTATTAAAAGGAAAACATATATAAGTAACTTGCAATTGTTGAAAAAAATTTGAGGCTTAAGCACCTTCTGGCTGAGGCCACACTAGTCGTAAACAGATCCAAATTATGTCGCATACATATTTTATTACAAACTAGTGGTTGCCCCCGGCTTCGCCCGCGTGGATGTCAATACTTCCCAAATTAAATCGGGTTTTGTTGACAATTTCATGGGTTTTTATTTGTTTGCGCTGAACCCTATTTCTTTTTCTAAAATAAAAGTAGTTACTGCTAAGTTACTGCTTATAACATCAGTTATGTTATGCCAGTGAAAGTTCTGTTAAAATCGGCCCAGCCGTTTCGAAGATTAGCCGTAACAAACAGACAGACAGACAGACAAAAATAATAAAATTAGTTTTTTCCATAAGTACTGTATATACTTTCATATGCATTTAGTAAAAAGCTGTTATTTTGCCATTTTAAATAGACACTTCAATTTTATATATTTATATAGAAGATGATTTTGCTTGCACACACAATATAACTGTCTTGCCAGGTAGATGTCTGAGATACACGTAAGGGTGAATTAAATCGAAATGGTTTACTTGGAACATTTAAATAAAATTTTGATAATGACTCGGGCTGTCAATATTTTTGTTAAAGATTTTTAACTGCAATCATACGTCGATCTTCGAATGGTAACAAATGATACTTCTTACCAAAGAGTTTATATAAGCAAGCTATAGAGCACGCGCATCGCTCTAGTCCCTTTATGCCAACCGTAAGCAGATGTTGTATAGATACTCATTTATAGATGTAGCGGGTGGTAGCGGTAAAATAGTGATGCGCCGTGACGTGACTGACGCTTGCGTACAGGTATTATTACTTTGAGTAAGTACGTGAGTACCTAGGAGTATTAAGTAAGTTTACGTTTTAGCAGATAAATAAAACAATATATAATATACTGATAAAACAATATTTATTAAAAACACACAAAAATTTACAAGTCATATTGCCATTTAAAAAGAGTTAGTTAATTTATTTTAAAATTGTCTTTTTCTTTGATTGATCACCGTTTTACGTAAGTACTAGATATTTTATCCTTATATCTATATATTTTTGAATATCAGTGATTGCTGCAAGGGGATTGATTAATTACTGTGTTCATGAAGAGACGTAAAAGTATAAACCTATAATTCCTATAAACAACTTCAAGTTCGACTTCGATCTACTGCGCGAAGGAAGGATAAATTAACAAACCGACAAACCAAAAACACACTTTCGCTTTATTGGTAAGTATGATTACCAGTGGTCGGAGTAGGTAGAGCTGTTTTTGCTACTTGCGACATGCGGACATAACATGGATATGCCAAATATTTCCCGGAATCCCGGGAATTCTCGGAATTAAAAAAAACATTGTTTAAGTAATTTTTATAGGAGTAGGTAGAGTTTTACTTAATTAATTCATATTTCACGAAGCTACCTCTAACAACATTCTAGGATCCCTGTGTGCGTGTATATAAGTAAGTATATACTGTTTGGGTGCTCACCTACTACCTGCTCATAACTGCCCACTTACCCATATTAACTCACTTAAATCAATCGACAATTTCAAAATCCTGGGATTTCAGAGGCATATCCATGTTAACATCAATGTTTGCGGTCATTCACCCCAAACAGCTCTACCGACCACTGATGATTACAAATACTCGAATACAATGCAGTACAACACTAGCCCTAAAGCGGGGAAAGTATGAAGCGGGAGGCGTGGGAGCACGTGCTGCATTGAACAGCCCGCGCGCCCGCGCGACCCCCTTTCACGCCTTAAGTAATTTAGATAAAATCTGTGTTTTCTTATCAATAGTAAACAACGGTGAAAGGTTATATCATTATTCTTTTTATTTTGCTTCCGTGAATTGTTTTTACAAGTTGGCACTGCACATTTCACGATGAAAACTTAGAATTTTAATTAATTCTGTCGGGAGAAACAACCAGCGCTGACGACCATTTTTGTTACTAATTTGGATGCGCTTGCGATTTCAAAACTGTTCATACCCGTGCTTACTGTTCATACTCACTAACGCTTGCTCTATAGCTTGCTAATATAAACTCTTTGCTTCTTACAGAGTCGGAGATAAACCACTGAATGATATGGAATAATTTTAATTTATAAAAAAATCTTCTTCTATCATCATCTGTCTAGCCTTTTCCCAACTATGTTGGGGTCGGCTTCCACTCTAACCGGATGCAACTGAGTGCCAGTATTTTACATGGAGCGACTCCTTCTTACCTCTACAACCCAGTTACTGGGTAATACGATACCCTTTGGTAAGACTGGTTGTCTGACTTTCGGGCTGCTGACGACCCGTAACGACTGTCAAAGATCCACTTTCCGAGACACGGAGGGGTCTTGGTATGTAAAGATGGTAACCCATCCACACACCAACCGCGGCAAGCGTAGCTTAACCTGATTGATCAACCCGTGCGGCTGTTATTACTTAGCCACAGGCCCCTCTAAAAAATGTTCCTTTTAATTCGAGTATTTTAAAATCTGTCACTATGTTCAACCTTATCAACTCGTTTGTACCACCCTTACTTATATCATTTCAATCCGATGGTGGATTCTAGTAGGTACTAGAATCTCAAAATAACATCATTATAAAACCAGACGTTGGAGCGACGTGCCCAGCATGTCATCGGTATAAAATTATACAGCATCCGCATGACAGACTCACTCGCGAACATTATGCGGTAAGCCTGTTACATGTAGGTGTACTGTAACGTTTTGATTGACTCGTGAACAAGACCAACAGAGCGGGTAATTGGGAAGAATTTTTAACATGCCTGGTTGCTATATACATATTATATTAAAACATATGGTTTCTATATATTATTATGTGCTTGACTCGGTGGAACGCAGAGCTAAGAGGCTCATTGGCAACGTAAAACTGGTGGATGCCAAGCTTCATAGCTTGGCTCATCGCCGCAAGGTTGCCTGCTACAGATTTGTACTTCGGTGACTGTGCCCAAGAACTCTACGACCTCATTCCGCCGGCCCCCTTCTTCCATCGGGCATCTAGACGCACTGCCAGTTACCATCCCTACCTTGTTGCTATTCCACCAATTCGCACTAAGCGTTTCCAAATGTCTTTTATAATGCGCACAGCAAAAGAGTGGAACTTCCTACCTGCGTCTATATTTGGGAGCGCATACAACCCTAATCTCTTCAAAGTGAGAGTGAACAGGCTTCTTCTGGGTAAGCTCACTCAATCGTCGACTCTGTCTCTGTCGCCTCCGACCTAGACTAGAGTCAAGAGCAAACCCATCTTAAATTAAAAAAAATAAAATAAAAATATATCGTATTTTTTGGGCACACAAAGTACTTAGTACTTCGCATCGGAAATTTCTGATACGGATGCTCCAATTGGATCTGTTACTCTTCTGTGTGTTTCCGAGCGGTGTTTCTACAAGCAAAATCTTAGGCCATTCTCACATTATCATATTTACAGACGTCTAGTATCCTACGTGAGTCCTCGCACATACATTTGTATGGTGATTCACATACCTCGCTACCGGTATCCTTCGCGTCCGCTACTAGTCTCGCGATACACGGCATGTCGACGCCCGCGCGTCGCGTCTCTTACGAATCTCGTTAAAATGGCGGTGGAACAGCAGTTCAATATTAAATTTGACGAAGAAATAGAAAAATATCCTTATCTGTATTCATTTAAATTGCCTGAATATATAAGAAAGTATATGACTGAGAAGGTTTGGGGAGAAATTGGAAATCAATTTCGATTATTCTAATGAAAAAAATATCTATTTCATCTTCTATTTCTGAATAAAATATACACTGCAAGTGCTTCTTCGTCACTGGAATCACTCGCAATAATTAAGAACGTCCTAGCGGAGCGTGCTGCAACTGCAAATGATGAAATTTTCTTTGTTTTCATTAGCGTAGTGTACGCATCTCGAGTAGCGAACAAGTATTATAATAATATGCTACTGAAGTATTGTCTCTTGCGAGTATCGTAATGTACGAAAGGCCTTATGTAAAGAATGGTGTCCAATCTGACACTAAAAAAAAAACCGGCCAAATGCGTGACGGACCACGCATAATGAAGGTTTAATTGACATGAATTTTTCCCAAGAATAAACTTAACATTGTAGTTGAAAAACATGTTCTCCCATACATTCCAACTGCAAATGTAAGTTTGTACACACAATATTGGCAGATTTACCATGTTATTTTAAGACCATAGGCTTCCTAAAAGTTTTCCTGTAATCTATGGTTTTGAACTATTTTCTGTATTTTTTTTTTCAGAATTGTAGACTCAGTAGTTTCGGAGATACGAAGGGGGAATGGTCAATTTTCGTTAAAACCATTTATTTTAAAATGATAAAAAAATATAAATATTTGTGACCCTCACAAATCACCCTTTCATTTAATATTACACACGGTTCAGTTTACAAAACTTTTTATTTTAAATTTCTTATTTGCCCCCCAAAATTCATTTATTTACGTACGTTCACGTGTTTGGGCCACAGAAATTCATATGTGCACCAAATTTTAACTTAATCGGTGCATTAGATTCGGAGCGAATTGGCTGTGACATACGGACAGACACACAGACAGAAAGGCACACGAGTGATTCTATAAGGGTTCCGTTTTTTTTTCCTTTTGAGGTACGGAACTTTATAAACGACAACCACTGCTCAACTTGACACAATCCGTCACTATACTTATCAGCCTTTATCAGTTATTTTACCTCTGAGTTCTGACAGCAACTTACAGCAACGAGAATAACACTGAACACAAAATGAACTGTTCTAGAACTCCACTCCAACCTCTGTAACCCAATCAGTCTACCCTTCAAAACCAAATATTACGAAACAATTGCATATCGTTCTAATGTTCAGAAACAATACAAAGTTCTTGGAATTTTTCTCCCCGCCATATTTGTGATTCCGTGGGCGCATAACGTAGAGATTTGCCAGCGCGTGATGTTTTTGCATGTCCCTGTCAATAATAAGTAATCGTTTCGACTGGATTTTAGGATCTGGTAACTCTTGCGATATGTTTTTTCATAAATATGTTTTGGGTTTTTTATAATGTTAGGTTGAAGGGTTTTGAATTTGACTGGCTATGTGAGAGACTTACCTACATCAACGTTGTATTGCACCTACTGTTTATATCCTATATGTTCATTTAATAGTCTAAGACTAAGATATAAATAGTAGGTGAAATATATACATTTATATATATTCGTAATCACGTTTTCGAAAACGGCTCTAACAATTTCGATGAAAGTTGCAATATAGGGGTTTATGGGGGTGAAAAATCGATCTATATAAGTCTTCATTTTCTCCGTATTTTCACGCAAAAAGGTTCGGTTCACAATTTCACGTGCCCCATAATCTAAAATATTAACATATCATGTTATTAAGAAAATTCTCAATTTTTTTTTTATTTGTGATGGGTTTGCTCTTAACTCTAGTCTAGGTCAGAGGTGACAGAGACAAAGTCGACGATGGAGTGAGCTTACCCAGAAGAAGCCTGTTCACTCTCACTTTGAAGAGATTAGGGTTGCATGCGTTCGGAAACGCAGACACAGGTAGTGAGTTCCACTCCTTTGCTGTGCGCATTATAAAGCGCTTAGTGCGAATTGGTGGAATAGCAACCAGGTAGGGATGGTAACTGGCAGTGCGTCTAGATGTCCGATGGTAGAAGGGGGCCGGTGGAATGAGGTCGTGGAGTTCTCGGGCACACTCTCCAAAGTACAACCTGTAGAATACCGACAAGCAGACAACCTTGCGGCGATGAGCCAAGCTATGAAGCTTGGCATCCACCAGTTTTACGTCGCTAATTTAACTTATATCTTTTCCAAATCATTAACACTCCTCGTTAAGACGTGATCTTCAGTTTAAAATCATTAAAAGTCAGTTATCGTCGCCTTAAGCTTCTGCAGATTATAGTCGGTAAAGGTCAGGTCAGGTCATTTTACATTTAGTAGAACCAATGAAAGAGGTCAAAAGTCATGAGAGTGCTAACTGGATATCATCCACACTAATGCTTCGGTTTCTTAAGAAAGCGGAGAACGTCACACAACAACGGTTGTCCAAATACAATACGTTTTTTGACACCATAATGTCAAATATTGGTGAAATTACAAATATTCATGACGGTCATTATTTATCACTATTTTTTTTTTTTTAATCCTTGCAATTTCTAGTCCCACTATTTACTACGAGTACTCTCAGCATGTCAACGTACAATATAATAACAACAAGTAAGCGATGGAATTCATTTATTTGTGGTCGTGGTGAAGTAGATTGTAAAGGATATTTAGAATGACAAGGACAGGAAATAAGGCAAAAAAATACAAGTTGTGTTCTTTTTTTTTTATTTGACATGGGTTTGCTCTTGACTCTAGTCTAGGTCGGAGGTGACAGAGACAAAGTCGACGATGGAGTGAGCTTACCCAGAAGAAGCCTGTTCACTCACTTTGAAGAAATTAGGGTTGTATGCGCTCGGAAACACAGACGCAGGTAGTGAGTTCCACTTTTTTGCTGTGCGCATTATAAAAGACATTTGGAAACGCACTTTGCACTAAGCAAATTGGTGGAATAGCAACTAGGTAAGGATAGTAAGGATGGGAAGCCGGTGGAATCAGGTCGTTGAGTTCTTGAACACATTCACTGAAGTACAATCTGTAGAAGACCGACAAGCAGGCAACCTTGCGGCGATGAACACATTCACTGAACTACAATCTGTAGAAGACCGAAAAGCAGGCAACCTTGCGGCGATGAGCACATTCACTGAAGTACAATCTGAAGAAGACCGACAAGCAGGCAACCTTGCGGCGATGAGCACATTCACTGAAGTACAATCTGAAGAAGACCGACAAGCAGGCAACCTTGCGGCGATGAGCACATTCACTGAAGTACAATCTGTAGAAGACCGACAAGCAGGCAACCTTGCGGCCATGAGCCCTCACTAAACAGATAAATAAATTGCTTTCGGGGGACCGTTCTGTGGAACACTTTTTAATCTAAGAGGTCCGCCGACTGCAATTACTATTTTATTTATCTGTTTAGTCAGCGAATACAACCTATTTTTTCATTTTTAGTTCTATTTTTCTCAGGGCAGTCGTGTGTGCTTTTATTTTTATTTTATACAGTTTACTGAGAATTTTGACATTCCAAGTCTTACTAAATCTGATATCGTTTGCAACCAAAGACCATTATAAATGGGATGTGCTCATCAAGGCCTTCAATTTGATACATATATTGTAACAATTGAAGTTTTTTTTTTTTACATTTGTAAATGGAGGTATACTGCCGCCATATTGACCTAGTGTCACTCGGGATCATGTAAGGATTCTAACAATACCCCATACATCCAAATTTGTTCAGGTATTTAAAAGTTATGGTCGAATAAAGAAAGTCACATACATACATATGTACATTAACTCTGAAAACATTACACTCCTTTTTGCGTTGAAGTAGAAGATAATATTCTTTTCTAAAAAATCTTGGGAAATTCTGGTGATTTTTTGCCCCGGCTTAAAAAAAAAAAGGAACAAAAATATGTAAACCGAGTAGAAGCTGATGGCATACCTAGGTTTTTTTGTTTCTTCTTCAATAGCTTAGACAAAAATTGCTCTATCAATAAACACTACACATTTAAAATAAACTACAACAATAAATTTCGAAAAAAACTTTATAGACCGTTAAAAAATATCGAAATTCAAATGCGTAGTTCGAAGTTTGAATATTATTTTATAAACCATACCTTTAGAAAGCATGGTGATTAATACTTGGTTATTGTTACCGTTGGTTCATAATATCTTCATAAAATTAATAAAATAAAATAACACACAAAACTCAAGCCTTCTTCCCATGGGGGTAGGCAGAAACTACAGAAGGCCACCTGCTACGATCCTTACATACTCCATTTGCTTCGTTTACGTTCATACGTCTGGTCATATACGCACGACGGTTGCGAGTACTACGCATCTGACCTTTCTGAAGAACATTGCCAATATTGTGACATGTCCTTCTAGGGAGTCCCTTACGGCGTTTCCATTCACATCTGCTAGTAAATACCTTTTGCTAGTCGTCTTTCATTCATCTTCTCAACATGACCAAACCGTCTAGCATACTCTTTGAAATTTCTGCCCCTATATCTTCTTTGAAGCCACAACATCATTCCTCAGCCTATCATTCACAAAATATTTCTAATTTCAGATGAAGCTGTTTTCTTTCATGCATGAGAGAATAACACGCAAATATAAAATGATAGCACATATTACAAAAAACACTACATTATGATTTATTCTAAGTAATAAAGGGAGTCAACCTAAAAAATATTAAACTAAAACTGAAGTATTTCTTAGCAAACGGTATTTGTGCTACGGCGTAGCGCTACGCCCGCTACGTCGCTACGACGCTACAGTCATTCTATATTGGAAAATAACGAGCAACAGACCATAACTCCTCATTTGCTACTTTTTTGTTGCTCGTGTCTTTTGTGGTGGCGCTGCCATGCAGACGGAATGACGATGTAATTCCACCCAGACATGGGAGTCGCAAGTCGCAAGTCTACACGACTTGCGACTTTTTTAGACAGAATGATTATTATTGACAGGCCAGTTGGCGTGGTTGGTTAAGATACCGCCTCTCACGCTGCAGGTCGTGGGGTCGATTCCCAACCAGGACAAACATTTGTGTGCATGAACATGTCTGTTTGTTCTGACTCTGGGTGTAATTATCTATATAAGTATGTATTTACAAAAAAAAAAAAAAAGTAGTGTATGAAGTATCAGTTATCTGGTTTCCATAGTAAAAGCTCTGCTTAGTTTGGGATCAGATGACCGTGTGTAAACAATGCCCCAGGATATTATTTTATTATAGTGGTTTGAGCTGTGCGTTTAACACATACGAATTTTACAAAAATCAGCAAAATTGGTTCTTTGTAACACTGAAGCAACAAGGTCCTGAAAGGGGCGGTGGCCGCCACATAGCACCTACAGTTTACTGGTGAATGACGTCACTGAAACGTTATTTATGAAAGTTGATGTGTTTTTTAACACCGTAAAGTCAAACACCGACAGCCGTCACTAGCTTATTCTCCTTTTCAGGATAGGCGCTATTATTCATTATTATATTAATTTTTGACATATTTCGGGACCCTGGGGTCCCGGACCTTTGGAAGGCGTACGAGGAGCTGAAGCCAACTCGCAGAGGCCCCTTAGACAATTTTAAATGTTGAGGAGGCACCAACTGACGATTATCCCTATATGCACTATGCAAGTGCACCCAAGGAGTACCCCCGATCGGTGCAGGACTATTGCAGAATGTGGGAACAAAACATATTGGATTATGGGTTTGGGTGGCTAAAGTGGATGGTTACCTAGAACTATGGAAGGACTAAATCCCTGCCTGACCAATGTTATGTTTATTATTATTATTAATTGTTATATTCATTATTATTATTTACAATTACCCTATTTAATATTATAGAAGGACGCCCCCAACCCTTCCCAATATGGTATTCAGAAGGCTCTTGGTGCTGCCTCGCATGTGGCCTCAGGCTGGCCACTCTTTTATGTACTATTGCCCTAAAACAGTCCGTGCTGGCCTTTGCAAACATACCCGATGCACTGCAAAAGCGACGCCACCCCAACAGCATCCTAAAACCATTATTGTACAGGACCCGTAGAGCATTGAAAGATCTATGCGTATAAAGGACCCACAATCAATTTGCTTAGCCTTTTCCCAACTATGTTGGGGTCGGCTTCCAATCTAACCGGATGCAGCTGAATACCAGTGGAGTGACTGCCTATCTGACCCCACAACCCAGTTTTACTGGTAAGACTGGTTGTCAGACTTTCGGGAATTCTGACGACCCATAACGACTGTCAAAGATACGAGTACACGAATGACAGCCGGGACCATTGGCCTAACTTGCTTTCCGAGGCACGGAGGAGTCTCGGTATGAAGATATGATCACCCATCCACGGACCAACCCCGGCAAGCGTAGCTTAATAACCAGTGCGGCTGTTATTGCTAATAAAACAATGAATCGAATAATCGTAGTAACATCAAGTGAATGACCCACAAGCTGCACATATTATCTAGAAGCAGTGAAAGTAACCAAAAACCAAAATCTTTCTAAGTTCACGCAACACTTTGCTACATAATTAAATAGAAGGTTCAGTTGTCCCGTACTGAAACTTGCTTTTATAGGAAAAATACAGCAGAATGTTTTAACAAGAACAAAAATAAAATTAGTAGCAGCTCGGAGTATGGATTGGTGGCCGGTTGACGGCGATGGGCCCCCCGCCTGTTGTGTGGGGATTTAAACATAACTGGCGATTAATGATAAATGATTTTTATTTCTGTAAGTAGGTTTGTACAAACACTTTTACAAGTCAATCATGATTTGTTTTATTTTTAAACTAGGTGAGGTCGGCGTTTCCTATCTGACTACTCTGAGAAGAAAGGCCGAAACAAACTCAGAGACTCTCTTATAAAATCCAGACATAATCTTGGTCACTTCATGTGAAGACCATGTAGATTGATGTCTGAAATGGTCTTTTGAGGAAAGAACCACACAGATTGAGAGGACCTGTCCAGTCAGTGCACGCATTTGTCAGTAATCCCGCAGGTTATATGGGTTCATATAATTATTTGTTTTCTTTGACTGTAAAGGTCAATTTATTTTTATTTTATTTTTATTTATCATTGACATAATCTACTCATTACAATGTTTTTTTTTTTATGAGTGGTATTGCAATATGTGGTTAGCTAGTGACCTCGACAATTGATCATAATTATTCTTGTCTAGGCAACCGGCAGCAGGTTCGTCATGCTCCCTTAGATGTCACTGCTTGCGGTAGCGTCGGGGGTCGGGTTGCCTCCTTCCCTCAAATATGGCGAGGGGGGTAATGGCTGATCTTTGCGTTATGCTCGTGAACGGGTGCTGCTTGTGGTGACTGGTCGTCTTGCTGACCTTGGTTTTGTTTTGTTATTAGTAATTTAACTCGTTTTTTTTACTTCGATGGTCCTAGTTTATCATCTGTGACTTCGAGTTACGGCTATATGTAAGTGGGCACGCCCTTTATTACTGGAGGCTTTTAATATAGGTATAAAGTTCTACTTACGTTTTTAGTTTTGTATTTTGATTCTGCTTGAGTATAGTTTTCGATTTTTCGATTTTTTTTCTTCTTTTTTAAGTATATTGGCGTGTGCTAGCTGACTTATAGCAAATAATTAAATTTAATTTAATGTTTGTGTTGCGTAATGTACTTGCATGTAATTTGCACAGTGTTGTATAGAATATATATATTTTTTTTATTTAACTGAACAGACAGCTGTGCTGCTGAGGAGTTTGTTGCGCCACTTCTTCTCCTCAGCTAAAGCACTAGGAAGTGGTGAAGGGCGGGCGTTTTGGGGG
The DNA here is from genome assembly GCA_948252095.1 of Dicycla oo. Taxonomy (NCBI): domain Eukaryota; kingdom Metazoa; phylum Arthropoda; class Insecta; order Lepidoptera; family Noctuidae; genus Dicycla; species Dicycla oo. The sequence goes on from OX411733.1 coordinate 2,286,448, forward strand.
ACTGTCTTATGTAATTTTGACGTTCGAAAAGTGCTGATTCTCAGCCTAATTTGAATAAATGACTTTTGATTTTGATTTTGCTCAACTCAGAACTTAAGGAGCTCAACGATTCGACGAACAATACCAAAGAAAGGACATTGGGGTAGGCCACATAAATTACTCAAACTACCAGACCATGATTAAAAATAACTAAGAAAAAAAAAAAAAAAAAAACAAACAAAAAATGCAATGACCTACATAGTCTTCACATTCACAATAAATTAAAATAATATAATACTTTACAAAGTAAATATTCATGTCAACATTCAGTATGCAAAAATAAAAAGAGAAAAAAGAAAATTTGGAGCAGTTCAATCCCAAGCCTTTTTGTCCTCAGTATAATCTTTAACAAAATGTGGGCGAAATGTGGGTGTATTAAAGATACACCTCTGCCTAACCCTTCGGGAATTATAGGCGTGATGTTATGTTACTGCAGCTACAACTATTTAGTCGCTCGTCTACAATCTTCCGTTCATAAATGTTTAATCTGCACGTTACGATTATTATACTCGTGCTGTGAGCGCGGTATATATCATACTCAGCCCATTATTTCTATTGTGCACCTTCCGAGGATTTTATACCTTCGTATTACTCTTTATATTCGTTTTATTGTATATACGTCATTTGAGAACGAAAGTAGATTGCTTTGATATAGATAAAAATATCATGGAGTATTTGACTAATTCAGAAACCTTGTAGTATGTCCAGCCGTTTAAATTTTAGATTTGTAGTATTCAGGTCACATATGGACTTTTGACGTTTAAAAGTGACTTTTATGTGCCTATTTGAAATGATTTGACTATGTCACAAAATTCCACTCTGGTTTTATTCTACTTACGTTGTTAATATTGTATTACCCTCTAAAATAATTTAATTTGATTAAAAAAAAAACTATATTTTAACGGGTAAAAAGTCGTTTGTAATTTGTCTTTAGTTTCTTATATTATTTATAAAAACCGGCCATGTGCGTGTCAGACTACGCACAGTGAAGGGTTCCGTAGTTGGGATGAATCCCAAGAACATTGTATTTGAAAAACTAGTACTAATACTAGTACTAGTAGTGGCATTGTAGTTGTTCTCCCATACATTCCAACTGCAAATTTAAGTTTTTACGCATAATATTGAGAGATTTACCATGCTGTTATAAGATCATCGACTTCTTATAAGTTGTCCTGTAATCTATAGGTATTGAACTATTTTGTTTTGTGTTTTTTTTTTTTTTAATTTTAGGCTCAGTACTTTCGAAGATAAGGTCGGGGATGGTCAATTTTCGTCTACTTTCTTAAATAACTGTAAAATAATTTATTAAAAAAAAAATACATATTTGTGACTTAACTCTTGGTAAGCCAAGAGGTGACTACGAGGTGAGATAGGCTGTCACTCCATGTAAAATTTAAAATTCAACTGCATTCGGTTAGACTGGAAGCCGATCCAAACATAGTTGGGAAAAGGCTAGGCAGATTAAGAATTCATCATTATAAAATCTTATTCTATAGTCGAGTAATGTGCGTTACTTACTTACTTGAGTAAATGCTTGAATAAGAATCAACGTTCCATTACAAAATCAAACGCAAAATGGGTAAAGAAAATGGTGACTATTACTTGGCTAAAAATTCTAAACTTTGAAAATTCTAACTTCAAGCAATTACTAAATTATATAATAAAAATTGTCACTTGAGTAATTACTTTTACTGAAGTAAGAGGTATCAACGAGAACAAAACATAAAAAAAAAAACCCAAAAACGTATTGACTTTTACATTTTTAAAAACACCGAGTAAATGCAAATTAAATAGATGTTTGGCCCTACAATAAAACAACAAAATAAATTCAACAAAAAACAATTGCCAACCGCATAAAATACTACCATTCAGCCCCTTCGGTTTTAGCCCGACCCGACATAGTCCGAGCAAGGGTCGGCAAGCAAATGAGTGTAGTCCCACCGATGGCGAGTAATCTCCCTGCCAATATACTAGCACTAAGTGACGGCACTGAATGCACACATAGTGGCACGGCGCTACAGGCGCTAGCCAACAAGACGGCAATACCAACAAACGGTTTGCGCTGAAATTTACAATCGAAACGTACCCGTCAAAGGGGGAAGGTGGAGTGTAGAGGGTGAGATGAAAGCGGATACGGCTTTCTTTTGAACTAGCTGCTTACTTCAGTTTCACTTGAATGTGAGGGATTCTGCTCCTTCAACCTCAAAAGCTTTTATTGGAACGACGTTCTTTAAAGCAACTTGCGGTATTATGGCTGGTAGAAATTGTCACTAACGAAAAAGCGTTCATATTTTGGTTTTGCGGATATATTGCGAAAGGTGGAACTAGTCGTGTCAAACGGGTATGTGGGTCATCGTCGTCAGCCGCGGTTGCTGGTGGTACCTGGCGCGCGAACTAACTTCTAGCGTGAGACGTCGCTGACGAGCGCGCTCCGCACTCTCAACCTCTTTGCTGATGACGTCGACATATTCTGTTCTATTTTAACCGACTTCCAAAAGGAGGAGGTTCTCAATTGTCTGTATGTTTTTTTTTTTGTATGTTTGTTACGCGATTACTCAAAGACGGATGGACCGATTTAGAAAATTCTTTTTTGTTTGATAGGGTATACTTCCGAGGTGGTCCCATATAAATTTTATTAACTTTGCTTGGGGAGTTTTGAGTTAGCTCCAATAATGCGTATATTTCCCACTTATTTTATGTGGATGATGTGATGGTGTTTTAATAACTTCCTATCACTGTTATTTACATGGCTATATCTACAATTATTGTGCTCAATTATGTATTCGAATTTGTGTGGGGTAGGTTCCACAACTAAAAAGTGAAAAATAAAAACTTTTTAGCAAAAAATAAAACCGACTTCCAAAACAAAACACTACAAAGTGAAAAATAACTTTCATTTCGGAAGTCGGTGGCAAAAAACGAAAATACAAAACCCAAGACACCGACTACCGAAATTAAAGTTATTTTTCACTTTGTAGTGTTTTGTTTTGGAAGTCGGTTTTATTTTTTGCTAAAAAGTTTTTATATTCATATAATTTTATATGTATTCTTTTGGGTAAATATTAAAGAATACCTTGCCTAACCTATAGAATTTGTTATGGTACAAGCAGTGAAACTATTTAAATTTTAAGTGTGCTACAATATCGCATTGGATCTAGCCTGTAAGGATATTTGTATGTTTATAGTGAATAAATAAATTACCAAGGAGTCAGTCATTCAGAAAGATGAAGCTTGTTACCCATTCCAAAACGTAGTAGGTTCCTATGAAGATGAACGGGCAAGAAACTCCATGGACACTCTTTTAAATCAAATCAATCCTTCTAAAAGTATCTTACGTTTTAATCCAAGACCGGATACCCTGACACTCAAGTCAAACGCTCAGCTTTTTAAATACTACCATCAAAAATTCACCTACTTCTACAACCTACATTATCTACTTCTGCCGCTAAACATTATTGATGGATTCCGAATTAAAAAAAAATTACCCTCCTTTTGTGCTACGCCACATTCTGGTAGAAACAGGTGATGAAGAAATTACTGTCTGTTACGGCGGAACATAATTCACGTAAAGAACACCTTAAGGTGGTTTATTAGGATTATCATCAAACATCAGTTGCTCTATAAGTCACTTTAAGCCCAAATTCGCTTGCGATACTACCAAAAATCGAAACGCTATTCGCCTACACTTCAAACATCAATACAATACTGTCGTGTATGCAAATTTCAACCCTCGGGTGTACAACTTCAATTTGTCAGCTGCCACCCCTTACTTCCATTTTTAACCCTGCTCTTTTACTCTTTGTATCTCGTTAATTAAATTCAGTGTTCATTTGTTTCGGATCTAACATTTATAGGAATTTGTATTTGTGATCTTTTTCGATAAACGGATCAGGTTTTTTTTTACGAATATTTTCATTCCATGTTTCTGCATTCTGTCTTCTAAAAATCATTTAAAAAAATTCTAAAACAGCTGTTTTGTCTCTGTCCACTCCGACCTAGACTAGAGTCAAGAGCAAACCCATCTCAAATAAAAAAAAACAGCTTTATATCAGAATAATGTCTCATCGGCTTGTGGTGTGCTATTGTAAAATATTAGTGTTTGATGTTAAAATGAAGTAAATCTCGAAAAGTAAAGTGATAATTTTTATTATCAGACAAATTTGTCACATAATCGAAATCAAAATCAAAGCCAAATAGTCATTTATTCAAACTAATTTGAATTTATGACTTTTGTCTCTATGAGAATCAACACTTTTTGAAGGTCAAAATTACATAAGACGGTCCTCCAAAACGACCACCCTTCCCCACTTCATAGTGCTTTAGCTAGGAAGAAGAAGTGGCGCAGCAAACTCCCCAGCAGAACAGCTGTCTGTTCAGTTAAAAAAAAAATCTATACAATAGTACGCAAAATAATTTACATGGAGCAAAACAAAACATTAAATTAAATTAAATTATTTACCATAAGTCAGCCAGCACACGCATTGGCGTGCTAGCTAACTTATGGAAAATGCCAACTAATAACATCGAAAACAAAAATAACGGATTATCATGCGGTTTTTATCTATCAACAGAGTGATTTCTTAGGAACGCGTATGTGTATAATTCGTTAAGGATTTGCGTAAATTGGTTGAAATATGACAATGATTGTTGAAGATGTCGGAAAAAATCAAGCCGTCTGGGAGCTTTCATCGAATACGCTGCCTAATCTGTTTGAGATATAACAGAACAATGTATTATAGTATTGTTTCTCTTTTATAGATCTACAAAAAAGTTCGAATGGCATATGGCTATCTATTAAGGATAGCTACCCATGTTAACTTCTAAAAAGAGGATCACATATAATGTGATATTTGCAAAAGCTATTTAATTAATCATTATCAAATTATATACGTTAGTTAGTAGTATGCATTTCATAAACATTATAACAGCCCTTTACACCATACAAATTAAATGAATATCTTAGGAGTTATCGGAAATTAAAAACTACGCGCGAGAAAATAAATTCAAGCGGTCTCGCATCTAGAGGGTAGCTATATAGAAAAGGATAAACCAAGCCCAACAAATCAGTTATGAACCTTATAAGGCCGGTGAAACGGAACACTCAGCACACATTTGTCCTTATTTCTGGTGTTCACATTGTGAATATCACTATTAGTGTATAAATGTAGATTTTGCCTAATTAAAAATATATAAGATGTTGACGAAGATGAATTGTGATGCCAACTTGAGAACACTTATATCTCTAAAGAAAATCTCTCAGAGAAACTCTGGCATCTAGCTTGTATATTCATAACAGCTTGTTTTTGAAGAACAAATATATTTGAAATATCAGCGGCGTTGCCCCAGAGCAGAATACCGTAGGACATAACGCTACGAAAATTATAAATTTTTAGTTATTTTCATAGCGTTAGCGTACACTAACTGAGCTGTATCAACGTCAGTACAATACGTATTACTTCCCTGACCACATAGGCGGCTGGACTGAGCCTTCTCGCTAGGTTTGATATATCTGGGCCCCAATGAAGTTTGACATCTATTATTATGCCCAGAAAACTGCTGAGTCTACAGTTTTAAGCACCTCTTCATCTAAGACGATGTTGGATCCTAGATTTGTAACATTCGGTAAGGCGAACTTTATACATTTCGTTTTCCTGGCATTGAGAACTAAGTAATTTATCGTAAACCAATCCGTAACTATTGAGAGTGCACTGTTTATTCTTGCCTTCTTTAAAAATAAGAGAGGTGTCATCTGCTAACAGTACAACGTCACAGATAACCTTTAAATATAATGGTAAGTCATTGATATACACTAATAATAATAATGGACCCAGTATTGAGCCTTGAGGTACGCCTAAGTGAACTGGTAGCCCGGACCTATTAAGTAAATAAGAATTTATTATTTTGATAGCTTCGTTTTGGACATCGTAATGACGTAGTTTACGCAAAAGCGTGTCACGGTGCATGCAATAAAATAAATATATGTATATATAACCATAATAAAAATATATGCGTTCAATTTCTCATAGAAGTTTGTTTATCTATTGATCAAAGCTTTTCAAAAATACTAAACGCTCACATGTTTTGTGTAGGTTTAATTTGGACCGGCTTTCAAAGTGTTTTGATTGGGGCGTCGAGGCATCGACGTGTTTTATTAACGCCTCACTGACGGGCTTCAAATGAACGGTTTAATCTTTAAAAAATTCAGTTTTGCATATTTGGGTGTTATGTGTTTTTTGTCGAGTTCGATAAATGAGTCTCGGTTTTCAAAAGGGACAAATGCTCGCGTGATGGTAAGTGGTCTTTTGATAATGAAACACCAAAGAATATCATTTAGAACACAGTGCAACCTCACATGCTTCAATCGTCTAATATACGGTACCTGTAGGTACATTTCACTAGCGCATAAGGATTTCGAACCGGAACACGACAATGCTATTTAGCGGTAGAAACAGCTACAGTAAGTAATACTTTCCCAGACGAACCTTCCAAGAACCTTACGAGTAGGACTTATTATTTTGTAGATTTCTGATATGCGCCTCCTATTCATTGGTCAGACAGGAGTGATTCACATTACATCTGGTGACTGTATACAGGGTCAAAATTAAATTAGCTAGCGAAACTCCGCAGACGTCATGTTTATACCTAAATATGATAAAATAAAAAGTTTGATGATTTTTTTTTGGGTCAACAACAGCCTGTAGTGTAGTGGCCTCATTACTGGGATGGTTTAAAAAAAATTAAATTAGGAATAACTCAAAGGAAATAAAAAGGAAAATCGAAATTGAAATTTAGACAAGACAACCGTAACCGTAACAGAAAATAAGTAAGAAGTAAGAAAATAAAGTAAATTTTTGCACATTGCCACTAGTATTGAGCTAATAACTAAACTAAATTTGACAGGCCAGATGGCGTGGTTGGTTAAGATACCACCTGCCATGCCGCTGGTCGTGGGTTCGATTCCCACCCAGGACAAACATTTGTGTGCATGAACATGTCTGTTTGTCCTGAGTCTGGGTGTAATTATCTATATAAGTATGTATTTACAAAAAAAAAAGTAGTGTATGTAGTTTATCAGTTATCTGGTTTCCATAGTACAAGCTCTGCTTAGTTTGGGATCAGATGACCGTGTGTGCACAATGTCCTAGGATATTATTATTATTATTAATAACATCTCCAAGTAAACTATCGATTCACGTCAGCAGGGCATCTGACGTTAAGGATCGAACTCTTGAGTTCCTGACCTCTCATTTGGCGTTTCGCGCCTTACCCGTTAGGCGTCTCTGCCCCAAAAATAAATTCTTAGCTTTGTGATACGAGTAGTATTCTTCAACTGACCTTCCCATGATGTGTGGTGTTGTCGTGGTGCTGCTCGATGATCTCCGGGTCTTCAGTGGAAATGTCGTGTCCGTGTCTGTGCCCGCATATTATGTGCGGTATCTGCAACAAAGAGACGGAAATAAATTAAAAAAAGAAACTAATCTATATAAATAAAAAGAGAAGTTCTGACTGACTGTCTCATCAACGCCCAGCCTAAGCCCTTGAACGTAGAAAGCTATAATTTTGCAAAGAGGTTCCTTTTATAATGTAGATGAGGAATATGGAAGGATTTCTTGGTAGTACGTTCCCGTGGGATATTTTTCGACATCCATGCGGGCGAGGCCGCGGGCAAAAAAAGCTAAATAAAAAAAGAACTATTAATAATTAAAATAATTAAAAAAATAATTAAAAAATATATTATTATAATTCGCAATGGCTTCAAAGGTTTATTCAAAACTACCAAAGTTTATCAAATTAGCAGATAATTTTAATGATTTTAAAAAGAGGTTATTTCTATTTCTGATTGAGAAGACATATTACTCTATTGAGGAATTCCTTAATAATAATAATTTATTTCAAAATAATCAGATAACAGAGATCCGTAGTGTTAGTAAAGCACCTTATACCTAGTGTTAGTATATACATAAATCAAAATAACAATTTGGGTATGAGTCACTTTGTAAAGAAGACGTAAACCAGTTTCTCAACCGATCATCTTCTCCACAAAATGCCTCATAAAAGGGGAAAACACATTCTCAGTCACTGTTTCTAGAATGCTGTTGCCACTGGCCCGGGTTCTAGCTGCCACAGACGCTATTTTCTTCCGCACAATTGCGTGGAAGCCGTCAGTACGGTTCTGCGTAAACATCTCTGACGCACTACAGAACCGGGGCAGTCTCAAGAGCATTCTAAAAACATTGTTATACTGGATGCGCAGGACATCTAGCGACCTTTTGGTGTAGTTGATCCACAGACCACCCGTGTACAGACCCTGACAATACGCTTTGAAAAGCGTTATTTTTACCTGGTCCGTGCAGCGGGCGAATCTACGAACCAACATATTACCGCGGACCGCCAAAGCCCTGCGCAGGGAGCGCTTCTTATGCTCAAGCCATTTAGGGTAAAGTTAGGTGAATAATCTGTACACTTACCGGCGACCCCAAAGACCATGTACTCACATTTCTTCACGTTATACACGAGCCCATGCCTAGCCGCGTAGTCCTCGCAAACTTTTAACATCTCTCCGATAGAACCTGCAGTCGGGCCCAGCAGCACCATGTCGTCTGCATAGCTGATGCTGTTAATATTAACACCACCCACCCGGCAGCCAACACGCACACTGCTGAGCTCGACTATGAGGTCATTCACATATAGGTTGAAGAGCCTGGGTGAAGTCAACCCTCCCTGCCTCACCCCGCACTCCAACCCATAAGCCTCAGAGAGAATGTTGGACCACTTAACATGATTAAGACCTTAATGACCTTGATTTAGACACTTAATGACCGAATTTAATATTTTAGTTTTAGTATGGTTGTGATTGATATGCTTGCTTGATACAATAATGGGACTATATAAATATATGTTGACTAATATTCTTATTATGTAATGTAATGCTTTTATCTGGCATTTCCTGCTATTTTAATTGTAATCTGATTAATTATTGATATTATTATGTAATGCTTTTATCCGACAATTCCTGCTATTTTAATTTTATTGTAATCTGATTAATTATTGATATTATTATTATTATTTTATGATTATTTGTACACCATCAAGTGGTAGGACATAGAGACCATAATATGACTGTAACACCTATTGTAACCTATGTTCACAAATAAATTGAATTGAATTGAATATTTTCTTTATAACGAACTGGATAGACTGAGCAGTGGCGACCCAGTGGTAATGCCCCCGACTCCCGAGTTGTAGGTCGTGGGTGCAAACCCAGGCAGGCGCTTTACTTTGTGTAAATAATTTTATCATCAGTGCTCTCAAAACGGTGAAGGAAAATACTGTGAGCAAACTGGCATGTGCTAGAAACAAAAATTCGAAGACATGTGACATCTACCACCAGCACTGGGCCCGCGTGGTGGATTACGACCCACGCCCTCTCACAGAGAGGAGGTCAGTGTCCCAGCTGTGGGAGCATTATAGGTTGATTAATTATATTGGAAGTACTCCTTTTTTTAAACTAGTGATCTATTTCTTGCATTTACGGATTGGAAAATTATTGTGCGAGTCATTTTATTCACCTATTTTTTTTAAAAAAAAGGTTATATAGAAAACCTTTTTTCTACTGTGATGTAAAGATGATAATATAAACATACTATATAATTTTGTAAAGAAAAGTATCCATACTCTTTGTTGTTATCCAAAAGCTTAATTCAAATGTGTAGGAACTCAACCTCAACTCAGAAATGAAAAGCAAATTGTATAAATAGTCTTTGATATAATTCTCACAGCAAAATGTCCACGCTCTGTTCGACGGTTCAATCCACAGTGCCATGCACAAAACACGTGCAACCACAGATCTTAAAAAAACTCTTTAAGATTATGTGCGTGCAACCGTAAGAACTGTCACACTATAAAATAATGGAGGCAAAAGTCTCAACTCTCAACAGCCAAACAATATTCCAATAACTCGATACTACTTTAACCCATTAAATGCCCACTACGCAATATTGCGTAGCTGATGACGTACGTAGAATATGGCAGAGGCCGACTACGTATTATTTCGTAGGTCTTCCCTATGGATTATATGGTATTCTGTGTTATTTGGCCTCCTCGAATGGACATTTTTATACTCTTTGGCACCTCAAATTAAACAAGGCATTCAATGGGTTAATGACCGTAGATAGAGAATGAACTAGTTGAATGAATGAATGAACTAGTTCATTCTCTAACTACGTTAATGACCATCCAAATGGCCATCTGTCAATGTTACCAGATGACAAATACAAGACTGTTTACGTGTCTATGACAGCTGACCGATACTTGTCACTGCTACAAATAATAACAATTAAATAACCTAAATCGTGAATATAATATAATATTACTGTTAGTCGTACAAATGAAACTCTTAAGGAGACTTTATTTATTGTATAATGTAAAAAAATGTCAGATAAATAATTTATCAATCTTGAAAAAAGATACCACGTTCGATCTATCAGGTTAAGCTACGCTTGCCGAGCTTGGTCCGTGGATGGGTGACCATCTTTACATACCGAGACTCCTCTGTGCCTCGAAATGCACGTTAAGCAGTTGGCCCCGGCTGTCATTCGTAGATCTTTGACAGTCGTTACGGGTAGTCAGAAGCCCGAAAGTCTGACAATCAGTCACGAAGGGTTATCGTATTACCCAGTTACTGATTTATCAAGGTCAGATAGGCAGTCGCTTCATGTAAAAACAGGTAATTAGCTGCATCCGAGTAGACTGGAAGCCAACCCCAACATAGTTGGGAAAGGGCTAGGCAGATTTTGTTCTAATTACCAATAAAATGATGCCCTAATTTGCTAAACAAAAGAGAATGCACGCCTCAACCTTATTTCCACTCGTTCCACTACAAAAACCTAGCCACAACTGTGACAAGATGGCCGGCCTCAGAGCCTCTTTTTGCTCAAAAACACAATGTAACGAGCGCGCTTTTGCACCCAGTAAATCACTCGCTTGTTGGAAACCTGCGCTAAATGGCCAGGCCATGATTCTACTGACCCTGTTTCATGGTCCACTTTTATGATCATAAAAAACCTTATGCAGATGAATCTGACGGTTAGTGGTTGTAACTACTTGTGCATGGAGCTGGATAGATAGATAGAAAAAGCTGCCTGTTGGATTTTCCAGTAGAAACAAAAATTGTCTTTACATCAATCAATCTGCCTAGCCTTTTCCCAACTATGTTGGGGTCGGCTTCCAGTTTAACCGGATGCAGCTGTATACCAGTATTTTACATGGAGCGACTGCCTATCTGATCTCCACAACACAGTTACTGGGTAAAACAGTACCCCTTGGTAAGACTTCGGGCTTCTGACGACCCGTAACGACTGCCAAAGTTCTACGAATGACAGCCGGGATCAACGGCTTTACGTGCTGTCCGAGGCACGGAGAAGTCTCTCGGTATGAAAAGATGGGCACCCACCCACGGACCAAACCCCGGCAAGCGTAGCTTAACCTAATGGATAGACCCGTGTGGCTGTTATTACTTAGCCACGACCTCCTCATATTTTATTAGACATAACTGAATTAATATTATTATAAAAAAAATTAAAAAATATTCAAAATCTTGTCTAGCCTTTGCTATGGGCTCGGCTTCCAGTCTAAACAGATGACCCCTTCTTACCCCTTGGTAAGACTGATTGTTAGACTCGAGCTTCTGAGAACCCGTAACGACTGCCAAAGACCTACGAATGACAGCCGGGATCAACGGTTTATCGTGCTTTCCGAGGCACAGAGGAGTCTCGGTATGTAAAGATGAACACCCATCCATGGACCAAACCCAGCAAGCGAAGCCGTGCAGCTGTTATTACTTAGCTACGAGCTCATAATAAAATAAAATAATTATTAGTAAGATATTAAGAATTTTTTGGCTTTATCTACCAGTAAAGAAATAGCCTTTTACAAGCAAAATACACAGCAAACTATACCACTATTTGTTTTTTTATTGGAGATGGGTTTGTTCTTGACTCTAGTCTAGGTCAGAGGTGACAGAGACAAAGCCGACGATGAAGTGAGCTAACACAGAAGAAGCCTGTTCACTCTCACTTTGAAGAGATTAGGGTTGTATGCGCTTGGAATAGAGATGGGCATATACCCGGTAAAAACCCAGAGTTTGGTTAAATACCCATTTATACCCATTTTTACCTACCCATTTTTAATTTATACCGGGTAAAAATTAAATCACTTTAAACTAATTATTGTATTTTTTAATAGATACTCTGACATACAGAATTTTATAATTTATTTTATTTGAGACCGTCGTCGTCGGGCATATACGTTATAGTGCTATAGCACTGTAACACGGACTAGAAAAAAAAGAACTTTTTTTTTAGTTGTCACACAGTGCCAAAAGTACCTACCGAATTAATAGAGAGTTTTAGTCAAGTTTAGTATTATTGTGTTTAATTAAGTGGAGATTGGTAATTTAATGATGACGACTAACACTAATCCTACAAAATAACTTAAGTAAGTAATTGTGATATGTTAGGTAAAAAAGGGTTTAGACAATGTGATTATGATGTGTTAATGTTTTTTTATTTATTTAAGATGGGTTTGCTCTTGACTCTAGTCTAGGTCGGAGGCGACAGAGACAGAGTCGAAAGATGGAGTGAGCTTACCAGAAATAGCTTGTTCACTCTCACTTTGAAGAGATTAGGGTTGTATGCGCTCGGAAACACAGACACTGTTACTTAGTGAGGTCCACTATTTTGCATTCAGAACGGAGTGGAGTCCCACTCCGTTCTGAATGCACGTAGCAAATTGTCACTTAGGTGCAAATTGCGGATTTATACAGCGTGCATTCGCCCCATCATGACCTATGCGGGTTCAGTGTTTGCGCACGCAAAACCTCACCTCATTCATAGGATGCAGGCCCTCCAAAACCGTTTCCTCCGAAAGGCAACAGGAGCCCCTTGGTTCGTTCGGAACGAAATCCTCCACTTAGATCTCGACATTCCCACCATCTCCCAGTTCTTGAAACGCAATTCCAAGCGTTTCCTCGACTCAGCCACCAACCATCGCAACCCTCTGGTTGTCGAGGTGGCTAGGCTATGTCCCCTCTCGTATTAGTAAGATCCGCCGCCCTAGGCTTGTCCTCTCAGATCCCGACGACCCCATAACTCTTCTCCAGGAGAGCAGTAGGGACCGTAGGAACAAACACAAATCGACATTCCGACCTCGCCGCTGAGATCCCTGGCGACGACCCCGTAATAATCGTCCTCCCCCCCGTCCCTTGCTCGGGTATGAAGTTCCAGTTGGTGGCGTAGCTGAGCCAGTAGCTTTAAACTTCCCTGACAATAATAATCACTGAAATTTGATCCAGCCTTCTTCCATCCAGCCATCTTACTGTCCTCCCCCCAGCGACGCCCTAAGCCGAGGCCCGTTCCCCACAGGGGGAGCCCTTAGCGTGTAGTCGCTTAGTCTGTAAGTTTTATGCCCCTGGCTGGAGGCTTTGAGTTCGCTTAAGGCAGCCACAGGATAGTCCGGTTAAGTAGTCACGGCCTCTCTAGGCCAACTACGAGATGCCATATAAAAAAAATCGGCTTAGTCAGTCTGAAGAAAAATGGACGAGCGACAAGTTCGAACACTATACTTATACGAGTCCTTGTTAGGCCACAGTGCGCGGGCTGCGGCTGACAATAGCAACACTGCATTGGGCGCTGGAAGTACAAGCCATGCGACGGTGTCCCGATGGTTTGACTTTTTAAATCGGGAGACAGGAGCCTTGAAAGTCAGCCACGCTCTGGACGACCACCCGCAGTGAATGATGTCGATTTACGCCGCGAACTGCAGTCGAATCCGGATGCTACCACTCGTGAATTAGCGGAAGCACTTAACTGCAGTCACTACATCGTGGAAAACCATCTGCATGAGGTTGGGTATCAAAAGTTTTGGCTCGCACACCCTTACAGACGCCAGTCATGCAGTCCGTGTCGCTATCTGTCAATCACTTTTGCTGCGACCCCGACGTAAACAGTTTTTGTCTGATCTGGTTACTGGAGATGAATCATGGGTTAATTACGAGAACGATACACGTCGTGCTTTTTGGCTGCCTCCAGAAGAAATGCCACCAACTCAACCGAAGCTGAGTCAAAAGAACCGCTTATAAGTTCTGCTTTGCTGTTTCTGGGACGCACAAGGCATGCTGTTTTATGAACTATTACACAATGAAACTATAAACGGTGACAAATATTCAACGCAGCTCACCAAACTATCTGCTGCTATCAAGAAAAAACGACGAAGACGAGTCAATGTAGTTTTACTGCAGGATAACGCTCGACCTCATGTCGCATCTGCCGTTCGCCGACAGTTGGAGAACTTGGGCTGGGAGACGATACCCCACCTTATTCCCCAGCCCTCGCCCCATCAGACTATCATTTGTTTAGAGCCCCGAAACAACATTTGCGGGGTAAGCAATTTAATGATTTTTCTAATGCAGAGGCGGATTTGAACAACTTTTTCGAGACACAGCCATCAGAGTTCTGGGCGAAAGGCATCCATACTTTGCCGGATCGTTGGCAAAAAGATGATGATGATGCTAATGGTGATTACATCATTGACTAAGCTTTTCGAATTGTAATAATAATAGAAAATATAAAACGTAAACCAAGTGTCTCATTACTTTTGTGCCAACCTGGGGCCGTATTATGAACTATTAACGCTATCATGATTCCGTCGCGAAAAAGGGATGGTGCTATAGGTCATGTATAGCTCCGTCTCTCTCTAGCACTGGAAAAATGATGGCGTTAATAGTTCATAATACGTCCCCTGATAGGTTTCATTGGAATTATTGTATAGTGAAACGAAAAAACTCAGTAATTTTCATTCATTTACTTGTTTTGAAATGTTTTCACGATATATATGTTACTTATCTACATATTCTTAAAGGTAGTGTACAGCATTTAGTTAAAACATGTGCAGTCAGTACAGTACTCATTTGTTTTGGTTCTAAACAGTTGATTTTATTTGAAAATTTATGTTGAATAATGATTTAAAAGACATTTAACTTCGTTTTACTTGAAATCAATATTTTTTCTTCAATGGTCAAGGTCAAAATTAACATGATTGGTCGTGATTGATGACAAAGCCAATTAAATAATATAACGACATTATTCATTTTTTACCCGGTATTTTTTATTAATACCCGGTAAAAAAGGGTATTTTTTCTTTTTTACCTTTTCTTACCTTTCCTTCCAATTTATACCTTCCCGTTTTATACCCACCCGCCCATCTCTAGCTCGGAAACACAGACGCAGGTAGTGAGTTCCACTCTTTTGCTGTGCGCATTATAAAAGACATTTGGATCGCTTAGTGCGAATTGGTGGAATATCAACCAGGTAGGGATGGTAACTGGCAGTGCGTCTAGATATCCAATTGTAGAAGGGGGCCGGTGGAATCAGGTCGTAGAGTTCTTGGGCACACTCACCGAAGTACAAGTTAGGCAGAGTTGCACCTATATAGTACACCCAAATTTTGCCAGCAAACCTGTATATAAAAATTTTGCCGTATTCTCCAATAAGCGATCTATTTCCCTACTTTTCAAAACTATTTCCGTAATGCAAGAAAAACATGCCAGCCCTAGCATAGCACCCGATGAAACGTTAACTATATCGATGTGCCGATGCAACACGGTTCAATCGCCCGTGCAGGATATTCGATACAATCGATTATCTATTCGAATTGGGACATCTCGATAAACGGAGTGATTTGTGTCCTGTAATCTATGGCGGAGTTGTGTTTAGGGATTGTGAGCACGTATGCAAGTTATTGGCTGTGGGATACAATAATTTGTTTTAGCTTTAGTTTCCGGTTCCATCATATTATAACGGACGCCATGAAAATTTGACATTTTCATCAGTATTTGACATTAAGTCCAACCCCGCTGCCCAAAGATTTAAATCGCTAGATTTGCACTCACCGTACAAGAAAAAGTGCCCATACTGAGAAGAGTGAGCTTACACAATTTTCATGACAATCAAGCTCGTGGCTAAGTAATAACAGCCGCACGGGTCGATCCATCAGGTTAAGCTACGCTTGCCGCGGTTGGCCTGTGGATGGGTGAACATCTTTTCGTACCGAGACTCCTTCGTGCCTCGGAAAGCACGTTAAGCCGGCTATCACTTGTGGATCTTTGACAGTCGTTACGGGTCGTCAGAAGCCCGAAAGTCTGACAACCAGTCTTACCAAGGGGTATCGTATTACCCAGTAACTGGGTTGTGGAGGTCAGATAGGCAGTCGCTCCATGTAAAATACTGGTATTCAGCTGCATCCGGTTAGACTGGAAGCCGACCCCAACAAAGTTGGGAAAAGGCTAGGTAGATTGATTGAATCAACTGAAGTCACTGCGTCACTGTGTGTCAGAGAAATGTAACTATCTTTTGATGCGGTAGGGCGAATCTAACGATTTAAATCTTTGCCACTGCCAACATTTTCATGACAGCCGTTACTGCGGCCGCTAGAGACGGCCACCGCTCCTCTAGGAGACCGTAGCATTATATCTTTTGATGATAGTTGACATACAATATCATCACGCTGGCATTCTCCAAATGGTACACGCACATTTCGCCAGGTATGTCTTAAGTCCTCTGTGTCTAATGAGAGAGTGACCACCTGTGTCATGTGCACGATAATTTCTCCCGCGTCAATGGCTAGTCTCCTCTGAGATTGGCCACCATAGCTGAAATTCAGTCTGGAGGACTATTATCACCCAATAAACCTATTGTCATCAACCAGACACAACTCTAGACACCGAGCTAATGGAATCTGAAATTTTGTTTATTTTGTTTATTTGGTAAAAACTTATACAACATTACAGACCCAGATCCAAGATATTGCACACTTCAATTTCACAAATACTTATTTAATGTTAATATTTATTAGTAATTTATAATTTATTTACTAATAAAATTTAATATTTATTAATATATAATTTATTGAATATTAATATTTAGTTAATATTTATTTTACAAATAGGTTACATGGTTGCTATTCGTTACGATACACATTAAGGTTACCTATGTTATGACCACCGATAAAAACGTCTTCTTCTCAGATGCTCCTAATATTTTGCTCTTTGAATCCTCTTTGAAAGGTTAACCAAAGAACATACTAATAGGTTGAAAAAAAAAACTGTCAAAGCGGTTACCCCAAAATAACCACGCTTGACAAACAGTAAGTTCCATAATTCATGACTACCCTCTATGTATCAGGGCGAAAATACGAAAAATTTAATTATAGTTAGATGTTTTATCAGGCCGGGTCGGCATTTTCCAACCCAGTGATCATCTTCGCTACATTAGGTTAACTGACCCGCTCGGCCCAAGCCGCGCCGGCCACTTTTTTGTTTATTTTTATATGTTATTTATGATTTTTTCGACCGGCATTTGTTTTATGCGTGGTAGACGTTGAATAGGCTTAAAGCTTGGGTCCTGTAGAGGTCGTAAAGAACGATTAAAAATGATAATAATATTATGTATTGGCCTTTTGACTGGCGTGGTGATTGTGACAATATTGTGATTTCTTTGTTAATTCAAAGAATAGTGTAAAATCAAATATTATAAGTTTTCGGATAGTTTTCATTTCTATCAATAATAAAAATTAATCAATAAAATAATAACAATATCAAAATACGAATTTTATTAAAATCACAATAATAATTTTCAAGTCGAAGCCATATAATACTAATTACAAACAAAAACACAAAATATAACCACACTCTAATGAATACACGTACGAGAGTAACTCAGAAACAGCAGCGCGAGCGGTAGAACAAAAGCGCCTATTGTATTCACGAGAGCAATGCTTCGCACAAACTCGGGAAGCGTCGATTCAATTAATTGTAGGTACCCATTATTCAATCAATTGTATTATTTGTCGAAATGTCGAAATTATTTTGATTTGAGTATTGATTTTAATAACTTTCGAAGGATGTTGATGAGATGGTAGGTATTTTTATTGTTTGTTTAAAGCGGGTTTGAGTACTTTGGAATTAAATAACAATGACATAGGTAGGTACCTACGTAAAGTATTTTAACAGTTCTTCTACAAAATGACGTCTCCTATAGAATAATGCCAAGTCTAAACTTCGTAAAAAGTTATTTTATTTTACTTTATTGGGACAGAAAACAGTTACACATTACATATAAGGTATGCCAGAGAATTTTAAAAATTAGGTAAACATGTAACCCACAAAAATGTCCGCGAAATAATAGTAACAAACAGTTATACAATTAAATTAAAACGTGCGCTAATATTACAGAAAAAGTATATAAGTAGTCGTTAGTATTTATATTAGATGACTAAAGTAACTATTTTAAAGATTCTATAGCCAATCTTTTAAACTTTATGTGAGTAAGCGCGAAAATATCCAATTCGATAAAGTGTGTGTTATACGTATCTACGATGCGCCGGAGAGGCGCTCGCGCACTAGCGTGAGTCCTGCACCTTGCAGTGTGGAACAGCTGTTACACGCGCGCCCCCCGACGCATTACAGTTCTAGGTACAATGTAACACAACCCATTAGTAATATCAGTGCGTTCGAACCTGTTATTGCAGAGACCGTGAAGAATCAAGGCCATAAGCAAGCTGCGTCTAGAAATTTATAAAGGTCCAATAAGTGTGCATATGGTATTCTAGACTTAGTGCATCTATAGTGCATATCAAATAATATTTTACCTTAATTATTTTGCCGCCTCTTACCCAAAATAATTTATCCATCCATTTATTAATCCATAACTAGAGCGAGAAGCGAGTAGAGCTAGTAACTAGAAATGAGTTGGCGAGCAACGGGCAGCGAGTGAACGACGGCGAAAAGCGATTACTCGCTGGTATGCGTTTGTACCAAACGTGAGTCCCTCAGCGAGTACTTTGCCCGCCCGCCAGTGCTTCTCAGCGAGTAGGTACTCTTTGATAGCTCTTGTTGCTGCGACAAACGAGTACTCACGCGCGGTGTGAACAGTCAGCTATCAACTATTAATATATGCATCTCTTTTGTTTACACGGAATGTATATCTATTTAATAATAATAAATTTATTTCAGAAAAAACACATTTATGGTTCACAAAAACAATTTTCAAAGTAAAAAATAGAGTATTCCAGAAAGAAGTGTATCGTTGGTGTCCGTACTAATGAAAAAAACATTGTATCACAAACACCATGTATACACATATTGTACGTTTCTTGAGCGAGAAAATAGCTGATGATTAGTCGCTTCCTCGCCGGCGGTGGGATCACTGCCTTAGCACAATAACTAAAGCATAGAAGGAATTAGTTGATTTAGTTATTTTATTTTATATTCTAATAGCTGACCCAAGGAAATTCGTACCGCCTTAGCAGCGCCACCTACCGGGTCCAATTGTATTTTCAAACCATCCAGGAACCCATTGAAATATACACACAAAATTTCATCAAAATTGACAGACAAACACACGTACAGAAGAATTATATACAACTTGTAACTTAACCTTAACCTCTTAATCATTGTACTCCCCGTACAATGAGTACTCATCATTATGAACAAATTTTACTATGTGACCAAACATGAAATCGCGAAGAAAAATCAGCTGTTCAGTATATTTTGACGAATTATGCGAACATAAATTACTGAACAACAGATTTTTTTTTCGCGATTTCAGGTTTGGTCCCATAGTAAAAGTTGTTCATAATGATGAGTACAATGACCCCTTAAGAGGTTGTGCGTTATTGATGTTACACGTTGTATATAAGGATGAATTAGACCACACCCCTACCTTATTATTCCCATAACAACCGCTCCCATAGTAACGCCATAGCAACGGCTGTTAGTTCAATAAACATCACATAATTTCGACGCATTGTAAGAATTTCCTTGCACCCTCAAAATGGTAATATTCCTAGTGAAAAGAGGTGATGAGAACCAGTTCCTGTATGAGACAGATGTAGATAAGGAGGTGGATGATGTCGTGAAGGATATCACGGCGATCTTCAATGGGAGACTGAAGGTGACCAGACTGTGCTACGAGATGGACGAGCTGCAGAAACATGGGACCTTCTTGCCACTTGAGATGCAGGGGTTAACAGATGAACAGGTTAGTTAGCCTTTTTTGATGTGTTTTAATGTAACAAATATGGAGACGATATTCTGAGTAGACTCCAAATAAATTGAGATAAGAGTTGGAAATGGATGATCTTCAAGACGAGTTGACTACATAGTTATATACTGTGAATCAACTAACGACTAATGGTTTTGTCTATTTATTTAAGGCCATATCCATTCGGTTTGTAAATTCAGCGCTATAAGGAATACCAGATGGTGTTCTTACAGACGAGCGACACGCGTCACTCCTGAACTATCTGCAATCCACTGACAAAATGGTGAACGCGTCTCGCTACAACTGCAAGTGACGTTTTAGGTCAGCAGCTGCTGTCGACGTGTGCAGTTGTCTCTGCCGTTGACGCATGTCACTAGTGAGTGTGTAAGAACACTAAAGTGATGAGGTTCAAATGGAGTGGCAGCCAGACAATGAGCCTATCCAGACTTAGCCTTTTGCTATTCACTACCATAAATCCTGGCAGCCTACATACAATTTCTGTGACCTATATCTTTTTCAATAAAACGTCAAAACGCCTTGTACATTACAGATAAAGGAGTTAAAGCTGGAAGACCCCTGGGCCAAGCGCTGTGCCCCGCCAGGTCACGTGTTTGTGAAGGACGACATGGGACGTCGCTGCGGCCTCGCCCCGCCTCCCAACATGCAAGAGATCATAAAGAAAGCAGCTGAAGATGCTAAGGAGTTTATTAGTAAGAAACACGTAAGTCGTACAGCAAATAAAAAAAAAATGTGCTCATGAAAATAATACCTATGCGTTCCTTGCGAAGCATTTGTGGCCCAACTATGAATGATAAGAAGATGTAGTGACAAAAATTAAAGAAGAAGAGTACCTATGTTTAGATGGTTTGGTCATGTTGAGAGGATGAATGAAAGGCGACTAACAACAGATATTTACAAGGTACGTGTGAGTGGGAACGATGGCAGTTGACGCCTTAGAAGGACATTAGGTGTATACTGTATACCTTATCGGTGATATTCTTCAGAAAGGTCAGGTACGTAGTACTCGCAACTGGCGTGTTTTTGTACCAGGTGTACATATGAATGTAACAGAAAGCAAAAGGAGTTTGTAAGGATCTTAGCAGGTGGCGTTATGTAGTGTCTGCTTACCCCCATGGGAAAAAGGCGTGAGTTCATGTACGTAAAATGTGTATTAGATCCAGTATTAGATATACTAGAGGAACTTCCGCATCCATTTATACTTCCAAGGATGCCGTCTATCTGTAGTATTCACACAACTAAGTATTGCAATACTGTTTTCAGGTAGATCTCCGCAAATGCCTCACTCAGAAAGACGTAGCCAGAGCCCTGGATGAGCTCCGAGGGGCCACCAAGATTGTATTCCCCGGAGGTCTCCCACCCCACGATCCTGTTCGAATGGAGCTGGACAATGTGGAGGACCTCTCGGGAACCCAAGCTTCTACCGAAGTTATAGACCCGACTCTAGCCTGTCTGTGGGCTTGTGGAAAGAAATTCCTCAGTGGGAATAAATTGAGTGACCATTTGGGTACGTATATCTTTTGTACAATTGCTTGGCTTACCATCCATACTAATATATTATTAATTATTATGATACTTTGTTGGATTAGCAATATGGTTCAAAATCATTCAGATTGTTATTGATAATGTGTCACGATTAGGGTGCTGGTGTAGGCCACCGAATAATTTTTGTCCCGGTATTGTACGGTCTCGTGGGATAATTTCCGGCCTCCACGCGAGTGAAGCTGCGGACAAAAGCTAGTTTGTAATACAACTATTGGCATTTTGATTTTGAAATCTTAGTACAACTTGGCGTTTTAGTTTCGGAGACCCTGCGCGTGTAAAAGTTCTTTGTCGAGTTGTGATTCACATCATCATTTTCGAGATCATCATCATCAAAATCATCATTTGATCCTGTTAATAACCAAAAGCCGATTATGCTGGCCTATAATCGGTACTCGTATGATTTGATAAATATTGTAGCAGCCTGTTTCAACCTTTTGATTTATAGAATGTAGTCAGTGGTATCTAAATTGACCTAATATAAATATTCTGACTAACGACCCTTCCAAATTGACATTGTAGATTTAGGTGAATTGGAACGTTAAATTGGAGTTGTTAATCAAAAATTTTGCGAATGGGGTACTACTGAATAAATATTAGAACATCCATATTCGAATAAATATCCGTCTTTCCAAATTTTCAGGCAAAAACAACAAGACGAAAGTGACAGTGAAGCTCTGCTCCAATTCCGAAGGCGCTCCAGGTCGGGAACCCATCATGTCTGAGGAAGACCGAAAGCAGCTGACTCTGCACGCTTACAGAAAGCAAGAGGAATGGAAGAAGTTGGAACAGGATGAAGATGACAGCTACCTGGACTCCAAGTGGTCTGACAAACAGAGCATGAAGAAGCAGTTCCACGGACTGCAAAATATCTCGTGGGGACCTAGTATTATGAAGTAGATGCCTCCATTGCAGTTTCTTTCTTGAAAAAGTAGTCTTCTTTTAATTTCTTTTAGTGGTATCGTTATTTAAGTGGCTTTTGTTTCTTTATTTATTGGTATCGTGGCATGTACGTCATTTTCTTTTTAATATATATAGCTGGTAGTAATTGATTGAACTTTGTTTTTTTTTTTATTTCAACCTGCGTTGATGTGATTGTCTGATATAAAATTTGTAATCAATACAAATACAAAAAATAATTGACATAAAACAAGTTGTACAACAAATGATAGAATTCTCTGACTCCTGCGCTAGTTCTAGTTAGTATTTTATTTCGGATCACACAGAAATATAGGTAAACAATCCATATAGTGTTAGTAAAAACGACATAAAACATATGTTAAGTAAAACTCATAACCTAACCAACAACAACTAATATTATATTTACGTGGCTCAACACACGCTGGCACGTGCCTCTACACCCAGTGCCTAAAAAAGGGGCTGTCCACATTGTTGTGGTGTCCAATATTCTTAGGATGCTGTTGGAGCTTCCGCACAACCAACCCATAATACTAACGCTGCGCTCTTTCTCATTATGGCATGGAAATCGTCGACATGAGCTTCCGCGAACATCTGCGAAGTGCTGTAGAATTGCAAGTGCCAGTGTCGTCCCGTAATAAAAAGACATTGTATTGTTTCAAAATCGAATGAATCTTTTTTTTTTTTAATCAATAATCTATTTGTGTAATAAAATCATAAATACGAATGAATTTAAGAATTTCGATTTAGTCTATGCATTGACTGTGAATGAATATTCACTGACAGACAATACACAGCCTAAATCTAGTCTAAAAACCTGAAATTTTGCACTGGATTTCCTTAAATACTAAAAAATAATTTATGAGTATTCATCTCCAGAAAAAGTTAAATATGACACGAAAGTTCATTAAGTATTTTTCGGCGCACGAATTCTTTTTCAGAAATTAACTAGATATTTCAATACTTATTGTTTTATTGAAAATTCTGCTATAAATAATAATAATAATAATTTATTTCATAAAAAGTGGTACAGTCTGTTACAAAGTGGGATGACAACTTCGGAATAGTTTACATCTGAGATGGGTAGGTAACAATACAAATTTACGATCTGATGTCCTAGCTAGGTTGCTAAGTAACCTGTATTAAATGTTTAAGAAAACTATAGGTATCCTATATTAAAATTCAGACTATTTCCTTGATAAAGGTTATGATATTGTTATCTTGCTCGTGAATTCTTAGCTAGAATTTATCTAGGGTCTCATTCTTTCAATATTAATATACTGTCCTAGATTTAATATCTTGTCATAAGGTACCTAGTTTAACAATAGCTTGCTATTAGATATTTATAATGCTTGAACAACCTACGAAGTAGATTCTAGATGAAATTGTTTTGGAGCTTACATTTTCTGGCTTGGTATTCTTGATATGGTGCCTTTGTAGTCCGTAGAAATTATTTCTGTACCAAACATTGAACAATGTTTAAGAATTTTCAATTGCAAACAAAACCAATAGTCATTTATTCAAATTAGTCTGAGCATCAGAACTTTTGAAAGTCAAAACTACATAGGACAGTCCTCCATAATGCCCGCCCTTCACCACTTCACAGCTGGGAAGAAGAAGTGGCACAAAATACTCCAGCAGGATAGGCAATAATAGGCAATCTATTCCACATGTCACTTTACTAAATTTGCGATTTTTTGGCACTGCATTCCTTTTTAAAGGACGTACTGAGCTTTACCTAAGTTATTAATAACCTAGAACCTTTTTCGGCATGGGACATTAGTATACTGATCATCATCAGCATAACCTTTTCCCAACTATATTGGGGTCGGCTTGCAGTCTAGCCAGATGCAGCTGAATACCAGTATTTTACTTAGAGCGAATGCCTATCTGACCTCCACAACCCAGTAACTGATTAATGCGATACCCCTTGGTAAGACTGGTTGTCAGGCTTCTGACGACCCATACCGACTGCCAAGATGCACGAATGACAGCTGGGAGCAACGGTTTAACGTGTTTCGTGCGTCCTCACGCACCCATCCACGAACCAACCGCGCCAAGCGTAGCTTAACCTGATTGAACGATCCGTGCGGCTGTTATTACTTAGCCACAAGCCCCTTTAGGAAATTATAGCGATATTAATATGCTGATATTAATGAAATAATGAACTTGTCTTTTCAGCCTTCGACCTATCTACCCCAAGTATTAAATCCTGTAGAGACGTCAAAAGTAGATCAGCTAATATTAACGCCAACAGTATTATTAATATGCTGACATTTATGAAATAATGAACTTGTCTTTTCAGCCTTCGACCTATCTACCCCAAGTATTAAATCCTGTAGAGACGTCAAAAGTAGATCAGCTAATATTAACGCCAACAGTATTATTAATATGCTGATATCAATGAAATAATGAACTTGTCTTTTCAGCCTTCGACCTACCTACCCCAAGTATTAAATCTTGTAGAGATGTTAACAGTAGATCAGCTAATATTAACGCCAACAGAATTATTAGTATGGGATGATGTATGGCGTTATCACGAATAGAATCTCTGTTACGACACACAGTCATAAAAGATTTACGACTTTTCGACTCGTCTTAATGGTCTTGCACCTGAGCCTGAGAAGATTGCTTCGAAATCATTACAGCATCAGAATCTATCGATCCACACTGAAGTCCCGTGGTGGCTTATGACTTTATGACCCATCGTCTCACTGAGTTCTCTCTGGCCGGAGTTCCAGCATTGAGAACATAAAAAGGCTGATTATATTATTCTGTCTGCGAGCAGAAAGTTTGGAAAATGGTCGTCAAAATGTTGTCATCCTACCAAAATAATAAAAATCTCACCGTGATATCTAAGCTGAAGTGAGCGTGAAGTGAGCTGTCAACAGTGTCAATCCCTAGCATCAGGTGAAATGACAGCTCACTTCACCTAAGATTTCACGGTGACATTTTTACAGAATAAATCAGCAGCACCCTAATTGTGTTACGCACTATCGATTGAATCTGAATTATTTTGAAGCAAATCCATTGCTTTATTTGCTCGAAAAATTAGTCTGCTCAACACTGTAAATAACGCAATGAATGTTGTTGAACGGTCAAAATGAAACCGATTCGGATGTAACTGGTCCAGGTCAACTTTTTATAGGGACGAGGATCTGTGGGACGAGGTAAAGTAAAAGGAATTATATTTCTTGCCGCGCACTGGATTTTCAACGCTGGGCTTAGCAGCATGAGTTAAAAATCCAACAGTGCACTTTTTCAACGCACTAAGGATGCATTCTGTTGAATTCTCAACGCTCGGTTCGACGCCAAGAGTAGAAAATCCAGTGCACGAAAAAAAAAATGAGCCGTCGTGATACGCCTGGCAGATGTGAAACATCGAAACTATTTTATATAGAAAATGTACGAGAAAGGATGGTTTATTAAAGGAAATCAATATGGCATAGGTAAGAAAAATATGGCATTATCAAAAACAAAATATTCACACTTTTTTTATAGAATTAAAATATTATTTATTTAAAAAATACATGTCAATTTAATACTAAAATAATTTCGTAACTCTGCGAGAGAGTCGCAGAGTTGTCTGACCCGCCGCATTAAATGTTTCACATCAAAAACTTGTCTCGTAAAAAAAAGCGCCCATGCGAACATGGGCTTGGAGAGTCTCAATATTACTGAATGTCACCTAATTCAACGTTCCGCCCGTGCCGTCCGTGTGTCCCTCTCCATTATCAAAGCGATACATCTTTCTTACGATTCCTTTATGTGTAATCATTTCCTCACCCCTTGCCATCTATCATGCCAAATGTGGGTTCTGAACTACGTTACTTAAAAATAATATTCTTGTAGAAGAAAGTTTTCAAGTAAGAATAAATGATTGATTGTTTGTAAACCCAGTAGGTACTCAGGTAGGAATTGCTTTTATATATCAGAACAAGAGTAGGTAATAAGGGATAGCAGCTAAATCTTTCTAAATAATCATACGTAATCACTGCCACTGGCAGATAAATTAGCCATCTCTATAATTTTTTGTACAGACGCCAGCAGGTCAACCTACCCGAAACTGTCAGATTTTCCCAATCAACCTTGAATCTAATGCTTTAGCAATAAAGTCGAAAATCTATTAAAGAAATCTGACAGATTGTAGTAGCTTGATGTGCTGGCGTCTGTACATACATAATTATGCACGTCCAATCACCAATGCATGCAAACACTGACTCCTGTAATACAGGACTATAGTTTGACCAAGACAGCTGTACCGTGCCTTAGGAATGCGCGGCGAGGCGGGGTGCAGCGCTGGCGAATGAGCGGTGGGACGCCGTGAGCGTTGACGAATGAGCGGCCTGCACTGCCCCCGTGTCGCCGCGCACATACCTACGGCGCGGTATAGCGGTCTTGGTCAAACTATAGCTCAGGAGTAACTTCAATTTTAAATTTAACCAATAATCATTTATTATTTGTGTAGGATAGGTAGTAAATACAGATTTTAAAATAGAGTTCATAGGTCGCTATGTTATGCCAAGAGGCGTAAAATATGGTTGCATACGAAATAAAATATTGGTCATGCGGGAGGTACACCTTTTTTATGTCAACACAAAACATTTCTTTTTTTTAGGGTTCCGTACCCGAAGGGCGCTAAACAGAACTCGCTAACTAAGCTTCCGGTGTCCGTCCGTCTGTCTGTCAGCGGCTTAGAGTATACAAACAGTAGTAATATACTGTAAGGTCAGCGGGTGGTATCTCATGAATTGCGTAACTTTCAACTGTGTAAATTTCAACTGTCTACCTACTAAGGTAGACAGTTGAAATTTACACAGATTGTGTATTTCTATTGTGGCTATAACAAAAACTAATAAAAATAAAATAAAAGGGGATATAATAAAAAAATTCTTTGTCATTGTCACAAGTTAGGAATTTGAATCTTCTGTATACCATAATACTGTATTTAATCAAAAAATTCTAAAAACGATGATTCTTATGGTATTTTGTTTAAATTTGGGCGATTTCCTGCAACTGCAAAAATTACTTTGTAATTCACAATATCATTATGCAATACAAAGTTATCTTTGCGATTGTTAAAATTTAATACGAAAAATATTCTTCGTTTAGTTTGTTTTTCTTTTAATATGTAGTGTTAAATATTGTGCGGTGGTATAGAACCCTTCGTGTGCAAGTCCGACTCGCACTTGGTCGGTTTAATGGATTTATCCTAGGTAGCCAGCCCTTTTGTGTGGATGTGACGCATATGTTCCCCCAACTTGTCCTTTTTGTTTGTGTTTTTCTTTGCGTTATGTTTTACCGGAAATTAAAGTAATTTAATTTCTTTTTAAACAAACAAAGCATTTATTTCAATTAAATCAATTACAGGCACCTTTGAATTGTCAAAGGGTCGGTCAGTCATAAAGATGAAGCTAGTTGCCCATTCCAAAGCGTAGTAGATTCCTATGAACTAAGAACGATCGAGAAACTCCACAGACACTCATTTAAATCAAAATATTGTTACATCATATTTTCTTTCTGTCTAGCAAATAATATATATAGTTATATGTCGTAGCCAACTGGTTTATTTTGCCATTTAATTAACTCCCTAGCCTTTGGAAGTAGTTCTCGCCAGCTGCTACCGAAGCAACGCTCGCTTCACTCGCTCGGCTCGCAAGTGGTTGGTCATAGTTGAGGAGGTTAGGAACAAAAAGTGATAATACTATATTTTCCCAACTATATTATTTTTTCTACATTACACCTTGGTTTCTTTTCACCCTTGGCATGATTTCGTATCAAAACGTGTTAAAATGCTTGGAACTTAATGATAAAATATCAACTTTGATTCAAGAAGTGATAATTTGTTGATATTTTCCTTAGGTTACATTTAAAAGTAATTTTCATTTTGCTCGAAAAAATCAAACATGTAATTTATCACTTTTTGTTACTAACCTCCTCAGTTCTTTCCTAACCTATTCATATTCATATTCATATTCATATTCATTTATTTGCATACCATAGTGTTTATAAGATGTTACTTAACGCTTCAAGCTAAAGTACATTATGGACCCTGTTAGGGCACAGCAATATAGGTAGTATTACTTACAATTAAACATTAACATTCAAATATCGAAAAAATAAATTTAAATAAAATTAAAATAACATTATTTATAATTATGTAACCTTATAAATTACGTATTAGTAGTTATAATTGTAGCGATAATATCAATGTTTGTGTTAAGTATTAATAATATTGTTAAATTTAAAATAACTAAAAATATAATAGAAGTGAGTAAATAAAAAAGATAAAGTTAGAATTAAAATGGTAAAAGTCAGAATAATGTTACAATCAAATAAATTAAACATGTTTATCACATACTGCAATAAAAAAAAATATACAACATAATAATGAATTGACACACATTCCAAAGAAAAAAAGAAGTATACAACTTATTTTATTTTATTTTATTGAGATCATGTATAAAGGTAGTTATTAATTATGTTTTAAGGATATTATTATTTTATAATCATAGTTTATCGTCTAAATAGTTTTAGTTTATTAATAAACCTAACACATTTTTTGTCGGGGTGCCTGGCTTAGTTACTGATTTGCAGTGTTTTATTTATATATCCCTTAAATACAGAACATTTGGCGACGAATCGTCATTCACGTGTGTTATTATTGTCAGAATCACTATTGATTGTGTTTTCATTGACCACGGAGCACGTAAATTATGGCGTTTGGCGGAAACCTCTCAATTGATCACCGCGTACGAGTGGGGCATTTTTAAAAGTCGTTTTATCCAGTACTGGACGACGAACGACATTGAAGACGACACCGATAAGTCTGGAATGAGAAGACCAGCTTTTCTGCTCACTGCGTTGGTGGAAGAAACTACAGTTACTGTGACCAATCCAGCTCGCGCGTGGTTGGTTACAGTTCCAACCTAACCTATTTGAATGTAATTCAAGCCGCTAGTTGAAGGCCACCGTTTAGTTAAAAAGCTAGGCGGTTAACTAAATGGCTAAATAAACCAGTTAGCTGAGTCATATGTATCGCGATAATCATTTAATCGTCTTTAGCGAAACCCACAGCCATTGCTGGAAACAAACCTGGCCTTCTTCAGCCACAAACAACATCACATAGTATCTAATATTTAAGTTAAAATATTCAGCTTCCCCACAATGACAACATTCCATCCAGTGCCAATTATTCTCACGCACATCCCGGTACTACGTCGTCGTAATTACGGCTCTCATTAGCGGAGACAATCCCGATATAACCACTTGCAGCTGGCTTGAGACATGACGTACGTGCAGACAGAAGGTTAAATCAGCAGTTAGTTTATGTCAAAAATGGAACGAAATTTGGCAAAAACCAACTGTTTAAATACCTAACCGGTGGTTTGAGTGTTGGTGAACACAGCACTAAGACGGAAATACTTACAACACAATACTCTGTTTTTCGGCTTCGCCGCCGTCGGGTAAGCAGGAGAAAATTAACCCAAATAATTCTTTGAACTAGTTACGGATCAAAATGACCCCAGAGTAACTATTAATAATTATTGGCATGTATTTAACGCGGCGACAAATTTATCTGAATTTGGGATTAAAAAATAATTAAAGCCGGTAGCAAAAATAATAGGTTGGCAGCTACAACCAGCAGATCAAAAGTAGAAAATGGGCATTCTTAAAGTATATAATGAGGTTGTATATAAATTTTACTGAGATGAGAAATAAATATGAACAAGGTCACCAAACCTAACCTCGGGGTGCCCTTCATTCGGTCTTGCATCCTATGTCGACGGAGCCCCGCTAGAGGGGCTCCTATTTCTGTGAAAGAAACCTAACCAAACCTAACCTCGGGGTGCCCTTCACTCGCTCTTGCATCCTTTGTCAATATATATATTTTTTTAATTTGAGATTGGTTTTGCAGTGACTTTAGTATTTTCGCTGCCGATTTAAGTTATTATTTTCGTTGCCAAGTTATTTTTTAGTAGCAAATAGTTAGTCGTCCTATAAGTTGTTAGTCGCCTGGAAAATATAAAACCATAATTAATTATACAATAATTGTTGTGTGCGTTTTAGTCTGTGCATAAAAAATGTATTGTAAAAATGTATATACAGACGCCAGCAGGTCAACCTACCCGAAACTGTAAAATTTTCCCAATCAACATTGAACCTAATGCTATAGAAATAAAGTTGAAAATCTATTAAAGAAATCTGACAGATTGTAGTAGCTTGTTGTGCTGGCGTCTGTACATAAATGTATTTTCTGGTTTTTTTTTTTTGAAGTCATTGCGCTTATAGATACAACTACTACATAGAGAGAATCAACTTGGATTAATATCAACCCAAATGGACCTCGCAGATCGACAGTGCCGCTAAGCTAATATTTGAAAGGAATGAGCTGAAATATGAGATGATCTACATCTTTCAAAATATCTAAGTCACATTATTGCGCTTAGGAGTGAAAAAACCGGCCAAGTGCGAGTCGGACCCGCATACGAAGGGTTCCATACCACTGTACAGTAATGTAACATTACATATTTAAAAAGACTATTAAACGAAGAATATTTTTCATTTTAAATTTTAACAATCGCAAATATAACTTTGTATTTCATAATGATAGGTAATGTGAATTACAAAGTTATTTTTTGTAGTTGCAGAAAATCGCCTATCAATCAATATGCCTAGCCTTTTCCCAACTATGTTGGCTATGTTGGGGTCGGCTTCCAGTCTAACCGGATGCAGCTGAATACCAGTATTTTACATGAAGCGACTGCCTATCTGACCTCCACAACCCAGTTACTGGGTAATACTATACCCCTTGGTAAGACTGATTGTCAGAGTTTCGGGCTTCTGACGACCCGTAACGACTGTCAAAGATCCACGAATGACAGCCGGGACCAACGGCTTAAAGTGCTTTCCGAGGCACGGAGGAGTTTCGGTATGTAAAGGTGGTCACCCATCTACGGACCAACCTCGGCAAGCGTAGCTTAACGTAATGGATCGACCCGTGCGGCTGTTATTACTTAGCCACAAGCTCCGCAGAAATTCGCCTATATTTAAACAAAATACCTGATGAATCGGCGTTTTTAGTATTTGTTGAATAAATACAGTATTATGGTACATGATATACAGAAGCTTCAAACTCCTACCTTGTTTAGCTGTTGCGATAGAGCTCGTACAAAAATGGTCTATAACTGACAATGTTTGTGGATCTATTTCTCAATTTTTGAAGATAATATATATATATATATATATATATATATATACTATATGACGAATGTTTAGTAAATATATATATATATATATTTGTACTCTACTCAATGAGGTCTGGACCCACATGCCAGGGTAAGAATAGAATAATTTCAAAATCAAAAGTTTATTGGGATCATTTTTAACTTTATTGTATTTTTATTATTTGTTGTTAAAGCGACAATATACAATACACAATCTGTGAAAATTTCAACGGTCTACCTATCACGTTTACGGACAGATAGCGGAGGCTCTGTAATAGGGTTCTATTTGGCACCCTAACGTACACACAAACGTCCCATCTGCAACGTCGTAAAGAGTGAACCTTCTGCATCTCCCAGTTCCCTCAAATGGCGGTTCAAACTGGTACATTCCGGTTTATACTGGTTTATACCAGACGGAAACGCTGTAATCCGGTTATGAGCTCTGTGCAAGAAGGATAATGTTTGCCCGTTAATCTTACCCGAATTTACGTGTAAATTAGAGGTTTGAGATCGATGGTACCTACCTTGATTAGAAACTTAATTACGGAGATGAAAGCGATACGTGGATCGCAAAAGGATGCTGGCAAGTTATATTAAATATGTGAAATAAATTATGGAGATTATTATATTGCGTCAGTGAATAAATAGAGAGGGGATGTTAATTGGATATTTCCCAATTTGCCAAAAATGCCCAGGCATTTGCCCATTTTTAGAAGGAACGGAATGTTGTCAACTTTCAATATTATATTTGTAGGATCGTCAGGATCTAGACCCCGGCCATCAGACATCATGTGGGCAGAAATAAGGGATCGTGCAATGAGAACACACTATAATTTAGTCCGCAGTTTTATATGTAGCACAGAACCGAATTACAATTAACAATTACGCAGGTACTAGGTACAAAACTAGGCACTACGCGAAACGGGGGGCAGTTCCGTGACAACGTTCTTGCTGCTCGACGACTCGATCCAAAGTGAGCTGTGTCGGAGCCGCTCGTAACGTCACGACTCTGCCGAAGCGCGCCAAAATGAAGTTGCACGATAACGCCACCAGAGGGCGCGCTTGCGTTTCATTTAGTGTCCATACTAATGACCGTCTACGACATATTTATATAAACTGTGAGAATATTAAATATTGTGTATTTGTTTTATTTTAATTGTTATTGATATTTCAATATTTCAAATATTTCAATGCATGCTGCACCGGTCGACGTCATCACGTCAACGCCGGCTGTCGCTGAAAACCAGCGCTGGGGCTCTGCTTTGCATAAGGTCACAGCATTATGCTGAGCGACGGCCGATTTGCGAGAATATGACCCATATTTTCCCCCAACTTAAGTTTCTTTCTTTGCGCCATGTTTACCGCAAATAAACGCATTTTCTTTCATTCTTCTAATTGTATATTTTCCGTTACCTACCTACTTATAATTTATTAGGTATGTTCAGATCTCCATGTAAAATACTGGTATTCAGCTGCATCCGGTTAGACTGGAAGCCAACCCCAACATAGTTGGAAAAAGGCTAGGCAGATTGATTGTTTAGATTTGATACCTACTCTACTTCAATCATTAAGAATAAGAATAATTTATTGCTTCAGAAATTGCATTCAAAGACGTTGAATCCTGGAACTCACACTGGGATTCCCTGTGTCGTGAGATCATTATAATCTACTCATCGATCTATGTATAACTCTAACATATGTAGATATCAACAGACGAACTTTCTTTGTATAGGTACTAAATATGAATATTTTCTGTTTCTATAAAAAAAATAATTCAAAAATTACTCAATTCTTCCAAAAAGCGTTGAATTTAATCGTAAAATTCGTAACCGAACAAAAATCCACACATTCTGCGACTATTTACAGTAACTCAGTTTATACAAAACTAAGAGATATATACGAAATGTTGTTTCGGTTTTAACCCCAGCACAGCAGTCGTATAAAAGCCGCAATATGTCGGTTCATAGTTCAGACACAAAGTTTATGTTAATTTGCTCCAATTTCCCGTTTTCAGTTAAAAACTAAATGAAACTGCAAACATTTCGTTTCTATATTACTTTAGTCATTTAACTGTGTATTAAAATATTATATAAACTGACCAAGTGCGTGTCGGACCACGTACAATGAAGGGTTCCGTAGTTGAAATGAATTTATCCCAAGAACAAAAGTTAACATTGTAGTTGAAAAACATGTTCTCCTATACATTCCAACTACATATGTGAGTTTGTACGCACAATATTGAGACATTTACCGTGTTATTTTAAGACTATACTATACTATACTTTTTATAAATTTTCCTGTAATCTATAGCTATAGAACTGTTTTCTGTATTTTTTTCAAAATTTTAGGCGCAGTAGTTTCAGAGATAAAGGGGAATGGTAAATTTTCGTTATAATTTTCTTAAATACCTATAAAACAAATTAATTTAAAATTATAGGCATACTCATAATAAGCCCTTTCATTTGATATGTCACACGGTACAGTTAGCAAAACTTTTTTTTCTTTTTTGCCTCCTAAAATTGACCCCCATATTCAAAATTCGTTAATTTACGTTACACATCCATGTTTGGGTCACAGACACGTGTACCAAATTTCAACTTAATCGGTCCTTTAGATCGGAGCAAATTGGCTGTGACAGACGGACAGACAAGTGATCCTATAAGGGCTCCGTTTTTTCCTTTTGAGGTACGGAACCCTAAAAACGAATTTATTGGTGTACAAGCCGTTTCCTAGATGGGATTTCCCATCGGAAAAAATGACGCACTTCCATAAGTACAAACATTCATATCCTGTTTAACCCCTTTAAGGGATTCATTTTCAAAAATCCTTCCTTAGTGCTCACCTTCCCTAATAAAAAACTCTTGCGAAAAATTGTATGCTTCTAGACCCAGCGGTTTAGGAAGTGCGTTGTCTGTCAGTGAGTGAATGAATGAATGTGTGGCGCCATCTACATCGCCACATGCGAACTACGCATCACACTGTCGTCTCGCAAAATCCTGCATCGCGCAAGTAGAGTTTACCTCAAGACTAGCTTAATAAACAACGTCCTGACATCAATCGTTGACACAACACCCAGCTGGTCGGAGGATCTTCCCTTTTCTATGGAGGATGAGCGAACTGAATTCATTTATCGAACTATACTATGAATAATATGAATTTAAAATTTGTGTATACTCGGAAAGCAGTACAATGACTAAGACAATTTGACTTATCTTGAAACTAACACAAAATTGAATGCTATAGCTATATTAGCCCAACTGAAGATGTCAATTAACGCAACCTATCACAGTCAACTGCTGGGCGTAGCCTTCTCCAAAAAGAAGGGAATCACACGTAATCTGTACGATATATGACTTAATTACACGGCTTAGAATGACATGTGACTCCGGCTAAACGAAAACCGAAAAAAAAAATCGATGTCGATGTCTTGTTTATACCTTTTTAGTTGGTGTTTTGTCGTAGATAAGGGTTTACGTTTGTAACTTTATTTTTTACTAGCTGTTCGTGCCCGGCGTCACCCGGGTAAATTTCATGTATCTGTTTTCATACAAAAATACCATCCAATGTAATTTCTAACCCGGCGAGAGGCCCTTCTGGCCCCGCCAACGCTCGGTTAACCCATTAAATGCCCACTACGCAATATTACGTAGCTGATGTAGTACGTAGAACATGGCAGAGGCCGACTACGTATTATTTCGTAGGTCTTCCCTATGGATTATATGGTAATCTGTGTTATTTGGCCTCCTCGAATGGACATTTTTATACTCTTTGGCACCTCAAATTAAACAAGGCATTCAATGGGTTAAGCAGTCAATACTCCCGGAGCAAACTGCGATAGTTCAGTATAAAAAAAAGAGGTGAATTTTCAAAAAAAAAAAAACTCTATCATACACACCTTGTCCTGACAATTACAAACAAAACGAAAAAGAATTAGCCAAATAGGTGCAGCCGCTCTGAAGTGATGCTTATATATTGGGTTGGCACAAAAGTAATGAGACACTACAAAACTCGATACGTTTCCTTTTTAAAGTTAATTGTTTTCGATAATATTCTAGAATGTTGTAGAACATTCTAGGTACTTGTGATGTGGGGGTATATAATATAGGTAAAGACACCTACGCGATCGGTTTAGTCAGTTTGAAGCAAAATGGACGAGCGACAAGTACGAACACTATATTTATACGAGTACTTGTTAGGCCCCAGTGCGCGGGCTGCGGCTGACAATATCAACACTGCGTTGGGCGCTGGAAGTACAAGCCATGCGACGGTGTCCCGATGGTTTGACCGTTTTAAATCAGAAGACGGGAGCCTTGAAAGTTAGCCACGCTCTCGGCAGAGAATGATGACGATTTACGCCGCGAACTGCAGTCGTATCCGGATGCTACCACTCGTGAATTAGCGGAAGCACTTAACTGCAGTCACCACGTCGTGGAAAACCATCTGCATGAGCTTGGGTATCGAAAATTTTTGGCTCGGTGGGGTACCCACACCTTACAGACGCCAGTCGTGCAGTCCGTGTCGATCACTTTTACTGCGACCCCGACGTAAACAGTTTTTGTCTGATCTGGTTACTGGAGATGAATAATGGATTCATTACGAGAACGATACACGCCGTGCTTTTTGGCTGCCTCCAGAAGAAACACCGCCAACTCAACCGAAGCTGAGTCAAAAACACCGCTTAAAAGTTCTGCTTTGCTGTTTCTGGGACGCGCAAGGCATGCTGTTTTATGACACACAATGAACACTGAAACTATTCACAATGAAACTATAAACGCTGACAAATATTCAACCCAGTTTACCAAACTATCTGCTGCTATCAAGAAAAAACGACGAAGACGAGTCAATGTAGTTTTACTACACGATAACGCTCGACCTCAAGTCGCATCTGCCGTTCACCAACAGTTGGAGAACTTGGGCTGGGAGACGATACCATCAGACTATCATTTGTTTAGAGCCCTGAAACAACATTTGCAGGGTAAACAATTTAATGATTTCTCTGATGTAGAGGCGAAGTTGAACAGCTTCTTCGAGGCACAGCCATCAGAGTTCTGGGTGAATGGCATCCAAACTTTTCCGGATCGTTGGCAAGAAGTCTTAGATACTAATGGTGATTACATCATTGACTAAGCTTTTTGTATTGTAATAAAAAAAAATATATAAAACGTAAACCAAGTGTCTCATTACTTTTGCCGGATTGCCGCCGTGGGATCTGGAGGCGAAAGTCCTCGCACACGTGTGGGAGTGGCGCGAGGAGGCAAAACGCCGGGGCGTAACTCCGCTGCCGCGAGAAATCACGGTACAGCGGACAGAACTCCGGCGGGATCTCATGGCGACATGGAGAGTGCGACTGTCGCAGCCCAGCGCTGGGCACGCCACAATTGCGGCGATAAGTCCCCTCTTTGAGGAGTGGTTAGAGAGGCGCCACGGCGTCCTCACCTTCCGCCTGACGCAGGTCCTCACCGGACACGGTTGTTTCGGGAGGTTCCTGTTTCGCATAAGGCGGGAGGAAACGCCCGGGTGTCACCATTGTGTGGATCGCCCAGGGGACACGGTGGAGCATACAGTGGAGGTCTGCTCGGCTTGGGCAGAGCACCGCCGTGTTCTCACG
Source organism: Dicycla oo (assembly GCA_948252095.1). Lineage (NCBI taxonomy): Eukaryota > Metazoa > Arthropoda > Insecta > Lepidoptera > Noctuidae > Dicycla > Dicycla oo. The sequence goes on from OX411733.1 coordinate 2,323,896, forward strand.
GAGGCGATCGGCGGCGGCGATCTCTCGCGTCCGAGCCTGGTCCAGGCTATGGTGCGGAGCGAGAGTGCATGGGAGGCCGTCACCTCCTTCTGCGAAGCGGTAATGCTCGCGAAGGAGGAGGCGGAACGCGTGAGGGAGAGGCAACCTCACGCCCTCAGTCGCCGCAGGAGACGCCCTGGGCGGCGGGAATTGATAGCCCATTCCCGGCCACCGTAGGCGCGGGCTTGCGGACGGTGAGGAGTGGGTAGCTCGCCGTCCGGTGAGGACCAGGCCCGGGTCGACGGCGCGTTGTGTTCCACGCGCGCCTCAAAGAGATGTCAGCAAAAGATGGGGTCCAATAGGGCCGATGCCGCTGGGGTCGCGGGTTGTTTGAAAAAGATACCGTGGCCCTGGCATAGGCAACTGAAGGAACAAGGGTGGGTTTTAGTCAGTAAAAGTCTGACACGCCCTTCCGCTCCACCCAGAGCGGGAGAAGTTATTTGATGATTTCCCATCCACAAAAAAAAAAAAAAGTGTCTCATTACTTTTGTGCCAACCTGATACTATACATTCGGCAATTGATTTCTATTTGTATAGAATTGTATAAGTTTATTCCAAAAAACTGGAAGTGGTCAACCCCTTAATACAAGCTTAGCAAAATATTCCGCCGTAAATGAATTTAAATTAATTTCTACAAATATTTTCGATAAAGTGCCGTCAGTTGAGGTAAAACCATCAGCATGTTTGCCATTGCGGTTTGGCACGCGTGGTAAAATCTATTAAAATCCGCAAAATGTTGGAAATCATTTCATCAGCTCCCAAAGTAGATGCTTTATTGAGAGCATAATTTTATTATTCAATTTAGTAATTTTGTTTTCATAGGCAGCTGTGAAAACTGATCAATCAACTGCCTAGAATTTTTCCAAATATGTTGGGGTTGGCTTCCAGTCTAACCGCATACGGCTGAGTACCAATATTTTACATGGAGCGACTGCATATCTGACCTCAACAACCCAGTAACTGGGTAATACGATACCCTTGGTAAGACTGGTTGTCAGAGATCTACGAATGATAGCCGGGACCAACGGCTTAACGCGCTTTCCGAGGAGGAATCTCGGTATGTAAAAATGGTCACCAATTGACGGACCAAGTCCGCAAGCGTAGCTTAACCTGATAGGTGAGGTATAATAGGAGTTTATGAAACTGTTGCATAATGAAGAGTATTAAAACACGAGTATGTGTTGAAAATCCAAGCTGTAGGCGAGGTTTTTAATAGATACTATAAATAGATAATAGATACTATATTATTTAATAGATACACGAGTGTTTTAATACACCTATTTATGTGCAGTTTCATACATTACATTATCTACACTCATGCAATATGTAGTTACCTTTTCCAATAAAAAAACCAAAGTAAGCAAACAGTAAACAAACACAATAATGGCTCCGAAACTATAGTAACGTGGATTACTTACTATGGTTACGGAGCTATCATCGGTCAATCGCGCATGCGCGCTAGCGCGGTCCCCATATCAATGATAAAAATCGAATGAAAAACTCCTTGGTCGATCTGTGTACTTTAGTAGAATAAAGTTATTTTATAGTATAATGTTGTTAAAAAATCTGCATCATAATAAATCTTTTAAATTTTGCTTGAGTTCCACATATATAAAGTCTGTCATTATGGTACTATTTTTGAATTCATAATAAGAACTTTACGATATGAGTGTAGATGACATAAATATGAATCACAGGAAGCTCTAATCATCAGGATAATTATATTATAATTCGTTTGTCCATTGCTGCTTATTATAGAATTTTGCACCATCATACGCTTGGCAAAACAGTTCGCTATTATATCTGTAGATGCCAAAGCAGTAAATGTAAGTAATTTTATCATTGCTGCGCTGTTGCTAGTTTCCGTACTGAGAATTTTTGGCGACTTCGGACCATAAAGGGTTGAAATATTTGCACTGGTAAATTCAAGTTTAGAACTCACTAACCATCTCTGCAAAAGCGGATTAACAAACGTCTAAACCAGCACGTCATCAGCAACCAACTAGCTAACTATAGTAAGCCATCCAATCACAAAACCTTCCAACCAAACTGACATACGCCACTCATTGTAAATTCAAAATGGCCACACAGTGACGGCAGACTCGCACATACGTCACGCACACACTGTGACACGGACAATGAATTGACACTCCACAGATAACACACAATGGCCCATTATGTTCGTTTGTCGTTAGAAGTAGGACAGAAATGTCATGGAATGAAAAATGTACAGGTGAACAGCTGTTGAACAGGCATTATGGGGTTCACTTTGTCCTTTTCTGGAAGCGTAAGAACGGCCGTCGAGATAGGACGGAGCGCGTACTACTTACTACAGGCTGTAATCGGTTTCAACTTTCCCAAATGTCACACTTTCGTGGTAAATACGGTGGTGTTACTAGTAGAGTTTTTCGTTTTGATATTCTAACTGTAACTTGCTCATCAAAGCTTTGTCAATGAGGGTTTTCTGAAATGACGATCACTAGGTGGCAGCATTGATACGTTAGGTGCGGACACCTGTCAAAGCGTTTATATTTTTTCTAGTCGTTACTGAATTATGAACGAATGATGAACGTCAATTTACCATTCAATTTAACACGTCAACTGTGGAATTTAGACATTGTCGCCTCAAGTGCAATTACTTTTTTTGGTAAACCCATTCGAATATTGTACATACGGATATATTATGACAAGAAATTACCAGTTTTTCCCTTGTTATCTCAGTGCCCCATGTGTGGGTCATGCATGTGTTCGTTCTTAACTTAGTGCCATACATAAGTGGTGCATGCACGGATGAAGTCATTCTCATTAATTATTTACAAGTTATTTGTTGCCTGCCTTTTTAAATAACTTTTTGTGAAATAGAGATTTACATAAATACAAAACAAAATATATTATTATTTTAATAGTCTCTTTTTGATAGTGATTATTTATTTTTATTTATTTATTTATTTATCAACTAAGGATGACTTATAGCTAAAGCAAACAGAATAATAAAAAAATATATAAGGCAACATTGGCCAAAATATGCTCCTGGCACCCATAGGTTTTTGTTTACAATTTCATAGCCCACACGTGTAAGGCAATTAGAATGCTTTAACTCATACGTGCGAGATTTGACAAGACTAAAACTTTGTGCGGGGTAGTGACCCGCATGTGGTGGAGACTCATGCCTCATGTAAATCACAAAATTCTCCACATGTGGGTCACGCGCAGGGAACGTGTTAACGTAGTCGATTTTATATTCATTGTCGAAATGGAAGACCTCTTGTCAAAGTGGCGCAACTTGTGGTGTGAACTTTCATGAAAACCCTCATAAGGGATAGTTCAGACTGGTTGAAGTAAACTTAACTTTTGGATTTACCTTCCACTGTCATCTTATGTGACACAATTAAATTTATATTATTCCATTGTTACCGACCTCTAGGAGGTCGATCGACAGTCGACAGCTGAGAGGATCCTTTTTTATTGTGAAATGGGGTTATCTTGACCTCGGTATCGCCTGGTGGAAAGAGATGAATGAAGTCACCGATGGAACGAGCAAGCACAGAAGATGCCTGTTCACTCTTGCTTTGAAGGCTTACCGCTGACGGTTTTGTAATGACAAAACAATACGATTTACCTCGGCTATACAGCATGACTTTGAAAACTTGCGACAAAATTTAAGGGGGTATTGTACCCGTCAATATGAACAACTTTTACTATCAGACTAACTAAGAATTCGCAAAAAAGAAATCGACTTTGTCATGTAAAAGTACATACCCGATTGGACGAGGGTCAAAATTTTTTTGCGAATTTCGAGTTGGTCCCATAGTAAAAGTTATTCATATTGATGAGTAGAACACATCCTTAAATTTTGTCGAATGTTTTCAAAGTCAGCCTTTATGCTTCCCAATTCATTAAAGGTCCTATTCCTAATTCTTGGGAATTAATACAACCATACATTTTTCTGCCGTCAAGCACCGCTGTTTTACGGCCTTTTCCAGGCAATCCTATTAGTCAAGAGAATCAACAAAGTCCCCCATATCTCATCAACACCATACAGAAACATCCAAAGTCCCATAAAACCTTGCTTAACGTATTAAAAGCTGATTAATATTCAGAGAGCGCCGTGCTAATTGTTAAAGCAGTGCTCAGGACTTCCAATCCGGCTCATTTTAAATTAATTTCTTTCGCTTATTTTAATGATCGTCCGTTGTAAATGTTGTAATCAAGGAGTCTTTTAGCATAATGGTAGTTGTTTACTCTTTTGCCTTGTGAAATAATGCCTTGTACCTAGGTAATCTGGTGGTTTATAAATGATAAATGATTTTATTTCTGTAAGTAGATTCGTACAAACACTTTTACAAGTCAATCATGTATTTTTTTTTTTTTAACTAGATGAGGCCGGCGTTTCCTTACTACTCTGAGAAGAAAGGCCGAAATAAACTCAGAGGTCACAGTCTCTTATAAAGTCCAGACATAATCTTGGTCACTTCATGTGAAGACCATGTAGATTGGTGTCTGAAATGGTCTTTTGAGGAAAGAACCACACAGATTGAGAGGACCTGTCCAGTCAGTGCACGCATTTGTCAGTAATCGCGCAGCTCAACTCAGAACTTAAGGAGCTCAACGATAAAGATGTGCCTGTCACTGCCCATTGTAGTGTTGGAAAAACAAAAATCACATATTCACCACTTTAAAATCTCACCTCTTTGAGTTGTGTAAACTCAATGATACTTTCTGTTATTGCAACAATAAAAGTGGAAATCTTGGATTAGGGAGGTAAGCTCACTCCATCGTCGACTGAGCCTTTTTAATGCTACGTTTAGCAAGCATACTAACAGCCAAGTAAAGAGGAGCTTGTGGATAAGTAATAACAGCCGCCGTTAAGCTACGCTTGCCGGGGTTGGTCCGTAGATGGGTGACCATCTTTACATACCGAGAGTCCTCCGTGCCTCGAAAAGCACGTTAAGCCGTTGGTCCCGGCTGTCATTCGTGGATCTTTGACAGTCGTTACGGGTCTTCAGAAGCCCGAAAGTCTGACAATCAGTCTTACCAAGGGGTATCGTATTACCCAATAAATGGATTGTGGAGGTCAGATAGGCAGTCGCTCCATGTAAAATACTGGTATTCAGCTGCATCCGGTTAGACTGGAAGCTGACCCCAACATAGTTGGGAAAAGGCTAGGCCGATTGATTAACAGCCAACTAAAGGAAACTTCCTATAATGCATACTTTTCTTAAGCCCACTTGCGCGTCCATGGGTTATCTTAGATAACTCGAAGTTAATAGCTTATTCATGGTTAATTAAATAACTCATCCTGCGCTACCAAGAGTTACAGGTAAACCTTGAGTTGCGGCGGGTCCGCGGATGAGTGTTAACGCGTGCCAGCGTTCCCGCCAGAATCGGCAAAGGAGAATGTTACCTCAGTATTATGTTATTTTTTACTGAAAGCTTGCAGTTAATAAAACAAAATTACAAAAAAACCACTGACCCAGAAAAAACACTACAAAGTGAAAAATATCTTTAATTTCAGAAGTCTGTGTCTTTGAATCTGAATTTTAGTTTTTTGCCACCGACTTCTCAAATTAAAGTTATTTTTTACTTTGTAGTGTTTTTTTTTTGGAAGTCGGTGGATTTTTGTTTTTTTTTCTTTTTGTAAAAAAGTTTTTTATTTTTCACTTTCTAGTGGGTCAGATTGTAGTTTATCTAAGTTACAATAGCGTAATGTCAACTGCTCATCACCTTTTACAAAATATTGCTGTTCCCGATGTAGGGACGTTAATTGTTGAGGAGTTCTCCTAATATCCAGGAGAACTGGAGCTGATGGTGAAGTTACCATTAGCTTAACTTCACCATATGCATTGTGACGAGCATAAATTGCTTAGCAACCATATTGAGTACTCAATCGAATCGCAAACCCGTGAAAATATTGAGTAGTCTTCATTATCGGTGCCACTCCACCAAATGGTGCTTATCGAGAGTAAATTAAAGAGCTACTATAAAAAATATCCAAATTGCTATCGGTGTGCCTATAAAATTTGAGGATTGCCCTCGATTTCCATGGGATCCTCATATCAGATTCTGACTTGGTGACAATGAGACCATCTCGGGAGTACTACCCTTTCAATTTTTTTTTTTATTTTTTTATTATCTTTCATCATTGTATAATATGTTAAAAAACCACAGAAGCCTTTGATGGCTTATATATGGCTAGTGAGTTCGGAAAATATATATCTAATATGCTACTAGAAACAATGTGATTTTAAGTTTTACTTACAAAAAATCAAAATAGTCTTACTTTTTATATAATATAATAATAGCACAATTAAAAATGGTTGTAAGTATATCAAACTAAAGTATATACTCATAGTTTGTAATTTGCAGAAATAAAAAAATATTTTTTTAAAATCGGTCTACATACATAAATATATATACGCGACGAATTGAGAACCTCCTCCTATTTTGAAAGTCATTTTAAAAATAATAAAAAAAAACATACCTACTTCTTCTAAGACGTGTATGGATCAAAATGCTCAAAATGGGGCAACTATCACCCCTTAAGGCTTTGCAGCCAGCTTCAAAACACCCTGTATATTAACCGATTATCGTTAATTTTGGATCAGCCCTTGTAGTTACATATTGTATGCTATTAGCTTTACACGTAAGTACACGACCACAATATCATTGATAATCAAGAGCATTTACAATATCACTACCTATATCACAATTAAGCAAACCATGTACCAACATGTTGGAGTATCTAAGGCACTTGTCCCACCGCCAACGATGAGCGAGAAGCGAGTAGAGCTAGAAACTAGAAATGAGTTAGTGAGCAATGAGCAGCGAGTGCTCTACCCAACAAGCGAGCGTCGCTGAACGAGTACTCTTTGATAGCTCTTGTCGCTGCCACAAACGAGTACTCGCCGGCGGTGTGAACAATGAGCGATACATCTCTTTTGTTTACAGGAATGTATATCTCTTATGTGTTTCTTGAGCGAGAAAATAGCCGATAGTTAGTCGCTTCCTCGGTGGAACAACTGCTCAAAGGGTCCATACACTTCTGAGGACCTAAAATACGCCACTGATGCCGCGTTTGGCGTGGCAACCTACTAGCACCAACTCATTTAACAAAATAATTACATACGAGATATTTACCGTCGACTCGAATAGAAGATCAAGAGCATTACATCAAAAGACCGTGTTAATTAATTTCCATCATGTTAATATTGTATGTAATTTCTGGTGTAAAATTTGCGAACGTATTTCTTCAAGTAGCTTCGATTGGTTTACAACAAATAACATCACGCCTGTAATCCCCGAAGGGTTAGGCAGAGATTTACAATCACGAACCGAGATTTTTGAGCCACTAGCTTATCATTATATTCATAACTTGGTTGTGTTACACGAATGCCGCCCGTTGTTCGTTATTGAAATGTCACAGTCATGTCAAATTTCACGGGCGACATTCGTGTAACTCAACCAAGTTAAGATGATAAACTACTGGCTCAACAATCCCGGTTCGTGACTGTACCTATAGTACACCCACATTTCACCAGTTATGTTTAAGTTCCCTGTAATAGAACGCGAGCCTATTGCCCTCAATCGGGCACAAATCAGACTCCGGACTGGTACTGAGAAATTCCTGACGGATAAAGAGGATTGTGAAGCTGTAAATTTTCATACAAAAAGAGATAACGTTTTTCTCACCGTAAACATAGTTTAATTTTCATAATTTTTGGAAATGTTGTTGGTATAATGAAAAACTAGGTCCGTACGTTTTTATTATAAAGAAATATTGTATACGATATAAGTTATTAGCATCTAAATATTTATATTTTTGACATAAAAACATCCTCGAGCATTTTTATTGTTTTTAATTAAATTAAATTGAATGACTAAAAATGAAAAATATACAGACCTAGATTAAAGTGTACTGAATGTAATGAGATTAAAATTGTCTCATTTCGTAAAGGTTTAGGGGAGTAAAAACGTTATCGCCCGAAACAATATTTATGTAAATAATTGTATGAAATGTAGGCAATTGCCTCTAAAAATCGCGCCGCGTATCGGTACTTCACAATCCTCTTAACAGCTGTGCTGCTAGAGAGTTTGTTGCGTTTGGGGGACTGTCTTATGTAATAGTGACGTTCAAAAAGTGCTGATTCTCAGCCTATTTGAATAAATGATTTTTGGTTTTGATTTAATTCCCCAATTTCAATTCGATCAATATTCAATTCGGATATCTATGATTCAATTTCTTTTTTTTTCCAATTTTTCAATTGGTTTATAAGTATACCGTGTTATTCTTAAAAAGCTCAAACGCTTAATAAGCCTATTTTAGTTTAAAAAAATTTTCTTAGTTCTTTCGAATTATGATTTGAGTATGAAAAAACGAAGCACTTTTTAACTAAAATAGGATTATTAAGCGTTTTAGTTTTTTTATGAATAAAGGTCATAGCACCCATATCAACTCGAAAAGGGATCGACGCCGTCTCGCCTTCGTTCGTGAGCTTGTCCCGAGGCGAGGCGATTACGTTACGATTCCGATTAGTGTGCGTTGCAGTAGAGAGTTTCATACAAAGAATACAGCACGACTCAAGTTGATACGGTGACGATCCCTTTCCGAGTTGATATGAGCGCTATGACCTATTCAATATTAAGCGTAGCATTTGCTCCTATTCACATCATTGTGAGATGAAAGGACGAACATGATTTGTTTTGTTATCTTATTGTTATTCCTTTCTTATTGTAAACATGTCTGTGACTTTTAACGTGCCTTATCTTGGATTTATGTCTGTAAAGTGCATGGCTCTCCCAAAATAAAAAGTAACCTTAACATTTCTCAAGCTGGTAAATTCTAGGACCACTTGATTGTCCACCTAATAAATAAAAGAAGAAAAAAACTTTTTAGCAAAAAATAAAACCGACTTCCAAAACAAAACACTACAAAGTGAAAAATAACTTTAATTTCGGTATTCGGTGTCTTGGGTTTTGTATTTTCGTTTTTTGCCACCGACTTTTTGCTAAAAAGTTTTTTTTTTTCACTTTTTAGTTGTGGAACCTACCCCACACTAATTCGAATACATAATTGAGCACAATAATTGTAGATATAGCCATGTAAATAACAGTGATAGGAAGTTATTAAAACACCATCACATCATCCACATAAAATAAGTGGGAAATATACGCATTATTGAAGCTAACTCAAAAACTTCCCAAGCAAAGTTAATAAAATTCATATGGGACCACCTCGGAAGTATACCCTATCAAACAAAAAAAGAATTTTCTAAATCGGTTCATCCGTCTTTGAGTAATCGCGTAACAAACATACGAAAAAAAAACATACAGACGAATTGAGAACCTCCTCCTTTTGGAAGTCGGTTAAAAATAGGTTTATTTGTCACAGATAGGTACACGTGAATAAGAAATGAGTATGTAAGAGGAAGTCTGAAAGTGACACCGGTGACTGAAAAGTTGTGTGGAAATCGGTTGTCATGGTATGGGCATGTGATGCGGAGGAATGAGGAAAATGTCGTCAGGAAAGTGTTGAGTATGAACGTGGAGGGCTATACGAGTAAGGGAAGACCAAAGAAACGATGGGTGGACTGTGTGAAAGATGATATGGCCAGAAAGGGAGTGACTACCGAGATGACGACTAATAGAGAAGTATGGAAGAAAAAGACATGTTGCGCCGACCCCAAATAAATTGGGACAAGGGCAGGAGAATGATATGATGACACGTGCAAACAAAAAGATAAGTTAACTCGAATAATAAACACAGCACAGCGACTGATGGTCAGTGGTCACCTGAAAATAACTAAGGCTTCATATACACGATGCCGGAGCTGCACCGGCGCCGGACCGCTGTCTGTGTATGTGATTCAATACCGCCCATGCGCAGCACGGCCAGCAGCACTGGAGCCGTAATGAAGTCTAATATAAAATGTTTACCGCAACTTGTGACTCACAGAGTTAGCAATCCCACTAAGTTGAAAATTTCCGTGTACCTGTAATTTATTTTTTTCTTATTTCTATTGTTATCAGAAAAAGATGTATTGAGTTTATAACTCTGGATTCGGTTTCACTATAAATCATTTACCTTATTTATAGTTGTTGTAAAATTGAATACCAATGCTGTACGGCCGCACATCCGGGCTCAACGAATAATTATATCCGGGGTAACTACTGCTACGTGATGCTGCGGACGTGCCAAGATGGCGAGCTGCGTTCTAGCTGACTACCTACTGGGTTCTAGTAACGTAAGTCCTCAAACAAACAGTGAAATTGTAGGTACAGCTTTAAAAAGAGTTCGCTCGGGAAAGTATACTATTTGCCAATAATTTCGCTTTGCTTTGAACGGTGTATTTTTTTTTTTTTGGAGTTTACTCCTTAAGAATCGATTTTCATTTATGGAAAAAATATGGGGAGTGAAATACAAGCGAAGCGTTGTCACGTTTTTGTGTGCACACCTTTCGCTTTGAACTCATGTACGTGTATACTTGTTTTGTTTATTTTCGACCAGTCTTCATGAAAATTAAAAAAAAAATAAATGAAAAAGCGTCTATTCGTGGTGCAATCCTAAGTATTACAAACAAATTTACTTCTGCCAAACTGCAAAGCAGTTTGTAGGCAGATGAAGCTCCCATATACAATAGGGATGATGACTAAAAAATGATTTTTTGTCCGTCATGTAGATTATTAAAATATAATCGACACGTATTTTTTCTTTTTGTACGTAATCAAAAGATTACGGCGATACATCGAGTTAAAATGTGGCATGACGTCACGTCTTCGTAGATTTTATACGTAGAAGTAACGTAGCAAGCCCCCACTCCCGAACTTTAATGCGAGTTATCTAAGTCATTTTTTATTAATATGATAAAGCAAAAAATACGTGTCTAATATTTTTTTATTATCCGACTGACGGACTAAATAGAATTTCTTTTTTTTTTACCCAGGCATCATCCCTATTTTATATTTTAGGTACTTTTCCATAATAGCAAGGATACATTTACCGCTATACATTACCCATAAATAAACACACACATCTTACAGCAGCACACAGGCTGACTATTACGTAATGCTAAAAACATTTTAAATTGTGTAACAGCATTGCAATTCACGCCGGCGAAGCCGCAAACATAAGCAAGTATGACATTTTATGCAACTCCATTTATAAGGTTTTGACAGAAGGTGTTAAAAAAAAAACTTCCCCATTTTATTTTTAAAAGACATTTTTGTGGTTCAGCCACTATATAACTCGAGTGGTATGTCATTAAAAATTGTTGGGACTAAGCATTTTCTACATGTTTGTCCATAAAAGTTAATAGAAGTGGGCACCACAAATCTCCTAATGCGTTTATTCCTTTGAGGTCTTATGTGTACCATCTTGATTTTAACCTCATTGTTTTGTTTATTTTCGGCCAGTCTTTATTGTAGCGGTCAATCGATCCATTATATTCAAAGACAAATCCTACAGAGCAAACTCCAGCCGTGCGTCTGAGCAGACACACACTTTTTTTAAAAGTATTCTGCAATGTTTTTTGTACTTATAGTGTTCAATATGTGTTGCTTTTATTAGGTACCTCGTGCGAAACATTTAAATTACTTGATGGAGTTCAGATAAGTCATACACGTTTGCTGTGCAGTGACTTATTGACAACCTAGCTAACTATGATAATCTAGCCTTATCTAGATAGTGCTATAATGTGCTTATGAAAACTTTGAAGTCAGTGCACACACTTTCGGTTGACTTTCAACCACATTACCAATGAGCTGCTCAAATAGAGATCATAAAAAAACATCTGAGTTTTCCTATTAGATAATTCTAGAAAAAGATTTTTTTTTTCAGTTAAGAATAGGCAAGCTCTTGTTAGAAGTAGGCTTTTTTGTATTACATAGATACTCTGTGTATATCCTCCACCATAAATAATAAGATTCATAGAAACGGTAATTTGTATGTAGGTATGCAATTTCTTCGCTAGCACCACAGATTAATACAGAGGGGACACTCCGCAGTTTAAGTATGAAGCTACAAGTACGCGGCGGGCCTATCTCACTGGGCCAATTCAGTAGGACTGCCGCGGTCAGAAGGTGTAAGAGTTACACGTTAGAATGAGAGGAACTTGTAGGTGAACATAACTGTATGTAATAAGCGTTGTGCAACCTGAATTGCACTTTATTGTGCCGTAGCAAGAGTCGCTTTTTATTTAAATGATTTTGCGGAGTGTCCCATCTGTATTAATCTGTGATAGCACACTGTCTTCTTGTCATTTTCCGTTCTAGCAAATAGGCCAAGTGTTTTACACTTAAGATATTTGACAATGCTATCTACTTGCGCCAGTCACTTGCCAATCCAAACGCCCCACATCAACGTTTGGCGATATTTTGCGAAATTGTTCCAGGATATCGTTGTTATTAGTTCAACAAACTTTCTTAACTAGTAACGTAACTCAGCTACCTACTTGCTCATATTTAACAAGATAATATTGGCAATATTGATAACGGCTCAAGTCAGTCATCTATTCAATCCGACATGCGTATCAACTACTAATTAAAGATGCCTTACCCACAGGCAACTGAAGGAACATCAGTCATTAAGACCTCCATCGCATTAAACCACAAGCACACATTTAAACCGCTTAAGACGCAGATACATGCCTATCACCTTGAGTGGTTAGCTTGCGCGTTCTGTATTGTACGTCCAGCCAGTAATAGGACATATTATATATTGAACATAAAATAAAAGGTATTTAAAAAAAAGTGTACTAAAAGATAAATAATTAAATTTTTCATAAAAGTACGTTTGGTAGTTTTTGCGTGATTCTCAGTTTTTTATCCGCGTTAGACATAACTTTACAAATTAATTACACTATGTAATATAAACATAATCTAAAATATTCACAGATTAAGTTAGGAAATGCTCTAATTTAACACAATTACATTTTTCTAAATCATTAACACTACTCGTTTAGACATGATCTTCAGTTTAAAATCATTAAAAGTCGTTTATCGTCGCCTTAAAAGGATTGTGAAGTGCCGATACGCGGCGTTAGTCTTGCAGGCAATTACCTACATTTCATACAATTATTTATAATACATAAATAATATTTCGGGCGTTAACGTTTTCACCCGCCTAAGCCTTTGCAGAATTATACAATTTTGGCCTCATTACATTCAGTACACCTAAATCTAGATCTGTACGCTTTTTAGTAATTCAATTGAATTAAATAATAATAAAAAAACGCTCGAGGAAGTTTATATGTCAAAAATATATTTAGATGCTAATAACTTATATCGTATGCAATATTTCTTTATAATAAAAACTTACGAACTTAGTTTTTCATTATACCTACATTTCCAAAAACTATAAAAATTAGACTATGTTTAAGGGAAAAAAAAGTTATCGCTTTGAAAGTTTACAGTCTCTTAACGTAAAGTTACGTCTCTCAATTTTTTTTTGGGTTTTGGTTCTCTTTTACTTGTCCACTGTCCTACCCACTAGCTTTCAAGTCACTAGCTTATCTAAACGCTGCATATCTTCAGATATTTATATCACGTGCCGCCTGCTGACTGCAGATTTTTCCCTTCGCGTTCCGATCCAAAGATATTGATAATTCCGAGTGACCTTCCCAGACAATTGAGTTCGGTGGGTCGACGGGCTATGTAATTGAAACGATTTATGAACAAATGTTTATAGGAGCCTCCCTTTGCTGTGTAGGTAAGGTTCGTTTGTGTTTTGTTTAAGAAATCGGAGAGGAAAAGGTGCTTTTTCACTTACAGGTTCCCTTTGAAAAATGATGTTAGAATAAAAGATTGAATGGAGATTTTTCTCATGAGAATGTTTATAAATAACCTTTGTTTTAGAAACTGCTTTTTATCTTTTTTTTTATTTGTGATGGGTTTGCTCTTGACTCTAGTCTAGGTCAGAGGTGACAGAGACAAAGTCGACGATGGAGTGAGCTTACCCAGAAGAAGCCTGTTCACTCTCACTTTGATTAGGGTTGTATACGTTCGGAAACACAGACGCAGGTAGTGAGTTCCACTCTTTTGCTGTGCGCATTATAAAAGACATTTGGAAGCACTTAGAGCGAATTGGTGGAAAAGCAACCAGGTAGATGGTAACTGGCAGTGCGTCTAGATGTCCGATGGTAGAAGTGGGCCGGTGAAATGAGGTCGTGGAGTTCTCGGGCACACTCTCCGAAGTACAATCTGTAGAAGACCGCCAAGCAGGCAACCTTGCGGCGATGAGCCAAGCTATGAAGCTTGGCATCCACCAGTGTTACGTCGCCAATGAGCCTCTTAGCTCTGCGTTCCACCGAGTCAAGCGCGGCTAGTTAGTACTTAGCTGATCCATCCCAAAGGTGACTGCAATACTCCATGCAGGATCGGAATTGCACTTTGTAAAGGGTTAAAAGCTGTCTAGGCGTAAAGTATCGCTTCACCCTATTTAGGATGCCCAGTTTCTTGGCCGCAGTTTGGGCCTTGTACTCGATGGTGGCGCCGAAGTTGAAGCGATACAGCCAGTGCTTCGCCGTGTTTCTCGATGGCTTCGCCATGCTCTTAGAAGAGAGAAAGTTTTCGTAACACTAATAAAACAAGGGCATTGAAATACACAAATATATGGATGAAATTGTCGCAGGTTCTTACTTTAGAAGGTATTATTGAAGAAAGAACTATTTCTGGGCTGTCAGCCCAGGACTGACCAATCCACTCAAAATTAAAATAGTTTATTTCACATAAACCTATATGTTATGAATTTTTGTTTGTTTATTTGATTGTAATGGACAAACTCAAAAAATACTTCACCGATTTTAAAAATTCTTTCACTCATAGAATGCTTCATTATTGGCGAGTAACATGGGTTGTATTTATTGACTTCCACGCGAACAAAGTCGCGGGCAGAAACTAGTTAACTACAAGTTTAGGAGGCCTACTCCGAAGCGAAAATCCGAAGTATCGGCCGAATTTTCGGACGTTTCCTACTACACTTCATTGTATTTCGTTCAGTCGGTTCGGATCCGACCGAACATCATTTTGACGTTGGCTGGATCCGATCTGACCGAAATAAAAAAAGTGTAAGTATTAAGAAAAGTCCGAACATTCGGCCGATACTTCGGATTTTCGCTTCGGCTATTCTGAAGCTCCTCTAGGTTTCCTCACGATGTTTTCCATCATCGATGTCAGTAACGTTGAAAGATAAGATCCTCAATAAGTACAATCTGTCTAGCCTTTTCCCAACTATGTTGGGGTCGGCTTCCAGTCTTACCGGAAGCAGCTGAATACCAGTATTTTACATGGAGCGACTGCCTATCTGACTTCCACAACCCAGTTACTGGGTAATACTATATCCCTTGGTAAGACTGGTTGTCGGGCTTCTGACGACCCGTAACGACTGTCAAAGATCCACGAATGACAGCCGGGACCAACGGCTTAACGTGCTTTCCGAGGCACGGAGAAGTCTCGGTATGAAAAGATGGTCACCCATCCACAGACCAACCCCGGCATGCGTAGCTTAACCTGACGGATCGACTCGTGCGGCTGTTATTACTTAGCCACGAGCTCCACAATAAGTACATAATAATAAATCAAAAAAACTCACATGGGTACTTGCCCGGATGTGACATTTCCTATACATGCTTTTAAAGTATCATTAACAAGCTTTTGCCCGTGACTTCGTCTGCGTGAAATTTCTTGTTCCCCTGACTCACCCCTTCACATCGCATCGCCTGGCCGCGCTATTCGCTTTCTGACTTTTTTTCATTCTGCTCGGCTCCTTAAAGTCCTAGCGTGATGATAATAGCCTACAGCCTTCCTCAAGAACTGGGCTATCAAATGCAAAAAGAATTTTTCAAATTAGACTAGCAGTTTCTGAGATTAGCGCGTTCAAATAAAAACAAAGTCTTCAGCCCTATTATTAGTACACAACAGCCTTGCTTATGGCAAAGTAAAACAATAGATCGTAAAGAAACCTGAAAATGGCTTGAAATCACTAACATTCAAACGAGCGTAGTAATCATTGAACGTTCCTTCCATACACGATAAAAGAGCTTTACTCTACAGAGGGTCCATTATAGGCAACATTTATTGTTCATTCAATTTTTATTAGGATCAAACACATTTGGAAAAAAACAAGTATTTCATCAAACCTCTAATAATTCCCCTTTTGCGTTCCTAAAAATATTATTAATAATAATAATAATAATCGGCCTTAGAGTCTGGGTCGCTGCCACAGCTCTTTACAACGGGAGTTACCCACTTGCTCCATAAGTCAGGTGATGCCACGGAACCCAAAAATTATAGGCCGATCACTTGTTTGCCGACGGTCTATAAACTTCTTACATCCATTTTGAGAGTGAAAATTAATTCTCATTTAGAAAAGAATTCTATCATGTCTGCCTCTCAAAATGGATGTAGGAATGGGTCCCGCGGCACCAAGGAGCTACTCCTCATTGACATGGCCATAAGCCAACAGGTCCGTCGATCCCGAAAGCATTTGTCGACATGTTGGATAGACTATAAGAAGGCCTTTGATTCGGTGCCCCATACATGGCTCTTGAGGGTGTTAGAGTTGTACAAAATTGATACAACTCTGAGCACCTTCCTAACGACATGTATGGGGCAGTGGAGGACGGTCCTTCGCTATCCAGGATGTCGACAAATTCGGGGGAGCGACGAACCTATTAGGATTAAGCGGGGAATATTCCAGGGCGACAGTCTGAGTCCACTGTGGTTTTGTTTAGCCTTGAACCCTCTTAGCACTCTGCTGGAGGGTACAGGGCTGGGCTGTTCTTTGCGGAGAGGGGGTCAGGTAATATCCCACCTGCTTTATATGGATGATTTGAAACTGTTTGCCACCAACAAATTGCAACTGCTGGAGTCACTAAAAGTAACTAAAACTTTTAGTGATTCCATCAGGATGGAATTTGGTGTTGATAAATGTGCAGTCATGCATGTAAGGCGGGGCGGGATTGTGGAATCTGAGGGACTACAACTCTCAGATTCTATAAACCTGAGATCACTCTCCGCAACTGATACCTACAAATACCTGGGTATGTCAGAGGGGTTAGGCATTAACGGGGCTGACATGAAACAATCGTTGCAGGAGCGCTTCTTCGGTCGCCTGAAAAAGGTACTTAATAGTTCTTTGTCAGGCGGCAACAAGGTGCGCGCCTTTAACGGTTGGGTCATGCCGGTCCTGATGTACTCCTTTGGCATACTAAAGTGGACCCAGACGGAACTAGATGCCCTGGATAGGAGAGTCCGGTCACTGCTGACTGCAAACCGGATGCATCACCCACGTTCGTCTGTCATGAGGCTGTACATCCCGCGGAAGTGTGGGGGTCGAGGTTTTTTAAATGCTAAGACCCTCCACAACCGCGAGGTGTGCAGTCTCAGAGCATATTTTCTCAAGGCTAACGTGGGTATGCACCGAGATGTGGTTGCAGTGGACAAGGGACTCACCCCGTTATCCTTGGCTAAAGAGAACTGGCGCAAACCTGTGGTGCTTAGTACCAACGACCGCAAGGAAGTATGGCAAAGCAAGGAGCTTCACGGACGCTTTTTCCGGGCCCTTCATGGGCCTGACGTAGATTTCTTAGCGTCCGTGGCCTGGCTACGCTTCGGTGACCTCTTTGGGGAAACCGAAGGTTCAGTCTGTGCGATTATGGATGAAGTTATGCTAACGAATAACTACCGGAAGTATATAATGAAAGACGGGACGATCGACATATGTCGGGCATGCCATTGTCCCGGTGAGTCTATCAGACATATTACTTCTGGGTGTTCTCGTTTAGCTAACGGCGAGTATTTGCACAGGCATAACCAAGTGGCCAGGATTATCCATCAGCAACTTGCTCTGAAATACGGCCTTGTGGACTCTGAGGTACCGTATTACAGGTATGTGCCCGACCCAGTTCTCGAGAATGACCATGTCACGTTATACTGGGATCGATCTATTATCACTGACAGGACTATTGTAGCCAATAAGCCTGATATAGTGGTAATAGATCGATCAGTGCGCCGCACAATGATAATCGATGTCACTATCCCGCATGACGAGAACCTCGTGAAGGCTGAGAAGGAGAAACAATTGAAGTATCTCGACTTAGCCCACGAGGTTGTCGCTATGTGGAATGTGGACTCGGCAATCATTGTGCCGATAGTCGTTACAGTCAATGGCCTTATAGCTAAGAGCCTCGACCAACATCTCAAGAGGCTCTCGTTGGGTGGCTGGGTGAAGGGCTTGATTCAGAAGGCAGTCCTCCTTGATACGGCGCGTATTGTGAGGAGGTTCCTGTCTCTGGGGCCCTAACCACCGGTAGCTTGGACCCTGTTCCCCATGCCGGTGGATTTCTAACTTTTCTATTTTTTATATTTTTAAATGTTTTTTTTTTTAAATTCTAATATTTAAAAATATAACTTATATGTAAAAAAATTGAATAAAGATCATAATAATAATAAATCATTTATTTTCAGGTAACAAAGACCCATAGATAAATACCTTAACCTAACTACACATATAATAAGAATTGTGTTAGTAAATAGTATCACTTGGTTGCACTAAGTCTTTGTGCGTTCCGGTGGCACTTGTCCATGAAAGCGGCGGAATACGACATCCTGAGGCCAAAAGCTTTCTTCCATCACCTGAGGCAGGTAGCATGTTGGTATGCGCACCACAAACGCCTTAAAGTTGACGTTGCGATGCGACTCCAGCAGCTGCACTCTCGGCGCGTACTTCAGTCTTCTGCTCACGTACTTCACGATGTTTTCCGCGTCAGTGGTGTAGTGGAGACGGGAAATATACACCGGGGTATTCGGCTTCGCAGCACGCAGTTTTTCGTTGGGCTCCGTAGGAGCCTTGCCGCAGCGGTTCTTACAGCTACTCTGTCGGCGCTTCCTCCTTTGCACCGTTACGAAGCCGTCATCAGCAGCCCGGTCCGTTTCCTTTACAGGCGCAGGCTTTGCGGGGGGAGCAGTGGGAGTGCTCAAAGTGACCAACGAGTCAGATGGTCGCGTCGATCGGGCAGCGCTACGGGGAGGAGCTGCGGGGACGGAAGCGGAGCTACGAGGCACGCGGCATGCAACTCTGACTCAGCAATCGGCGCCGGCGATAAAACTGCTGATGCAAAACTCTTGGCCGATGTGTCTAGGCAGCCGACACCTCGGCGCGTATTTACGTTGCTTACACGCGCCGGTGACCCAATTAACGCCACAGAGTTGCGCAACTCATCGAGTTCTGTGCGCAGGTCTGCGACGGTGTTCTGGGATGTCTCCAACTTCCTCTGCACATCAGCTAGACTAGCCTTCAAGGACACAATGTCCTTCAACAGGCTCGTAACGTCGACGTGGTCGAATGTGACTGGAGGTAACTTATTCAGATCCCTCGCCACAAACGTCGGCACATCGTCAGGATCGGTAGCCTTCAGAAGCGTGATGATATCTTGCACACTTTTCTTTGTCCCGTCGCGTCGACGAGACACCATCTGGTCGATTTTATTAAGTGACCGAAACAGCAGCAGCTTCGCAGCAGCAACGTCTTCTTCGCTGAAGTTCGATACACAGATTTGGATAGCGGACACTTCGTCCATCACGTCCAGTTTCTGCTGCAGGAACGCCAGCAGTTCATTTGGCACAAGTTTATCACTCATGGCAACAAATTAACGAGTGTCGGCTTGCGCCGCGCTATACGATAATAATAATATTATGAACCATGTCGCAACGTCCGCCTCAGAGCGCGGTCGGACGGAAAAGGAAATTATTGACCACTAATATAACGATTGCGCCTCTTTTTGCGCCGCGGTTGGTCACAGTTCCTATCTAACCTAACCAGTTTGGTCGGAGTACCCTAGTTTAGTTACTGCGACCAAATTCGGCTAGCGCATGGTTGGTCACAGTTCCAACTTATCCTAATCCTTTTGGTCGGAGTACCCTAGTTTAGTTACTGCGACCAAATTCGGCTAGCGCATGGTTGGTCACAGTTCCAACTTATCCTAATCCTTTTGGTCGGAGTACCCTAGTTTAGTTACTGCGACCAAATTCGGCTAGCGCATGGTTGGTCACAGTTCCAACTTATCCTAATCCTTTTGGTCGGAGTACCCTAGTTTAGTTACTGCGACCAAATTCGGCTAGCGCATGGTTGGTCACAGTTCCAACTTATCCTAATCCTTTTGGTCGGAGTACCCTAGTTTAGTTACTGCGACCAAATTCGGCTAGCGCATGGTTGGTCACAGTTCCAACTTATCCTAATCCTTTTGGTCGGAGTACCCTAGTTTAGTTACTGCGACCAAATTCGGCTAGCGCATGGTTGGTCACAGTTCCAACTTATCCTAATCCTTTTGGTCGGAGTACCCTAGTTTAGTTACTGCGACCAAATTCGGCTAGCGCATGGTTGGTCACAGTTCCAACTTACCCTAATCCGTTTGGTCGGAGTACCCTAGTTTAGTTACTGCGGCCAAATTCGGCTAGCGCATGGTTGGTCACAGTTCCAACTTACCCTAATCCGTTTGGTCGGAGTACCCTAGTTTAGTTACTGCGGCCAAATTCGGCTAGCGCATGGTTGGTCACAGTTCCAACTTACCCTAATCCGTTTGGTCGGGGTACCCTAGTTTAGTTACTGCGACCAATTTCGGCTAGCGCATGGTTGGTCACAGTTCCAACTTACCCTAATCCGTTTGTTCTGAGTACCCTAGTTTAAACCAGTTGAAACCAGATAACTGATAAACTACATACACTACAAGTTAAAAAGAGGGTCATTTTTTTTTAGGTTTGCTTGTTAGAAGGTCAATAAGTTTTAGAGGTTCATTTAATATTTCCCTTTGGAAAGTAACTCAGATTAAACATTAACCTTATAAACTCCCATTTGGTCCATTCTGCAACAAAAGTAGTTCGTATAATAACTCGGTGCAGTATGTTTCACCCGGGAGCACGATATTTTAGCAGAACGCGACGCGCCGTCAGACGGTAACACTATCATTACAGAGTTACCAACTATGGCTGAAATATCTAAAATGGGAACGGTTTTAGGAGTAGCGTCAGCAAAATAATAATAAAGCACTGGTGTGCCAATGGCAGCGGCCAAAACTTATGAGTCGTGGGGCCGAAACCAAGCTGGCGCTTTACTTTATGTAAAAAAAGTGCATATGCTTAATGTTCCTAGGCATAGAATTAAGTTGTTTTCTAATAATGTATACTGCATGTCCATTACTGTTTATAACAAATTACCTAATGGCTTCAAAACTCTCAGCCTCAGAATGATTGAATGTAAATTATTTAACTTTCTTTTAAACAAATCTTATTACTCGACTGAAAATTTTATGAATGACAAATTTACCTAATTATTTGACATTATTGTCTATAAATCATATTTTATCTCATTGACTTCATTGCTTTTTGACTTATATAATTAATCTCTTTTACAACTATTGTTCAATTTATTTAAATTACTTGTAATTGTAATTCTTAATTTTAATGTAATGATGACCTAAATTTTTACAATGGTTTGTTTTGTACGCCGGAAACGGCAGAATATTATGATCGCAATACATAATTCATATAACAACTTTGTACAATATTCTGACAAATAAATGCGTTCTATTCTATAAATAACTAGCTTTCGACCGCGGTTTCGCCCGCGTGGAGGTCGGTATTTATCCCACGGGAACGTACTACCGGGATAAAAAGTATCCTATGTGTTAATCTAGGTTATAAACTGTTGTTATGTGCCAAATTTCATCCAGATCCGTTCAGCCGTTTTTGCGTGATTGAGTAACAAACATCCAAACTTTCTCATTTGGAATAAGTAAGTAAGTAGGAAGTAGGATTTAATTTCCACTGCTCTCAAAACGGTGAAGGAAAACAACGGAGGTAACCGGCATGTCCTAGAACCAAAAATTCGAAGACTTGTGACTGCTACGAACCCGCACTGAGCCCACGTGGTGGTTTATAGCCAACTCCCTCTTGAAGAGAGCTGTGAACCAGTAGTAAGAACAATAGAGGTTAATTATTATGCAGCAAAATAGGAGGGAACTGTATTTTTGGTACACTGTCTCTGCAAAGTAATAATAATAGTAATAATAATAATAATTGAAGCTTGCGCGCTCCGAACTTTAGGTCTGTGCCGGTAGAATTTACTTTGCCGGAACGGGTCTAGGATGAGGAGCCAGACCAAGAGAGTTACAGAAACCCGCAGGGCAGCATGTGGCGAGCTGTTGGGCAGTACCGACCCCACGGACCCTATCTCCCGGGAGAAATCTTGTCCTCATCTCTGGCTTGCCTTTATTGGCCGGCTGGAGTGAACACTGACGAGGAACAGAGCTCCCACCTCTTTCTTGCCTTTATTGGCCGGCTTGAGTGGAGATTCGCAAGAGCAAACGTGCTCGGAGGAAGGTAGTATTCCAGTAAGGTGCTGGTAGGGATATTGACCGTACTTCCGGGATTGTCCTGATAGCCGTGGAATACCTCTCCACTCCTCAAGCACCTCAGGAAGTGTTGCCCCCTTGTCGCTACGTCACTATGTGCTAGCGGCCGTCTCCGGGGGCCCATTATTGAGTGTGCAAGTCACCCCCTGCCATTTTATCCGTGTATAATATATAACATTGGTCATAGTTCTTCCATAGTTCAAGTTAACCAATCCACTTTAGCCACCCAAACCCATAGCCCAATATATTTTGTTTCCACGCACAACAATAGTCCTGTACCAACCGGGGGTTGTCCTTGGGTGCATTTGCATAGTGCATACAGGGATAATCGTCGGTTGGTGCCTCCTCATCATTTAAAATTATCTAAGGGGCCTATGCGAGTTGGCTTCGGCTCCTCGTACGCCTTCCAAAGGTCCGGGACCCCAGGGTCCCGAGATATATAAGATATAATAATAATAATTCTCGAGAATGACCATGTCACGTTATACTGGGATCGATCTATTATCACTGACAGGACTATTGTAGCCAATAAGCCTGATATAGTGGTAATAGATCGATCAGTGCGCCGCACGATGATAATCGATGTCACTATCCCGCATGACGAGAACCTCGTGAAGGCTGAGAAGGAGAAACAATTGAAGTATCTCGACTTAGCCCACGAGGTTGTCGCTATGTGGAATGTGGACTCGGCAATCATTGTGCCGATAGTCGTTACGGTCAATGGCCTTATTGCTAAGAGCCTCGACCAACATCTCAAGAGGCTCTCGTTGGGTGGCTGGGTGAAGGGCCTGATTCAGAAGGCAGTCCTACTTGATACGGCGCGTATTGTGAGGAGGTTCCTGTCTCTGGGGCCCTAACCACCGGTAGCTTGGACCCTGCTCCCGCTACCGGCGGATCACTATTTTTTATATTTTTAAATGTTTTTTTTTATCTTTTTATAAAAATATTTAAAACTGTAATAAAATAAGTTTAAAAAATAAATAAAGGAGATAATAATAATATCCTGGGACATTTCACACACGGTCATCTGATCCCAAACTAAGCAGAGCTTGTACTATGGAAACCAGATAACTGATATACTACATATACTACTTTTTTTTGTAAATACATTACTTATATAGATAATTACACCCAGACTCAGAACAAGCAGACATGTTCATGCACACAAATGTTTGTCCTGGATGGTAATCGAACCCACGACCTGCGGCGTGATAGGTGGTATCTTAACCAACCACGCCAACTGGCCTGCCATAGTACCTATTATAGTAATATTTCCAGCTGTTTGCGTTACTCGACATTGTTGAGGCTTTCAGTTTTACCATCACTAATAATAATAATCTTTATCTCTGGCTTGCCTTTATTGGCCGGCTGGAGTGAGCACTTACGAGGAACAGAGCTCCCACCTCTTTCTTGCCTTTATTGGTCGACTTGAGTGGAGATTCGCAAGAGCAAACTTGCTCGGAGGAATTATTCCAGTAAGGTAGGGATCTTGACCGTGCTTCCGGGATTGTCCTGATAGTCGTCGGGTACCTCTCCACTCCTCAAGCACCTCAGGAAGTGTTGCCCCCTTGTCGCTATGTCACTATGTGCTAGCAGCCGTTTCCGGGGGCCCATTATTGAGTGTGCAAGTCACCCCCTGCCATCTTATCCGTGTTATATATAACATTGGTCAGGCAGGGAACATAGTTTTTCCATAGTTCAAGTTACCCAATCCACTTTAGCCACCCAGGCCCATAGCCCAATATGTTTTGCTTCCACGTACAACAATAGTCCTGCACCAACCGGGGGTTGTCCTTGGGTGTACTTGCATAGTGCATACAGGTGGTCGGTTGGTGCCTCCTCGTCATTTAAAATTATCTAAGGGGCCTCTGCGAGTTGGTTTCAGCTCCTCGTACGCCTTCCAAAGGTCCGGGACCCCAGGTTCCCCAGAAATGTCAAAATAAAATAATAATAATTATATTTATTTGCTTAAAACACGGTATAGGAAGGTGTTACAATATAAAGTGTACATACATACATACATGTTTTGCTTATTATTAAAGCATGCAAAATGTATTTTATTATGAATTAAATATCATATGAGTTATGACTTATTATATTATATTTTTTTGGTCTTATCACGATCTGTGAGCCACCTCCCTACCACCATACCGTTAAATAATCTGACGCGGATATTTTTTTCATGGTAGGTATTTTCTCGTAAGTACTAACATGCTGGAGTCTGGCTTCTGACTACCCGTAACGACTGTCATATATATTAGGCCTTTACCTATGAAATTGCCGATTTAAATAGAAAAAAATCAACAATATTTTTTAAAGAAATATTGTCGATGCACATTTGCCATTTTAATGAAAGTTTGTTGATGCTTTTGCTATAGATATCCTGGGAACGGAAATCAGTAAATTTTTGAAAGGCATTTTTCCACCGCCTCATTGGACTTAAATTTTTTTCCTGGGGCTCATTGTTGAGGTCAAAATTTCCAGAACGGAAGCGATCAAACCAAAAACGCACCATGCGTGCACTTGCGGTACCTTGTCCATACACGTCATTAATATTGCGTACAGTCTGAGTTGCGTTGGTGCTACGCCGGAACTCGTATTACAAAATAGCGCGCAATTTCGATTTTTCCACGGTTACAGAAACATCGTTATCAAAGAAAAATCGAACGGCAGGAAAACAAATGAACAACTGATTATTTTTCTAACGTCATGCTATATAAAATTTATTTCAATTTGGAATTCTAAATAGATTGAAAGATATTTTTGATACCAGCTAGTGTGAAGATCAATATCTTCACACTAGCTGGTATCAAAAATTGGCAATTTCGTAGGTAACATTTTATTATTTTGTAAGATCATCGGGGTGACAAGGTTTTAGATATAAACCTCACAGATCGAACGATTTGACTGTTATTAAGAGCGTCGAGCTTACTCTCTTTCATCACAAGCAGTTTAAATAAGTTTAATGTTTATTGCTGAACAAGATATTTTTCTCCAGAAATATTGAAGTAGGTAAAGCCACGGCAAATCTCTAGCAGCGGATAGTTTCGCAATTTCAGTAATTTTAAATGAAATCTTCTCAAGGTTTTGCTGAGTCTAGATCGTTAAATATATTTTAATTTTTCTTCTACTCTGATCAATTTTTTTACTTTACAGAATACTATGCTACAATATGGATTCGTAAGATTCTGAATTTTAAAGTAAGCTGAATTTTGCAGAAAGGCTTACTTGGTACATATTTCACATGTGAGAACAAACTATTGTAATTTTAAAGATTTTTTAAAAAATATTTTTAACGTGTGTGGCATCGTAGCTCTCTATTTTGATCCAAACGTTGCCGTCGCCGCGTCGGGGGTCGGCTAATGAAAGGACGAAGCTTATACCTAGCAATTATGAACGTATGTTATTGTAGAAAGGACAGCTGCTGTTACTCGTAACTTCCTATTTTCATTTGCCGTCCCCCGACGCGACGACGCTTGGATCAAAATATTATCTACAATTTATATTAAATATGAACTTAAGAGGGCTGTTGCATTGTGTCACCTCTCTCGCTCACACTGGACCAAATTTTTAAGGTGGTTTTTTGAAAAATGTTTCCATTTAGCGAACTAGTAAATATTATTAATTTAATAGGTAATAATTAGAAATACATTTTTATTGTGGCATTTATTTAACTCATCTCAAAAACAGATCATAATACTTTTTGAGCTGAGTTCATTAGATTACACAATAGATTTTTTTTTAATAAGTACCTATTAAATTAATATAATTTATTAGGTCGCCAATTGATAAAATTTTTCAGAAAGCATCTTTTCATAATTATAACAATCTTTAAAATCTGGTCTCGTGTGAGCGAGAAAGGTGACAAAATGCGACAGCCCTCTTAAAGGGCCAATGCATTTTATTTTAATACTTTTTAGGATTCCGTACCTGAAAAGGAAAAACGGAACCCTTATAGGATCACTTGTGTGTCTGTCTGTCTGTCTATCTGTCCGTCTGTCAAAAAAAAAAAGTTTTGCAAAATGTATCCAAATGAAAGGGCTTACTGTAAGGGTCTTAAATATATATATATATATATATATATATATTTTATTAATTTTAAAATAAACTGTTTTAAAGTTATATATGAAAATATTCGAAAATTGGCAATTTTGAAAAAAAAATAAAGAAAATAGTTCTATACCTATAGATTACAGGAAAACCTTAAGAAGTCTATGGTCTTACCATAATATGGTAAAGCTCTCAATATTGTGCGTACAAACTTACATTTGCAGTTGGAGTATATGGGAGAGCATGTTTTTCAACTACAATGTTAAGTTTGTATCCCAACTACGCAACCCTTCATTGTGCGTAGTCCGACATGCACTTCGCCGGTATTTTGTGTGTCGGGGATTTTTTAAAATTTTAATTTAACTTTTATTAAAAAAGTATAATTGGTTATGTTTAGCTACAACAGCTAACACAAAATATTTTTTTTGCGTTTGTTTTGTGGATGAAATAGCTATGGTAATATTATTCACATTAATATTTCGACATAGTCTGAAACAGCCATATTGCTAATTGATTATAAAGTAAAACCCTAAATGTGGTTCCAATTTATAATAAATTAGCAATATGTTAGGTTATGCAGCAATCAATAAAGTAATTATTTTCCATAATAATCCAACACACACTTGTCTCTACGATGCCAATATTTCACAAATAATTTGTCGAATATTTGCAATATATATTGGTCGAATATTCACAACTTATTTACCGGCCGAACGCCCACTGAAGCCGAAAATAATATTACCATTTATTATACGCCTTATTGCACGTAACATATTCCTTATGTTCCTTAACAAAAAAGTTGCTTGAGATCTATATTGGTTACAATGCATTTTGTTGCCACTGAAAAATATTCGTCAAAAATCTGCAGTCTTATTCTATCGAAATTTCACCATGAAAACTTAGGTGAAGTGAGCTTGAAGCGAGCTGTCAAACTACCTGATGTTATTAACAACATTGACAGCTTATTAGCTTAGCTCACTTCACCTACGTTTTCACCGTGAGATATTTACAGAATAGATCATTTGTTTTCATATTTTTCTCAAAGGATATTAAAGGATTATAACCACATTTTTTTTCTCAGTAGAAGCACGGTCGTTTTTGATTAAATATATGAATTTGAATATCTTCCAAAGGTTGTTTTATCAAATCATAAACGAAATAAAAATAATGTGTTTTCTTTATTAAAATATTATGGAGGTACCTCATTAAAAGTAATTACAACAAATAACTAATAGTTTTGTAAAAACAGGGAAATTAACTTTCCTTTTCTTCATATTTTTTTATTGCTGACTGGGCCTGCTCTTGACCTCGATCAAGCCTGATCGATAACGATGGATGAAGTTGTACCCAGAAGATGCCTGTTCACTCTTGCTTTGAAGGCAGACGGGTTATATGTGAAAGGAAACACAGACGCTGGCTGTGCGCATAATAAATGTGGAGGAAAAACGCTGAGATTTTTTCTTTACTACTGATTTAATTGGCCGTATATTCAAATCAGAACTGTCATTTTTTGACAGCTGTTTGACAAGGCTATAACATGGAAAATTTACGTAGCGTTTATTTCGACATACATTTAATTAGTCTAACTGTACAATCGTTGATCATTTTAGACAATCTTAGCAAAGACAGATTTTTATTTAGAGACTTGTTTGTTTGCACTTATATTTTTAGGCAAACAATTTTTTTTTCGTTCATCCTTAAAGAAAACAAAAACATTTCTCTATAAATAGCAAATCTTCATGTTGTAATCTCTTTGCTGATGGTACGAGCTCATCAATATTCATCGGTGTCAGCCGGCAGATATATTAGGCAGAACACATCATTACGGTGGTCTCGCGGAGGGAAGGCACACATATTTCATGTTTCTATACGGATTACCTCGATACCTGTGATGAAGATTGATATGGTGTTATTTTTCACGTTGATTAGGATGGTTTTATATGTATTTGTCCATTCTGTAGCGTGTTTCAATCGGTGTTGACTTTATTTAACACTGCATGCTTCCTGATTTTCAATTCCAGTTTAAAAATAAAATAAAATATTTTTTATTAACTTCAACTGTACAAGTAATACGATCGGTTTTGAAAGTCATGCTCAAAAAACCTTTCAGGTACCCGACAGCCATTCTGTACAAAGAAGCCTCACTACTCAATGTCCGACAGTCGTATGTCTTGAAAATTGTACTGAAACAGCATAAAATTTTTAATTGTGTGCTTCGGTTAGGACGCGTTCAACTTTCGCACAATACATGCAAGAATTCATGCTCAGTCACATATACAACAAAGTCGTGGTAATATGTGGCATCAGTAACTCAAGAACCAGCCAAGTCAAAAATATTGTTCGCAAATGGCTGCTAGCTCATTCATACAGTGGATCCGAATCTCTTTTAAAGGTAATTTCATAACACACCAACACCTGCTTACCTACTCAATACTCACACACACTCGCACCCTCACACCCTAACACATACACACACACACACCCACTCTCTCTCACACATACTCAATTACAGATAGTGCACATTGTGCTTATTCCTGAAATTTATTATTTTAATTTCACTGTTTTAATTTTTGTCAATGTTTCATTGTTTTCATTACCTTCTTTAATTTGATAACACTTTTTCATGTGCTTCTACGGTAACAATCCATCAGTATTAATGTAATGCGCATTTTCGCTATTTGGTAATATCACCCATGGACTCCACGAGACAGGCTCGACCTAGTGTGGAGTCCATAAGCAAAATGCTTCCTTTGCGTCTTCTGTTTTTAAATGTAAATCTAGCTATTAAGGTAGACTACAATAAGGAAATGTAAAGCACTGCTTTTGGGAAATAAATAAACAGAAACATAAATACTAATCTAAACACTATGCAACGTTACAACAATGGAAAAAGAGTATTTTTGATGATCTCTGGCACCCAAGGTAAGATTTAACTTGTGTTTAGGGTGCCAGCGTCCTTGACTATGATTTGAACATGTATATGAATTGATTTGATGATGTGTATAAGTTTAACAGAAAATCAAGAAAATATTCAGATAACTAATAATCTGCAGGTAGGAGGGTCAGAAGCTCCTGTTATGACAAAGTGCCTTTATGGTGCCAGAACGAGGTCACAGACAGTCGGATTGAAGCAAAAAAATAACCGGCCAAGTGCGTGTCGGACTACGCACAATGAAGGGTTCCGTAGTTGGATGAATCCCAAGAACAAACCTAACATTGTAGTTGAAAAACATGTTCTCCCATACATTCCAACTACAAATGTATGTATCCACAATATTGAGAGATTTACTATGTTGTTTTAAGACCTCTTATAAGTTTTCCTGTAATCTGTAGGTATTGCACTATTTTCTGTATTTTTTTTTTTCAAAATTTTAGGCTCAGTACTTTCTACTACTACTACTATAAGGTACTATAAGGAATGGTCAATTTTCGTGTATTTTCTTAAATAATTTTAAAATTATAAATAACATATAGATATATACAACGTGTAACGTTAATTGCGCAAAACCTGAAAATAGTTTGATCAGAATAACGAGCAGAATCAATTGAACCACTTTTTAATATAGGTCACATTTTTCAAAAAATCTTCATTAAAAACGTTGTCGTGTCTATTTATTAATAGGTCAAGCCATCAACATGCGCAAACCCGCCAAAACACAAATTGTTGCCGACCAATTAAAATTTTCTCATAGGCGGGATAATAATAGCTTTTATTTCAATGCAAATACGAATCATCCATACAATACTATGGATTTACAATTTGAAGTAACCAATAATGCTACCTATCTTTTTTTAACTTAAACGTAACCTAAGGGTTAGAAAGAGAAATGACGATCTGCACGGAGGCGAGGCGTGCAAAATACGTGACAATGGCCATGTTTCCTTTAGTCTGAGCTGCGCCGGCATATGCGTCACGGGTGTAATTGTTTTATCCCGTTACAACGGCGGCGACGCCTGCGCGCGAATTTCACGACTGGCGTTTTTGTACACAAACATTCAATATTGTGAAATGGTGAGAATGTTGGCGCGTTGTAATGACAACGTTAACTTGGCAGTGCGACGGTTTCGAGAAGAATTTGGAGTATCTGTATCCAACAGAACAATGCAAGCAGCTACACAGAGGCTTCGAGACTATGGAACATTTACGCCTCCGTCAATGGACAGAGGCAGTCCCGTACATGTTGAGCCAGAGATGCAGGAACAAATACTGAATTACTTTCTTGAAAATCCAACGGCCAGCACGCGGCAGGCGGGCCGACACTTCGGTATCAGCCATATGATTGTTTGGAGAGTATTAAAAAGTGACCATCAGCACCCGTTTCACTACAGACGGTGCCAGGAACTAAGTCCATTGGATTATGAACCCCGCGTGGCGTTTTGTGAATGGTTCTTGCAAGATTTCACGAGGAACATCCTCTGGACAGATGAGTGCACATTTACTCGGAGAGGTTTATTTAACCAGCACAATAGGCACATGTGGGCGCACGAGAATCCTATGTTGATGGAGGAAGATTCATTCCAGCACATGTTTTCCTTAAATGTGTGGGCTGGTATTATCGGACCATACGTATTAGGGCCAATCTTTTTACCACGACTTACTGGTGAGGTATACCTGGAATTCCTCCAAGTAACTCTGCCGCTACTAATAATTGATTTATTGTCTACACCGAATGTGCCTTTATCAGCTGCAAGCCAAATGTATTTTCAACACGATGGTGCCCCGGCGCACTTTTTGTGGACAGTGAGAAGGCATCTTGACCAAGAATATGGCACACGTTGGATCGGGCGCGGAGGCCCTGTGCAATGGCCAGCAAGAACGCCTGATTTAACACCGTTAGATTTTTTTTTGTGGGGTCGAGTAAAAGCGCTATTGTATGACGATGGAAATGGACCAACTAATGTGACGGAACTGCGTAATAAAATTGAATCAGCGTTTCAACAAGTGAAAAGTGAGACTCAAGTGCTCGAATCGCTGAAAAATAACTTAAGAAAGCGGGCTGTGTTGTGTATTCAACAAAGTGGTAGACATTTTGAATCTTTGCTACCGCAAAGAGAGGACCTGTAAGTAGAGGTACCTAATTATCTACTTAATTAACTGTAAATAAGTTGATTACGTGCCAATTATTTGTAAATACAGTGATTTAAACTTTTTAAACACGCCAACTTTACTTACGTAGCACCTACCTAGGTACCTACCTAATCAGCACGTCATCATTACTGTAGGTAAAAAGCTATTTAGCTATAATTATAGTAGTGTTTGCTATTTAGTCTGAAAATGTGGGTTACATAATGTTGCCAGTCCAAAGCCTGGAAAAGTGTGTTAAATCACTGTTCAAAGATAACCTAAGTTCTTTATGAGCGTAGATAGTAAATAATACTGCCAGCGCGGGCGCGGCGTAGTGGCCCGGTGTTTACTCCTCCCTCGATAGAGCGTCGTCGCAGACGTAAGAAACGATCAGAATTGCCAGTAAAACTAAAACACCACATAAAACCTTTACAATTTTTTTAATGTTTTTTTTTCTCTCTGAAATAGGTCAATTGAATTAAAAATTTGTTGGGGTGTCTGAGGTTTTGCGCAATTAATGTTACACGCTGTATATATTTGAGAACTGAGGGACTCAAATATAATTTCAGTAAGCCCTTTTATTTGATATGTCACACGGTACAGCTTGCAAAACTTTTTTTTTTAATTTTCTTATTTGCCCCCCAAAATTGACCGCCATATTCAAAATTCATTTATTTACGTTACACGTCCGTGTTTGGGTCACAGAAATACATAACGTGTACCAAACAACGTAATTGGTCCATTAGATTCGGAGCAAATTGGCTGTGACTGATAGACAGACAAACAGATAGACCGACACACGAGTATCACTCGTGTGTCGGTCTATCTGTTTGTCTATGTCTTATAAGGGTTCCGTTTGAGGTTTGGAATCCTAAAAGTTTAAAACCGTTACGTAAGCTTATGGTGGGAGTGGTACAAGAATTTTAAAACGGATTCTGTTAATATCAATCTGCCTAGCCTTTTCCCAACTATGTTGGAGTCGGCTTCCAGTCTAACCGGATGCAGCTGAATACCAGTATTTTACATGGAGCGACTGCCTATCTGACCTCCACAACCCAGTCATTAGGTTACCATACCCCTTGTTAAGACTGGTTGTCAGACTTTCGGGCTTCTGGCGACCCGTAACGACTGCCAAAGATCCACGAATGACAGCTGGGACCAAGGTCTTAACGTGCTTTCCGAGGCACGGAGGAGTCTCGGTATGTAAAGATGGTCACCCATCTACGGACCAAACCCGGCAAGCGTAGCTTAACCTGATACATCGACCCCTTTTTTTTTTTTTTTTTTTTTTTTTTTTTTTTTTTTTTTTTTTTTTTTTTTTTTTTTTTTTTTTTTTCCGTGGAGAAATGCTCATGCATACTGCACTACCACGGGGAGATAGTGCAGTTATGTGGGACTCCAACCCACTAAAACTCCACGGTGTCCTCCTCTGCCGCTTGTGGCGGGAACACGGGCACGCGTTAGCACTCACCGCGAACCCGCCGCGACTGTCCGTCACCGGACCCTCCTCTGGGGAGCACCCCCCATCACCGGCGCACAAGAACACATTGTGCACCGTGACCACCCCATGGACCAAACCAGCACATGGGCGCCAGACGACCCCGTGTCTAGTCACCCTTGGATACATCGACCCCTGCGGCTGTTATTACTTACTCATATGAGATGAATATTCCTAGGATTCGAGTGACACCGCGGGTAAAAGTATAGCTAGTTCTTTACAAACTCGACTTTTGATTTCATCATTAAATTGTTAAAACAAGAAAGAAAATGTATTCAACAGTTAAACAAGAATTTAAATCGAATAAAAACTGAATTCT
Source organism: Dicycla oo (assembly GCA_948252095.1). Classification (NCBI taxonomy): domain Eukaryota; kingdom Metazoa; phylum Arthropoda; class Insecta; order Lepidoptera; family Noctuidae; genus Dicycla; species Dicycla oo. Next base: position 2,357,267 of record OX411733.1, read on the forward strand.
TAAGCAAAAACATCTCGACGACCGGAGGTATCTACATAAATTGAACAATATTGTCAATAACCACTATAACTTGAGTCCGCATACCTAACTATTTCTACTTTAATAGAGACCAATCTAAGTTTAGAATAATAGCACTGAAAAATCTCCATAACTATACGGGCACGTACTTCTCGAATACAATACAATTCGGTCGCAAACAAGATTTTTAAACTGAAATAGGAGAATATTCTTTGTTTATTTTCAAGCTCTGGAAAATTTCTGAAATATGGACTGAAATTCTGGTTGAAAACTGAATGTCAACGAATAAACGTATCGTGGAGCTGATACAGCTATGTTGGATTTCAAATAATAGTTATGTTGGTGGGATACATAGCTTGTGTGCCTCCACTTGTTTAAGAGGCTACCGAGCGCACAGTGGCGCCCTCATCGTTTGTTTTGTTATTTCTTTTAATTTAAAAAGAAAATGCAGAAAAAAGGTACGTAAGTTGTACTCCACAAGACTATACGTTATTATTATTATAAACAGTAGTTTTATATTGTTAAGTTTTATTGTAATCATTAAAACGGAAAAAAGTGGCCACCATTTCCCGTTTTAACGATTACAATAAAACTTAACAATATAAAACTACCGTTTGTAATAATAATAACGTGTAGTCTAACGGAGTACAACTTAACGTGCTTATTTTCTGCATTTTCTTTTTAAATTAAAAGAAATAACAACACAAACGATGAGGGCGCCACTGCTCGCTCGGCAGCGTCTTAATAACTTTTTTTTGAAGTACATATTGCCTTGTTGGTCTAGTGGTCGCAAGCGCTACTGCTGAGTACGAGATCCTCGGTTCGATTCCTAGGTCGGGTTTTGTTAGCCCGGAGTCTGGATTTGTCCCCGGTTGATGTCAATAGGCTCGCCTCCTATTACATGGGACTTAAACATAACTGGCGAAATGTGGGTGTGCTTACTATAGGTACACATATGCCTAACCCTTCAGGGTAACAAGAAGCGCTGTGCCAGTGCGTCTGTTTAGCTGCAAACACACACGTACAACGCGTTCTGAATGAAGTACGGACGGCGTGTGCGCCGCAGGCCTCTCCGCCCCTTTATGTCGGTGGTCATACAGCGCACGCACGCATCCAGCGCGATACAGGCACGTTTGTGGCTCGTTCGCACGCGTGCTAGAGAAAGTTACTGTCTGCAGCGAGTTTTTCGTGAGTTTGCAGCGATGCAATCACAAGTAATCTGCCTTTTTCAAGTTTAGCAGCGCTGACAACGCGCGATAGCGAAACGCGCGTCGACGGCGCCTGAAAAACGCGTGGTGTGTGTTCTCTCAATGTTCTTCTAGCAGATCTGCGAAAGGAGAAATAAAAGATTTTTTTTCACTTTCTGTTCTCACACACTGTTTTACATTTCTTTTTCATTTCTCCTTTCGCAGGTCTGCTGGAAGATTTTTTTAAGAAATAAGCTACCTTTCTATTCAAAATTATAATTACATATGTCGTATCTCTATTGTATTTTACTGTGTTTATATAAATAATAATAAAAATAAATAAACAAAACAAATAAGTGCTAAGCACGTCAACTTTACTGCACAAGTGACCACTGAAATAAACAAATAAGTGCTAAGCACGTCAACTTTACTGCACAAGTGACCGCTGAAATAAACAAATAAGTGCTAAGCACGTCAACTTTACTGCACAAGTGACCGCTGAAATAAACAAATAAGTGCTAAGCACGTCAACTTTACTGCACAAGTGACCGCTGAAATAAACAAATAAGTGCTAAGCACGTCAACTTTACTGCACAAGTGACCGCTGAAATAAACAAATAAGTGCTAAGCACGTCAACTTTACTGCACAAGTGACCACTGAAATAAACAAATATGTGCTAAGCACGTCAACTTTACTGCACAAGTGACCGCTGAAATAAACAAATAAGTGCTAAGCACGTCAACTTTACTGCACAAGTGACCGCTAAAATAAACAAATAAGTGCTAAGCACGTCAACTTTACTGCACAAGTGACCGCTAAAACAAACAAATAAGTGCTAAGCACGTCAACTTTACTGCACAAGTGACTGCTGAAATAAACAAATAAGTGCTAAGCACGTCAACTTTACTGCACAAGTGACCGCTAAAATAAACAAATAAGTGCTAAGCACGTCAACTTTACTGCACAAGTGACCGCTAAAATAAACAAATAAGTGCTAAGCACGTCAACTTTACTGCACAAGTGACCGCTAAAATAAACAAATAAGTGCTAAGCACGTCAACTTTACTGCACAAGTGACCGCTGAAATAAACAAATAAGTGCTAAGCACGTCAACCTTACTGCACAAGTGACCGCTAAAATAAACAAATAAGTGCTAAGCACGTCAACTTTACTCAACAACAACAACTTTACTCAACCTTACTGCACAAGTGACCGCTAAAATAAACAAATAAGTGCTAAGCACGTCAACTTTACTGCACAAGTGACCACTGAAATAAACAAATAAGTGCTAAGCACGTCAACTTTACTGCACAAGTGACCACTGAAATAAACAAATAAGTGCTAAGCACGTCAACTTTACTGCACAAGTGACCGCTGAAATAAACAAATAAGTGCTAAGCACGTCAACTTTACTGCACAAGTGACCGCTAAAATAAACAAATAAGTGCTAAGCACGTCAACTTTACTGCACAAGTGACCGCTAAAATAAACAAATAAGTGCTAAGCACGTCAACTTTACTGCACAAGTGACCGCTAAAATAAACAAATAAGTGCTAAGCACGTCAACTTTACTGCACAAGTGACCGCTGAAATAAACAAATAAGTGCTAAGCACGTCAACCTTACTGCACAAGTGACCGCTAAAATAAACAAATAAGTGCTAAGCACGTCAACTTTACTGCACAAGTGACCGCTGAAATAAACAAATAAGTGCTAAGCACGTCAACTTTACTGCACAAGTGACCGCTAAAATAAACAAATAAGTGCTAAGCACGTCAACTTTACTGCACAAGTGACCGCTAAAATAAACAAATAAGTGCTAAGCACGTCAACTTTACTGCACAAGTGACCGCTGAAATAAACAAATAAGTGCTAAGCACGTCAACTTTACTGCACAAGTGACCGCTAAAATAAACAAATAAGTGCTAAGCACGTCAACTTTACTGCACAAGTGACCGCTAAAATAAACAAATAAGTGCTAAGCACGTCAACTTTACTGCACAAGTGACCGCTGAAATAAACAAATAAGTGCTAAGCACGTCAACTTTACTGCACAAGTGACCGCTGAAATAAACAAATAAGTGCTAAGCACGTCAACTTTACTGCACAAGTGACCGCTGAAATAAACAAATAAATGCTAAGCTAAGACTTCCGAAATTAAAGTTATTATTCACTCTGAAGTGTTATTTTGGAAGTCGGTTGTGTTTTTTGGAAAAAGGTTTTTATTTTTTACTTTTCAGGGGGTCAGTTTGTAATTTATTTAAGTTACAATATTCTAATATAAACTGCTCATCACCTTTTACAAAATATGTATTGCTTTTCCCGATGTAGGGACGTTAATTGTTGAGGAGTTCTCCTGGTAAGTAGGTACGAGGAGAACTCCACATCACCATAAGCATTGTGACGAGCATAAATTACTTAGCAACCATTAATAAAGTACCTAATCGAATCGCAACCCGTGAAATTCTTATTATTGAGTAATTCGGGTGGTAATCTGTGATCTTCATCATCAGTTCCACTTGACCAAATGGTGCTTTCCAAATGCACGCGTTACTTACTATAAAAAATACCAAAATCGCTATAGGTGTGCCTATAATATTTGAAAAGTTCCGTCGATTTCTCCAGGATCCCTTCATCAGATCATGACCTGATGGCAATGGGACCAACTTAAAAGTATACCCTTTCAAACAAAAAAGAATTTCCCAAATCAGTTCAGCCGTCTTCGAGTAATCGGGGAACATACATTAAAAAAAAAGATTCTGACGAACTGAGAAACTCCTCTTTTTTGTCGGTTAAAAATTAGGCACAAATCCATAAAATATTTATCCAATCCCTAATTATGGCATGTCCGCAGAAGTCAGTCTGGCGCCAAAAACGGCCAAAAGTTACCGGAAAATACACACAATAGTTTAAATTCGCAGTTATTTCCGGGGAAAAGTTTTCAACGTTTACAAATATAAATAGAAATGCCCCGGGATATTGTTTTGTAGGAGCACAACGTTTAAACAAAAAGTTACCCCGGTCTCCATTTTATTTTTCAAGAGAATGTGTGACATTTTGTTCGTAGAGTTCGCTCGTGGTTTTAGTTTTTGGAAGCTCGCCGTAAAAATACATTTTGGGTGAATTAAAAGAATCTCTGCATACGATGTGCGATGCATAAACTTGGGCTGTCAACCCCGTCTGGCTAAATGAAAAACAAAAACAAAAAGGAACAACTAGGGCGAAAATTGCTTTTTCACAAAAATACAAAATGATTTAAGAATAACCAGTTAATAGGCTCACCCCCAATATTATACGGGTCTTACGATGCTGAAATCGGCTTCCGTCTAACCTACTACTACTACTAGCTTTTGCTCGCGGCTTCGCTCGCGTGTTTCCCACGCCACAGACTGCCCTGTAGAACAAGCTAGCTGGACAAAAATACTAAGTAATTGTTCAATTGATATTTCACTAATATAGGTAATATTACATCGTGATCGATTACCTATAACATTACGGGAGATCAGTTTTGTATGTTTATCGAATAAATCTAAAATTTTCAGAAAATAAAACAAAAATAAATTTTGTTTAACTGTTTATTGAAATTAAAGTCACATAATGGCTCCGCGCCGTGTACAGTAGCTTCTAAATCATCTAAACAATAGTTCCTAAATACAATTTTATAAATATAATAAAAATCTTTAAATACCTATAAGTATAGTAATAAAAATCTTTACATATTTGGTTTTCGCAATAAATTCAAAACTTCCTTAGGAAATGATTTAGATTTCCTGGGTGGTGTACTTCTATAGGAAGCTATTAAAGGATCAGAGGACATCAATAAATACTTAAACATGTCCATATTTGTTGCTACTCTGGATATTTTGCGCGTATGCTGTTCTCGCACTTTTCTTAATTCTTTATTGCGTGCCTCCTGTGCTTCTTCAGACATTTGGCCAATAGGTATTAAAAATGATTTTATTATTTCGGAACCATGAATTAAAATCTTATGTAGAGTTACTGGCATTGGGTACCAAGCATATTCTCTTAAATAGAGCTCTTTCGTCTCAGAACAAAATATTCCAAATTGTTCCGTATCAATTTCATATCCCGAAGATATTGTTCGTAATATTATCCCAAGTTTCTTGATAAGGTCTTGGTTTAATCCAGTAAGCCTGCTTGTAAGGCTTGGATCTGCAAAATCTGCGCGCAGTATTACCATCATTCGTATTTCCGGCAGTTTGCTTTGGTTCGTCAATGTGCAACCCGGTTTCACGAAGAAATTTATCATGTATTTCTTTCTTCTTTGCTTTCATCACCCTTTTATTTTCTTCTCCTCTGATTTGCCACATTTGCAGTTGAAGTCTATATGAAATGTTCAGGAGACATTCCATGCAGCGTATATAAGCATGTAGACTGGAAATACCAAATTTATAACAATCTTCATTGGGTATTTTCTCCAACACCTTCTCGGTGTTCATTTCCTTTGATGTGGCTCCACATATATAACATTTTTGTGAGCTTTTAGTCTCTGTTATGGCATTACAAACTTTTGTGTCAACCATGGTCAGTGATAAATCGCACAGTACTTCCAAATTTCTGTTATCAAACTCAATCTTCGTGGGCCTTAGATTTTTTATCTGAAGTTGCATGTTTTGATATTCTTGCTGCAGTAACTGTGCAGTTTCTTTTTTAAATAATAATTTGACTGGACGACAATATTGTGTCGATGATGGTCGTGGATTCTGCCATACAAGTGTTTTCCTATCGTTATTTACGCAAAGTCTCACTGGTACCAATGCTATAGATAGTAGGTATTCGTCTGTGCCGGTTGTTGCAGTCATTTTTTGTTTATATAAACTATGACCACTGGAGCCATCACAGCCCCATTTGCAATACAAAATGAGTTTATTCTCCAATCTTTCAAAAACATTTTGCAAAGTTTTGCAAAGTCTGTCAACAGTATGGTCAATTAGTGACTGCAAATTACATTCTACTGACTCTTCTGTTACGATTATTTCGTTCAGAGTAGGACAGCATGCAATCTTCTCTTTGTAAATTTTTTTATAGCTTGGGTATATATCATGACCTCTCTCAAGTGCACCAGCGCGAATATTCTTATACTGATTCACTGTCAATTTGTTGCTAGCAAAAAACGCTAATGCTTCTTGCGTGGAATATGAACGCTGAATAGTTGGAGCTGAAACCGTTAGAAGAGCTGTCTTGTACTTTTTTGGTCTCTTTGGCGATGCTAAAGCATCATGAATTAATTTGGCTGCATCTCTTTTTCCGGAAGCACGAACACTTGTCTCTGCTGCAAAAGTGAGTTCTTCTGGGGTAAATGATTCAATTAAACTTTCTACTTTTCGCTTTTTAGTTTTGCTAGAGCTTTCTCCAAAATCTTTAGTTGGTCGGCCAAACCCTTTTGCAGATGAAGTTGGTTGAAGAAAATCCTTCACGTTTTCCGGTATCTCAATTGCCTGGTCCATCCACTCTGAATATTTTTTTTCAAACTGATCAACACGTCTTCCTCTTAAAGTCCATCTATATCTAAACTGTTCACATATCTTTTTTGAAAAATTATTGACGGTTTTTTTTTGAACTGTTGTTACACTGTTCACATTATAGTGTCTTAATATGTGGTCCGTAATCACAGAAACACGATCTTTCTGAGGCGCTTGTTTCCATATTTCAAAGAGTTCCCTTCGCTGCATTGCTTTGGAACAAAAGCACTGAAAAAAAAAAACTCTTAAGTCGCATGTTTTCGCATTAAACTACTATTCGTTATCGAAAGAAGAATATCGTAACGACTTAATAAAAAATGAATAACAACTCGACTGGACTTAGCAATACAACTTTACTATTATTGAAATGCATAAACATATGGAAAAACTATCTCAAAATTTAAGAATAGTTTACTTCAATGTTGTTATTATAAAATAAAAATAAAATTCATACCTGTAAAGTACAAAACTAGAAGAATGTCCAAACAACACAAATTTTTATTTAGCACGCGCGATAGTACCGGTACACAACAAGTTCTATGGCAGACTGGCGGGTGGCAAAAAAAGGGTTTATCGCAACCTATTGTTTGCCTGCTTCCTGAGCACCTAACCAGAGAGTGGGGATGTATCGGTAATACGTTTTAGGGTAAACCGGAGTCTTATCTTTAAAGGAGTAGGGTTCATTTAAAAAAAAATAACACTTGATGTTTCGATATTTTGTCCAGCTAGCTTGTTCTACAGGACATTCTGTGCCACGGTGTGGTATCCCACGGGAACGCACTACCGGGTTTAAAAGTATCCTATGTTCTTATCCAGGTCATAAGACTATTTTGACTAATTTGCAAAAAAGCGTAACAAACAAACAAACTCACTTTCGCATTTATAGTATTATGAAAAATCGTTTTATCGACACTACGAGTTTTAGACTCACAAACTGTATTAGATACTTAAATAATAAAAAAATCTCTTAACACACTACTAAAGTTTCTATAATAATATAATTCAATCATGATTCGAAAGACATGTGGCGCCATCTATTATCATAAGAACGTTATTGTTGTTTTTCTCGGAAACATTACTTTTTTCGGAATGAAAGGTACCCTATGTCCATTTCTGTACACCTGACAACGTATACGCAAAATTTCAGGATGATCGGTTCAGTGGTTTAGGCGTGAATAGGCAATAAACAAACAAACAAACTTACTTTCGCATTTATAATATTAGTTAGGATTTTACATGGAGCGACTGCCTATCTGACCTCCACAACCCAGTAACTGGATAATACGATACCCTTTGGTAGTCGTTACTTTGGTTGTCAGACTTCCGGGTTTCTGAAGACCCGTAACGACAGTCAAAACAGTCAGTTATCTGGTTTCCATAGTACAAGCTCTGCTTAGTTCGGGACCAGATGACCGTGTGTGAAAATGTCCCAGGATATTATTATTATTACTTTTTGATATTTCTCGGGACCCTGGGGTCCCGGACCTTTGGAAGGCGTACGAGGAGCCGAAGCCAACTCACAGAGGCCCCTTAGATAATTTTAAATGATGAGGAGGCACCAACCGACGATTATCCCTGTATGCACTATGCAAGTGCACCCAAGGACAACCCCCGGTTGGTACAGGACTATTGTTGTAGGTGAAAACAAAACATATTGGGCTATGGGTTTGGGTGGCTAAAGTGGATTGGGTAACTTGAACTATGGAAGAACTATGTCCCCTGCCTGACCAATGTTGTATATTATACACGGATAAAATGGCAGGGGGTGACTTGCACACTCAATAATGGGCCCCCGGAGACGGCCGCTAGCACATAGTGACGTAGCGACAAGGGGGCAACACTTCCTGAGGTGCTTGAGGAGTGGAGAGGTATTCCACGGCTATCAGGACAATCCCGGAAATACGGTCAAGATCCCTACCAGCCCCTTACTGGAATACTTCCTTCCTCCGAGCACGTTTGCTCTTGCGAATCTCCACTCAAGCCGGCCAATAAAGGCAAGAAAGAGGTGGGAGCTCTGTTCCTCGTCAGTGTTCACTCCAGCCGGCCAATAAAGGCAAGCCAGAGATGAGGACAAGATTTCTCCCGGGAGATAGGGTCCATGGGGTCGCTACTGCCCAACAGCTCGCCACATGCTGCCCTGCGGGTTTCAATATCTCTCTTGGTCTGGCTCCTCATCCTAGACCCGTTCCGGCAAACTCTACCGGCACAGACCTAAAGTTTGGAGCACGCAAGCCCCACCACGACGTCAACGTAGAGATACAGCGGTGGGGTTATTATTATTAAAGATCCACGAATGACAGCCGGTACCAACGGTTTAACGTGCTTTCCTGGGCACGGAGGGGTTTTGGTATGTAAAAATGGTCACCCATCCACGGACCAACTGCGGCGAGCGTAGCTTCGTAGCTTAACCTGATCGATTAACCCGTACGGAGGTTATTACTTGGCCACAAGCCCCTCCAATTCATTTATATAGGACTTAAACATAACTGGTAATATGTGACTGAACTATATATAGGTAGGTAAGTACCTAAACCTCTGCCTTACCCTTCTAGAAACACGGTCGTGATGTTATGTTATAAAAACTACTGTTGTTCTAAGAAAAACTCCCCATTGCTATCTTTAGCAGCAACGAAGGAATGCCGCGATCACACAAGGAACCCATCGAGATGTACATATCTCTTATATTTTCTTTCTCCCTTAATAGATAAAAGTAACCTGAATTATTTCACCAAAACTATAAAAGGAAATGACTGATCTCGGTAACGGACCATATTAGCGGTAAACCTTGAAACGGATCATCGGACCATTGGAATTGGTCCATCAACTGAACAATAAAATGTCCGCTAAGGCCCCGTTCACGGCCGCAAGCGTAGACACGCGATTTTTTTTTTTTAGATACTTCCTTAACATAACCTTTTCATTATTTTACATTAGGTATATACCTAAAACTCTAATTTCAATTATTTATTATTGGCTTTTGTGGACAGGATATTAATACAGATTTATTACATTTGTAATGGCAATCATGTAATTTGGTTTAAATAAGTTTTTATTTTTATTATTTAATTAGCTTTAATATATTATATAACACTTTTTATATTCCCACGGGTTTGAGAGTTACGCGGGTGAAACCACGGGGCGCTGCTAGTATTTTAAAAAGAGTAACCGTGGAGTTTCTTGCCGGCTCTTCTCCATTGGAAACGATCAATTAGAACCGTGCGCCTAGCATCTGACGTTTCATAAGTGCCCATGTGAAATAAAATATTTTTGATTTTGATGACTTGCGTCAAGCGACTCACGCGCACCTCGCCTGTTTTCCGTCCGTTACTGCGCAAGTCGCATCGTGGCATGCTTTATAAAACTTCTTGCATTTGTTTTCTCCACATACATTGTCGCAAGACGCGTATCGCTTACGCGTGTAACTCGTGGCCGCGGGGTAAGAGACGCTGTAAAAGCGAATCAAGCTGAAATTGGGATTGAGGGTCGTCGTTATGTGAGATAGAGGCAGCAGCAAAATTTTTGTTTATTTTTGCGGATATTTTATGTTAAATTGGATTGTGTTTTTCAAAGATGGACAAGACCACGTCATTCAAAAACATTTTTTAATTGATCATGTTTTAAAAAAAAAAAACTATAAACAATTTTATGATTGCGTGGAAAAGAGTGTGTTTTATGAAGAGTGTGTTTTATGTATCTTGAAAACACAGATTTTAATAATTTTAATTAGATTAAAATAAATACGTCCCTAGTGTGCCTTTCATAATAGTTTTTCAAGGCTCCTATAAACAGACGCGACGCATATCGCATGCGACACAAAAGCACCACGCGTCGCGCGACAACCGGTTCTTTGTGTCGCGTGCTATTCACGTCGCTGTTCGTGCTTGTTTGAAGAAACCTTTATCATGTTTAAAACATTTTAATTTGTAACGATGTGTGGCTGAATGGTGTTGATTCAGAGAATTCATAAATTATTCCCAAAAGGCTGTACTTTCTGCGAAATTATACATGAGCTCTTTCATTTGTTTGATGACAATATCAATAGCGTGTCATTTTCACTCATTAACGATCTACGTATTTCCAATTACAAAATACTGCAGAGATTTAAGTACGACACGAAATGCATAAAAGGAGTAAATATGCATTCAGTCATCCCCTACCATGCTACCGACCTTCCTGTAGGGCTATATGGCTTTTCACCACAAAATCACTAGGACTTGCATTTTGAACAATTTATTTCTCTTATACATATGCATAAACCATATTATGCCACGTTATAAACAACACTAGTCACACTAGACACCTAAATCAAAAACTTAAAGAAAAAATGCGCTGTTGGATTTTCAACTTTCAGCGCTAAACTGAGCCTTGAAAATCTAACAGCGAACTAATATTTTAGGTAATAACTTATGTGTGTGTAATTTGGTAACGTAGCTGACTCAGAATTTGCAGGACGTACATCCAACCCTCGCCATTGTAGTAGAGGCTATAATATAACCCTCAAAAATCTCCCAAGTACCCAAATCAGGGACAATATCACCCACCCGCAACGTAGTAAGCCCCACGTAAATCAGTGAAGTCGAAATCAAACCAAATGTGCCGGAAGCTGACAGCGACCGCATCATGCGAGACCGAACCATTTAATATTTATCCCTGTCCGCTTAATGATCGCGCCCAGATTGCTAGCAATCACAGATTTTATATAAAATTGGTTACAATACTCTTTGTATTGTGATGAAATAAATTGCCTTCGTTGGTCGATGTCGGATTGTTTGCGAATAAAATTAATCTGGTGCATAAAGGATGAAGATCAATGGAGTAGTGGAGTTTATCTGATAGTTTATTCAATGTGCTCAATTCTTATGTTTGGTTAAAAATTACAATTTACTCGTTCAGAAAAGTATGAAGCGATTGCTTAATTTTGTTTTAATTAAAAGCACAAAAAACAAAATCGAATCTTCGTCAGATAATTTTGTTATCCTCTTTTAAAAAAAATCTGGATGAAATACTTAGCATACTTAGTGGACCACCCTAGAAAACCCACCCAAGAATAAAAAAAAAAACTTTCATAGAAATCTGTCCGATCTTCATTTCAGGAAACAGAATATGTGCATAATAAACATTTTTTCTTTCTTTTCTTTTTTTTTCTTTGTATGATCAAACCATTATTATTCAAAACACTCACTCAAGAGCTTTGGGAAGCCTAACAAAATACCAGTAAACAGCCAATTCAATTTAAATATCACGTACCAAAAAACGTACCAATTTATTTGTCGCCTCAATAAAATAAATTGTATCACTTCTTCATAATCCCGTCCCTAACCCGTTTACGGCCCCAGTAATATGATGAGATCTGCCAAGACGATTCCCTGGACACGGCAATATCCGTTGCTGCGTAAATAACGCCACAATAAATATTAGATTGACACCGAGCAATCTACTGTGAACATTATCCTGCGATACGTTTTAAGTGTTATGGCTGCCGGCGTAGAGTGTGCGAGCGATATTCCATATACGGCGTTATTTTGATCGAAAAAAATTTTGATTTGCCGAAATTATATAGCGTTAGCGGTACGCAAGATCGAATTTAGCGTGAATGGAGGATTTTTTTCCTATTTTTCGAAGTTTTGAAGAGGGGTTCAAGTTTCACAATTATTTTATTTTTATCTATATCGACGAAAGAATATTCTGGGAAAGAAAGCGTACACGGAAGAACCTTTCTGAAATGTTAAACCATTCTTATGTTGTTAAAAAACATTTCCTCTTTTCTTAACCTTCGTGATTATTAATTGGGATGGGGACATCATCATTGTATATTAGATCTTAAATGATTATATATTATTAGATTTTGACGAAGTAAACAGTGCACACTCAATGGTTACGGATTGGTTTAAGACAAATAACTTAGTTCTCAATGCTAAGAAAACGAATTAAACATATAAAGTTTGTCTTAGCGAATGTTAGACATCTAGGACCCAACATCGTCTTAGATAAAGAGGTGCTTAAAAATGTAGACTCGGCAGTTTTTCTGGTTATGCGAAACTTCAGTGGGGCCCACATATTACAAGCCTAGCGGGAAGGCTCAGTTCAGCCGCCTACGCAATCAGGAAAGTAACACTGACGTTGATAGAGCTGGATTAGTATATTTTAGTTATTTTCATAGCGTGATCTCCTACAGTATTTTACTGTGGGGCAAAGCCACTGACATTCAAAATATATTTGTTCTTCAAAATCGAGCTGTTCGAGCAATTTACTAGCCAGATGCCGCAGTCTCTCTGAGAGATTTTTTAAACATATTTTTATTCGTCATATTTTAATCTCCACCAACATCTTATATATTATACAAAATATACATTTATACACTAAAACAGTGATATTCATAATGTTAAGACCAGAAATAAGGACAAATTACGTGCTCTATTTCACCGGCTTCATAAGGTTCATAACTCTTTTGTTGGGCTTGGTATATCCTTTTATCAAGCTACCCTCTTTGCCAGATTTGCCCTTCAGTGTGTTTAAAGCTAAAGTAAAATCTAACCATTGTTCAAAGATATACATACTATTCTATCAACGACTTCTAATAAAACGATAAGAATAGTTGGACGCTGTGTTTAACTTAAGATAATGTTTATGTTCTTTCTCCAGAATTAGCTTACCTTCTGACAGGTTCTATGAGTTCATATAATTTTTTTATTTGACTGTAAAAGATTTTTTTTTTAATTTATTTTTGACCTAATCTACACACATTACATTTTTTTTTTTAAGAGTGGTATTGCAATATGTGGTGAGCTAGTGACCTCAATTTATCATATTATTCTTGCCTGAGCAACCGGCACCAAGTTCGTCATGCTACTTAAGATGTCACTGCTTGCGATAGCGTCGGGGGTCGGGTTGCCACATTCCCTCAAATATGGCCAGGAATAATCTTTGCGTTATGCTCGTGAAAGGGTGCTGCTTGTGGTGACTGGTCGTCTTGCTGACCTTGGTTTTATTATTGTTATTAGTAATTAACTCTGTATTTATTTTACTTCGAGGGTTATCATTTGTGACTTTGTTTGAGTTTCGGCTACATATAGCTATGTGTAAGTGGGCACGCCCTTTATGCTTGGTAGCTTTTATTTAGGTATAAAGTTCTGTTTACGTTTTTAGGTTTGTATTTTTATTTCTGCTTGAGTACAGTTTTCGACGTTTTTTGTTGGTATATTGGAGTGTGCGAGCTGACTTATGGTAAACTAGTTGTTGCCCGCGGCTTCGCCTGCGTGAATGTCGGAAATTATCCCACGGGAACCTTCTACCAAATCCGTTCAGCCGTTTTTGCGTGATTGAGTAACAAACATCCAAACATACAAACTTTCACATTTATAATATTAGTAGGATAATTAAATTTAATTGTTTTGCATACGTACTACTGTATAGAATCATTTTTTTTTTAACTGAACAGACAGCTGTACTGCTGAGGAGTTTGTTGCGCCACTTCATCTTCCTCAGCTAAAGCACTAGGAGGTGTTGAAAGGCGGGCATTTTGGAGGACTGTCTTATGTAATTTTGATGTCCGAAAAGTGCTGATTCTCAGCCTAGTTTGAATAAATGACTTTCGATTTTGATTTTGTAGGTCTTTGTTCTTGTTGTATAATTATGTATACTGTATGTATATAATTATTGTATGTATATGTAAATCGTACACCACATACTATCTGCAGTGTTGCCTCTCCTTCTCCCTTTAAATCCATTCGAAGATTGTCTTTAAAATATCGCTTTTAGCGATAAGACCCCACCCTGTGTCACCCTGTATAAAATTCATATATAAGCTGAATCTGAATCCGATAAAAGATGCCTATCCATTGATAAATATCACCCGTCTCTCACAAATTCCATTGCTTACTTTAGGATGCACGGCTCTAATAATCCTTCCATGTCCCAAGGGTACGTCTTCCCTACCATTAGCGCGCTCCCCGGTCTACTCCTTGATATGCAATAGTCTCTGTTCATCTGTTGCACCATGAAACATGAGGCTATAGGGACTAGTGTGACTAGGGTTCATTCGAGTAATCGAGTCTGATCAAACCACGCTGGGGTCGGTGCATTTTATTAAAGAATTCATTCATTATGTAGTTATATCTGTAATTTGACTGGCCTGTTGGTCTAGTGGTTAGTGGCCCTGACTGCTATGCCGGAGGTCGTGGGTTCGATTCCCACCCAGGACAAATGTTTGTGTGATGAGCATGATCATTTGTTCTGTGTCTGGGTGTAATTTATCTATATATGTATGTATTTAGAAATATATAAGTATGTTTATCAGTTGTCTAGTACTCATAACACAAGCTCTGCTTAGCTTGAGGCTAGACGGCGTTGTGTGATAGTTGTGGAATATTATTATTATTATTATTATTTGTATGGTGGACTTAGTAAAGGGTATTTATTCTATTCTTATTCTACATATGTTGGAATCATTAGACAAGTTATTGAAAATAACGTTTTGCTCAGCAGTCGATTGCGACAGGCTCAAACAAGCGCTTAAACTGGAAATCTTCAAAGTATTTGGCAATCTCTTTTATTTAGGGAACTTTCAAAATAGATGTCGAAAGTGGAAACTCTTGTATCTACTTCAGAAACAAAACTTTAGCCGATTTTAGGAACAAAATTTTTGTACCGAAGATATTATTTTTATCTCATTGCGGCAACGATAGACTATGCCTAGGCTTTTCCCAACGATGTTGGGGTCGGCTTCCAGTCTAATCAGATGCAGCTATATACCAGTATTTTACATGGAGCGACTAGTTACTAAACGATGCCCCTTGGTAAGGCTGGTTGTTGTAGAAGACTTCCGGGCTTCTTACAACCCGTAACGACTGCCAAAGATCCAAGAATAACAGCCGGTACCAAGGCACGGAGGAGTCTCGGTATGTAAAGATGGTCACCCATCGACGGACCAACCCTGGCAAGCGTATCTTAACCTGTTGGATCGACCCATGCGGCTGTTATTACTTGGTCACGAGCTCAATCGATAAGTACCAGGATTTGTCCACAAGCCAACGTGCATATATAATACCGAAAATGTCTGAAAATTGCATTGATGGTCATATCGGTGCCAATTGATTCCATTAAGGGGGAAGCGTCAGGGTAGCCCGCGAAATACACATTTTCTTACGTTTTTTGCAATTTACAAGTCGGTATTATATTTTACGTTGATCAAAATATAATTTGCGGCCGTAACAAGTATCTATTTACATAATTAGAATCATTAATTTGATCAATACAACTCTTTAAGACCAAGTAATCCTAATGAATGACTATTTCATGAAATCTTGACATTTGAGGATTATACTAACTTAAAGAGTTATATTACTGATTCTAATGTATATACTCGTAATACTGTAAATACATATTTGTTACGGCCGCAAATCATACTTTATTTAACATACAACTTAATACTGACTAGCAAATTGCAAAAAACGTAAGAAAATTTGAATTTCGCGGGCCACCCTGACGCTTCCTCCTTAAAAGTTAACATTGTCATCAATCTTAAAAAATATCGGGTCATATATCGGGTAACTCGGGGCTCGTGGCTAAATGATAACTGCCACACGGGTCGATCGAAGGCTGGCACGGTCGGTCCACGGATGTGTGACCATCCATTACATCCGTACCTCGGCAAGCTTGGTCCCGGTTGGCATTCGTAGATCTTTGAAAGTCGTTATGGGTGGTCAGAAGCCCCCCAAACGTTAGACGAACGTTCTCACGAAGGGGTATCGCGTTACTCAGTTACTCGTTTTTGGAGGTCAGATAGGCAGTCAATTAATTTGCCAAGCATTTTCCCAACTATATTGGGGTCGGCTTTCAGTCTAACCTGATGTAACTCAATACCAGAATTTTACATGGAGCGGCTGCCTATCTGACCTCCGCAACGCAGTTACTGGGTAACACGGTACCTCTTTGTAAGACTGGTTTGACGTCAGACTTTCGGTCTTCTGACGACCCGTAACGACTGTCAAATATCCAAGAATGGCAGCTGGCACCAACGGTTTAACGTGCTTTCCGGGGCACGGAGAGGTCTCGATATGTAACGGATGGTCACCCATCCACGAACCGACCGCGGCAAGCGTAGTTTAACCTTCGATCGACGCGAACGGCTGTTTTTATATAGCGACAAATCAGATAGGCAGTCGCTCCATGTAAAATACTGGTATTCAGCTGCATCCGGTTAGACAGGCAGCCGACCCCAACATAGTTGGGAAAAGGCTGTCAGATTGACTGTTAATACTTCAAACCAATACCAATCTCCTGCCCTGAATAAAGACAAAAAAAATTTATTCCTTAGCAGAAAATAATATTTTCCCGATCAAAACTTTACTAATTACTTAACTATTAACAACATTTTTTCGAAACACCTGCAACCTGCAACGTTGTTCGCTCCAAACGGAATATTAATTAAAAGTTTTTTCGCTAACTGTACCCATGCGTTGGAATATAACCAATATTTGAACTATGTGTATTGCTCTGGAGCTGGCTCCGCGCCAGGGTGCTGGGTTTTAATAACGTTTTTGAGTTCTTTTAACGACGAGGTCTCTGTTCTAGTTTATGTGGTGAACCTACTTTTATAGTGTAGTTGATCAGGGCTTTACGAGCTTCAGTCTGTGAATTGAATACCAAGTACTTACTTATCAATGTGACTTTTGTAACTATTATACTTTCTGATACTGTATGTCTCACAATCAATCCTAACCTAACCTAGACTTTTCCCAACAATTTTGGGGTCGGCTGCCGGTCTTTCCGGATGCAGCTGAATACCAGTAATTTACATAGAGCGATTGCCTATCTGACCTCCACAAACCAGTTACTGGGTTACACGATACACCTTGATAAGAGTGGTTGCGCTTTGCGGTTGGTTGGGCTTCTGACGACACGTAACGACTGTCATAGATCTACGAATGACAGACGGGACTAACAAATTAACGTTCTTTCCGAGGCACGGAGGGGTCTCGGTATGTAATGGAAACTGACTTATTAACTGAGAAATCTGAAGTTGATGGTTCAAAATTGACAATATTCAGAGACTAAAAAGTCTTCATCACCAGTGAAGACTTTTATTCGTTTAAAGACGCATGAGGAACTGGGTGTGAAGTTCACTCATCCTCTATTTAAAAGAGAGGATGAGTGAAAAGAGTTTCGGGTCTCGTGGGCTACTCCCCGACGACTGATGTCGGGATGTTGTAGGTATATATGCAAGTCGCGCGATAAACTCTGATTGCGCGATGCAGGATTTTGCGTGACGTCAGTGTGGTGCGTAGTTCGCATGTGGCGTTGTAAATGCCGCCACATCACTCCCTTCCGGAGACCGGAGGTCGATGATAGTGGGCTGAGTCGTGTATCTTGCGATGCTTGCTAAGGCCAGTTGAGGTTCCAGCTGGCTGTGTGTCTTGAAGCTCGAAAGCTTGAGGAAGTAATGATGATGATATCATGCTGAACTAGCTGCTCGAAGGCTGCATCACTGTCCATGTTTGTGGTCACCAGTATAGAGGCATGAGAAAAAGACAAAGGGTGTAAAGTTCACTCATCCTCTATTGAAAATGGAGGTTCCTCCGAGCAGACGGGTGTTGTGTCTGGTAGGCTACTGCCCGACGACTGATGTCGGGACGTTGTAGGTATATATGCAAGTCACGCGGTAAACTCTGATTGCGCGATGCAGGATTTTGCGTGACGTCAGTGTGGTGCGTAGTTCGCATGTGGCGTTGTAGATGCCGCCACACGTTTACTTATAGTGACCTTATTGTGGTGGTCAATCAATCACTAAAATTAATACTACATTATAGCAAACTACTAATCAAATACTTGGCCAGGCTTTTGATCACCCGCGATGTAAATTTCACACGTGGTATTTCTTGCCCATTCTTCTCCATACGAATCCACCTTTTGGAAGGGGCAACTTGAATCAATTATATTTTCTTGTAAATGTTGACGTTCAAAAGTGCCTGTTATGTGCCTTTTTGAAACAAGAAAGCTTATAAAAAATACAGGCTTTTATTAACGTGGAAGTCTGCATCCAGACAGAGTATTTGTCAAAACAAACCAATCGAGCCCAAACTCGATGGGGTTGTGTCGTTTTATTATTGAATTCCCATGCCAGCCTTCTGGCTCCATCATCAGATCAGCTCCGTGTCATAATAATATTGTATTGTCATCTGATTAACATATGCATGTGGCTAGTCAGGAACCGGGAAGTGGGTACTTGCAAGATTCGATTACAGACAGACCGACAGACAGACACCGGGCCAGGTGGAACTAAATAAAAGCTCGTAATAAATTATTTCACTAAGACATAAATCCGGTTATTAACCCCAATCCCAACCTACAGTCTATTTTAATCCACTACAAAATAGAACCCCGTTCGCCCCCATGCGTACGCACATAATTTCACCCCTCCACAAGTTTTCAGCTCGTGTCAGACAGTGCACACGTCAGTTATGTGCCTAATCTGTTTCCGCAGAATGCCCTCGGGAAGTCTCGCGTTCGAACCCCGACTCGGAAATTTCACTGCAATCTTTGGCGTGTCGAGGGGGTGACTAAAATGGTACGAGTGAAACTTTTTGTCGTTTTGCTTTGCTCCCATTTCGATTTTATTTGGCGTATTGGCGTAGTGAGTTTAATTGTACGATAAGTTTGCTTGTTAAACATTTTTGTCTGATGGCTCAAATACGGTTTTGTGCTAGAAGGCTTCAATACTTACTTACCTTATTCTGATAATTAATTATATTTTTATGGTTATGTGTAGATAAAGGGCTAATTACCTAGTACATAATTAGAAAAATAACAGCCATAATTATATTCATCGGTTAAAGGACGCTGAACAACACACCACATCTGCCTAGCCTTTTCCCAACTATGTTGGGGTCGGCTTCCAGTCTAACCGGATGCAGCTGAATACCAGTATTTTACATAGAGCTACCGCCTATCAGACCTCCACAACCCAGGTACTGGGTATAGGTACGATACCTCTTGGTAGGACTTGTTGTCAGACTTTCGAGCTTCTGAGGACCCGAAACGACAATCAAGTATCTAGTAGCAACTATCTAGTAGTACCGCGACTAACGACTTAACGTGCTTTCCGAGGTACGAGGGAATCTCGGTATGTAAATATGGTCACCCATCCACGAACTGACCGCGGCAAACGTAACTTAACCTGATCGATCGACCCGTGTGGCTATTATTACTTAACCACGAGCCCCTTGGATACTGATCGAGACAATATAATTTTAATGTTATTATGTCTGGGGCGTTTCGTGTCCCGCAAAGTGTTAATCTAATTAGGGTTCCGTTCCAAAATGGTAAAAAGAACACTTTTGGTGCGACTCAGTCTGTCTGTCTGTCTGTCACAGCTGGATATCTCAAGAACTACTAATGCTATCAACTTGAATTTTAGAATAGTTTTAGATGAAGTTTGTCCTACTATTTTGCAAATAAGAAAGAAATAATAATACAGATATTTTTTTTGGAACAAGGACTGAAAGGTGGTTTTAAAAATTCAAAGTGGGGCCACTAGGGAATGTGGGGTATCATATGAAAGAACGCCGTTTGCACGTTGTCAAACATGTTTTCTTTTTTTAGACCGCATAGTTTTCGACTTTTGATGAAAAACGTAAAAAAATATACCTTTCCTCCCTTATCTCCGAAGTTTTCATAGAGAAAAATCTGAAATTATTCTGTATGATAGAAAGTTTATGTAAAGATTACAGGAAAAATAAAACGATGTCTCTAAATAGCACACTTTTATTTAATATATGATGGTATGGAACCCTTGGTGCATGAGTCCGACTCGCTCTTGACCCTGTTTTATTTAACCTGTTTTTGATCTAAGTCAACTTCTCTGACACAATGTAATCTAGTTTCACCGCACTTTACCAATCCACCACTCATACAGACTCTACTCCATACATCATACTTGAAAATGCAAGAAAATATTTTAGCTAATTAATTAATTTGCGACTTTATTCTACTACAGTTAAGTTTCAAAATACAATGCACCACAGCAGCAGTGCCCAAAACAAACCAGGTTTTAATTCAGTGTTTACTTTCGATCAGATTCGATTGAATTCGTGACGGTTTCGGTCTGGGCTGCGGGACGATGGCTGTCAACAATCGGCTCTACGGCTTTAAAAGGTAATCAAAGATTTATGATAAAGGTGTCAATTAAAAATCTGCATAAATCATAGATCAGTGTGAAAGATGATGTTGTGGCTAGAAAGGGATTGTCTTATATAGAGAAGTATGGAAGAAGACATGTAGCAATCATGCTGCCCAGCCTTTTCCGAACTATGTTGCGGTCGGCTTCCAGTCCAACCGGATGCAGCTTAGTACCAGTATTTTACATGGAGCGACTGCCTATCTGACCTCCACAACCCAATAATTGGGTAATACGATACCCCTTGGTGGTTGTCAGACTTTCGGGCTTCTGACGACCCGTAACGACTGCCAAAGATCCACGAGTGACAGTCGGGACCAACGGCTTAACGTGCTTTCCGAGGAACGGAGGAGTCTCGGTATGAAAAGATGGTCACCCATCCACAGACCAACCCCGGCAAGCGTAGCTTAACCTGATGGATCGACCCGTGCGGCTGTTATTACTTAGCCACGAGCTCCTCGAAGAAGACATGCAGCGCCGACCGCAAATAAGTTGGAGTAAGGGTAGGAGAATGATGATAATAATAATAATTATAGAAGGTAAAATAATAATAAAACACCTGAGGAGGCTCTCATTGAGTGGCTGGGTCAAGGACTTGTTTCAGAAAGCAGTACTCCTGCACGCATAGAGAGGAGGTTCCTCTCTCTAGAGCCGTGACCATCCATCGGTAGCTTGGACCCTGTTCCCGATACCGATTGGCTACTATATTTTATATTTTTTAATGTATTTTTTTTCAAAATTATAAAATGCAATTTTATAAAAAATATTTAAAAATGTAAATAATATGTGTATTTAAATGAAATAAGGAAGGTAACAATATAATGTGTCACGTTCGGTGAGTCACAAACTAAGCGTCGCTTGTATCTTGGGCCTCATGAGTGCTAATTCTACAAAATTAGAATGGTATCATTACAGTTTAAGGATATTAAATTATTATAAACCAGAGATAATTCTTAAAATAAAACATTCGTTATATTCTAAACACAAAACAAACTGGATGTAATTGTTTACTATGAAAATACGTGTATGTCGCAAAATAAAACGTTTATTTGTTTGATAAACAGAATATCGCGGGAATTACCTGGTTGAGACTTGCAAGGCCTTCTTTTCTCATACATAAAAGAACTAGCATTGATCACCACAATCAATCTGTCTAGCCTTTTCCCAACTATGTTGGGATCGGCTTCCAGTCCAACCGGATGCAGCTTAGTACCAGTATTTTACATGGAGCGACTGCCTATCTGACCTCCGCAACCCAATAATTGGGTAATACGATATCCCTTGGTAAGACTGGTTGTCAGAATTTCGGGCTTCTTACGACCCGTAACGACTGTCAAAGATCCACGAGTGACAGCCGGGACCAACGGCTTAACGTGCTTTCCGAGGCACGGAGGAGTCTCGGTATGTAAAGATGTTCACTCGTCTACGGACCAACCCCGGCAAGCGTAGCTTAACCTGATGGATCGACCCGTGCGGCTGTTATTACTTAGCCACGAGCTCCACTAGCATTTGATCACCACGCTTGCACAAATTAAAGTGTGTTAGCAATTTCATACCGTTCTGCCCTTTATCACAGATTAATACAGATGAGACACTCCGCAGTTTAGTTATGAAGCTACAAGTACGTGGCGGGCTCGACTTGCCGGGCCAATTTAGTGCGGGCTGCCGCGTACCGGCCGGTCAGTTCGCTACTCACTCACACGCCGCGTCGTAAAAGAAGACAACTCTAACGAGTCAGAAGTTATAGGAGTTACGCGATAGAAAGAGAGGCAACTTGTTGGTGAATATAACTGTAGGCAATAAGCGTTGTACGACCTGAATTGCACTTTATTGTGTCGTCGCAGAGTCGCTTTTTATTTAAATGATTTTGCGGAGTGTCCCACCTGTATTATTCTGTGCTGTTATATTATTTAATGCAATATTTATGGTAAAAACCAGCCAAGTGCGTGTCGAACCACGCACAATGAAGGGTTCCGGAGTTGGGATGAATTTATCCGTAGAACAAACTTAACATTGTAGTTGGAAAACATGTTCTCCCATACATTCCAACTGCAAATGTAAGTTTGTATGCACAATATTGAGAGATTTACCATGTTATTTTAAGACTTCTTATAAGTTTTCCTGTAATCTATACCTAGGTATAGAATTATTTTCTTTTTTTTTCAAAATTTTAGGCTCAGCAGTTTTGGAGATAACGGGGAATGATCAATTTTTGTCTACTTTCTTAAATAACTGTAAAATAATTTATTTTAAAAATTATAAAAAAAATATGTATTTGAGACTCTCACAGTAAGCCCTTTCATTTAGATTCGGAACAAATTGGCTGTGAGAGACGGGCAGACAGACAGACACACGAGTGATCCTATAGGTAAGTGTTTTTCCTTTTGAGGTACGAATTCCTAAAAACAAGGTGTCCCTCTATTTCTAAACAGTTCTGGCAGCTAAAATGATCGAAATTGCCCTAAAACATTAATTTCTCTTTACTTTTGCTTTGAATGCCGCCATAATAAAACCCAGAGCAGTAGATTGGCCCCAACTCGTTTGCACGTCAGTACCATCCAATCGATATTTATTCAATAACCATCGGCGCTAGGACTCCATGTTATGACAGCCGGGGTCTCCGACAATCTGCTAGTCAGATTAGTGACGTCATATAACGAGACTGCCCTGACGGTTGTTGGAAAATTAAAAGAAGGCATTAGTACTAGAACACTGATTTGGCCCTTACAGAATCTCTGGACAAGCACTATCTACCTGATAAATTAAAAAAAATAAACCGACCAAAAAAGAATTTGTAATCCGGAAAAATTACCTTTTAGTGTGACAAGCTTACTAGTAAGTGAGTAATCGCGTAACAAACATACAAAAAAAAAAAAACATACAGACGAATTGAGAACCTCCTCCTTTTGGAAGTCGGTTAAAAAATAAAGAGAGGAGACAAAAGTAAAGAGGGGTTGATTAATTGTTCAAGTACTGATTTTTCACCTGTAAAGCGATTCTGTTGAAACTTGGACCCATAAATATGTAGGTCTAATGACACTAATTTAGAAGCTTGTCACACTAAAAGGTAATTTTATATATCCCATATAAATTTTATTAACTTTGCTTGGGGAGTTTTTGAGTTAGCTTCAATAATGCGTATATTTCCCACTTATTTTATGTGGATGATGTGATGGTGTTTTAATAACTTCCTATCACTGTTATTTACATGGCTATATCTACAATTATTGTGCTCAATTATGTATTCGAATTTGTGTGGGGTAGGTTCCACAACTAAAAAGTGAAAAATAAAAACTTTTTAGCAAAAAATAAAACCGAATTCCAAAACAAAACACTACAAAGTGAAAAATAACTTTAATTTCGGAAGTCGGTGGCAAAAAACGAAAATACAAAACCCAAGACACCGACTACCGAAATTAAAGTTATTTTTCACTTTGTAGTGTTTTGTTTTGGAAGTCGGTTTTATTTTTTGCTAAAAAGTTTTTTTTATTTTATTTATTTGTTTCTGTAATTGTCCTTAACATCACAGCGGGCCCTATCAGAATATCGGCGCTGCGACACTTACTTTTAAATGTTGCAGCATCATGCTGAGATAGGAGCCTTTTGACCTCGTACGGGACTATTTTTATTATTTTTATTTCACTTTTGTTTTTTTATTTTTTTATTTTAAGTGTGTTTAGCTTAATTTGTGATCTTCCTATGCAAGTCTCAATACAATTCTTTCTTTCTTTCTTTTTCTACCCATAGGGTATTTCAAAACAACATCGAGGTATCCCTATGCAGTAAAGAAAGTATTGTCATCATCGGACTACTCTGCTTGGTCAAATTCGTTGCTTTCGTTTTTTTTTTTTTCGTCTGTTAAAATAGAACAGAATTTGCATGAAATTAAAAGCTGGAGGTAGTGAAACATGCCACAAAAGATTCGATTCCTTATACCTAAAATATGATAAATACAAAAACGTACATTTAGGTTCATGATTCCAATTTGTTATCTATGATTTTCTTTATGGGATGATAAATTGGAACCGTGTCGTTAATCGGAAATCATGTTTACGACAGGAAGGCAATTTCCTTTCCTTGTAAGGTTTTCCTGTTACTCTTTCATTTTCGATTTATTTAGTTGAGCAGTCCAATCAATCTGCCTCGCCTTTTCCCAACTATGTTGGAGTCGACTTCCAGTCTAACCAGACGCAACTGAATACCATTATTTTACATGGAGTGACTGCCTGTCTAACCTCCACAACCCAGTTACTGGGTAATACGATACCCCTTGGTAAGACTGGTTGTCAGACTTTCGGGCTTCTGACGACCCGTAACGACTGTCAAATATCCATGAATGACAGCCGGGGCTTAACGAGCATTCCGAGCCAGAGAGGAGTATGTAAAGACGGTCACCCATCCACGGACCGACCCCGGCAAGCGTAGCTTAACCTGATGGATCGACTCATGCGGCTGTTATTACTTAACCAGCAGTACATGACAGTTAAATTTTTCTTATGATGAAGTCGGATATACAGGATTATTGGTAAAACACCAACAACCTCTTAAGGGGTCATTGTACTCATGAACAACTTTTACTATGGGAAATATATATATATATATATATTGCAATCGCGAAAAAAAATCAGCTGTACATTTATGTTCGCATAATTCGTCAAAATGTACTGAACAGCTGTTTTTTTTCAGGATTTCTGATTTGGTCTTGTAGTAAAAGTTGTTAATAATGATGAGTACAATGACCCCTTAAGAGGTTGTTGGTGTTTTACTAATAACCCTGTATAAACACGTGGTCTTATTTTTTGAGTCTAATTTTATCATCATTCTTGTCAGCGTTGTTCTGTCGACTGCTAAGTATAGGCTTCCTCCCTTTTTTCCATGCTTCTCTAGTCTATGTGAGTCTCATCCAGGTCTTCCCAACCATCTTCTGAAGTCATCCACCCCCAAACGGCTGGTCCTCCAACACGTCTTGTTAGATTTTTTACTTGACCCCATGTAGATCTTAGCCCTAGCTTACATAAGTGACAGTGGCTTATCCTAAACCACACTTTCATATAACACTAACACCCAACATTGTTAACGAAAAGGTAAAATGATAGACCGTCTATTCAACCATAACGTTCAATATTCGTCTTCAAAATGAGCATGCGAATTGAACCAATCTGGAACACGAAGGCAAGGATGTATAACTTGCTCGCAATAACAACCCCGACCTTCTTTAAGTGCTATCCTCTTATGTGCGGCGGTGGAGTATGAAATAGCTATAGAGCGTGTATAAGTTCTTATGTGAGGTAGGATTACATAATGGTAATTTTGGCACGTGATAAAGAAAAACTAGGCTTTGCAGACGTCATTTCTGGATTAGTTCTCTGCATTTGTAATTAATTGTATCATCATGAGTGATGATATTTGTCTTGTATGGATCAGAATCTTGGGCCACAAAAGGGATGAATGAAAAGCAAAAATGAGTCAAGAGGGATGTGCGGTGTTACACGAATGGATAGAATAAGAATTGAGTACATAAGAGGAAGTCTGAAAGTGGTACTGGTGACTAAAAAGTTGTGCGGAAACCCGTTGTCATCGTATGGGCATGTGATACGGAGGAAAGAGGAAAATGACGTAAGGAAAGTTTAGAGTATGAATATCAAAGGCTATATGAGTAGGGGAACACCAAAGAAATAATGAATGGACATCATAAATGAAAGATGATATGACTAGAAAGGGGGTGACTACCGAGATGACGACTAATAGAGAAGTATGGAAAAAAGCAGTCATTCTCCGCCGACCCCAAATAAATTAGGATAAGGGCACGGAGAATGATGATGAGTGATGATACCTAACAAAAAAAAATCCATCTCACAATTTGCATTGAACCTTCAGCGTGTGTGAGATGGATTTTTATCTCTGAACCATACTGACTAGCTAGAACTAACTTTTTCAGCACAACCTAAGCTGTTCTTGCCTTGCTTGTGCTAACACGAGACAAAAATAAATGGTATTTGGTTTATAAATGGTAATGGTTATTTTCTAGATATTTCCTTTTCACTTAAGTTTTTATTACAGTAAAATAAATACGAGTTCCTCCTATTTGCACAGAATTTAAAAAGCAACTTTAATGATAAATGATTTTATTTCTGCTACTAGGTTTGTACAAACACTTTTACAAGTCACACATATTTAAAAAAACAAAAAACTAGATGAGGTCGGCGTTTCCTATCTAATTACTCGGAGAAGAAATGCCGAAACAAACTCAGAGGTCACAGTCTCTTTTAAAGTCCAGACATAACCTTGGTCAGATCATGTAAAGACCATGTACAGTAAACGCTCAAAAGTCCATGAGCGTGCTAAGGTTTACCTTGCTATGAACTGTGCGAGCACGAACCAGTACATGTGCGTGTATGAGCGATGTCTCACTCAACATTCCACAGATAACACACACTAATGAATTGTCGCATGTCGTCGTACTACGCGAAATAACATTATATTTCTGTTACATTTAGAATACCCGTCATAGTGGCGACCTGTTCTTACCATTGCATTGCTAAAATTCGCATAAACATAACATGTGCTGGTAGCTGTTTGGGCTAAGCAATGGTTTCACGATCAATGAAGTCTGAGTTCGAATCTTAATCACAATGTGGGACTGTTTTTTGTTTCCTTGGAACCATAATAATATATTAGTTCTATTTTAAGCAAAAACTTGTTAGATGTTTATGTTCATTTATTATTTATTTTTATAAGAAGTTAAATATTAGTTATTGTATTATTATTTAACTATTTTTGTGATTTTTAATTTATCTTCTCGGTGTTGGAAGGTTGAAATAAAAAAGTTGTGCTGAATGGTCACAAAAATGTTTATTCGTTTTATTTACTTATTTATAAAATTAACAAACTTAAGAGAATTGTGACGTTACATTCCTACTAGATAAAAGAAGTTTTTTTGTAACCGTTCATAGGATTTTTTGTTGTCTACCTCACAGAAATCGAAATTATTTATTTAATTTTCTATGATCTTCCTTTCTAACTTTACGAAATGAGTGACCAAGTGAACAAGATAAAGAATATTATATTTCTGTCCCATTACTTCCAATCAAGTAAAAACTTACAAAAAGTCAAGTACTGCGTGATATTTGAACTCACGGCTCACTGATTCACGCATCTATCTGCACGCGCTTAACCGCTAGGTCATCTTTACACGTGTTATAACTTTGAAATTATGAACTACAATCAGTTATTGACGACAATATTTATGCATGTTTATGTTCTTGGAATTAGAAGGTCTTAAGTCAAACTAAACGCCAAGCTATTGCTTTTTGAGTATGCTTATCGACTTTTGGTCGCGACTGTATATGTCTGAAATGGTCTTTTGAAGATAGAACTACACAGACTGAGTGGACCTTAAGTCAGTGCCCGCATTTATCAGTAATCGTGCAGCTCAACTCAGAACTGAATGAACCTCGTTTAGGCTGTGCATTTATATTTCGTTTGACAGCCAAAGATTTAGCTCTACATCCTACATTTATACTCTTACGTCAAATACTTGAATCAGTCAGTTCCGAGCGCACCTCAACCCGTCGTAGTTTGTGACAAATCAATATTTATTCAGAGGATGCAGCCTGCATAAACTGAAGGGGGTTAAATTATTGAGTACCACTGTTTTACGAGTACGAATGCAAGAGAATATGATGGAGGGGAGTAGCTTGATTGTTTTCAACTAGATCAGTAGGGATTATTTGAATTAGGTTTTTGGTTTGAAGTAATTTCGTTTTCTTGCTTTTTAGCAATGCCACGTTGATGCAAAATATTCTGCTTTGATTCATGAATAAGAACCGATAATAATAAAATTACACATACTTAATGTGTACCGTATTATTACAAGTATGTGCTCGACCCAGTTTTTAAAAATGACCATGTCACGTTGTACTGGGATCAGACTATCATTACTAACAGGACTATCGTCGCCAATAAGCCTGACATAGTGGTGATAGATATATATCGATCAACTTTCTTTTTATTTAATGAACAATATTTGCTCGAAAGATACTTTCCAAAATATACATAATACGTGTGGAATTGCTTTGGCCATCTACTATTGAAAATTAATTGGGTTCGTCTATTTAATATCCCTTTTCTTATTTTTTATGTGATTATTGATTACCTACCTTTCAACATAACATTCTCTAACTTTTTTATCTCACACCACTACCCGTGAAATACTTATCATTCGAGAGTCACTACGTCAAATCTGATATATGTAGTTTTATTTTTTTATTTATTATATTTAAGTTTGCACATATTCCTATTACATTGCACTTATTTTATTGAATAAACGATTTTTTCTTCTTCACTAAAGTGATTAACTCATTTTTTCGCTAGATCTGATCGTATTATATCGATTTGGGTTTATTGTATGGCAACAATGAAGTAGTACGTTTATTTGGCTATATTTTATGCGTTTTGTTTCCATAACGGGGCTGCACCCTAAAATCATGGGTTTTTTTTTTAATTTCTCCCAACAACTATTAAAACATTTTAACTTGGAAAATAACTACGCATATAAGATCTATAATTTACGCAAGCAAGAAAACCTACAAGAAGACAGTGGTCTTAAAATAAGATGGTCAATCTCTCAATATTGTGCGTACACACTTCCATTTGCAGTGGGAATGTATAGGATAACATGTTTTTCAACTACAATGTAAAGTTTGTTCTTGGGATAAACTCATCCCAACTACGGAATCCTTCATTGTGCGTGGTCCATCACGCACTTGACCGGTTTTTGCATATCATTCCTCGCACAGTCCATTCATTTTTTCTTTAGCCTTCCTCTCCCTCTCCATCACATCACTTTTTTAGTCACTCCTCATCACATGACTATGAACTTTCAGTTGATAAAATATTTTGAAGGCAATGTTCTCTATAAACATAACATGGCCTTCCAATAGATTGATTGCCTGGAAGAGAACGCAGAAAGCGATAAGGCCACTCATTGTATATTTTGTAGTGTTTGATAATTTTTTTGTTATCTATTTTTGTTGTGGTACAATAAAGTGTATCAAAAAGGTGTAGTAAAATTTAAGGATGTGGTACAGACCATCAAACTAAACCACTTTCTCAATGGGGACAACCTCGTAATCGAGAAAAAATTATCAGCCGTCCCAAACATTTGGGCCGAGTAGGTATTGAAGCTTTGTACGAGACAGCTGACATTATACAGTATGTTAACCAACAGAGGGCGTTCCCGTTAACCCGCAATAGTATAGCATCCATACATGCTAAAAAAAATATTACCATTCGAAAACAAAATGGTTTTTATTTTTTTTTAATATTAAAATATTCACTAAAATATTCAAAAAAATATAAAAATATTCACTAAAAATAAAAACTAAATTGCGATGTTTCCGTCCTTCAAGTACGCGTGTACAGAGTGTTTCTTTTACGTATCAATTTAACATTTTTAGTGAATATTCTAATATTAAAAAAAATAAAAACCATTTTGTTTTCGAATGGTAATATTGTTTTTAGCATGTATGGATGCTATACTATTGCGGGTTAACGGGAACGCCCTCTGTTGGTTAACATACTGTATATTATTTTTCTCGATTCCCATGGCGAAAGTTGTTCAATTTGATGGTCCACACAATTAAATTTGACCACACCTTTCCGAAATAACCTGTATATAAATGCATATCTTAAGATCCCCATGCTATTAACTCTACGCTTTAATTAATTGGCCAACTAATGTTAACAATAGTTGGACGCATCTCTTACACAGAATAGGTAAGTAAGCAAAGTCGAACCTTCAAAGTCCAAAGTCTTTCACATCCAAAATAGTTAGTGAAGTAACTTTCAGAACTTCAATATCTGCATCAGACTCAGTGCCAAATTGATGCAGAACTTTACCTGAAGTATAGTCACAAGCATCCATTATGTACCAATTTACTTATCAGAATTCAAAAATGATTTTTAGGATTAGGAACACCAAAGGAACGATGGATGGACTGTGTGAAAGATGATATGGGTAGAAAGGGAGGTGACTAGGAGGTGATGACTTATAGAGAAGTGTGGATAAAAGGGACATGTTGCGCCGACCCAAATAGATTGGTACAAGGGCAGGAGAATAATAATAATAATATATAATATATCTTGGGACATTATTCACACACAGTCATCTGATCCCAAACTAAGCAGAGCTTGTACTGTGGAAACCAGATAACTGATATACTACATATACTACATATACTACTTGTTTTTGTAAATACATACTTATATAGAATGATGAATTCAAAAACGATTTTCTGGTGAATTAATGATTGACACAAGATATTTCAATTTAGTCATCATCTGCCTTTGCCAACTATGTTGGGGTCGGCTTCCAGTCTAACCGTAACAGAAAGCGTGGTTTCTGAGAGAAAGCAATGAAAATTATGGTTCTTTGAGAGACTAACTAAAACCGAAGAAACCACATCAAGTCGTCAATTAATTGTAATTTAAATCAGCCTAGCCTTTTCCCAATTATGTTGGGGTTGGCTTCCTGTCTAACCGGATGCAGCTGAATACCAGTATTTTACATGGAGCGACTGCCTATCTGACCTCCACAACCCATTTACTGGGTAACGCGATACCCCTTGGTAATACTGGAATTCTTAGTACTGGGATCGAAACTAAATGATAAATGATTATATTTCTGTAAGTATAATATGTTTGTACAAACACTTTTACACGTCAATCATGTTTTTTTTTTAAACTAGATGAGGTCGGCGTTTCCTATCTGACTACTCTGAGAAGAAAGGCCGAAACAAACTCAGAGGTCACAGTCTCTTATAAAGTCCTGACATAATCTTGGTCACTTCATGTGAAGACCATGTAGATTCAAATCAAATCAAATCAAATCAAAAGTCATTTATTCAAACTAGGCTGAGAATCAGCACTTTTTGAACGTCAAAATTACATAAGACAGTCCCCCAAAAACGCCCGCCCTTCACCACTTCCTAGTGCTTTAGCTGGGGAGAAGAAGTGGCGCAACAAACTCCCCAGCAGCACAGCTGTCTGTTCAGATTGGTGTCTGAAATGGTCTTTTGAGGAAAGAACCACACAGATTGAGAGGACCTGTCCAGTCAGTGCACGCATTAGACAACTCAACGATTCGACGACTATGTTACTATCTCCATATTTTTTTTTTATCACTGCTTTATCTTTTGACTTTTGCTTACTATATACATGTTTATGCTGGTCACTGTACATAAACGAAGGTCAGACAATGTCAGACGTTTAGAATCGATAGAGGATTGTTACGTATTTCGATCACATGTTGCGTATTAGACGTAGACCAGAATTTATTTGTGCTACATTGCTTGGTTTACAAATGGCGAGGGAACCGTTTTAGACGTAACTGATGATTAAAGAGACAGAATTAAAACACCTGTGAAAAATGTTTGTTGTTCGTAGTAAGTTTTATGAGATGTACTTCCTAAGGCACGGAGGCTCCGTGTGTTAGCAAGTACATCTCATAAAACTTACTACAAAAGATCCTCCGGTCTTACTACAAAAGATTTAAACACATTTTCAACGAGTGTCTTACGTCAGTGTACGGCCTGAGTGCACGCTCGACTCGAGCGTCCGGCGGGGCGGGGCGTGCGACGTTCGTGTTAAACACATGCAAACACTCGCGAGTGTCCTGAGTGACGGCCGAGCGGCGCTCGGTGAACGCTCTTCGCCGCTTGCACGCAACGCTGAACGCCCCGCTGGACGCTTTTTTACTCGGGTCGTACACTCAAACGCCAGACATAAAAAACGTAAGAGACGCGTTGAACATTCGTGTTTAAATCTTTTGTAGTAAGACAGATAGTGTACGGTGGTACGGAACCCTTCGTGTGGAAGTCCGAGTCGCTCTAAGCCGGTTTTCTGTATTAGTGTTTTTCTTCGCGTCATGTTTACTGCAAATAAAAACATTTTCTTTCTTTTTTTCGTTAGTCAACATTCTATGTGTTAGCAAACAAACTAATCGATTATTTAATTTTAATATTATTTGTGGGTTGCAACACTATTATTTTGTAAATTATTCATTCGTCGTAGTTGTGGCATATATCACTTGTGCATTCATTCATTTCAGCCAGCGTGCCAGCGACATGAAAGAAGAAAAACTACCACATAGCTGATAGACATCTAATTATAGTACAATTAAATGTTTTCTTAGACGTGAAAACAAACGAATGCTAGTTTCCATGTCCATCAATTATTAGATTTATCGTGTATAATAATTTGAATTCAGAACTAAGTACTTACTTAATTGTTGTTTTGTTTTAATTTGAACACACTGAAACATAAAGCAAGAACGTACCTATAATAATTTAAACATTACTGAAACGCAACGCTAAATAAAGCTCAAACCTAACGCATTAATGCCGCAAAATTTATAGTGTTGAATAATTTACACCAGAAAATTATTGTTATGAACATTTATAGCGAGCAAAGTGAGGTGTTATAATTATTAAGTATAATTAGTTATTAATAACTGATTGGGGAACTAATCAATCATGTGTTCTAATTCATTTATTAAAGTTAAGTCGGCAATTTCGTGTTTAATTTTGTGGATTGGCTGACTAGAAATAGGGCAATTATTAAATTACTACTCAAATACGGCAATCTATTTTTGAAGTACTAAGGGCTGTGTTCACCAACATTCAAACCGCCGGTTAGGTTTAACAGTTGGTTTATGTCAAACTTCCTAAGGGCCGGTTTTTTGATCCGTAGTTTAACACAATAACTAATGGCTGATTTTTGGCTAAATGTGAAAGGCCAAACAAGAATATATTCATGTTAGCTCATCCATACTAAAAAATAGTAACTAATTGCGTAGCTCATTAATGTTTTCTTTCACATTTAGCCAAAATTCAACCATTAGTTACCCATTGGTTGAGTTAACTACGGTTCATAAAACCGGCCCTTAGGAAAGAACTGATTAAATATCTAAACAGACGTCTTGAAAGTTGGTGAACACAGCTCTAAGGGCCGGTTTTTTGACCAATTGTCAAAAAACCAACGGTTAAACATCGTAACTATTGGTTGAATTTTGGCTAATTGTGAAAGGCTAAACATGAATGAGTTAACACGAGTGTATTCATGTTAAGTCATTCATGTTAAAAAAACCGGTCAAGTGCGAGTCGGACTCGCGCACGAAGGTTTCCGTACCATTATCTATAAAAACGGCAAAAAATTCATGTCTGTTGTATGGGAGCCTCCTTAAATATTTACTTTATTCTGTTTTTTAGTATTTGTTGTAATAGCGGCAACAGAAATATATCACCTCTGAAAACTACAACTGTCTAACTATCACGGTTCATGAGATACAGCCTGGTGACCGACGGACAGCGGAGTCATAGTAATAGGGTCCCGTTTTGAAGGAACCCTAAAAATTGTAAATAATGGCATTTTGGCAAATACATTTAGCCAAAATTTAACCATTGGTTGAGTTAACTACGAATCAAAAAACCGGCGCTAAGCCACTTTGCTAGCCTTAGCTTCGTTTACACGAGGAGAGTTTGTCGACCATTCAGAAGACAGAAAGACCGTGCGAGAGTTACAGGCGAGAAGTAACTCACTTTGTGAAAACGAGGCTTCTAAACGAAGGTTAATTTTGTCGAGTTTCCAGAATGATAAATAAACTGACGACTTTTCTACTCTAGCCGTAAAAACTTACCAAACATATAGATATAACAGTCTCCCTTTACATTTGGAAACATTGGAAAAATGGGTTTATGATAACGTAAACGAATTATTCATGTCACTTCCCTAAATAACTCATATAAAATTATAGGTAAAACACAAAAAGCAAACACAAATCAGCTTCTTTAAATAAACTTTCCTGTTTGCCAGTGCCACAGTGTTCTTCTTTCCAATTTAGTCCTGTGAGTGAAAATGAAGTCAAAAAAGCTATTTCTGCTATTTCCTCGTCTGCAGTTGGTAATGATAATCTTTGCTCAAGAATGATTTCTCCTATCCTCCCCACATTACTCCCCATCTTGACCCACATTTTCAATTTCTCCTTGTTTTCTTCTACAGTTCCTGAGGCCTGGAAACAAGCCCATATCATCCCATTGCCCAAAATTTCTAGCCCGGACTCACCGTCCGATTTCCGACCCATTTCTATCCTCCCTTATCTCTCTAAAGTTCTTGAGCACATTGTTCATCAGCAACTTTCTGCCTTTCTAGCTGCGAATGACCTTCTCAGTACTTTTCAATCTGGTTTTCGACCCGGTCATAGCACGGTCACTGCTCTTTTGAAGGTTATTGATGACATCCGCTGGGCTATGGACCGCAAATCTCTTACCTTACTTGTACTTCTTGACTTTAGCAGTGCCTTTAACTCTGTTGATTTCGACATCCTTCTAGGGATCCTTAAGTCTTTCAATTTCTCTTCTAGTACTATCGGTTGGTTCGACTCCTATCTCAAAGGCCGGTCGCAGCGGGTTTGTCTCGACGGGTCTTTTTCTGATTGGTGCTCTCTTACTGCAGGGGTGCCACAGGGTGGCGTCCTCTCTCCTCTTCTCTTTTCCATTTTTATCAACTCTGTCACCAGTGTCATCTCTTCCTACTTCCATCTCTATGCTGACGATCTGCAGCTGTACAGCCATTTCTTAAGGGAAGATGCGGAAGCCACTGTGTGTGCCATGAACAGAGACCTGGATTTGCTTAGCGAATGGTCGCGGTCCTTCGGACTGCAAATCAACCCTAGGAAATCCCAGGCTATAATTATTGGCGGCAGATATATGCGGAATAGGCTCGATGTTGCGTCGCTGTCTCCACTCTGTCTGAATGGAGTTCAGAGTGAATACGCAAATACGGTTAAAAACCTGGGGGTGACCTTGGACTCCTATTTATCGTGGACTGACCACGTTGCTCAAGTCAGTCGTAAAGTGCACTACACTGTTCATTCTTTGAAAAGCCTCCAGTGCTTCTTACCCCTGAACACCAAAATCTCCCTTGCTCAAACTCTCATTCAGCCTATTATTGACTACGCAGATGCCTGTTATTTGGATGCCACCGAGGAGCTTTTGAATAAAATTGAGCGTTTACAAAATATCTGTATTCGTTTTGTTTTTAACCTTAAAAAGTATGACCACGTTTCTAACTTTCGCAAGACTCTCAAGTGGCTCCCTATTCGACTTCGCAGGAACTCTCGCATATTGTGTCTGCTATTTAACATCCTTCACAATCCTAAAACACCTTCCTATTTGCGGGAACGCTTTTCTTATGCCCGTCCTTTTGATGTGCTTTGCAGGTCGCATCTTAGAAACCTCCTAAAATTTCCTTCCCATTCCACTGACTTCTACTCCTACTCCTTCACTGTGCACGCGGTTCGGTTGTGGAATTCATTACCACCTGACATTAGGGACTGCCAAACTGTTGCAGTATTTAAAAGAAGAGTGAAAGAACACTATCTTTCCATTTCGTCATAGTTATTTTAGTGATATTTATTCTAGAAGTATGTATGTATTTAAGTATTTGTTATATGTTTTGTTAGCTTAGTGAATTGTTTTTTAGATTTTATGTATTTTTATTTTCTCTCTTATTCTTACACACGGTGTCTACATCTCTTTTTATCCCCTGTCCTATCGCAGGTATGCTGGAAGAGATTTCTTTAGAAATAAGCATCACCTTTGTACGTAATTTTCTGTTCCTTTATTCTTGTCTGTTTATTTGTGTGTACATAAATGGTTAAATAAATAAATAAATAAATAAAAAGAAAAACTGTCTCGTTGGGGTAGCATGAGGTCCTGGGTTTGATTCACAGGTCGGGTAAAGTGTTATTGAGTTTCCATCTGCAATTTCCCAGTAGCAACCTGGAGTCTGGATTTGTGCGCGATTGATGGCAATAAGCTCGTCTCCTATTACATGGGACTTCGCTCGCTTCATGGAACTTAAGTATGAAAAATGTGGGTGTACTAAAGGTACACTTCTGCATACCCTTCTAGGAATACAGGCGTGATATTATGTGTTATATAAAGAAAAAACCCACACTAAACAGTCACTTTACTAACTCTAAGTGGATCAAAGACCCATACCGTTGAGGGTCGTACCAAAATATCATTTAAATAGGTCGCAAGGGTCACACGTTGCGTGCAACCCATCTCATAGGTCATCTCTATGCGTGGAGGTAATACGTGATTTGCATAAATGACCTTCAAACATGACCTCTAGCGTATATGCATCAGCACATAGGAACATATGTATTGTTATTTTGGGAGGGCTTGACCAAAGCTACCTAAGTGAGTCGGTCAATTTCTGTATAAGGAAGACCCAGCGATTTAGGTTGTGCATAGTCTGTTAGTGAATGAACTTTATTATGTGGATGAAGTCCTAATTTGTGATAGGCCTACTTTCCCCAGAACACGATGATGATACAAAGGAAGTTTAGCAGTTCAAAATATGCTGGGTCAAATAAAGCACTAAGTACTAATGCAGACTTTAGATAAGAAGACAATACTTTTAATAGCTCAAATATAATGGAGCAAAGAATGAATTCATGATATTTAAAGCAGGCAGTAAATGCTATAGCACAAGTCCACCGGCTATGCTCTGTGGCAGACCTCTAAACAGAGTTGCAAATTTTAAATATCTGGGTCATTGAGTCTCAGACGATTTTTGAAAGAGAATGTTGATGTAGAACGGGAGCGCAGGTCGCTGGCTGTTCGATGTGGGATGTTGGCCCACAGGTTTGCACGTTATAGTAATCACTTTTACTTGTGTATACTCGTAAATACGGGTATAAGAACGTTGTACTTGCAGGCCTAGTAGACTATAGATTTGTTGACCATTTTCTAAAGGGTGTCCGCTGGTAGATTTTATATTAAAAAAAAAACAAAATGAAATAAAAATATAAAGAAAAACAAAGTTATTTGTTTATTCGGTTTGAGATAATTTATTCTCATAATAATTACAATTAACTTACATGAGGATATTTAGAGCTAGACATTTCACAAAATTAAAAACTACGTGTTGGACGTAATACAAAAACTAAGAATCGATTGTAATGTTTTGTGGGTAGATTGACTCGTGTTAGTTCGATACACGGGTTCAACTGTTAAAATACCTAAACAAGTTTCCGTACAACACCGATTAGCGGTAACTGGATGTGGCTCGACACTATAGCTTGGAAAGTGAGTGTTTTTTTTTTAAATTATAAAGTGTTGAAGTAGTCTATTAAAAGTGGTTTTAGATTTAGATTCTTTGAGGTCTCTCGGTAATTTATTCAATATTTTAGATCCTTTATACATAATGGTTTTCCTTCCGTAGTTTGTGCGGGTTGGGTGTAATTTTAAAATAATAATAAGGTTAGGTGACGCTTTAGTTAGGCCTACAGCTAATCCTTTTATACTTACAGTCTTTGGGTGAACTTTACGCAAAGGGCATATACACATAGTGGCCTACGCACCCAATATAACAACACGTCCCGGGTGTTGATGGGGCTGCCGCGTTTTTGTAGCGCGTCCGGCATGTTTGCCGACGCGGACGTGGATAGTTTTTCAGCCATCATGTGCAAGAGATGCGCATCTCTGCTACGCCGGGTTCGCGACAGCCCCAACACCATTCTTAGAGCGTTGGCTGATCCCTGGGCGGCGGGAATCGGTAGCCGATTCCCAGCCACCGTAGGCGCGGGCTTGCGGACGGTGAGTAGTGGGTAGCTCGCCGTCCGGTGAGGACCAGGCCCGGGTCGACAGCGCGTTGTGTTCCACGCGCGCCTCAAAGAGATGTCAGCAAAAGATGGGGTCCAATAGGGCCGATGCCGCTGGGGTCGCGGGTTGTTTGAAAAAGATACCGTGGCCCTGGCATAGGCAACTGAAGGAACACGGGTGGGTTTTAGTCAGTAAAAGTCTGACACGCCCTTCCGCTCCACCCAGAGCGGGAGAAGTTATTTGATGATTTCCCATCCACAAAAAAAAAAAAAAAGAGCGTTGGCTGATAGGTGAGAGTCTCCGATCTTGGGGCTGTGGATACCACTGCACGCAGTCAAGTAGGCATTCCTTAGGATCGGCGAGCCTCACGCAGAACACTAGTTTATAAGTTTACATTGTAAATACTAACATATGTACGTACGTATATGGAAGTGACTCTGAATTAAACGTATATTATTATTGGGTTGGCTAATAAGTAATGAGCGACATACAACTATTTTATTTGTATTTATTTATTAAATGAATAATTGTTAATCATTAATAATATATTCACCGTCGTTTTCTAATACCATTCGCCATCGACCTGGCAAAGAGTGAATGGCGTCCGCATAGAACTTCGTTGGTTTTGAATTGAAGAAGTCATCTGTGTATTGTTTCAAGTGTCAAAGCTTTTTTCCCGTAAATTATTACTAAGTGATCGAAACAAGCTGAAATCAGTTGGTGCTAAGTCCGGCGAATATGGAGGGTATGGTATTATTTCCCAATTAAGCTCCAATAGTTTTAGCCTGGTACTCTTAGAAATATGCGGCCGGGCATTGTCGTGCAGGAAAAATATTTTGTCGTTGTTCAACCATGAACAGTAGTTACACGAGCCAGCTACATCATTACAGCGTCAGCGTTAAGATCGACATACATTCGTTCCGCCGGCAACACCGGCACACCGTCAGCACTAAGAAGTGACCTGCTGAGATCTTCGCTTCATCGGCTCGATACACACACAACACACATGTAAATAGGTATCAATGTGTATTGACCACAAAATTTATATATAATTAAGTTAACTACTGTAATAAGGCAGTCATCAAGCTGGAGTCGAGTTTGATTCATCTCCCGTAACTCCTCTCACTGTGGCCAAGACACCTTTAGCCATCATCGGTCCTATGAGTCTGTGGGATCGGCAGTGAGAAAACCATTTCCTGTGTACATTGCACGACGTACACAAACCCCTATTCCTACCCAAATTCCGTCTGTCACCGTAGGTCTCCTTGTGACAGACTTCCCGTACGTAAAACCAACGTAACTTACGTTTGGTGTGGTTTGTATGATAGGCTAGGGCGTTAGGGTAATTAGGGTGCTAGGTAATTGCTATAGGGCTAGGTTTAGAGTCAGTAGGGTCTTAGGTATTTCATAGGTACCAGACTCAATTGTTGCTAACGTAGCCGCACTGTACGCATTTGGAATAACGGCCGTACTAAGCTGTAAGTCCCGGTGCGTACATTTTGGTCCTTCGAGCTATTTTTAGGGAAACCAGGGTAATTTGTTTAATCGGTACTTTAACTTTGTAACATATATGAAATAAAAAAAAAAAAAAAACGTTCTTCTGTTTGTCTCACGCTAATACTGACTGACTGACGTTTAGACGTACTTCAAACTTGCGTACTCAACAAGCGCTTGTTTGTGGTATGTAAGGTAACTGACATACTTACACGCCATTTGTACGATAGCAAATCAGAAATCGGCACCAACAAGCGGGTTCACCAATATTTTGAGAAGTCGCACTTATAGTATCAAAGGGCAATTAGGTAACATCCTAAACAAATAGGGCTACTAGGGACAGTAAAGAAAAATGGACATACAAGAAATAAACGAAGTTATAAGAAGCCAAGAAGCAGATTACAATGAACTAAGACAGATATTCACCAACATCAAGAAAGACTCGGCATCAAGAAAAACTCTAAAATATATCACGGAGAGAAAAACTCGACTTACAGAAATTTTACTAGAACGTCCAAAAACCATTCCATACTAAAAGACCTAGATGTGTTGTGTGATCACAAATACATCACTACAAACTACTTTAGTTCTATCAATACACACTATAAGCAGGCTATTGAATACCTATTGATGTGTGAGAAAAGACTACAGGTAGTAAACCAACTATATGAGCCAGAAGATATAGAACCCGAAGAGGAAGAAAGCATTAGCTCACCCAAACTATTTATTCAACTATTTCGGATTAATCAGATGCAGAAAAAGTTACAATCTGCAATTCAATCGATGACTGAAGAGAAAGCGAGTTGGCATTTAGAAACTTTAATGACTATTTTGCAAAAACAATGGCAAGAAATTGAAGAAACACATGTACTCATTCTAATGGAAGATAGTACATTGGAACACAGCTATTTCCAAGAAAAAATGTTTGAGAAAACACAGACGGAATTCGATCTTGTGATGGAAAAATTATTTGCATTAATAGGTCAAAAATCGACACACAACAACCATAAAACCTCGGTTAAGTTACCAAAAATAATAATTCCAACATTTAGTGGAAGTTATGAGTCATGGAATTCCTTTTATGATTTATTCTTGAAAATAGTACACGAAGATAAATCGTTAAGTGACACAGAAAAAATGCAGTATTTAAAAACGCATGTGCGAGGTGACGCCGCCAAGTTGATCTAGCATTTAACCGTTTGTGACACCAATTATACCACTGCATGGAATCTGTTAACAAGACGTTACAAAAACGAAAGAATAATCATTACTAAACATATTGATAATATTCTGTGTATGTCGAAAATAAAGAAATGTAATGCCTTCAACTTAAGGAATCTCCATGATACAATCAACGAAAACCTAGAAGCCTTAAAAAGTCAAAACATCAACGTCTCAACTTGGGACCCTATTTTGACAAGAATACTCAGTAGAATATGGGACTCAGAAACTGATGAAAAATACGAACATCAAATAAAAGAGCCTAATAAGTTACAAGAGTTTTCGGAAATGATGCAATTCTTAGAAAAAAGGTTTAAGTGCTTGGAAACTTCAAGCTGTTTGAGGGAAGAATCTTTCACTCACAGATCGCGCCGTGAATCATCAAATTCAACAACCAAACAAGTGGATGAACGTGTATGCTGGTTTTGTCAAAATCACGAACACAGCATTTACCATTGTGCTAGTTTTAAAACGCTATCAGTGCAAGATCGCAATAAGATCGTAAACGAAAAACATATGTGCAGAAACTGTTTGAGTCATGAAACGTCGATAAAATGTCACAGCAATAAAAATTGTGGATATTGTGGGAAAAGAGGTCATCATTCCTATTTACACCAAAACAATAATTATATAAGACCCGCAAAAAGTGAGTCAAAAAAGGATGACTTGACAACCCCATCAACAAGTAAATCCATGACGAAAACTGTATCTAACATGTCTACTATTAACAAAACGAATATACTAAAAATAACACTACTAGCGACAGCCCTAATAAAAACTAACTCGACGGATGGGACATCGCATTTACTAAGGGTGTTGTGTGATC
This sequence comes from Dicycla oo, assembly GCA_948252095.1. NCBI lineage: Eukaryota > Metazoa > Arthropoda > Insecta > Lepidoptera > Noctuidae > Dicycla > Dicycla oo. The sequence continues at coordinate 2,399,341 of OX411733.1, forward strand.
AAGGTTCAGAAGCATCATTCTGTACAGAAGAGGTTGCCCAACTATTGTCGTACCCACGTATTAAGATACATACCGAAGTGATCGGGATTGCTGACGAAAAACCTAAAACATCGAAAAGCTCTATCAATGTCATACTACAGCCTAGATTTCCGAGTGAATATAGGTTACCAGTCACACTTATAATACTACCAAAACTAACTGGCTGTTTACCAGAGAAAAGTTTACCGGAACTAAAATCAGATTGTTTAGAAAACAAGCTACTTGCCGACCCTATGTACTTCAAAAGAGGACCAATAGATATAATATTGGGGGCTCAAGAATATAGTAACTTACTTCTAAACGGGTTACACAAGATGCAAGACGGAATAATCGCTCAGAATACAGAGTTTGGGTGGATTTTATCCGGTATTTGCGGCACTACTACTAACACTAATACAGTTATTAGTATGATGACACGTACTACAGAAGTTCAACAACTGAACAAGTTTTGGGAATTAGAAGAAATTCCTGAAATATACCAATTATCCAATGAGGATCAGGCTTGTGAAAACCATTACGAAAAAACTACTATAAGAAATCCAGATGGAACATACACAGTGAAACTCCCATTTAAGAATCACAACGTAGATTATGGGAAAAAAGCTATTGCAAGACTTTTACAATTAGAACGGAAGTTCGACAAAAATGAAAACTTACGGAAAAAATACCAAGACTTCCTCAATGAGTACTTAGAAATGGGCCATATGAGGAAAGTTACTAGTACTGACTATTACCAAGGTAAATACTATATACCACATCAACCAGTAATCAAGGAAGACTCACTAACTACTAAGCTACGAGTAGTTTTTGATGCGTCGAGCAAGTCAAGTACAAACATGAGTCTAAACGATAATATGTTTACGGGACCAAGACTACAACAAGATTTAGCAGTTATTTTGTTACGCTGGCGTAAACACAAAATAGCATTTATGGCGGACATCGAAAAAATGTACCGGTACATAAATATCAACGAACAAGATTTCACATACCAACGAATAGTATGGAGGGAATCGCCGAAACATATTATCGACGAATACGAATTAACTACTGTAACGTATGGAACTGCAGCTGCCCCATACTTAGCGATTAAGACGCTGCAACAACTCGCTATTGATGAAAAAGTGAACTACCCCATAGCCAGCCAAAGAACTCTCGAGGACTTCTACGTAGACGATATTTTGTCAGGAGATACTAATGTCGAGTCAGCAAAAATGTTACAAGAAAGCTTAACAAATATGCTACGAAAAGGCGGATTTAAGTTACGGAAATGGTCGTCTAACAGTACTGCATTGTTAGAAAACATACCTAATGAAAGCAAAGACGACCAACTGATGAAAATACCACTAGATGAAACTAGAAAATCCTTAGGGGTATTATGGTCACCATTAGAGGATAGTTTCTGTTTTCATATTACTATCAATCAAAACGAAAAACCAACAAAACGATTTATCTTATCGGAAATCGCTAAGATATTCGATCCTCTGGGATGGTTAGCACCTGTTGTCATAAATATGAAACTAATGATTCAGGAACTTTGGACAAATGGCACAGGGTGGGATCAGCCCGTGGAGGAAATTATTAAAACAAGATGGATTGAACTACAAAAACAACTAAAGACAATTGAGAAGATCTCCATCCCAAGATGGTGTCATTTTTCAAACAATTCCAGAGTTGAGCTGCATGGGTTCAGTGATGCTTCTGAAAAAGCTTACGGTGCAGTGATATACTGTCGAATACATAATAATAATATCTCTAACGCAACCCTTTTACAAACTAAATCAAAGGTAGCGCCAAAAAAGCAGAAAACTACATTACCAAAATTGGAGTTATGTGCTGCAGTATTATTAACCCAACTGATGGAGAAAGTTATTACAGGAATGGAAATGCCAATCGAAGATATTTATTGTTGGACTGACTCAATGATTACTCTCGGCTGGATCAAAGGTGAAGCTGAACGATCGAAGACGTTCGTAGCTAACAGGGTATCCGAAATACAAAGAATATTACCACAAGCAAAATGGAATTATGTAAATACATTACAAAATCCAGCTGACCTAATTACAAGAGGTATTGCGCCAAATAAATTACAAAACTTATCTCTGTGGTGGAATGGACCAAAGTGGTTAAAGAGTGATAACATCCCTAGTACAAAAACTGTACCAGAAATATGTGAGGAGATTAAACGATGTAATCATATAACTATTATGCCGAAGAACGAAATCTGGATAAGGTTTTCAAGCTTCCAAAGGATGATACGAGTGTTATCACATTGCTACAGAATTGTAAATAAACCAGAACACAAAAAACCATTAAGTTGTATGGAACTTAATTTAACAACGAAAAAAGTCCTCTTCTTAGTCCAACAAGAAGTGTTTTCTGAGGAGTACAGAACCATTAAGGCCGGTCAAGCATTAAAGAAAGGAAACAGGTTATCATGCCTCGATCCATTTATTGATAATGAGGGTTTACTGCGAGTAGGAGGAAGACTACAAAACTCCAGTTTACCCTATGATCAAAAACACCCAATTCTGTTATCTCCTGACCATCATGTAACATTAATTATAGTTCGTGATGCCCATTTAACCACATTACATGGAGGTAACAATTTGACCTTAGCGTATATACGACAGAAGTATTGGATTCTTGGAGGGAAGCGGACAGTGAAAAGTAGCATTAGAAAATGTATAAAGTGTACTAGATACAGATCATCCACCGCCTCACAAAAAATGGGCTCATTACCAAAACCAAGAGTGACGGAATCGTACCCATTCAGTCACACAGGCGTGGATTATGCTGGACCAATATCGGTGAGAACAATGAAAGGCAGGGGTCATAAATCGTACAAGGGCTACATTGCAATATTTGTTTGCTTATCCACGAAAGCGGTACATTTGGAGCTAGCTGGCGACTTATCAACAGAAACATTCATAGCGGCACTACGAAGGTTTATGGCACGCAGAGGTCCAGTATCACACATGTATAGTGACAACGCGACAAATTTCATAGGCACTGCCAATTACTTGTATAAAGAAATGTTAGACATAACTCAGTCTGACGACTTTCAAAACACGTTGACCAACATTGGAACACAATGGCACTTTATACCTCCAGCATCTCCTCACTTCGGAGGGATATGGGAAGCAGGCGTAAAATCTATGAAACACCATTTGCGTAGAGTGATAGGAGAGCAGACACTGACTTATGAAGAAATGAGCACGTTTTTACAACAAACTGAAGCATGTTTAAACTCAAGACCTTTATGTGCACTAAGTGAAGATATAAACGACAATATCGTGTTAACACCAAGTCATTTCTTAATAGGAAGAGAAGCATTAGGGGTACCAGACCCGCTATCGGAAACTAATACAGATCACATAAACAGATGGAAACAAATCCAAAAAATGAAAAAGGATTTCTGGAATAGCTGGACTAAAGATTATCTACACACACTACAACAGAGATACAAATGGAAAACTAATCAAGCAAACTTGTCAGTTGGAACTCTAGTAATCATAAAAGATGAAAAAATCTCTCCCAGCCAATGGCCATTAGCAAAAATAAAGGCGATACATACGGGAAACGACGACTTATCCCGAGTAGTGACACTTCAGAAATCGTCAGGAGCAACTCAAAAACGATCAATCCACACATTAATACCATTGCCAATAGAAACAAATACGTGTAGTAGCAGTAGTAGTAATGAATCTATGCACGCAATACAAACAAATACCGCTAGAATCCTAAAAAATAACAAAACTAATCAACCCAAACGATGTAATAAAATATCCAAATGGTTCACATTGCTTTTCATCACTTTGCAAATACTCGTATTGGGGTCAGCAAAATCGACTACAACGACATACTTTTTAAAACCAGTACCACCAGGATTATATGTTGAACAAATAGGAACAGCAAGTATTGACAGAGGAATATTTAGGATAGAAATAAATTATGACAAACAACATCTAGAGCAAGAGTTTACCAAAATAAAAACAGTGACGTCACAATTTAATCAACTATGTACTAATGCAGAAAAAATAACAGATTCCGCATTTTGCAAGCAATTACACCACCATTTGTTAGAAGAAAAAACCAAATTTGAGCGGACTAAAGAATATTTGACAGAAGTGAACCAAACTAGGAAGAAAAGGGGCATATTGGGACAGTTACTAACATCTATCTTCGGAGTGAATGATGAGGCATACCGAGATATAGAGTCATTAAATTTAAACCAAAAAAAAATAATTGAAGCTGCCAACCATCAAACTAAATTTATGATATCAACAATCTCACAAGTCAACAAAACTGAAGAAAGAATAAAACAGAAACTTATAGGATATCAAACTAAACTAAACCAAGTTATAGATTACATGGAGAGTTACAACCATTGGTTCATTAAAGTCGACCACAACAGTGTAAACATACGTATTATGCAGACTTACCAATTAGCCTATAATTACATAAAAGAAATCATGGATTATTATAACGGATTATTAGAAATATACTTAACCAAGGCAACAGTATATAGTGTTTTAACACCAAAGAACGTCAGTGACCTGATATCATCAGCAAACAAAAAATTACCTTCAAATTTAAGAATCGTTCAAGAACAATTACTAGACACCAAGATATCTGAAAACAATACTCATATAAAAGTATACTCCTATTTTCCTATACAAGAGATAACTAAATATACTTTAATGTATATTACACCAGTCCCAAAGATAAACTCAGATAAGTATGGCCAAAGTCTAGAAGTACCTAAAGCGTACATGGGGTTAGATTACAACAAAGAACTATATTTTGACCTGAACTATGAAGAGTTCAAACGCTGTTTAGAATGGACTAACCATTTTATTTGCTTTCCTGGGGCCGTGAAAAACATGCAATTAAATGACAATTGCATTGTAAATCAACTGTTTAAAAACCAGACACTATCAAATTGTCCTACCAAAGCGTTTTATTTATCCAATAAAATAATATGGAAACAGCTTCACATGCCAAACACTTGGTTGTTCATTGTAAGAGATCGGGTTACGACTTCAATCATTTGTGATGGACAAAGAGAAGAATTGGAACTTCAAAATGTTGGCGTAATACGAATTGCAGATAACTGCGTTATTAAAACAACTAATAACATATTAACTGCCAAAAGAATTGTTTCAGTACCGATTGTAACATCATACTCAAAACAAATAGATTTTCCCATTAATACGCACATTGTGTCTAAATCAATGCTAAACATAACCAAAGAAGAAGTCATTGGTAACTCAAAAGAGATTTTTCAGCATCCAATTAATAAAGAAAGTGCGTTACAAACCGAATTAGATAGTACTGTTTGGAGTCAAATTAGTTCTCACACGTACTTAACAAATGCAATATCTTGTATAATCATGTTTTTAATATTTTTGTTTCTAGTTTGCTACGGCCCAGCAATACTGAAATGGATTGGAGTCACAGTGCAGCACAAGACCAGGAGAACAAGTACCGAGACAGCTAAGCAACCAGCAAGAGAACCAAACTCACCCGCTGCCAACAAAACATCTACCCAACGAACAACAGGCCAACCAACTATCAGATCGGAACCTATGTACAGTGTACCAAATCAACATGAAACTATTGAGTTATATCAACTGGAGTCCAGGTCCTGAGAGGCGCCAGAATGTTCAACCATGAACAGTAGTTACACGAGCCAGCTACAACATTACAGCGTCAGCATTAAGATCGACATACATTCGATCCGCCGGCAACACCGGCACACCGTCAGCACTAAGAAGTGACCTGCTGAGATCTTCGCTTCATCGGCTCGATACACACACAACACACATGTAAATAGGTATCAATGTGTATTGACCACAAAATTTATATATAATTAAGTTAACTACTGTAATAAGGCAGTCATCAAGCTGGAGTCGAGTTTGATTCATCTCCCGTAACTCCTCTCACTGTGGCCAAGACACCTTTAGCCATCATCGGTCCTATGAGTCTGTGGGATCGGCAGTGAGAAAACCATTTCCTGTGTACATTGCACGACGTACACAAACCCCTATTCCTACCCAAATTCCGTCTGTCACCGTAGGTCTCCTTGTGACAGACTTCCCGTACGTAAAACCAACGTAACTTACGTTTGGTGTGGTTTGTATGATAGGCTAGGGCGTTAGGGTAATTAGGGTGCTAGGTAATTGCTATAGGCCTAGGTTTAGAGTCAGTAGGGTCTTAGGTATTTCATAGGTACCAGACTCAATTGTTGCTAACGTAGCCGCACTGTACGCATTTGGAATAACGGCCGTACTAAGCTGTAAGTCCCGGTGCGTACAGTCGTGTTGTGGACGTTTGCGATGGATGTCAAGCTTCAGTTTTTCGAGTTGATCACAATATACTGTTGCTGTAATCGTAGTATTAGTAGGAAGGTGTTCCCAGCTTATTACTCCATGTATATGCCACCAGACAAAAAGCATTACCTTGCGAGGATGAAGATCACCTTTTGACGTTGGTTTTCCCTGTTCTTTACATCCCAGCCACTGGCGCTTGCGTGTGTGATTAACATAGAGAACCCACTTTTCATCTCCACTGACAAGATGATCTAACCAATTACATGTGCGGCGGAAAAATAAAAGTTGTACACAAATCTCAGCTCGGTAGGTCAGCTGATCTTTACTTAATTGATGGGGTACCCAAACACTATATTTGTAAGTCTTTCCCAAACCATGTAAATTATTTTCTATGGTGCCATGTGAGCACTCGAGCTGAACAGCCAAATCGCGTGTAGTTCTTCGAGGATCTTCTTCGAATAATAGTTTTAATTTATCGATATCTATTTCCACGGGGTGCCCAGACCTTGGTTGATCGGTTAAGGAAAAATCGTTATTGCGGAACCGTCGGAACCAGCGCTTTGCTGTTGCTTCGGAGACTGCATCGTGAGCTATCCTTGACATATATTACGTGTAGCTTCTGCAGCAGAATGCCCAGATTGAAACTCATATAATAAGCAATGTCGTACGCGGGTTTTAATATCAATCATTTCTTTGTGAACTTTAACGCACTAACAGCCAAACTATCAATAACGCGCATGAGCGCGGCTCGCTCTGCTACAGAACGTTCTCAAACCTTTCCGAAAATTCTAGAAATTATAAACTAAAACGCTCATTACTTATTAGCCAACCCGATATCTAGGCTAAACATACCAACATCCAGGCTAAAAATGCATTCTACAAGTCCCCACGTAATGTCTATAAAAATATACAACAAACTACCAGACATAATAAAGAAAGAAGAAAATTTCAATATATTTATAATAAAAATTAAAAAATTACTGATAAACAAATGCCTTATTATTATTCCTTAGATGAATATTTAAACGATAAACATGCATAATAGAAAAAAGTAAAAAATAAAGTAAGATAGTATAATAAATGTTAAGGAAATTACTAATAATATAATAATAATAATTGTTAACAATAATTAATGACAATCACGCAATTTATAGTTATGTTTGAAATATATTAATGATATGGTAATTATGAATAAATAATAAAATAATAACAAATAATACATTACAAAAAAAAAACCTTAAATAAAATAGCAATAATAATAAATTAAAAAATATAGCAATAATTCATAAAAATTCAATAATTCATGATCTCCTAAAACAGGGCTTCCTCTCTCCTACCCTTTTGCTGTGCCCTACAGGGTCCATAATGATCTCATTTATATAGAACTTACCACCTATGTACACATTATGGTAAAGCAATAAAGATATTGAGTATTGAGTATATTATTAACACAACCCCTAACTCCTCTCTTACAACAATCACGACTAAAAATAGTTGGTCTTCCGCAGACAACCACATAGCACCACAATGTACTGCTGCTCTGTATAATAATTTCAGCATCATAACGCGTTTTAGATGGTTTGCATAGCACGCGGTCGTTTTCCGTGTAGTACGAGACTACGAGTACCTACATATACGTACATACATAGTAGCTCATACCGCGCGACATTATACATCTTACTTATAATATTATAATATCTAATATTATAAATAGGAGAAGGGGCTTGTGACTAAGTTTCTTTTTTTATTTTAAGATGGGTTTGCTCTTGACTCTAGTCTAGGTCGGAGGCGACAGAGACAGAGTCGACGATGGAGTGAGCTTACCCTGAAGAAGCCTGTTCACTCTCACTTTGAAGAGATTGAAGTAATATAACAACCGCGCGGGTCGATCGACCAGGTTAAGCTACGCTTGCCGCGGTTGGTCCGTAGATGGGTGACCATCTTTAAATGCCAAGTCCACTCCGTGCCTCAGAAAGCACGTTAAGTCTGATAACCAGTCTTAGCAAGGGGTATCGTGTTACCCAGTAACTGGGTTGTGGAGGTCAGATAGGCAGTCGCTCCGTGGAAAATATTCAGCTGCATCCGGTTAGACTGGAAGTGGACCCCAACATAGTTGGAAAAAGGGTAGGCGGAATGATTGATCCAACCAATATGTTTAATAAATGCAAAAGTTTGTGAGGATGATGTGTGGAAGTTTCTTACTCTTTGACGCAAAAACTACTGAACGGATTTGGATGTTTGTCACAAAGATAGTTTATAACCTGGATTAACACATAAGATGCTTTTGTCCCTATATTCCTATGGGTGGGAGAAAGTGCGGAGAGCTGCTAGTAATCTTACTAACCATCAAACTAAAAGCATTTTCTCATGGAAAAGGAACAAGCAATGGTTCTATACTACACTTTGCTCACAGCGTAGTAATTGGCGATTTCTGACTATTAAATCCACTACACCCACCACGAACGTACGTATATATACATAACGTCTTTCTCGCTTGCCGTTGCCATATTCTATTGTTTAGATAGATACTGTTGCATTTAATTTCAATACGCTCATATGGAGCTAAAACAATGTCGGTACGAAAATGGAGACACGAAAACTGTGGCATTTCAATTTTGTTCGACTTTCATGGTATGGTATGGGATTCTGTTTAGAAAAACTTTTTAGCAAAAAATAAAACCGACTTCTAAAACAAAACACTACAAAGTGAAAAATAACTTTAATTTCGGAAGTCGGTGTCTTTCGTTTTGTATTTTCGTTTTTTGCCACCGACTTCCGAAATTAAAGTTATTTTTCACTTTGTAGTTGTGGAACCTACCCCACACAAATTCGAATACATAATTGAGCACAATAATTGTAGATATAGCCATGTAAATAACAGTGATAGGAAGTTATTAAAACACCATCACATCATCCACATAAAATAAGTGGGAAATATACGCATTATTGAAGCTAACTCAAAAACTCCTCGAGCAAAGTTAATAAAATTTATATGGGACCACCTCGGAACCACCCTTTCAAACAAAAAAAAGATTTACCAAATCGGTCCATCCGTCTTTGAGTAATCGCGTAACAAACATACAAAAAAAAAAAAAAACATACAGACGAATTGATAACCTCCTCCTTTTGGAAGTCGGTTAAAAATAAACATCATTTCAAAGATTACAACGTAACTGAGAAGTTTTTGAAGTAAAAGCATCACATAAGCGGACAAGAATTTTACTTTTTTAATCGATGAACTTATGTCTTGCTCCACATTTAGAATCAACGTGAGCCGTTGATGACATCGGCCTACTGCAAACTGCAATCTAGTTTGCATTTTATAAAATCCTACTTTTCGCCTTCGCTCACATCTCACCCCACAGGGTAAGCTAACAAACTCAATCTGCACTCTAACAGAGATTCAGCAAATTACCTCAACTAATGCAAGTATAATGCACCCCACTATTATATTATACGTTAGAAAATCCACTGTATACGGAAAATGCACTGCAGGTGAAAGGAAATGTACGGAAAATTCGCTGTATTTTGTGAAGTGAGAATAAGTAACGTTGTTTTCAAAACTAAAGAATGAGCTTCGTGGAATTTATTTTAAAAATATGTTATATATGTATCATAATGTTTTTGTTTCTACTTTTATTAATGGAGAGGTTCTTCTCCTTAGGATTCTACTACATTTCGGAATGGGCAACTATTTTTATCATTCTGACTGACCGAAAATTGAAAAGTAATTATTTAATTGAAATAATGCTTTTTGTTTGACTTTTTTTTGTCTTGGCCACCATTATTAGCAGTGGCTTTTTAGGGTTCCGTACCAAAATGGCAAAAAGGAATCCTTATAGTGCGATTCAGTCTGTCTGTCCGTCTGTCACAGCTGGATATCTCAAGAACTACTAATGCTATCAACTTGAATTGTGGAATAGTTTTAGATGACGTTTGCCCAACTATTTTGCAAATAAGAAAGAAATAAAACTACATATATATATATATATATATATTATTATTATAATATTTATTTATATATTTATATATATATATATATATATATATATATATATATATATATAAATATATATATATATATATATATATATATATATATATACATTGTAACAGGGACTGAAAAGGTTCTTGAAAATTAAAGTGGGGCTACTAGGGCATGTGGGGTATCATATGAAAGAGTGCTGTTTGCACATTCTCAAACATTTTTTCTTTATTTTTAGGCTGCATAGTTTTCGACTTTTCCTCCGAAGTTTGCATAAAGAAAAATCTAAAATTATTATTCTATGTGATAAAAGTTCATGATCAGGAAAGTTTTGAGTATGAATGTGGATAAGAGGAGGGGAAAACCGAAGAAACAGTGGATGGACTGTGTGAAAGATGACATGGCTAGAAAGAGAGTGACTACCGAGATGACGACAAAAAGATAAAAGGAACAACAGGGTTTTTATTACATACTGTATAATTTGTGTCAATTATTTCATCACCACTGCTCTCTCAAACTGTGAAGGAAAACATCGTGAGGAAACCGGCATGTTCTGGGTTTTTGTTACATATTGTATAAAGCACCTGTCATTTGGGGAAGGCCTATGTCTAGCAGTGGACGTCTTTCGGTTGAAATGACGATGTAGTTGATAATGAACGCCCCTGTCAGGGTTCGAACCTACGACCTACGACTCGTAAGTCGCGGCCATTACCATTGGGCCAACACTGTTCTCTGACATCTGACACCTTATAAAAATATTCCCCACTTTAATAAACATGTAGATTCTAAACCGTTTCCAATTATCTTTATTCCCTAACAAAACATCGTCGAAGAAATCAGTTTAACAATTCTAACTCAATAGCAAATTAGACCAGTCGCCTGCTTACAAATTGTTACGTGTTATTAGCATTACGGAATCAATTTAAATGGAGCCTTCGAGAATTCCTGCTGCCGTTAGGAAAATACAGCTCTTTGGAGAATACGCTAATTTAAATTGTATGGGATGGGGCATGTTTGGTTGTAATTAGTCGGTAGATAGTCGGTTTTACGATTAATCAATTATTTAAATCGAATAAAGCTTTGGTATCGGATTAGTTCCAGGAAAAAATAGTAGAATTACAATTAGGTATTAGATTTAAAACAATTTTTTTTTTCGTGATTGGTTTGCTCTTGACTCTAGTCTAGGTCAGAGGTGACAGAGAGAAAGTCGACGATGGAGTGAGCTTACCCAGAAGAAGCCTGTTGACTCTCACTATGAAGAGATTAGGGTATATGCTATACAAACTCCCCTATTTGATGATAGTCGCTGCGCTGGACCACATAGGTACTGCCATATATCATCACGCCTTCCCCGAAAGGTTAGGCAGAGGTGTTGGGATTGGCATGTCGGAGGTAAACCTAGGAGGTTGTCGGCTACAGGACCTAAACCTAGAAGATTGTTGGTCTGTATCTATGTACCGAAATCTTTGAACGATTTATTTGCTACTTTTTAGTTCGGCTAGCTACAAAAGCGTGTTTTTTAGTTTTTTAAACTATTTATTCTCACAATATTGGGATCGGCTTCCTGACTAACCGGTAACAGCGTCCAACTTGGATGTAGTGCGGTTGGTCACAGTTCCAATCTAACCCATTTGGTGGCGGTGCCCTGGCTTAGTTATCGCGACCAACTGTGAGAAAAGGCCAGAAGAGAAAAATACACTCATTTATTTTGAAAGTGCGCATCATTAGAAGAACAATAAATTTATAGAGCTTCAGTTAAATATTTTCTGTTATAATTTGCTAGGTAGGTAACTATACCCTTTAAACCACACAAACATTAAAGCCAATTATAATAGAGTACATAAAATCTACGCATACCCAAACTGCGGTCACCCATCGTTATAAGTTCATATCGGGTCGCTGTAGCCCTTTGATTTCGATGTTTACTTGGGAACCTATTTTCCTATTCGATAAATTTTGATTCTCGGGAATCATGTAATGTGGTTATTTGGTTTCTGAGATTTCATAACGAAGGGTTATCAACGTGGTATAATAAATTGGGAAAATACACATCGTGTAATCCTATGATAAATGATAAATGATTTTTATTTCTGTAAGTAGGTTTGTACAAACACTTTTACAAGTCAATCATGTTTTTTTTTTTTTATAACTAGATGAGGTCGCCGTTTCCTATCTGACTACTCTGAGAAGAAAGGCCGAAACAAACTCAGAGGTCACAGTCTCTTATAAAGTCCAGACATAATCTTGGTCACTTCATGTGAAGACCATGTAGATTGGTGTCTGAAATGGTCTTTTGAGGAAAGAAACACACAGATTGAGAGGACCAGTCAGTGCACGCATTTGACAGTAATCGCGCAGCTCAACTCAGAACTTAAGGAGCTCAACGATTCGACGAACAATACCAAAGAAAGGACATTGGGGTAGGCCGCATAAATTACTCAAACTGCCAGACCATGATTAAAAATAACTGAGAGAAAAAATAAATAATAATAATAATAATAATACCATTTATTTCAGGCGACATAGGCCCATAGAAAAATACCTTAACCTAAACATACATATTTTTATAAACAAAATCTTGTGTTAATAAATAAGGCTTAAGACTATGTTAGTAGCACTTCACTTTGCACTAGCTTGACTTTGTGCTGTCCTGTGGAACTTGTCCGCGGAAGCAACGGAACACCACGTCCTGGGGCCAAAAGTCTTCTTCCATGACGAGGGGCAGATAACAGTTCGGTACACGCACGACGAACGCCTTGAAGTTGACGTTCCGGCGTGATTCCAGTAACTGCACCCTCGGCGTGTACCTCGTCTTTTGTCGCACGTACTCCACGATGTCCTCCACCTTAGTGGTGTAGTGCAGGCGGGAGATGTACACCGGTGTATTCGGCTTTGCGGCACGCAGGCTTATTTCGGGCATTGTAGGAGCTTTGCCGCAGCGGTTCCTGTTTGGTCGCGATCGGCGCTTCCTCCTTTGCACCGTCACAAAACCATCATCTTTATCAGCCCTATTCAGCGCCTTTTCTGGCACGGGCTTGATACTAGGAGCGCCAGGAGCACTCGCAGTGACGCTAGCGAAATCCCTTTGCAGAGGTTTCGGCAGGGCTTCAAGTACTGGCTGCGGGATGGGGCGAGGGGCTCGGGCGGCGCTGCGTGGAGGAGCCGCGGTGACGAGCGCGGCTCCTCCACAAACAAACAAACAAAAAAAGCAATGACCTACGAACGACCTATGAACAGTCGAAGGCACATGGTAGGTCCATGTTCCTACGACTATTCATCGGATATGACAGCTAACTATAGTAATAGATGCATAATCTAATCAGCCTACAATGTTCCCACTGATGGTACACAGGCCTCCTCCCTGTGGGAGGGAGCGGGCCAGAATCCAACACGCGGGCTCTGTGCAGGTAGGTGAATGTCACGTCTTTGAATTTTCAATTCTAGGACACGCCAGTTTCCTCACGATGTTTTCGTTCACCGTTTTGAGAGTAGTGGTGATGAAATAATTTACACAAAGTAAAGTGCCAGCCTGGGTTTGAACCTACGACCTACATTTCGTAAGTCGCGGTTGTTTCCACTGAGTCACCACTCCTCTCATAATAAAAGAGATATTAATAATAATATCCATGAGAGGTGTGGTTACTTACTTTATGTTCGCTTTAGCTACGACAAGAGATGAATTCTATATATTTGAATCAGGTTGAAATTTGTATCAGGCCTCAGAGAGGAAGAACCTTAAATATTAATGATAGGTACCAATTTCAGGAGCACGTGGCTTGCCGGGGTTGGTCGGTGGATGGGTTACCATCTTTTCATACCGAGACTCCTCCGTGCCTCGGAAGGCACGTTAAGCCGTTGGTCCCGGCTGTCATTCGTGGATCTTTGACAGTCGTTACGGGTTGTCAGAAGCCCGAAAGTCTGACAACCAGTCTTACCAAGGGGTATCGTATTACCCAGTAACTGGGTTGTGAAGGCCAGATAGGTAGTCGCTCCATGTAAAATACTGGTATTCAGCTGCATCCGGTTAGACTGGAAGCCGACCCCAACATAGTTGGGAAAAGGATAGACAGATTGATAGGTACCAATTTTTACACACAGGAAACGTTAGGTTTTTTTCAAAAGTACGTATAGGTAGGTAACTTAAATTGGGTTGCAGAATTGTTTGAATACAGTAGCTTTCTTTACTTTTCAAAAATAACCCTGTAATGCTCTGTATATATATATATATATATATATATATATATATATATATATAACAGATTATAATACTTTTTGAGTACTTATTCTAATACTTTTTTATATATATATATATATATATATATATATATATATAACGTGTAAATTTTACTAACTGCTGCCAAAAACCATGCAAAGCCAAAAAAAGAAAACTCCTGCCGACGCTGTTCCAGTTTCAAAAACTACCACAGACTAAAAACAAATACAGTTCACCGAAATTAAACCCTCATCCACAAAATAACGCCACAGTATAACAAAATAACAGCAGTTCTTCTTTATGATTGGCTGTTTACGACCGTGACGTCACTACTACGGAGCTCCGTTCATTTGTTTTTATTGCCTCCGCAGAATTGTGCACGCCGGCCAGATGAGTAATGATTATGACATGAATAAAATGAAGGTGTTGTTTAATTCTCATGTCTAGGGGTGCTTTATGGTTTTTTTTTTGTTAAGGGTGGTTAGGAGGGCTGTCGCATTTTGTGTCTCTCGCTCACACGGGGCCAATTTTTTTAAATTATTAAATGAACTGATACTTTTTTCCAAAAATGTAAACAATTAGCGAACTAGTAAATATTATTAATTTAATTTGTGTGTAATGTTAACTGATGAACTCAGCTCAAAAAGTATTATAATCTGTTTTTGAGATGAATGACACAATAAAAATGTGTTTTTAAAAATTACCTATTAAATTAATAATACTTACTAGTTCGCTAATTGATTACATTTTTCAAGAAAAGCATCTTTTCATTTAACATTCTTAAAAATTTGGTCCCGTGTGAGCGAGAGAGGTGACAAAACGAATCAGCCCTCTTAAATGAAATAATAGCCTTGTTTATGACAATGAAAATAAGGTTCTCTTTTCTCTTCTGGGTTTCGTGAAAAGGAAGTTTATGGGACTAGGTGGTTAGGTTAAGAGGAACAGTCAAGATACTCACTATGTACTGATTCTTGTAGACAGTGGGTATGTTGACCGTCCTTCTTGCAGCTACTGGTGGTCATGCTATTTTGTCACAGACTCTGCGGCTGCCCCATTTCAAAACCTAGTATGGGAAACTTTTTACAAAAATCGTTTTATTGCATAATTTTGCTAACCTAGTAAGTCTATACCAAATACAAAAACACAGTGTAGTTAGTTACTGTTTAAAACACAGCGTTAAAAACTTACAAATAAGCAAATATATTTAAGCATAATGAAGCTAATTATCTCGTGTCAATTATCAAAGTTAGTAAGGGGTTTAAAATTTGGTCATAACTTGGCGCAAAAAAGTGAGGAGACCCGACCCCAAATAACGGGATCAGGGACGGAGGAAGAAGAAGAGGAAGAAGTAAGGGGTTTAAAATATCTAATATACCCAAAACATTCAATCTGCCTAGCCTTTTCCCAACTATGTTGGGGTGGGCTTCCAATCTAAACGGATGCAGCTGAATACCAGTATTTTACATAGAGCGCCTGCATATCTTACCTCCACAACCCAGTTACTGGGTAATACGATACCCCTTGGTAAGACTGGTTGTCAGACCATCGGGCTTCTGACGACCCGTAACGACTGTCAAAGATCCACGAATGATAGCGGGGCCAGAGGCACGGAGGAGTCTCGGTATGTAAAGATGGTCACCCATCTACGAACCAACCCCGGCAAGCGTAGCTTAACCTGATGGATCCGTGGAACCGTGCGGCTGTTATTACTTAGCCACGAGCTCAATATTAAAATATTGATAGTACTATGAGTTCATTATTTAGTATTTTATACAACCACCTAGCATTTTTGTTACCTAACATAAATACATTCCAAAGGCTGACCCTATTTACGTTTTTGCGCTCTCCAGTAAAATTTTTAGGTTTTGAAATGAGGCCGCCGTCCGGCCTCGCAGGTTATGTTTTCAGTTCATCAAAATTGCAGCCAAGCTATTTTATTGCAAGTGAGCTGTCATTCCTCTTGATGCTAGGGATTGACTCTTTTGACACTTCACCTAAATTTTCACGGTTAGATTTTTATACTACCATACTAGAACTACTTAAGTAGAATAGCTAGAATAGACATAAACTAGCTTGATAGGTATTGGTTTTTGGCAAGTAAGTAATTCACTTATAATTATTAATAAATTAAATCCGAGTAAACTCATTATGCCTTTTTCAAACAATCAGGTTTACGGAGATTCGAAACTAAATTTTATGTGTTTATTAAAGTTGATTTTTCTCTAAATACATGTTTGGAAACATCGCGAATGTATAGCCTGTACTGAAAGCATGTGACGAAAATGTAAACAAACCCTGTTCAGGTTAAATTCTTACGCAATCACTTATTAAAGGGAATTAGGTAACACATTCATATTTAGACGGTTTCAACTTTATAAGTCACTACTTTTTCCAATTATAACTTGAATTATATTAAGTGTTAAATTGTTTTTGCAAAAATATGAGGTTGTAAATTTAACCTCAATTATCAAATGAAAAAAAAAATCTTTAAAAGATTATTTAAAATTTGAATTTCAGGTTTAAGTATTCAAATAATCAAATCAGTGCACTCCATTTGTAAGTGGTACTACTAAATTGGCATCCACAAGAACAAGTCAATTTTGTGGTCTATTTGTGTATGGGGAAAGCGTCACAAGCGAAATTCAAATTTTCTTACGTTTTTTGCAATTTGCAAGTCAGTAGATATTAGGTTGTATGTTGAATAAAGTATGATTTGCGACCGTAAAAAATATGTGTTTACAAAATTATAATCATTAGAATCAGTAATACAACTCCTAAGGTTACTATTAACCTCAAATGTCAAGATTTCATGAAATATTCATTAGGATTACCTGGTCTTAAAGAGTTGTACTGACGACTTTAATGATTATAATTCTGTAAATACATGTTTGTTACGGTCGCGAATCACAATTTGATCAACGTACAACCTAATACTGACTTGTCAATTGCAAAAGACGTAAGAAAATTTGAATTTCGCGGGCTACCCTGACGCTTTGGCCTTAAATTATCTGATACTTTTGGAACAAGCCATAGCATCGATCCTCTGCACTGAAGGACCGAGTCTTATAAAGAAGAATAAAAAAAGTACTCACCGCACACAGCAGCACGAGTAATAAGCACCGTATCAGCATGGTGGCTGAACTTCTCCTCACATCACGTTAATTTGCACCTGGAACAATAAGAAAAATGCATTATTTCACATGTCATCACAAAATAAAATATTTCATGTCGTATTTTGTAACCTCTCTCGCTCACAAGTGACAAAATTTTTAAGAATGTTAAATGAAAAGATGCTATTTTGAAAAATGTGATCAATTAGCGAACTAGTAAATAATGTTCACAAAAACAGATCATAATCCTTTTCGAGCTGAGTTCATTAGATAACACAATAGAAATGTGTTTTTAATTTATACCTATTATATGACTTTTTTTTTTTAAAGCATCTTTTCATTTACTAATCTTAAAAATTTCATCACGTGTGAGCGCGAGAGGTGATAAAATGCGAGAGCCCTCTTAAGTAGGAATACATTAAATATAATACATCATTAAATTGAAACCAGCATGGACCTTCAGCCAAATGTAATAGGTACACAACCTGTCAGTCCACGAGTCCTTTATCGCCCACGTATGTACTACTTTTTAGGGTTCCGTACCACAAAAGGAAAAAACGGAACCCTTATAGGATCACTCATGTGTCTGTCTGTCTGTCCGTATGTCACAGCCAATTTGCTCCGAATCTAATGGACCGATTAAGTAGAAATTTGGTACACATATGTAATATTTCTGTAACCCGAACACGGACGTGTAATGTAAATTAATGAATTTTGAATATGGGGGTCAATTTTGGGGGCAAATAAGACATTTAAAAATAAATAATTGCAAACTTTACCGTGCGATATATCAAATTAAAGGGCTTACTGTGAGGGTCTAAAATATATATATATTTTATAATTTTAAAATAAACTGTTTTAAAGTTATTTAAGAAAATAGACGACAATTGATCGTTCCTTTATCTCCGAAACTACTGAGCTTAAAATCTTGAAAAATATACAGAAAATAATTCTATAACTATAGATTACAGGAAAACCTACAAGAAGTCTATGGTCTTAAAATAACATCTCTCAATATTCTGCATACAAACTTACATTTATCCATAGTTAAACGAAAAGGATCCAACCCACATTAGGTGTATTGAGGGTTGGATCCTTTTCGTTTAACTATGGACATTTGTAGTTGGAATGTATGGGAGAACATGTTTTTCAACTACAATGTTAAGTTTGTTCTTGGGATAAATTCATCCCAACTTCGGAACTCTTCATTGTGCGTGGTCCGACACGCACTTGACCGATTTTTTTTTTATCTCCGATAGTCGCAGCGAGTTTTATTTTTGTAGTGGTTTATAAGTGTTGTTTTTTTTTTTTTTTTGTAGCACAGTTACGTTTCAGTAAGAACTCTGAATGTTTTATACGCGGTAACAAAATCGCTCAGCGATTGTCACTCGTGAGAGAGCTCCCTTACCACATAAAGCTTACAAAAGGTACAAAAAACCTTCCAAATGTGCCACTTCCAAAGGTTTCCATTTCTTTCCTTACATGTACCCTACCAACTAACTTTTAGGGACCTTGGGTTTTAACTCGTTGGAGGTGAGAAGTGGCCTTGATCAGCTGACGGTAGCCTCTAAGACCTTACGGGGACGAATCGACTGCCCAGAGCTCCATGACCTTTTCTGCCGTTTATTTGTGCTGGACAAATACATACACACCGACAGGGCCACTATCCATAATCTATGTGCGCAACTGCCATCCAAAACTGTAGCCAAAGCCGAATCCCCAGTCTGCCGTACTCTAAAGATGCTAAATGCCCTTCAGACTGCACACCCTGAATGTGATGTGTTAGCGGATGAATGGAGTAAAATTATATGTATTTGGGCGTTTGTGCATTACAAGGAATTTTACTGTCCGGCAGTCCGATTTTTTACGGTCCGATACGGTACGCCATAAATGTATATACTAGTTTGTGCACTATACGACATTTTACTTTTCCCGATTCCGGACGTACTCATCGTTCCTAGCGTAATAACGTGTACGTGGAGTGTAGTTTCAAAGAGAGCTACTCTGAACTGCGCCGCACCGATCCGAGTACAGACGGACAAGTGCACAAGCCAATCATCCGTTTTTTTCATGCCACATCGGATCGTAAAAAAACTTTTTAGCAAAAAATAAAACCGACTTCCAAAACAAAACACTACAAAGTGAAAAATAACTTTAATTTCGGAAGTCGGTGTCTTGGGTTTTGTATTTTCGTTTTTTGCCACCGACTTCCGAAATTAAAGTTATTTTTCACTTTGTAGTGTTTTGTTTTGGAAGTCGGTTTTATTTTTTGCTAAAAAGTTTTTATTTTTCACTTTTTAGTTGTGGAACCTACCCCACACTAATTCGAATACATAATTGAGCACAATAATTGTAGATATAGCCATGTAAATAACAGTGATAGGAAGTTATTAAAACACCATCACATCATCCACATAAAATAAGTGGGAAATATACGCTATATTGAAGCTAACTCAAAAACTCCCCAAGCAAAGTTAATAAAATTTATATGGGACCACCTCGGAAGTATACCCTATCAAACAAAAAAAGAATTTTCTAAATCGGTCCATCCGTCTTTGAGTAATCGCGTAACAAACATACAAAAAAAAAAAAAAAAAACATACAGACGAATTGAGAACCTCCTCCTTTTGGAAGTCGGTTAAAAATCGCACTGCCGGATGGTAAAATTCCTTGTAGTGCACAAACGCCTTATGTCTGGTGTTCTGTGAGAGACATTATGCAAGGGAGTCCACTGTTCCATGTTAGTTTTAAATTAAATTGTATACAACATAATTATTGTCAACCTGATAATTGTTTCTTGGTTAATTAATGTAATTGGTGTTGTACCGTTTTAATTATAAATAAATAAATTGTTGAAATCCTGTACCAAAAAAAAATATAGTAAGACGTTCATATGTATTTAGATGCTTTCAACTTTATATCCCACAAGAAGGCTGGAAGACGACCGCTACATAGTTGGAAAAAGGCTAGGCAGATGATGACTTTTCTAATACTTAATTATTGTTTGATTATCATTGTTAAATTGAAAATCATTGACGAATATTGAGGTTATAAAATTAACCTCAATTTATGTCGAATGAAAAAAAAAATTAAATTAATCAAATCAAAGCACTCAATTTGTAAGTGGAACTACAAATTGCCTTTTTGTATATTTTCTGATAAATTTGTTTACATTTTCATCACATAATTTTGGATCAGACTATAGGTAGATACACCTTCACCCTTAATCCATCCGCCTTGGCAACCCGTAGAAAGTTTTCTATAACTATTCCATAATTTTGGCACGGAACCATGCGAGTACGTGCCGAGGCAGTGACGTCACTATCACGGACTGGCTGGCACACGAGAACGTTCCCAATTTGAAAACAAACTTCGATTTACTGATTTTATTATTTAGCGGTTGAAAATAGAAGGGTGAAAGGAAAATTGGTTATAGACAAAACTACGACAGTTAAAGGTAAACAAAGACAAAATTGTATAGCCAGAAAGCTACTCAGTACTTACTCAGGCGATAATATATACGGCACATCGAGTTTTAGAAACAAGGTATGAGTGACAGACCCCTCCCAACCCAAACCCTCCCCCTTTCCAAACTTGCAGTCTTCCTTACCTCCTTCCTTCCTTTCCTTTTCCTTTCGACTTTTTCTTCCTCCTCCCTTTTACAAAGTTTAAGGTTTTTCTAAAACTGCAGATTAATACAGATGGGACATTCCGCAGTTTGGGTATGAAGCTACAAGTACGCGGCGGGCCTATCTCACTGAGCCAATTCAGTAAGACTGCCGCGGTCAGAAGGTATAAGAATTACGCGTTGGAAAGAGAGGCAACTTGTAGGTAAATATAACTGTAGGTAATAAGTGTTGTGCGACCTGAATTGCACTTTATTTTGCGAGTGTCACATCTGTATTAATCTGTGGTAAAACTCCACCATTATCATCATAATTTTTCACGCCGTGTATCCCTGAGGGGTTAGGCAGAGATACTATAGTACCTACACCCGCATTTCGCCATCACATTCCGTTATATTGATATCCCATCATGTAACTGAGGGCGAGCCTGTTGCCATCAACGGGGCACAAATCCAGTGTGCAATCTATAGTATTGTGCATACAGGGATAATCGTCGGTTGGTACCTCCTTATTATTTAAAATTGTCTAAGGGCCCTCTGCGAGTTGGCTTCGGCCCCTCGTACGCCTTCCAAAGGTCCGGGACCCCAGGATCCCGAGAAACGTCAAAAATAATAATAATATCTTGGGACATTATTCACACACGGTCATCTGATCCCAAACTAAGCAGAGCTTGTACTATGGAAACCAGATAACTGTATAAGATAGTATTAAGTTTTATGTTAAATAAAGTATGATTCGCGGCCGTAACAAATATGTATCTACAGAATTATAATCAGTAATACAACTCCTTAAGTTATTATAATCCTCAAATGTCAAGATTTCAAGAAATAGTCATTCATTAGGTCTCAAACAGTTGTATTGATCACTTTAATGACTATAATTATATAAATACGTACTTGTTAATCACATTTTGATAAAAATACAACCTAATACTGACTTGTAAATTGCAAAAACGTAAGAAAATTTGAATTTCGCGGGCTACCCTGACGCTTTCGCCTTAAATAACAAAAAGAAACTGTTATTTTGCAATAATGTGAGCGTTGTTTGATAATGCAGGAAAAGTCTATCTAGAAAGTCTAATTAGACTTCTTAGATCCTAGGGATCTAATCATGCAAAGAAAAAGGCTCAATCATTTTACAGTCAGATAAAACAAAATGTCTCTGTATTTTGCATCAGTAATACCTTCAAAATCTTGACTTTGTTTTCCAAATATCCTAAGTCTGAGCCTATGTAAGCTTAGCCGAGTAATCTATCTAGATTACTGCTGACGTATCTAAGCATATCATTGTACCTTTCTTCGACATGTAAACTGTAGCTAAGGAAAACTGTAAAAGAGTTAGATAATTTGGAAGAGAGCCCTAAATAAAAAACCAGAGATGATGGGAAAGTATAACCAGATCCAAGAATGACAGCCGAAACCAACGGCTTGACGTGATTTTCGAGACACGGAGGGGTTTGGTATGTAAAAATAGTCACGGCAAGCGTAGCTAAGCGTAACTGCACGCAGCGGGTCGTGAGCACTCTGAGAGTTCAATATAACAATGCCTTCAGGGTGATGATGGAGCTGCCTCGCTATTGCATTGCGTCAGCGATGTTTGCAGAATCACAACTGGATGACTATTATTATTTTTAATCATAATTGGACCGTGTTATACAGAAGGCAGTCTGGAAAAGTACAAACAGAGTTATAAGCATTTTTCTGTCGATGGTTGCATCATGGATGCATGGACATGGTTGTATTTGACGGCTCATATCTCCGTGATAAATAGAGATACATGGCTGTTTTTGCAAAAAATCTTGTACGTCGAAATAACTCGATTGTAGGAAATGCTGAGTGAACTATAAAATAATATAGGTGCCTGTATTGCTTTGTAGTTTACTTAGCATAATTAAGTATTTAAATAAGTTTTAGCACAATATTTTATTTTTGAAATGTAATACATTGTTAGACGAGACTACTGCCGACAACCTGCTGCGCAGTTTGGCAGACATTATGTTTGCTTTTTTGTTTACACCGATTTTGGAATTAATAATAAAATAAGTATGGCTGTGTTTATAACTCATTTTTGGAAAAAGTGTGATATGGCTGCTTTCTGCGTAACTAGGTCCAATTGGAAAATCGGCTAAGTGCGTGTTGGACCACGCGTAATGAAGGGTGCCGTAGTTGGGATGAATTTTATTTATTCCAAAAACACACTTTTGTAGTTGAAAAACATGTTCTCCCATACATTCTAACTGCAATTGTAAGTTTGTATGCACAATATTGAGAGAACCATGTTATTGTAAAACAACAGACTATATAGGCTTTCCTGTAATCTGTAAGATTTCATATACATTTTTTTTTTCAAAATTTTAGGCTCAGTAGTTTCGGAGATAAGAGGGGAATGGTCAATTTTCGTCTATTTTCTTAAAATAACTTTAAAACTATTTATTTTAAAAAAATATATTAGCCCTTTCGTTTGATTGTCACACGGTACAATTTGCAATACTTTCATTAAAATTTCTTATTTGCCCTGAATATTAAAAAAAAAAACACATTTGTTTACGTTATAAGTCCTTACCAAATACCAAACGACAAATACCAAACCAACCAAAACCACCAAATACTAAATTTCAACTTAATCGGTCCGTTAGATTTGGAGCAAATCGATAGACAGGCGGACAGACAGACACACGAGTGTTCCTATAAGGGTTCCGTTTTCTTTTCTTTTGAGGTACGGAACCCTAAAAGGTAATGGTTTTCGTATAACCGGAGTCACACGTAATCTGTATGATGTACCTATGCCATAATTACATGATATATTATATTTAGCCATTACTGATAGTTATGATCAGGAAGATGCCGCCTATTCCCTTGACACACTCTCATAGACACTTGACACACACCCAAGTGTTGAAGTGATGGAGAGTACCTAACTGTACCCAATATTTTTTTGAGTTTTAGGGGATCTTGTAGCCGAAATAACTAATAAGATCTACGATAGTAGTTCATAACGCGGCAAAAATTATCTACGCAATCACTCAAATGTCAAAACTCAGAGCATTTATTTCGGATACACCAGTAACAAACACTTTTCAGTCAGGTCAAATAGAAAGACGAAGCTTGTTGCCATAAAAGCGTAAAACTTAGGTTCTTCTGGAGAAGATCGGACAAGAAACTCCATGGATACATAATATAAATATCTGGATTAAGCTCGTAGTGAGATTGCCTACAGTGCTGCGTGCACTTTGGGGTTTCTTTTAATCCACTGGTAATTTCTTACCTCCCAAGATCTACCACATCCAGTCTCCCTAGATCAAGGGCCCACGTCGCGTGCCGTACAACTGTAGGTAACCGACGCTCCGGCGCCGTTCCGATCCGTTCTTATTGATGACAGCCATTACTTCGCCCTTCAGCGTATATGCGGTAAACGTATTGTAGAACTTTCGATATGTGCTTATGTAACGCTAGGGAGGAAGAAAAATCGAAACTATGGGTAGCATCGATCTGTTACGCTACGGAGAGAAGGCCTCTTTTTATACAGATAATGAACGAACAATGAATAACTAGACGCACTGCCAGTTACCATCCCTATCTAGTTGCTATTCCACCAATTCGCACTAAGCGCTTCCAAATGTCTTTTATAATGCGCACAGCAATAGAGTGGAACTCACTACCTGCGTCTGTGTTTCCGAGCGCATACAACCCTAATCTCTTCAAAGTGAGAGTGAACCGGCTTCTTCTGGGTAAGCTCACTCCATCGTCGACTTTGTCTGTCGCCTCCGACCTAGACTAGAGTCAGAAGCTAACCCATCTTAAACAATAAAAAAAAAATACAATGACCATCACGTGTGGACACATTCTGACTTCCATTCAATTCCAGGTTACCTCATACACAATGAGGCCTAATTTTAGGCCAAATAATCAGCATTGTTATTTGACGTGGCAATGCTGCTTGCCTTTTGGCATTTTTGCCATTGACAGTGCAGAGATGCGGACGAAATTTTTTATGCCCAATGAGCTCTTCCCCTTTTTTTACATGTCTTGCATGATATACAGTATGTTAAGCAACAGAGGGCGTTCCCGTTAACCCGCAATAGTATAGCATCCATACATGCTAAAAAAAATATTACCATTCAAAAACAAAATGGTTTTTATTTTTTTTAATATCAAAATATTCACTAAAAATGCTAAAAATATTCACTAAAATATTCAAAAAAAATATAAAAAATTTCACTAAAAATAAAAACTAAATTGCGATGTTTCCGTCCTTCAAGTACGCGTGTACAGAGTGTTTCTTTTACGTATCAATTTAACATTTTTAGTGAATATTTTAATATTAAAAAAAATAAAAACCATTTTGTTTTCGAATGCTAATATTTTTTTTAGCATGTATGGATGCTATACTATTGCGGGTTAACGGGAACGCCCTCTGTTGGTTAACATACTGTATATTTAGAGTTAACTGAAACATTTATTATTTCAAACAGTAACTAGACTATATGTACAAGCTAACACTAAAAGATATATATATAATGTACAAGTATATAAAAATCATAAAAATAAAAAGGTGAAGAGCTCATAGGGCATCAAAAAATTCGTCCGCATCGCTGTCAATGGAAAAAGTGCCCAAAAGGCTGGCAGCATTGCCATGTTGGGTGGCAATATGGCACCGAAATACTCAATGAGCACTCGGACCCCAAGCGTAGCTTGTTTATTATATTAAGAATGACCAGCTATTGAAAGAAATAAACTATGAGGCAACATTTCACCACAATTTTAATTGCCAGAACGAGGGGCTCGTGGCTAAATAATAACAGCCGCACGGGTCGATCGATCAGGTTAAGCTATGCTTGCCGCGGTTGGTCCGTGGATGGGTGACCATCTTTACATACCAAGCCCCTCAGTGCTTTGAAAAGCACGTTAAGCCGTTGGTCCCGGCCGTCATTCGTGGATCTTTGTTAGTCGTTACGGGTCGTCAGAAGCCCGAAAGTCTGACAACCAGTCTTACCAAGGGGTATCGTGTTTTTCAGTAACTCGGTTGGGGAGGTCAGATAGGCAGTCGCTCCATGTAAAATACTTGTATTGAGCTGCATCCGGTTAGACTGGAAGCCAACCTCTAACTATGTTGGGGTCGGCTTCCAGTCTAACCTAGTCCTAGTATACCTTATGGACGATTGTCTTTGAATATAATGGATAGACTGACCTCTATACAATGAAAATTGGCCGAAAAAATAAGACACAAAAACGTGACTTCGCTTGGTTTCGTTGGCTTCGCTTGTATTTCACTCCTCATATTTTTTCCATACCGGGGGGGGGGGGGGGGCCTTATATGACAAGTCAACCGATTCTTAAGAAGTAAACTCCAAAAACAAATCATTCATTATAATATCAAACAGCAAGCGTCTTACACTTGTAACATTTACCAAAGCACTCAAAAGAACCTGAACATTCGGTAAAGCCTAAGTTTTGAAGAAAAACTATTAATCCCCGAACATTGGTCTGAAAAGTGTGCTCTGAAAGGGTGAGCCCCGCGGAATCTCAGCCAGTGATGGGAGATATCACTTATACATATTACTTATACTCGTACATCTGGACGATGTATAAGTATGTATGTTATCGAGTGAGCAGCTGATGCTAAAAGAAGTGGAAACTATTTTGTTCCGAGTACCGAAGTATATGTATATCATGCAGAATAACGTATAACGTATAGCGATAACATTTTTCTCCCCTTAAATATAGTTTAATTTTCATAATTTTTGGAAATGTTGTAAGTATAATGAAAAACTAGTTGCGTCCGCTTTTATTATAAAGAAATACTGCATACAATATAAGTTATCAGCATCTAAAATATCTATATTTTTGACATAAAAACTTCCTCGAGCGTTTTTATTTTTTTAAATTAAATTAAATTGAATTACTTAAAAAGAAACAGACCTAGATTAAGGTGTACCTACTGAATTTAGGGGGGTAAAAACGTTATCGCCCGAAACAATATTTATGTAAATAATTGTATGAAATGTAGGTAATTGTCTCCAAGACTCGCGCCGCGTATCGGCACTTCACAATCCTCTTAATATGGGACCAAAAATAAAATCGTAAAAAAAAAAATTGCTGATCCCTGTATTTCTAACAGATCATTTTTTTTTCGAGATTTATGGCTTGGTCCAGTAGTAAAAGTTGTTCACAATGATGAGTACAATGACCCCTTCAGAGATTCGTGTAAGAATAGATAGACCTTATATGTATATCCATATAGAAAGGAAAATAATGGTTGGACTGGATGGATATTTTCATAAGTTTACAATTTATTGGCAAAAAAGGCTACAGAGGGCAGTTTTTGATCCTTTGATCTTTGACTTTGTATTGATAAAACTAAATCAAAGTGAGCAGAAGCTTTTATTACATCGTTTATTGCCTTCTCTTTCCGTTAGTAACCACATGGTTATCATAAATACTTTCTTTGTGCACTATTTACCTATATTTCTGCCGTCGTCGTAAGGGAAAAGGACGTTTTTACAGAAATAATGAAATGGAGTAAAAAAATTATTTGTCCTATTTAAAATATAAAATACAAAAGCTGACGCGTCTTTATATGTATAATAGTAAGAAATATTAGATTATCGATAAATTTACGCCAATATAAAAATACTGGTAGATGCGTTTTTTTTTTGCATTGAATATGTAAATAACTCTATTTCGAAAAAAATGTCAGATACATCTTTTTTCCTTATGACAGCACATTTATTTGCTACTAGTTTAGGCTGTCCATTATCTGCCAATCAATCAGCCGCCAAATATTTAATTGTACGTGGGTACTTGACAAATAAAACAATCAGAAAGTTAAACAAACATTTCCTTACACAAACTGACATTTTGAAGCCTTTGTCCTGACCTGTCCCTCAATCAAGTCGAACCGCCGTAAAGACAGAATAAACATTTACTTTGAAGTTTATCGACATTTCCCATCACTAGGGGTTCCGTTAAACAATCCGTGAGCTGTTCACGAAGTTTCGGCAAAGTTTCGAATAAAGTTTTTGAATAAAGGATTCGACGAATCGGCACGGCCGGTGCCCGACAATCGGTGAAGAGAACATGGAAATATGAACATTATTTATCTGTTAGTTGTTACTAGGTGTTTTTTGTTTTTTTTTTTTTTATTATGAGATCGATTTTAGGGTTCCGTACCTGTAGGATAACTCATTTGTCTGTCTGTCTGTCCGTCTGTCACAGCCAATTTGCTCCGAATCCTATGGACCGATTAATCTAACATCATTCTCCTGCCCTTGTCCCAATTTATTTGGGGTCGGCGCAACATGTCTTTTTCTTACATATTCTCTATTAGTCGTCATCTCGGTAGTCACTCCCTTTCTGGCCATATCATCTTTCACACAGTGCATCCATCGTTTCTTTGGTCTTCCCTTACTCGTATAGCCCTCCACGTTCATACTCAACACTTTCCTGACGACATTTTCCTCATTCCTCCGCATCACATGCCCATACCATGACAACCGGTTTCCACACAATTTTTCAGTCACCGGTGTCACCAGTGACCGATTAATCTAATGGACCGAAAAGGATGGCAGATGATAATCTATTTTATTATATTTTTTGGCCCACGAAGTTGAGCTGAGTTGAGCTACACGATTACTGAAAAATCCTTGCGCTGACTGGACAGGTCCACTTAAATCTCTATGGTTCTTTTCACAAAAGACCATCTTAGACATTCTATGTTAGACAGAGGGTTTGGTTTTCGCACTTAGTCCTTCAGGTGGACCATGGTCCGTGGGCCATGGTGGCCGTCGGTGGTTATACATGTAGTATACCTACCTAACATACCTACACAAGAAATCAGAATAATGTCAGAAAAAACAACGCGGTAATCCACCTAAATGGGCCAAAGCTAATTTCCAGTTACATATTCGCTCGTATATTTTCATTCTGTGACAGATGGCGTGTTATGAATGCATATAAGCCACGTAAGTATTACTACACTGTAGTTAAGTAACTTAAAAACAAGGCTTTTAGCAGTTCCCGTTTTCATTAAAAATAATTTTAGCTCCTAGTAGATTAGTTAGAGAATATTGTTGAGTTGACGCAACATTTTGTTATGAGTATTTTATCAGGCGTTGGAATTTAATGTAGAAATTATGTAGATACTGCTGCTGCATTTTAACTAAGTTTTTTATTTATTTATTATATTTTGTTCCCTTTTTGCTTAAGTTATTAATATTGTAGGCATGTTTTTATATAAGCACCTAGCTACTATGGGTACGTTAAGAATAATTTATAATTAATGAAGTAATAAATTCTTTTAAAACAGGCGCAGGTACTTACCTAATGTCGGTTCTTCTTCGTTAAAAATCGAGGTTGTAATTTTCGCGGACTATGTTGTTGTCATGTTTCATTCAGGAATAACTTTTAATGCAGCAAACGCCTCATTAGGCTGGGTTCACACGGCAATACACCGCATGTTTTTTTTTACAATATTCGATTTAAACCGTACTATCAGCGGGTTGCTCACACGATACATGTTTCTCCGTGTGAAAACGAAAAGCTGCAGTAATACTATATCTAGTCTTGCCATAAATATTGGCACGAAGAAAAAAAAAATTATTGCAAATAATATTTATTACTTTTACAGTGTGTTAGTTTAATGCATAAATATAAAACAATTTAAAATTAATATAATAAGCTTATTCGAAGTGGTCCCATTGGCTGCAATACAGACCTTTAAACGTTGAGGCCAGTTATCAATAGAAGCACGCATTCTTTCCGTGGGAAAATTCTTCACTGCCAATCGTATGGATTGTTTTAGGGACTCCACTTTATCATGGCGTTTAGAGCAAGCTCTCTAAAACTGACCATAAATCATAATCCAGCGGATTAAGATCGGGACTAGACGACGGCCAGTCTTCAGCTCTGATGAAGTCCGAAACGTTCACTTGCAACCAAGACTGCGTGGACCGAGCTTTATGACCCAGCGCCGAGTCTTGTTGGAAGGACCATACTTGGTTATTGAACATGGTGTTGTTAAGGGGCTTAACTACATTCTCAAGAATGGTATCTTGATACACTTGTGCCGATGTTTTGATACCTTTTTCACAAAAATATGGCTCAGTCATTCCTTCATAGCTAACACCCCACCAAACCATCACTGAAGTCGGATAATGCCCACGTTGCACTCTGTCGACTAATTGGGAAGCTTCATTAGAGCTTTGAGCATAAATACGGTCATTTTGATTGTTATAATGTTGCTCAATTATAAAGATTTTCTCATCCGTAAACAAAATTTTTCTGTGACCTCCCTTTGCGTACCGCTTCAGTAGTTGTTTCGATTTTACCACCCTATTCTTTTTTAAATTATCAGTTAAAAAATGACCAGTGCGTCTCTTATAGGCTGCAAGTCCTAAGTCATCTTTTAAAATACGCGACATGGTTCTGGGTGCTATCTTTATCTCCCGAGATAGAATCTTTTGCTTTCGGACAGGATTTCTTCGAATTCTTTCCCTTACTGCTTTGACCACCTTTTTCTTTTATATTCAATGTATGCGCCACTACTTATTCGGTAACATTTATCCCGCAAAAAAACGTGTAGTGCAATGCCGTGTGAACCTAACCTTAGTCCAAAGTTAGCAACCACCAGTCACATTGGCTTGTTTCAAAATTAAAAAAAACACAAAGTACTCGTAGGTTTTGGTAACAAAATCACGATGGACCTAATCAAAGAATTAAATCATTTTTATATTAGAATTTAAAAAAAAAAAACATTAAAAAATATAAAAAATTGAAATCCACCGGCATGGGGAACAGGGTCCAAGCTACCGGTGGTTAGGGTCCCAGAGACAGGAACCTCCTCACAATACGCGCCGTATCAAGGAGGACTGCCTTCTGAATCAGGCCCTTCACCCAGCCACCCAACGAGAGCCTCTTGAGATGTTGGTCGAGGCTCTTAGCGATAAGGCCATTGACCGTAACGACTATCGGCACAATGGTTGCCGAGTCCACATTCCACATAGCGACAACCTCGTGGGCTAAGTCGAGATACTTCAATTGTTTCTGCTTCTCAGCCTTCACGAGGTTCTCGTCATGCGGGATAGTGACATCGATTATCATTGTGCGGCGCACTGATCGATCTATTACCACTATATCAGGCTTATTGGCTACAATAGTCCTGTCAGTGATAATATTAGGTTGGGGAAAAAGTCTTTTGGCATTATAGTATGTATGAACTTGTAATAAAATCTCTTTGGCTATACTATTTGTATCTGGCTGGTTTTGGTATCATTGAAAGTTTAAATTTTAAAGAACATAATTCCAAATTCAAATTAGGAAAATGTGTGATTTTCATTTGTTTTTCGTACCGTCAAGATGAGTGAATCTAATGAAGAAATTCGATACATTTTAAAATTTTACATGCAACGCAAGCCGCGAAAAAAATTTGCGATGTTTATGGACCTAGTGTAGTGTCTGTGAGAGTAGCACAAATTTGGTTTAAGCGTTTTCAATCCGGAAATTTTGATGTCAAAGATGCACGTCGCTCTGGTCGCCCTATTACGGATAAAATGGATGCCATTTTTGAAAAAGTGGAGCAAGATCGGCATATCAGTAGTTACGACGTAGCTGAAGAACTGGAAATTGACCACAAAATAGTTTTGGCGCATTTGAAAAAAACTGGGTACACAAAAAAGCTCGACATTTGTTTACCTCACGAGCTCACTGAAAGAAACCTAATGAACCGTGTACTCATTTGTGATTCTTTATTACGACGTAATGAAACCGAACCATTTTTGAAGAAGCTGACAACTGGTGATGAAAAGTGGATCACGTATGACAAGAACGTGCGAAAAAGGTCGTGGTCAGAGGCCGGTCAGGCTTCACAGACTGTGGCGAAACCCGGGTTAACTCGCAACAAGGTGATGCTGTATGTGTGGTGGGATTGGAAGGGCATTATTCATTATGAGCTGTTACCACCAGGTAGGACCAACGATTCTGAACTCTACTGCGAACAACTGATGAGATTAAATCAAGAAGTTGAGAGAAAGCGGCTGGAATTAATCAACAGAAGGGGTGTGGTTTTTCATCATGATAACGCTAGACCTCACACATCTTTAGCCACTCAGCAAAAATTAAGAGAGTTTGGCTGGGAGGTGTTAATGCATCCGCCGTATAGTCCTGACCTTGCAGCTTCAGATTTCCACCTGTTTCGGTCTCTTCAGAATTCTTTAGGCAGTGTCAGGTTAACATCACGAGAGGACTGCCAAAACCACTTGTCGCGGTATTTTGACCCCCCATATTTCTATAGCAATGGGATCATGTCCCTACCTACAAGATGGCAAAAAGTTATCGAACAAAATGGTACCTACTTACTTTAGTTAAATGTAAATAAACTATATTAAAAAATGTTTTGAATTTTCTTAAAAAATGCGAAGAAACTTTTACCCCAACCTATTAGATCGATCCCAGTATAACGTGACATGGTCATTCTCGAGAAATGGGTCGGGCACATACCTGTAATACGGTACCTCAGAGTCCATAAGGCCGTATTTCAGAGCAAGTTGCTGATGGATAATCCTGGCCACTTGGTACCTGTGCAAATACTCGTTCAAAAACCTAAAACGAATGAAATAACTTCATAAAAAACTTAACAGATTCTGAAGTCGGTGTCTTCAATTCTTCAATGTACTGCACCTTAGCTTGACACCAACTTCAGAAGTTGTTGTTTTTTATTTTTGATGTCGGTTTTTACTTTTTTAATAATAATAATAATATTATTATTATTTAAAATTGTAACTGGGTTTCAAAGAATTACTGCTAACTTAACTATAATATTGTATTTAGTAGATATTACTCAGATTTGCACGCCTCTTTAGGTTATAATGCAGTGTACCTTATATGCTTATATAACACCTTCCAAACATGTATTATGCAAATAAATGATTTGATTTGATTTGATTTGATACTGCTATTGTTGAATAAAATAAAACTAATACTATTTTTATCTTTGAGTCAAGTATAAAAATAAACCTTACACCGTTTGATACTAAAATAATCTATAATCTAAGTATAGATAATGTTCAAATTGCTTTCACGTGTTCTCCGTAGTGGTCCACTTTGCATAATGATATGGGGTTGTCTATCAAACGGTATCGATAAAGATAGCTCTTTTGTTTATTATGAAAGCTATTTCCATCGATTTATTTGTTATTCACTCGTAATCATGTGTAGGGGAAATTGCGATCCTATGTTCGCTTTTATCTAAGTAGGTACCCATAATATAGCGATTTGTCGCATTTTCTCAACTCTCTCGCTCACATGGGATTACATTTTTAAGAATGTTGAATGAAAAGATGCTTTTCTGAAAAATGTTATTAATTAGCGAACGAAAAAATAACATTAATTTAATAGGAAATTTAAAAAAAATCTGTTTTTGAGATGTGGTAAATAAATGTCACAATAAAAATGAGTTTTTTTTTTTAAATTACCTATTAAATTAATATTATTTATTAGTTCGCTAATTGATTACATTTACACAAAACAAACAAACTTACTTACGCATTTATAATATTATAATATGAGTTAGGATATCAGTGTAATAAATTTACTTAAAAAAAGTAAAAACCGACATCAAAAATAAAAAAACAACAGCTTCTAAATCAAAATCAAAATCAAAAGTCATTTATTCAAACTAGCCTGAGAATCAGCACTTTTCGAACGTCAAAATTACATAAGACAGTCCCCCAAAACACCCGAAGTCGGTGCCAAGCTAAGGTACAGTACATTGAAGAATTGAAGACACCGACTTCAGATTCTGTTAAGTTTTTTATGAAGTTATTTTATTCGTTTTAGGTTTTTGAAGTCGGTTTTTACTTTTTTAAAGTAAACTTTATTTTTCCATTTTTAGTTGAATATACAATTACATAAGCCCAAGACGATAGCAAAGAAGAATCATCAAAATCTGCTTAGAAATGCCAGAGATACAGTACATTTATGTATATAACTTCGTACATAAGTTTAATTAAAAAATGTATTATATACTAAAACCTTCCTGAAAGTATGTAGATCACGCTCAAGAAAGAATCATCAAAATTGGTTCATCAGTTTTTGAGAAAATCGCGGACATCCAAACTTACATACATACAAACATAAATACGGGTCGAATAGAGAACCTCCTTTTTTGAAGTTGGTTAAAAATGGATGGAATTTGTTTGTTTAAAGGTAAGGGATAGCTGGCTTAAATAAGAAGTGCTATTCAAAAATAAAAAAAAATGCAGTTTAAGGTTTTTAGACCAATGTGAATTGATGTTCATCACCATCATGATCATTTTATCCGGAAAGTTCACTGCTGTACTTAAACCTCCCCCAAACACCAAATTGGTGCTCACGGTTTCTTAAACCTAATAACCTAATAACAGCCGCACGGGTCGATCGATCAGCTGGATGGGTGACCATCTTTACATACCGAGACCCTTCCGTGCTTCGGAAAGCACGCTGTTATTCGTGGATCTTTGACAGTCGTTACGGATCGACAGAAGCCCGAAAGTCTGACAACCAGTCTATACCCAGTCGTATTACCCAGTAACTGGGTTGTGGAGGTCATATAGGTAGTCGCTCCATGTATAATACTGGTACTCAGCCGCATCCAGTTAGACTGGAAGCCGACCCCAACATAGGTGGGAAAATGCAGGCATATGATTGTTTAGTTCTCTTGTCGTCACTCGCCCGAAAGTCTGACTACCAGTCTTGCCAAGGGGTATCGTATTACCCAGTAACTGGGTTGTGGAGGTCAGATAGGCAGTCTTTCTATATAAAATAATGGTATTCAGCTGCATCCGGTTAAACTTGAAGCCCAGCCCAACGTAGTTGGGAAAAGGCTGGTGGCGGTGGTTTCTTTAACCACTGTGCTCTTGTAGTTTATACTATTATTATAGTATAAGATGTAAAATAGTGAGCATACAAAGTGTAGGGGAAGGTTTGGTATATTGGACCATTTTTTTATTTTTTTTTATTTGTGATGGGTTTGCTCTTGACTCTGGTCTAGGTCAGAGGTGACAGAGACAAAGTCGACGATGGAGTGAGCTTACCCAGAAGAAGCCTGTTCACACTCACTTTGAAGAGATTAGGGTTGTATACGTTCGGAAACACAGACGCAGGTAGTGAGTTCCACTCTTTTGCTGTGCGCATTATAAAAGACATTTGGAAGCGCTTAGTGCGAATTGGTGGAATAGCAACCAGGTAGGGATGGTAACTGGCAGTGCGTCTAGATGTCCGGTGGTAGAAGGGGGCCGGTGGAATGAGGTCGTGGAGTTCTCGGGCACACTCTCCGAAGTACAATCTGTAGAAGACCGACAAGCAGGCAACCTTGCGGCGATGAGCCAAGCTATGAAGCTTGGCATCCACCAGTTTTACGTCGCCAATGAGCCTCTTAGCTCTGCGTTCCACCGAGTCAAGCGCGGCTAGTTGGTACTTAGCTGATCCATCCCAAAGGTGACTGCAATGCTCCATGCAGGATCGGACTTGCGCTTTGTAAAGGGTTAAAAGCTGTCCAGGCGTAAAGTATCGCTTCACCCTATTTAGGATGCCCAGTTTCTTGGCCGCAGTTTGGGCCTTGTACTCGATGGTGGCGTGACCATTCGTTAAGTTGGACCACCATCAAATAACAGTTTAGTAGTTTATTGATTTTATAATGGCGCGGCTAATTGTCATTAACGAAAAACGAATTTCATTGTTTTTAAAGTAAATTTTGGTGTTCTTTGCTAATGGTGCAATTAAGGCAAAGGTAAGCTGTCTTTATTTATATTTTTAATTGGGATTCGTTATTAAGTCTTTTTGGTCAAAGTTAGATTTTCTATCGTTGTTGTTTGTAGTACTAGAGATATTTTTTTTAAGTGTTTTTGTTTAGTTTTATAGGTATGTTTTCTCTAAGTCCAAATTACCAACCACGTGGTCCAATTAATCCTACCGGTTGGTTAAATTGAAACTAATATCTGATCTCATAAAATGATGATTATCTTAAGTGTTGCTATAGTTATGTTGATTTTTATTAATTATATGTGAAGCCAAATAAATATAACTTCATTTAATACAGCTGTTGTCTGTGCTATTTTCAAAGAAGCATTTCAAAACCGCATTTTTTTTTAATGGTCCAAAATAACAGACTCTCCCCTAATAAACTGATAACCTAAAGGGTTATTAGTTTATTAGGAGAGAGTCCGACCAATCTCTTTTTAGGGTCATTTTACTCATCATTATGAACAACTTTTACTATGGGACCAAACCTGAAATCGCGAAAAAAATCAGCTGTTCCCTACATTTATGTTCACATACTTCGCCATACGTAGTAAATGTTGTTCATAATAATGAGAACTATATTTCTATGAATGAGTACAATGACTCAATGACCCCTTCAGAGGTTGTCAGTTATTTAAATTACACCTTATAATTACAATATGTAGGGGGTAAACTTCTGATCTGATTCCGAAAAATCTTTCACGAATGGGAAGCTAAAGTATTGCGCAGTGTATATGTTAAAACAAGAAATTTCAGCCAGAACCTAGTTTTAAATATTTTAAATTTTCCCCCAACAGTCTTATTTCAAAAATTGCCAGAAAACATACTTTTTATGTCTTTCCAAAAATAATACCTACACACGAAATAAAGTTTTGACTTTGGATCCAAACTAGGGAAGCAAGTAGTGAACGAACAATGAATCGGTTTGCTCTTCATCAGAGGACGATGCTAAGCTTTGACTAACACACTGTTCTAAATATTTCTACATTTATCTGTAACTAGCTGACCCAACAAACGTTGTCCTGTCAAAATTTCAATAATTAATTCAATATTCCCATAGAAAATGCACTTTCAGTTTTCCCGAATTTTCAAATTTTCCTGGCAACTTTTTAACCATTATT
This sequence comes from Dicycla oo, assembly GCA_948252095.1. Classification (NCBI taxonomy): domain Eukaryota; kingdom Metazoa; phylum Arthropoda; class Insecta; order Lepidoptera; family Noctuidae; genus Dicycla; species Dicycla oo. The sequence continues at coordinate 2,436,538 of OX411733.1, forward strand.
TTTCACACAAACCTTGTCCTGACAATTACACACACAACAAACAAAGAATTAACCAAATAGGTGCAACCGTTCTGAAGTGATGCGCGTACATACATTTGGCAATTGATTTTTATTTATATATTAGAGATTCATTATAATGGTGAACATAATAAAAAATATTCATCACCGGCGTAGCTTTATTCCAACTATGGCAAACTGGATGCAGCTGAATACCAGTATTTTACATGGAGCGACTGCCTATCTGACCTCTACAACCCAGTTACTGGGTAATGCGATACCCCTTGGTAATACTGGTTCTCAGACTTTCGGGCTTATGACGACCCCGTAATGACTGTCAACGATCTACGAATGACAGCCGGGATCAACAGCTTAACGCCACTCATCCACGGACCAAGCGCGGCAAGTGTAGCTTAACCTGACCGATCTACGCGTGCAGATGCTATTATAATATAATAATATTCTAATATTCCTTCCTACCTGCTCACTCATCATTATAATAATTGGTCAGTCCACTACCGATTCCCCTAAAGGTGTGGCATTGCTGTTGCTATAATTATGAAGATTACCTAAAAGGCGATAATGGGCTATCAAACCGTTACTTTTTATGGCCGATTATGGTTATAAGCCCATTGGGTTATGGTTGCACCTGGCTATAGGAAAATTGTGTTGGTTGATATTGGTTATAGAACTCCCTACGCCTTCGAGTAAATGAGCGTGCAGAATTGTAATTACTTTAATATTATATTACTAAAATCATAATGAGGAGCTCGTGGCTAAGTAATAAAAGCCGCTCGGGTCGGTCCATCAGGTTAAGCTACGCTTGTCGCGGTTGGTCCGTGGAAGGATGACCATCTTTACATACCGAGACTCCTCCGTGCTTCATTAAGCTGTTGGTCACGGCTGTCAAACGACGACCCGAAAGTCTGACAACCAGTCTTACCGATCTGCCTAGCCTTCTCCCAACTATGTTGGGGTCGGCTTCCAGTCCAACCAGATGCAGCTGAATACCAGTATTTTACATGACCTCCACAACTCAGTTACTGGGTAATACGATACCCCTTGGTAAGACTGGTTGTCAGACTTTCGGGCTTCTGTCAACCCGTAACGACTGTCAAAGATCCACGAATGACAGCCGGGACCAACAGCTTAACGTGCTTTCCGAGGCACGGTGGAGTCTCGGTATGAAAAGATGGTTATCCATGCACAGACCAAAACCGGCAAGCGTAGCTTAACCTGATGGATCGACCCGTGCGGCTGTTATTACTTAGCCTTAAGCTCCTCCAAGAGGTTATATTTGTGGAAGTCAGATAGGCAGTCGCTCCATGTAGAATACTGGTACCCCAACATAATTGGGAAAAGGCAGGCAGATTGATATTACTATAGTAACCGGCATGAGTCGTGAGCACAAACTGACACCTGCGCAGTAGTTAACTTTCGGGTCTCTTTGGCGGAATGAAGAAGCCGGGGGGCGCCGAACTGCACGCGATTGGTTCGTCAATTGAATTGCTCGTCGTCTATAGTGACTTATATTTTGGATTTTAAAATAGTTTATTTTTGTTATTTGAAAACCTAATTACTAATTATAAGAACTTTGACACATTGAATTGCGTAAACGTTTTGCACAATTTACCAATGCAGCTGGTTAGAGGTTATGTAAAACAGCGTGAAATGAAACGTCAGATTATAGATTTTGGTTCTAAATTTTGTGTGTCATAACAACAGTAATGGCGTCCGAAACAAAAATAAATAAAACGAGTAGATAATATGAGTGAAAATGAACACAGTGATTTTAAGGACAATTTTAATATAAAGTTATCAGAGTTTTACGAAAGTTAGACTGAAAAATACTCATCATCTTCCTGCCCTTATCCCACGTTACTTAGGGTCGGCGCAACACGTTTTCTTCTTCTATTCTCCCCTGTCAACCGTCACGCTATCATTCACTCCCTTCTCTTTCATTTATCATTCTTCACACAACCCATCCATCTTTTCTTTGGCCTTCCTCTCCCTGTCCATCCATCAACATGTATATTCATCACTCTTTGAGTCACATGCGTTTCCTCCCTCCTCATCACATGCCCATACCAAGCCAAACGCCTTTCAAGTTTTAGTTAAAAAAAAAAACTTAAAAATACTAAATAGCCAATTAACTACGACCAATTTGGAAGTAGCACTCACGGCCGCTGCCGCGGCACCGCTCGCTTCTTCTTCACAGTTCTTACCTAACCTTTGGTCAGGGTGCCCAGTCATAGTTACTGGGACCGATTCGGTATTAGAAGCCACACCAAACGCTTGTTGTGACTGCCGATAAGCTATTCTGAATTACGTCTAAACGTAGGCAGCAGTTTTGTTAAACGTAACGCAATGGCAATCCAGCTGCACGATGTTCAGCTGTTTTACATAATGGAGCTGTTTTGTAAAACAGCTACCTAGCGGTCATGTTAAAAACGTCAAAATCCAGGTAATGCTACAGCATTTTACGGTATTAATAATCCAAAATCAAACATTTGTTATTAGAACGTACATATTTAAATGTATTTGGCGCATTACCTTCAGGAAATCCTCATATTATATGAAGTCGGGCTTACTGCGCCGAAATCTACTAAATCATGCAGCGGTTTTAGGAAACGCTGGCGTGTAGCGGTAATGCTGTAATACACTTATACAACCGACACTCATCCTCATGCGCCTGCCTTTTCCCAACTACGTTGGGGTCAGCTTCCAGTCTAACCGGATCCACCTGAATACCAGTATTTCACATGGAGCAACTGCCTTCACAACCCAGTTACTGGGTAATACAATACCCCTTGGTAAGACATGATGTTGCATTGCATTCGACTGCATTCCTTTATCAAATAGCTCATACCCTTACAAAATGACTAAACCTTAGCTAGGTCTATAATGAAACGCTATTGTGTCTTCCGAGGTCAATAAACTGTCGAATATAAACGATTCGTGAGCATCTAGTAGAGTATGAATAAGACAAGCTATATATAAATATAAGAGTTGACTGGTAATTCGTGATTGATACTTAAACACATGATTGTACTTATGATAACAAACAACTTTTACTATGGGACCAAACCTAAATCGCGAAAAAAATCATAAAAAACATTTTGACGAGTTATGCGAACAGCTGATTTCTTTTTTTTTCGCGAATTTAGGGACTTACTATGGGACCAAATCCCATAGTAAATGTTATTTGTTATCATGAGTACATGCATATCATGTGTCAGTACCAGTAACTAATTACCGGTCACCCTATATACAAAGAGAGCTAGTATGAATCAATTGCTAGCGAATTAAAAACGAAAGTGAGAGTGAACAGGCTTCTTCTGGGTAAGCTCACTCCATCGTCGACTCTGTCTCTGTCGCCTCCGACCTAGACTAGAGTCCAGAGCAAACCAATCTTTAATAAAAATAAAAAAATGACGTTAACTAGTATCATGTGTTCTTGTTATACGTACCTAAATGAAAAGTGGAAGAGGCTAACTAGGTTTTAGCTATAGTAAAAAATGCTTAATGCCGCATCAATTTAAAGTTGCATTAATAAATGCATGTTATTACCAGTGGTCCCTGCCGTAGTCCCTGGAAGGGAACTACAGGGAATTTTATTATCCGTGGTCCCTCCGAGAAATACAATACTGCCGAATTAAAATGATTGTCGGTTCAAAGATTTTTTCACACTAAATACTTTTTAACTGGTAGGAACTGCATAGCTTTTCTTCCTCGATTTTTTTATTTACTTTGAATAGTATTTAATAGTATTTTTTTATTATTAATAAAAAAATACTATTAAATACTATTTTTAATATAATAGTATTTTTTTTCGTCTTCTGACGCTTTGATGTTTTTGTCATTCAGCCTTGGATTTCTTCTATTGAATCATATATTTGATCGTTTAGTGTATCTTTTATGAAAATAAACCCCAAAATTCAAGCGATATATACGCAGTGCATCGTTAAATGTTGAAGTAATAACCCGCACACACGCGGGTGTGTCCTGTTATTTTTGTACGTATAATTATTCAGCATGAATTCTTTTTTTCTCCGCATTATCGTTTCTATAATCGATATGGTCTTGTTCTTCTCTCTATAGAACGCGAGTCTGTACCTACCGCTCAAGGAGCTTCTGCAAGTAAATGTCTCGTCTCCGGCAAAACGGAGTATGGATCTTTCATTTCAACTACTTTATATAAATGAATCCTGGCGATTATTATCTACCTATTACAGTTTTTTTTTCGTGTAGGAAGTTATTTAAGCCAGCATTCTGGCTTTTCCGGCACGGGGAGCACAACTTCCAACTTTTTGCTCGGGCTCTGTCAGCTGTACCAGCGGCGGGCCGTGTCCATCAGCTCAAGCGCCTCACCTCCACCGACTACACGCCAGGCGATTCAACGGCCGTCGCAAACAGATAAGCATTTTATTACCCTACCGATTTCTCTTACGGTGTAGCTTGTAGATTATGTAAACGTATTAGACAACTTATTTCCGTCTGGGCCGTCAGCTATGATTCTGCCTTAATGTTATTGTTAATCTGAGTCGCGTATTCGTGGGAAATGTTGCATATCATCTTGGTTTAGGCGGCCTCACTCTATGGAATTCGAATTCAACAGGACAGGACGCTTAGATCCATAATAGGTGCTGTCTTTCTTCCACAAGCCTAGCCTTATCCGGCCACCGTTTAAAATACCTAAATTATCTCCATGTCCTTCCGGTAACAAAGAGAAATCCGGGTTTGGTTTTTATTATTTTGTTTGCTTATTACTTTTTTTATAATCCGTGTCACTTTATTTTTATTTCCTGAAAATTATACGTATTTAAAGTGGTGAATTTGGATTTTCTTTCTTTTCGAATTTGAATACTACAGTATTTACATAATATATATATATATACATAATATACCAAAATAATCATCAATACATCTCTCTAAATTAGAAATCAGGCCAAACGACGGCAAATCTGACTATATTTTGATCAAGATACAACCTGAAACTGATCCGAAAATTGCAAAAGACGCAAGAAAATTTGAATTTCGTGGGCTACCACTGCGGATCCACCTTAACGGGAAGATAGGAATACCTTGACTGTATTATGACTTAGGTACAATTTTAATTTGGCGGCATTGTATTTTTTGGTTATAACCCGTGGACCCTTTCAGGAACTACAAAAGGGACCACGGGTAATAAACGCCATAATGTACCTTAAATGACAGGAACACGACGAGTCGTAATAACATCTTAAAATGGAGTTTTGTTTGAGCATTTCACAAAAGTAATAAAGATTTCCGCCAAAATTCTCTTGAGTTACACTATTCTATACATTGTCTAATTCATACCCCAAACAAATCAGATTGATACCCACAAAGAGTTGCCGTGAGTCAAACATTGATTTTTCCACCATTAAGTATTCAGACTGCCGATGCCAGCAGGGTCACATGCTAATATAGGTACCTCCGCTCTTTATTGCAGCAGTCGGGTACGAGAATCTAAGGGACAATAAATCGGTGTTTTCGTTTTATTGCCTTTGTTTTCTGACGAATTATATTCGTATGGTTTTAGTGTTGCGACGAATTGCGGTGGAATGATGATTTTGATGCGTGTGTGTAAATCGACGAGTAAGCCTTTCAAAGATATTCAGAAAAATTGTAGAGGAACACATGGGTCGATCGAAGGATTAACTTGCCCCGATCGAGACATTTCTGTGCCTAAGATAGCACGTTAAGGCTCAGCGCAAACGGGCCACCGACCACAGCCACCGGTGGCCAGCGACAGCGACTTAACACACTTTTTCATATATTTTGTAAAGACACACGTGAGGCCGGTGGCAGCCACCCGCTACAGCCGTACTCTACACCGCAGAAAGAGGCGACAGCCACCGGTGGCTGCGGTCGGTGGCTCGTTTGTGCCGAACTTAAGCCGTTGTTCCCGGTTGTCATTCCAAGATTTTTGACAGTTGTTTCGAGTGTTTTCCCCCATTGGGGGAGAATTGCTTTAGGGACACACATGGTTCAAATTTTTAAGGGTTCAAGAAGCGCCTGCGGACCATAAAATATTGCCAAGGATGCTAGGTCCGCAGCCGCCCCATGTTTCAGCCCGTATAACGAACGTTGGAAGGGCTATGGGAAGGTTGGAGGGAGTTGTTTCGGGCAAGCCCAGAAAGTATAAGAGTGAAATTTAAAACTTTGATTTATTACCTAATATTGGTGCTTCAGATACAAAATGGTGAAATTCACTGCTGACAACCTATCTTACCAAGGGATATCGTGTAACCCAATAGCTGGGTTGTGAAGATACAGATAGGGAGTCACTCCATGTAAAATACTGGTATTCAGATGCATCCGTCTCAACTGGCAGCCCGCCCCAACCTAGTTGGGGAAAAGCTTAGCAGATTGATTTGTATAATAATAATAATAGGGTTATACCATAATCACGTCAACGTTTCAAAAGTCTTTGTAATTTCTTCTATTTAAAAAAATAATGAAACTGAAATACCTTGAATTATATAATACAATGCTAATACGAAAACACGTTCTCTACCATTAGAGTCACTACCATTCCCGGAGCGCGTTTCGCGTATCTCATGCTACGAGCGTAGCTTGTGCTACTCGTACGCCGATACGCGCGTAGCATAATTGCAATACTTACGTGCTATCTAAACTACCTTCAAAGAAGGAGAGGACTGCTATTTCTAGATTCTGACTATAGGATGCTTTTGAATGTGGTTTTCAAAGCTTTCGTATTGAATTAATGAACTTAATGAGCTTAAACTTAATCTTAATGAACCCGTTCATGTGTGTTGAAACTTTAATTATGCACCACTCGCTTCCCTCGATCGGCTCGTGCGCTTTGTCATAGTTCTAACCTAACCCATTTGGTCGGGGTACCCTGGCTTAGTTACTGCGACCAAATGTCATAAATGGCCAGAAAATTAAAAAGTGGCTCAATTTTTTAAAATAAGAAGCCCAAAATCTTTTTAGAGGTTCATTAATTAAAAAAAAAAAAAAACGGTGAAGAGCAAGTCTGACTCACGCACTGAGGGTACCGTACCAATATATATGTATATATTTTGGTTGTGAAACATGGAAATGTTTTTAAATTTTCATGCGCGAGGTCTATATTCGTCAGAGAATTTTAACACTGCGGTGTAGAATATTGCAGTTTTAGGTCACCGCCATCTCTTGACCGCTAGTGGAACTAATGTTATTTTTGTTGATGATTTCTGAAAAAGTGTGCTATTTAGAGACATCGTTTTATTTTTCCTGTAATCTTTACATAAATTTCTATCACATAGAATAATTTCAGATTTTTCTCTATGCAAACTTCGGATATAAGGGGAGCAGTATTTTTTTTACATTTTCATCAAAAGTCGAAAACTATGCGGCCTAAAAAAAATGTTGAAAAGAATGAAGAATGTGCAAACAGCGTTCTTTCATAAGATACCCCACATGCCCTGGTAGCCCCACTTCGAATTTTTAAGACTCCCTTTCAGTCGCTGTTTCAAAAAGAAATATATATATTTTGATTTTTTTCTTATTTGAAAAATAGTTGGGCAAACGTCATCTAAAACTATTCTAAATTTCAAGTTGTTAGCATCGGTAGTTCCTGAGATATCTAGCTGTGACAGACGGACAGACAGACTGAGTCGCACCATAAGGTTTCCTTTTTACCATTTTGGTACGGAACCTTAAAAAAACGCTTGTCAATAGAATACAGGTCAATAAATTACAGGATCAGTTAAATAGCTTCCCTAGATAAGTCTCAAACCCAATTAATGTTTATGTTACGGTAAGTGTGATTAATTGAAAATTATTAATAATTGTCTATCATTATAAATAATTACCGAAAGTCAAGGTAAAAATAAGAAATTAATCAAATATTCGGTGATTATTAATAATGTAACCTTAGTACCGATAAAAGTAATAATTTTTCAAAAATAACGTACGCTAAGCGTCTTTCTGTTCGATCGACCAACAATAGTATTGTTATTAGGATTTTAATGTTGATTTTATGATGAGTCTATGACTGTACATATAGGTATTGTGGTAGGTATTATCCATAAATACCATTGAACAAAAAAAAAAATAGAAGAAAATTTTGTGTTGTTGATTTTACGGAGTCTATGATTGTATAATTTTAATTTTATCTGTTCTTGTTTGATTTAAGCAAAACCAAAGAAGTATTTGTAAGTAATGTGGTATTATAAATAAATACATACTGGACAAATAACTTCCGAGTCTTATTTTAATTTATTACTTTTACCGACGAGGGTAGTGAATTATTACTCGTAATAACAACTGCTAAAAGTGATGAATTTCAATTTTATAATCACGTCACAAGCCATTTTAAGCCATTGTGAAGGTCACAGAAAATTTAATCACTTTCAATCGCCCTATCAAATAAATATTGGTGAACTTTGAATTTTGAATAATAATTAAATTGATAAAGTTTTGAATAAATATAGAGCAAAATATAATAATTCAAATAACAGCCTGACCAGTGAATACTGGAAACCAACCAATCCAGTGAAAGGAATCCAATTTACTTCTTCAGTAAATAAGTTTAAAGTTCAGTGAAAATATCTTGAGATAGGTATTTGTGGACTTACTTAGGAAGACGGTTTAAGTTCGTTGTACTATTTACTGGTCTGGATTCACGTTGAAACACAGTCTAAATTTAGTATTTTTCGCGTGTAAACTTTGGAGATATTTTATAATTGACGGCGCAGTAAGTGGCGCCGCCTCGAGTTGCTACTAAGTTACTGGAATCACCGAAAATGTCGGATGAGAGTGACACATGGCTGGTGACTGTCACTCTAGCAGTGTCACATCGATGGTGACGTAGGCACTGTCTTCTGATGACAGATGTAACTGATGTTACGACGGCTGCCAGGCGGTTTCGAGTCCCAATATAATAAATATTTTATTTTTATATATTATTTCATGAATCTATTTTTTATTATTTATTTATTACTGTAATCGTCCGTGACATCGCAGCGGGCCCTATCAGAATACCAGCGTTGCGACACTTACTTTTAAATGTTGCAGCATCATGCTGAGATAGGAGTCTTTTGACCGCGTACGGGACTGTATTTATTATTTTTATTTATTTTACCATTTATGTACACACAGAAAAATACATAATTATAATTAGGAGTACAAAGTTACTGCTTATTTCTTAAGAAATTTCTTCCAGCAGACCTGCGAAAGGAGAAATGAAATAGAAATGTAGACAATAGTGTGTGAGAACAAGAAGAGAAAAATATGAATATGCGAAGACTTAAACTAAAATATTAACTAAACCTACACGTATAACATAAACTTAAATAAATACATAAAGCTAAAATATATAAACATACTATACTTATATAAATACTCACAGTTAAGAGGAAAAGTAATGCTCTTTTAAAAGAGACACAGTTTTTAAATCGCGAATGCTAGGCGGAAGTGAGTTCCACAGTCTCACAGCATGGATAGAGAAGGAATAAGAATAGTAGCTAGTTTTATGAGGATGAGATTTAAGGAGGGATCTAAGGTGTGATCTACATGGTGCGTCACTAGGGCGAGCAAAGGAAAAACGCTCACGCAGGTAGGAAGGATAAGACGGGTTGTGTAAAATGTTGAAGAGGAGACATAAAATCCGAGTGTTCCTGCGAAGGCGGATTGGGAGCCACTTGAGTTCCTTGCAAAAGTGAGAAAGATGATCATAGTTTCGAAGACCAAAACCAAAGCGAATGTACAAGTTTGCAAGCGCTCAAGCTTGTTTAATAGCTACTCATTAGCATCCAGGTAGCATGCGTTTGCATAATCAATCGCCTAATAAGCGTTTGTGCCAAAGAAATTTTAGTCTTCAAGGGCAGGAGACTTTGAAGGCTTTTCAGCGAATGAAAGGAGAAATGTACCTTTCGACTGACCTCATTGACCTGAGCACGCTACGAAAGCTTAGAATCAAAAATTATACCCAGATCTTTGGCGGTTTCGGTATAGTCAATGTGCAGACCATCGAGATATAAAGTCATCATAGATGTAACATCAGCCGCACTGCGAACGAATCTGCTGACTATGATCATGGCCTGAGATTTCACTTTTGTTTTTTTTTTTTTTTTTTTTTAAGTGTGTTAGCTTTACTTGTGATCTTCCTGTGCGAGTCTTAATAAATACTTTTTCTTTCTTTCTTAGATGATGTTAGGGAAGCGGTTGTCGTACGAAATCCACGACGAACTGCTTATAACATTCCGGCACATTCCTGATGATATTGAAGCTGCTAATACGATGACCACTACTGGTAAAGGCTGTCCTGCTCCGTTATACTTATAATTTTAAAGATGTTGTTGCTGAGGCTTATTCAATCGAAATCACAAAACCATTAAGCTGTTGATTATTTATTAATTAATACAATCTTACACTATCTTAACAGGTTGACACCCAATGCGATAATGTGATATGTGATTAACTGACTATCATTCATTCGTTAGTAATTCGATAGTCACCCTCACGAATTCCACCAACGTACAATTAAAAATGTCAAGCCTTTGCGAGACGCTGTTTAGTAACCGTATGGCTCTTGCAACCGGTGCGAATTTGCCTAAGGTAGTGCGAGCCACCTGGACGTCGAAAAGCCGTGCCCTCGGCGCCTGCCGCAGCCTGGTGTTAGGGACGAGCAGCCTCAACGAGTCTAATATGTCCGGATTATTTAATTTACCACGAAACACCTCATATATGTATTTTGCTAAAGCTAAGTTACGCCTTACCTCCAGCTTTGCTAATTATACGCAGTTTAAGCAATGGTGGCCTAGTGGTAACAGCCGTGACTTATGAGTTGTGGTTCGATCCCAGACAGGCACTTTACTTTGTGTAAATTAGTTCATCAGCACTGCTCTCAAAACGTTGAAGGAAAACATCGTGAGGAAACCGGCGTGTCCTAGAACCAAAACTTCGAAGACATGTGACATCTACCAACCCGCACTGGGCCCGCGTGGTGGTCAGCCCACTCCCTCTCGAAGAGAGGAGGCCTGTGTCACTGTGTCCCAGCAGTGAGAACATTATATAATGCAGTTTGATCTTCTTAAAGTACTTATTTTGAATATAACATTCCCTCAAGCCGTTAATATTCTTGACAGAAAATTTTACATTCACCATTGCAGCATCAATGCTTTTTTCAAGGTCCAGAATAAGACTTATAATATTCTCTTCCAAAAAACTCAGCAACACACGGCTAGGTACATATCATCTGCCTAGCCTTTTCCCAATTATATTGGGGTCGGCTTCCAGTCTAACCGGATGCAGCTGAATACCAGTTTTTTACATGGAGCGACTGCCTATCTGACCTCCACAACTGGGTAATACTACGATACCCCTTGGTAAGACTGGTTGTCAGACTTTCGGGCTTCTGCCGACCTGTAACGACTGTCAAAGATCCCCGAATGATAGCCGGGACCAACGGCTTGACGGACACGGCTAGGTACATACTCAGTCCAAATTAAAATCCCGACTTAAAACAAAGCAAACACATTTTAATGAATAGCAAAAAGAGTACAAAATAACGTACTACTATTGACAGATTTAATGAAGTCTATCCGAGAAGCACCTTCCAGATTGCTTCGCTTCCACCTCCAGGACGAGGTCACACTGCGAGCGACCTCGCTCCGCTCCGCTCAGTTTTATCAGATATTTTTTTATGCAGTGTGCTTGGCCCTGATTTCTGCCGGATTAAACGGTTTTGGGATGTTAGCCAAATGCTGGTTAAAACTTGTTTTGTGTGTTGTGATAAACTTGCTTTTAGGTATCTAGTTGTGCAGTTGGGATAAATTAGAATTGTTTTAACCAAGGTAAGTAATACTGCCAGCAAGGCAGTAAACTGGTCTCTTTTTGTTTCTGGTGTTTGCACTAGTTGTCTAGCCTTAAATTACTCCAAAATACCAGCTAGATGATTGTAATATTTTCTGTTAGGATATCTTTTATATGAGAAAAAATGGTGGCGCAGTTGAATTTGTCCCAGAACTAGGATATTAAAAATACTTTAGTGGTTAAGTATTTTTATATACAAAAAAATACTACTACAAGCAGTATTTTTTCATAGATTTACGATGGTTTTTTTGCTTACTAACCAACCGTCAGACGTCCTGTCAAAAGTTCAATTATGATTTTTCGGCTGTTCCTTTGGGTTTTTCCTAATTTTCTTTTTTCCTAAACTACACCAGTATTGAGGCGAACAAAAACAAAAAAAAATAAATCAAATCGGTCGAGGCATTTCCGTGTATTTGCGAGACTAATGCACGGCAATTGATTTATACATATATAGATTTCTCATTTCTCGCTCATCTTCGTTTGAGACCGGGCCTTCGAAGTAACTTTTTTCTTACAATTAATTGTTTCTTTTATATTTGAAAAGAGAATCGTCTCAATTAATTGAGCAAGCTTGGAGTTTCTTTGTCATTATTGTTTGCTTTTGAAACTCTGGCTGAATATAATTTAAATCAAAGTGTTTTTAAAAATAAACTTAGATAAATGCTCTGATGAAACGGAGGGGCAAATCCCATCCCACGCTTAAAGAGTTTGAATGTCAATTTTACTGTTGGAATGACCTAAGACTTTAGCTAAATTGTCTGATTTTCTGGTATCAAAATTCATTGGTAAAGTCTTGCGACTCCCGAATGTGGCAAAACATCTTTACGTAAAAAAAAAAAACAATTAATTCTTCCTAAAAAAAAAAAAAAAAAAAAACAATTAAAAAACTTTAATGAGTAAAGCTTTTAATCTGTCAAAACAAATTCCAATCCTTCCTTATTATAATTAATTGAAGACAAAATGAACTGAAAGATTCGTTAGTCGCACAAAAATTAACAGACGACCAATCAAATTAAAAGTTTTCGAAAGGCCATGCTCTATAAAGAAAGAAAGTTAACAACAAAGGAGGAAGGCGGAAAAGAAGAAAGAAATAATATTGTTAGCTAGTATTAACTAGAATCGGATTACCGTTTCTCTTGAAATTGGAACAAAAAAATTTGCAACGGGAAAATTCCGAAGCTGACGTGACTTAGAGAGAATGAATGGTACTTGGAAAGGGGTATTGTAAAAGGCTCTAAGATATTTTGTCCTAATTTATCTGTAGTCGATATAGTAATCTATGAGCTGCCATTTAAGGCGGTGCTATATGTAAATTAGGCTGGAACTGAAGAAGTTTAAAACCTTTTTTCTCCATAACCCGTACCATAATGATCTTTAAAAAAATATATGTTAATCTACACAATAAACAACATGTCCCCTTCACATTAAAAAGAATAAAAAATAATTTTAAATATCATTAACATACATGCAAAGTAACCCATGTTTTAGAAATATAAAACCATTTTTCTTCTAAACTATTAATCGCTAGGTTTTTTTATAGTTATCATGATATTTCACAATACAATACCTAGGGAATCCTCTGCTTACTTTTTTAAATAACTTTTCTAATTATTTATTATCATTATTTTTAACATAAATCGACACTCAATCGCGTGAGCAACCCCTCTGTCGTCTAATAAATCAGTGCGGGACGAGACGCAGTGCTGAACGGACCTGTACCACTTTTTCCCGCATTTTTTCGTTGGTGACAATACCATTAGAAAGTATTGTAAACAAATACCTACCTACTTATTTTGTTGATTTTAATAGTTTTTGTGTGTTAGAGTAGTTTTTAGGATATAGTTAGTAATACTACATAGGAAATATTTGTGTTAATATAAGTTTATTTATAAAATCAATATGGGTGACAAAAAAAGACGCACTAAGCGTAATTTGAAAATAAAATACAAGAGGAGAATAAAAAGAATGAAACGGTAAGTAATTTGAGTACCTATCTAACATTTTACTAGTAACCATCAATCAAGCGTTTTGATAAAAAGATATAGATAGGTACGTATAAGTAATATGCGTACCTAAGCAGGTACCTACCTATCAGCTGCTTATACTTACCTAGGTACCTTTCGTCACCAGAACGAGAAACTGTTTTCGTTTCGAATTTGCCAACGGAAATTCGTACGTGTTTAATGGCAAGACCGGGCGGCATTACGACACGGCGGCACAGTAACGACATAACGAGCTATAGATTCGCATGCAGTGAATCTATAGCTTGTTACTATTAGACACGTACGAATTTACGTTGGCCGGAGTTTCGCTAGCTAATTTAATTTGACCCTGAATATGTGTCGCAGCTAACTAGTTTATCGTGTTTAGATATCTATACCCATCACGTCTGCGGAGTTTCGCTAGCTAATTTAATTTTACCCTGTATATGTGTCGCATCTAACTAGTTTATCATATTTAGATATCGATACCCATCACGTCTGCAGAGTTTCGCTAGCTAATTTAATTTGAACCTGTATATGTGTCGCAGCTAACTAGTTCATCATGTTTAGATATCGATACCCATCACGTCTGTGGAGTTTCACTAGCTAATTTAATTTGACCCTGTATTATTACTCATCGCAATCAGATTGCTAATACAGGGTAATAATTAGGCCAGCCACATACAGTTTCCGTCCAGGAATTCCGTTTCGAAATATCGTTTCGGAATTTCCAAAGCAGCAAACCCATACAAAGTCACGCACAGACTACCATGCGTAATTTTGAATCGGAAAAAATTTCGAACGGAGGACTACTTGTACGTGTGTGACAGATCCTTGATCTTGCATGGATTTGCTGCATTCGAAAATTCCGAATCGATATTTCGAAACGGAATTCCGACAGTATGTGGACTTTTTTTGTCCATCCTCTTTGGACCCCATGGATGTAACCTGCAGATTGCGACTCTCGGACTACAAGGGGTCGAAAAGTAACGAGGTTGGCGAGTTTCATAGGACCCTAAAGTTATAAGCAAATCAAATGACATATTTTAAAATTGGATTAACGTAACCCTTTTATAAGTAAACGTGGATGAACGTATACAATATAAGCTACAATATTTTTTAAAGCCATCAGTATTTCAACTGAATTTTATATTTTACTTTGTTTTAGGGGAACTGAAGAATTATCGATTGGTAGACGTATTGTAAACATCAGTCATTTTTTTAAATCACTCCAAGAAATATCAAGCCATGGACCATTGGACTGCGGTTTAAAGTCAATAGAAATCGTATCTGAACGTTTGACAGGTTTAATGAATAAATTAAAACTGAAATGTCTTTTATGTAACATGAGTTTTATAATAGAGGGAGACAACACCCCAGAAGAAATTAATTTAAACACATGTGCCGTAGCTGGGGCAATAGCAGCAGGATATGGACATACGCAACTTCTGGAAATTACGTCAACTCTAGGACTTCCTGAGATCTCACAAAAATTATTCACCTTTCATATGGATATAGTAAACAAAACGTGGGAATCTGAAGCGTTAAGATCTTTGAACGAAGCTGCTGAAGAGGAAAGATGTGCTGCCGTTGAAGAGGGTAAAGTAAATGCAAAGGGAATACCGATAATTGATGTCATTGCTGACGGATGTTGGGGAAAAAGATCATACAAGAAAAACTACTCTTCACTGTCAGGAGCAGCAGCCATACTTGGTAAACGTAGCAATAAAATATTGTTCATGGCTGTCAAAAATAAGTTCTGCTACATTTACGCTAGAGCAGAAAATAAAGGAATCTCGACAAACAAATCATATTTGTTATAAAAACTATACAGGTAAATATTTTATGTGTTTTACATAAAAATCCTAGTAATATTATAAGTGGAAACTTATTGCTGTTTGTTTCTTTTATAAATTAACTAAACGTAAATGGTTCGCCTTATTATTTTGAAATCAAACTAAATATCTATTGTATAAAAATGGTAGAGGTAACCCATTAGAGAACTAAAGCCGTAATATAGGTTTTGTATACTGAAAGCTACATTATTATACTTTTTGTCTTCATTTACAGGACCATCTACCGGCATGGAGTCAACGATTATTGTCGAGGGATTTAAGAAAAGCATAGAAATGCACAATTTGATATATGGCAGAATTATATCAGATGGTGACGCCAACACATATTCAAAGCTTTTGCAAGAAAGGCCGTACGAAAATTTAACAATAGAAAAAATTTAATGCCGAAACCACTTGCTGAGGATTTTTTGCAACAAACTGCAGAGTTTTACAACAGACATGAAATTTCTAATACGGTTCATAAAACTCCTAACAAAGAAAAGAATATTAACCATGCGAAAAGTAGTAGTAACTGCAATTGCAAAATACAAGCATACTGATAATGCAATGCAACTCCATGCTAATATTATGCTTGCTGCAGAACATGCTTTTAGCCAACATACCACGTGCAAAGGATACTTTTGTGGCAAACTAGGCGAAATAGAAGATATTGACAAACACTCTGTGCCAAAAAATAAAATTAATATTATCACAGCTAGCGGCACACTCACGCATTTTTTGCACGATGTCGACAGCAACTCTGTAGAGTGATATCATAGCGTTGTTGCTAAATTCATAGGTGGCAAAAGGATAAACTTTGCTCAAAAATATCAATATCAGATGAGATGTAATACTGCGGCTCTATCATTTAACACAAGAAAACCTTTGAGCATCTTGCATAAATGTATTGTAGGTAGAAGTCCAAAAGGACAAATACATAAATTTGATATGAACAGAATAAAGCGACAGATAAGACCTAAAAAATATACAAAGAAGAATAGAAGAACATTGGAAAATCAAAACGCCTCTTCCATCAATTATGGACAGGATTGCGCGAAACCCGATATGTCAAAGGAAATGCTAGAGGAATCGAAAAGAATATTTTTGAAAAATTTAGAGAAGAATGAAGATGAAAGAATAAGAATTGAAACAGGTACAATACTTCAAAGTGAATGGCTCGAACTAAGAAGAAATTAACTGACGGCTTCAAATTTCGGTAACGTAATTAAAAAACGCAATGACATCAGTTGTGCTAATATGGTGAAGAATTTAATTTATAAAAACCTAATAGATCACGTCAAATCAGTCAAACATGGGCTAGAAAATGAAAGTATTGCAAAACTCAATTAGAAAAAGAATGAATAATTGATTAGGCCTGCCACATACAGTCGTAATTCCGTTTCGAAATATCATTTCGGAATTTCGAAAGCAGCAAAGCCATACAAAATAAACGAAGAACTACTGTACGTGTGTGATACATCCTTGATTTTGTATGGATTTACTGCCTTCGAAAATTCCGAATCGATATTCCGGAACGGAATTCCGAAACGGAATTCAGTCTGTGTATGTGGCCGGCCTTATTGAACTAATAAGTTCCGGGCCCACGACCGCTTATGACTTATAATAAATTGAACCGAGGTCACGGGTCGTATGGGGCCCACAAACCATATGGGACGCATTGTGGTTCATGGACCCCATGAACCTAATATGGTATTTGAGCTTCGTGCAAGCATATGGCCGGCAGATTTGTGTATTGCTCAGATTTTCCACTTGATTTATTTTTCGTTTTTTTTTTTTTTAATATTTGCAGTACTTAAAACAACTACTAGTAGTACTTTTAGGTACAAACTTATTCACTTTTATTTATGAGCGAAGTCGCGGGGAAAGCTAATAATAATAACTGTCTATATTCTGCCGCCCATTTTCTGTTTTAGTAATATTACAATGAGTTCTTAGTCATTAAAAAAATATATTTTCTAAAAATATAATAATTTACACAAGTATTGTATTTGTTTTTCTACAACATACAAGGTTTTACCTAAAAATGTTCTGCACCTCTGAAATATGCAACAGGCTACCTATGCGTGCGTCGCGCGTCATGGCTCTGTGGCAGTCAACGGTGCAAAATAGAATATTAGTGATCGCTTCGCGCGTAATTATAATGAGGGGGTGCGCGGGGCATTCTCGGCAGTAACGGCCATTTGAGCGAGGTCAACGGCGTAATGCCAAGCCTTAAAATACAGGAAAACCCATATTTTTTATATACATATTTTTGTAGGTGTTTATTGGAATCGGCTTCGTATTGACAGTTCAACAACATTCATTGCGTTATTTACGTTGTTAAGCAGACAAATTTTTCGAACATATGAAGCAATGGATTAGCAATATGCTTTAAGATGAATTAGTCTCTGATTCATAGTGTGTTACGCAATTAGGGTGCCGGATACTATGTGGGGTTTGGGGACGATAACCAAATTTTAATGATTTTAAACTGAATATCACGTCTCGGCGAGTCCTAACTCGCCCATCAAGGAGCTCAGGCAAGGCGTCGTAACTAATAGGTTACTGGCTTTACTTACGATGCGTTGCGTGAGCTCAGCACAGAACACGCAAGCTAACCACTCAAGGTCATTGGCATATACCTGCGTCTTAAATCAGAAGCAATATTAGATACGTGGACGTGGCGAAGCGCACAATCATCACAAAGTAAATGTACCAGAAAAAAATATGGCTGAAAAACCTCTATAACCGAGACGAAAAACAACATCTAAAACCGAAAACCGAAACTAGGTCATCTCCATAATATCTGTTCAGGAAATATAGGCCTAATAAATAGAGCAGGATCTTTCTCAGCCTGGGACGATGGCCCAATAGTGGATATTTGGCTGGCGGCCAACTAACCAATGTGTAATGGGATGATGGCTATGATTGACACCGTTTGGCCACTGCGGACGCTGTAGTGTGGCTTTATTATGGAACGTCTAGTGGTTATTATGGTGCATTATGGTGGCTGAATTTATGGAGGCAACGTTTTGTGACCTAAGCGTGACGGGCAGGTCTATCTATTCATACACGAAATCTCTTAGGGGTCAATGTACTCATCATTATGAACAACTTTTTCTATGGGACCAAAACTGAAATCGCGAAAAAAAAATCAGCTGTTCAGTACATTTATGTTCGCATAATTCGTCAAAATGTACTGAACAGCTGATTTTTTTTTTGCGATTTTTTGTTTGGTCCCATAGTAAAAGTTGTTCGTGATGAGTACAATGACCCCTTAAGAGATTTCGTGTATGAATAGATACACCTTATATAAGTATGTATTAACAAAAAAAAAATAGTGTATGTAGTATATCAGTTATCTGGTTTCCATAGTACAAGCTCTGCTTAGTTTGGGATCAGATGACCGTGTGTGGAATGTCCCAGAATATTATTACTATAATGACGAGTACAATGACCCCTTAATAAGAGATTTCGCGTATGAATAGATAGACTTTATAATATACGTAGCCAGCCAGCCTCTGTGTAAAAAAAAAAACCGCCCAAGTGCGTGTCGAACCACGCACAGGTTCCGTAGTTGGGATGAATTTATCCAAAGAACAAACTTAACATTGTAGCTGAAAAGCATGTTCTCTCATACATTCCAATCCAACTGCAAATGTAAGTTTTTACGCACAATACTGAGAGATTTACTATGTATTTTTAAAACCATACACTTTTTATAGGTTTCCCTAAAAACTATTTTCTGTATTTTTTTTTTATTTAGGCTCAGTAGTTTCGAATATATGGCCAATTTTCGTCTATTTTCTTAATTAACTTTAAAAATATATTTTAAAATTATAAAAAAAGAATGTATTTGAGACTCTCACAGTAAGCCGTTTCATTTGATATTTCACACAGTACAGTTTGCGAAACTTTTTTTTAAATTTTCCTATTTGCCCCCAAAATTGACCCCCATAGCCCAAATAGAAATTCATACGTGTACCAAATTTCAACTGAATCGGTCTATTAGATTCGGAGCAAATTGGCTGTAACAGAGATACAGACCGACATACAGACTCACGAGTGATCCTAAAAGGGTTACCTTTTCCTTTTGAGGTACGGAACCCTAAAAACAACGGCTCATAACATAGCATCATGCCTCTATTCCCCAAGCAATATAACTTGTTCCTTTGCCAAATGAATGTAATTGCTTACTCAATTAATTAGAGTCAGACATCTGGATTACTGTCATAAAAGATTTGAATGTCAAAGTCCTATGCAAACAGTAGCCTCATGAAACGCAAAAGTTCAAACGCGGTCGCGTCACTACCAAACTGTCAAAGCAAATCTGCGTCTATATGAGGCTGAATGAGATATTTTAGACGGAGTTGTGATGTTATCTGACTTTTTTAGCCCATTCAATGGAAGGTGTTGGTAAAGTTGACTAAAGTTACGCGTCCACTAGGTCGGAATCCCACCGTACGTACCGTACGGAGCGTCCGCATTTACAAGATGCCGATAGGGTGCCTCCAGTGCAGTCGGATTTTGCATCGGGGCAATATCAACCAGTATTGCCAGTTTTAGGGGTTTCCCTTTTTAGGGTTCCGTACCTCAAAAGAAAAAAAAGGGACCCCTTATAGGATCACTCGTGTGTCTGTCTGTCTGTCCATCTGTCACAGCCAATTTGCTCCGAATGTTATGGACCAATTAAGTTGAAATTTGGTACACATATGAATTTCTGTGACCCAAACACGGGTGTGTAACGTAAATAAATTAATTTTGAATATGGGGGTCAATTTTGGGGGCAAATAAGAAAATTAAAAAAAAAAGTTTTGCAAACTACCCTGTGACATATCAAATATATATTTTTTATAATTTTAAAATAAACAGTTTTAAAGTTATTTAAGAAAATACATGAAAATTGACTGTTCCACCCCCCTTATCTCCGAAACTTCAGAGCCTAAAATTTGGAAAAAAATTACAGAAAATTGTTCTATACCTATAGATTACAGGTAAAACTTATAAGAAGTCTATGGTCTTAAAATAACGTGGTAAATCTCTCAATATTGTGCGTACAAACTTACATTTGCAGTTGGAATGAATGAGAAATCATGATTTTCAACTACATTGTTAAGTTTGTTCTTGGGATAGATTCATCCCAACTACGGAACCCTTCATTGTGTCCGACACGCACTTGGCCGATTTTTTAGGGTAAAGTGATCAATATAGGGCTATTTTATTTTTACAGGGATTTTTAAGTACCTAGAGTTGGTTTGTTTTTCATATCGCGACAGGTCGCAGAACAATAGCGATAAAATATTTGGAACTGTTAGTATTAGTTATTCGTTTGAAAGTAATTTTAATTAAAAATGTTTTTGTTTGTTTTGTTATTGGCTGTTACGTTTTAAAGATTAGTAGTTGTTATAAAATACTTTATGGGTTTTGATTACTGGGATTGAAGTATTATTTATTTAACTTCTAAGTTGGAGCCTACTGCATAGGTACCTACATTTGCCGACCATGTACAGACGCCAGCACATCAAGCTACTACAATCTGTCAAATTTATTTAATAGATTTTCAACTTTATGTTTAAAGCATTAGGTTCAAGGTTGATTGGGAAAATATGACAGTTTCGGGTAGCTTGACCTGCTGGCGTCTGTACATACTTTAAAAACAACTACTAATCTTTAAAACGTACTACATGTTCGGCAATTGATCGATTGCCATAAATTTCTATTATAGTAATATTGTCAATCGCTTCAATTGCACTTGGTAGACGATCAATTTGGGCATCAATGTGCATCAATCACGTAAAAATTAACAATATTGCAATTGATCGTTTCGGGGACCCTTTACCGTGTACCTGGTAACACTGGGCGCGTTCACTGCGGATGACGTCATCGGCAGAAATACCGTCCCTTGGCGCAGATTTGCCGATTGCACGCAGTACCATAGAAAACAATAATTCAGTACGGTGCGGACGCTTCGATTCCCACCCAGTGGACGCGTAACTTAAAATTGACTTTCAAATGAATGGTGGTGCTTATTGGTTAAACATAGACATAATAATTAAGTGAAAAATAACTTTAATTTCGGAAGTCGGTGGCAAAAAAACTAAGATACAGATCCAAAGACACCGACTTCCAAAATTAACTTTATTTTTCACTTTGTAGTTTTTTTTTTTTTTTTGAAAAATGTTTTTTAGTGTATGGGCACACTGTATAGTTGACATATTTCCCATAATTTAAAAGACAACAGCAATTTGTTTCCTGACAATAGCTAATAATGCAATGTCGTATTACAATAGCCGTATGTTCACGACTTGACCTCAGGGCACCGGGCAGGACATTACCTGTGACCATGTATGGGAAAACTTAAATATTAGCTTAGTTTGTAAAGTACAAAGATGGTGTAAGCAATGTTGTGTGTATTTATTATAACTTTAGTATGCGGCTGCAGGTTTCAAGATTTATATATTATTTTCCAGGGTTTCTTTTTAAATTTTTGCGAGTCGCCAGGAGTAACAGTAACAAAACTAGAATGTTCAATGTATTCATTAAATCACTAGCTTTTTCCTACGACTTCGTCCATCGCGTCGCATCGCCCGCCTGCGGAATTACTTCATTTTCGCTTAGCATTCATTTTTTTTTTTCAATTTTAGATGGGTATGCTCTTGACTCTAGCCGTTAATTGCATATGGGATGAAATTCATTCCATTTTTTTATTTAAGTAGTGGTTCGTGGGAGTAAAGTCATCCCACGCAAAATTTTGAAAATGAAAACAAGTCATACTTTCAAACGAAACGATTACTATAAAGCCCTACTCACTAGCATTCTAAGAAATTCTAAGAAACATTCAACGGTCACAAAATTCCAAGAAGCTACGATGCAAATCGGTTTTGTTTACAAGATTACCGCGGGTGGGGCGCTCAACGGTTTTCCTCGCGCGCGGGTGAGCACAGCGGTTCAGCAAAGCGGCTAGTCTAGCTCAGAGGTGACAGAGACAAAGTCGACGATGGAGTGAGCTTACCCAGAACAAGTGTTAGAATATGTTTTTGATATTGATCTTTTTGTTCTATTTAAATTTATTTTTCTACATTTCTTTTTCATGTCCTGTCATCTGGTCACAGTGTCAGATAATTTTACCTTTTTTGTGTGTCAACTGGAATAAAACTAAAATATAAGTTTGATCTAAGCTTTTATTTATAACAGCGTTTTATATACCAACTTTGATCATCTCCTGCATTCCACATTATTGTAAGCACTCTGCACGCTAGTGGGATTTGAGCAGACCCACTAACAAGAAGCCTGTTCAGTACTTTGAAACGATTAGGGTTGTATGTGCTCGGAAACACAGACGCAGGTAGTGAGTTCCACTCCTTTGCTGTGCGCATTATAAAAGATATTTGGAAACGCTTAGTGCGAATTGGTGGAATAGTAACGAGGTAGGGATGGTAACTGACGGTTACATCATTCTGACATTTTTTCTTTTAGCTCGGCTTCTAAGGGTGCTAGCGTGATATTAAATAGCCTACAGCCTTTCTCAAGAATTGGGCTATCAAATGCAAAAATAATTTTTCAAATCCAACTGGTATTTCCAGAGATTTGCGCGTTCAAACAAACGAACAACACCCGGTTTCAGAATTGAGAAGTTGAAGTTGAGGACGTGTCTAAAGAACTTTACTTTGGAATCAGTTAAGGTGATTCCTTCAATGTAGCCCACGAAATTCAATTCTTTAATGCAATAAACGTAAGAACTTTTCAATTCCGCGAGCTATTGGTGCCGATTCTGTTGTGCACAAACTAAACTAAATTTAGGCTATAGCTAACTTTTTCTCTCAAGTAAAACAAGAAAGAGACGGACGTCAATTAGAGCTGTTAAAGGAAATGTTCCAAAACGTATGGACCTTGGGCCAGGTATGTGTTACACTATACATAAAAATAGGGAAGTTTAAAACAGTTCTCAACTGTCCAATTACTTTAAAATGGCTTTGTTTGCTGGTAAACCACAATTAATTACACTTGAAATTGCAAAACACAACAAAAACCCCTCATGGGGATAAGCTGTCATTTTGATTGATTAATGACGTTTGACATATTTAATACTCAAGAAGAGGACTAAAGTGACACTGTTGTGACAGCTGACAGTCCTCTTTCTATGATCAATGGTCGATCTATGATTTACTGTCATTGTTTTATGCATAGAGTAACTAAATGGGCGAGACGCCATGTTGAAAGTAGATAAAAATAATAGATAAATTAAATATCAATTCCCTAACACGACAGTATACATCTGAATAAATTATCTGTATTTTTCCCGAATTCTAGGGATTTTTCTCGTTTTTTTTTATGAAGTTGTGTACACAGACCTGGCCCATTTTGAAACATCTCCTTTAGTTGCTAATATTTAACTAATGTTTCCATAAAAATTTAGATGACACGTAAAAACATGTCAACTAAAAACACCGAGAGTTCGCTTCGTATGATAAACCCACATTCGTGTTTTAATACCCCTTATTATACAACAGCTGCATAAATAAATATTACACGTCAATCATATTTTCAAAAACTATATGAGATCAGCGTTTACTATCTGACTATTCTGAGAAGAAAAGCAGAAACAAACTCAGAGGTAATTAAAAGATACTATAGTCTGTTCAGTACATAATAAAGGCTTGCAAATATCAAAGCTACATTATAGAAAGCACATCTTTTGTGCTAAGACAGTGAATACACCAAGCAGTGAATAATTTCAACGGTTATACACCAGCAGTGAATAATGTTAACGGGTAACTTTAAAGCTCCTAAGCTTTTAAATACTTTAAAGGTCAACCCCACACTTTAATTTAACCATTCCCATTTTGTTTGTCATACAAAAGTGATTTACTTAAAAAGTAAATAATGATAAGGCAAATCTAAAGTAGACTGAAAATGGCCGGGGCGTCATTGTGTCAAAGAGAAGTCTATGTGACCTTTTTGTTATATTACTGTATTATAGAGGTCGCCATATAACTTAGACAAGATGGTTGGAGCTCTGTTATAAAAACATATTGTAAATAATTAACTAATACCATTGAATTTCAAAGAAATAGGGAAGGGCATTAAAAACTTGACAACAACACATATGTATATAGATTGTCATAAAACTAAAGTTCTTCAAACTAATATCATTTTCACACTAACTTAAATAATATCAGAGATATTTTGTAATCATGGAAATTAACTTCATTTACTTATTCTGTTATTCTTTCATACACGCACCGGGCGAGCACAATATTTAACACGCGAATCAGAGCGGTTGTCGTTGAGTCGTATTTTTTGACACTAGTACAACGTTTCAGTCATTTGAAAACGTCATTATAACTACTATGTGACATAAGCGGTCACGTAAGAGTCTCATTACAACCAGTATTGGAGCGAAAAGTCGGTCTTTGTACTTTTATTTAACTTGTATATAACGTTCAACGGTCATTTGCTAATTTCTACGTAACTACTAAACGATACTAATGTCTTGTAGTTTGGGCCCTTTTTGCGTTTTATAAACGCTTTTATGTATATTTTTGCGACCAGTCTTAAAAAACTAACTGGAAATGTAAAACGTTAACTTGACTATTATAAAACATTAATTTGTTAGTTGGGCCGGTAGGTATGTAGACACAGGACGGTGTATAGGTAGGTGCCTATATATTTAGATTAAAATATAATATTGATTACTTTACTTAAACGATGAGGGTGACAATGCGCGCTTGGTACTCTCGTACCGAGCGCGTTGTCAGTGTTTTCACTTACACTCTGCCTTGAAAAATTCCTTTTGTTAGTCGCCTTTAATTAACCGACTTCAAAAAGGAGGAGGTTTTCAATTCGTCGTAACCTTTTTTTATGTATGTTCCCTGATTACTCGAAGATGGCTTGACCGGATTGATTTTTTTTTTTTTGTTTTGTTTGAAAGGGTATACTTTCCAGGTGGTCCCATGATCATCAAGTCAGAGTCTGATGGTGGGATCCTGGCGGAATAGACGGACCTCTTCAAATTTTATAGGCACATTTGAAGAGATTTGGGTAGTTTTTGGACGAGTACTTTCTCGAAGTGGTCCCATTTCAATTTGGTGAAGTTCTGATGAAGAACTTCGGAGATAGGTAACGGAACTCCTCAATAAATGATAGCAAATGGCCCGGGATTGCTGAAATCTCATGTCTGTCTATTGTTTCCACCAGTTCGTGACATAACATCACGCCGATACGCTATGAAGGGGTAAGCACATGTGAACCACTAAAAAGTGAAAAATAAAAACTTTTTAACAAAAATAAAACCGACTTCCAAATCAAAACACTACAAAGTGAAAAATAACTTTAATTTCGGAAGTCCGGGGCAAAAAATCAAAATACAAAACCAAAGACACCGACTACCGAAATTAAAGTTATTTTTCACTTTGTAGTGTTTTGATTTGGAAGTCGGTTTTATTTTTGTTAACACTTTCCCTGACACTGAGATGAAGTTCACATTCTGAAAATGACACTAAAAAATTTCATACAAAATAAGACGACGCCTACAGCCGTACTGTGGTCAAAAAAACAAGTCAAGGTACCTGTAATATGGTATTTTTTATACCAGTATTTTTTGCCTTGACACTAGAAAAATTTAAATGAGTGCAATACGACACTAGATCACGTGGCTTCTTAGTCATGTACGCAAATTTACACGGCTATAGGCGTTTTGTCTGTTTTGACTTAGTAAACCGCCTGTGGGCGTAGCGCGATATCAAACATTCTGCCTAGCCTTTTCCCAACTATGTTGGGGTCGGCTTCCAGTCTAACCGGATGCAGCTGAATACCAGTATTTTACATGGAGCGACTGCCTATCTGACCTCTACAACCCAGTTATTGGGTAATACGATACCCCATGGTAAGACTGATTGTCAGACTTTCGGGCTTCTGACGACCCGTAACGACTGTCAAAGATCCACGAATGACAGCCGGGACCAACGGCTTAACGTGCTTTCCGAGGCACGGAGGAGTCTTGGTATGTAAAGATGGTCACCCATCTAAGGACCAACCCTGGCAAGCGTAGCTTAACCTGATGGATCGACCCGTGCGGCTGTTATTACTTAGCCACAAGCTCCTCAAGTAGCGCGATATCAAACACGAACAAAAATACGCCTCTGGTCGTGACGCCAGTGAAAGTGTTAAAAAGTTTTTATTTATCCTCTTAAGATGTCCAAACCATCCAAGCACACTACACTTTTCAATGTTTGTCACTATACCGTTGCCTTATCGCATCATTCCTCAAATAGCCATTAATCCATCTTAAATAGTAAAGTCTCGCTAAATCATCACCGGACTATATGCTAGATGAATTCAGGCGATCCATTAGATCAGACTTGTCCAAGCAACTTGTACAATATAATAAAGATAGATTACATTATAACATGTTGTGAACACGCTGGAACAGGGTGCAACATGAAACCTATATTCATTGTCGTCACTGGTCAGGCTGGGCAGAAGGTTTAGGGGGAATTTAAATGTATACAGGATTTTTTTTAAGCAGTGCGCAAATTTACACAGGCTGTTCTACCCATGAATATGAACAATTTTCACTATGGTACCAACCAACTTGAAATGACAAAAAAAAATCAGCTGCTTCATACATGTTGGTCGAGGAGGTATTGAACTTTTGAATGAATGAATCAGCAGATTTTTTTTTTTCGTAATTTCCGAGTTGGTCCTATAGAGAAACTTGTTCATATTATTGGGTAGAACACCCTGTGAAAATTTGCGCACTGCTTAAAAACTTTTCCTGTATATGGATAACAGCCACACGGGTCAATCGAAAGTTAAGCTATGCTTGCCGAAGCTAGTTCGTGGATGGGTGACCAACCATCCATTACATATCGAGACCCCTCCGTGCCTCGGAATGAACCGGATGCCGTTGGTCTCGACTGTCATTCGTAGACCTTTGACAGTCATTAGGGATAGTCAGAAGGAAGCCCAAAGGCTTGCAACAAGTAAGAGGTTGTGGGAGTCAGATAGACAATCGCTCCATGTAAAATACTACAATTTAACGATTTTCGGACTTTTCCTATACTTGTGCTGTGAGACCTTGCTTCTTGCCAAATTTCATGATTCTAGGTCAACGGGAAGTAACTACCCTCTAGGGCAACACGAAGGGGGGTAATGGGTTTATTTATTGCGTTGACTTAGAAGCATGGACCGAATATAGCTTGATTTTTTTAGAGCTGAAATGTCCGTGGAGTTTCTTGCCCGTTTCTTTCTGACTAACTGACCGGCTCTTTGACAATCAAATAATTTTGATAATCAAATTCAAAAGTGCCTGTAATGGGGTGTTTTACCGGAAGCTACGCCGCCAGAGAGCGCTGTGCGTTTGTCTCTTGTCAAAGCCATCTTGAAGACAAAGTGTGGGCGCTTTGTCTTCAAGATGACTCTTGATGAAGCTGTTTTTTCTTGTCGCCAATTGGTATTGGCGACAAGAAAAAACAGCGTCATCTCACGGCAAAGTTTTAGCATGGAACTCCATTGACAGCCGAACGAAACTAACAAACACCTAGCGCCATCTACGCGAAACTAATTTGACAGTTTTCTTCCGCACTGGTTTAATTGAAACAAATGGTTTGAGTTTAAGTTTGAAGACTGGAGTTATCAGACTTTTGGGCTTCTAACTACCCGTAACGATTGTCAAAGATCTACGAATGACAGCCAGCACCCTATTTGCGTAAATCATTTCAATTGAAACCTGAACCATTTTGAAGCATTGCTAATCCATTGCTTCATATGTTCGGAAAGTTTGTCTGCTCTACAACGTAAATAACGCAATGAATGTTGTTGAACTGTCAAAATGAAACCGATTCCGATTGATAGTGTGTGCAAACTTGAACACTACGTTTATTCAAAAAATCAAAGCTTATTTGATTGCTTTAAATCCCCAAACAGCACGACAAACCTAAAACAATAAACACTATTACCCACTAACTCAACAATTTGCCTAACTCGTAACTTAAACGTAACTTTAACTTAACCGCAGTGGAACTTCTGGTAATTGTTTCAGCTCCCACCGGAAGCCGGTAGTAGCAGGCGACGGCAGCTTCCGGTGCCTACGTCACAGGCTACCATTTGTGCCTCTTTAAGGGTAAAACCGTTTGGGCCTCAGCCGACTGTGCCGTAAAGAAGGGTATTGTGTTCAAGTAGGTAATATGTTAGGGTGTAGGTAAATCAATTGTGATGGTTCGGTCTGTGCTATTTGAGTACCTGTTTTGTGGGAGACCAGTATTATACTCAGACTATGTAGGGAATTCTGCTACAGTAGCGCGTCGCTCTGTGAAAAATGTTGAAAGGCAGAAAGATAAGTCTACATTCGCCGTAAATATTGCACAGAGGATATTTAGCAAATGTTGGGCTTTGTAGAGAGTCGTCTTTGTGTCATAATAATAACGTTATAGTCTTGTGGAGCACAACTTATCGTGCTTATTTTCTTTATTTTAATTCTAAAATCAAAGAAATAACCAAGCAAAGGACGAGGGCGCCACTGCGCGCTTGGTACCCTCTTAAGCCAAATAGATAATATAATCCAGTTTTTTTTTTTAACAATATTTCCTTATTTTCTATTTCAGGTGCGAAATCAACTCAAAGGACCAGCGGGGCAATTGCGTAACACACTATCAATCGGAATCGGTTTCATTTTGACAGTTGAACAACATTCATTGTGTTATTTACGTTGTCGAGCAGACACATTTTTCGAACATATGAAGCAATGGATTAGCAATTTGCTTCAAAACTATTCAGATACCCACTGATAGTGTGTTACTCAATTATGGTGCAGATTTAAACTTCTTTATTTAGAAACGTTGCGTCTGCTTAATTTACCCGTACATTTTTTGACAATTGAATGTCTGTTTATAAATAAGGCGGAAAATGGCTTGTCTGAAATTTCACAAGCACCCTTCAAGCTCGATCACTTACCGCCTGATTTTCCCCAATTTAAGTCAATAAACTCCAATAAACATCAATATTAATTAAGCAACGAAATTCATTCTCCATCTTACAACGTACTTTATAAATCTAAAGGATTTATTACTGAACAATACAATATCGAGCTATTTATTTAAGATATATACAGTTATATATTATATAAGGAGGGGCGACAATCGATATCTGTCGAAGAATCTACCAATTAAATTGAGAGGGTAACGAGGTGCATAGAGCGACGGATTCGATAGAGGTGGCCACGTAACATTAGAAAGGAATTGTTGGAAGGAAGAAAGAATTAGTTCTTAAAAAAGAAGCTTATTTTGAAAACAGCATTTTTGTTAAGTGAAATATGTTGATTTGTGTTAAGTCAAATAAGGGTTGATATAACAGCAACGCTAGTTACAAAATATCTAAATTATTCCCCGTTTGAACTAAATACTTATTGCATATTTAATGATTGTCTTTAGAGTTAGTGGTAAATACAGACAGTTGATTTTCATGAGTACCATCACATCAGCCTGTTAATCACTATCCCACTGCAGGCCAAAGGCATCTTCTTATATAGAGCAGGCACGAGAATTTGATCACAATGCTTGCTCAAGACGGGTTGGTGATTTTAGACTTAGATTAACTATGAATTTATGTTTCCTCACAATGTTTTTCCTTCCCCGTATTCAGTAATATCCAAAATAAAGGAATATGCCCATTATAGTATGGAAGGTGGTGTCTTTTCTATTTTTTCTCGCGACCATCAACCAAATCTTCTTTTTATAGTTCAAAATAGTGTAACAAACGAAACTTATTTGACACGCATATCTCTAAACTCAGTCTGAAATGAGATATAAGAGTTCGAAGTGTGTATGTATATATTAGGTTTGTATGCAATTTTTGACTCCTAACGCACGGGAGGGTGTGTCGAATATTCAAATATCCAAAAATATTAAAGGGAACTATTTTGTAGCAACTTAACACTAACCTTGCACATAAAACAAGTTTCGTCTGTTACACTATTCTGTGCTAGAAAAAGAAGATTTTGTTGACGACCACGAGAAAAAAAAGACGCCAATTTTGGGCATTAGCTCTTAGAAAGTACCTGTTGTTAGTGAATACAGAGTGGCTGGGATATCGACGCACCACCTGTTATCTTGGATTCAGTACATGATTCTGAAACCCACTGCATTGAAATTTTTTGTCGGTTACTAAAAAAAATCTGTTTTTTCCTATAAAAGTACAGTAGGGAACCGCTATTTTTTTTTTAATAACCAACGAAAAATTTTAACGCGTGGCCCAGAATCATGTACCGGATCCATAGTAACTGGTTGCACCATGCACGTCGATGTCTGCCACCCTGTCTATAATAGCAAAAATATCAATATATTACAAACGTCTTATTAGGAGGGAGATAAATAATAATTTTGTCTGATCTAGGGACAAAACAGAAAGTTTGTTAACTACACAACGAAGTCCATCATTAAAATATTTGGTGCTTAGCTTTACTGGTCCTTTCTATTGCTTCATCAGTCTACAGCCACATTCATCAACCGCAGTAACAATTCAAGGGCTAATTAAAATAGATGACCCCTTTACATACTCATTGAAATTTAGTGCTTTTGTGGTGCAGCCGTCGATGCTGTGAAGAATAAGTATAATATGTACAAGGCTTAAGCCGCAGACAAATTGGATGGTTGAACTCACGGGGCTAGAAAACCCGCGGCTGTGAGTGTGGCTCGGACTCACACACGACTTACGACTTACATATTAAAAAAAAAAAATACTTCAGTTTTAAAAAGACACGTTTCTTGTATGGAGCCCCTTTAATTTTTAAGTTTATTTTAATTTTATTATGTGTAGTTATTTATAGCGGCAATAGAAATACACGATCTGTGAAAATTTCATCAGCCCGCTGACAGACAGACAGACGGACGGACAGCGGAGGTTTTGTAATAGGGCTCCGTTTGGCACTCTCGGGTACGGAACCCTAAAACGGGCCAAATTTTTCTTGGTTACTAAACGAAATCATCGTATTTTATTTAATAGAAACTTATTATTTTCACAAGAAAATGGTGAATTTAAAATTTTAAAGGCTAATGTTACACAGAGTCACCGTTGGTTTTTGTTCCTGAGACGCGAAATTTTGACGTGCAGTTATTTTATTATTTACCTATCTTTATTTGTGTTTTGAGCGGCTCGTGGCTAAATAATAATAACCACACGGGTCGATCGATCAGTTAAGCTACGCTGGCCGCGGTCAGTTCATGGATGGGTGACCATCCATTACATATCACCCCACTGTGCCTCGAAAATCACGTTAAGCCGTTGGTCCCGGCTGTCGTTCGTAGATCTTTGAAAATCGTAACGAATAGTATGACTCCATGGTACATAAGGCTGGTTGCCTTAGGTACCAAGGAGTATCGTATTACCCAGTAACTGGGTTGTGGAGGTCAGATAGGCAGTCGATCCATGTGAAATATTGGTATTCAGTTGTTATTCGGTTAGACTGGAAGCTGACCCCAATATAGTGGGATATGGCAGATTGATATAGAATGTTGCATATAGCAAAGTTTGAACAAGAAAATTATAGATTAAAAAAATATTGTTTTCTTCTTATTAAACTAATCTTATTAACAAAGCTGAAGATTGTTTTTTATTGTTTTTTTTGTACGCTTGAACGCGCTAATCTCTCGAAATACCAGTCAGATTTGAAAAAAATATTTTTATATTTGATAGTCCAGCGGAGATGAGAATGTTGAGATGGATGTGTGGAGTGACGAGAATGGATAAAGTAAGAAATGAGTATTTAAGAGGAAGTTTGAAAGTGGCGCCAGTGACAGAAAAGTTGAAAGGAAATCGTTTGGCTTGGTATGGGCAGTGATGAGAAGGGACGAAACGCATGTGACTCAAAGAGTGATGAATATACATGGTGATGGATGGAGAGGGAGAGGAAGGCCGAAGTAAAGATGGATGGATTGTGTGAAGAATGATATGAAAGAGAAGGGAGTGAATGATAGTGTGACGGTTGACAGGGGAGAATGGAAGAAGAAAACGTGTTGCGCCGACCCCAAGTAACATGGGATAAGGGCAGGAAGTAAGTAAGTAAGTCCAATTGTTGAGGAAGGCTATAAACTATTTAACATCACGCTAGGACAATTAGGAGCCGAGCAAAAAGAAAAAAGTCAGAAAGAATGTAAGCGAAAACGGAGTAATAGCACGGACGGGGTGGGTTTGGGGAACAAGAAATTTCACGCGGACGAAGTCGCGAGCACAAGCTAGTATGTGATATTAAGCAATGTGTAGGTACATAGCCCAAACAATTTATCAGTTAAAATAAGCTCGTAAACCCGTGGACGCATTGACAGGCGTAGGCGTCAGCGAGTGAACATACACTCGTATAAAATTAACTTAAATCACTCCTGACAGGTTCTGTTTTCATTATTTTATGTTGTTTGTCTATGTCAATATCAATTAAGGTAGTAGTAGATAATTTATGCTGTAATCTCTCTTTTGAAATTGAATTTGATAACATGTTTGGTTCGTCCGTGGGGTCACAATATTTATAAAATGACTAAAGTCGTTATGATACGGTCCTATTCTCATTATTTTGCCCGTGGCTTCGCCCGCTTGGAGGTCGAAAAGTATCCCACGGGAATGTACTACCGGGACCAAAAGTTTAGTATGTGTTAATCTAAATCCAGGTTGGGTTAGGTTAAGCTACTATTCGTGGGATGCAGTGATCTTCTTCGTGAAACCGTCATTTCGCAGAAGGAGGCTGTAGAAAGGGAGATGCGAGATCGAGACCATTCTGCCGACCCGCAGCAGGCGGACTCCGGTGGGACGGCGGACTCGGAGACGTCTGCCGCCCCTCATCCAGCAGGACCCGAAGCGACGGCATGTAGTGTTCCAAGCGCGCCTGTAAATGACGTCGCGGGGTAGTCTCACACCTCACTCCCCCCGCGCACCTGATGTGGCCCGCAAAGGCGGGCCGGCACCAGCCAGGGATCGTGGAAGGCGCACAAGTTCCCATGATCCCCGGTCCCCAAGTGTGGGTAGGGAACACCGGGGTGCCTTTTAGTCAGTAAGAGTCTGAAAGACCCCTCCACCCTCCCCAGGGCGGAGGACATCCATGAGGATTTTCCAGCCCGGAGCAAAAAAAAAGGAAAGGCTAGGTTACTATAACTACTTATCTGTGTGCCAAATTTCTTCCAAATCCTTTGAGCCGTTTTTGCATGATTGAGAAACAAGTCAATCACGCAACAGCGGCCGAACGGATTTGGATGTTTCCAAACATACGACATACCGGTCGAAGTGGGATGTGGTGTTGAGTGGGGGTGTGGAGCTTGGGAGAAGCCTATGTCAGCTGTGGATGTCTTGCGGCTGAAATGATGATGATGATGATGAAAAAACATACAAACTTTCACTTTTATAATATTAGTCGCCGCAAGGTTGCCTGCTTGTCGGTCTTCTACAAACTGTACTTCGGAGAGTGTGCCCGAGAACTCCACGACCTCATTCCACCGGCCCCCTCCTACCATCGGACATCTAGACGCACTGCCAGTTACCATCCCTACATCCCTCTTGCTGTTCCACCAATTCGTACTAAGCGCTTCCAAATATCTTTTATAATGCGCACAGCAAAAGAGTGGAACTCACTACCTGCGTATGTGTTTCCGAGCGCATACAACCCTAATCTCTTCAAAGTGAGAGTGAACAGGCTTCTTCTGGGTAAGCTCACTCCATCGTCGACTTTGTCTCTGTCACCTCTGACCTAGACTAGAGTCAAGAGCAAACCCATTACAAAAAAAATAAAAAAAAATATAGTAGGATAGCAGTATACCTAATCAAATAACCTAACCAAGTGGGGCAATTGCGTAACGCACTATCGATCGGAATCGTTTTCATTTTGACAGTTCAACAACATTCATTGCGTTATTTACGTTGTCGAGCAGATACATTTTTTCAAACATATGAAGCAATGGATTAGCAATTTGCTTCAAAATAATTCAGATTCCCATTGATAGGGTGCTGCATTTAGTGGTGTACAACGTATTTTAGTTTAAAAAAAAATATTGACTTGTAAAAGTGTTTGTACAAACCTACTTACAGAAATAAAAATCATTTATCATTTATTTGCGGTCTCTTGCTTGCTGACCTACCTTACCTCAGACAACCCGCATGGAAGTTGACCCTTGTATTTTATACAAAGAAATCAATCGCCCCTCCATCAATACATAATTTAATTCATCATTGATGAATATCAAATACGACTGACAATTAATTAATAAAATTAAACATATTGTTATAACAAGCGACGCCGAGGCAAGTGATGAGAATAATTGGGTTCTTGTTCAGTGATTGATTGAAATGTAAGATAGATTCTGTGAAGGATTGAGACAGGTTATCTTTGAGCTTCATTTCACTTGTTATAGTGTAGGTACTTGATTGCTCAAGGCAAGGGACTGGCAAGATGGTCAGACGTGATCAAGAAGGCTGTGAGGCAGCATTTACCGAGCTGTCCACACTGCAGAAGACCTTATAGCTTGCAGACGCGTCGTATGTAATCCGATGCGGTACTCAGCATTGAGGGAACAACGAAGAAGGAGACATAATTGGAAGTTGTATTGAATGAAAGTACTTATCAGTGCTGTATTTTTTGTACATGCTTTTTTATTTATTAAAACTTTATGCACAAGTAAAAATAAAAACCGGTCAAGAGCGAGTCGGACTCGCCCACCGATGGTTCCGTACCATCATATATATGTATAACATTTTGGTTCTGAAACGTGATTTTTTTCTTCTTCGGCGATGCCTATATTCGTCTGAGAGCACTGCGGTGTAGAATACTGCAGTTTTAGATTAGCGCTATCTATTGACCGACAGTGGAACTAATAGATATAATATTTGTTGATGATCTCTGAAAAAGTGTGCTATTTAGAGACATCGTTTTATTTTTCCTGTAATCTTTACATAAACTTCTATCATATACGCAGTTATAATTTCAGATTCTTCTCTATGCAAACTTTGGAGATAAGGGTGGAATGGTACAGCAAATCAGCGCTAGGATAATTCTACCAACGTCTTACAAATATGTTCACGTGCCTTCACTTTGAAATATAAGCAACTGGTTGTCATTCTGATTCTATTGTTGGTAGGCAAATAGATTGCCCACAATATTTAAAATCGCAATCAAACCTGGAACACTAACGAAAAATACAATCTAAATATAAACGACACAGGGGATCCTAGGGAATTTGTAAAAATCTAACATCCAAGGCTCCTACGTAATCTACTTGTTTTTTACCCGACTTCCCCAGAAGGGGAGTAATGTTTTTCGAGATTAATTATGTATGTATGCGCTACTATTAACTATTTCTTTGGCACGCTCTGTAGCCTAAACGGCTTAATGGATTTTAAAATATGAGGTGTCGTTAAATTCGGCTTAACTATGAGAGTGACATAGGCTATATTATATAGATATATTTTATCTGGAAATACAAAAAAAAGGTAGGAGAAGTAATTTTTTAAAATTAATTTCTACAATATTGGTATCAAATAAAAGCTAGTAATGAGTGTTAAACCTATATATTTGGAATTATGTATTACATATGTGTAAATATTAATAAACCTAAAAAAAATATTTAAAAAACAAAAACCCGGATGCAAAAACACAATAGTGAAAAGAGAAAAACAAGCATTTTAATCAATGCATATAATCAATCAAACAAAAGTTACACCTTATTTCAGTTATTAGACCAATATTTTATTTTTTTTACTCTACGCCTTGGCTTCCACCCTTGGCATTTTCGTATCAAAACGAGTTAAAATGCAAGTATTTAAAAGATAAAATATCAAGTTTAATTCAAAAGGTGATTGTTTAGGCCAGTATAGCATAGACAGGCCAGTTGGCGTGGTTGGTTAAGATACTACTTATCATGCCGCAGGTCGTGGGTTCGAAAAAAAGTAGTATACGTTGTATATCATTTACCTGGTTTCCATAGTACAAGATCTGCTTAGTTTGGGATCAGATGACCGTGTATAAATAATAAAAAAAAAGTTTGTTGATATTTTCCGGTTAGCTTCAAAAATAATTCTCATTTTTTTTTTTCGAAAAAAGCAAACAATATATACGTAAAGAACGCATCAACAGAGACAATACCAAACCAGTTTGAAAACTCGTAAAGGCAAAACTCATTATTAAGCCGTCAGAAACAAGCTGAAGTAAAATAAAATAAAATTTATATCTATTAAAATTATTCATCTTTTCGGCTTATTGCCACTCTCCTCTGATATACGGTGGACTGTTAATGGAGGAAAGGTGCTGTGAATATGCAAGGCTTGGTTACAGTGACAGCGATTGGCGATCCA
The DNA here is from genome assembly GCA_948252095.1 of Dicycla oo. Classification (NCBI taxonomy): domain Eukaryota; kingdom Metazoa; phylum Arthropoda; class Insecta; order Lepidoptera; family Noctuidae; genus Dicycla; species Dicycla oo. The sequence goes on from OX411733.1 coordinate 2,473,520, forward strand.
GAATGACTACATGCCTGCTCTCCAAGGGAATCTATATACTATGCTGCAATCAGAAGTGGCTTGAAAGCGGCACCCTAATTGCGTGACACACTATCAATCGGAATCGGTTTCATTTTGTCAGTGCAACAACATTAATTGCGTTATATTACGTTGTTGAGCAACAAATTTTTCGAACTTATGAAGCAATGGATTGGTAGTTTGTTTCAAAATGATTCAGAAGTGCTATTTTATACAAGTCTCACCATAAAAACTTAGGTGAGGTGAGCGTGGCGTGAGCTGTCAATAGTGTCAATCCCTGGCATCAGGTGGAATGACAGCTCTCTTTAAGCTCACTTCACCTGAGGTTTCACGGTGAGATTTTGACAGAATAGACCCGGCAGATTCCGATTGATAGTGTGTTACGCAATTAGCCAGGCCGCACACTTGAGCAGCAAGCTGCAAGCATACAACAAATGCTTTAGTACGTATTTACGGCGCAAATCCTTCAAGTGCCAAAATAATGCTGAGAAGCAAAATAGTATAGTGTTTGCTGTAAGCTTGCTACTTGCTGCTCAGGTGTGTTCACCACTTCCTAGTGCTTTAGCTGGGGAGAAGAAGTGGCGCAACAAACTCCCCAGCAGCACAGCTGTCTGTTAAAAAAAAAACCGGGCAAGTGCGAGTCGGACTTGCGCTCGAAGGGTTCCGTTACCATTATCTACAAAAAAAAACACGTTTGTTGTATGGGAGCCTTAAATATTAATTTTATTCTGTTTTTAGTATTTCTTGTTATAGCGGCAACCGAAACACATCATCTGTGAAAATTTCAACTGTCTAACTATCACGGTTCATGAGATACAGACGGACAGACATACGGACAGCGGAGTCTTAGTAACAGGGTCCCGTTTTACACTTTGGGTACCGAACTCTAAAAAAAGATTATGTATAAAACGGTAGGTATACAAAATAAATTATATTAGGCAACACAAAACATTTCAATCAATCTGCCTAGCCTTTTCCCAACTATTTTGCAGCTGAATACCAGTATTTTACATGAAGCGACTGCCTATCTGACCTCTACAACCAAGTAACTGGGTAATACGATACCCTTTGGTGAGACTGGCGTCAAAAAACATGAATTTAAATTAAATTATTTGCCATAAGTCAGCTAGCACACGCCAATATACTAACATCGAAAACTATACTCAAGCAAAAATAAAAATAGAAACTAAAAAAGTAAACAGAACTGTATACTTAAATAAAAGCTTCCAGGCATATAGGGCGTGCCCACTTACATAATTTAGTTACATATGTAGCCATATCTGGAAGTGTTACCCATACAATGTAATGTAAAGATTGTGTAAAAGCAATTTGTCCTTTTCCACTTGTAGCCTTCCTATCTTGTAGCTAGTTTACTTATTGCAGTCTTTAGCAACTGAATTGATAAAATCCATATTCCACATTTGCTTCGCTGATAATTATCACAAATTCTACTTTCAACGTAAAAATCGCTATTCGCTAATAGTATTGCTTGAACTCCACCACGTTCTTATTTCCCACACAAGCTAAATAGCACCTTTTTTCACATCAAAATAAATTCTAAAGTCATTTGTTCCTCCATGTCGTATCCCACTTACAATAATGAGTTTTTTTTTTTTTAATTTGACTTACGTTATTTAGCACCTGTTAAAAATTAAGTTAAAAGTCGTCACAGAACATAAAATGTTGTCTTTTAATTGGGAGCTCGCATTGTTAAGTATAATTAAGTTATAATAATATGGTGGAACTTAATACTGTGGAGCAAATGTCTGATCTCATAATGAAATGGAATGAGCATCGATCACCTCGCTTGCTCCAATTCTTAATAACTTCAAGATAGTTTCTGCGTAGTATTAGAGGGGCTCGTACAGCCACACGGATCGATCGAAGGTTACGCTACGCTTGTCACGGTCGGTTCGAGGATGGGTAATCATCCATCACATATCGAGATCTCTCTCAGAAAGCACGTTAAGCCATTGGTCGCGGCGGTCATTCATAGATCTTTGACAGTCATTACGGGTACTCAAAAGCCCAAAAGTCTGACAAGTAGAAGACTGCTTGTTAGACTTTTGGGTATTCCAGTTACTCACTAACTGGGTTGTGGAGGTCAAATAGGCAGTCGCTCCAAGTAAAATATTGGTAGTCAGCCGCATCCGGTTAGAACTGAAGCTGACGCCAACATAGTTGGGAAAAGGCTCGGCAGATTATTTCTGCGTAGGTATTTAAGGGCATTTGTGCCGATGTGGCATGAAAAAAACGGATGATTGGCTTGTGCACTTGTTCGTCTTTATTCGGATCGGTGCGGCGCAGTTCAGTTAGTCAGTAGCTCTCTTTGAAGCTACGCTAGGAACGATGAGTATGGCCCGGAATGGTGAAAGTAAAATGTCGGACGGTAAAATTACGTATGGTGTACAAACTAGTATATACATTTATGGCGTGCCATATCGAACCGTAAAAATCGGACTGCCGGACAATAATATTCCTTGCAGTGCACAAACACCCTTAGTGGTGGTCTCCGGATACAAATGGGAAGACTTAACTCCAACCTGGTGAAGTGGGGAACCTCGTCAAAACGGCAACAGAGTGTGGATGTGGAGCTATGGCGCAAACAATGCTCCACCTCTCATCCTGCCCTCTGTGTCCCAAAACATGCAGCCAAAGTGACCGACGACGCCGTGGAAGTGACGAAGTTTTGGGCTGACAAGATCTGAAATACTGTCGTGCTAGCGACACGAAGAAGAGAGTCTCCTCAGTCTTATAATATAATCTCACTTTGAAAGCAGGATATTAACATTAAAAACCGGCCAAGTGCATGTCGGATCACGCACAATGAAGGGTTCCGTAGTTGGAATAAATTTACCCCAAAAACAAACTTAACAATGTAGCTGATGTAGTTGGAAAACATGTTCTCGCATATCGTGTCGGCACGGTCAATTCTCCAATGGCAAATGTAAGTACCTAATCGCAAAAAAAAAATGTGATAAATCTACAAATTAACGATATTCGGATTTTTTCCTTAACTTGTGCTGTGAGACCTTGCTTCTTGCAAAATTTCATGGTTCTAGGTCAACGGGAAGTACCCTATAGGTTTTGATTTATAATTTGCGAGTATCAAAATACGTCGCATAAATGGCAATTTTTTTATTGCATTGACTTAGATGCTTGATTTTTTAGAGCTATAAGGGACCGTAGACCGCTACGCATATGAAATTAATTTCAAGTAAATACCTCCACGCGTTCCTGAGAAAAAGGGTCTTGACAGTCTGACAGACAGACGGACAACGAAGTGATCTTATAAGGGTTCCGTTTTTGCTTTTGAGGTACGGAACCCTAAAAAGTGTATCTGCTACTTGCTGAGTTTCAAACCCGCAGCTTATTAAGACCGTTAACACGAAACCTTCACATTATCCATCTCAAAATCAACCTGATAGGCAAAAAAGAGCAAGAACTCCATATTCACAGGCTACGGGCCTAAATAAAGGCAAACAGCGTATTTGCCTGTAGTATGAACAACAATAAATCGTCGGAATAACCCTCATGTATAAATCATGATAAATCCTAACTAGCATTTAGAATCTCCCTCAGGTACTGATGGCAAAATAAATATTGTAATTAGTTTTGAATACACACTGGATTCTGAAATTGTTGATTGTAGTTTTTTAATGTGGTGTTGGAAAGTTTCTTTTATGTTTTTTTTTTCATACAATTTCATAGAAAAAGCACTTTCATTTTATTTCCGAATTTCCCAATTTTCTGGGCATATTTTCCAGTTTTCCTTTCCATAAAAACTTTATTCGGTCTAAGTATTACAAAAAATTTTAAGCAAAAAAAAAAAATAACCAATCTGTCCAGCCGTTCCCAAGTGATACGCTTATCAAATAATAGCATTTCAATTTGTTATGAAATTTGACGAGTAGATAGTCTGGAACCTTGAGAAGGACATAGACTACTTTTCACTTTTATTTAAAACCGGCCAAGTGCGAGACGGACTCGTAAGATTCAAATTCCTTACTTGTTTTAGTGGTTGCGATAGAGCACATGCAAAAATGGTCTAAAACTAACAAATTTTATTTCTTAATTTTTGAAGATAAAAAATAATAAAAATTATGTATTAAATACTCTACTCGATGAGTTCTTTTTCAAAATCAAAAGTTTATTGTATGGAGACCCTCGTCAATTTTTTACTTTATTTTATTTTTAGTAATTGTTGTTATAGCCGCGATAAAAATACACAATCTGTGAAAATTTCAACTGTCCAGCTATTAGTATACATGAGATAAAGCCCGCTGACAAAGATACGGATGGACTGATAGTGCAGAGGCTTAGTAATAGGATTTCAATTGGCTCCCTTCGGTTACGGAACCCAAGCAAAAGCTAGTAAAACGTAAAAAGAAGAATGAAATGAAGGTGGTTGATAATAAGATAGGTAATGTTCTTCTAGCCACAGAAAACATTATCAAGAAATACGATGCCCCGATTACTCCGCGTGATATTGCAAAAGATGACAATGTTGATAAACGAGCTCGCACCCCATTAGCACTGATGCTATACCTTTCTCCTTTATTTGTATACCTTTACGTTTGTTTTATCAAAAGTGTGAGACAGAGGCATTTTCTGCTAATGATGGTAAAGCCATAGATGAAAACTGTGAGCGAAATACGAAGCTGGGATTAAATATTTATAAAAAAAAAATATAGTTGCGTGCAGCGTAAGATTCAATGTTTTAATAATGCTTGAGAGAGGTCTAGGTCCAACAGTGGCTTTATTTCGGCTGATATTATCGACTGTATCGCTCAAAGTGCCCTTAAGTTACGGTTTCATAGAAGCGCGATGGCTGCCACTAACGGTCGCAGTGACGGCTCTCATGAAAATGATGGCAATGGTAAAGATTTAAATCGTTAGATTCGCCCTACAGCATCAAAGATACTCAATACTCAATATCTTTATTGCATACTATAATGTATTACAAGTTGGAATAATTTGATTAGTCACAATTATGGACCCTGTCGGGCACAGCATAGATTAAGTAGGAGAGATAGTAGATAAGTATATAAGAGATAAGTATATATGTATAGTAGATAGATTACGTAGGAGAGAGATAGTCGCATTTCTGATTCGTGTTGATACCTCTGACATGACAACACAATGACACAGTGAGTACACTTGATTGTCATGGAATGGAAGCGCTATTTAATAATGTGTCAGCTCACTTCTCTCAGTATGGACCTTTTATCAGGGACTAAGTATGGTGAGGGCAAATCTAGCGACTTAAATCTTTGGGCAGCGGAGTTTGAATTAATGATGAAAATTACAGATTTTCAAGGCGTCCGTTTTAATATGACGGAACTTCGTAAGAAACCAAACCTGAACTGCTACAGCGATGTCACTGTCAAATTATTACCAACAACATACGTATGCTGTTGAAATGTAGCTTTAATTTTCACTTATATCTAATATTAACATTGACAGGTCCTCGTTTATCATTTGTGACTTCGAGTTACGTCTACATGTACGGCTATATGTAAGTGGGCACGCCCTTTATTACAGGAGGCTTTTATTTAGGAATAAAGTTCTGCTTACGGTTTCGGTTTTGTATTTTTATTTCTGCTTGAGTATAGATTTCGATTTTTTTTTGTATATTGGCGTGTGCTAGCTGACTTATGGAAAATAATTTAATTTAATGTATTGTGTTGCGTAATTTACCTAAATTATTATTGATAACAGACAGCTGTGCTGCTGGGGAGTTTGTTGCGCCACTTTTTCTTCCCAACTAAAGCACTAGGAAGTGGTGAAGGGCGGGCCTTTTGGGGGACTGTCTTATGTAATTTTGGCGTTCGAAATGTGCTGATGCTGATTCTCAGCCTAGTTTGAATAAATGACTTTGATTTTGATAGAACTCTATATAAAACAAATTACCTCTGTTTTAAATATTAAGAATTATTAATCCAAGCCACTTGATCCACTGCCCCCTAGATTTAAAAAAAAATTGGCTGTCATGGGGATTGCCGACAGAAGAATTAAAACCATACATAGTATGTCGCAGTGTCGAGGTGCTGCGGTGACTCGGTATCAGTTTTCCCTCTAACAAAAAGCTCTCAACGCGCCGAAAGAAGTTTTCACTTCAATAATTAGGAAGTACTTGTGAGCGGGCGAGTGGTTATGATGACGAAGAAAAAGAAAATGGGTTTTGATAACGAATCAGTACATCGGAAATAGGATCAATAAAACATTGATTAACCTTCCTCTACTCGCGCCAATTTTTGTTACACCTATACTCGCGCACGGTGTCACAGACCGATAGATTCATACCCCTACAATATTTTTTTTTTAATATTTTTTTTTAAACATTACAATTATTTTAAAGTTTAGGATATAATGAAACAAAATAGTATGGATAGTACTTAATTTATTAATTATTTTATTGACTTTCAGTCTATCACAAATCAGTCTTCAAATTTGAGATATTTTTCTTAAGTAATAGGAAAACGAACATAAAACCTGAACTTCTTCTTAAAAATAAAATAAGCTTCTAAATAATAATAAAAAACATATCAAAGGACATATTTATCTATGTTTGGCTTAGTTTTGAGCTTCACCATAACAATCAGGGCAAACATTATTACTTACACTAAAAGTTGCACCTATACTCGCGTCGGTCTCACGGACCGATTGGTGCCAAATGCTACCACACGTACGCTTCGCACGAACACACGGCGTGCACTAAAATGAAGTAAGCCACAAATCCGGCAGCTAGCAAAGAACTCGACTTCTCAGGATTTTCATGCATAAAAATAATTACGAAAATGTGTTTCGTCGGTCTCAGAGACCAACGCGCGAGTATAGGAAGGTTAAGCTAATCGTGACCCACTCAGCGAGCTTCAACCTTATAAGAAGAAAGTTTAGTAGGCGCGTTTGAGTCCGCGCCGTTTGTTGTCGTTAAAACATATTATTTTTTACTATGTGGGTCCGACACTAGACTTAGTAGGCTCATTGCATTCCTTATAAAGTAAGCTTCCACCGGTTATAACATTTATCATTTCTGAGCAGATTTACGGCCGATGAGACGACATCTGACATTATTTTGCTATTGTCAAATTCATATTAGTTTTTAACCCTATTTTGGCCAATATTTCTGTTGTTTCTCTATATGTCCTTGTAGTACTTTGTCAACTCTTGACAAAGAAATCAGAATAACTGATGTAGCTAATCACATTTTTGCGCTATACGAATTGCTATTTCGACATATTATAGTGAAAAGTAGAGGGTCGCGCGCATGCGCGTGAACTCGCAGTGTGACTTCATAGGCAAATTATATCCGGCCTTAAAATTGTTATAAATAATGACCTATCTTTTGAATGCTCAACCTTTATTGTAGCATTAAAATTCTCGTAGTTATTAGCGGTTGAAATCTAACATTTTTTTGTCGTTCATAAATATTAAACTTACCCACAAGCACATCGAGACGTTTTCACGTCAAAAACAAACCATCCACGTACGCAAAAATCTCAACCATTCTACACCCCGTTGAAGTCTTCCAAAAATACCAACACGATACACCAAATGTGTAAAACACAGTGATTTGCTGTGCACGTCTTAAAGCGTCTGTGTTCGTGATACGCCTATCAAATGGTACCACGACACGCGAACAGAACGTTTGTTGGAATACATTTATACGGACATTAACTCGTATTTGTTCTTTTGTTTTCTCTGATACTTTGCTATCTGTAGAATCTGTGATAGCATGTGTGTGTGTGAGGTATTTTTGGATAAATGGGTTGTAATATTGAAGGAGGCGGTTGGCTCAAAAGTAGTGGATGTTATGCGAAAGATGGCTGGTGAATAGCTAATAATAAGTATTGAGCTTTTTGTCTTTGTACTTTTGGATCCACCGCACATCCATGACTTTAAGTGTCAAGTAGGTTTGTTCACGTTAAATACGGGCCTTCTAGTGACTTCTACAATAAATGGAGAAAAAAACATAACTAATACGCTTTTACGACGTATTGGTAGTTTTTGATGTTTCGATTGCCATGTTCCTGCAAAAATAATTCTGTAAATGTTTTCATTTGCATTTAGAGAGATGTATGGACATCTCTCTAAATGCAAATGAAAACAAGAAGAAACAAGAAGGCGTTCATGACAAAATTATTTTCTTGCCTTACCGCATGAGCATGGAGGAGCTTGTGGCTAAGTAATTAAAGCCGCACAGGTCGATCGTTGAGGTTAAGCTACGATTAGTGCGGTTGATCCGTGGATGGGTGACCATCTTTACATACCAATACCCCTCTGTGAGTCGGAAAGCACGTTACGCCGTTGGTCCCGGCTGTCATTTTTGGATCTTTGACAGTCGTTACGGATCGTCAGAAGCCATCGGGGAATCGTATTACCCAGAAACTGGGTTGTGATAGGCAGTCAGTCCATGTAAAATACTGGTATTCAGCAGCATCCGGTTAGTCTGGAAGCTGACGTCAACATCGTTGGGAATTGGCTAGGCAGATGATGACCGCATGAACGGCAAGGTGTGATCAACACACACCAAATTTTGTTCACACCCTCCACAACACCCTCCAAAAAACCATTTACCTAACAATAAATCCTACATAAGCCCTGTACATACCACGTTATATGCCGCTCCAATAATAACTTCTCATCCAATCCGTACAAGTTTGGAATCGACTTCATATAATATTGGAAAAAAACTGCCAAAACGAAGTCACGAAGCGATAAAACGGCAAAGATTTATGAGTTCGAAGAGAATATGCAATAACTGAATGTTCTTGACTATACAGTTCGCATATTATTGGGGGTAACAGCTGAAAACACGCGATCATCCGTTGAGCTGTTATATGATTTGATAAAAGAATCCAAATAACGTACCCATTAAAAGTTGAATGGAACAAATTAGCAGCTCCTTTGGGATGAATGACAGAAACACAAATTACTCTTTTCGAGTTGCGAATATGAACCATAACAGATACTCCTTTGTTAGTAATGAAAGACCACGTACATAAGGGACCAAAGAAAACTCATGGACTGAATTAAAGTAATGAATGCTACACGCGTATCATGACCACCATAGAGAGGGGATTTTTTTACTAAAATGTTCGTAAATCCGAGGACAACAAATGTCACTATTGCATATCAATTTTTGTGAATACAATTAGTAAATATTACACATAATATTTTTGTAATTTCAAGAGTGTTTTAGTATAATCGAAATTTTGACGTCATAGACAAACATTTTGTAATTCTATGAGTTCAATATAATTGCAATGTCAGAAATGATGACGTAAAAGTTACTAAATAGGTTTGCACAAATTACAAAACTTATTACTTTTATCGTTTTAAGATAGTTAGTAATTTCAAATAAATCATTTGTAATTATAAAGATGTATGATGTAGGTAGGTACTTATGATGAAAATACAAAACAAGTTTTTCTTTTAATTTCTAGTGGTTTCTTTTTTCTCCGTGTTGTCGACGGAATAATAGACAAAATTAACGTTTCCGTGTAGACAGTACGATGGAAACAAAGTAAAAAGAGTCAATTGCACTTTTTACGAAATTCACTTTGTTTACATAATTCGACTCAGAATTCTTTGTTTTATCATAGGACTTTTTTTTTCTGTTGAAATCTCAATTTTTACTAATAGTAGGTAAGTCACGTATATAAATAGAACTATACCAATTATTCACAAAGTGACGAAAAACCGTATTTTAGAAAAAAAAATATATATAATACGTATATACATTACAGTAATATTGTCCTAAACTATTTCCTTAGCAATGCCGTAGTAACTAAATTATTTAAATTATAAGATAGCTTTGTTCTTCTATTAATTATCACAGTTTTGCATTCAAACCCTTCCCTTTAAATTCAGGATTTTGTATTGTATACTACTTTGCGGTCATCGAGTAGAAAGTTTTCTACTGTTTTAAGCATGGCGATTACAAAATCAAATTGTCTTCACTACCCTAGACAATAGGGATGATGCCTGGGTAAAAAAAAAAAAAATCTATTTAGTCCGTCAGTCAGATAATAATAAAATATTAGATACGTATTTTTTGCTTTATCAAATTAATAAAAAATGACTTAGATAACACGCATTATAGTTCGGGAGTGGGGGCTTGCTACGTCACTTCTACGTATAAAATCTACGAAGACGTGACGTCATGCCACATTTTAACTCAATGTATCGCCGTAATCTTTTGATTACGTAGAAAATGAAAAAATACGTGTCCAATATATTTTAATAATCTACATGACGGACAAAAAAACATTTTTTAGTCATCATCCCTATTATAATAATAATAATAATATCCTGGGACATTTCACACACGGTCATCTGATCCCAAACTAAGCAGAGCTTGTACTATGGAAACCAGATAACTGATATACTGATATACTACATATACTACTTTTTTTTTTGTAAATACATACTTATATAGATACTTATATACACCCAGACTCAGAACGAACAGACATGTTCATGCACACAAATGTTTGTCCTGGATGTTCCCAGTTACCCGAGTGATTTTGACAATTTAGAATAGAAAACTTTCTTCCGAAATAGTCTAATAAAAAAGGACCTAAACAAAGATAGGTAGAAACAATTCAATTTCAATTTTATTTGATTTATTCAAGTAACCATGACTAATTTGTTAGCACCATGGGAGATGGTGCAGCAGGGATTCACGTACGGACAGTCCAGCCTGCTTGTAATTAGAGACAGGATACTGTTGTCGCTGCCCCACGAAACGAAACGATACGAAAGACAAAATGGCAGATAGTAAAATGAATTCTACGGTGCGATGTCAAAAATGGAGAAACGAAATGTCACTTTGTATAGAAAGAGATGTGTCTATTCTTCGTAGATATAGAACTAAAGGGAACTGCATATAATTTGTAATTTAATTTGGATATGGTTGCCAGTTGAAGTTGTAGAAGTAGCGTATCAGTACAATTATCAGCCGACCAATTAATTTTCTCTACAATTCATGCCCAGCATTTTTAATTTTCAGACTTAGTAACTTTCATGTAAAATTTAGACTCCAAAATCGTAGATTTCTTACGAAACAAGTCAAGTTAAAGTAGTCAAATCACGCTTATTTCTTCAAGCATTCCTTCCTAGACGCGAATTATTGATCTAGCCTTTACTGCAGGATGTCGTGTTTTTATGACGTCATCATTCTTTACCAATACATCTTGACATTTAAGGATGGCGCCACTTTCTTTGGCAAACGTTAATCAATCTGCCTAGCCTTTTCTCAGCTATATTAGGGTCGGCTTCCAGTCTCACCGGCTGCAGCTGAATACCAGTATTTTAAATGGAGCGACTGCCTATCTGACCTCCACAACCCAGGTACTGGGTAATACGATACCCTTTGATAGGACTGGTTGTCAGACTTTCGGGCTTCTGACGACCCGTAACTGCTGTCAAAGATCCACGCATGACAACCAGGACCAACGGCTTAACGTGCTTTCCGAGGCACGGAGGAGCGTTGGTATGAAAAGATGGTCACCCATCCACGGACCAACCCCGGCAAGCGTAGCTTAACCTGATAGATCGACCCGTGTGGCTGTTATTACTTAGCCATGAGCTCCTCGCAACGCTTTGGCAAACGTCAATGATAAGTCAAATTCCGTAGAATATAGACACAGGGTGGGGACAGTCATAGACTTGAATAAATAATTGATTTGTAAAAATTAACAATACAAACCTATTTATCTAAGCACTATTCTTACTAACGCCAAAATACTAACAAAATTATGGACCTTAGTCTGAAATAAAGTTTTATTTAATTTATTTTAATTTTATACGTAGTTCCAGAGTCTGCCGTGTTTCAAGTTAAATTGGTCGCTTTACTGCTAATTGCGTGTTATTTTCAGTGTTTTGGTCTTTGTAGGCGAGGTGCGAAATTAAAGGCACTTAGGAGCTTTAATGTTGATGGGTGCATTGCACGATATTGGTATATTACTTGTATTTCAAATTAATGTTGGTTTAAAGAGCGCAGGAACAGAATTCTGTCGTTGCACTCTTTGAACAAACATAATTTTAAAATCGCTCTACAAGCTTGGCTACAACTTGCTGTGATTTCAGATATATGCTATCAAATATGTAACTATGAACAGGGGGCCGTATTATGAACAATTATTGTCATCATTTTTCCAGTGCTAGAGAGAGACGGAGCTATACATGACCTATAGCACCATCCCTTTTTCGCAACGTAATCATGATGACGTTAATCCTAACTAATATTAAAATGCGAAAGTAAGTTTGTTTGTTACCTTTTCACGCCTAAACCACTGAACCGATCGTCCTGAAATTTTGCATATACGTTGTCACATTTACAGAAACTGACATAGGGTGCCATTCATCCTGAGGAAAACAACAATAACGTTCTTATGACAATAGATGGCACTACGTGTCTTTCGAATCATGATTGAAATATTACGCTTTCCTGCTTCACGCTAAACCTGCTTCACGGATTTGGATTAAATTTCGCACATGGGTAGACTATGACCTGGATACTTACATACGATACTTTTGATTCCGGTAGTGCGTTCCCGTGGGATATTTTCCGACAATCACGCGGGCGAAGCCGCGAGCAAAAGCTAGTAGTTCATAATTATAAGGACCCTGGACCTGGTGACCTGTATTACAGGTATTACTACTCCTACCACAAGCACCAGCGATCCACAACCAAAAATGTGTAAAATATTGCTTGTATTTTTATGGCTTTTGGTGACAAATAAACACTTTTTATTATTTAATTGATGTACAGACGCCAGCAGGTCAAGCTACCCGAAACTGTCAAATTTTCCCAATCAACTTTGAATCTAATGCTTTTGCGATAAAGTTGATAATCTATTATAGAAATTTGACAGATTGTAGTAGCTTGATGTGCTGACGTCTGTACATTACTTCTTTTGTATGAAGTTGGTTGTAAATCGTTTATGGCCTTATAATTATTATGTCTGGTTAGAATTTCTAAATAAATTGTAGCCAACAGTTTCCTTTTTCTTTGGCCATTAAATGGAATCTAGGGTTGCGTATCTAATATATCTTTATATAGTTTATACCCTCGAAGCATTGTAACGACTGTATAGATTTTATTAATCAGGTGTAAATCGACTAGTCTAGTCTATGTAAAGTTTATATAGAATATAAGCTAGGTTTTAATTTTAGACATCAAAAAGTACTTAATGTTTTAAAGATAATAATGTAATACTTTGACCACATGGGTGTCAAAATAAAGGGGCTTGAGGAAATGATTTCGAAAGTGCACTAGCTTCTGATCGCGACTTCGTCTGCGTGAAATCTCTTGTTCCCCCGAGCCACCACGTCGCAGTGCAACCCCATCCAACGCTATTACTTCGTTTACAGATTTTTTTCTTTTTGCTCGACTCCTAAGTGTCATAGCGCCAAGTTAGAGCCTATTACCTTCCTCAAGAATTGGACTATCAAATGCAAAAATATTTTTTCTAATCTGACTGGGAGTTCCAAAGAGTACTCCATACATATAAACACAAACAAATTTTACCTATTTATAATATTAGTTAAAAAGGCCTAAAAAGGAAGAAAGTTAAAAATACACGACGGCAGGAGGTTTTTCGAATACTCGTATTTTTATTTTTTTTTCTAAAGTAAATTACTTCCATACTAACAATGATTTTAATGCAAAGGAAGATCTAAATAAATTCTACTAACCTGCCAACGGTACGTACAGACAGCATAAACCATTCAACATTAGACAAGCCGATGCTAATCGCGTACGTGATCTTTTTGAAGCGTCAGCAAAAACGATTAATGCGAACCAAATAAATTATTATTATATCAGATAGCTCGGTTAGAATTTATTGGTGAATAGTTTTAATAGTAAAGGAATAATCCGAACTTCCTAACTATATAATATTATAAATGTGAAAGTAAGTTTGTTTGTTTGTTTGTTACCTTTTCACGCCTAAACCACTGAACCGATCATCCTAAAATTTTGCATATACATTGTCACGTGTATAGAAACGGACATAGGGTACCTTTCATCCCACAACAAAGTACTGTTCCCGAAGATAACGTTCTTATGATAATAGATGGCGCCACGTGTCTTTCGAATTATGATTGAATTATATTATTATAGAAACTTTAAGTTGAGTTAAGAGTTTTATTTTTTATTTAAGTAAAATTTTGTGAGGCTAGACTTCTAGAGTGTCGATAGACTGGTTTTTCATCCTCGTAACTAATAATATAAATGCGAAAGAGTGTTTGTTTGTTGATTACGCTTTTACGCTAAAACGGCTGAACGGATTTGGATGAAATTTGGCATATGGGTAGACCATGACCTGGAGAAGCACATACGCTACTAATCATCCTGGATCGCAGACGAAGTCGCGGGCAACAGATACGATAGCACATATTATTATAATTCTTTGTAAAGTCTCTTTATCTTGTTTTTTGCAGTACCGTTGAAATATAACCTTTTCGCAATCAATCAATCTGCCAGCCTTTTCTCAACTTAGTTGGGGTTGCTTCCAGTCTAACCGGATGCAGCTGAATACCAGTATTTTACATGGAGTGACTGCCTATCTGATCTCCATAACCCAGTTACTGGGTGCGATACCCCTTGGTAAGACTGTTTGTCAGACTCGGGCTTCTGACGACCCATAACGGCTGTCAAAGATCCACGAATGACAGCCGAACCAACGGCTTAACGTCTTTCCGAGGCACGGAGGGGTGTTAGTGTGTAAAGATGGTCACCCATCCACGGACCAACCACGGCAAGCATAGCTTTACCTAAACGATAGAATTGAGCGGCTGTTATCGCTTAGCCACGAGCCCCCTGTGATCTATAGGTACTAATATAATATTATAAAGAGGTATTTATTTGTAGGTTTGTATTTATAATATTCGGAACTATAGACCCGATTCCGAAAACTCTTTCACGAATGGGTAGCTGCAGTATTGCCGAGTAGTATAAGTATTATATGTTAAAAAAAGAAATTTCATGCGGACGAAGTCGCGGGCCGTAGCTAATAATATGTTTACTGCCAAACGTGAATATCATTACATGGACAATCCGTTATGGGTAACTTAGCTATTCATATAGGGTGACTGGTAAATACTTAAACACATGATTGTACTCATGATAACAAACAACTTTTACAATGGGATCAAACTTGCAATCGCGAAAAAAAATCATCTGTCCCATACATTCCTGTTCGCATAACTCGTCAAAATGTAGGGAGCAGCTGATTTTTTTTTATTCGTGATTACAGGTTTGGTCCCCTATTATCTTCTTCTTCTTCAATCGGTCCCTCATTACTGAGGATCGTGGTCACTGGACGCTTTTAAGCGGACAATCTGCCTCCATCTACTCCGGTCCAAAGTTGCCATCACCACCTGCTGAAAATTGCTTGAGGACGTAGCTTCCTTTACTTGGTCGGACCATCGTGTTGGCGACCTGCCTCGTGCTCTCTTTCCATCGGTATTGCCAACAATAACCAGCTTTTCAAGGCTGCTATCTCCCCTTCGCATTGAGTGGCCGAAATAGGTCAGAATACGCTGTAGACATATTGTAGACAATCGGGTCTTGACATCTAGTTGGGAAAGGATAGACACATTTGTGCGTTTGGCTGTCCATGGTATTCGGAGCATCCGCCTCCAGCACCACATTTCGAATGCATCTATCCTCTGTCTTTCTCTTGCTCGGATTGTCCACGTCTCAACTCCATAGAGGAAAATCGGGAAAACTAATGCTCTGACCAAACGGGCTTTAGTTTTATAACTTATAGAGCGATTTTTCCAGATGTTTTGGAGGCGTGTCATAACACGTTATGACACGCCTCCCCTATTATAAGTTGTTTGTTATCAAGAGCATAATCGTGTATTTATATGTCGGTCACTAATTACCACACAGGGGCAAAATATAGTAGACGTTTATTGCAAAAAAAAATAGTAAAATCTCCTAGAAATGGAGCTTGTCGTTAAGATTATACAACCGCACGGATCGAACCCTAAGACCCCGCCGTGCCTTGGAAAGCACGTTAAGCCGTTAGGCCCGGCTGTCATTCGTGAATTTTTGACAGTCGTTACGGGTGAGAAGCCTGAAAGTCTGACAACAAGTCTAACCAAGGGGTATCGTATTACCCAGTAACTTCTCTTCACTGACATGTATGTCATCAATGACAAAACATAGTGCATTATATAATTATTGTATAAGACCTTGACCTTTAACATAGTGTATTATATAATTATTGTATAAGACCTTGACCTTTAACCTATGTTTTATAAATACAATAACTCTGATTCTGATTCTGGGTTGGTTAGACAGGAAGCCGACTCCAACATAGTTGGGAAAAGTCAAGGCAGATTATGATCTGCTAGAAAAAATGTTTGAGTTTACATAGGAGCGGTTTTCATTGTATTAGTTTGACTTTGACAAGATGTCTAATAGATAAAACTCTTTTCAGAACCAATAAGTTTAATACCATAAGACATATACTTTCTTTCTGATTAGAGAAACTAGGTACTGTTATGTCCTGACGTGGTCATAGTCAATATGTTATACAGGGTGTCCGGTAAAGAATGGATAACCTTGAAATATGTAGCATATAATAGACCTTATGGCTGGACGCACTGCAATTTACTATCCCTACCTTGTAGCTATTCCACCAATTCGCACTAAGCATTTCCAATTGTCATTTGTAATGTGCACAGCAAAAGAGTAGAACTCTCTTCCTGCGTCTGTGTTTCCGAGCGCATACAACCCTAATCTCTTTAAAGCGAGAGTGAACAGGCTTCTTCTGGGTAAGCTCACTCCATCGTCGACTTTGTCTCTGTCACCTCTGACCTAGACTAGAGTCAAGAGCAAACGCATCACAAATAAAAACAAAAAAAAGGCTGTTCTAAAAAAAATACAAAATAATATATATCCCAAGAAGTGCATAATTTAAAAAAAAAATTGTAACATTTTTACTCTCTTCTTCACCACGACCACAAATAAATTCCATCGGTTATTTGTTTGGCAGGCCAGTTGGCGTGGTTGGTTAAGATACCGCCTATCATGTCGCTGGTCGTGGGTTCGATTCCCATCCAGGACCAATTTGTGTGCATGAACATGTCTGTTTGTCCTGAGTCTGGGTGTAATTATCTATATAAGTATGTATTTACAAAAAAAAAAGTAGTGTATGTAGTATATCAGTCATCTGGTTTCCATAGTACAAGCTCTGCTTAGTTTGGGACCAGATGACCGTGTGTGAAAATGTCCCAGGTTATTATTATTATTATTTGTTGTAATAATAGTGTACGTTGACTATGCCGCCAGGAGGCAGTAAATAGTGGGACTAGAAATTGCACAGTATTAAAAAAAAAAATCGTATCATAGGTAGGTACTACTTGAGATATACAAGGTGTAACTTAAATAACGCACAACCTCTTAACCCGGGGTCATGGGGGTGGAAAAGTGTTACACGGGCGTTGGGGTGGGTGTCACAGACCCGTTCATTAGATAACAAATTATCCAATACTCTATAAATAATAGTTAATATTTTATTTGACTTTAGTTTTTTAGGTATTTATGTAAATAAATGATACACAAATATCGTATTATATTATATTTTAATCATATTTATTGGAGCTTTATAAAATTACGACAAATATCAACAAAATCTTTCTCTTCTACGGGCTTGCGGATGGCGAGCAACGGGTAACTCGCCGTCCGGTAAGGACCAGGCCCGGGTCAACGACGCGTTGTGTTCCACGTGCGCCTCAAAGAGATGTTAGCACTGACTTATGGGGTCCGCTAGGGCAGATGCCTACCAGGGTTGTGGGTTGTTCGAAAGAGTTACCGTAGCCCTGGCACAGGCAACTGAAGGAACACGGGTGGGTTTTAGTCAGTAGAAGTCTGACACGCCCTCCTGGAGCGGGAGGAGTTATTTGATGATAAATGATTTTTATTTCTGTAAGTAGGTTTGCACAAACACTTTTACAAGTCAACCACGTTTTTTTTTTTTTTTGAAACTAGATGAGGTCGGCGTTTCCTATCTGACTACTCTGAGAAGAAAGGCCGAAACAAACTCAGAGGTCACAGTCTCTTATACAGTCCAGACATAATCTTGGTCACTTCATGTGAAGACCATGTAGATTGGTGTCTGAAATGGTCTTTTGAGGAAAGAACCACACAGATTGAGAGGACCTGTCCAGTCAGTGCACGCATTTGTCAGTAATCGCGCAGCTCAACTCAGAACTTAAGGAGCTCAACGATTCGACGAACAATACCATAGAAAGGACATTGGGGTAGGCCGCATAAATTACTCGAACTGCCAGACCATGGTTAAAAATAACTGAGAGAAAAATAAAACAAACAAAAAAAGCAATGACCTACATAGTCTTCACATTCACAATAAATTAAAATAATATAATACTTTACAAAGTAAATAGTCATGTCAACATTCAGTATGCAAAAATAAAAGAATAAAATAAATGATGATTTCCCATCCAAAAAAAAAGGGTACTCCATAGAGTTAAAATGTTTATTGAACTCGCGTGGAACACGGTGCGCCGCCGTCTCGGGCCTTTCACTGTTCAGGCAACGATCTCCCTAAGTCTGTAGCCTGCAGGCCACACATTAAGGCGGCCGGATCATATAGGTACATCAAGCACTAGTTTGTAATGGGTCCTGCACACTAAAGCCGGCGGCATTAACTCGGGTAATCGTGTAACCGACGGATTAGACTGCCAGTGCGAAGTGACGCGGCTTGTGACAGCGTGTAGAGCCCTTTACAGTGGGACAAGAGCGCCTAAATGCGTCATTATGGTATGCTGGCAATGAGAAGTTAGCTGCTTAAAATGTTACTATGAAATTTAAAAAAATGTTTAATCGTAGAGAAACCTTAGTTTCAACTATGACAGTCATCTACACTAATCCTAACCGCCTAAATAATATTATAAATCCTAATCCTAACTTAATATTATAAATGCGATTATTGTTTGTTTGTTACCTTTTCACGCCTAAGTCACTGAACCGATCATCCTGAAATTTTGCATATACGTTGTCAGGTGTACAGAAACGGATATACGGTACCTTTTATCCCGAAAAAAAGGACCGTTCCCGAGAAAAACAACAATAACGTTCTTATGACAATAGATGGCGCCACCGGTCTTTCGAATCATGATTGAATTAATACGCTTTTACGCTAAAACTGCTGAACGGATTTGGATGAAATTTGGCACATGGGTAGACTATGACCTGGATTAGGACATATGATACTTTTGATCTCGGTAGTACGTTCCCGTGGGATAATTTCAGACTACCACGCGGGCGAAGCCGCGAGCAAAAGCTAGTACTTACTATATTTATTTCTGTTAAATCTTAATTACAATATACAAGCTAATACTGAAATATATATTATTATGTACAGTCAACGTCTAGAAGTCCACTTACACCGCAAGGACCATTATCGCCTGCGCTATACGGGCTGCCAAAGTTGCCAATTGTCAAATGTTCTTATAGAAGAAGGTCATAAGTACAACTAATATTGCTATGCCATAGTTTTGTGAGATTGCTAGTCGACTTCTGACTGTTATAATACCAGTATATAAGGTGACTGGTAGTTAGTGGCCGATAGGTACTTATTGTACTGATAACAAAAAAACTTTTACTATGGCACCAAACCCGAAATCGCTAAAAAATCAGGTTTTCCCTACATTTTAACGAGTTATGCGAACATAAATATCTAAGAGATGATTTTTTTTCGCGTTTTCATGATTGGGCCCATAGTTAAAGCTGTTATCATGAGTACAATCATGTGTTTAAGTATCAGACACTAATTAGCAGTAACCCTATATATTTTTTACTAGATTACATTGTGCCCCACTGCTCAGCGAATGCCTGTCCTTTTCTTTACAAATCTCCCTGTCTGGTGCGGTCTCTGGCCATGTTGGCCCTGCAAACCTTATAAGTATACAATAAAAAATAAAAAAGAGTCAAAGAGCTCATTAGGCATCAAAAAATTCGTCCGCATCTGCATCAATGGGAAAAGTGCCCAAAAAGCTGACAGCATAAATGCAAACGTGAGTTTGTTTGTTTTTTACGCTCTCACGCTAAAATGGTTGAAGGGATTTGGATACAATTTTGCACATGAGTAGACTATGAGCTGGAGAAGGACATAGATCACTTTCATCCTGGATAGCAGATGAAGACGCAAGCAATAGCTAGTTTATTATTTGATATAAGTATATTAAATTGATGAGGCAAATGTCAGTTTGGATGTAAGAGTTAATCTCCGAAACTGCTCACCCGATTAAAAAAAAAAATTCTTTGATATAAATTTCACTGTTGCCGAGTGCCATCGTATATTTACCCGACTGCCAAGGAAGGGTTATTATATGGTATTGCTGGCAAATAGTCCTTATTAATAAAAACTAAGAGTAGGTACAGTACAACTATTTTCTTGATATCCCTCGGCAATCATCGCATTTCCGAATACAAACAAATGACTAATCTCCATGTCCATCAATTAAATCAAAACAAAACAACAATAAAGTACTTAGTTCTGAATTCAATTTTTTTTATTTTTTTTATTTGTAATGGGTTTGCTCTTGACTCTAGTCTAGGTCAGAGGTGACAGAGACAAAGTCGACCATGGAGTGAGCTTACCTAGAAGAAGCCTGTTCACTCTCAATTTGAAGAGATTAGGGTTGTATGTGTTCGGAAACACAGACGCAGGTAGTGAGTTCCACTCCATTATACACGATAAATCTAATAATTGATGGACATGGAAATTAGCATTTATTTATTTTGTTTTATTCGGGAAACTTACAGCTAACGTACACAATGACTTAAACAATATGAATCTGAAGGCCATTAACAAGTTTCCACTGATAAACACTCAAATTTAAAATTGAGAAAAAGAAAAAGGTTGGTACAAAATACTTATAACATAAATTAGGAAACAAATAGTACACGAAATCGCGAAAAAATTCAGCTGTTCCATACGTTTGTCCCATAGTAAATGACGCCTTAAGAGTATGTGCGGTATTTAAATCACACCTTGTATATCTACTCTGCTCTCGTAGTGGCAAGATCTGAGATTAAAGGAATAGATAACGCATGATTAAAAGATTAGACGAAAATAAAGTAGTGAGACTATTTAGTATGTTTATTCTTTGTGATGAGGATTAACAGAGCCGTCACAAAATACGATAATTATAATTATATCCTCCCAACCATATTCACTCACTTTCAAAACTCTCACTTTAAGCATAAAAGAAGTAGATAGAGCAAAGATAGAACTACCTAAGCTAAATAATCGTAGTAAAATACACGTCGTTAAAAATGAAATGAAAATGGAAAGAAGTTTATTCACAGAAATAAAATTTTTGACTACAAACCTCTTCCCCCCCCCCCCCCGTCGCTCTTTCTCCTCTCTTTCTGTTACCTTTGCTAAACTGCGAAGCAGTTTGTTGGCAGACGTAGCTCCTTCTTTTTTAACATTATTACATAATTTACACTTTTTCATCTATACGCTAAACTGTCTATGCATTCCTTAAGTTTTATCCAGCAGATTTTAAAACAGAAATACAAGTTTTCTGAATATCCTCTACAGTGAGGCCTTTACGAAACATATCAAGGAGGTATTTTATTTTTAAAAGAGGTTTTGTGGTACAATTGTTTATATCCAACCAAAAAAATTCTACACCTTCGACCGTAACAGTTATTCCAAGTGGGCGCCAGAAATCTTCTCATGTGCTCCTTTGAGATCTTGTACGAATAAAATTGTTTTAAAATTCATCACTACAATACTGATCTAAGGCTACTGACAACACAATGTAAAATGGTGCCTGTTCATGAGAGAGTACCTCATGAACCGGCAGCATTTTACGTCCCAAAAATAGGTCTTCGTAAACCCTTATCTCCGAAACTATTGAGCCTAAAATTTTGAAAAAAAAAAACAAGATACAGAAAATAGTTCTATACCTAAAATTGACAGGAAAATTTATAAGAAGTCTATGGTCATAAAATATCATGGTAAATCTCTCAGTATTGTGCGTACAAACTCACATTTGCATTTGGAATGTATGGGAAAACATATTTTTCAACTACAATGTTAAGTTTGTTCATGGGATAAATTCATCGCAACTACGGAACCCTTTTTTGTGCGTGGTCCGACACGGGCCGGTTTTATATCACTTTACGTGAGCAATGTGCTAGTAATTTGTTACTGCTGATACACATTTCTGATAATTCAACTCAATCGGTTACTGCTGCGAGTATTGATTGTAATCATCAGTCAGCAGTCCACCAACGTCTTCAGATAAATCATCATCTGCTTGCCTTTTCCCAACTATGTTGGGGTCGGCTTCCAGTATAACCGGATGCAGCTGGATACCAGTGTTTTACATGGAGCGACTGCCTATCTGACCTTCAAAACCCAGTTAATGGGTAATACGATACCCCTTGGTAAGACGGGCTTATGAAGACCCGTAACGACTATCAAAGATCTGCGAATGACAGCCGGGACCAACGGCTTAACGTGCTTTCCGAGGCACGGAGGTGTCTCGATATGAAAAGATGGTCACCGATCCACGGACCAACCCCGGCAAGCGTGGCTTAACCTGATGGATCGACCTGTGCGGCTGTTATTACTTAACCCTATATCTATGTATTTATTGAAAATCGCTGCAAAAGCAGGATGAAAATTATAATTCCTACTAGCTTCTGTACGCAGCTTCACCCGCGTGGATGTAAGAAAACTATACGTATTAACCTGCCTTTTGAATCATTCTATCTATTGATGAAAACCGCATTAAAATCCGTTCAGGAGTTTTTGAAATCATCGCGAACATATAACAGACAGACATACGCGGCGGGGGACTTTTTTTAAATTATGTAGTGATGATTGTCATAGAACATATATTTTAAAGTAAAACATTTTTCACGTATGAAAATAATGCAGCAAGGATTTTTTATTTACAGCTCGCTCTTCGAGTCACAGCAAAACATGATACGGAGGTACTCTAAAAAAATAATTAATTCTATACCAACATTCTGAAATAAAAAAGAAAACCTACCCTTTTGGAACAATAACGAGCTCACAAACATACCTGGCTTATGGCTTAGCAACACACCCAACTGGTCTTTTGAGCCACTTCGAATTATACTAAAATTGAAATCGTAATTAACAATGGGGTATTTAAACATAAACTCTGTTCTTTGAGACTTAAGGTAGGGTTTGTTTTGAGGTGCTGACAGGCCGACCTGTGTGAACCCGAGACACTTATTAAGTGTAAAGAACATTATATCCTCACTGGAACATCAAAACAATGCGAATCGGTCAAGCGTGAACCGTTTGTCGTAATGAGGGTCAGTATAGTTTATGACAGTGTGTTAGAATTATACTAAGCTGTTGTTGGGTTATTACGAGCTCGTTATCGTTGGTATTTTGGTGTTGGTATCTTCTTTTGCCTGTTGGTGTTCTTTTTGGCTTTTATCAGGATGGTCTTAAACACAAACTCAAGTATTTATGAACCATTTTTTAATTGGCAAAGGAATCGATCATTTGAAAAGATGAAGCTAGTTTCCCATTCCAAAGCGTAATTAGGTTCCTATGGAGAAAAAAAGGCAAGGAACTCCACGGACAATATTTTTCCGCATGATACACTGATTAATGCTTTGACTTATTAAGTACGAAAACAATGGCTATAATTGCTGTCTTGTATGAATCAGAATGTTGGGCCACAAAAGGAATGAATGAAAGGCAATTGCATGCAGCTGAGATGGGAATGCTAAGAGGGATGTGTGGTGTTACGCGAATGGATAGAATAAGAAATAAGTATATAGGGTGTAAGTGTAAACAGTGTCAACCTTTTAAGGGGTCATTGTACTCATCGTTATGAACAACTTTTACTATGGGACCAAATCTGAAATCGCAAAAAAAATCTGCTGCTCCCTACATTTTGACGAATTAAGCGAACATAAATGTACAGAAAAAGTTCTGTTCCCGTGGAAAACAACAATAACGTTCTTATGATAATAGATGGCGCCACGTGTCTTTCGAATCATGATTGAATTATATTATTATAGAAACGTTAGTAGTTTGGAAAGATTTTTTTTTTTTTAATTTAAGTGCCTAATATATTTTGTGAGTCTAGTTTATCCTCCTAACTATCCTAATATTATAAATGTGAAAGTGTATTTGTTTGTTTGTGGATTACGTTTTCACGCTAAAACGGCTGTGCGGATTTGGATGAAGTTTGGCACATGGGTAGAGCATGACTTGGAGAAGGACACAGGCTATTATTCATGCTGGATCGCAGACGAAGTCGCGGACAACAGCGAGTTAATTATAAAATACTAGCTCATCAAACAAACAAATACTTGCCATTTCAACAACTAAAGTAATAATTAATCCATTCCATTAAATTAGAAACAGCGTACACATAGCTGATTTTAATTAATCAAATTACCACATTATTTGTAACACACTAACAATCGAAATCTGAATCATTTTGAAGCTAATTCCTAATCCATTGCTTCATATGTTCGAAAAATTTGTCCGCTCGACAACGTAAATAACGCAATGAATGTTGTTGAACTGTCAAAATGAAATCAATTCCGATTGATAGTTAGTTACGCAATTGCCCCGCTGTATCGAATTCTAACTGCAAACAACCTAGAAGTTAATTTGTTTTTGGTAGTAATTATAATAATATTGAAGAAATATGATCTCAACCTTCAGTCATGTTGACGAACACGACTAAAGGCTCTCGCAGACAGACGTGACGCGACTCTTTTGGAACAATTTATATGTAAACTTCATGGAAATTGGAGAAGGATCTATATTGCATCTCTTCATAATTATGTCTTTTCTAAACGTCATCGTATCTGAGGAACTGGTCGCCTAGTTTCCGCTTGTCGTCCTTCAGTTTCTTCCGAACGCAACTAAATACAATTATTACTGCTTGCTGTGTCCTTGCATTATATACATATTATAAAGAAAGCCATCTTATTTTAATATTTATTTCTCACAACTAGTAATTATAAATCCTACTAATATTATAAATGCGAAAGTTTGTGAGGATGGATGGTAGTTTGTTACTCTTTCACGCCAAAACTGCAGAACGGATATTGATGAAATTTTGGACACAAATAGTTTATAACCTGGATTAACACATAGGATAGTTTTTATCCCGATATTCCTACGGATTCGAGACTTACGCGGGTGTTTTACCCGCGTAAGTCTCGAATCGCGGGGCGCTGCTAGTCATTCCATAATTCTCAGTTACACACATAAGTTTTCTTCAAATATTAATAGCTGGATTAAGGTACTTTTTGCCCTCTTCTTTGTTTGGACAAAACATAGAGATTTCTGTATTTCAGGTTAGTTTAATATTAATGTATTATACACATTAACCTTACGGATCAATTCTCTAACTCCTTGACTGTCGGGCGCACACCAAGTGTGCGTAAGAATAAATTTTGAAATCTTTACATAATAGGTATATAAGCGTAAAAAAATCATCCTATGGCGACCACGGGCTTACAGTACTTGTGAACCTATGGGGATTGGCTCACCTCCGACATGACCTTGACATAATTTATGGGGATTTTCTGACGCTTGAGGGGCTAAATGATGGTGAAAACTGAATTAAAATCAATTGCGTAGTTTAGAAGAACAACGCGATCATACAAACATACGAAAAGTGAGTTTAATCTATAAAATGGAGAGATATAAAAAGATGTAAATACTAAAGGAACCCTAAAGAATTAAAGGAATCCTTGTACGCAGCATGTGATCTCACCGGGGAGCCTCACCCTGGCGGTGTGGAAAAAATAAATTAAACCTCCTTAAATGTAGGCGTAAAGAAATGAGAAGTGTGTAATCGTGAATAATGTACGCTGATTGGTCGGCTTTTGTTTTTTTGAAGTTATGATTCGGAATTTAAATATGTGTAAAAGGTATTCGTTTAGTCTTGATTCATTAATCTGGTATGATTCTAGCAGGAGTTTGGATTTATAAAGGGTGCTGTTAGAAGGATTAAATGTCTGAAGTGGTTTTTGGCTCTTCGGTAATATTGGATTAAACTATCGTTTAAAATGCATGAAACGATGGATGGACTGTCATGTGTGGAAGATGATATGCCTAGAAAGGGAGTGACTACCAAGATGACGACTAATAGAGAAGTCTTGAAGAAAAAGACATGATGTGCCGACCCCAAATAAATTAAAATAAGGGCAGGACAACGATGAATGATGAAAATGCATGAATTTGTGTTTTCAAGGTTTATGCAAATACTACTTATCAAACCTTTGGAAGGCATACGTGAGGCCGAAACCAACTCACAGAGGCCCCAACCGACGATTATCCCTGTATGCACTATGCAAGTGCACCCAAGGACATCCCCCGGTTGGTGCAGGACTATTGCAGAACATGCAAACAAAACATATTGGACTATAGGTTTGGGTGGCTATAGTGGATTGGTTACCCAGAACTATGGAAGGACTATGTTCCCTACCTGATAAATGTTATTTGTAATACATAGATAAATTGGCAGGGGGTGACTTGCACACTCAATCATGGGCCCCAGAAAACGGTCGCTAGCACGTAGTGACGTAGTGACAAAGAGGTAACACTTCCTGAGGTGCTTGAGGAGTGGAGAGGTATTTCACGGCTATTATGACAATCCCGGAAGTAAGATTAAGATCCCTACCCGCACCTTACTGGAATACTTCCTTCCTTCGAGCACGTTTGCTCTTGCGAATCTCCACTCAATCCGGCCAATAAAGGCAAGAAAGAAGTGGGAGTTCTGTTCCTTGTCAGTGTTCACTCCAGCCGGCTAATAAAGGCAAGCCAGGGGTAAAGACCAAGACTTCTCCCGAGAGATAGGTGTTCGTGGGGTCGTTAATGCCCAACAGCTCGTCACATACTGCCCTGCGGGTTTCTGTATCCTCTTGTTTAGGCTCCTCATCCTAGACCTGTTCCGGCAAAGTAAACTCTACCGGCACAGACCTAAAGTTCGGAGCACGCAAGCCCCACCCCTACCTTATGGCCGATTTAAAAAATACAAAAAATATATATATAGGTATATTCCAAGTAGTACGATACGATAAAAAAAAAACACTGCAATTTGTAGTCACATTATTCACTGACTCCTGTTGGCATAGTCAACGAACAATATTATTACAACAAATAACCGATGGAACTCATTGATTTGTGGTAGTGGTGAAGAAGAATGTAAAATACGGTAAAAAGAGTCAAATATTTTTTTCTAAAAAAAAATATTGGTATTTTTCTAATATACACCGGACACCCTGTATCTATACTAATATTCTAAAGAAATTGTGAGTTTGTATGTAGGGGGTAATCTTCGGAACTACTGATCCGATTCCGAAAATTCTTTCACTAATGGGAAGCTACAGTACCTATTACCGAGTGTTACAGGATATAATATTTTATGTTAAAACGGCCCTTCCCGGCCCGCCTATCCTCAATGCGAGCATGGTCGAAAAGCTTGTTGTTTCATCAAGCGCAACGCCCGTTGACTAACAAGCAAGTGAGAATGCGAAAACATTGAACTAAAAATAGTGCGCGGAAATTTTATGAAACCTATTCCAGGAAAAACGTGTTTTTTAGCAAGCCTTACAAGTTTGTGAAATAAATGTTTGTCATTTAGAATCTCCATTACATGTGCGAGGTTCCTATCCATATGTTTTCTTTACTTTTACAATTTATGAGTACATTATGAACGGCCAAATTTCAGGTAAAAATTGTGCAAAAAAGCAGATTTTTGGAGGCTTAGTTATATTGTATTTGTTTCTCCAAATTTTTATTTTTCGCTTTGATAAAAACCTAGATACAGTGCACAAAATACCTATTAGTTCAAAAATCTCTTGTAAAGATATGTTAAAACGCTATAATCACGTATGAGCGTTTGTACGAAAAGTATGACGTGTTGGCCCCTCTTAACACAAGAAACACGAGGACGTAGTCACGGGCAGAAGCTAGGAAATTGATGTTTTAACAGTCTCAGAAGAACTTCACTTGGTCCTTCCTATTCTTAGACTGTTGTGACACCAATCGAGTAATTTGTTTATAACTGACGTAACCATTTTAACAGATAAACAAAACAATGACAACATTCAGTCTGCCTGCCTTTTCCCAATTATATTGGGGGTATTTTACATGGAGTGACTGCCTATCTGACCTCCACAACCCAGTTACAGGGTAATACGATACCCATTGGTAAGACTGGTTGTCAGACTTTCCGGCTTCTGACGACCCGTAACGACTGTCAAAGATCCACGAATGGCAGCCGGGACCAACGGCTTAACATGCTTTCCCAGGCACGCAGGAGTCTCGATATGTAAAGATGGTCACCCATCCACGGACCAACCGCGGCAAGCGTAGCTAAACCTGATGGATCAACCCGTGCGGCTTTTATTACTTAGCCACGAGCTCGTCAATGACAACAGTATGGATACTTATTACTGCACATTTATTATTTATTATTAGATTTTGCACCTCGTTTCATACTATACAGGGTTATTGGTAAAACACTGACAACCTCTTAAGGGGTTTTGACGAATTATGCTAACATAAATGTACTGAACAGCAGATTTTTTTTTGCAATTTCAGGTTTGGTCCCATAGTAAAAGTTGTTCATAATGATGAGTACAATGACCCCTTAAGAGGTTGTTGGTGTTTTACCAATAACCCTGTATTTCGCAGCTTTATGCTGAAATTAGAGCATCTTTGGCTACGCACCGGTCTTTTTTAAATTTGTTAATGTTGTATTTTTTGTTTATAGGGTTCTGTACCTCAAAAGGAAAAAAACGGAACCCTTATAGGATCACTCGTGTGTCTATCTGTGTGTCTGTCCAGCACACAGACGGACACGCCAATTTGCTCCGAATCTAATGGACTGATTAAGTTTAAATTTGGTACATGAATGTATTTCTGTGACCCAAACACGGGGTCAATTTTGGATTATCTAAGAAAAAATACAAAAATTGACCATTCCCCCTTATCTCCGAAAGTACTGAGCCTAAAATTTTGAAAAAAAAAAATAGAGAAAGTAGTTCTATGCCTATAGATTACAGTAAAACCTATAATACGTCTATGGTTAAAACAACATGGTAAATCTCTCAATATTATGCGTACAAACAACATTTGCAGTTGGAATGTATGGGAGAACATGTTTATCAACTACAATGTTAAGTTTGTTCTTGGGATTCATCCCTACTATGGAACCCTTCATTGTGCGTAGTCCGGCACGCATTTGGTCGGTTTTTTTAATGTTAGTTTTGTTATTTTTATACAGGGCGCTTGGAAATTCAACCTATTCCTAGAAAGGGGTTATACCAGCGGTTATTTGGGGTCGAAAATGATTTCTTTTTTCAAGAAAATCAAAAAAATTATAAAATAAAAAGGTTTTCTTTCCACCTTCTATTTCTGAAATAATTTAAATTTAGATTATGTGTTTTTTTTTAATAAATGATCACTAAATGAGCAGAAATTATTAATTAGTGCTGAGTGCGGCGAGAGCCGCTGCTATCTTCATGCGTTCGGGAGAATTTGTGGCGAACGAGGTCCTAGCTTTCTTGCAATACCAGCTGGATGTCATAGACGAGGTCAGTGTTACTCAGATCTGCCCGTCGAACTTCAGCGAGGAGGAGATACGTAGAGCCAAAACGCTGCTGTACGAGTCACTAGAAATGGCTGACCGAATGCCATCCCGCAGCAGGGATGAGAAGAGAGAGAGAAGTTTCTAAGCATTATTAAAATGTTAAAAGGGTCCCCTCGTTTCGACCACATTGACGTCACCAGGCTGTTGAGGGACGTCGCAAGTCTGAGATTGAGCCTGGCCGACGTGCAGTTGAAGTTGGAAGCTTCGCAATCCACCATCAGCGATCTTCGTCCGTAATAGCAGATTTACATAACACTGTATATAGTCACACGAGCCAGCTAACAACAACAACGTACTTCACGGATTGGGCAGTGCATCGCAGCTGAGTTTCGAGTCAGCAAAATTCGACTCGTCGCCGGCCGCCGTCACTGCAAGCGATGCACAACTGCGCCCCGCCCTCCCCGCGTCCCCCATCGTCCAACATCTGGACGTGCTTACTCTGCTGCCGTTAAGCAAGCTCCCAATAAACTTCAGCAGCAACCTACGCCTAGGAAGCGTGCCCATGGATCCCCTAAACCAGTCCAAAGCACTTTACCACCGGTAACAGTCAGCCTTGACAGGCGGATAAAGATGATTTTATCAAAGTGATTGCGGAACAGCATTGACTGGACCGACCATGATGGAGCGTCCCGCAATTCCATCGACCCAGCTGTACATGTCTCGACTATATCACTCCACGAAGGTAGAGGACATCGTGGAATACATCCAAATAAAGACAAAGTTCACCTTTAGAGTCGAGAAGTTGGAATTGTGCCATTGGATTAACTTCAAGTCTTTAGTAGTGTGGGTTCTGATTCATAGATTTTCATGAAGAAGGAATTTTGACCGAAGGGTGTCGTGTATCGCCGTTTTCGCGGAAGGCTACATGAGACCACAACTCAGCGTAATACGTCGCCGATTTTACGTACTTATTAGTCAATAGATTATTGTTAGAATTTTAAATATGTAGTAGTTTATTATTTGGTCAGATCATTCATGTTCATCTACGGGCCTCAGTTACCTGAAAATAAACCGATTATTATTTTATAAGGACCACCATCTTAACTGTCATTATTTAACATTCAGATATCCCTTGGTAAGACTGGTTGTCGGTCTTACCAAGGGGTACCGTGTTACCCAGAAACTGGGTTGTGGAGATCAAAAAGGCAGTCGCTAAATGTAAAATAATGGTATACAGCTGCATCATGTTAGACTGGAATCTGATCCCAATATAGTTGGAAAAAGACTAGGCAGATGATGAAGACTGGTGGTCAGACATTTGGGCTTCTGACTACCCGTAGCGACTGGCAAAGATCTACGAAGGAAAGCCGGGACCAACGGCTTAACGTGCTTTCTGAGGCACGGAGGGGTCTCGATGTATGGTCAACCATCCACGAATCGTTCGCAGCAAGCGTGGCTTAACCTTCGATCGATCGATCAGCTGTTATTATTTAGCGACGAGGCTCTGGTGGTTTTCATGCGATTGCGATGGAAGTATAATTTATTATTGGAAGCTATATCTTCAGCAGTGAGTTGCTATAAGAAGTTACAATGCGTGAAAGTATGACGTTATGACCAATGATATCAAGTTTAGCTACAGCTCATCTGTTGCTAAAAGTGCTAACGTTAAGACAGGAGGCACGTTCGCTTAATTCTAAAACAGTGCGGTTCTCAAACTTATTGTATTTTAGTGTGTATTAACTAGCTGTTTTCCGCGGCTTCGCCCGCGTGTTTTGCATACTTCCCAAAATTTGAATCGGATTTTGTAGATGATTTTGATGACGGGTTTTACTTTTTTGTGCTCGCGGGTCCCTAATTTTTTTTTCTAAAATAAAATAGTCTGAGTTACTTCTTAAAACATCAGCTACCTGCCAGTGAAAGAACCGTCAAATCATCAGACAGGCCGACAATATTTTTTTTTTTTTGGGTCGTCTTCCAGTCTAATAACCTGATCCAGCTGAATACCAGTATTTTACATGGAGCGACTGTAAAATTCTGACCTCCACAAACCAATTTTACGATACCCATTGGTAAGACTGTTTCTCAGACTTTCGGGCTTCTGACGACCCGTAACGACAGTCAAAGATCCACGAATGACAGCCGAGACCAACGGCTTAACGTTCTTTCCGAGGCACGGAGGGGTCCTGGTATGTAAAGATGGTCACCCATCCACGGACCAACCGCGGCAAGCGTAGCTTATTAAAATAAAGAATATTATTATTTATTTATTTATTATTGTAAATTGTTGTACAGACGCCAGCACATCAAGCTACTACAATCTGTCAAATTTCTTTAATAGATTTTCATCTTTATCGCTAAAGCATTAGGTTCAAGGCTGATTGGGAAAATTTGACAGTTTCGAACAGCTTGATGTGCTGGCGTCTGTACTTTGTAGCCTTGTTATAGTTGTTATATTTCATAGAAACTCATCGTACACACTCCTACATATCAAGCTATACATTTCCAGATTAAGCTGATCTCGCAATGTATAGGATTTCCATACAATGAGAGGTCAGCTAAAAACAAAAAGAATTTCAAGAACGTACATTCTCTTTCACATTCATATCAAAGCAACCACAAACTCCAACAATACACGAAAGCAATGAAAATCGCAGAAAAATGTAACAATAACTATCAAACTCATATTGTACCTACTATTAAATCTGTAATCCAATAAAAATAACCGGCTGGACAAGTTGTACAAAGCCGTCGCAACTCGGATATCAATGCCTTTGTCCAGGCCCGCATTGTTAGAACTTTACCGGTCCTAAGAGAGCTCCTTGCGGCACCCCGGCGGGTTATTGATACTATTATTTGTCGCTGAATTACGGGCGGACAAGCGAAGTATGAAATTCAGGAAATTGGATGATTTAGTGATATTTTTGGGCCATTTGCGTCTTTATGTAAGGTTCTTTGAGTGAAAATGTGTGTGTAAGTATGTCTATAGGCTTAGTGCAAACTTCATCAATTATCGTTGTTGGCTTCTGGAAACGACATGTAATTTGTTGTAGCAGTGAATTTTGGCATGCGTATTCAAAGTGCACTTAAGACGCAGATATATGCCAACGACCTTAAGTAGTTAGCTTGCTAGTGTGTAATTTTGCTACACAAAAACACATCTTTTAATCTATTTATATATTACACATTTAAAGAGCTGTTGAGTTCAATAATCCTTATACCTTAACCTATGTTTTCTAGTTTATTACACTCATATAACTCACATTTTATAGAGTTCCGAACACTGTTATCTCTAAAATACTTATTATTTTATTGCCTTTGTATGTTATGTTATTGCATCCAGTATATTACGCTGATAAACATTTTTGTTAAAATCTTAGAATATTTTTATAACTTTTCATATACTGTGATCTGTCAGATTACTTCTTTGTCTATACTATAAAGCTAGTGTACCAAGGCCATGTGTCCACTATAGCCGCTTAAAATGCTTCTGGCCGTTAATTAATTTAGAAACAATTTGTAATTTTAAATATGTTTGACATAGACTGAGAGGCAGGTTGCGCCTTCTAAAGCCAGTTCTCGCTCAGCCCTTGGAGAGATAGAATATACTTTGAAGTCATAAACAGTTTTCTGTTTGAGTGTTCAAGGAGTGAGAGGAATTCGGAAGGTCTCCGACGCTGAGGGGCTCTCTGGCGGCGTGTTTTGGGACAAGCCTACCCCTATACTGAAAGGGAGAACGGCCTCTGAGAGCCCTCTAGCGTTACAGCGTAGGACACCACCGCTCTCGACCTTAACCACTCTTGGACGGAGAGGCCTCTGCCACCCTTCTAGCGGCGTGGCGTAAGCCGCCGACAGCGCGAGGTGTTTTAAAGCAACTCCACCTATACTAGACTCCCCCATATTTTTCTTACCTCTGGACAGGAACGCTATTAACGTATTGTCCCTCCGTGACGAAAAGCGCTGCAGCCCTGTCAACCGTTCCTGCTGATCCTACTGCACGCGTCCCGAGCTGCGGACGTCTCATTCCTGAATGATGCTGATTCTGTTGCTCACCGCAAGACTCCGCTGCTGACCTACTTCTCCAACCTCTCAATTTTTATACATTTATTACTTTTAATTTGTGAGTTACAAATAGCCCCTCCGGCTATTTGTAACATTACACTAGTCGTACGTAGGACTCACCCATCAAAGAGCGCTGTCCCAAATTAGACGCATTATTAACGTGTTATATATGAATCAAAAGGTATTTTATTAAAAAACGTATAGGTACTAAAAGATAAATCATTAAATTATCTTTAAAATGGTGAAGGTTTAATAAAAATACTATTAATAGTTTTTGCGTGATTCTCAGGTTTTTAACCGCGTTAGACATAACTTTGCAAATTAATTACACTATGTAATGTAATAGAAACATAATCGAAAAATTATATATTAAGTTTTTAAGGTTAAAAGCATTATGCTTTTATTCAACAATTTTTTTTTTTCAAATTATTTACACTCCCTACTCCTTTAGACGTGATCTTCACTTTAAAATCATTAGAAGTCGGTTATCGTCGCCATAACACTTAGTAACGAAGAATGATCCGGCTTAATTTAAACTATAACAAAAAAGTGGTTGACGATGATGAGGAGGAGGCTGTTCAAGGTTCACCTTTCCTTTATCACAAACAATATCTGTGAATAATCTGTATAAAAACAGTCTGAAGTTAAACAGATCTAAGTCTCAATTTATTTCTTACTCCGACTGTTATTGAAATACTCCTAGGACAATAATATTTCCATAAAAAAACAATCATTCTAACATCAGATCTATTACAAAACTTTGGGAACCATATAAGACTAGCGGATGTCATCAAATCATAACAACATTCGCGCATGGCTCGGAACAGATCGCGATCGACAGTCGCAGGCGCACCGTGTGCGAGGATGTTGCGCGTGTGTGTGGTACTTGTGTCGGTGTGCGTTTTCGGTGTTTGGTGCCGGTCTGGACGAGGTTGGTCCTTATTAATAATAATATAAAAATATCATTTGCCCGCGGTTTTGCCCTCATGGAGGTCGGAAATTATTCCACGGGGTCGTACTATCGGGATAAAAGTCTCGTGGATATAAAAGAACCAGCTGTTTTAGCCAGGGCAGACTAGCATAAGCATAGTCTAACTAGATAAGCTGCTTGGTCCATGTCTGTTATTCTTAATTCCGAATTCTGAATTACCGTTTGGCGTTTGAGAATTCAGCCGTTCATTTTGGTAAGAGAAATTCTTCTTCAATTATTATTATTGATAGAATGGCAATTTTAAAGCCACTTACTACATTTTGTAAAAGAAATAGTCAACTCTGTCTTTTTACGAATTCAATTAGCTGTTCTTCACCTCCTTGAAATACAATCTCGGTGTACTCACTCCACAAAAGTCACCTTCACTCTCACACTACTCCTCTGAGTTACTCTCATTCATCTCCTATTAGTCTAACACTTCACACAAGATAAATTCTCACTCACACATCGTCTCACAACATTACTCATTTACTTCTGCAGAATTATAAATTTTAATTATTTTTTTGTTATAGTTATTACTTTTTCTTTAATTTTTGTTAAGCATATGGTTTAACCTCAACTCGTGCGTGGTAACTCTGTAAAAGCTAATTCTAGCCGTAGAAGGGGCCTGGTGAAACCTATATCAGCTGAGACATTTTTGTACACACTAACTTTAAGTCTGCTTTGTGAAGAGAGAATAAATAAAAATATGATCAATTACATTTTCCTTCCAAATCGAACTGAAACTCGAACAACTAAGTTATTTTGCTAATGAAGCAAAAATGCTGAATGCGTGGTTTTAATAACATAATTGTACGTGTGCAAACATTGTGTTTCAGTTCTTGTTATAGGCACATACTCGTACGGTCTTAATGTGTTACTCAGCATCTTATTATATAGACTACGAGTGTTTCACTACAATCACTGACTGCTTTATAATATATCGCATTGCTTAAACACCCTACATTAACAGCATACATGATATCATGCCAGGGCCTTTTTTTTTTTTTTTTGTGGATGGGAAATCATCAAATAACTTCTCCCGCTCTGGGTGGAGCGGAAGGGCGTGTCAGACTTTTACTGACTAAAACCCACCCGTGTTCCTTCAGTTGCCTATGCCAGGGCTACGGTATCTTTTTCAAACAACCCGCGACCCCAGCGGCATTGGCCCTATTGGACCCCATCTTTTGCTGACATCTCTTTGAGGCGCGCGTGGAACACAACGCGCCGTCGACCCGGGCCTGGTCCTCACCGGACGGCGAGCTACCCACTACTCACCGTCCGCAAGCCCGCGCCTACGGTGGCCGGGAATCGGCTATCAATTCCCGCCGCCCAGGGCGTCTCCTGCGGCGACTGAGGGCGTGAGGCTGCCTCTCCCTCACGCGTTCCGCCTCCTCCTTCGCGAGCATTACCGCTTCGCAGAAGGAGGTGAAGGCCTCCCATGCACTCTCGCTCCGCACCATGGCCTGGACCAGGCTCGGACGCGAGAGATCGCCGCCGCCGATCGCCTCCGTGAGAACACGGCGGTGCTCTGCCCAAGCCGGGCAGACCTCCACTGTATGCTCCACCGTGTCCTCTGGGCGATCCACACAATGGTGACACCCGGGCGTTTCCTCCCGCCTTATGCGAAACAGGAACCTCCCGAAACAACCGTGTCCGGTGAGGACCTGCGTCAGGCGGAAGGTGAGGACGCCGTGGCGCCTCTCTAACCACTCCTCAAAGAGGGGACTTATCGCCGCAATTGTGGCGTGCCCA
This sequence comes from Dicycla oo, assembly GCA_948252095.1. Classification (NCBI taxonomy): domain Eukaryota; kingdom Metazoa; phylum Arthropoda; class Insecta; order Lepidoptera; family Noctuidae; genus Dicycla; species Dicycla oo. Next base: position 2,509,941 of record OX411733.1, read on the forward strand.
GCGCTGGGCTGCGACAGTCGCACTCTCCATGTCGCCATGAGATCCCGATCATGCCAGGGCCTGCAGTCTTGACATAGATAGTGATTGCTTTATGATCAAATTCGGTCGCAAAGTCCTACAGGGGTATCTAGACGGTCAAAACAAGCATGTGATTTTTTCGTGTTTGTCGTGCAATTTTGAACGTCTAGGGACCCCACTAGGACTTTGCGACCAAATTCGGCCGTAAAGCGATTGCTATATCGAGACTGCAGCCTCTGTATTGTTCGAAGCTTTAGCGAGAGGTGTGTAGTACCTACTCATTTCGTCAATTAGGTATGCTCAACACTAAGGGAGGCGAACGTATTGCCATCGACGAGGCACCAATCTAAGGACGGGGCAGACCAATGCACCTATGCTTGGTCATCGCTCTTGCAACTGCTAAACCAACGAGCCAGTGCTGTCCTAGAGAGTCCAGTTTAGTCATCATCTGCCTAGCCTTTTCCCAACTATGTCGAGGTCGGCTTCCAGTCTACCCAGATTCAACTGAATACCAGTTTACATGGAGCGTTTGTCTATATGAACTCCACAACCCAGTTACTGGGTAACACGGTTTAGCCACGAGATTTCTAAAAACTGTCCAGTTTAGAATTTAGTTTAGAATTTTAATATTTTTTGACGTGAAAATGTCTTTTCGCTCGGTGCACTGGTGGTAAGTTCAATATTTCTGACCGACAAAAACATGTAAGATTTCAACAGCTAATAACTTAGAGACCTTTTAATGCTAGAGTAATGGTTGAGTATTCAAAAGATAGCTCATATTTATAACAAATTTGAAGCAATATATAATTTGCCTATGACGTCACATCGAGAGTGCAGGCGCATGCGCGCAACCCTCTATTTTTCACTATATGTCTAAATTCCAATTCGTAAACCGCAAAAAACTTGTTTAGCTAGAATGATGATTCTGGCATCATTGTCAAGAGTTGACAAAGCACTACTAGAAACCAAAGAGACATAACAGAAATATTGTTCAAAATAGGGTCAAAAATGCATATGAAGTTGACAATAACAAAATAATTTCAGATGTCGTCTAATATCGGCCATAAATCTGGTCAGAATTTTTTTAAAAGCCAATCAAGGAAAGCTAGCATCATAAGGAATGCAATAAGTCGAAAAAGTCCAGTGCCGAGCAAATACCTCTCACTAGGTTAGGTTAGGTTACAGCTGGGATGCCGGGAGGGTTGTCTAGCCGGGAGGGTTGTTTAAGTAAAGGCTGAGCCGGTTTCCCATGGCCCTCCCGTCACGGCGATGTGGGAACACCGCTGAGTTTTAGTGGGTATACTGCCACTCTGGCAGAGAGTCCCACATACTCCGTGTCGTCCCCCGACGAGCGGAGATGCGTAATGTCATTTCTCAGCGACAAAAAAAAAAAAAAAAGATTACAGCTGGGATCAAACATTTTCACGAAAATAAACGACGCGGATTCGATCTGCGCCTACTCAATTTTTCTTTTTCTATAGCAGATCCTTTAGGCCTTAAGCAAGCATTGCAGTGATCAATGCAGACCTTCTCTGTATGAGAAGAGGCCTTTGCCCTATTGCAGTAGGACAATAATAGGCTAATGTTACTGTACTAGACTGCCTCGTTGGTCTGGTGGTCGCAAATGCAATGGCTAAGTAATAACAGCCGCAAGGGTCGATCCATCAGGTTAAGCTACGCTTGCCGGGATTGGTCTGTGGATGGGTGACCATCTTTTCATACCGAGACTCCTCCGTGCCTCGGAAAGCACGTTAAGCCGTTGGTCCCGGCTGTCATTCGTGGATCTTTGACAGTCGTTACGGGTCGTCAGAAGCCCGAAAGTCTGACAACCAGTCTTACCAAGGGGTATCGTATTACCCAGTAACTGGGTTGTGGAGGTCAGATAGGCAGTCGCTCCATGTAAAATACTGGTATTCAGCTGCATCCGGTTAGACTGGAAGCCGACCCCAACTAAATTGGGAAAAGGCTAGGCAGATTGATTGGGGTTTTCTATCTGGAATTTCTCTGTGGCAGCCCGGAGTCTGTATTTGTGCTCGGTTGATGTCAATAGGCTCGCCTGGGACACATCAACACGTAGGACTTAAACATAAATGGCGAAATGTGGGTGACTGGTAATTATATAATGACTGAAACATAAACACATGATTGTACTCATGATAACAAACAACTTTTACTATGGGACGAAACTTAAAATCGCGAAAAAAATCAGCTGTTCCCTAATTTTATGTTCGCATAACTCGTCAAAATGTAGGGACTAACTGATTTTTTTTTTTGTGGTTATAGGTTTGGTCTCATCCATAGTAAGTTGTTTGTTATCATGTGTTTAAGTATCGGTCACTAATTACCAGTCACCCTATACCTATATGTACTACACTTCTGCCTAACCCTTCGGGGATTACAAGCGTGATGTTATTTTATGTATGACAATCAGTCTGCCTAGCCCTTTCCCAACTATGTTGGGGTCAGCTTCCAGTCTAACCGGATGCAGCTGAATATCAGTATTTTACATGGAGCTACTGCCTCTCTGACCTACACAACCCGGTTACTGGGAAATACGATACCCTTTGGTAAGACTGGTTGTCAGACTTTCAGGCTTCTGACGACCCGTTACGACTGTCAAAGATCCAGTGATGACAGCCGAGACCAACGGCTTAATGTGCTTTTCGAGGCACGGAGGAGTCTCGGTATGTAATGATGATCACCCAACCACGGACCAACCCCGGCAAGCGTAGTGTAACCTGATGGATTGATCCGTGCGGCTGTTATTACAACTTAGCCACGAGCTCCTGGGGTATTTTTATATATATATATTTTTTTTTTATTATTTTGCACACACTTCCAATTTGTATTACGTCTTCCATTTTGTACGTCAAACCAAAAAGGATCTTCCTTATATTAAAATGATAAATGATTTTATTTCTGTAAGTAGGTTTGTACAAACACTTTTACAAGTCAATAAACGATTTACTACTAACCTTTCGGTGTAGGTAAGCCTTAGAGATTTTGTTAAGCAATAAAAAATCTTACTCTGTAATATTTACCAAGAGATTTGCTCTCGTATAGGTACAGGCAGTACGGAAATCAGAACGAGTTTGGTTATAATATTTACACAAAATTTTTCTCATAGCTTTGATCTCACGCTCGTGGGAAGGGAAAAGAATCAAAAAGGTTACCTTTATATTAAAAAAAAATAAATGGATTTAATAATATTGCGTTCCTAACATTCAAGGTCGAGTCGACGTTCTTGAAAAACAAAAAGAGTTAATTACATTTTAGTAAAAAAAAAAACTATTCAAATTTTTTCAGACCTTAAAACCAAGTCAGTTTTATAGTTGTTTAATATCCTTTGTCAACATGTTCACCATGTTGAATTAAGCTTGTAATAGAATGTTTTGGGGACTACAGGATCTAAAACGCGCTCACTATCGGAATGCATCGAAAAGAAAGAGAAGCGCGATGACACAACGCTGGTAATTTATTGCAAAATATGAAGCAATTATCTATTTACAAAAAAAAAAACTATTGATTGTACCAAGAAATTAAAATAATACTAGGTTAATATGTTGCTTGAAGAATAATCTGACAAAATATCAAAATGATTGCATTTATATGAACATGGTTTTTATTCGTTAAAAGAAATTTTTAGAGGTATATTCGTGATTTTTTCTATCATATCAAATTAGTTGTATTATGTTCATATAATATATATATCCTGAAGAATATCATATATTTTTCTGATTTCATTTACTGCAGTAGATTTTAGAATTTTTGGCATTATAAAAATTGCGCTGTATTGCGTTTAGGTCCTGTACTTTTTTTTTTTTTTTAATTTGTGATTGGTTTGCTTTTGACTCTAGTCTAGGTCAGAGGTGACAGAGACAAAGTCGACGATGGAGTGAGCTTACCCAGAAGAATCCTGTTCACTCTCACTTTGAAGAGATTAGGGTTGTATGCGTTCGGAAACACAGACGCAGGTAGTGAGTTCCACTCCTTTGCTGTGCGCATTATAAAAGACATTTGTAACCAACTAAATTAGCAACGAGGTAGGTATGGTAACTGGCAGTGCATTGTCCGATGGTAGAAGGAGGCCGGTGGATTGAGGTCGTGGAGTTCTCGGGCACACTCTCCGAAGTACTTACAATCTGTAGAAGACCGACAAGCAGGCAACCTTGCGGCGATGAGCCAAGCTGTGAAGCTTGGCATCCACCAGTTTTACGTCGCCAATGTGTCTCTTAGCTCTGCGTTCCACCGTTCTGTACTCCCCTTATCATCCTTTATAAACAGCATCTGACTTCATCTCAACTCTCTTCCATCGTCTTATTCATCGTCTACGTTAGAGTTAACATTGTCCAACCCTGTCTACCTAACGTGACATCACGCCTGTAATCCCCGAAGGGTTAGGCAGAGGTGTGCCTATACAGGACAAATTTTTAAGCAGTGCGCAAATTGTCACAGGTTGTTCTACCCATGAATCATATTCACTATCGGACAACTTTCACTATCGGACCAACCCTGAAATCACGAAAAAAAAATTCCCGTTGTTTCATACATTTTGGTCACGTAGGTACTACTGAACATTTATATGAAACAGCAGATTTTTTTTTTCGTGTTTTTTAGGAATTAAATTTATTTTCTTTTTTAGTTGAATGCCTATACAATTACATAAGCCCAAGACGAATGAAATGAAGAATAATCAAAATCCGCTTAGAAATGCCAGTAACGTAGAATATTTATGCATGTAACTTCGTACATAAGAACAATTATCTAATGTATTATACATTTAAACCTTCCTGAGAGTATGTACATCACATACAAACTTACATACATACATAAGGGTCGAATACATAACCTCCCTTTTGAAGCCTTTTTGAAAACTACTGAATTTCGGTAGAACATTTAGTGACTTAGGGGTTTCACCAAAGAAACTGAACGTGATCAGTGTATAAACTACGTTTAAGGGCTGTCAGTGTCATTATTTTTATGGAATATTGACATTGCCAGCTCTTGAGCGCGGTAAATCGCGTAACATCTAAAGATGTGCTGATCACGTTCAATTTTACTGGGGAAATTCGCACTTAATTTGTTGCATTCTAACCCTATTATGACGTCCAGCAATGAATACGTTGAGTTACCAGTAACCCTGTAAAGTATTACCACAATTATCCAGTTCTGTTCCTACCTACTTCTCGTCACTTGACCCTAAAGGTTAAATAGAAAACCAGCGTCAGACAGCATCTGTCTGGCATTAATGCTGAAATGAACCTTTTTGACGCAGCCGTGAGGCACACACTGGTGATTAAACATTTTTATATTTCTTATTTGTCTTTTGTGTTTCACGAACTGTGTCAAATAAATGTTATTCTTTCTTCCTTTTCTTTATGTCTTCTCCATGCGTTGTTTAACTAACTTCCTACTTTTGTGTTTCACGAACTGTGTCAAATAAATGTTATTCTTTCTTCCTTTTCTTTATGTCTTCTCCATGCGTTGTTTAACTAACTTCCTACTTTTGTGTTTCACGAACTGTGTCAAATAAATGTTATTCTTTCTTCCTTTTCTTTATGTCTTCTCCATGCGTTGTTTAACTAACTTCCTACTTTTGTGTTTCACGAACTGTGTCAAATAAATGTTATTCTTTCTTCCTTTTCTTTATGTCTTCTCCATGCGTTGTTTAACTAACTTCCTACTTTTGTGTTTCACGAACTGTGTCAAATAAATGTTATTCTTTCTTCCTTTTCTTTATGTCTTCTCCATGCGTTGTTTAACTAACTTCCTACTTTTGTGTTTCACGAACTGTGTCAAATAAATGTTATTCTTTCTTCCTTTTCTTTATGTCTTCTCCATGCGTTGTTTAACTAACTTCCTACTTTTGTGTTTCACGAACTGTGTCAAATAAATGTTATTCTTTCTTCCTTTTCTTTATGTCTTCTCCATGCGTTGTTTAACTAACTTCCTACTTTTGTGTTTCACGAACTGTGTCAAATAAATGTTATTCTTTCTTCCTTTTCTTTATGTCTTCTCCATGCGTTGTTTAACTAACTTCCTACTTTTGTGTTTCACGAACTGTGTCAAATAAATGTTATTCTTTCTTCCTTTTCTTTATGTCTTCTCCATGCGTTGTTTAACTAACTTCCTACTTTTGTGTTTCACGAACTGTGTCAAATAAATGTTATTCTTTCTTCCTTTTCTTTATGTCTTCTCCATGCGTTGTTTAACTAACTTCCTACTTTTGTGTTTCACGAACTGTGTCAAATAAATGTTATTCTTTCTTCCTTTTCTTTATGTCTTCTCCATGCGTTGTTTAACTAACTTCCTACTTTTGTGTTTCACGAACTGTGTCAAATAAATGTTATTCTTTCTTCCTTTTCTTTATGTCTTCTCCATGCGTTGTTTAACTAACTTCCTACTTTTGTGTTTCACGAACTGTGTCAAATAAATGTTATTCTTTCTTCCTTTTCTTTATGTCTTCTCCATGCGTTGTTTAACTAACTTCCTACTTTTGTGTTTCACGAACTGTGTCAAATAAATGTTATTCTTTCTTCCTTTTCTTTATGTCTTCTCCATGCGTTGTTTAACTAACTTCCTACTTTTGTGTTTCACGAACTGTGTCAAATAAATGTTATTCTTTCTTCCTTTTCTTTATGTCTTCTCCATGCGTTGTTTAACTAACTTCCTACTTTTGTGTTTCACGAACTGTGTCAAATAAATGTTATTCTTTCTTCCTTTTCTTTATGTCTTCTCCATGCGTTGTTTAACTAACTTCCTACTTTTGTGTTTCACGAACTGTGTCAAATAAATGTTATTCTTTCTTCCTTTTCTTTATGTCTTCTCCATGCGTTGTTTAACTAACTTCCTACTTTTGTGTTTCACGAACTGTGTCAAATAAATGTTATTCTTTCTTCCTTTTCTTTATGTCTTCTCCATGCGTTGTTTAACTAACTTCCTACTTTTGTGTTTCACGAACTGTGTCAAATAAATGTTATTCTTTCTTCCTTTTCTTTATGTCTTCTCCATGCGTTGTTTAACTAACTTCCTACTTTTGTGTTTCACGAACTGTGTCAAATAAATGTTATTCTTTCTTCCTTTTCTTTATGTCTTCTCCATGCGTTGTTTAACTAACTTCCTACTTTTGTGTTTCACGAACTGTGTCAAATAAATGTTATTCTTTCTTCCTTTTCTTTATGTCTTCTCCATGCGTTGTTTAACTAACTTCCTACTTTTGTGTTTCACGAACTGTGTCAAATAAATGTTATTCTTTCTTCCTTTTCTTTATGTCTTCTCCATGCGTTGTTTAACTAACTTCCTACTTTTGTGTTTCACGAACTGTGTCAAATAAATGTTATTCTTTCTTCCTTTTCTTTATGTCTTCTCCATGCGTTGTTTAACTAACTTCCTACTTTTGTGTTTCACGAACTGTGTCAAATAAATGTTATTCTTTCTTCCTTTTCTTTATGTCTTCTCCATGCGTTGTTTAACTAACTTCCTACTTTTGTGTTTCACGAACTGTGTCAAATAAATGTTATTCTTTCTTCCTTTTCTTTATGTCTTCTCCATGCGTTGTTTAACTAACTTCCTACTTTTGTGTTTCACGAACTGTGTCAAATAAATGTTATTCTTTCTTCCTTTTCTTTATGTCTTCTCCATGCGTTGTTTAACTAACTTCCTACTTTTGTGTTTCACGAACTGTGTCAAATAAATGTTATTCTTTCTTCCTTTTCTTTATGTCTTCTCCATGCGTTGTTTAACTAACTTCCTACTTTTGTGTTTCACGAACTGTGTCAAATAAATGTTATTCTTTCTTCCTTTTCTTTATGTCTTCTCCATGCGTTGTTTAACTAACTTCCTACTTTTGTGTTTCACGAACTGTGTCAAATAAATGTTATTCTTTCTTCCTTTTCTTTATGTCTTCTCCATGCGTTGTTTAACTAACTTCCTACTTTTGTGTTTCACGAACTGTGTCAAATAAATGTTATTCTTTCTTCCTTTTCTTTATGTCTTCTCCATGCGTTGTTTAACTAACTTCCTACTTTTGTGTTTCACGAACTGTGTCAAATAAATGTTATTCTTTCTTCCTTTTCTTTATGTCTTCTCCATGCGTTGTTTAACTAACTTCCTACTTTTGTGTTTCACGAACTGTGTCAAATAAATGTTATTCTTTCTTCCTTTTCTTTATGTCTTCTCCATGCGTTGTTTAACTAACTTCCTACTTTTGTGTTTCACGAACTGTGTCAAATAAATGTTATTCTTTCTTCCTTTTCTTTATGTCTTCTCCATGCGTTGTTTAACTAACTTCCTACTTTTGTGTTTCACGAACTGTGTCAAATAAATGTTATTCTTTCTTCCTTTTCTTTATGTCTTCTCCATGCGTTGTTTAACTAACTTCCTACTTTTGTGTTTCACGAACTGTGTCAAATAAATGTTATTCTTTCTTCCTTTTCTTTATGTCTTCTCCATGCGTTGTTTAACTAACTTCCTACTTTTGTGTTTCACGAACTGTGTCAAATAAATGTTATTCTTTCTTCCTTTTCTTTATGTCTTCTCCATGCGTTGTTTAACTAACTTCCTACTTTTGTGTTTCACGAACTGTGTCAAATAAATGTTATTCTTTCTTCCTTTTCTTTATGTCTTCTCCATGCGTTGTTTAACTAACTTCCTACTTTTGTGTTTCACGAACTGTGTCAAATAAATGTTATTCTTTCTTCCTTTTCTTTATGTCTTCTCCATGCGTTGTTTAACTAACTTCCTACTTTTGTGTTTCACGAACTGTGTCAAATAAATGTTATTCTTTCTTCCTTTTCTTTATGTCTTCTCCATGCGTTGTTTAACTAACTTCCTACTTTTGTGTTTCACGAACTGTGTCAAATAAATGTTATTCTTTCTTCCTTTTCTTTATGTCTTCTCCATGCGTTGTTTAACTAACTTCCTACTTTTGTGTTTCACGAACTGTGTCAAATAAATGTTATTCTTTCTTCCTTTTCTTTATGTCTTCTCCATGCGTTGTTTAACTAACTTCCTACTTTTGTGTTTCACGAACTGTGTCAAATAAATGTTATTCTTTCTTCCTTTTCTTTATGTCTTCTCCATGCGTTGTTTAACTAACTTCCTACTTTTGTGTTTCACGAACTGTGTCAAATAAATGTTATTCTTTCTTCCTTTTCTTTATGTCTTCTCCATGCGTTGTTTAACTAACTTCCTACTTTTGTGTTTCACGAACTGTGTCAAATAAATGTTATTCTTTCTTCCTTTTCTTTATGTCTTCTCCATGCGTTGTTTAACTAACTTCCTACTTTTGTGTTTCACGAACTGTGTCAAATAAATGTTATTCTTTCTTCCTTTTCTTTATGTCTTCTCCATGCGTTGTTTAACTAACTTCCTACTTTTGTGTTTCACGAACTGTGTCAAATAAATGTTATTCTTTCTTCCTTTTCTTTATGTCTTCTCCATGCGTTGTTTAACTAACTTCCTACTTTTGTGTTTCACGAACTGTGTCAAATAAATGTTATTCTTTCTTCCTTTTCTTTATGTCTTCTCCATGCGTTGTTTAACTAACTTCCTACTTTTGTGTTTCACGAACTGTGTCAAATAAATGTTATTCTTTCTTCCTTTTCTTTATGTCTTCTCCATGCGTTGTTTAACTAACTTCCTACTTTTGTGTTTCACGAACTGTGTCAAATAAATGTTATTCTTTCTTCCTTTTCTTTATGTCTTCTCCATGCGTTGTTTAACTAACTTCCTACTTTTGTGTTTCACGAACTGTGTCAAATAAATGTTATTCTTTCTTCCTTTTCTTTATGTCTTCTCCATGCGTTGTTTAACTAACTTCCTACTTTTGTGTTTCACGAACTGTGTCAAATAAATGTTATTCTTTCTTCCTTTTCTTTATGTCTTCTCCATGCGTTGTTTAACTAACTTCCTACTTTTGTGTTTCACGAACTGTGTCAAATAAATGTTATTCTTTCTTCCTTTTCTTTATGTCTTCTCCATGCGTTGTTTAACTAACTTCCTACTTTTGTGTTTCACGAACTGTGTCAAATAAATGTTATTCTTTCTTCCTTTTCTTTATGTCTTCTCCATGCGTTGTTTAACTAACTTCCTACTTTTGTGTTTCACGAACTGTGTCAAATAAATGTTATTCTTTCTTCCTTTTCTTTATGTCTTCTCCATGCGTTGTTTAACTAACTTCCTACTTTTGTGTTTCACGAACTGTGTCAAATAAATGTTATTCTTTCTTCCTTTTCTTTATGTCTTCTCCATGCGTTGTTTAACTAACTTCCTACTTTTGTGTTTCACGAACTGTGTCAAATAAATGTTATTCTTTCTTCCTTTTCTTTATGTCTTCTCCATGCGTTGTTTAACTAACTTCCTACTTTTGTGTTTCACGAACTGTGTCAAATAAATGTTATTCTTTCTTCCTTTTCTTTATGTCTTCTCCATGCGTTGTTTAACTAACTTCCTACTTTTGTGTTTCACGAACTGTGTCAAATAAATGTTATTCTTTCTTCCTTTTCTTTATGTCTTCTCCATGCGTTGTTTAACTAACTTCCTACTTTTGTGTTTCACGAACTGTGTCAAATAAATGTTATTCTTTCTTCCTTTTCTTTATGTCTTCTCCATGCGTTGTTTAACTAACTTCCTACTTTTGTGTTTCACGAACTGTGTCAAATAAATGTTATTCTTTCTTCCTTTTCTTTATGTCTTCTCCATGCGTTGTTTAACTAACTTCCTACTTTTGTGTTTCACGAACTGTGTCAAATAAATGTTATTCTTTCTTCCTTTTCTTTATGTCTTCTCCATGCGTTGTTTAACTAACTTCCTACTTTTGTGTTTCACGAACTGTGTCAAATAAATGTTATTCTTTCTTCCTTTTCTTTATGTCTTCTCCATGCGTTGTTTAACTAACTTCCTACTTTTGTGTTTCACGAACTGTGTCAAATAAATGTTATTCTTTCTTCCTTTTCTTTATGTCTTCTCCATGCGTTGTTTAACTAACTTCCTACTTTTGTGTTTCACGAACTGTGTCAAATAAATGTTATTCTTTCTTCCTTTTCTTTATGTCTTCTCCATGCGTTGTTTAACTAACTTCCTACTTTTGTGTTTCACGAACTGTGTCAAATAAATGTTATTCTTTCTTCCTTTTCTTTATGTCTTCTCCATGCGTTGTTTAACTAACTTCCTACTTTTGTGTTTCACGAACTGTGTCAAATAAATGTTATTCTTTCTTCCTTTTCTTTATGTCTTCTCCATGCGTTGTTTAACTAACTTCCTACTTTTGTGTTTCACGAACTGTGTCAAATAAATGTTATTCTTTCTTCCTTTTCTTTATGTCTTCTCCATGCGTTGTTTAACTAACTTCCTACTTTTGTGTTTCACGAACTGTGTCAAATAAATGTTATTCTTTCTTCCTTTTCTTTATGTCTTCTCCATGCGTTGTTTAACTAACTTCCTACTTTTGTGTTTCACGAACTGTGTCAAATAAATGTTATTCTTTCTTCCTTTTCTTTATGTCTTCTCCATGCGTTGTTTAACTAACTTCCTACTTTTGTGTTTCACGAACTGTGTCAAATAAATGTTATTCTTTCTTCCTTTTCTTTATGTCTTCTCCATGCGTTGTTTAACTAACTTCCTACTTTTGTGTTTCACGAACTGTGTCAAATAAATGTTATTCTTTCTTCCTTTTCTTTATGTCTTCTCCATGCGTTGTTTAACTAACTTCCTACTTTTGTGTTTCACGAACTGTGTCAAATAAATGTTATTCTTTCTTCCTTTTCTTTATGTCTTCTCCATGCGTTGTTTAACTAACTTCCTACTTTTGTGTTTCACGAACTGTGTCAAATAAATGTTATTCTTTCTTCCTTTTCTTTATGTCTTCTCCATGCGTTGTTTAACTAACTTCCTACTTTTCCCGCATACACTTCAAACATTCGTCTACAACACGTAAGCCATCACTAACTTACTTCATAACATGACATCTGTAAACAGCGTCTATGAAGTATCGACTCACTGTAAGAATTTCAATCAATCAATCAAACGTTTATTTTCTAAAACATAGGAATGCTTATTGGTATAGTATATTGTCTAAAATATGTTCACTATGTTTTGCCAATATATGGCGTACAAAATCATCATAAACAAGCAATTACATGCCACCTTAGCATGACAGTAGATTACATAATTTCGTCCATTCCTTCAATACCGACATAGTTCTGCGTATTAGAATCGTTTAGAGAATGTGCGAACATTCGGTTTTTATATCTAGTCATCAACCTGCCTTATGCCGCTGTCCTACGGCCCGCTTTTTCGTAGGCCAGACCACGCCAGGCCAGGCCGACAGGCCGTGGAAACAGTCGGCCAGCGGTGACCTGTCGTCGCCCGTCCGATCGAATTTAGGGGGTAATCTTGCTCAATAGGCACAGGCCGCGACGGGCCTCGACAGGTCGTGAGAACGCGGCATTACAAGTAGGAGATGTAGACTAAATCAGAATTTCTCAGCAGCACCATGGAGTATGCATCTGTGCCCAGTTGATGTCAATATGCTCGCCCCCTATTACATGGGACTTCAACATAACTGGCGAAATGTGGGTGTACTTATAGGTTAACAAAATTATTGTAACCGTATCATGTGAATTTTCATAAGTATACATTTACAATGATTCAAATATTATGGTTAATTCATGCAAGCCTAGTATTTTTTGTTAGGTTAGGTTAGGTTAATGTCGTGTCTTGAATTGATATACCTACTATCTTGAATTCAGGCAATCCTAGTACTTTTTGTATGGTTACAGAGGTATTTCTTTCCGACGCCTATGAGCCGCATGGGTACCTTACTCATAAAAGGATCTCTATTTTTTTGAAAATAAATTATAGCCTATGTTAATTAATGTTTCCTGATAATTTAGCTTTCTACTGGTGAAAAATTGGTTAAAATTGGTCCAGTAGTTTCGGAGCTTATTCGGTACAAACAAACTAACAAAAAAAAACCGGCCCTTGAAACCCTTGGAACCCTTCATGTGCGTAGTCCGACACGCACTTGCGTGTCGGACTACGCACATGGAGGGTTCCATAATTGGGATGAATCTCAAGAACAAACTTAACATTGTAGTTGAATAGATATTGAACAATGTTTTGTATTTTTTTCAAAATTTTAGGTTCAGTACTTTCGGAAATAAGGCCCCCCTCCCCCTTATCTCCGAAAGTACTGAACCTAAAATGGTAAATTTTCGTGTATTTTCGTAAATAACTTTAAAATGATTTATTTTAAAATTATAAAAAAAATATATATTTGAGACCCTCACAATAAGCGTTTTTATTCGATATGCACACGGTACAGTATGCAATTTTTTTTCCTAATTTGCCCCCCAAAATTGACCCCATATTCAAAATTCATTTATTTACGTTACACGTCCGTATTTAGGTCATAGAAATACACATGTGTACCAAATTTCAACTTAATCAGTCCATTAGATTCGGAGCAAATTGCCTGTGACAGACGGACAGACAGACACACGAGTGATCCTATTAGGGTTTCGTTTTTCCTTTTGAGGTACGGAACCCTAAAAATGTTCCTCTTTATAATATTAGTACAGATTAGTATCTGTATATCGTTTATTATTTATTTTATTTTCAGGACCCCACAAAATTTTTAGTACCCCAAAAAATGGAAGAATCTATAAACTTTTCGATTTAGTCAAACACTAGCGTATATATTATGTAAAATAAATTGCTTTTCCACAGCACAATGATACTCGTAGCAACCAATGTGTTCATGTGAGTAAGTTGTATGGTGCATGGTAAATGCACGCTGTGTATGAAGGGATAAGGTTTATAATTGATTGTGTAGTACGTTCTGATTTATGAATTGCGAGTGTGTGCGCGATTTCGTATCTACTGCTTTTACTTAACTGCATGTGTAGTTGGGGCCAGTGGTGGAGATACTGGGTTCCGATACATTTTCAACTATTGTCCATACCTCCTTCTTTCTTACATCTATAGTTTCGACACTGGTCGCATCCCACACCAAAGGCCTACCCAATTTACAGCTTTTTTTTTTGTGTGTGTTTAAATTATTCTCTCCGATTGAGAAGCTTTTTCAAAGATGAATTCATATTATGTTAGCTCCATGAATTCATTATATCATAGAGTATTCTACACAATATGACAACAACTGGGTTGTCTTTGAATTTAGATTTAGGTAATTTTTCAATTTTTTTTTTTTGCATTTTTTTATTTTTTTTTATTTTTTTATTTAAGATAGGTTTGCTCTTGACTCTAGTCTAGGTCGGAGGCGACAGAGACAGAATCGACGATGAAGTGAATTAGTGAACTTACCCAGAAGAAGCCTGTTCACTCTAACTTTGAAGGGATTAGGGTTGTAGGCGCTCGGAAACACAGACACAGGTAGTGAGTTCCACTCTTTTGCTGTGCGCATTATAAAAGTCATTTGGAAGCGCTTTTGGGAATTGATGGAATAGCTACGAGGTAGGGATAGTAACTAGCAGTGCGTCTAGATGTCCGATGGTAGAAGGGGGCCGGTAGAATGAGGTCGTGGAGTTCTTGAGCACACTCACCGAAGTGCAATCTGTAGAAGACCGACAAGCAGGCAACCTTGCGCCAAGCGCAATGAGCCAAGCTGTGAAGCTTGGCATCCAGTTTTACGTTGCCAATGAGCCTCTTAACTCTGCGTTCCACCGAGTCAAGTTGGTACTTAGCTGATCCATCCCAAAAGTGGCTCTAATACTCTATGCAGGATCGGACCTGAGCTTTGTAAAGAGTTAAAAGCTGTCCAGGCGTAAAGTATGCTTCACCCTATTTAGGATGCCCAGTTTCTTGGCCGCAGTTAGGGCTTTGTACTCGACGGTGGCGCCAAAGTTGAGACCAGATGTCAACTCCATGCCTAGGTGCTGAAGCCGATCAGTTACAGTTCTGAACTTTCCAACAGAGAATGTACTCAAGGATCAGCAGGCGATATATCCCGTATCTATTACCACTGTAATAAAAGCCAATTTTTTTTTAAGTGTAATTGAGGTATTTCTTGTCGCCTCTTCTCCATAGGAAACGACCAAAAGGAACCGTGCACCTAGCTTGTGACGTGTCATAAGTGGCCATGTAGGTTAATGTGAACAGAATATTTTGAATTAGAATTTGAATACACTAACTAATGTGTTAGTGAATTCTAATTCATTATTTTTTTGCTTTGTGTGACGTCATAATCTTCATCATCTGTCTATCCTTTTCCCAACTATGTTGGGGTCGGCTTCCAGTCTAACCGAATACAATTTTACATGGAGCGACTGCCGATGTGACCTCCACAATCAAAGTTACTGGGTAACATGATCCGTAGGTAGGACTGGACTGCAAACATTTTGTATCATTATACCGAAATGTTTTCACATAGGCAGACAAATGATGATCCATGACTGGATAATAGGATACTCCTTGGTAAGTCTGATTGTCAGAATTTAATGATGTTAAAAGATGAATGCTGTTTCCTATTCTAACACAATTCCTTTCTTATCTATTACTAGACAACCTAGAATCATAATTTCCTATCGTGACTCCATCCGTCCGATACCGGCCGGACAATAGACTGCGTTATCAAAAATATTTACATTTAAACATATTGATGAAAATGAAATAAGAACACTATTGTGTTTGTGTGTGTTGTTATGTTTTTGAAGATGTTGCTAATTAAAACATTGAACAAGTAATCACGTTTTCTATCTTCTATATTCTTCTTCTATATCTTTTATATTCATGGCTTTAAACATGTAGTTCTTCATACTCACGTTTAAGATCATAAGTTGTGTGCAAATCGGTTGTCATGGTATGGGCATAAGATGCGGAAGAATGAGGAAAATGTCATCAGGAAAGTTTTGAGTATTAATGCGGATGTCTATACGAGTAGGGGAAAACCAAAGAAATGATGGATGGCCTGTGTGAGAAGAGAAGTATGGAAGAAAATGACGTGTTGAGCCGACCCCAAATAAAATGGGACAAGGGCAGGAGAATGATGAGTTCCTTGTTGGAATACAACAAAACAAATCCGTCTCACTTAAGTAGTTTAAGTGTCCCTCTTTCATACATATTTACATTGTGCATAACTCTAATATAGTTTAGACGCTAGTGTTCCATCTGGACCAAGCGAGGGCGCACACACACCTCTCCTGCTAAATACCTAAATATAATAAATAAATCTGTAGAAATTATAAGTGTGACTTTCATTGGTTCTTTTTTTTATTTGAGATGGGTTTGCTTTCCAAATTTTAGGCTCAGTAGTTTCGAAAATAAGGGAGGCCATGGTCAATTTTCGTCTATTTTCTTAAATAACTTTAAAACAATGAATTTTAAATTAATAATGAAATATATGTTTGGGGCCCTCACAGCAAACTCTTTCATTTGATAATATTCATTTCTTTTAATAACGCGGTACAGTTTGCAAAACTTTATTTTTTAATGTTCTTATTTGCCCCCAAAATTTACCCCCATGTTCGAAATTCATGTAAAGTAATTACAAGTCCGTGTTTGGGTCACAGAAATTCATACGTGTACCAAATTTCAACTTAATCGGTTCATTAGAATCGGAGCAAATTGGTGTGCACACGAGTGAGCCTGTAAAGGTCCTTTTTTTTGCTTTTGAGGTACGGAACTTTAAAAACCCGAGAACACTTTGCCAGCTTAGGGCCTCACGCTCAGCAGTAGCGCATGCGACCACTAGACACCGACGAGCCTATCAATAATTACTGTTTCTCTTTACGTAAAATACTAAAAACGATATTCTAAGTAGCAGAGGCGCCATACACGCTTTAATGGTTTTTGAAGCTAGTTTTAATCATACCCTAACATACCGAAGTACCAAGAATCTGGTCCTTCTCACTTCTAAAGCCTGTCCAAGATACTCTCGTCACATAGTTACCGACTAATTTCCGTACACGTCTCCTGAGTTGACACTTGTCTCCCTTGATTGTATAGGATAAGTCTCAGCCTTGTACAGGGCCTTAACAATGTATCAGTCAAAGTTTTAACCTATGCTTACAAGACAACTAGCTGGGTGGTGTAATCGCATTAGTGAGAAAGCTCTTTAAATTATGAGCAGATATAAATAACAGAACATAGGTAGAGTATAAATACCAAAAAAAAACCGGTCAAGTGCGTGTCGGGCCACGCACAATGAAGGGTTCCGTAGTTGGGATAAATTTATCCCAAGAACAAATATAACATTGTAGTTGAAAAACATGAATGATTAGTTAAACGAAAAGGATCCAACCCACATTACACCTAATGTGGGTTGGATCTTTTTCGTTTAACTATGGACAAATGTAAATTTGCACGCACAATATTGAGAGATTTACCACGTTATTTTAAGAATAGACTTCTTATTGGTTTTCCTGTAAACTTTAAAACAGTTTTTTTTAAATTATAAAATTAATATATTTGAGACGCCCTTTCATTTGATATATCGCACGGTACAGATTGCATTTTTTTTTCTTTTTCTTTTTTGCCCCCCAAAATTAACCTTTATATTCAAAATTCATTAATTTACATTATACGTCCGTGTTTGGGTCACATCAATACATACGTGTACCAAATTTCAACTTAACGGTCCATTCGATTCGGAGCAAATTGGCTGTGACAGACAGACAGACACATGAGTGATCCTATAAGGGTTCCGTTTTATCCTTTTGAGGTACGGAACACTAAAAAGGAAAGAAGTAACAAGAGTGGATAATACCTCCTATAAAATCCCGGAATGATAAACATGACGATTAAATGTCAGGATTTAAGAAATTGTAAATTATTTATTGTACTTTGAATACATTCGTAACAAATTAAATATTTATAATAAAATAATAAGTAATTCGCAATTTCTAAATCCCGGTTATTTCCCGGGAAATAAGAAATTGCAAATTATTTATTTTACTGAATACATTCGTAACAAATTAAGTATTTATAGTAAATAATAAATAATTCTCAATTTCATAAATCCCGAGATTTAATCGTCATGTTTATCAATCCGGGATTTTATAGGAGGTATTATCCACTCTTGTTACTTCTTTCCTTTTTAGCGTTCCGTACCTCAAAAGGATAAAACGGAACCCTTATAGGATCACTCATGTGTCTGTCTGTCTATCCGCCTGTCACAGCCAATTTGCTCCGAATCTAATGGACCGATAAGTTGAAACTTGGTACACGTATGTATTTCTGTGACCCAAACACGGACGTGTAATGTAAATTAATGAATTTTGAATATAAAGGTTAATTTTGGGGAGCAAAAAAGAAAAAGAAAAAAAAATTGCAATCTATCTACTGTTGTTACGTCTTTCCTCCGAGTACAAGTATTTACACTCTACCTATTCCAATCTCTAGTTATGAGGAAAAGAGATACGTAGTGACAGTGCTCTTCATTTTGTTGTATGTTAGAATATTCAAAATATTGATACTTAATTTAGAGCATTTAAACAGCAAACCCTGGTTGCTTAGTAGCCTATTCAATATTGAAACGGGCACTTTTAAATTGCCAAAGGGACGGTCACACAAGATGCAAGCTAGTTGCCCATTCCAAAAGGATGGTCACTCAGGAAGATGCAAGCTAGTCGCCCATTCCAAAAGAATGGTCACTCAGGAAGATGCAAGCTAGTTGCCCATTCCAAAACAATGGTCACTCAGGAAGATGCAAGCTAGTTGCCCATTCCAAAAGAATGGTCACTCAGAAAGATGCAAGCTAGTTGCCCATTCCAAAACAATGGTCACTCAGGAAGATGCAAGCTAGTTGCCCATTCCAAAAGGATGGTCACTCAGAAAGATGCAAGCTAGTTGCCCATTCCAAAAGGACGGTCACTCAGAAAGATGCAAGCTAGTTGCCCATTCCAAAACGACGGTCACTCAGAAAGATGCAAGCTAGTTGCCCATTCCAAAATAATGGTCACTCAGGAAGATGCAAGCTAGTTGCCCGTTACAAAAGGATGGTCACTCAGAAAGATGCAAGCTAGTTGCCCATTCCAAAAAGATGGTCACTCAGAAAGATGTAAGCTAGTTGCCCATTCCCAAATTTCCAAAGAGTAGTATGTACTGTGAAAAGTTAAACTTCACAGAGGGGAAACTATCTACTAAATAACAAATGCTAGAGCAATTAAATAAAAATCCTACCTTTAAGCCGAACAATTATCTAACGATAGAAATAAAATTCACAATATGAGATCTTACAAGAGCAGGCTTAACTCAGGACGAACGAATCGCGTAGGCATGACACTCCGCTAAGTGTCAGTCATATTCGAATCGCAGTATTTGTGAGTGCTAATTAGCACACCTTAATGTATACTAATCAACCTTAATGTATATATTTCGATGCATACTTACATTTGTAATTCAATTAATTCATATTATTTCGGACTCACGCTTGGAATTAATAATTTCAAAGGGTCGTCGTTATCGAAATCGATAAAGAGGGCACATTAATTACATTTCTAATTTAAACAACTGCCTCTGCGTACCTCTCCAGTACATACATGCGCGATGTTCTGTTAAGTTTAAACAATTGCTGACGATACATTAGATCACCAGTGCCTGCAATGTTGATCAACAATACAACAACAAGAATTGAAATGAAGTCACTAAAACATCAAACCATGCACGTAGCTTACGCAGCTCTATATCTAACAAAAGAAAACCTTTTCATCGGATTTCCTCGTCTATTGTCAGGGTCCCTTTTGTATAAAGGCAGCAGTCTAGTACCTATTGACTGCAGCCTTAATCAATCATAATAGCATACCACAAAACCCTATTAGACTGTTGACTATAGTCAAAACAATGCATAATATTGTTTATAGAAGAACTATAATATAAATGATAACAGCCTATTACTGCAGCGCAAAGGCCTTCTCTCATCCAAAGACTGCTAAGTTTCCACACGATGTTTTTTCTTCAAAGATGTCAGTAATGTACAAAATAAACTCATAAAGTATATATTAATTGAAAAAGTTACTTTGGTTATTGTCCGGATTTGGACCCTTGAGGTGGTCTCATGCAAGAGAGGCGAGGCCTTAAACACTGAATAATATTCTCTAACTCATTTTTATTTTATTTCTTATTATATTTATTT